>CM060939.1:151534011-154105261 GCA_030765085.1 Allium cepa
TAATGTAGTTCTGGAAAGGTATGACATTTTGATATTTGAAATGAATTTGAAGTGATATTGAATTTTGAAATGATATTTGGTTTAGAAGTATAAAATACCATTTTGGAATTTTGACCACGGGATGTATTAAATTTATAGTTTAAAACTGATCCTAAGTGGATGGGCGATCCCAAGCATCCTTTAAGTTATTGTGCATTACTACTGCAGTTCACTTGAGTTTGTTTACATTATATAAGTATGTATGTCCTGACTCGAGTGTTTCGTATTTTACTTTACGCTTGGGTCAGCCTGAGTATTTTCAACTTAGCTTTGGATTTCTTTCCGGAGCTAGGAATCGCTGGAGATTCTGCTTGTCTAGTTATCTATTCTCTTTAAGTTTCAGTTGTTCTATTTCAGCTCTGGTATTTATAAACTTCTATGTATTTGAGATTTCTATTGTATATGTTCTTCAAACTGATATTATGTATTTTGTTTCGAGATTTTTTATAGTAGCTTCATTAACTACTATGGTATTTTAATTTCCGCTGCGAGTTATTCTGATATTTTTATGTCTGTGATTCTGTGATTGTATTTCATTTGCTCCAAATTTTATCACAATCTGTTATTTTGAATTATTCAAGCAGACATGTGTGGATTATTGTCAATTTGAATGGTCCAAAATAGCGGGTCGTTACATATTCGTAACCATTGCATCGATCTTTTTGACTTGATCCAATTTGAACAATGAATTTTCTATATTATAGGTTACACTTTAGAAGATATTGATTTTATAAGTTTAAAGATTGGCACCTCCGACGAATGACTGTCAATATTCTAGTCTAGAAAATAAAAACATGTCTATGTAACTAGTTAAGTGAGTAAACTTCAATTGGAGAGGTCATGGACTCGATCTTAGACAATGACACTTTTTTTTTTCTAAATTCCATAGAAAACTAATAGAAAGATACATATCCATTAGAGAGAAATGCATATACATGTAAGAGTGAGATAGGAGGAACGGTATAGTGACGATACATACATATGTACATACATACGTATATATACACATATTTTTATATAAGTGTGTGTATATGTGTGTGCATGCATATATTTGTATGTAGTTAATCCAATATAAGAAAAATATTACTTTGGTAATTGTATGAAAACTTGAAATATATAATTATGTCAGTGTGTATATATACAATACGATGAATACATTCTATGTATCTTTATTTTTGAATTTATATATACAATTTATTTGTATATTTATTTCATGTGTTGTGGGAAATCAATTATGCAGATTAGCAACAAAAGGCGCATTGATTGACTTAGGGGTAAATTAAGGTTTTTATTTTAGGAGATTAATTCCTTGTTGATATTGGAAATCAATCATCCACATAATGTAACTTTCCAACAAATTAAAACCATATTCATACCTTACTCTTTATGGTACAATTAATTTTCTTTGCCCATCTCCTTACACCTGGGCTGGATAAAAATAAAAATAGAAGCTTAAGGAGAGAGGAAATGAATATTGAGGGCCACAACCTATCTTCACATCCTTTCTCTACGATATTATCTCTATATATTCACTACCATTCCATGTCCCTTGGATTTCTTCATCAAAACCCTAATTTATTCTTAGCCTCTACCTCTTGTCTTATTCTAGAAAAACTTAAAAATAGATATAGAAATTGAAAAGAATATATGATGTTCTTATTAGTACATGTACTGACACTAGCAAGAATGTTGGTTCATCTCCATCTAATCTTAGATTTGCAAAAGGAAATAGTTTTTCAATCAATAAAGGCTAGGGATTCATTCAATAACGTATACACATGAATTTTTTGAAGTGGTTTGGGTGGTGATGGAAGGAAAAATGCCATTCTTTATTGATTCAAAGAAGATATGGGTTACTATTATTTTAGGTGAGTGCTCATGTATTCTTTATTAGATACTTCAATTTGTATTTATATAAATGAGATATATTGTTTTAAATTAAGATTTTTTTTATATGGATGATGTTTTGAAATCTATAAATAAATGGAACTTTGCTATTTAATTTTGTTGGACATGAGATCTATGTAGTTTAATTGAGATTTTTGTTGGATTTACATTATTGGTTTTTGGTGGAGCATGAATTATACACAAAAGAGATTTTATATGAACAATGTTTTAGAAACTCTGTATACAAGATTTATTGTTGAATGAAGTTTTCATTGATCTAAAAGCAATGTTTTAATGTTGTATCTTTTTAAAAATATAGAAATAGATTTTATTTCTAAAGTAATTTTCCTATCATAAGTATATGCCGAATGAAACATCATTGAGAAGGCTGACTAGAACGATGTTTTATTATTGCAATTAGGTTGAATATAAGCACGTTTAATGTGAAGACCCGGAATTTTGAGCAATATCAATTTAATAATCTTTGATAATGATTAAATTGATTTGATCATTTTACATTATAAATTGACAAATTAAAATTATTTTAAAGGTTAATAAAAAAAATTGATAATATCTATTAACATTTTTCTTAACAATATAAATATGCAAGTTTAATTCTTTTGAAAACTAATGATTTAGAAATATTTATTTTAGCAATTAATAAATGGTAAGATTTATTTTTCAGAAGCTAATCAAAAATATTTTCTATTTATAATATATATGTATTGATATATATTGTAAATAGGAAGTTTTAATGAAATAAAACTTTTTATTCAAATTGTAATATACATGAATGTATATATTATGATTGGTTTATGTTCAAAGTTTAATACGGTAATTTTCAAATATAATGTTAAAATGTTTTTCCATTTGAAATATATAAATATTTGTATATATAGAAATGGAAAATTGTATTAATTTGAATTTAATAAATATTTGCAAATTTTAATAATATATAATTTTTAATTTGAAATGTTAATTAGATTTAATACTTTTGAAATAATATTTGAGATTTAAATAACAAAGTTAATTTCTTATTTTATACAGATACACACATATTTTGTACTTAAGTTCTAAATAAGATTTAAATTAAAAGTTCAATTGTTTTTAATATCCTTCATTTTAAATTTTAACACAAGATAAATTTGCTTTAAAATTTTAAGAGTTAAATTAAAATAGATATTTTAAACATATAAAATTTAAATTGAATCAAAATAGAAGTTACTTGAATTTATATGAATATTACATAATACATGTATATAAGGGTTAAATAAATTATTAAAAATAAAATAACATTTTAAACATTAATAAAACATTAGAAAAATAACTTTTGTAAATATGAATTAAACATAATAACATTTGTAAAACATTTAGTAAACTTAAAGACACTTGTGAATCATGTGCATAGGTGTAAGATAATGGGTACATAGGATAGACAAATGGCAATGTTCTGTTAATAACTAAATTTAAAATTTAATTGAAAAATACAAAATAAGTTTTACTTTCAGCTGAACATTATCTCATTTCAACAAATTGAATGCAAAATAGAGATCAAAATGAAAGAAGTAACATCTGAAAAATGAATGAACCTGGAATTGCAATTTGAAAACAAAAAGAGGATAATCTGGAAAATTCAAATCAGAAGAATAAACTGGAAATTCAAAATCAATGGAAGATTTTCAAGAAAATCAATCAACTAGCAAATCTGGAATCAAACATGCAATTCAGAAAATCTATTAACATGCAAATCTGGAAATTCAACATGCAGAAATTTCAAACCTGGGAAAATGCAATCATACTTCTGCTCTGTCTTCTGCTTAATCAGGTGAGTAAATGCCAATTTAAAAATAGTTTTAAATCTTAAATTTCATCTTGTTCTTGTATATGAAATCATGATGGTTTGTTTGGATTTTGGATTTAAACTTATGCATGTTTGAATTAAAAATGTTTGATCCTTGTATAGTTAAATAGTTACCGTGTGATATTAGCAGGCAGCATTTCCATATTAAAATCAATAACTCCATGTTGAATCCAAATTAGCTTGTGATTTGTAAACAAAGGTTGTTTGTAATCAAGTGATCTTTCATCTAAAAATGGTTATAGCCTTTTAAAATGAATGTTTGGCTCGAAATTTTCAAATTTACAGTATAAATCAAATTGGGTCAAAATTTTATAATTTCAATTTTTAATTTTGACTTCATAATTGAATTGTAAGTAGAAGATCATGATTTTTAAAGCTTGTACCATGATTTTTAGATCAGTAATTAAAGAGAATTTTTGAATTTTATGTTTTGGTGTTTTTGGCCGATTTTCGGTGAACGGCGACGAACTGGGTAACTAGGTTGAGCACGAAGGTGAAGTAGAGGTCGGGGTTTAGGGGAAAAATAAATTTGGAATTTATTGATGATTTTGGTGGCCGATATTCGTTCGAATAGGGTTTTATACCTAGTTTATGCCGACGTTGTTCTGATGGGTTTTGCGGCGTCGACAGGCTTCAGGGGATGATCGCACGTGGTGCCGAAAGTACTGGGAAGTGAGGCGGAGCTATGGGGAGGATGGCACGGTGTGACGACCCGAAATTTCTAACAATTTAAATTGAAATAATTAATTGATTTTAAAATATTTAAAGGTTAATTTTAACTTGAATTCCAAAATACTAATATTTACTGGGTAATTAAATCATTGAATTATAGAATTTAAATATTGAATTGAATAATTGAAAATTGGGTAAATTGTTGAATCTGAAATTTCTAAGCCTGTTTAAAATAATTTGAAGGCTTATAAAATTTATATTGATAGCACTGAAGGTAGTGAATTGTTGAAATTGAGTTTGGAAGTGTTTTGTTCCGTTTTGAAAATATATCGTATAAATTGGAATTTGAAAATAGCCTTCCGAGGCACAGTCTCGGAATTCGACGAAAGAAGTTCCATTGGATACGTAATAGTTAGTTATTATTGGATTTCAATTTTCATAGCCATCAGAGTTTTCGTTTGACCCTGGCAGCTCGAAACGCCTAGAACTTTTTTAATCGATTTAATTGAAATTTGATCGTTTTCTTTTGTAACTCGCGCATGCGATCAAATTAGCCACCGAAATACATTCCATCGTGTTCAGAACGTGGGTAAAACCTTGTAATCACCTAATGACATTGCTTAAGAGGAGTTCGAAAAATTTAAAGTAACGATTAAGGAGGCGTTTGAAGTTTTACAATATAATCAAATTTAAGAGAAAATTAGCAAGATATTTTCAATACGAAGCGTATTCTGAAAGCCATCCCCAACCCTATACTTCATCCCCGTCCTCCTCCTTAGTCTCGAAGCAGAATCGAATGCTAATAAAAGAAAGAGAAGAAATGGCCGAAGCCTTCGAAAGAAAATAATTATAATAGGGCGATCGAAAGGGGGGAAGGGCCGCAACGTCGTCGTGTGGTTGAAGGGGGCTTCGGCATCTCTATTTCGCTCGAAGCGAGTCGCGACTCACTCGATTGAGGGGGGGACGTTCGATTAGGGGTGGTCGGCGTCTCCCTGTAGGGCGGCATGAAGATGTGGAATAGGAGTGGCGGCTGCGATTTTGGCCTACGACTTGGAGGTTGCTCGAGATGGTTGTGGTCGATGAGAGCAGTGGCGGTTGAGAACGAGGAGGGAAGTTTGGTGGTGAAGTTCTCGATTTGGGGTTGCCCTTTCTTGCCGTCGCGATGTGATTTCGGGGTTTTGGGTCGCGGCCTGTGACGCGTTTTGGGTCGAACAACAGCTCGTTGATTTAGGTTTTCATTCGATTTGAGGTAATTTAAAGTTGTTAGCTTTTATTTCTTTTATCTGGAATTAACAGTATAGTAGGTTATAGTTTAAAGAGCCAACAAATTGGACTGACAGTAATATATAGAAATTTTATAGATAAAGTTTGGTAAAATATATAGGAATTTTGTGTATTAAAATAAATATAACGATAAAATTTTAAATCTATGCAAATAACTTTTATAAGTAGATAAATAGTCTTAAAGGAAATAAATATCCAGCTACGCATTTTGAATTAACTAATTTAACTTTAAAGTGATATATTTGTTTAGGTAACTTATTTAGATTATTGAGTTACTAAAAGAATTTGTAAAAGAAAAATTGGTTTAACTAAATTATTAGTTGATTGATTTATTTAAAGGTAATTAATTTGTTTAATAAAACTTATTTATTGGTTTTAGTTATCAAAGAATATTTTATTAAATGGAAAGTAATTTAAATAAATAATTAGTTGGGTAAAATTTTCAGAGGGAAATAATTGTTCAATAAGTTCAAAATATTAATAAAATGTAATTGTTTATTCAAGTAAATTGTGAAGAATTGTGACGAGCAAGCTGGTTTGGAAATGGGTTGCAAACGGAATAAGGTGAGTAAATCTCACTCAGTCGGATTTTTATTTAAATTTAAATGGTTTGGTTGAATAATTAAATTTATTGGATGTGCACCGATGATGATATGACTTTGGTTTTGGTTGGTTCTCGAGTTAATTGTGGTTTGACTCGAGGTATATTGGGTTCTAAGATGTATTAAACTTAAATCATAAATGAGAAAATGTCTTCATTTTAAATTTAATAAGGGCTCGATGTTTTATGATTCATTTAATTAATAGGGTAATTGAGATGAATAATTGATTAATTCAATTAATTAATGATTGGCTTAATTAATTTAGTGGTGAAGGGTTTGAAGTAATTAATTAAGTTTAAGTTAATAAATTAAGTGTAAGTAATTCAGAATAAGCATTGGATAGTTGGGTCAATAATTGCTTAATGAAATTAATAAAATATAATTATTTTGTGAAATAAATCAAGAGATTAATTAAGGTTAATAATTAAGGAGAAATTTGATTTATTTAATAAAGTAACTAAATGGATAATTAATTACAGGTTGAGATTTAT
Organism: Allium cepa; assembly: GCA_030765085.1. NCBI lineage: Eukaryota > Viridiplantae > Streptophyta > Magnoliopsida > Asparagales > Amaryllidaceae > Allium > Allium cepa. Next base: position 151,540,848 of record CM060939.1, read on the forward strand.
CGAAGTGATTAACACTGTGGTTGAATTAAAGTAATTAATTATTAACGATGTAATCGAAGACTGATTAATTAAGATGAGTTAATCAGTAATAAGTGACTTATGGTAAGTTAATTAGAGTAAGTAATTAAGGATTAATGTAATGAAATAATTAATTAATTCATGAAGTAATTAAGATTACTTAATGATCTTGGTTGAGACTAACTAATACTGTGAAGTTAATTTAAGATTATTACTTGAAGGTAATCGGAAAATAATTAATCCAGGGTGATTAATTAAGATGAATAGTGAATGGTTGGTTAATTAGTTGATTTGGAATTAATTAATATTGAAGGAAGGAATCTAAGTGAATGTGGATAGAAATTCAATTAGAATCAATTGAATTAATTTGTATGTGATTAAGCATTGCTTATGGATGAGTGGATGATATTGGATGCTTTGAATGAGTTGATATTTCTGATATGAAATGTTGTGTTTTTCATTTGGATCTCTTGGAATCGGATGGTATGAGACTCGAAGAGACCGGGACCGGGTATTAGGAAATACTCGAAACCACTTCGAATTTTATAAATTGATTTGGGAAATCAATAGGTTGGAATGAAATGATTTAAATGAATTGGATTATTTTATCTAAGTTTGGTACTTAGAAATTGATGTGTGAAATAAGTGTTGTCTATAGAAAATTGTGAATTTGTTAAATTGATATAAGTTACCCAGGGTTTATATAAGTTGTTTGCTTTGGTATTCCATGTTGGATGGGTTTACTCACGCTGGTTTCTAGCCTGACCTTGGTGTTACTTTGGTGTAATGCTCGGGTCGGACCGAGTATTACAGATTTTCAGGTAGGTACGTTCTGGAGCTCAGGAGGCGAGCTGGATGGCAATAGCGTATAGAGTATTTCCCCTGTATTTATATTATTAATCTGAGACTTGATAATTGTATATATTCAGTGACTGAATGTATGTGAAACTCTGATGTATATTAAATGTAATCGACAGAAATAGTATTCTTTTTTAAACAGTTATTATTTATTATTATATTTTCTCCGCTGCGAATGTGAGATGTTGTTGATTTTGTTCTTCTTCTTCTATCTCTTTCTTCTTTTTCATAACTATCTGGAATTTTCGGGATCGAAAATTTCGGGTCGTTACATTTGGTATCAGAGCTGAAAGGTTAAGCGAGAACCTTGGCTCTGGTAGGAATTACTTATTTAATAGAGTCTGTAGTACTCTAGAATGAGTTAAGAATATATATATATATATATATATATATATATATATATATATATTAGAGCGTACTTGTTATTTTCTTATAAAATGATTTTGAATGATTTTATATAAATATATTTTGATATATAAAGCAATATTTCCTTCTAATAAATATTAAAGTGATTGGTTGCTAAATTTATTGAAATGAAAACTAAGAAGTAATATAATACAACCAAACTGAAGTCTTGAATTGGAATTAAACTAAGTAGAAATAGAAATACAACTACATTAAAATTTAAGTGATTGAAAATGAAATTCTAAATCTGATTCCAGAATTTGAAAATTTTGTTTCAAAGTAATGAAGAAAAATAAATAAGTATTATTTGGATAACTGGGACTTGATGCAAACAATGGGTTGTTTGGAAATTGATTTGAATTTAAAACCAAAGGTGATTTAAAATTTTAAAACATGGCTGGGAGGGCCAAGAAATAAATATGGATATATGTATGGATATACATGATATCAAAGATAATTTGAAATAAACTCTAAGAGGTTGAGTTTTGATTTTTCCCTGAAGTGTGATGTAAAAACCCAAGTGATATAAGTTTTGAACTTATAAGAGGGAAAGAATTTTGAAGTTGAAGCGGGAATTCAAATTGAGTAAGGTTGATTGGATTAAGTAAATTGTAATTTAACTTGGGAAGTTAAATGGTTGATTTGAATTGGTAATTTGTGTGATCTCAAAACGGGTTTGAGATTTAAAATTGAAAATGGATGGACGTTTTAAAATAAATTGGATGATATCATCCTATTGTCAATGAAAATCTTTAAATTGTGAATTGGTTTGGTTTAAATGAAATAGAAATGAAGTGTGGTGATATATCTATTATTGAGAAAAAGGGAGGTTAAACTTTCATTTGGAATTAAGGGTATGGAATTACTTTGAATTAAATATTTGAATAATTGAATTTGTAAAATATACTTGTTTAAGAACTGGCTTCAAATTGGAAGATAAAACTGAATAATAAATTAAATTTTGAAAACAAATAAAAATGTATTGAACCTTGAAATACATAAATAAAAATAATTTAAATTGGAATTTTGAGAAGTGAACTCAGAAATTAAAATTGATTAGAAACTTTGAATAAAAGTCAATTTGGTTTAAAAGGTAAACCAACCTTTGAGAATTTAACTCGAATTTATATAATTCGAGATAGATTAAATTCAAGATTGAAATTGAATTTGGTTTGAATTTAGTGGATTGGTGATTGAAGATGTATAAGTTAAAAAAATTAAATGGGAAAATTAAATTGGATTTTATTGAAATGATTTGAATTTGAAATGGGTGCAATTGATAATAATTCAGATTAATTGGAATAATTTGAAATTATAATATAAGTTGAACATGATTAAAATTAAATCGAATTTGATTTAAATTAGGAAGAGAATCAAGATTGATTTAACTTGAATTGGGCTTAAATAAATTGCAAGAAAAATTGAAGTTATTCAAGTTAGAATTGAGTCAATTAAATGGAAATTAGTTGGCGAAGTGAACAGTTTGACTTTTGACTATTTTCGATATAAATTGTTTTAATATAAACTTATTTTCTGTGCTATTTAATATATACCACTTTTCTTTCTTGAAGCCAAATTATTCTATACTTGTTTTACAATTATTTTTGGAGCTATCTAATCATATTTTTCAACTGTTTTCTAAACTAATTACTATCTTTCAACTATTTCACAAACTAATTTTAATTTACGACTATTTTGCAATTATTTAAAATTCCTGAAACTATTTAAATTTCCGACTATTTTACAATTAGTTACCTATTTTATAGTTATTTTGCAAGCTAATAACTATTTTTAAAATTTTCGAGCTATTTTCTAAACTGGTAGGAGTTCAAACTGTTATTGCTTAAATACCCAATTGAGATAAGGATTGAAGTAATAATCCAAATGAGGATTATGGAAAATGTGATTAAGTGAATAAAGTTCAAAGTGAATGTGAATGGAAAGGAAATTGATTTGGCTAATAATCAATGAAGTTAAATACGTAGGATGTATGTATATTATTCTATTCGCATAGTGATTTGATCCAGATTCGAGCACAGAATTTCGAGATAGTTTATCGATCCGAGTTGGGATTTTTCACTCGATTTTCGACAACGAACCTAGATATGGATTGTTGATTGGTTCTGGATATTCTCTATTATAGTTATGCCTATGTAAGGAGAATGATGGTTTCTAATCAAGAAACCAGATCTAAGTCCGCACTAGGAAGTCGGATGGACGATACTAGTTCGGAAATGAAATTGTGTGATCGAGTGGGCGATAAGATTGGTATAGCATACGGATGAGAACTGTACATCATACAGATTTGAATGAAATTGATATTGGAAGGAGTAATCAAATTTGAATATTTGATTTTGAATAAATAAGTTATATATCTTTGTTATATAAGATAAATCTTTTCTTGTTAAATCTATTGCCAGAAGAAAAGGATTTTTGAAAGTATTTGAAGTATAAAAGGTTTTATACAAGTTTGAAATGATCCAAAGTTTTAAAAATTATATATATTTGTATACATATATAAAGGGTCTTATGAGGATTTTGGAAAAGGTTTTGAGAACCTTTGGATTTGGAAAGGCTTTTGATTTTTGGGTAAAATCAATATGAGAATTTGGAAAGCCTAGTTTGAGAATTATCGATTTTGGAATAATCGATTTTGTATAAATGAGCTTTGTATGAGATCATACTAGGTGTATGATTTGAAGATACTATATGTGTATAGTATAAAATGTTTTGATGATGGCTCTGGGGAAAAAGGCGCTCCCTTGAAATGAACTTCTCAGGAGTGCCACCGGGTGGTGCTGCCTTGAGCCCTAAGGGGGGTTCTAAAGTTGATCCTGTGAAGAGTCCGGACAAACTAGTTCCTGAGGATTGTTGTGTAACGAAAGTCGATGGCGCTGATGCCTACAGAGGCATTTGGGTTATGTTGTGACGACAGTGTAACTCGATGTTGCTACGATCTACTGTGGGGACCATAGCGAAATTGTGCGGAGGATGAGCGCCAACAGTCTACACTTGATTTTGCCGGGAAGGCAACGCAACATCGGTAGACTGCGATCTATGGTCAAGTGGAGTGGAGAAGTTTCATTTTTGGTAGCGAAAGTCGATGGCGCTGATGCCTGCAGTTATATGGGTTTTTGCTGTGATAGCTACGTAACCCCAGTTGTAGCTGCGATCTGTCGTGGGTTCCATGGTGTAATCGAGGGGCGCGGAGGCCTACAGTTATCTATGGATTTTGTCGGGATGGCAACGTAACCATCGGGTTAACTGTGACCATGGATGGGGGTGATGATTTCCAGAGCATTCTCACCAAAGATATTTCCTCTATTTTCGAAAACTGTTTTCTATATTTTCAATAAAATTATTTTCCAAGTTTTTCACTAGATGTTGAAAACGAGTTTAACAAGCACTTATAGATTTTCAGTCCTACACCTGATCAATGTTTGACTGAATTTCTTTGAGAACAAGGATGGACTGGTTGAGACATCGAGTTATAAAAAGTATTTTTATAAAGAGCTATTTTAATAGTATGATGGGAATTTAAAGCATTTCTAAAAATTTTAAATAAAGGTGTTGGAATTTTGAAAAATGAAAGAAAATCCAAACAGGAATTTCAATGAAGTGATTTTGTAATTAAAATCGAATATTGATTTAGAAATTGGAGATAAGCTAACTGGTTAAATAATTGTAGGATTGAGTATGTTAATAAAATTTAACTTTGGGAAATAAATGGATTGTAAATTAATAACGGGGTTTGGGAATGAATTAGAATTTTAAATAGAATTCGACTTAGATTTGATAATGAATTAAATAAGAGGAGATGTTGTAAAATAAAAATAAAATAGAGTTGGATTGAAAATGTGATGGTTTGAATTATAAATAAAATTCAAGGGTGATTTGAATAATATTTAATGAAATTTGCAAGTAAATTGGATATAAGAGAAGTGATTATAATAGAAATGGGTTGAGTTGCAAAACAAAACCCAAGTGAATAGACATAAATTGAGAATGGCCTTGTATTAATAAAATAAATTCGAAAATGAACTAAGTAGGTGAATTAAAAATTTAAAATGGGTTAATTAAGTTAATAATAATTGGATGAAGTCTGATTGAAAAAAAAACTAAATCAAGTTGTCATTGGAATTGGATTATCAGACTGAACTTAAATTTGGTGGTATATTAATTTGAAGTATAAATGAATTAAGTATGTGCTTGGATATTATTTTGGAAATTGAGAAGGTGAATTTAAAATTAAAATTTAAAATTGATGGGCTAACTGAATTTAATGAAAGTTGATTAAATGAGAATCAAATAGAAGTAAACTTAAGTTTATGTTAGAATTAATTAAAGTAAATTCACTTAAGTTTAAAATTTATGGAAGCTTGGCTTCAAATAAGAGTGAAATCCCATTAAATAAAGCTTGGATTGAATTAATTTGGGAATGGCTAGTAGCATACAAGGATGAAATGTGTCGAGCTAATGAATGGTTGGTAAATAAATTAGAAATGAAATGGAATTGAATACAGAATAAGTTGAAATTAATTTAAGTAATCATAAACCACATGAAAACTCTATTAAACGAATATCGTCGAAATTGCATAAAAATAATTGTCCTTTGGCGTAAACAAAAGTAATTAAAATTCTATGAGCCGATAGAGATTAAATAAAATTGATTTTGAATCATTTGAAGTGAATATGAGCCTGTTTGGATTAAAAACCAATTGGATATAAGAAATTGAGTTGCAAACCATTAAAATTGAATGAAATGGCTTATAAATTGATTGAAAGAAATTGAATTAGCTTAAAAGTTATATAAATCGAGTATGGAAAGCGTTTTGGTGCTTGTTGCTTATGATATATATGTGTTTAGCTATTGAATATAAGTGAAATGCTTGTGATTTGCTATTAAAGTAAGTGGAATGCTAATAAATTCTCTATATATGGCACTTACATATTTAAGTTGAGTAAGTACAGGTACCTGAAGGCCATTTGGCTGGCTTTGGATTGCACTAATTGCTAAAATAAATATGCCGCAAGCTTAAAATGCTAAATAAGATACGCCTACGCAATAAAAATAGGAAATATGAACTGTTTTTGCTTTTTCCGACCGGGTGGGTCGATGTATATATATTTATATCTCTTGTCAAATTGCAAAAGCTCCTCCGTACAAAGGAGACTCTGTCAAAATTTTCTGAAAATTTTGGGAGTTAGAAAATTTTTGAAAATTTTTGAGAAAATTTTAGTTAAGCAATTAAACGATTTTAAATATGAAACTGAAATAGATTAGTAGATGGAACTAATAAGACTCGGTTATAAATGGAAAAAAAATTAATATTCAAAATTGAAATAAGTTGAATTCATATTAAAACGGGAAAAACGAATTTGAATAGAAGTAAATATGAAAACCTATATAAGAGAATGTATAAAATGATTTGTAAAGTTTCGATTGAATATTGTTGCTAAACAAGATATGCAGGTATTAAAAGGGGAAAAGAAAATTGGATTTGTTCCAAAAGATAAATTTGTATTGCCCGACAAAAAGCTATGTATTTAAATTTCTGTATGAATTGGATTGGGTTTTTGATGTAGCCACTTGGCTTTTGTTTTCTTTTGGAATTTGAGAGCCCGTAGAGGCCTTTTGTAGTAGTACCGAGCTAGCCGCGCAAAGGAGACGCTGGCAAAAAATTTCGGGAATTTAGAGAGTTAGAAAAATTTTGAGGAAATTTTGATAATTCAAAATTGGTTTTAAATTGAAATTTGAATGTTTGAGCAAAAGGGTACTGTTTGAAAACTGTGGGAGAGTTAGGGAAGTCAGTAAGAATGATAAGGGGGCTTTTATAGAAGATAATCGGTAAGATGTTGAACTGTGGATTTTGGGGAATTGGATATTGAACCATTCTTCATAACTAGTGATTTCGGGGACGAAATTCTTTAAAGGGGTGAGGAATGTGACGACCCGGAATTTCTAACAATTTAAATTGGAATAATTAATTGATTTTAAAATATTTAAAGGTTAATTTTAACTTGAATTCCAAAATATTAATATTTACTGGGTAATTAAATCATTGAATTATATAGTTTAAATATTGAATTGAATAATTGAAAATTGGGTAAATTGTTGAATCTGAAATTTCTAAGCCTGTTTAAAATAATTTGAGGGCTTATAAAATTTATATTGATAGCATTGAAGGTAGTGAAAGTGTTGAAATTGAGTTTGGAAGTGTTTTGTTCCGTTTTGAAAATATATCGTATAAATTGGAATTTAAAAATAGGCTTCCAAAGCACAGTCTCGGAATTTGACGAAACCAGTTCCATTGGATCCGTAATAGTTAGTTATTATCGGATTTGAATTTTCGAAGGCATCAGAGTTGTCGTTTGACCCTGGCAGCTCGAAACGCTTAGAACTATTTTAATCGATTTAATTGAAATTTAATCGTTTTCTTTTGTAACTCACGCATGCGATCAAATTAGCCACCGAAATACGTTCCATCGTGTTCGGAACGTGAGTAAAACCTTGTAATCACCTAACGACATTGCTTAAGAGGAGTTCGAAAAATTTCAAGTAACGATTAACGAGGCGTTTGAAGTTTTACAATATAATTAAATTTAAGAGAAAATTAGCAAGATATTTTCAATACGAAGCGTATTCTGGAAGCCATCCCCAACCCTATATTTCATCCCCGTCCTCCTCCTTAGTCTCGAAGCAGAATCGAACGCTGATAAAAAAGAAGAAGAAATGGCCGAAGCCTTCGAAAGAAAATATTTATAATAGGGCGATCGAAGGGGGGAAGGGCCGCAACGTCGTCGTGTGGTTGAAGGGGGCTTCGTTATCTCTATTTCGCTCGAAGCAAGTCGCGACTCACTCGATTGAGGGGGGAGACGTTCAATTAGGGGTAGTCGGCGTCTGCTGCAGGGCGGCATGAAGATGTGGAAGAGGAGTGGCGGCTGCGATTTTGGCCTGCGACTTGGAGGTTGCTCGAGATGGTTGTGGTCGATGAGAGCAGTGGTGGTTGAGAACGAGGAGGGGAGTCCGGTGGTGAAGTTCTCGATTTGGGGTTGCCCTTGTTTGCCGTCGCGATGTGATGTCAGGCTTTTGGGTCGCGGCCTGTGACGCGTTTTAGGTCGAACAACAGCTCGTTGATTTAGGTTTTCATTCTATTTGAGGTAATTTAAAGTTGTTGGCTTTTATTTCTTTTATCTGGAATTAACAGTATAGTAGGTTATAGTTTAAAGAGCCAACAAATTAGGCAGACAGTAATATACAGAAATTTTATAGATAAAGTTTGGTAAAATATATAGGAATTTTGTATATTAAAATAAATATAACGATAAAATTTTAAATCTATGTAAATAATTTTTATAAGTAGATAAATAGTCTCAAAGGAAATAAATATGCAGCTACGCATTTTGAATTTACTAATTTAACTTTAAAGTGTTATATTTGTTTAGGTAACTTATTTAAATTATTGAGTTGCTAAAAGAATTTTTAAAAGAAAAATTGGTTTAACTAAATTATTAGTTGATTAATTTATTTAAAGGTAATTAATTTGTTTAATAAAACTTATTTATTGGTTTTAGTTATCAAAGAATATTTTATTAAATGGAAAGTAATTTAAATAAATAATTACCTAGGTAAAAATTTTAGAGGGAAATAATTGTTCAATAAGTTCAAAATATTAATAAAATGTAAAAGTTTATTCAACGTAAATTGTGAAGAATTGTGACGAGCAAGCTGGTTTGGAAATGGGTTGCAAACGGAATAAGGTGAGTAAATCTCACTCAGTCGGATTTTTATTTAAATTTAAATGGTTTGGTTGAATAATTAAATTTATTGGATGTGGACCGATGATGATATGACTTTGGTTTTAGTTGGTTCTCGAGTTAATTGTGGTTTGACTCGAGGTAATTAGGTTCTAAGATGTATTAGAATTAAATCATAAATGAGAAAATGTTTTCATTTTAAATTTAATAAAGGCTCGATGTTTTGTGATTCATTTAATTAATATGGTAATTGAAATGAATAATTGATTAATTCAATTAATTAATGATTGGCTTAATTAATTTAGTGGTAAAGGGTTTGAAGTAATTAATTAAGTTTAAGTTAATAAATTAAATGTAAGTAATTCAGAATAAGCACTGGATGGTTGGGCAAATAATTGCTTAATGAAATTAATAAAATATAATTATTTTGTGAAATAAATCAAGAGATTAATTAGGGTTAATAACTAAGGAGAAATTTGATTTATTTAATACAGTAACTAAATCGATAATTAATTACAGGTTGAGATTTATCGAAGTGATTAATATTGTGGTTGAATTAAAGTAATTAATTATTAACGATGTAATCGAAGACTGATTAATTAAGATGAATTAATCAGTAATAAGTGACTTATGGTAAGTTAATTAGAGTAAGTAATTAAGGATTAATGTAATTAAATAATTAGTTAATTCATGAAGTAATTAAGATTACTTAATGATCTTGGTTGAGACTAATTAATACTGTGAAGTTAATTTAAGATTATTACTTGAAGGTAATCGGAAAATAATTAATCCAGGATGATTAATTAAGATGAATAGTGAATGGTTGATTAATTAATTAATTTGGAATTAATTAATATTGAAGGAAGGAATCTAAGTGAATGTGGATAGAAATTCAATTAGAATCAATTGAATTAATTTGTATGCGATTAAGCATTGCTTATGGATGACTGGATGATATTAGATGCTTTGAATGAGTTGATATTTCTGATATGAAATGTTGTGTTTTTCATTTGGATCTCTTGGAATAGGATGGTATGAGACTCGAAGAGACCGGGCCGGGTATTGGGAAATACCCGAAACCACTTCGAATTTTATAAATTGATTTGGGAAATCAATAGGCTGGAATGAAATGATTTAAATGAATTGGATTATTTTATCTGAGTTTGGTACTTAAATTGATGTGTGAAATAAGTGTTGTCTATAGCAAATTGTGAATTTTTTAAATTGATATAAGTTACCCCGGGTTTATATAAGTTGTTTGCTTTGGTATTCCATGTTGGATGGGTTTGCTCACGCTGGTTTCCAGCCTGACCCGGGTGTTACTTTGGTGTAATGCTCGGGTAAGACCGAGTATTACAGATTTTCAGGTAGGTACGTTCTGGAGCTCAGGAGGCGAGCTGGATGGCAATAGCGTATAGAGTATTTTCGCTGTATTTATATTATTAATCTGAGACTTGATAACTGTATATATTCAGTGACTGAATGTATGTGAAACTCTGATGTATATTAAATGTAATTGACAGAAATAGTATTCTTTTGTAAACAGTTATTATTTATTATTATATTTTATCCGCCGCGAATGTGAGATATTGTTGATTTTGTTCTTCTTCTTCTATCTCTTTCTTCTTTTTCATAACTATCTGGAATTTTCGGGATCGAAAATTTTGGGTCGTTACACGCGGCGTCTCAAGTGAGGGGTCGGCGGCATTGTTAATTTTTCTGGTGGTTGTTGGATCTAGCAGTTGGGTCTGATGATCGAAATTTTCGTTTCTCGATCGTATGAAGTTTTTGGGTTTCGACTGAAGTTGTAGGGGTCAAGTGGGACTTGGTGGAGGCCGGAGAGGAGTTCAACTTCGACCGACGTAGTCGTGCACGTTGATGTGCACGGCTGCGTGCATCAGGAGGTAATGGGTTCTGGGGAGAAGAGGGGAGCTCGAAGTTCTCAACGGGTTTGCAGGGTTATTTCTCGAAGCAGGGGATAGGTTTGGGATAACTCGGGGTTTTGGTTGATTTTCTCGAGATCGACTTGGGTATTAGTTGAGTTTGGCTCGGGTTTTAGGGCGAGCAAGTTTTGGGTATTTGTCAGTAATGTTTTTAAAAGGCTTGAAACAAGAAATTTGATTTTTGTAAATAATTAAGGTTTTAAACAAAAGTTAAACAAGTTTTAACCAATAAAACTAATTTGTTTCAAGTTATAGTTTTAAACAAATTTATATATATTAAATTATGGAAGTTTTAAAATAAAATAAGTGGATTTTTAAATTAAGTTTGTATTAAATTTTTATTAAAGAACTTTGAAAAGGTTTTAAAGATTTAAAAGTTCAAATTAAAATGTGTTTAATTATAACTAAATGTTATATTTTATTTAAAAAAAAGTTTAATGATTAAGAATTTAATAATCAATTATAATAAAGAATTATCTTATGTAAATTAGAATTTTGATTTAATTAAAGATAATTAAATTTGTAAAGATAATTAAGATAATTAAATTATCAACCATTGAAAATATTGTTATTATAAATGATTTGATTTAAATAACTGTTTCCTTAATTAAGAATCTTTTTAGAATAAGAAGTTAAAGAATTATTTATTTTAATTTAAATGATTAGTTAAATAATTTATTAGGAAATTTATTAGTGATTAATTAAAGATAATCACTTGAGGATTAATCTAGTGTAATTACTTGGAAAGTAATTGACTTCTTGAAGTAAGTAAGTAAGAAATAATTACTTATGAAAGTAATTAAGTGAATTTGATTTAGGATTAATCACTTGAGTTATTAATTAAAGTATTAATTAATAAAATTAATTAAAGGTTTAAAATATTTAATTAATGATTAATTAATAAAAGGATTAAGAGTAATTAATTAAGTGATTAATTACTTGTTAAAGTAATTAATTAAGAAAGAATTAATTAATGGAAGTAATCATTAATTAATGGGAATAATTAATTAATTGTTAACTAATAATTTAAGGATAATTAATTTATAATTAAGTTTTAATTACTAAATGTAATTAAAAGTAATTAATCAAAGGTGATTAATTAAAAGTAATTAATTAAATGTGATTAATTAAAAGTAATTAATCAAGAGTGTTTAATTAAAAGTAATTAATCAAGTGTGATTAATTAAAAGTGATTAATCAGGTGTAATTAAATGATAATTAATGAATAATTATCAGATTATTTAGGGAATAATTAATCAAGTGTGAATAATTTTAAAAGGGTAACTAAGAGATAATTACTTTGAATGATTAAGAAGTAATTAATCCAGGTGATTAATTAATATTGTAATTAAGGAATAATTACTTTAAGAAATTAAGAGATAATTAATCAAGGGAGATTAATTTAAAGTGAAGAAGTAAGCGAAGTTTATTAATTAATTTGTAATTAATTAATGAATGGTAAGATGGATTGATGATAATCCAAGTGATTAAATAAGAATTAATTTAATTAAGGATGAATTAAATTAATTGAAGTTGGACCAACCTTATGGATGATGAATGATTGATTGATAAGTATCATTGGTTAATGATATTGGATGATATTATATGTCAATAGTTGATATGTGATGATATGAATATGATATATCTGAGATGTGATATATACTGCTTTGTGATATATATGGATAAATGTGATAATAGTGAATTATCTATCTGTGTTGTGAATCATCCATTTATGTTTAAATGATATTTCTGAATGTCTATTGTTTAAATCCCTTAAGTACAACTTGGACATTAAAATGGCGTTTGGATTCGGTGAGACCGGGATCGGGTTTCCATATTTGGATATCCGAAAACCACACCGATCCAAAATAAACGTTAGGTCGTGAATCCAAGTGGAGTGCAAATGAAGACTCGAGGTGTAAGAACTATACGTCAGTATAACTCTGTGGGTGATTCCATAATGAGTTTGACGGAATAGTACTTATAGGCTCGAGATGGTGATTCAGAGTGCAAGGGCTATGGTCGTTGACTCTAAGGGTGATTCCAAAATGCGTGCAATGAGATAGTGCCTTCGGTTTCGTTCGAACCTGGAACGAACTTGTATGGATTGGACGCTTTCAGAACATCATCAGGTGGACGATGAGCATTCTAAGATAGATCTGTTCTATAAAGGTAATCGCAATCTCAAGCCTCATCAACCGGGAATGGCTAAAACAGGGGAGGTGCAGCAAGGCTTGGTGGGTAGCTCCCACTGGAGAGCGAGATACATCCCTGTCTAGATGTCCTTTTTTATTTCGGCTTTATGGGCAGTTGGTCCGTAGCCAACTGCGGGGTGGTCTTGTTCGAGACTGTTCAGTAAGGAATGGTCCCGGCCTTGTGTTGCATGGGAGTTAGGGTGGCTCCTCGGTACGGTGACCTAGGCCACGTACTGTGACGGGCGGTACCCCAGTAGCCCTGCCATTGTTGGAAACTCATTTTCCCTACGAGACCCTACGGTTTTGTTTGTATTACCCACTTTTGTGGCTAGTAGATGGAATTTAATAAATCTAACAATTTCGGCTATTTCATATTTATTTGAAAACCCTAGACGCTATTATAATATCACTGGATTTCCTATCAAATTTTTTGGTTAGCGTAAGGTAAAAACTTTTCCATGTTTATGTGTGGGAAGTCTTACGTGATACCTTTTCTTTTCAAATGGATTTTCTAAAGTTAAGCAATCTTAAACCGTTTACTCACACCAGACCCCTGTCTGACCCGAGTGTTTATTTTCTGTTTTATTTAACTCTTGGGTACTCATATTATGTATGAGTAGTCAAGTGATTCGGGTTATCTTTAACGAATTCTGGAGGAGCTATGGAGCAGGAGGCTTCAGCGTGTAGATTATAGTTAGAGTTTCCGCTGTGTTGTTATTCTGTATAGTTGTTCTTGTATTGTATATTAGACAGAAATGTTATAACTGTCTAAATTGAGATGTATAGTTGTGTACTTTGATGTATATGATACTATGTATATGTTCTAAATTATATTTCAATCGTTCCGCTGTGAGATTCCGATGTGGTATTGTTCTTTCTTTCTTTCTTTTCTTCTTCTATCTCTTTCTTTCTTAATTAGTGATACGATTTTCTGGTGATAGAAAGTCGGGTCGCTACAGTTGGTATCAGAGCATTAGGTTGAGTGAATACCTAGGCTCTGGAGTGGTGTCTATCTTGAGAGAGCGTACTTGTAATTTATATATATATATATATATACACATACACACACACACACACACCCCTAATCTATTGGGTTATCTGTTCGGATTTTCCAACATAGGTTATAGAGGTAGATAAGGTAGGAGTGTGTGGAACACGACTACCATTAATGGAAGAGACTCATATGTTGTGGTTGGAGGTGTTTGACGAGATTGTAGACCTAATACCGTCTCGAATAAGCTTTGTGGATTGGTGAAAGGATTTCATTGATCCCAGAGGAAGTATTTTCAAGAATTGGAGTATATTCTTGAAGTGTGAGGTTGATTTTCTCTCGAGTAAGCGGGATTTCCAAGAGTTGAATCTATCAGCTAAGCAGTTACAGGTGATGGTATCTTGGTGACTTCAGGAAGGAATAGTTGTGTGGTGGGATGCAATATCCATAGATGGTTCTGAGGATGTTCTTTTGGAGTAAGATTAAGATGGTGTTGAAGGAACTGTGATGCCTACTGTAGTGAAGATTCGGATGTTTAGGATTTTCTGGATCTCAAATAAGGTTGTCTTATCTATATTAAAGTATGAGACTAAGGTCGATGAGTTACCTCATTTTGGACAGGGTCTCATTTGTTTTCCCTTAGAGGAACAAGTAGTTGGTGTTTGGTTTGGAGCCGAGTTTCTTGAGGAGATGTCTACTCGTCTCACGGATTTTAGGTGGATTTGGGTGTTAGCTTGTGGTTAAGGAAGATCTTTTGGCTTAGCTGTAGCATTGAAGTGAAGTTTAGGAGCAGCAGCATGGCTCTGTTTCTTCGATGATTCAGGAATCTTTGGGATTCTACTATCGGCAGACCCGAGATAGTGAAGGCCTATCCATTTCTTCGGGAGGCTCAGCAGAGCAGGATATCTGTTGGAAGTGATCTATTAGTTTTTTTCGGTAGATAAGCCATTCTAGAACATTGATCTTGATTAGAGAAGCTGCTCTAGTATGTGAAGATAGTTCTTTGAATTCAGAACTGAGAGAGATCGCAAAAGTGAATTGCGATTAGTTTGGGAATCTTTGAGTTTTCTTTGGTTTGAGGAATCTCATATGGAGATAAAAGCCATTAAAGTAGTCAGAGATTTTCCAGATGTTTGGAGGAAATCAGAAGCTTACCCGAATCGGAGATTCAGTTTTCTTATCGACTTGGATTCTAAGAGCAATATTGATGATTCAGCCATATAGTGGGATGACTCTTAGAGCAAGAAGAGTTTGGTGAGGCAGCTCAGGATTCTTTGGAGAGGGATTGATCATCTAATTCTAGTTGAGACTCTGTTGAGATGTTTTGATCAAGTGGAAGGGTCACTAAGATTTTATGAGTCTGATGAGAAATGTATGGGGAAAGTGTGTGCTCAAGTTCTTCGATAGCATTCTCATCTCCTCAATATCAGAGTTGTTCTAGAGTGGGAGCAACCGGGAGTCGTAGTTTTCTTGGATAAAAGGATTTCTATAGAAAATTCAAGTATGAAGAAATTTTCTGGATTTGGAAGGTAAGGTTGTCAAGTACAACTGTTTGACTATTCCAGATAAGAGATGAAGGTCTGAAGTCCACTGATGTTTATGGAATAAAGTTGTGTATTGGATTTCAGCAAATTTTTGGAGAGCCATTTTGTTGAGTAGGATCAAGTAATTGGTTTGATTTTGGTCCGGTTTGTTTCATAAAGCAATCAGCAAGAGTTAGGCTGATCAGGAATATTGGAGGTGACTCAGAATCATCGGAAGAGTTATGCAGTTAAGTATTGAGGAGATTTGGAATGTGAAATTGGAATTTGGATATTGCTTTAGTTTTATCCGATCAAAGGAGATATAAGATTGGGTAAAACTGGAAAGCTAGCTCCGGAAGTATTTTGAGTTTTTCCTGTGTTCTCTGAAGATTAGATTTTTATCTACAGGATTGAATTGCCAGTTCGGATAACTGGAATTCAATGTATTTCACATATTTTTGAGGAATATATGTATGATTCATCGGGTGATAGAATCAGCATTTCAGAAGGATCTGACAGTTGAGCTGATTTTGAGTTTGATCTGATGTCTTGTTCAGTTTTGTAGGATCAGATGAAGAGTTCTTGGTTATAGTAATATAGTTACTTAAGATTCTATAGAGCGAGTATTCCAGTATAGGTACCTAGAAAACTCTTGATAATATTAGGAAGTTCTATTCAGAATTTTTCTGGATAGATAAAATTGTTTGATTAAATTGGTTGCTATGATTGATTGTGCGATTGCTGTTTGAAATTTAAATTCTTTTACTGGATTATTAAATTATCTTTGCTTTTAAATTTCGTGGACGAAATTCTGTTAAGGGGGGAGGAAGGTGACGATCTGGAATTTTAAGCAATATCAATTTAATAATCTTTGATAATGATTAAATTGATTTGATCATTTTACATTATAAATAACAAGTTAAAATTATTTTAAAGGTTAATAATAAATTTTTTTGATAATATCTATTAACATTTTTCTTAACAATATAAATATGCAAG
This sequence comes from Allium cepa, assembly GCA_030765085.1. Classification (NCBI taxonomy): domain Eukaryota; kingdom Viridiplantae; phylum Streptophyta; class Magnoliopsida; order Asparagales; family Amaryllidaceae; genus Allium; species Allium cepa. The sequence continues at coordinate 151,557,538 of CM060939.1, forward strand.
TTTAATTCTTTTGAAAACTAATGATTTAGAAATATTTATTTTAGCAATTTAAAATTGGTAAGATTTATTTTTCAGAAGCTAATCAAAAATATTTTCTATTTATAATATATATGTATTGATATATATTGTAAATAGGAAGTTTTAATGAAATTAAACTTTTTATTCAAATTGTAATATACATGAATGTATATATTATGATTTGGTTAATGTTCAAAGTTTAATACAGTAATTTTCAAATATAATGTTAAAATGCATTTCCATTTGAAATATATAAATATTTGTATATAATAGAAATGGAAAATTGTATTGATTTGAATTTAATAAATATTTGCAAACTTTAATAATATATAATTTGTAAGTTGAAATGCTAATTTGATTTAATACTTTTGAAATAATATTTGAGATTTAAATAACAAAGTTAATTTCTTATTTAATATAGATACACATATTTTTTGTACTTAAGTTCTAAATAAGATTGAAATTAAAAGTTCAATTGTTTTTAATATCCTTCATTTTAAATTTTAACACAAGATAAATTTGCTTTAAAATTTTAAGAGTTAAATTAAAATAGATATTTTAAACATATAAAATTTAAATTGAATCAAAATAGAAGTTACTTGAATTTATATGAATATTACATAATACATGTATATAAGGCTTAAATAAATTATTAAAAATAAAATGACATTTTAAACATTAATAAAACATTAGAACAATAACTTTTGTAAATATGAATTAAACATAATAACACTTGTAAAACATTTAGTAAACATTAAAGACACTTGTGAATCATGTGCATAGGTGTAAGATAATGGTACATAGGATAGACAAATGGCAATGTTCTCTTAATAAATAAATTTAAAATTTAATTGAAAAATACAAAATAAGTTTTACTTTCAGCTGAACATTATCTCATTTCAACAAATTGAATGCAAAATAAAGATCAAAATGAAAGAAGTAATATCTGAAAAATGAATGAACCTGGAATTGCAATTTGAAAACAAAAAGAGGATAATCTGGAAAATTCAAATCAGAAGAATAAACTAGAAATTCAAAATCAATGGAAGATTTTCAAGAAAATCAATCAACTAGCAAATATGGAATCAAACAAGCAATTCAAAAAATCTATTAACATGCAAATCTGGAAATTCAACATGCAGAAATTTCAAACCTGGGAAAATGCAGTCATACTTCTGCTCTGTCTTCTGCTTAATCAGGTGAGTAAATGCAAATTTAAAAACAGTTTTAAATCTTAAATTTCATCTTGTTCTTATATATGAAATCATGATGGTTTGTTTGGATTTTGGATTTAAACTTGTGCATGTTTGAATTAAAATTTTTTGATACCTGTATAGTTAAATAGCCACTGTGTGATATTAACAGGCAGCATTTCCAGATTAAAATCAATAACTCAATGTTGAATCCAAATTAGCTTGTGATTTGTAAACAAAGGTTGTTTGTAATCAAGTGATCTTTCATATAAAAATGGTTATAGCCTTTTAACATGAATGTTTGGCTCGAAATTTTCAAATTTACAGTATAAATCAAATTGGGTCAAAATTTTATAATTTCAATTTTTAATTTTGACTTCATAGTTGACTTGTAAGTAGAAGATCATGATTTTTAAAGCTTGTACCATGATTTTTAGATTAGTAATTAAAGAGAATTTTTGAATTTTATGTTTTGGGGTTTTTGGCCGATTCTCGATGAACGGCGACGAACTGGGTAACTAGGTTGAGCACGAAGGTGAAGTAGAGGTCGGGGTTTAGGGGAAAAATAAATTTGGAATTTATTGATGATTTTGGTGGCCGTATTCGTTCGAATAGGGTTTTATACCTAGTTTATGCCAACGTTGTTCTGATGGGTTTTGCGGCGTCGAGAGGCTTCAGGGGATGATCGCACGTGGTGTCGGAGGTACTGGGAAGTGAGGAGGAGCTATGGGGAGGATGGCGCAGCGTCTCGAGTAAGGGGTCGACGGCGTTGTTGATTTTTCTTGTGGTTGTTGGATTTAGCAGTTGGGTCTGATGATCGAAATTTTTGTTTCTCGATCGTATGAAGTTTCTGGGTTTCGATTGAAGTTGTAGGGGTCGAGTGAGACTTGGTGGAGGCCGGAGAGGAGTTCAACGTCGACCGACGTGGTCGTGCACGTTGATGTGCATGGCTGCGTGCATCAGGAGGTAATGGGTTCTGGGGAGAAGAGGGGAGCTCGAAGTTCTCTTCAGGTTTGCAGGGTTATTTCTCGAAGCAGGGGATAGGGTTGGGATAACTCGGGGTTTTGGTTGATTTTCTCGAGATCGACTCGGGTATTAGTTGAGTTTGGCTCGAGTTTTAGGGTGAGCAGGCTTTGGGTATTTGTCAGTATTGTTTTTAAAAGGTTTGAAACAAAAAATTTGATTTTTGTAAATAATTAAGGATTTAAACAAAAGTTAAACAAGTTTTAACCAATAAAACTAATTTGTTTCAAGTTATATTTTTAAACAAATTTATATATATTAAATTATGGAAGTTTTCAAATATAAGTGGATTTTGAAATTAAGTTTGTATTAAATTTTTATTAAAGAACTTTGGAAAGGTTTTAAAGATTTAAAAGTTCAATTTAAAATGTGTTTGATTATAATTGATTTCTAAATGTTGTATTTTATTTAAAAAAAAGTTTAATGATTAAGAATTTAATAATCAATTATAATAAAGGTTTATCTTATGTAAATTGGAATTTTGATTTAATTAAAGATAATTAAATTTGTAAAGATAATTAAGATAATTAAATTATCAACCATTGAAAGGATTGGTTATTATAAATGATTTGATTTAAATAATGGTTTCCTTAATTAAGAATCTTTTTAGAATAAGAAGTTAAAGAATTATTTTATTTAATTTAAATGATTAGTTAAATAATTAATTAAGAAATTTATTAGTGATTAATTAAAGATAATCACTTAAGGATTAATCTAGTGTAATTACTTGGAAAGTAATTAAGTAATTGATTTCTGGAAGTAAGTAAGTAAGAAATAATTACTTATGAAAGTAATTAAGTGAATGTGATTTAGGATTAATCACGTGAGTTATTAATTAATGTATTAATTAATAAAATTAATTAAAGGTTTAAAATATTTAATTAATGATTAATTAATAAAAGGATTAAGAGTAATTAATTAAGTGATTAATTACTTGTTAAAGTAATTAATTAAGAAAGAATTTAATTAATGGAAGTAATCATTAATTAATGGGAATAGTTAATTAATTGTTAATTAATAAGTTAAGGATAATTAATTTATAATTAAGTTTTAATTACTAAATGTAATTAAAAGTAATTAATCAAAGGTGATTAATTAAAAGTAATTTATTAAATGTGATTAATTAAAAGTAATTAATCAAGAGTGTTTAATTAAAAGTAATTAATCAAGTGTGATTAATTAAAAGTGATTAATCAGGTGTAATTAAATGATAATTAATGAATAATCATCAGATTAATTAAGGAATAATTAATCAAGTGTGAATAATTTTAAAAGGGTAATTAAGAGATAATTACTTTGAATGATTAAGAAGTAATTAATCAAGATGATTAATTAATATTGTAATTAAGGAATAATTACTTTAATAAATTAAGAGATAATTAATCAAGGGAGCTTAATTTAAAGTGGAGAAGTAAGTGAAGTTTATTAATTAATTTGTAATTAATTAATGAATGGTAAGATGGATCGATGATAATCCAAGTGATTAAATAAGAATTAATTTAATTAAGGATGAATTAAATTAATTGAAGTTGGACCAACCTTATGGATGTTGAATGATTGATTGATAAGTATCATTGGTTAATGATATTGGATGATATTATATGTCAATAGTTGATATGTGATGATACGAATGTGATATATCGGAGATGTGATATATGCTGCTTTGTGATATATATGGATAAATGTGATAATAGTGAATTATCTATCTGTGTTGTGAATCATCCATTTATGTTTAAATGATATTTCTGAATGTCTACTGTTTAAATCCCTTAAGTACAACGTGGACATTAAAATGGTGTTTGGATTCGGTGAGACCGGGATCGGGTTTCCATATTTGGATATCCGAAAACCACACCGATCCAAAATAAACATTAGGTCGTGAATCAAAGTGGAGTGCAAGTGAAGACTCGAGGTGTAAGAACTATACGTCGGTATAACTCTGTGGGTGATTCCGTAATGAGTTTGACGGAATAGTACTTATAGGCTCGAGATGGTGATTCAGAGTGCAAGGGCTATGGTCGTTGACTCTAAGGGTGATTCCAAAATGAGTGCAACGAGATAGTGCCTTCGGTTTCGTTCGAACCCGGAACGAACTTGTATGGATTGAACGCTTTCAGAACATCATCAGGTGGACGATGAGCATTCTAAGATAGATCTGTCCTATAAAGGTAATCGCAGCCTCAAGCCCCATCAACCGGGAATGGCTAAAACAGGGGAGGTGCAGTAAGGCTTGGTGGGTAGCTCCCACTGGAGAGCGAGATATATCCCTGTCTAGATGTCCCTTTTTATTTCGGCTTTGTGAGCAGTTAGTCTGCAACCAATTGCGGGGTGGTCTTGTTAGGGACTGTTCAGTAAGGAATGGGAATGGTCCCGGCCTTGTGTTGTAGGGGAGTTAGGGTGGCTCCTCGGTACGGTCATCTAGGCTATGTACTGTGACGGGCGGTACCGCAGTAGCCTTGACATTTTTGGAAACTCATTTTCCCTACGAGACCCTACGGTTTTGTTTGTATTACCCACTTTTGTGGCTAGTAGCTGGAATTTAATAAATGTAACAATTTCGGCTATTTCATATTTATTTGAAAACCCTAGACGCTATTATAATATCACTGGATTTCCTATCAAATGTTTTGGTTAGCGTAAGGTAAAAACTTTTCCATGTTTATGTGTGGGAAGTCTTACATGATACCTTTTCTTTTCAAAAGGATTTTCTAAAGTTAAGCAATCTTAAACCATTTACTCACACCAGACCCCTGTCTGACCCGAGTGTTTATTTTCTGTTTTATTAAACTCTTGGGTACTCATATTATGTATGAGTAGTCAAGTGATTCAGGTTATCTTTGACGAATTCTAGAGGAGCTATGGAGAAGGAGGCTTCAGTGTGTAGATTATAGTTAGAGTTTCCGCTGTGTTGTTATTCTGTATAGTTGTTCTTGTATTGTATATTAGACAGAAATGTTATAACTGTCTAAATTGAGATGTATAGTTGTGTACTCTGATGTATATGATACTATGTAAATGTTCTAAATTATATTTCAATCGTTCCGCTGTGAGATTCTGATGTGTTGTGGTTCTTTCTTTCTTTCTTTTCTTCTTCTGTCTCTTTCTTCTTAATTAGTGATACGATTTTCTGGTGATAGAAAGTCGGGTTGTTACATTTAATAAGTACAAACTAAAATTTTATGTTAAAGGTTGTAAAAACCAAATAATAGAATAATAATCAAAAATGGGCTTATATAAGTAAAGAAATAGTGTATATTAATCAATTTATAGTAAATTACATTCTAACAGGTTAAATGGACTATTGTAACTACTTATTTATAATAAGTGAGCTTTAAAGGAAATTCAAGTAAAGGGAATTAATTTCCTTGAAAAGATATTAATAATAACATAAACTCTAAACGTATAATGTTAACCATTATTTCACTATTATAACATAGTTAAGATATAGTTGAAAGGAAGTCATAAATTGTAAAATAATGACTATTATGGGTTTGTGCCATGGTGCGTATTGTTACTGTTAGTTATTTGATGAAGATATACATACGACTATTATGTTTTACCATTTATTGGCATGTATGGTTATTGGTATAACCGATGGTTGTTACCATTGATTAACGTGTGACTATAATAGTTATAGTTATTAAATTTATATAGTCACTTGTATAATTGTACCGATGTGTTTGATTGGTCCTTAAAAAATATCGATAGATGGCTTTTTATGGTTATGCAATTATGTAATGACCCGATTTTTAATATGGTATTTTAAATTTATAGGATTTTTCCAGTTCCATAAAATATTATATATAAACTTATAAGAAGATTTATTGAATCTTTCTACTCTCTGATTAGACTACACCTTTATACTTATCCATAAGTTAATTATTGAAACGACCCTGACTCGACCTTCAAAAATCGGCACCGATTACGACACTCGTATTCAATGCCGTAGATCCAAACGTCGAACCTGGTTCGTCGGAGCTTATAACGCAATAAGTACAACACAGCGGAAGAAATGAATAATATATTTGATATACAACATTGATACAATAACTGATACAATGAATATCAATATTAATCAGAGATATGACATAAGACAATAGCAGCGGAACAATATCTCCAATAGAGAAGGTAGTCTTCAAAGGAGAACTCCAGTATCGGTAATCTCCATCTCCAAGGCACCAATCCAGAAATAGCTTGAACTCCCAATAACGATGCACAAAGCTAAGCAAGTGCAGTCGTCCAAAGACTGAAGAAGATACCCAAGAACTGAAAGCTACCAAACTAAAGACTTCGAAAGCTATCAAATCTACACCTACTATTCGATTATCTGAAAAACCCAACTCTAGACTGCCCATGTGGGAAATTGTGGGCACCCAGAGTTTAGGAAAGAAAAAATAAACTCCAAGTCAGTCGTGGGACTGGTATGAGCAAAGAAAACAGTTTATCTTTTAAAACAAACAACCAAGGATTTTAAAATTTTAAATCCGCAATGCTTTTTAGAAAATGAAACTACCATAAGGCCTCTTGGCACACACACAATGCAATCACACACTTGGGGGAATTTCCCCTTATGATAGTCAAATATGCTTAATACGAGAAAAATTCGTTGATATTATTACTAGTGCATAGTGTGAAAACATTTCGAAAATATAATATTAATCCTAACAAGCATAAGTACCATGATACTATGCCTACTATAACTGCCATGTTAAATGGCAGGTTCTGCAACTAAAACCATACAAGGCTCGTATTGTTTTGTTGGGATTTCCAACAAATGGTCAGGCTAAGGAACTTCCTATTGCCCAAGGGTACGCCTCCGGCGGGACGTCCCGAGAACCTAACTGGATCTCTGCCAACACAAGGCCGGGTTACCTCTGTAACTAGGTAACTACTATCGAGCATGCCATCCCCCCGTTCCTTTGGGTCCTTTATCCGAGGTACCTCTAATCCAACAACCACAAAGCAATCAAAAAGTAATCGATTTGCAGCGACCACATGAGTGAAGTATCTGGGCTCCATACCATGACACCACCCTTTTCCAGAAGGGAATGACACATCCTAAAGGGCACGACACTCATAACCTTGCCGCATCTTTCCTGTTTCGACCATTTCCGAGGTGTGAGGTCCTGATGCAGTCTCGTCCACAAAGCTACGCTTTATACAAAAGCCATGCTTTGATCAACAAATGATACACAGCAGCACTCAGCATGCCACACTTCCAAATTTGGGAGTATATCACTAATAACTACCAATTTCATAACCTCTGAGCTCGTACGTCTCAAAGAAGGGTGTTAAGCTACAAGAATAAATTCTCCGCCACCAAGCAGAAATGTATTTGGTAGAGATCAGTTTAATATCTCAAAGTGTAGTGTCAGACATACAACCATACAAGTCTATTCCGGATTCGAACAGAACCGAAGGCACTTCCGAAGAAGCCTTTGCAATCCGGGCATCAACAATTCCGATCGGACTTCCCACCACTTAGGGAATCTCTATACCATAGCTACTCGGTGCAGAGACAATCGATAGATTATCCTATCGTTCTCACAAATACCCGGTCTTCTACACCGGTCTTCTAATGCAATCCATAACATCGTATCATTATTTGGAATGGGTTATATGACACAAGGTCCTCTCCCGGCTAAACCGAATAATGAGCGCAATATTTAAAAACATATGGATGTGGGATTTCAGTTAAGTCACAACTTTTAAAATTAGAAACTTCTCTTTCAAATGGTTTAAACCAACTACCATTTCAAATCTTTAAACAAAAGGATTTATTTCACAAAGTTCACCCAGTTTCACAAAGATCCATTCATAGGTTTTCAAAACACTTCTATTTCAGTTTGGATTTACTCACTTAATCTTTAAAGCAAGGATTTAACTTATAGCTTTCAAACCAGTTTCCAATGATTTATTCATAATTTGGAAAACTGTTTAATTTCAAATTTGAAATCCCTTTAATACAAATTGGAAATTCATTTCTTATGTGAAAGCATTTATTATTTGAAAATAAAGTTTACAATTCTTGCACAAAGATTTATTCATTTTTTTCAAAACTGTTTCAATTTCATTTTAGCTTGAAATCTCCCAATACAAATTGGAAACCTTTTCTTTATATAAAAGCTACTATTAATTGAAAACAAATAGTTTTCGTTTTGGGAGAAACTGATTACATTTACATAAGTTAGAGCCATTCAAGTATAAACTTGGGTTTAAATTTTAAATTCCCAAAACAATACTTTTTAAATGGTTTAAAAACCCATATAAACACCTTTATAACCTGTATAATCTTTTTTAAACCATAGTTTCCAAATTATTGAATTCAATTCCAAACATTGAATTCAAATTTAAATCAAATTTTTTAAATTTCAAAACACAATCAAGTTATTCAAAATAACTTTTATTTTTGAAACTCTTTTCCAAAAGCTTTCAATTCCAATTCCAAAACTATTTCTAGATTCAAAAATTCAATCTTTAAAATTGTTAAAATATGTGACTTAACCAATTTTCTCATGCAATCCATATTTGTGTATGTAAGGTGTAGTCCAGGGGTTTTACCTAATAGTGCAACAACATCACAGATTCAAGCATATCAATAATATTTGATAAGCGGTATAATCCTATAACGCTTATCATCATTCACAGATTCATAAATAGATATGTAAATGCATCACGGATAAATTAAATAAATAAGTAAATTACACACAGCTCAATTCACAGAACAGAATATTATAGTCCAGAGATAACAATCAATTCAAGGTATTTCATACAATACGAACATTCATAAACAATCCAAGCATTTAATAATCATTTTTAAGTAGGATTAATTAATTATTCAAATCCTAATTAATTCAATTTAATTTCCAATTAAATTAATTGCTTATGAATTAATTATCAAATCTTGATTTACTAATTACAAATCATTTGATATTAGCTAATGTAATTAATCAATCTTCAATCATTAATTAATTACTCCAAATTAAGGAATTATCCTTAAGTAATTAACTTCTTTTAATTACTTGCATTTATAATTCATCTTTTAATTAATTACATAAATTAGTTATCCTCTAAGTAATTACATTAACAAATTAACCTTAAATTTATTATCTGTTAATTAATTACTTAATTATGCTTAAACTTAATAAATCTAAATAATTTACTTTAAATTAATTTCAAAACTAAAATAAAATATCTATTATACTACCAGAATTTATCAAGAAAAAGTTTAAAACTTGACTAAAACTTAAATTGAAAAACTTGATTTGAAATCTTGTTCAATACATTTACTTTGAATTTGTTTAATGCCTTTTATTTTAAGCTTTGAAAAAACTTATTTCATATAACCTTAAAAACTTGGTTCAAGTTTCTTTTAAACACTTAATCCCTGGTATAATTTTCTTCATATTTTTAAAACCTGTATAAGTTAAACCTTTTAAATTTTAAAAATTGTTACTTTTTTTTAAAACTTGGTATATAGCTAAACAAACTTGAGACGACTTTGAGTTTCAACCCGAGACTAAAACCAAAAATTCCCAAGCCCACTTCAATTCTTCCCCGAGTCCTTTCCGCTTCTTCTTTCTTTTTCTTTTAAACTTTGTTCTTAGTTTTAAAATTTCAAGACTGTTGTAAATACACTCGAATCACCCTGAAACGAACTCGAGCCATAATTCCATTTACTCGAGATGATCTTGGACGCAAAGAACTTGACCAAAAACCAACGCTGACACACACAGGACGATTGTGCACGTGTACATACGATCGGAACGACTCCGATCATCGACACTGGCTTCAGCATATCGTCGATCACTCCCTCCATCATCGCGAACATCTGTATTTATGAATTAAGCTGGGAATCAAAATTTAGCTAGTCGACATATTCGAACACAATCTGGTCAACAGAAAAATGTCGAACCCCGATAATCTTGACCACCATAAATCTCGCCCAATCACCCAAAGTAGCGCCATACCACGATGCACCGATCCCCCCTACTATGATAGCTTCCGGTCCTTCCTCGACCACACACAAGCTCAAGAACCACGCCGACCCAAAAATGTACGTTAAATCCTAAAGCTCACTCGCTCTCCCAATCCAAACCCTATTTCAAAATTTGGCCACGGTCGAAGTATTCCCCACGACCACCTGCATCTTTCAGAACAGGCCGTAACACCCCACGTTGACGAGAACGACAGAGATTGATTTTAGAACGAAAAGTAAACCTTTAACAATTTCTCGAGATTTACCAATTTAAAAATCGTGATTTTTCTTTTAAAAATCATCATTTTCAAAAACAAATCATATAATAAAATCAATTCAAGAAATTAAGATACTTGAGTTTTGACATATATTGAGTTTTACTGTTTTATCTTTTTTTTTCCAGATGATATTCAAAACCATCATCCTAAATATATTTTTAGATTTTATTTTAGATTTAAACACAAACATTATTCGAATTCCTAAACCTATAAGAGGTGTGATGAGGAGATTTTGAATTTTCTATTTGGTTTGAACTCCGTTATGTATAAACAGAGGCAAGTTTTGCCTGAAAACAGACACGCACATTTTAATTCACCCATATAAACACATATATACTTGCAAATATGTAAACATTCATACCATATTTTCAATCATCACCATCACAGACATAAAAGGTCAAAGAAGTTGGTTTAAAAAATTAAAGTTTGCTCACATTTTCCAGAAGCCAGAAAAGCTCCTAACAGTTTCAAGATAGGGATGAAGGCCTGTAAAAAAATTTCTTCTTTTCCTACTTTAAATTTTGGAGTTTAGATCTGCAAGTTATAAAAAATTTTGCTTACTCTTTGTTGTATTCACTTACTTAATTCATCAATAACAATAATTTTAAATTTACTTACAGTTGAATTCTTTTCTTTTTTTATAACAGAGAAGCCTTTTCTGCAGATGAAACCAGAAATAGATTAAATCTTTGATCTTGATTTTTTCCTGCAACAGATTAATTAATTGCTTTAAATTCTTTCTTCATTACTGATCATAACTTCAAATTCAAATTTTTAAAAAGAAATTTACTTGCCTTTAAATTATTTCCAGAAAATCTTGCACTTCTTCCTTACCCCAAAACTGCAGCACTTGTTTTATGAATTTGCGGTTTAAATTGGTTCATTAAAATTTGATTTTAAAAATTACAAATTCATTAATTATAAAGTATAATATTTACCTCAGAGATGGAATATACATTACAGCTTGATGCTTTAAGAAGATTTCCAGATTTTTTTACTTTTTACTTTCAATTGAAGAAAAGTTGGCAGAGCTTTTTTTTCTCATTTTTTTTTTCTATCTTTTCCTTTGTTTTTAAGACTTGAGATACTCAATCTATTGTTACTGTACTTTTCAGAGATTTGGTGAGAGGTTATATGATTTGAATATGGGGAGATGAAAAGTTTTTTGTAATTTTTAAATCTTATTATTTTATTCAATTAATTATGTTGAATGCCATATGTAAAAAGTAATCATGAGATTCCAATGTATGCTAATTTCTTTACTCCATCTCTTTTGTATATGTTTAACATTTAAAATTTTATTTTAAACCCTATTGAATTGAGTACTCGTGTCTACATATACATTTATGTTTATATCCTTATATGTTCAACGTATATACAAATCATATTTTATACAAAGATAAGTGTTTTAAACCTTTTATTAATTTTAAGCAAATTGTACTTATTTCATATATAATTTCAAAAGAAAGAACATTATTCCTTTATTAATATTTTATTCAAATCTTATTAATTTTCAAGAGATATGTGTATTTTTAACCTTTACTTCTTACATTAAATTTTGCATTCATACATTATATTTTATGCTCTTACAAATTTTTAAATAATCTTAAGAAATAAAATTTGAAATCAAATTATATACTTATACAAAGTTTAACTTTAATAAATATATATAAGAATTTAACTTAGGCTAACCTTTCAAAAATTAATTTCAAATTACAACTTCCAAAAGTTTAAAATATATTATTAATTTTAATTGATAAAATTTGAGATGTTACATTCTATTTATAAGATATTAAATATAGAATTTCAAAGCCCCAAATTAAATTTTGAAATAAATGTCCAAATTAATTCTCAAATTAATTCACAATTAAATCCAAAAATTTATTTTTAATACATTTTATTCTTCAATTAAATATTTATTCATAAAATATTTATTCTTATATCTCAAATCAAATTGCTACTTGTAATCTAAAATTTACTTGATTTATTCTGGAAATTTCTAATTTATCCACAAATAATTTAACAATCAAATTCCAAAATTAAATTAATTATCTAATTAAAAGTGGTTGATTTTCAGGAATGTTACAGATTCCCCCCCTTAAAAAGAATTTCATCCTTCGAAATTTGCAAGGGAGGCAACAAGAACAGATGATAGATAAAGAAATGATTGATCAGATCAGATCGAAATATTTATTCTGCATTCGGTTTACCAAATTGGAATATCAACAATATGAGAACAAACTCATACAATATTACACAAGATATTTGGGTTCATCGGTCTACGAATATGCAAGGGCATTGATTAGTTCGAAGGGATAACTAATCGTTCGTAGAATATGTCGGTACCTAGAGAATAGACAGATGGATTTAATCTTCCATAATTTCTCAAACACTATATATGGATTCCAACTTAGGTCTGAACACTCCAAAGTATATACCAACTTGTCCCTCTTCAGACTTCAATTTACACAAGAAATTATAATAGAATTTCAAATTTGGTTTTAACCGATATCGTTTTATTGATACAGTTCAAATTTAGCTTCATATTCTATTAACCAATTTAACTCAATTTAAAATTTCCAATTTATTTAATTTAAATTTTCAAATTCATTAAAGTTTAGATCGAAAAGCTGATAAGAAACCGATGAAGATACAAAGTAAGGATTTTCTACAACGATTCGTAGGGCCACCATCACACCGAAACTTCTTCCTCGAGCTGTCACGAAGCAATCAAAAGAATTTGAAATCAAATCAAACGAGATTAAGAAGAATGTTGTTTCTGCTATTGCAGGGTATTGACCATTTGTAGTGGTACTCCCCTATCCCCTATCTCATCCTCTTCTCGCACTCAAACTCACTATTAGTGGATAGTAAGAGAATTTACTGAGGCATTCAAACGGATATCTTAGGGATATACTCATTCTAGGGTATACTTCACCCTATGTCTAATGAGTTACTTAATGTGTTATACTCATGAGCTAAAATTTTAACCTTCAGCTCTGATACCAAATGAAACGACCCTGATTCGACCTTCGAAAATCGGCACCGAATACGATACTCGTATTCAATGCGGCAGATCCAAACATCGAACCTGGTTCGCCGGAGCTTATAACACATTCAATACAACATAGCGGAAGAAATGAATAATACATTTGATATACAACATTGATACAATAACTGATACATTGAATGATACAATGAATATCAATATTAATCAGAGATATGACATAAGACAATAGCAGCGGAACAATATCTCCAATAGAGAAGGTAGTCTTCAAAGGAGAACTCCAGTATCGGTAATCTCCATCTCCAAGGCACCAATCCAGAAATAGCTTGAACTCCCAATAACGATGCACAAAGCTAAGCAAGTGCAGTCGTCCAAAGACTGAAGAAGATACCCAAGAACTGAAAGCTACCAAACCAAAGACTGCGAAAGCTATCGAAACTACACCTACTCTTCGATTATCTGAAGAACCTAACTCTAGACTACCCGTGTGGGAAAATTATGGGCACCCAGAGTTTAGGAAAGGAACAATAAACTCCAGGTCATGTCGTGGGACTGGTACGAGCAAACAAAATAGTTTATCTTTTAAAACAAACAACCAAGAATTTTAAAAATTTAAATCCGCAATGCTTTTTAGAGAATGAAACTACCATAAGGCCTCCCAGCACACACACAATGCAATCGCTCGCTTGGGAGAGATTTTCCCCTTATGATAGTCAAATATGCTTAATACGACAAATATTCTTTGATATTATTACTTGTGCATAGTGTGAAAACATTTCGAAAATATAATATTAATCCTAGCCAGCATAAGTACCATGATACTATGCCTATTATAGCTGCCATGTTAAATGGAAGGTTCTACAACTAAAACCGTACAAGGCTCGTATTGTTTTGTTGGGATTTCCAACAAATGGTCAGGCTAAGGAACTTCCTACTGTCCATGGGTACGCCTCTGGCGGGACGTCCCGAGAACCTAACCGGATCTCTGCAAACACAAGGTCGGGTTACCTCTGTAGCTAGGTAACTACTACTCAAGCATGCCATCCCGGTCCTTTGGGACCTTTATCCGAGGTACCTCTAATCCAACAACCACAAAGCAACCACAAAGTAATAGATTTGCAATGACCACATGAGTAGAGTATCTAGGCTCCATACCATGACACCACCCTTTTCCAGAAGGGAATGACCCACCCTAAAGGGCGCGACCCTCATAACCTTGCCGCATCTTTCCTATTTCAACCATTTACGGGGTGTGAGGTCCTAATGCAGTCTCGTTCATAAACCTACGCTTTATAAAAAAGTCATGCTTTGATCAACAAATGATACACAGCAGCGTTCAGCATGCCACATTACCAAATTTGGGAGTATATCACTAATAACCACCAACTACATAACCTTTGAGCTCGTACGTCTCAGAGAAGGGTGTTAAGCTAAGAGAATAAATTCTCCGCCACCAAGCAGAAATGTACTTGATGGAGATCGGTTTAATATCTCAAAGTGTAGTGTCAGACATCCAATCATACAAGTCTATTCCCAGTTCGAACAAAACCGAAGGCACTTCCAAAGAAGCCCTTGCAATCCGGGCATCCACAATTCCGATCGGACTTCCCACCACTTAGGGAATCTCTATACTGTAGCTACTCGGTGCAGAGACAATCGATATGTTATCCTATCGTTCTCAAAAATACCCGGTCTTCAACACCGGTCTTCAAATGCAATCCATAACGTCGTATCATTATTCGAAGTGGGTAATATGACACAAGGTCCTCTCTCGGCTAAATCGAATAATGAGTGCAATATTTAAAAACATATGGATATGGGATTTCAGTTAAGTCACAACTTTTAAAATCCAAAACTTCCCTATCAAATGGTTTAAACCAACTACCATTTCAAATCTTTAAACAAAAAGATTTATTTCACAAAGTTCACCCAGTTTCACAAAGATCCATTCACAGGTTTTCAAAACACTTCTATTTCAATTTGGATTTACCCACTTAATCTTTAAAGCAAGGATTTAACTTATAGCTTTGAAACCAGTTTCCAAAGATTTATTCATAACTTGGAAAACTGTTTAATTTCAAATATGAAATCCCTTTAATACAAATTGGAAATTCATTTCTTATGCGAAAGCTTTTATTATTTGAAAACAAATTTTACAATTCTTTTACAAAGATTTATTCATAGTTTTCAAAACTGTTTCAATTTCATTTCAACTTGAAATCTCCCAACACAAATTGGAAACCTTTTCTTTATATGAAAGCTATTATTAATTGAAAACAAACAGTTTTCGTTTTGGGAAAAACTGATTACATTTACATAAGTTAGAGCCATTCAAGTATAAACTTGGGTTTAAATTTTAAATTCCCAAAACAATACTTTTTAAATGGTTTAAAAACCCATATAAACACCTTTATAACCTGTATAATCTTTTTTAAACCATAGTTTCCAAATTGTTGAATTCAATTCCAAACATTAAATTCAAATTTAAATCAAATTATTTAAATTTCAAAACTCAATCAAGTTATTCGAAATAACTTTCATTTTTGAAATTCTTTTCCAAAAGATTTCAATTCCAATTCTACAACTATTTTTGGATTCAAAAATTCAATCTTTTAAAATTGTTAAAAATCTGTGACTTGACCAATTTTCGTGCAATCCCTATTTGTGTATGTAAGGTGTAGTCCAGGGGTTTTACCCAATAGTGCAACAACAACACAGATTCAAGCATATTAATAATATTTGATAAGCGGTATAATCCTCTAACGCTTATCATCATTCACAGATTTACAGATAGATATGTAAATGCATCACAGATAAATTAAATAAATATGTAAATTACACACAGCTCAATTCACTGGACAAAATATTACAGTCCAGAGATAACAATCAATTCAAGGCATTTCATACAATAAGAACATTCATAAACAATCCAAGCATTTAATAATCATTTATAAGTAGGATTAATTAGTTATTCAAATCCTAATTAATTCAATTTAATTTCCAATTAAATTAATTGCTTATGAATCAATTATCAAATCATGATTTACTAATTACAAATCATTTGATATTAACTAACGTAATTAATCAGCCTTAATTATCAAATGAATCAATCTTCAATCATTAATTAATTACTTTAAATTAAGGAATTATCCTTAAGTAATTAACTACTTTTAATTACTTGCATTTATAATTCATCTTTTGATTAATTACATAAATTAGTTATTCTCTAAGTAATTACATTGACAAATTAACCTTAAATTTATTATCTCTTAATTAATTACTTAATTATGCTTAAACTTAATAAATCTAAATAATTTACTTTAAATTAATTTCAAAACTAAAATAAAATATCTATTATACTACCAGAATTTATCAAGAAAAGGTTTAAAACTTGATTAAAATTTAAATTTGAAAATATTGATTTAAAATCTTGTTTAATACATTTACTTTGAATTTGTTTAATGACTTTTATTTTAATCTTTGAAAAACTTATTTCATATAACCTTGAAAACTTGGTTTAAGTTTCTTTTAAAAACTTAATCCCTGGTATAATTTTCTTCAGATTTTTAAAACCTGTACAAGTTAAACCTTATAAATTTTAAAACCTATTACTTTTTTTTAAACTTGGTATATAGCTAAACAAACTTGAGACGACTTTGAGTTTCAACCCGAGACCAAAACCAAAAATTCCCGAGCCCACTTCAATTCTTCCCCGAGTCCTTTGCGCTTCTTCTTTCTTTTTCTTTTAAACTTTATTTTTAGTTTTAAAATTTCAAGACTGTTGTAAATACACTCGAACCACCCTGAAACAAACTCGAGCCATAATTCCATTTACTCGAGACGATCTTCGACGCAAAGAACTTAACCAAAAACCAACGCTGACATACACAGGACGATCGTGCACGTGTACATACGATCGGAACGACTCCGATCATCGACGCTGGCTTCAGCATATCATCGATCACTCCCTCCATCATCGCGAACATCTGTATTTTCGAATCAAGCCGGGAATCAAAATTTAGCTAGTTGACACATTGGAACCCAATTTGATCATCAGAAAAATGTTGAACCCCAATGATCTTGACTACCATAAATCTCGCCCAACCACCCAAAGCTGCGCCACACCACGATGCACCGATCCCCCCTACTCCGATAGCTTCCGGTCCTCCCTCGACCACATACAAGCTCAAAAACCACGCGACCCAAAACTATACGTTAAACCCTAAATCTCACTCACTCTCCCTATCAAAACCCTATTTCAAAATTTGGCCACGGCGAAGTCTTCCCCACGACCACCTGCATCTTTCAGAACAGGCCGTAACACCCCACGTTGATGAGAATGAAAGAGATTGATTTTAGAATGAAAAATAGACCTTTAACAATTTCCCGAGATTTACCAATTTAAAAATCGTGATTTTTCTTTTAAAAATCATCGTTTTCGAAAACAAATCATATAATAAAATCAATTCAAGAAATTAAGATACTTGAGTTTTGACATATATTGAGTTTTACCGTTTTATCTTCTTTTTTCCAGATGATATTCAAAACCATCATCCCGAAATATATTTTTGAATTTTAGTTTAGATTTAGATACAAACATTATTTGAATTCCTAAGCCTATAAGAGATGTGATGAGGAGATTTTGAATTTTCTATTTGGTTTGAACTCTGTTACGTATAAACAGAGGCAAGTTTTGCCTGAAAACAGACATGCACATTTTAATTCACCCATATAAACACATATATACTTGCAAATATGTAAACATTCATACTATATTTTCAATCATCACCATCACAGACATGAAAGGTCAAAGAAGTTGGTTTAAAAAATTAAAGTTTGCTCACCTTTTCCAGAAGACAGGAAAGCTCCTAACAGTTTCAAGATTGGGATGAAGGCCTGTAAAAAAAAATTCTTCTTTTCCTACTTTAAATTTAGGAGTTTAGATCTGCAAGTTATAAAAATTCTTGCTTACTCTTTGTTGTATTCACTTACTTAATTCATCAATAACAGTAAATTTAAATTTACTTACACTTGAATTCTTTTTTTATAATAGAGAAGCCTTTTCTGCAGTTGAAACCAGAAATAGATTAAATCTTTGATCTTGATTTTCTCCTGCAACAGATTGATTAATTGCTTTAAATTCTTTCTTCATTACTGATCATAACTTCAAATTCAAATTTTTAAAAAGAAAGTTACTTGCCTTTAAATTATTTCCTAAAAACCTTGCACTGTTTCCTTACCCCAAAACTGCAGCACTTGTTTTATGAATCTGCAGTTTAAATTGGTTTATTAAAACATGATTTTAAAAATTACAAATTCATTAACTATAAAGTATAATATTTACCTAAGAGATGGAACATACATTACAGCTTGATGCTTTAAGAAGATTTCCAGATTTTTTTAATTTTTACTTTGATTTGAAGAAAAGTTGGCAGAGCTTTTTTTTCTGATTTTTTTTCTATCTTTTCCTTTGGTGTTAAGACTTGAGATACTCAATCTATTGTTACTGTACTTTTCAAATATTTGGTGAGAGATTATATGATATGAATATGGGGAGATGAAAAGTTTTTTGTAATTTTTAAATCTTATTATTTTATTCAATTAATTATATTGAATGCCATATGTAAAAAGTAATCATGAGATTCCAATGTATGCTAATTTCTTTACTCCATCTCTTTTGTATATGTTTAAATTTATAATTTTATTTTAAACCCTATTAAATTGAGTACTTATGTCTGCATGTACATTAATGTTTATATCCTTATATGTTTAATGTGTATACAAATCATATTTTACAAAAAGATAAGTGTTTTAAACCTTTTATTAATTTTAAGCAAATTGTACTTAGTTCATATATAATTTCAACAGAAAGAACATTATTGCTTTATTAATATTTTTTTCAAATCTTATTAATTTTCAAGAGAAATGTGTATTTTAAACTTTTACTTCTTACATTAAATTTTGCATCCATACATTATATTTTATGCTCTTATAAATTTTTAAATAATCTTAACAAATAAAATTTGAAATCAAATTATATACTTATACAAAGTTTAACTTTCAAATAAATATATATAAGAATTTAAAGTAGGCTAACCTTTTAAAAATTAATTTCAAATTAAAACTACCAAAAGTTTAAAATATATTATTAATTTTAGTTGATAAAATTTGGGATGTTACTTTCTCTTTATAAGATATTAAACATAGAATTTCAAAGCCCCAAATTAAATTTTGAAATAAATATCCAAATTAATTCTCAAATTAATTCACAATTAAATCCAAAAATTTATTTTTAATACATGTTATTCTTAAATTCAATATTTGTTTATAAAATATTTATTCTTATATCTCAAATCAAATTGCTACTTGTAATCTAAAATTTACTAGATTTATTCTAGAAATTTCTAATTTATCCACAAATAATTTCACAATCAAATTCTACAATTAAATTAATTATCAAATTAAATGTGGTTGATTTTCAGGAATGTTACAATTATATTTTAACTTATAAGACGAAAAGTTGAATTAGTCTACTCTCTAATTGGATCAAACTTTTCATACTTATCTACATAATTATTATATTTTAACTTATTCCTAAGCTTTCCTTTTCTATTGGACCAAAATCTAGACAACTCAGGTTAGGCTATACGAGGTTAGATAATTACTAAAGTACCTATCTCTTCACCTATAAATACCCATGTCCATATCTCATTTTAATCCATTCAAAAACTAAAGAAAGAAACCAAATTTAATCTTCATTATCAAAGGCTAGGCATTCCAAGCCTCAAGCAAAGAAAATAAGAAGTGAGCATTATCTTAATCCATTTACTTTAATTCATTTATATTTTAATAAATGATTCCAAGTGAATATATCCTCTGCTCTTACATAAGACTAGCAAATATAACTTCCATATTCGACAATAGTGTGGATTAATTAATATTGGACAAAATTTGGTGTTAGCTATTGATTGTAAATTATTAATAATAATATGTTTATTATTATTCTTGTTTGGTTTTTTTAGTTTATGCTCGGCCAGTTTATGAGCAATAATCTTTTTCTTTTCATGGGTTGGTAGAAAACAATTGTAGGCTAACACTTTGTGATTTATTTCGTAATTTGACTATAAGATGTTTAGAGATAATATAGGTTAATTAAATTATTATAACTAGTTATAATAATTTAATATAAATTTTGTACTTCAAAATAATGAAGTTGTTTTGAAAGATGGATTTCATAAAAGAGTATGTTATAAAATGTTTATTGAAAAGAAATTGTTGATAAAAGATTTTATAAATGTTCCGATTATAAAATGTTATAAAGGTATCTATAAAAATGTGTTTTATAAATGAAAAGAGAATTTCAAGGGCCAAGACTTGAGTGGTTTTTAAATGGATTTCCAAAGATATTGAGTAAATAAACAATATTTTGTTTTGAATCCCAAAGAAATGGACCAAGACCCTAGTGGTTTTTAAATGGATTTCCAAACATTTTCAAAAGTAATTTGTTTTAAATCCCCAAAAAATTATGATTTGATATGAATGATTTATATTATTATTTAAAAAGGATTTTGAATTAAAATGGGAATTTAGTTCAAAGAGATTATTTTCCAAAAGGATTGTATTTTGAAAATAATAAAGTTAATCAGATCATAGGAATATGAATGAAAGGATATAAACCTAAGTGGGTAGATTTTGAAGCTACTTTTGCATGCTACATGTTATGTAGTTTGGGAATTGCGTATCTGTTTGTGCACCGTAGGCTTCTTGAGTCTAATTTTTGGTAGGAAAAATACGTTGACTTGATCCTTTATCTAATTAGATACCCAATTAGATAGAGATACATTGGCATTCATAAGTGGTGGTGATGCAGGTCTAATAATTAGGAAGCATTTTCTTGTTCAGTGTTTGTTATTTATCATGTGTTGATATATCTTTCATGCTTGCCATTTTATTCTGCATTGACATGTTTATTGAGTTCTCAGGAATGGACCTGTAGAATAAATGATTACTCTTATAAGTTATAGTATTAAAATTTGAATCCTATACATTTAGTGGTGTTGTATATTTATCAAATTATGATACGTTAAAATGGTAGTTTGTTGTTTTAAAATGGATGGATTCTTTGGAATTTTGACCGGTCCGAAAACCCAGGTCATCACTTTGGTATTAGAGCTTAAGTTTGGTGCCTAAGTAAAATTTCAACTAGGGTTAGTAAATCCAAGGAATTTTAAATGAGACTACCTTAATTTGATAAATAAAAATGGATAGGATTAGGAACCGTACCTCCACCGGGGTTATGGATGATATTATTTTTGGTATGATTAACTTTTGTTAAGTTCTTTCAAAAATATTTCGCTCCACGAAATTTTTGGGGACAAAATTATTTTAAGTGGTGAGGATGTAACTACCCAATTTTAATGGAGTATTTTTAATTTAATTTTTAGGACCTTTCAATTCTATATAATATTATATTTAAACTTATACGAAGAAAAATTGAATCTTTCTACTCTTTGATTAAACCACACCTTTATACTAGTCCATATAATATTATATGTAAACTTATAAGAAGAAAAGTTGAATCTCTTTACCCTCTGATAGAACCATGCTTTTATACTTACCCATATAATAATTATATTCTAATTTATAAGAAGAAAAGTTGAATTTTTTACTTTTTGATTAGACCAGACTTTTCATACTTATCCATATAGCTATTATATTTTAAATTATTCCTAAGCTTACACTCTAAGCTTTCCTTTTCTTTTGGACATAAATCTGGACTAATCAGTTAGGCTATAGGAGGTTAGGTAATTACTAAAGTACCCTTCTCTTCACCTATAAATACCCAAGTCCATATCTCATTTTAATCCATTCACAAACTAAAGAAAGAAACCAAATTTCATCTTCATTATCAAAGGTTAGGTATTCCAAGTCTCCAGCAAAGCAAAAATAGGAAGTGAGTGTAATCTTAATCTCTTTCCTTTGATTCATTTATATTTTAATAAATGATTCGAAGTGAGTATATGCTATGCTCTTACATAAGATTAGCAAATTTAACTTCCACATTCGATTACAGTATGGATTAATTAATATTGGATAAATGTTGTGTTAGCTCTTGATTTTAATTGTTAATAGTAACGAGTTTGTTATTATTCTTGTTTGGTTGTTTGATTTATGCTCGGCCAGTTTATGAGCAATAACCTTTTTCTTTTTTATGGGATGGTTGAAAAAAATTGTAGGCTAACCTTGTGATTTATTTCGTAATTTGACTATAAGATGTTTAGCGATAATATTAATTTATTAAGTTATTATAATTAGTTATAAAAATTTAATATTTAAATTTTGAACTTCAAATTAATAAAGTTGTGTTGAAAGTTGGTTTTCATAAAAGAATATGTTATAAAATGTTTGAAAAGATATTATTTACCAAGATTTTATAAATATTCCGATTATGGAATTGGAGTTGATTTATATAAAAGTGGATTTATATAAATATATTTATAAAATATCTTTTATACATAAAAATAGACTTTCTTGGACTAAGACCCCAGCGGTTTGACAATGGCTTTCCAAAAAATTTCAAAAAATAAACAATACTGTGTTTCGAAACAATTTGTGAATATTAGTGCAAAATGATTTGCTATTTTGGGAAACAAATGATTTGTTATGCAAAAAACGATTCGGGTAACCCATAAATAAAAAATCGGTAGAGGTTTTGTGTAACTATGGGTATTGTCTACTCTTTATATAGGGATATACTTACGATTTTAGAAAGGTTAGGACCTAATTGCCTTGTTTATGGAAGAAACCTTTCGATCTAGTTGCATATGTGTGTGTGTGTGTGTGTGTGTGTGTGTGTGTGTATGTATATTGATATGCTTTTATAGTATAATATTTAGGATAATCAAATAAATATATCAAATACAACACTGTATTATTATACAGAGTATTTGATACTGTTTGCAAAGGTGATTTGTTTTGAATTCCAAAGAAAAGTATGATTTGATACGAAATATATATATATATATATATATATATATATATATATATACATATTATCATTTCAAAAGGATTTGAAATGAAACCTTTGAAGAGATTATTTTCAAAAAGATTATATTTTCAAAATAATAAAGTTAATTGGATTACAAGAATATGGATGAAAGGATATAAGCCTAAGTACATAGATTTGGAAGCTACATTTGCATTTTATATGCTATGTTGTTTGGGAATTGCGTATTTTTCTATGCATCGTAGGCCTCTTGAATCTTATTTGTGTTAGAAGAACTATATTGGTGTGACGACCGCCCATGACTCCCGCACCAAAACAAGGAAATAATGCGCTGAAAGGCGTGCCAGGCAGCCATGGACGATAGTCAGGGTAAAACAAAACAAAAGAATCTCTATCGTACAACTCACAGCGCATGGATAAAATACAATAGAGAAATATAATATAGTGAAGCTCCATAGAACAGAACATCATCATATAAGCATCACAGTAGTTTTATACAATCATCTACTCAAATCCATACATGAAAGCCTCACTACAAATCACTCAACCAAATACAGCAGCGGATACCCAGTACATATAGTAAGAAATCTAATATGCAAAGCCTCCTGCTCGTCTTCGTCATCTTCATCGTAGAACTCCTAGCACAGCACCTGTCACCTGCTACCTAGTCTGCCCATCCCAACATGGATGAACAGCCCAAGGTAATAAGAGGAGACATAAAACCTTGAGTCAGACAAAGTCTTAGTGAGCAGTAAATCAACTATCAAGCATACCAAAAGAGCATAAAGGATAAAAGGAATAGGAACCAAACCATCCCACTCCACCTCTTTCTACAGTGATAGCCCCAGACATACACTAAGGAGAAGCAAGCATAACAACATAGACAATTAAGGTAAAGCGAATACCACTCGAGTCAAGGACGATGTTTTCCAAATACAAACCCCCAAGGCCTAAACCAAGATCAGATAAGCACCCAGAAAACACCGCTCTTGAAGCCGAATGATAATACAACCAAACATCCATGACTCTGGCTATCACTGTTATCCTTGCCTCGATTTCACCGTTAGTTGAATGACCATCTGTCAAGGGCTAATGGTAACCCCGGTTCTAACCATAACTCCGCACACTGCCTTGTGCCTAGGACTTATCTACTTTGCCCAGAGTACTCAACTACCTACCTGTAGTCTTTTGGGTGTCCCGACTACCTACCTGTAGTCGTTATGGGCGCCCCATGTACTCTTGCTTTTGAGCATGCTAGAACCTTCAACAACGACGAGATCCAAGCCTCCTAGCCATCCTTCTTGACGACTATCCTCATACAAGCTCAAGCTACCTCTTGAACAATCCATTATCAACCAACTTGAACTACTCTTCAAGTTATCAACATGCTTGGAATGATCCCTGCTTGGATTAAGCCAAGACTCACATCATACTTCGCTTCATCGCATCAAAGCAAAGTCTCAACTCAACAACATGGCTTGCCTCATCAAATCATGGCAAAGTCCCATCTCAACGTCATCCAATCTATACATATGAGCTTCAACATCCGCTACATATGCCTTAAGCAGCTTTCACCATTCAAGAGCCTTCTTCCATAGCTTTTGAATCCTCTTTCATCATCTTGTTCCAAATCAACTACTAGCTAACTTGGAAACAATCAAATCAATCATACATTCAAATAATCAATCATTCAAACAAGATCTATTAAGCAATTTAAGCAATATCAACTATAATGGGAATTTCGTAAATAAACGAGCAAAAGTCCAACATATGTGAAATCATGGTTTTTAGCATAGATCTATCAAATATAAAACATGGGTTTTGTCTCTAATGCTTATTAAACAAACTTGCATAAGTAAACATCTTCAAAAACCATGGATCTAGACTTCGATCTAAGAAAAATGCATGAAATCTCTAACTTTAACACCCAAACATGCCACCAATCCAATATACTCCTTTGGATCCGCGTGAGAGATAACTACCACTCACCAAATCACCAAAACAACCTAAAATCAATCAACTTCAGATCTGGACAGCAAAGATCAAGGCTTGATCCGGCAATATCTCGCTCCAATCGATGAATTCTAGCTCGAACGGATGAAGATCTTCAACTTTGGCACTTGGATCTTCGATCTCAATCTTCGATCTTGGATGGATGTTAGAACTAGATTGGAATGGAGAAAAGAAGATGAAGAAATGTTGTAGTCGAGCTCTCAAAATGGCAGCACTTCGTCGCTTCAAAAACCGGTGCCAAAAAGTGAGCCAAACCCCTCTATTTATAGGCTGAAAACTCCTTAGGTCGTAACTCGTAGGCTCAGTTTTAGGTCGTCGCCGACCTAAGAAATCTCCGACCTAACATAGGTCGCTGCCGACCCATGCCATCCTGCGACCTAGTACGCGCATGTCCAACCCAATGCACGACTCAACTACCCCGACCTACGACCTAAAACACAAGCGCATGCAAGACCCAACGGCTCACGACTCATCACAACAGTGCAGCCTAACGACCTAACAATCTAACGACTTATAACATTAACGACCTACGACTCATCACTAAGTCGCTACCAACTTAGTATGTTCAGTCCTAACTCACACGACCTAAAAACCCTGCCGACCTATCTTCCCTAGCGACCTAATTTAGGTCGCTGCCGACTTAACTTCCCGCCGACCTAACAGAACACAGGGTCATACGACCTAACTCCTAGCCGACTCAACGACCTAAGCCCCTAACGACTCAACCTCCTAACGAGATAACACCCTGCCGACCCAAGCCCCTACCAACTCAAGACCCCACGACCTAAGCCTTAACCCCTTAAGTCGCTAACCCATGAGTCGGTCACTTCTTAGGTCGGTCCAACACTAAGTCGTCTAACCTTTAGGTCGCTGCTTCTATAAGTCGGTCACGACTTATCCCATGGGTCGGTCAGATTCTCCCATGACTCGGTCACACTCTAAGTCGTCTACTCCTGAGTCGCTGGCTTCCCTAACTCGCCCACACGACCTAAGACACTAAGTCGGCAACTCTATGACTCGGTCACGAGTTAACTCCATAACTCGTTCCAACCTATGAGTCGGTCACGACTCAACCCTTCAACACACGTGTTACTCTCCATACGACTCAGGCTAGAGACAACATAAACAACACTATCGACCTGCAAATTCTACGATATATCAACACGTAAAATACGGGTCGTTACATTCTCTCCCCCTTAGGAATTTCGCCCCCGAAATTCCAAGCAAACAACAGCAATCAAAGATAATCCGCATGCCTACCATCCATAGCAATCAACAAACCATGCATCCAATTCTAGCCTAGCATGCAGAATTCTAAGGCTTAGAACAAGCTACAAATTCATGAGATGTCACGACACTTTAGGGCCAAACCTCGAAGAGTCCGGGATGAGCTGCCTTCATCCTCTCTTCCTCTTCCCACGTACAGTCGTTAACATCATCACTCCATTGTACCTTGAGCAACGTAATCGTCTTCCTCCTAAGCTGTTTCGTATCAGTTTCAACAATACGAAGCGGCTTACGAGGTCTTGTAACAACTGGATCAACCTCCAAATCTTCATAGCTATCAGCAGAAACCACTGTCTTTGGGTCGTGCACATACTTCCGTAGATAAGCTACATGAAAAACATTGTGCACACCCGCCATCTTTTCCGGTAACTCCAATCTATAAGCGAGCTTTCCAATACGCTCGATAATCGGGAATGGTCCAACAAATCTCGGAGTCAACTTTCCTTTCTTCCCAAACCTTATAGCATTCTTCAATGGAGAAATCTTCACAAAAACCATATCACCTACGTCGAATTCCAAATCCTTACGACGATTATCGGCATAACTTTTCTGACGATCTTGGGCTGCCTTCATTCGTTGCCGAATGATCTCTATACAATCTGAAGTCTGTCGAATCATCTCTGGCCCAAGTATCAGCTTTTCTCCAGTTTCCAACCAACATGTCGGAGAGTTACACGGTCTTCCATATAATGCCTCATATGGTGCCATACCAATACTCGACTGATAACTGTTATTATAAGCAAACTCCACCAAATGAAGGTGATCTTCCCATGATCCTCCGAAGTCCAAAACACATGCTCTAAGAAGATCTTCCAAAACTCGGTTGACTCTCTCAGTCTGACCATCTGTTTGAGGGTGATAAGCTGTACTCAAACACAACTCAGTTCCCAAAACTTCCTGGAAGCTCTTCCAAAATCTACTGGTGAACAATGGATCTCGATCGCTCACTATACTCTTCGGAACACCATGGAATCGAACTATCCACTTCACATATAATTCAGCCAACTTCGATGCAGTCCTAGTCGATCGAACAGGAATGAACCTTGCACTCTTGGTCAAACGATCTACTATGACCCAAATCCCTTCATTCCCTGCTCTCGTCCTAGGTAGACCATCGATAAAGTCCATCGACACTTGCTCCCACTTCCATGTAGGAACTTCTAATGGCTGAAGTAATCCACTGGGCTTCTTCTGCTCAGCTTTCACCAACTGGCAATTCATACACTTGGAAATAAAATTTCCAACATCCTTCTTCATACCTTTCCAGTAGTAGGTTCTCTTCATGTCCCGATACATCTTATTTCCACCTGGATGAATTGTCAACTTCGAGTGATGACTCTCCCTCAGAACTTCATCTCTCAATCCATCTACATCGGGAACAACTAGTCGCCCTTGCTTTCGAAGCCAACCCTCTCGATCGACCTCGAATCCCTTATCCTTCTCCGGGTCCAATCCAGATTCCAAATCACAGATAATCTTGACAAGCTTATCATCTCCCCTTTGCCTCTCACCAATTCTTTCCACAAGAGTAGGCCTTATCGATAAGTTTGCCAACATCTCAGGTTCCAATTCACATCTAGGCCTGAAATCAAATCCAGCCAAATACTCAAGACTCTTCCATTCCGAAAACATGGCTCCCAATCCTGCATGTCTTCGACTTAACGCATCAGCCACTGCGTTACCTTTCCCTGGAGTATAGGCTATACCAAAATCATACGATGCTAAGAACTCTAGCCACCGTTGCTGTCGAAGATTCAAATCCTTTTGGGAAAACAGATACTTCAACGACTTATGATCTGTAAACAGCTCGAATCTAACTCCCAATAGATAGTGTCTCCACATCTTCAAAGCAAACACAATCGCCGCTAACTCCAAATCATGAGTCGGATAATTCCTTTCATGCGGCTTTAGTTGTCGACTAGCATACGCAACAACTTTATCCTTCTGCATTAGCACCGCTCCTAGTCCAGTGCCACATGCATCGGTGTAAACCACCATCTCATCATTCCCACTCGGAATAGTCAAAACAGGAGCACTTGTCAGTCGTTCTTTCAGGATTACGAAAGCTTGCTCACACTTATCATCCCATTTGAACACTTGGTTCTTTTTCGTCAATCCTGTCAACGGTGCAGCTATCTTGGAAAAGTCTTTGATAAACCGACGATAATATCCTGCTAATCCAAGAAAACTCCTCACATCAGATGCATTCTTAGGTCTAACCCAATCCTGGATTGCTGCCACCTTAGCGGGATCAACCGCTATTCCATTTCTAGAGATAACATGGCCTAAGAACCTCACTTCACTCTTCCAGAAGTGACACTTCGAAAACTTAGCCTTCAGCTGATGTTTCCGCAAGATTTCCAAAACAATCCTTAAGTGCGTCTTGTGCTCTTCTTCAGTTTTGGAGTAAACCAAAATATCATCCACGAACACAAGTACAAATTTGTTCAACTGATCTCTGAACACTCTATTCATAAGATCCACAAAATATGCTGGCGCGTTAGTCAACCCAAACGGCATTACCAGCCACTCATAAAACCCGGATGGTGTCCTGAAAGCAGTCTTCGGCACACTATCCTTCGCCACTCTCAACTGGTGAAATCCCGTTGCCAAATCCATCTGAGAAAACACCTTAGCCTCGTGAAGCTGATCAAACAAGTCATCTATTCTCGGCAATGGATACTTGTTCTTCCTAGTCACCTTATTCAGCTCACGATAATCAACACACAACCTCAACGATCCATCCGTTTTGGTTGCGAACACAACGGGCGCACCCCATTCGGACACACTTCTCCGAATGAATCCTTTCCGCAAAAGGTCATCAACTTGCACCTTCAGCTCTTGCTGCTCCCTCGGTGCCATCCGCCTAAGAGGCATCACAACAGGTCTGGCTCCCTCAACTAGATCGATACGAAACTCGATCTCCCTATGCGGCGGCAACCCTTTGACTTCCTCAAAGACATTCTCAAACTCATTCACAATAGGCACCGATGACAGTCCATCCCGTGGAACAACTAGCGAATACATGAAGCTCATGAAGACGCCTTCTTCATGCTTACATCGTATCACAACCTTTCGCCCTTCCACATTCCCGACTGTCACCTCAAGCCTCTCACAATCAATCCTTGCCGCATACTTCCTAAGCCAGTCCATGCCCAAAATAATTCCGAACCCCGCAAAGTTCAGAACAAAGCAATCACAAACAAACGAGCAATCATGACTCGACACAACTAGACCACGACATAACATACACAAACATGACGAACCCCCTACCGGATTAGTCACAACCAATGGCCTATCAACAATATCCGGTTTCATACCTAACCGGCTTACCAAATCATCACAAACAAAAGAATGCGACGCTCCAGTATCAAACAACACTCTAACTGGAACACCACAAATAGAAAGAGTACCTTGAACAACCACACTCTTCCCCTTCTCTTCAGCAGTAGGAGCTTTCGAAGACGATGGAACAGCCCCCAAAGCATAGGCTTGCACAACCTGCCTATCTTTCCTCGGTTCTGGACAATCCTTCTTGATATGTCCCAGCTTATCACAGTTGTAACACTTTCCCGGCACTTTGGGATTCTTACAATCTTTGTAAAGATGGCCCTTCTGCTGGCAGTTATAGCAAGTCACTTCACTCTTCGGCTTCTTCTGGCCATCCCTACCCCTCTGTTGCTGTTGTTTCCTCTTCTTATTGCCACTCTGCTGTGGTTTAGATCCTTCCCTGGTTACAGCAACAACAGATACTTCCTTAGGGAACAAACTCTCGTGCCTAAGAGCTTTTTCCACAAGCTTCTCAAACGGATCGTCCAGATGATCCACCAACTGCCTCCCAAGATAAGCATCCAGACCAGTCACAAACTTTTCATTCTTCTGGTAGGGAGAATCAATATACGATCTGGCATACTTAGATAAGGCTTCAAACTCAGAAATATACTCAAGAACAGGTCTCCCCCCTTGCTTGAGCTCTACAAACTTCTTAAACAAGACAGATTTCTGAGAAGTAGAGATGAACTTAGCTTCAAATCTAACTTGGAATTGCTCCCAAGTAATCTCTTCTTCTGGAGTATCGATGGTGATAGAATTCCACCAATCAGCAGCTCTTCCCTGAAGCTGTCTCGATGCAAGCTTCCTCTTAGTTGCATCCTCAATCCCTAAGTCACCAAAGATCCTTCGACATGCATCAATCCATCTCTGCACCTCAATAGTCGACTCCGTCCCCAAGAAAGCTTTTCCTCCAAGAGAAGTATAATCCTTGCAAAGCTTAGCAAAATCCACCGGTCTTGGAGCTTGAACTTGAGCTCCCACATCCACTGATGATCCTGAAGCTGGTATCCTTCTCATGATCGAAGTCATCATCGCTTCGAACATAGTTCCATAATCAACAGCTCCTTCATCAGCACGGCTTTCCCTTGCAGCTGGTCTCCCTCTTCGACTCATCCTTAATATCTGTAATAAGAATGATTAGAACACCTTAAGAAACAACTGCATAAGGAGTTCAAATCCTTCTAGGCTACTATATTATATATAGTAATCATCCATCAAAATACAATTACGTCTCTCATACGTAGTTACGTCAGCGAGCGTTGGCTGAAATCGATTAACCAAAGCTCTGATACCAAATGTGACGACCGCCCATGACTCCCGCACCAAAACAAGGAAATAATGCGCTGAAAGGCGTGCCAGGCAGCCATGGACGATAGTCAGGGTAAAACAAAACAAAAGAATCTCTATCGTACAACTCACAGCGCATGGATAAAATACAATAGAGAAATATAATATAGTGAAGCTCCATAGAACAGAACATCATCATATAAGCATCACAGTAGTTTTATACAATCATCTACTCAAATCCATACATGAAAGCCTCACTACAAATCACTCAACCAAATACAGCAGCGGATACCCAGTACATATAGTAAGAAATCTAATATGCAAAGCCTCCTGCTCGTCTTCGTCATCTTCATCGTAGAACTCCTAGCACAGCACCTGTCACCTGCTACCTAGTCTGCCCATCCCAACATGGATGAACAGCCCAAGGTAATAAGAGGAGACATAAAACCTTGAGTCAGACAAAGTCTTAGTGAGCAGTAAATCAACTATCAAGCATACCAAAAGAGCATAAAGGATAAAAGGAATAGGAACCAAACCATCCCACTCCACCTCTTTCTACAGTGATAGCCCCAGACATACACTAAGGAGAAGCAAGCATAACAACATAGACAATTAAGGTAAAGCGAATACCACTCGAGTCAAGGACGATGTTTTCCAAATACAAACCCCCAAGGCCTAAACCAAGATCAGATAAGCACCCAGAAAACACCGCTCTTGAAGCCGAATGATAATACAACCAAACATCCATGACTCTGGCTATCACTGTTATCCTTGCCTCGATTTCACCGTTAGTTGAATGACCATCTGTCAAGGGCTAATGGTAACCCCGGTTCTAACCATAACTCCGCACACTGCCTTGTGCCTAGGACTTATCTACTTTGCCCAGAGTACTCAACTACCTACCTGTAGTCTTTTGGGTGTCCCGACTACCTACCTGTAGTCGTTATGGGCGCCCCATGTACTCTTGCTTTTGAGCATGCTAGAACCTTCAACAACGACGAGATCCAAGCCTCCTAGCCATCCTTCTTGACGACTATCCTCATACAAGCTCAAGCTACCTCTTGAACAATCCATTATCAACCAACTTGAACTACTCTTCAAGTTATCAACATGCTTGGAATGATCCCTGCTTGGATTAAGCCAAGACTCACATCATACTTCGCTTCATCGCATCAAAGCAAAGTCTCAACTCAACAACATGGCTTGCCTCATCAAATCATGGCAAAGTCCCATCTCAACGTCATCCAATCTATACATATGAGCTTCAACATCCGCTACATATGCCTTAAGCAGCTTTCACCATTCAAGAGCCTTCTTCCATAGCTTTTGAATCCTCTTTCATCATCTTGTTCCAAATCAACTACTAGCTAACTTGGAAACAATCAAATCAATCATACATTCAAATAATCAATCATTCAAACAAGATCTATTAAGCAATTTAAGCAATATCAACTATAATGGGAATTTCGTAAATAAACGAGCAAAAGTCCAACATATGTGAAATCATGGTTTTTAGCATAGATCTATCAAATATAAAACATGGGTTTTGTCTCTAATGCTTATTAAACAAACTTGCATAAGTAAACATCTTCAAAAACCATGGATCTAGACTTCGATCTAAGAAAAATGCATGAAATCTCTAACTTTAACACCCAAACATGCCACCAATCCAATATACTCCTTTGGATCCGCGTGAGAGATAACTACCACTCACCAAATCACCAAAACAACCTAAAATCAATCAACTTCAGATCTGGACAGCAAAGATCAAGGCTTGATCCGGCAATATCTCGCTCCAATCGATGAATTCTAGCTCGAACGGATGAAGATCTTCAACTTTGGCACTTGGATCTTCGATCTCAATCTTCGATCTTGGATGGATGTTAGAACTAGATTGGAATGGAGAAAAGAAGATGAAGAAATGTTGTAGTCGAGCTCTCAAAATGGCAGCACTTCGTCGCTTCAAAAACCGGTGCCAAAAAGTGAGCCAAACCCCTCTATTTATAGGCTGAAAACTCCTTAGGTCGTAACTCGTAGGCTCAGTTTTAGGTCGTCGCCGACCTAAGAAATCTCCGACCTAACATAGGTCGCTGCCGACCCATGCCATCCTGCGACCTAGTACGCGCATGTCCAACCCAATGCACGACTCAACTACCCCGACCTACGACCTAAAACACAAGCGCATGCAAGACCCAACGGCTCACGACTCATCACAACAGTGCAGCCTAACGACCTAACAATCTAACGACTTATAACATTAACGACCTACGACTCATCACTAAGTCGCTACCAACTTAGTATGTTCAGTCCTAACTCACACGACCTAAAAACCCTGCCGACCTATCTTCCCTAGCGACCTAATTTAGGTCGCTGCCGACTTAACTTCCCGCCGACCTAACAGAACACAGGGTCATACGACCTAACTCCTAGCCGACTCAACGACCTAAGCCCCTAACGACTCAACCTCCTAACGAGATAACACCCTGCCGACCCAAGCCCCTACCAACTCAAGACCCCACGACCTAAGCCTTAACCCCTTAAGTCGCTAACCCATGAGTCGGTCACTTCTTAGGTCGGTCCAACACTAAGTCGTCTAACCTTTAGGTCGCTGCTTCTATAAGTCGGTCACGACTTATCCCATGGGTCGGTCAGATTCTCCCATGACTCGGTCACACTCTAAGTCGTCTACTCCTGAGTCGCTGGCTTCCCTAACTCGCCCACACGACCTAAGACACTAAGTCGGCAACTCTATGACTCGGTCACGAGTTAACTCCATAACTCGTTCCAACCTATGAGTCGGTCACGACTCAACCCTTCAACACACGTGTTACTCTCCATACGACTCAGGCTAGAGACAACATAAACAACACTATCGACCTGCAAATTCTACGATATATCAACACGTAAAATACGGGTCGTTACAATTGGCTTAATCCTCTATCTAATTGGGTACCTAATTAGATAGGGCTATATAGGCAGTCACAAGTGGTAGTGATGCAGACCCAATAATTAGAAAACATTTTCTTGTTTAATGTATTATATTTATCATGTGTTGATATATCTTTCCTACTTACCATTTTATTCCACATCGACATGTTTATTAAGTTCTCAAGAATGGATTTGTAGAATAA
This sequence comes from Allium cepa, assembly GCA_030765085.1. Classification (NCBI taxonomy): domain Eukaryota; kingdom Viridiplantae; phylum Streptophyta; class Magnoliopsida; order Asparagales; family Amaryllidaceae; genus Allium; species Allium cepa. The sequence goes on from CM060939.1 coordinate 151,592,092, forward strand.
ATGATTACTATGATTAGTTATGATATTAAAATTTGTATCATATGCATTTAGTAGTGTTGTATATTTATCAAATTATGATATGTTAAATGGTAGTTTTCATTCGTATTTTTAGAACGGACGGATTCTCCAGCAGTTTTGATGGTCCAAAAATCTGAGTCGTCACACATTAGAATATTATCGTCTATTTTATATGATCATTTTGCGAATGATATGATGAATTTGCATACATGATTGTGTTGATGTTGCATATTGTTCTGGTTTGGAAAGTAGATTAATGTGTGCTTGATCCTGAAAGTATAAGTAGGCAGTCTTTCCCTATACAACGGCCTAAGGAACCTTTGAGGTTAAGGTGTATAGGATAAGGCATGGTTCAAACGAATTTCCACCATATTTCTCCTTTACTTTATATTTTCACATATTTTTAAGTTTACAGGTCTAATGGTAGAAAAGAAACTAGAAGTCTAGTGGAAGATTTCATTGATAGGTTGATCATTTAATACATTCCTTCATAATATGTTTATGAATGTGTAATGACTAAGGCAATTAATATATGAGCGGCCATGATTATTTTATTTGTTTCACCGGCCTTTGTATGTTAAATAATGCTGTAGTAATGTATTTTTCTATTATGAGGCAAATTGAATGTTACATTTGGTATTATATTTAAAATTAGAAACTTTAAATTTATTTACCTAATGACCTTAGGTTCTTAATATTTGAAATTAGTGTTTTTATTTTATTTTATTTAAGTTTTATAATAAGAGTTGTTACATTTGTACTAAATCACAATTTACTGCTGATAAATTAAAGAGTAAGGGTTTTTAATTAGGATTTCATTAGTTTGTACTAAACATTTATGCATATATATTTATGTAGTTGTATCATATGTTATTATTTTGTTTTATATAATTTAATTTCATATTTTTAGTTATAGGATATATTCACATTCATAATGCACGCATTATATCCATTGTAGCAATCATAATTTTGAACACTTCGTATTTAAGTATATGAATTTTTTAAATATTTAAATATTGGATAAAAGTAATAAAAGTGATTTTTTAACCTTTTTAAACCCCTTTTATTTAATAACACATGATGGTAAATTTGTTTTTGTAATATATTTTCGAAAATCGGTAGATCGAAGAAATATCGATAAGTGGTCGAAAATCGTTTTATCTATAAACAATTTTTTACTCAATATAAATTCTTTGAACTCTTTAGGCATGGCTAATATATTAATGTGCCTTAAATTAGCAACTAAAAATATTTTTCTTTGTATGACTAACTAAAAGGTGATTATTGAAGAGTTTAACAGATGGATTAGAAAATATGATATTTTATGGAGAAGTCTTAAGGGCTAAGTAAAGGAGAGTGAGGTGGAAAGTTAAGAACATAGAGGGGGTGCCTTGGCTGGCCACTAGGAGGTTTTTGAGGTAATATCGACCTCTTGTAAACACTTACATATATAACTAATAGCTCATATATTCATTTTCCCAAGTAATGAACAAAAAGTGCGCTTCTTCATCCTCTTCTCTCTTCTCCTTAACTTTCAAAACCATACCAAGTGAACTTATAAATCCACCAAACTTTGGCAAAGACCTTAGCATAATATAGGAGCATGGAATATGAAGTTAAATCTTGAAGATAAGGAGCACAACCCCCAAAACATCTTGAGGCTACGAGCAATTTAGGTGAAGACGAGGATAGCCGAAAGCAACATGAAGCAAGGGTGAGATTATGGGCTTGTTTCATTGAGGTAGGAAGTGTACTTGCACTCTAGTGGATTGTGCTTGATGTTAGCAAGGATTTGGGTGAGTTAACTTACCACTGAAAAACATATATTGTGTGTCTATGTATGCAAATGTAAAGTAAAGATTTGAACTAATGAAAGTTATAACTTTGGAACCTCTTGCTTTAGAAAGCAAATTATATCTTTATATGAAATATATTCACTTTTTTACCGTTTTTAACACATTCCATGTCTTGGACTTTGGGTATACATGTTTGGTGTGGTTGTATGTGATGTGGAAGTGTGTTCAAATATTTGAAGCAAATGAGTCGATATAAGTGCACTACGAAATCCCTTGTGTTTAACTTGTTTAAATTGGTGACTTGTAAGTATATTGTGATAAAATATATTTCGGTTGTTCTCTATACTTATAGTGGTGCATGTGATAGATAGGAAAAGGTTTGGAAAAGTATAGAACTTGTAGAACAAAGCTGCAAAAGTTAGAAGCCAGAGAAGTCGTTATATGAGCATTTTGTAAATGTTTTTTTTTGTTGAAATTTTTAATATGATTTTGAAAGACATTCTTAGAGGTTTATTTTAATGGTTAGTAAGTACTCTAAGAACTGTACTTACTATAAAAAATTAGAATCTAAAACCTTTTTCTGAGTTGAGAAATCTGGTCAAACTTTTATGCATTTTTCAACGGTTCTCTATCCAGGATTTTTAACGGCATTTAATAGCTACACTAGCAATTTTGGCTTTATATATAGCACTGATTGGTGTTGTGTGGTTTTAAGAAATTTTGTGGTTTTAAATGTGTTTAAAATAACAGTTACATTTACTATTTTTATCAACTCTATTTAGAAATGATAAATAACATGTTTAAGAGTATTTCAAAAGTAGTCTCAAGTTAAAATATATTTCAATAAATGATTATGAATTTTTAGACTAAAGATTTTTCTTTGTAAAATTTATTTGAATTTGTTTTCTAGAAAGTTCTAAGTTGATTTTTTTAATAATATCTCGTATATATTAATAACATATTTATAAGTATTTTAAAAGTATTCTTATATATAAGTTTGGAAAAGGGAGTTAAGTATTTCGTAAAAGGATAAGTGGGTTTCGGCTATAACCTTTAGTTGAATGGTTTTCAGAAGTTATTTAAAAGTGTATTAGCTTGTTAAATAAGTGTAGATATACTTCTATTGTAATGAGTCACGTTTTTGACCCTCGATTGTGGACACTAATACATCCGTTGTATTTACATGCCAAGCATCTAAGCCTTGGAAAGACAGATTGTTAAGGAAAAATAAAAGGAAAATGAACTGGAACAATAAAGAAGAGAACATAATATTAGAATCTCACAATGGAGCGATAACATATAATACGAAAGATAGTACAAAACTGTCACTCTAAGACACACAATATTTTAAAGTTACAATTCTAAATACTATCATCAGCCTGGACAGTAATAATAGCCTATCCTCACAAATACAAATATGTACAATATAGTAATGCAGCGGAAATAAGAATACTACGGTAGGTAAAACATCTAGCTCGTCTCCTCGAGCTCCAATAAACATCAACAAAAGCCTACATTTCTCAAACTACTTAAAAGAGCACACAAGGAATTTAGGGAAAAGAAAAACCGCATGTCAAACATAAGTCTGATATGAGAAACTCAAGAAATATACAGCCGACATATAACAGTTTATTTGAGACTGCACGGAATGCCATAAAGGTTATTCCCTCAAAAGAATCACACGTCTAATATATAAATAAATTAATACAATAGATAATGTCTAGGGAAAAGAATATAAATTAGAAAATAGCTGTGATGTTTATATTGATCACACAATAACAAATTGATGGTAAAATCAAAAAGCGCTAAGGTAAATTCACATAATGGATTTTCCAGGGAGATCCCTTCGGTCAAGCCAAAATCCATTCTCCTACACAAGGGTCAGCAACCACCTCCAAGTGCTGTATATCTCTAGATAAACTATACCATTATGGGAAACTTAGCTGGTCCATAATTAAAATACGTGACCCTGGATACCATCATCGCCCACGCACAAGATCGATAAGCATACTCTAGATTTGGAGTGATAGTATCCTGTAATGGGTTAGCTAAAACCTAGACAATATGGCCTACTAAATTTTCTGCCAATTCTGATGTCAAGGCCACGTTCGTCATCTTTCATATAAGTCTTCATCACTCAAACAGAACATGAATCCCCAAATGGATTCTCATATCTCGAACAGATCTCGAAAATACATAGGGATTCCAACATCTCGAACAAATCCACTTCCAAGATATAGAACCCAGTCTTGATGTGGCTTTCGATAAGTAAAACACTTACTGGCCCGGTATTGACGAATTTATTCATATTCAACAATAACGAAACGATCGCATATTGAAACTAGGTCTCGTATGTTTATCATGTTTTTGAACTATTATTGCTAAGTACACGACTAAATACTTTCCATAAAAGAGTAAAAACACAAAGCGTATTCAAGTCACACAATGCATGATTAAGTCACATAAGTGACTTCTATTCCCTTTTCGTTTAATTAATATTTTATTATTTAAGACATCTTTTATTAGTAAAACTTCTTTTATCTGATAAAAATTCATTTATCAATCCCTACTATTCTGTAACGACCCAGAAATTTCGAACCCGAAAATTCCAGATAGTTAGGGAAAGAAGTAAAGAGATAGAAGAAGAAGAAACAGAAAATCAAACTCAGAATCTCACAAACGCAGCAGGTAAAATATAATATCAAATAATATTCTTTACACAAGGAAAACTATATCAGTCAATTACATTTTAATACATCAGAGTTACAACATTTATATACAAATCACTGGACAGATATAATCAACATCTATTATATATAATAATATAATATAATACAACGGAAACACTCCATACGTTCCTGCCATCCAGCTCGTCTCCTAAGCTCCAGAACGTCCTTACCTGAAAATCTGTAATACTCAGTCTGACCCGAGCATTACATCAAAGTAACACCCGGGTCAGGCTGGAAACCAGCATGAGTAAACCCAACTAACATGGAATACAACAACATACAACTACATAAAACCCGGGTTAACTCGAATCAAATTCACAATTTGTTATGTACATCACTTATCACACACATCGATTTCTAAGTACCAAAACTTAGATTAAATGGTCCAATTCACTTAAATCATTCCATACGAGCCTATTGATTTCACATATTAATCTATAAAGAATCGAAGTGGTATCGGTATTTACTAGTACCCGACTCCGGTCTCTTCGAACCCAATATCATCTTAACCCAAGTTATTCAAGTGAAATACAATTCAACTTTAAACACAGGGTCACAGTAATTAAACATCAATAGATAACCACATCATCACAATTTAAATTAAACATGTCATAAACCAAAGCATCCATATCACACAGCATTACTTATCTCGATTTGATATCTCAAACCATTCAAGGCAATCAATATCATCCATCCATACATAAGTAATGATTCATTAATCACCATTTATAATTAATTTAAAATGAATTAAATTAATTACTTCATCTTCAATTAATTTAAAATGAATTAAATTAATTACTTTCATCACAATAAATCTTGCTTACTTATTCATTAATAAATTACAAATCAATTAATTAATCATCCTCTAATTAATCACCCTTGATTAATTATCTTTAATTACATTAAGTAATTAACCCTTAATTAATTACACAAATTAATTATTCTTAACCATTCACGGTAATTAACCTTTAATTACCTTCATTGATTAATTTTCTAATCTTTTATTTGATCATCTAAATTAATTAATCCTTCAATTAATTATACTAGGTAATTAATCCTTAATTACTTCCATTAAATAATTGCCCTCTAATTAATTACCTTCATCAAGTGATTATCCCATAATTACTTAAGCTAAATTAATTAACCATTAATCCCTTTTATTAGTTAGTTATCTTTAACTAATTACATTGATTTATTAACCTACAATTAATCACATTAAGTAATTAATTATTCTCAAATTAATTACATCCAGTTATTTCTTTATTCACTTACACTAAGAAATTACTATCCATAATCTATATTCCTAAAGTATATTAACATTTGAAAAACCTCAAATAATTAAGAAAACCACATTCTTTAATTAATTACTCAGTTTTCAACAATGAACTTATTTGAATTCAAAGTTTGAAATTACTTTATTCAAAACACCTTTTTCATTTAAGTTTTAATATACTTATATTTTTGAAACCTGTTTGATCAAGGCTTAGAAACTTGTTCATTTCTATTTTATTTGAAGCTGGCTACAAATTTCTTTATAAACCCTTAAATAAAAGAAATCAAAGAAAATCCGATCCCTTAAGAAAACACTTGGGCCACACGACAAAATACTCGAGTTCATCCCGGTCACTCACGAAACTCATCTTCCTTCGAGACTAACGCGGCAGTGACTCGAGCTAAACGCGGGAACGATCTTCTTCCCCAACCCCTTTCCATTTCCAGAAATGCTTGTGCATGCGTGCACATGCACCCATGATCTGACGCCCTACGATCACTTTCTCGACCTTCGATGAGTCGACGCCAACCACCTCTATTCCCCGGACCTCCCTGTACCAAGAATCGTCGGCAAATATTGAAATCGAGAATCTAACCCAACCTGAAGCAACATTGATCAACCCAAAATGCCTCGTTATGACCCCCAAGATCACCAGAAACCACGTGATTTGATCCAGAACTTCGGCACATCACCACGCCTCTTTCCAACTTGGTCTGATCACCGATAGTCCATCGACGACTTCGAATTGCTTCGACAATCCAGACAAAACAAACCACTTCTAAAACACTAGTTGATATCGTATCACCACCAACAATGATCAGAAAAATAAAAACCCTTTTTTCCCAACATCGCTGGCCTACCACCTTCCTCTGACCTCAATCCCTATCCCTCCAGTCCACGCGATCATTAGAAAAGCCCCAAATCCTATTATCTGATAACACTTGAAATGTTCACTCAATAAGAACCTAAAAATTGAGATTTTACTCCAAAAATTCACGAATTTCGGTGACGATCAAGATTATATCAGTGAAACATTAAATTCTTTATAGATTTCTAATTCCTACTGTATGACCTTGATTTACAGAAATATATGAACCTATGATGCTTGCATGTGTTTAAAATCTTAATTTATATTCAAACAAACATACTTTGTTTGAAATCTAGGCTTATCAGTGATAGTTATGGATGTTTTGAATTTTTGATCAAAATTTAAGCTTTGAAACTAAGAAATAGTTCACACAGGTTCGTCAAGTATGCATACTTCTATTCAAACATATAAACAGAATTCATACTTATAATTATACATACATAGCATACTTCATTCCAAGAATTCACATGCATCGGGCATTATCTACTTTAAATCTTTAAATAAAATGTTTACTTACAGTATTTGGTTTAACAGAGTAAATGTTCTTGTCTCCAAGCATGCATACATTACTTCCATGTATACACATACATGCAAGCAAATTCTTACATCCAAACTTCAGTGATTATTTCATTTAGATCAAGATACTGGCAAATTCAAAATGTTAAAGGGTAGTTCACTCACCTTATAAACTTAAATTGAAAGCTTGAGACTGGAAGTTTTTGCTTACATCTGAAATTGCTTGAGTTGATTTTGATTTGCTTACATCTGGAACCTTGAACTGCTTCTGATCTTGCTGGTTAATGTTATTTTTTTAAATTTAAAGTTTGAGTTTGACTCATTGATTTTGCTGAAGCTAAAATTCCTGCTCTTGAATCAGGTTAAAAATTCTCAAGAGTTTGATTTTTTTTTTAAAGATGGAAGAAGTGGTGATTTATGAATGCATGTGAAAAAAAATTTAGCTGAATACAACCTAGTTCCATTTATGATTATAAATACTTAATTTTCAAATGAGATATGCCACTTGTTAATGCATGGCATGTACAAGCTACAATTGTCAAAAACAATATTCAAATGATTTCTTAGTTTTACAAATGTATAATTCTTTATTTTGTAAAATGCTTTATATTATTATGGTACATGTTTTTCTTTCTAAATATATATTAAAATTCATGTGTATTTTAAAAAGAAATAATAAAATTTCAAACCATGCTTATTCCATGTAAAATTAAAAGGAAAGCAAAATAAATCTTTTTATTAAATCCTTTTTAAGCTTATCATATATTTAAATAAATATTCACCTTATATTTTTGAAAATATAGAGTTTTACTTTATATAACTTTTACAAATTATCTTGTTGAACTCAAACAATGGCTTCCTAACCACCATATATATACATACTTGTATACATGTATATGGACACACTTAAAGTTTCAAAAATAATAGATTTTGCACCTACCTATTTATATATTTAATGATTTACTATTAAATTCATTATTTCAATTCAACTATTATTATAGTTTTCAAATTCACTTATATACATCCAGACATATTAAATTATCAAATTTATTTGTTTAAATCCAAATAAAATCAGTATCTCAATAGTTTAAAATCAGTTAGCTATCCAATTAACAGCGATTCAAAATCCTGTTTATCACATATTCATTTTTCTTCTTTTAATACTTCAAAAGGTATTCATATACTAATCTCAATTGTATAAGTATATTCACAAATCATTAACAAGATTTTTTACTTTAAACCATTACTTTTCCTATCTTTTTCCAAAAGATTCCACACTTAAAATTTCCTTCAAAATATCCATTTTAAGGATCTAGGTACTTTCACAAATCCATTCAAAAAGGTTTAAGACTAATATTACTTGAACATTGTCACTAAAACCGAAAACGGTTTCACTTATGCTTATCTTTAAAACATTCTTTTGAAGATCTATTTACATTCATAAGTATAATCAAAAGGGTTAAATACAAATGTTTTAACACATTTTCACAACAAACTCAAAACCATTTCACTTATGCTTATCTTTTAAACATTCTTTTAAAGATCCAAGTTAATATTCGGTTAAGTTTGATAATCGGCTATAGTTAAAAACTAACGTTTATAGGAAACAAGGTTCGTATAATTAACACATTTCCGACATTCCAACTTTTAATATCCCTCGTTCAAGAGTGAAGCCAGGTAACTTAGAGCACTAATTACATACAAAGCCTTGCCTAGACACTTCACTCTTGACTCTCACGTTTAGATGAGTCTACCTCGTCGGCTTTTAGTATTAAGAATGGTTAGTTAACGATTCTCATAAATGAATAAAAAATTAACAAAATTAACACATTTCCGACCTTTCCAACTTAACTATTCCTCTGCAAATGGGAAGCGGGTTTGTTTGAGCACTTTTACTTCTATCATTACTCAAACATCAATCTTAACTCTCACAAATAGATAAGCCTACTTGGTCGACTTTTGTGTTAAGCATAGTAAGTTAACTTTTTCGAAACTCATATATATAAGTATTTTAATAATACCTAAAAATACTTAAAACAGGTTTTAAATATCTATATAAAATATTGCTTGAAAATAACTAAATAATTTGAAGAAACTAAATAAAAACATGTTTTATATTTTAAAAACCTTATACTTCCAAAATTCATAAATAAATACTAAAAATATATTTAACTTTCAAACCAACTTTAGAATATTAAAAAATATGTTAGAAAACAACCCTACAAATTTTATGAAAAAATATCAAATTTAAATATCATTTTTAAACATTTAAAACCATAGGCAACTTACTATAACATTTATAAATGCTGTTAAAAGTTCTTGTTAAAGAACAACATAGAAAAACATGAACTTTACGACCAGTTTTAACCACTTAAACGAATGATTTAAGACTTAATTTTTTTTGCAATATGTAATCTTTGGTTACTTAAAAAACATGAAAATAAGTTCTTAAATATATCTTTCAATTTATTTATAATAATTCCTGAAAGCAAGCTATATTTACAAAGTGTATTTATAACCACCTTTTTGCTCCAACTTTAGCCACTTTGTTTGACCAGTTCTATAATCTTTTATACATTGATTTTTTCCTGTGATAATTAAATATATAATAATTATTAAAAATTCAAATAATTTCCTAAGGATGTCTTACAAATTAACAACAAAAATTCCTAAAAACAAGATATTTCAAAGTGCTTATATATTGACCTTCTTCTCGCTATAACATTCAACTTTGTTCTACAAATTAATGAATAATCTAAAACTCCATATTTTTCCATTAACAAGTAAACATATAGTACATATCAAAATGTAAAAAAAACAAAGCATGTCTCTCAAAATTGACTTTGAAAATCGTCGAACACAAAGCATTTTCAAAGTGCATCCATGACGACCTTTTCACTTCTAACTATCATAACTTTGGTTCATAACTTTTATAACTTTCCAAACCATTACTTTACTGTCCCATACACCCAAAATATGCATAGAGAACAACAAAATAAAATTATTCTAAGTTAAGATCATAACTCTTTCATTTACACATGCTAAAGTTAAGGGATATCGAAGGGCACTTATAGCGACTATTCTTGCTTCAAATACTTTCCCACATACTTCAACTCAACGCATGTAACGATCTACCATTTTGAATCATTCAAATCAACTATCATCCATAAATATCGGACTTGAATTGCTCAAAACAACAGATTGTTAATTTATAATTGGAAATACTTAGCATATACATAAAATAAATCAATCGAAGAATCACAAACACAGAGTAATATAACAATAAGCAGCAGAATAGAAAAAAAGTAGTTCACGAAGCTACTATATAAACATCAGAATCTGAACAAATACAATAGAAATCTCAACTATAATGGAATCTCTAATACATAAGCAGATAACAAGTCTGAATATAAACAACCGGAGATAACTGGAATAACTAAAAGCTGAACAGATAAGAGATAGATCTTCAAGCAAAGCTACAAGCTCCAAAGGTGAGTCAAATGTTGTGACACTCAGTCTGACCCCAGCATGAAGAAAAACACACAACACTCGAGTCGGGATTACCATTCTTATACTAGAAAATCAACTCAAGTGAAATGCCAAGTGAAATACAAAATAACTTGAAGGATGTTTGGGATTCCCATCCTCTAAGGATCCGTTAAACTATCTACATACATAGTATAATATACTACAAAGATAATGTCTATAGTAAGGTAAACTATTAAAATAGCATTAAGGCGTTACCCATATCCCCCTTAACACATTTTTTATATATTCATGTAGTCTATACAGATACCATAAGGCCCACCAAACTTATGGGATACTCAGGGAGCACTCCATAGGTACGGTACAAAACAAACTCATAAAGGGCACAATATGGAATGTGACAAGGTGCACGAGGCAATGCCTAGGGTAGGATTCTACCGTTTTGCACTCCCGGATTGGTGGTAACGCATAGAAGCTACTACCGCCCACTTCGAGACACACTCCCAAATCAAAGGTGCATCCAATCAAATCACATAGTAATAGAATGGTATCGAAGAAACGTACCCGATCGGAGGTGCGACCTCACTTGGCCAGGTATAACTCATTTTTTAGCCACATCAAGCTGACTCATGGGAGTCAGGGCCGCATTAATACCTCATATGGACGTTGCCAAACCATCGTACTTCATTATGGAATCTCCACCATGTACACGTTGTTAAAGTGGTTTTCGGTATTGGCATAGAGTACGACAATATCCGATCCCGGACTCTTTAGCGACCAAACGCTTATTTCACACCGTGACCATTTTATAAAATCACCTTTATAGACATTTCAAACTGTTTATACTTCATTTCAAAATACCATATTCATTTCAAAATTATATCACTTTCGAAATCATATTCACCTTCGAAATCATATCACTTCAAATCATATTCATTTCGAAATCAAATCACTTTAAATCATATTCATTTCGAAATCAATCACTTTAAATCATATTCATTTCTGAAATAATTATATATAAATATTCACATTTAAATCCATTAAATATAAATCATAACAGTTACAATCTAAACAATTTTAAAATATTGAAAATAGTTTATATATATTGAAATAGTTACAAATTAAAAATAGTTTTTATTTAAAGTAGGTTATAGATTAAAATAGATTGTATATTAAAAAGTATATATATTTAAAATAGCTTATATGTTAAAATAAATTTTCAAATCAGAATTGTTTTCTTCCAATTTCACAAATCAATTCAAATTAACTGTAGTTTCAAAATTCAACTTAAATCGATCTCAATTCAACGATTTCAATTGAAAAGGTTGAAGATTCAACTCAAATTCACATTAAAACCATTTTAATTTATATCGATTTCAAATCCATGTTTGATCTACAAATTTAAACCACTTTCAAATGTTTCAAAGTTTAAATATTCAAACAATTTACGATAACTCAATTTGATAAATTTCATTTATATTTCAGAATACAACTTTAATTTTATTTAAATTTGAAAATATTCACTTAATCGTATAAATTGATTTATATTTTCGGAGCACGAAAACAAAACGAAGAGGTAGGAGATGAAAAGGAGCAGAGAGAATGAAAGTGAAAGGTCAACAGAGAATGTATATTCAAAACTATGGAATAGCAAAGGCCAAATATTGAATTCAAAAATTATAAAAAGAAAATGGCTATTTGGTTTATACAGTGGACAATTGAATGGACACACGGAAAGCCAAACGGTTCAAAGTGGGTACCGATACTATCAACCGTTTCGCAGTTTTCATCGCGTACCGGATGCCCAAATGTATGAATGAATATACTACGGAGATCAGCACGACGAGACGAACAGAACGGTACGCAGATATCAACGAAACGATCATCCTATCAAAAGTCGATATTCGCTGCCAAACTGCTGCTAATTCGTCGAAAATATGATAAACGAAGCTATAACAGTCCAAATTTGGCGAAACGAAATATGAAATCTCACTTAGAAAATGATTTACATTTTTATTATATTAAAATATTCAGATTTTGAAAACATTTTATTTTCATCCAATTTCAACTGATTTAATATTGAAATTGAAAATTACATAACAGAACTAACTTTCATATTTTCCAATGAAAATCTAAAATTTTCCATGCTTCAATAGAAGCGTACCAAATATCAAATTTTCATCATCGGATTTAATTGTTATGTTTTCATGAAAAAATAAGTTAAATTCGTTAATAAAAATCGTTAAAATTTATAGGTCGTTACAACACACAAGCCAAATAAACATGCAAACACAAAGTATAGGCCACGATACATGTTAGAGAAGGTAATAGGAGCAATGTTATAAAATATAAAGTTGCATTTTCTTTCAAAAGCAAGGGGGGTCCAAAGTTATAACTTTACTCAGCTAATGTCACTTTAACTTTATATTTGCACATATATAGATAAACACACAAAATATGCAAAAAACCTAGTGAGATAAATCACCCAAATCCAAGCATACAACAAGCTCAAACACAAGAATCAAAGAACCAATTTCCACCATCACCAAAATCCTAAAGATCAAACCTTTAGCACCAAATCACAAAGCATCTCCACCCTCCATCATCTAACGCTCATATCCCAGCAAGATCCCCATCCTCGTTACTTTTCTTCCACTTTTACTTTATATCATGCTTACTAAGGTGTTCTTAAGTGTTGGTGAAAGTTTGGTGTTGTGTAGTTAATGCCCCGCTATTATCCTGCTATAATCCCGCTATATCTCGTAGCGGATTTCTACCGCTATGATTTTTCCATATAGCCTCAAAATATAGCCTTTTCGCTTTAATCCCCGCTATTTCCATTATATCCCATCATTCCCGCTATATTCCGCTATTTCCGCTATATCTTCTTTAATAAAATGAATTGAAAAATTGCATTTATGCATTATAAAAATTGCGAAACTAATTAATTTGATTTAATTTTCAATATTTTTTCAGAAATGAAAATACTCTAATATTCTACTAAATTCAAATATGTTATATAATAGTTTTACGTTTAGTTAATGTATATTAGCACATGTTTTTATTTAAAATTATTTATGCATTAATTATAATTCAATTGAATGATAATTTTTTATTTAATTGCCATTTATATATTTGTGAAAACATTAAGTACGATTTTTATATGCTATTTTAGAGCCATCCGCTATATCCTGCTATGTTCTCACTGTATCCCCGCGATAACTTTTTGCACCTCCGCCGCTTTGAATCTGCCGAGCGCTTTAACTACACAGGTTTGGTGGAGCTTAGAGAATTTTTGAACTAATTAGAGAAAGATTAGTGAAGATAAAAGTGGATTAGTGCTAATCACTTCAACCTTTTTTTTTATTTTTTTATTTTCAAGCTTTAAAATCTTATGAAGTGTTTACCCATTGTAACAACCAATATTTTCAACCATTCGCATCCATTGTAAGTGTATGGGTAGACACTCATGCCAGAATTGAACTGCTCAAAATACCGCGTTATAAATAAAAATTGGCATCCTCAGAATATACAGTAAATAAATATCACAGATCACAGACACAGAGTATATAAAAATGCATCGGAAGAAAAAGAGATAGTAGTTCATGAAGCTACTATATAAATATGAGATACATCAGAGTTAAATAAGATACAACAGAAGAGTAACAGGATACATCAGGTACAAATCAGATACATCACTGAAACACTGGATACTGAAACAAAATAGATGGCTGGATCTTCAAGGAAAGCTCCAACTCCGTAGGTGAATCTTGAATGCTAACTCAATCAATCTGACCCGAGTGTAAAGCAAAACACAAAACCCTCGAGTCAGGACATAAATACTTATAAACTGTAAATCAACTCAAGTGAACAGTAACAAAATGCATCAGTAACTTAAAGGATGCTTGGGACCGCCCATCCTCTAAGGATCCGTTAAACTATTTACTATGTAGTAATATACGCTATATACGGTAGTGTCTAATCAGTAAAGTATAATCATATAGAAAATAGCGTTAAGGGGATGGTGAACCTTAACGCGGTCGGATCTTTAAAACCAAAATCGTAGTGGGCTCGATATAAGGATATGACACGGCACGCGAGGCAATGCCAGGGTGGATACACCGTTTGCACTCCCGGACCGGTGGTGACGGCAAGCCAGCAGCTTCCGCCCACCTCGAACAATACCCCCGAATCAAAGTGGCACCACCGAATCGAATCACAACAGTAATAGAATGGTTTCCGATGGAGCATGCTCGATGAAAGGGTGCGACCCTTTGTGTAGCCCGATATAGCTCCTGTTTTAGTCATATATGCCAACTCACGGGAGTTGGGTCCACGTAATATATACCTCGAGAACGTCGCCACCGTCCTACTTCATTCTGGAATCTCCACCGCGTACACGGTTGTTAAAGTGGTTTTCGGTATTGGCCGGCTATAAGACAATATCCGATCCCAGTCTCTTTAACAACCCATTGTTATTATAACCTGTAGTTATAATTTTAAAAATATTTTATACTTCAAAATAAAATATCCTTTTCAATCCAAATCTTTATCAAAATAAAGATTAAATCATTTCCAAAACCATTTCAATATATCATCGTATAATATCTTTCAATTCAAATATTTATCAGAATAAATATCAAGTCATTTCTAACCATTTCAATATATTAAATTTTCATACCCTTTCAACACTACCTTTCAGTTCCAAAATATCATATCTTTCAGAACTTCTTTTTAAATCATGTTAATATCAAAATGTCCTATCTTTCAAACTCCGTTTTTCAAATCATTTAATATCAAAAATATCATATCTTTCAAAACTTCGTTTCAAATCTTTTTAATATATCAAAATATCATATCCTTTCAAAACTTCATTCATTTCAAATCATTATTCATTTTATTCAATCTAAAATACCATTTCAATTCATATTTCAAAACAGTTTATATTCCAAAAATTCTTTTTTATCATTTCAATGAAGTTATTATGTTTAATAATTAAATTATTAAATTTCCAAAAATTTCAACTTCCAACGTTTATTTATTCACTTAAGTTTATCAAAGCAGTGAAAATTCACTTTTCGTGGCATTTAGAAAACGCTACGGAAAAATACATTCAAAACAGTTCAATTTAACAAAAGACAACATTTAAAATATTGTAATAGGGTTTACTTAAATTTCGAATAAACTTAGTTAAATTCAACAATTTATAGCACTTACAAAAATTGCTATAATAGCTTTTAATTCAATTTAGCTTTTTAGTTCATTATCATCAACTACAGCATTTTCAAATGCTGTAATATCATTTACAATGTAATTAATAGCATTTCAAAAATACAGTCAATTAACTTCAAATATTCAATAAAATTTCTCAACCAGTTATATTTTTATTAAAACATTTTTAACTTATAAAGTCATACATTTTCACATTTATAACATCATTTAATTTTCCTCAAGTTCATGATTTTATAGGGTTAAATTTCCATTCAAAAATCAAGATTTAATAACAATCCACTTATTAAAATGCAATGTTCAATTTTAAAATCCATTACATTAAATTTCAACTTAACACTTAAGTTCAAATTCTCAAATATAACTTAGTTTTATTTTTATTTCTTAATTAAAAGTTCACTTTACGTCAATTTCATAAATTTCCAATTCTAGTTATATTTCAAAGTTTCAACTTAAAATATTTATTCATTTCACATTTCAACTTTATTAAAAATCATAAATATGATAAAAATCATTTTAATTGTATTTAAATTCAAATTATCAAAAATTTATCATAATTTTATACTCAATTAAATTTCCAATTAAAATTTAATCAAAATTTCCAAAATAACTTACGTTCAAAATTTCTAACTTTTTCATTAATTCACTTCACTTACAATTATTCAGAAAATCAATAATATTTTACAAAAATTTTATTTTTATTAAATTTCAAATCAAAATATTATAATAATTAAATTTCTAAAATATTTTAAAATTTTTAGAAAAGCATATTTTAATTGCGGGCCTGTATAAAATTTTCTACGCTAGGTAAAGTGATACGGGTAATATATCATTTCAACCCATAATTTACAAAGAAAATCCGGGTTTTATCATTTCAAACCCGCAATCCCAAGTCAAAATGAAAAATTTAAAACCATTCAGGCCTATCATTTCAGCCCATAACATTTTTTTTCTAACAGGGAACTTGCAGTGTGATCATATGCAGAAATAATATAAACAAGGTCAATATCACAATATACAGTCATATATCAGATGTCAGGTGAAAATTAACAGTTTTAACATGGTAATAACATGGCATAGCATATCATATGATCATCATTAACTTGCATAAACATTTTTTTATTACTAAACACTTGTCATCAATTCACTTTTCATAAGTATAAATGTCAGAGTGAGAAAGACTCACTGTTTCAAGCTGAAGACCAAAACAACAAACACAAGTGCGATTCCAAAAGCACGACAAGCACGATATAGCATGACTTTTGATTTGAATGAATGGAGAGCCTTGATATTTGTCTTGTAAATAATAACCAAAACAAGACAATACACACATAAATATTCAACGCAAAACAATGTTGAAACAATGAAAATACGAAGCAACAAAGGAATAGATTACTTGACCCTTCTTTAACCATTAAAATGCTTGGCCTAGGAGGTTCTTGGGTTCAGCCATGATGATGATATAGCTCAGGTTTGGCACCATAACTCACGGCTAGAAGGAGTATGGAGTGGTAGGGTTGTAACATGAAGTATACAATTGGTCAAGGCAACATATATGAAGTTTTTGAGCACAACAAGGCTCGGCCTTGGGTCAAGTGGGGCTTGGCCATACTTGTACAGGTTTGGACAGTAGATGGAGGGGTGTGGGGAGGTCTGGAAAAGGTGGTGGCGGCGGCCTATGGTGGTGGCCAAGGTGGTGGATGAAGATATGAAGTGATAGGGTGGCTATCATGAATGTTTCAAGGCTTTATGCATTGTTTTTTGTGGAGTTTTGGTTCATGGAGTCTTGGCCATGTCAATTTCAGATCTGGATAGAGGCTAAGATGAAGTGTATTGGTGGTAGCAAGGTGGTGGTCGTGGCTAGAGGTGGTGGCCATGGTGAAGTATGAAGGTGGTGAAGTAATAGTGGTGGCTAGTGCATTGTTTTGGACATTATTTGCAATTTTGTGGAGTTTTGTCACCAAGGGAGGTGTGGCCATGGATGGATCTGAAATGATGGCTGGAGATGATGCCAAGGAAGAGTGGTAGGGGATGGTGGAGAGTATGGTGGTGATGGTGGGTGGTAGAGGCCAATCCAGAAAGCATAGAAAACTAGGCAAAATACATAGAAAATGAGAAGAAAAAGGTAGAAAAGGATGTAGCCATTACCAGATTTTTTTCTCAAGATGGAGGCTATGATTTTTAGGGTTCAGAAAGAGAAAAATTTCGTGACAAATGAGCAAGGGAAGTCGGCTGGAGATGGTATAGAGAAATGCCAAAAAAACAAATGTATTGATGACAAAAGAAACTGCAAAAGAAACAGTGAAACGTTTTTACGTTTCTTAGCCTTTAACCCTTTCAAATTTCTCATATATATTTATATACATCTAAATAACTGAAAATAATTAAAATCTCAGTTAAAATTCGAAAGTATAACAGATAAACAAAATATTAATTAGATATGATTAAAACAAGAAAAATAGCACAGAAAATGAAAACTTGACTTAAGAATTAGAAATAACTTCAATATACTTTGGAAAAATTTACTTTAATTTAAATACATGTAAAATGAATAAAATAAAGTAAAACACAGCAAATAAAAGTGAGTGCATAACATAAATAAATAAATTTTAATTATATATAATTAAATCAAGAAAATGGCTTAAAATTGTAGACTAGGCTTTAAAATTAGAAATAAATTCAAATGAACTTTAGAAAAATTATATTATCATTTAAAAAATACTTAAAAGTAAAAATATACATAATATAACATATTATCACATATTAAAGTAAAATATAACAAAGAAGAAGTAACTTATACAATTTAAAATAGTCATTGTTAAATAACCCTATATACGCACAATATTGTAAAGGGTATAACTTTCACAATTTACATCCAAATTCAATGAAACGAAAAGTGGTGTTCTTAGAATTTTATGTACTTTCATAATAAAAGAAAAAATTAAATTTTTTAAACTTTTAAAATTTTAAGTTGAAAGTCACGGTTTGACTATTTTGACCAAAATCAGCATTTCAGGCAAATATTCAACTTACACAAGTTTGGAATTATAACTCATAAAAAATCAAGATTATATTTAAATAACAAATTTAATCATTTCAAATAAGTAAAATAAGTTTTTAAATAAAAATCTTACATTAAAAATAATTAAAATATACAATAAAATAATTACAAAATACAGGGTTGTTACACTCTCCCCCACTCAAAACTTTTCGTCCCCGAAAAGGAATGAGGTATGGAAGGGCATAGAAAAGATAGAGTGAAATAGGATTAAGATAAGATGATAAGAAGATTGAAGTTATACCTGATAACTGTTGTTATAGGTAAGTTTTACAAGGTGGAGGTGATCTTTCCAAGATTCTCCAAAATTAAGAACACAAGCACGAAAAAGGTGGATCCAAAATGATTACTAAAGATTATCAAGGATTATAGAAAGGTTTCTAAACAGAAAGATTATAGAAAGATGCCTATACCAGTTTATAGCAAGATAAAGATGATAAGGACAGCCAAAAGATAGTTTGAAAAAATCAAAATAAGGAAATAAATTTGAAAGCATGGAAATTTCAACTTAAATAGAGAATAAATCTTTTACACAAGTTAAATAAATCTTAACTATCCCAAATTTCATTATCTTATTATCCAATCATCTTAAATTAACAATTTTTAAAACCATGGGTTTGAAAAATAATCATTTATTACACTCACAATGTACTTAAAAATTTATTCTTCTTTATTCCTAATCAAAATTAAATGTATTCCTTTCAATATATTTATCACTCATGTTAAATATATTTACACTTTTTTTTATAACTACTTTCTTTCATTCTTAGTTCTTTTAACATCAGTTTATTGTAAGTAATTCAATTACCCTTTATTATATTTACCTATGTTAATCATTTTATAATTAAAATTTAAGTGTATAACATTTATTATAACTACTCAAATTTTATTTATAAAATCTTTTTATATTGTATATTATCCAATTACATTGTTAACTTCTGAAAATTTGTTAAGTAATATTTGAATGCAATTGTATTATACAAATAAAATTTTCAATTCAATCATTTCAAGCTTAAATCATTTATTCAAATTTTTTTTCTTATTTTCTTTTTATAATTGAAATTATTCTTTAAAAATAGAATTTAAGAATTAAATTTCCGATTACATTCAAACCATTTAGAGATAAGAAATAATATATATACATATATAATATGTCAAATCAAATTTCTATATATATATATATATATATATATATTATAAATCAAGTCATATTTTAGAAATTCAAATCAATTTAATTTCCCAAAACAAAGCTGTAGCAAGACTACAGAACAGTCTCTTCACTTCGAAACTCGAAAATGAACGTCGATGATGTCGCGATCATCACCGAAGTTATTTTCCAGCGACAAAGAGAAGAGCACTAATTTTAAACCTTTAAAATTCTTTGAAAACAAATTCTATTCAAAATACTTTAAATAATATAACCTTTTAAAACTTTAAACCAAAGTTCGAAATAATCGGAATTTAAATCCTCAAATTCTTGTTTTAAATTCATTTCAGTTCCCAAGTCAATTTATAACAACTATCTATAAATTCATTTATAGAACAATAAATGATAAATCAAGTATTATCATTTCAAGTAATCAATTTAAATCAGTTTACTAAGTTTCGTAAATATACTTATATATCAAAATTTATTTCATTTACCAATTTTTTTTTAAAATATATTGTGTCTGTTTGTTCTGTCAAAGTGTTTTGGAAATCTTATCGATAGCGCTGATCAGACGTATCGATCAGAAACACAACTCAACATCAACAACTCAAACAACACAATATATAAAACATTTTAATTTTAAATACTAGTTTACAAATACACTATACATGAATAGATTTTCAAAGAAGGATAGAGATTCAAATTTTTTTGATTAACACAAATCAAAGGAGATTATGATTTAAAAATAAGTGAGAAACAAGGATGACATGATTAAATAACAGAATAGGAAGATGGATAAGCTTATGTAAATCACGGGCAACCTTAACCGGGTCAACCGTGACTTAAAGAATAAGATCGATGTTGATTTTTCTAGGGTAAATCTACATTCGATCTCAAGAGTTAGAGTTTGAAATAACAAAAGATATTAGCATCTAAACCAAGGATAGATATAAATCTCTGGTAAATCGATGCAAATTGTAAAGGAGTTTTCCCCCTTTTTTTTATTAAATTTGAAATTGGTGTGACCGCCGACTCACTAGAAAGATCATTTGAAGCGGAGTTATGGAATGCTCTAGAGTCAAAAGAAGATGAATAGTGAGGGATACGAATGGATTTTGGAACCGTAGGGAACGTTCCAAAATACAAAGGAATCGAGTCAAAAGAGAGAGATTCAAACTCGAATGAAAATGATTCTGTAAATACATCCACTCCATATGCGGAGTTTTGCCTAGAGCTACCAAAGCTCTGATACCAACTGTAATAACCAATATTTTCAACCATTCGCATCCATTGTAAGTGTATGGGTAGACACTCATGCCGGAATTGAATTGCTCAAAATACCGCGTTGTAAATAAAAATTTGGCAAACCTCAGAATATACAGTAAATAAATATCACAGATCACAGACACAGAGTATATAAAAATGCAGCGGAAGAAAAAGAGATAGTAGTTCATGAAGCTACTATATAAATATGAGATACATCAGAGTTAAATAAGATACAACAAAAGAGTAACAGGATACATCAGGTACAAATTAGATACATCACTGAAACACTGGATAATGAAACAAAATAGATGGCTGGATCTTCAAGGAAAGCTCCAACTCCGAAGGTGAATCTTGAATGCTAACTCAATCAATCTGACCCGAGCGTAAAGCAAAACACAAAACCCTCGAGTCAGGACATAAATACTTATAAACTGTAAATCAACTCAAGTGAACAGTAACAAAATGCATCAGTAACTTAAAGGATGCTTGGGACCGTCCATCCTCTAAGGATCCGTTAAACTATTTACTATGTAGTAATATACGCTATATACGGTAGTGTCTAATCAGTAAAGTATAATCATATAGAAAATAGCGTTAAGGGGATGGTGAACCTTAACGCGGTCAGATCTTTAAAACCAAAATCGTAGTGGGCTCGATATAAGGATATGACACGGCACGCGAGGCAATGCCAGGGTGGATACACCGTTTGCACTCCCGGACCGGTGGTGACGGCAAGCCAGCAGCTTCCGCCCACCTCGAACAATACCCCCGAATCAAAGTAGCGCCACCGAATCGAATCACAACAGTAATAGAATGGTTTCGATAGAGCATGCTCGATGAAAGGGTGCGACCCTTTGTGTAGCCCGATATAGCTCCTGTTTTAGTCATATATGCCAACTCACGGGAGTTGGGTCCACGTAATATAAACCTCGAGAACGTCGCCACCATCCTACTTCATTCTGGAATCTCCACCGCGTACACGGTTGTTAAAGTAGTTTTCGGTATTGGCCGGCTATAAGACAATATCCGATCCCGGTCTCTTTAACAACCCATCGTTATTATAACCCGTAGTTATAACTTTAAAAATATTTTATACTTCAAAATAAAATATCGTTTTCAATCCAAATCTTTATCAAAATAAAGATTAAATCATTTCCAAAACCATTTCAATATATCATCGTAAAATATCTTTCAATTCAAATATTTATCAGAATAAATAGCAAGTCATTTCTAACCATTTCAATATATTAAATTTTCATACCCTTTCAACACTACCTTTCAGTTCCAAAATATCATATCTTTCAGAACTTCTTTTTAAATCATGTTAATATCAAAATGTCCTATCTTTCAAACTCCGTTTTTCAAATCATTTAATATCAAAAATATCATATCTTTCAAAACTTCGTTTCAAATCATTTTAATATATCAAAATATCATATCCTTTCAAAACTTCATTCATTTCAAATCATTATTCATTTTATTCAATCTAAAATACCATTTCAATTCATATTTCAAAACAGTTTATATTCCAAAAATTCTTTTTTATCATTTCAATGAAGTTATTATGTTTAATAATTAAATTATTAAATTCCCAAAAATTTCAACTTCCAACATTTATTTATTCACTTAAGTTTATCAAAGCAGTGAAAATTCACTTTTCGTGGCATTTAGAAAACGCTACGGAAAAATACATTCAAAACAGTTCAATTTAACAAAAGACAACATTTAAAATGTTGTAATAGGGTTTACTTAAATTTCGAATAAACTTAGTTAAATTCAACAATTTATAGCACTTACAAAAATTGCTATAATAGCTTTTAATTCAATTTAGCTTTTTAGTTCATTATCATCAACTACAGCATTTTCAAATGCTGTAATATCATTTACATTGTAATTAATAGCATTTCAAAAATACAGTCAATTAACTTCAAATATTCAATAAAATTTCTCAACCAGTTATATTTTTATTAAAACATTTTTAACTTATAAAGTCATACATTTTCACATTTATAACATCGTTTAATTTTCCTCAAGTTCATGATTTTACAAGGTTAAATTTCCATTCAAAAATCAAGATTTAATAACAATCCACTTATTAAAATGCAATGTTCAATTTTAAAATCCATTACATTAAATTTCAACTTAACACTTAAGTTCAAATTCTCAAATATAACTTAGTTTTATTTTTATTTGCTTAACTAAAAGTTCACTTTACGTCAATTTCATAAATTTCCAATTCTAGTTATATTTCAAAGTTTCAACTTAAAATATTTATTCATTTCACATTTCAACTTTATTAAAAATCATAAATATGATAAAAATCATTTTAAATTCATTTAAATTCAAATTATCAAAAATTTATCATAATTTTATACTCAATTAAATTTCCAATTAAAATTTAATCAAAATTTCCAAAATAACTTACGTTCAAAATTTCTAACTTTTTCATTAATTCACTTCACTTACAATTATTCAGAAAATCAATAATATTTTACAAAAATTTTATTTTTATTAAATTTCAAATCAAAATATTATAATAATTAAATTTCTAAAATATTTTAAAAATTTTAGAAAAGCATATTTTAACTACGGGCCTGTATAAAATTTTCTACGCTAGGTAAAGTGATACGGGTAATATATCATTTCAACCCATAATTTACAAAGAAAATCCGGGTTTTATCATTTCAAACCCGCAATCCCAAGTCAAAATGAAAAATTTAAAACCATTCAGGCCTATCATTTCAGCCCATAACATTTTTTTTCTAACAGGGAACTTGTAGTGTGATCATATGCAGAAATAATATAAACAAGGTCAATATCACAATATACAGTCATATATCAGATGTCAGGTGAAAATTAACAGTTTTAACATGGTAATAACATGGCATAGCATATCATATGATCATCATTAACTTGCATAAACATTTTTTTATTACTAAACACTTGTCATCAATTCACTTTTCATAAGTATAAATGTCAGAGTGAGAAAGACTCACTGTTTCAAGCTGAAGACCAAAACAACAAACACAAGTGCGATTCCAAAAGCACGACAAGCACGATATAGCATGACTTTTGATTTGAATGAATGGAGAGCCTTGATATTTGTCTTGTAAATAATAACCAAAACAAGACAATACACACATAAATATTCAACGCAAAACAATGTTGAAACAATGAAAATACGAAGCAACAAAGGAATAGATTACTTGACCCTTCTTTAACCATTAAAATGCTTGGCCTAGGAGGTTCTTGGGTTCAGCCATGATGATGATATAGCTCAGGTTTGGCACCATAACTCAGGCTAGAAGGAGTATGGAGTGGTAGGGTTGTAACATGAAGTATACAATTGGTCAAGGCAACATATATGAAGTTTTTGAGCACAACAAGGCTCGGCCTTGGGTCAAGTGGGGCTTGGCCATACTTGTACAAGTTTGGACAGTAGATGGAGGGGTGTGGGGAGGTCTGGAAAAGGTGGTGGCGGCGGCCTATGGTGGTGGCCAAGGTGGTGGATGAAGATATGAAGTTATAGGGTGGCTATCATGAATGTTTCAAGGCTTTATGCATTGTTTTTTGTGGAGTTTTGGTTCATGGAGTCTTGGCCATGTCAATTTCAGATCTGGATAGAGGCTAAGATGAAGTGTATTGGTGGTAGCAAGGTGGTGGTCGTGGCTAGAGGTGGTGGCCATGGTGAAGTATGAAGGTGGTGAAGTAATAGTGGTGGCTAGTGCATTGTTTTGGACATTATTTGCAATTTTGTGGAGTTTTGTCACCAAGGGAGGTGTGGCCATGGATGGATCTGAAATGATGGCTGGAGATGATGCCAAGGAAGAGTGGTAGGGGATGGTGGAGAGTATGGTGGTGATGGTGGGTGGTAGAGGCCAATCGAGAAAGCATAGAAAACTAGGCAAAATACATAGAAAATGAGAAGCAAAAGGTAGAAAAAGATGTAGCCATTACCAGATTTTTTTTCTCAAGATGGAGGCTATGATTTTTAGGGTTCAGAAAGAGAAAAATTTCGTGACAAATGAGCAAGGG
This sequence comes from Allium cepa, assembly GCA_030765085.1. NCBI lineage: Eukaryota > Viridiplantae > Streptophyta > Magnoliopsida > Asparagales > Amaryllidaceae > Allium > Allium cepa. Next base: position 151,617,516 of record CM060939.1, read on the forward strand.
AAGTCGGCTGGAGATGGTATAGGGAAATGCCAAAAAAACAGATGTATTGATGACAAAAGAAACTGCAAAAGAAACAGTGAAACGTTTTTTCGTTTCTTAGCCTTTAACCCTTTCGAATTTCTCATATATATTTATATTCATCTAAATAACTTAAAATAATTAAAATCTCAGTTAAAATTCGAAAGTATAACAGATAAGCAAAATATTAATAATTAAATATTAATTAGATATGATTAAAACAAGAAAAATAGCACAGAAAATGAAAACTTGACTTAAGAATTAGAAATAACTTCAATATACTTTAGAAAAATTTACTTTAATTTAAATACATGTAAAATGAATAAAATAAAGTAAAACACAGCAAATAAAAGTGAGTGCATAACATAAATAAATAAATTTTAATTATATATAATTAAATCAAGAAAATGGCTTAAAATTGTAGACTAGGCTTTAAAATTAGAAATAAATTCAAATGAACTTTAGAAAAATTATATTATCATTTTAAAAATAATTAAAAGTAAAAATATACATAATATAACATATTATCACATATTAAAGTAAAATATAACAAAGAAGAAGTTACTTATACAATTTAAAATAGTCATTGTTAAATAACCCTATATACGCACAATATTGTAAAGGGTATAACTTTCACAATTTACATCCAAATTCAACGAAACGAAAAGTGGTGTTCTTAGAATTTTATGTACTTTCATAATAAAAGAAAAAATTAAATATTTAAACTTTTAAAATTTTAAGTTGAAAGCCACGGTTTGACTATTTTGACCAAAATCAGCATTTCAAGCAAATATTCAACTTACACAAGTTTGGAATTATAACTCATAAAAAATCAAGATTATATTTAAATAATAAATTTAATCATTTCAAATAAGTAAAATAAGTTTTTAAATCAAAATCTTACATTAAAAATAATTAAAATATACAATAAAATAATTACAAAATACAGGGTTGTTACACCCATGCCTTACCTTCCCCTTACTGGCCAAGTCCCCTCCCATGTGCCTTGCATGCTCCATTTTACTTTACACGGAAATATCTTTTAGCAAAATTACTCATTTACCCTTACACAAAAAATATCTTTTATGTCATCATCCATGAAATCATCATTTTTACTTTTCTAAATGTAAAATATTTTTATTTCTTACTATTGATTTTCTAAGAAATAAGTGTACGTAAAAAAATTTGCATGAATTCCGATGATTAAAAAGTTGTTTATCGATAAAACGATTTTCGGTCACATTATTGATATTTTGTAATGACCCGAAATTTTTTATCCGGAAAATTCCAAATAGTTAGGAAAAGAAGAAAAGAGACAGAAGAAGAAAAAACAGAAAACCAAACTCAGAAACTCACATTCGCAGCGGATAAAATATAATATCAAATAAAATTCTTTACACGGAGAAAGTTGTATCATCCAATTAAATTTTAATACATCAGAGTTACAACATTTTACAATCACTGGACAGTTAAAATAACTTGTACCATGTTTGCACAAAAAAGAGGCAAACACCTCCAAGTCGTATGATTTAGTCGATTTTATGTTGTTCATAGTGATTTGGGTGATTTATGAAAATATGTAAAAAGCAGGGACTAAACTATAAAAGACACACAGATTTATTGTGGTTCAGCCAGAATGTGCCTACGTCCACTTCATATGTTATTCTCCTTCACTATCCTGATTACAAGTACAAAGCTTTGATTACAAGTGTATGAAAGTCGTTTAAAAGTTCTATCCGTGCTAGAGTTCTCCCCTCGTCCCCCCATCATTGTACCCCTACCCCTCTATTTATAGAGTGAGGCTGGGGGTAGGGGTCTTGAATGTATATAGTTGCTGGTGGGCCTGAGCTGACGTGATCTGGCCTGGCAATGTTGGTTCGGTAATGTCTTGGTCCGGTGGTGAGTGGAGCATGGGTTGGTCCGGTGGTGTGTGGAGCGTGGATTGGTCCGGTGGTGAGTGGAGCGTGGATTGGTCCGGTGGTGAGTGGAGCGTGGATTGGTCTGGTAGTGAGTGGAGCGTGATCTGGTCTGGTAGTGGGTGGAGCGTGATTTGGTTCGGTAGTGCCTTGGTCGTGCCTTGGTTCGGTCGTGCCTTGGTCCGGTGGTGAGAATACACCCAACATTTGCCCCCCAAAGTGGGGCATATGCCTGCATATGTCGCTCTTTGTTTTAGATCATTCGGTTTGGACACTCTCATTCGGCCCAAGTGTCGAAACAGTTGGTCAGGTTATCCTACGCTCGCCTATAAGTATGGGCTTCACGCCTCTGTCATTCTTTACTGTTTGAAATAGCCGAACCAAACCTTTGTCTGTCGAATTGTGTCACCGAACCAGATTTTACTGCCGGACCAGGTGAGGCTTTCTTCTGTCGAATAAACTTTATGCTTGAACTACCGAATGAACTTTAGGGAGTATGAGTGCTGAATGGACTCTTAGCCTCGAACTACCGAATGACACTTAGGGAGTATGAGTGCCGAATGGACTCTTAGCCTCGAACTACCGAATGAGAATTTTGTGCTTTGAATTATGAATGAGATTCCAGACCGTATGTACTTGTTTGTTTATATCTCTACATTCCTGGTTCTAACGACATGCTTTCTCGTGTTGCAGATAATGTCTCATAAAGTAGAAACTCGCTCTGACAAGAAGAAATCCAAGGACAAAGGAGAGTCCTCCATAGTGCCCCCAGTCCAGGCAGAATCCGAACGACATGGACCAACCCCGAGATTATTAGTAGACGGATACGGTCCTCATGAGCTCCTGAACTCACTGCCTTACTTCTTTCCCAGCTCCCTCAAAGATGAGCAGCTTGATGTTATATCTAGATCTTTTGGGATTGACAGAGCGCGTATGATGTTGCCGGGGAAAGGGGTGATGCCGTATAACCCCCCAGAAGGGTATTTTGCTTACAGTAGGTATCACTGCATGTGCGGAGCCATCCCTCCGATCAACGCTTGGATAGTCAGCTTCCTCGCATACTTGAAGGTGGCCCATTTCCAGCTTCAGCCCAACTCTTATGCTATCTTGTGAGTCTGTTCATTATCCTCCAGAGAAAATACGGGCGTCCCCCTTCCAACCGAGAGATCCGGTACCTGTACAACTCGAGAGGCTACAAGAAGGGGTCTCCTTATATTAGCTTAGAATCGGTCGTGTCTTTCAAGCCAGTCCTGGACTTATATTCAAAATTTAGCATGTTCAAGAAGGAATGTTTCTTTGTCAGAGATGACTCTGTTTCTTTCCACCGCTTCACTTCTGGCTGTAAGTTGAATCTCATTTATAATTTTCGTTCTGACTGCAATGCTCTTCCTTATGTGATTTACTTCTTGCTAGCGACAGGTTGCTTTGCGGTTGTAGAGAACGATTGCCTGGTTCAGATGGCTGAGGAAATAGAAGCCATTCTTGAAAATGAGAGGGCAGCCTCTTATCTGATCAGGAATGCTACTCTTTTGGGGCTCAACTTGATTCTGCCACGCCAGTTTGTGGTCAAGCAAAGAGACACAGCTGAGGAGAAGGCCACCAAAGCTAAAGGAGGGGCTACGGCGAAGAGCAGCAAAAGGAACCCTTCTCGAAACATCCAATTGCCGGGGGGAAGAAACTTAAGAAGTCTGATGGACCCTCCTCCAGCACATGTCCAGATATCCCGGAGGAGGAGGAAGATGTGGAGGAGGAAAGAGGTGAGGATGAAGGAGGTGAGGTGGAGAGCGGAAGTGGTGGAGAAGGTGATGGTGATGGTCATAGTGATGATGGCGGCGACGGATAGAGTGGTGATGGTACAGGGGCTTTATCTTCTAAGCAAGCAGGTGTGATCCAGGAGTGGACAGACGATGATCTCCGCCTAGCTCTTGGAGGGTTGGAAGGAGGACCGGCTGCAGTAGAGAAGCCTAAGAAAGATGACAAGACCGAGACCGGTGCCGATCCATCTTCCAAGAGCGCTTTAGCTGAGGCAACTTCTGTGATTCAAGGTGAATTTTTGACTCCTGCAGACTCTATTTATGATAAGGATTTAGGAACATTTTATGGCCAGCTCCCGTCCTGGAGTAAGATCTAGGACTTATTGCAGTATCCTACTCCTTCCCAGGGTTTGTATAACAAACCATCTCTTTACTCTTCTTAATTTGATATATTTCTTGAATTATAGTTCAATGTATGCTTGTAACACTTGGTTTTTATCTCAGAAGCGGGTAAGGCGGCCAAGACATCAGATATCCGGCACCGTCTTGAACAATAAAAACTTCTCAAGGCTTCTACTAAACCAAAGCCTCCGACTGACCGCCCTGGAGACGTAGTTGGCTACCGCCCTCTTCTTGGAGTTATCGAAGAGGATACCCAAAGGAAGAAGAGGAGTCGTTCCTTATTTGAATCCTCACCTGGTCCTCAGTCCCCAACTCAGCCTCTTCGGGATACCACGAAGAAGAATACTGAATTTATACCTTCTTCGCACCCGTCTGAAAATCCTACCGTTACCCGGATAGGCCACCCGGCTTGGCTCGTAATCCGTTTGTAGGTCATCAGGATCCGGATCCGGATTCTTGTGATATTGCCTTTGATGAGGTTACCGGTGAGCACTTTCTTCCCCGTAATCCTATGGTAAGAGTATTGGATAAAGCTAAGTCTCTGGACCTTGATTTGCTTACCACTCGGGTTGTAACTTTGGGGGACGAAGCTAAGGCAAATATTGACCGGGTTGCTGAGGAAACCAGAAAGCTGATGGGGCATCATGCCCTAATGGTCAAGGCTAGAGAAGAAATTGGGAGTGCTAACATTCGACTGCGGTTAATGGTTTCCGACCAGGCCAAACAACTCGCTGATCAGGCCATCCAGATCTCCCAACATGAGGCTGCCTCAAGGCAACTAAAGAAAACCATGGAAAAGGCCAACAGAGCAGAGTTACGGAAAATGGAGGCTGCTTGCAAGGAACGGATTGATATGGCTATTGCAACGGTGAATGAGGTCCGGAAAGCGGATCTCCAGCGGGTACGGGAGCTATCCGGGAAACTTGAAGCCGCAGAGCTTATTCAAACCAAGCTGAAGGAGGAGATGGAGACGATGAGGAAATCTTTCCAGCTGACTGCCACGATACCAATCGGAGAGGGATGCTGCTACTGTAAAGTTGTTGGCTTCTGAGGACCGAATAAGGGAGTTCGAGGAGAATGGGGGGATAATGGATGAGATGCTTCAGGACATATACTTTCGCACTTGGAAACAGGACAACTTATCTTGGATGGATGATTATCCTCGAGTCATGGCCAGGATTTATCTCAGCGCCCTAGAGGAGGCTAAGGCCAATGCAGATAGGGAGGGTGGCGTGGACTTTAGAATGGATGTGGTCACGGCTCAATTCACCAAGGAGGAGAAAGCTGGTAAGTCTTCCCTTTTAGCTTCTCGTAACTTGATTGCTTATTGTTTATGACTATTAATGGATTCTCTCCCGAATTGGACAGGCGGGACATCTGGAGTACCAACCACCTCTGGTTAACATGTTGAGAGTTCCAATCCCGCGATCAAGGAGTTCTCGGAGGGCCAGTAGGATAGAGCTAAAGCTCCGACGCAGCCGATTCCTTGACTTAATCTGGATATCTTTTGGTTTGTTTGTCATTGCTGTCTATGTCAGTCCCAAAACATTCGTGTAACCTTTAAGCTATAATTGTGTTATTGGTAACGAACGACTTTACTATGTAATTTCAAACTTAGGCTGATTCTGTCATGTTTGAATGCTTTTTTTATTTTGGTGTGTTGCATAAGAAATGCAGCTGTGTACACGCCCGTGACTCAATTGTGTTTGATGTCAAGTTCTTGCTTAAATTATAATTTCATATCTTGCAATGTTAGTGTGATGTGCGAATAAATTATAGCTACCTATTTATATACAAAAGAAGAGAGTACCGCCTTTCATGTTTTAGTCGTAGATGGTTGCTTTGAATGCCTTGTATGACTGAGTATGGAATGCAGCTGAGTGGCCTGTCATCCAATTGCGAGTTCCCGTCCCCATTAGTGAGTGTCTCCTATTTTGTGTCCTGTACTTTAGGGATCGTTATAGAGGATAGGAGGAAAGTTTTTAAATAAAATAGAAATATAAGAAATAGTAAAACTTCCAATCACGGAAGGCCTGCGATGTGCTTAAGTTCATGGCGAACGGGTTTTGTAGTCACTTTCCCTAGCTGTGGGTCTTGGAGACATTTGTCACCCATCTTACACCTCCGCGGGGAGTTTCTCTTTTTTTTTACCACAGCCGTACTTAAGACAGTCGGAGCCGAGATCGCGCACAGTAACTACCCGGGCCATTATGGCCCGTAATCGTGGGTATTATTCGATTTACCGTGGCCGGCTAGCGTGGGTGCCAATCGTTAACTGTGAACTACGCCTGGCCGGCCACACCTTATGTTTGGGTTTAAAGTAGGTTCACGGTTGCCGGCAAGCCGAACGCCGTAATGAGCTGCCTAGGCTATAGTCGACCTACTCGGTGGCTTATAATCGGCTCATTACAATTGGCTTTAAGGGCCGATCACGAGCAATGAGTTAACCCGCAGCAGAGGGATGCTGCAGCAAAAGTGTCCCATTGGCGAGGGCATAGATTCGTATAGTACCTATTAGGTCTTGTCCAGGTGAAGTTGCGCTGTGATGCGTCTTGAATGGAAATGCCATTACACAGGATTTTGTTCAACAGAAAAGGATAAAGTTAACAAGCAGCCAAGATATAAAGGAACAAGTTAAAAAAGAGATAAGTTTTTAAAGTGGTTCGGCACGAAAATGCCTACGTCCACTGATTCTCTTTGTTAATTCACTTCATATGGGCAGTACAAGTTAAGAAAAGTATCGATGAAGGTGATGGATGTTCCATGCCCTCTAGAGAACCTCTCCGTCCACTGTTGACAAAATATAAGCTCCGTTGTGGAGATCTTTATGAATTACATATGGCCCATCCCAGATTGGATCTAGCGCTCCGGGGCGCGGGAAGACTCGCTTGAGGACAAGATCTCCTTCTTGTAAGCTGCGATGCTTGACTTTGGAGTTGTATTGCGCTGCCACTTTTTGCTTGTGAGCTGCTGCTTTAAGTGCTGCATCGTTTCTTCTCTCTTCAATTAGATCCAAAGATATGTGAAGGAGTTCTTCGTTCTCTTCTGGGTTGTAGTGGATCCTACACTGGGAAGGCACTATAGTTTCGACTGGGAGCATGGCCTCCGATCCGTATGCCAAAGAGAAAGGAGTATGCCCTGTTGATGTTCTGAAAGATGTTCGGTAGGCCCAAAGTGCCGTAGGAAGTTCATCCACCCAAGCGCCTTTTGACTTTTCAAGTTTCTTCTTGATTAGAGTTTTGAGAATTTTGTTGACAGCTTCGACTTGTCCGTTTGCCTGGGGATAAGCTACATATGAGAAGCTTTTGTGAGTTCCGTGCTCTTGGCACCAGTCGGCGAACTCTTCGCTGTCAAACTGAAGTCCATTTTCCGATATGATTTTGAGTGGAACTCCGTACCTGCATAGAACATTTTTGATCAAGAAGTTAATAACTTTTGCTGAAGATATTTTATTTAGAGGTTCCGCTTCCACCCATTTGGTGAAATAGTCGACTGCCACTATAGCATATTTGGCTCCGCCTCGACCCACCGGCAGTTCGCCAATCAAGTCAACTCCCCATACTGCAAAGGGCCAAGGGCTGGTCATTTGAGTAATCTCATTTGTTGCTAGTCGAGGAATCTTAGAAAACTTCTGACATCTGTCACATTTTTTGACGAAGTCTAAGGCGTCTTTGTTTAAGGTGGGCCAGAAATACCAATATCGGAGTATCTTCTTTGCCAGAGTCTGCCCTCCAGTATGATCTCCGCAGCTTCCTTGATGGATGTTTGATAAGATTTCCTTGGCTTCCCTTCCAGCGACACACCTTAATAAGGGGTTAGAGAAGCCGCGCCGATAGAGGATGCCTTCTTGTTTTGTGTAGCGGGAAGCTCTTCTCAAGATTTTCTTGACTTCCTTACGCTCGTCGGGCAGTGTGCCATCTTGTAAGAATTTTTGGATGGGAGTCATCCAAGTTTCCTCTTCGGTTGCAGCTATCAAATTCACTTGCTCGAAACTCGGGGTTAGTTGCCTTGAGATGGCTATTGTTTCGGAAATGGTGTCGTCTTTCATGCTAGCTTGCTTTGCCAATTCGTCGGCCTCTTGGTTCTCTTCTCGAGGAATGTGTTTGATTAAATAGTGATCCAATTGATCGAGTAGCAGCTTGGTCTTCTTTAGATATGCTGTGAGTCGTTCTCCTAGAGTCTGAAATTCTCCTAGTATTTGGTTTACAATAAGTTGAGAATCACTATGAAGACATAAAGAACTGACTCCAACCTCTAAGGCAAGTTCTAATCCATCTATTACTGCTTCATATTCCGCATCGTTGTTGGTGGCAGCGAATTCCAACCTTAGAGCATAATGTAGCTTCCTTCCCCTGGGAGTGATTTTACAATACCTACCCCCGAGCCTTGTTCGTTTGATGCTCCGTCAACAAAGAGACTCCACTTGATGTCTTTTGCTATTTCAGATTGCTTCTTACCTTCGTTGGTAGTGAATTCGGCAATGAAATCGGCAAGGGCTTGTCCCTTGATGGCGGTGCGAGGATGGTAGGTGATATCATATTGACTCAGTTCAATGCACCATTTAACTAACCGTCCAGAAGTGTTGGGACAATGGAATACCTGTCTTAGCGGTTGATCGGTTAGAACTTTGATCGAATGAGATTGGGAACAGTGTCGCGGTTTCCGTGATGTGATTAGTAAACAGTATGCTAGCTTCTCAAGTTTAGGATATCTGGCTTCTGCTCCCGTAAACCTCTTGCTTACAAAGTATACTGGCCGCTGCGCGCGGTTGTCTTCTCTCACCAAAGCGGCGCTTAGAGCATGAGATGACACAGTAAGGTATAGGTATAGCTCTTCGCCTTCGTTTGGAGTTGAGAGTACTGGTGGTCTATGGAGGTGTACGATTAGGTTAAGGAAGGCTGTTACGCATTCGTCAGTCCATTCGAACTTTCCTTTGTCTTTCTTTAGAGCTTCAAAGAAAGGTATGCACTTGTCAGTCGCTTTAGACATGAATCTGCTTAGGGCGGCCACTTTTCCATTTAGGCTTTGCATTTCTCTTCGAGTGGAAGGTATCCTGATATTTTTCAGAGCTCGGACTTATTTGGGGTTTGCTTCAATCCCTCTGGCATGGACGACGAATCCTAAAAACTTTCCTGATGATACTCCGAAGGAGCACTTTAGAGGATTCAGCTTCATTCCATATTGGCGAAGTACTTGAAACACCTCGCCCAAGTGGCTTACGTGATCGTTGGCTTTCCTCGACTTTACTAGCATGTCATCCACATAAACTTCCATTGTTCGTCCTATTAGTTCCGCAAACATCTTGTTGATGAGGCGCTGATAAGTAGCTCCGGCGTTTTTAAGTCCAAAAGGCATTACTTTGTAGCAGTACAATCCTCGGTCAGTAATGAAACTAGTGTGGTCTTGATCGGGAACGTGCATAGGAATTTGTTTATATCCTGAGTATGCGTCCATAAAAGAAAAGAGTTCGTGCCCGGCTGTGCTGTCCACAAGCTGATCTATTCGGGGGAGTGGAAAGCAATCCTTCGGGCAAGCGTCATTTAAGTTGGACAAGTCAATGCATGTTCGCCACTTCCCGTTAGCCTTCTTTACTAGTACCGGATTATCGATCCACTCTGGGTAGATGGCTTCTCGTATGAATTTATTGGCAAGTAGGTTCTTTACTTCTTCATCGAGGGCTGCTGATCGTTCTGCCCCCATACTTCTCTTTTTCTGCTTTACTAGCACCTTGGTAGGATCGATGTTCAGTGCGTGGCATGCTACGTCTGGGGAGATTCCAATCATGTCAGCGTGCGTCCATGCAAATACATCCAAGTTGTGGTGGAGAAAATCAATGAGTCGATCCTTCAATTCTGCTTTTAGCTGAGATCCGATTTTCAATAGTCTACTTGAGTCGTGATTGTCTACAGATACAAACCCCATAACCTCTGCAGGCTCGGCGGTGGCCTCCTCCTCTTCATCCCTGGGGTCAAATTCATTGAAAGGATCACTGGTATATCGAAGAGGAAGGGCTTTCTTTAGTTGCTATGCTTCCAAGTTTTTCATGCAGAGAGTAGTCTTTGCATTCTTCCCTTTATCCTTCCTGCGGTAATTGCGGAGTTCAGTTACATAGCAATCTCGAGCAGTGTCTTGATCTCCCTCTACTTCCCCTATTCCATTGTCTGTCGGAAATTTCCTCTTCAGGCACCATGGGGCTAGGACAATTTGGAAGTCAGACAAGGCTGGTCTTCCCAAGAAAGCGTTGTAGGCCGAGTGGTTTTCTATCAGCACAAATGTTTGTTTCCGCACGACGGAGCGGGGATGACTTCCTATTTCAACAAAAAGGTCCAGTTGCCCGAGGGGCATCTTCGCATCTCCAGTGAAACCGTGTAGTGGTTTGTTGCAGGGAGACACATCCTTCATTGACAGCTTCATTCTGTTGAAAGCATGCTTGAATAGGATATTTACTGAGCTTCCAATGTCTACTAGAATTCGGAAAACTTCGGCTGGGCCGAACCAGGCAGAGATGACCATAGGATCCATGTGAGGGTATTTCCTTCCTTCTAGGTCACGCCTACTGAATGTGATGTTATTATTCTCTTTCCGCTTTGGGTGGTTTCTTCTATAACAGAATTAACGCAGTCTTCATTGTTTCTAAGCGACTTTCCATATCTTTCCATCTCTGCCCAGCTTCTGTCAGCGATGTGTGGTCCTCCCGATATGGTATGGACCACTATCTTCTCTTGACTGGAGCCGCTGGTGTTGCGATTTCCTCCGCCTATTTCTGGGGGGGTAGGCTTGGGTTCTCATTTGCAGGAGCTGGAGTCCTATTCTGATCTTTTACATAGCGTTCCAGTCTCTTCCTTCTGATGTGTTCTTCAATTAAGTCCCGGAGATGATGGCATTCATTGGTATCATGCCCATGAGATTCGTGGAAGCGGCAGAACTTTCCAGACTTAATTGCGTTATCTGATTCCTTCTTGTGCGGGTGGCGTCAGTATTTAACTTCGTCTTGGGTGGCCAGGAAGATGTTTTCGATTGTTTCATTCAAAGGAGTGTAAGTGTCAAATCTCGGTCCTGGCCGATATAGACGCTTTTCTCCCTTCTTGCCCCCAGCACCGTCTCCGGAGTCACTTCTTTGAACGTCCTTTGCTGCAGCGGAAGTGTCGCTATGAGCTGCCTTAGTTTGTTGCCCTGTCTGCCTTTCAGTGGCAGCGTCTTCAAGTCTCATATACTTTCTGGCTTCATGGAAGAAATCGGGTAAGGTAGCTGGTTTTTCTTTCATTGATCTTCTAGCAAATTTAGTATCCGGATGCGCACCACTACAGAGGGCCATTAAGATAAGTTTCTCATCGGCATCTTGGACTGCGGTCGCTGCGGCATTGAATCGGGTTAGATAATGTTGCACTGTCTCTCCAGGCTTCTGTTTGATATTGGATAAGGAATAAGCGTCCTTGGGTTGTTCCACATGAATGCGGAACTGGCTAATGAACTTATCTTTCAACATTTCCCATGAGCTGATGGATCCTTGGGGTAGATGGCAGAACCAGGAGGTAGCTAGATTTGCCAAGAATAGTGGAAAGCATTTGCATAATACTCCTTCTGTTGCTCCGCTCATGATCATATGCTGTGTGTATCTATGCAAGTGTACAACGGGGTCAGAGGTTCCCCTGTAAGGTTCCATTGTTGGCATTTTCCATTCTCGGGGGGTGATGGGAATTTCGATATTGCAGGCGAAAGGGATGGTTACCCTAACGCCGATCCCTCGATCTCTTTGATCCCGTTGGACGCACTCTCTGAACAATCGTGCCATCCTTTCATCAGAATTTGGAGCAGATAGAAATGAGTTTGGTTCTTCTCTGCGGGACTGATTCCGTCCAGACGACCTGTATGGATGGTATCGTCCATCACTCCTAATATTTTCCAGTGGTTGTCTCTGGTCTTCTGGGAGCATGCTAGGGTCAGCTACAGTTGGCCCTTGCCTTGATCTTCCCCTGCTGGGTTCTGTTCTAAGCACTTCCTCGAGTCCAACTTCGGGCTGGACCCTAGCTCGGCTCCATTCATTGGTGTTCCCATGGCTAGGTAGCATAACAGGCTCATCTACAGCCGACCCTCGCCTGGTACCTCCCCCGCTGGGTTCGGTTCCAAGTGTTTCCTCGGGTAAGAGTTCGGGCTGAGTTCGGGCTCGGCTCCTACCATTGTTGTTTCTGTTGTTAGCTTCTTCGAAGAAGAAAGATCTTTGTTGCCTCCGAGATCCTCCAGACTGGGACTCATCCCATGATTCAGTGTTGCGGTTGGATTCTTCAGCATCCCTTAAGCGTGACATGATCTGGTCCACCAAGGCTTCTTTTTGGGATGCGAAGTGACTAGTCACTTCAGCCACAACCCTGTCTAGATCTGCCCTAGTAATTGCTGCTGGCTGCTCCGTGGCAGGGGCTGTCGGATTTGCCTGATTTCCATTTTGGACTGTTGTTGGAACGGGACGATTCTCTTGATCTGTGACCACTGGATCTGGAATACTGCTAGTTGCGATGTTCTTTCCTTTGTTAACATCTTTCTTCTGCTTGGGAGGCATGTCTTCCAAGCAATTATACGATGCTGTTGGGAAGAAGGTTAAGTGGGAGAAGCTGAAGCTCTGAGCTCCCCGTTCTCAGTGAAAGCAGCAAAAATGTTTGCACAAAAAATTGGCAAACACCTCCAATTCATATGATTTAGTCGATTTTATATTGTTCTTAGTGATTTGGGTGATTTATGCAAATATGTAAAAAGCAGGGACTAAACTGTAAAAGACACACAGATTTATAGTGGTTCGGCCAGAATGTGCCTACGTCCACTTCATATGTTATTCTCCTTCACTATCCGGATTACAAGTACAAAGCTTTGATTACAAGTGTATGAAAGTCGTTTAAAAGTTCTGTCCGTGCTAGAGTTCTCCCCTCGTCCCCCCATTGTTGTACCCCTACCCGTCTATTTATAGAGTGAGGCTGGGGGTAGGGGTCTTGGATGTATATAGTTGCTGGTGGGCCTGGGCTGACGTGATCTGGCCTGGCAATGTTGGTTCGGTAATGTCTTGGTCCGGTGGTGAGTAGAGCATGGGTTGGTCCGGTGGTGAGTTGAGCGTGGATTGGTCCGGTGGTGAGTAGAGCGTGGATTAGTCCGGTAGTGAGTGGAGCGTGATCTGGTCCGGTAGTGGGAGGAGCGTGATTTGGTTCGGTAGTGCCCTGGTCGTGCCTTGGTTCGGTCGTGCCATGGTTCGGTCGTTCCTTGGTCCGGTGGTGAGAATACACCCAACATACCAGATATACAACAATATAACAAAGCACAAACAATCCAAATGTTACTTCCATCCAGCTCGCCTCCCAAGCTCCAGAACATCCTTACTTGAAAATCTGTAATACTCGGTCTGACCCGAGCATAACATCAAAATAACACCCGGGTCAGGCTGGAAACCAGCGTGAGTAAACTCATCTAGCATGAATTTCCAATGCAAAGAACTTACTTAAAATCCGAGGTAACTCGTACCTTATTACGAGTTCCTAACTTTCCATAACCAACATCACATCTTACAATCATATCTAAGCATTACTACTCAGATTAAATGACCAAATTTACATCATTTATTACATTCGAACCTATTAATTTCACATATCAATCTATAAAGAATCATTATAGGTTACAAATCGAAGTGGGTTCGGGTATTTACTAATATCCGACACCAGTCTCTTCGAATTCAATACCACCTTTAACCCAAGTTATTCAAGTGAGATACAATTCAACTCTATATACAGGATGTCATTTTTATACACAGTACTTCATCAATGATTGATAACCATACTGTCACTGTGTACCCAAGCATATCATATCAGAAATCATTTCATATCAAAGATATCAACCAATTCAAGGCATTTACATCATTCAAACATTCATAAGTCAGATTTATCATTTCTAAATTTCTTTAAATTTATCTCAATCTAATTAGTCACTAAATTTAATCACTTGGATTACCTTTACTTAACATTAATTAATTACAAATCAATTAATTAATGATCTTTTAATTATCCATCTTAATTAATCATCCTTGATTAACTACCCTTTAATTAAAATAAGTAATTAGCTTTTAATTAATTACACAAATTAAGTAACCTTTAATTATTCTTATAAATTAATTAACAATAATTCATCACATTGATTCTTAATTAATTGCTCTAATTAATTATTTTATAATTACCACATTGATTAATTATCCTTTAATTAATCATATTTATTAATTAACTATCCTTTAATTAATTTCCTTAATCAATCTTTTAATTAATAACACCAAGTAATTAATCCTCGATTACTTTAATTAAGTAATTATCAACTAAATAATTAATCTCTAATTACCCATTTAATTAATCTTCCATTAATTAATTAATTAATTTATAACCCTCAAATATTAATTAATTAATCCTTTGATTTAATTATACTAATTAATTTCTCAATAATTAATTAATTAATTCCTCTTTTATTTACTTAACTTAATTTAATTAATCTAAATTCCCCAGGATCTTAATTAAATTTAATATATACATTAGACCTATAATTAATACTTGAAACTTTCTTTTGAAAATTTGATAATTTATTTACTTTGTATACTTGTTAATATTGTCTTTGAAATTTGCTTTGAAACTTATTAAAGTTTAACTTTTAATTAAAAAAACTTAATTAATCACTATGCTAAATGCTTCGGGTTCAGACCCGATCCTAGACTTCAAAATCTCGAGACAATCCCCGATCCTCTCTTGCGTGAACTTCCTCTTCTTTCTTTTAGACAGAAAACTTAGCTACAGTTTTAAATTTAACAGCTGGTTACATCAAAACACAAACGTGAAACAATGCGAGACCCACTCGAGCCACTAAAGAAAATACCCGAGACAATACTCGAAACTTCACTCCATTAAATCTGCATCTTCTACAGACCTCCGTGCACGAATCTGTGCACACCGTGCACATGAACGTCACCGTCGATCACCGCATTTGATTGCCGACCATCCTTAAACATCAACCACGACCTTCCTTCCACGATCATCAACCTGAAACCCACTTGAAACTCCATTTCGAAATCGAACCATTCGACCCAAAACTGGAACTTAAGCGATCATCAAAATCCTCCTCGCAACACTAGTGCCGATCACAAGAAAACCCAACATCCTGACCCAAGCTTCACCGATGTCTAATGCTTCTTTTCCACTCACCCTCATCCAGACCGATTCACTCTAGACGTCGCGATGAACCCAGGAACAACGACGACTCCCTATATTCCTTAAACCCTAGTTCGATCACGATCAAACTACTCACTTGATAGAAAAATGAACTGCCATTTTCCTGAGTATGATAGACCTCTATCTTCCTCTAGTGACAAGCACGACATACCACATCCAGCCGATTGTCAGAAATCATCAGAAAACCCAATATTGATCAATTCGCAAAATCTTAACACACCCAAACTTAAAAATCAATAATATATTACCTAAAATTCATTATTTACGAATTTGAATCCAATTACAAAATCAGAATTTGAAATCTACTCACTTGATTTTTTGACTAGAGTGATTTTCCACGGTGATATCTTGATTTTCTGTATCCTTTACTTATAAACTACACTTCAAAATTATTTTCTAAACTTAAATCATGTTAATCCAACGTATTTTGTTAAATAATTTAAGTTTATAAGAGAATGGATAAAGGAATTTGGAATCTGAATTTGTCTCAACCTCTGTAAATCTGAAACAGAACAATTCTTCTTGTTTCTTAACATGCATCCCACATTTTCATATATTCATATATGTGCAAGAAAATTTATATATCCAAACTTCATTGATCATCTTATACATATCAAAATATATTTAAAGAGCGGTTTACTCACCTTTATATTTATGCAAACAGAGAACCTGAACCTACTTTTGAAAACTGAAGATGATGATATTTTAATTACTTAAAAAATGGAAGCTGCTTTAGCTCTTGAACTGGAAGAATTTGAAACTGATTCGAGCTAGTCTTAGCATGCAGTAGTTAGATTGTTGTTGAATTTGAATTCCCTGATTTTTTTAGATCAGTTTGAAAGATGGAGAAAATAGCCTGGCTTTATTTTTATTTTTTTTTACAATTTTAGAAAAAGAATTTGCCACTTGTTATCATAAGCTTAAAAGTGTTTATTTCTCATATCCATAATTTTACACATGTCATTTGTTAAGTTAATTGTGTTTAAGTCCTTGTTTACATTTAATTTTATAACTTTTTTTAAACCCTTACTTAAATTTTATACTTAACTCCTTTCATTTAATTAACTTATAGATCATTTTTTAAAGTTTATATATATACATACTAAGAAAATGTATTATGTTTACAAATGTATATTAAATCTTTTGTCAAATTCTATTCAAATTTGGACTATTATGTTTTATATTTTAAACTTAAATATATCATAACTTAGTTCTTATGCATTTTTAAAAGAAACAACTTCAAAAAAAATTATTTAATTTCAAAATTTATGAATATATATAAACTAATTTTTTTTATTTATTCTTATTATTTTTCATTCAAATCAAATGCTTTCAAATTATTTTACATATATATACATACCTATATATATACTCGTGCATGTATATACTTAAAATTTCAATATAATAAAGTTCACACATATCTATTAATATATTAATTAATTTACTATAAGATATATCATTTTTAGATATTTATATTCCAATATTTATCATAGTTAATATATTAATTAATTTCCTATAAGATATATCATTTTTAGATATTTGTATTCCGATATTTATCATAGTTTCAATTACATCCTAATATCCTTTATTACCAGAATTTTTCTGTTCACTGAATAAAACCAATTTATTATCCAATTATCAGATGCCAAAAATTCGGGTTATCACATTCCTTCCCCCTTTGAATCTTTTCGTCCTCGAAAAGGAACGAAGCCAGAATTATTAAACGTTTATTATTAGAAAAAATTAATCACTGATCATTTTTAAAACACTTTTTAAAATCTGTGTAATATTATAAAATAGTTTTTACAAAAATACTTTTTATAACTCGATGTCTCAACCAGTCTATCCTTGTTCTCACAAAAAATGGTCATACGTTGATCAGTCATACGACTGAAAATCTATAATTACTTAGCAGACCCATTTTCAACATCCAGTGAAAATACTTGAAAAAAAAAATTTCATTGAAAATATAGAAAATAATTTTGAAAATAGTAGAAATATCTTTGGTGAGAATGCTCTGGAAATCATCACCCCCATATATGGCCGCGGTTACATCCTAAGTTTCGCAGTAAAAATCCATATAACTGTAGGCACTCCGCTCCCCTCGATTACGCCATTGAACCTGCCATAGATCACAATTACATTCCAGGGTTACGTTGCCATTACAGCAAAAGTCCATGTAACTGTAGGCATCAGCACCCTCGATTTTCGCTGCCAAAAAAATAAACTTCTCCACTCCCACATAGGTCGCAGTCTACCGATGTAAAATCAAACGTAGACTGTTGGTTCTCAATGGCACACATGACTTTCGCTATGTCACCATAGGTCGCAGTCTACCGATATAAAATCAAACGTAGACTGTTGGCTCTCAGCGGCACACACGACTTTCGCTATGGTCTATAGTAGATCGCAGTGACATCGAGCTACACTGTCGTCACGGCATAACCCAAATGCCTCTGTAGGCATCAGCGCCCTCGATTTTTGCTACACACTACACAAAATCCTCAGAAACTAGATTTATCCGGACTCCTCACGGGATCAACTTTAGAACCTCCCCATTTGAGGCTCAAGGCAGTACCAACCTATGGTACTCCTAAGAAGTTCATTTCAAGGGAGCGTCTTATTCTCCAGAGCCATTTTCAAAACACTTTATACTATATACATATAGTATCTTCCAAATCATACCTAGTATGAATCTCATATAAATCCCATTTTCTCAAAATCGATCATCCCAAAATCGATAATTCTCAAACTAGCCTTTCCAAATTCCAATATTGATTTAATCCAAAAATCAAAAGTCTTTCCAAATCCAAAGGTTCCAAAAACCTTTCCTCCAAAATCATTCTCATAAGATCCTTTATATATATGTAGATATATATAACCTTGAAAAATCTTTGGATCATTTCAAACTTGTACAAAACCATTTTTATACATCAAATATTTACAAAACCCTTTTCTTCTGGCTATAGATTCAACAAGTGGAGTTTATCATATATATAACAAAGATACATAACTTTGTTTATGCCAAATCAAATATCTAAATTTGATTACCCATCACAAAACCACTTACCATATTACTCACTTCCATAAAGTAAATTTCTATTATAGAAATATCCAATTAACCCTTTGTTTTATCATATATTTCACAAAATATAACTTTCATTTCAAAAACCATTTCACATTTCTTATCCATAAATTCCCAGTATTAATTTCATTCAAACCCTTACGATGTACACATATCATCTGTACGCTATATCAATCTGATCGCTCACTCGATCACACAATTTCTCTTCCGAACTAGTATCGTCCACCCAACTTTCTAGTGCGGACTCAGATCTGGTTTCTTTATCAGAAACCGTCATTCTCCTTGCATAGTCATAACTATGATAGAGAATATCCAGAACCAATCAACAATCCATATCCAGGTTCGCCGTTGAAAATCGAGTGAAAAATCCCAACTCGGATCGATAAACTGTCTCGAAATTCTATGCTCGAATCCAGATCAAATCACTATGCGAATAGAATAATATACGTACATCCTACGTATTTATCCTCATTGGTTATTAGCCAAAACAATCTCCTTTTTTATTCACATTCACTTTAATTTCTATCCACTTATTCGTAATTGCTTCAATTCCATTTGGATTATCACTTTAATCCTTATCTCAATTGGTAATTAATCACAAACAGTTTGCGCTCTGACCATTTTAAAATAAGAAAATTGCTTGAAAAATTAAAAATAGACAAGTAGTTGAAAAATAATTATTAGTTTGTAAAATAGCTGTAAAATAGTTATGTAATTGTAAAATAGTTGGAAAATAGTCAAATAGTTATAGAAATTATTAAATAATTGCAAAATAGTTGTAAAATAGTAATTAGTTATAAAGTAGTTGAAAAACAGTAATTAGTTTATTAAATAGTTGAAAATTTGTTAAATAGTTCCAAAAATAATTGTAAAACAAGTATAAGATAGTTTCAGGTTTAAAAAGAAAAATTGTATAGTAAATAGTTTTATATTAAAACAATTTATTTTGAAAATAGTCCAGAGTCAAACTGTTCAATTCCTAATCTCCATTTCCAATCAATTCAATTTAAATTTCCATTTCCATTTAAATTGACTCAATTCCAATTTAAATAACTTCAATTTCTATTGAAATTGATTTAATCCCAATTCAAGTTGAATTAACCCTCAATTTCTATCCTAAGTTCAAATCAACTTCTATTTGAACTAATTCAATTCAAATTTCAAATTTAAACCATACCAAATTGTATAAATTCAAGTTAAATTTTTGAATGTTGATTTAATCCTATAAATCAAATCAACTTATCTCTTTAAACCATTTAATTCTGAATCCAAATTCCATTTTTAACCTATTTCAAAGTTCAAATAATAATTCAAATTCTTTTTAAACAACTAAATCTTTGAAATTCAATTTATCATCAAATTTAAATTTTGAAACCAAACCTTTGAAATTTCATTTTAAATATTCAAATCTTAAGTCCAAAATGATTCTATTTTAACTTAATAACGGATATATTACCGTACCCCATTTCTTCATTCATTTAAACAAATCCAATTTCAGCTTAGAGATTATTAATAACAACAGGATGGTATCATTCAAATTATTTTAAAACATCCATCCATTTCAATTTCCAGATCTCAAACCCTTTTTGAGATCACAAATAACTCCCATTCAAATCAACCATTTAACTTCCCAAGTCAAATCTCAATTTTCATCCTGAATTTCCAAATCATGTTGTTCATTCAAACTTATTTAACTTTTTCTAAGTTAAATTCAATTTAATGCCAATAATCCCACTCAAAATTTGAATTCTCCAATTCAAATTTCAAATTTCTATCACTTAAAAGTTCAAAAACTTATTTTACTTTGTGTTTTTACATCACACTTAAAAGAAAATCAAAACTCATCATTTTCAAATTATCTTTGATATTTTGTATATCCATACATATATATACATATTTACTTCTTGGCCTACCAAGCCAAATTTTAAAATTTAAACCATCCTTGGTTTTAATTCAAAACGAATTCCTTTAAAGTTTTCGAAAAACTTCTTATTTTAAAACAATACTATACTCAGAATAGTCTGAATTATATTATTTATTATTTCCTTTAACACTTTGAAACAATTAAAATGTTCCTAGACTTAGGCTTTAAAACTTCACAATTTAAAACCTACTTCAATTTAGAAGTTACACTCATCTTAAAAGTTTACTTCATTTGGCTTACTTATTAACAAATATATCATTATTAAACACAATAACTATTTATGATAATACCCAAGATTATCATATCTGAAGGGCAATTCATTTTTATCTTATTCTTACTTCAACATATTCAGGATTTTAGTTCCAGTTTGGATCTATTTCATACTTATCTTCATTTAATTTCAGTTTGGTTGTATTACTATTACCACTTAATTCTCATTATTAAAATGTTCAAATAATACAGCAACCAATTACCTTAATATATAATGGTTAGAAGAATCATTGCTTTATATATATATATATAAACTTATATAAAAATCATTTACTTTTAAAACCATTATATAAGAAAATAATAAGTATGCTTTCTCATATATATACACACTCAACTCATTCTAGGGTATCATTGACCACATCCTTAATGAGTACACCAACCAAAGCCAAGGTTCTCGCTCAACCTTCAGCTCTGATACCAAATGTAACGATCAAAAATTTTCAGTCCCGAAAATTCCAGATAGTTAGGAAAAGAAGAAAAGTGATAGAAGAAGAAGAAACAGAAAACCAAACTTAGAATCTCACATTTGCATATAAAATATAATATCAAGTAATATTCTTTACACAAAGAAAGTTGTATCAGTCAATTACATTTTAATACATCAGAGTTACAACATTTTACAATCACTGGACAGTTAAAATAACTTGTACCAGATATACAACAATACAACATAGCGGAAACACTCCATACGTTCCTGCCATCCAGCTCGCATCTTGAGCTCCAAAACGTCCTTACATGAAAATCTATAATACTCGGTCTGGCCCGAGCATTACATCAAAGTAACAACCGGGTCAGGTTGGAAACCAGCGTGAGTACACTCATCTAGCATGAATTTCCAATGCAGATAACTTATTTAAATTCCGGGGTAACTCGTACCTTATTATGAGTTGTTAACTTGCCATAACCAACATCACATCTTACAATCATATCTAAGCATTACTACTCAAACTAAATGACCAAATTTACAGCATTTATTTCATTCCAGCCTATTAATTTCACATATCAATCTATAAAGAATCATTGTAGGTTACAATTCAAAGTGGGTTCGGGTATTTACTAATACCCGACCCCAGTCTTTTCGAATTCAATACCACCTTTAACCCAAGTTATTGAAGTGAGATACAATTCAACTATATATACAGGATGTGTAACGACCCGCATATTTAACGATTATATATTTAAAAGTTTTATTTAAATATATAACGTCGTTAGTCGGATTTTGGTCCGAAAAGCTACTTTTTGCAAATGGCCGAATTGGAACTCGAAACTACCTCCATTGGTTCCAAAATGGCGTTTGCGATCTTTTTGAGTATAATCTTTGATATGTTTGGGGTTTGTGAAATTTTGACCCTTTTTCTATTGGGTTTTGGGGTTTGGGTTCAGCCCACTAGCTTATCTAATACTCTAGCTCAGCCCCTTCTCTTCATTCATCTCCTTTTCATTTTCATTTCTTAAGCTAAAACTGAAATGGTGGAAGGGAAAGAGAAATAGAAATTTGCAAGCCCTAGTTTCAACTTCCAACTTGATTTCTTGCTCCAAAATCAAAGAGAATCCATAGGTAAGCTCTTCTTCATCTTCTCCAACTCTTCTCCTCTTCAATTTCAAAAAATTTCCTAAACCTAAATTGGGAAATATATGTTTTATTCTTAGATTGAAGCTTGTTGGGTTGAAGTAGAGTTTAGTTGGTCTTCTCCTTGTTATTGAGCTTCTTCTTCTACTTCTTTGTTTTGGGTTAAAGGTGAGTTTTGAACTCACATCTACTTCTCTTGATTTCATTGATGTTGGGTATGAATTCCTAACACCTTGTTCATATGCTCTTGCTTTTGGTTTGGATTGAATTGGTGAATATCCAAATTTTTAGTGTTTGGGTTCAATTCTTTAAAGATCCTAACTTTGATGTTTGAATATGTTTGGTTGCGAATCGGAGAGCTAATGGAGCTGTGGTATATATTGGTTAAAGCTCCTTAGGTCCATTGCTCGAGTGGTCGCGATTTGGAAGAAATTGCATTTCATTGATATAGGGTAGGAATTGCAAATTCATCAGGTTCGGCCGACCGAGCCCTGCAACCGGTTGACTGACCTGCTACCCCGAGTCATGTCTTATTTCCTGCATCTGGCCAGCCGACCGAGCCCTGCAACCGGTCGACCGACCTGCTCCTATTTTGCTGTTTGCCTATTTTTGCATATTTTGATTTTTTTTCCAAATTTTATTGATTCAAGTTGCTTTTTAGTGGTTGTCATTGCATCTTTGGCTTTGATAACTTATCTTTGACTTCATTCACGGGTTTTCATAAATAATCCCTCTAAATTGTATTAAAAGTATCCTTCTCAAATTCTTAAATTCTATTTAAAACGCACATACACAATTTCGCACTTCGAGCGGAGTGGAAGGGTGATTAAATGGTTGGGTAAAACATGGACCATGAATCCATGCGTTTGTCTTGCTGATTAACCCCCGACCTATTCGATTGATCGTTTGACCTTCGGGTTTGGTTTATCGATGATATGAGGTAAACTTTGTACTGCTTTGAGTGTGAAAGTGGCTGACGGATAGTAAATCATTTAGTGCGAACGAGTGGTTATGGGACATACGTTAACACTTTTCGGATTCCTTTTCGAGAGTTGTGACACATTCCACCAATTAGTGGTGTCCAGTACTGGGTCTCTGACCTTCACCACTGCGGTTTGTTGCCTTCGGGTATGTGCCTTCGGGTTTGTGCCTTCGGGTTTGTTGCCCTTTAGTATCGCTTCCGATGTTGGTCGTTATGAGCCGCATGGGTGATATTGGGTTGCCCTTTAGTATCGCTTTCGATGTTGGTCGTTATGAGCCGCATGGGTGATATTGGGTTTGGAGTCTTCGGGCTCAAGGATCCTTGTTTGTACAGTACTGAGCTTGAGAAAATTTTATGATGTTTCATTCATATGTATATTCCCTTGGTATCGCCCTTCGGTGTTGGTCATTATGAGCCGCATGATGCGTAGCGTTTACCTTGCGGAACTTGTGCACCTTATTGGTATTTGTTATTGCCTTATGGCTTGCTTTGGGATATTCTTATCCTTTGTTTCTATATGTTGCCGATGATATGAGGCTTGTTCTATATGATTCATCTTTTGTTAGATGATTGTGTTATCTCCCTTGGAGATATCTATTATGCTTTGTAACCTTGCAGGTTTATTGTTGTTCAGTTTATCTAACTGATTTGTTTAGCTAGACTGACCCGTGTATTTTATACTCGGGTCAGACCGAGATGTTTCAGGTTAGGTACATTTGGACAGCCTATTTTGCTTCCGCATGGACTACTCCGCTAGCTTCTTTTTGTCATAGCTTTTTGTGTAGTCCCATTTTGTAGTAACTCTGATATTTATTCTATTGACTCGTCTGTATATTGTGGTCTGCTATACCACTTAACTTGTATTGTTTTGTAAACTCTATTGTGTATCGATATATGTGTATATGATGATTTACTGTTCTGTGATGTATATTACATTTGAGTTATTATATTCTGTTCTGATAGATCCAGTCGCCTATGGTTTTGTTTTAAGTATTCATTGGATATGTCGATCTATTTGGTATGATTTTTGCCGACGTATTTAATGGATAGTTAAAGCAAGGCTATAGATGGTCGCTCCTAACCACCTTATTCTCCGTGCTAGTTGACGGCATTACCCTGTAGTGCCCTTGGCTAGCGTGGGTATAGAGGTGGGGCGTCACAGCGTGGTATCAGAGCTGAGTCAGAACAAAGTATAATAAACACAGAATAGATGCGCATATTACAGTACATCAAAGTGTACAAGTGATACAAATCTTTGAATCATCGTGTTTCTTTATTCCATCAAGGTTAGATAGTTTGGGAATACGTCTAGGAATGCATTTCTATTCCGTAGTATCCCATATTGTAATATCTACCTTGTGAATAATCTTGTTCTTATCTTACCTTCAGCGTATTGCTGGAAGAGGCAGGGGACGACGTTCGGATGCTGGGCAATCCAGTGGCACACATCCGGATGGCGGGTATATGTCTGCTGATCAGTATTTGGAGTTGTTTAGGAGCACTCAGCCTCCAGTTCCTCCTCGAGTGTCCCTACCTTGCAAGTCTGCCTTTGCACGTCGGTGCAGTGATTTTGCTCATCTTGGAGGAAAGCCGTTTAAAGGCTCTGAATCCGTTCTTGAAGTCCAAGCCTGGTTTCGCACATGCGAGCGTATCTTCTCTCGTATGGATCTTTCTGACCATGATAGAGTTCTTGTAACTTCTAGCTTATTACAAGAGCATGCTCTTGATTGGTATGAGCTTCTTGTAGCCGAGATTGATGAGTCTACTCTTTCTTGGACTCTGTTTCGGGAGCGATTTGAACTCAAGTTCGTTCCTGAATCTGAAAAAGTTTTATTGACCCGTCGCTTCCTTGAGTTGAAGCAAGGGAAATTTTCTGTTTCTGAGTATGTTGCATCATTCGAGGCTTTATCTAAGTATGGTCTTGAATTCATCAGTACTTCTTATAAGAAGAATTTGAAGTTTGTTTCTGGTCTTAAGAAATATCTTAAGAAGTCCTTGTTGCTCCAACTTAAACTTTCTTTTGAGGAGTTGGTTGATTCGGCACTTCATCTCGAGACCGTCGAGAAGGAGTGTGATAGTGATGTTGATGTTGAGGTTTCCAAGAACCCCAACAAGAGGCCGTTTCCAATCCAGAAGAAGCCTTTTCCTTCTAAGAAGAAGAAGACTGGTGGTCCTAGCTCTCAGCCTCAGTCTTCCGGAACACCTTTCGTTCGAAAGTGTTTCAATTGTGGTTCTCCGGATCATGTTATTCGAGCTTGTCCTAAGCCTCTCTTCTGCCGTTATTGCAAAAAGGAAGGTCATCATGTTTCAGCTTGTCCTACTGTTTCGGCTGGTGCCAAGTCTAGCAATCTTTATGCTACCAAGGTTTCAAAAGGTCCTTCTCAACCCAAAGGTATATCTCCATCTATTTTGTAAGGTTCTATTTTATTTCGTGATCATAGTATACGAGTTCTTTTCGATACGGGAGCTTCACATTCTTTCGTATCGAAGAAGCTCGTTGATAATTTATCTTTGGATGTTTCTTGTATGGTTACTTCTTTAAGGATTGCGAATCCTATTGGGGGATCCGCGACCCTTAGTTTGCTTTATGATGATGTTGAGATTGTTTTATGTGGTTTTTCTTTTCGTGCGAATCTGCACGTTATTTCTTGTCCGGGATTTTATATGATTTTGGGTATGGACTGGCTAGTGAGATATGATGCCAGGATTATTTGTTTGGAGAGGATTATATATCTTTGACATCCGGATTCACCTACTCAGCTATCTGTTGTTCTTCGGGATGTGGATAATTCCGAGATGGCTTTATATTCTCTTGATTCGCGAGATGATGATGATATATCTCGTATTCCTATTGCTTGTGACTTTTCTGATGTTTTTGAGCCTGTATCGGGTTTGCCACCCAAGCGGGCAATTGAGTTCCACATTGATCTTATTCCAGGTGCGCAGCCAATTAGTCATCCTCCCACGAGGATGTCTACAAAGGAAAATGAGGAATTCAAAAAGCATCTTTTAGAGCTTGAGTCCAAGCAGTTGATTCAGTCCAGTTTTTCCCCGTGGGGATCCGCGGTTGTCTTTGTGAAGAAGTCCGATGGAACTCTTAGGCTTTGCATTGACTATCGCAAGCTTAACGAGTTGACCATTAGAAATAGGTATCCATTGCCCAGGATCGATGATATGTTCGATCTATTGAGTGGTGCTAAGGTCTTTTCTCAGCTAGACCTTGCCATAGGTTTTCATCAGTTACGAGTCGCGGAGGATAGCATACCTCTTACAGCTTTCCGCACTCGATATGGTTCCTTCGAGTGGCTCGTTATGCCGTTCGGCTTGACGAACGCTCCTGCTTTCTTTGTTGACCTCATGAATCGAGTATTCCGAGAATATCTCGATAAGTTCGTCCTTGTCTTCATTGATGATATCCTTATTTATTCTAAGTCTGAAGCCGAGCATGCTAATCACTTGAGAATTGTCTTGAGTACTCTCCGTCATCATCAGCTTAGAGCCAAATTCTCCAAGTGCCACTTTTGGGAGAATAAGGTTAAGTTCTTAGGCCATGTTGTATCTTCCGATGGCATTTCTGTCGATCCCTCAAAGATCGAAGCCATCCAGAATTGGAAGAGGCCTGAGAATGTTCATGAGATTCGTAGTTTCCTTGGATTGGCGGGTTATTACCGTCGGTTCATTAAGGATTTTTCCCGTGTTGTGCTTCCTCTCACTTGCCTTACTCGGAAAGGCATTCGTTTTATTTGGTCCGACAAGTGTGAAGCTTCCTTTCTGACATTGAAGGAACTTCTCACTAATGCTCCTATTCTTGTGGTTCCCGAAGGGAATTATGATCTTGTTGTCTACACCGATGCTTGTGGTAGTGGTCTCGGTGCTGTTCTTATGCAGAAGGATCGGGTAGTTGCTTATGCTTCTAGGCAACTGCGTCCGAATAAAGTTCTCTATGCCACTCATGATCTTGAGTTAGCCGTCGTTGTCTTCGCCTTGAAGATTTGGCGACACTATTTATTGGGCGAGCGCTTCATTCTCTATACCGATCATAAATCTTTAAAGTATTTGTTTACTCAGAAGGAACTCAATATGAGACAACAGCGTTGGCTCGAGTTTCTTGCTTCCTATGACTTTGATATCCAGTATACCCCTGGTAAGGGTAATCGTGTTGCTGATGCGCTTAGTCGCAAACATTCGGCTGTTATTTCTATGATGCTTTCCGAATGGAATGTTCTTGAGACTCTATCTTTTTGTGAAATTCGTGATCGAGGTTCATCTTCTGATTTTCCTATTCTATTGTTCAGTTTGGGAGCTCGACCTATTTTATTGGATCGTATTGCCGATGCCCAACGTCGTGATCTTGATTTGTTGCATTTTATTCAGCTTTGTGAGTCTAGATCTTGTGATGAGGCGTTGCAAGATTTTAGCATTGATTCTCATGGGTGTCTTCGCAAGAAGAACCGTCTTTTTGTGCCTTCTGATTTTGCGCTTAGGCATGACATTCTTGATGACTGTCACCGTTCTAAGTATACCATTCATCCCGGTAGTAGCAAGATGTATGCCGATATGCATCGTCTTTATTATTGGGAAGGCATGAAGCGCGATGTGGCAAGTTATGTGAGTAATTGCATAACTTGTCAGCGTTTTAAGGCCGAACATCAGCGTCCTTCGGGTCTTCTTCAGCCTTTAGAGATTCCATTGTGGAAATGGGATCAAATATCTATGGATTTTATTGACGGCCTACCTCGTTCGAGATAAGGCCATTCTAGCATTTGGGTTATTGTTGATCGTCTCACCAAGTCTGCTTATTTTGTCCCTATTAAGTCAAATAGGACTGCTTCACTTTTGGCTAAGTTATATGTCAAGGAAATCGTGAGACTTCACGGTGTTCCTAGTTCTATTGTTAGTGATCGTGATCCTTTATTCACGAGTCATTTTTGGAAGAGTCTTCAGCAAGCTTTGGGAACAATGCTTAATTTTTCTACAGCTTATCATCCGCAGTCTGATGGATAGACTGAACGGGTGAATCGTATTTTGGAAGATCTTCTCCGTATTTGTATTTTTGATTTCGGTGGTAGTTGGGAGGATCACCTACCTCTTGTAGAATTCTCCTACAATAATAGTTTTCAATCTAGTGTCGGTATAGCTCCTTTCGAAGCCTTATACGGAAGGCCGTGTCGATCTCCTTCTTGTTGGTTAGAATCAGGGGAGAAGCTAATTCTTGGCCCAGATTTTGTTCGTCATTCTTCCGAGAAGATTGATCTTATTCGATTGAGAATGAAAGAGGCACAGAGTCGTCAGAAATCCTACGCGGACAACAGTAGGAAGCCTCTCGAGTTCTCGGTTGGCGATCTTGTTTTTATTCGTGTTTCTCCTTTGAAAGGGGTGATGCGTTTCAGTACGACTGGGAAATTGGCTCCTCGCTTTTGAGGACCATTTTCTATTACGGAACGTATTGGCCCTGTGGCTTTTAGAGTTTCACTTCCTGCTCATTTATCTGGCATTCATGACGTGTTCCACGTCTCGCAACTTCGGAAGTGTCTTCGGGAGTCGGATTCTGTTATTACTTCTCCTGATTTGTTAGAGCTTGAGATCTCACCGGACTTATCTATTGTACAGCAACCTATTCGCGTGCTTGACACGAGGTGCGACACCTTCGAAACAAGGACGTGTCACTCGTTAAGGTTCAATGGTCCGCTAATCCCAACGACTGTACTTGGGAAACCAGAGAGTTTATTGAGCGATCTTATCCAGGTTTTCTATCTTAGCTTGTGAACGGTGAGTATGTCTTTTCATCTCAAGCTTATTTCCTTTTCTTTTGAATGTTGTATGTATGTAGTTGTTACAAATACCGTCTCTAGGAATTGCAGGGACGCAATTTTGTAAGGAGGGGAGATCTGTAACGACCCGCATATTTAACGATTATATATATAAAAGTTTTATTTAAATATATAACGTCGTTAGTCGGATTTTGGTCCGAAAAGCTACTTTTTGCAAATGGCCTAATTGGAACTCGAAACTACCTCCATTGGTTCCAAAATGGCGTTTGCGATCTTTTTGAGTATAATCTTTGATATGTTTGGAGTTTGTGAAATTTTGACCCTTTTTCTATTAGGTTTTGGGGTTTGGGTTCAGCCCACTAGCTTAACTAATACTCTAGCTCAGCCCCTTCTCTTCATTCATCTCCTTTTCATTTTCATTTCTCAAGCTAAAACTGAAATGGTGGAAAGGAAAGAGAAATAGAAATTTGCAAGCCCTAGTTTCAACTTCCAACTTGATTTCTTGCTCCAAAATCAAAGAGAAATCCATAGGTAAGCTCTTCTTCATCTTCTCCAACTCTTCTCCTCTTAAATTTCAGAAAATTTCCTAAACCTAAATTGGGAAATATATGTTTTATTCTTAGATTGAAGCTTGTTGGGTTGAAGTACAGTTTAGTTGGTCTTCTCCTTGTTATTGAGCTTCTTCTTCTACTTCCTTGTTTTGGGTTAAAGGTGAGTTTTGAACTCACATCTACTTCTCTTGATTTCATTGATGTTGGGTATGAATTCCTAACACCTTGTTCATATGCTCTTGCTTTTGGTTTGGATTGAATTGGTGAATATCCAAATTTTTAGTGTTTGGGTTCAATTGTTTAAAGATCCTAACTTTGATGTTTGAATATGTTTGGTTGCGAATCGGAGAGCTAATGGAGCTGGGGTATATATTGGTTAAAGCTCCTTAGGTCCATTGCTCGAGTGGTCGCGATTTGGAAGAAATTGTATTTCATTTATATAGGGTAGGAATTGCAAATTCATCAGGTTCGGCCGACCGAGCCCTGCAACCGGTCGACCGACCTGCTACCTCGAGTCATGTCTTATTTCCTGCATCTGGCCAGCCGACCGAGCCCTGCAACCGGTCGACCGACCTGCTCCTATTTTGCTGTTTGCCTATTTTTGCATATTTTGATTTGTTTTCCAAATTTTATTGATTCAAGTTGCTTTTTAGTGGTTGTCATTGCATCTTTGGCTTTGATAACTTATCTTTGACTTCATTCACGGGTTTTCATAAATAATCCCTCTAAATTGTATTAAAAGTTTCCTTCTCAAATTCTTAAATTCTATTTAAAACGCACATACACAATTTCGCACTTCGAGCGGAGTGGAAGGGTTATTAAATGGTTGGGTAAAACATGGACCATGAATCCATGCGTTTGTCTTGCCGATTAACCCCCGACCTATTCGATTGATCGTTTGACCTTCGGGTTTGGTTTATCGATGATATGAGGTAAACTTTGTACTGCTTTGAGTGTGAAAGTGGCTGACGGATAGTAAATCGTTTAGTGCGAACGAGTGGTTATGGGACATACGTTAACACTTTTCGGATTCCTTTTCGAGAGTTGTGACACATTCCGCCAGTTAGTGGTGTCCAGTACTGGGTCTCTGACCTTCACCACTACGGTTTGTTGCCTTCGGGTATGTGCCTTCGGGTTTGTTGCCCTTTAGTATCGCTTCCGATGTTGGTCGTTATGAGCCGCATGGGTGATATTGGGTTTCCCTTTAGTATCGCTTCCGATGTTGGTCGTTATGAGCCGCATGGGTGATATTGGGTTTGGAGTCTTCGGGCTCATGGATCCTTGTTTGTACAGTACTGAGCTCGAGCAAATTTTATGATGTTTCATTCATATGTATATTCCTTTGGTATCGCCCTTCGGTGTTGTTCATTATGAGCCGCATGATGCCTAGCGTTTACCTTGCGGAACTTGTGTACCTTTTTGGTATTTGTTATTGCCTCATGGCTTGCTTTGGGATATTCTTATCCTTTGTTTCTATATGTTGCCGATGATATGAGGCTTGTTCTATATGATTCATCTTTTGTTAGATGATTGTGTTATCTCCCTTGGAGATATCTATTATGCTTTGTAACCTTGCAGGTTTATTGTTGTTCAGTTTATCTAACTGATTTGTTTAGCTAGACTGACCCGTGTATTTTATACTCGGGTCAGACCGAGATGTTTCAGGTTAGGTACATTTGGACTTAGCCTATTTTGCTTCCACATGGACTACTCCGCTAGCTTCTGTTTGTCACAGCTTTTTTTGTAGTCCCAATTTGTAGTAACTCTGATATTTATTCTATTGACTCGTCTGTATATTGTGGTCTGCTATACCACTTAACTTGTATTGTTTTGTAAACTCTGTTGTGTATCGATATATGTGTATATGATGATTTACTGTTCTGTGATGTATATTACATTTGAGTTATTATATTCTGTTCTGATAGATCCAGCCACCTATGGTTTTGTTTTAAGTATTCATTGGATATGTCGATCTATTTGGTATGATTTTTACCGACGTATTTAATGGATAGTTAAAGCAAGGCTATAGATGGTCGCTCCTAACCAGCCTTATTCTCCATGCTAGTTGACGGCATTACCCAGTAGTGCCCTTGGCTAGCGTGGGTATAGAGGTGGGGCGTCACAGGATGTCACTTTTATACACAGTAATTTATCAAGGATAGATAACCATACTGTTACTGTCCACCCAAACATATCGTATCAGAAAACATTTCACATCAAAGATATCAACCAATTCAAGGCATTTACATCATTCAATCATTCGTAAGTTAGATTTATCACTTCCAAAATTATTTAAATTTATCTCAGTCAAATTAATCACTAACTTTAATCACTTGGATTACCTTTACTTAACATTAATTAATTACAAATCAATTAATTAATGATCTTTTAATTATCCATCTTAATTAATCATCCTTGATTAATTACCCTTTAATTAAAATAAATAATTATCTTTTAATTAATCACAAATTAATTAACCTTTAATTATTCTTATAAATTAGTTAACAATAATTTATCATATTGATTCTTAATTAATTACTCTAATTAATTATTCTATAATCACCACATTGATTAATTATCCTTTAATTAATCATATTTATTAATTAACTAACCTTTAATTAATTTCCTTAATCAATTTTTAATTAATAACACCAAGTAATTAATCCTCGATTACTTTCATTAAGTAATTATCAACTAAATAATTAATCTCTAATTACCCATTTAATTAGTCTTCCATTAATTAATTAATTAGTTAATAACCCTCAAATATTAATTAATTAATCCTTTGATTTAATTATACTTATTAATTTCTCTATAATTAATTAATTAATTCCCCTTTTATTTACTTAACTTAATTTAATAAATCTAAATTCCCCCGAGATCTTAATTAAATTTAAGACATACAATAGACCTATACTGTAACGACCCGAAATTTTCAAACCCGAAAATTCCAGATAGTTATGAAAAAGAAGAAAGAGATAGAAGAAGAAGAACAGAAACACCAAACATCTCACAATCGCAGCGGATAAAATATAATAATAAATAATAATAGCTTACAAAAGAATACTATATCTGTTGATTACATTTCAATACATCAGAGTTTCACATATATTCAAATGTTGGTCATATACAATCAATTTATCACAGAATTACAATAATATAATTACAGTGGAAATTTTCTAAGCAATATTGCCATCATGCTCGCCTCCTGAGCTCCCTGAAAATCTGTAATACTCGGTCTGACCCGAGCATTACACCAAAGTAACACCCGGGTCAGGCTGGAAACCAGCGTGAGTAAACCCAACTAATATGGAATACCAAAGCAAACAACTTATATAAACCCGGGGTAACTTATATCAATTTAATCAATTCAATATAATCCAGTTTACTACAGACACTGCTTATTTCACATATAAATCTCTAAGTACCATCTTAGATAAAATAATCCAATTTACCTAAAACCTTACATTCCTGCCTATTGATTTCACAATTCAATTTATAAAAATTCGAAGTGGTTTCGGGTATTTCCCAAATACCGGACCCCGGACTCTTCGAGACTCATGTTATCCTAACCCAAGTTATTCAAATGAAATTCACAACATTTCATATTGGAGATATCAACTCATTCAAAGCATCCAATATCATTCAATCATCCATAAGCAAAGCGTAATTACATACAAATTAATTCAATTGATTCCAATTGAATTTCAAATCTCAACCACTTATATTCCTTCATTTAATATTAATTAATTCCAAATCAATTAATTAATCAACTGTTCATTATTCATTTTAATTAATCACACTGGATTAATTATCTTTCAATTGCATTCAAGTAATTATCTCCAATTTATTTCACGATATTAATTATTCTTAACCCAAAATCAATAAGTAATCTTAATTACTTTATAAATTAATTAACTATATTAATTACATTCCCTTAACTACTTATATTTATTAACTTCTCATAAGTCACTTATATTGATTAATTCATCTTAAATTTCATCCTTAATTATATAAATTATGAATTCCAATTTCATTTCCATTTATCCTAATCCAAATTATTTACATTAATTAAACCCCGATATTAATCCTTCTCAAACAATCTCTACCTATATTTAATTATCTTTTATTTACTTCATTAAATAAATTACTTACTCCTTAATTAATTATCTCATTTAATCTCTTGCATTCTTCCGCAAAATAATTATATTTCATTAATTTCATTAAGAAATTACTTGACACACCATTCAATTATTATTCTGAATTACTTGCACTTAATTAGTTTACTTGAACCTTAATTAATTAATTCAACTCATTTGTTACTAAATTAATTAACCCAAAACATTAATTAATTGAATTAATAAATTATCCATTTAATTACCCTACTATTTTAATGAATCACAATCATCAAGCCCTTATTAACTTTAAAACGAAACCATTTTATTATTTATAAATTAAGTTTAACAACTAAAAATCAAAATACTTTGAGTCAAGCAAACAATTAGCTCGAGAACTAACCAAAACCACAGTCACATCATCATCATTGCACATCCAATCAATTTAATCATTCAACCAATTATTTAAATTTAACCATTTAAATTTAAATAAAAATCCAACAGCGTGAGATTTACTCACCTTGATTTGTTTGCAGTCCACTTCGAAACCGGCTCGCTTCTTTTTAGTTTATGACCATGTATAAATATTTATACAACTTTATTAATATATGAATAAATTGAACAATTAATTCCCATAGATCTAATTAATTACTTATTTAATTTAAATCTAAATCCCTTTAAATGAATTTATTAGTTAACCATTCCATTTTAACAAAATAAATATTTCATTATTTCAGATTAAACAATAAACTAAAAATATTTGTATTTATTTATTTTATTTAAATCAAATTAATTTAAATGCAAATACCTGCTGCCTTACCTCAACAGTGACCCCACGAGCTTCCCTTGCTCCTCAACCAAAGCTTGCCCTCACCACTGCGACGAATTGCGACGAACCCGCACCACAACTCCTCGTTCGACGGTCTAGGGTACAAACCCTAACCGCCTAAACGCTACATCACTTGAAGTCGCTGACTACCCTACGCTCATGAGCAGCTCCTCCTGCTGCCGATGTCCACCTCCTCACGCGTGTGCTCCCCTCCGGTCGCACCTTTGCCTCGCTCAACGACGAGCGTTACGCTGCCTTCAAATCATCCGGCGCCACAACTCCTCCCCAACTCGGCCTCAAATCAACTAAACTCGACTTTCCCTTATTCTCGAGTAGCTTGCTACACTTTCGGTCACGCGATGCTTCCCTTTCGAATTGAACGAGTTCGAGTCGAGTGCGATGCTATACTGGGTTGCGGCCATTAGAACGAATGAATGGCTTCGATTTGGATAAGAGGGGAAAATGGGGGCTTCGGCCTTGATCTGATTCGATTTTATTTTGATTCGAGGGAGAAAAGGGTTTCGACCATGTTTATTATTATTATTATTATTATTATTATTATTATTATTATTATTATTATTATTATTATTTTAACTGAGGGAAGTGGTAATAGATATGCGAATATTACCGAGAATGGAGAGGAACGAAGATGAATAACTTGCCAATAGCTTCCAGCGTAAGCTTTGATTATTATAGATTTAAATATTCAAAAATATCTCGTGCTGTTAAAAATACCTGTACTAATTTATTTTAAATTTCTATTATCCTATATAAACTTTCAAATTGCCCCATCAATTGCTACTTAGAATTTCAAACTCCCCTTAAGGAATGCCGTGAGGCAATTATAAAGCTTTACCCGTATTCCGAATACGATGGAACGTGATTCGGAAGCTAATTTAATTGTATGCACAAGTTACAGAAGAAAACGATCAGTTTTAAATTAAATTGATTTAAAATAGTTTTAAGCGTTTGAGCTGCCAGTGTCAAATGACAACCCCGATCGCTACAAAAATTGAAATCCGATAATAACTAACTATTTCGGATCCAATGGAACTTGTTTCTTCGAATTCCAAGGCTGTGCCACGGAAGACTATTTTTAAATTCCAATTTAAACGATATATTATTAAAATTGAACAAATTACCTTTACATTAAATTTCAACCATTCTATTATCTTCAGTATTATCATTATAAATTTTATAAGCCTTCAAATTATTTTGAACAAGCTTAGAATCTCCGATTCAGCAATTTACCAAATTTCAATTATTAAAATCAATTAATTATTCCAATTTAATTTGTCAAAATTTCCGGGTCTTCACATTCCTCCCCCCTTAAAAGAATTTCGTCCCCGAAATTACTAGATAGGAAGAGTGGTCCAATACACGTTTACCTCTTTCCAAAACTCACTATTCAACATCCTACCACTACCCTTTATTAAAAATCTATTATCACATCAACCAACTTCTCAAAACCTTTCATAGTTTCAAATCATATCCCTTTTCTCAATTACCTAAATTTCAATTTTAAATCAAATTTCGAATTATCAAAATTTTCTCAAAAATTTTCCAACTCTCTAAATTTCCGAAAATTTTTGCCAGCGTCTCCTTTGCGCGGCTAGCTCGGTACAACTACAAAAGGCCTCTACGGGCTCCCAAATTCCAAAAGAAAACAAAAGCGAAGTGGCTACATCAAAAACTCAATCCAATTTCATTCAAAAATTTTAAATACATACCTTTGTCGGGCAATTCAAATTTATCTTCTGATATCAAATCCAATTCCCTTTTTCCTTATAATCCCTGCATATCTTATTTAACAATAATATCAAATCATAGCCCTTTCAAATTTTTACATACTTATCCTTACAGAAGTTTTCATATCCTTTCCTATTCAAACTAGTTTTCTCCACTTCATACGAATTCAATTTACTTTAAATCTTTAATGTTGAATTTTATCTTTCAAGTACATCTGATTCATATTAGTTTCATATGCTAATTTACTTTAATTCCCAATTTGAAATCGTTTAGTCGTTAACAAAAATTTTCTAACTCCCAAAATTTTCGAAATTTTTTGGCAGTCTCCTTTGTATGGAGGAGCTTTTGCAATTTGACAAGAGATATAAATATATATACATCGACCCACCCGGTCGGAAAAAGCAAAAACAGTTCATATTTCCTATTTTTATTGCGTAGGCGTACCTTATTTAGCATTTTAAGCAAGCAGCTTATTTATTTTAGCATTTAGTGCAATCCAAATCCAGCCAAACGGCATTCAGGTACCTGTACTTACTCAATTTAAATATGTAAGTGCCATATAGAGAATTTATTATCATTTCACTTACTTTAATGGCAAAACACAAGCATTACAAAAGCATCAAACACCCAACGCTTACCATAAGCGATTTATATGATTTAAAGCCAATCCAATTGCTTCCAACCAAATTTATATGCCATTTCATTCAATTTTAATGGTTTACAATTCAAATGCTTGCATTCACTTTATTTTTAATCCAAACAAGCTCATATTCACCTCAAATGATTCAGAATCAATTTTATTTAATCTCTGTTGACTCATAGCATTTTAGTTACCTTTGTTTACGCTAAACGACAATTCATCTTATGCAATTTCGACGATATTTGCTTAACAGAGTATCCATTTTAGTTTATAATTATTTTAAATTAATTTTCTACTCATTCTGTATTTAATTCCATTTCATTTCTAATTTATTCACCCACCATTCATTAGCTCGACACATTTCATTCCAGTATACTACAAGCCAATCCCAAATTAATTCAATCCAAGCTTTTATTTAATGGGCTTTCACTCTTATTCGAAGCCAAGCTTCCATAAATTTTACACTTAAGTTAATCCCTTAAATTTTGTTAGCCCATCAATTTTAAATTTTAATTTTAAATTCACCTTCTCAATTTCCAAAATAACATCCAAGCACATACTTAACTCATTTAGACTTCAAATTAATATGCCACCGAACTTAGTTCATTCTGATAATCCAATTCCAATCACAACTTTGATTTAGTTTTTATGCAATCAGACTTCATCCATTTATCATTTAATTCAATTAACTCGTTTTAAATTTTTAATTTACTTACTTAATTCATTATCGAATTTATTTTATTAATACAAGGCCATTCTCAATTTATTTCTATTCACTTGGGTTTTGTTTGTAGCTCAAACCATTTCTTTTATAATTCAATTTCATTTCATTTGATAACACTTCCATTATATCTAATTTACTTGCAAATTTCATTAGATATTATCCATATCTCACTTGAATTTTCATTAGTAATTCAAACCATCACATTTTTTTCAATCCAACCCTATTTTATTTTTACAACATCTCTTCTAATTTATTTCATTATCGAATCTAAGTCGAATTCTATTTAAAATTCGAATTCATTCCCAAATTGAATAATTAATTTATAATTCATTTTATTTAACCGAGTTAAATTTTATTAATATATTCTGTCCAATAATTCATTTAGTTAATTAGCTTACTTCCGACTTTAAATCAATATTCGATTTTAATTACAAATTCACTTCATTAAATTCCAGTTTGGGTTTCCTTATTTTTCAAAATTCCAATACCTTTATTTAAAAAATTTAGAAATGCTTTTAAATTCACATCATACTATTAAAATAATTCTTTATAAAAAATACTTTTTATAACTCGATGTCTCAACCAGTCCATCCTTGTTCTCATAGAAATTCAGTCATACGTTGAGCAGGCGTAGGACTGAAAATCTATAAGTACTTGGTAAACCCGTTTCAACACCCAGTGAAAATACTTGGAAAATAATTTTATTAAAAATATTGAATACAGTTTTTGAAAATAGAGGAAATAACTTTGGTGAGAATGCTCCGAAATCATCACCCCCATCCATGGTCACAGTTAACCCGATGGTTACGTTGCCGTCCCGACAAAATCCACAGATACTTGTAGGCCTCCGCGCCCCACGATTACACCATGGAACCCACGACAGATCGCCGCTACAACTGGGGTTACGTAGCTATCACAGCAAAAACCCATATAACTGTAGGCATCAGCGCCATCGAATTTCGCTGCCAAACATGAAGCTTCTCCACTCCACTTGACCATAAATCGCGGTCTACCGATGTTGCGTTGCCTTCCCGACAAAATCAAGTGTAGACTGTTGGCACTCATGCTCCACACGATTTCGCTATGGTCCCCACAGTAGATCGCAACGACATCGAGTTACACTGTCGTCATAGCATAGCCCAAATGCCTCTGTAGGCATCAACGCCATCGACTTTCGCTACCCAATAATCCTCGGGAACTAGTTTTGTCCGGACTCCTAACAGGATCAACTTTAGAACCCCCCTGGGGCTTAAGGCAGCACCACCCGGTGGCACTCCTGAGAAGTTCATTTCAAGGGAGCACCTTTTTTCCCCAGAGCCATCATCAAAATATATTATACTATACACATAGTATCTTTCAAATCATACACCTAGTATGATCTCATACAAGGCTCCTTTACACAAAATCGATTATTCCAAAATCGATTATTCCAAAATCGATAATTCTTTAACTAGGCTTTCCAAATTCCGATATTAATTTTACCCAAATATCAAAAGCCTTTCCAAATCCAAAGGTTCTCAAAACCTTTTCCAAAATCCTCATAAGATCCTTTATATATATATAGATATAGATATATAATTTTAAAAACTTTGGATCATTTCAAACTTGTATAAATCCCTTTATACTTCAAACATTTCAAAACATTTTTTTCTTCCAGCAATAAATTCAACAAGGGAAGATTTATCTTATATAACAAAGATATACCACTTTGTTTATTCAAAACCAAATATTCAAATTTTATTACTCTTTCAAATATCAATTCCATTCAAATCCGTACGATGTGCACATAACATCCGTACGCTATACCAATATGATCGCTCACTCGATTACACAATTTCACTTCCGAACTAGTATCGTCCACCCGACTTTCGATTGTGCACACAGATCTGGTTTCTTGATTGGAAACTGTCATTCTCCTTGCATAGTTATAACTATGATAGAGAATATCCAGAACCAATCAACAATCCATATCCATGTTCGCCGTCGAAAATCGAGTGAAAAATCCCAACTCGGATCGATAAACTATCTCGAAATTCTGTGCTCGAATCTGGATTAAATTACTATGCGAATAGAATAATATACGTACATCCTACGTATTTAACTTCATTGATATTAACCAAATCAATTGCCTTCTATTCACGTTCACTTATTCACATTTACATCAATCCACATTTGGATTACTACTTCAATTCTTATCTCAGTTGGGTATTTAAATTAATAACAGTTTGAACTCCGACCAGTTTAAATTTAGAAAAATAGCTTGAAAATTTAAAAATAAATAATTAGTTGAAAAATAATTATTAGTTTGCAAAATAGCTATAAAATAGTTAATTAATTGTAAAATAGTTAGAAAATAGTTGAATAGTTTCAGAGATTTTAAATAATTGCAAAATAGTTGCAAAATAGAAATTAGTTTGTGCAATAGTTGAAAAATAGTAATTAGTTTAGGAAACAATTGAAAAATGTTTAAATAGCTCCAAAATAATGGTAAACAAATATATAATAAGTTAGTTTTAAAAAGAAAGGTTGTATATATATTTAATAGCTTAGAAAAATAAGTTTGTATTAAAATAATTTTTTTTAAATCGTCAAGAGTCAAACTGTTCACTACCCCAACAATCCAATGTAAATTTACACTTTCATTTAAATTAATCATGTTCCTTTAATTATAATTTCAAATTATTCCAATTTAATTTCCCATTTAATTTTAAACTTATAGATCTTCAATCACCAATTCAATTAATTCAAACCAAATTAAATTTTAAACTACTTCAATTTCAATCTTGAATTTAAACTATCTCGAATTATATAAATTCGAGTTAAATTCTCAAAGGTTGATTTAACTCTTTAAACCAAATTAACTTTTATTTGAAGTTTTAAGCAATCTTAAATTTCTGAGTCCAATTCTTCATTTCAATTTATCTCTACTTACATTTTGAAGATTCAAATAAGAGCTCAATTCAATTTTATTTGTTTTCAAAATTTAATTTATTATTCAATTTTATCTTCCAGTTTGAAGCCAGTTCTTAAACAAGTTTATTTTACAATTCAATTATTTGAATTTATCTTATTTATACACTACCATTCTCAATTTAAAGATTTTTATTAACAATAGGATGATATCGTCCAATTTATTTTAAAACGTTCCTCTATTATAAATTTTAAGATCTCAAACCTTTTTTGAGATCACACAAATTCCCAATTCAAATTACCACTTAACTATCCAAATTAAATCTCAATTTCATCTTGGAATTAACAATTCAAGTTGTTCATTCACACTTATTTAACTTCTCCCAAGTTAAATCTCAATTTGCTTAATCCAATCAATCTTACTCAATTTGCATTTCCGCTTCAACTTCAAAATTCTTTCCCTCTTATAAGTTCAAAACTTATATCATTTTGGGCTTTTACATCACATTTCAGAAAAATCAAAACTCAACCTCTTAGAGTTTACTTCATTATTTCAAATTATCTTTGATATCATGTATATCCATACATATATACATATTTATTTATTGGCCCTCAAAGTCATGTTTTAAAATTTTAAACCACCCTTTGTTTTAAATCCAAATCAAATTTCAAACAACCCATCGTTTTCGACAAGTCCCAATTATCCAAATAATACTTATTTATTATTTTCCATTACTTTGAAACCAAATTTTCAAATTATGGGATTAGATTTAGAATTTCATTTTCAATCCATTAAATTTTAATTTGGTTGTATTTCTATTTCTACTTAATTTAATTCCAATTCAATACTTCAATTTCAGTTTGAATCCATTTCAAACTTATCTTTATTTAATTTCAGTTTAATTGTATTGTATTACTTTTTAATTTTCATTTCAATAAATTAACAACCAATCACTTTAATATATATCAGAAGAAAATATTGCTTTCTATATCAAAAAATATATTTCATATAAAATCATTTAAAATCTTTATATAAGAAAATAACACGTACGCGCTCATGTGTGTGTGTGTGTCTATATATATATATATATATATATATATATATATATATATATATATATATATATATATATTCTCAACTCATTCTAGAGTACTACGGACTCTATTAAATGAGTATTCCCCACCAGAGCCCAGGTTCTAGCTCAACCTTCTTCTCTGATACCAAATGTAACGACCCGAAATTTTCAAACCCGAAAATTCCAGATAGTTATGAAAAAGAAGAAAGAGATAGAAGAAGAAGAACAGAAACACCAAACATCTCACAATCGCAGCGGATAAAATATAATAATAAATAATAATAGATTACAAAAGAATACTATATCTGTTGATTACATTTCAATACATCAGAGTTTCACATATATTCAAATGTTGGTCATATACAATCAATTTATCACAGAATTACAATAATATAATTACAGCGGAAATTTTCTAAGCGATATTGCCATCCTGCTCGCCTCCTAAGCTCCCTGAAAATCTGTAATACTCGGTCTGACCTGAGAATTACACCAAATAACACCCGGGTCAGGCTGGAAAGCAGCGTGAGTAAACCCAACTAACATGGAATACCAAAGCAAACAACTTATATAAACCCGGGATAACTTATATCAATTTAATCAATTCAATATAATCCAATTTACTATAGACACTTCTTATTTCACATTTAAATCTCTAAGTACCAACTTAGATAAAATAATCCAATTTACCTAAAACCTTACATTCCTGCCTATTGATTTCACAATTCAATTTATAAAAATTCGAAGTGGTTTCGGGTATTTCCCAAATACCCGACCCCGGACTCTTCGAGACTCATGTTATCCTAACCCAAGTTATTCAAATGAAATTCACAACATTTCATATTGGAGATATAAACTCATTCAAAGCATCCAATATCATTCAATCATCCATAAGCAAAGCTTAATCACATACAAATTAATTCAATTGATTCCAATTGAATTTCAAATCTCAACCACTTATATTCCTTCATTTAATATTAATTAATTCCAAATCAATTAATTAATCAACTCTTCATTATTCATTTTAATTAATCACACTGGATTAATTATCTTTCAATTGCATTCAAGTAATTATCTCCAATTTATTTCACGATATTAATTATTCTTAACCCAAAATCAATAAGTAATCATAATTACTTCATAAATTAATTAACTATATTAATTACATTCCCTTAACTACTTATATTTATTAACTTCTCATAAGTCACTTATTTGATTAATTCATCTTAAATTTCATCCTTAATTATATAAATTATGAATTCCAATTTCTCTTTCATTTATCCTAATCCAAATTATTTACATTAATTAAACCCCAATATTAATCCTTCTCAAACAACCTGTACCTATATTTAATTATCTTTTATTTACTTCATTAAATATATTACTTACTCC
Source organism: Allium cepa (assembly GCA_030765085.1). Classification (NCBI taxonomy): domain Eukaryota; kingdom Viridiplantae; phylum Streptophyta; class Magnoliopsida; order Asparagales; family Amaryllidaceae; genus Allium; species Allium cepa. The sequence continues at coordinate 151,660,431 of CM060939.1, forward strand.
TTAATTAATTATCTCATTTAATCTCTTGCTTTCTTCCGCAAAATAATTATATTTCATTAATTTCATTAAGAAATTACTTGACACGCCATTCAATTATTATTCTGAATTACTTGCACTTAATTAGTTTACTTGAACCTTAATTGATTAATTCAACTCATTCGTTACTAAATTAATTAACCCAAAACATTAATTAATTGAATTAATAAATTATCCATTTAATTACCCTACTATTTTAATGAATCACAATCATCAAGCCCTTATTAACTTTAAAACGAAACCATTTTATTATTTATAAATTAAGTTTAACAACTAAAAATCCAAATACTTCAAGTCAAGCAAACAATTAGCTCGAGAACCAACCAAAACCACAGTCACATCATCATCATTGCACATCCAATCAATTTAATCATCCAACCAATTATTTAAATTTAACCATTTAAATTTAAATAAAAATCCAACAGCGTGAGATTTATTCACCTTGATTTGTTTGCAGTCCACTTCGAAACCGGCTCGCTTCTTTTCAGTTTATGACCTTGCATAAATATTTATAAAATTTTATTAATATATGAATAAATTGAACAATTAATTCCCATAGATCTAATTAATTACTTATTTAATTTAAATCTAAATCCCTTTAAATGAATTTATTAGTTAACCATTCCATTTTAACAAAATAAATATTTCATTATTTCAGATTAAACAATAAACTAAAAATATTTGTATTTATTCATTTTATTTAAATCAAATTAATTTAAATGCAAATACCTGCTGCCTTACCTCAACAGTGACCCCACGTGCTTCCCTTTCTCCTCAACCAAAGCTTGCCCTTACCACTGCCACGAATTACGACGAACCCCCACCACAACTCCTCGTTCGACAGTCTAGGGTACATACCCTAACCGCCTAAACGCTACATCACTTGAAGTCGCTGACTACCCTACGCTCGCGATCAGCTCCTCCTGCTGCCGATGTCCAACTCCTCACGCGTGTGCTCCCCTCCGGTCGCACCTTTGCCTCGCTCAACGACGAGTGTTACGCTGCCCTCAAATCATCCGGCGCCACAACTCCTCCCCAACTCGGCCTCAAATCAACTAAACTAGACTTGCCCTTATCCTCGAGTAGCTTGCTACACTTTCGGTCACGCGATGCTTCCCTTTCAAATTGAACGAGTTTGAGTCGAGTGCGATGCTATACTGGGTTGCGGCCATTAGAACGAATGAATGGCTTCGATTTGGATGAGAGGGGAAAATGGGGGCTTCGGCCTTGATCTGATTCGATTTTATTTTGATTCGAGGGAGAAAAGTGTTTCGGCCATGTTTATTATTATTATTATTATTATTTTAACTGAGGGAAGTGGTAATAGATATGCGAATATTACCGAGAATGGAGAGGAACAAAGATGAATAACTTGCCAATAGCTTCCAGCTTAAGCTTTGATTATTATAGATTTAAATATTCAAAAATATCTCGTGCTGTTAAAAATACCTATACTAATTTATTTTAAATTTCTATTATCCTATATAAACTTTCAAATTGCCACATCGATTGCTACTTAGAATTTCGAACTCCCCTTAAGGAATGCCGTGAGGAAATTATAAAGCTTTACCCGTATTCCGAATATGGTGGAACGTGATTCGGAAGCTAATTTAATCATATGCACGAGTTACAGAAGAAAACGATCAGTTTTAAATTAAATCGATTTAAAATAGTTCTAAGCGTTTGAGCTGACAGGGTCAAATGACAACCCCGATCGCTACAAAAATTGAAATCCGATAATAACTAACTATTTCGGATCCAATGGAACTTGTTTCGTCGAATTCCAAGGCTGTGCCACGGAAGACTATTTTTAAATTCCAATTTAAACGATATATTATTAAAATTGAACAAATTACCTTTACATTAAATTTCAACCATTCTATTATCTTCGGTATTATCATTATAAATTTTATAAGCCTTCAAATTATTTTGAACAGGCTTAGAATCTCCGATTCAACAATTTACCAAATTTCAATTATTAAAATCAATTAATTATTCCAATTTAATTTGTCAAAATTTCCGGGTCGTCACATATACTTAATATTTGAAACTTGCTTTTGAAAATTTGACAATTTATTTACTTTGAATACTTGTTAATATTGTCTTTGAAATTTGCTTTGAAACTTAACAAAGTTTAACTTTTACTTTAAAAAAATTAATTAATTACTATGCTAAATGCTTCGGGTTCAGACCCGATCCTAAATCTCAAGACAATCCCTGATCCTCTCTTGCATGAACTTCCTCTTCTTTTTTTAGGCAGAAAACTTAGCTACAGTTTTAAATTTAACAGCTGGTTACATCAAAACACAAACGTGAAACAACATGAGACCCACTCGATCCACTAAAGAAAATACCCGAGACAATACTCGAAACTTCACTCCATTAAATCTGCATCTTCTACAGACCTCTGTGCACGAATCTGTGCACACCGTGCACATGAATGTCACCGTCGATCACCGCATTTGGTTGTCGACCATCCTCAAACGTCAACCACGACCTTCCTTCCCCGATCATCAAACTGAAATCACCCTTGAAACTCCGTTTTGAAATTGAACCATTCGACCCAAAACTGGAAATTAAGCGATCATCAAAATCCTCCTTGCAACACTAGTGCCGATCACTAGAAAACCCAACATCCTGACCCAAGCTTCGCCGACGTCTAATGCTTCTTTTCCACTCACCCTCACCCAGACCGATTCACTCTGGACCTCGCGACGAACCAAGGAACAACGAGGACTCCCCAGATTCCTTAAACCCTAGTTAGGTCAAGATCGAACCAATCATTTGATAGAAAAATCAATTGCCATTTTCCTGAGTGCGATAGACCTCCATCTTCCTCCAGTGACGAGCACGACATACCACATCCAGCTGATTGTCAGAAATCATCAGAAAACCCAATATTGATCAATTTGCAAAATCTTAACACACCCAAACTTAAAAATCAAGAATTTGTTACCCAAAATTCATTATTTACGAATTTAAATTCAATTATGTAACAACCGTGATTTTTGAATTACTGTTGAAATAACATTTTAAATAGGAATTCTTAAAATAAAATTTGAGAAAATAAATTTGCAATGCGAAAATGATTTTAAAAGTCAGTTGCATACTTTTGTGACAGCACAACGGAAGCAAATATGCAAAGTTGTGCTACACTCTTCTCAATTGCCTTCACATGAGAAAATAAATGGATCCAGTTGTAAAGCAAGTTGAAACAATTTATACATTCTTGGCTGTCAATAATTTATAAGCAAATGTTGATCATTTGCTATCACACACAAATTATATAAACAAAATTGGTCCATATTAAAAACAAAGTGGAACTTATTCTTGGTTGACTGTCACACACAAAGTTTGTAAATCAAATTGTGAACACATTTTATCATTTCCATCATTTAATATACAGGCATGTCCTTTTCTTCTAGTGAACACATCTAGCTTTCAATGCTTGTGTACTTAAATGTTGGCCAGCACATTTTCTAGTTAATGCATGTGTACCCCAGTTTTCAGATTTCATGTTTTATTCGTCTTATTCATAGTTTTGAGAAAAGTAAAATAGCTGCAACTTTATTTCATTTGTTTTAAAAGCTTCAGTTGCAGTGAGAAGTGCATTAATGGTAGTTTGAGTGTAGCTCTCTTTCTTTCAGATCTGGGTTCATTGGCCATGAAGCAAATATTGGTGAGTGTAAAAAACTCACATTTTCTAATTTATACATATTTCTTCATTTTCTACGTGCCTTCCACTTTTGCATGTAAATAAGTGAAGCTTGAAATTCATTTGTACAAGATTGTTTTAAAACTATTTTGGCCTAAGTTAGAATTCGCAGTTGCCTCACTGTTGTTCATACTTTTTGAAATGTGGCGTTGTATAGAAACCAGGCCTATCTACTTCCAAAAGTTTTATTTCACATGCATGTATAAATATATTGCCCAGGTTATAGTTTTATGCAATAATTGTGTATAAACTGGTAGTAGAAAACGAAAACAGAGGGTAATATATTTGATGGAAAAAAACCTAGACAAAGATAATTTGTGTGTTGTGTATAATTTAATTCGCGAGTCGTGTAAAATTTAGCGCGTGTGTATATAATTAGTGTCCAGGTCTATATTTTGGGGTTGTAGTTTAATACGTGCTTGATCAACTACAAGTCCAGTCATCAAGTGTGTTACGTGCATTAGTATATTCCCAGGCCGTCATCTATTCAACTTCATTTGTGAGTGTAGAGTTTGTGTATCCAGGCTTTATATTTCACGTGCGTATAGTGTAGTATGTCCAGATTTTCATATACTTTTGATCTATATTGTTATGTTGTTGTTAAGTAGAGTTGCCAGGTCATGCAGGTGGTAACTTCATCATTTGCATGAATATAAATCAAACGTGGGTGAGAATTGCATATTGGCTTAACACGTTATTTACCCCTGATAAATTATAACTTAAGAGTGCACAAGTGTGTCCACGTTATTTTGGTGCAAGTCTGGTGTGAAGTAGTGTTGCGTGCCGTGTGTGCATGCATGGTGTATATATTACCCAAGTCCTTTACATTTTCATTTATTATATGTATACACTGGTTATAATATATGGAGTAATGCCCAAACCATTATTATCTGTCATGCGTACATTTAGTGTCCAGAGCATTTGCAATATTTTGATGATTATATAAATGGTGTGGACCACTGTTACAAATTTATATTTGAACCGATGTTTGGTTTTAAAACGAAATTTTATTGCCGTTATTTTTCTAACGAATTTTTACTCTGGTGATATATTTTTAAAGCGTGTTGTTTTGATGAGATTTTGACGAATAAAAATTACTGTTGCTTTGACTTCAGTAACCGTCAATTTTAAAGTGAATTTTTAAGCGGTTATCCCGCAACACTGATTTGATGTCCATTTTTACGGTGTTTTGTGAAGCGCAATTTCCTCGTCAAAATTGCTATAGTTGTTGCTGTTTTAATCACATGTTTTAAAATAAAATTGTTTTCAAAAAATTTACAGTTTGCACTTTCAAAAGAATGAGGAAGCGATTTAAACGCTTCAACAAAATTGAGGACTATGAACCCTCACTTTTACTGATTTGGTTAATTCTAGACTTGTCCGTTTGAGAACGTAAAATGTTATTTATAAATAAATACACAATTTTGCACTTTCAAGGAAACAATGAAGAGATTTAAACGATTTAGCAAAAGTGCGGAGTATGGAACCACACTTTTACTTTTTCGGTTAATTCTGGACTCGTTAATTGAAATATTTGCTGTTTGATGATTTTGATGATTTTATTTGGTTTTCAAGCCACTTTGCTGGACCTTCGGGTCATATGATGGACCTTCGGGTCAATTACCAGTACTAGACCTTCGGGTCATCTGTTGGACCTTCGGATCATTTGTTGGACCTTCGGGTCATTTGTTGGGCGCCAAAATTATAGTACTTGGTAGGCTTCGGCCATATGAGATGCACGTGCGGCGTAGCTAAAACTCGCCATCTGCTGGGATCGATCCATCTTTTATGTTGATTTTCTAGTTATCTTATTTTGATTTCTAGATTTGGTGACTGCTGATTTTCCTAGTTATCTTAACTGATTTCTAGATTTTTGTGTACAGCTGCTTGGAATTCAATTGTGAATTTGAAAGTGGATTTTGATGATGTTTAATGCGATTTCTTCCTTTAAACTATGCTGATTACTATGTTGTATAGTCTCACCCGAGACTATAATTTTGTGTGTAGTCTCATCCGAGATTATAATATTGTATATAGTCTCATCTGAGATTATAAATTTGTGTATTGCTGTTTTGAATTCAATTGGGAATTTAAAAGCTGATTTTGATGAAGTTTAAATTGAGGTTTCTTTATTTAAACTATGGTGATTATTTATGTTGAATAGTCTCTTTCGAGATTATTGATTTTGATGGAGTTTAAATTGAGATTTCTTTATTTAAACTATGGTGATTACTTATGTTGAATAGCCTCTTTCGAGATTATTGATTTTGATGGAGTTTAAATTGAGATTTCTTTATTTGAACTATGTTGATTATCTATGTTGTATAATCTCATTCGAGATTATAGTTGAATTGATTAAGTGTTTTTTATCACAAACTTATTTCTGAAGTTTAAATTAGACTGATCCGTTTATTATTTTCTTATAAATAATACTCGGGTCAGACTGAGTTATTTCAGGATAATCGCTATCTCTGATTCAGTTGCTGCTTCTGCTTATGGGATTTCACTTCATCGTTTGTCTAGCTTCGAGGTGTTTCTTTTTGGTGCATTGACTCACGGCTCATATATGTTGATGATATGTAAATGTACATTGGGTTCATGTGAACCATCGATCATTGTAGCATGTATTCCAGACTTGTCTTCCGCTATATATCTGATATTTCTGTTCTGATGTGATTATACTATCGGTGTTTTTTTATTATGAGATGTTCTGAATTTTTTTTAAGCCACCGTAGTTTCGTTTTAAATTTGGATTGAATATATATCTTTCGGAGTAATTTACACAACTCCTATCGATGTAATCAATACTCGTCTAAGGCATAACTTACGGATGGTCGCTTCTAACAAGCCTTATTGTTTGCAATAGCAGACGTTATTCCTTATAATAACCTTTGTTATTGTGAGCATAGAGGTGGGGCGTCTCAGCTTGGTATCAGAGCTAAGATTCAAAACAAATTATAATATACACAGAACAGAAGGAGAATGGAACATATGTTACAACGATTCGAGGGTTTTATTCGTGCCTTTCTAATCGATTCCTTCGTTGCTCTTAAACTTTTATCCTCTCAAATAAGTTGGAATATGTCTAGGAATATTTCTCATATTTCCATAGTATTCCATTTGCTAAATTCCTTATCAATCTTGCTTGTAGTTTCCTTGAGTTAAAACAAGGAAAGTCCTCTGTTTCCGATTGTTTTAACTGCTCCTAAGGGTTTCAAATCTGGGAAGCTTAATGTTGCTTAAGCTTTTGGTGATTCTTCTCAGCCCAAAGGTATTCTTCCTTCTGTTTTGGAAGATTTTCTTTCATTTCTTGACCGTTTTATTAGAGTTCTTTTCGATACGGGTGCATCGCATTCATTCGTGTCGAAGGAGCTTGTTGATGTTATTCCTTTGGTTGATGTTAGTTTTTGCGACCCTTTGAAGATGATGAATCCTATTGGTGAATCCGCTAATCTTAGTTTGTTGTGTATTGATGTTGAGATTCTTATTTGTGGTTTTTCCTTTCATGCAAATCAGCATGTAATGGACCATCTTGGTTTTAATATGATTTTGGGAATGGATTGACTCGTCCGTTATGAAGTTCGATCCTATGTCCCGAAAGAACTTTATATCTCAAGCATCCCGATGCTATCGAGCAGTTATCTTTTATATTTCGAACATGCTTCGAATGCTATCGTTCTTCCTTCGAATCGGAAGCTGTTATAGCTAAATATTCCAGTTGTTTGTGATTTTTCTGTTGTCTTTGAGCCTATTTCGAGTTTGCCGCCGAATAGGGCAATTGAGTTCCGTATCGATCTTATCTCTGGTGTTCATCCTATCAGTCGTCCTCCCACGAGGATGTCTACTAAGGAAAAGGAGGAACTCAAGCAACATTTATCTGAATTGGAAGCCAAGCAATTTATTCGTTCTAGCTCTTCTCCTTAGGGCACCGCCATTGTCTTTGTTAAGAAGCCAGATGGTACTCTTAGGCTTTGCATTGGTTATCGCAAGCTTAACGAGCTCACTATCAAAAATAGGTATCTATTACCAAGGATCGACGACATGTTCGATCAGTTAAGTGGCGGTAAGCTTTTCTCCCAACTCGACCTTACCACCGGTTTTCTTTTGGCTACGAGTTGCGGAAGTTAGCATTCCTCTTACCGCATTCCGCACTCGTTATGATTCGTATGAATGACTTATTATGTCATTTAGTTTGCCCAGCTTATTTCAACCATTTTATGAATCGAGTATTCTACGAATATCTCGATGACTCCAATTGTGTATGTATTGATTTTGGATGAAAACGGTAATTTAAAATTTTGCAAATCTTTTTCATAAGATTTATTTACAGTATAATTGGATTTGTGTTTATCATAAAGAAGATGATTTTGTGATTGTATTGCACATTGAGTGCTTTAAGAATTATGGTCGATGCGCTTGATCAACATTATCGATAGGAATTTCCTAAACTCTTTGATGAGACAATTTGACACAATAAATTGACCTATAAAAAGTAATTTTTTCTAGAAAATGATTTCATAAAGATAATTGTAATTTTGGAAGTTTTAGCTTTTCGGGAAAGAAGATTATTTGAAAGAACTCTTTTCCGATACTCTTATCCTTGTGGTTTCCGAAGGGAACCAAGATCTCATTATTTGTACCAATACTAGCCGTACTGGTTTCGGTGCTGTTCTCGTGCGGAAAGTTAGTAGTTGCCTATGCTTCTAGATAACTAAAGCCTAACGAGATTTGTTATGCTATCATGATTTGGAGTTAGCCGCCATAGTCTTCGCTCTAAAGATTTGGCGACATTATTTATTGGGCGAGCGTTTTATAATCTTCACTGATCACAAATCTTTGAAGTATCTATTCTCTCAGAAAGAACTTAATTTGAGACAACAGCGGTGGGTCGAAATTCTAGCCTCTTATGATTTTGATGTTCAGTATACCCCTGGTAAGGATAATCGAGTTGCTGATGCGCTTAGTTGCAAGCAGCAAGTAGTTGTTTCCATGATACTAGCAGAGTGGACTATACTGGAAGCTTTATCTCGTTGTGATAATAGAGACTGTCCTTCAGTTTCTGATCTTTTCCGTGCATTTATTTAGCGTGGAAGCTCGTCCTAGTTGTTGGATCATGTTGTCGATGCCCAGAAACAAGATCCAAATCTCTCTTATCTTATTCAGAGTTGTAAATCGGAATCCCGAAGTGATGATCTAAAGGATTTCGATATTGATATTCATGGTTATATTCTGAAGTAGGGAAGGTTGACCATGCCTAATGTTCCTAATCTTAGAAATGACATTCTTGAGGACTGTCACCGTTCTAAGTATACTATCCATCCGGGTAGTAGTAAGATGTATGCTGATATGAAACGCTTATACTTTTGGGAGGGTATGATGTAACAACCCGTAAATTTAACTGGTTTTAATAACGTTATTAATTGAAATTTTATGGAATTTTAAACGATAAAATTTTAAAATATAAATTTGATATTTGAAATGCGTCTAGTTAAACATAGCAACTAGTAAATTTTCGTCCAAAAATATGAAGTTTATTTTCGTGCGTAGATTTATTTCAATTTAATCAGTTAAAAATCGATGAAAATAAAATATTTTCGAAACCTAAATATTTTTACAAAGAAAAATTCTAAATCATCTTCTGAGCAAGATGTCATTTTTCGTTTTTCCAAATTCGGACTTCTTTAGCACCGTCGATCTTATTTTTCTGCGTTTTCGTTGCATTTTCCGCTGGTAGAAAATTCGATTTTTTTTAATTCAATAGTGCCACTAATATCTATTTACCATTTTGATCGCCTTATCGTGCTGATCTCTATGGTGTATTCATTTCTGTGTTCTGACGTCCGGTGCGCGACGGTAACGATAAAACAGCTCGTCGTAGCAGTACCACTTGTCTATTCAAAATTTCAAATGGGAATTGACAGCAGCTGACATTTATTATAGCATTCATTAATTATATAAAACTTCGGCCTTTGCCATTCCACACATTCTCGAAAGTGTAGACGAATGGCACGTTATACTTTTTTTTTATGAAGTTGAACGGCTCATTTTTTTTATTCAGCCTTATAATTTCAAATGTTTCAGAAAAAAAGAGGTATGTTGTCACATTTCTTCTCCTCCCAATTTTCTTTCTCCCATTCCTTTGCTATGTAGCATGCGCTCTCCCTCTCCAGTTCCTTCCTCCTTCCCATTTTTGCCTGTTCTTTCCTCTTCTAAAAACTCACTCAACAGCCCACCACCGAACCATTGCCTCCACTGCACCCGCCTCTTCAAATGCCCTTCCACCTCCTCGAGCTCACACAACGGATCCACGTTTGCCACCCCGCGACCACATCTCCTCTGCCCATCTCACCGCCACTTCCATCTTGTTACCTCGCTTTTCATGCACTCAGTCACCACCGCCTACACCCAGCAATTCCGCCTTCCTCCATTTTTCATGCCTCGGTCATAACATTCCTTCCCATCACCTCACGTCAGCAACCACCTCCACCAAGCTCATGCCGACATTCCCATCTTCTCACGCGCTCACCCCTTTATTTCCGCCGAGCCAGTGCCCAAGACCAACCAGTTTGAAGCTGGAGCTTGTCTCGGCCCCACCATGCTGCCATGGCCACCTAGCTCGGACCTAGCTCTGACAACCTTCCGCATCACCGCGGTCCTTCCTCCTCAAAGGCAAAGCCCAGCCTCCCACTTCGTTCTTTCAGCTCTGTCTTTTGAGCAACTGTCGAGCACCATTTTTCTTCTTCCTTGTCAAGCTTGCACAGTCGCCTCTGTTTGTTTATGAAAAGAAAGGTGCATATGTTGATAGCTTATTTATATTAGTTTTTAGCAAATTTGTCAATACACGTTACTAGCTATTGGATTTGTTCAGTGGTAAATTTTAGTATGTCATAAAGTTTATGTTAGTTTATGAAAGGTATATGTTTGATGTATAATTTGTCCACCTGTGTTCACATATATTTTGTTTTGAGAGCTACTGCCTTCATACTTTAAAAACAAAACTAGTTTAATATATTATTAAATTGTTTATTATCTGTTGCATATAAGACCATCTGGTTGTATATATAAGTTTTAATTGGCTTATAAGATCTGTTGTAGGCATACATGTATTAAGTTTGTTCATTTATGAATATAGTTCCAAGTGTGCGGTTTAGGTGTAGTTTATAAAAGCTATTTTAGTATAGTTTTAATATGCTTTCTTAAAAATGCATGCTTTAGATAGCTTTGACATAAATACTTTATATAATTGATCCCAATACATGTGTATAAATATTTTGATTTTGCATACAAGCAGCCAACATACGCATTTGTTAAATAACTTACATATATTTAATTTTTTTATAAAAATATGATTTTATATAAAAGTTGTACGTATAAGTTCATTCATACCATTTATCTTCATCAATGCCGTTCTGATTTGACTGCATTAATTCCGATTCATCAGCTTTGTTTGTCCTGCGCGTTCTTCATCGAATCATGTTCATCTAGCTTTGCTTTGGGATTCATAACTCTTTGTCAAATATCTCTAGCCTCGAAAGGTGAGCAATCACTCACGATTAATGTTCTTTTATTTATTAAATTTGATTTCAATTGAAACGACAATTGGAATATGCTGTTGTTAGTTATTTACACTGTTATATTGTTATTACCTGTATTAGTTCACCTGTGACATCTGACACCATTGTCTGTTATTTATACGATAATAATCCAGTTTGGTTGTTAAATGATTGATTATTTGATGTTGACATTGGACGTTAAATTGTTAATGTTGTAAGTGATAAATAATTTGAAATTGAAATTGACGTAGGATAGTTAGACTTGATATATGTGTTAAATTTGATTAGTTAAATTTGTATAATATGACCCCCTTTAATGTAAATTAAATTGACATGTAGAAATTTGATTAATTACACCTTGAACGATTTGAATGTATGTTGTTTAAATTTATGTAGAATAAAATTGAAAAATATATAAATATTAATGTAATAATCTTTAATCTACATGAAATGATAGTGTAGATTCTAGAAATATTATATTAATTTGCACAAACAATAATGTAAATTAATACGATTATTTCGGAATTATTTGAATTAATTATTGGATTGTTATTGATTGTTGTTATTGTTTGTTTATTTACTTTGACACCATCCCAGTTATCACACTGCAAGTTCCCTTTGCTATGCTTTGTTTTTTGAATTGAAATGGAATCGGGTTGAAATGATAAATACCTAAATGAACTTGACTTGGGTTAGAAAATTAAATAAACCCGATTGGTCAATAATTTGATTTAAAAATAAAATAATGATTTTATTTGAATAAAGAATAAGGTTTTGAAATGAAGTTGGGATCTGAATTTTTATGAAAGGAAAATGTTAATATTTAATAATCTGAAACAAATATTAACATAGTAGTTGATGAAAGAACGTGGTTTAAAATTTTAATTAATAATTAAGTTTGGAATTATTTAATAACCGAGTTTTGGAATTATTTAATAATTAAGTTTGAATTTATTTAATTAAGATTTGAAATCATTTAACAATTAAATAAAATTGAATTATTTGATAATGAAAGAAAATTTTGAATTTTTTAATAAGAAAATTTGAACTTTTGAATAAGTGAATTTGAACTTCGTTAATAAATGAAATTGGGTTTCTTTATTAATTAAGTTTTGGAAAATTTAAGTAAATAAGTGAAATTGAACTTCTTGAATATGTGAAATTTTGTTTCTTTATTAATTGAGTTTTGAAATTTGTAGCTAAGTAAAGAAATAAGTGGAATTGGATTTCTTTAACAAGAAATAAAATGTGATTTATTGGAATAAATATAAGACTTGTAATTTAAAGAACTTGATTAATGAATCTAATTGAATCCAATTTGTAAGTTGATATGATAAAATTGAACTTAAGAAATTCATTTAATGAATTGGAAATTAAATAGAAATTGTTTTGAATTAATAAATTAACTTTACGAATATTGAATGAAACTGATCAATGAATTTAAATTGATTTGAATGTTATATTAAATTAATTTGAATGATTACGGGATGAAACGTATATACGAACTTGAATCAATATTTGAGTTGTTTAAATAAAAAAAATTGAAATTGAATTATAAGATTTAGAAATGGTATTTTGGAAGTTTTGAAACGTAAATATTGAAAATTGATATAGAAAGACAAATGAAATGTTGAATTTCAAATTCTAATTGAAATTGAATTTGATTTGGTTTTGAAATTTATTAATCGACCAATAGGTTAAATAATTTCGAAGGTTTTAAAGAAACCGGAATCGGTTATGGATATACTCTCTGTCTAAACCGAAAACCACTTTAATAACTATACGCGGAGTGTGATCCAGAATAAAGTGGTTGGAATAATGTACGTGATGACTGAAGAAAGAGAACGATAATGGATAGCCTTGACACTTGTGTCAAATTGGAAATGACTAAAAGAGGAGCCGTGCCGGGCCAAATGGGGTTAGCCACCTCGAACGAATACACTTCTTCGTAAACTACTCATTACTTGTTATTGATTGGTGCACCCTCGTACTTTTGGGAGTGTTGTTTCACGGTGTTGCGATCGTTGCGGCGATGCATTTTCACCAGTCTGGATCAGGCAAACGATAGTTTCACTACCTTTTGTATTGCCTCATGTGCCTTGTAATACTTGTATCTCTATATACGCGACGACTATGAAATTGTTTTGTGTTATACCTATGGAGTACTCGCTGATAGCCCACCAGTTTATGGTGGAGTTACTGTGCTGCATAGACTATGACATTTATATAAAATGTGTTAAAGGGGATAATGGTAACGCCTTAACACTATTTTGATATTTTATATTACTGATAGACATTATCTACTTAGCGTACACTACTACATAGTAGATAGTTTAACGGATCCTTAGAGGATGGTTATTCCAACATCCTTTGAGTTACTTGTATTTCTGTTGTTATTTCACTTGAGTTGGATTTATTGACATAAGAATATTAATCCTGACTCGAATGTTTTGTGTTTTGCTTTACGCTCGGGTCAGACTGAGTGGTTCAGCTTTTGAGACTCACCTTTGGAGTTGGAGCTTCGCCTGGAGATCCAGCTATCTATCCAGCTTTCAGATATTCAGTTGATTCCAGTGAGGTGTTCTGATTCTTGTATTTGACTATTGTATTCGAGACTTCTGTTGTAACTTATTTAACTCTAATATATATATATATATAGTAGCTTCATGAAGTACTATCTTTTGCTTCCGCTGCATATTATTACTCTGTGTCTGTGATTCTATGATTATTTATTTACTGCATATGTTCAATTTTTCCAAATTTAAATTAACAATTCGGTATTCTGAATTATTCAAGTTCGACATGTGCGAATGCGAATGGTCCAAAATAGCGGGTCACTACAGTTGGTATCAGAGCTTTGGTAGCTCTAGGCAAAACATAGCATATAAGGTAAATGTATTTACAGAATTACTCTCATTCGAGTTTCAATCTCATTCTTTTGACTCAATTCCTTTGAATTTTGGAACGTTCCCTACGGATCTACCACTGTCACGACCCGACTTCCTATCTCCCGGAAATCGCATCGCTAATAAGAAAGAAAGGGATAGAGAATAGAAAGAAAGAGAAGAAGAAGAACCAACACATCAGAATCTAAACAGCGGAACGAAATAATTATCTTAATAACATAAAATATTACATAGTTTACAAAACACTATCAGAGTTACACAGATAATACAACACATACTAGACAGTTATAAACACCTGTCTAGTTATACAACTCAATACAACATCACAAATAACTCAGAAATACCAAATACAGCGGACTACTATATAACTACAACGCAGAAGCCACCTGCTCCATTTGCTCCTCCATAATTCGTCAAAGCTAACCTGAATCCTAACCTGAATCCCTTGTCTACTCGTAAAAATTTGAGTACCCAACAAAATTCATTCGTGTCCATCACCATTCGTCTTCTTTCAATTCTGGAGCATCCCATAACTCCACTTCGAATGATCTTTATAATGAGCCGGCAGTCTCGCCAACCTTCGAATTATTTGTAAATGGGTGAAACTCCTTTACAATAGGCATTGATTTACCGGAGATTTCTATATCCTTGGTTTACGATGCTATCTATTCCCTGCTATACCTGAATTCTATCTCTTGAGATCGAATTTTGATTTACCTAGGGATTCAGCATCGATCTTATTCTTGAAGTTACGATCGACCCGGTTAAGGTTGCCCGTGAATTAAATAAGCTTATCCATCTCCCGATTCTGTTAATTGAATTTTCTTATCTTCTGTTTCGAACTTATTATCGAATCAAAATTCTCTTTGAATTGATTTCCATCAAATTTGAATCTCTATACTTATTTGAAATTCATCCTTGTATCATCGAGCGAGGGAGTGTATTTGTATTTATACTAAAATACATATATGGTGTTGTTTGAGTTGTTAATGTTGATTTGGATTTTCAATCGATTCGTCTGATCAATGATATCGATAGAATTTCCAAAACACTTGAGCAGAGCAAGCTGACACAATATTGTTTTCAAATTTGGTTAATGAAAAAATTTGTATAATCATATTACATATAAGTATAAATTTTTCTGAAATTTTTGTTAATGGATTTGTTGTTAGAAATGATAATACTTGATTTTCATTTATTGTTTTTGTAAACCATTGATTTTACCAACATATAAATAAAATAAATTTATAAACTTGGCTATAATTTGATTTGGAATTTGAAATGTATTTAAATCAAGAATTTGAAAATTTAAATTTTCGGTGATTTCAACTTTTTGTTTTTAAGTTTTAGAAAGTATATTATTTTCGAGTAGAAATTATTTTAAAGAAATTTTAAAGTTTCAAATCAGTGCTCTCTTGTTTTGTCACTGGAAAATAATTTCGGTGATGACGACCGCATCATCGACATTTATTTTCGAGTTTCGAAGTGGAGAGACTATTCTGTAGCTTTGCTACGATTAGTTTTGAAAAATAAATTGATTTGAATTTCTTAAAGTATGATTTGATTTGTAATATATATATCGATATATGATTTAAATCTGATTTGATATACTATACATATATTTATTTACCTCTAAATAAATTTGAAGTTACTCGAAAATTAAATTCTTAAATTTATGATAAAGGATAATTTCAATTATAAAATGAAATCAATATTTTGAATAAATAATTAAGCCTGAATAATTAAATTAGAAAATTTTACTTGTATAATGCTCAATTGCATTACAAATAACTTACCTAAATTTCAAAAGTTAACTATGTAATTGAAAACTATACAGTAGAAAATGATATCAACGGAATTTTTAAACAAATTTGAGTAGTTATAATAAGTGTAGATATACTTAATATATATGTGATAAGATATATTAAGTGGAATAAATTAAATAATAATTTGGAATAAATAAAAATTAAATTTGTCGGATAAAATATGATTATAATAGATGACTATTCAAATTTATGATCTTTGAAATTGTTAATTTAAGATAATTGAATAATATACAGCATAAATTGTCTTTATAAATAAAATTTAAGTGCGTATATAAATGTTATACACTTAAAGTTTAATTATAAATAGTTAATAGAGATAAAAAGAATACTAGGTTAGTTGAATAATAAATGGATTAATAAAATAAATTGTTGTTTCAAATAAATTTTGTAACAAACAATGATAAATTGAAAAAACCCAAGTTAATGAAATTCCTTGAGTTTAAAGTCAATTGTTGAATATAAATTAATTTAAATTGAAATTTATATGGTTTAAATTTATTTTTTTATTTTGGAATTCAAATCTATTTTCTTCTGGTTGTTTCTATTCTTCTACCTCCTTCCTTTTCGGGGACGAAAAGTTTTGAGTGGGGAAGAGTGTAACAACCCGTAAATTTAACTGCTTTTAATAACGTTATTAATTGAAATTTTGTGGAATTTTAAATGATAAAATTTTGAAATATAAATTTGATATTTGAAATGCGTCTAGTTAAACATAGCAACTGGTAAATTTTCGTCCAAAGATATGAAGTTTATTTTCGTGCGTAAATTTATTTCAATTTAATCAGTTAAAAATCGATGAAAATAAAATATTTTCGAAACTTAAATATTTTTATATAGAAAAATTCTAGATCATCTTTTGAGCAAGATGACATTTTTCGTTTTTCCAAATTCGGACTTCTTTAGCTCCGTCGATGTTATTCTTCTGCGTTTTAGTTGCATTTTCCGCTGGTAGAAAATTCGATTTTTTTAATTCAATCGTGCCACTAATATCTGTATACCGTTTTGATCGTCTCATCGTGCTAATCTCTACTGTGTATTCATTTCTGTGTTCTGTGGTCCGGTGTGCGACGGTAAGGATAAAACTGCTCATCGTAGCAGTACCACTTTTACACTTTTAATGGTGGTGTCCATTCAAAAATTTCAAATGGGAATTGACAGCAGCTGACATTTATTATAGCATTCATTATTTATTTACAACTTCAGCCTTTTCCATTCCACACATTCTCGAAAGTGTAAACGAATGGCACGTTATACTTTTTTTTAAGAAGTTGAACGGCTCATTTTTTTTATTCAGCCTTATCATTTCAACTGTTTCAAAAAAAAAGAGGTCTGCTGTCACTTTTCTTCTCTTCTCATTTTTCTTTCTCCCATTCCTTTTCCATGTAGCATGCGCTCTCCCTCTTCGGTTCCTTCCTCCTTCCCATTTTTGCCTGTTCTTTCCTCTTTTAAAAACTCACACAACAACCCACCACCGAACCATTCCCTCAACCGCCTCGGCCTCTTCAAATGCCCTTCCACCTCCTCGAGCTCACGCAACGGATCCACATTTGCCACCCCGCGACCACATCTCCTCTGCCCATCTCACCGCCACTTCCATCTTGTCACCTCACATGTCACGCACTCAGTCACCACCGCCTACACCCAGCAATTCCGCCTTCCTCCATTTTTCATGCCTCGGCCATCATATTCCTTCCCATCACCTCACGTCAGCAACCGCCTCCACCAAGCTCATGCCGACCTTCCCATCTTCTCATGCGCTCAACCCTTTATCTCCGCCGAGACAGTGCCCAAGACCGACCAGTTTGAAGCCGAAGCTCGTCTCGGCCCCACCATGCTGCCATGGCCACCTAGCTCGGACCTAGCTCTGACAACCTTCCGCATCACCGTGGTCCTTCCTCCTCAAAGGCAAGGCCCAGCCTCCCACTTCGTTCTCTCACCTCTTTCTTTTGAGCAACTGCCAAGCACCATTTTTCCTCTTCCTTGTCAAGCTTGCACAGTCGCCTCTGTTTGTTTATGAAAAGAAAGGTGCATATGTTGATAGCTTATTTATATTAGTTTTTAGAAAATTTGTCAATACACATTATTAGCTGTTTGATTTATTCAGTGGTAAATTTTAGTATGTCATAAAGTTTATGTTAGTTTATGAAAGGTATATGTTTGATGTATAATTTGTCCACCTACGTAAGTTCACATGTATTTTGTTTTGAGAGCTACTGCCTTCATACTTTAAAAAACAAAACTATTTTTATATATTATTAAATTGTTTATTATCTGTTGCGTACAAGACCATCTGGTTGTATATATAAGTTTTAGTTGGCTTATATGATCTGTTGTAGGCATACATGTATTAAGTTTGTTCATTTATGAATATAGTTCCAAGTGTGCGGTTTAGGTATAGTTTATAAAAGTTATTTTAGTATAGTTTTAATATGCTTTCTTAAAAATGTATGCTTTAGATAGCTTTGACATAAATACTTTATATAATTGATCCCAATACATGTGTGTATATATTTCGATTTTGCATACAAGAAGCCAGCATACGCATTTGTTAAATAACTTACATATATTTAATTTTTTTATAAAAATATGATTTTATTTAAAAGTTGTACGTATAAGTTCATTCATACCATTTATCTTCATCAATGCCGTTCTGATTTGACTTCGTTAATTCCGATTCATCAGCTTTGTCCGTCCTGCGCGTTCTTCATCGAGTCGTGTTCATCTAGCTTCGCTTTGGGATTCGTAACTCTTTGTCGAATATCTCTAGCCTCGAAAGGTGAGCAATCACTCACGATTAATGTTCTTTTATTTATTAAATTTGATTTCAATCGAAACAACAATTGGAATATACTGCTGTTAGTTATTTACACTATTATATATGTTATTATCTGTATCAGTTCACCTGTGACATCTGATACCATTGTCTGTTATTTATACGATAATAATCCAGTTTGGTTGTTAAATGATTGATTGTGTAATGTTGACATTGGACGTTAAATTGTTAATGTTGTAAGTGATAAATAATTTGAAATTGAAATTGACGTAGGATAGTTAGACTTGATATATGTATTAAATTTGATTAGTTAAATTTGTATAATATGACCCCCTTTAATGTAAATTAAATTGACACGTAGAAATTTGATTAATTACACGTTGAACCATTTGAATGTATGCTATTTAAATTGATGTAGAATAAAATTGAATAATGAGTATCACGTGAAGAACCGTATAAATATTAATGTAATAATCTTTAATCTACATGAAATGATAGTGTAGATTCTAGAAATAATTATATTAATTTTCACAAACGACAATGTAAATTAATATGATTATTTCGGGATTATTTGAATTAATTATTGGATTGTTATTGATAGTTGTTATTGCTTGTTTATTTACTTTGACACCATCCCAGTTATCAGACTGCACGTTCCCTTTGCTATGCTTTGATTTTTGAATTGAAATGGAATCGGGTTGAAATGATAAATACCTAAATGAACTTGACTTAGGATAGAAAGTTAAATAAACCCGATTGGTCAATAATTTGATTTAAAAATAAAATAATGATTTTATTTGAATAAAGAATAAGGATTTGAAATGAAGTTGGAATTTGAATTTTTATGAAAGGGAAATGTTAATATTTAATAATCTGAAACAAATATTAACATAGTAGTTGATGAAAGAACGTGGTTTAAAAATGTAATTAATAATTAAGTTTGGAATTATTTAATAATTGAGTTTTGGAATTATTTAATAATTGAGTTTTGGAATTATTTAATAATTAAGTTTGAATTTATTTAATTAAGATTTGAAATCATTTAATAATTAAATAAAATTGAATTATTTGATCATTAAAGAAAAATTTGAATTTTTTTGATAAGAAAATTTGAACTTTTGAATAAGTGAATTTGAACTTCATTAATAAATGAAATTGAGTTTCTTTATTAATTATGTTTTGGAAAATTTAAGTAAATAAGTGAAATCGAACTTCTTGAATATGTGAAAATTTGTTTCTTTATTAATTGAGTTTTGAAATTTGTAACTAAGTAAAGAAATAAGTGGAATTGGATTTCTTTAACAAGAAATAAAATGTGATTTATTGGAATAAATATAAGACTTGTAATTTAAAGAACTTGATTGACGAATCTAATTGAATCCAATTTGTAAGTTGATATGATAAAATTGAACTTAAGAAATTGATTTAATGAATTGGAAATTAAATAGAAATTGTTTTAAATTGATAAATTAACTTTACGAATATTGAATGAAATTGATCAATGAATTTAAATTGATTTGAATGTTAAATTACATTAATTTAAATGAGTACGGGATGAAACGTATATACGAACTTGAATCAATATTTGAATTATTTAAATAAAAAAATTGAAATTGAATTATAAGATTTAGAAATGGTATTTTGGAAGTTTTGAAACGTAAATTTTGGAAATTGATATAGAAAGACAAATGAAATGTTGAATTTCAAATTCTAATTGAAATTGAATTTGATTTGGTTTTGAAATTTATTAATCGACCAATCGGTAAAATAATTTCGAAGGTTATTAAAGAAATCGGAATCGGTTATGGACATAATCTCTATCTAAACCGAAAACCACTTTAATAACTATACGTGGAGTGTGATCCAGAATGAAGTGGTTGGAATGATGTACGTGATGACTGAAGAAAGAGAACGATAATAGTTAGCCTTAACACTTGTGTCAAATTAGAAATGACTAAAATAGGAGCCGTGCCGGGCCAAATGGGGTTAGCCACCTTGAGCGAACACACTTCTTCGTAAACTACTCATTACTTGTTGTTGATTTGTGCACCCTCGTACTATTGGAAGTGTTGTTTCGCGGTGTTGCGATCGTTGAGGTGATGCGTTTTCACCAGTCCGGATCAGGCAAACGGTAGTTTCTCTACCTTGCGTATTGCCTCATGTGCCTTGTGACGCCCCACCTCTATGCTCACAATAACAAAGAGTGTTAAACAGAAATACTGTCTATTATTACGAAGATAAGACTGGATAGGAGCGGCCATCCGTAGTTAAGCCTTATACTAGTATTGGTTACCTCAATAGGAGTGGTATAAATATTTATTTTTCTTTCATCTCTTTGTTTATTTACTCTCATCGACATATCCAATCCCAGTATAAACGAACTACGATGGTTCATAATAGTTCAGGACACGTATATAATAATAACACATATAAGTTAAACACAGAACACGGATAATATCAAATCGCATATATATATAACTGAAGTCAGTTACAGCACATGTGATACAATACATATGATACAACTACAACTGTCGACACTGGAAGTTACATATACAAGTACATTACTGTAAATAATATACATGAATACATATCATCCTACAAAAAACACTGACTACTCCAAAAGATATGAAGAGGCTTCATAGCTCAAGCAGCAACCCAAAGCAAGAAATCAACATCCTGTAATAACTCGGTCTGACCTGAGTATTAATTCAAAAGAAAATAATACGCGGGTCAGTCTAATTCAAACTCAGTTATTAATGCACGGAAGAAATAATAATTAAATAACAATTAGACGACAATCACAATAAATCTCGCATATCCAATCCTTCAATAAGAGAATCGGATAACCGTAGAAATAACACGTAACAATAATAAACAGCGAATTAGCAAAGCTAAATCATCAACAGAGATAAATAAAAGGATTATCAATGAAGATAATTTAGAAAATAACAGAATTGTCTAAACAACAATTAACAACAAAATCTAATTATTAAATAAATAATTAGAACGCATAATCTAACTATCCAATAGATAATTAGATAGCAACAAAATAATCAAATCAACTCAATTCAAAATACAATTTCAAAATATCGAATTGAACACACTAAACAATTCAATCAATTGAAATATCAATTAAAACGACAATTCTGATAGGGCTGCAGTACACATTCACGTGCACTGCCTTGCCACTAAAGTGATGAAATATATTAAAACGTCTACTCTGATAGGGCTGCAGTACACGTTCACGTGCACTGCCTTGCCACTACAGCAAACGATACCATCACAACTCCAAATATTAACAGCAGGTCGAAACTACAAAGGTCAAGTCACTGCTATCATGACTTAGCACAACTGCAAGACCAAACCAAAGCTAACAGTAATACCAAAATGAAAGGAGTATTACTACAATTCGAACAAGACAGGAAAGCAGAAGTTAACAAACACAAATGTACTCAATTAAACTACAAATGCCCAGCATACAGATCGAGGAATAGCAACAAGGTACAAAGGACACAGGTTGGCAACACATGAATTGTGCACGCAACCTGAACATCCAAATGTTCATGAAACCAATACAGTGACACAGCAATTACATAAAACTGTAACGAGCGTGACTTTTCGACGCTCGAAAACAGACATCAATACGTCCACTGTATCAACTGTCGAGCAATCAAAGGCCGGAAAACCGTACCGTTAGGGTTAAAGAAGAGGTAGAAGATAGAAGAAGAGAGAAAGAAAAAGAAAACAACAGAAACAATGACAGAATCTCACATATCGCAGCGGAACAACATATAATAGATAAATGAAT
Source organism: Allium cepa (assembly GCA_030765085.1). Lineage (NCBI taxonomy): Eukaryota > Viridiplantae > Streptophyta > Magnoliopsida > Asparagales > Amaryllidaceae > Allium > Allium cepa. The sequence goes on from CM060939.1 coordinate 151,683,048, forward strand.
AATCTTTAAACAAAGAACTATATCAGTTATTACATCACATCATATTACATAACATTACATCATCAGAGTGTACAACAACAAATAACAACAAACAGCGGAAAAGAAATACTATATACTAGTGAATACACCATGCCATCCAGCTTGCCTCCAGCAACTCCTGAATTCCAGAATATCCTGATAACCTGACTCTAGACTGCCCGTGTGGAAATTGGTGGGCACCCAGAGTTTAGGAAGGAAAACAATAAACTCCGAGTCAGTCATGGGACTGGTGTGAAAAATTAAAATAGTTTATCCTTAAAAACCAACAACGGGATAATTTTTGAAGTCAATTCGCAATGCTTTTTGAAAATGTAACTACCATAAGACCTCCCACCACACACACAATGCAAACGCAGACTTGGAGGAGATTTCTTCTTATGTTAGACAGAGATGCTTACTACGCAAAATCAAATCATTTTTGATATTATTATTAGTGCATAGTGTAGAAAAAATTTTGAAAGTAGAATATAAATCTTAGCCAGCATAGGTACATTATATTATGCCTATTATAGCTACCATATTAGACGGCAGGTTCTACAACTAAAACCGTACAAGGCTCATATTGTTTCTTTGGATTTCCAACAAATGGTCAGGCCAAGGAACTTCCCATTGCCACATGGGTACGCCTCTAGAAAGACGACCCGAGAACCTTACCGGATCTCTACCAACATAAGGCCGGATTACCCTTCAAACTGGGTAACTACTGACACGAATATGTCATTCCCCGATCGTAACCGATCTATATCCGAGGATCCTCGATTCCAATAACCACAAAGTAATAAATTTGCAGCAACAACATAGGTTAAGTATCTGGGCTCCATACCATGATACCACCTCTATCCAGAAGAAATGACATACACTAAAGGGGCCTTACCCCCTATTAACCTTGCTGGACCCTTCCTGTTTTGACCATTTCCGGGGTGTGAGGTCCGACGAAGTCTCGTCCACAAAGCCACGCTTTATACAAAAGCTGTGCTTTGTTCAACAAATGCTTAACAGCACTTCGTATGCCACATTACCAATTTGGGAATATATCGCTGATAACCTTCAACTACATAACCTCTGAGCTCGTACATCTCAGAGAAGGGTGTTAAGCTAAGAGAATAAATTCTCCGCCATCAACAGAAATGTATTTGAAAGAAATCTACTTTATATCTCAATTTGTAATGTCAGACATACAATCCATTCAATTCTGTTTTGGGTTCGAACAGAACCGAAGGCACTTCCAAAGAAGCCCTTGCAATTCGGATATTCACTAATCACGTCCGGACTTCCCGTCACTAAGGGTGATAAAACCTCTATATCAGAGATCAGCCGATGCAGAGTCATTCGACGGTAATCCTTTCGTTTTCAAAAATATCCGGTCTTCAACATCGGTCTTCAAATGCAATCCATAACGACGTATCACATATTCGGAATGGGTTATACGACCCAAAGGTCCTTTCCCGGCTAACCCGAATAATGAGCGCTTATTTTAAAAATAAGTGTGGCATTCAAATTCAAGCAAATCACAACAAATACCTATTTAAAGGTAAATATTGATAGTCGGTTATTTAACTATCAAAAGGTATACACAACATCACCAGATTCCAAATAATTTTCCAAATTATTTATTTTCCAAAAATATCTTTACAAGATATATAATTTCCACACTTCAACCATTTGAAAACAAATTTCAAATCACTTTTCACCTTTACCACTTTTGAAAACAAATTTCAAATCATTTCCCTATACGGGATATATTCACAAATCTTTATTCATTTTCATTTCAAAATGGTTCATTTAAACCAATTAAATAAATCCTTACCGATTTACTTTATATTTACGTTCCAAATCCGTAAATTTATTTCCACACTTGAAAAATAAATCAACGTTTATTTTTAAACAAATTCCCCTTTCTTTTATAAATTCCATAGTGAATTTACAATTCCAAAATATCTATAAATATACGATTTCCAAATCGATTTCTAATATTCATTTTCAATTTATCTCCAAAAGATAAAATCTCAAAATATTCACTTCATATTGGAAAACATTTCCATACTTATTTAATAATAAGTAATTCACAAATCCATTCATTTTCAACATTTGAGAAATATTCAATATACTTAAATCGAAATTAAGTATATATTTCATTCCTTAAAGAAAACGTGCGCTTAAACACATTTATTTGAGTGAAAACGAATGTTGCGTAAAACATCTTTGCAATAACCCAAAATCACTAGTATAGGGATTCGAAATTAAGAAAGATATATAAATCCCAATACTATATAAAACATTTCCTTTCGGAAATCATTTACTATAACAACAGTGTTATAGTCCACCATTTCCTTCTATTTCTCAAAAACGTCTATTTCAACAATAAATGTTGAAATCTAGGTATTCGATACTTAACGCATTTTAAAACAACCTCAAATCGTTTTTATTCCATTTAAAAGATCATTCCCTAAACATTCCTTTAATATATTATTCACTGTTCAAAATCGTGAATATAAATCATTAACCAAATTCAACACTTTTACATATTCAATTCAAAAATTATCCACTGTCCCAAAATCGTGAATATACTCCTTTAATAAGCTATAAAAATTAACTTATCAAATTTAATCAATCTTGAATTTATAAATCAATGTTTATAAATTCACATTTATATATTATAAAAACTTCAAGTTATGAAAATCCCTTATTAACCAATTCCATTTAAATCTCATTTAAATGCCAAAAATCCAATTTTAAAGTTAATTATTTATAATTTTCTATTTTACAAAATATATTCATTTTATAACTTCACAATTTATAAATCTATCAATTTCATTCACTTATGAAATCCATTAATACTTCTTTTGAACAATTAATAAAACTCGTTTCATAATTCCTATAGTTTAATATATAAATATCAATTTTATAAATCCTTTTATCTAAACCGTTTATAAAAATCCAAAAATCTCAATTCAAACTATTTTATAAAATTCATTAACTCCATATTTCAAAAATCACATTTTAACTATATTTCTCAAAAATCATAAATCTTTATAATATTAAATTTTATAACGTTAATTTATTTAAAATGAACCAATTTAAAAATTTAATAAAACGTATACTTTCAAAAATCACTTTAAAACCCTTTTTAAATTTTGAAAACCATTCTTTTAATATTTTTAAAACTTCAAAATTGGGCCAATGATGCAACAACACCAAATAATCAATCACGACATCCAAACATCATATATCAATATGATAATCAACAAATATCACAATATCTGTAATCAAATAAATACTGGTGAGGAATCCAGTTGGATCCCTCCAACCTGTTTCCCTGCATCCACAGATGTTAGCACAATACCAATTCCGTTCCAATACGGAATATCGCAGTATATGAGATTTATAAAATATTATCCGCTATTATACGGCGCAATAGTGTCTCATCCGCTATATAATGCGGGAAAATCAACTCCAAGTACATATATAATACCAATTCCATACAAGTTGGAATTATTGCGGTATATGTTTTTAATAAATAACATCCGCTTAATATACGGCGTATAATGTCTATTTCAATCATCAACAGATAATAATTTATCATCCAGGCATACAATCATCAATTTTAAATCTAACTATTTAGAATTTAAATCGAAACTATTCGATTGAGTGAGAAGTTCTCACCTTGAGTTTTCGATAACAGTTGCAACGTTCTATTTTGAATTAAAATTAAACGCGCGTTTAATTTTATCCAAAAATTAAACTAGCTTCAAACGACTCCAAACCAGTTCCATTGCGTAGTGCTCGTCAAAACGAAGCCAACGCAATTTCGTTTCGTCCGTTTTCGACCTTGTACCAAAAAGTTATGCTATTACAAAGTTTGAACGATTTAAATATAATTAACATTTACGATTTTATTTTAAATTTTAAACCTAACTTCTCTGGGCCGTTGATTTCACTCAAAGGATATCTGGCCGCGTGATCTATCTTCTTCCCAGCTCGAACGCGAACGAGCAAACCCAACAACCGCCGCCTTCGTTCAATTTCGCACCCATCTACAAACGTTTCTACATTGATCAAGCAACATCATTTCGAAGCACATCGCGCCACCAACCTTCGGCCAGAGACCGGCCCCACCTACTGCCACCTTTTCGTCGGAATGCGTGAAAGAACGCACGCGTTTTGAGCTTCAATTGCCATCGATTTACTCAACTATTTCCAATCATAGCCATTGGATAGATAGATCTTGGAACGCTCTTTCATTTTGTAGTTGGAGAATTCTTGTGAAAGTGGATGGATGGGAAGAACGAGAGGGAATAAGGTTGGTTGTTTTCGGCCATCGAATACATCAGGGTCGGCGGCTAGGGCATTGGATATTAGGGTTTGTGAAAACAAATGGGTATGGGCTTCTATTTATAGGCGATGAAATTACTATTCACGTTTTATTATTTAACTCAAACGGATTCCGAATTTGATGAAACAAAAGTCGTCCCCTAGGTTAAACCCCTATTTCGGACACAATGGAACAGGTTTCGAAAGCCAATTCGATCGTTTATACGAGATATCGCACGAATCAAATTAATTAAATTAAATTACTTTAAATTTTGCTAGCGCCTTTTTAATTCGTACGAACAAACCGTAACTCCGATAGATACGAAATTTGAAATCTTACAATAATATAACATTACGGATCCGATGAAACTAATTTCGTCGAAATCCGAGACTGATTGAAAAATGGCTATTTTCATACGTTAATTAAATATTAAAATATTCAATTTTCACAAATCAACTTTAAATTCAATTTTAAAAGTTCTATAATATCGTTCTAACTCCAATATGATTAAATAAAATTTTACAAATCAATTTTAATCATTTTAAACTCAATTTCCAATTATTTACGCAATTTCAAATATTAAAATGTCGATTTAATTATCCAATTAAATCCAGATATTCGAAAAATAAATTATTTGACTTATAAATTTCACTTATTAATATTTAAAATCAATTAATATTCGAATTTTAATTAACAGAAATTCTGGGTCGTTACAAAAACAATTATCTAAACTGCATCCAAATGGTCAAGACGAGTGGATGAATACATATGCAAATGCCACTGTGGTCTCGACAAACCAAGATAAGCCAATATATCAAAGTGCACAAGGGAAGTTATACCAAAAAAATGCAAACTGCCACAACATGCTTACAAAAGACTGCAAAATTCAAGAAGGCACCAACCCACAAAACAAAATGCAAAAGGTCAAGTCACTGACTCAACTCAACTGCAGGACCAATAAGTTCACATTTCTGCCCATATGTATCATGAAACAAAAATGTCCAATGCCTCGAATGGTACAAACTACAGCAACCAAAAATTGATGCAACAATTATATGATGCAATGCACAGTAACTTGACACGGTTACAAACTAGTTTGAACACTGCAACAGGCCAAAGATGTGCACCAAACAAAGCACAACTCAAAAGTTCTTAAGCAAAACTGAGGAAATGCTCAAGTACTACCAAAATTCCATGCAACTCAAAATCCAGTCAAATGCACTGCATCACGACTACAAGATACATGTACCAGTGGAACCAAAAATGTCGCAGGCTGTACATGATTCCACTAACAAAATCGAGTGCAATCACAAGTCTCAAGTCTACAAAGTAAACATTATTACACATATATCATGAAACGGCAATTATGAAAAAGGGTACAAATCGAGATGCTACAACATGAACATGCATGTGCAGTCGAGCCTACAGCAAATCGAAACAGTGCCAAACCCAAAATATCTTCACATAATCAATTCAAGTGACAAAAGTCAGAAATCAAGCTAAAAAAATCAAGGCGATACACAAAATCCTATGACTGCAGTCAAATGAAGCCGTGGTTGTCTCGAAAACCAAACGATGCCGAAAAACCCAAGCTATCAAGGAATCGAACCAACTTACAGTTCGAAACCGAGTAAATTGAAAAAGTCAGAGAAATCAACAACATTCAAACGAAATCAAGTGTTAGCCGAAGACAACAAGAAATCTGACCAAGAAAAAACTCATCAACAACAAAATAAAATCGAACTGCAACGCATAGTACTAAGAGTGAATTAAAGATGTGAGTGAAATCACTCACCTTGATCGAAGCAAAGACGAACACAATAAAGCGGCCGAATCCCTCAAGAGACGATCAACAACCAAGCAAGGAAATCAAGTTGAATCGAGCATTTGTAATCGGCATCAACGAATACCGAAAACCCTAATTTGAAGAAGAGGAACGAAAAAAAACGAGCCGCCATTATCTCTTTTTCTTTTATTATGCTAGGGCTTGCGAAAAAAATGCATGAAAGGGGGATCGGTTATTTGCTTTAATAATATCACAGCCCCAAGCAAAAGAAACGTGGGCCAAAATTATATTTAAAGCCCACGTAACCTTCAACAAATTTTTAAAAGAATTTCAACCGATTAAAACGTCCATCAGCAATTAGCTAGCAAAATTTAATCGTCATTTGACGATAATCAATTGTTACAAAACCCCGGGTTGTTACATGTCTTGTCATACTTGTATCTTTATATACGCAACCACTACGAAATTGTTTTGTGCTATACCTATGGAGTACTCCTCGATAGCCCACCAGTTTACGGTGGAGTTTACAGTGCTGCATAGACTATGATATTTATATAAAATTGTTAAGGGGGATAATGGTAACGCCTTAACACTATTTTGATATTTTATATTACTGATAGACATTATCTACTTAGCGTACACTACTACATAGTAGATAGTTTAACGGATCCTTAGAGGATGGTTATTCCAACATACTTTGAGTTACTTGTATTTCTGTTTTTATTTCACTTGAGTTGGATTTATTGATATAAGAATATTAATCCTTACTCGAGTGTTTTGTGTTTTGCTTTACGCTCGGGTCAGACTGAGTGGTTCAGCTTTTGAGACTCACCTTTGGAGTTGGAGCTTCGCCTAGAGATCCAGATATCTATCTAGCTTTCAGATATTCAGTTGATTCCAGTGATGTATTCTGATTCTTGTATTTGACTATTGTATTCGAGACTTCTGTTGTAACTTGTTTAACTCTGATATATATATAGTAGCTTCATGAACTACTGTCTTTTGCTTTCACTGCATATTATTACTCTGTGTCTTTGAACTGTGATTATTTATTTACTGTGTATGTTCAGTTTTTCCAAATTTAAATTAACAATTCGGTATTTTGAATTATTCAAGTTCGACATGTGTGAATGCGAATAGTCCAAAATAGCGGGTCGTTACATATGAAGCGTGATGTTGCAAGTAATGTGAGTCATTGCATGACTTGTCAACTTATTATAGCAGAACCTCAATGTCCCAGTGATCTTTTGCAGCCTCTTGAGATTCCATTATGGAAATGGGATCAAATTTCCATGGACTTCATTGTTGGTCTACCTCGTTTGAGGTCGGGCCATACTAGTTTTTGGGGGATTGTTGATCGATTGACCTAATCAGCCCATTTTATTCCTATCAAGTGCAATCAGACTGCTTCTTGACTTTGGTGGTAGTTAGGAAGACCACTTATCTCTTGCTGAATTTGCTTATAACAACATTTTCCAATCCAGTATCGGTATGGCTCCTTTTGAAGCTCTTTATGGAAGGTGTAACGACCCAGAATTTTCGTCGTTTGAAATTCGTATATTTAATTAATTTTAAATATTAACAAGTAAAATTTGTAAGTTGAATAAATTTTATTTTTAATATCTGGATTTTATTGGATAATTAAATCGATAATTTAATATGTGAAATTACAGAAATAATTGAAAATTGGGTTTAATGTGATTAAATTTTATTTGTAAAGTTGTAAAAGAATAATGTTATAGAACTTTTAAAATTGAATTTAAAATTAATTTGCAGAAATTAAACATTTTAATATTTAATTGATGAGTAAAAATAGTCATTTTTCAAACAGTCTTGGATTTCGACGAAACTAGTTTCATCGGATCCATAATGTTATATTATTGTACGATTTCAAATTTCATGTCAATCGGATTTACGGTTTGCCGGGGCAAGCTAAAACGCACTGAAATCAGTTTAAGTGAATTTTTTTAAATTTAAATAGTCGATTCAAAAACCTATCTTTTAAATATGATCGAATTGGCCTCCGATATATATTCCATTGCACTTGAAATAGGGGTAAAACATTATAAACGCCAGGCTGCACGCTTCGTTTGTAGTTCGGGAAAATTTCGGGTGAATAGTGTCGCGTAAATTTATATAAAAGCACCTCTATTATTCACTTTTGCAACAAAACCCTAATTTCTAACCCTAGCCGCCAACAGACAATTAATGGCCGAAAATTCATCTTCTTCCTCCCTCATTTTCTTCAAATCTACACATTAATTCGAGAAACTTTCAACTACGAAAACGTAGAGGCGATGAGCACTACAAATTCAACGATGATGATTTAAAATGATGGAGTGGATCGTCAACTACGAGGCCATAAATGCCTCGCGTTCAAGCACGGTTTTCAACACCAAGGCTTGACCGAGCTCAATGATAATCACAGCGATGGTAGAGGGTGGCGGGGGCTTCGAAGTGCACATAGTTGATCGAGCTAAACGTGGGGATGGTGGTCGCGTCATTTAGGGTTTTGAGCGGTCGAGTTGGGTTGTCGAACGCATTCGTTACCTGGAGATAGAAGAAAAGGATGCGCGGCCCAGAACTGTAGTTGTGAAATCTACGGTCCAGATGAACAAAGGTTAAAAATAATAAAAGAATTTGTAAATTAATTATATATAAAATCATTCAAACTTTAAAATGCTGTAACTCTTTCATATGAGGTCCGTTTTGGACGAAACAAATTGCGTCGGGTTCATATTAACGAGCACTACACGATGGAGCTGGATTGGAATCGATTGGAGCTAGTGATAATTTTGGGTAAAATTAAACGCGCATTTAATTTTATTCGAAATAAAACATTGCAACCGCTATTTGAAATAATGTAACAACCCGCATATTTTACGATTGAATATTTAAATATTTTATTTTAATATTTTATCGTTAGTCAGATTTTAGTCCGAAAAGTTACTTTTTGCATACGGTCGAATTAGGACTCGAAACTACTTTCATTGGGTCCAAAACACTATTTGCGATCTTTTAGAGTATAAACTTTGATATGTTTGGAGTTAGTAGAATTTTGTCACTTTTTCACTTTGGGCTTTGGGTTTGGTTTAGCCCATTAGCCTAAACTATGTACTCTAGCTCAACCCCCTTCCCTTCCTAACTTTACTTTCATTTCCTAACACTCAAGCTTCATTAAAAATGGAGGAAGGAATGGGAAATTAAAACTCCAAACTCAAGTTCATTTGCAAATCCAACATCTAACTCCAAATTTAAAGAGAAGCCATTGATTCTTCCATTGATTTCAAGCTTCTTCTTCATTGATTTTGTGTAAAGGTGAGATTTTTGTCTCACATCTTTTTCTATAACTATCTTTGATTGTTAGGTATGAATTCCTAACACTTATTCATGTGCATTTGCTATTGATTTGGATTGGTGAAAATCCCAATTTTTAGTGTTTTGGGTTCCAATCTTTAAAAATCCCAACTTTGATGTTTGAACACATTTTTGGTGATGCATCGAGGAGCCAATACGACCGGGTATCCTATGCGCATAATCCTCTAGCGTCCGTTCTCGATCGGTTGCAAATTGGGAGAGTTTTTGCACTTCAAACCCCTAGGTCGCTCGGCCTGCACATGAAGGATTCTCGGCCTGCACATTAGGTCGGCCTGTATTTAGGTCGCTCCCCTATAGGTCGCGTCGTGCTAGGTCGTTGCTTGGCCTTGTCTCCTTTAGGTCGGCCTGCATTTAGGTCGTTCCTCCCCCATAGGTCGCTTGCACCATAGGTTGTTGCTCGGCCTTGTTTACCCCTTAAGTCGTTAGGTCGCTCGGCCTTGTTTAAGTCGTTAGGTTTCTCGGCCTTCCCACTTAGGTAGTTTCGTCCCTAGGCCGCTCAGCCATGTGCCGTATCCGTTAGGTCGCTTACTCTCTTAGGTCGCGCCCATTTGACCACTTAGGTCGCTCGGCCTTCTTACGTGGGTCGCTTGCCTTGGGTCGCTGGCCACATAGGTCGCTTGGCCATGTTAGGTCGCACCATTCCTAAGTCGTTCGGCCCATTAAGTCGCGCGTGCATATAGGACACTCACCATCCTTTAGCCAGTACCTCCTTAGGTCGTGTATCCCCTTAGGTCGCACAACCTTGGCCGCGTGCTCGCTCCTTAAGCTGCTACCTCCTTTGGTCGCAACCCCCTAGGTCGCTCGGCCATGTTATTGCTTGCTATGTTAGGTCGCGCGCTCGGCCATTAGGTCGTTCCACCCTATAGCTCAACCATCTTAGGTCGCATCTGCTATCTCGCAACCATGTTAGGTCGCTTGCTCTGTTAGGTCGCGTCACGCCATAAGTTGCGCCATGTTGTATTGCTTTGTTAGGCCGTATGCTATATCTTGACCAGCCGATTTCTTGTGTTGACTTATGTAAGTCGTAAGTCGTGGAGTATTTCCACTTTGAGGAATTTGGAATCGAATTCTTTGGATTTCATTCACGTCTTCGTATGTGAATTTTTGTGATTTGATCGTTTCTACGATCATTTTTGTGATTTGTCATTTTAAAAATATACAAACCTTTACCTCACTCGTACGAGAAATCTAATTAAACGGCTTCGTAAAACAAGTGGTATGAAACGCTTGCGTTTACTTCGTCGGTTAATTCTTGGACTTGTCCAATTGAATCCCTTATGACAATTTTCTAGTGGAGATCTACAATTTGTTCGTAAATATTTAAGTTAAGCTAGTGGTTATGGGACATGAAGCTAAGCTTATATATTTACTAGCTTACTGTAATTGACACTTCTTGATGATCGTTGATGATCATTTTTGTGATTTAGACTAGCAAATGTGCGATGTCTCTTTGTCTACGAGGGAGACCAAACCCCGTTTCTGTGGAGCTTCGGCTCAATTTGGTGGGGTAGCGACCCATGGTCTTCGGGCCATTTTGTGGAGCTTTGGCTTAAAAATTAATGGTTAGCAACCATGGAATAGTGTTCCATTTTTGTGATACACGTGTTGGTGAGTTTTCATGCTCCCGTTTTGTGATAGGCCTCCCCCCTTTTGTGATTTCTGGATTTCCATTAATGATTTCTAGAATTTGTGTTTCACCAATTTTCGTGATTTTCATTGATATGTTTTATCAATATTTGTGCATTGGTGAATTTGTGTGTCATTAAATTTTTGTGAATAAAGATATTGAGTATGACATTCCTTTTTTATCTTTGAGAAGATTCTTGTGATATTGATTAATCTCTTGTTGATTTTCAATTACATACTTATCACAGTATGGATTTATGGTTATCATATGTTATGTCATATCTCTTATTCTATATCATTTTATCTGATATTTATAGCTAGACTAATCCGTTTATTATTTTCTTATTAAATAATACTCGGGTCAGACCGAGATGTTACAGGTGCTTCTGCTTGACTTCACATCTGGGATTATTACCCTGACTTTTGGCTAACTACTTAGATTAGTAGTTTTTGTTGTATACATTTGAGATATAGACTCATTGATGTATCCATATTCTTTTGTCTAGCACTTGTAGCTATTCTTTTGTGACATTGTGGATCTTGTTTGACCACTACTCTAATGTACACTTTCATGTGTTATATATTCATATCTATTTCCGCCTTTGTGATATGGATGTCTGTGACTGATTTGTGTTATGTTTATTTCTATATTTGTTTCCGAAGAATATATATAGCCACTGTGTAGTAGCTTTGAGTTAGTAACGGTATGTCAGATTTCCTCCTTAAACCAGACGCATGTTGTACTATCTGACATAACGTTGCTCACACAAAGCAATTACGCGGATAGTCGCTCCTCAACAGCCTTATTCTCCGCGCTAGTTGACGGCATTACCCCGTAGTGTCCTTGGCTAGTGTGGGTATAGAGGTGGGGCGCACAAACAAGGTGAGAACTTCTCACTCAATCGAAATTGTTTCAATTTAAGTTTTGAATAGTTAAATTTAAAATTGCTTGATTGTATGCTTGGATGATAAATTATTATCTATTGTTTTGAAATAGACCCTTTGCGCCGTATATTAAGCGGATGTTATTTATTAAACACATATACCGCAATATTCCACCTTGAAGTGGAATTGGTATTATATATGTACTTGGAGTTGATTTTCCCGCATTATATAGCGGATGAGACCCTATTGCGCCGCATAATAGCGGATAATATTTTATATAAACCCATGTACCGCGATATCCCATCTTGAAACGGGATTGGTATTGTGCTAACATCGGTGGATGCAGGGAAATAGGTTGGAGGGATCCAACTGGATTCCTCAACAGTATTGGTTCATTTACAGATATTTGCGATATATTATGTTGTCATATTGATGTATAATGTTTTGGATACCGTGGTTAATATTTGGTGTTGTTGCAGCATTGGGCCTATTTTTGGAGTTTTAAAAATGTTAAAGTAATGATTTCGAATTTAAAAGGATTTTGAAGTGATTTTTGAAAAGTATACATTTTATTTAATTTTGGAATCAATTCTTTTAAAATAAATAAATGTTATAAATTTTATGTTATAAAAATTATAATTTTTGTGAAATATAACCGAAATGTGATTTTTGAAATAAGTAGTTGATTAATTTGTAAAATGGTTTAAATTGGGATTTTTGAATTATTACAAACGATTTATATAAAAGATTTATAAAATTGATATTTATAAATTAAAATATTGGAATTATGAAACGAGTTTTTATAAGTGTTAAAATAAAGTATAAATGGATTTCATAAGTGAACGAAATTTATAGATTTATAAATTGTGAAGTTATAAAATGAATAGATTTTGTAAAATAAAAGATTTATAAGTAATTAACTTATAAATTGGATTTTGGGCATTTTAATGAGATATAAATAGAATTTGTTAATTAAGGGATTTTATAAGTTGAAGTTTTATAATATATATATATATATATATATATATATATATAAATGTGAATTTATAAACTTTGTTTTATAAATTCGAAACCAATTGAATTTGATAAGTAAATATGAAAGCTTATTAAAGGAGATACATTCACGATTTTGGACAGTGGATAATTCTTCAAAATAAAATGTGTAGAAACGTTGAATTTTGTAAACGATTTATATTCACGATATTGGACGGTGAATAATATATTAAAGAAATGTTTTAGGAAATGATCTTTTAAATAGAATTAAAACGATTTGAAGTTGTTATAAAATGTATTAAGTATCGAAACCATAGATTTCAACATTCATTGTTGAAACAGATGTTTTCGAGAAATAAGGAAATGATGGACTATTACACTATTGTTATAGTAAATAATTTTCGAAAGGAAATATTTTATATAGTATTGGGATTTATATATCTATCTTAATTTTGAATCCCTATACTAGTGATTTTGGGTTGTTGTAACGATGTTTTATGCAACATTCGTTTTGACTCAAATGAATGTGTTTAAGAGAATGTTTTCCTTAAAGAATAAAATATATACTTAATTGTGATTTAAGTATATTGAATATTTTTCAAATGTTGAAAATAAATAGATTTGTGAATTACTTATTATTAAATAAGTATGGAAATGTGTTTAAGAGAATTTTTTCCTTAAAGAATAAAATATATACTTAATTGTGATTTAATTATATTGAATATTTTCCAAATGTTGAAAATAAATAGATTTGTGAATTACTTATTATTAAATAAGTATGGAAATGTTTTCCAATATGAAGTGAAATGTTTTGAGGTTATATCTTTTAAAGATAAATTGGAAGTGAATATTTGAAATCGATTTGAAAATTGTATATCAGTGGATACTTGGAAATTTAAATCCACCATGGAATTTATAAAGGAAAGGGAATTTTTTTAAAAATAAACGTTGATTTATTTTTAAAGTGTGGGGAAAATATATCTTGTAAAGATATTTTTGAAAATTAAATAATTTGGGAAATTATTTGGAATCTGGTGATGTTGTGCATATCTATTGAGAGTTAAATAACCGACTATCAATATTTACCTTTAAATGGGTATTTGTTGTGATTTGCTTGAATTTGAATGCTACACTTATTTTAAAAATAAGCGCTCGTTATTCGGTTTAGCCGGGAGAGGATCTTTGGGTCATGAATCCCATTCCGAATAGCGATACTTCATAATGGATAGCATTTGAAGACCGGTGTTGAAGACCGGATATTTTCGAAAATGGAAGAATTACCGTCGAATGTTTCTACATCGGTTGATCTCCGATATAGATATTTTATCACCCTTTGTGATGGGAAGTCCGGTCGTGATTAGTGAATATCTGGATTGCAAGGGCTTCTTTGGAAGTGCCTTCGGTTCCGTTCGATCCCGGGACGGACTTGTATGGATGTGTGTCTGACGTTACAATTTGAGATGTAAAGCTGGTTTCTATCAAATATATTTCTGTTGGTGGCAGTGAATTTATTCTCTTAGCTTAACACCCTTCTCTGAGATGTACGATCTTAGAGGTTATGTAGTTGATGGTTACTAGTGATACATTCCCAATTTGGTAATATGGCATACGAAGTGCTGCTGATCATTTGTTGATCAAAGCATAGCTTTTGTATAAAGCGTAGCTTTATGGACGAGACTTCGTCGGACCTCATACCCCGGTAATGGTCAAAACAGGAAAGTTGCAGCAAGGTTTTAGGGAGTAGCACCCCTTAGGGTATGTCATTTCCTGCTGGATAGAGGTGGTATCATGGTATGGAGCCCAGATACTTAACCTATGTTGTGGCTGCAAATTTATTTCTTTGTGGTTGTTGGTATTGAGTATCCTCGGATAAAGGTTGTTTACAACCGGGGGATGGCATAGTCGTGTCAGTTGTTACCTACTTTTGCAGAGGTAACCCGGCCTTGTGTTGGCAGAGATCCGGTTAGGTTCTCGGGGCGTCTCTCCAGAGGCGTACCCATGTGGCAACGAGATGTTCCTTGGCCTTACCATTAGTTGGAAATCCAAACTCCAATACGCACCTTGTACGGTGTTAGTTTTAGAACCTGCCATTTACTTATGGTGGTCTCCACTGTTTAGATGGTAGCTATAGTAGGCATACGATACTGGTCGTGTGTTGGCTAAGATTTATATTATACTTTCGAAATGTTTTCCTACACTTTGCACTTATAGTAATAATATCAAAGAAATTTGTGTATCAAGCATGTTTGACTATCATTATGAGAAATCTCCTCCGATTCCGCGTTTGCGTTGTGTGTGTGTGTGCGGGAGGCCTTATGGTAGTTACATTTTCTAAAAGCATTGCGAATCTATTTTAAAATATTTCTTTGTTTGTTTTTAAAGATATAACTGTTTTAAGTTCTCATACCAGTCCCGTGACTGACCTGGAGTTTATTGTTTCCTTCCTAAACTCTGTGTGCCCACCAATTTCCACACGGGCAGTCTAGAGTCAGGTTATCAGGTCATTATGGAATTCAGGAGTTGCTGTGGAGTTCAGGAGCAAGCTGGATGGCGAAGCGTATAACTAGTATATAGTATTTCTTTTCCGCTATTTGTTGTTGTAAACTCTGATAATGTAATGTAATGTGATGTAATGTAATAACTGATATACTTCTTTGATTTAAAGATTATTCATTTATCTATTATATGTTGTTCCGCTGCGATTGTGAGATTCTGATATTGTTATGTTGCTTTTCCTTCTTTCTTCTTCTATCTTTTTCTTCTTCTTTAACCCTAACGGTTCGGTTTTCCGGCATTCGATTGCTCGGCAGTTGATACAGTGGACGAATTAATGTCGACTTTTGGGAGTCGAAAATCCGTATCGTTACAATGTGGTATCAGAGCATTTGGTTAAGCAACAACCTTGGCTCTGTTGGGAATTACTCATTAGAGATAGAGTCAGTAGTACTCTATAATGAGTGTGAGTGTAATAATAGATATGAGTGCGTATTTGTTAGTGAATATAAAAAAATTGTTTTATATTTTGTTTATTGGTTTGTTGAGTGGTATATGGATTCTGGTCAATACGAGTAATTAACGTTGTTGATAGGAATCTCTAAACACTTGTACAGAACAAATTCGACACAATATCGTTTTAAAATAGAGTAAATGAAATAATTTTACCTAAATTATTTTCGTATATAAAAGAGAAAAAAATTTCTATGAATTATTATAATATATGATTGCTTGGTTACTAGAAAGTGATGATATTAAATTATTATCATTAAAGTTGAAAAAGAAAAGAAAATCGTAACTCCAAAGTTAAGAATAAATTCACATACAGATAGAATTGGAGAATATAAATTGTAAATGAGATTTGTAATTTGAAGTAAAATTCCAGAGGAATATTTGGAAATGTTTTGGAAAAGGTTGCAATTTGGAAAAGATTAAATTCCTTTTTGAGTTCGAAAATGGTTTTCAAGGGTTTGGAAAAATGTTTTTTAGAGGGATAAAAGCTCTAAACTCTTTTCGGTCGTTGGATAATAATTCCGATGATGATCGCGATATCATCGGTGTTCATTTTCGAGTTTCCAAAAGAGGGATTGCTGCCAAGTTGTTTTAAATGGAAGTTGTTTGGAAAATTTGGGTTTGGGTTTTGAAATTCAAAGGATAATTTGAATTGGTTTCAAAAATGGTTTTGAAATGTTGGAAAGACTCTGGAATCTGATAAAAATAGTTATGGAATAAAATTTATTGAGTTGAAAATAAATTTGGGGTAGAAACAAATGAATTGAAATTAAGTTTGAATTATGGAAATAAATTTATGAATGAATGAATTTACAATTGCAAGTAAATTGAAAATTTGTCAAGTTGGATCAAATGAAGCTAAGTATTAAAATAAAATTAGTAAGTAAAACTAATTGAAGAAATGAAAATTTTAATAGGGTTTGAAATGAATTGAATTCAACATTTATAAATTAAAGGTTAAATTAAATTCATATGGAATTGATATCCGGTTTAAATATAAGTGGTTATAAACCGAAATATTGAATTGAATTGTGTTTGGGAACGAACAAAAGAATAAAATACTGAAATTGAAAACTGAATATCGAAAACCAATTTGAATTATGCGAGATGAAATGAGTTAGAACTTGTAATGAATTAGTAAAAGAAACTAATTTAAAATAGCAAGATGAATCAGTTGTGAATGAAAAATTATTGATAAAATTCAATATTCAGAAGGTAAATTGAATCCAAATAGAATTGAAATTGTAAATTGAATTCAAATGAAATTGATAATGTGAGACTGAATGAAAATGGATATTATGGCTAACAGGATATACAGGTGGATTAAAGGAAATTGGGATTTTGATTTCGAAGATAAAAAAATTGAATTGCTCGACAAAAGGTATGTATTTGAATTTCAGTATGAAATTTGATGATTTTCTTGTCCAGCCACTTGGCTTTTTCTATTCTTTTTGAAATCTGGGGGTCGTGGTGCCATTTTTGTAATCGTACCGAGCTACCCGTGCAAAGGAGACGCTGGTGAAATTTTTTGAAAATTTAAGGCGTTGGAATATTTTTGAGAAAAATTGGAAATTTTTGAAAATTATAACTTTGATTTTGGAGTGAAAAGTTAAACGATATAGTTGGTTTTGAAAAGATAACTAAGTATGATTTGAAAACTTAGTAAATTTTTGTAAAAAGTTTAACTAAGGAGTTTGGAAAAGTTAAATGTTTGAATGAATTTGAGATTTAATTTGAACAAATGGTTTCGAAAAGTTAATGGATTTCAAAACTTTTTCTTACTTGGTAATTTCGATGACGAAATTCTTTTAAGGGGGGAAGTTTGTAACGACCCACAATTTACGTCGTTTGAAATTCGTATATTTAATTAATTTTAAATATTAAAAGTAAAATTTGTAAGTTGAATAAATTTTATTTTTAATATCTGGATTTATTTGGATAATTAAATCGATAATTTAATATGTGAAATTACAGAAATAATTGGAAATTGGGTTTAATGTGATTAAATTTGATTTGTAAAGTTGTATTAAATCATATTGTAGTAGAATAATGTTATAGAACTTTTAAAATTGAATTTAAAGTTAATTTGCAGAAATTCCATATTTTAATATTTAATTGACGGGTAAAAATAGCCATTTTTCAAACTGTATCGGATTTCGACGAAACTAGTTTCATCGGATCCGTAATGTTATATTATTGAAAGATTTCAAATTTCGTATCAATCGGATTTACAGTTTGTCCGGGGCAAGCTAAAACGCACTGAAATCGGTTTAAGTGAATTTTTTTAAATTTAAATAGTCGATTCAAAAACCTATCTTTCAAATATGATCAAATTGGCCTCCGATATATATTCCATTGCATTCGGAATAGGAGTAAAACATTATAAACGCCAGGCGGCACGCTTCGTTTGGAATTCGAAAAAATTTCGGGTGAATATTGTCGCGTAAATTTATATAAAAGCACCTCTATTATTCACTTTTGCAACAAAACCCTAATTTCTAACCCTACCCGCCAGAAGATAATTAATGGATGAAAATTCATCTTCTTCCTCCCTCGTTTTTTTCAAATCTACACAATAATTCGAGAAACTTTCAACTACGAAAATGTAGAGGGCGAAGAGTACCACAAATTCAACGGTGATGATTTAAAACGATGGAGTGGATCGTCAGCTACGAGGCCGTGAATGCCTCGTGTTCAAGCATGGTTTTCAACACCAAGGCTCGACCGAGCTCAATGATACTCACGGCGATGGTAGAGGGTGGCAAGGGCTTCGAAGTGGACATAGTTGATCGAGCTAAACGTGGGGATGGTGGCCGCGTCATTTAGGGTTTTGGTCGGCCGAGTTGGGTTGTCGAACGCATTCGTTACCTGGAGATGGAAGAAAAGGATGCGCGGCCCAGATCTGTAGTTGCGAAATATACGGTCCAAATGAACAAAGGTTAAAAATAATAAAAGAATTTGTAAAATAATTATATATAAAATCGTTCAAACTTTAAAATGTTGTAACTCTTTCATACGAGGTCCGTTTTGGACGAAACAAATTGCTTTGGGTTCGTATTGACGAGCACTACGCGATGGAGGTAGATTGTAATCGATTGAAGCTAGTGATAATTTTGGGTAAAATTAAACGTGCGTTTAATTTTATTCGAAATAAAACATTGCAACCGCTATTTGAAACAAGGTGAGAACTTCTCACTCAATCGAAATTGTTTCGATTTAAATTTTATATATTTAAATTTAAAATTGCTTGATTGTATGCTTGGATGATAAATTATTATCTGTTGTTTTGAAATAGACCCTATGCGCCGTATATTAAGCGGATGTTATTTATTAAACAATATACCGCGATATTCCACCTTGAAGTGGAATTGGTATTACATATGTACTTGAAGTTGATTTTCCCGCATTATACAGCGGATGAGACCCTATTGCGCCGTATAATAGCGAATAATATTTTATATAAACCCATGTACCGTGATATCCCGTCTTGAAACGGGATTGGTATAGTGCTAACATCTGTGGATGTAGGGAAACAGGTTGGAGGGATCCAACTGGATTCCTCAACGGTATTGATTTATTTACAGATATTTGCGATTTATTCTGTTATCGTATTGATGTATAATGTTTTTGATGTCGTGGTTGATGTTTGGTGCTGTTGTAGCATTGGGCCTATTTTTGGAGTTTTAAAAATGTTAAAGTAAAGATTTCGAATTTAAAAGGATTTTCAAGTGATTTTTGAAAAGTATACGTTTTATTTAATTTTGGAATCAATTCATTTTAAAATAAATAAATGTTATAATTTTAAGTTATAAAAATTATGATTTTTGTGAAATATAACCGAAATGTAATTTTTGAAATAAGTAGTTGATTAATTTGTAAAATGGTTTAAATTGGGATTTTTGAATTATTATAAACGATTTATATAAAAGATTTATAAAATTGATATTTATAAATTAAAATATTAGAATTATGAAACGAGTTTTTATAAGTGTTAAAATAAAGTATAAATGGATTTCATAAGTGAATGAAATTTATAGATTTATAAATTGTGAAGTTATAAAACGAATAGGATTTTTAAAATAAAAGATCTATAAGTAATTAACTTATAAATTGGATTTTGGGCATTTTAATGAGATATAAATAAAATTTGTTAATTAAGGGATTTTATAAGTTGAATTTTTTATAATATATATATAAATGTTAATTTATAAACGTTGTTTTATAAATCCGAAACCAATTGAATTTGATAAGTAAATATGAAAGCTTATTAAAGGAGATACATTCACGATTTTGGACAGTGGATAATCCTTCAAAATAAAATGTGTAGAAATGTTGAATTTGGTAAACGATTTATATTCACGATTTTGGACGGTGAATAATATATTAAAGAAATGTTTTAGGAAATGATCTTTTAAATAGAATTAAAACGATTTGAAGTTGTTTTAAAATGTATTAAGTATCGAAACCATAGATTTCAACATTCATTGTTGAATTGTCGTTTTCGAAAAATAAGGAAATGATAGACTATAACACTGTTGTTATAGTAAATAATTTTCGAAAGGAAATGTTTTATATAGTATTGGGATTTATATATCTATCTTAATTTCTAATCCCTATACTAGTGATTTTGGGTTGTCGTAACGATGTTTTACGCAACATTCGTTTTGACTCAAATGAATGTGTTTAAGAGAATGTTTTCCTTAAAGAATAAAATATATACTTAATTGTGATCTAAGTATATTGAATATTTTCCAAATGTTGAAAATAAATAGATTTGTGAATTACTTATTATTAAATAAGTATGGAAATGTTTTCCAATATGAAGTGAAATGTTTTGAGGTTATATCTTTTAAAGATAAATTAGAAGTGAATATTTGAAATCGATTTGAAAATTTTATATCAGTGGATACTTGAAAATTTAAATTCACCATGGAATTTATAAAGGAAAGGGAATTTTTTTAAAATAAACATTGATTTATTTTTAAAGTGTGGGGAAAATATATCTTGTAAAGATATTTTTGGAAATTAAATAATTTGGGAAATTATTTGGAATCTGGTGATGTTCTGCATAGCTATTGATAGTTAATAACCGACTATCAATATTTACCTTTAAATGGGTATTTGTTGTGATTTTCTTGAATTTGAATGCTACACTTATTTTAAAAATAAACGCTCGTTATTCGGTTTAGCCGGGAGAGGACCTTTGGGTCATGAATCCCATTCCGAATAGTTATACGTCGTAATGGATAGCATTTGAAGACTGGTGTTGAAGACCGGATATTTTCGAAAACGAAAGGATTACCGTCGAATGTCTCTACATCGGCTAATCTCCTATATAGAGATTTTATCACCCTTTGTGACGGGAAGTCCGGTAGTGATTAATGAATATCCGGACTGCAAGGGCTTCTTTGGAAGTGCCTTCGGTTCTGTTCGATCCCGGAATGGACTGGTATGGATGTGTGTCTGACGTTACAATTTGAGATGTAAAGCTGGTTTCTATCGAATATATTTCTGTTGGTGGCGGAGAATTTATTCTCTTAGCTTAACACCCTTCTCTGAGACGTACGAGCTCAGAGGTTATGTAGTTGATGGTTACTAGTGATACATTCCCAATTTGGTAATATGGAATACGAAGTGTTGCTGATCATTTGTTGATCAAAGCATAGCTTTTGTATAAAGCATAGCTTTTGTATAAAGCGTAGCTTTTTGGACGAGACTTCGTCGGACCTCACACCCCGGTAATGGTCAAAATAGGAAAGATGCAGCAAGGTTTTAGGAAGTAGCGCCCCTTAGGGTATGTCATTTCCTTCTGGATAGAGGTGGTATCATGGTATGGAGCCCAGATACTTAGCCTATGTTGTGGCTGCAAATTTATTTCTTTGTGGCTGTTGGTATTGAGGATCCTCAAATAAAGGTTGTTTACAGCCGGGGGAAGGCATACTCATGTCAGTTGTTACCTACTTTTGCAGAGGTAACCCGGCCTTGTGTTGGCAGAGATCCGGTTAGGTTCTCGGTGCGTCTCTCCAGAGGCGTACCCATGTGGCAATGGGAAGTTCCTTGGCCTGACAATTAGTTGGAAATCCAAACTCCAATATGCACCTTGTACGGTGTTAGTTGTAGAACTTGCCATTTACTTATGGTGGTCACCACTGTTTAGATGGTAGCTATAGTAGGCATACGATACTAGTCGTATGTTGGCTAAGATTTATATTATACTTTCGAAATGTTTTCCTACACTTTGCACTTATAGTAATAATATCAAAGAAATTTGCATATCAAGCATGTTTGACTATCATAAGGAGAAATCTCCTCCGATTCTGCGTTTGCATTGTGTGTGTGTGTGTGCGGGAGGCCTTATGGTAGTTACATTTTCTAAAAGCATTTCGAATCTATTTTAAAATATTTCTTTGTTTGTTTTTAAAGATATAACTGTTTTAAGTTCTCACACCAGTCCCATGACTGACCTGGAGTTTATTGTTTCCTTCCTAAACTCTGGGTGCCCACCAATTTCCACACGGACAGTCTAGAGTCAGGTTATCAGGTCATTATGGAATTCAGGAGTTGCTGTGGAGTTCAGGAGCAAGCTGGATGGTGAAGCATATAACTAGTATATAGTATTTCTTTTCCGCTGTTTGTTGCTGTAAACTCTAATAATGTAATGTAATGTGATGTAATGCAATAACTGATATAGTTCATTGATTTAAAGATTATTCATTTATCTATTATATGTTGTTCCGCTGCGATTGTGAGATTCTGATATTGTTCTGTTGCTTTTCTTTCTTTCTTCTTCTATCGTTTTCTTCTTCTTTAACCCTAACGGTTCGGTTTTCCGGCATTCGTTTGCTCGGCAGTTGATACAGTGGACGTATTAATGTCGACTTTCGGGAGTCGAAAATCCGTATCGTTGTAGAAGGCCATGTCGATCACCATCTTGTTGGTTGGAATCCGGGGAAAAGTTAGTTCTCGGCCCCGATTATATTCGTGAATCTTCTGAGAGGATTGAAATTAGTAGACGTAGAATGAAAGAGGCTCAGAATAGGTAAAAATCTTATGTCGATCATCGTAGAAAGCTTTTGGAATTTTCTTTTGGCGATCTCGTATTCATTCGTGTTTCCCCGATGAAAGGTGTGGTGCGTTTTAGTTGCTCCGGGAAATTGGCTCCTCAATATAATGGACCGTTTCCTATTACGGAACGCATTGGCCCTGTTGCTTATCGTGTATCGCTACCTATCCAGTTTTCAGGAATTCATGACGTATTCATGTATCCCAACATTCATCGATGCCTTCGAGATTCGGATTCTATTATTGATCCTCATATGTTGTAAGAACTTGAGATCTCACCCAACTTGTCTATTGTGCAAGACCCTATTCGTGCGCTAGCTTCGGAGCTTAAACGCCTTCGGAATAAAGAAATCCCACTTGTGAAAATTCAATGGTTCGCAAACCCCAAGGATTGCACTTGGGAAACTATAGAATTCATCGAGCGTTCTTATCCGGGTTTTCTCTCCTCTTCGGGTGGGGGTGAGCATTCTTATCCATCTTTTCTATTTTAGTCTTGGTTGTGATGAATTATTTGTGTTATTGACTGCTTCTAGTATGAAAATTACGAGGATGCAATTTTTATAAGGAGGAGTCTGTAACGACCGTGATTTTTGAATTACTGTTGAAATAACATTTTAAATAGGAATTTTTAAAATAAAATTTGAAAAAATAAATTTGCAATGCGAAAATGATTTTAAAAGTCAGTTTCATACTTTTGTGACAGCACAATGGAAGCAAATATGCAAAGTTGTGTTACACTCTTCTCATTTGCCTTCACATGAGAAAATAAATGGATCCAGTTGTAAAGCAAGTTGAAACAATTTATACATTCTTGCCTGTCAACAATTTATAAGCAAATGTTGATCATTTGCTATCACACGCAAATTATGTAAACAAAATTGGTCCATATTAAAAACAAAGTGGAATCTATTCTTGCTTGACTGTCACACACAAAGTTTGTAAAGCAAATTGTGAACACATTTTATCATTTCCATCATTTAATATATAGGCATGTCCTTTTCTTCTAGTGAACACGTCTAGCTTTCAATGCTCGTGTACTTAAATGTTGGCTAGCACATTTTCTAGTTAATGCATGTAATGACCCAGAATTCCTGTCATTTGAAATTCGTATATTTAATTGATTTTAAATATTAACAAGTAAAATTTGTAAGCCGGATAAATTTTTTTTTTCATATATCTATATTTAATTTGATAATTAAATCGATAATTTAATATTTGAAATTATAGAAATAATTAAAAATTGGGTTTAATGTGATTGAAATTGATTTGTAAAGTTGTATTAAATCATATTGGAGTTAGAATGATGTTATAGAACTTTTAAAACTGAATTAAAAGTTAATTTGTCGAAATTGAATATTTTAATATTTAATTGACGAGTAAAAAATAGTCATTTTTCAAACAGTCTCGGATTTCGACGAAACTAGTTTCATCGGATCCATAATGTTATATTATTGTAAGGTTTCAAATTTCGTGTCAATCGGATTTACGGTTTGTCTGGGGCAAGCTAAAACGCACTAAAATCGGTTTAAGTGAATTTTAAATTTAAATAGTCAATTTGAAAACCTATCTTGCAAACATGATTGAATTGGCTCCCGATATATATTCCATTGCGTTTGGAATAGGGGTAAAACACTATAAACGCCAGGCAGCACGCTTCGTTTCGAGT
This sequence comes from Allium cepa, assembly GCA_030765085.1. NCBI lineage: Eukaryota > Viridiplantae > Streptophyta > Magnoliopsida > Asparagales > Amaryllidaceae > Allium > Allium cepa. The sequence continues at coordinate 151,707,801 of CM060939.1, forward strand.
TCGGGAAAAATTCAGGTGAATAATGTCGCGTAATTTTCTATAAAAGGCCACAGAATTTCTAATTTGCACAAACCCTAGGATTTTGTTTCGCAGCCGCCGCTTCTTCATTTTAATGGCCGATGTATTCCCACGTTCTTCCCTTAATTCCTTCAAATCCACGCATTATTACAAAAATCTCTCTACTACAAAGTCGAAGAGTGTCGAGAGACCTATCCATTCATACGGTCACGATCGAGTATTATGCTATGGATCAATGGAAATTCAAGTTTGAAGCCACGCATTTCATTCGCGTTTTTCCATCTAAGATTGCAACCGAGTTTGGCGAGTTTTAGGGTGTTGATGCGCCGGAGCACGAGCATCGAAATCATGGCATCTGATCGTCTTCAAGTGTCGAAATGTAGGCGCGTCCATTAGGGTTTTGGCGGCCGTATTGGGTTCGGTTTCGTTCGAAACCTGGTAGAGGAAGAAGATGATAACGTGCGGCCAAGATGCTAGGATATTGAAATGCACGGCTGTGATTTGTCAAGTAAAAAAAATGTGAAATTAGTTTATATTATAATTCGTTCAATCTTTAAAATAACATAACTTTTTCATACGAGGTCTGTTTCGCACGAAACGACTTGCGTTGGTTTCGTATGGACGAATACTACGCAATGGAGCTAGATTGGAATCGATTGGAGGTAGTGATAATTTTGGGTAAAATTAAACGCGTGTTTAATTTTATTCGAAATAAACGCTGAAACCGCTATTGGAAGCAAGGTGAGAACTTCTCACTCAATCGAATTTGTTTCGATTTAAAATTTAAATAGTTTGATTTAAAATTGCTTGATTGTATGCTTGAATGATGATTGCTATCTGTTGTATTGAAATAGACTCTATACGCCACATATTAAGCAGAGGTTATTATATTAAACACATATACCGCGACATTTCACCTTGAAGTGGAATTGGTATTATATATGTACTTGGAGTAGAATTCCCGCATTATATAGCGGATGAGACCCTATTGCGTCGCATAATAGCGGATAATATTTTATATAAACCCATGTACCGCGATATCCCGTATTGAAACGGGATTGGTATTGTGCTAACATCCGTGAATGTAGGGAAACAGGTTGGAGGGATCCAACTGTATTCCTTAAATAATTGAATTTGTTTCAATGTTGTGTGTTGATTATTTATAATCTCTGTGTGATATTCTTTATGATTGAAATCATTGAAGGCTAAAATTTAGCCGAATATAAATTTTGGTATCGTTAGATACCGGAAATAAATAAAAATTTGATTTTTTGAAAATTCAGGTTGAAAGTTTATATTAAAATTTATTTTTGAGAATTGGATAAATTTAAAAGAAGGAATTTTAAAATAATAAAGTTTTATTTTAATCTTATTGAATAAAATTTCAAAATATGGGAAAAGCTTTAATAAATGGATTTCGGCCAATATTATTCAGAAGTTGAAGAATTTATTCAAAATAGGATTTTAAAGAGTTTGGAAAATGAAAGAATTTGTTTTCTTTAAAAGGAATTTTTTTTAAAGGAAATAAAATTTGAAATAATTTGGGAATTGATTTTAGTGATTGAAAATAAATCTTTTGAAAATCCATTTGGAAATTTATTTGGGGTTTTGAAAAGAATTTGGAATCAATTTGAAAATTGATTTGGGGTTTAGTAGAAATTGATTTCAATAAGAGATTTGAATGAAATTCACTTGGTGTTTAATTTCTTGGAAAATCAATATGGAATTTGATTTGGTTGTTTTTGAAATCAATTTTAAAATTGAATTATTGTTGAAAGTGAATATTTGAAATCGATTTGAAAATCGTATATCAGTGGATATTTGGAAATTTAGATTCACCATGGAATTTTAGGAAAGGGAAATTTGTTTAAAAAAATAAACATTGATTTATTTTTGAAGTGTGGAAATAAATTTACGGATTTGGAACGTAAATTAAAGTAAATCGATAAGGATTTATTTAATTGGTTTAAATGAACCATTTTGAAATGAAAGTGTATCCTCCCTGGAAAGCCGAATAAAATTTCTGAATAGCTTTGAAATATATATACATACATACATACATATATATATATATATATAAAATTCTAGAATTGGTTTTGAAAAGGATACTTTGGAGAAATTAACTTCTTAAGTTGTTTTAAATCCTTTAAGTAAAGATTTATTAAGTTGATATAGAAATGATTTTTTCTAAGATTTAATCAATAATTGTTTTAGAAAATATTTATTTAAATAGTTATACTCTATCTACTAATTTTATTTTGAAAATTAGTTTGGGCTTAAATTATATGTAATATTGGTATAATATTTTTTATAACTAATATTTAAGTAAAGTGTTTAAAAGAAAAATAGTTTTATTTCAAAGTGTTTTCCCGATATATTTTGGATAAGTGTTATAAATTATTTTAAAATATTTGAACTCGGCAGATTTTCGGTGAAAATGAATAAATATTTGGAAGTGTTTTCCGCGTAGGAAAATGATTTGAAATTTGTTTTCAAAAGCTGTAAAGGTGAAAAGTGTTATTTGTTTTCAAATGGTTGAAGTGTGGAAAAATATATCTTGTAAAGATATTTTTGGAAAATAAATAATTTGGGAAATTATTGGGAATCTGGTGATGTTGTGCATATCTATTGATAGTTAAATAACCGACTATCGATATTTACCTTTAAATTGGTATTTGTTGTGATTTGCTTGAATTTGAGTGCTCCACTTATTTTAAAATAAGCGCTCGTTATTCGGTTTAGCCGGGAGAAGACCTTTGGGTCATGAATCCCATTCCGAATAGTGATACGTCATAATGGATAGCATTTGAAGACCGGTGTTGAAGACCGGATATTTTTGGAAACGGAAGGATTACCGTCGAATGTCTCTACATCGGTTGATCTCCGATATAGAGATTTTATCACCCTTTGTGATGGGAATTCCGGACTTGATTAGTGAATATCCGGATTGCAAGGGGTTCTTTTGGAAGTGCCTTCGGTTCCGTTCGATCCCGGAACGGACTTGTATGGATGTGTGTCTGACGTTACAATTTGAGATGTAAAGCTAATTTCTATCAAATACATTTTTGTTGGTGGCAAAGAATTTATTCTCTTAGCTTAACACCCTTCTCTGAGACGTACGAGCTCAGAGCTTATGTAGTTGATGGTTACTAGTGATACATTCCCAATTTGGTAATGTGGCATACGAAGTGCTGCTGATCATTTGTTGATCAAAGCATAGCTTTTGTGAAAAGCGTAGCTTTGTGGACGAGACTTCGTCGGACCTCACAACCCGGTAATGGTCAAAACAGGAAAGATGCAGCAAGGATATAGGGAATAGCTCCCCTTAGGGTATGTGCATTTCCTTCTGGATAGAAGTGGTATCATGGTATAGAGCCCAGATACTTAACTTTTGTAGATATCGCAATTATATATGACTTTGTGATTGTTGTTGGTTGAGGATCCTCGGATAAAGGTTGTTTACAACCGGGGGATGGCATACTCGTGTCAGTAGTTACCTACTTTTGCAGAGGTAACCCGGCCTTGTGTTGGCAGAGATTCGGTTAGGTTCTCGGGCGTTCTTCCAGTGGCGTACCCATGTGGCAATGGAAAGTTCCTTGGCCTGACTATTTGTTGGAAAATCCAAAGAAACAATATGAGCCTTGTATGGTTTTAGTTGTATAACCTGCCATTTACTTATGGTGGCGCCTCACTGTTTAGATGGTAGCTATAGTAGGCATACGATAATGGCCGTATGCTGGCTAAGATTTATATTATACTTTAGAAATATTTTCCTACACTTTGCACTTATAGTAATAATATCAAAGAAATTTCTGCGTATCAAGCATGTTTGACTATCATAAGGAGAAATCTTCTCCGATTCTGCGTTTGCATTGTGTGTGTGAGGGAGGCCTTATGGCAGTTACATTTTCTAAAAGCATTGCGGATCTATTTTAAAATATTTCTTTGTTTGTTTTTAAAGAATAACTGTTTTAAGTTCTCACACCAGTCCCATGACTGACCTGGAGTTTATTGTTCCCTTCCTAAACTCTGGGTGCCCACCAATTTCCACGCGGGCAGCCTAGTGGCAGGTTATCAGGATATTCTGGAATTCAGGAGGTGCTGTGGAGCTCTAGGAGCAAGCTGGATGGCGAAACGTGTCACTTGTATATGATATTATCTTTTCTGCTGTGTATCCACTTGTAAGGACAGGTTTATATAACTGTCCATTATTGTGTTGTGTTGTATATTGACTCTGGTGATGTAATGTATAAAATGTACAGTTCTTTTGATTTAAAGATTATTCATTTATCTATTATATGTTGTCCCGATGCGATTGTGAGATTCTGATATTGTTTCTGTTGCTTCTTCTTTCTTTCTTCTTCTACCTCTTCTTCTTTAACCATAACAATTCGGTTTTTCGGCCTTCGATTGCTCGGCAGTTAACACAGTGGACGTATTAATGTCGATTTTCGAAAGTCGAAAATCCAGCTTGTTATAATGCATGTGTACCCCGAGTTGCCAGATTTCATATTTTATTCGTCTTATTCATATTTTTGAGAAAAGTAAAATAGCTGCAACTTTATTTCATTTGTTTTAAAAGCTTCAGTTGCAGTGAGAAGTGCATTAATGGTAGTTTGAGTGTAGCTCTCTTTCTTTCAGATCTGGGTTCATTGGTCTTGAAGCAAATATTGGTGAGCGTAAAAAACTCACATTTTCTAATTTATACATATTTCTTCATTTTCTACGTGCATTCCACTTTTGCATTTAAATAAGTGAAGCTTGAAATTCTTTTCTACAAGATTGTTTTAAAACTATTTTGGCCTAAGTTAGAATTCGTAGTTGCCTCACTATTTATACTTTCTGAAATGTGGCGCTGTATAGAAACCAGGCCTATCTACTTCCAAAAGTTTTATTTCACATGCAAGTATAAATATATTGCCCGGGTTATAGTTTTATGCAATAATTGTGTGTAAACTGTTAGTAGAAAACGAAAACAGAGGGTAACATAATTGATGAAAAAAAAACTAGACAAAGATAATTCATGTGTTGTGTATAATTTAATTCGTGAGTTGTGTAAAATTTAACGCGTGTGTATATAATTAGTGTCCAGGTCTATATTTTAGGGTTGTAGTTTAATACGTGCTTGATGAACTACAAGTCCAGTCATCAAGTGTGTTACGTGCATTAGTATATTCCCAGGCCATCATCTATTCAACTTCATTTGTGAGTGTAGAGTTTGTGTATCCAGGATTTATATTTCACGTGCGTATAGTGTAATATGTCCAGATTTTCACATACTTTTGATCTATATTGTTGTGTTGTTGTTAAGTAGAGTTGCCAGGTCATGCAGGTGGTAACTTCATCATTTGCATGAATATAAATCAAACGTGGGTGAGAATTGCACATTGGCTTAACACGTTATTTACCCCTGGTAAATTATAACTTAAGAGTGTACAGGTGTGTGCACATTATTTTGGTGCAAGTCTGGTGTGAAGTAGTGTTGCGTGCCGTGTGTGCATGCATAGTGTATATATTACCCAAGTCCTTTACATTTTCGTTTATTTATATGTATACACTGGTTATGATATATGGAGTATTGCCCAGACCATTATTATCTGTCATGCGGACATTTAGTGTCCAGAGCATTTGCAATATTTTGATGATTATATAAATGGTGTGACCACTATTATAAATTTATATTTGAACCGATGTTTGGTTTTAAAATGAAATTTTATTGCCGTTATTTTTCTAAAGGATTTTTACTCCGGTGATATATTTTTGAAGCGTGTTGTTTTGATGAGATTTTGACGAACAAAAATTACTGTTGCTTTGACTTCAGTAACCGTCAATTTTAAAGTGAAATTTTAAGCGGTTATCCCGTAATGCTGATTTGATATCCGTTTTTACGGCGTTTTGTGTAGCGCAACTTTCTTGTCGAAATTGCTATAGTTGTTGCTGTTTTAATCACGTGTTTTTAAAATCATTTTAAAATAAAATTGTTTTCAAAAATTTTACAGTTTGCGCTTTCAAAAGAATGAGGAAGCGATTTAAACGCTTCGGCAAAATTGAGGACTATGTACCCTCAATTTTACTGATTCGGTTAATTCTAGACTTGTCCGTTTGAGAACGTAAAATGTTATTTATAAATAAATACACAATTTTGCACTTTTAAGGAAATGACGAAGAGATTTAAACGATCTAGCAAAAGTGTGGAGTATGGAACCACACTTTTACTATTTTGGTTAATTCCAGAATCGTTAATTGAAATATTTGTTGTTTGATGATTTTGATGATTTTATTTGGCTATCGAGCCACTCTGCTGGAACTTCAGGTCATATGATGGACCTTCGGGTCGATTACCAGTACTAGACCTTCGGGTCATCTGTTGGACCTTTGGGTCATTTGTTGGACCTTCGGATCATTTGTTGGGCGCCAAAAATAATAGTACTGGGTAGGCTTCGGCTATTTGACATGAACGTGCGGCGTAACTAAAACTCTCCATCTGCTGGGATCAATCCATCTTTTATGTTGATTTTCTAGTTATCTTATTTTGATTTCTAGATTTGGTGACTGCTGATTTGCCTAGTTATCTTAACTAACTTCTAGATTTTTGTGTACAGCTGCTTGGAATTCAATTGTGAATTTCGAAGTGGATTTTGATGATGTTTAATGGGATTTCTTCCTTTAAACTATGCTAATTACTATGTTGTATAGTCTCACCCGAGACTATAATTTTGTGTATTGTCTCATCCGAGATTATAATTTTGTGTATAGTCTCATCCGAGATTATAAATTTGCGTATTGCTGTTTTGAATTCAATTGGGAATTTAAAAGCTGATTTTGATGGAGTTTAAATTGAGATTTCTTTATTTAAACTATGGTGATTATTTATGTTGAATAGTCTCTTTCGAGATTATTGATTTTGATGGAGTTTAAATTGAGATTTCTTTATTTAAACTATGGTGATTATTTATGTTGAATAGCCTCTTTCGAGATTATTGATTTTGATGGAGTTTAAACTAAGATTTCTTTATTTGAACTATGTTGATTATCTATGTTGTATAATCTCATTCGAGATTATAGTTGAATTGCTTAAGTGTTGTTTATCACACACTTATTTCTGAAGTTTAAATTAGACTGATCTGTTTATTATTTTCTTATAAATAATACTCGGGTTAGACCGAGTTATTTCAGGATAATCGCTATCTCTGATTCAGTTGCTGCTTCAGCTTTTGGGATTTCACTTCGTCGTTTGTCTAACTTCGAGGCATTTCTTTTTGGTGCATTGACTCATGGCTCATGTATGTTGATGATATGTAAATGTACATTGGGTTCATGTGAACCATCGATCATTGTAGCATGTCTTCCAGACTTATCTTCCTCTATATATCTGATATTTCTGTTCTGATGTGATTATACTATCGGTGTTGTTATTATGAGATGTTTTGAATTTTTATTAAGCCACCGTAGTTTCATTTTAGATTTGGATTGAATATATATCTTTGGGATTAATTTACACAACTCCTATCGATGTAATCAATACTCGTCTAAGGCATAACTTACGATGGTCGCTTCTATCAAGCCTTATTCTTCGCAATAGCAGATGTTATTCCTTATAATAACCTTTGTTATTGTGAGCATAGAAGTTGGCGTCACAAATTACAAAATCAGAACTTGAAATCTACTCACTTGATTTTTTTTGACTAGAGTGATTTTCCACAGTGATATCTTGATTTTCTGTATCCTTTACTTATAAATTACACTCCAAAATTATTTTCTAAACTTGAATCATGTTAATCCAACATATTTTGTTAAATAATTTAAGCTTATAAGAGAATGGATAAAGGATTTTGGAATTTGAATTTGTCTCAACCTCTGTAAATCTAAAACAGAACAATTCTTCTTGTTTCTAAACATGCATCCCACATTCTCATATATTCATATATATGCAAGCAAATTTACAATAATCATCTTATACAGATCAAAATGTATTTAAAAAGCGGTTTACTCACCTTTATATTTATGCAAACAGAGAACCTGGACCTGCTTTTGAAAACTGAAGATGATGATACTTTGATTGCTTAAAAACTGGAAGCTGCTTTAGCTCTTGAACTGGAATAATTTGAAACTGCTGCTTGACTAAAATTTGAAACGGGTTCGAGCTAGTCTTAGCATGCAGTAGTTAGATTGTTGTTGAATTTGAATTCTCTGATATATTTTTTAGATCAGTTTGAAAGATGGAGAAAATAGCCTGGTTATATTTTTGTTTTTACAATTTCAAAAAAAGAATTTGCCACTTGTTATCATAAGCTTACAATTGTTTATTTCTCATATCCATAGTTTTACAAATGTCATTTGCTAAGTTAATTGTTTTTAAGTCCTTGTTCAAATTTAATTTTATAACTTTGTTTTTAAACCCTTACTTAAATTTTATTAAATTTTATACTTAACTCCTTTCATTTAATTAATTTATAGATCATTTTTTTAAAAAGTTTATATATATATATATATATGCACATACTAAGAAAATGTATTATGTTTACAGATGTATATTAAATCTTTTATCAAATTCTATTCAAGTTTGGACTATTATGTTTTATATTTTAAACTTAAATATATTTATAACTTAGTTCGTATGCATTTTTAAAAGAAAGAACTTCTAAAAAAATTATTTAATTTCAAAAGTTATGAATATATATAAACTAAAATCTTGTATTTATTCTTATTATTTTTCATTCAAATCAAATGCTTTGAAATTATTTTACACATATATACATAACTATATGCTCATGCATGTATATGCTTAAAATTTCAATATAATAAAGTTCACACATATCTATTAATATATTAATTAATTTACTATAATATATATCATTTTCAGATATTTATATTCCAATATTTATCATAGTTTCAGTTACATCCCGATGTCCTTTATTACCAAAATTTTGTCTGTTCACTGAATAAAACCAGTTTATTATCAATTATCAGATGCCAAAAATCCGGGTTATCACATATTTCTTCAAAGTAACTATTTTTATAAACATTTTTATAAAACAAGTTTACAATTATTAATTATGATTTAAAAGGGGGTTAATAAGGTTATTAAATCACTCTAATAACATTCAATCCATGATTCAAATACTTAAATAATTCAGATAATTAAATATGAAGTGTCTGAAATTCCAGGTCGTTACATTGATCCTTTAAAATAATATTTTGAAGATAACGGTAAGTATAAAAGGTTTTGGGTTTGTAGTAAACAATGTTTTAGTAATATTTGTTTTTAACCCTTTTGATTATACTTATGAATATAATTAGATCTTTAAAAAGAATGTTTCATACATAAAAATTAGTATAAAAGGTTTTGATTTATAGTAGATTATGTAATAGTAACATTTGGTTTTAGTCCTTATGAATATACTTGTGAGTGTACTTTGATCTTTAAAAATAATAGTTCAAAGATAATGTTAAGTATGTAATGTTTTGGAAAAAGGCACAAAAAAAGTAAAGGTTTAATTCAATAAAAGAGAGAAGGGGTTTATAGTAACAATGTTTAAGTGCATTTGTTTTTGACCTCTTTGATTATGTTTCAAAGTGGGAATCTTGTTAAGTGATTTTTTAATATTCTTATACTTTTAAGATATATGAATATATTTTGAAGAATGCAAAGTGTAGAAATGAATAGTGAAGTAGTAGAATACATGTATATATCTTTTGTAAAGATATTTTAAATATATATGCAAGTATTGATAAATTAGTATTATCAAAATATGGGGATTAGAAGTCGCTTGAGTGACTTAATCGTGTTTGTGTATTTACTCGTTTATGGAAAGTACTTCGTCATATACTTGGCACTAAAGTCGAATAATCGAAAGAGATGTAAGCGTATGAGGTCTAATTTCCATGTATGATCATTTTCATTTCGTATTAGATAGTTGACTTCTTAACTAACAAAATTGACCAAATTACTTGGGAAGTATATAAATGCATCATGGGCTTATACAGTTTGAGATCTCATAAAAATGACTCATTCATATGAAACATATCTTGCTTTAAGAACATGTATTCGTTATCCCCCAAGGAAGACTCCTATATATCATCTGCTTACTTAGGTATTACTTACTGAAAATCGCTTCAAAATGGATATATGAGTTCTATGTTTTGGAAGTGTTTGCGGAACAAAATGTTATAGAGTTGCATTGTCTATCCTAAGGATAACTCCAAGGGAGATGTGAGCATTAATATTCCGAAAGGTGCTATCATGTTATACTGTCAATCTTGAGGGAGGCTCCAAGAGAGGACATCGTTAGCATTCGTCGAAGGACTTATGTTAGAATCCATATAGAGATTCATGAACTGTTCAAGGTGATGATGGCTCATGTGTTGTGACGCTGGAATCCATGAAGAGATTCGAGATCTATTCAAGTGATGAAGACTCATGTGATGAGAGCTGAACGTGACATCACCATTGGAAATGATAGAAAATGGAGTAGGTGTATAGCCAGTGGGTTTAGTTAACCCAAGGATATATCAAATCCATATCTAGTTATGCATTTGTTTGATTAGTTGGTGGAGATAAAGATACTCGGTATCATATGTTAAGGTATGGACCAGCTATGTTTTCCTTTGTGGTATATTTTATCTGGAGATATACATCACTTCGAAATGTAGGTTCTAACCCTTGCTAGGAGGTCGGCCTTAGTTTATTGGGGATACCTTTCAATGGAAATATATATGCGAACCCAACCCTTAGCAGTTTTGATTGTATACCTAATATTATTATAATGTGAGATGCAAGCAGTAAAGCTATTTTCTGATTTATATTCAACACACTAGACATTATCTATTATATCCTCTTATTTACTTATTAGATGGTCTTGGTTCTTTTGAGGGGGAAACCATTATTATGATTCGAATGGTATCAAAAGATACTATTATATCTTTAGGTATTTCTTAAGTTTCCCACACTAGACTTATGTCTGACTCATGGTTTTGTTTTTCCCTTAAATCCTTAGGTGCTCTTTTAAGTAGTTAGAGAAAGGAAAGCTTTCATTAAATATACTTTGGAGCTTCAAAAGACAGGCTAGATGCTCTTATGTACCATTGTTTTTTCCATTTTCGCTACATTACTAGCATGTATATATCAGCATTGTGAAGACATGAAGTTATATCTATCCAAGCTAATGATATTGCTTAGCTTAGTAACTCTGAAATGTTATGTAACTTAGAGTATTCCTTTGTACTGTCTTTTGATATTATATATTAACTTTCTGTTGTGAAATTCAAATGTTTTGTTCTTCCTTTCTCATTCTTTCTTTTTTATTTTTACCTTAACAATTTGTCATTTTGGCACTTTGGTCTTTGGCACATGAATACCGCGGATGTACCAGAGTCAACATTTGGAGATCAAAAAGGCGAGTTTGTTATATTTGGTATCAGAGCTAAAAGTTAAGTGTGAACATTGGCTTTGGTTGGGTAAACTCATCTGAGTTAGGGTAAGCGATGCCTTAGAATGAGTAGAGTGTAGTGATGTGTGTGTATGAGAGCATATTTGTATTTTTTATAAATGTATACCTTAATGGTATTTTAGGTACAAAAATTAAAAGATCTTATATATAGGAAATTTATATAAGTATGATTTATAAGGTGTAGTTTAATTAATATAAATATTAATGGTATTCTTTTAGTATCCCTCATTGATTACTGCATTATGGTTGACCAGTTTTTGAGCATTATTATCATATGTAGATTGATTAGTCATGCTCGGCTAGTTTATGAGCATTGTTATCATTTATAAATTGATTAGTCATGCTTAACCAGTTTATGCGAATTTACTTTCTCTGACTGATTTGTTTGATGGGTGCTCGATTAATTTTTTAGCATATACTATCTCTTATTGATTTTTGATTTGTGTTTAAACAGTATGAATAGTTTACCTTTTTACTACATTAGTTTGGTACACAGTATTTATGGGCATTGAAAAGAACACCTAGTGAATTGAGTTTCATGGTTTGACTACAAGGCGTTCGGTGATAATAAACATAGTTTATTATAAATTTCTAAGAAAGCAACTTTGTATGAGTATGGTTTATGAAATATGATTTATAAACGGAAAGCATTTGAACTAGTATTATAAGGACTTAAATCCTAATATATTTGAAAATGGTTCCTAAGATTTTAAAGAAAATAATAATTGTATTATTTGGAAGTATTTGTGAGTACTAACATTTTGAAAAGAGTTTAAGATTTGTTCGAGTTCGAAGTTGCTCTTGGAACTGACGAGTCAGTTCATGAACAAAGTAGTTTATGTTATCTAGTTCAAGTGGCTCGAAATTGACTAAAAATGGGAGAGAGTTATGTTCGGTTGGTAAGCACTTCTCATGAGTATTACTCTTCATGGTAAGGGATATATGGCATGACTTGGTAGGACTCGTTTCCTTGGTATCAGTTTGGAGTTACTCGATCTATTTATATATTTTCTATGGATTTTAAAGAAATATTTAGGAAATTTGCTAATAAATTGAGATCGTGATATTTATTATGATTTTATAAAGTATTTGATGCTACTTTGAAAATGATTTTGATTTAATCCCAAAAAATGTGATTTGATATACAAAAGGTACATGTATATATATTATTATTTCAAAGGATTTGAGATAAATTTTGGGTATTTATTTCTAAAGTTTTTCTTTAAAGAAATCTAAATTAAAATAGAGAACAATAAAATATAGAGTAGTGTAATAAAGAGTAAATATAGACTTTGATATGAGCTTTCTGTAGAAATGATTTTTATGCAAATTATGTAGGGAGTCCAATTGGTAGTGGCATAGCCTAAATAATTAAGAAACCTTTTCTTATTTTCCTACTATAGTAAAAGGGCATCTAATAAATAAGTGAAACTCTGATAAGTTATTATATTGGTACTTATATCCTATACATTAAGGGCGGTATGGTATATTCATCGTAGTTTTATGTGTTTGGTTCATAGTTTTCATTTGTTGGAACGAAATTGTAATGACCAGTTATTTCGAACCGTTCAAATCGACAATCATCCACTCATGTCAGACTTAAATTGCTCAAAACAACATGTTGTTAATTTATATTTAGCAAAACCTAACACATACAGTAAATAAATCAATCACAGAATCACAGACACAGAGTAATATAACAATAAGAAGCGGAACAGATAAATAATAGTTCATGAAGCTACTGTATAAACATAAGAGTTTACAATAAAATACAATAGATATCTCGAGTGCAATATAATATCTAATATAGAAACAATTGACAAGTCTGAACTAATCAACTGGAAACAACTGAGAGGCTGAATAGACAAAGATTGATCTTCAAGCAAAGCTCCAAACTCCAAAGATGGGTCTCAAATGCTGTGACACTCAGTCCGACTCGAGCATAAAGCAAAACACAAAACACTCGAGTCAGGATTAACATTCTTATACCAGTAAATTAACTCAAGTGAAATGTCAACTGAAATACAAGCAACTTAAAGGATGTTTGGCATTTCCATCCTCTAAGGATCCGTGGAACTACCTACTATGTAGTAATATACGCTATTATAATATGTCTATCAGTAAAGTAAAGAATTAAAATAGCGTTAAGGCTTTACCCATATCACCCTTAACACATTTTATACATTTACATAGTTTATATGGTACCATAAGCTCCTCCATGAGGCTTACTCAGAGGGCACTGCGTAGGTATGGTATAAAACAAAGTCGTAAAAGGTGAGATAAGGCATGTGACAAGGCATGTGAGGCAATGCCAGGGTAGAAATACCGTTTGCACTCACGGACTGGTCGTAACGCATAGCAGCTACAACCGCCCACCTCGAGACACATTCCCAAATCAAAGGTGCACTCAATCGAATCACAAAAGCAACAGAATGGTATCGAAGAAATGTGCCCGATAGGGGAAGAGACCCCACTTGGCCCGGTATACCTCTTGTTTTAGCCACATCAAGCTGACTCACGGAAGTCAGGGCTATGCTAAAACCTCATATAGAATCGTCGCCAAACCATCCTACTTCATTCTAGAATCTCCACCATCCTACTTCAAAGGTAAGCTCAAGGCGAAGCATGAGGGACTTCTTCAGATATTTCTTAAGCCCGAAGACGAATTTAAGATTCTTCTTATAAGGAGTAGAGATGTGCTCGAGACCATACTTAGACAAGGCTTCAAAAGATGCTACATATTCAGAAACAGTCGACTTTCCTTGTTTGAAATTAAGGAAACGTCGAGCAAGAATAGCCTTCTCGGATTCTGGAATAAACTTGAGTTCGAATCTCTCATGAAACTGATCCCACTGTAGAGTGGACTCATCAATCTCAGCAATAAGAAGATCATACCAGTGTAAAGCTCGTTCTTGCAACATACTAGATGCTACAAGGACTCGGTAATGACTAAAGATCTCCATACGACTAAAGATACACCCACAAGAACTGAGCCATGCCTCAACCTCTAAAACAGTCTCGGTGACTTCAAAGATCTTGCCGCTAAAATGAGTGAAGTCGCTACACATGCGCGCAAACGTGGATTTGCGCGGAGGAGAAGAGTGAGCTGGAGTGGGACGCTGAATGATCCGAATAAGCTCAAGGATCTGATCGGTAGACAAATATACGCCTTCAGGACGAGAACCACTAGACGGTCCCGCCGTCGAAGAGCGTCCTCTACCTCTACACGACATAGCTGAAAGATAAGATAAGATGTGATTATTCACAGGGTAAATAGATATATTAGCAATTCAAGTGCAAAAGTTGAGGAATACTACGGAATATAATTAACATTCCTAGACATATTCCTTTCTTTCTACCCCAAGGGAATTAAAAAGGGACAAGGCAAGGTTAAGGTGAAACTGATCATGATTAAGGGATGATGTATATGGATGTATTATATCTGATGTATGGTATCTCGTATGCTATTCTGTATATATTACATTATATTCTGAAACAATTCTCTGATACCAAGCTGTGACGCCCCACCCCGAGACCTACATTAGTAAAGAGAATTACTAAGTAATCATGTCTACTAATGCAGAGAATAGGGCTGGTTAAGGGCGACCATCATAGTAATACGTTAGTTAAGGTCTAAGCATGTCAATTATGTCTTGATTTTTTTTTCATTACCTCATAAGTGGTAGACACGCTTAGTCCCTAACTAATGCACACTATGGTGGATTCGGAACATTTCAGAAATAATATAATATACATGCAGATAGAAAACATCAGTCACAGAACAGCAAAACCAGATCAGAGTATATATATATATATATATATATAAATACATACATCACCATACATCTCCATAATAATACATCATATATAAGTAGCATGGACTACCGAATCACATATACACCCATCCCACAAAATAATATACAATAAGACACATAAAAGCAGACGACGCAAAACGTCATCCAAGCCAAAATGATAAGTCCAACAAAAGCGATCTAGTTGATCCAAGAAATGAAGCAATCTAAACTAACCTGCAACTCGGTCTGAACCGAGTGAAAAACACACGGGTCAGGCAAGCTAAACTTATTAGCAGTAAGGATCTCAATAACAAGCGGAATGGTGAGAACCACTCCTTTGTTACCAACGGAACAACATGTTATTCATCATATCATTTATAAGAAAGGGGACATCGGGGATTCATCTATCTATTTCAAAGGAATTCAATAAGTAACATACATATGGTTTCTCTTAAGGACATCTCTAAGCAAAGTGGATAAGGGATGAGAACCATATAATAACTTCATAAAGAAACATCAAACCATCATATTCTATCATAAGAACTCATTAAGAGTTAAAGGAAATCATAATTGAAATCACCATATAGAATAATATGAATGTAGCCTATATCATACTCAAGGCCATACTCAAATAACAAATCAAAAAAAGGTGAAATCGAACATAGAAAACTTCATAGAAAATTGCACGTGCTTTTCATCTTGACTAGTACTACTATTATTTGGTACCATACATCGTGATGACTTGGGGTCATTAACATCTTAGCATCGTGATCATCTTGATTGACTATAGTCGACTATCGCGATGACACCCAAATCATAAAATCCGAGCAAACATCATGATGATTGGAATCTAGTAATGACATCAAGAACATCGTAATGATTCCAATCTTATACTCGGTTTGTAGTACTAATAACATCTTGAATGTGTCACAACATCTCGAATAGGAACCCAGTGGGTGTTAATGTACGTCCCATACCATACATTCGCACCTATTGGTTTACTAATCGTCAATCGATGCCACATTAGAAAACAGTCATAAAAATCCAAATCAAACATACACCACCTCGTCTCATTGGCGAGTGTAAAGCATCCAACTTCATTGTGTCTCATACTTTGATGAGTCTAAAGTGACATCAAAACTTGTCTCATTTCATCGACAAGTAAAAGTCCATCTTAAACATCACAACCATCATCAATTTATCATAACAACCCTGCCTCATGTCCTCGGCAGGTAAAAATATCAACATCGCTTAATATCTTATTCTTATACGCTGAAAATCATCCAAATACGCTATAATATATTTAGAATAATTTTATAGAGAAAACAGGATTTTTAAACAATTTTTAGAGATTTTTAAATAAGTTATATAAGGAAAAATCTGTTCGTTAAACAGATTATCTATTTATAAAATACTTTTTAAAAAATAATTGCTTAAAAGCCCTTTAAAATGTCTTAAAAACATTTATTTAATCAACCATAACTTATAAAGAATTTTCATAAACTTATTCGAAACCAAAATCAATTAAAACCACCGAAATTTTCAAATATCGACATTTATCGATATTTAGATTGAAACAGAATTTAAATTCTTAAAATTTTCAAAACAAGCCAATCATGGTCGGATAAAAGATTTAAACATTCATCATCAAAATAATTCATACAATATTCAAAATCATCGAAATATGTAGTGAAACAGTTAACGAAAGTACTATTAGAAGCAAAAGAAAATCAACCAAGAAACTGAGTTTTTGTCTGAGTTTGGACAGTCGTTTGGGTTACCAAAACAACCCAGATTTCAGCGATATTTTTTTGCATTATACAACCTCATGATGACAATAACATATCCAAAACTTGGAGCAATTCGCTACAAAATGAAAGAGTTATGATTTTTCAAATATAGCACTTTTCAGCAAGCACAAAAAAACAAGATTTTTGGCTGTTTTGAAACAAGGATTTTCTATATCAAAACAGATCATAATTTCATGAAAATTTCTGAAACATTGTACAACTAAACTTCTGCAATATATCAAAAACTTGGCGCAAATAGCTAAAAATTGAAGAAGGTATAATTTTTCTAAGTGGTGTATTTTCGGCCAATACACAGAGGTCAGTTTTTGACCAATTTTAAGCATTAATATACCATATCAAAACAACTCAAAATTAAACAAAAATTTACAAAAACGTATTGTTGCCCGACTACAGCAACATATCAGAAACTGAGATCAATCAGCTAAAATCTGGAAAAGATATTATTTTCTGAATATGATGCATTTTCGATCAACAAACAGAGGTAAATTCTTGGCCGATTTCAACCAATAGTTTCCTATAGAAAATTAACTCAAAATTAAATTAAAATTCCAAGAAATGCAGAGTTTCCTGACTACAACAAAATATCAAAAACTGAGTTCAATTTGCTAAAAATTGAAAAAGATATGATTTTTCTAATATGACCTATTTTCGGCCAAAACACAAAGATCAATTTTTGGCCGACTTCAACCAATAATTTCCTATAGCAAAATGAATCGAAATTCAGTGAAAATTTTCAAAAAAATACTGCTACCCGATTACAACAACATATCAAAATCTGAGCTCAATTCTCTTAAAATTGAAGAAGATATGATTTTTTCAATATAGGGTTTTTTCAGCCAGCAAAACTGAAAACAAAGTCGATAATTTGAGCAATTCCATCAACAATTGATAGCAAAATTTGATTTTTTTTAGCTTTAGCTTGCAGTAAGAAACTCTTACCTTGCTTACCACTTGATTTAGAAATGGTTTCAGCAACAATATGATGGATTTTGAAAGGAAATTGCCTTCAAGAGCCTGTAAATTGCAAAATAAGAACATGCAAAACAAAAGAGAAAAGGTTACAAACACTTCAATACAAACTCAAGATTTGATGAATAAATTCCTAGTATTGGATGTGATTACCTTGTATATACTCTAGTTTGAAGACTCTCTTCTTTAATTTGCAAAAGATTTGGTGAAATTTGGTTTTAGATTGAGATAGTCATGGGTTTTCTGTTTTTGTTTTAGAAGAAGAAGAAAGGAACGAGCAAGAGGAAAACAACGTACAGGTTATTTTCTTCTTTCCTGGGGCATCTAGAGTGGGTTTAGGATCTAACTCATATACCCATTAAGCCCAATAATAATACTTAGTGAAATTTACTAAGTAAATGCATACATTTCACCTTTTTAACAATATAAACTCATATTTTCTTATTTTGAAGCAAAGTTAAAGTTATACATAAAAGTGTATGTAAACAAAAATTGTTTCCTCAACAAAATAAAATTTATTTTAACAATAAAAATTTATTTTTAACATTAAAACCCCATTTTTTAACAATATTTAACACTTTACACAATTTTAGTGCAAAAACACTATTTTTAGAGTATAACTTGATCAAAATTTACTCTCTTAGTCAAATAAATTGTAACAAAACATTCTAACACTTTTAAAACAACAAAATAACATTTTCACACAATATTTCATCTTTTTTTGGCAAAGCCAGCGGGGTTAACTGGCCCCCTTCCAGTTTATTGCAACACAATAAAAATGACTCAAAACAGGCTTTGAATCAGAAAAAGAAAGTACTGGGATAACAAAGAAGATAACAAAGAAAATACAAAGTACATACATACATCATCTCCAGCTATCAATCATAATGCACAATTTAAACCAAATTTATTCTAATAAAAGACATGTTTTCTTCATATTTTTCTCTTATATTCAATAAAAAGGATAATATTAGCAATAATTACCAATATTATCACATTGACTTAATTAAAATATAGTAAATGACTAATCTCACTCCAATACCTCAAAATAATAATTTAAAAAAAAACTTTATTTCCATCAATTTGCATTTATTTCAAAAATTAAATGTTGAAATACATCACTTGGTAAATTTATTAACTCAAATTTACCTAAATTCCCATATTTTTCATTTTATTTAACCAAGACACCAAACAATGAATTTTAAACCCAATATTTAACTCCACACGTATTGTTTATTTGAAATACACAATTTAAACCAAATTTATTTCTTCATCATATTCTATTCACCATATTAAATTATAACTATCATTATAATTTAATATCATCAGTAATCTCCAATACCAGGGTTGTTACAATGGTCATTTCATTTCAAATAGTTCATACTTCATATCAAAATATCATATTCAATTCAAAACCATATCAATTTGATATCATTGTTCACTTTAAATAATATTCATTTCCAGAATCGTAACACTTCCAAAATTATAACACTTTCAAAATAATAACACTTGAAGTCATAACACTTTTGAAATAATAACAATTTTAATATCATAACATTTTCCAACTTAAACGGTTTAGATATTGAAAATAGTATGTATATATATATATATATTAAATAGTTATAAATTAAAATAGTTTATACATTAAAATAATTTATATACTAAAATAGTTGTAAATTAAAAATAGTTTATATTTATTTAAAGATATTATGCTGAAATAGTTTCCAAATTAGAATTTGTTTCATCCAATTCCACAAATCGATTCAAATCAACTTAAATTCCAAAATTCAATATAAATCAATCCTAGTTCCACACTTTCAATTTAAAAGGTTAAAGATTCAATTCAAATTCCCAATAAACCATTTCAATTTTTATCGATTTCAAATCCTGGTTGAACTATCTCTTCAATTCCAATAAGATCCAAAGTTTAAATATTCGAACATTTTCAATATAAGTTTCATTTAGATTTCAACATTTAACTTTAATTTTATTCAAATTGGAAAATATTCACTTAATCATTTTAATAACAATTAAATAAAATCTCAATTTTGTAAACTTAAATCAATATTAAATATGCAATCTCAATTTTATTTAAAATTGAGAATATTCATTTAATCACTTTTATCAAATCCAGTTATCAATTATATCTTTCAAAATCTCAAAATCAATAAGTTCAAATTAATTCTTATTTAAATTCAATTATTAAACAACTTAAATTCCAAGTCAACAATAATTTATCTTTCCAACCTTTATTATTAAAGTTATAAAAATCTATTTTCAAAATATTAATATAAATTTAAATAAATACTTAAACATATCATAAACCAATTAAATTAAATTTTATTAAATTAAATTTTATTAAATTAAATCTTATTATTAAATGTATTTTGTATTAAATCTTATTTTATATATTGTAAAAAAAATTATAAGAAAAATCTTAAAAATTATATTTTCAAAACTAACTTATAAATTTAAATTTCCAAAACATATAATTTTAAAAATCTAAATTTTACATGAATATTAAAAAAAATTCTTTATATTAAAATTTAGAAATCATTATTTAATAAAATCCATATATTTGCTTTCAGACTTTGGCAATCATTTTTTTTTCAAAATAGACCAATGGTGTCCGTATATAATTTTCTATTACATGGTCAAGTGATACGGATATTTATCATTTCAATCCACATTAATTTAATATTTACGGGTGTATATCATTTCAACCCGCAATCCCAAAATTTCAAAATCAATCAAAATCGTTTGGGTTTATCATTTCAATCCATAACGATTTTCTCCTAGTCTACAAGATCGTTCGGGTATATATCGTTTCAACCCCTAGGGATTTATAAACTAACAGAGAACTTACAGAGTGAGAAAAAAATGATAATAATATAACATATCAAAAACAGACAAATATCATCAGTACCAAATTTAAATATAATATATACAACAGGTTATGCTGTCATATGTCATAAAAGAACAACTGAAGATGATGGAATATCATATTTAACAATTATTAAATAACTAACAATTCCAATTTTACAGCATATTTCAATTGTCGTTACTTGTGAAATCAATTTACTAAATATAAGAATTTTAATCGAGAGTCATCGCTCACCTTTCGAGGCTAAAGAGATAATAAGAACAAGATGCGATGAATCCAAGCACAAATTTCAAAGCCAAGCACGACGAATACGAATTCGACGAACAAAGCTGATAACTTGGAATCGATAAAAAAGACAAATCAAAACAGGCAAATATATATAAATGGAAACAAAATATATAATATATTTTCTTCTTAAAACCAATATTCCATCAAACACATATTTAAAATAAAATTTCCATATTATATTTAAAAACAATAGTTATTAAAATGCATATAAATCAAGACATCTATAACATATATTAGCTTGAATTAGAAAGAAAATATAATTGATTTTTCTCTGCCAGTAAGTACATATAGGCAACAACAACCTATATACAAGCTATCATATATATACTCATTATTATTATTTTATAGAAAGACGAGAAGGATAGCACAAAGCAAACCTATATTTTGAAGTACGGTATAAATACGCAATACATATATATAATTCAATTTGAATATAAATAAGAAATTGAACATACTTTTTAATATAAAATGTAAACAAAGATTTGAATATAAGACACATATATTAAAAATATATTAAAACTATAAAATATGTATATACTTAATACGAAGAATTGTAAAGGTAAAGAACGAAAAATTAAAAGCAAGCATATAGAGATGTCACTGAATTTCAAAATATATATAGTATATACATATTTTTATAAAAGAGAAGATGAAGGCTAGTGGCACATAGATATCGGCCAGAGAAGAGAAGCTAGTCTAGGCAGATGTTTGGTGGAGGGTGATGTGGATTTCTACGAGGCTGTCAAGTGGTCGCGGCCTTAGTTGATGTGGCAGCAAGAAAATGCACATATCGCTATTTCTATTATCTTTTTTTTAAAAGGAGGCATGTCACTTATATTGCACAGGCTACAAAGGAAGTGAGGGTGGATGCTGAGGCGGTGCAATGGCGAGTTTATGGAGGTGAGTTGGTCGTGGGTTTGAAGGGGATGTGGCGGGTCTGATATGGAATGAAGGTGGCTACTATAAGAAGGGTGGTTTCGATGGTTGTGGCGTGCTTGCGGTCAGAGTGCTTGGGCGGAGCACGGAGTAGGGGAGTCGGAGGGATGGTCGCTGTAGTTGTTCGCTGGTGGAGGGGACTGGTTGCTTGCTGGAGATGATGGGTTTTGGCTACAGGATGGGTTGTACGGTGGAGTTGTAAGGCGTGGAGGGGAGGTCAGCGAGGAGGGAATTATTGTCGCGTGAGGAAGATGGCCGAAGCTAGGGGATGGGGAGGTGACGGGTTTGAAGGGAAGGGTTGTGGCATGGAGCAAAAGCAGTGAAAAAAATGAAAAGGGTTTAGCTTCAGGCAAAAATGTGAATTGCACGAGCATGCTTTCGAAAAACAAAAATGAAAGCTAAGCTCGTTTTTTTTAAGAAGACGGAATAAAAGGAAGAGGAAAGAATGAGTCACATACCCAAAATATAATGAACAGGTGGAATAGTGAAAGATAGAATTTATTTTTGGAGAATAAAACCAGTGGCTATAGGTTTCACGGTAGACAATGAATGGTCACAGTAAAGACGTACAGATACGGTTAACTATTTCACGGTTTTCGCCGTAAACAGAACACCAAAATGCACAAATGAATATACTATGGAGATCAGTAGGACGAGATGAACAGAATAGTACACAGGTATCAATGATACGATCCTCCTATCAAAAATTGATATTCGCTGCCAAAATGCTGCTAAACCGCCAAAAATAAGATAAACGGGGCTATAGCAGTCAAATTTGACGAAACAAAATACAAAATATCACTCAAAAAATAGTATATTTTTACTATATAAAAATATTTAGTTTTCGAAAATATTTTATTTCCATCAAATTAACTGATTTTAAATTGAAATTGAAGATTACACAACAGAACTAACTTCCATATTTCCCAATGAAAATCTGCCATTCTCTATGCTTCAATAGACGTGTACCAAATATCAAATTTTCATTTTCAAATTTAATTGTTTAATTTCAAGAAAATTTTTATTTTATTACATTATAAAAATCGTTAAAATTTACGGTTCGTTATAGAAATGGATTTTACGGTGATTTTTGACAGTCCAAAATTTCTAAATCATTATAAAATTTGAAGCTAAGTGTTTTTTTTCAATTATAAAGATGAGTTTATGTTACTCTTGAATTAAGAAGGAAATAAGTAAACATAAATTTAAATTTCTTTGCCATCCTTGTTAAGTAACCATTTTATGTTAGAGGAGTAACTAATAAATGTCTTTACCTTAAGGTTGTCTAAGGAAAGTAGACTCTAGGCCTGAGTTTGGATACAATTATCCCGCTCTACCAAGCTACTTGCCTAACACGACTGATAAAGAAGTATAAAATGTTGACTCTGTTATAAGACCCCGATTTATTTTGAGCCTTCGTTGGAGTTTTAGAAAGTAGAGTGAATCTGATGTTTTGTATATACTCCTAGGATGAAGTAGAGTTTTATATGAGTATAAACTTGAGTTGTGTTTTCGTGAAATGTTTTATAAGTGAGTTGTGTTTACGTGAAGTGTTTATAACTAAAGTAACATCTTTATGAAATGTTATAAAATTTGAGTTGTGTTTTTATCAAAGCTATGTTTATAAAATGCTTCATAAATGATTTTAATATTGATTGAGATACTATTTGTGTAAGTGGATGTGATATAAAAAGTAATTGGTATAGTTGAAGAAACCAATAGGTTAAAATATGCAAGTTGTACGTAGATCATTTTATTTGCATGAAATTTCTTGATGCAGGATTCGAGTACATAGTTCTTAGGTTATTTACACAGGTTCGGACAAGAATTTTTCACATGATTCACGATTGCAAACACTAAAGATGGATTCTTGATATAATTTTGAGGATTTCTATCGTAGTTTATCGCTATGTAAGGGAAACAAAGTTTCCTAAACAATGATCGAAGTTCGCACTAGTTTGGAGGTGAAATTAACGTGATCTAGCAAGTGGTCAGATCAAATGTCGCATACGGAAGGTCCATGTGCATCATACGAACTTAGGTGTATGTATATTAAGTTTTGTTCACTTATAGGAGTTCAAGGAATGACTCTTCGTTTTGTTTTGAGGTAGTTTAAATAATCGTTTAAGTAATAATCTAAGGCTGATGAGCATAAGGTACGCTTAGTAAAAAAAATTGCCCTTGTGCGATTAGAGGTTTTTTGAACTTGATGAAACCTTAAGCTTTGTCTGCTAGTAAGTTTGAATACTATTGAGTATTGATACGTGCTTGTTTCTTTTGTTAAACGATTGTGCTCGAATTTTGGAGATGAAATGTTTTAAGTAAGGGAGAATACAGTGACCCATAGATTCGAATACTTCGTATTTAGATATCTGAATTATTTAAATTTTTGAATCTTGATTAGACACAATAAAAGTGATTTAATAACCTTGTTAAACCCTTCTTAGTCAATAACACATGACTGTAAACTTGTTTTCTAAATATGTTTATAAAATAAACATTTCGAAGAAATATCGATAATATAGCCGAAATTCGTTTAATTGATAAATGGCTTTTTACTCGATATAAGTTGTTCGAACTCTTTGGGCGTGTCTAATATATTGATGTGCCATAAATTAAAACTAAGCAAATGTTTCTTGGTATAGGTAACTAAAAGGTGGTTAGAGAAGAGATTTATAAATTGATTAGGAAAGAACATATTTTGGGTTAAAGAATATATTTTATGGAGAAGTCTTAACGGCTAAGTAAAGGAGAGATAAATGGAAAGGTAAGCACATAGGGTTTTTCTTTGGTTAGCCACTAAGAGGTTTAGAAGGTAATATTGACCTCTTGTAAACACTTGCATATATACCCAATTGCACACAAATTCATTTGCCTAAGTAATGAACAAAAAGTTACTTCATCCTCTTCTCTCTTCTTTTAACTTTCAAAACCATGGAAAATAGTCTCCAAACTCCACCACTCTTTGGAAAAAGTCCTAGCACAATGTAGGAGCATGGAATATTAAATCAAACCTTGAAGGTAAGTAGCACGACCACTAAAACGTTTTGAGGCCATGAGCAATTTGGGTGAATAGGAGGATGGCCAAATTGTTGTTGTTAAAAGGAACATTTTAGAGATAACGATGAGTATAAAAGGTTTGTGTTTATAGTAAACAATGTTTAAGTAACATTTATTTTTATCCCTTTTGATTATACTTATGAATGTAATTCAGTCTTTAAAAAGAATATTATAAAGCTAATGATAAGTATAAAAGGTTTTGGATTTATAGTAAACAATGTTATAGTAACATTTGTTTTTAACCATTATGGATATATTTGTGAATATACTTAGATATTTAAAAATAGCATTTTATACCTAATGTTAAGTATGGAATATTTAGGAAAATGGATTGAAAAAATGAAGGTTTAATTTGTAAAAGAGAGAAGGAATTTATATTAATAATGTTTAAGTAACATTTATTTTTAACCTCTTTGATTATAATTTAAAGTGGGTAATCTTTTTAAGTGATTTGTGAATATTCTTTTGCCTTTGAGATACGTATATGAATATATTTTGAAGAATGCAAAGAGTAGAAATGAATAGAAGTAGTAGAATACATGTATATATCTTTTTTAAAATATTTAAAATATATATACAAGTACTGGAAAATAAATATTATTTGACTATAGGGATTAAAAGTCGCTTGTGTGACTTAATCATGTTTGTGAGATTACTCGTTTATGGAAAGTACTTAGTCCTATGCTTGTCACTAAAGTCGAGTAGTCAAAAGAAATGGTAAGTATACGAAATCAAATTTCCATATACGATCGTTTTCATTTCATGCTAGTTAGTTTACTTGTGAACTATTGAACTTAACCAAATTACTTGGGAAGTATATAAAAGCATCAAGGATTTATACAGTTTAAGATCCCTTAGGGACGACTCATTCATATGAAATGTATTTATCTTTAAGAATGGATATACGAGATCCTCGAGGGAGGACTCCTATATATCATCTACTTACTTCTAAAATAACTGGAATTAAGTTAATTGGAAATTCATTGGTTTAGTTTTTGTAACGACCCAAAATTTTCGATCCTGAAAATTCCAGATAGTTATGAAAAGAAGAAAGAGATAGAAGAAGAAAAAGAAGAAACATCAACATCTCACATTCGCAGCGGATAAAATATAATAATAAATAATAACAGTTTACAAAGAATTCTGTTCTGTCGATTAGGTTTATAGTACATCAGAGTTACATATATACAGACACTGGATATACACAATCATTATGCCTCAGATATACAATAATATAATACAGCGGAAATACTCTATGAGTTCTTGCCATCCAGCTCGCCTCCTGAGCTCGAGAACGTCCTTACATGAAAATCTGTAATATTCGGTCTGACCCGAGCATTACATCAAAGTAACACCCGGGTCAGGCTGGAAACCAGCGTCAGTAAACCTTTCGAACATGGAATACAAAAACATACAACTTATGTCTAATCCGAGGTAACTTGTATCAATTACAAATTTAAAATTTGTTATTGAAAACCTTTATTTCACACATCAATCTCTAAGTTCTAAAACTTAGATTTATTAGTCCAATTTACTTAAAACATTCCATTCAAGCTTATTGATTTCACATATCGAATCTATTTAGAATTTTATAGAGATTACAAATTGAAGTGGTTTCGGGAATTTACTAATACCCGACTCCGGTCTCTTCGATTTCAATACCATTTTATCCCAAATCATTCAAGTGAAACACAATTCAAACTTCAAATACAGGGTGTCACCTATACACATTAACATCACCAATAGATAACCACATTATCTCAGTTTAATCCCAACATATCATATCACATAGCTTCACAACGCATATCTGAGATAATGATCAATCTAAGGCATACAATATTATCCAATCATTCATAAGCAAGATTGATCGCTTCCAAAATTAATTTATCTCTAATTAAATTAATTACTAATCTTAATCACTTAGATTACCTTTACTTAACATTGATTAATTACAAACCGGTCAATTAATCACCCCTAAATTATCCTCTTTAATTACATTAAGAAATTAGCCTTTAATTAATATCATAAATTAATTGACTTCCACATATTCATATTAATTACATTTATCCTTAATTAATTACTCAAATTAATTATCTTATAATCACTTTCATCAAATAATCATCCCATGGGTTAATTATCCTCAATTAATTATCTTAAATCACTAATTAATTCAACCCTTTTACTTAATCATATTTTGTAATTCTTCATTAATTACTTCACCAAGTACTTTCACTTAATTAATCCATAAGTGATTAACTTTAATTAATCACTAATTAATTTCTTTAGTTAATTCTTCTAACTAATCATTAATTTGATAATTTCTTAAATCCTTATATTTAAAAAGATCTTAATTAAGTTTAAATAAATTAATAACACTTTAGTTACTTCATTCAATTATCAAAATCTTAATTACCTTTAAGATAAATTATCATCTTTATTAACTATCTAATCACATAAATTTAAAAACATTTATCTTTTAATTGATTAACACTAAATTTTCATTAATAAACATTAAGTTTAATCTATCTCCCAATTTTAACTTAACGAACTTTAAATTTAACCAACATATAATTCCTTAATTAAAGGTTTAAGGAAACATTTCAAATGGAAAGAAATTACTTAAGGAAAGTTTAAAAAACAACTTGAATTAAAATTTCAAAACTTTGCATTGTAAAACTTTTAAAACACGATTAAAATCTATTTATCGCCTACTTCTGGTTCAACCCGACTCTTATCGAGACTTACTTCGAGTTTCTACACTTCTTCTACACACTTTCTTTTAACTTACTTAAATTTTAAAACTATTGTTCCACTCCACACGAACATGAGTTATTCCCCGTGTCAAACACTTCCTACACGAGAGCCACTCCAGGTCATTTACGAACCCATCACCAGACACACGAAACCAACGTTGTGTACGTGCACCAATCTTCGCCGACGCTCCGGCGTACCTCACCATCACCAGCAAGCCACAAATCAACATGACTATCAATTCCAATAATCGATTCCAAAATTGTGATGGCCCTGACTCAACTTTCGAAAATCGGCAGCGAATACGACACTCATATTCAAATGCCACAGATCAATTCATCGAATCTGGTTCGTCGGAGCTTATAACAACATCAGATGAATATAAAATAGCGGAATAAATATCATGCATACATCAACATAATATCCATTAATACATCAGAGTATTTTTAATACATACACCTCAACTCCAAATAAACATCACAATAATACAATAGTGATCATATATCCAGAAAGTCTTCAAAGGAATGAAGTGATAACTGTAGGATCTAGATTAACCCTAGAGGGGGGGTGAATAGGGTTATAGTAAATTTTTCCGAATTAAACACAGAAGCAAACTGCAGAAATAAATATGCTGAAAAATAAATCACACACAAAATTTACCCAGCTTCGGCAACCCCTGCCTACTGCTGCATTCCCAGATTTCTATTAGAATTAAACAGTTTCCCGCTTACAAACACTCTAACAGACTTGCAAACCCTGCTACCGCCTATAGAGTTTTGCAAACTCGCAAACCCTGCTAACTGGACTAACTCTAACTAGACAATCTGACAACACCTAAACCCTAGGTGATGATTTACCATGATTTGTTTTGAAAAGAACAGACAAATAAAACAAATTATAAGAGCAAGCACTAAATTTAAAAACAATTTAAATTATCTTGCCCTTAAAAATAAAAAATAAATACCCTAACCCAAAACAAACAAAATATGCGGTCACTTCCCTCTTATCTTATTTCACCCGGTACTTTGTCTTTTGTTTGTAAAAAAAATGGCGGCCCTCTGTTTATTCGATCTGAATTAGGGCTTCTGTTTCTTTCTCGAATTGGGGCTTCGGCTTCTTTCTGATGATTGATTAAGCTCTTGCTTGTTCTCTGATGATTGATGCTTGTTGCTAGCTCGTTCTCTGTTGATCGAGTTGTTGATGGTTCGGTATGTAATTTCTTTTGTTGCTTGTTTGATTGCTTGCTTTTTAACTCGATTGTTCTGTGTTCTATGATGATTTCTTGGGGTTTATTTATAGGGTTGAAACCCTAATAACCACTGTCAGATTTGATTTCTACACGTCGTTGATAATTTCCCTGAATTTGTTCTGGATTTGGAGTACTCCTTTCTTGATTTAATTTCGAATTATTGCTGTCCATATTTGTTTTCGAATTAATTAATTCGAAACTTTCTTCCTATATTTGTTGTCTCGGCCCCTATTTGAATTAACACTGACCATATATGTGTTCGAGAATTTTGATGCAGAGATTTCTTTCCAAATTAGATATCTTTGACTCAATTAAAACCCGATGTTTATTTTTTAAATTCAACCCCCTTTTTTTTGACTTTGGACATGTTTGCATAACTGTTGAGCTCACTGTGTCTACTGACCATCTTCTTTGTTGTTCATGTAGTTGCATTTGGTCTCGAGTTTCACTGTTGCATTTGCTCATTGGAGTTTGTACTTGCACACTGCACGTAGCTTATTGTCTGTACTTGGTGTTTGTAGCTTGCCACTGACTTCTTTGTAGTTGCACTGCACTTTGGCTTCACTGTGTTTGTTGTTGCAGTGATTTGTCTGACCTCGTATGCTTCAAGTTGCCTTGAGTTGAACCTATCTTGGGTTTGACCTTGTTTGTGATTTTTGTACATTGTGCTCTGTTGTTGTTTTTGCATTGATTTATTTTGTTGATAACGCATACGAGTTGGCGAGGCAGTGCACACGTGTATAAATGTACACGTGTGTATTGCAGCCACTCACGATTACCTGTAAGAACACTGATATGCACAGATATTACACAATCAAAAATGATGACAATAACCCATGTATCTGAGACACAAACAAATTTCTATTTTTGCAAATTCAAATTTGTTTGTTTTCAGATTACTGTTGTAGTTGCTAATTATACAGGTACACAGGAGACAGGACAAGAAGTGCAGCTGGATAATGCAGATAGATGCAGATGTGCAGACAGAGTAAAAAACTGAGTGTTGAGTGTTGTAGTGAGAAATGTAAAATGTATGAACTGGTGTATGTATATATAGAGAGAGCTGAAAACTTTGTATTGTTTAAGTATTGTAATAAAATATTATATTGAATAAAAAATACTGGTTGAATTATATAAATTCTGTGCAATGGTGTAATTATTCAATATGAATATTTCTTCCTTTCTGTATATAGTCCAAACTGCAAACACACATATATATTGATATATATTTTGTTATCATCAAACAAAAAATCACATCAAATAATCTCCCCCTTTTGATGATGACAAACATATATATTAAAGATTTTGAAATGCTAATACATGTGTTTGAGCATGTAATGTTTAGCTCCCCCTATTTGAATGCTCCCCCTACAACCAAGACCACTCCCTATTTAGAAGATAACAAAAATTACTGATGAATAAAAGAACTAAGGAAAATTATCTAACAACATTAAACAAATATTGTTTGAAGTATTCCAAAAAATATTTACTTGCTTATCAAAATCTAGTTCTTTTCTCCCCCTTTTGGCATTATCAAAAGACTGACAAAAAACAAAGGAACAGTAGGAACAAAAAATAATATATCATAACGAGATAACAACTTCCACATTGTAGAGAATGGATCGATGATCGGTTTAAGAAGAGAGATATTTTTACATTAATTTGACATTTAAGCACAAAAAAAAAATAAGCACTTACTAACCACGCATAACCATAAGGACTTTTAAATGGGATTAGCAGTTACTTATTAGTCTAAGCATCCGGACTTTTAAGTGAGACCAGAATACTTAGTTACCATACTCCATCCATGCATAACCATAAGGACTTTTAAATGAGAATGGAGTAATGATAAAAATAATTCACTCACATGCTCCATCCATGCATAACCATAAGGACGTTTAAATGAGAATGGATGCATGAGAGTTATTATTATTTATTATTATAATTTTTTTTATTTATTTAAAAATAATTCACTCTTCTTATTTTACAAAACCATTATGAACGATAGAAAGATGGTAGAAATAGAAATGATCGTGGAATAAGTTACCAAGTTAATTATATTATGTAATATCCAGTACTGAATACCATATTCGAATCAATCTTTGGATAATATCCAAAACTGGTTTGAATCCTAGAAATTGAAGTTGAAAGTATATATCCAAGAATATTTCAACAAAAAAAATGAAAAATGGTTAGTCAATTTCTATAATCCCCAAATCCAAACGTAATCTGGAAAATCTTTCTTCTGGGAGGGGTTTTGTGAAAATATCAGCAAGTTGAGTCTCAGTTGAAATATATTCAATGCAAATGTCTTCCTTAGCAATGTGATCTCTAAGAAAGTGGTGTCTCACATCAATGTGTTTTGTGCGTGAATGATGAACAGGATTATTTGATAAGTCTATTGCACTTTTACTGTCACATTTTAATGGAACTTGTTTATAAACTAAGCCAAAATCAGAAAGAGTTTGCATCATCCATAAAATTTGAGCACAACAACTCCCTAAAGCAATATATTCTGCTTCAGTGGTGGATAATGCAACACAGTTTTGTTTTCGACTTGACCATGAAACTAACGAGTGTCCTAGCATAAAGCATGTTCCACTAGTGCTTTTCCTGTCAACCAATGAACTAGCATAATCAGCATCAGATTAGCCAACTAAATCAAAATTTTCACAAGAAGGATACCATAACCCAAATTTGTTTGTGTGTGAAAGATATCTCAAAATTCGTTTAGTGGCTTTCAAATGAGATTCTTTATGATTAGATTGAAAACGTGCACACAGACACACAGAAAACATAATATCAGGTCTAGAAGCAGTAAGATAGAGAAGTGAACCAATTATCCCTCGATATTTCTTCTGATCAACAGCACTTCCTTTCTCGTCTTTGTCCAACTTTGTTGATGGGCTCATAGGAGTTCTCAATGGTTTGGAGTTCTCAACTCCAAATTTCTTCAACAGTTCCAACACATACTTGGATTGTGAAATGAAAATGCCATCACTGCTTTGCTTGATCTGAAATCCAAGAAAATATTTCAATTCTCCAACCAAGCTCATCTCGAATTTAGCCTGCATGACTTGTTCAAATTTCTCGCACAAGAGTTCATTAGTAGCACCATAAATGATATCATCTACATAAATCTGAACAATCAAAAAATCACTTCCTTTATGTAATAGAAACAGTGTCGTGTCAGCACTCCCCTTTTTAAAGCCATTTTCCAAAAGATATGTACGAAGGCAGTCATACCAAGCTCTAGGAGCTTGCTTAAGACCATATAATGCTTTTTCAAGTTTATACACATGATTTGGAAAATCGTGATTTTCAAAACCGGGGGGTTGTTCAACAAAAACCTCTTCTTTCAAATCACCATTTAGAAAAGCACTTTTTACATCCATTTGTTTAAGTTTGAAACCTTTATAACAAGCAAAGCTTAGCAAAATCCTAATGGCTTCTAACCTAGCAACTGGAGCAAATGTTTCATCAAAATCTATGCCTTCTATTTGGTTATATCCTTTTGCGACCAACCTAGCTTTGTTTCTAATTACATTTCCTGATTCATCAAGTTTGTTTTTGAACACCCATTTAGTTCCTACAATTGGATAGTCATTTGGCCTAGGAACTAATTTCCAAACTTTATTTCTCTCAAGTTGATTAAGTTCATCTTGCATTGCTAGAATCCAACTTTCATCATTAAGAGCCATTTCAACAGAATCAGGTTCAATTTCAGAAATAAAACCACTATGACAACAAAACGCACACAAATTTTTATCAAATGAAGAGCGAGTGCGTATACCTTCCGTAGGATCTCCTATAACCAATTCAGGAGGATGATTGGATTTGAACTTCAATCTATCAGCATCAACAGTCCTACTTTCATCTTTCTCACTAGATGTCCCTTCTTTAATGCCTTCATGATCTACCCCATCATCAACCGTTTTTTCAGTCGTCCTTTCCAGATCAGATTCATCAAATTTCACATTGATTGATTCAACAATTGTCTTTGTTCGTTTGTTGTATATCCTGTAAGCCTTGCTCCTGGTTGAATAGCCCCTGAAAATTCCCTCATCGGCCTTTGATTCAAATTTTCCAAGTTGATCACATGTGTTAAGAATGAAACAAGGGCATCCAAAAACACGAAAGTAAGAGATGTTAGGTTTCCTTTCGTGCCACACTTCATAAGCCGTTTTGCCAAGTATTGGTCTAGTCATTACTCTATTCATTACGTAGCACGAAGTATTCACTGCCTCTGCCCAAAAAGTTAGAGGTAGTTTATACTCACTCAACATGGATCTAGCCAATTCTTGCAATGTACGATTTTTCCTTTCAACCACCCCATTTTGTTGAGGTGTTCGTGGAGCAGAAAATTCATGTTTTAAACAAATTTCAGTGTTCTTACAGGTACACGTGTGTATTGCAGCCACTCACGATTACCTGTAAGAACACTGATATGCACAGATTTTACACAATCAAAGATGATGACAATAACCCATGTATCTGAGACACAAACAAATTTCTATTTTTGCAAATTCAAATTTGTTTGTTTTCAGATTACTGTTGTAGTTGCTAATTATACAGGTACACAGGAGACAGGACAAGAAGTGGAGCTGGATAATGCAGATAGATGCAGATGTGCAGACAGAGTAAAAAACTGAGTGTTGAGTGTTGTAGTGGGAAATGTAAAATGTATGAACTGGTGTATGGATATATAGAGAGAGCTGAAAAATTTGTATTGTTTAAGTATTGTAATAAAATATTATATTGAATAAAAAATACAGGTTGAATTATATAAATTCTGTGCAATAGTGTAATTATTCAATATGAATATTTCTTCCTTTCTGTATATAGTCCAAACTGCAAACACATATATATATTGATATATATTTTGTTATCATCAAACAAAAAATCACATCAAACAATAACGAACTCCCAAAAACTAAACACCTGAGGTCCCAAAAGCTCCTAAAATATCTCCAAAGCGAAAGCTCCAAAATACTGCTAACACAAGAGCAGAAATATCAATCTAGTGCACAGTAGTAGTTAATTATTTTCAATCAATGTGAGTGTGATTTAATAGATTAACCACATAATTATTTTTATTGATTATTTAAAATCAATGATTAATTTGGATAAATTAATTAAATCTTAATTTACTTGGTTAATTGTTTCTTAATTTAATTATTTTAATTAACTGCCAATTAATCAACTTAATTTATCTAATCAACAAATTCTTAATTTACAAATAAATTTAAACACTTAATTGTTTATCAATTTTAATTACAAATTATAAATCATTCTTAATTTCTTTTCAAAACCATTAATTTATAAAGAAATTATTTACCTTAATTATCGTTTAAAAATCTTCTTTATACTTTAAAAATCAATTTATTGTTACATTAAAAGTTTTATTGTTAATTTACTTCAATTCCTATCTTTAAATTTAATTATTTAAAATATTAATTAGTTTATTAAGTACCCACTTAGTTAATTAAAATTTATAATAGGCCTTTAACTCAATATAGTCAATGTTAATTGCTTCATAAAACTATAGTCTGTTAACAGTAAAACTTAAATTTTATTTGGGCCAAACCCATATTTAAAGTAACCCGAGCAAACCAGGTTTTTCACTCGAGTCAAACTTGAATTCCTCTCGTCCTCTCCCCGAGTTCTTTCTCTCCTCCCCTCATACCTATTTCTTCTTCCTTTTTTTTCCAGTTTAACTTAAGTGTCCAAACTAAGATAGCAGAAAATATACTCACGTACGCGAGTTCCTTCCCGAAGCCAAGCGTCATTTTCCTCGAGTTTCATCTCGAGCTTCCAATCTGCAGAACTCCCTGATAACCCAAACAACGTCATGCATGTGCACGACATGGCGCCGCCACTCCGGTGATCATCGCGATCATCGGCAGGTCGAAAAATCCACTCAAACACGAAATCGAACTTCGATTCGACACAAGGAACTCGAAATAAAAAATTCACCTTTTCGTCGGACTGAAGTTCGAACATACCCAAACCAACTTGCCTCGTCCTCTTCGTATAGTTCACCAGAAAATCCACAAATTCGGCCATATCACGTCAACACTCCGTACTATCCTCCCCCTCAACCTCGTACAACTCGATCGATCCATGGTGACGAAATCATCATTCTTCCAACTCACTGCAACTTTGAGTTTAAACCCTACTTTGGGTTCGATCAACAAATTCACGCATTCGAAAAAAAATTCGACAATTTTCTCCTCATCACCGAAGCTCAAACAAGCTTCTATCCAAATTTCAACGTTTATGATTGAATCGTTCACCAGAAATTAAGAAAAATGCAATTTTGGTTTAAATTCAAACTGCACTTAAACTACTTAAGTAAAAATCATCGTATTGCCTTTAAAAATCATAACTTGATATGCTTATTTGAATTATGTGATCAAATCCATGATTCAAAATAGTTGAATTCATCACAAAATTTTATTTTTAATGTAAATTACAAGTTGCACAGACAACCCTTCTTGTTTAAGCTTAAAACAATTTTTTTTACTGTGATTCAAGTTGAAACAAACTTGTTTTGTTTAAAAAAACCTAAGCTAAAGAGGATTGTGTGAAGTTTGTTTGAATTTCTTCTTCAATTTGCTTTGTTCTGAAACAAAATGTTAAGAACAACTGTATAAATATTTCCAGTAATACAGAAACATACCCAACAACATTTTCTTTCCAATATACAACCAAAAACACAAGATTCCGGAAATAAATACTTAGGTTCCAATTTAAGAAAAACAAGTTTACTCACATAAAAATATTGATGAACAGAGACTCGTTTTTGAAACTGCAGTGATTGATCTTTCTGTATCCTCCTTGTGTTTTGTTGATAAACTGAGTTTGAATTTATAAAATAATGATGTCTGCTTCTATTTTTCTTTCTCTAGCTTTGTTGTGTTTTTGTTTGAATGGAATAAAGCAAATATGCATGTGTATATATAAGGGAGATGGTTTGTACAAGGGAAGGTTTTACTGGTGCAAGTGTTTTTGTTTGATCAAATTTTTTTTCTTCCTTTGTTGACTAAGAAAATTTTATTTCGGCTGATAAGATTTTAATTTAGGCTTAACAAGGAAGCATTTAATGCTTGTGTTCCCATCTTAGTTTACATATATATGCTGTTGATTTTTATAAGTATTATTTTTGTTTTATTTTTTGCAGATTTTTTTTCTTCTTTTGAAATCAGATTTTTGTTTTGTTCTTTTGTAAGTACAATTTGCTTTATTTTGTAGATTTTTATCTTCTTGCATAAGCCTTGTTTCTAAAATTCTCATGCAACCTTATATGTATTTCTATGTCTCTTTATAACTATACAATTTTATCATAAGCATACCCTTGAAAAAATATTTCTTTCTATTTGAAGTTTCAACTATCAGTATATAATTTATCACATATATTTTATTTTGTGGTTCAACATCAATTCTTGTTTGTTATATTTTCTTTTCTTTATTTATTATTATTTAAAGCTTAAACTATCAAATATTTATTTAATTCCATATATCTTTCTTTTATTTAATTTTAATAATATTTTATTTCATTTGAAACTTTTCAATTTAAATTTAAAAGTTCAAATAATTTACCAAATTTAGAATTCAAAATTTTGGGATGTTACAAATTCCCCCCTTAAGAAAATTTCATCCTCGAAATTTGAAAGAGAGAGAAAAGCAAACAAAGAATATACGGATTCAGAAAAATAAGGAAATGGCTTACCAGTTTAAGCGAGATGTCTACTCTGCAGTTGGGATATGATTTCTGCATATTATCTTCGGTTTTCCAAGCCGAGATGTCTACTCTGCATATTATCAATCTAGTGCACAACAGTAGTTAATTATTTTAAATCAATGTGAGTGTGATTTAATAGATTAACCACATAATTATTTTTATTGATTATTTAAAATCAATGATTAATTTGGATAAATTAATTAAATCTTAATTTACTTGATTAATTGTTTCTTAATTTAATTATTTTAATCAACTGCCAATTAATCAACTTAGTTTATCTAATTAACAAATTCTTAATTTACAAATAAATTTAAACACTTAATTGTTTATCAATTTTAATTACAAATTATAAATCATTCTTAATTTCTTTTCAAAACCATTAATTTATAAAAGAAATTATTCACCTTAATTATCGTTTAAAAATCAATTTATTGTTACACTAAAAGTTTTAATGTTAATTTACTTCAATTCCTATCTTTAAATTTAATTATTTAAAATATTAATTAGTTTATTAAGTATCCACTTAGTTAATTAAAATTTGTAATAGGCCTTTAACTCAATATAGTCAATATTAATTTCTTCATTAAACTATAGCCTGTTAACAGTAAAACTTAAATTTTATTTAGGCCAAACCCATATTTAAAGTAACCCGAGCAAACCAGGTTTTTCACTCGAGTCAAACTCGAATTCCTCTCGTCCTCTCCCCGAGTTCTTTCTCTCCTCCCCTCGTACCTATTTCTTCTTCCATTTTTTTCCAGTTTAACTTAAGTGTCCAAACTAAGATAGCAGAAATTATACTCACGTACGCGAGTTCCTTCCCAAAGCCAAGCGTCATTTTCCTCGAGTTTCAACTCGAGCTTCCAATCTACAGAACTCCCTGGTACCCAAAACAACGTCATGCACGTGAACAACGTGGCGCCGCCACTCCGGTGATCATCGCGATCATCGGTAGGTCGAAAAATCCACTCAAACACGAAATCGAACTTCGATTCGACACAAGGAACTTGAAATCAAAAACTCACCTCGTCGAACTGAAGTTCGAACGAACCCAAACCAACTTGCCTCGTCCTCCTCGCATAGTTCACCAAAAAATCCACAACTTCGGCCATATCACGTCAACACTCCATACTACCCTCCCCCTCAACCTCGTACAACTCGATCCATCCATGGTGATGAAATCAACATTCTTCCAACTCACTGCAACTTTGAGTTTAAACCCTACTTTGGGTTCGATCAACAAATTCACGCATTCGAAAAAAAATTCAACAATTTTCTCCTCATCACCGAAGCTCAAACAAGCTTCTATCCAAATTTCAACGTTTATAATTGAATTGTTCATCAGAAATTTAGAAAAATGCAATTTTGGTTTAAATTCAAACTGCACTTAAACTACTTAAGTAAAAATCATCGTATTGCCTTTAGAAATCATAACTTGATATGCTTATTCAAATTATGTGATCAAATCCATGATTTAAAATAGTTTAATTCATCACAAAATTTTGTTTTTACTGTAAATTACAAGTTGCACAGACAACCCTTCTTGTTCAAGCTTAAAACAAATTTTTTTACTGTGATTCAAGTTGAAACAAACTTGTTTTGTTTAAAAAATCCTAAGCTAAAGAGGATTATGTGAAGTTTGTTTGAATTTCTTCTTCAATTTGCTTTGTTCTGAAACAAAATGTTAAGAACAACTGTATAAATATTTCCAGTAATACAAAAACATACCCAATAACATTTTCTTTCCAATATACAACCAAAAACACAAGATTCCTGAAATAAATACTTAGGTTCCAATTTAAGAAAAACAAGTTTACTCACATAAAAATATTGATGAACATAGACTTATTTTTGAAACTGCAGTGATTGATCTCTCTGTATCCTCCTTGTGTTTTGTTGATAAACTGAGTTTGAATTTATAAAATAATGATGTTTGCTTCTATTTTTCTTTCTCTAGCTTTGCTGTGTTTTTGTTTGAATGGAATAAAGCAAATATGCATGTGTGTATATAAGGGAGATGGTTTGTACTGGGGAAGGTTTTACTGGTGCAAGTGTTTCTCTTTGATCAGTTTATTATTATTATTGTTGTTGTTTTCTTTGTTGATTAAGAAAAAATTATTTCGGCTGATAAGATTTTGATTTAGGGTTAACAAGAAAGCATTTAATGCTTGTGTTCCCATCTTAGTTTACATATATATGCTGTTGATTTTTATAAGTACTATTTTTGTTTTATTTTTTGCAGATTTTTTCTTCTTCTTTTTAAATCATATTTTTGTTCTGTTCTTTTGTAAGTGCAATATGCTTTATTTTGTAGATTTTTAAGCCTTGTTTCTAAAATTCTCATGCAACCCTATATGTATTTCTATGTCTTTTTATAACTATACGATTTTATCATAAGCATACTCTTGAAAATTTTCTTCTTTCTATTTGAAGTTTCAACTATCAATATATAATTTATCACATATATTTTATTTTATGGTTCAACATCAATTCTTGTTTATTATATTTCTTTTCTTTATTTATTATTATTTAAAGCTTAACCTATCAAATATTTATTTAATTCCATATAACTTTCTTTTATTTAATTTTAATAATATTTTATTTCATTTGAAACTTTTCAATTTAAATTTAAAAGTTCAAATAATTTACCGAATTTAGAATTCAAAATTTTGGGATGTTACAAAAACACATAACCAAAATCGAAATCGAGCTTCCCAGTACAAACCTGGAACTCGACATCACTAGAAAAATCCCTTCGAACACTCAATTCCTATCATGAAAACTGCTACAACTCCGGGAATGGCTTGCCGACCCACCACGTCTCAATTTCCCAATGTCTTGTACAACTCGAATCATCAGAGGGAAAACAATGATTAAATTACCCAGCTTGTCCAAAACTAGGTTTAGAAACATCAATGACCTCTCGTTGCCATCACCAACCTCTGATCGACATCCTGCTATTTTTCCTTCAACCTTTGATCATCCTTCTTCCTTCAGATAGAAAATCGACCACCCAATCTACTGAGATCCAGAGATAACCTCAAAACTCAAAAGTATGGTCAAACCCAACATGCTCTCTCAATCTACTACTAGAATTCGTGATTCTAGTTTTAAAAATCATAATTTTATATAAGAATTCTAGTTATAAACCTGAATTGATGTTTTAGGATGTTCGAGATTTTACTTCTCTTAAGCAATTACTGTTCTTATGGCCATATAGAGACCATCAGATTTTATTTTATCTTAATTAAAATTCTTAAACACAAATCCATCTTAAACAAACAACTTTTGTTTACATCTAAAATCCTAACTAAGATCGGAATAAGTGATAATGAAATTTTTCCAAAATCTTAGTTTTAAAAAAAACAGGCACAGGTAAACAGATACATAGCAGTACTCATATATGTATTTACACACAGAAGATTCATCACGATTCAAGCATTCAAAACATACTCATTTCTAATTATCCATATGCAAACAAATAGATAACACTTATGTTTTAAAATGTGAAGTTACTCACCTTAAATGGTTTGAAACAGAGAGCAATGGTCCAAAAATTTTGCTGCTTGCTTTTCTTTGATCTTAATCTCCTCTATAGAGTTGTTTGTTTGATTCTATATTTTGTAAAATGGAAGAAGAGTTTATTTTTGTTTTACTTACCTAGCTCTCGAATGAATAAAATAAAAAAAGGTAATGGAGGTATATAAGAAAGCAGGCTGCATTGTTGTACACAACAAGCTTTCTTTCCACTTTTATATTTTTTTATTTTGATCAGAGATTTTTTTTTATTTTCTGAAATGTCGGCTTGATTCGGATTTTATATGCTAACATGATTTCATGTGACATGCTTTTGACTTTGAATATATGTTTTGTTACTGGTCTTCATATTATTATTTTTAGAAGATGAAAGAAGGTTTGAGAATTAAGTACAGCCTATTTATTTCCTTAAGTATCATGTATATACCTTCTTAGTTTAAACTTGTTAATTCTTGTATATAAATCCTTATATTTGTAATTATGTATGCATATATTTTCCTTCAACACTTGCAATTTCATTTTATTAAGAGTCTTTATACTAATTAAAATATCCTAAGAATACAAATATTTAAACTATCTCTTTATTAATCAATATAAAGTTTTAAAGAAAAAGATAAAAACTCCAATCATACATTTAGAAATAATTATACTATTTTAATATATCTTTTAAAGAGAATGTTATAAACAAATCGTATATTATTTTAAACTCCATTCATATTTTAAACTATTATATTTGAATTTCAATTTCAAATTCAAATTCTCTTTTAAAACTACTTATATGTATGTTCAGATATTTTGATTTAACAAATTTTATTTACTTAACCAAATGGAATCACTATCTTAATGATTTAAAATCAGTTAATTATCCAGTTAGCTGATATTCAAAAATCTGGGTCGTCACATTCCTCCCCCTTTTAATCTTTTCGTCCTCAAAAAGTAACGAAGCCAAAATTATTAAAATGCTTAAAATTAGATAAATTTTCTTTGATCATTTTTAAAATACTTTTAAAAAATCTATATAATATTACTATAATAGTTTTTAAAAAATTACTTTTATAACTCGATGTTTCGACAAGTCCATCCTTGTTCTCACAGAAATTCGATCATACGTTGATCAGGCGTACGACTGAAAATCTATAAGTACTTGGTAAACCCATTTTCAACATCCAGTGAAAATACTTTGAAAAATAATTTTATTAAAAATATAAAAAAACAGTTTTTGAAAATAGAGGAAATGTGCTTGGTGAGAATGCTCTGGAAATCATCACCCCATCCATGGTCGCAGTACATTCCAGGGTTACGTTGCCATCGCAGCAAAAGTTCCATGTAACTGTAGGCACTCCGCGCCCCTCGATTACGCCATGAAACCCACAACAGATCGCAGTTACATTCCAGGGTTACGTTGCCATCGCAGCAAAAGTCCATGTAACTGTAGGCATCAGCGCCCTCGATTTTCCCTGTCAATATGAAACTTCTCCACTCTTACATAGGTCATAGTCTACCGATGTAAAATCAAACGCAGACTGTTGGCTCTCAGCGGCACACACGACTTTCGCTATGTTACCATAGGTCGCAGTCTACCGATATAAAATCAAACGTAGACTGTTGGCTCTCAGCGGCACACACGACTTTCGCTATGGTCTGAAGTAGATCGCATCGACATCGAGTTACACTATCGTCACAGCATAACCCAAATGCCTCTGTAAGCATCAGCGCCCCTCGTCTTTCGCTACACACTACTCATAATCCTCAGGAACTAGTTTTGTCCGGACTCCTCACAGGATCAACTTTAGAAACCCCCCCCTTAGGGTTCAAGGCAGCACCACCCGATGGCACTCCTAAGAAGTTCATTTCAAGGGAGCGCCTTTTTCCCCAGAGCCATTATCAAAACACTTTATACGATACACATATAGTATCTTTCAAATCATACACCTAGTATGATTCATACAAAGCTCCTTTACACAAAATCGATTATCCCAAAATCGATAATTCTCAAACTAGGCTTTCCAAATTCCAATATTGATTTTACCCAAAAATCAAAAGCCTTTCCAAATCCAAAGGTTCCCAAAACCTTTTTCCAAAATACTCATAAGATCCTTTATATATAAATAAATATATATAATTCTTTTTCTCTAAAAACTTTGGATCATTTCAATCTTGTATAAAACTCCTTTTATACTTCAAATGCTTTCAAAATCCTTTTCTTCCGACAATAGATTCAACAAGGGGAGTTTTATTCTATATAACAAAGATATTTAACTTTGTTTATTCAAAATTAATTATTCAAATTTGATTAGTCTCTTTTTTTATATAGTTGTTTCCATCTTACTTATCATCATAAAAATATCCAATTTTCACTTTTATCCATTGTATATTTCACAAAATATACTTTCATTTCAAAAGAAATCATTTCACATTTCTTATTCACAAATTTCAATATCAGTTTCATTCAAATCTGCATGATGTACACATATCATCCGTATGCTATATCAATCTGATCGCTCACACAATTTCACTTCTAAACTAGTATCGTCCACCGACTTCCTAGTGCGGACTCAGATTTGGCTTCTTGATCAGAAACCGTCATTCTCCTTGCATAGCCATAACTATGATAGAGAGCATCCAGAACCAATCAATAATCCATATCCAGGTTCGCCGTCGGAAATCGAGTGAAAAATCCCAACTCGGATCGATATAACTATCTCGAAATTCTATGCTCGAATTTGGATCAAATCACTATGCGAATAGAATAATATATGTACATCCTACGTATTTAACTTCATTGATTATTAACTAAATCAATTTCTCTTTCTATTCACCTTTAATTTCTATCCACATAATCACAATTGCTTGAATTCCATTGGATTATTACTTCAATTCTTATCTCAGTTGGGTATTTAATCAATAACAGTTTGAACTCCGACCAGTTTATATTTAGCAAATAGCTTGAAAATTTTAAAAATAGATAAGTAGTTTTAAAAATAATTATTAGCTTGCAAAATAGCAGTAAAATAGTTAACTAATTGTAAAATAGTTGGAAAATAGTTAAATAGTTTCAGAAATTTTAGATAATTGCAAAATAATTGTAAAATAGTAATTAATTTGTAAAATAGTTGAAAAATAGTGAGTAGTTTATAAAACAGTTGAAAAATTGTTAAATAGTTTCAAAAATAATTGTAAAATAAATATAAAGTAATTTGGCTTTAAAAAGAAAGGTTGTATTTATTAAATAGCTTCGAAGAATAAGTTTGTATTAACACAATTTATATTGAAAATAGTCCAGAGTCAAAACTGTTCACTTCCCTATCCATTCAATTTAAATTTCTGCTTGTCTCAATTCCAATTTAAACCACTTCAACTTCTATTGAAATTGATTTATCCCTAATTCAATTTGAGTTAATCCTCAATTCCTTTCCAATTTTCAAATCAAATACCAGTTGAATTTTA
Source organism: Allium cepa (assembly GCA_030765085.1). Taxonomy (NCBI): domain Eukaryota; kingdom Viridiplantae; phylum Streptophyta; class Magnoliopsida; order Asparagales; family Amaryllidaceae; genus Allium; species Allium cepa. Next base: position 151,751,736 of record CM060939.1, read on the forward strand.
AACCTATTCAACTTAAAGTACAATCCCAAATTATTCAAATCAATTTTGGACTAATTTCAAATTGAATCCACTTCAATTTCAAATCATTTCAATTTCTATGAACTAGTCCCAATTCCCATTTGAATTTGAACTCATTAAATCTTTGATTTTATTTCAAATTAATCCAATTCAAATTTTCCACTTGAATTTTATACTTATCTATCTCCAATTCTAGTTAATTCAAACTAAATTCAATTTGAACTAATGAAATCTAAATCTCAACTTTAACCCATCTCGAATTATGTAAATTCAAGCTAAATTTCCAAATGTTGATTCAACCCCTTAAATTAGATTACCCTTTATTTTTAAATCAATAATCTAAATCATTAAACATTTTAATTCTGAGTCCAATTCTCAAAATTCCATCTTAAATTATCTTTCTTTACTTATTTCAAAGTTTAAATGAGAGTTCAAAACAATTTTATCTTAAAAATTCAATTTATTACCCCATTTTATCTTCCAGTTTTGAAACCAGTTCTCAAACAATTTTTAATTTACAAATTCAACTATTCAAATTTTTAGTTCAAAGTAATCTCATATCCTTAATTTCAAATTAAAGTTTAATTCCCCTTATATCTCAGTAATGGATATATTACCACACTTCATTCCTCATTCATTTAAACAAATCCAATTCACCATTTAAAGATTATTAATAATAATAGGGTGATATCCTCCAATTTATTCTAAAACATCCATCCATTTTCAATTTCCAGATCTCAAACCCATTTTGAGATCACACAAACTCCCAATTCAAATTAACCATTTAACTTCCCAAGTTAAATTCAATTTACTTAAGCCAGTCAACCTTACCCAATTTGAATTCCCATTTCAAATTTTGAACATCACATTAATAATCTTATAAGTTCAAAAACGTATCACCTTGGGTATCACATCTCATTCCAAATTTTAAACTCAACATTTAGAGTTTACTTTAAATTATGTTTGATATTATGTATGTCCCTCATGTATACAAGGTTATTTCCTTTGCACATCAAGTTACAGCTTAAAATTTTAAACCACTTTTGGTTTTTAATTCAAACATATTTCTTTAAATTTTCAAACAACTCTTGTTTGAAATAGGACCCTTTCATTCAAATACATTAAATAACATTATTTATTATTTCTTTATCACTTTGAAACAATTTTCAAATTCTGGACCCAGATCTAAGACATCACAATTTAGATCATCTCCAGTTCCAATTTATAAGTCATACTTGCCTAAATATTTTACTTCCCTAAAACATTCCATTTTGCTTACTCATTAATACATATTTTATTATTAAACACAACAATGATAATAACCAAGGAAACCAATCCATTATTATATTTTCTGAAACTCTTTTCCAAATTCAAGATTTTAATTTTAGTTTGAATCCATTTCAAACTTATCTTTATTTAACTTCAGTTTTGTTGTATTATATTACTTCTTAATTTAATTCTAATAATTTAATAGCCAATTACCTTAATATTTATTAGAAGGAAATATTGCTTTATATATCAAAATATATTCTTATATAAATTCATTTAAAATCTTCATACAAGAAAATAACAAGTACGCTCTCATATATATATATATATATATATATATATATATATATATACATACATACACTCAACTCATTCTAGAGTACTTTGGACTCTATTTAATGAGTAATCCCCACCAGAGCCAAGGTTCTCACTCAACCTTCAGCTCTGATACCAACTGTAACGACCCAAAATTTTTGATCCTGAAAATTCCAGATAGTTATGAAAAGAAGAAAGAGATAGAAGAAGAAGAAGAGGAAGAAGAAACATCAACATCTCACATTCGCAACGGATAAAATATAATAATAAATAATAACAGTTTACAAAGAATTTTGTTCTGTCAATTACATTTATAGTACATCAGAGTTACATATATACAGACACTCGATATACACAATCATCATGTCTCAGATATACAATAGTATAATACAGCAGAAATACTCTATGCGTTCATGCCATCCAGCTCGCCTCCTAAGCTCCATAAGGTCCTTACCTAAAAATCTGTAAAACTCAGTCTGACCCGAGCATTACATCAAAGTAACACCCAGGTCAGGCTGGAAACCAGCGTGAGTAAACCCTTCTAACATGAAATACAAAAACATACAACTTATGTCTAACCCGGGGTAACTTGTATCAATTACAAATTTAAAATTTGTTATTGACAACCTTTATTTCACACATCAATCTCTAAGTTCTAAAACTTAGATTTATTAGTCCAATTTACTTAAAACATTCCATTCAAGCTTATTAATTTCACATATCAAATCTATTTAGAATTTTATATAGATTACAAATCGAAGTGGTTTCGGGTATTTACTAATACCCGACTCCGGTCTCTTCGAATTCAATACCATTTTATCCCAAATCATTCAAGTGAAACACAATTCAAACTTCAAATACAGGGTGTCACCTATACACATTAATATCACCGATAGATAACCACATTATCTCAGTTTAATCCCAACATATCATATCACATAGCTTCACAACACATATCTGAGATAATCAATCAATCTAAGGCATACAATATTATCCAATCATTCATAATCAAGATTGATCGCTTCCAAAATTAATTTATCACTAATTACTAATCTTAGTCAATTAGATTACCTTTACTTAAAATTGATTAATTACAAACTGATCGATTAATAACCCCTAAATTATCCTCTTTAATTACATTAAGAAATTAGCCTTTAATTAATATCATAAATTAATTAACTTCCACCTATTCATATTAATTACATTTATCCTTAATTAATTACTCAAATTAATTATCTTATAATCACTTTCATCAAATAATCATCTCATGGGTTAATTATCCTCAATTAATTATCTTTAATCACTAATTAATTCACCCCTTTTACTTAATCACATTCTGTAATTCTTCATTAATTACTTCACCAAGTAATTTCACTTAATTAATCCATAAATGATTAACTTAGTTAATCACTAATTAATTTCTTTAGTTAATTATTCTAACTAATCATTAATTTGACAATTTCTTAAATCCTTGTATTTAAAAAGATCTTAATTAAGTTTAAATAAATTAATAACACTTTAGTTACTTCATTCAATTATCAAAATCTTAATTACCTTTAAGATAAATTATCATCTTTATTGACTATCTAATCGCATAAATTTAAAAACATTTATCTTTTAATTGATTAACACTAAATTTTCATTAATAAACATTAAGTTTAATCTATCTCCCAATTTTAACTTAACGAACTTTAAATTTAACCGACATATAATTCCTTAATTAAAGGTTTAACGAAACATTTCAAATGGAAAGAAATTACTTAAGGAAAGTTTAAAAAAACAACTTCATTTAAAATTTCAAAACTTTGCATTGTAAAACTTTTAAAACACGATTAAAATCTGTTTATCGCCTACTTTGGGTTCAACCCGACTCTTACTCGAGACTTGCTTCGAGTTTCTACACTTCTTCTACACACTTTCTTTTGACTTACTTAGACTTTAAAACTCTTGTTCCACTCCACGAACACGAGTTATTCCCCATGTCAAACAACTTCCTACACGAGAGCCACTCCGGGTCATTCACGAACCCATCACCAGACACACGAAACCAACAATGCATACGTGCACCAACATTCGCTAACGCTCCAGCGTACCTCACCACCACCGGCAAGCCACAAATCAACATGACTATCGATTCAAATAATCGATTGCAAAACACATAACCAAAATCGAAATCGAGCTTCCCAGTAAATACCTGGAACTCGACATCGCCAGAAAAATCCCTTCGAACACTCAATTCCGATCATGAAAACTGCTACAACTCCAGCAGTGGCTTGCCTACCCACCACGTCTCCATTTCCCAAAGTCTTGTATAACTCGAATCATCAGAGGGAAAATGATGATTAAATTACCCATCTTCTCCAAAACTAGGTTTAGAAACATCAACGACCTCCCGTTGCCATCATTAACCTCTGATTGACATCCTGCTATTTTTCCTTCAACCTCCGATCATCCTTCTTCCTTCGGATAGAAAATCGACCACCCAATCTACTGAGAACCAGAGACAGCCTCAAAACTCAAAAATCTGGTCAAACCCAACATGCTCTCTCAACCTACTACTATAATTTGTGATTCTAGTTTTAAAAATCATAATTTCATATAAGAATTCAAGTTACAAACCAGAATTGATGTTTTAGGATGTTCGAGATTTTACTTTTCTTAAGCAATTACTGTTCTTATGGTTATACAGAGACCGTCAGATTTTATTTTATCTTAACAAAAAAATTTAAACATAAATCCATCTTAAACAAACAACTTTTGTTTACATCTAAAATCCTAACTAAGATCAAATTAAGTGATAATGAAATTTTTCCCAAAATCTTAGTTTAAAAAAAAACAGGCACAGGTAAACAGATACATAGCAGTACTCATATATGTATCTACACACAGAAGATTCATCTTGATTCAAGCATTCAAAACATACTCATTTCTAGTTATCCATATGCAAACAGATAGTTAACACCTATGTTTTAAAATGTGAAGTTACTCACCTTAAATGGTTTGAAACAGAGAGCAATGGTCCAAAAATTTTGTTGCTTGCTTTTCTTTGATCTTAATCTCCTCTGTAGAGTTGTTTGTTTGATTCTATATTTTGTAAAATGGAAGAAGAGTTTATTTTTGTTTTACTTACCTAGCTCTCGAATGAATCAAATAAAAAAAGGTAGTGGAGGTATATAAGAAAGTAGGCTGCATTGTTGTACACAGCAAGCTTTCTTTCCACTTTTATATTTTTTTATTTTGATCAGAGATTTTTTTATTTTCTGAAATGTCGGCTTGATTCAGATTTTATATGTTGACATGATTTCATGTGACATGCTTTTGACTTTGAATATATGTTTTGTTGCAGGTCCTCATATATTTCTTTTTTAGAAGATGAAAGAAGGTTTGAGAATTAAGTACAGCCTATTTATTTCCTTAAGTATCATGTATATACCTTCTTAGTTTACACTTGTTAATTCTTGTATATAAATCCTTATATTTGTAATTATGTATGCATATATTTTCCTTCAACAGTTGTAATTTCATTTTATTAAGAGTCTTTATATTAATTAAATATCCTAAGAATATAAATATTTAAACTATCTCTTTATTAATCAATATAAAGTTTTAAAGAAAATTATAAAAACTCCAATCATACATTTAGAAATAATTATACTATTTTAATATATCTTTTAAAGAGAATGTTATAAACAAATCGTATATTATTTTAAACTCCATTCATATTTTAAACTATTATATTTGAATTTCAAATTCAAATTGTATTTTAAAACTACCTATATATATGTTAAGATATTTGTATTTATCAAATTTTATTTACTTAACCAAATGGAATCAGTATATTAATGATTTAAAATCAGTTAATTATCCAGTTACCGGATATCCAAAAATCCGGGTCGTCACAGTTTTGAAGTGTCCAGCATCAGATAACTATATTTAGGTATAACTTACCAAAAATCACTTCAAAACTTTATACGAGTTCTATGTTTTGGAAGTGGTTGTGAAGTGAAATGTTATAGAGTTGCACTTTTAATCCTAAGGGTAACTCCGAGGGAGATGTAAGCGTTAACATTTCGAAAGATGTTATCATGTTATACCATCTATCTTAAAGGCAATTCAGAAGGAGAGGACAATATTATAATTTGTTGGATGACTTCTTCTGGAATCCATAGAGAGATTCATGAATTTTTTCTAGTGATGATGGCTCATATGTTGAGATGCTGGAATCCATATAGAGATTCGAGATATTTTCGAGTAATGAAGACTTGTCTGATGAGATGCTGAATGTGACCTCCCCATTAGAAATAACAAAAAACAGAGTAAGCGCATAGCCAATGAGTTTAGCTAACCCAAGGATATATCAACTCCATATCTAGAGATGTTATTGATTGATTAGCTAGCGCAAGTCATTGATATTCAGTATCACATGTTATGGCATCGACCGACAATATTTTCCTTTGCGTTATATTTTATCTAGAGACATGCGTCACTCTAGAAGTTAGGTTCTGACCTTTGTTAGGAGTTCCGTTTCTGGGGGCACCTCCAATGGAAATCCATATACGAACACAATCCTTAAACGGTATTGATTGTACCTAATATTGTGGTGAGGTTTGATGCAAGCAGCACAACTATTTTCTATTTTATATTCTACGACCTAGACACTGTCTATTGTATTGCCTTATTTACTTATTAGATGATTTTGGTTCTTTTGAGGAGAAAATCATAGCAGTGATTCAAAAATGGTCTCAAAAGATACTATTATATATGTAGGTATTTCTTCAGTTTCTCACACCTGACTTATGTTTTACTCATGATTTTATTTTTCCTTAAACCTTGGGTGCTCTTTTGAGCAGTTTAAGAAAGGCAGATTTTCCCTGAATATTCATTGGAGCTTAAGAAGATGGGCTGGATGTTCTCACCTACCTTTGTATTTTTATTTCCGCTGCAATATAGTATGTATATACTAGCAATGTGAAGATAGGAAGTTATAACTGTCCAAGTTGATGATAGTACTTAAGTCAGTAACTCTGAAATGTTATGTATCTTAGAGTAGCCCTTTGTACTATCTTTTGGATAATATATAGTATCGTTCCATAGTGAGATTCGGATGTTTTACTCTTTCTTTCTTTTCTTTTTCTTTCTACTGTAATAGTCCTTTCCAACATTTGGGTGTTCGGCATGTGAATGTCGTGGATGTATTAGTGTCAAAATTTAAGGGTCGAAAAGGCGGGTTATTATATCCATAATAAATATAATATATTATTCTATGCTATGCACAAATAGATTGATGTCATATTTGAATTATTAATCATTGGGGCTAACGTGTAAGGTATAGTTTAAAAAATTTATAATAATGTCACAAGGTTTGGTAATGATTCTAGATACATGTATATATATTCATATATACATATATTATTTGTCCATATATACTTTTCCTAAAATTATAATTATATAATTTTCGGCATGTATACGTAATTATAAAATATTTCTTAATATCTAGACTCGTATGTATATTTAAAGGTATATGTACTAAATGAATTTCAAACAATATTTTTTTAATTTGGATTTTTAATAATTTTGACTTCTCAAGATTAAGAAAATTGTTTTTTATAAACAAAGCCATTGGAAAATATTATAATCAATTTCTTTCTTTATAATTTATAAATTATAATCAATTTCTTTCATTATAATTTATAAATTATGGATATAGATATATAGATATATATATATATATAATTATAAAATTGAAAAAAAATTACTTTTTAATATAGAGGAAGAAAAAATATTGTTTTGCAACAACTAGTAAAATGATTTTTAAACAATTTATTTACACACATATATATAAATAATATATATATACATATATATATGTATGTATATTAGGTCAACACGAAATATATCTTTTAACCCGAACTATACGACTTTTAAATGTAAAATTTATTTTTTGATTTGTTTTTATATATTTTGGTCGAATATATAAAATGGAGATATCAAGCATATAAACATATATTTATGAATTAATTTTTAAACTGAAGCGTTATCTTTTTTGATCTTGTCGATTTCGACACCTTGATTGCTAATGGTTTGCTTCTCCAAACACTACGTTATTTGTCCTTGACTATGGGTTGCAACTCCATCTACAAGGCGTTAACAATTTTCTTTCAATAGAGGCTAGGCTTTGCTTGTGTACGAAGAGCATGAAGGCTGCGGCTCTTCTAGATAACCTGAAGACAAATATCATGTATCATTCTCTCCTGATCTAAAGTGTAACGTCCCGCCTTTTCGCACGCTTTAATCCGACACACGTGCCAATTCAAACCATACGGAAGGGCGGATTGTCATAGGGTGTTGAATATGCGATTATATGATTTTTGTTTTATAATAATAAACATATATATATATATATATATATTTGTGTAAATGTATTTGTTAATGTACTATTTTATTTTTCATAGATTAAATAAACATTTGTTGAATAAAAATAAATAATACATAATTTGAATTCAAACAGAATTTTTATTCAAACAAATATTTATTACAATTTTGAATACTACAAATTCAAGCTCTCACTATACATATACAACTTTGATTACAATAAAAATTCAATTACATCACAACTTCACTTTTACATCTGACCTTGCTACATATCACTCATACACTCAACTCGTATGTTATCTTCAACTTCACTCTAAATCGAATCCAGCATCTGAGAAATCTGCAAATATAAATATTGACGCAGTAAAATTGAAAAGGAAATATTTTTTGCAGTATAAAATAAAATGTGAAATTTGAAAATAATATTTGTCTCGGTTATTTGGGTTGTTCGTCATCATTTAACTTTGAATTCATCATACACGAACAGCTTGTGACGTACACAGTGTATCACTGTATATGCCACAAGGCTGTGCACACCGATATATATACACTAGATAAATTTACAGGAGCAGGTGAGCACAGGTCAAACCCAAAATACCGGATTCAACTCAAGTACAATAAAATAATGTCACAACTTTCAGCACAAGGTCAAATCCGAGCTACAAGCTGGAGTCGACTCAGGTGTAATTCGAAAAACAAATCCAAATGCAAAGGTCAAGTCACTGCTGCGATGACTCAACTCAAATGCAAAGCACAAAGGCTCAAATGACCAAGTGCACCAAAGATATGGCAACATAGCAAGGCACAGCCAATAACAGTAATAATACAAGTACAACCACAAAAAGGAATAAACACGTCAAACATCAATGAACCAACTGTGTATACATGAAGGTCACAATAAAGCATGAAGCAGCTCATATATACAACAAATATCCAAACTTCCATCAAAATGACATGAACAATGCATGCTACAGGTCTGACATCACACATGTATGCAATTGACAGCAGCTCATCCAACTTGTGCACCAGCAAACTCAGCTACAACATAAAAGTTCTCAAGTTCGAACTCGGCCCAACAGAATCACAAACCATCAAGTTGTTTTCAATAATACAACTCGAAGTAACAACACAATGGATGTTCAAACTCAATGAAACAGACTACAGGTACAAGACCGAAGCAACATATCAGCAACAACAACAACAACCATGTCAAACACAGTGCATAGTGCAATAAAGAACATGACAATGTAGACTCGAGTACAAGTCCAGTTACAACAAAAAACACATAGCAGTAAAATGGAAACTGGCAAAAAAATAAATTCAAATGACCAGAGTCATCATGAACCAAGTCAAAGAAACAAGCTGAAGTCAATATGATCAAGGCAACAAGTCTAGCTACGACCAAGAACAATGCACAGTACAGAAGCAAAACTGACAAGCAGTGCAAACAAATATACCAAGGCCAACAACATTGAAATGGATCGAGATGATTAGCCACCAGAATTTCAAATCAAGCAAGACAGTGGCTCAACATCAAAGACCACATTTTTTTGAATTCAAACAAAGCAAAGTTAAATACTGGAGTCACAGGAAACAAAAAATGGAAATCAACATCGTTCAAATAAAATCAAATGTAGCAGTTTCAAACCAAAGCCGTGGTGGCCACGAAACAAGCAGTGCCGTGATAACCAAGCAATCAAGGAATCGAACCAAGTCACAGTACAAAACCGCATGAATTGAAAAAGTCAGAGAAATCTCAAGCATCAAAACGAAATCAAATGGTCGAAGCATAATATTGAAAATATCAGACAAACGCAAATAAAGGAGATCGAACTCCTATATAAACCACAACATCATCGGCGAAATAGAGCATTCGAGTTCAAGTAACAACAGAGCATAATCATACAACTCGAATCATCAATTCGAGATCAAGCATTCAATCAGTAAAGAAAAAGAGCAAAAATCACATACCGAAGTCATCTCGAATTCAATTAAATTCGAAGCAGTCGAAGAAAATCTAAGAGACCATCGATTGACAAAAGGGAACGCTAAATCATATATTCAATCGAATATTTAAAGTCAGCATACTTCGAATTTTCGAAAAGCCCTAATTTTTGAAGGAAGAGGAACGAATAACAGAGAGCCGCAATTATCACAAAGGAATGGGCCGATAAAGGATAAAGAGAAGAAATAATTATTGGGTCAGCCGTTGTATTAGTTTTTGGGTTTTAAAATATACAAGGCTCAAAATTAGGGTTTAGTTTTGTTTTGTTTTTAAATTGTGTTTTAATTGTATTTTCAATTTTAAACCGTTGTAATTCTAGTCGTGTGACTAGGGATAAACTATGTGGCGTAGTTTGAGAATTCGCAACTCAGTGGCTGAGTTGTGACAGGGTTTTGAGCGTAGAGTTAGGTTAGTCAGTAGCGATTTTACGTGTGTAAGCGTGTGACCACTTAATTTCTAGTAGAAACCTTGGGGGCAGCATGTAGGCAGGGTTTTGCCGAAGCTGGGTAAATTCTGTGTCGCTCTATTTCTGCATTTATTATTCTGCTATTATCTGTGCTGCTGAAATAATTTTATAAACTTCCGCAATTAATTTTTATAATTGATAGTATCACCCTATACACCCCCCCCCCACTAGGGTGAAATCGATCCTACAAGTGGTATTAGAGCTAGGTGCAAAAGCCTTTTTTGTTTTAAAAATTTGACTTTACAAAAACCAATTTTTGTTTTAAAAATTTGAATTTTAAAATGGCTATTTTTGCTGAGGGTCGTTCCAATATTATTCCTCCCATTTTTGATGGAACAGATTTTTTAAATTGGAAATTGAAAATGAAATTTTATTTAAAATCAGTTAATGTTAAATGTTGGGATATTATTAAAAATGGGTGTGATATAACAGATAAGAAAATTATCTCGATTAATGCTCTGGCTATGCATATATTATATTCTCATATTAATCGAGATAATTTTAGTTTCAACTCTCATTGTGAAAATGCACAGGAAATCTGGAATACTTTCGATGCAATATATGGTGCAAAAGTCAAAGGCAATGATAAATCCTCCACAACTGACTCAGTTAAACAAATGTGCTTAAGAGGATTGGTAAAAAGCAGTTGTGATGAGGATGATGATGGAGCAGCTTAGCTGGCATTATTAATGAAGAGATTCAAAAAGTGGAATCATAAATACGGAAAAGCTCTAAATCAAAAATTGAAAAGTAGAATAATCAAAGCACTGGACAAATCAGAAGAACACGGGATCATTTGTCTTAAGTGCAACCAACCCGGACACATCAAGCCCAATTGTCCTTGACTTCAACACGGCCAAGAAAAGAAGTCAAAAAGGAAAAGTTTAGCAGCCACATGGAATAAAAGAGGTAGCAGTGAGAGTGAGAAAGCAGATATGTGCCCTCATGGAATTATAACTGATAGTGACGATGACGAGCCAAGCGAGGTATCAAAACTTACTCACTCTGAATTACTTATTTATTTCCACGAAGTAAATGGCTGTTTTAAACGACTTAGGGAGAAGTATGCCAAATTTGAATCACAAAAAGATACTTTGATAGAATTAATTGAACAACTTGACCAATTAGTTAAAAACTATCAAAGTAGGATCCCTAAGTGTGATAAGTGTCCAACATTCGAAGAAGAAATTAAAAAATCAGAAATTAATATAAAATCACTTGAAAATGAAATTCTGATTTTGAAAGAGAGTGAAAATACTAGGAGAGAAAATTCTATTAAAAAGTGCACACAATTGTTAAACGAAAATGAATCTCTCAAAACACAAGTCCAACAATTGTCAACGACTTTAGATAAATTTTCAAAAAGTGAAAAATCGTTGAATATGCCATTAGGGAAGCAAACTGTTAATATAGTTAGACAAGGACTTGGATATAATCAATCTAAAAATGGTGAAAGAAATATCAATCAAGTTAATTCTATGTGCACAATTTGTAGAAAATATGGACACAATCACAATAATTGTTGGTATAGACCCAAACATGTGAAAACTATACCGATTTAGGTTCCAAAAGGCACAAATATAAAATCTCTCAAAATTAAACAAATTTGGGTGCCGAAGGAAACAATTATAAATAGTTTTGGGTCTCTACAAAATTATTTTTCTAAATATTCTACCACTAACAACCATGGACATATAAAAACAAATAGGTCACAAAAATCTTTTCCCGTGTAGGTGTGGTGGCAGGCTAAGGAACAACAATAGTGCCACTTGGATTCTGGCTGTTCCAAGGGCACACCGAGCGACGAAGAAAAGTTCCTTAGCCTAGTATAAAGGTTACAGAATCACAATGGACAACAACGAAAAATATCGTAAAGGTAAAACAAGTAATGGTATATTTATTTGAACGATACATTAAATGTGATAATCTGCACCGTATTCTAAATTAACTCAGCAAATAATGTGATGATGAATGATGATGCTTTTGATTCTGACTTATTCAAAATTGTTGGCCAATTATATTCTTATGCCAAGAACACTATAAAAATCTCTAGAGCATCTGAATTACTTCATATAAATTTGTTTGGACTAAAAATAGTGTTCTGTTGGATGATTATACATTTGGTTATAATACGGCTATATTCACGGTTTTTGATTATTTATACGGCTTCAATTCAAATTCAAGAAAATGTCATTTAAATTGATGTTAAAATTGAGTTTGAAATTTTTGGTGCACACTTCATGATCTGGTCTATCAAATTCAATTAGTTATAATTTTGAGTGAAAAAGAAATTCAGATGCAGATTACACTGGTAACCTAGTTGATAGAAGAATTACTAGTGAAACGTGATTTGCTGAGACATTTAGTAACTGCATCGTTTTACAAAGAAAATATCTGCATATTTTCATTTCAAATAATTTTCAAATAGCAGAAACTTTTCATATAAAACCCCTTCGAGAAAATCATTTTTGACCATATTTTCAGATCAGTCATTTTTGAAAAACTGATTTTATAATTATTTTTGAATTTGATTTTAAATGGCTACTTTGACTAATCTGACTCCCTAATAATTATCGAAAAGATAAATAGTGATTGAAAAAATGATGAGTGTTGATATTTATCATATATTATGACTCAAGACGGTATAATTAGTAAATTTCTTTAGAAATTTAAACAAGAGTTATAAAACTTTTTGTTGGTAAAAATTCCATGAGCATCTCTATTTCTATCATATTTCTAACGACCATCACTCATCAAAATTCTATATAGTGTGTTGATATGTGGTAATTTAAACAGGAATCATTCGTTTTTCACTTTATATTTCTTCTATAAAAAATTCAAAGTATTCACTCTCATTTAAAAGTCCTTTCGGTTATGCATGGGTGAATTACTTGGAATTTGTTATGTGCTTCCATGCTCATTTAAAAGTCCTCACGGTTACGCATGTATGGAACGCATATCAAAAATTGATTTTTAAAATAAACAAGTTGATTCTAATCCCATTTAAAAGTCCTTACGGTTATGCGTGGTTAGAAGATACTTGAATTCATTTTTTTAAAATAAAATTGGAATACCACTAATCTCATTTAAAAGTCCTAACGGTTATGCATGGTTAGTAGATATTCAAATTCCTGATATAAATATACCACAAATAGACATAACTGTATGGTTTTATATGATGACATCATTCCCACCATTTTAAAAGTGGAATATGCGCCTAACAAAGTATTTATGATTTTTGTTTGATTTTTTATTGAAATTTGATATTTATATTCAAATGAGTTTTAATGTTGGATTAATGTCGATTACTTTACCTCTATTTTCTCTAACACTATTACTCTTTTACTGATAACAAAAGGGGGAGAGAAAAGTTAAGATTTTGTCAAATAAAATCAAGCAAATGTCAAATATTTTCTATTTGCATCTAGGCTCATTTGCATATTTTTAGTTGTATGCATACATGTAGGGGGAGCTTTGTGTAGAGAGGAAGCATTTAAATAGGGGAGCAATTAGAGTATATCAATGATTAAATACATTTAACATATTCAAAATCTTAAATATGTGTTTGTTATCATCAAAAGGGGGAGATTGTTGAATATGCGATTATATGATTTTTGTTTGATGATACTAAACATATATATATATATATATATATATATTCGTGTAAATGTATATGTTAGTGTACTATTTTATTTTTCATAGATTAAATAAATATTTTCTAAATAAAAATAAATAATACAGAATTTGAATTCAAACAGAATTTTCATTCAAACAAATATTTATTACAATTTTGAATAGTACAAATTCAAGCTCTCACTATACATATACAACTTTGATTACAATATAAATTCAATTACATCACAATTTCACTTTTACATCTGACCTCACTACATATCACTCATACACTCAACTCGTATGTTATCTTCAACTTCACTCTAAATCCAATCCAGCATCAGAGCAATCTGCAAATATAAATATTGACGCAGTAAAATTGAAAAGGAAATATTTTTTGCAGTATAAAATAAAATGTGAAATTTGAAAAAAATATTTGCCTCAATTATTTGGGTTGTTCGTCATCATTTAACTTTGAATTCATCATACACGAACAGCTTGTAACATACACAGTGTATCACTGTATATGCCACAAGGCCGTGCACACCGATATATATACACTTAATAAATTTACAGGGATAGGTGAGCACAGGCCAAACCCAAAATACCGGATTCAACTCAAGTACAATAAAATAATGTCACAACTTTCAGCACAAGGTCAAATCCGAGCTACAAGCTGGAGTCAACTCAGGTGTAATTCAAAAAACAAATCCAAATGCAAAGGTCAAGTCACTGCTACGATGACCCAATTCAAATGCAAAGCACAAAGGCTCGAATAACCAAGTGCACCAAAGATATGGCAACATAGCAAGGCACAGCCAATAATAGTAATGATACAAGTACAACCACAAAAAGGAATAAACACATCAAACATCAATGAACCAACTGTGTATACATGAAGGTCATAATAAAGCATGAAGCAGCTCATATATACAACAAATATCCAAACTGCCATCAAAATGACATGAACAATGCATGCTACAGGTCTGACAACATGAATGCACAATCACACATGTATGCAATTGACAGCAGCTCATCAAACTTTTGCACCAGCAAACTCAGCTACAACACAAAAGTTCTCAAGTTCGAACTCGGCCCAACAGAATCACAAACCATCAAGTTGTTTTCAATAATACAACTCGAAGTAACGACACAATGGATGTTCAAACTCAATGAAACAGACTACAGGTACAAGACCGAAGCAACATATCAGCAACAACAACAACCATGTCAAACACAGTGCATAGTGCAATAAAGAACACGACAATGTAGACTCGAGTACAGGTCCAGTTACAAAAAAACACATAGCAGTAAAATGGAAACTGGCAACAAATAAATTCAAATGACCAAAGTCATCATGAACCAAGTCAAAGAAACAAGCTGAAGTCAATATGATCAGGGCAACAAGTCCATCTACGACCAAGAACAAGGCACGGAGCAAAAGAAAAACTGAGAAGCAGTGCAAACAAATATACGAAGGCCAGTAACATTGAAATGAATCGAGATGATCAGCAACCAGAATTTCAAATCAAGCAAGACAGTGGCTCAACATCAAAGACCACATTTTTTGAATTCAAACAAAGCCAAGTTAAATACCGGAGTCACGGGAAACAAAAAAAAGGAAATCAACATCGTTCAAATAAAATCAAATGTAACAGTTTCAAACCAAAGCCGTGGTGGCCACGAAACAAGAAGTGCCATGATAAACAAGCAGTCAAGGAATCGAACCAAGTCACGGTTCAAAACCGCGTGAATTGAAAAAGTCAGAGAAATCTCAAGCATCAAAACGAAATCAAATGGCCGAAGCATAATATTGAAAATATCAGACGAACGCAAATAAAGGAGATCGAACTCCTATATAAACCACAACATCATCGGCGAAATAGAGCATTCGAGTTCAAGTAACAACAGAGCATAATCATACAACTCGAATCATCAATTCGATATCAAGCATTCAATCAGAAAAGAAAAGGAACAAAAATCACATACCGAAGTCATCTCGAGTTCAATTAAATTCAAAGCAGTAGAAGCAAATCTAAGAGACCATCAATTGACAAAAGGGAAAGCTGAATCATATATTCAATCGAATATTTAAAGTCGGCATACTTCGAATTTTCAAAAAGCCCTAATTTTTGAAGGAAGAGGAGCGAATAACAGAGAGCCGCAATTATCACAGAGGAACGGGTCGATAAAGGATAAAGAGAAGAAATAATTATTGGGCCGGCCATTGTATTATTTTTTGGGTTTTAAAATATATAAGGCTCAAAATTAGGGTTTTGTTTTGTTTTGTTTTTAAATTGTGTTTTAATTGTATTTTCAATTTTAAACCGCTGTAATTTCTAGTCGTGTGACTAGGGGACAAACTACGTGGCTTAGTTTGAGAATTCGCAACTCAGTGGCTGAGTTGTGGCAGGGTTTTGAGCGTGAGTTAGGTTAGTCAGTAGCGGGTGTCGCGAGTTTACGTGTGTAAGCGTGTGACTACTTAATTTCTAGTAGAAACCTTGGGGGCAGCACGTAGGCAGGGTTTTGCCCAAGCTGGGTAAATTTTGTGTCGTTTTATTTCTGCATTTATTATTCTGCTATTATCTGTGCTGCTGAAATAATTTTATAAACTTCCGCAATTAATTTTTATAATTGATAGTATCACCCTATTCACCCCCCCCCCCCCCTCTAGGGTGAAATCGATCCTACATGCGGTAAATAAGAAAAAGCAGATAAAGAAAGAAATAAAACAGAATCTCACGGCGAAAGGATAAAATATAGTAATCAAATATACAGTTCATGAAGCTATTTACAAAAATATTTAATTTTACTTATACAATATATATCAGAGTTGCACATACCAACGAATAAAAATCGATGCAGCGGAATACAGTGTAGTGGAACAATATAATAAAATAATAATGTAATCTTCGTCTTCGTCCTCCAGAAATAAGGTCTTCGATCCTGAAATGCTCAGACTGACCCGAGCGAATTGAAAAGACAAAACACTCGAGTCAGAACTAAAAGATATTATGTAAGTTAAATTAACAGAAATAAATATGAGTGCAGTAACTCAAGAGATGCCCGGGATTTACATCTCCTAAGGATCCGTTAAACTATTTACTATGTAGTATATTTCGCTATTATAATAGTGTCTAATCAGTAAAATAAACTTACTTTAAAATAGCGTTAAGGAGTGACCGAATATTCCCCTTAACACATAATAAATTCCCAGAGTCTATATAGTACCGTAATCTCCCCCGTACTGGGCGTCGTCAAAGGGCACTCCATAGGTATGGTACAAAACAAAATCGTATAAGGCGCGCTAGGGTAGGTGACACGGCATAACTAGGCAATGCCAGGGTAGATATACCAATTATGCTTCCGGGTCAGTGGTAACGCATAGCCGCAGCTACCGCCCACCTCAAACCACACCCCCAAATTAAAGAAATCAAAAGTGGTCACCGTATAAATCCAAAGTCAGAGTAGAATATTGAAGGGATGTGTCCGATAAAGGGGCTACCTTCTTAACCCGTCAATCGCTCCTGTTTTAGCCACCTTATGCTAACTCACGGGAGTTGGGTCCACGTATTTACCTCAGAGGACGCCGCCACCATCCTACTTCATTCTGGAATCTCCACCGCGTACACGGTTGTTAAAGTGGTTTTCGGAGTTGGCAGAGAGTATGACAACTTCTGATCCTGGTCCCTTAAACAACCAAACGTTATTACAACACCGCGGCCCTTTTAAAATAATTATACTTCAAACCATAATAAAATATTCATTTCAAAACCATATAAATACGATATCATCTTCATTTTAAAACCAAATCAATATGATATCATTTATAAACCCAAATTAATATAATATCATTTTTTTATTTCAAATATATCTTTTTCTAAAACCATAACATTTTCGAAGTTATAATATTTCGAAACCAACGCTTCAAATGTAACCTTCCAAACATAAAACTTGAATTTCATAACTTTGAAATATAACTACACCCTTCAAATGGTTTAAATATTAAATTACTTTATAAAATAAAATAACTTCTTTGATTTCACAAATAAATTCCAAATTTAGATTCGAACCCCAAATAACCATTTAATTCTATATATTTCAAAGCTTTATATATCTCACCATTTCAAAACTAATTCTTTGATACATCCATATATATCAAATTCAATTGCTATTATTTGGGTTTGAAATGTTTACTTAATAAATCCAATATCATTTAAGTAAAACCTTTAACTTCAAACAACAGGATATACTTTCAATATATCTAACTTGATATATTCATTTATCTCCACTTTTATATTCATTTAAATCACTTTAAACCAAATCAAGTTATAAGAATCACACCCTTTTAAAATCTCCATTTTTATTAAAATTTCAAACCAAATTTTATTCAAGTACAATTCTTAAATAATTCAATTTAAACAAATTACATATTTATTTTCCAACTTAAATTTCATTTAAGTCATTTAAAACTCTATATATATAATATCTTAAATAGGTACTTACCCATATGATATAAACCATCAAACTCCATTTTTAAACTCATTTTTATTAAACAATTTTATACATAGCTTAAATTTAAGAATTTAACTATATATATATAAAATAATATTTATATAACATCAAAATTAATATTCCATAAACCATATATTCCTTTCCAAAACCATAGAAATCATTTCAAATATTTTTATATATATAGACCGCGGTGTCTGTATATAATTTTTTACCCTATGGTCAAGTGATACGGATATTTATCATTTCAATCCGTAATTTAAAATAAAAATTACGGTTATATATCATTTCAAACCGCAATCCCGAATGAAATGAAAATGCTTAAAAACTTGCAGTTTATAACAATATAAATACAGCATCCATTCATCCATCATAAAATCAACCATCAACCATTTATCACAATCATCATCCAATTCGAACAATACATCAATATATAACAGGTGAAAATAACAGGTATCAACTATCAATTTATATTTAAAATAAATTATAACTGTTTAACTTGCAGTTTATATGCAATAAAATAAATAACAATTTAACTGGCAGTTAATATGCAAGAAATAAATAACACTTTAACTGGCAGCTAATATGCAATGAATAATTAAGTAACAATTAAATTAAATAATTTAATTTTACTGGGATGATGATTAAAATATGCCAAATGTGGCGCCCCACCTCTATACCCACGCTAGCCAAGAACATTACGGTGTGATGCTGTCAACTAGCACGGAGAATAAGGCTGTTGAGGAGCGACCATCCGTGTAATTGCTTTGTGCGAGCACCAATATGTCAGATAGTACAAGGAAGTCCGACATGCCGATACAAACTCAAGGCTACTACACAGTGGCTATATATATATTCTTCGGAAACAAACATAGAAATAAACATAACACAAATCAGTCGCAGACATCAATATCACAAGGGCGGAAAAAAGATATGAATATAACACATGAAAGTGTACATCAAAGTAGTGGTCAAACATGATCCACAATATCACAAAGGAATGGTTACAAGTGCAAGACAAAAGAATATGTATGCATCTAGGAATCTATATCTCAAAGGTATACAACAAAAGCTACTAATCTAAGTAGTAAGCCAAAAGTCAGGATGATAATCCCAGAAGTGAAGTCAAGTAGAAGCACCTGTAACATCTCGGTCCGACCCGAGTATTATTTATAAGAAAATAATAAACAGATCAATCTAGCTATAAATATCAGATAAAATGATATAGAATAAGAGATATGACATAACATATGATAACCATAAAGCCATACTGTGATAAGTATGAAATTGAAAATCAACATGAGATTAATCAATATCACCAAAATCTTCTCAAAGATCAAAAGGAATGTCATACTCAATATTATTATTCACCAAAATCATAAGTATTGACAATAATATCAATGCCAATCCCAAAAGTCAATGACACACAAAATTCACCAATGCACAAATATTGATAAAGCTTATCAATACAAATCACGAAAATTGGTGAAACACAAACTCTAGAAATCATCAATGGAAATCCAGAAATAATAAAAAAGGGGAGGCATATCACAAAACGGGAGCCTGAAAACTCACCAACACATGTATCACAAACGGAAGGCTATCCCATGGTCGCTAACCATAGAGCCGGTGCAACGACGTAGTACAACGGTACGCCCAAGGAACCAGAAACTCGAATAGTTCGGAATAACAACGTAGTACAATGGTACGCCTGAAGATCCGAACTCCATAGAAATGTGGGTCGCTAGCCCACAAAAATTGGGTCGAAACTCCAAGAAATAAATAGGTCATTAGCCTATAATAAAAAATGAGACGAAACTCAATAAAACAAGGTACTGTCCCCTACGTGGACAAAGAAACATAGCATATCGCTAATCATAATCACAAAAATGATCATCATCGATCATCAAGAAGTGTCAATTACAATAAGCTAGTAAATATATGAGCTTAGCTTCATGTCCCATAACCACTAGCTTAACTTAAATATTTACGAACAAATTGTAGATTTCCACTAGAAAATTGTTATAAGAGATTCAATCGAACAAGTCCAAGAATTAACCGACGAAGTAAACGCAAGCGTTTCATACCACATGTTTTACGAAGCCATTTAATTAGATTTCTCTTACAAGTGAAGTAAAGGTTTGTATATTTTTAAAATGAAAAATCACAAAAATGATCGTAGAAACGATCAATCACAGAAATTCACATACGAAGAAGTGAATAAAATCCAAAGATTACGATTCCAAATTCATCAAAGTGGAAATAGCCTAGCGACTCAACACGGCACGACCTAGCAGTGGAACGACCTAAGGAGTAGCAGCATAAGTGCAGGTCGAACGACCTAAGGAGATGTGCGACCTAACATGGCCGAGCGACCTAACAGCAAGATGGGACAAAAAGCTTGGCGCGACCTAAGGAGCGCGACCTAAAATGGCACGACCTAAACAAGGCGCGACCTAGCAGTTGCGAGCTAACACGAAGCAACCTAGGGAGGTAAGCGACCTATAGGCATGCGCGACCAAAGGAGGTAAGGATAGGCCGAGCGAACTAATGACCTAAGGCGTGTAAGGGGGTCGAGCGACCTAACGACCTAAGGTGTGTGAGAGGGCCGAGCGACCTAAAGACCTAAGGCGTATAAGGCCGAGCAACGACCTAACGACCTAACTAATGCCGAGTGGCTTAAGGAAGTGAAGACGGCCGAGCGACTTATCGACCTACGACCTAGGGTCGAATGACCTAACGACCTAGGGGGAAAAACGACCTAAATGCAGGCCGAGAGTCCTTCATATGCAGGCTGAGCGACCTAA
This sequence comes from Allium cepa, assembly GCA_030765085.1. Classification (NCBI taxonomy): domain Eukaryota; kingdom Viridiplantae; phylum Streptophyta; class Magnoliopsida; order Asparagales; family Amaryllidaceae; genus Allium; species Allium cepa. The sequence continues at coordinate 151,773,112 of CM060939.1, forward strand.
GGGTTTTGGAGCTCAAAACTCGCCCAATTTGCAACCGATCGAGCACGGACCCTAGGGGATCATGCCCATAGGCTACTCGGTTGTATTGGCTCCTCGGTGCACCACCAAAAACGTGTTAAACATCATAGATTGGATTTTTAAAGATTTGAACCCAAAACACTAAAAATTAGGATTTTCACCAATTCAATCCAAATCAATGACAAATGCATATGTAAATGTGTTAGGAATTCATACCCAACAATCAATGATAGTTATAGACGGAGATGTGAGATAAAAATCTCACCTTTTCACAAAATCAATGAAAGAGAAGCTTGAAAGCAAAGGAAAATCAACCCAAGAAGCTTGAATCAATGTCTTCTCTTTAAATTTGGAGTTGGATGTTGGATTTGCAAATGATCTTGAGCTTGGAGTTTTAATTTCCCATTCCTTCCCTCATTTTTGATGAAGCTTGAGTGTTAGGAAATGAAAGTAAATTTATGAAGAGAAGGATGTTGAGTTAGAATTAATAGTTTAGGCAAATGGGCTAAACCAAATCCAAAACCCAAAAATGAAAAAGTAACAAAATTCCACTAACTCTAAACATATCAAAGTTTATACACAAAAAGATCGCAAACGGTGTTTTGAACTCAATGGAAGTGGTTCTGAGTCCTAATTCGACCGTATGCAAAAAGTAACTTTTCGGAAAAAGATCCGACTAACGATAAAATATTTAAACATCAAGTCGTAAAATATGCGCGTTGTTACACCAAACAACCATAAATAAATTTCAAATCACATTATATATCAATTTAACAAACATAAGAAATTTTAGAAGTTGTGAGTGGGTTAAACACTCACCTTTTGAATTTAAATTGAATTTAAATTGAATTTAAACCCAAAAATTTGACAGTCTCCAAATCCAATCAAACAAGCGTCAAAGTGTCCGGAAATTTATTACGATCCTAACAAAAAAAATCGCGCGTGAAACGGAGTTAGTATACGAAAGTTATTCGATTTAAATCGTTTGAAACAAATTTTAATTAAAATAAAACTCACCCAAATAAACCAATGCCACGTCAGCATCTGCTCCCCTCCCTCTTCACATTCACGTGCCTCATCCAGAAAACCCTAACGTCCTCAACAGTACGCACGCGAGGTCCCTAGCCACCACTGCACGAACGTTCACCACCGTGAGCACGCCGCCTTCGCACGAATCGCCGCCACCACACCCGAAGACGCACGCTTACACCACCACGCTACCTTAGGCCACAACGCGGATGATGGAGCAGCCACTGCCCAAAATTTTCAACCCTAATCGAATTATTGAGCACGATCTAACCGTCGAATCGACGAACGAACCACATAGAGAACTCCATTCGTCGCTCTCCACACGCCGGTAACCTCGAATCGTCGATCCGACGAAGATCATCAACCACCATCTAACGGCCGAAAATAAACTAGGAATTTCTAGAAAAAAATTGATTCGATTTCAAAAACGAATTGTAGATTTAGGTTGCGCTCGTCGAGAGCTTCAAATCCATATATAATTTGCTATGGTTTGAAGAGATTGAAATTTTGGCTTTGGATCTGAATTGTAATGAGATCTAGAATGGGAATTTGTTTGTCTGCCATTGAGGAGTAGAGAATAGCTGAATTGTGTACAGACAAATGTGAGTTAGGGAGGCTATGGTTTATAGTAGGATATTTATAGGAAAAAATCGAAATTAGAATGGACGGGCTCAATTGATATACGTGTTAACTCCAAAGTGGCCCAAAAGCCCGTTCTGACACGGAAAGAAATTGGGTAAACCCATATATCAAAATAGGTGTTTGAAAATATTTTAAACGCGATGGAAAAAGTTTCACGTTCAAATTCCATTGTATGAAGAAGTTATGCTAAAATTAATATTTTCAAATTGATTTCAATTTAATTGATTTCAAGGCGTTTCGAGTCCGTACGATCAAACGACAAGCCCAATCGATACGAAACTTGAAATCCTATAATAATTCACCGTTTCGGATCCGATGAAACTTGTTTCGTCGAAATCCGAGCCAATGGCAAAATGGCTATTTTTATATTAATTAAATAAATTAAAAATAAATCAAAATCTTAAATTTCACTTCTATAATCGACAAATTTTTACCCATTTATATTTCTTTAATCATTTACATTAATTTAAACAAATTTATATGTCAATTTATAGTTGATAAATTTATCAAAGTCCACGTTAATTTTCCAATTTCATTAGATTCAGAGATTATAAAACAATTTCAATAATTCCATTGAATTAAATTTTCTCTCTATTATTCTACCTATTAGTATCAAATAGATGAAACTAACATTGGATTCCTACTTATTATATAACTATCTTCAAATTTCATCTAAATTTCGATCAACGTAAAATTTAAATGTTAAATTTCATTTATTCGCAATAAATTCAATTGTTGAAATTTTTTTCCTCAATTAAATAAATAAATCTTGCTTTCTATTCTTTAAATCAGCCAATTTGTCATATTATAAATAGGATTAGCATTAACTACATCTTATAACATTAACCATTTTCAATGACAAATCACACCTACCCTATTTGCATAAATTAAGTCAATTAATTGTACTTGATTTCACATTAAATGTTATTAATTTATAAATTGAAATCTCAATAAATCCGTTTAAATCTTGCTATACAATAAATTGACATTTTATAGGTATAATTTACAGTGAATTATATTACATTTCCTTAATGTATTTATTAAATTTCCAAATAACATACTACCTAATTTCCTTTAATTGCAATTTGATTTCCAAATTTTATGCACATACTAAAGAAATAAAACATATATCAATTGATTTGTTTAATTCAAATCCTTTTATTAAGTTCAATACTACTATATAAACTTAGTTACCTTGTTTTTTTCGCATTCATTACTTTAATATAACCATTCTAACAACTCCTAACCATTGTATTACATTCCACACAAATGTAACATTTATTTACATTTATTACAATTTATCTCAAATTCTAATCAACAAATTAAATAAATAGGTAACCTAAAATAAACATTACCGTTACTCTTAGTCCCATAAATAAGCCTTTATTACTTACAGTTAATGTTGGCATTTATTTCCATACTACTAATTTCATTCACCTATGTTCTATCCAAACATAACCTTTAGATTTATTTCATTAATAAATTCAATATTTACATCCACTTATTAACAAGTAACTTCCATTTATACAGCTGTGATTCATTTTAGTTATATTGATTTTATCCAATTACCATTAAATTTACATTCAATTACTATTCAATGTATATTTATTCATTCATAAATTCGATATTTACGTTTGTTTCCTTCCATTTGATTTAAAACCTAGTATACATTTACATAAATCCCATTTTGTTCCATCCATTAATGGGTATTGCATTGAAATTTAATTTATTAGCTTATATCAATATTATTACCATTAATTGCAATTGGATTACGAAATTTATTCAATACTCTAAATAAATAACATATATTAATTCAATACTTACATTTGTTTACCTATTTAAGTTTTCATTACCAAACAATATTTCAATTACTACAGGACATTGATTTAATTCAATTTACTATTTAAAATTATTAATTAAATTAATTCACTATTTACCTTTGTTTTCTTATATTCAAATCTTAGCCTAGTATAACAATTTACGTTACTTCAATTATTCGAAATTTCATTTCAACTGTTAATACTTATCTTTAATTTCCATGGTTTCATTCCATTTTCAACATTCGCTTCATTATTCATTATAAAAAGAATTCTTCTTCCTAATTTAATTGCAAAATTTAAATTAAACTAACCAATTTATAAATCAAAATTTATGGGCCGTCACATAAAGACCAAGCCTCTAGCCCCTCCTTTTCAATTCTATTGTCGCCTTAATTTATGCTTTTTGAAATTTTTCCTAGTTAATTAACAATTAAATTAATCATTTAATTATTTTATTAAGCATTTACTTTAATTAAATAAATATGTAACAATTATGCATCATTCTATTTAGTTCTGAGGCTTTAAATAGAAAAATAAAATGCTACAAAATTTAATACAACATTTGTATTAGTTTTATTGTTACTTTATAACATTTACTAACTAATTTTAATTTAGTTGAACTTGAAAATCAACTAAAAACATAGTTGTGTTGACTCTCTAGTATGAACTTGGTCCATGGTCAATATTTAAAAAAATTAAGTGCTAAAGCATGTACAAACATTGTTGCAGTACAGTATTAGGCACAAGTTTAGTTACTAATAGTCATTTAAGTGAAATCAAATTTCTAATCATTATCAAGTTTCACCTTGTAATGATATTTTGTCCATGTTTTCTTTTCATCATTGCTATATCACTAAGATATATAGAGTTTGGTCAATGGTCGAAAAATCTACCACTATCCATAGTTAATTCCAAAGGCTACTTTAAAGTCTTTTGTTCAATCTAATAGCATATATTGATTAACCATTTTACTATGGTCTGAGATTCTGAGTTCAAGTTGATAACCACTTACGTGATACTAACCTTCTACAATAAAGGACAAAAGCTTCTCTTTAGTAGTGTGTCACTTCAAATAGTTCAATTTATATCCAGCTATGGCCGTATCATGATTGCGATGCCACATGATTAACTATGTTCAAAGTATAGCCTAGTTGTAAGGTCGACTGTACCATCACTTATAAAGATTACTTCATGCTGTCATAATGAGATATTTTATTTTGACTTAGTTGTATAAAGCTATTGAAGACTATCATTGAGTGGTTCTATGATTTTTCCAAACAACACAAACACATATACACTTGATGTTCCTAATAGCCATGAATAATTCCTCGTCCATCGTAACATACACAAGTCTCAATGGTTCTATCAATATTCTTTTCTCGATACATCTTAACTAGGAACACTTAAGGAGTAAGTAAATATCAATTCAATACTCATGGTTACGTACATTCGTAACATTTAACACAAAAAATGGATCAACGCCCAAAAACCTATGAAAATATTTAAATCTAGCAAAAACTATAAGAAAAGAAGAGAACACCATAATTTTATATTGGTTTGGTAATCTTTGGCCTATGTCCACTTTGTATTTTATTGATTATAGACTTAAAGGAGATTTAGAGTCACTAATATAAGGGATTGACAAGTTTTTAAAGCCTAGAAAAGCCAATAACCTTTGCCTTAGTAACTATGGAGAGGAGAGGTAGGAGGTGAAGAAAACAGAAGTGCAAAAAAAGTCTCTTTCCAGTAGCTATAGGGTTTGTATTTATATAAAAACTGTCTAGCAGAATCGGAGGAGCAAAATATCGAGTCTGGATCCATATCCTATAGTATAGAAGAAGAAGATGGGGTCCATACATCAATAAATACCTCTCGGTACCAAATGAAACCACTTGGTGTCGACTGGTTTTCACTGGGGGGGGGGGGGGGGGGGGGAAACTTCCCTCCTTTATGTACTCTGCCCTGTATCTCTGGTGCATTGTCTTCCAAGTGCTTTTTCCTATGAGATTGTGTTGTTCCTGCTAGTTTCGGTTATTTCTTGTTCTTTTTTTCTTTCTTTTCTTTCTTCCAAATGAATCCTTAGAGTTGTTCCTCCATTCCTTGAGAGATGCACCACATGAAAACCACTTCAAGCCAGAGCTCTACATATAAGAGTTTTGGGGGTCCCGTGTAGCGTAGAAAGCTCTCGGCACTGAGTGGTCCTTTTGGGTCCAATTCCTTTCAAACTCCTTGTGTATGCCTTTAATGCCCTTTTAAACATGCCCCTAGGTCCGTGAATCATTTCATCTTCATCTTGACATTTTGATTCCAACGAAAATCTACTTGGTCAAAAAGTCAGATAACACTTGCCTCCTAGAGTGTGCTTTTGTTGAAAACAAATCATGCTTTGGAACAAGACAAGCATTTGCTACTATCTCATTGTTCTGGTTGGTCGTCCATGAGTTGTTTCAAATCGTTGATTCCATGTTGTAGATATCTGTTCAATTTCTTTACATAGATAAAATTCCATTTCTCGTGCTAAGGACAAGATCTACTCTTTGGAGATCGTTCCATGCCCCAACCAGGTATGTTCTTCTCTCCCTGCTTTTATCTTAATTTTTCGTTGAAAAATTCCACTCAATATCGAGTGGTCCCTATAGATAACAATTGCTTTGCCTTGTCCTGAGTATAATTACTCGAGACTTAGAGGATTTTAATCAATTTTCTCACTTTGTGCTTGTGCCAACTCCTTTGAATTGACTCCTATAAGTTCTCATCTCAGCGCTGACTTCGGCAACCGCCTCCAAAGCATCACCGTCAATGTTAGAGAACCATGGCCGACTTTTGTAGCCTACCTTAAACCTTTTACCGTCGATTTCATCACTACAGCTTGTCCCAAAATCCTCCTATCCATTCAGCAAATCATTAAGGTGGGTTGTCGGTTGGCGATCTGGTCATGGTCATTCATATTATGGCCAACAAAGATGATGCTAATATGGATGGTTCCAGCAAATGTTAGGATAAAGTGAATATGGGTTCTCCTAAGGTGGTGCTAGTGTTCGATCTAATGTGGATTCAGGTTCGAATTGGGTGTGGTCGAGGGAATAACCGAATACCCTAACCGAACTTTTGTGTTGCAACGCCTTTTGATTCATTCCAACAAACGCTTGATTGATCAACTATCGTTATTCGAATGTTAATAGGAAGGTTCTCATTCGAAGAATGGTCGTATTGGTCATGCTCCAGAATTCAAATGATTCTATTGCCCGACATCTTCACTTTTTGAATATTCTTATTACATAGAATTCTCCACCATCACACTCTAGCTTTCTTGTAAAAGACAAACTTCTATGTCATCCTAAACAATGGTTCCATTATCAATTATACGACAATAATGGGTAAGATCCGATGCACAATTCCTTATGCGATGAGGCTCCTTTTTCTAGCACAAGGAGCTATCTACACATAATGGTCCATTCGTCGTGCACGGAACTCACACTAGATAGATAAACACTTTCACTTGCCCTGGTCGATGTTCAAAATTCGAGTTTAACACACATCGACATCCTTTCGATTCTTGGCATTGGTCAACGAGTTTAGGATTTGAAGTAAAACATACCTAACTATGTTGAATGCTGAGTTTTCTTATCTTGAGTGACTCGCCAAATGGCTCATTTCCATTCCAGTGCCAGTACATCTACTCCTCCCGAAGCTGGGTCCTCTACAACCTAGGCTTCACCTTTTGTACCTGTCAAGCTCGAACATTCAATCACTGCCGAGTTACAAGGATAGTCTTTCCAGCGGAGCCACTGTAAAATCTACAGCCTCCTCTAAATGTGTATATCGGTTTAAGAGTCAGGAATGATCTGTAGAATAGATGTCGACTATTCATACTGCCAAAATGATTCGCAATACATATAGACAGCTTGAAATCCTTGAGGATGACGTGCTTCTTCTGACACGGTCAACGAGTGCATACTCCTCTACTGGGATATATGACCTATAACAAATACATGTGCTTAGGCGATGTTGTATCGCCCTTCAATTTGTTTCTCCATATAGTTCCTCAAGAACTCAGGTTGGCGCCATCTCAAGTTCATCCCAATTGGTATGCTCTCCTAAGTTCTCTATATGTGCTCTTCATGAACCAATTTCATCGACCTCCGACTTTTAATGAGCGTACTTACCTCTTACACTTCAAAAAAAGGCCCGATTTGCCATCTCATATGATTATTGAGGCCTGGTGCAGATGTAAGGTCATCAAGAAGCTCCACGACAAGCATTCTTACTTTAAGAATGAATACTTCTTCATCTAGTGCCCATTCGGCTTTAACCGGCCTTGGCTCTCGAGAAGTAATATTATTTCCTCTTATCTTTTCTACACATGAACTTTCATCACCTCGGTATCTAACTTCTGACCCAACTACTTCGTTGATATTTCATCTCGTGATACTAATGTGGGGCATGATGATATCTCGTACACTCTGAAGAGAGTTACGGTCTGAGATCACTCTACTCCATATCTTTTAAAGAATGTCGTCGCTACAATCTGCTTCTCCCCAATCGCATTGTCATCCATGGAAAATTTCTCCAAGTGTTTCTAGGTTACCAACTAGGTTTCTACCTTCACACGTCGCTCTGGCGATAATTTCCAAGGGGAAGTAGTTGGCCCATCTGGTGCGCCAAAGTCGAGGAACCTGCCGATAGAATGAAAGAAGGATGCGCTATGGGTGATATTCCAAAAGAAAATGGTAAAGAAGCAAGGATGAAACCAATCCTGAAGGAGAGTGAAAGTGCAAGGAGGAGAGAAGGGAAGTAAGAGATGAAAGAAGTTAAAGAAAAAAGGAAGGAGAAAGCGTTGATCGTGGCGATAGTGCATTTGCCGCCAGTCCGAAGGGAGACTAGCTGTTTGTTGAGATGCCTCCCAAAAGACCTGAGCTTCCTTCTTTGCCTCATTCGAAGCACATTGTCATCAAAATTCCCAAGAAAGCCGGGGAACCAAGCATACTACTATCAATTGAGACAACTCTTTTGACGTTCTTCTTAATAGATGTCTTCGTCGGCTTAAGTGATTTTGGTATCTCTGTTGGCGATCTCCTCATCGAAGGTTCTCTAAAATTTAGCTTCTTGATCGAGGGAATTCTAGATGAAGGGGGTGAGACTCTGTTTTTACTTCCATGCAAACACGCTTGTAGAGTACTTAAGGGGTCATCGGCACTCAACACTTTACTAGGATCACAAGCACACATCCCTGCATTTGATTTGCATTTTGATATTTTAAAAATGACACAATCTTTTCCACATTTTAGGTTCTATGACCAGAGACAGATATTAAAGCTTCAGTATGATAGAGGCGAGTCTAGAGGAAAAACCACTGATCCATTTCCATCTTGTTTCGATTACTGCGGTCATCATAGGAATGACGAAGAAAGGCCGAAGTGAGGCTATATTATGATCAAACCAAACGACGTAATGAATCGCATGATCACAATAGCTCATCTTCTGGCACTCCTCCTCCACGCTCTATTCCTCAAATTCCTTTGCATGAGAAAACTTTGACTTCTCATTCTTTAACTATTTTGTGCCCTCTCTATCTAAGAGAATCTTTTCTTCTTTGTCTTCTCTACGAGCACGCTGCCCCAGTTATAGGCCACGTTCCCAGACTTTTCCTACATGGTATCATGTTTGACTATGACATCCAAAACATTCTAGAAGAAGAAGCAGAGCGATATGTCCAGTGTATACAAAGGCACATTGATTAGGGCTATGAATGGAAAAGACTACTTCGTTCTCTTCCCTCCAAGGTCAATAAAATTAAATTACACAAATATCTAGTCCTTCAAATCCGAGAAGAATACCAACAATGACCTTATCGTGGGGTATAAGGGAGACTTGGAGAAAATGAAAGTAAAGAGTGACACTGTTGTAAAATCCAAGAATGCGGTTGATAGTCTAACAGTGAAGCTGAAGCTAGCGCACACCAATGCACGGCTTATGCTAAACAACTTTCTAAAAACCGCACATGAGGATGGCGCTGCTCTGACGACGTAGATCATTGAGAAGGACCTTGTCCTCACAGCAAAGGATGAAAATATCATGGCTAGGGATAAAACTATTGAATAGCAAGCAATTGAGATCCGAAAACTTCATGCAAAAAAGTAGAAACTTGCCAACAACCTATTATTGGTTAAGGTCGAGAAGTTGGATAGTGAGGTCAAACACATGGTTGTTGCGCAAGAGTTGAAAGAGCTTAAGGAGGAAAGGACCAAAGAAAAAGATGATCTGAATAGTACATTTTATCAATTCTTCGCTAGCGTGATCCAATACAAGAATTTAAAGTGGCTAGGGAGTGCACATGCTGAAAATCTTGCCAATGCCTGGGAGGAGGTGTTATGTTGTTCTGAAGCAATCGGTGAAGGCCTAATCAAAGAAAAACTAATGGCCAATTACCTCAATGCCGAAGATATTGCTAAACTCAAAGAGGGAAAGGTCATTCTTGCTGCAAAAGAAGCCATCACTTCTGCTGTTGTCGAGCTTACTATTGATCCAAGTACATCAGGCCCAGTAGAATCATATGTTCCATGGTCCGAAGAGCCTGTGACAAGTGCTTCTAAGGTGGAGGGGGCTAACTACGAGGCCACTTAGATAAGTCCAACATCCGCAGCAGCTACCTATGTTGAGCCATATGTCCCTCCTTTTGTCGACCTCTTGGTCCAATACTTACTTAAAGAGGGCGAGATTTCTAAGTCTCCAACTTTGCAATACACTCCGGGTAAAGGTATACCTCTGGGTTCACCTATTTTTGAGAAACTTCAATTCTCGCATGAATCCCTTTCTAACTTTTACCATTCTATTTGCCAACTTGTAGGCCATTGACATCTCCCACCTCCGCCTTTACCTTTGGGTACTCAAGGGTCGAGTACCGTAGCTATATTCACCATGTCAACTTTCATCTCTACAGGACTTCCTGCTCCGTCCCTACTTTCTAGTTCCAAACCTGGCATTTATTCCAAAAAGAATAAGGCCTTGGAAGGGCTGGAGGACATTTCTCGATCCAAGGGGAAGACATTTCGATGACTAGCACTGCCAGACCAGCCAATCCTATTATAGTGGCAAAACGACCAAACTTTCTAAGGTCGGGATCAAAAAGGAGCTTGGAATTGAGAAGTCCATCATCTCCGTGCCTATAAGCCCTTCTATTTCCTTCCATCAATCAGCAGCCCCCCAAGACCAAGCCCTTTGGTGTCCCTATCAGAAATCCGATGAAACCCATGTTAAACCCAAGTGTAAGACTACAACGTCCGATTGCAATAGATCTGAAGAAAGGAAAGTAAAAGACAGGTGGAAGCACAAGAAACCGACTGGTGGTTAGAGCAGCGTGGTTAGCAAGAGAGGAAAAAACATAAGACTCGTGGAGTTTATAGGCACAATAGCTTAAATTTGTTGTACCTTTTTATTGTACATGAGCCATGTTTGTATGGGAACAACCTCCACTACTCTTGTATTTAAAAATTGAAGTAATGAAAGTTCACTTTTTGTTTGGTAATCTTTGTTCCATTTATTTTTTTGTATTTTTGCATATTGTACTTGTTTATGTATAACATCTCGCATACATAATATAATTTCTTATATTGCAGTTTACCTACATTACATATGTCTGCTTCAATGACAATGCATTTATTTATCGCAACTCTGTGCATGTGAATAAAATCCTACAATTGCTTTGGTTATATTTCATTATTTAGCCATGTTTATAGTTGTCAAAGTGTACTACTTGGCATAGCAAAATCATGGTTGAACTAACTCGATGGTTATCCCTATTTCGGTTGTTTCAAGTTTCATTTGACCAATTATTATCATGAACAGTCCAAGTTCCATGTTTCTCCCTATCATCAGGAGTATCAATTGGAATATTTACTTCATGTTTATGTATATTTTTTTCATGAACCAAATATTGTTCGCAGGATCAGCTTTTATACCAAAACCAAAGCATTAGTAGGAGACAAACATTACGAGGCAAATTGTCCGACTACCCCCCGGTTCGATTGCATATTCCTAGTCCTAAGCCTAGACCGAAGATTCTGATAGTACCTATCCTAGATTTTGATGCCTATTCTCTCTTAACCTTAGTTAAGCATTTATTGCTAGTCCACTAGCACAGTTATGGAAATCCAATTCGTACACCTGTTATAGTCTTTGGGAATCGGAGGTTTAATTGCTCGATTTCGAATGTTCCTTCTTGTCGTGATCAACTTTCAGGCAATGGCCGATACCTACAAGCCGTGGTCAAATTATCTAACCGACCCTTTTATGCTTAATCCTTGTTGACATTGCCAAACCCCGACAACGGAAAATTCCTAAAGGTTAGGGTCAAATTGTCCTATCGCCCCTTGCAATTCTACTACATAGTCTTGATTCTGGACTGAGAAAGTCGTTGGTATCTGCACACCTAAAGGTTTGGAATTAAATTATTTGATCAATCCTGGAAGGAGGAGCTGAATTAATAGATTAGCTTTGGAAGTTTGGGTTGAATTATCTGATCGACCTGGAAAGGTGCAACCAAATTATCCAATCGGCTCCGAAAGATTGGGTCGAATTATTCGATCGACCCAAAAAGGTAGGACCGAATTATCCAATTGACCTAGAAGATTATGATGAATTATCTAATCGACTCAAAGAGGTGGGATCGAATTATCTGATCAGCTCTGGAAGCTTGGATTGATTATTTGATCGAACTTAAGTCATACTCCTAGATTATGATCCTAAGTCTAAAGAGTTTGTATTTAGAACTAGTGTCGAATTATCCGATCAGCACCTGAGAGCATACTCTATGACCATTATCCTAGGCTAGAGGAGTATGTTTCCAACTGTACCGCGAATCGCGTAGTATAGAATTTTTGATTGCATGAACACAGTTCCATTGGTTCAACAAGTGAATTGCATTTGAACGGGAAATAAACACACCCACTTTATTTGAATGGGCAACAAGCACACTCAAACAAATAAGAATAGAGTTATTGATTTTTAAATACAAACAGTTTTACTTAGGATACAAGATAACCTATGGCTCTTCCAAGAGCGGTTCGATCTTTGAGCTGATGAGAGAATACATGTAGATATTTGAATAGTTTGTGGAGAGCACAAACTAGAATTTGTATTTAAGAAAATATATAGAGATAGTTTAGAGAAAGAAGAAGATAAAAAGTTAGCTGAAAAAATTCATTTTCTGACCCTTTATATAGTGTTTGAAAAGATGTATCTATTCATAAAAAAACGTCACGAACAATCATAACCTTTTAAAATTGAAAAGCAATTTTTCACTAGTTTAAATAGGGTTTAAAAAAAAAGTGTCCATTTGTGAAGAATGTGAACGAAAATCAAAATTTAAAAAACATCTTCCCAATGGTCCATAAGTCGACATATGGAAATATGTATGCCAACATATGCCAGTGAAATTTGAAAATGTTTTTATTTCAAAATCATATACTTTTTAAAATAATTTGAACATAGTTTTTAAATATTTTCCAACCCTTAAAAAATTTATAAAATATTCAGAAATATATTTTGAAATTGAAATAATTTTGTTTGAAATATCAAAGATTAAAAATTGGAGAAAAGGATCAAAAATTGCTATGAAGGACTTTAACGTTATATTCTGATGACTCTAAATACTAAATTATAATCTTGAGCACTTTATATCTTTATCTTTGAACTTATCAGTCTTCAAATATTTATCTTTAATCTTTATGTTGTATAGTCTTTGATTCAGCACCTATGTAATATTCTGCACTATATATTACATAACTTAGCAAAACATGAGTAATTATATTTTATATGGTTGTTATTATCAAAATCAATATCTGAGGTATTAACAAGTAGTTCCTATGAATCCACCTATTGTATACTTTACTAAGCTGTGTAGGGCTTTTTTTAAGCATGGGTGGAAAATCATACGTGGGGACTAATTCTTTTGCAGATACAAAGGCCCTACTATACACATGTTAGAGAATCTTTGGGACAATGGGACTGGATGATGCTAGCAGGAGACATCTTGCTTCTTAGCATTTGTAAGGAGTAGCTTTAAACTGGTGGGATACAGTGGTGGATGAAACAAATGAGGAGGATATAACTTTAGGTAATTTCAAAAGATGGCTAAGGGATTAACTTTTTTTATAGCCTTAAGAAGGAGTTTTTCTCGAGTGGTTTATTCACTAGCAACAAGGCGGCGTGTATGCCAAGTAGTATGTAAATCAATTTAATGACCTTGCTAAGTTTGATTTTGATTTAGTAAATACTCCAACAAAGAAATCTTTGAAGTTTGTTAAAGGGCTAAAACAATCGCTTTGGGATTTAGCTCTTAGTCACATTCTTATGGGTGCTATATATGAGAGTTTGAAGAGATTGCATTGCTGCATATCATTTCCAAGGATGTTGCTTAGAAGAAATAAAAGAAGGAGGGTGAGAGCGAGAATGATCCAGTAAAGCATAAAGAAGGAGGAGCAAAAGAGAAGCAAGACAAATTTAAGAAGCAAAAGGTGACATGTAGAAAATGCCACAAGAAGGGTCATTTAGGCTAGAATTATAAGCTAAACACGGGAAAGATTAAATGCTTTTACTGATATTGGTTGAACATATGATGCGAAAATAACCAGCCTTCGAAAAAGCGGACAAGTTGTCCAAGAATATATGCTAGATGTGATCCCAAGTGCCAGCAGACCACCTGTAGAGATTAACAAAGGGAATAAGTTCATTATGGAAGGTATAGTACTTCTTTTTTATTTTCCTAGTCATATTTTATTTGATACCGGGGCATCTTATACCTTTATGTCTAGTGGCTTAGCTGATAGTTTGCAGTTAGAGACTAATATTATGCATGATTCTATAGTTATGTCGAATCCTGTTTGGGGATTGACACATTTATCTATGATTTATCGAGGGTTGGAATTATCTATATATTGTGTTGAATTCATTTGTGATGCGTATGTGCTTAGAATTTAAGGGTATGTACCGGTACTTGGAATGAACTAGACATCGCAATATGGGGTAATGTTGGATTGTGATGATAGGGTGATTCGAATAAGGAGCGGCGGGAATGTGATTTAGATGTGTATTGTCAGCATTATAGCTTTATGATGTTGAGTTACTTGTATTTAGTGGACCATCACAATATGAGTAAGCTTCTGTCCTTATAGTTTAGGAATTCCTAGAAGTATTTGTAATGGTCTTTGATTTACCACCTCGAAGAGAAATTGAATTTTAAATTGATCTCAAGAAAGACGTTAGGCTTATTGTTATGGCACTTAGACATATGGCTCCGAAAGATAGAAGAGAACTAGGTAAATATATTTCAACATTAGTATAGAAGCACTTTGTTCATAGGAGTATCTCGAAGTGGAAAGTGCCAAAATTTATTACTATCAGTGGATGTTCATTATCAATATGCATCGATTATTGAGAATTTGAATAAACTGACAAAGAAGAATCGCTACTCATTTCCTTACATATATGATTTATTTGATCAGCTAGTGTGAGCAAAGATATACTCTTATCTTGACTTAGTCATAGGTTTTTTCAATTGACGGTGGCAAGTGACAGTATTACCAATGCTGATTTTTGGCTGCTAGAAGGATTATTAGAATGCTTAGTCATGCCATTCAAACTAATCAATGCTCTATCTTATTTTGTTGATCTAATGAGTAGAGTATTCAGGGAATGGTTGAATAGGTACATGGTTGCTTTTGTTGATGTTATTCTTTTTTATTTGGAAAATGGGGAAGAGCATAAACAACACTTGAGAAAAGTACTTGATGTGTCCAGGAGATTCTAATTAAATAAGAAATTCTCCAAATGTCAATTACGGAGAAGACAATTTTTCTTTATTGGTTATGTCATTTCTAAGAAGGGTCTATCTATTAATCCAAGTAAAGAGGTTATGGTAATGGATAAGCATGTAACAAAGAATTCTATTAATGTTAGAAGCTTTTTTAGCTTAGTCGGTTACTACAGAACGTTCGTCAAGGACTTCACAAAGGTTTCAACACCATTGAATCAACTTACCAAGAATTTAGTTTTCTTATGGAATGCGAATTGCGAACATAAATTTGTTAGATTAAAGGAAGTACGACTATTGC
This sequence comes from Allium cepa, assembly GCA_030765085.1. NCBI lineage: Eukaryota > Viridiplantae > Streptophyta > Magnoliopsida > Asparagales > Amaryllidaceae > Allium > Allium cepa. The sequence goes on from CM060939.1 coordinate 151,788,731, forward strand.
TTGTGGTACTGAACTCAGAGCGGTATTGATGCGGGATGGCAGGGTAGTAGCATATGCTAGTAGATAGTTAAAGACCCATAAGAAGAACTATCTAACTGATGATCTTGAGTTGGTTGTTGTTGTATTCGTGCTCACGTCTTGAAGAAATTATTTATTGGGAGATATATATTGAGTTGTATACAAATCATAAATCTCTCAAATACTTATCTTCTCTAAAGAACCTGAATTGGAGACAGTAAAGATGGATGGAGTTCCTAGCTTCATATGACTTTAATGTTTCATACATACTCCACGCAAAGGAATATAGTGGCATATGTTTTGACTATGAAGAACGCAATATTGAATTCTATGTTAGTGAAGTGGAGATAGTTAGAGTTTATCGTTGATTTTGATTTTAGACCATCGATAGAGTTAGTACCTGGTTTGTTGGCAAATTTAGAGGTTAGACGAATTGTAATTGTTCAAGTCGAAGAAGTTATGGGGCTTGTAACAACCTGTTGTCAAAATGCTATTAATTAGTGAGAAGACAATGAGTACTAATGATATAAGAATGAATTAAAGTGGAATTAAAGTAATAATTTGGAAATTTTCAGGGAAGTAGTTTATTAAAATGAAAAGAAATTAATTTGAAAAGAATATCGATTTAATAATTTAATTAGCTATTTTAAATTGTGAATTTATGGATTATTATTTGAAATAAATTAATAAAATAATACTTTATAGGATTTTATAGTTAAGGAGATTTGAAATAAATGAGTTGGAATTCAATCAGAAGTTAGAAAGGATTTTATATATTTAAAAAGAATTTAAATACATTTAGAAATGATTTTGAATAAAAAATAAATAAATTCAAAGCCCAATAGTCCACAAAACCCAAGTTAAAAAAGTCTTCGTGTAGACGAAGATGACTTCGATAAGTAGATAATGTTTTCATGAAGATAATGATAAGATAAGAATTATTTATAAATTAACTTACCCCAAATAGTTATGACCCAAATCCAAATGAATAATAATTGTGTCATGAAATGGGGTTCTAGAGATTTCAAATTCTAAAGGTTGCATCCACCTCTAAAAATACAACCCTATCCCTCCATTATATATATATATATATATATATATATATATATATATGAAATTTTTCAATCTTACCAAAACTCTTTCACCCTAAAATTTGAAATTAAATTCAGTTTAAATTTATGCAATCAAATCAAAGCTTCGTGGAAACTTTCTATACCAACCTATCTAGTGAGGCACAAGTGAATCATCTAAGTTGGTTGACGAATTATTATAGAGAATGCTAGAAGAAGAAAGCAAAGAAGGAGTAGAAGCTAGTATGATCATCAAATCAAGTTGAGTTCTCCTACTCACAAATATGTTTGATTTGATATAGTGATCATAAGTATATGATCAAGTTATACATTGATAGTGTAGTGATCACAACTATGAATTATGCTTCACTGATATGATTGATCATGAATGTGTTTAGTATAGTAGAGGTATGAGAGAATACAGTAGAATAACACTAACAAGAGTAAGATATCAAGTTGAATCGATAGGAAGAAGCCTGAAATTCATTTCCGACCATCAGCTATTCAACTAACTAAAGGTCATAATCAGTCGACTGATACCTTGTTCAGTCGACTGAGTAAGGCATTTAGTTGACTGAATTTGTGTAAATTTCAGATCAGAGTGTAACATCCTATTTTAGTCGACTCATCTATGGTTTCGGTCAACTTAGGCCAGTTGACCGAGGAGATCAACCAGTCAACTGAACCTGTACATTTTAGTTTTTCCTGAAACCTATGTTTTGTATAATATATTATTTACTTATGTTTATTTAATAATTATTGATGTTTATTTTATATAATGTTATAGTCTTTATAGAAGCTATTCAATGATTAAAACTTATATAATTATTTTCACCATTAATATTTGTATTTTGTGTGTGTATACACATTATATATTGTGTAGTTTTCATTTCTATGTAATGAGAAATCTGAAAATACAGATTAGTGATACTGACTGGTGTACGACTTTCGGTAACACTTTTTTGGTTTTTCATTGGACTTGTTATATAGAAATATCTAGTTTGGATTGAGTGTATTTTGTGGACAATGAATAATTACCCGAATAATAAACGCTGATATGGGACGTCGTTGCATTATTTGTTTGATTATTCACTATAATTAAATGCCACTAAAATGGAGATTACACTCATGTGTATGTAATGATACTCACGGTGTTGAGTATCTTATAGCCATGTGTTGGATTTTAGGTGGAGTTGTGTGTCGGCATACACACACAAACATACGAATACATCTAGAGCTGTGTGAAGATATTTGATGAGTGTTATATGTCATTCATATTGTATCCAGCTCCCTTTATGGATCAGAAATGAACCAGAATGGCCAGTACCACCCTGGCAGCCTAATCATGGGGCGTGCGACAGAAACATGATATCTTATATTATATAGCTATACGCTATCATTGTGTGCAACCGCTCCTATGTCACATAGGCCAACAGTCTGTTACCTATAGGGGCACGTGTAGAGTCATGACTAAGAATATGTGTAAATGAGTCATTGGTGGATACGAGTCACGATTTCCGTCGAGATAACTAAGGCTATAGGAAAAGATCCAGCTACACAACATGCAGCTAGTAGACCGTGGGTTCCTAGAGCGGGCATGCAGCCATCAGTCTCCTGCCTGGTTCTGGTATGTGTGTGGTGGATTGGCTTATACTATTTATATTCTATGATAAGTTTGGCTATGAAAATGACCTTATGTCTAAAGTGTATCAGTCCCCATTATATCCATACTTTTATGATGATTTAGTAATTCAAAGATAGCCTTTGTTTATTGATATGTATTGGTTAATAGTTAATTTATCCTTGTTGATGACGTTAGTTATTATTTGGATGACATGATGTACTATATCACTTTATATCCTGATTTATATGATATTTTCATTTTATACCGGATATTGCTATTATTATATTATATCATTTAATGTTACACTTAGATATAGTCTGACTCATGCGTTATTTGTAATACTTGGGTCAGCCTGGGAGACTTCTAGCATGGCTAGTCAGTGAAGTTGGAGCTTGATATGGGCTTTTGTTGAGGCTAGTAGGAGAGATAAGATGATGAATTCCCTACTCATTTTGTAGCATCATTGTATTTGGTTGGAGTTGATGTATTTGGTGATGTATTATGTGTTGGGCTAATAACCATTATTTTATAGCATACCGGACTACGTATTTATAATATATATTATATTTTATCGGTTGCATTCTGGCTCCGTGTTCTCTGATCGATATTTATATATTTATTGGTGATTATATATTATTACTCCTAGAAACACACGTGTTTATTTCTTTGCACCATGACTGAGTATGAATATGTTAAGTAGCATTAATATTTAAGAAACGTAATGGTGTTGGTCCAAGGGAATATTCACATGTGTGCCCCATATCGCTTCATTCTCTATAATAATCGACAGTATTACTTAATAATACTCTCAAGTAGTATGGGTATAGAAGTGGGGCCATTACAAATGGTATCAGAGCAGGGTCAAAACAATACGGATTATATAGAGACACAAGTCAGTGGCCTAGATAGACTTAGGAGACCTTGTCCCTTGGGTATTGAGTAGATTTCCTAAATATATTATCCAGGTATAGTGATTACATGGTATAATCATTGGGGTGTGTATTTCTTATTTGTTTTGTTTGATATATTATTATTATTGATTATTCTTAACTTACATCTCACTCAGGTGCATAAGTGAGGAATGGTTGGTCAACATGTTGATCGAGCATATTCAAGTTAGTCCAGTGGATCTGGAGGATTCTATATGATTGTTGAGCAACTTATGGAATAAGTGAGGAGCATCCAGCAGTCGAGTGCTTCCACCACACCGATTTCTCCCATTCCTCGATTTGATTTTGCCAGACTATTTAGCAACTATGCTAAATTTGGAGGAAAATTATTCAAGGGTGTCGAGAGAGTGATAGGAGTGCAGGCTTGGCTAAAGGTGTGCGAACACATCTTCACACGTGTGGGCATTACTGACCAGCAAGAAGGTCCAAGTTGCTACCATCCAACTTCATGAAAGGGGGACGAGCTTTTGGTAGCAGAGACGGATGAGTCAGAGCTGACTTGGGAAGATTTCAAGAGCCGATTTTAGAGGTAGTTTCTTCTAGAAGCTGAGAAGGAAGCTATGAATCATAAGTTTATAAACTTAAAGCAGCGAACCATGTCTATTGCAGAGTATGTTGTAGAATTCGAAGCTTTTTCAAAGTATGGTTGAGCTCATCAACACATTGCTGAAGGAAAATCGAAAAAAATTATGGCCTAAGGAAAACTCTAAGACAACCCCTCTTTCAGCAGTTGGAAACCACATTTGAGAAGCTTGTAGATGCTACATTGAGACTCAAAGAAGAAGAGAAAAGCAGCAGTGGGAAAGAAGAACCTAAGAGCAAAATCACTCTGGCCAGAAAAGGAGGTTTCCATTTAAGAAGCAGAAGCCAAGGCTCTTTAAACCAAAGCAAGCAAAGTGAGATGAGAAAGAAGGCAAGGATCGAGTCAAGGATCATGTGGTGTGTTACAACTTTAGCTGAATGGTCATTACTTTAAGGAGTGCACATAGCCATGCATAGCACCATCTCAGCCAGTGTGTAGGAGTTGCATAGTTGTTGGACACGTTGTTAATGCTTGCCCTATGAAAGCTTAATGCACTTGAGACAGTTATGAGCACCTCTTGGGGAAAAGGAAGAAGCCTGTAGTCCTAGAAGGTATGATTCTATTTAATGATTCACTTGTTAGAGTTCTATTCGATATAAGTGCATCACTATCATTCGTATCGAAAGAACTAGTGGATAGATTCAACCTTAATGTAGTTTATCTTATCACTTCCTTGATGATTGTGAACCCCATTGAGGGATACGCGACCCTTAAGATGCTATGTAAAGATTTTGATCGGCTTTTAGGTTATTATTATTTTTTTGTGATTTACATGTGTTTGAATACATGGGTTTTGAAATTATACTCAGGATGGTTTGGCTTAAGCGTTACGAAGCGCACCTTCCATGTCCCAAAGGAGTCATGACTTAGAGTCACCTAGAATCGAAGGAAATGACTTTATAGTTCTTGGAGATATTAGTGAGGATTCTAGAGGATCTCTATTTGCTATTGAAACTCAAAATGAAGATGATGTCGGTTGGATTTTGATGGTAAAGGAATATCTAAATATCTTTGAGCCAATTACACATTTATCTCCTAAACGCGCTACAGAATTCCAAAGAGACCTAATTCCCGAAGCTCAACCAGTAAGTTGACCTTTGACACAAATGTCCGCAAAGAAGAGTGAGGAACTTAATAAGCCGCTGACAGAACTAAAAGTGAAGCAATTCATAGGGACGAACAGTTCACCCTAAGGAGTCGCATCAGTATTTGTAAAGAAGGCGGATGATTATCTTAGGTTGTATTGATTATTGGAAGCCTAATAAGTTGACCATTAGGAATAAATATCCACTTCCTAGGATTGAGGATATGTTCGATCAGCTAAGTAGAGCCAAGATCTTTTCACAAATGGATCTAGCTACTGGATTCCATAAGCTCGGGGTTGTTGAAGAAGCATCCCATTGACAGCATTCAGAACTCAATATGGCTCGTATGAATGGCTAGTAATGCCATTTGGTCTGACAAATGCTCCATCTTATTTCATCGACCTAATGAATAGAGTCTTTAGAGAATATCTAGATAAGTTCGTCTTGGTATTCATCAACGACATTTTAGTATACTTCAAGTCTAAGGAGGAGCATGGAAGCACCTTAGGACAATATTGGAGACTATAAGATAGAATAAGCTAAAAGCCATGTTCTCTAAATGCCATTTCTGGCAGAGGCAAGTGAAGTTTCTTGGCCATGTTTTTTTAGAACAAGGTATCTCTGTAAACCTAGCCCATGTCCAAAGAGATATAGAATTGGAAGAGGCTAGAGGCAGTTTTGGAGATCGAAAGTTTCCTAGGATTGGCCGGTTACTATCGACGATTCATCAAGGATTTCTCGAAGATAATACAGCCTCAGACTAATCTCATAGAAAAGGAATGAAGTTTATATGGATGGACAAGTGTGAAGAAGCCTATAAGAATTTAAAGGAGGTACTTATAAATGCACCTATATTGACAGTTCCCGATGGCAACTGCAATTTGAAAGTTTACATTGATGCTTATGGCTCAAACATGGGTGCAGTACTTATGTAGAAAAGAAGAGTCCAGGCATATGCATCAAGGCAATTAAGAGCCAATGAAGTTAGATAAGCTATGCATGACTTAGAGTTAGCAAATATAATGTTCGCATTGAATATATGGTGACACTACCTGCTTAGAGAATGATTTGTGTTAAAATCGGATCATAAATCGTTGAAGTATCTATTTATACAGAAAGATTTAAATATGAGGCAACAACGATGGATGGAATTTCTAGCAGCATACGATTTTGAGATTCAATATACCCTAGGTAAAGGGAATCGTGTTGTTGATGCATTAAACAGAAAGCACCAAGCTGTGATCTCTACGATGATAGCTGAGTGGAAGGATTTAGAATTTCTTTTCATATGCAATGTTTAGGACAAAGATTCGAAAGCTGGTTCTAGTGTGATTTTATCTAGTCTCATCACCCGACCATTTTTGATAGACCGGGTGCTGATGCTCAAAGGTGAGATTCGCCTACTTTTGGTAATATATAGAAGTTGGAGTCATGAGAGAAAGATGAAGAACTCATCGACTACTCCTTAGATACACACGATTGCTTACGAAAAAGAGATTAGACTAGTTGTGCCAGACTTGGATAATATTCATACATATGTAGTGAACGATTCTCACTAGTCGCATTATATGATTCATCTTGGAGGTAGAAAGATGTCTATTGACATAAAGCATCTATATTACTAGAAAGAGATGAAGCACGATATAGGAAAGTATGTGAAAAATTGTATGTTGTGTCAGCTAGTAAAGGGAACATCAAAGATCCAATCGTCTTTTGCAACTATTGGAAATTGCCCAATGGAAATGGGATCGGGTGTCGATGGATTTTGTTGATGGGTTACCACGGTTTAGAAGTGGTCATGACAGTATATAGGTAGTAGTGGATTGGTTGACTAAGTTAGTACACTTCATTCCAATGAAGTCAACTCGATCCACGTCATACTTGGGTAGCGTAAGACTACATGGAGTTCCTAGCTCCACTATATGTGACCATAATCCCATATTTACCTGTCTATTTTAAAGAATCTTTCAAGAAGCATTGGGGACAAAACTGAATTTTATTATAGCTTATCATCCATAAACAGACAATCAAACAGAGCGAGTGAACCAAGTACTTGAAGAATTGCTTCATGCATGTGTTCTATATTTTAGTGGAAGTTGGGAAGATCATCTTCATCTTGCCGATTTTTCTTATAACAACAACTTCCTATCTAGTATTGGCATGGCATCATTTGAGCCACTGTATGGAAGGCCGTATCGCTCACCATCACGCTGGTTGGAAACTAGAGGCAAGTTTGTTTTGGGTTCGGATTTTGTTAGAGAAACTATAGAGAAGACTGAGCATAATAGGCAAAGGATGAAATAGGCTCAGGATCGACGGAAATCTTATGTAGATCGTAGAAGGAGACAATTGAATGTGTAGTTGGAGATTGGGCCTATGTAAAGGTATCTCCATTGAAGGAGTTACGAGGTTCAGCAAATCGGAGAAGTTGGCACCTCGTTATGTGGATCCATACTAGATTATTGAACGAGTTGGAAGAATGGCATATAAGATAGCATTGCCTGACAATTTCCCTAGTATTCACAATGTCTTCCACGTGTCTTAGTTAAGGACGTGCTTAAAGGGCATAGAGACAGTCATCGAACCTAGAGACATTCTAGCGATTGAGATATCTCCTAGCTTGACTTATGTGCAACATCATGTTCGGATAGTTGGTTCGAAAATTCGTCAGCTCAAGAATAAGAAGGTCTCATTGGTAAAGGTACAGTGGTCTGATAACTCATCAGCAGATGATACAAACTTATCTTAAGTTGTTTAAAGATGCACATGAGTCAAATATGCAATCTATTTTCCCGTTATCTACTAATTAATGGTGTAGAGAGCTAGAATTTGTCTAGCAAGTTATAGATTCTCCTTAAATAGGAATTACAAGGACATATTTTTTTAAGGGAGGAGTTTGTAACAACCCATTATCGAGAAGCTGTTAATTATTGATAAGATAATAATTACTAATAATATAAGTGGGTTTGAATGAATTAAAGTGGAATTAAAGTAATAATTTGGAAATTTTAATGGAGAGCAGTTTATCAAATGAAAAGAAATTAATTTGAAAAGAATATTGATTTAATAATTTAACTAGTTATTTTAAATTGTGATGTTATGGATTATCATTTGAAATAAGTTGATAAAATAAGATTGTATGGGATTTTATAGTAAAGGAGATTTGAAATAAATGAGTTGGAATTTAGTTAGAAATTAGAAAGGATTTTATAGTGTTAAAAGAATTAAAATTATATTCAGAAATTAATCAGAATAAGAAATAAATAAATTCAAAGCTACTAGTACACAAAACTCAAGCCCAAAATGTCTTCAAGTAGATAAAGATGACTTTGATAAGTAAATAATGTCTTCATGAAGATAAGGGTAAGATAAGAATTTTTATAAATTAACTTAGCCAAAATAGTTATGACCCAAACCAAGATAAATATTAATTGTGTCATGAAATGGGTTTTTAGAGTTTTCAAAGTCAAAAGGTTTCACCAACATCTATAAATACAACTTCATCCCTCCATTATGTATATATGAAAATTTGCAATCTTACCAAAATTCACCCTAAAATTTGAAAGTAAATTCAATTAAATTTATACAAATCAAATCAAAGCTTCTTGGCAACTTTCTACACCAACCTATCCAGTAAAGAACAAGTGATCATCTAAGTTGAGTTGATGAATTATTGTAGAGAAGGTTAGAAGGAAAGCAAGGAAGCAGTAGAAGCTAGTGTGATCATCAAGTCAAGCTGAGTTCTCCTACTCATAACTATATTGATTTGATATAGTGATCATAAGTATATGATCAAGTTATACATTGATACTGTAGTGATCATACCTCTTTATTTATAAATTATGCTTCATTAATATGATTGATTGCGAATGGTTTTAGTATAGTAGAGGTATGAGAGAATGGAGTAGAATAACACTAACAAGAGTAAGACGTTAAGTTGAATGATAAGAAGAAGCCTAAAATTCATTTCAGGCCATCAGTTATTCAATCAATTGAAGGGCATAGTTATTCAATCGATTGAAGGGCATAATTAGTCAGCTGAAACCCTATTTAGTTAATTGGGTATGGCATTTAGTCGACTGAATTAGTATAAATTTCAGACTCGAGTGTTACATCATATTTCAGCCGAATCATCTATGGTTTCAGTCAACATAGTTCAGTCAACTGAAGAGATCAACCGTCGACTGAACCTGCACGTTTTAGTTTTTCCTGAAACCTATATTTTGTATAATTTATACTATTTATTTATATTTATTTAATAATTATTGATGTTTATTTTATGTATTGTTAAAGTATTCCTAGAAACTATTACGATGGTTAAAACTTAAATAATTATTTTCACCAAAATTTATATATTGCTTGTGTGTGTTATGTATTGTGTATTCTCATTTCTGTGTGTGAGAATTTGAATAAGTGAATTAGTGATACCAACTGGTATGATGCTTTCAGTAACACTTTTCCGGTTATTCATCGACTTGGTATATAAAAATATCTATTATGAATTAAGTTTAGTTTATGAGCATTGAATAATTATTCGAATAATATGAGATGGTATGTGGCATCGGTATGTTATTTATTTGATTAATCATTGTAAAAAAAACCTACTACTATGGAAAAGTACTTCTGCTTGATGTGTGGCAACCAGAGTATGAATTCAAAAAATAGGAAGTAAAGCAAGTACAGATATGGATCGAATAGTTTAATTTGGAAACGGAAATGCGGTCCCATGATGCATTATCTATTATAAGCATTTATATTGGTATACCTTTGCAATTAGATGAATGCACAGCACAGAAGAAATATACAAAACATGCTAGAATTCAGGTCCAAATTGACGTACAATCTACACTGCCTACAGCTGTCCCAGTTTTATTATACAAATAAAACTAGATGCGTCTGTTGAATACAAACATATTCCTCCGAAATGTGAACAATGTATTGTATTGGGCCATAGATCATCAGTTCACACCACTACAACGCAGCCAAGATGGATTCCAAAGCAAACAACTACACAAGCTGAGACATCTGTAACAAATCAAAATAACTCGGAAAATGAGAATGCAGCAGAACAATTTTATGAAGTCAGTGGCAGTGCTATATTATCAGATAATGAAAGCAGGATGAAGTTGAAGAGGCACCTAATAATAGTACAGTAATTCCCAGTAGTGATCACCAACAAAATACTGATTCACCTGATCATTTAGACTTCCTCGATCAACAACTTCCACATTCCATAGAAGCTGATGACTTGCAAACTGTGGCTGAAGTAGTAATTGATAATATACAGAGTGAGGAAGACCACATAGATATTTCACAGTTTATCACAAAAAATGTTAAATATCTTGATAAAGGAAAAGGAAAATCAATTGATCCGAAACAAGCTCCGTCTAAAAGATCATTAAAGAGCAACTTGAAGATTAAATGAGTCTTCTTACATGGAATGTTAGGGGAATGAACACACCACAAAGAGTGTGCAATGTGTTCACATTCCTAACAAAATTCAAGCCCACATTAGTTGGAATTGGTTGAAAATAAAATGAATAGTGACAATCACAATCCACTTAAATGTAAGCTACCAAGAAATTGGGATATCACCGCTAATACTACATCTCAGATAAATGGCCGAGTATTGCTACTCTGGGATACTACAGCTTGGGATATTACCGCTATTTCATCCTCTGCAGAGCACATTACAATGAGGACTTAATAATGGTGGCTTCAAAATGGTTTTTACTATAGTTTATGGCAGTGATCTCTTCAAAAACAAAGACAAGAACTATGAACTCATATTATTAAAGACTCATCTCCTATTTTGGATCCTTGGATTTTGATGAGTAATTTCAACAATGCTTTATCAGCAACTAACAAAAAAGGAGGTCCACCCACACCTTTTAATCAACTATGAGTTTTTCATACCTGTCTAATGCAGGTTGGTTTAACGGAGACAAAAGCGCTAGGATACAACTGTACATGGAGAAAGGGGGTGGCAAATAACATCGAAAAAATTATTGTTATCTCCATATGTCCACAAAAATTCTCTTACGTAAAGACACTTACATTATCACAGCTACCTGTTGAATTTTGACGATACTGTATGGAGAATTGAAGAGGTCGGAAGTAGTTTTATAATGGTGAAATCGGTTCGTAAAATCGAAGCTCGGAGGAGGAAGATATAACAAAAAAGTGGAGTGCTACTCGAACAACAGGTGACAACAGGTGACTGACGACGTCTGAACTTTGAGTTTTGATAGCCTGAGAGTTATGACAGACGTCTGTCATCTTGTGGCAGACGTCTGTCATCTTGTGGCAGACGTCTGTCATCTTGTGGCAGACGTCTGTCATCTTGTGGCAGACGTCTGTCAATAGGTTTACTGCAGCCCGAAAATTGCGACAGACGTCTGAAAAGTTATGACAGACGTCTGCCGCGGTGCAGTTTTGTTTTTTCGGTCCAGAATTTGTGTATTCGCTTGTAGGGCTTCAAGGGGCAAATCGAATATTTGTCAATGAAGGATGGTTCACTATATAAGCTATTTTCACGATTCGAAACTAGTGCCGACAGTAGATTAAGGATTTAATCAAGGGTTTTAGCCTCCATTAATTAGGGTTAAACTAAACTTAATTATCTTCAATTCTCTTCTCCACAAATCGATACTATTGAATATTGATCGTTGTAATCAATCTCTTATACTCTTCTCATTTGTATTAATAAAGGTTTTATCTCAAAGTGGATGTACACTAACAAGACGTTAGTGGAACCACTATAAATCGGTGTATGATTTGTTTTATCGTTATTGCTTTAATTATCTATTGCTTGTTTCAAGACTGTGATTAGGGTTATTTTTGCACTTCTTACCACAATCTCATTTTCCGCTGTGCTTTGGGGTTTTGATTTTAGTGGCCTCCAGTTAGAATTCCCACAACATTTGGTATCAGAGTTTTGGTGTTGGTAGGTGCTTGTAGAAATGCCGAAATCGGATAATACATTAGGTAGTTCCTCAATGGTTAATCCAAGTGGTGTAGCGCATTATGTATGTGGATCATATGCAGCTTCGGTATCACAATTGATTATAGACAAGTGGAATGGAGATAATGATTTTGAAAAGTAGAAATGGAAGATGAAAGTGGATCTAAGGAGGAATTGGGTGCATCAGGTAGTGTTTGAAACACATTTATTGCCGACGGACATCTCGGACGTTGAGAGAAAAGAAATGGAAGAGTGAGCATTTATTACACTTCAACTTGCTATGGGGGAGAATGTTTTCTTCGAAATTAGTGGTGAGACCAAGGTTCGAGAACTCGGTTTCGGTCTCGGTTTCGGTCATTTGAAATTTTTTTGGTTTCGGTCAGTTTCGATCATTTCGCTTGTTTCGGTTTCGGTCTTGATATTGGATTTTTGCATTTTTAAAGAAAAAATAACGATAAACGATTCAAATTCATATAGAAATATAGCATACAATAAAATAATAATGTTACATACAATACTACTACATCCAAAAACTATTTCTCGAAGCTACATATGGACTGTTTTCATAATTTTCTATATCGTCTTGTGTTGTATAATATGATGGATAACCATATCGCATTTGTTCTGGGCCCATAAATATCACCATCATATTATCAAAAGACGATGGTTCATCATTTTGTGTTGTATATGTAGCTTGACTATTTTGATCACTCGAGATATCACTATATGAGTTACCACCTGTATAGTCAAAAGTAAAATACCTATAGTTTGGTGGGTCAGTTGAAGTATATGGATTATGGTGCTCATAATTATGTTGATGTCCGGATTCAACATTTAAATTACTATCTCTTCGGTTAGGATTGCCGCTCGCACCCCTTCTTCTTGAATATGTTTGAGTTGGTCTATATAATTCACCACCATCACTAGAACCAATACCATAATTACTTATTAAACCAACGCCACTTCCACCTGCATTACCATGATCACCATTTGAAGAGCTTCTACTATTTTCATTGTTTTGACTCTTTGTTGCTCGTGCAGGTATACCATCAACAGCAGCGACTGCATCATTCAATGTATTGGTCATTCAAGGGTCGTTGTCCAACAAGGATGGTTCAATTTCAGTAGTCCATTCTGCTAATGGATCCTCTTCATGGAATATATAGTCTAGATCGATCAACTGACTTTCAGTGTCGCGGCATCTTAAATTTTTTGCTCTTAGTCTCATGTTGTAATGCGCATATACCAATTTTTCAAAAAATTTCATTTTTATTCTATTTTATAATTTTGTATGAATCATTGAAAATGTAGTGCGGTTCCTTTCGCAGTTTGAAGATGAAACTGTTTGGCTTAAAATATGCATTGCTAAACATGTTAAATTTGAAGCATCATCTCTTCCAATTATGGACCACCATTGAGCGGGAAAACATGTCTTTACGGCTACGTATGCTTTTGCAGAACCAAATGCACCAATTTTCATTCTATATCTTTCTACCTGTGATGTGAAGTTAAATATTTAATATGTCTTAAACGTTAAATGTTTAACATAGCTATTATATATGTTAGTTTTACCTCTTTTCCAATTTCAATTTGTTTTACAATGTCTGGCACCATCCTTTCAACGACGTTGTTAAATCCGTTTAATACTTCTCATCGTTTGTTGCATCCCCATATTGAATGATAGGATTAAGAAAATAACCTATATATGAAAGATTTAAAATATTATTGAAATGTTGTATATTTCATTATTTATATGACGATAAGATAAAACAAATTACCTGCGGCGTGTAGAGGTCGATGTAATTGTTTTTCCCATCTTTTGTCTATTATATCCCACCATTTTTGGCATTGCCCTCCACCAATATTTTTTCTAGTCGATTCTTTTGCTCGATCCATTGCTTCATAAAAATATCACATATCTGCTTTGTCATCACTATCTACCTTTCGTAAACTTTCACCAATGGCTCAAAAACAAGGATGACGGAAGCAGCACCAGTCCAAAAAGCATTGTTGTAAATTAGTGTGGAGACAATATTTGCTGTTCTTTTGTCTTTAGTATTGAGTCTAGGAACTCTTGATGTCCACTCTCTTAAAGCAATCATCTGTCTCAGGTCATCTTTATGTTTATGAATAGAGTCTAGTGCGATGAAATGGGTTGCAAATCGTGTCACTGCCGGTCTAATCAATTCTTTATTGTTGGTTTCTTTTCTCATAATAGAAAGTAACCAACCATGATTGTATATAAATGTTGTTATCAACTGACAATTTGTGATAACGGTTGTTACCTCTGGTTCTTTGAAAATGTCTTCTAAAATTAAATCAATGCAGTGTGTCGCACATGGTGTCCAATATAAATGTCTTCTTTTCTGCATCAATAATTGACCGGCAGCTTAGTAGTTTGCTCCATTATCTATAACAACTTGCACTATTCTATTTTCGCCGATTGTTTCAATGACACCATCCATTAATCCACAAATATATTCTCCACTTTGGAATTCATTCGTGACATCCATAGATTTAATAAATACCGTTCCATGGGTAGAGTACACGAGAAAATTTATTATTTTTCGACGATTCTGAGTACTCCAACCATCACACATTAATGTGCAATCATATTCATCGCAGAAATTGTGCAATGTTTTAATATATTGTCCAATTTCTTCTATTTCCATTTCAAGGTACGAGTGTGATATTTCATATGCAGTTGGTGGATCAATTCCACGACCGCATTCTGCAATCGCGTCAACCATTGTCTATGGACTATTAGCAACGTTATGCGGAATATGGTTGAAAAAAAAGAACTTAGAAATTGCTCGACCTATATGTTTTTTGGCATCTTTAATACCTTTCATTACAGATTTAATAGAAGGTTGAGTTCTACCTCCTCGTTTTTTGCATGTATGAGTCGATTCGTCCAGCAGCATCATTGTCAAAATCGTCATCTACTCTAATAGATTTTCCAACAGTATTAGATCTATGCAACGTTTGACTTGAACCACCACCCGATCGTCGAAGAGTATGAGATCTGCGAAGCTCTTCATCTCTAAATGCATCTTTATTTTGCCGCATGACATTTTGAAGTTCTTCATCATCTTCATTTTCATGGTCTAATAGTTGGTGCGGTCTGCTCATTAACTCCTCTTGTAAGCGTTGTTTGTCTAGTTTTTCTTTACTTCGTTCATTTCTCTTTTGAATGATATGTGATCGTACAAGTTGTTTAACTTCTTTAGGGACAATTAGACATGCTGAAACATCGCCGTCCACTCCTGCCAGATGTTCTTTCAAACGTGTCACACCACCACTATTAATTAGTTTATTACAAAAGTTACATTTTGTTTTTCGAAAATTGCCGTCGATCGCAGTATCATAATTCCAACCAATTTCATTTGGATTTACCATAACGTACTTGCGATTATAAATAAACGATACAATATTCTAAATCAAATCAAAAATAAAATACAAATGCATAAATATCATTCATCGAAGTCGTCAGAATTCATTGTTCAAGTTCAACATTTCGAGTCCAATATTCCAGTCCAATGTTCAAGTTCATATTTCAGTCCAACGTATTCAAGTTCAACATTCAAGTCCATATCCAAATCAGCATATTCAAGTCCAATATTCAGGTCAGTGTAACATATTCAGGTCAGTCGACTTATTTAAGTCGGTTCAACATATTCAAGGCCGTTTGCATATGCAATATCAAACAATGCCCATTTTCAACATGTAGTAGGAAAAAGGCAAGGCTTAAAAAAATAAACGGTACAACATTCCAAAGTCAATGCTAAGCAATCTAATATTTCAAATCAAATCAGAAATAAAATACAAATGCATAAATAACATTCATCGAAGTCGTCAGAATTCATTGTTCAAGTTCAACCTTTCAAGTCCAATATTCCAGTCCAATGTTCGAGTCCATATTCCAGTCCAACATATTCAACTTCAACATTCAAGTCCATATTGAAATCAACATATTCAAGTCCAATATTCAGGTCAGTACAACATATTCAGGTCAGTCGACTTATTTAAGTCGGTTCAACATATTCAAGGCCATTTTCATATTCAATATCAAACAATGTTCAACATATTCAAGGCCAATGAAAACAATGCTTATATTTACCGTTTATGTTTAAAAAAACAATGCTTTCAAATGAAGGCCCAAGAAAGGCCGAGCACCCAATTTAAAAAAACAAAGGCCAAGCACAGAAAGGCTTATATTTACTTTAGACGCGTAAAAAAACAAAGGCCAAGCAAAGAAAGGCCGAGCATGCAATTTAAAACAAGAAATAAATCTTTCCACTTCTCAACACGCAAACACAGAACGCAATTAAAAAAAGGCGAAAGCAAGCTAGGGCGAAAAATTCACCTTCTATCCGATCGAACGCAAGCTTAATGGAAGAACTGAAGCCGACCGACTCGAAGACCAGTGCCGCGAATTGAACCCGAACTCCTCCTGCTACCTTCAGCGCCGCGAATTGAAGCCGAACAGTGCGGCGATTTGGGCGGATCGATGGATTTTATTTGCTCGAATTGAGTGGATTGCTGAAGCCTAAAGCACAAGTGGTAATTAATTTACATTTGCTCGAATCGATGGATTATTTATAAGCAAATTTTTTTGCTTTTCACCATTGAAGCACGGGATGTTTGTTTTGCCTTTTCAACTTTGGATTTTACGCAATTCGTTTTCATTTTGTTTTTTAACATTATCGCAGTTGAATTTTTTTTTTACGCAGTTTGACCGAGATGAGATTTTAACCTAATCCCGTCCTGGTTATGGCCGGAACCGATACGAGATGGTCGGAATCTAGTGGTTCCAGCCGAAACCTCAATCAATGGGTGAGACTGCCGCTAAGAGTATGTGGGACAAGTTGGATGAGTTGTATATGAAAAAGTCGCTAACTAATCATTTGATCTACGAACGTTCTTCACCTATAAGATGAAGGAAAATACTTTGCTAAAGGTGCATTTGAATATCTTTGATTATTTGCTAATGAAGCTTAAGGCTGTAGATTTGAAGATTGAGAAAGATCAAAAGACGATGATATTGTTGTGTTCGTTGCCAAACCATTATACAGGTTTCTCAAATTGTTTGATCTACAGCCGCGATACTTGGACTCTAGATGATGTCAAAATGGGTCTTCTTACCGAGAAGTTGCTGGATCAAATAAAGAAGTTGGGTGATGGAATTAGTGGTGCTATTAGTGATCACAGTTTATTTGTGAAAAATGAGAGATATGCGAAGAAGGAGAACCGTAGGCGTTCTAAATCAAGAAACCCCAGTTGGAGAGGAAAGTCGAAGGAAAGAAAGGGCAAGTGCTATATTTGTACGAAGCCCAGTCAATGGAAGAATGAGTGTCTAAACAAAAAGAACGCAAAGAAGGAAGTGGCATCTTCATCCATAGCGGCTGAGAGTGGAGTTGGAGAGGGAGATGTAGATGTGTAGACGACAGTAGCATCAGAAGTTTTGGGTAGCGAATGGGTGCTCGATTAGGGAGCGTCTTATCATATGATGCTGAATATGAATTGTTTTTCTTCTTATATCAACAAAGAAGGAAATTCAATTGTTATGGGTAATGGTGTTATTTGTAAGTCGAAAGGCATTGGTTCCGTGCAAATTCGGATATTTGACAAAGTGGTTCGTACTCTCACTAATGTGCGTTATGTTCCGCGACTTCGGAAGTCTCTTATCTCTTTGCGGCAACTGGATTCTTTAGGTTGTAAGATCACTATTGAGAGTGATAGCTTGCGGGTTTCGAAAGGTGCGCTTGTGGTGATGAGACTCATGCTGTTCATTTTCTTCAAGGAGTGATTATAGAAGGTGAAACTTGTGTTGGAGTTGATATTTCTCGTGGCCTGGACGCGACTAGATTGTGGCATTTGAGGTTAGGTCATGTCTCGGAAAGAAATTTGGATATACTTCAAAGAGGGAGACGATCGATGGAGAGAGTTTCAACAAACTAGAGTTTTGCGAGTGATGTGCACGTAAATGTGCATATTTTTACCACTATATTTAATCTAATTAAATTAAATAAACGATCATATTGGATCTTTTCACATGTTAAACCAAAATTCAAACTATTTTCAAATTGTCACATATTCATCTTCATATAAGGGTAAAATAGTTATTTTTGTGCATTTATTAAATTGTGAAAATTTACTTGGAATTTTCTATGTTGTATTGTAGGAAATTTAGTGAATTTTACAAGTGGTTTCATAATGATATATGCATGCACAAGAGTGAAGAGAACAAATAAAGATGGGAATAATTCAAAATAATGATCATGGAGGACCCCACTTACCCACCTACTTTAATGTAGACTTATGAGCTAATGCACGTGCTAAAAGGCTATTAAATCTTCATGCACACTTAATGGATGATTATTGGATGCTAATGATTACTTGGCCACCACACTTCCTAAGGGGTGGTTTGGGCATCCCAAAAAATATGAATTAGGGTTTAACACATGTATAAATACTCCTTATGTTTCATATAACCCTCTTCTTCCTTAGTCTCTGTTAGTTTTTTTAGTTTAGGCTTAAAATAAAAGGACAAACTTTCTTTCTCTTTTCATGACTACTTAACCATTTTTATTTCCCATACTTTTCCTTTTTTTATGAAATGTTAATTAGTGTTTTATTTTACTTACATGCTCTCTTTCTTTCATGCTAATAGTGTAGATTTTATTTTATGCAATTAGATTAGTTCTCATTTCCACTAGCTTTCATTTTTCTTTCATTTTTCTTTTTTTTTATTTCATGTTGTTTTCTACTTGTGTTGATATGGTAACATAAATGAGAGGTTAATCCCTTCAATTTAGAGGTAATGAAGCTCTCTTGAATCATGTAGATGCAACATAATTTCACATTTATGTCTCTTTTGTGTTTAATGGAAAGTTAGATGTTTGTGATTTTGTGTTTGATATTGAGTTTGATAGCTTATGTTGCTCAAAACAAATAGACTATGCTTAGTCATATGAATCACTAATTACCTCTTCATCTATATATAATTATAATAATGGAAGTGCATTTAGAATCAAAATTTGATGGTTTTTGTTTCTAATTAAATAGTTAATAAGTCATGCTTAAAATAGATTTTACTTTTAATTTCATGTCATTTTCATAAAAGTTAGTGAATGTGTTAGAGGGTGCATTAAAATTTGATAATTTAAATGTGTGGTTTAAGTGTGTTAATTAATAACACAATTAGGTCATGCTTATGATAAATGCATCAACTAAACTTACAAATGACCAAAAAGATATCATAATTTCGTTATGTTGATTTATGTGATCATGAGAGAGAATTGCCTCTAAATTGCTCTTTATTCTCATATTTTTATTCTCTTTAGTTTTAGCTTGTTTTTACTCTCTTTTAGTTAGTTAACAATCCATCGACTTTGGTTTAATTTGATTGAATAGAATTTTAAAATCTTAAACAATTCCCTATGGATAGACCCATACTCGCATACGTGCTACATTCGTACACCGTGCGCTTGCGGTTAAATTTTAATTTGAAATTTGGCATTTTTCTAACTCGACAGAAAATTTGTCGTTAAACAAGTTTTTGGCTGCAATACCCTCACACTTATCTTTTTATTCATCCTCGAATAAAGAAAAATTAAGATAAATCCATTTCGTATGGAGCAAGATTGCATTGAGCATATGCAACAAGCCGTTAAACTTCTGGGTGTCCCCAGTAGGACGAGTGTTGTCTCGTGAGGGTTTTCAGCGGATACTACCCACAAAATCCAAATGTAGGATGAAAATATTTACAAAATACCAGATTTATTTACAAAGAGATGAATGCGAATTTTTGAAAATATTTACAATGAAGGACTTACTTTTAAATTAACACGAATAACTTAAATATAGGTTTTGGTTATTATCGAGAAATTTAAGTCATTTACTTATCAAAGTTTCCAATAAAAGCGAAGTTATCATAATAAATATACTATAGTATAACTCATTGTTTCGTTTGATAACAAAGTGTAACTATGAAATGGATCCTTAGTTGATTATCAAAGTTTATCAAAGTGGTATATTCATTTCTTTTCAGTAACAAGTCAAATAAAATAAATTAAAATAGTGTTTGGATTTCAATTGCTTATTTTCTCTTATTTGAAAATTCTATTGATATTAACAATATTTACATATGCCTAACTCACGTAAACTGAGACCAAATATATTACCCATGCACTGCCTTGCAGACTGATGTGGGGGGAATATAGAGCGTGACGCGTGAACACACAAGTGTGAACTCTTATCGACTGTAGGCGTTATTTAGAAAGAATTTTTATACACATACACCTAACTCAGATAAACTGAGACCAGATATACCGATCGTGCACTGCCTTTCGGGCTTACGTGAGAAGAGTATAGAGCATAGCAAGTGAATACACGAGTGTGAACGCATGACTCTGGATGTTTAATTTTAGAAGTGACTAAATCAAATTGAAAACAACAAAATCGAAAACACTTTGCTTTTTTTTATTTAGAAAAACAAACTTCTTGTTTTTTTTTTGTAAAGTGAGTTTTTTTAGAAGGATGGAAAAACAAAAGGTCCCGAAACAAATAATTTGCAAAACTCAAAATCCTACCTTACCCACCAGGCCCAACAATCCAATTCAGATTACACAATCTAATTTCACAAAAACTCATAACCAAAGTTACACAGAGAAGAATTATAAGCAGACCCATAAAAATTTACAATTCGATTTCACAAATTCCACAATCCAATTTCATAAAAATCTCTTAACCAAAAATTCCTCAACCCAATTTGATTATAATTTCGACTCCCAAAACGATTTTTACCAGTAAAGGGAAATTGCGATCAGGCAATGGAGGTCGAAGTGTAGTTGATTCGTGGTGGAAGGTGATTGTGGAGGAGTTCGATTGTTTGTGGGATGGAGCCGCGGATTGCTTATGGAGGTTCGTATTGGGTTTTCGAGTGTTTGTGATTGAGGGGCTAGTGATTTCCGGTGTTGAAGTTGCGAATTTAATGAAGGTCGCATGGTGGTGAATAGGTATGGGTTGAGGCGCTTGGATTTAGGTAGACTGGTGGTTGGGTATGGTTGTGAATAGATGGTCGTGCTGTGGTGAAAACGAAGGCATTGGTTAAGGTCGCAAATGATGGTTTCGAGAGTAGTTCACGATGGAATTGAGTTGCCGTAAGAAGTTGAAAGGGATTCAGTTAATGGTTATGGGGCAATAGAGGGTAGTGATACAGGGTTGATGAGTAGTGGTGATATGTGGCTGAAGGTCAGTTTTTTTCTTTTTCTGTGGAGGTTATGGTGAGATTCAGGCATCCTAATGAAATGAAGGTAGCAGCAATAAGGTGACCGAGAAGTGGTTTAGTGATATTGATGGAAGTAGATAGTATGACAGTGATGATTTTTGCTTCTGGTTGTGATTTGGAGGAGAGCATGTGTTACTGTTTTTCGGCAGTGGCTTGATGGTAGTGATTGAGGTTGAAAGTGTTGAAACGCAAAAGCAAGGCAGTAGTGAAGATTGATGAGTTGAAGCTAGTAGTTTTATATAGGTGGTGGATGGCAGCAGAGAAGTGGTTGTTGATGCACTGAAACGTGAAGGTGGTTGTATGCAGAAAGTTTGATGTAATGGATTGTAGAGCTCAGAGTGTAAGTTTGGTATGATGGTAGGGCAATGAAGAATGGTTGCAAAACTGTAGTTAGGTGATGATGTTTGTATGTGGAATGTTTTATTGGCAATGAGTTGATATGGTCATTAGAGAGAAAACAAAAGTTTCATTCGGGGAGGGGATTCGAGAAGGGCTCTTGAGTATGTTCACAGGGGTGTTTAAGGACCGACACCGGTAGCTTCTTTGGGGGGAGCTCGCTAATATATTTTTTATTGATGACATTTCTCGAAAGGTATGAATGTATGTACTGAAGGCCAAGTCAGAGGGATTTGCAAAGTTCAAAGCGTGGAAAGCTCTTGTTGAGAATAAGAGTGGTAAGCCTTTGAAGGTTCTTAGGTCCGACAATGACGGAGAGTATGTTTCCGGAGAGTTATTAGAGTTTTGCAAGCATCATGATATTCAGAGGCATTTTCCTACATCGGAAGATCCACAGTCGAATGGTGTTGTCGAAAGGATGAACCGTACTCTACTTGAGAAAGCTTGATGCTTGAGATTGACATTGGGTTTGTCTAAGGGATTTTGGGTCGAAGCTTTGTCAATAGCGGTGCATATTATTAATCGAATTTTGTGCTCGGCTATTGGTAACAAAATTCCAAAGGAAGTGTGGAAGGGAAAGAGCATTGATTTGAGTTATCTTCATGTGTTTGGAAGTCCGGTTTATGTGCATGATCGAGGAAATGATAAGCTTGAGCCTAGAGTTTTAAAGAGGATTTTGTTTGGCTATACAGAAGCTGTAAAAGGATATCGGATTTGGAATCCGAAATGAAGAAAGTTGTGAATTCTCGTCATGTTACTTTTGATGGGTCGGCTTTGTTTAAGGAGAATGAGAGCTCATCGGATGTTTTGGATTTGCTTCAAAGTGGATCAAAGGAGACGGAAGTTACTTCCACGTTTTGCCCAAGGGGTGGAGTAGTTGGAGATGCTTGTGAGGAGGAAGCGGTTGATGTAACATCACATAGTCCAAAGGGTTCCTCTAGTAGTGTTGGTGATGTGCATGATTCTAGAGAGGATTAGGTTCAAGGTGGAGCCAAAAGGAGTTAAGGTGATGGTATTGCTAGTCAAGTGGGTCGTCGTGCTATAAGGCCACCCGATAGATATGATGATTGAAACTATCTTAGCTTTTATGATAAGTTGGACTATGCTCTTCATGTAGTTCAAGATGAGCCGATGGACCTTGATGACGTCATAGAATCGAGTGATAGCTCGAAGTGGATTTGTGCTATGGAGGAAGAGATGCAATCATTGATAAAAAAATCAAACTCGGGATTTGGTTCCACTTTCGAAAGGAAACTGTGATATTGGATGCAAATGGATATACAAGATAAAGGACGATGGGAGATACAAAGCTAGGCTAATGGTTAAGTGGTTTACATAAAGAAAGGGAAAGGAATATGATGAGATATTCGCACCGGTTGTGCATCATATTCAATCCACATATTACTTGATATAGTTGCTATTCACAACTTGGAGTTGGAGCAACTTGATGCGAAAATCTCCTTCTTATATGGTGACTTGGATGAAGACATCTATATTGAGCAACCGCAAGGTTTTGTTGTGGATGTTAAGTCAAATTTGGTTTGCAAGTTAAAGAAATCACTATATGGTTTAAAGTAATCACGTAGACAATGGTACAAGAGATTTGATCGTTTTATGCTTGAAAATGCTTTTGATAGAAGCATCAAGGATGCTTGTGTGTATTTCAAGAAGTTGAAAATGATTGTTGGATGTATTTACTCTTGTATATGGAGGATATGCTCATTGCTTTTAAGGATAATAATGAAATCAACAAGTTAAAACTGAGTTTGAAATCGGAGTTCGAAATAAAGGATCTTGGAGAAGCAAAGAGGATATTGAACATGGAAATAGAAAGGGATCGAAAGCCTTTTGAGTTGAAATTGACTCAAAAGGACTATATAGAGAAAGTGCTTTGTCGGTTTAGCATAGAAAATGCAAAGACGTCAAATACACCTTTACCTTTGCATTGAAGCTTTCGAGTAAGGGATTGCGTATTTTGGAGAACGACAAGGCTTATATGGAAAATGTGTCATATGCTAGTACGGTTGGAAGTTTAATATATGTTATGGCGTGTACAAGGCCCAATATTACAAATGTCACTGGGATGGTTAGTCGGTACATGACTAATCCGAGGAAATCGCATTGGGAAGCTGTGAAGCTTATATTGAGATACCTTAGAGGTACACCATTTCTTGGTTTTGTTTTTGGCGGTAGTGATGGGAAGAATTGCAAGATGGTCGGTTATTGTGATTCGGATTACATCGGTGATAAATATCGAAGAAAATAAACTTCCAGATATGTCTTCACATTTGATGGTACAGCCATATATTGAAGATCGAGATTGCAAACAATAATTGCTTTATCCACTACGGAGGTGGAGTTGATAGCCGCGGTGGAGGCGGCAAAGGAGGCACTTGAGACGATTGTTGTGTGACTTAGGATACGAGCATAATAGTGTCGATTTCAATATGATAGCCAGAGTGCTATTCATTTGATAGAGAATTTGGCTTTTAGCTTGCGAACTAAGCATAATAAAGTGAGGGAGTCATTTCTAGTAGCCATAGATGAAGATAAGAAAGTATAACTTCGAAAGTGCACACAACAGATAACGCCGTGAATTTGTTCACTAAGGCATTGCCGGTTGGGAAGTTCGAGCATTGCTCGAACTTGATTCACTTATTGAACTGCTAGGTGCTATGGGGTGGCATGGTTGAGGGAGGAACTTGGTTATGGATGAGGAAGAGTATCGGTGAGAAAATGTGATTCTATTTTCTTGGTGAGTGCTAGTCTACACTCCTTAGTACTTTAGTCTCTGGTGAGATGGTTTAGGATTTTGATGTTTCCAACACTTTATTAGCGGGCTTGGACTTTGCCTGAGCTTGTTGATGGAGTGCAATGGACGGTGGCTTTGCCGGAGCTCATTGGAAAAGCATTCATGTTTGGTTGAAGGTAGAAGTGGTGATAGTTGGTGTTATTGGTTGTTGATGATGGTATAATACCATTGGGGTTGGAGATGGATATAGTGTCGAGGTGGGGTGTTGAATTTTGGCGACACTATGTGGGAAATTGAAGAGATTGAAAGTAGCTTTATAATGGTGAAAACAGTTTGCAAATCGGAGCTAAGAGGAGGAAGATATGGCCAAAAAGGCGGAGTACTGCTATAATAACAAGTGATAGACGTCTGAGCTCTGGGTTTTGGTAAGCCGAGAGTTATGACAGACGTCTGTCACAGTCAATAGGCTTACTGCAGCACAAAAGTTGCGATAGACATCTGAGAGGTTATGACAGACGTCTGTTGCGGTGCAGTTTTTTTTTTTTTCGACCCAGAATTTGTGCATTCGCTTGTAGGGCTTCAAGGAGAAAATCGGGTATTTGTCAATGAAGGATGGTTCACTATATCAGCTATTTTCAAGATTCGAGACTAGGTGGTGGTAGCAGACTAAGGGTTTAATCAAGAGTTTTATCCGCCATTAAGTATGGTTAATCTAAATCTAATTTTCTTCAATTCTCTTCTCCATAAATCAATATGATATAATATTGATCATTGTCATCAATCTCTTGTAATCTTCTCATTGGTACTAATAAAGGCTCTCTCTCAAAGTAGATGTACGGTAACAAGGCACTAGTGGAACCAATATAAATCGGTATGTGGTTTATTTTATCGTTATTACTTTGATTATCTATTGCTTGTTTGGAGATTGTGATTGGTTTTGGATTGGACCGAGTTTTGGTTTGAGATATTGATTGATTGTTTTTTCACTTCTTACCACGGTCTCATTTTATGTTTGTGCTTTGGAGTTTTGATTTGAGTGGTCTCAAGTTAGAATTCCCACAGCACTGTCTAGTGACCATAATCATTTAGTTTTGCATGTAATTCATGTTCACAAGGAAAAGGGGTTTCCATATAGCCACGTTAATGATTGGTATTTAAAAGGAGGATATTAAGCATGCATATCAAATGGCTTAAGTAGTAGTACTTGTGGTTTTCCTTGTTACCAATTTCAATACAAATTAAAGGCATGCAAGCATGAGCTTAAACTATGGAATAAATTAAGAGCTAGAGATAATGCCTACGTCGAGAATGCTAAGAAAGATTTAGCAATATTGGAGCTAGCAGTTGATGAGGACCTTGAGAGCCTACAGTTATATGAGGAGATGTTAGATGCATGACACAAATTTCGGGTGCAGCAACAAATAAAATTTTGGAGTTTATGATAAAAACTAAAGTACAATGGCTGCAACAAGGTGACACTAAATCAAAAAAAAATTCATTCAAAAATGTCATTCAGGAGACTTATAAATAACATTCAAGCACTCACAGATCCAGATGGCAATTTGCTGTACAAGTCAGAACGGATTGAATATGAAGCTATTACTTATTAAGTTGACCTGTTCAATGATAAGACTAGTGTTAATTTTCCAGAATTTCAACCTATTTCGGTTATTAATAGGTAGGCCAGAAATTTTTATTATAGGAAATAAAAATGGAATAAGTAAAGAAAGCTATTTTTTATATTCATGAAGACGAGTGCCCCAGGCCAGATGGTATAAATTCAATATCCATGACATTGCATTGGGATGACATTAAACATGACCTTCTTGCTACTGTACGAGACATGTTTACTTCAGCCAGGCTCCCAAAGGGTGATAATCATACATTTCACTCATTCCAAAGACAAATAGGCCAACTCACATTACAGACTACAGATCTATCTCATCTTGCAAAATGTACCACAAAGTTTTCGTAAATACGCAACAGATTAAAGAACTTCCTATCATATCTAATATCATAAAATCAATGTGCTTTTATTGTCAGGGCAATATATATGTGAGAATATATTTCTTGCTCATGAATTATTACGAGATCTTTCCAAGAAAGGAGTAGACATATTTTGCATAAAAGTGGATCTACAAAACACTTATGACAAAGTGAATAGGAGTTTTAAATGTTACATTATGAATAAAATGGGTTTTTCCACTCATTTTATTAATATTATATTCGAATGCATAAACACTCCTGCCTTTTCAATTTTATTTCAAGGAAATCCCAAGGGTAATACCACTAGCATAGAGGCTTATATCAAGGAGATCAATTGTCACCCTACTTGTTTACCATAGCTATGGAATATTCTAGTTACTTAATGGCTGAAGCAACCAATCTCCATAATTTTATTCCTATTTACTGGTCTGAACCACAAATTACTCACTTATTATACGTGGATGGCTTGATGATATTTGGAAAGACCACAAATTTAGCAGCAGACACAATTAAAGGGGACCTTGAAAATCTGAACTGCTATGCAGGACTGAATGTCAACATTTTCAAAACTAAAATCTATTTTAGCTCTGAAGATACACGGAAATGGTATTTTTTGACAACATTGCAATGTGAAAAAGGGAATCTACCTATAACTTATTTAGGAATCCCTCTTTCTTCCACTTACCTTCGTTACTATAGCAGTGCCAACATTTGTTGTACACGATACAAAACAAACTACAAGGATGGGACTCACAGTTTCTAAGTTTTGCTGAAGGGCATAATTATTACACTCAGCTATCAATCCAACTATTTTATATTGGATTTCATCTATCAAATACCATAGTAAACAATAGATAAACTTAACACATTATGTGCAGGCTATTTTTGGACAGGCAGGAAATATAAAGTGGCATGGGACAGTTTATGCAAACCAAAGAATGAAGGAGGAATACGTCTGAAACAATTCACTGATCTTAAAATGGAAGCCTATCTAAAACTAATGTGGAATTTTCTAATGAAGGAGGATAACTTATGGAGCAAATGGATGAAGCACAAATACTGCAGAGGTAAATCTATCTGGTCAATGTCGATAGATAATAATGCTTCATGTACATGGAAGCAAACTTATGACACCGAACGAATGGAAGGCCATTTTTCAATAAAGTCATCACCAATGGTACGACTACATCACTTTGGCAAGAACCGTGGATCAACCGCAAATGTCTGGTTAATCTGCTTGGACTAGACAGATTTTAATTAATCGGCTCACCGCAACTAACAGTTAGATCATATAATATCTAATGGTGTTCTAGATCCATTCCTAAATAGTGCTACGTGAGAAATTGCAAATCAGATACAAGAAGTTTGGATACACCTAGATCAAAATACTTTTCTACAAATGGTGCGAGGGTAAGGAATTAAGTTTCCATGTGGTTTGGGACAAGGTCAAACACAGAGATCATGTACAAAACTGGACGAAACTAGTGTGGCATCATAAAATAACAGGAAAATGTCTTTCATAACATATCTAGCACTACTGAATCGATTGAGTACTAAAGACGGGCCAACACAATTTGAAATAGAAAATAATGGTATGTGTGTTCTATGCGATAGTGAACCAAAAAGTAAACAATATATATTTTTCAACCGTTCTTATTTTATGTACTATGGAGTGAAATTAAGTGAAAGATGCAACTTTCACCTGAAATCTTTGCGTTCTCTAGAAGAGGAGATAAATCACCTTATCTATAATTTTAAGAAGAAGGATTGGCTAATGGACTTGGCATTCGCTGCGCTCATGGCTACGATTTATCATCTCTGGTAAGAGAGAAACAATCAAACCTTCAGACGAAAAAGGATCGATGGAGTACATAAGAATAGACAGATTCAAAAGGAAATCTGACAACTTTTTAGAAATAATGGCAGCAACACGGAGAACACTTATCGAAACACACAGCTGCTGCAGTGATGGGGAATAGAGCTGAAGGATACAGGATGATAAAAGCAGTCATTAGTCTTTCGAGGTGGTTTGATTTGAGGAGAAAGCGGGATGAAGATATGGGGCTCTTCTTAGGCCTGCTACTATTTTATATTTTATTTCCTTTGTGTTGCATTTTATATAGGAAGTGTAATTTTTTAGTTAATATGTGAAATTTATACATAGGAGGTGTAATTTTTTAGTTAATATGTGAAATTTATACATAGGAGGTGTAATTTTTTAGTTAATATGTGAAATTTATACATAGGAAGTGTAATTTTTTAGTTAATATGTGAATTTATATGTGCTCTTTTCCCTTATAAGGCACCCACTTGTGTTGGAGGTTGTAAGATTTTGATGAGACATATAACGGAAGTATATGATTGGTTTTGCAATAAAGTGTACCAATTTTCAAATACACTCAACCCATTATGTTATTTATTTGATTATTCATTATAAGTAAATGTCATTCAAATCGGGATCACACTCATGTTTATGTAGTGATACTTGTTGTGTTGAGTATCTTATAGCCATGTGTTGGCCTATAGGGGGAGCTGTGTGTCGGCACACACATACACAGAGTGCTATGTGAAGATATAGGATATGAGTATTATATGTTGTCCACATTATGTCCAACTCCCTTTATGGGTTAGAAGTGAACCAGATTGGCCAGTAATCCACCCTCGCAGCCTGATCATGGGGTTGCTCCCATATCCATGACACCTTATATTATATAGTAGTGTGCTATCACTGTTTGCAACTACCCCTATGTCCATAGACCAGTAGTCTATTGCCTATAGGAGGACGTGCAAGGTTGTGACTGAGACTACGTGTTGATGAGTCATTAGTGGATATTATTCACGATTTCTGTTGAGGTAACTAAGGATGTAGGAACCGAACCGGCTACACAACTGTAACGACCCCAAATTTTTACTAAATTTAAATTGATAGTTAAATAAATTTTTGAATTATTGGTTTTGAAATAAATATAAGAATATAAACCTTGGACACAAGAAAGAAAATAAATAAATTGATTTAAATTTTGAATTGATAGAAGTAGAATAAAAACAAATTAAATAGATAAATACAAGATAATGAATATTAAAGTAAAATAATAGTAATAAATGAAACTGGAAATAGAAATCAATATATATAAAAAATAATGATAAAAGTATAAAGTAAACAATTAATCGCTAAAATTTTAACAACAAAATAAAAGGGTGGAAATTCATCTATATTAGAAAATAAATAAATTACATACTTCAGACAATATAAAGTAAATCTTGATATCATAAATCAATATAAATAATACATATATAACGAAGTAAAGATAATAAAAGAATAAAATAAAATAAAATTTGAAGCTCGCTTATATCACCAAGTAATGAGGTAAACAACAAAACATATACATTCAAATATGAAACATACATATGCAAACATGAAACAGGGTAAAACAAACTGCACAGTCAACAAGGACAAACAAGTAAAAATATAAGTATGGAATGAAGTAAGGCAAGTATGGTATAAGTGTAGATTGTACAACCCAGGTATAATAAATTTCATCTCAGTTTAAACAATGAACAACATCACACAGTAAACTTCCTTTCTATATATCAATTCGTTCATTCATTTAAACCGAGTAAAAGAAAACTGAGATAATATCATCTTATTTTCAAACCAAACATCAACCTAAACATCTCAGATTAAAACATCAAAACTAGAGAATCAAAACTAGAAGGCTTTCAACTAGAAATTGCAAAAGCCTGGAAAGAAGAAAAAAAAGAAGCTCTGTCGTTTCTAAAACAAAGATGTAGAAGGTGAGTAACATCACTAATAACAATTTAAACATATAATTCTGATGCATACATATGTGAATAAGTGTGTTTATATCCTTTTACAAGAATGTGCTGTGAAATTCATCATCTTCCCTGTTGTAGTTTCAGGGTAGTATCAAACAAGAAAATTCAATTTCTTATTTTCTAATTAGTATTAGGCTTTGGTTTCAAAACAAAATAGTTGTGTTTAAGTATGAATTGTAATATAAAAATAGTTTCATGAAGTATAAATATATATAGGATGAACAACTCAAGTTCTACAGGGCAAATTTCAAAATTTAATAAAATTTGAACCTAATGATTTGCAAATTCGAATACATATCTTGCATCCTTATTGGAAAATGAGATTTTTAAGCTTTGTTTGATGATTTTTACGAGAGTAGGTTAAGAGTAGTTCGACGATGAACGAAAAATGATATTTTGTCGATTTCCGGCGATGAATGACGTTCTGGAGGTCGGGGTTCAGCGTGGGGGTGGACGAGCTGATGGTGGATCGGGGAAAAATAATCGGAGGTGGTATCGATCAGTAAGGCAACGGCGGTGTGGATTTTCTGTTTGTAAACCTAATCTTTTGGATGGTCGGAAATTTGTGTGTCACGACTCCTACCATGCATCGAGCTGCACGTCATCTGAAGGGAGGGACGTTAGGTGGATGACGGAGTTGTAGCCGGAGGCGCTAAGCCTCTGGTGGCCGGAGTCGTGGTTGCGGAGGTTTTTTTGGGTCGAAGGTCTGTTCGAGGTTGATCGAGATATACTCGATTACAAATATGGATTTGTGAAGGGTATTTGGTCAATCTGGGTTCATTGTCGACGAGTTAGCCGACGGGTTGGAGGGGTGGTGGTTGGTCGGAGGTCGCTGGAGGTACCGTGCACGTGCACGGTGGCGTGGGTGTGTCAGCGACTTCGTGTATTGACTCAACTCGAGTGATGCTCGAGTATGATGGAGCGTTTCTTTGAGGCAAACCCTGGGCGCGTCGGTTTGTTTTCACGTGTTACTGCTGTTGTAACTTGAGCGTAAACTAAATAAAAAAAAGAAGAGAGGAAGAGTAGAAGAAGAAAGAAATACACAGTAGAAGAAGGACTCGGGGAAATTGCGTGACGCACTCGGAGTAACACTCGAGTGATACCTGGGTCCATCTCGGGTGTTGTGTTGAATGGGTTTAAGCCAACAAAATTTTGAGTTAATAAAGTTAAACAAGTTTAAATATCTTGAATCTGGAGGGAATTTGATTTCAAAGTCTTTTAAATTTCTTTCATTTCAAAAGTATTAGTTTAACTCGTAAATTTAAAGGTTTTAAAAGTTAGTTTTGAAATTGATTTAAAGATCAATTAGTACCCACTTTAAAACTTGAAAATTTAGAAGGAAGTTTCAAAAAGAAAATTTAAAATAAATGGTTTCAAACATATTTGTAAGTGATAATAAAATCATTGATGAGAATGAGATTTGATTTAAGAAGATAAAATGATGATTATAATTCATTAAATTATTAAGTTAATTAAAATGGATAATTTATTTATTTAGTTAATTAATGATTTGGATTTATGAGTAATTAAAAGTTTAAATTTCTTAATTGAGGTTTAAAGATTAATTAAGTAAGGAATAATTAATATTTTGTACTAATTAACTTAATGATTATAAGTATAAACTTATTAATTTAAGTTAAATTAATTTAATTAAGGAATTAATAAAATTGTAATTAAGAATTCATTAAGTTACTATTAACACCAAATAAATTTATACTTAGAGATAAATTAAAGGTAATTAAAGAAATATCATTAGTTAATGAAGATAATAAACTAAAGATTTAAGTGTTGATAAAAGTGATTAAAGATTAATTATTATTTAAGGAGTAATTACTTAGTTATTGCAAATTAAATAAAAATAATTAATTAAGGATTAATTATTAACTAAGGGTTAATTAATGATTAATTAAAGAATAGTTTGTTAAGTGTTTTGTAATTAATTAATTATTAATTTACCATAACTAGCAAATTTGTTCATAGAAATTTAATCTGATTTAAACTCATCAGATAATTTAATTGACCATATTTATGGATGTTTTGATTTTATTGGATGATTGAATTTTTTAATATCCCTGATATGTGATGCTTTGTGATATATTCTGATTTATGTTGTGATCTGAAATTTATTTATCTGGGATGAATGTAATTATCTGTGATGTAATTCATTCATTTATATATCTGTGATCTGTGAATGATGTTGCACTACTGTGTTAAACCCCTGGACCACACTATACACACACAAATATGGATTTCATGAGGAAATCGATTAAGTCGTAGATTTTTGAAAATAATTTTGAATTTGAATTTTTAAATTCAAATGTTTTGGAAATGGAATCGGGTTAAATGTGGAAAGTTTTTGGAATGGAATTTCAAGATAAAATTTATTTTTGAATAGCTTGATTACGCCTTAAAATTTAAATAATTCGATTTAAATTTGAATTCAAAATTTGGAATTGAATTCTATGATTTGGAACTAAGAATTAAAGATGTTATACCAATTATATATGGGTTAAAACTATTTTTAAAGTATTGATTTGAGAATGTGAATATAATTCAAAGGCTTTAACTCGTGCAAATATAATTGGATTTTTCCTGAAACGAAAACTATTTGTTTTCAAATAAATAAAAGTTGTCACATAAGTAATGAACTTTCAATTTGTGTTGAAAGGTTTCAAGTTTTGAAATAAAATTTTAATGTTTTGAAAGGCTATGAATGAATCTTTGGAAACGGTTTGAAAGTTATAAGTTAAATCTTTGACTTAAAGATTTAACGAGTTAATCCGATAAAATTGAGGATTGTTTTGAAAACCGTAACTGGATCTTTATGAAACGGGGTGAACTTTGTGAAATGAATCTTTTTGTTTAAAAGATTTGAAATGGTAATTGGTTTAAACCATTTGAAAGAAAAGTTTTGGGTAATAAGCTGTGACTTAACTGAGACCCCAATATCCATATGTTTCTTGTAAATATCGCGCTCACTATTCGGTTTAGCCGGGAGAGGACCTTTGTGTCATATAGCCCATTCCGAATATGTGATACGTCGTTATGGGTAACATTTGAAGACCGGTGGTGAAGACCGGATATTTTCGAAAGCGAAAGGACAACTCATCGAATGTCTTTGCATCGACTGGTCCCCGATATAGAGACTCCATATGTGATAGGAAGTCCGGACGTGATTATGGATTATCCGGATTCGCAAGGGGCTTCTTCGAAAGTGCCTTCGGTTCTGTTCGAACCCAGAACGGACTTGTATGGATTGTATGTCTGACATTACATTTTGAGATATAAAGCAGATTTCTTTCAAATACATTTCTGTTGGTGGCGGAGAATTTATTCTCTTAGCTTAACACCCTTCTCTGAGACGTACGAGCTCAGAGGTTATGTAGTTGAAGGTTATCAACGATATATTCCCAACTTGGTAATGTGGTATGCAGAGTGCTGCTGATCATTAGTTGATCAAAGCGTAGCTTTTGTGAAAAGCATAGCTTTGTGGACGAGACTTCGTCGAACCTCACACCTCGAAATGGTCAAAACAGGAAAGACGTGGCAAGGTTATTGGGGGTAGCGCCCTTTAGGGTATGTGCATTTCCTTCTGGATAGAGGTGGTATCATGGTATGGAGCCCAGATATTTAACCTATGTGGTTGCTGCGAATTTATTACTTTGTGGTTGTTGGTTATCGGGATCCCAGGAAAGGTCGGTTGCGACCGGGGGATGGCATACTCGTGTCAGTAGTTACCCAGTTAGGGGTAACCCGGCCTTGTGTTGGCAGAGATCCGGTTAGGTTCTCGGGGCGTCCTTCCAGAGGCGTACCCATGTGGCAATGGGAAGTTCCTTGGCCTGACCATTTGTTGGAAATCCAAAGAAACAATATGAGCTTTGTACAGTTTTAGTTGTAGAACCTGCCATTTACTTATGGTGGCGCCCCACTGTTTAGATGGTAGCTATAGTAGGCATAGTTCGGAATGTCTATGCTGGCTAAGATTTATATTCTACTTTCGAAATTTTTTCCTACACTTCGCACTTATAGTAATAATATCAAAGAAATTTGCGTATCAAGCATGTTTGACTATCATAAGGAGAAATCTCCTCCGATTCTGCGTTTGCATTGTGTGTGTGTGCAGGAGGCCTTATGGTAGTTCCACTTTCTAAAAGCATTGCGAATCTATTTTAAAATATTTCTTTGTTTGTTTTTTTAAAGATAAACTGTTTTTGTTACTCACACCAGTCCCACGACTAATCCGGCGTTTATTGTTTCTTTCCTAAACTCTGGGTGCTCAAAATTTTTCTACACGGGCAGTCTAGAGTTGGGTTTTTCAGATAGTTAGGTTCAGTGGATTACCTGGTGCTAGTTCAGTCTTTGGATGCGGACGAGACTTGCTTGTCTTTGTGTATCGTGATGTTAGTTCGGGCTGCTGTTGGAGTTCTTTCTTGAAGACTCTATTAGAGTTGTTTGTTCCGCTGTTGATGTTATCTATTTTCTTTTCCGTTGCTATTTTATTGTATCATATCTGTGATGTATATTGATATCTATTGTATCATCTGTTGTATCAGATATTGTATCAATGTTGTATATCAATGTATTATTCTTTTTCTTCCGCTGTGTTGTTATACTTAATTGTGTTATAAGCTCCGGCGAACCAGATTGGACGTTTGGATCTGCGGCATTTGAATATGAGTGTCATATTCGGTACCGTTTTTCGAAGGTCGAGTCAGGATCGCTACAACAACATGCGGCAAGTAAACCCTGGACTTCTGGAGCGGGCATGCGGTAATCAGTCTCCCGTATGGTTCCGGTATATGTGTATGGTGGATCGGCATATACTATTTATATTCCATTATGAGTTTAGCTATACTAGGGACCTTGTGTCTAAAGTTTAGTCAGTCCTTGGTATATCTGTAATTTTCTAATGATTTAGTAATTTAGAGTTAGCCTCTGTTTGTTGATATTGATTGGTTTATAGTTGATTTATTCTTGTGATTTGTATGATGTTAGTTATTATTTGATGGGCTATCTCACTTTATATCCTGATTTATATGGTATTTTCATTTTATACTAGATATTATTATTGTCATTATCGTATAATGTTATATTCAAACATAGTCTGACCCTTGTGT
This sequence comes from Allium cepa, assembly GCA_030765085.1. Lineage (NCBI taxonomy): Eukaryota > Viridiplantae > Streptophyta > Magnoliopsida > Asparagales > Amaryllidaceae > Allium > Allium cepa. The sequence goes on from CM060939.1 coordinate 151,824,405, forward strand.
TATTTATAATACTTGGGTCAGTCCGAGGGACTTCTAGTGTGGGTACTTGATGAAGATAGAGCTCGTTATGGGTTTTTGTAGAGGCTAGTAGGAGAGATAGGATGATACAATCCCTACTCATTTTGTAGCCTCATTGTATTTAGTAGTAGTTGATGTATTTGGTGATGTATTATGTATTGGGCTAGTAACCATCATTTTGTTGCTCATTGGATTACGTATTGTATATTTTGTATTATATTTATCGACTGCTTTCTGGCTCTATATTCTCTAACAGATTTTTGTAGTTTATCTCCGGTTGTGTACTGTTCATCCTGAAGGCACGTGTAATTATTACTTTGTATCCAGACCGAGTGCAGATATGGTAAGTTGCATTATTAAGTGAGATATGTACCTGTGTTAGTCTAAGGAGATATTCACGTGTGTGCCCCGTATCGTTTCATTCTTTATATTACTCGATAGTATTACTTAATAACACTCTTGAAGTATGGGTATAGAAGTGGGGGAGTTACGATGCGTTACAAGATATTTTAGCATAGTTAGAGAGAGGTGAGAGGTCTTTGCACTTGGACATGTATTTCATTGATTCAAGAGGATATTTATGGCATGATGGTAGATTATGTGTGTCAGAAAAAAAAGGAGTAGATTTACAAAACTTATCAAAGCCTCACTAGTATAAGATGACTATTCATCCTAGTGGTGACGAAATATATAGAGATATGAAGAGACTTTTCTAATGGTCAAAGATGAAGACACAAGTGGCAAAGTATGCTATTATACTCTTGACCTGACAAAAAGTTAAGGCTGTGTAAAAGAAGCCAAGTGGCCTATTACTACCTTTAGATGTTCAACGATGGAAATGGGAACACATAACGATGAATTTTGTATATGAGTTACCTAGGAGCAAAAGAAGGAACGAGATCGTTTGGGTCATAATTATTCGATTGACCAAATCATTTAATTATAGTATGGAGTACAAGGTAACACCGTTAGCTGATTTGTATGTGAGAGAGGTGAATCGGTTGAATGGAGTTCCAATGAGTATAGCTAGTGATAGAGATCCATTTTTCACTAGCGAGTTTTGGAGGACCTTTTAGGATGCTATGAGTATAGAGTTAAGTCTCAACACTGTTTATCAATTGCAGATAGATGGATATACTGAAAGGGAGAATAGAGCATTGGGAGATTTATTGTAACGACCCAGAATTTTCGATCCCAAATATTCCAGATAGTTAGGAAAAGAAGAAAAGAGATAGAAGAAGAAACATAAATGAAACACAGAATCTCACATTCACAGCGGATTAAAATACAATATCAAATAAAATAACAGTTATACAAAGGAAAACTGTATTGGTAAATTTACATCAATATATCAGAGTTACAACATATACAGAACACACTGGACAGGTTCGATCAACCTGTCCTAGACAACTACAATATATCACAGCGGAATGCACTCCATACGTCCCTGCCATCCAGTTCGCCTCCTGAGCTCCAAAACGTCCTTACCTGAAATTCTGTAATACTCGGTCTGACCCGAGCATTACATTAAAGTAACACCCGGGTCAGGCTGGAAACCAGCGTGAGTAAACCAATCTAACAAGAAATACAAATGCATAAAATTTACTTAAAACCCGAGGTAACCCGTTCATCACTACAAGTTCACAACTTGCTATAGTCAACACTTATATTCACAATCAATCCCTAAGTACCTTTACTTAGATTTAAACGGTCCAGTCATTTAAATTTATCCAAATCCAGCCTATTGATTTCACATATCAAAACTATAAAGAATCGAAGTGGTTTCGGGTATTTGCTAATACCCGACCCCTATCTCTTCGACCCAATGCCATCTTGACCCAAGTTATACAAGTGAAATACAATTCAATTTTAAATATAGCGGTTCATCCCGATCATATTATCACTATTCAACCCAATCATATCATATTACAAAACATTTCATATCAGAGATATCATTTAATTCAAGGGATCTAACATCATTCAATCATTCATAAGCAAGATTGATCACTTCCAACATTAATTCAATTTATCTCTAATTAAATAAATTACTAATCTTTAATCACTTAGATTACTTTTACTTAACATTAATTAATTACAAACCAATTAATTAATTGTCTTTTAATTATCCATCTTAATTAATCACCCTTGACTAATTATCCCTTAATTAATATAAGTAATTAACCTTTAATTAATTACACAAATTAATTAACCTTCATTCATTCACATTAATTACATTGATCATTAATTTATTTCACAAATTAATTACCTTATAATCACTTGCATTGATTAATTATCCTTTAATTAATCATACTCATTGATTTACTAACCCTTCATAAATTTCTTCAATTAATCAATTCTTTAATTAATTACACTAAGTAGTTAATCCTTAATTACTTCACTTAAGAAATTTACCTTTAATTACTTTCATCAAATAATTATCTCATTGGTTAATTAACCTGAATTAATTAACCTTGATCATTAATTAACTTGACCTTAAATTACCACATAGATAAATTAGCCTTAACCATTCACATTATTTTATTTTAATTAATCTCCTTAATTAGTTAATCCATTAATTAAGTACACTAATTAACTACCTTAATTAATTTAAGATAAATTCTTTATCTAAATAAATTCTTATTTACATCATTAACTTATTAAAGATCATTGGTAATTAATTACACAATTAATTAATTACTTTAAACTTAAAACAAATATAAACATTACTTAATCATTTAAATATTGGGAAAACTTGTTTAAAAACATTTTCTCAGAAAACTTATTTATTTTTAAAATATACTTTGAATCCTTAAACTTGTTTAAAAACATTTTTTTTTATAAAACCCCCCTTTCTTTCTTTTTCAAAACCATGTCACTAAATACATTTGAAAACCAACAAATCTGGAAACCAAAATTAACCACACAGAACAAAACCTGAGCCTGCTTCGTTTCCTCCCCGACACGAACCCCGAGTTACCCGAGCTAATCATCTACTTCAAGTACAACACACCAAACCCCTCGAATTCGACCCTTGCAATGTTCATCTTCCCAAACCCAGAACCATTACTGACACGAACATGAATTTAGGCACATGCATCAGTCCTCGGCGACGATCCAGCCTCCACGATCATCTCCAACACGTCGTCCTCTACCCATACTTGCCCCCTGACCACCCAGAAATGCAATACAACTTCGAAGACCATATCGAGCTACCTCAATCAAATTGGTACAGAAACCATCGCCTCGAACTCCAATGCCGACTACTGGCATCCCTACAACTTCGGCTACATCTTGCTGACCCTCCCGCCACCACTTCCCACAGTCCCGTGCAACTCGACGCTATAGAGAAGCCACGGCAGTGACATTTTCCGAACTCGACCATTTGGGTTTAAAAACCCTAATTCCATCAATTGCCAATGCCACAATGAACGATCGTCACCTCCGCCATTTTTCTTGACATCCCCAATCACCAAGCAAGCTCTGACAAAAACTCGATAAATCAAATGTTCGACGGTCGCCAAATGTAGTCAAAATCCATTTCTATTCATCTTCGAACTGCTCCATCAATACAAAACTAAAGATTGAGATTTTGGTTTTTAAAAATCTTAGTTTGAAAAGGGAATTCAGATTATATATATGAATTAACAAATCATTGTATTTGATTTTTAACATATACTTAAGTTCCTCTGTTCTTTCTATTTTTTCCCGATAGTATTTCTATTTATTATTCTTAAAACTATTTTTAAATCTTAGTTTAGTATTAAACAAACATACTTTGTTTAAATACCTAAGCCTAATAGAGATTAGAGCGAGAATAATTGGGATTTTTAATCTAAGTTTATCTATGAAACTTAAAACAGAGATGGTCACTTATGTATATCCTGACATTGATACAGCATTCATTCATATAAATATGTATTCAGGACTAAACAAACACGCATATACATTTTCAAACAGGCATCTCAATCTCACTTCAAACATTTATCATTTTTAAAAAAAAATGTTTATGCTTTAGTTTACTCACCTGCCACATATAGCCTGTTAAACCCTCTGCTTTTAGGCATTCCCCTCTTTTAATTTTGAAATGCTTCTTGCTTAATCTTGCTTTGAACTTGAATTTGAACTGGATGTTAGTTGTTTTCCCCTAGATTTTGTATTACTGATTTTGAGATTGAATAGAGGTTGTTTGGTTTGTTTTGAGGCTGGTTTTATTTTACAGTTTTTTTTAGATTTTCTACTTTTGTGACGCCCCACCTCTATACCCACGCTAGCCAAGAACACTACGGTGTAGTGCTGTCAACTAGCACGGAGAATAAGGCTGTTGAGGAGCGACCATCCATGTAATTGCTTATCACACGGTGGCTATAAATAATCTTCAGAAACAAACATAGAAATAAGCATAACACAAATCAGTCACAGACATCCATATCACAAAGGCGGAAGAAGATATGGATATATAACTAACACATGAAAGTGTACATCAGAGTAGTGGTCAAAAAGATCCACAATAATACAAAACAATAGCAATACGTGCTATACAAAAGAATGTAGGATCGATTTCACCCTAGAGGAGGGGTGAATAGGGTGATAGTGTTAATTATAAAAATTATTGCGGAAGTGTATATTAATTTTAACACAGATCACAGCAGAATAAACACAGCACAGAGAATAATAAAATGCAGAACAGAACAACACAGAATTTACCCAGCTTCGGCAAAACCCTGCCTACGTGCTGCCCCCAAGGTTTCTACTAGAAATTAGAAAGTCCCTCGCTTACACACGTAAACTCGCTATACCCGCTATTGACTATCCTAACTCTACACTCAAAACCCTGGCCACAACTCAACCACCGAGTTGCGAATTTCCAAACTACACACCGTAGTTTGTCCCCTAGTCACACGACTAGAAAATTAGCAGTTTGAAATTTAGATACAAATTTAAAAACGATTTCAAAACAATTTAAAAAACAAAGCCCTATAAATATAAACTAAAACCCCTTTTTATATTTAAAACCCTTTTACTTTAAACAAAAATTAGCCGGCCCTTCTTTTCTTTATTAGTCGACCCAATACTTCTCTCTGGCTTGAACAAATGGCGGCTTTGCAACTGAATTAGGGCTTGTGAAAAATTTGGGGCTTTCTTTCCTCTTGCGCTCTGATCTTTAGGCTTTTCGAAGTGCCGTTCCTAAATCGATCGAATTGTTGATTGTTTCGAGAATTGCCTAGCTCGATCGATTTCTCGTTGCTCTCTCTGGCTACTTCGACGAGTTCGATTCTTGCTTCTGGTAAGAATTTTTTTCTCTGTTGCCTTTTGATTTTTGTATTCGAGCTCTTGATCCTTAGCCGATGATGATGTTAGGGTTTTTATATAGGTGTCGAACTCCATAATTTTCGTTCGTATAAAATGTTTGAATTTGTCACACGATTTCTCTGGCCGCTTGATTTTGTATTGATGAAAATGATGATATTTGACCTTTTCAAATTTGTATATATTCGCTTTTATATTACTTAATAGTCACGGCTTGGGTTTCTTGACTTGGTTTGAATTTTCTCGGTTTTGAATTTTTGTGATGTTTGACTATGGCTTCGTGAATTTCTCTGTTGACTCGACTCCAGTATGTTTTTGAATTTTGAGACATTTTGATTTCCACCGGCTTTGACTTGGTTTTAAAATACTTCATTTGTTCACTGTTGTGCATTGGCCCAGTTGATGATTTTCTAGCTAAACTTTTTCATGTCTTCACCTGACCTTGACATCGGTTTTGTACTGTTATGGTTTGATTTGCTACTGTCACGGCCTATAGTGTTTACTTGAGTGTTGCTTCAATATGCCCTGGTCTGGAGTAGCTCTGTTGCACTACCTGTATTCATTGTAGTGTATTGCTTGCATTCATATTCTTGCTGTTGTTTGGATATTGTGGGATGCCATCTTCATGTACTCGATATTGTGGCATGTGGTCTTTGATGTCGACTGCAGTTTGTGTTGCTGTTTACCCGTGTACATGCTTCACTGTGTGGTCTTGAGCATTGCTTGTTGCGCTTGTACTTGGTCGAGTTCTTTCCTTGTGTTGTTTAGTCTTGTTGCATGAGTTACTTGCATTGGTGTTGTTGCAATTCGTTTCGGCCTATAGTGTTCATGTAGTCTTAGATGTGTTGCTGTGCACTTTTGTGCTTTGGTTTGAACTTGCAGTTAAGAACAGTTGCCTTTGATTTGCATACTTAAGCTTTGATACTATATGGGTGGTCTTCAAGTATGCTTGTCTGATTGTAGTTTGCATTATGTTGCTTGTATCACTGGTTGGTCTGAATTTTTGCTGCAATCTTCATTGAGCTTGTACATCATGTTGCATGCATTGAGTAACTGGTTTTGGTCGAGACTTGATTCTTTATCATTTCATGTTGATTTTTGAAATTTTACTTGAGTTGAATCCAGTTTCAAAAACTCGGGTTTGACCTTGTGCTGCTGACGAGATTTTGAATATATTGCACCTGAGTTGAACCTGTCTGTATATTTGGGTTTGACCTTGTGCTCACCTGTCCCTGTAGCATTATCAAGTGTATATCGGTGTGCACGGCCTTATGGCATATACAGTGATACACTGTGTATGTCACAAGTTGTTCGTGTATGACGAATTCAAATATAAATGATGACGAACAACCCAAATAACCGAGGCAAATAATATTTTCAAAATTCATATTTTATTTTATATTGCAAAAATATTTCGTTTTCAATTTTACTGCGTTAGTGAATATTTTTGCAGATTGCTCAGATGCTGGATTCAAACTGGAATGAAGATGAAGATAAAATATGAGTGAATGAGCGATATGTAGTGAGGACATTTGTAAATGTGAAATTGTGATGTAATTGAATTTGTATCAAAGTTGTATAGTGAATAGCGAGAGCTTCAATTTGTACTATTCAAAATTGTAATAAATATTCGTTTGAATAAAATATTCATTTGAATTCAAAATCTGTGTTATTTATTTTATCCAGCAAATATTTATTTAATCTATGAAAAATAAATAGTACAGTAACAAATACATTTAAATGAATGTATATATGTTTATTATCATCAAACAAAAATCATATAAGCGCATATTCAACAATCTCCCCCTTTTGATGATAACAAACAAATATTTAAGATTTTGAATATATTAAATGTATTTGATCATTGATATGCTCTAATTACTCCCCCTATTTAAATGCTTCCTCTCTACACAAAGCTCCCCCTACAAATATGCATACAAATAAAAATATGCAAATGAGTCTAGATGCAAATAGAAAATTATTTGACCTTTGCTTGATTTTATTTGACAAAATCTTAACTTTTCTCTCCCCCTTTTGTTATCAGCAAAAGAATAATAGTGTTAGAGAAAATAGAGATAAAGTGATCGATATTAATCCAACATTAAAACTCAATTGAATGTAAATATTAAATTTCAATAAAAAATCAAACAAAAATCATAAATATTTTGTTAGGCGCATATTCCACTTTTAGAATGATGGAAATGATGTCATCATATAAGACCATACAGTTGTGTCTATTTGTAGTATATTTATATCAGGAATTTTAATATCTACTAATCATGCATAACCGTTAGGACTTTTAAATGAGATTAGTAGTATTCCAATTTTATTTAAAAAAATGAATTCAAGTATCTTCTAACCACGCATAACCGTGAGGACTTTTAAATGGGATTAGAATCAACTTGTTTATTTTAAAAATCAACTTTTGATATGCGTTCCATACATGCATAACCGCGAGGACTTTTAAATGAGCATGGAAGCACATAACAAATTCCAAGTAATTCACCCATGCATAACCGTGAGGACTTTTAAATGAGAGTGAATACTTTTGTATTTATTATTATTATTATTATTACCTTTTTTTTTAAATGTGAAAAATGAAAAACGAACGATTCCTGTTTAAAGTACCACATATCGACAAACTATATAGAATTTTGATGAGTGATGGTCGTTAGAAATATGATAGATATAGAGATGGTCATGGAATTTTTGCCAACAAACAGTTTTATAACTCTTGTTTAAATTTCTAAAGAAATTTATTAATTATACCGTCTCAAGTCATAATATTTGATCAATATTAACACTCATCACTTTTTCAATCACTATTTTTCTTTTCGATAATCATTTGGGAGTCAGATTAGTCATAATAGTCATTTAAAATCAAATTCAAAAATAATTATGAAATTAATTTTTCAAAATGACTAATCTGAAGATATGGTCAAAAATGATTTTCTCGAGGGGGATTTAAAAGAAAAATTTCTGCTATTTGAAAATTATTTGAAATGAAGAATATGCAGATATTTTCTTTGGAAAAACGATGCAGTTACTAAATGTCTCAACAAAAACCACGTTTCACTAGTAATTTTTCTATCAACTAGATTACCAGTGTAATCTGCATCTGAATTTCTCTTTCACTCAAAAATCATTAATTGAATTTTATAGACCAAAACATGAAGTGTACACCAAAAATTTCAAATTCAATTTTAACAACAATTTTAACGTCATTCTTTTGAATCTGAATTGAAGCCGTGTAAATAATCGAAAACCGTGAATAAAGAGTTAGCCAAATGTATTATCAACAATCAATGAATTTCCTAATGCCAAAACACCATCATTTTTCCAATTTAATATGTATGAAGTATTTCAAGAATTTGTAGTGTTTTTGGCGTATAAAATATAATTGGCCAACTATGTTGAATAAGTCAAAGTCAAAATCACCAACTTTTCATCATCTCATTATTGGCTGAATTTAATTCAGAATATGGTGCAAATTATCACATTTAATATATCGTTCAAATAAATATACCTGTTTTACCTTTACGATATTTTTCGTTGTTGTCCATTGTGATTCTGTCACCTTTATACTATGCTAAGGAACTTTGTTTCGTCGTCCGTTGTGTTTCTGGAACAGCCAAAAATCCAGAGTACACTATTGTTGTTCCTTAGCCCGCCACCACACCTACATGGGAAAAGATTTATGTGACCTATTTGTTTTTATATGTCCATGGTTGTTAGTGGCAGAAAATTTTGAAAAATAATTTTGTGTAGACCCAAAACTATTTATAATTGTTCCCTTCGGCACCCAAATTTGTTTAACTTTGAGAGATTTTATATTCGTGCCTTTTGGAACCCAAATCGGTATAGTTTTCACATGTTTGGGTCTATACCAACAATTATTGTGATTGTGTCCATATTTTCTACAAATTGTGCACATAGACTTAACTTGATTAATATTGCTTTCAACAATTTTCGAATTATTATATCCAAGTCCTTGTCTAACCGTATTAACAGTTTGTTTTCCTAATAGCATATTCAATGATTTTTCACTTATGGAAAATTTATCTAAAGTAGTAGACAGTTGTTGGACTTTTGATTTGAGAGATTCATTTTCGTTTAACAATTGTGTGCACTTTTTAATAGAATTCTCTCTCCTAGTATTTTCCTTCTCCTTTAAAATCAGAATTTCATTTTCAAGTGATTTTATATTGATTTCTGATTTTTTAATTTCCTCTTCAAATGTTGGACACTTATCACACTTAGGGATCCTACTTTGATAGGTTTTAACTAATTGGTCAAGCTGTTTATTTAAATCTATCAAAGTATCTTTTTGTGATTCAAGTTTGGCATACTTATCCCTAAGCCGTTCAAAACAGCCATTTACTTCATGGAAATAAATAAGTAATTCAGAGTGAGTAAGTTTTGATACCTCGCTTGGCTCGTCATCGTCGCTATCGGTTATATTCCCATGAAGGCACATATCTGCTTTCTCACTCTCACTGCTATCGCTTTTATTCCACGTGGCTGCAAAACACCGTTTTGATTTCTTTTCAAAATCGCGTTGAAATCGGGGATAATTGAGCTTGATATTACAGGGTTTGTTGCAAATGATCCCGTGTTCTTCCGAGTTGTCCAGTGCTTTGATTATTCTGCTTTTTAATTTTTTATTTAGAGCTGGATTTCCGTATTTGTGATTCCACCTTTTGAATTTCTTCATTATTAATGCCAGCTCGGCTGCTCCATCATCATCATCCTCATCACAACTGCTATTTACCAATCCTGTTAAGCATATTTCTTTAACTGAGCCAGTTGTGGAGGACTTCTCATTGCTGTTGACTTTTGCACCATATATTGCATCGAAAGTATTCCAGATTTCCTATGCATTTTCACAATGAGAAATGAAATTAAAATTATCTTGATTAATATGAGAATATAATAAATGCATAGCCATATCATTAATCGAGATAATTTTCTTATCTGTTATATCACACCCATTTTCAATAATATCCCAACATTTAATATTAACATATTTTAAACAAAATTCCATTTTTAATTTCCAATTCAAAAAATCCGTTCCATCGAAAATAGAAGGAATAATATTGGAGCGACCCTCAACAGAAGTATTAATAAAAGAAGCCATTTCAAAAATTCAAAATTTTAAAACAGAAACCAATTTTTAAAACACGAATTTTTAAAACAAAAATTGATTTTTGTAAAAAAAAAATTTAAAACAAAAACGGCTTTTGTTCCTAGCTCTGATACCACTTGTAGGATCGATTTCACCCTAGAGGGGGGGTGAATAGGGTGATAGTGTTAATTATAAAATTATTGCGGAAGTGTATATTAATTTTAACACAGATCACAGCAGAATAAACACAGCACAGAGAATAATAAAATGCAGAACATAACAACACAGAATTTACCCAGCTTCGGCAAAACCCTGCCTACGTGCTGCCCCCAAGGTTTCTACTAGAAATTAGAAAGTCCCTCGCTTACACACGTAAACTCGCTATACCCGCTATTGACTATTCTAACTCTACGCTCAAAACCCTGGCCACAACTCAACTGTCACGATCCAAATTCCAGCGTTCGAAAATCGACATCCGTACTCCACTGTACTTGAATGCCGCAGATTCAAACGTCGAAATTCGAGTCGTGCCGGAGCTTATAACACATTAAGTACAACACAGCGGAAGAAATGAATAACACATACGATATACAACATTTGATACAATAACTGATACAACATGAATGGTACAATGAACATCAATATATATCAGAGTAATGATACAAGATAATAGCAGCGGAAAGAAAAGATAACACCACAGCGTAACAAAATCTCCAATATAGTCTTCAAGGAAGAACTCCAGTATCGGTAATCTCCATCTCCAAAGCACCAATCCAGCAATAGCTCGAACTCCAAATCACGATGCACAAAGATAAGCAAGTGCAGTTTAGATCCAAAGACTGAACTAGCTCCTGATAATCTACTAAACCTGACTATCTGAAAAACCCAACTCTAGACTGCCCGTGTGGGAAAATAGTGGGCACCCAGAGTTTAGGAAAGGAACAATAAACTCCAGGTCAGTCATGGGACTGGTATGAGCAAACAAAAACATTTGGTCTTTAAAAACGAGCAACAAGGAATTTAAAATAAATCCGTAATGCTTTTTGGAAAATGAAACTACCATAAGGCCTCCCGCCACACACACAATGCAAACGCAGAATTGGAGGAGATTTCTCCTTATGATAGTCAAATATGCTTAATACGAGAAATTTTCTTTGATATTATTACTAGTGCATAGTGCAGGAAAACCATTTCGAAAGTACAATATAAATCCTAGCCAGCATAGACATTCCGAACTATGCCTACTATAGCTACCATCTAAACAGTGGTGACCGCCATAAGTAAATGGCAGGTTCTACAACTAAAACCATACAAGGCGCGTATTGAAGAATGGATTTCCAACAAATGGTCTGGCTAAGGAACTTCCTACTGCCACATGGGATCGCCTCTGGCGGGACGTCCCGAGAACTAACGTTACGGTTAGATCTCTGCCAACACAAGGCCGGGTTACCTCTGTAACTAGGTAACTACTACATGAATGTGCCATCCCCCGGTCCTTTGGGACCTTTATCCGAGCGCTCGCAACAACAACCACAAAGTATCACAAAGTAATAGATCTGCAGTATCCACATGAGTAAGTATCTGGGCTCCATACCATGATACCACCCTTTACCAGAAGGGAATGACACACCCTAAAGGGCGCGACCCTCATAACCTTGCCGCATCTTTCCTGTTTTCGACCATTTCCGGGGTGTGAGGTCCTGATGCAGTCTCGTCCACAAAGCTACGCTTTGGCACAAAGCCATGCTTTGGGTCAACAGATGACCAAAGCAATGATCACAAGATAAATGATCAAACAAATGATCATATCACAAATGATCAACCAATGATCATCACATAGCAGCACTCAGCATGCCACATTACCAAATTGGGAATATATCACTGATAACTATCAACTACATAACCTCTGAGCTCGTACGTCTCAGAGAAGGGTGTTAAGCTAAGAGAATAAATTCTCCGCCACCAAGCCGAAATGTATTTGATAGAGATCAGTTTAATATCTCAAAGTGTAATGTCGGACATACAACCATACAAGTCTATTCCGGGTTCGAACAGAACCGAAGGCACTTCCGAAGAAGCCCTTGCAAATCCGGGTATCCACAATCCCGATCGGACTTCCCATCACTTAGGGAGAACTCTATACCGGAGCAACTCGGTGCAGAGTCAATCGATAGGTTATCCTATCGTTCTCATAAATACCCGGTCTTCACCACCGGTCTTCAATTGCAATCCATAACATCGTATCACTATTCGGAATGGGTTATATGACACAAGGTCCTCTCCCGGCTAAACCGAATAGTAAGCGCCATATTTAAAAGTATATGGATATGGGATTTCAATTAAGTCACAACTTATAAAATCCAAAACTTTTCTTTCAAATGGTTAACAAATTACCATTTTAAACCTTTAAACAAAAGGATTTATTTCACAAAGTTTCACCCAGTTTCACAAAGATCTATCCATAGATTTCAAAACAATCCTCATTCAATTTGGATTAACCCAATTAAATCTTTAAATTAAAGATTCATAGCTTTCAAAACACGTTTCCAAAAATTTATCTAAAACTTGGAATACTATTTTCATTTTTAGACTTGAAGCCCTTTAACACAAATTGAAAGTTCATTTCTTATGTGAAAGCTTTATTATTTGAAAACAAATAGTTTTCGTTTTAGAAAAAATCCAATTTATACAAGTTGAAATCTTGGCTTGAATTTAAATTCCAAAACATCACCTTTAAAATGGTTTAAAAACCCATATAAACCCATTTATAAGTTGAATACCCTTTTTAAACCTTAGTTTCCAAATTTTAGAATTCAATTTCAAATATTGAATTCAAATTTAAATCCAATTATCTAAATTTTCAAAACTTAATCAAGTTATTTAAAAATAACCATTTTCAAAAGCTTCAATTCTAGTTCAAAAAACTATTTTGGATTTAAGAATTCAATTTTAAAACAATTTCAAAATCTGTGACTTAACTAATTTCCACGTGCAATCCATATTTGTGTGTGTATAAGTGTGGTCCAGGGGTTTTACACAATAAGAGTGCCACATCATCAATCAGTACAGATTCAATCATTACAATTCGATGTGGGTTTCGGATAACCAAATGGAATCCGACTCCCTGTCGCATCGAAATTCGAATGTCGTTTTACGGGTCAAAGGTTTGCACAATAATATATACATCACAGATATAACAGCTTAGCACAAAACATTACATAGCATCACATCGAATATATCAATCCATCACATAGCATTCCATAACAATCAAACATCTTTAATTAAGATGAATAAACCGTGTGGTTATAAATTTATTACCCACAGTAATTACTTCTATTTGAAATCTTTAAATCAATGATTAATTAATATTAACTATAATTAATTAAGTTTTAACTACCTACATTTATTAATCATTTATTTAATTAATTATCTTAATTAATTAACCTTTAATTGTAATTAATTAAATCTTAGTTACAATTAATTGTCCTTAATAAATAGATTCATTATTCCTTATTTAATTACAAAAAAATTAATAATGATTTCTTAATCATTTTAAGTTAATTAACCTTAATCTATTTTCCTTGATTCAATTATCTTAATTAATTAACCACAGTAACTAATTAATTTGACTTTAAAGTAATTAACCTCAAATATTTGATTAATCAATCCTTAATCTTTAATTATCTTCTCTTAATTACTTTTACTAAGTAATTACTATTTTCATTTGATTATTTATTAATTACTTGACAAATTAACTTAATAATTTAATGAATCCAAAACATTAAATTCTATTTATTTAAGATAAAACATCTCTTACTTAAATAAAGCATTTAAAAATAATTTACTTTCAAATTTAACTTAAATTTCATTTTAAATTTAAGATTTAAAATGGATACAAATTTAACTTAAACAAAATTTTAAATATATTTCAAAACCCTTTCTATTCTACAAGTTAAAGAATATTTATTTTATAAAGGAGATTTGAAAGAATTCTAAACCAAATTCATTTTTAAATTTAATTCAATAAAAAAAATACACTATGACATTCAAAGTTGTTTAAATTATTTTTAAATTTAAAACTTCTGTTTATTCTAAAACTGGAATACAAATTTAAAATTTTATTTCAGGCTGCATAGATTCAAATTTCAAATTTAAATTACTTTCATTTATCTTCATTTTAAATTTCAAATCATTTAACTATTTTTTTTAAAGAAGTTAAACAATTTAAATTTAAAAACTTCATTTTATTTTAAAAACTGAGATTCAAGTTCACATTTCAGATTTTAAAACTTATATTTTAAAACTTATTTAACCCTTTACTTACAATTCAACTTTCAATTTTAAATTCCTGCCAAATTCACTTTAAATACTTAAGGGTGTTAAAACAAATTTAAATTTCAAAAACTTACGATTATTTAAAAAAAAACTAAAGTTAAACTTACTTGAATCTAGATTCAAACTTAGTTTTCAAACTTAGTTTAAACCTTGTTTTCATTTATAATCATCAGTTAAAATTTTGAAACAAAACATTTCAGGTTTCTGTTGAAACCTGTATCAACATTTTTACCCGAGGCACAAACGTTTACTTCGAGTCCAAAGCCCACCTCCCCGAGCAATCTACCCAGTAACTTCGAGTCATAACGAGATTTACCCGAGTGTCCCTCTCTTCTTTCAAAACCCAAACATCACCAACATATCCACATCTGCTCTGTGCACATGCACCCACGGCGTCTCCTTCTCCGACCAACTCTGATGACTGGAACAAGTCATCGATCACCATGGCACCCCATATCCATCACCCGTACCCTGTTCTTCTCCCTCGAGATCAAAATCACGATCGAAGTCCAAACCTGGAACAAACACTATCCACTTCAACTCAAACCTGTCAGCGCCTCCCCCCTGATGCTCCGACCACCGTCACCACTAAAACTTTGGCGAGACCTTCGGCAACCCACCACCTTCCAATACCCAAAACCCCAAGCAACTCGACCAACCATAAATGTCGTACTGATCGATTCTTCAAAGCCCAGTAAAACTAGGGTTCCAAAGCTTCAAATCAAAATCATCATCACCAAATTGCAATTTACCTAAAAATGATAATTTTCCCATCCTTACAGATCACTTCTCCACCTACAGGAGCAAACTCAGCCTCCAAGATCAAGCAAATCACCAAAAAAATTTAAAATTTCCCTTTCCAGTTCAAATATGAATTGCACTTAACTCCCAATTCTAAAAATTTTAACTTTGGTTTTAAAATTCATGACATAGTTCGAGTATTCCACTAATATTCCTGAATTTATGAATTTAGAAGGTTGAATTTTCCACCCATACTTATTTTACTCTGCTATTCATGGTTTCCAGTGAGTTTTTCAAATTTTATTTTTAACTTAAATAAATTTTAAAAACTTACTTTATCAAAAAAAACAATTTTTGTTTACATTCTAAATCCTAACTGTGATTTAATTCAAGAGGTAATGAATATTGAAATAAACTTGAGCCTTAAAACTAAGATAGAGATATTCAGATGAAAAACAAGCATGCACAAGCATATTCATGCAAACATACTGACATAGTCATCACTAAACACATATATTTCAAACATCAACTCAAATATCAAGGCATATGAATGTGTTCAAGTGTGTTTGCTCACCTGGATTTGGCAGTAGAGAACAAGGAAGGCAGAGAAGAGTTTTTGAGCCTGAACATTTTTTTCTTTTCTTTGATTGCTGTGCATTTCTTTTTTTTTTTCTTTTTTTGATTTGTTCAAGTGCTTTGAAACTTTGGATTTCCTTCTGTTAACTGATCAAAATGATTGTTTAAATCTTTGTTTTAATACTGATTAACAGTATTTAGTTCAAATTAAAAAAAACGTTACTTGCCTCAAATTGTTTTTTTCCAGATTTTCAACTTGCTTCAGGTTGAATTACACTTGAATGCTTGAATGCTTTGAATTGGTTTGATTTGTTTCCTGAACTGATTTACAAAGTTGTTCAAATCTTTGTTGTACTTAATTTATTATATACAAACAATTTCATTTACTTACAGGTTTGCAATACTGTTATTCACAGAGAAAGCTTCTCTCTTTTTTCTTCTCTGCAGTTGAAATCCAGAGATGGATTAAGTCTTTGATCTTTATCTTGTTTTCCTGCAACTTGTTAAATAAATTTTCTTAGCTTCTGATAGATTTGCTTACTTAATTTCTCAGCAACGAATTCAAATTCAAGCTTACTTACAGTTTTGTTTTATATTATATAAAATCAGAGAAAAAGCCTGTGATCTTCTTGAACTTGAAAAATCTGGAAATTCCTTTTGATTGCTGAGCCTTGATCTTGCTTTTCAATCTAGATTTGATTATACTTTGAATTACGAAGGCTCTTGAATGTTAGATTGATACTTGCTTACTTCAAAATTGCTTTCAGGCTGGAAAACTTGAAGACTTGCTAAATCTTGCATTGCAAACAGATCAGATTTGCAGTTTGAATTTTTTTTCTTTTGGTTTGAACTGAGTTGTTTCCTTTGGAGTTGAACTTTGATACTCAAATCTCTCTCACTGTTTACTTTTTCAAAGATTTGGCTGAGACATTATCTGATTTCATATGGGGAAGTGAAAAGTTTTTCTCAATTTTTTATTTAATTATTTTATTAAGGAAATGATGTTTTATGACACTTGTTAAAAACAATCTTAAGCTTTAGATCTTGTTAATTCTTCTACTCCACCCTCAAATGTTGATATTATGAAGCAAAAAGAATTTTATAAATTTTATACTTATAACTTATACACTTTAAAAATAATGTATATCTTTATTCTTTTGAATGTATACATACATGTTCAATGTTGAAAGAATTTAACTAACATATATATTACATCTTAATAACTTTTTTTTTAAATGCTACTTACTTTTAAAAACATCTATTTTAAATAAAAATTAAATTTTCAATCTCAACTTGAAATATAAACTCATGTATATGTACTTACATTAAATTTTTGTTCAACATGTTTATACACTTATTTAAAATTTATATTAACACAATTTACATTCATACATTTTTTTTAATTTTGTTTGGTCAACTTTTTAAAGTTTTTAATTTCTAATTTATTTTTAATACATTTTATTTTGAAATCTTATAAATCTCAAATTTCTATTTTGTAATTCATTTATATAAATATACATCTTATTTTTCCTAAATCCAATATTTATTTTTAAGCTACTTATACTTAAATTTCTTATTAAATTTCTGTTTATGATCAGAAATTATTTATTTATTCTAGAAATCTTTAAATACTTCACAATTTATTTTCCAAAATAAATTTAATTGCCAAATTAAACTTGATAAATTTCAGGAATGTTACATCAACCACCGAGTTGCGAATTCCCAAACTACACACCGTAGTTTGTCCCCTAGTCACACGACTAGAAAATTAGCAGTTTGAAATTTAGATACAAATTTAAAAATGATTTCAAAACAATTTAAAAAACAAAGCCCTATAAATATAAACTAAAACCCCTTTTTATATTTAAAGCCCTTTTACTCTAAACAAAAATTAGCCGGCCCTTCTTTTCTTTATTAGTCGACCCGATACTTCTCTCTGGCTTGAACAAATGGCGGCTTTGCAACTGAATTATGGCTTGTGAAAAATTTGGGGCTTTTGTTCCTCTTGCGCTCTGATCTTTGGGCTTTTCTAAGTGCCGTTCCTAAATCGATCGAATTGTTGATTGTTTCGAGAATTGCCTAGCTCGATCGATTTCTCGTTGCTCTCTCTGGCGACTTCGACGAGTTCAATTCTTGCTTCTGGTAAGAATTTTTTTCTCTATTTCCTTTTGATTTTTGTATTCGAACTCTTGATCCTTAGCCGATGATGATGTTAGGGTTTTTATATAGGAGTCGAACTCCATAATTTTCGTTCGTATAAAATGTTTGAATTTGTCACACGATTTCTCTGGCCGCTTGATTTTGTATTGATGAACATGATGATATCTGACCTTTTCAAATTTGTATATATTCGCTTTTATATTACTTGATAGTCACGGCTTGGGTTTCTTGACTTGGTTTGAATTTTCTCGGTTTTGAATTTTTGTGATGTCTGACTATGGCTTCGTGAATTTCTCTGTTGACTCAACTCCAGTATGTTTTTGAATTTTGAGACATTTTGATTTCCACCGGCTTTGACTTGGTTTTAAAATACTTCGTTTGTTCACTATTGTGCATTGGCCCAGTTGATGATTTTCTAGCTAAACTTTTTCATGTCTTCACCTGACTTTGACATCGGTTTTGTACAGTTATGGTTTGATTTGCTACTGTCACGACCTATAGTGTTTACTTGAGTGTTGCTTCAATATGCCCTGGTCTGGAGTAGCTCTGTTGCACTGCCTGTATTCATTGTAGTGTATTGCTTGCATTCATATTCTTGCTGTTGTTTGGATATTATGGGATGCCATCTTCATGTACTCGATATTGTGGCATGTGGTCTTTGCTGTCCACTGCAGTTTGTGTTGCTGTTTACCCGTGTACATGCTTCACTGTGCGGTCTTGAGCATTGCTTGTTGCGCTTGTACTTGGTCGAGTTCTTTCCTTGTGTTGTTTGGTCTTGTTGCATGAGTTACTTGCATTGGTGCTGTTGCAATTCGTTTCGGCCTATAGTGTTCATGTAGTCTTAGATGTGTTGCTGTGCACTTTTGTGCTTTGGTTTGAACTTGCAGTTAAGAACAGTTGCTTTTGATTTGCATACTTAAGCTTTGATGCTATATGGGTGGTCTTCAAGTATGCTTGTCTGATTGTAGTTTGCATTATGTTGCTTGTATCACTGGTTGGTCTGAATTTTTGCTGCAATCTTCATTGAGATTGTACATCATGTTGCATGCATTGAGTAACTGGTTTTGGTCGAGACTTGATTCTTTATCATTTCATGTTGATTTTTGAAATTTTACTTGAGTTGAATCCAGTTTCAAAAACTCGGGTTTGACCTTGAGCTGCTGACGAGATTTTGAATATATTGCACCTGAGTTGAACCTGTCTGTATATTTGGGTTTGACCTTGTGCTCACCTGTCCCTGTAGCATTATCAAGTGTATATCGGTGTGCACGGCCTTGTGGCATATATAGTGATACACTGTGTATGTCACAAGTTGTTCGTGTATGACGAATTCAAATATAAATGATGACGAACAACCCAAATAACTGAGGCAAATAATATTTTCAAAATTCATATTTTATTTTATATTGCAAAAATATTTCTTTTTCAATTTTACTGCGTTAGTGAATATTTTTGCAGATTGCTCAGATGCTGGATTCAAACTGGAATGAAGATGAAGATAAAATATGAGTGAATGAGCGATATGTAGTGAGGACATTTGTAAATGTGAAATTGTGATGTAATTGAATTTGTATCAAAGTTGTATAGTGAATAGCGAGAGCTTCAATTTGTACTATTCAAAATTGTAATAAATATTCGTTTGAATAAAATATTCATTTGAATTCAAAATCTGTGTTATTTATTTTATCCAGCAAATATTTATTTAATCTATGAAAAATAAATAGTACAGTAACAAATACATTTAAATGAATGTATATATGTTTATTATCATCAAAAAAAAATCATATAAGCGCATATTCAACAAAGAATACAACTATGAGTCTATATCTCAAGTGTATACAACAAAAACTGCTAATCTAAATAGTTAGCCAAAAGTCAGAGTAGCAAATCCCTGGAAGAAGTCAAGCAGAAGCACCTGTAACATCTCGGTCTGACCCGAGTATTATTTAAGAAAATAATAAACGGATCAGTCTAGCTATAAATATCAGATGACATGATATAAAATAAAAGATATGCCATAAACATAAAATATCCATACTGACATACTACTATAAGTATGCAAATGATGATCAACAGAAGATCAATCAATAAGAGATAAATCAATATCACAAGAATCTTCTCAAAGATCCAAAGAGGGCATCATACCCTAAACTTGTACTCATAACAAGTCAATGACATAAATTCCAGAAATCAACACAAGAAATCCAGAAATCACAGAAAAAGGGAAAGAGGCCTGTCACATGACGGTCCGAAGACCATGGGGAGCTACCCCATATGGGTGAGTCGGAATCACCCAGATGAGGTCTAGGCTAACCAAAAAGCAAAAAGGTATGTGTGAATGGAATCACACAAATGGTGTCTAGCCTAACCTCGCAACAAAAAGGTATGTGTGAGTGGAATCACACAAATGGTGTCTAGACTAACCTTGCGGACAAAGAGATATGTGTGAGTCGGAATCACACCAATGAGGTCTAGTCTAACCTTGCAAACAAAGAGACATCGCACAATTTCTATTCTAAATCATAAAATGATCGTCATGATCAACGAGAAGTGTCAATTACACTAAGATAGTAAATATAAAAGTTTATCTTCGTGTCCCATAACCACTTGCTTAACTTAAATATTTACGAACAAACTGTAATCTTCACTAGAAAATTTTCACAAGAGGTTCAATCGAACAAGTCCAAGAATTAACCGACGAAGTGAATGCAAGCGTTTCATACCACTTGTTTTACTAAGCCGTTTAATTAGATTTCTCATCCGAGTGAGGTAAAGGTTTGTATATACTAGTAGATTGGAAAACGGTTTAAGAAAAGAGCTTTGTTATTGAAAATAGAGTTGAAATCATTTTGTTGAAAGAGTTTTGATATTTACTACTAGTATTGAAACCTTCATATTTCTAAAGTTGTTATCCCGCCTTTTTAGCAAGCCGAGATACCATAAAATCGACCGAGAAGCCAAAGATAGTTTATCTCGAAGAATGGTCAACTCAGCATCTCAACAAAGCAAGTTCTGTTGAATGTTTTTCAAATACGATCCCCTACGGAGGGGGGGTCCAGGGGGGTGGCAACCCCCCAAGGTGGGGGTGCGGGGGCAACGCCCCCGCTACGGGGTTCGACCTGCCCGGTCAGGTCGCGGGGGTCCAGGGGGCAGCGCCCCGTCCAAAACGGAACGACCTATTGAAGACCTAAGGGAGGATAGGATCGAGCGACTTAAGAAGCTCACGACCTATCATTAGCACGGTCGAGCGACCAAAATAGAACGGCCTAAGGTTGAAGGCCTAGCGACCTAATGTCCAGCAACCTACGACCTAATGGACTCAAGCGGGGTCAAGGTGGAACGACCCAACGGCACGCGACCTAAGGAGGCAACGAACTAAAATGGTCCAGCGACCTAGTGGTTGCGACCTAGAGGTCTTGGCGACCTAATGGGAAAGGGGGTCAAACGACCTAACGATACAATGGTCATGCGACCTAACTGGAATTAAGGTCATGCGACCTATCTATGTGAGCGACCTAAGGGTTTAAAGGCCACGCGACCTAACGCCTTAACTAGGCTGAGTCACCTAACAAATATCACGACCTAAAAAGGGAACGACCCAAAAGGGGAACGAAGGCCTACGACCTAAAGTCCTAACGAGCTAAGGCCTACGACCTAAGGCCCTAACATGCTAACATTTGTCGCGGCCTAAATGGTAACGACCTAACAGGGAAAGGCTGAGCGACCTAACGCTGCAGAGGGGATTTAAGGCCAGAAACGACCTAAGTGTTAGCGACCTAGCGACCTATAGGCCAAACGACCTACGACCTAATTCCGAGGTGACGTTTCCAGGCAGTGCGACCTAAATGCAGGAAATTCACCAAATCGCTAAAAATTGGAGTTTTTCGCCAATCCAATCCAAACCAAATGCAAATGTACATGCAAAAGTGATAGGGAAACATTCCCAACAGTCCAATATAGTTATAGGCTAGAATTGTGAGATAAAAATCTCACCTTTGCACCAAATTTATGAAGAAAAGCTTGAAGCAATGGAGAAGTAATCACAAGCTTGAATCCAATATCTTCTTCTTGAATTTGGAATTGAATGTTGGATTTGCAAGAGAATTTGAGCTTGGAATATTAATTTCCCCTTCCACTCACCATTAATGCTAAAGCTTGGTTGTTAGGAAATTAATGAAGAGTGAGGAGAAGGAGAGAAGTGAGTTTGAGTTATAATGGCTAATCTAACCCAAAGTCCAAAGCGGGAAAAGTAAGTGAAATTCCACTAACTCCAAACCTATCAATGTTTATACTTAAAAAAATTGTAAGCGGCATTTCGAACTCAATGGAAGTGGTCTCGAGTCCTAATTTGACCATTTGCAAAAAGTAGCTTTTCGGACCAATATCCGATTAACGACAAAATATTTAAATATAAAATCGATAAATATGCGGGTTGTTACAACTTTCTTTGATAATGAAGATAGAAAAGGGTTGAGATGAAAGATTATAAGTGTATTTAGTCTTAACTTAATGATTTTTTTCAAAAAGAAATAAGGTAAAATAGCTTGTGACACTTGTTTAGTTTGTGTACACTTGTAAATTGCATGTAACAACACATTTACATTTGTAATTTAGTATATAAATAGTTTACACTTGAATTTTGTATGTATATTAATGTTTTAAATATATATATATTTATAATATTTTTCATTTAGTAATTACTTTCCTTAATTTATATAAATATGATATTTTAAAGAAACTAATATAAATCAAATTATATACTAATAAAATCATATTCATACATATTTTATAATGTATTTTAAGATATTTATTCTTTGAATTTCAAATTCAAATTAAAATCAACTCATATAAATATATATTTATTTAAAAAAACATAAATTCAATTCTATTTAAAATCCATTTATATATAGAAAAATAACACATTATTATTATTGTTTTGAAAACAATTAATTTTATCAATTTTAAATAATTATAAAGGAGATTATCATATTTATTTGTTCAATTTATAAATTAGTATTTTCAAAAGTTAAATCTGATAACTATCCAATTATCTGATGCCTGAAAATCCAGGTTATCACATTTATTGTAAGAATGCATTCTAGATTTTGAAGGATCTCGTAAAGATCACCTGTGTTACTAGAGTTTATTTATAATAATAGTTATCATGCAAGCATATGCATGGAACCATTCGAGACTTTGTATGAATGGCCATGAAAATCCCTGCGTTGTTAGTGACAAATGACTAATAGAATTTACTTAAACTAGACATGATCAAAGATACTTTCGAGAAAGTGGAGCTGATAAGAAAAAGGACGAGGACCGTACATGTTATGTGGCAACCTGGCCTTTGTAATACCCTGAATCAACATCGAATGGCAACGTCTGACTCCTGAATACCACAAAAGACAATCTGGCGGGATAAATTAAAAACTAAACATCATACCAAGGCATATCAATACAATCTCACAATGGGAAGATAACATATAATGTACTAAATATACATAAACCGAAAAGGATAACTAATATATAAGAGTCTATATTAGGAAAAGCAACCAATAATTTAATATCAATATAGAAAGTCAGAATAAAGAAACTCTATTCATATAGAGTTCTAAATATTGTATCTGATATCAGAAGTCTCATATATAAAATAGCATGTCCGTCATGTACTACATTATCAACAAGTATACATAACCAATATATCAACTTCACGGCTTGATAATGCTTCAATTGTCCTGTAAGCTTGTCCCCAAAAGCATCAGACTCCTAGAATACTCAATCGAGTAACCAAGGGCAATCATGACATAAACATACAAAGATAAAATACGGGTCAGACTTAAAGCCTGGTGTGATAGGAAGTGTAATATCCCCTACTTTATGGCCCGAAGCTAAGCACTACAAATGTTGCAGTCATCCATAACATTAACTTTCGGTGATAAAATACGGTAATGTTAACGGTATTTATATATCAGAAGCACATGAATATGAAATAAAATCAACATAGATTTCAAAATCAAATTTTCTGATTACATTTCAAATTCATATTTCATATTTGGTTACATAATCCCAAAACGATTCCCAAGTTTTGATCAAAATAATTATTACAAATTACGCCCAAAGCAACATATGAAGATGCCCCCTTAGATGATTAGACTATTATATAGACATATCAGTCATAAATACATCACAGTGAAAATAAAACTTAATAGATCCTACATATCTAACTTTGCCTCCTGCACGTCTTCGGAAGCTTATTCGTCCAACCTACTAAAGCTGAAAAACCTTAACTCTCAATCTACTCAAATTGAATTTTTGAGCACACGAGAGTTTAAGGGGAAAATATAAACTTCGAGTCAAACATAAAGTTTGGTGTGAATAATACTATTACATCCCGATTTACTGATATTAAGTGAAACCACGTCGCTTAGCAAAATGGGTTTCCCCTCACTAATATCCTTTAAAAGCATCTCTTTTGTAAATCATAATCCTGCAATCAAACTGATTATAACAATAATAGCAAATACATATATGCATAAAAATCAGGAAATCAATGGACCATCTATCCATACTATAGTTTTATCATGCTAACTATTAACCATTGGCTGAGTCAGGCCTACCAGACATAATCAACAATCTAACTTCTGTTAGACACAATACCAACTGACTGTCCTGAACTATCCTTTTCTAGGGTCAACTGAACCTAATGGTTTTACGAGCTCGCTAATAACCTATCTTTACTCTATATATTCCTTTTTGTGTGTAACCTATATTTAGTCACACCTGTTATAAGCCCCATACATTGGAATTTTGGACTTATTTTAGCTAAGGGCTAATAGCTAAAGTATAGGGCGCGACTATAATAGTCATATCTAAGCTTCTAATATCTGAGTCATACACTTAGGGTTAACTACCCTATTCATGTTTTATTTCCATCTTAGGGTTAACTACCCTATTAAAATTTCATTTCCTTGTAAATATTCTTTACAAATGATTTACCCTTGAAATCATACCTTTATAAAACAAGGAAATCATATACTTTGCCTTAGTCAAAATACTTATGCCATGACATATATACTTTACACAAAACAATGTTGTTGAAATCTAATCAATGGGATTATCTATCCCTTCACAATAAGTTAAAACCACTTTTTAACTAGAAAGTTTTAGGCTATTAGGCCAAAACAATATCTTCGAAACCTTCGTTTGAACCTTAAACTATGCCTTTCGAAATCATTGTGAACAACCCTTTCGAAATCTTTACTAAAACCTTAAACATCATTTTCTTAAAACCATTTAAACTTGCCTTTCAAAAGCATTGGAAACCTTCCATTTAAACATTTAAAGTATACCTTTCGAAAACAAAGGGATCTCCCTTCAAAAAAATATTATAACCCTTTCGAAAGTATTGGGTTCAAGTAAAGGATTATGGAAATAGTGCTTTGAAACCTTTAATAAATATTCCTTCCAAAACCATTTTGGTTTAGCATTCAATACAACTAAGGGTCATTAAAAAAACAGAGGAGGAACCATTGCTTTTGAAAGCATTGGTCCTATGTAAAAGAAAGATGATGGTTTCGAAATCAACCCTTTCGAAGGCATTGAGAAGGCAGCTTCAAAGTAAGAAGACAAAAGCACCCTTTTGAAACCATTGTTTTAAGGCTATGCGACCTTAACTAGTTTGAAAGGTAAGAATGTGGCAGCATGAGTTTTATCCTTTCGAAAGCTTCTTTTATAATATAAAGGCGGCAACTCCTTCGAAAGCTCTTTTATATAAACAAAGGCAAGTTGATTATGGCGAAATTTAACTCTAATCCTTTCGAAAGCATCACTTATAAACGAAAATAGTTCAAAGTTAATAAGAGTGGCTTTTACCCTTTCGAAAGCAAGGTTTTGATATTGTACCTTCCGCCTTTCCCTAATTCACTATGTATCAATTGTTTGATATAATGTGCATTAGTTTCGCATAGGTTCTGTAGTGGAGGTATGGTGTCGAAAGCACTAGATGGTAGTGGCGAAGCAGTGAATTTAAGCAAAACTGATTATTTGCCTTTTAAAGTAATTTCTTTTCAACTGACTTTCCTTATTTGTCAAAATGCAATTGGTTACCATTTCTTTACCAAAAATCCTTTTCTAAAAGTGTTGCCGAATTCACAAATTATCAAATTAAAACGTTTAACAAATAAGCCCTTCTACTTGATAAACAAATAAAGCATTTAAGTCCTTTAACTTAAGTAATTTTGTAACCATAGTAAAATGCTTAGGAAAATTCTCCAGAAATCACAATAATTCACTTTTAATATGCTTTCTAATAGATATTTATTTCAGACCCAAATCAATACACAATTTCTGTAAATAATTCAAACCCAATTTTAGCTATTTTCTTTTATAGAAAATTCATAATAAATCCACAATTACATAGAAAAATATGAAACTTTAAACCCACTTCATAAGTAATGTTTTCGACCATATATGAAAAATGTGGGTCATTTGGATGTCAATTAATAGGTTTTTCAAATCTAAACTTGTCATAAAATCTATATGAAGCAACATAAATCATCGACAAGCATATATATCCATTTAAACAATCATATCATGGCATTTTATCGGCAAAATTAATCTAGATCTATCTAGAAACTGAAATCATTGAAAATGAGATGTAAGATCATTATCCACCTTAGCTTGGTGTTAAGAAGGTTGAGATTTGCTTTTTGCTTAGTTCCTTCAAGCTTTCTACTTGACTTCTAGCTTTTCTTTCTTTGATTGATCTTAATGGTGGTCGGCCCAGCTTTTAATTATTTTAGTTTTGTTTGCAAATGTTGAAAATGAATAAGGAATGAAGGCAAGAAGGGTTTAGGGTATAGAATATGGTCTATACCTATTTCACCCTTATCATATTCCTCATACATACTTAATTTTAATTCTCTTTTAATTATATTTATTAATGCATGACCCCCTTATTAATTTACAAATCTCAATCCCTTAACCGTCTACATTATTTCATTTAATTTATCTAATTAAATACTCTAAATAATGTTAGTCGAAATTAGGGTCATTACAGGAAGTATCTTTAATACTGTGTGTGTGTGTGTGTGTGTGTGTGTGTGTATGCAACCTATATACATCTAATAAATGTGAGTAAGAATCGACGGTAATACTAGTCATACATCGTCCTACTTTATCCATATATCAATAGGTCAGGATGATACATAATAGTGGTTCTCTTATTAAAACAGTATATACTATAATAAGCCATGTTATTGAATATAAAAAACGAGTATAGGGGTAATACTACTTCATAAATAACGGTGCCATTGATCTCTCAATCCCTATTGAAGCATCTACAATACAAAACAAATACAATGATATAACAATGCTACTAACATAACATCTACATACCTAAAACCAAAATATGAATATCTATAATTGGTACTCATGTTGAATTTCCATTAGCTAATAAAGAGACTTATGAAGAGCCACAACTAACTTGTGGACTCCCCTAAAAACTAACACATCAAAAGAAGTTGGCCTGTAGGACCTGTTGTAACCCCCAATTGTACCACAGAATAGTATATGACATACTCTAGATAGGCGTCCTAATATCTCTTTGCCCGACTTTAGGATCGGATCTGTAAGTCATGTCGTCTATGGTACAATATATCCCTCACTAGCGCCCTTTCCTTCTAATTGTCCACACCAACATACCAAAATCATGAGTAAATGCTAAAACTCGCATACACCCTTCCAATAGTAATACATAATACCAAAGTAATGTTGTCCCTATACGGATTGTGATTCGTTCTTGAAGTGCCTCGCACTGTCCGGTTTCCCCAAGTTAGGCATACCAAAACAATACATATAAATTACCCAAAGTGTGCATTTATAATTTTATATATAAAACCACTTGAACTGCATATTTATACATTTGCATAAGATATTTTATCCACTATTCGGTAGCCCCAAGTAAGGCATTGTGTATTGATAATTTCGCCTAATATATTCCACGCAACCAACGGTAGCCTCAAGTTAGGCATACAAAAACCATATATAAACGCTTTAAATGGCATACATATACAATATTCGTGCATCTCCAAGTTTCCCCAAGTCGGATACCAGAACTATATTTATATATATAGACATATATAAACGACATAAACTATATGCAAGCATGTGTGCATTCATATATACACATAACTAATCCAATAATACGAGAAACACATATCGTACATAATTACATACACAAAGTCAATACATAACCAAAGTGACAAATCCATCATCTCAATATCAATAACAATTCACATATACAATCATATAAACAATTCAGCAAAATGCATCTTACTTATGTAACAAATCTGACAATTTTATCTGCATCGTGTTATCTTCTAAAAGTCTCAAACTTACTTTATAAAATAATACTCTCTCCTATTAGTCCTATTATAACATAATATCACTTAATTCTTCTATTAAAATTAAGTTTAGCTATTAGTAAGGCCTCAAAATAAAATATACCTCATATTATATATATATACATATATTTGTTTGTGTGTATAACATACAACAAACCATTTTTAGTGTCTAAAGTTAATAAATCAAGCTTTAACAATATTCAGGATTTTATAGCCTTAATCAGATCCTAAATAATACAATACTTCTTTCATAATTTCTAATTTTTCAAATCACCTTTTTAAAAATTCACTAGTTAGTTATTTATTGAATTACATTGTAGTAAAATACCAAGGCCAGATAAATTACAAAGCCATTTAATTCAAGTTTAACTTGCTTAAACAGATATTTTAGCCTTACTGCTTATTGTTAAGGTCATAATTTTAATCTTTGATCAGTACTAAAATATATAACAATATTTCTATCACTAATATAACAAAAAATTTGACTTTGTTAATTTATAACATAACCACGTTACAAATTAATATCAACTCAATCTAATTCTATTCAATATGAATAGAACATAATATTTATGTATCGGGTCTTAATCAATTATCTTGAATATCAGCAATAAAATATATAATAATATTTCTATCATTGATATAATTGTTTAATACAATCCAATCACATAAAGGAATGATTACCTATATATTATTCTCTCTACTAGGTATCCATATATATATATATATATATAATTACGAGGATTTATACTACAATATAAATTCGAAGTATTAATTCAGTTCACCTAAGCAACAAATCCCTTAGTGTTCCAATCCAATCCAAACCTCTACCATGCCATAGATAACCTCGTTACGAGTGTAACGGTGAAGACTACATCACAATTAGACCACACATGCAAGAGATACGAATTAAATTCAAAACGTGATTAATTAAATTAATTAATCCACTAATTATTTTAATTAATCATCCCCCTTCTTTCCCAATTCTCTCCCTTGCATAACATACATATGCACGAACCCACAATGCCATGCGCATCCTCCTTCCTGTCTTAAGCTACAGTCGATGAAATCAACTATAACCACCTCGGTTTTCCTCGTCGAGCAATGATGAACCTAACTATACCATCGAAGCAAGGTCCATATGCCCCTAGTAAATCAAAAAATCCATGCCATAATCAGCCATGCCCATGTCGCTATTCGCCTTAGCTGATCGAAGTCCCACCGATTGCCACCAACAGACTCTATTTGGCACTAAATTTAGTTAGGCGACCTATGTTCCACCAATCGATGTATCAAGCTCCGCCAACCCTTTCAAAAGACGGTAAGAGAAAGATGAGGCTCGACCAACATCGCTAGAGTTGCCAATGCTACCATGGATGCAAGGCTATCCACGCTTTGAGTCTAACTGATCCAATCTCATCATCTATCATGGCCCAAAGCTCTAGATTTAACTCAGGGAGGAGGAGAAACTATTTACTCCAAGGAGTAAAAGACAGAAAATGAAAGGGGAAAAGAAGAAAAGCAGGGAATAAATATCTTTGGCTGCATGGATGAATATATACAATAAAATATATATTTTATTTAATTTCTAAAATAAATCAACACACATTCAATCTTGTATGGTCACATAGTACAACGGATCGCTACAAAACTCTCCGGCATAAATTAACTCATTTTTCCAGTCATAATGGTATAAATTTCATTATCATCTAAGATGGTGACCTAAGATGATAATTTCACGCATATCGAGGTCATTTTTGTGAGAAATGCGGATTACGGATCTTAAGGCTAAGATTAACACTAGAGGGAGTGAATAGTGTTTATAAAGAATTACTAAATCTTTTTGAGTTTATGTGAATTTAAACATAGATGTGTGCAATATACAGACACAGATATGATCACAGAAACAAACACAGATGCAGAAATAAAATACAAAGCAGTAAAGGAAAGAACACACCGGATTTTATACTGGTTCGGAGTTACCCTACATCCAGTCCCGCAACACAAGTATGGATTTGCTTTCAAAAGCAATCTTTACAATTACACCCTCGATTTCAAGGCTACGAGGTACACCCTTCAGAATCACAATCCTCTAGGTAGAGATACTTGATTTTCCAGGATACAAGTTCACCCACTTGATTTTACGGGCAACAAGTTCACCCAATTGATTTCCTAAAGCTACAATCACACCTTATCACACTTGATTAATTTTCAAGGCTACAATCACACCTATTCTCGCTAAGTTGATTACCTATAACTCTGAATAACACCGAGGATCTTGTTGAGATTGTGATAGAGAATCAAACTACGAATGATCGAGTTCAATTCAATGTAGATTTCGACAGAGTAAAGATAAGAATTTTTATTAAGAAAAGTGGAAGAAGAAGAGGAGTGAAAAACTAGAAAATATGATGTAAAATTTGTTGAAACTGACCCCTATTTATAGTAGAACAACAGTCATGTCCATTCGTGAAGAGTTATGGCGAATAAACACTTCTTTTGAAATTGAAATTTTGAACTCAACTGACACCATGTCGACATGGTCACCATGAGTATGTCGACATCACAAAGCATTTTTTGATGATTTGATTTTCTTTGAAAATAACCTTTATCTTATATTAAAACTATTTTAAACTTTATAAATATACTTGACTATAGTTAAAATTCATAAGTAAATATAAAGAATAATATATATAGAATTTAACTATAATTTTATATTTAAATCTAAGTATAAATATTTAAAAGTTAAATATATTATATTAAAAGATAGTTTAAAATCAGGAGTAATTTGACTTTGAAATTAAAGATGATTTTGAGGCTAAAATTATTTAAAATCAGGATAGATGTTTTTGATGCTTTTAAAAGGAAGGTTTTGAAATCATTTTGAAAATAAGATATAATTTTGAAAAATCATTTTGAATAAAAGGTTTGCGGATACAAAACAATGTTCCACTAGATTTTTTGTAGGTTCCATCCTACTTAGGGTTCCATCCCTTTAACAGGCTCGAAGTGGATTCCATTGCATGAATAAATTGGATTTTAAGATGCTAGTGCTTTTCTAGGAGTTTTAACAAAATTTTCTAATTAAAGAATAAATTACTTGAATTCTTGAACTCTTGATAATCTTAATACTCATGAGTCTTCAATCTTGATATCTTGAATCTCTATACTTACAGTCTTCATTTTTGGTACATGCATGGTTAAATCCTGCATATACATATATATCTAAATTTATAATGTTAGTTTTTATATTTTATAATCTATTCTAAGGTTGTTCTCATCAAAACCATCATCTCACGGACTAACAATCTCACCCTTTTTGATGATGACAACCTTTGTTTATAAAATATTACTTCTATCCTAATAACTCCCCCAAAACTAATAACTCCCTTTTAATATATGCCCTATTTTATTTATAAAATATTACTTATATCCTAATAACTCCCCCTAAAACTAATAACTCCCCTTTAATCTATGCTCTAATTACCCTATTTTATACTTCTCCCCCTTTGTCATCAACAAAAACAAACTCCTCCTCATTCTTGGACTAAAGTACATGCATTGATAAACTATACAAAGAAATATATAATAGATAGATTAAGAAACAATTATACTTATGAACATGATAATTTAATCAAAGACTATATATATTTCAATGTATATTTACATGTTTTATACATCAAACATCGAACTAAATTAAGAAATCAATCCACACCAAGTATCAACCTAAACCAAATCAAACCAATTCAAACAAACAATTCAAACAAAGTAATAAAATTTAAACGTTACGAGGAACTTCCACCCATCCTTCTTCTCTAAAGATAGGGTCTGCTTTAATAGCATCCTAATTTTCATTGTCATTGGTGAGAGAGACATGAGGATGTGCTTCGTTATCATCCTTGTG
Source organism: Allium cepa (assembly GCA_030765085.1). Taxonomy (NCBI): domain Eukaryota; kingdom Viridiplantae; phylum Streptophyta; class Magnoliopsida; order Asparagales; family Amaryllidaceae; genus Allium; species Allium cepa. The sequence goes on from CM060939.1 coordinate 151,856,971, forward strand.
TAGGGAGGAAATCATCCATCGTATTGCATCGAAATGCCTTTCTTGCTCCTCGATCATCTGCATTTGACTCAATTCTAAGTGTTGCTGGTTACGGAAAATGAACGAGATAATATTCTTGAATGAATTAAGAGTTTCTTTAAGATTTTCGGATAAATTGTGAATTGGATTAGCCATAGTTCAATTTGTGAAAGAAATGAAGGATTGGAAGATAAGAAATAATTTTCAGTGAAGAATTCTGGAAGAAATATGTGTGTATATATATAGGTGTAGAAATTCGTTTGAAATGAATAGACATATGGTAGTTATTCAAATTTCAAATTCAAAATGAATTGCCATTTCTGACCAATACATGTCGACATGGTCATAGAGGGTATGTCGACATGGGTTAGTGAAAAAATACGACTAATTAAATTTTGCGAATAATTGTGTGTGTGTGTGTGTATAATATACTAACATTGATTCTGGAGATAAGATAAGTTAGATAACAGAAAGGAAATTTCATTTCATTGCATACTAAGATGATACAATGATTAAACATATGAAACTACATGAACTTTCGAATTAAAACAATCTAAAACACATACAACAAAATACGAAAAGATAACACTAGTTAGAGGATGATGATGATGAAAAAGTCCGAGTTTCTTGCTAACTTTGGAAATGAACTTGTTCATCTTGGATGAAATTTTGTCTAACTTCTTAACGGATCGTTTAAGAATCCATTGATTCTCAATAATCGTTTTTTGGTTTTTGAGAAGGGTTTTGGTGGATGGATTAGGAGGATAGTCGATGCTTTCCAAAGAGATTTCACCTTCTTCTTCTTCAATTTCCATGTCATCCCCTTCTTCTTCTTCTTCCATTTCCTCGCGAGCCAAACGCTCTTCCATTTCGGCAAGGGTCACATAAGGTTGAAAAACAAATAGAATTTTCATAAGTGAAATGTTGTAATGATTATAAACTTTTCTAGAAACAAATTCTTCGCCTTTGAAATCCACTCCAAAATAGTTGAAAATCCGAGTGAGATAAATTCCATGATACAAAGTATCCTCTCCCATTTCAAGATTTTTAGGACGAAGTTCATCCAAAATAACTTGCGCCCTATTTATGTCATAATTTCCAAAAATAGCAAAAAGTGCTTTGCAAACTTTTGAAGTAGGATTGTTAAACCCCGATCTTGGGGCAAAAATATGTTGCAAAAGAAGATTGACAATTCTTGCCTTTGGTCGAAAATTTCGATTTTTGAATTCAAAATTATCATTCCCTCGAAAATGCGATGAAATGTCTCACGATCATTTTCATCGATTTTAAAATTAGAAATATCCATTCTCGTACACTTGCAATTGAGAATGGTAACCAAAAGATCACAATTCAAAACAATTCTAGTGCCTTTGACACTACTCCAAATTTCATCCTCATTTCCATTATTAAATCCACGGTTTAAATTAGCATAGAAATTTTTGACAAGATTTTAGCCAACAAAATCATTTTGAGAAGCATCAATAAGACTAAGAACTCCATTGTTTTCAAAAAGAGATTCAAGTTCATAACAAAGAAAAATCTTGAAAAATAGCAAACTTTCCGGGATGGACTTTAGCATAATTAGCATGATTGATGTATGTTTTTATTGCCTCCGGATCATTGAAGAGTTGCTCTTTTATTTTTCTGGAAATTCTCATGGTGGAGGGGTTGCTTGAAGAAGCCATTAAAGTAGAGAGTAGAGAGCTTGAAGTTTTGAAGTGAGAGTTTGAATTTGAAAATGAGAGTGAAAAGATATGATAAAAGATAGTGAGTAAATAGATTCTCAAAGGACATATTATCTGGTCAAAAGGTAGCTTTTAAGAGAATTGAATGAAGTGAAAAGGTGGAGGGATATTCAAACATTTGAATTCAAATTTTGAAATTCAAATTCTGGTACCCATGTGGACATCATGGTAGGGACCATGTCGACATGTGCTAGTGAATTTTTGTGAATTATTTTTCCTAAGTTCTCTAATAAATTTATATACTTTAGTATATATTTCTGGAATATTATTGGACTAATAATATTTTCAGAAAGTATTATTATACTATTAAAAATAATATAAAATAATAATAAACAATAGAAAATAAAATTTTAAAATTCAAACAACACACCAATTCAAAATCAATCAATCAAGCAATCAAACATCTAATTCTAAGCAAGCAATTTCAACCAATTATATTGTAAATGTGAACCTTTTTCTGAGTCCGTTTCTTTGAATTCGTCGAAGTCGTGAACTACAGTGAAACACAAATTTGAATTATCTGTTTTTTTATCATCGTCACTTGAGGACGAGTCTGAGTCATCTAGAGTAGCAGTAAATGCACGTTTCTGTTTCTTTGCTGGATCATTATTCATAGGAGGATTTTGCCTATCTGGATACGGACAGTCTCTTTTGATATGGCCTGGTTCATCACAGTTGTAACATTTGACATTATTTGGCACTACATTCTGATTTCCAAAGTTCTTATAGTTGTTTCTCTTGAGATTATTCATCTTTCTGTATTTCATGTATTTCCTAAAATTTCTGGTCATTAAGGCTATTTCTTCATCATTATCGTATGCATTGAATGCCATTGATTTCTTTTCCGATGTTTTGCTTTCTCTCCTCCCGATCATTTGAACTTCATACGACATTAGATTTCCAATTAATTCTTCTATCTTTAAAGTACTGATGTCATTTGCCTCTTCGATAACAAGTGTCTTTTGATCCCATTCTGGAGTAAGAGAATTTGAAATCTTTCTGACTTAATCTTCTTCAGAAAATTCCTTTCTCAAAGATAGTAGAGACTGCACAATATCCTGAAATCTACTATACATATCAGAAATAGACTCATTAGAATTCATTTTAAATAACTGAAACTGATTTGTGGGCATGGAAATTTTGGTCTGTTTAACTTTGCTTGTTCCTTCGTGAGTAACCTGCAAAGTTTTCCATATTTCATATGCAGACTTACAAACTGACACTCTATTGAATTCAATTCTATATTGTGAACAAAATAAAATATTCATTGCCTTAGAATTATTTTGTGCAACAGTCTTTTGCTCAACAGTCCACTGTACAAAATCAGTTGTGGGTCAGAATATTTAGTTTGTGTAATATTCCAAGTGTCTAATCCTATAGATTGTAAATATATTTTCATCCTACATACCCAATATGCATAGTTACTGCCATTAAAAAGTGGTGGTCTAACAGTAGACTGACCTTCTACAAATGAACTAGTGACAGGGATACTAGTGTTAGTAACAGTACCAGTGTTGGTAGCCATTTTGAAATTTTTTCAAAAATCAAATTATGAAACTTTGAAAACCTTGCTCTGATACCAATTGTGAGAAATGCGGATTACAGATATTAAGGCTAGGATTAACACTAGAGGGGGGTGAATAGTGTTTATAAAGAATTACTAAACCTTTTTGATTTTATGTTAATTTAAACATAGATGTGTGCAATATACAGACACAGATATGATCACAGAAATAAAAACAGATGCAGAAATAAAATAAAAAGCAGTAAAGAAAAGAACACACCGGATTTTATACTGGTTCGGAGTTATCCTACATCCAATCCCGCAACACAAGTACGGATTTCCTTTCAAAAGCAATCTTTACAATTACACCCTCGATTTCAAGGCTACGAGGTACACCCTCTAGAGTTACAATCCTCTGGGTAGAGATACTTGATTTTCCAGGCTACAAGTTCACCCACTTGATTTTACGGGCAACAAGTTCACCTAATTGATTTCCCAAGGCTACAATCACACCTTATCACGCTTGATTGATTTTCAAGGCTACAATCATACCTTTTCTCGATAAGTTGATTACAAAAAGCCTATAACTCTGAATAGCATTGAGGATCTAGTTGAGATAGTGATAGCGAATCAAACTACGAATGATCGAGTTTAATTCAATGTAGATTTCGACAGAGTAATGATAAGAATTTTTATTAAGAAAAGTGGAAGAAGAAGAGGAGTGAAAAACCATAAAATCTGATGTAAAATTCGTTGAAACTGACCCATTTTTATAGAAGAACAACAGTCATGTCCATTCGTGAAGAGTTATGGCGAATAGACACTTCTTTTGAAATTGAAATTTTGAACTCAACTGACACCATGTCGACATGGTCACCATAAGTATGTCGACATCCCAAAGCATTTTTTGATGATTTGATTTTCTTTGAAAATAACCTTTATCTTATATTAAAACTATTTTAAACTTTATAAATATACTTGACTACCGTTAAAATTCATAAGTAAATATAGAGAATAATATATATAGAATTTAACTATAATTTTATATTTAAATCTAAGTATAAATATTTAAAAGTTAAATATATTATATTAAAAGATAGTTTAAAATCAGGAGTAATTTGACTTTGAAATTAAAGATGATTTTGGGGCTAAAATTATTTAAAATCAGGATTGATGTTTTTGATGCTTTTAAAAGGAAGGTTTTGAAATCATTTTGGAAACAAGATATAATTTTGAAAAATCATTTTTAATAAAAGGTTAGCGGATACAAAACAATGTTCCACTAGATTTTTCGTAGGTTCCATCCTACTTAGGGTTCCATTCCTTTAACAGGCTCGAATTGGATTCCATTCCACGAATAAATTTGATTTCAAGATGCCAGTGCTTTTCTAGGAGTTTTAACAAGATTTTCTAATTAAAGAATAAATTACTTGAATTCTTGAAATCTTGATAATCTTGATACTCATGAGTCTTCAATCTTGATATCTTGAATCTCTATACTGTACAGTCTTCATTCTTGGCACCTGCATGGTTAAATCCTGCATATACATATATATCTAAACTTATAATGTTAGTTTTTATATTTTATAATCTATTCTAAGGCTGTTGTCATCAAAACCATCATCTCACGGACTAAAATTTTGGCCATCGGGACATCCAATTCCAAAATTCTTCAATCATACGTCTCATAATAAAGTCCTCATTGTGGAAACACAAACCATCAGTCGAGATACCATCAGACCCAACTACAAACATATTTTTATATGTATCATAATGCGTATATCGTAAAAATATCGTGGCTCCAAATATAGCAATATTTATACTCATTTTGATTTGCAACATCGATCCAGACTCAATAGAAGTAGTCTCAAATTTTAATTTAACCACATGCCGGAAAAAAAATCAGATTTCAGACCTTCAATTACTTAATGATTCAATATATAAATTAATTATTTAAATATTTAGTCATTAAAAATGCGGATTATTATAGGTTGGCCGAAAGTCATATGTTGATAGAAAGCGTACAATATTAGAGTCTGTAGTGGGTTATATGAGCTTTGCGAAGATCTTGCCGATGAAACATGTTATTCATTTTGGTAGTTTGAGAAAGTTAGCGCTGCAATTTGTTAGACCTTCTATATTAGATAGACTAAGGAAGTTAACCTATAGAGTGGAATTTCCTAAAATTTGGCGGCAGTTCATAATGTTTCTCATGAGTCGCATCTACGAAAGTGTGTTCATGATTTATCATTTAGAATCGAGCCAAATCATCTAGAGGATTTGGAAATAGAGTTAGAGTCTATATCACTCTGTGAACCTTTTCATATTGTAGAACATCGTGTGAAAAGACTCAAAAACAAAGAAGTGAAGTTAGTCTGAGTACATTAGGGAAACGATCCAATGAAGGGACTTGGAACCAAAGAAGAAGATCGTGCTACTTATCCCGAACTCTATTGGTATGTTTTTTTATCTTTTCTAGGTTACTTAGCTTAGGCCGATTGCCATTGATGGTTGAGTGTTTATGCGACTGGTTTGTATTGGTTTTTTAAATTGTGTGCATAGTTGTTAGAACTATGTTGTAGTCTAGATTATGGTCGGCTCCTTATGATTTTGCATATGTTATTGATGTTCCTGTGTGATATATGACTTGCATTCAAATACAGTTATATGTTTTATATTAGGATAATTGCATACATGCTTACATGCTAAGTAATTCACATACATGTAGGAGGCTAATAGTTGCATTACTGCATTTTGATATCACCGAATGCATATAACTCATACTCTTATATGTACGCTGATTTTATTTATTTGTATACTTGATTGGATTTTTGACGGTTGTGTGTATTTTGTATATGTGTAATACCAAAGAGAGCGAGTTACATCGTCCGTCCTTTAGAATTTCGAGCATGAAATTATTTGGGTAGGGGAGAGAATATAACTCTCCATAAATTTTGGATAATGAAATAAGTAAATAATGAAGGTAAAATTGTAATTTTACTAAAAAGATAGAATAAGAATTTTTATAAATGAATAATAAATCAAGAAACTTATACAATTGCGAAGAACAATTTTTTGGGTAAAGTTTCGCTATAAGAACGGCTAAATCAGATAAATAGATTAAATGACATGATTAAAACTATAAATGGGCTTGGAATTAGGCTAAGAAATGTCTAAGGCCCTTTAGTATCAAAATGAAATAAGATAAGAAGAACAATCAAAAGGGAAATTACATGCAATTACTTTATTCATTTTCTTCTTCTCAACGGAAAAAAAATCTAAAAACCTTAACGTAGAATTATAGATTGGAAGCAAAATCTTCACCCAAATTACACATACTAAAGTCTAAAGAGATCAAATTGAAGAGAGACACTTAAGGATAACAATTTCAAAGCGATTCGCTGGGTTAGAAGGGCTATCAGTGAGTATCCAAATAATATGAAATCCGTCTCTATTTGTATTAGAAATATGAAAAAATTTATCAGATATTCAAAAACGAATACAGATGCGGATATGGCCATATCCATATCGATAATTTTCCGTTCAGTTTTTATCTTGATTATCGTTATTTTTTGTGTATTTTAGTATATAAACTAATTGCCTTAACTATTTTATCTAGGTAAAAAAAATTAATATATGTATAAAAATCATTATTTGTTGCTCAGAATTATTTTTCTTAGCGATTTTATTATTATTTATATTGTTAGTGTTGAAATGGATTTATAATAAATCAAATTTTTGTATTTATTTCTTTAGATTTATTGATTGTGAATTGGTCAAAGCATATTCGATAAATATCAAATATACATCCGCATCCACGAATATGGATATCCGATATTTTGAAATTAATTTCGGATATAGATACGGATATGGCACTACTCGAATCCATATTCTACCGTTTACAAGCCTAGTTAGGAGGCTAGAGCTAGGTCTAACCAATTTAGGGCTATTTTGGATAACAGGGTGACTAAGAATTTATTTACTACGTTGTATAATCTTATATATATTTTTAAATCGTTGTTTATAGCATATTTTAGATTAATAGCCAGCTTTTTTGAGGAAAAGGATATGTAGCTCAAGGCCACGTAACCATAACGTCAAATAGCATAAATGATAGAGTCTAGATTCTACCAGAAGGCCTGGACGATGGCCGTAAAAACTACAAGCTCCCATATGACACATAGAGATCATAACCCAAATATGTACAGATATATCACCAACATCCATAGCATAATGAATATATACAATTGTATAAATGCCCAAGGCTTGTATCCAATATAGTTTCGTTGATTACCAAAATCCAAAGCCATTGCTGCTCCATACTGATTCTTCCTGGTGATGCATCATGTTCCATGATAGTCTAAGCTAAGGAGGCCCAAACTTCATTCATTTCCTTTCATAATAAGATTTAATGCAGTTACAAATAGACGTTATTTTTTTTGTTTATTACTAAAGTAGATATTGTTGCTTTCCTTTCATATTTCCCAACTGAAAGCCAAAACCAGATAGTCAATGGTGTCGGAGGAGTTGTTTCACCTATTTACTTCCTAATATCGAGAAAATTTGGTGCCAATTAAATTCAAATCAATTGTTAAATTTGATGCATATATAGTCCAAAAGTTAAATGAAACGTCATAGATGGAATATGTGTAGTATATTATTAAAGTCTTGATCATAAAGGAAGCATCTACGGTGCACGCCAAATTGCTTCTTGGTTGGATGCTCGGTTATATTTAACTTGTTGAGCATTAGACGCCACATATGAAGTTTAAATTTAGGAGGTACTTTTTTTCCATAATGAGGAGAAGCTAAATGACATATTAGAGAAGTTATAAAATTGATATAATGAAACGACTCTGACTCGACCTTCGAAAATCGGCACCGAATACGACACTTGTATTCAAATGTCGATGATCCAAACGTCGAATCTGATTCGCCGAAGCTTATAACACATTAAGCACAACACAGCGGAAGAAAAAGAATATACATATATTATTCAACATTGATACAATATCTGATACAACAGAATGATACAATGAATATCAATCTACATCAGAGATATGATACAAGATAATAGCAGCGAAAGAAAAGATAACACCAGCAGTAGAAGAAAAGCTCCAATATGGTCTTCAAGAGAGAACTCCAGTATCGGTAATCTCCATCCCCAAGGCACCAATCCATAAATAGCTCGAACTCCCAATAACGATGCACAAAGATAAGCAAGTGCAGTCCTGATCCAAAGGCTGAACTAGCTCCAGATAATCTACTAAACCTGACTATCTGAAAAACCCAACTCTAGACTGCTCGTGTGGAAAAATTATGGGCAACCAGAGTTTAGAAAAGGAACAATAAACTGCAGGTCAGTCATGGGACTGGTATGAGCAAACAAAACAGTTTATCCTTAAGACAGACAATAAGAGAATTTAAAATAAATCCGCAATGCTTTTTGGAAAATGAAACTACCATAAGGCCTCCTACCACACACACAATGCAAACGCAGAATTGGAGGAGATTTCTCCTTATGATAGTCAAATATGCTTGATACGAGAAAACTTCTTTGATATTGATACTAGTGCATAGTGTAGAAAAACCATTTCGAAAGTATAATATAAATCCTAGCCAGCATAGACATTCCGAACTATGCCTACTATAGCTACCATCTAAAGAGTGGTGACCACCATAAGTAAATGGTAGGTTCTACAACTAAAACCGTCCAAGGCACGTATTGAAGAATGGATTTCCAACAAATGGTCAGGCTAAGGAACTTTCTACTGTACATGGGTATGCCTCTGGCGGGACGTCCCGAGAACCTAACCGGATCTCTGCCAACGGGTTACTTCTGTAACTAGGTAACTACTACTCGAGCATGCCATCCCCCGGTCCTTTGGGACCTTTATCCGAGGCGCCTCTCAACCACAAAACAATCATAAAGTAATAGATTTGCAGTGACCATATGAGTATGGGCCCCATACCATGATACCACCCTTTTCCAGAAGGGAATGACACACCCTAAAGGGCGCGACCCTCATAACATTGCCGCATCTTTCCTGTTTCGACCATTTTCGGGGTGTGAGGTCCTGATGCAGTCTCGTCCACAAAGCTACGCTTTATACAAAAGCCATGCTTTGATGAACAAATGATACAAAGCAGCACTTAACATGCCACACTAGCAAATTGGGAGTATATCACTGATAACTAGCAACTACATAACCTCAGAGCTCGTACGTCTCAGAGAAGGGTGTTAAGCTAAGAGAATAAATTCTCCGCCACTAAGCAGAAATGTATTTGATAGGGATCAATTTAATATCTCAAAGTGTAATGTCGGACATACAACCATACAAGTCTATTCCGGGTTCGAACGGAACCGAAGGCACTTACGAAGAATCCCTTGCAATCCGGGTATCCACAATCCCGATCAGACTTCCCATCACATATGGAGAACTCTATACCAGAGCAACTCAGTGCAGAGTCAATCCGCAGGTTATCCTATCGTTCTCGAAGACACCTGGTCTTCAACACCGGTCTTCAAATGTAATCCATAACGTCGTATCACTATTCGGAATGGGTTATATGACACAAGGTCCTCTCCCGGCTAAACCGAATAATGAGCACAATATTTAAATAAATAAGGATATGGGATTCCAGCTAAGTCACAGCTTTTAAAAACCCAAAACTCTTCTTTTAAATGGTTAAACAAATTACCATTTAGATCTTTAACAAAGGATTCGTTTCACAAAGTTCACCCAGTTTCACAAAGGTCAATTCATAGATTTCAAAACAATTTCCATTTCAATGGGTTTAAAAACCAAATCTGATTATATTCATACAAGTTAAAATCTTTGGGTTAAATTCATTCCCAAAACTACACTTTTAAGATGGTTTAAAACCCATATAAACTTGTATAACCTTTTAAAATCATAAATAGGATTTAATTTCAAATTTGGGATTCAAATTTAAATCAAATTTCAAAAATAAATCAAGTTATTCAAAAATAACTTTTATCTTTGAATTCCTTTCCAAAAGCTTTTTATTTTAAACCCGATCCATTTCCAAAACCATTTGGATTCAAAAATTCAGTTTTAAAACTATTTCAAAAATCTGCGACTTAACTCATTTCCACGTGCAATCTATATTTGTGTGTGTATAAGTGTGGTCCAGGGGTTTAACACAATAGTGCACAACATCATTAGTGATTACAGATATAATCACAACAATGTCGATAAACGGTATATCCTATAACATTTATCTTCATTTACAGATTCATAGATTAAATAAATTTATAACTCATAAAGATTCATCATTACGATTCGATGTGGATTTCGGATAACCAACTGGAATCCGACTCCCTGTCGCATCGAAATTCAAATGTTGTTTTACGGGTCAAGTGTTTTCATATTCATACAACAGTATATTCATCACAAATATAGCAGCTCAGCACAAAGCATCACATGGCATCACATCACATATCAAATATATCAATCCATCACACAACATTCAATAACAATCAAACATCTTCGATTAAGGTGAATAAATCGTGTGGTTTTAAAAATTATTACTCACATAATTACTTTCATTAGTAATCTTTAATCAATGATAAATTATCATCAACTACAATTGAATAAGTCTTAACCACCTTCATTAATTAATCATTTCTTTAATTAATTATCTTAATTAATTAACCCTTAACCGTAATTAATTAAATCTTAATTATTTTTATTAATTAACCTTTTATTAATTACTTTAATTAAGAAATCCTTAATTATTAATTAAATCTTAATTCAAATTAATTATCCTTAATTGATTAATTAATAAATTTATTGTTCCGTAATTAATTACAATAATTAATTATTCCTTAATTAATAATCATTTCTTAATCACTTTTATTAATTAACCTTTAATTATTCTTAATTTAATTACTTTAACTAATTTATCATATTAATTAATTATTCTTTAAACTAATTAACCTTTAACATTGATAAATCAATCATTATTTATCTACTCTTAATTACTTTCACTAAGTAATTATTATTTTAATTTAATCATTCATTAACTACTTGATTAATTAACTTGAATTATTAATTAATTTACTTTAATTACTTTCATTAAGTAATTCACTTCAAATAATAATTTTCCTTTAACAAATATGTTAACTTAAACCTTGAAAGTTACTTAACCATTTTAAAACATCCTTTATAATAATTAACTTCTTTATATATTATTAAGAAAGTAACTTTCAAATTAAAGTTAATTTATTTTAAACCATTTAAATTTAGGTTAATTAAAACAATTTATTTAAAACTCTTCTTAACTTATTTTAAAACTTAGGAAACGTTAAACATTGAAAGAAAATTAATTTGACAAATTTTATTTTCAAAAACTTGAATTACCTTTAACTTCAACACTGTTTTTGGCCAATATCAATCAACCTCGGGAAAATCCCTGTCTGCTTCGAGTTGAGCCCGAGTAAATTGCTCCCCTGCTTCGGTTTTTTTCAAAAATTAACCCGTGGGCGCTTTAGTTTTAACTTAAAAATTTTCTAAGAAATTACCCAACGTAACCAAAACACTAACTCGAGCCTTACTTCGAGTCGAACGCGATTCAGCACGAACGAAATCCCGAGCTACCCCACATCCCCTTCTTCCTTCACAATTTTCAGTAGGTAATGTGCACGGTGAAGAATGTGCACATGCACCGGGCCTCTGGTGATCTCCACCCATCTCCGAAACCTTCCACAAATCACCAATGAATTCGACAATCAATTCGAATACCTTGATAACCCAATTCGATAGCAAAATGAAATTTTGATGATAAATCGAAAACTGGAATGAGCACGAACAACAAAAAATCATGCCGTTGTCGATGACGTTGACTGGAATCTATGGCTCTCCTCCAAGAGCAACACCACATCACTTCGCCGCTGTTCCTCCACGACCGATCGCCTGAAACACCCCGATGGTGATGAAGTTCTTCCTCAAAATCATACGAGTAAAACTGGCTTTAGAACCCTAATTCCACATCGATCCACTGCCTCGATCCTTTAAAAATTTCATTCGTATTTTTCCTTTAATCCCTAAAGCTCAAACTATCTTCCAACCCAAGCACGACGAACTTCACCTCACTGTTCAACGTAATTTGAGGAATATGTCATTTTCGTCCCCCTCGTAATTTCTCAAAATTTAATAAACAAAAAATCTCAATTTTACTATCTAAATTCATCATTCTATAATACAATTCAGTGTATGAATTCCAAATTCGAGATTAAAAAGACTTATTTTTTTCATTTCCAAGAAGTTCACTGTAATAAATTATTTTAGAGATAAATCCTTAATTAATATAGTTGAAATATATTTCCAAATTAATACTAAGTTGTTGGGATCAACTTTTATTCAAAGGTTATAACCTAAAACAAATTGAGGAAGAAATATTTGAATTTCTTTATGGGTTTAGTCTGTTAAAATGTTGAACAAAGGAAAAAGAAAGAGTGTATATCCCTGTACAGACATGCATCCATACATCTATATATATTCAAATATAAATGCCTATCTACGACCATACAAAACATTCCCAGAACATTTCACTCATCACCACAGGCATTTCAAAAGTAAAGAAGGTGAAGTTTTCTCACATTGTAGAAGCAGAGACAGAGAAGAACAGAGAGCTCCTGATAGCTTCAAGATAGGGATGAAGGCCTACAACAAAAATTTCTTCTTTTCCTACTTTAATTTTTGGAGTTTAGTTCTACAAGTCATAAAAATTCTTGCTTACTCTCATTGTATTCACTTACTTAATCCATCAGTAATAGTAATTTTAAATCTACTTACCGTCTGAATTTTCTCTCTCTTTATACACAGAGAAGCTTTTTTCTACAGTTGCAACCAGAAATGGTTCTAAAGCTTTGATCTTGATTTGTTTCCAGAAATGATGAATATAATAGTTTAAATCTTTGCTTCATTACTGATTTACAACTTCAACTTCAAATCTTTTAAAGGATTTTTACTTGCCTTAATTTACTTTCAGAGAAAACTGCACTTGACAAAACTGAAACTCCTCTTTTTTTTCCTTTTTATAAAACAAATCTGCAGTTTAAATTGGTTTATTACAACTTGATTTATTTCTTTTAAAGTTACAAATTCATTAACTATTAAGTTAAAACTTACCTGGGATTGATCTTGCATTTGTTCTTTAACTTGTTATTAAATCTGAAATGATCAGCTCTTGTTGCACAGAATTTTGCTTGCTTCAGGAAATTTTCAGAGTCGAAGATTTTCATCCCAAATTTGTTTGAATTGCTTTTGATGTTTGTTTTGATTACTTGTATTAATCTGCCTTTGAATCTGAACCTTGATTTGCTCAAGTTCTGTTTGAATTTGCTTCAGGATTGTGGCTTTGAATTTCAGGTTGCTATTTCTTCTTTTTTCCTTCTGATTTTTACTATTTTTTTCTTTGGTGTTGGAGTTTGAAATGCTAGATCTTTGTTACTGTAGTTTTCAGATTTGCTGAGAGTAAATATGATTTGGTTATGGGGAGATGAAAAGTTTCTTTGTAGTTTTTAATTTTATTATTTTATTTAAACAAAAATGTTGAATGCCATTTGTAAGAAATCATCATGATATTCCCATGTAATGTTTACTTCTTTACTCCACCTCCTAGTGCATGTTTATCATTTGAAGTTTTCAAAGACAAAAGAATGTTTTTAAATAAATTTTGTGTCATATTTACTTTGTAAATGAATACACCTTTTTATTCATTTATATGTGCATATACAATGTTAAAAGAATAATTGTTTTTAACCAATCTTTATATTATATACATTACATCTTAATGACTTTTTTAAATGCCACGTATTCCTAAAAAAATATTTATTTTAAATTTAAACCTAAATTTCAATTCAAACTTGAAGTATAACCATTTTTTTCCATTTATATACACACACATCTTTTGAACAAATTTAAGTTCAATCTCAATATATATACAATTCTACTCATATATGCAATATACATATATGTATATAATTTTAAATTCATATGTTTTTTTTAAATATTCAATATTTCAAAATTTTAAACTTAAAATAAATTGGAATTTATTTATGTATAGTTTATTACTCATTTTATTTGTTTGACATTTTTTTCTATATATTTTCAAATTAAATTTCAAAAGTTTAAAATATATTAGTAATTTATATTAACAAATTTTAGGATGTTATTTTTTATTTATAAGGTATTAAATATCCAATTTCAAATCCACAGTTAAATTTTAAAATCAATGCCCAAATAAGTAAATATCCTATTTAATGTGAAAAATTCAAATTAATTCTCAATTTTATTCAAAAATTTATTTTAATTATCAATTTAAATTTAATTAAAAATTGGAATCTTACAGATTCCCCCCCTTAAAAAAATTTCGTCGTTGAAATTTGCAAGGGAGACGAGAAAGAATAGATGATAGATAAAGAATGATTGATCAGATCAGATCGAAATATTTATTCTGCATTCGGTTTACCAAATCAGAATATCAACTATATGAGAACAAACTCATACAATTATTTCATAAGATACTCGGGTCACCGGTCTACGAATATGCAAGGGCATCGATTAGTTCGAAGGGATAACTAATCGTTCGTAGAATATATCGGATCCCAAAGGATAGATAGATAGATTTAATCTTTCATAATTCTCAAACACTAGATATGGATTCCAAATTCAGGTTGGAATACCCCAAAATATATAAGTTGTTCCTCTTCGGACTTCAGTCTACACAAGAAATTACAATAGAATTTCAAATTTGGGTTTTAACCGAAATCGTTTTATTGATACAATTCAAATTTAGCTCCATATTCTATTAACAAATTTAACTAAATTTAAAATTTTCAATTTCAAATTTCAAATTCATTAAATTTTAGATCGAAAAGCTGATAAGAACCCGATGAAGATACGAAGTAAGGATTTTCTACAACGATTCGTAAGGCCACCATCACACCGAAACTTCTTTCTGGAGCTGTCACGAAGCAATCAAAAGAATTTTGAAATCGAATCACAGGAGATTGAGAAGAAAGTTGTTTCCGCTATTGCAGGGTATTGACCATTTGTAGTGGTACTCTCCTGTCCCCTATCTTGTCCTCTTTTCGCACTCATACTTACTATCAAGGGATAGTAAGAGAATTTACTGAGGCATTCGAACAGATATCTTAAGGATATACTCATTCTAGGGTATACTTCACCCTATCTCTAATGAGTTACTTAATGTGTTATACTCCTGAGCTAAAGTTTTAACCGTCAGCTCTGATACCAAATGAAACGGCCCTGACTCGACCTTCGAAAATCGGCACCGAATACGACACTCGTATTCAAATGCCGATGATCCAAACGTCGAATATGGTTCGTCGGAGCTTATAACACATTAAGCACAACACAACGGAAAAAAAAGAATATACATATATTATAAAACATTGATACAATATCTGATACAACAGAATGATATAATGAATATCAATATACATCGGAGATATGATACAAGATAATAGCAGCGGAAAGAAAACATAACACCAGCAGCGGAAGAAAAGCTCCAATATGGTCTTCAAGAGAGAACTACAGTATCGGTAATCTCCATCTCCAAGGCACCAATCCAGAAAAAGCTCGAACTCCCAATAACGATGCACAAAGATAAGCAAGTGCGGTCCTGATCCAAAGATTGAACTAGCTCCAGATAATCTACTAAACCTGACTATTTGAAAAACCCAACTCTAGACCGCCCGTGTAGGAAATTGTGGGCACCAAGCGTTTAGGAAAGGAACAATAAACTCTAGGTCAGTCATGGGACTGGTATAAGCAAACAAAACAATGCTTTTTGGAAAATGAAACTACCATAAGGCCTCCCGCCACACACACAATGCAAACGTAGAATTGGAGGAGATTTCTCCTTATGATAGTCAAATATGCTTGATACGAGAAAAATTCTTTGATATTAATACTAGAGCAAAGTGTAGAAAAACCATTTCAAAAGTATAATATAAATCCTAGCAGCATAGACATTCCGAACTATGCCTACTATAGCTACCATCTAAACAGTGGTGACCACCATAAGTAAATGGCAGGTTCTACAACTAAAACCGTACAAGGCGCGTATTGAAAAATGGATTTCCAACAAATGGTCAGGCTAAGGAACTTCCTACTGTCCATGGGTACGCCTCTGGCAGGACGTCCCGAGAACCTAACCGGATCTCTGCCAACACAAGGCTAGGTTACCTCTGTAACTAGGTAACTACTACTCGAGCATGCCATCCCCCGGTCCTTCGGGAACTTTATCTGAGGCGCCTCTCAACCACAAAACAATCACAAAGTAATAGATTTGCAGTGACCATATGAGTAAGTATCTGGGCCCCATACCATGATACCACCCTTTTTCAGAAGGGAATGACACACCCTAAAGGGCGCGACCCTCATAACCTTGCCGCATCTTTCCTGTTTCGACCGCTTCCGGGGTATGAGGTCCTGATGCAGTCTCGTCCATAAAGCTACGCTTTATACAAAAGCCAGGCTTTGATCAACAAATGATACACATCAGCACTTAGCATGCCACACCACCAAATTGGGAGTATATCACTGATAACTATCAACTACATAACCTTTGAGCTCGTACATCTCAGAGAAGGGTGTTAAGCTAAGAGAATAAATTCTCCGCCACCAAGCAGAAATGTATTTGATAGAGATCAGTTTAATATCTCAAAGTGTAATGTCAGACATACAAACATACAAGTCTATTCTGGGTTCGAACAGAACCGAAGGCACTTCCGAAGAATCCCTTGAAATCCGGGTATCCACAATCCCGATCGGACTTTCCATCACATATGGAGAACTCTATACCAGAGCAACTCAGTGCAGAGTCAATCGACAGGTTATCCTATCGTTCTCGAAGACACTCGGTCTTCAACACCGGTCTTCAAATGCAATCCATAACGTCGTATCACTATTCAGAATGGGTTATATGACAAAAGGTCCTCTCCCGGCTAAACCGAATAATGAGCACAATATTTAAATAAATAAGGATATGAGATTTCAGCTAAGTCACGGCTTTTAAAAACCCAAAACTCTTCTTTTAAATGGTTAAACAAATTACCATTTAGATCTTTAATAAAAGGATTCGTTTCACAAAGTTCACCCAGTTTCACAAAGGTGAATTCATAGATTTCAAAACAATTTCCATTTCAATGGGTTTAAAAACCAAATCCGATTATATTCATACAAGTTAAAATCTTTGGGTTAAATTCAAATTCCCAATACTACACTTTTAAGATGGTTTAAAACCCATATAAACTTGTATAACCTTTTAAAATCATACATAGGATTTAATTTCAAATTTAAATCAAATTTCAAAAATAAATCAAGTTATTCAAAAATAACTTTTATCTTTGAAATTCCTTTCCAAAAGCTTTTTATTTTAAACCCGATCCATTTCCAAAACCATTTGGATTCAAAAATTCAGTTTTAAAACTATTTCAAAATTTGTGACTTAACCCATTTCCACGTGCAATCCATATTTGTGTGTGTATAAGTGTGTTCCAGGGGTTTAACACAATAGTGCACAACATCATTAGTGATTACAGATACAATCACAGCAATGTCGATAAATGGTATATCCTATAACGCTTATCTTCATTCACAGATTCATAGATAAAATAAATTTATCACTCATAAAGATTCATCATTACGATGCGATGTGGGTTTCGGATAACCAACTGGAATCCGACTCCCTATCGCATCGAAATTCAAATGTCGTTTTACAGGTCAAGGGTTTTCATATTCATACAATAGTATATTCATCACAAATATAGCAGCTCAGCACAAAGCATCGCATGGCATCACATCACATATCAAATATATCAATCCATCACACAACATTCAATAACAATCAAACATCTTCGATTAAGGTGAATAAATCGTGTGGTTTTAAAAATTATTACTCACATAATTACTTTTATTAGTAATCTTTAATCAATGATAAATTATCATCAACTACAATTGAATAAGTCTTAACCACCATCATTAATTAATCATTTCTTTAATTAATTATCTTATTAATTAACCCTTAACCGTAATTAATTAAATCTTAATTACTTTTATTAATTAACCTTTTATTAATCACTTTAATTAATAAATCCTTAATTATTAATTAAATCTTAATTCCAATTAATTATCCTTAATTGATTAATTAATAAATTTATTGTTCCGTAATTAATTACAATAATTAATTATTCCTTAATTAATAATCATTTCTTAATCCCTTTTATTAATTAACCTTTAATTATTCTTAGTATAATTACTTTAACTTATTTATCATATTAATTAATTATTCTTTAAACTAATTAACCTTTAACATTGATAAATGAATCATTATTTATCTACTCTTAATTACTTTCACTAAGTAACTATTATTTTAATTTAATCATTCATTAATTACTTAATTAATTAACTTGAATTATTAATTAATTTACTTTAATTACTTTCATTAAGTAATTTACTTCAAATAATAATTTCCCTTTAACAAATATGTTAACTTAAACCTTGAAAGTTACTTAACCATTTTAAAACATCCTTTATAATAATTAACTTCTTTATATATTATTAAGAAAGTAACTTTCAAATTAAAGTTAATTTATTTTAACCATTTAAATTTAGGTTAATTAAAACAATTTATTTAAAATCCTCCTTAACTTATGTTAAAACTTAGGAAACGTTAAACATTGAAAGAAAATTAATTTGACAAATTTTATTTTCAAAAACTTGAATTCCCTTTAACTTCAACACTGTTTTTGGCCAATATCAATCCATCTCGGGAAAATCCCTGTCTGCTTCGAGTTGAGTCCGAGTAAATTGCTCCCCTGCTTCTGTTCTTTTCAAAAATTAACCTGTAAGCGCTTTAGTTTTAACTTAAAAAATTTCTAAGTATTTACCCTGCGTAACCTAAACACTAACTCGAGCCTTACTTCGAGTCAAACGCGATTCAGCACGAACGAAATCCCGAGCTACCCCACATCCCCTCCTTCCTTCATAATTTTCAGAAGTTAATGTGCACGGTGAAGAACGTGCACATGCACCGGGCCTCTGGTGATCTCCAGCCATCGCCGAAACCTTCCACAAATCACCAATGACTTCGACAATCAACTCGAATACCCAGATAACCCAATTCGATAGCAAAACGAAATTTCGATGATAAATCGAAAAATGGAACGAGCACGAACAACAAAATCTGATGCCGTCGTCGACCACGTTGACTAGAATCCATGGCTCTCCTCCCAGAGCAACACCACATCACTTCGCCGATGTTCCCCCACGACCGATCGCCTGAATCACCCCGATGGTGACGTGGTTCTTCTGCAAAACCATACGAGTAAAACTAGCTTCAGAACCCTAATTCCACATCGATCCACTGCCTCCTTCCTTTAAAAATTTCATTCGTATTTTTCCGTTAATCCCTGATGCTCAAACTATCTTCCAACCCGAGCATGACGAACTTCACCTCATCGATCAACGTAATTTGACGAATATGTCATTTCTGCCCCCCTCGTAATTTCTCAAAATTTAATAAACAAAAAACCTCGATTTTACTATCTAAATTCATCATTCTATAATACAATTCAGTATATGAATTCCAAATTCGAGATTAAAAAGATTTTTTTTTCATTTCCAAGAAGTCACTGTAATAAATTGTTTTAGAGATAAATCCTTAATTAATATAGTTGAAATATATTTTCAAATTAGTATTAAGTTGTTGGCATCAACTTTTATTCAAAGGTTATAACCTAAAACAAATTGAGGAAGAAATATTTGAATTTCTTTATGGGTTTAGTTTGTCAAAATGTTGAACAGAGGAAGAAGAAAGAGTGTATATCCCTGTAACAGACATTCATCCATACATCTATATATATTAAAATAAAAATTCCTATCTGCGACCATAAAAAACATTCCCAGATCATTTCATTCATCACCACAGGCATTTCAAAAGTAAAGAAGGTGAAGTTTGCTCACATTGTAGAAGCAGAGACAGAGAAGAACAGAGAGCTCCTGACAGCTTCAAGATAGGGATGAAGGCCTGTAATAAAAATTTCTTCTTTTCCTACTTTAATTTTTGGTGTTTAGATCTGCAAGTCATAAAAAATCTTGCTTACTCTCGTTGTATTCACTTACTTAATCCATCAATAACAGTAATTTTAAATCTACTTCCTATCTGAATTTTTTTTCCTCCTTATACACAGAGAAGTTTTTTTTTCTACAGTTGCAACCAGAAATGGTTCTAAAGCTTCGATTTTGATTTGTTCCTGAACTGATGAATATAATAGTTTAAATCTTTGCTTCATTACTGATTTACAACTTCAAATTCAAATCTTTTAAAGGAATTTTTACTTGCCTTAATTTACTTTCAGAGAAAACTGCACTTGACAAAATTGAAAATCCTCTCATTTTTTCCTTTTTACAAAAACAAATCTGCATTTTAAATTGGTTTGTTACAACTTGATTTTTTTCTTTTAAATTTACAAATTCATTAACTATAAAGTTAAAACTTACCTGGGATTGATCTTGCACTTGTTCTTTAACTTGTTATTAAATCTGAAATGATCAGCTCTTGTTGCACAGATTTTTGCTTGCTTCAAGAAATTTTCAGAGTTGAAGATTTTGATTCCAAATTTGTTTGAATTGCTTTTGCTGTTTGTTTTGATTACTTGTATTAATCTGCCTATGAATCTGAACCTTGATTTACTCAGGTTCTGTTTGAATTTGCTTCAGGATTGTGGCTTTGAATTTTAGGTTGCTATTTCTTCCTTTTTCCTTTTGATTTTTTCTATTTTTTTCCTTTGGCGTTGGAATTTGAAATGCTAGATCTTTGTTACTGTAGTTTTCTGATTTGCCGAGAGTAAATATGATTTGGTTATGGGGAGATGAAAAGTTTCTTTGTAATTTTTAATTTTATTATTTTATTTAAACAATCCTGTTGAATGCCATTTGTAAGAAATCATCATGGTATTCCCATGTAATGTTTACTTCGTTACTCTACCTCCTAGTGTATGTTTATCATTTGAAGTTTTCAAAGACAAAAGAATGTTTTTAAATAAATTTTATGTCATATTTACTTTGTAAATGAATACACCTTTTTATTCATTTGTATGTGCATATACAATGTTAAAAGAATAATTGTTTTTAACCAATCTTTATATTATATACATTACATCTTAATGTCTTTTTTAAACGCTACTTTTTCCTAAAAAAATATTTATTTTAAATTTAGACCCAAATTTCAATTCAAACTTGAAGTATAACCATTTTTGTCCATTTATATATACACACATCTTTTGAATAAATTTAAATTCAATCTCAATATATATACAATTCTACTCATATATGCAATATACATATATGTATATAATTTTAAATTCAAATGATTTTTTTTAAATATTCATTATTTCAAAATTTTAAACTCAAAATAAATTGGAATTTATTTATGTATAGTTTATTACTAATTTTATTTGTTCGAGATTTTTTTCAATATATTTTCAAATTAAATTTCAAAAGTTTAAAATATATTTGCAATTTATATTGACAAATTTTAGGATGTTACCTTTTATTTATAAGGTATTAAATGTCCAATTTCAAATCCACAGTTAAATTTTAAAATCAATGTCCAAATAAGTAAATATTGTATTTAATGTGAAAAATTCAAAGTAATTCTCAATTTTATTCAAAAATTTATTTTAATTATCAATTTAAATTTTATTAAAAATCAGGATCGTTACACATAAAGATTTAATGGAGAAGGCTCGCCTGTGCTTGGAAACCTAGCTAAAAAGCCTTCAACTTCGTATTATTGAAATTTCAAGGTCATTTGAAGAAGAGAGGTCAAAATTTGAAGATTAAGACTATGATATTGCCATTGAAGGAAACTGAGAATTAGCCTTGAATGAAAGCTTCCCCGACCGTTGAGTATTTGTTTGATGCCAAAGCGTAAAGCGAGGGGAATGTTGAAGTAAGATGGCAATTCTAAAGCCATGGGTATGTCTAAAAAGCCACCATGTTCCCATAACCGGTCCTAATGTAAGTTTCAATGTGAAGGTCAATGATAATATATCTTTCAAGAAATACAAAATCGATCTCGTTGCTTGGAATGATAGGTCATAGTGACCAAAGTTCCCTTTGTAATAGGAATTGTTGATATAGATCTAGCATGGTTTGTTATTGTTATTAAGCATATTCCATCTCCATTTTCCTAGCAGAGATCTGATGAGTCGGTGAAGGTTGATAATATCAAGGCCACTTGGTCTTTAGATTTACACACGCTATCCCATGCCACCAAGCAAGTCGAGGGGAAACATATTCACCACCATTTTAGAGAAATGATCTCCTTGTCCCATAGATCTTCTAAATGACCCATAAGGAAATTTGAAGAAAGACATCCAAAAGGTGGGCAAGGAACAGAGGATGATAATGACAAGAATTAGCCTACCTGCTTTAGATAAGAATAACCCCTTCCAACAAGACTACCTTTTGTTGATTTTGTGTATTAGGTAATTCCAGTCATTAAATTTTGACATATGTTTTGCTGATTAATAGCTAGATTTAATAAGAAATACACTTTTACATATGTTTACTTTGCAATATTGACATTGAGATTGGGGTTATAAATGATAGTTAGCTAGTAACATTGAATTATAACCATTGATTAAGAAATAAGGAAAAAGATGGATAGGTAAATGTAAACAAATGAAGAATAGGTTAAACGACCTTCTAGAATTGACCATGGATAGTTAACCATCAATAGGTTAGGTTGGATCATAAATAGGATTGGTCGATTTTGATCAAACCTACTTATGACCCATTTTTGACTCAATTAATAAACGTGTCAATCTGACCCAACCTGTTTAATAAGTGGGTTACTCATTTAACCCCTTTAAAGATTTCAACTAGATTTGATTGTAAAAAATCAAAAAAATATACAAAAATTCTAATTCTAATTTTTACCTTTTGAATATCTAAAATAACCAAAATTTCAAATTTTAACTTTAATTTTCATCAAAATTCAAATTTTCATATTTTTATTTGAAATTTTAAATTTTCAAAACCAAGTCAAACGTGAAATTTCAAAACTTAAATCTCAAATGTACATTCAAAATTTAAATTTCAAATCTTATATGATGTTCAAATATTCTAATATTAAAACTTAGGATTCACGTCTTAACTTCAAATTTATGTAATTCAAATGTTCAAAATATAAACTTGAAATTTTTCAAAATTAATTTCAAAATTCAAAAATTTTAAATTCAAATTGTTATCGATAAATTTTGGTACAACTACCCAATGATTTCAACATGAATGAATCATCCAAAATATTACTTGAGTCGGAATTTAGATATGGGGACGTAACTTGTAATTTACAAAGTACAACTATTACTCACTATGGAGAACTACAAAGAACGATCGGAAGATAAAGTATCTACGTATGTAATATTGTCCATAATTTAGGCGGCAGTTCATCAATTGTAGTCTCACATTATTCAAAGTTAGCATGAAGAAGCTACTGCAGTTTGAATGAAAAAAGTGACATTTGCCTAGTCAGAGTTCAAAAATAAGGATATATCATGTTATTTAGTACGTACAGCTGTTAGTCACCATAGAGTACTACAACTTACATTTAGAATATGAAGTGTCCAAATGTTTCGTATTGTCCATAATTTATATGCGAGTTCATTAGTTAAAGTCTCACCTCATTCCGAATTAATATGAAAAAGTTATTGTAATTTGAATGAAAAATAGGGACTTCTTCCTAGTTGGAGTTTAGACGTGGGGATATAACCTATTATTTTCTAAGTGCGGGTGCTACCAACATTGGAGAACTACAACATACACTTAGAATAGGAAGTATTAGAATATTCCATATCATTTGTGATGATAACACGAGTTCATATGTCAAAATCTCATCCTTTCCAAGGCAATATGAAGGAGTTATTATGGTTTAAATAAAAAAATAGCGACTTCTACT
The DNA here is from genome assembly GCA_030765085.1 of Allium cepa. Classification (NCBI taxonomy): domain Eukaryota; kingdom Viridiplantae; phylum Streptophyta; class Magnoliopsida; order Asparagales; family Amaryllidaceae; genus Allium; species Allium cepa. Next base: position 151,881,259 of record CM060939.1, read on the forward strand.
TAGTCCTACGAGTATAAAAATTAAAAATTTTAGAATTTCCAAAATTAAATTTTTTAATTTTTAAAAATTTGAAATTCAAAATTTCAAAATTCAAATTTTCAAATTCAATTTTTTTTAATTTAAAGTTTTTACTTAATGAGTAAATGAGCTATCTATTTATACTCTTTAATAATTGGTCAACTCATTATGACCCATTTAATGAAGATAAATAGGTTGACCCAACTTATTTATAAATAGGCTAAATAGACTGGGTCATATTTTGATAGGTCTTTATTGGATAGCAAATAGATTCACAATTGATACGAGTTCCGTTAGTATAATAATGAAACCATAGTTTTATATGGGTAAACACTACAATCACAGTAAAGGAAGATGTAGTAAGAGGCGAACATATTTAAAATGAAACCAAGGTAATATGATAGTAAAAACGAGTTGGGTAAAGATATTAATAAGGTAATCTTGATTAAATAAACATTAAATGTCATACCATATTTATATAATGTATGGAAGAGTATAAATATAGTTAAAATAAAGATTATCAACATGTTTAACGAAAATCACCAAAATAGTAAAAACTCAAGAATAAATAGTGTTTCAAACGCCTGAGTTCATAATTCAAATCTTGAATTATATAGAGTAAACCCATACGAAACATGTTCATGTTCGTCAATTTTAAATGTCTAAAATTATGGTTTCGACGTCTGAAATATTAATTCCGCTAGTTGAATCAAAGCGTAGGACATCTTAGAAATCGATGGAAAATTCCATTAGGAAAACTGACTTATAATGTTGAGTCATATGCCTTGATTGAATTCAGATGCCTCAATGGGTAAAACAAACATGAATGTTTGTACCGAACCCAAGTTGAATATGGACACTTTGAAGACTATATAAATAGGTTAAAGCGATTTGTCTCAATTGAGTGACAACGTTAAAACATTGAATGATGTATACGAGTGTGTGTGGAAATGATACCTAAAGATGATGATAGTGTATAACATGTATATTGATACACATAAATCGATTTAAAGTGATGTTGATATGATTGATATGAGACGATACAAGTAGATTGACGATAACTTAAAAGTTCATATGATTTATATGAGACGAGTTGGTGATAATATATGGATGGGTCTTATCACAAATGTTGTATAAACTAGAGAAGACAAAGAAGTCTATCAGATTCACTACGGCGACTTATGGTCAAGGTATGACATAGGGACAGTCCTTTATATAGAGCACATGGTAGACCAAAAACAAAAGATGCTAGGATACGTTAAATAAACCGTGAATCGTATCGGCAGGGAGTTGTACTCGACCTTATTCACCGCCTAATGACCGACAAGGAAAAGTTAATCGATCTTATAGTTATCTCGATTGTTTAGTATATGTTGTAGTTATGTGATATGGTCATGGAAATACTTAACATTGAAATATATAAAAGATAAACTGAATTGATAAAAGTAACTCTGAAAATGCTAAATATGGTACTAGTTTATAATGATGTTTTATTAGCATGTTGGTATCATATACTTAGGGACATTTTTTCACTCACTTCGCATATGTCTAAACCCCTCCATATTTTCATGTTTATCTAACCATGATAAGTTGATAGGGGTTTTAGTAAATGTTGGACATAAGAAGGCGATGATGATGATCCACATGGGCTATATTATTTATTTGATTCTATTTGCTTATTTACTAGTATCATGTATTTATGTTGAACTACATGTTATAGAAGCGTTATTTTTAGAATGATATAATAACACTAATGATTATCATCTAGTTAGATTTAGATATTTCTTTTATATATTTTATTTTATTTCTCTCCACCACGAATTTTAAAAGTGTAGTTAAAGTAGATTGCTATGTTACTATTTTATTTTATTTCATCATAACGATCCGACGTTTATGATCTTCTGGATTTGAGTGTCGATTGGAATGTAGAATTAAAAGGTCATGAATGAAGAGTTGTTACAATTTAAATATTTTCTTTTGTAAAAATTGCAGGTTTATTTTTCCATAAGTTCCAGTTTATTTATTTTTAATTTCATTTTAATACGTAAGTTAACAACATGTAGCCAAAAAAATCGTACATAAATTATAATTCGATAACAAATTGAGTAATCATTAATTAATAATGTACACGTAAAGTGCATATTATTACTTCCATATTTTATCAACTTTTATTTAAATATATGAGCATATTAGGGTATTTTACATGTTTAAACCAAAATTGTTTTCAATTCATCATTTGTTCATCTTCATTTCGAGGTAAAACGGTAATTTTGTGTATGATTTAATTTGAGAAAATTTATTTGCATATTTTAATTTTATTTATAGGAAATGGAGTGCAAATATGAAGAGGTTTCATGGATAAATGCATGCACACATGTTGAAGGCAAATGGAGAATGGAAATAAATGAATTCATGCAACACGGAGAAGCCTACATACCCACTAAATGTGGTCCATAATTAAAAGCACATGCACATGTTAATAAGGCTTAAAGGCATGTTACCGGGGATTAATTATTTTCCTAATGATTACTTAAATGTTACACTTCCTAAAGGGCATTTTAGTAGTCCCCTATAATATTATTTAGGGTTTCAAGCATGTATAAATACCCCATATGTTTTATATAACCATCTTCTTCTACTTTATGCATGTTATGGCCACAAAATCAAAGATAAATAAAATTTTCTCTCATGGCTTCTTAGCATTGCTTTTACTTCCACGCAATTTTTATTTATGCTTTCTTTTATGCTATTGTGACAGTCCTGACTCGACCTTCGAAAATCGGCACCGAATACGACACTCATATTCAAATGCCGCAGATCCAAACGTCGAATCTGGTGCGCCAGAGCTTATAACACCATTAAGTAAATAACACAGCGGAAGAAAAGAATATCAATATATATAAAATTGATACAAATGACAGATACAATATCTGATATAATGAATACACAAAAATGATACAATGAATACCAATACTATCAGGGATACAAGACACAACGGAAAGAAATAGATAACACCAACATCGGAAAAATAACTCCATCTCCAAATCCAATGCTCCAATCCAAAGCTAGCTCGAACCAACGCCATGTATCACAACGATAAGCAAGTCCGTCCTGATCCAAAGACTGAACTAACTCCAGATAATCTACTAAACCTGACTATCTGAAAAACCCAACTTTAGACTGCCCGTGTGGTAAATTGTGGGCACCCAGAGTTTAGGAAAGGAACAATAAACTCCGAGTCAGTCATGGGACTGGTGTGAGTAACAAAAACAGTTTGGTCTTTTTAAACAACAACAAAAGAATTTAAAATAAATTTGCAATGCTTTTTGGAAAATGAACTACCATAAGGCCTCCCGCCACACACTCCATGCAAACGCAGAATTGGAGGAGATTTCTCCTTATAATAGTCAAACATGCTTGATACGAGAAAATTTCTTGATATTATTATTATAAGTGCACAGTGCATAAAAAATTTTGAAAATATAATATTAATCTTAGCCAGCATAGGTACCATTATATTATGCCTGCTATAGCTACCTCCTGAGGAGGTAGGTTATACAACTAAAACCGTATAAGGCTCGTATTGTTTTGTTTGGATTTTCCAACAAATGATCGGGCTAAGGAACTTCCCACTGTCCATGGGTACGCGTCTGGCGGGACGTCCCGAGAACCTAACCGGATCTCTGTCAACACAAGGCCGGGTTACCTCTGTAACTAGGTAACTACTTCTCGAGCATGCCACCCCCCCGTCCTTTGGGACCTTTATCCGAGGCGCCTCTAAACTACAAAGCAACAACCACACAGAAAATGAGATTGAAGCCCACCACATAGGTAAATATCTGGGCTCCATACCATGATACCACCCTTTACCAGAAGGAAATGGCACACCCTAAAGGGCACGACCCTCATAACCTTGCCGCATCTTTCCTGTTTCGACCATTTCCGGGTTGTGAGTTCCTGATGCAGTCTCGTCCATAGGGCTACGCTTCATATCGAAGCCATGCTTTGATCACAAATGATCAACAGATGATCATCACACACAGCAGCACTCAACATGCCATACTACCAAATTGGGAATATATCGCTGATAACCTTCAACTACATAACCTCTGAGCTCGTACGTCTCAGAGAAGGGTGTTAAGCTAAGAGAATAAATTCTCCACCACCAACAAAAATGTATTTGAAAGATATCTACTTTTTATCTCAAAGTGTAGTGTCAGACATACAACCATATAAGTTTGTCCTAGGTTCGAACAGAATCGAAGGCACTTCGTAAGAAGCCCTTGCTAATCCGGGTATTCACAATCCCGATCGGACTTCCCATCACTTAGGAAGAACTCTATACCGGAGCAACTCAGTGCAGAGTCAATCGATAGGTTATCCTATCGTTCTCACAAATACCCGGTCTTCACCACCGGTCTTCAATGCTATCCATAACGATGTATCATCATTCGAAATGGGTTGTATGAAACAAGGTCCTCTCCCGGCTAAACCGAATAATGAGCGCAATATTTAAAATATATGGATATAGGATTTCAGTTAAATCACAACTTATAAAATCCAAACTTTTCTTTTGAATGGTTAAACAAATTACCATTTCAAATCTTTTAAACAAAAAAATTTATTTCACCAAGTTCACACAATTTCACAAAGATCCATTTACGGATTTCCAAAACAATTTCCATTTCGATTGGATTAACTCGTTAAATCTTTAAATTAAAGATTTAACTCATAGCTTTCAAACCGTTTCCATAACTTGGAAATCACTTTCATTTTAGACTAGAAATCTTTTTAACACAAATTGGAAGTCCATTTCTTATGTGAAAACTTTAATTATTTGAAAACAAACAGTTTTCATTTCAGAAGAATCCAATTATATTTGATCAAGTGCAAGCCTTTGAATTTAAATTCAAATTCCCAAATCAATACCTTTTAAATGGTTTAACCCATATAAACTCATTTATAAGTTGAATAGCCTTTTTAAACCTTAGTTTCCAAATCATAGAATTCAATTTCAAGTATTGAATTCAAATTTAAATCAAAATATTTAAATTTCAAAACTCAATCAAGTTATACAAAATAAATTTCATCTTTGAAATTCCATTTCAAAAGCTTTTGACTTTAAACCCAATTCATTTCCATAACAATTTGGATTTAAATATTCAACTATTAGACTATTTCAAAATCTGTGACTTAATCGATTTCCTCGTGAAATTCATATTTGTGTGTGTATAAGTGTGGTCCAGGGGTTTAACACAATAATGCAACAATCATTCAATCATCATAGATCAAAACACAGAAATATAGTTGATAAGCGGTATAATTTATAATGCTTATCTTTCATTCATAGATTCACAGATAATAAACAGATGCATCACAAATAAATAAATAATTTACACACAACACAATCCACAGAACAAAATATCACAGATCAGATAGGACAATCAATTCAAGGCATCTCATACAATACAATCATTCATAAGTAAGATCAAGCTTTCAATGATTGTTTATAAGCAAGATTAATTAATTGTTTAGTCCTAATTAATTCAATTTATTTCCAATTAAATTAATTACTTATGAATTAATTGTCCAATCCTGATTAATTAATTAAAAAACTTTTGATATAGATTAATTAATCAATCACCTTAATTAATTAAATTATTCTTAATTAATCATATTAATTAAATTAACCTTTGAACCAATTTACATAATTGATTAACCTCTTAATTAATTATTTTAAGAAATTAAACCTTTAATTATTTACCATAAAGTAATTACACTTACACAATTTCAAAAATGATTATCACTAATTAATTAATCTAATTAATTGTTAAAATTAATCACATTAATTAATTATATAAATGATCTTAGTTAATGACCTTCATTAACGAATAACAATTCCTTAATTACTTTACTAAAGAAATTACTTACATTAATCATTATTAATTAAAATTGATTAGCCATTAATAACTCATTAATTAACTCATTGATTAATCCTACTTATTTAATTAGTTAAGTGATAATTGTAACTTGATTAATTCGTAATTACAATTTTATCCTTCCCTAATTAAATTAACTAGCTTTAATTAATAATTTAAACTTGTAATTACGAATTTAATTGATACAAAACATTAATTATCTATTCTAATTAACTTAATAATTAACGAATTATAAATCATTAAATTTTTATTAACTTAAGTTAAAACTCATTCTTAGTGATGATTAAATTACCATTCACAAATATGTTTGGAAATATTGATTTGCAAATTTACTTCTAAAATTTCAGTTTAAATTCTAAGATTCAAAAAGAATACCAATTTATCTTTAATAAAGTTTAAACTAATTTTCAAAATCTTTAAATTTACATGTTAAAGTAGTACTTTTTTATAAAAGAAATTTAAAAGAATTCAACATCAATTTCCCTTGAATTCACATATTAAATGAATTCTTTACATTTAAACTTATTTAAATATTTAAATTTATAAAACCTTGTTAAATTCCAAAATCTAGAATTCAGATTAGGATTTAAGTCCGGGTTTAAGTTTTTGATTTAACTTGTTTTAACTTTCCTTTACAAGTTTCAAATCCATTTAAATCCTATTCTTTTTTATCCACTTAAATACTTAAGCACTTTTTAAGTGATTTAAACTCTTTTTTTTTCAAAACTTTATTTATTCACATTAAGTTTTGACTAACCTGAATTCATATTTAAACTATGATTCCAACTCAGTTTAACTCTGATTCATAATTTGAAACTAAACTTTCAAAACAACAAACTAGTTTGTTTTAAAACCTGTACAAATATTTCAACCCGAGCCTCCCCTGTTTCTGCTTCGAGGCCAACACCTATCATCTTCGAGTAACCACTCGAGTCACACACGCAAAAAACCCTGCTTTCACCCTGACTAACCAAAATACCCAGACCCAAGAAATTCATGCACGGTGCACGTGCACATCGCCGATGATCGCCTCCGGTCGTCACCACGTCATCGAGCAAGTCGACAACCCCCACGTACCAACTCCAGATCTCCAGAATCCCCATCATTCACGCGAAATCGAATTCGAGTATAAACTCAAAACTTGGAACATGAACAGGAAACGCCACCCAAACCTGTCAACGCGCCGCCTCCTCATCTCCGACCGCTAGAGGCTTTGCAACTTCAGCCAACCCTTCCTCCACACTCCCTCTACTATCACCCACAATCACGCGTCACTCGATCAAACAATAGTGACAAACGAAACAAAAATCTCGACCTCACAAAAACTAGGGTTAGAAACTTCAACCAGTCGCCGCAGCCACCACCGTGATCCATCCACCATCCTTATATTTTTCCTCGACACTCCATTCCCTCCGCTACCATTCCTAAGAACCCCGGTCTTCCTCATGACGAGATCACCAGAATTCGTCAAAAGAATGGAAATTCGAATGAATCGAACTGCTCCCGATCCATGCAATGAGAAATTTCCTTACTTAGCCCAAAAATCCTATTTTTATATAAGGATTCGAATTATGTAGTTGAATCAATATTTCGTGACATTCGAAATCATCAAAAAAAAGAAGATATTTTGCTCTGTAAATATTTAGTTTTTTTCATTCTGCATATTCTCTTCTTCCTTGAAACTATTCTTAAATTTTAGTTTATACTTAAACTCACACATTTGCTGTTGAAAACAAAGCCTAAAAATAATCAAGTGATTAGATATTTGGTTTTGATCAAGCTGGATGTTCTAAAACAAGAAGACAGAGGTGTTTTTAACATAAATAGGCAATTACTCTTCCAGATAGTTATACACAGAGGAGGTTGATATATGTATATGCAAAATAAAGCAATCCCAGATCTCAGACTTAACACGCAACAACTAAATATATTCAGTTTAATTTAAAGTTGTTTACTCACTGATCTAAAGAAGGAGATACCGGATTAAGTTACTCACCTGAGATATGTAAACAGGGAACCAAAGAACAGAGGGCAAAGCTTGAGTTTGAAACTGGACAGTGATCTTTAATTTGTTGCTCGATTGCTTTGCTTAGTCTTTGATTTGAAATTTGTTTTCAATGTTAAATTTGCTCTGAATCCTGATTTGTTTGAGTATGTAGTTGATCATGCATTTGTTTGAATTGCTCCACTGGTTTTGATTTCTGAAAACTGAAGCTTGTTTTCAGTTTTGATATTTCTGAAAACTGAAGCTTATGGACGAACTGGAATGAAGGTAATATATAGATAAAAGAGGTTTACAGGGTATACACTTTGTACAGGGTGATATTATTTATGTTTGTACAATACAAGACCAAGATTTTTTTTTTATTTTTTTATTTATGTTTGAAGGCTGATATGATATTGCTATTTCGGCTGATAGATAATACATTGTGTGCTAGATATTATTATTTTTTCTTACATTCATTCCTTTCTTTGGTGGCCGAAGGTACTTGTATTAATTACCTTTGTCTTGATACACGCTTGTACAAAGATATTTTATTTTTATGTATGTAGATATTTACTTTTACTTGCCTTCCTATACAAGCTTACATACTTATCTTTATATATTGTTCAAACTTGAATGCACTTCTTCCTTCGCATTTAAATATGTTTTGCTGTCTTATGCTTTGTAATAGAAATGACATCCTATAGTTAATATGTTGTTTGAATTTTAACTAATTTGTTTAATGTGTATATTTTATAGTTTACATAACCAAAATTTTAAGATATTTATTTTATTTCTTTGTTCTTGTACTTTGTAGTATAAATAAAATTCTATTTTCAACTCAAATACTTATCGTCTTGTATTTACATTGTATTTATTTATTTAACTTAATATTTGATCGTCTTGTACTCCTTTATACAACTTATTTTCAATCTATTTTATTTTTACTTCTTATATTGATTCCTACTTAAATCATTCAATTTAAACCATTTACTTAAACTTTAAATTCAAAAATTAAATTAATTATCAATTTAAACTTATTTAAAATCCGGGATCTTTACAGCTCTTTTATTATCTTATGCTCTCTTTTAATTTACGCAATTAGTTTAGATATATTTTATGCAAGTAGTAGCTCTTTTTTATATTAATTAGCACTTCTCATTCTCCTTTTGCTTTGTGTTGAAATCATTTTATGTTAACACGTTTTCAAATATGAGTAGCTAAATCTCTTCAATTTAGGGGTAATGAAGCTCTCATGAAACAAATTAAATTAACATAAGGATTTCATTTGGATCTCTCATATATGTTTAATGGAATATATGAATGATGGTGGTTTATGCTTTTTTTATTGAATTTTGATAGCCTATGTTGACATCTCAAATAGCTTATGCTTAACTCCATTTAAAACATAAACTATTTGTTCATTTGCCTAAGTGATTTTGATAATGAAAGTCAAACTAGAATCAAAATTTTATGGTCAATGTTACTAATTAATAATAAATAGATTATACTTAAAACATATTTTATTTTTAATTTTCATATCATTTTCATGAGTGTTGATAAGTGTGTTTGAATGGTGTGTTAGAGTTTGATAATTTAAGTTGCACTAATTAGTAGCACAAATAAATGATTCTCATAATAAGCATATCTGTCATTTCTACTTAATATTTTGATGAAAGATTAAAAGTGAATTTTGTTGTTGATCTATATGAATGAGGGGAAGTGAATTTGCCTCAAAATTGCTCTTTGTTGTCATAGTTCATTCACGTTTGATTTAGCTAATTTTTTACAATTTTTCTTAGTTTAAAACCACTTCAAAACTTTGAGCTAATTTGATTGAGTGTAATGAAATTTAACTCAATCCCTGCGGATCGGTCCATTCTCGCATACGTACTAAAATTGTACGTCGTGCGCTTACGGTTTTTAACGATATAATTTTTCGGTGATTTTCCGATCGATAGAAAATTCGTCGTCTAACAAGTTTTTGACGCCATTGCCGGGGAATTGCAATTTAATTTTAATTCTAATCTTCTGTTTATTTTTGTAGCTGTTTTATTTTATTTAATGTAACTTCTCTTCTTTAAAAAATTTCAATTCCTGTATTGCATTTTGTGTTCCCCTAGTTCTTTGTTGCATTTTTGTGTTGCTTATTTTGTCCTCTTGATTCACTACATTTTCCATTTCCTTAAATAAAAAATTATTTCATCATGCAAATCTGAACTCAAGCAAACAGAACTTTGTATTACCTTTCATCAAAACTATTTACATTTGCAAACATTTCATCATATTTTAGCTTATCATTCTCCTATTTCCAGTTGATCACAACTTCACATTTCACCATTTTGCATTAAAAAGAATTTGCATTGCATAAGAATTTTATTACATTTCATTACACATTTCAGTTCAACTTCACTGCCTCCAAATTCGTCATCAACTTTTCCTTCATCAATCACGACCTCCTCCATCACTAACTCCTCTGCTTCACCATCCTACAAAACCTCTCAAACAACATCCATCCACAAACTGCACTGCCACCATACATTGCACCACTTCCATCAACTGCTCCATACTTCAACACTACAACCACCCAAAAACTGCACATTCCTCACTCATTACCACTTCCTGCCACTGTCCAACTACAACTCCATCACAGTGCATCTTCAAACCACCAGTAACATAAGAACATCACAGTGCAACTTCCCCCATCTCTGTCACAGTTCATCGAACCAAATTCCCACTGCCACTACCTACTACTTTTGTCAAAATTTCCTACATCTACACCCTCGTTACAAACTTCCCCTACCTTGTACTCCTTCAGCTGTTTCAAACCAACTCACCACAATAACATCAACCAGCAACCCGAAATCACTTCATCAAACCCGAACTCTACTCTGACCACCCAAGCGCCTTTAACTTCTCCTACACCCTACCTGAATTGTACCACTAACCAACTCCTAAAACCCAAAACAACCCAACTCATCATCATAATTGCAACCTCATTAGCAAAACAACAACCTCATCACTGCTCATAACCGTAACTACTCAACCAACCACCTCACTCAACCATCATTCGTCCTGTTACTCCTCGCTCCTAGTTTCACCACCACATAACCAATACATCACCTGCACTTCTCGACCATATTCAAACGCCTATCAAACCTAACCATTGCCATAATCTTTTACAATCACCCAATCATCCACGCAAACTCCTTTATACAACAAATACCGCGAATCCAAGTTCCTCAACCAGCAAATCACGACACTCGCGATCTCATCCAAACCTAAAACAACAACGACCCCACAACCACAAACGCGAACTTTCAAACTCCAACAAATCCCCGAAATCAATGCCCCCTCAAATCCAACACCACAATCGAAACTTGAAACCAATTTCCCCAAAACTGCAGCTAATTCATGATTACAAAAAATCACAATTTTGATTTGAGCCGATTTAAGTTCGGGTGTGTATAAGATTTTTGTAACAACCCGTATATTTGTACCATTTAAATTGACGATATTCCAACTTGTCAAATTAAATAATACAAAACACGAATCATTAATGGAGTGTGTGTATATATATATATATGAGAATCATCACAGAATCACAGAAATATAACATCAAGAATAGTGCAGCGGAAATACAACATAGTCATAAGAGTAGTTCATGAAGTTATCCATAAATACAACAATGTCTCAGATAAAATAAAATAGAACAACATAGATGTCCAATAGTCCAAATAGAAAGAGCAATACTGATAAGATAAGATAGTGATAGTCTTCGATCTTCAGCTCCAAGTAGAACAGCAACAACAATCCTCAGTCTGATCCGAGCATAAGCATAAACAAACACTCGAATCAGGACATATATTCTTATACAGATAATATGATTCAAATTCAAATAACAATAACTCAAAGATGAATGGAATAACATCTTTAAGGATCCATTAAACTATTTATACATAGTAATGTACGATAGATAGATAATGTCCAACAGTAAAGTAAAATATAAAAATAGTGTTAAGGCGTTACCATTGTCCCGCTTAACACATTTTATACAGCATTATAGACTATACAGCACTGTAAACTCCACCGTAAATTAGTGGGATATCAGGGAGTACTCCATAGGTATAATACAAAACAAAATCGTAGTGGTCGTGTATATGGGAATACAAGTATGACAAGGCACATGAGGCAATACCCAAGATAGTGAAACTACCGTTTGTCTGATTCGGACTGGTGAGAATGCATCGCCGCAACGATCGCAACACCGCGAAACAACACTCCAAATTCAAGGGTGCACACCAATCAATCACAAAGTAAATGAGTAGTTTACGAAGAAGTGTGTTCGCTCGAGGTAGCTAACCCCATTTGGCCAGGCACGGCTCCTGTTTTAGTCATTTCCAATTTGACACAAGTGTCAAGACTATCCATTATCGTTCTCTTTTTTCAGTCATCACGTACGTCAATCCAACCACTTTATTCTGGATCACACTCCGCGTATAGTTATCAAAGTGGTTTTCGATTTAGACAGTGGGTATGTCCCTAACCGATTCCGGTTTCTTTAATAACCTTCGTGATCAATTTACAGATTGGTCGTTTAATATATTTCGAAACCAATTCAATTTCAATTTCAATTATGATTTGTAAATCATCATTTCGTTAGTCTTTCTAAATCAAATTCCAAAATTTACGCTTCATAAATTCACAATTTTATTTTAAAATTTCTATAATTCAATTTCAAGTTCAAATTTAAACAATTCAAATATATACTTAAATTTGAATATAAGTTCCATTCCATATTCATTTAAACTTAATTTTAACGTTCAAATTGATTTAAACTCAATTATTGATTTCATTCGATATTCGTTAATTTAATTATCATTGAAACAATTTCCGTTAAATTTCGAATTCATTAAATTTACTTCTTAAGTTCAACTTCATTTTTAAAGCTTACAAATTAAATTTAAATTAAATTTGTCAAATCCAATTCTTTAAATTTCAAGTCTTCCATTTGTTTCGATAAAACGCATTTTATTTCTTGTAAAAGAAATCTGATTTCATTTACTTATTACCTTAGTTACATTTTCAAATCCAATAAATAAGAACTTAGTTTACTTATTCAAGAGGTTCCATTCACTTAACAAAGAATTCAATTTAAATTAATTATTAAATAATCCAATCTTATCAATTTATCAATAGTTTCATTTCCTTAAATTTTAATCATTTCAAAACTCATTCATTAATTATTTCAAACTTAATTTATTAATATTTTTTTAACTCAATTATTAATAATTTCAAAACTTAATTATTAACAATTTAAAACTTAATTATTAATAATTCCAAACCTTAATTATTAATAATTTCAAACTTATTTGTTTAAAATTGCAAATTAATTAATAATAATCCCAAATTAATTATTACTAATTTCAAAACTTAATTATTAATAATTAAATTTTTCAACAATATTCTTTGTCAATTACGACGTTAATATTTGTTTCAAATTCAAATATTCACATTTACATTCATTCGGGTTTAAATTTCATATTTTATTCAAACCTTGTTATCATTCGAATAAAACTTTAATTTATTTTAAATCAAAACATTGACCAATCGGTTTTAATTTAATTTTCTATCCTAAGTCAAAGTTATTTGGGTATTTATCATTTCAACCCGATTCCATTTCAATTCAAAAATCAAAGCGTACAAAGGGAACTTGCAGTGTGATAGCTGGGATGGTGTCAAAGTAAATAAACAAGCAATAGCATCCATACATAACAATTCAACAATTTATTTAAATAATCCTAAAATAATCGTATTAATTTACATTTGTTGTTTATGCAAATTAATATAATTATTTTTAGAATCTACACTATCATTTCATGTAGATTAAAGATTATTTCATTACGTTTTTTCACTTGTCGTTCAATTTCAATTTCAAGTTTACACTACAACAATTAGTCCAATATACATTCAATGTTTCATAGTGTATTTAACAAATTTCTACGCGTCAATTAACAATTAAAAGGGTCATGTTTAACTAATCAATTTTAACATATGAAGGGGTCAAGTTTAACAAATCAAAGTTCGACGTATATAATCTAATTTAATTTATTAACTATCCTATTTCAAATTTAACTTGCAAATTTTTGTCACTTAACAATAACCATTAACAACCAATTCAATATCATATAGGAATCATTGATCAATTCAAACTTGCATAAGAATATAGTCGTGAAAATTTATTTACCGTTCGTGGATAAGAAAATTGACGGCGAAGCAAAAGAATCACGAATAAAGTCGGTACAACACGAACAACGAACACTGTAATATTGACGAAGGAAACGATATTAATACAATGAACGTCATATATAATTATAAAATTATATAACTGCGCTTACCGGTAACGAAGGAAAGAACGAAGGCTGAGAGATTGATGCTGCTGCGAAAAAAACTTAGTCGGTTGCTGCAACAACAGGGAAAAAGAAAACGGTTACTATTTACTCAACAAATCGATACCGTTCAATTTCATTTTCTTTTTTTTTTCTTTTTTTTTCTTCTTTTTCCTTTTTTTTAATAGTAACACGCATACTTTTATGCGCACATATTTTCACTCAGCTAAACAACACAACACGCATGCATCCCAGCAACCACACACGCACGCAACACGTACACGGCCCAGTTCATATTTAATTTTTTTTATAAAACACACACACACAACAAAGCAAAGCAACACAAAGCACAACACAACACTACACGCAACAACACTACACACGCACACACAAACCACACACGCATGCAATCCTTCATCAATTTTTTTTATAAACAAAACACACACGCACTAGAACTCAACACCACAACACACATGACCTACTGGAACACATGCACGCATACATCATCCATACACACGCAACCCATACACGCCCAGATTTATGCACTGGTCCATTTGCACTCTTTTTTTTATTTTATTACAAGCCGAGGCCCCCAAAGCAACCACTCACGCACACACGTACAACCTATATACACGCACACTCACTACACACAACGCACACAGTATGACACATAATCACGCACGCATGGGTTTCCATGCACACACCCGTGCAACAACGTGTACAATTTTCCTTTTCAACTTTCTTTCTTTGTTTTTTTTTCTTCTTCGGCTGAAACAAAAAAATGCAACAAGCCCTTTTCTTCATCACTATGTACCCATTCTTTGCCTTTTTTCATTTTGCAGAAAACGAATGAGAAGAAAAAAGATGGGAGAGGGTGTGGTGTGCGCATGAGGTCTGGAGGCAACTGGATGGTCGGCGTGAGATGGGGTGGTATCTGTTGAGGGTGGAGATACTTGTGGGATGGAGTGCGTGTTGCTTACTTGTTTCGGCCGTCCACCTTTTTTTTTTTACTTACAGAAAGAAATATGGAGAAGAAGAAAGGAGGAGAGATGTGGCGTTACCTGAAGCTCGTGGGTTTGGAAGTGGAAACAATGAATTGCGAATGGACCGAAATGTTTTCTTTTTAACAGTAAATAAATTTTTGTTGAACTACGAAAAGTCACGTATATTCCCAAGCCAACTTCTACCTTCCAACTAACTTATTAATTACCAGTTGAGATTATATTTTCAAATTCCTAGTGGAAACGGGCTAAAGAATTTGGGCTGAAGTTGTTTTAACCGGTCCGTCCGGCACGGTTAAATTAACGCGACTATTTTACGTCGGACTCCGATTAGCACGAATAAATATACCGTTTTGATCAGTGCGACGACGCGCTTCCAACGGTACACAGATTATTACGATACAATGGTTTTATAAAAATTCGAATTTACACCGCTTAAGTTATACGATTTGCAAAACAATTTAAACGGAACAGGCGATGACAGTTTTTGACAAACGAATTACATAATCTTGATCAGAATAATTTTTACAACATAACCGTGTAAAAAAATATGGATTTGAAAGATAAATTTTGCGCAGCTTTATATGGACTGATATACAGTAAAACGCGAACGAAGTTTACTGTAATATTTTACGACGAAACTTTTTCTATACTCATATCTAACTAGACGTATCTTATAAATAAAGTTTTGATGTAAATTGAGATTATTTATAAATTTTCAAAATTTTATATTAAAATGATGGATTTAAAATTTTAAACTGGGTCGGAAATTCAGGGTCGTTACAATTTCCCCCACTCAAAACTTTTCGTCCTCGAAAAAGAACGAGATGAGTGAAGTAGGAATGAAGTAAACAAAAAAGCTAAGATTGATTTTAAGAAAATTTGAATAATACCTGAAATTAGTAATTCGGGGTTTGAATCCCGAATATTATCCTCAGTCTCCCATGTGCAATCTCGCATATCTGTACTCCATTGGACTTTGACGAGATTTACCGACTTCCTTCTGACTTGCTTTGTCTCACGATCAACTATCCGAAGTGGCTTTCGCTCAATAGTCAAGTCAGGCTCAATAACTATCTCTTCCAACTGAGCAGTGGGAATAGTCATAGATGGATCGTGCACAACTTTACGAAGATGTGAGACGTGGAACACATTGTGCACACCGGCAAACTTCTTTGGTAATGCAACTTTATATGCCAATGTTCCGACTCTTTCCGTAATCTCAAACGGACCAACAAATCTCGGAGTTAGCCTCCCTTTCCTTCCAAATCGAACAATATTCTTCAAAGGCGACACTTTCAGAAATACTTTGTCTCCTACACTGAATTCGAGATCCCTTCTCCTTCTGTCAGCGTAGCTCTTCTATCTATCCTGTGCCGTCTTTATCTTCTTCCTGATTTCTTCGACCTTTTCGGAAGCTTCCATAATTATTTCTGGACCAAGCACTAATCGATCACCCGACTCGATCCAACAGGCTGGCGATTTGCACGGCCGTCCATATAAGGCTTCGAACGGTGCCATACCAATGCTTGCCTAATTTATTAAATATGATTAATTCAAATTC
The DNA here is from genome assembly GCA_030765085.1 of Allium cepa. Lineage (NCBI taxonomy): Eukaryota > Viridiplantae > Streptophyta > Magnoliopsida > Asparagales > Amaryllidaceae > Allium > Allium cepa. The sequence continues at coordinate 151,898,154 of CM060939.1, forward strand.
AAATATACTTTTCAAATTTGAAATTCAATTTTTTTACCTGGTAACTATTATTATAAGTGAATTCAACCAAATGAAGATGGTCTTCCCATGATCCACCAAAGTCAATAATACACGCTCGGAGAAGGTCTTCTAAGATCTGATTCACCCTCTCAGTTTGGCCATCTGTCTGAGGATGGTATGCTGTGCTCAGATTCAGTTTGGTGCCCAAAGTATCCTGAAATGCTTTCCAGAATTTACTGGTGAAAATAGGATCTCGATCACATATGATACTGGATGGTACACCATGAAGTTTAACAACTTCTCTCATGTATATCTCGGCCAAACTTGAAGCAGTACGAGTGGACTTGACTGGAATAAAGTGAGCGGACTTCGTTAGTCTATCGACAATCACCCATATGCCTTCGTTACCCTTTCTAGTCCTTGGCAATCCATCAATAAAGTCCATAAAAATCTGCTCCCACTTCCATCCTGGAATCTCTAGTGGCTGAAGCAAACCTGCTGTCTTTTTGTGGTCAGCTTTAACTTATTGGCAAGTTGTGCATCTACTAACATAGGTAGAAATATCACACTTCATCCCACTCCACCAATATAACTTCTTCATATTCTGGTACATTTTAGTAACACCGGGATGAAATGAAAGCGAAAAGTTATGGTTTTCTCTCAGCACTTCTTACCATAGACCATCAACATTAGGGACACAAATGCGATTATCAATTCTCAAGACTCCGTTACTGTCAACATGTGCACCCAATTTATTGTCAGCATTACCAACTCTACCGAGAACTATTTCTTTGATGCGATAAAGTAAAGTGTCTTCGTATTGCTTGGCTATAATCCAATCCATAAGAACTGGGGAGACGGAAAGCTGGAATAACATTCCTTCAACAAGATTACAACACGCCATTGCTTGGTTTCTGCTCAAAGCATCAGCTGCGGCATTTGCTTGCCTTGGAGTGTAATTAATATCAAGATCATTTGTAGCTAAAAATTCGAGCCATCGAACTTGTCTCTGATTCAAATCCTTTTTTGAGAAGATATATCTCAATGACTTGTGGTTAGTGAATAATTCGAATTTGGTTCCCAATAGATAGTGCCTCCATAGCTTAAGAGTAAATACAACCGCAAAAAGCTCTAAATCGTGAGTTGCATAATTTGCTTCATGGGTCTTTAATTGATGACCCGCATATGCAATAACCTTTCCTTTCTGCATTAAGACTGCTCCAAGACCATCACGACAGACATCTGTATAGACAGTCAATCCTTCGCTACCATCAATAACTGTAAGAACTGGGGCAGATGTCAATCTTTGCTTCATCTTATGCTTCGCACTTTCCACTCCAAATAAATTTCACATTCTTTCTGGTCAGTGCGGTAAGTGGGGCAGCAATACGAGCAAAGTTTTCTTTGAATCTGCGATAATAGCCGGCCAAACCCAAGAAACTGCGGATATCTGTAGGAGTTTTGGGAGTCTCCCAATCCTGTAAATTCCAAAGATTCGAATTTAGATATTGATAAATTTTTTATATAGAATTGACAAGTAAGAATAGAACTTACATTGATTACGGCGATCTTAGCTGGATCGACCGAATCTCATTCTCCGAAACAATATGGCCAAGAAAACGAACTTCATCTCGCCAAAAGTGGCATTTCGAAAACTTGGCTTTAAGCTGGTGTCTGCGAAGAGTTTCAAGAAAAAAAGCCAAATGTGACCTATGCTCTTTCTCATCTTTAGAGAAGACGAGAATATCATCGATGAAAACAAGAACGAACTTGTTAAGAACATCCCGGAAAACTCTATTCATCAAGTCGACGAAATAAGCTGGAGCATTAGTGAGACCGAACGGCATAACTAGCCATTCATAGAATCCGTTTTCAGTGCGGAATGCTGTTTTAGGAATACTATCCTCAGCGATTCTGAGTTGATGAAAGCCGGTAGCCAAATCAAGTTGAGAAAAGACTTTAGCTCCATGAAGCTGGTCGAATAGATCGTGGCATCAGGTACCTGTTCTTGTGTGTGAGCTTGTTTAGCTCTCTATAGTCCACACACATTCTGAGTGAGCCCTCATATTTGGTGACAAATACAACTGCAACACCCCATTCTGAATGACTGTGCCGAATCAAGCCTTTAGAAAATAAATCTTCAATTTGAAAATTCAATTCTTCCTTTTCTTTAGGAGCCATTCTCCTTGGAGGGAGAACTACTGGTCGTGCACAAGGAATAAGGTCAATGCGGAATTCGATCTCCCGCGGAGGTGGTAGAGAATTGACTTCTCCAAATACATCAGAAAAGAATTGAACTACTAGAGTGGAGCTAAGTTCATTTGAATGAGAATCAAGAGAAAATATAAAACTCCCAGCATATTCTTGTGGTGATTTTCCTTTAATGACTAAAGGCATACTCTTGTCGTCAATAAGAGAGACGGTTCGAACTTTGCATGAGATAACGGCATCGAACTTTCGCAGCCAATCAATGCCTAATAGTATATCGAATGCCTCGAATCCAAGGACATAAAAATCCCAAGTAAAACGGTGAATGCCATGCATAAATGTGACATATTTGCAAACCCATTTGAGGTTAGCGGGCCCTCCAATAGGGTTAGATACACATAAGGAAATAGATGCAAGAGTGGGTTCCAAACCAAGCTTATTACATAAATCAATAGATATGAAGCTGTGTGTTGCACCGGTGTCAAATAGAACTCTAACAGGCAAGGTATGCAACATAAAAGTACTTTGCAAAGTACCTTGATTATCAGGAACTTCCGAGGCAGGTGTGGAAAGAGCAAAGACTCCTGATGGTGTACCTCTCTTCTGTGTTGGGCAGTCTTTCTTGAAGTGTCCAGGTTGTAAGCAGATACGACACACATCCCTCCTAGTCATCTGTGTCGGTGGCGGAACAGCTGCGCCTTTTGGAGATGGGCAGCTACTAGCATAATGACCTTTTTGGTTGCAGTTGAAGCAAGTAATAGATGATATGTCAATGGGCTTCTTCTGAGAATAGCCAAGCCCGGACTTCTTCTGCCAGTTCTTCTTCTGTTGCTCAAAATTTGGCTTCCTCTTCCCAGTATGACTAGAGGATGGCTGAGTAGCTGGAGCCTTAGTGACTGATGTTCCCTTTGGCTTTCCCTCATATCGAAGAGCAGAATCCATCAACTCAGTGAAAGTTCCATGGACATGAGCCGTGAGGAGCTCGTAATACTCAGGGCGCACGCCATGTATGAACTTCTCATTCTTAAGCAGAGGTGTATCGATCAAGCCAGGTCCGAACTTAGATAGTTCGTTGAATTTCCTTTCATACTCAGTGAAGGTCATGTTGCCTTGCTTGAGATCCATAAAAGACCGATAGAGTTGGGCCTTCCCAGCAGCTGGCATCCACTGAGCCATAAAGGAATCCCTATTTACAAGTGATATGAAAACGAGTCAAAATTTGACGAGATAAAAGAAATTTTATTTAGATGAAATTTTAAACAGATTACTACCTAAACTGGGCCCAAGTGATGGTTTCCTCGTCAGTATGAGAAGTGACTGACTCCCACCAATCCTGTGCAGCATCCTGAAGCTGCCAAGCGGCCAACTTACGCTTCTAGGTGTCTGTGATCACCAAGCCAGCAAAGATCCTCTCCAAACTCTTTAGCCATTGCTGTGCTTCGATGGTACTCTCGGAGCCAGTGAATTTGACTCCGCCAAGCCGAGTGTACTCCTTGCTGAGAGTGGAGAATCTGACCGCGGGAGCTAGGGCATGTGGTTCGGGAGCGTTTCCCCTACCCCTGCCTCTAACATTTCTTCTGGTAGCCATCTTGGAATACCAAAAGTGATTTTAGAATCAAAGATAGAAATTTATGGAAGTTAAAGAAATTCAAATCGAATGAATTCAATAAGAAGATTGGAATCAAATGATATGGATTCTGAAATGATTCTCCTTATTCTAGGGTATGTTTACCTATCTCTAATGAGCTATAAACTCCATGGGCTAAGGTTATCGAGAACCAAAGCTCTGATACCAACTGAAACAACCCGTATATTTGTACCATTTAAATTAACGATATTCCAACTTGTTAAATTAAATAATACAAAACGCGAATCATTAATGGAGTGTGTGTGTATATATATAAATGAGAATCATCACAGAATCACAGAAATATAACATCACAGAATAGTGCAGCGGAAATACAACATAGTCATAAGAGTAGTTCATGAAGCTACCCAGAAATACAACAATGTCTCAGATAAAATAAAATAGAACAACATAGATGTCCAATGGTCCAAATAGAAAGAGCAATACTGATAAGATAAGATAGTGATAGTCTTCAGTCTTCAGCTCCAAGTAGAACAGCAACAGCAATCCTCAATCTGATCCGAGCATAAGCATAAATAAACACTCGAATCAGGACATATATTCTTATACAGATAATATGATTCAAATTCAAACAACAATAACTCAAAGGTGAATGGAATAACATCTTTAAGGATCCGTTAAACTATTTATACATAGTAATGTACGATAGAAAGATAATGTCCAACAGTAAAGTAAAATATCAAAATAGTGTTAAGGCGTTACCATTGTCCTCCTTAACCCATTTTATATAGCATTATAGACTATACAGCACTGTAACTCCACTGTAAAGTAGTGGGATATCAAGGAGTACTCCATAGGTATAATACAAAAAAAAATCGTAGTGGTCGCATATATGGGAATACAAGTATGACAAGGTACATGAGGCAATACCCAAGGTAGTGAAACTACCGTTTGCCTGATCCGGACTGGTGAGAATGCATCGCCGCAACGATCGTAACACCGCGAAACAACACTCCAAATTCAAGGGTGCGCACCAATCAATCACAAAGTAAAGAAGTAGTTTACGAAGAAGTGTGTTCGCTCGAGGTAGCTAACCCCATTTGGCCCGGCACGGCTCCTGTTTTAGTCATTTCCAATTTGACACAAGTGTCAAGACTATCCATTATCGTTCTCTTTTTTCAGTCATCACGTACGTCAATCCAACCACTTTATTCTGGATCACACTCCGCGTATAGTTATCAAAGTGGCTTTCGGTTTAGACAGTGAGTATGTCCCTAACCGATTCCGGTTTCTTTAATAACCTTCGTGATCAATTTACAGATTGGTCGTTTAATATATTTCGAAACCAATTCAATTTCAATTTCAATTATGATTTGTAAATCATCATTTCGTTAGTCTTTCTAAATCAAATTCCAAAATTTACGCTTCATAAATTCACAATTTTATTTTAAAATTTCTATAATTCAATTTCAAGTTCAAATTTAAACAATTCAAATATATACTTAAATTTGAATATAAGTTCCATTCTATAGTCATTTAAACTTAATTTTAACGTTCAAATCGATTTAAACTCAATTATTGATTTCATTCGATATTCGTTAATTTAATTATCATTTAAACAAGTTCCATTAAATTTCTAATTCATTAAATTTACTTCTTAAGTTCAACTTCATTTTTAAATCTTACAAATTAAATTTAAATTAAATTTGTCAAATCCAATTCTTTAAATTTCAAGTCTTCCATTTGTTTCGATAAAACGCATTTTATTTCTTGTAAAAGAAATCTAATTTCATTTACTTATTACCTTAGTTACATTTTCCAATCCAATAAATAAGAACTTAGTTTACTTATTCAAGAGGTTCCATTCACTTAACAAAGAATTCAATTTAAATTAATTATTAAATAATCCAATCTTATCAATTTATCAATAGTTTCAATTCCTTAAATTTTAATCATTTCAAAACTCATTCATTAATTATTCCGAACTTAATTTATTAATAATTTTTTAACTTAATTATTAATAATTTCAAAACTTAATTATTAACAATTTAAAACTTAATTATTAATAATTCCAAACCTTAATTATTAATAATTTCAAAGTTATTTGTTTAAAATTCCAAATTAATTAATAATAATCCCAAATTAATTATTACTAATTTCAAGACTTAACTATTAATAATTAAATTTTTCAACAATATTCTTTGTCAATTACGACGTTAATATTTGTTTCAAATTCAAATATTCACATTTACATTCATTCGGGTTTAAATTTCATATTTTATTCAAAACCTTGTTATCAGTCAAATAAAACTTTAATTTATTTCAAATCAAAACATTGACCAATCGGTTTTAATTTAATTTTCTATCCTAAGTCAAAGTTATTTGGGTATTTATCATTTCAACCCGATTCCATTTCAATTCAAAAATCAGAGCATACAAAGGGAACTTGCAGTGTGATAGCTGGGATGGTGTCAAAGTAAATAAACAAGCAATAGCATCCATACATAATAATTCAACAATTTATTTAAATAATCCCGAAATAATCGTATTAATTTACATTTATTGTTTATGCAAATTAATATAATTATTTCTAGAATCTACACTATCATTTCATGTAGATTAAAGATTATTTCATTACGAGTTTTCACTTGTCGTTCAATTTCAATTTCAAGTTTATACTACAACAATTAGTCCAATATACGTTCAATGATTCAAAGTGTATTTAACAAATTTCTACGTGTCAATTAACAATTAAAAGGGTCAAGTTTAACTAATCAATTTTAACATATGAAGGGGTCAAGTTTAACAAATCAAAGTTCGATGTATATAATCCAATTTAGTTTATTAACTATCCTATTTCAAATTTAACTTGCAAATTTTTGTCACTTAACAATAACCATTAACATCCAATTTAGTATCACATAGGAATCATTGATCAATTCAAACTTGCATAAGAATATAGTCGTGAAAATTTATTCACCTTTCGTGGATAAGGAAATTGACGGCGAAGCAAAAGAAGCACGAATAAAGTCGGTAAAACACGAACAACGAACACTGTAATATCGACAAAGAAAACGATATTAATACAATGAACATCATATATAATTATAAAATTATATAACTGCGTTTACCGGTAACGAAGGATAGAACTAAGGCTGAGAGATTGATGCTACTGCGAAAGAAACTTAGTCGGTTGCTGCAACAACAAGGAAAAAGAAAACGGTTACTATTTACTCAACAAATCGATACCGTTCAATTTCATTTTCTTTTTTTTTCTTTTTTTTCTTCTTTTTCCTTTTTTTTAATAGTAACACGCATACTTTTATGCGCACATATTTTCACTCAGCTAAACAGCACAACACGCATGCATCCCAACAACCACACACGCATGCAACACGTACACGGCCCAGTTCATATTTAATTTTTTTTTATAAAACACACGCACACAACAAAGCCAAGCAACACAAAGCACACACAAAGCACAACACTACACGCAACAACACTACACACGTACACACAAAACACACACGCATGCAATCCTTCATAATTTTTTTTTATAAACAAAACACACACGCACTAGAACTCAACACCACAACACACGTGACCTACTGGAACACATGCACGCACACATCATCCATACACACTCAACACATACACGCCCAGATTCATGTACAGGTCCATTTGTGCTTTTTTTTATATTACAAGCCGAGACCCCTAAAGCAACCACTCACGCACACACGTACAACCTATATACACGCACACTCATTACACACAACGCACACAGTATGACACATAATCACGCACGCATGGGTTTCCATGCACACACCCATGCTACAACATGTACACTTTGCCTTTCCTACTTTCTTTCTTTTTCTTTTTTTCTTCTTCGACTGAGACAAAAAAAATGCAACAAACCCTTTTCTTCATCACTATGTACCCATTCTTTGCTTTTCTTCATTTTGCAGAAAGAAGAATGAGAAGAAAAAAGATGGGAGAGGGTGTGGTGTGCGCATGGGGTCTGGAGGCAACTGGATGGTCGGCGTGAGATGGGGTGTATCTGTTGAGGGTGGAGATACTTATGGGGTGGAGTGTGTGTTGCTTACTTGTTTCGACCGTCCACTTTTTTTTTCTTTTTTTCTTTACTTACAGAAAGAAATATGGAGAAGAAGAATGGAGGAGAGATGTGGCGCTACCAGAAGCTCGTGAGTTTGGAAGTGGAAACAGTGAATTGCAAATGAACCGAAATGCTTTCTTTTTAATAGTAAATAAATTTTTGTTGAATTACGAAAAGTCACATATATTCCCAAGCCAACTTCTAGCTTCCAACTAACTTATTAATTACCAGTTGAGATTATATTTTGTGGAAACGGGCTAAAGAATTTAGGTTGAAATTAGTTTAACCGTCCGTCCGGAACGGTTAAATTAACGCGACTATTTTACGTCGGACTCCGATTAGCACGAATAAATATACCGTTTTGATCAGTGAGACGACGCGCTTTTAACGACCTGTAAATTTCGACAATTTATTTTGTTTATTTAATAGGATTTTTGTAATTTATTTTAGTAGAAACAATAAAGGGGATAAATAAATGTTAAAATGAAGGCTAAAATAAATTATGTAAATGGTGATTTAAAACCTATTTATAGAAATTTGAATAAAATCCAAATGAATTAAGTAGAAAAAGGATTCTTACCTGGATATAAAATTTAATATGAGAAATTTATGAAAATATTAAATTGATTTAATGCAATAAAAGAGTGTAAACGATAATTGGAATAAATTAAGGAGTGTTATTGCAAGTTAATAATTTACGACTTGAATGAAATTCCAATTCATTAAAAGCATTTGAATGTTATGATTTGATTTTAAATGGAATATGAGAAAAACAAATGTAAGGATTTGATTAATATATATGTTATTTGTTCAGGGTATTGAAAAAATTGGGAATCCAATTGTAATTAATGGTAATAATGTTGGTATTAGCTAATAAATTAAATTTCAATGCAATACCCATAAATGAATGTAATGAAAAGAATGTATGAAAATGTATACTAGGTTATTTATCAAATAGAAGGAAAGAAAAGTAAATATCGAATTGATTGATGAATAAATATGCATTAAATAGAAATTGAATGTAAAGTTAATGGTAATTGTATAAAATCAGTATAAGATAATGAATTGCAATAATTGTGGGTTGATAATAAGGTGTGAATGGGAAAGTGATTGTTATATTAATTGAATGAAATTCAAATTTGATGGGAAAGGTAAATGGGTATTTGGTAATAAATTTAAAACGGGCTTAAATAGTGAATTTATCTAATTAATATATACTGAATAAAAACCTATACCTGTAAATATTTATAATATTTGAGTGGAAATAACAAACTTATAAATGTGGGATTGAGAGTTTTACAACAATTATTATGAGTTATATACTTAGTTCGTTCTATTAAATCAGAAACCGTCACAATAAATATAAATTTAATGTTATGCAGTTGAGATAAACAATTGGAAAATGTTAAAGTATCTGGATATATATACTAAAATAAATGGTACCCAGGATGGTATTATGATAAATAGTGAATTTAAGAATAGGAATCAGGATTTATTTATTTATATGGAAACTTAAAGTCTAATAATTGAATTTTATTGAAATTAAAGGAGATTGAATATAGTTAAATAATTCATTATTTGAAATGAAGATAATGTGAGAAATTTGTGTGATAATTTGGAATCCAATTTTAAATCCATATGTTGACAGGAATGAATGGAATACTAATTTAATTATTTAACTAAACGGAATTTTGGGATATTATTTATAATTTGGAAATTTAATGAAATTAAGGATTAATATTGAAATTTATAATTTACCTTCTTTAAATTTGACATCTAAACTTGTTGGAATTTTTTTTAAATGATTAATAATTTTTAAAGGTGATAAAATGAGTCAATTTTAGAATCTAAATATAAAATTTCGATTTATTTACTAATTCTTAATTTATTTAACTAATATAAAAATAGCCATTTTGGTCACGGACTCGGATTTCGACGAAACCAGTTTCGTCGGATCCGTATCAGTGAATTATTGTAGGGTTTTAAGTTTTGTAGCGATCGGAGTTGTCATTTGATCGTACGAACGTGAAACGCCTTGAAATCGATTAAATTGAAATCAATTTTAAAATATTATTTTCAACATAACTTCTTCATACGATGGAATTTGGACGTGAAACCTTTTCCATCGCGTTCAGAATATGTTAAAACACCTATTGTGATATATGGGTTGACCCAATTTTGTTCCGAGGTCAGAACGGGCTTTTTTGGGCCACGTTAGCGTTAGCACGTTTGTTTATCGGATCCATCTACTCTATTTCTAACCTACCTATATAAACCCAGTTATAAACCCTAGCCTCCGTCTAATTTCATTTGTCTGTACGTATATCTCAACACTCTCCTCCTCAATGGCAAACAACATAATTTCAGATCCAATTACAATCCAAAATCAAATTCAAAATTAAAAGTTCTCAGAAAATTCCGAAAAAATTATATGTTGATGATCTCGACTAGCGTAATTCACTGGTGGTATTAGTTTTTCCATTCAATGCCGCGTTTACCCAGAAAAAAATTGAAACAGTTCGCGGCCGTTCGTTGGTGTTCAACGATCGTCATCCGATCGACAAATCAACTTAGGGGTTGTGTAGAGAGTGCTGTGGGGAGTGCATCAGTGTCATGGGTTTGGGTTTTTAACAGCTGGATGAGGAGTAAAAATTTGATTAGGGTTGCAAAGTAGGGCGGCAGCTGCGTCGTTTCAGGGTCGAGATGGCACCGGATCTTGGTAGCATGGGGTCAGGTGGTAGAGCACATCGTGGTGATTCGAACGGCGGTCATGCCGTGGGCCATAGTGGAGTATGGAAGAGGAAATCCGTGGTCAACGCGTGGTATTTTGGTTCGGCTAGGAAGAGCGAAGTTTGAGTGCGCGTTCTGGAAATCGCGTGCGGCAAGGGAAAGATGACGTGGCAAGTTCTGTAGGGTTAGGTTATTTGTTTTTATTTTTATTTAATTTGATTTCAACTCGTTTCATCTTAATAACTTTCTCATACTTTATCTGTTTCACGCGAATTTTTTTGATTAGGATCGTATTTAAATTTCGGACGTTTTGATACTAGTTTGGACAGATTTGGAGACCGTTGAATTTTTGGGTTTAAATCGGATTTAAATTCGATTTAAATTCAAAAGGTGAGTGTTTTAACCCACTCACGATTTCTAAAATTTCTTATGTTTGTTAAATTGATTTTTGATGTGTTTAAAATTTTATTATAGCTGTTTGGTATATATTTCATCAATTTCTCAATTAAATTGCATTCATTTAATTTACGCGTTATTTAATTCATTATTTCATATTTAACTGCCAGTTAAATTATATTTATTTTGCATATAAACTGCTAATTAACAGTTATTAAATTTATTTGAGTATAAACTGAAATTGATACCGGTTATTTATCACCTATTATATATTGATGTTTGTTTAAATTGGATGATGATTATAATTAATGATTGATGATTGATGTTTGGTGAATGGATGATGTGTACTATATTTTAAAATCTGCAAGTTATCATGTATTTCATTTATTCGGGATTGCGGTTTGAAATGATATTGTAACGATCTCGAATTTTATTAAGCTTAAATTGATAATTTAATTTTATTTTTGAATAAAATTTGTGAAATAATTGGTAATTAATATAAAATTTTAGTTAAATTTTAGATAATCGAGAATTAATTTGGATATTTGAAAATGAACATGTTTATAAAATAGTTTGAAATAATTTTAAGTAAATTAAGTATTTAATAATATAAGTTTAAAAAAATAAAGGAAAGGTAAGATTTTAAATATTTGTTTAAGTATAAAAGTGTGTTTATACTTGAGTTAAAATTTTATAAAACAAATAACTGTAACTAAGGCATAATAAATAAAGTATTCAAACATAACTAAAAGTATGCTTATAAAATGAAAGGGAGATGTGCCAGGCTTTGTATATTTGTAGTTGTAAATAAAGTATGTTGTTAAGCAAGTATATTTGTACAAGAGATAAATATAAGCTAGGCAAAATGAGTGGAGAATGTAACCTGTAAGTGGTTATATGAAACAAAATAAAGTGTTGCCAGCAAAAACAAAGAGATGCAAGGCAAGTATGAACACATATGAAAGTAGCTTGCAAATTAAAGTAAGTAGGAACATAAAGTACAATACTATATTAAACAATAACCAATAACTAAAATAACAAATATATCTACAACAAAGTACATATAAGAAAATAGGCTGTAAACAAAAAAAAAGGGGAAGTAAGGCAATGTAATTAATGCAAGATCCTCTTTAGTACACAATATATATTCATTTGTTACCAAGCTAGATACATCAGCCGCTATAGCCACCAAACATAAAATTATCAGCCGAGATTTGTTAATCCAACAAAGAAAATCTCTAATATATGGTACAACAAGATATTGATACCCTGTACAATATTGTCACCTGTACAAGCATCTTTAGCCATGCTTTGCATTGTTCAAATCATACATCATCTTCTTATACCTAGTTCATTCATTTAAAGCAAATCCGAAAAAAAAGAAAAAAAAAACAAAGATTATCAACAATTTCAACTTCAACAAAACAAAGAAGCAATGTTTCCAATGATTCAGACCTGAAGCATTTCAGATTATCAAACTCTAGTTTGCAAAAGCATTTCCAGTTTCAAGCCTGAGTCTCCTCTGTTTAATCAATACACAGGTGAGTAACAAACTTTTAAAACAGAATAAAGGTTTATAACTTGATGTTGTTATGTATACATGTTGCTTATGATCTATTTGTTAATGTATGAATGGATGTATGTGTGCAGAAATCTTGATATGCCTGATGTTGAAGTTTAGAACCCTATTTGTTGTTAACTTACAGATATAAGCTTTGTTTATAAATCAAATTCTCTAGGACCATTATGTATTAAATCTTAAGTATGGAGAAAAAAAATGGATCTGTTATCCTTTTGATTTAAATTTAAAAATAGGTTTGGATTAAAACATATTTGGTTAGGCTCTGTTAAACATAAACAGGTAGTAAGTGTTGAAAATAATCAAAATTAAATTGTCAAAAATTCAGAGATTCAGGGTTCGGAAGCAAAAGCCAAAATCAAAACAAGATTTTTGAAACTGAAATTTGGATTTTTAAATGAAACTTTAGTTGTACATTGCTGTGATAAGCAGAATTGGGTTTTTGGGTTATAGCTCATGATCTATGATCTCGGGAAGGTCGGGGGTGTTTCTATTGTAAGGTGATCGATCAATAATACTTGGAAAAATATTGTATCAATGATTTATACATTGAGGAATTTGGAATCGAGGATTTAAATTTCTAAACCTAGTTTTACTGAAGGTTGGGTTTTCGCTTCGTTCATCATCTAGGGATGATCGAGTGCGATGCGACTCGGGGAGGTGGAAAAGGGATGTTAGTCGAAGACGACGCCGGAATTTTAGGCGTCTCCGGTGAAGTGAGCGGTGGAGGCGATGTGGTTTTGTCATTTGGGTTGAGTGTAGTAGGGTGGATCGAACTGTTAGATTTCGAATCGAAATTTGAGAAGGCGAATCGAGTTTGTTTTTCAAATGGAGGGTGATATCGTGACTTGTTGGAGGTGCGGAAGTTCGCCAGAACGTTGGCGATGGGTTGTGCACGTGTACGACGTGGGTGATGGTGTCAGAGCGTTCGACCGGGAAGAACTCGAGAGGGCGATCGAGTAAAATAGGTGTTGGCTCGAGTCTTGTATCGGGTCGAACGCGAGTATATAGCAGTTTTGAAATGTTGAGGGAAAAACAAGTTTTTGAAAAAAAAAACGGACAAGTACAGGGAGAAGAAGTAGGAAGGTTTTTAGTTAAGTTTTGATTTAAAACTTATGAAGAAAGTTGGATAATGTAAAGTGTTTAATCAATTTAGGTAAGTAAATTTAAAAATATAATTAATTTATACTTGTAATTTAATAAATAACTTAAGGTTAAATAAATTTGTAATTAGAAGTTGATAATTATAATCTCGTGTTTAATCAATTTAAACTTAAAATTTTAATTAAATTTCTTAAAGTTATATAAATAAATAATAGTTAACAAATTAAGGAATAAATTAAGGATAATTAATATGGTTAATAAATTAAAGCAATTAATTTGAAGATAATTAATCAAAGATTAATTAATTAATGTAAATGGTTAGGGATGATCACTTATTGGAATTTTATTAAAGTAAATGGTAATTAATCAATTAAGGGTTAAATTATTAATTAAAAATAATTAATTAAATGGTGAATTAAATAATTAAAGGTTAATTATTTAATAGTTAAAGGTTGATGAATAATAATTAAAGGTTAATTAATTAATTATTAATGATTAATTAATAAATGATTAAAGAATAATTAATCAAAATGATTTGTAAAATTATTGATGTTAATTAACCAGGATTAGAAATTCATAAGAAATTAATCTGATTTGAATTAATCAGACAATTAACTGACCTTACTTATGAATGTTTGGATTCTATGGAATGTTGAATTGTTTGATATCCCTGATTTGTGATGCTTCGTGATACATCCTGATTTATGTTGTGATCTGTAATTTACTTATCTGTGATATATATCTGTGATCTGTAAATAAACGATAAGCGTTATAGTTAATACCGCTTATCAACTATATTTATGTATTCTGATATGTGATGATTGTATGATGTTGCACTACTGTGTAAAACCCCTAGACTACACTTTTACACACACAAATATGGATTTCACGTGGAAATCGGTTAAGTCACAGATAATTTAAATTTGATGTTTTTGAAATTGAAATTTTAGTTTCAATTGATTTTGAAATTGGAAATTTGGGTTTAAAGTGAAAAGCTTTTGAAATAGAATTTCAATGATAAAACTTATTTTCGAATAACTTGATTAAGTTTTGGAATTTAAATATTTTGATTTAAATTTGAATTCAATACTTGAAATTGAATTCTATGATTTGAAGCTAGGGATTAACGATATTATACTAGTTATATATGAGTCAAACCATTGTTTAAGTATTGTTCTTTTAGGAATTTGAATTAACCCAAAGATTGTAACTTGTATAAATGAAATCGGGTTTTTCCGAAATAAGATTGTTGTTCTAAATGATAAAAAGAACTTTCATAGGAGAAACGAATTTCAAATTGTATTAAAGGGATTTCAAGTTTAAACTGAAATAGTTTTCCAAGTTACAAATGAATATTTGGAAACGAGTTTTTGAAAGAGAATATTTGGGAACGATTTGAAAACTATGAGACAAATCTTTAATTTAAAGATTTAATGAATTAATCCAATTGAAATGGGATTGTTTTGAAATACAAGAATGAATCTTTGAGAAACTGGGTGAACTTTGTGAAATAAATCTTTTTGTTTAAAAAGATTTGAAAATGGTAATTGGTTTAAACCATTTGAAAGAAAGTTTGGAATTATTAAGTTGTGACTTAATTGAAATCCCATATCCATATGTCTTAAATATTGCGCTCACTATTCGGGTTAGCCGGGAAAGGACCTTTGTGTCGTATAACCCATTTCGAACAGTGATACGACGTATGGATTGCATTTGAAGACCGGTGATGAAGACCGGATATTTTCGAAAACGAAAGGGTTTCTTGTCGATTGTCTCTGCACTGGCTGATCCCCGGTATAGTGATCTCCATATGTGATGGGAAATCCAGATGTGATTAGGGATTATCCGGATTGGCAAGGGCTTCTTTGGAAGTGCCTTCGGTTCTGTTCTAAATCCAGAACAGACTTGTATGGATTGTTATGTCTGACATTACAATTTGAGATATAAAGCTGATTTCTTTCAAATATATTTCTGTTGGTGGCGGAGAATTTATTCTCTTAGCTTAACACCCTTCTCTGAGACGTACGAGCTCAGAGGTTATGTAGTTGAAGGTTATCAGCGATATATTCCCAATTTGGTAATGTGACATGCTGAGTGTTGCTGTGAAATGATCATTGTTGATCATTTGTGATATGATCATTTGTTTGATCATTTATCTTTGTGATCATTACTTTGATCATTTGTTGACCCAAAGCATGGCTTTGTACCAAAGCTTGGCTTTGTGGACGAGACTTCGTCAAGCCTCACAACTCGGTAATGGTCAAAACAGGAATCGTGGCAGCAAGGTTTCAGGGATCGCTTCCCTAGGGTAGGACCATTCCTTCTGGAAAGGGGTAGTATCATGGTATGGAGCCCAGATACTTACTCATGTGGATACACTATATCTATTACTGTGTGGTGTTGTTGGAATCGAGGCCTCGTATAAAGGTCCAAAAGGACCGGGGGTGGTATATCTGAGGTTTCTTACTCCCTGGGAAAAGGGTAGCCGGCCTTGTTTGGCAGAGATCCATTTGGGATGCTCGGGGACATCCTTCCAGAGGCGTTCCATTTCGGGGTTTGGGAAGTTCCTTTGCCCGACCATTTGTTGGAAATCCATTCTTCAAATACGTACCTTGTACGGTTTTAGTTGTATTACCTGCCATCTACTTATGGTGGCGCCCCACTGTTTGGATTGTAGCTATAGTAGGCATAGTTCGAAATGTCTATGTTGGCTAAGATTTATATCTTTACTTTCAAAATGATTTTTTACTACACTACGCACTAGTAATAATATCAAATGTTTCTTTTTAATGCGTATCAAGCATCTTTGACTATCATAAGGAGAAATCTCCTCCGATTCTGCGTTTGCATTGTGTGTGTGCGGGAGGCCTTATGGTAGTCTCATCTTCTAAAAAGCATTGCGAATTAATTTTAAAATATTTCGTTGTTTGTTTTTAAAGATAAACTATCTTTGTTACTCGCACCAGTCTTGCTGAGCTTAGGGCTATGTGATGGGGGGTTCTCGCTTCGCGGTTTGGTGGCGAACGGGAGACTCTTGCCCCCACACGTCCTCTTTTAGGGGGTTGGTTAGGCGTAAGCTGAGACAGTCGAGAGGCTGGCCGTAAAAGTAAGTTTGGGATACCTTTGTGAGCCACGGTGGGGCTGGGATGGTTGAAAAGCCTACCGGTTGTGACCGTTGCCGGTGCGTCGTCACATTTGGTATCAGAGCTAAGGTAAAACTTTAGCTCAGGAGTATAACACGTTAAGTAACTCATTATAGATAGGGTGAAGTATCCCTAGAATGAGTGTATCCCAAAGATATTCGTCTGAATGCCTCAGTAAATTCTCTTACTATTCACTGATAGTAAGTATGAGTGCAAGAAGAGAACGAGATAGGGGACATGGAAATACGACTATAATTGGTCAATGCTCTGTAACAACAGTGGAAACAATCTTTCTCTGTCAATCTCCTTTGATTCGTTTTCAAATTCTTTTGATTGCTTCGTGACAGCTCCAGAAGTAGTTCAGTGCGTTGATGCTCTACGAATCGTTGTAGAAATCTTTACTTCGTATTTCATCGGTTTCTTATCAGTTTTGGATTTAAACCTTAATGAATACGAATTTGAAATTAGGAATTTTAAATGAATTAGAAATTTTAAATTGAGTTAAAATTGATTAATGAAATAAAAAGGATAAATATGAATTGTATCGATAAAACGATTTCGTTTAAAACCAAATTTGAAATTCTATTATAATTTCTTGTATCTATTGTTGATAATTCTCATTTGGTAAGCCAAATGTAGAATTGATACCCAGTTTGATCTAAAAAGATATTTCTCTATCTTTGATCTATCTTCGTTATCTCTCTCTGGAGAATTTCGAGGACGAAATTCTTTTTAAGGGGGGAAGTCTGTAACGATCTCAAATTTTATTAAGTTTAAATTGATAATTAAATTTTATTTTTGAATAAAATTTGTGAAATAATTGGTAATTAATATAAAATTTTAGTTAAATTTTAGATAATCGAGAATTAATTTGGATATTTGAAAATGAACATGTTTATAAAATAGTTTGAAATAATTTTAAGTAAATTAAGTATTTAATAATATAAGTTTAAAAAAATAAAGGAAAGGTAAGATTTTAAATATTTATTTAAGTATAAAAGTGTGTTTATACTTGAGTTAAATTTGTATAAAACAAATAACTATAACTAAGGCATAATAAATAAAGTATTCAAACATAACTAAAAGTATGCTTATAAAATGAAAGGGAGATGTGCCAGGCTTTGTATATTTGTAGTTGTAAATAAAGTATGTTGTTAAGCAAGTATATTTGTACAAGAGATAAATATAAGCTAGGCAAAATGAGTGGAGAATGTAACCTGTAAGTGGTTATATGAAACAAAATAAAGTGTTGCCAGCAAAAACAAAGAGATGCAAGGCAAGTATGAACATATATGAAAGTAGCCTGCAAATTAAAGTAAGTAGGAACATAAAGTACAATACTATATTAAAAAATAACCAATAACTAAAATAACAAATATATCTACAACAAAGTACATATAAGAAAATAGGCTGTAAACAAAAAAAGGGGAAGTAAGGCAATGTAATTAATGCAAGATCCTCTTTAGTACACAATATATATTCATTTGTTACCAAGCTAGATACATCAGCCGCTATAGCCACCAAACATAAAATTATCAGCCGAGATTTGTTAGTCCAACAAAGAAAATCTCTGATATATGGTACAACAAGATTTTGATACCCTGTACAATATTGTCACCTGTACAAGCATCTTTAGCCATGCTTTGCATTGTTCAAACCATACATCATCTTCTTATACCCAGTTCATTCATTTAAAGCAAATCCCAAAAAAAAGAAGAAAAAAACAAAGATTATCAACAATTTCAACTTCAACAAAACAAAGAAGCAATGTTTCCAATGATTCAGACCTGAAGCATTTCAGATTATCAAACTCTAGTTTGCAAAAGCATTTCCAGTTTCAAGCCTGAGTCTCCTCTGTTTAATCAATACACAGGTGAGTAACAAACTTTTAAAACAGAATAAAGGTTTATAACTTGATGTTGTTATGTATACATGTTGCTTATGATCTATTTGTTAATGTATGAATGGATGTATGTGTGCAGAAATCTTGATATGCCTGATGTTGAAGTTTAGAACCCTATTTGTTGTTAACTTACAGATATAAGCTTTGTTTATAAATCAAATTCTCTAGGACCATTATGTATTAAATCTTAAGTATGGAGAAAAAAAAATGGATCTGTTATCCTTTTGATTTAAATTTAAAAATAGGTTTGGATTAAAACATATTTGGTTAGGCTCTGTTAAACATAAACAGGTAGTAAGTGTTGAAAATAATCAAAATTAAATTGTCAAAAATTCATAGATTCAGGGTTCGGAAGCAAAAGCCAAAATCAAAACAAGATTTTTGAAACTGAAATTTGGATTTTTAAATGAAACTTTAGTTGTACATTGCTGTGATAAGCAGAATTGGGTTTTTGGGTTATAGCTCATGATCTATGATCTCGGGAAGGTCGGGGGTGTTTCTATTGTAAGGTGATCGATCAATAATACTTGGAAAAATATTGTATCAATGATTTATACATTGAGGAATTTGGAATCGAGGATTTAAATTTCTAAACCTAGTTTTACTGAAGGTTGGGTTTTCGCTTCGTTCATCGTCTAGGGATGATCGAGTGCGACGCGACTCGGGGAGGTGGAAAAGGGATGTTAGTCGAAGACGACGCCGGAATTTTAGGCGTCTCCGGTGAAGTGAGCGGTGGAGGCGATGTGGTTTTGTCATTTGGGTTGAGTGTAGTAGGGTGGATCGAACTGTTAGATTTCGAATCGAAATTTGAGAAGGCGAATCGAGTTTGTTTTTCAAATGGAGGGTGATATCGTGACTTGTTGGAGGTGCGAAAGTTCGCCAGAACGTTGGCGATGGGTTGTGCACGTGTACGACGTGGGTGATGGTGTCAGAGCGTTCGACCGGGAAGAACTCGAGAGGGCGATCGAGTAAAATAGGTGTTGGCTCGAGTCTTGTATCGGGTCGAACGCCAGTATATAGCAGTTTTGAAATGTTGAGGGAAAACCAAGTTTTTGAAAAAAAAACGGACAAGTACAGGGAGAAGAAGTAGGAAGGTTTTTAGTTAAGTTTTGATTTAAAACTTATGAAGAAAGTTGGATAATGTAAAGTGTTTAATTAATTTAGGTAAGTAAATTTAAAAATATAATTAATTTATACTTGTAATTTAATAAATAACTTAAGGTTAAATAAATTTGTAATTAGAAGTTGATAATTATAATCTCGTGTTTAATCAATTTAAACTTAAAATTTTAATTAAATTTCTTAAAGTTATATAAATAAATAATAGTTAACTAATTAAGGGATAAATTAAGGATAATTAATATGGTTAATAAATTAAAGCAATTAATTTGAAGATAATTAATCAAAGATTAATTAATTAATGTAAATGGTTAGGGATGATCACTTAGTGGAATTTTATTAAAGTAAATGGTAATTAATCAATTAAGGGTTAAATTATTAACTAAAAATAATTAATTAAATGGTGAATTAAATAATTAAAGGTTAATTATTTAATAATTAAAGGTTGATGAATAATAATTAAAGGTTAATTAATTTATCATTAATGATTAATTAATAAATGATTAAAGAATAATTAATCAAAATGATTTGTAAAATTATTGATGTTAATTAACCAGGATTAGAAATTCATAAGAAATTAATCTGATTTGAATTAATCAGACATTTAACTGACCTTACTTATGAATGTTTGGATTCTATGGAATGTTGAATTGTTTGATATCCCTGATTTGTGATGCTTTGTGATACATCCTGATTTATGTTGTGATCTGTAATTTACTTATCTGTGATATATATCTGTGATCTGTAAATAAACGATAAGCGTTATAGTTAATACCGCTTATCAACTATATTTATGTATTCTGATCTGTGATGATTGTATGATGTTGCACTACTGTGTAAAACCCCTAGACTACACTTTTACACATACAAATATGGATTTCACGTGGAAATCGGTTAAGTCACAGATAATTTAAATTTGATGTTTTTGAAATTGAAATTTTAGTTTCAATTGATTTTGAAATTGGAAATTTGGGTTTAAAGTGAAAAGCTTTTGAAATAGAATTTCAAAGATAAAACTTATTTTCGAATAACTTGATTAAGTTTTGGAATTTAAATATTTTGATTTAAATTTGAATTCAATACTTGAAATTGAATTCTATGATTTGAAGCTAGGGATTAACGATATTATACTAGTTATATATGAGTCAAACCATTGTTTAAGTATTGTTCTTTTAGGAATTTGAATTAACCCAAAGATTGTAACTTGTATAAATGAAATCGGGTTTTTCCGAAATAAGATTGTTGTTTCTAAATGATAAAAAGAACTTTCATAGGAGAAATGAATTTCAAATTGTATTAAAGGGATTTCAAGTTTAAACTGAAATAGTTTTCCAAGTTACAAATGAATATTTGGAAACGAGTTTTTGAAAGAGAATATTTGGGAACGATTTGAAAACTATGAGACAAATCTTTAATTTAAAGATTTAATGAATTAATCCAATTGAAATGGGATTGTTTTGAAATACAAGAATGAATCTTTGAGAAACTGGGTGAACTTTGTGAAATAAATCTTTTTGTTTAAAAAGATTTGAAAATGGTAATTGGTTTAAACCATTTGAAAGAAAGTTTTGAATTATTAAGTTGTGACTTAATTGAAATCCCATATCCATATGTCTTAAATATTGCGCTCACTATTTGGGTTTGCCGGGAAAGGACCTTTGTGTCGTATAACCCATTTCGAACAGTGATACGACGTATGGATTGCATTTGAAGACCGGTGATGAAGACCGGATATTTTCAAAAACGAAAGGGTTTCTTGTCGATTGTCTCTGCACTGGCTGATCCCCGGTATAGAGATCTCCATATGTGATGGGAAATCCAGATGTGATTAGGGATTATCCGGATTGGCAAGGGCTCCTTTGGAAGTGCCTTCGGTTCTGTTCTAAATCCAGAACAGACTTGTATGGATTGTTATGTCTGACGTTACAATTTGAGATATAAAGCTGATTTCTTTCAAATATATTTCTGTTGGTGGCGGAGAATTTATTCTCTTAGCTTAACACCCTTCTCTGAGACGTACGAGCTCAGAGGTTATTTAGTTGAAGGTTATCAGCGATATATTCCCAATTTGGTAATGTGACATGCTGAGTGTTGCTGTGAAATGATCATTGTTGATCATTTGTGATATGATCATTTGTTTGATCATTTATCTTTGTGATCATTACTTTGATCATTTGTTGACCCAAAGCATGGCTTTGTACCAAAGTATGGCTTTGTGGACGAGACTTCGTTAAGCCTCACAACCCGGTAATGGTCGAAACAGAAATCGTGGCAGCAAGGTTTCAGGGATCGCTTCCCTAGGGTAGGACCATTCCTTCTGGAAAGGGGTAGTATCATGGTATGGAGCCCAGATACTTACTCATGTGGATACACTATATCTATTACTGTGTGGTGTTGTTGGAATCGAGGCCTCGTATAAAGGTCCAAAAGGACCGGGGGTGGTATATCTGAGGTTTCTTACTCCCTGGGAAAGGGGTGGCCGGCCTTGTTTGGCAGAGATCCATTTGGGATGCTCGGGGACGTCCTTCCAGAGGCGTTCCATTTCGGGGTTTGGGAAGTTCCTTTGCCCGACCATTTGTTGGAAATCCATTCTTCAAATACGTACCTTGTACGGTTTTAGTTGTATTACCTGCCATCTACTTATGGTGGCGCCCCACTGTTTGGATGGTAGCTATAGTAGGCATAGTTCGAAATGTCTATGTTGGCTAAGATTTATATCTTTACTTTCGAAATGATTTTTTACTACACTACGCACTAGTAATAATATCAAATGTTTCTTTTTAATGCGTATCAAGCATCTTTGACTATCATAAGGAGAAATCTCCTCCGATTCTGCGTTTGCATTGTGTGTGTGTGCGGGAGGCCTTATGGTAGTCTCATCTTCTAAAAAGCATTGCGAATTAATTTTAAAATATTTCGTTGTTTGTTTTTAAAGATAAACTGTCTTTGTTACTCGCACCAGTCCCATGACTGATCCGGAGTTTATTGTTTCTTTCCTAAACTCTGGATGCTCAAAATTTTCTACACGAGCAGTCTAGAGTTGGGTTTTTCAGATAGTCAGGTTTAGTAGGTTATCTGGAGCTAGTTCAGTCTTTGGATGTGGATGAGACTTGCTTATCTTTGTGCATCGTTATTGGGAGTTCGTGCTACTGCTGGAGTTCTTCCTTGAAGACTATCTTAGAGTTATATTGTTCCGCTGCTAGATGTTATCTATTTTTCTTTTCCGCTGCTATTTTCTTGTATCATATCTCTGATGTATATTGATATTCATTGTATCACTCTGTTGTATCAGATATTGTATATCAATGTATTATTCTTCTTTTCCACTGTATTGTTTACTTAATGTTGTTATAAGCTCCGGCGAATCGGATTTGAACGGTCGAATCTATGGCATTCGAGTACGATATTAAAGTATGGATGTCGATTTTCGAGCGCGAAAAATCCGTTTCGTCACATTTGGAAACCGCAATTTTTATTTTTAAATTGCGGATTGAAATGATTAATATCCGTGTCACTTGACCATAGGATAGAAAAATTTATACAGGCACCGCGGTATATATATAAAATTTATTTTTGAAATGATTTTTCTATGGTTTGGATAGGATACGGTTAACAAATATAGATTTTGATATTATATAAAATCTTATTTTATATATACATCTATAGTTAAAGTATTGAAGATAAGATATGTATGGATTTGTTAAATAAAATAAATAAGTTGAATGACGGAGTTTGATTATTTTATATTATACGGTTAAGTACATGTTAAGATATTGAAATTACATATAATTTTAAAGGATTTAAATTAATTAAGATTGGGAGTTAAATTGGAATTTTTTTTGGAATTGAGCTTAATTAAGAAGTTAACTTCATAAGTTGATGTAAAATTTATTAACTGGAAATTTTAAAAAAGGTATGATATTTATAAATGAATTCTATTCAAGGTGAATTAAATGAATATTTCTAGTATAAAAATTGAAGGAAATTTTCTTTTATAAGTAATTTGAGTTTTACTTAAATGATTACGGGTTTATTATGCAATTATTATTATTATCTCAAACTAAATAATAGGACTTTAAATTGGTGAAATAGAAATTTCCAACCTTAGTTCCAATTGTTTAATATTCAAAGTTTGAAATATATTGAAACTAAAGTGGTTTATTTAAACTGAAAGCGATTTTAAATTTACGGATTTTGACTTAATCTTAAATGAAATAAATTGTAAGTCGCGGAAATTATTTTATTTTATAATGAAATTTTGAATCCAAACTATTGATGCTATATACTGTTTGAATATTCAAACCATTTAAGTTTTAGAAATTATGGTTTAAAGCTATGAATTTTCGAAGTATTATAGTTTGAAAGTTATAATTCAATGTTTGGTTTCCGATTATTATAAGTTTGAAAACAATGTGATTTTGGAAAAGAAATATATATTTGAAATAAAATGATATTATATCAATTTGGGTTTTTATAAAAATAATATCAAATGAGTTTGTTTTGGAAAGGAAATGATATCGTATTTATGGGTTTTGAAATGGATAATTATATTTTGGTTTTTGAAAGTATAATTAATTTTTAAATGACCGCGGTGTTGTAATAACGTTTGGTTGTTGAAGAGACTGGGATTGGAAGTTGTCATACTCTCTGCCAACTCCGAAAACCACTTTAACAACTGTGTAGGCGGTGGAGATTCCAGAATGAAGTAGGTTGGTGGCGGCGTTTCCTGTAAGGTAAATACGTGGAGCCAACTCCCGTGAGTTGGCATAAGGTGGCTAAAACAGGAGCGATTGACGGGTTAATAAGGTAGCATCTTTGATCGGACACATCCCTTCGATATTATACTTTGACTTTTGGATTGATTCGGTGGCCACTTTTGATTTCTTTGATTTGGGGGTGTGGCTCGAGATGGGCGGTAGCTGCGGCTATGCGTTACCACCGACCCGAAAGCGTAATTGGTATATCTCCCTGGCATTGCCTAGTTGTGCCGTGTCACCTACCCTAGCGCGCCTTATACGATTTTAGCTTTGTACCATACCTATGGAGTGCCCTCTGACGACGCCCTGTACGGGGGAGATTACGGTACTGTATAGACTATGGGAATATATTTTGTGTTAAATGCTATATGGGTAACCCCTTAACGCTATTTAAAAGTAAGTTTATTTTATAAATAGACACTATTATAATAGAGCAATATACTACATAGTAAATAGTTTAAAGGATCCTTAGGAGATGTAAATCTCGAGCATCTCTTGAGTTACTGCACTCATATTTATTTCTGTTAATTTAACTTACATAAGATCTTTTAGTTCTGACTCGAGTGTTTTGTCTTTTCAATTCGCTCGGGTCAGTCCGAGCGTTTTAGGATTTGAAGATTTAGCTCTGGAGGACGAAGACGAAGATTTATATTATTATTATTTATACTAGTGCACTACACTCATATTGTTCCACTTCATTGATATTTATTGGTATGTGAACTCTGATATATATATTGTATAAAAAAAGAATCAAATGTTTTGTAAAAAGATTTTATGAACTGTATATTTATTATTATATTTTATCCTTCCGCTGTGAGATTCTGTTTTCTTTTTATTTCTTTCTTGTTTTTTTATTTACCCCATAACAATCCGCCCTTCCGTATGGTTTGAATTGGCACGTGTGTCGATTTGAAGTGTGTGAAAAGGCGGGACGTTACAGTTGGTATCAGAGCTTTGGTTTAGCGATAAACCTTAGCTTTGTGGGGTTTGACTCTTTATTAATACGGTAGTAATACCCTATGGGAGTCGCTGAGAGTATATATATATATATATATATATATATATGAGAGAGCGTATTTGTTAGTGTTATAAAAAGGTTTTAATATTGTGTTAATCTGTTCCGTTTTGTACTTATAAGTTCTGGTTGGTGCATGGGACGCTATGACATCAATAGGGATTTCTAAACACCTAATAGGACAGACCGACATAATATTTGTTTTATATAGGTGAATGAAATAATTTTGCCCAATATATTTTCTACATAAAATAAAAATTTTCTAATGATATCTATATTTGGCTGCAATAGATTGGTTGTTAGGTAATAAAGTGTATGAATAATAATAGAAATAAGATTGACTAATAAAATAAATGAAATTTGGAAATTTAGAACTTAAGATCCGGGGTTTTGAAATTTCTTTCGAATAAATTTTGGAATATAATAATATTGTTTATATGTATTTTCTGATATAAATATTTAATATAATTCGGAAGAATTGTTTTAAAGAAGATTTTGGAGAAAATTTTTTGTACTTTCCTCTCTGTCGCTGGAAATTTTTTTCAGTGATGGCGGCCACATCATCGACTTTCATTTTCGAGTTTCGAAGGGGAAATGCCACTGTAGT
Organism: Allium cepa; assembly: GCA_030765085.1. NCBI lineage: Eukaryota > Viridiplantae > Streptophyta > Magnoliopsida > Asparagales > Amaryllidaceae > Allium > Allium cepa. Next base: position 151,924,417 of record CM060939.1, read on the forward strand.
AGTTCTACTGCAGATTCATTTTTGAAATATATAAATTTTGAATTGTTGTAGATATAATTATAGATATATAAGTTTTAAGAATATATTTATCTATTGTTTTAAAATAAACTGAAAATGTAACCCGGTATTTAATTCTTAAATTTCCGTTAAAAAAAAAATTGTTTCAATTATTGTAGTGAAATGAAAAGTAGGTAATTAATAATTGAAACCCTAAATAAAATAAGAGATGTAAATGCTAAGTTATAAATGGAAATTAAAGGAAATTTGAAATTTGTAACATATGAAACAAAGAGTGATATTGTTGAACATTAAATTTAATTAAAGGATGAGATAAAACTTGTATAAGTTCATTTGCATTTTCTTTAACATATATAACTTACCAAATATAAAAATTTGAAATTTTAATAAGAAATGCAATGGAATTTGTACAAGTGAAAGTAGGTAATGAAGTATCCAATGAGTTGGCTATTAAATGAGAATTTAATGTTATGAACTTAAGTTATAATTGAAATTTTACCAAATAAATATAATTAAAGGTAAGTATCATAAATAGATGACAATAAACTTTAGTAAATGTTAAAGTAAATTATTTTGATAAACCGAACGATGAATACTGTAAATAAATAAGTTAAGCAGTGAATAAATGAATGTAAAATAATAAAAGGAAAATTCATGATATGAATGAGTGGAAATTTTGGTAGAAATAAGGTGAATAATTGTAAGTAATAAATGAAAATTTTAAATAATCACTGAATAAATGAAAGAAAGGAAATCAAACAACTAAAGTATGAAATGAATTGATAATAAGTTAATTTGATTTGTTGGTTTGAATTATTGTTGTTTAAATTATGGTTGTTTGGGTAAGATACTTTAAAATTGGGATCGGATGAAAGAATAATCTATTTAGTTTTATCTAAGGCTGTTGAGTAAATGATGCGCTAGTAGTTTATTCTTCATTCCGTATAATTTTAAAAGTTTAGAACCCGAACAACTATTTGTTTGTTTGATTTAATGGTTGTTTTGTATTTGTTGAGTATGCTGTTTGTTGAAGTAGATGGTTGTGTATTGATTTGTTGATAGTGATTAAAACCACTTAAATATTTCACATTATATAAATAGTTAACCCTTTAGATTATAGAAGTGAAATGCAGGTTTTGGAAGCAATTGTTACTGCTTTTGGTTCCATAAAATTTAAGCGTAAATTGCCCGACAAATAGGTACGTTCCTGATTACGAGTTATAGCGCTATTTTATATATTTTTCCGTGTAGGGATATATATTATTTTGGAAAATATTTGTGTATATCGTTATATTTATATTATATTTTCTCCCGAGCCTCTCCATACAAAGGGGACTCTGCCAAAATTCTCCGTAAATTTTGGACTTAGAAAATTTTGAAACTGTTTACAAACTTTAACAATTCATGTATAAAGGATTTAAATGGGTATAAATTGGTATATTTTATGTTAAATTACTTTGTTTTGTAAACTTATTTGTTTATAAATTTAATTAAGAAAGATATATTGTTTTCTTAGTTCTTCGTTTCCCTTCTTTTCCTTTTCGGGGACGAAAAGTTTTGAGTGGGGGAGAGTGTAACGACCCGTAAATTTCGACAATCTAATTTGTTTATTTAATAGGATTTTTGTAATTTATTTTAGTAGAAACAATAAAGGGGATAAATAAATGTTAAAATGAAGGCTAAAATAAATTATGTAAATGGTGATTTAAAACCTATTTATAGAAATTTGAATAAAATCCAAATGAATTAAGTAGAAAAAGGATTCTTACCTGGATATAAAATTTAATATGAGAAATTTATGAAAATATTAAATTGATTTAATGCAATAAAATAGTGTAAACGGTAATTGGAATAAATTAAGGAATTATGTTATTGCAAGTTAATAATTTACGACTTGAATGAAATTCCAATTCATTAAAAGCATTTAAACGTTATGATTTGATTTTAAATGGAATATGAGAAAAACAAATGTAAGGATTTGATTAATATATATGTTATTTGTTCAGGGTATTGAAAAAATTGGGAATCCAATTGTAATTAATGGTAATAATGTTGGTATTAGCTAATAAATTAAATTTCAATGCAATACCCATAAATGAATGTAATGAAAAGAATGTATGAAAATGTATACTAGGTTATTTATCAAATAGAAGGAAAGAAAAGTAAATATCGAATTGATTGATGAATAAATATGCATTGAATATTAATTGAATGTAAAGTTAATGGTAATTGTATAAAATCAATATAAGATAATGAATTGCAATAATTGTGGGTTGATAATAAGGTGTGAATGGGAAAGTGATTGTTATATTAATTGAATGAAATTCAAATTTGATGGGAAAGGTAAATGAGTATTTGGTAATAAATTTAAAACGGACTTAAATAGTGAATTTATCCAATTAATATATAATAAATAATGACTGAATAAAAACCTATACCTGTAAATATCTATAATATTTGAGTGGAAATAACAAACTTATAAATGTGGGATTGAGAGTTTTACAACAATTATTATGAGTTATATACTTAGTTCGTTCAATTAAATCAGAAACCATTACAATAAATATAAATTTAATGTTATGCAATTGAGATAACAATTGGAAAATGTTAAAGTATCTGGATATATATACTAAAATAAATGGTACCCAGGATGGTATTATGATAAATAGTGAATTTAAGAATAGGTATCACGATTTATTTATTTATATGGAAACTTAAAGTCTAATAATTGAATTTTATTGAAATTAAAGGAGATTGAATATAGTTAAATAATTCTTACTTGAAATGAAGATAATGTGAGACACACCTTTATAAAATATCCAAATCAATGTCTGCAACTCTCGTCCTCCCCCATGTCCTTCCCCTTGTCCTTCCACATGCCCCTACCATCTCAATCAACCACAACAGTTCTGTCCTTCCAACGTCCTCTCCTGACCAGGCGCTACTTTGTCCCATCAAACCAGGCCTACCCACCTTGGACTCCTTGACTTGTCCCTCTTCTGTTGTACCTTCCACTTCTGTACCCTCTCCTCCAGTTCCTCCGCCTCCTGTCCCACCTGACCCACACCATTCTAGATCTCCTCTACTCCCCTTTTCAGACACTTCTGATGTCATAAACCTTGGTGAACAGAGATGGACTTCCTTATTTAAGCATAAACCAAGAAATGCTGGGAAGTACATCCCTATTGATCTCTCTCCTGAATATGAAGACAATATGCTAGTGCCACCGAAGGAAGTCTTAGAAGCTGGTGCAATGATATGGAATGATTCCTTGGTTGGATTCTTCTTGGATAAGCCTCTATCGTATACGGCAGTTATTCAGAAGCTAAAATCTATCTGGAAGCTTAAAGGCTCAGTAAAAGTAAAATCTGATGGTACAGTTTTCTTGTTTAACTTTACATGTGATGAAGATAGAAGTTCTATCCTTCAGAGTGACCCTGTATTTATAAAAAATAAAATGTTCATCATAAAACCCTATGATGCTGCTGTTAGTAATATCTCAGGCTCTGTCACCGCTGTTCCTGTTTGGGTTCACCTGTACAACCTCCCCTTATATGCGTGGTCTCCACTTGGAATCAACTGGCTGTGTAGTCATCTAGGCAAGTTACTGTGTATGGATGAAATGACAGAGAAGCAAAATAGACTGAGCTATGCTAAATGCCTAATAGAAGTAAAACCAAATAAGACACTACCAGATGATTTCTTGGTTAAACTTGTTGAAGGAGGCTTTCAGAAAATCTTTGTTCAGTACCAATGGAGACCAGATGTGTGTATGCTCTGTAAAAAATTTGGACATCCTACTGAATGCTGTGACGACAAAGAAAAAGGTGAAACCGTTAGAGAGACAGAGACAAAGAAGAATGAAAGGAGGATAAACAATGAGGATGCTGAAGTCACTGACCAGGGTAATAAAAAGTACACACCAATTCAAAAACAGAATGTCAGGAGGTGGCAACGAGTGAAAAATAAGAAAGTAGTTAATGTAATAAAGGAGACAAAGAAGCAAATAATCAGAGGTGACAAGGACATGGAAGAGAATGAAAAAGTAATAAATAAAGTTGGTGAAGATCATAAGAATGAAAAGGTTGATGAGATAGAGCAGGAAGGAGGGCAAAGTGAAATAAGAAAAGTGAATGAAGACTGCAGCAGAGAAAGTGAAGTAAACAATAGGCAGACATCAACAGTAGAGATGAGCATTGAAATAAGAACCAAGAAAAATGAAAAAACAGCAGTGGATGAGTTGATTGATGATGTCATTGTAACTAACAAATTCGATGCTTTACTTGGTTTAGAAGACACTGAAATTATGAGGGAAGAACAGAAAGAAGGTGTTACAATGAATGGAGGAACTGGCGAAGAAATGAGAATTTTTGAGGGTAAAACTGCTAGTGAAATGCAAAATTTGGAGGGTAAAACTACATGTATAGATCAAAAGGAAATTATGCAAGGGAGTCAAAGCAACAAAAGTTTGCAACAAGTTAAGACTCAAAACTCAGCATTATTACAGCACCAAGAACACATCACAGGAAAAACAACAGCTATCAGCAATGGAATAAATGATAGTGGAACACATAATGAAAAAGAAAATGAAGAAGGTACAAGCGTGACAAGTACAAAAAGCGAGAAGAGTAAAGGCAAGAACAACATTGTCATTGGAAAAAAGAACATGCACAAAGTTCAGGAAACATGCACAGCTGACTCAACCTTCCAACCTGTAACTGTTACATCACTCAAACATCCTTACTCCAATATCCAACCTCCTAAGGCCTATAAACCCCCTCCTATACTACATGCCCACTCCTCCCCATCTCTTTCATCCCCAACCGAACCATTTCTGTCCCAACAGACCTCTTCCACTTTTGCTGGTTCAACAAGCAATGAAGTAACTCCACTTTCTACAACTATTCCTAATTACTTGACATCGAAGCATGCAGTAACTAGGAGAATGAAGACTGAAATGCTCAATGCACGTGTTCTTTAATGATGTCGACCATTGGAGCATGGAATATACGAGGGTGTCACTACACTATCAAGCTTGATCAATCTGCATATGTAATACAGGAGTGGAAACTCATTCACTTTTGGGTGGTACTGAAGAGAGCTATATTAACTAAAGTGAAACTTGTGAGTATGGAAATGAATTTGAACTTACACTGCTTTTTCTGCTCTGTCCAACCTGAGGCTACTATTCAGTTGTTTTTTGAATACTCTGCTATAAGACAAATCTGGACTAATGTGATGATAAGGATAAATAGTACGGTGCCTGCTCAAGACAAATCGAGAGAGTGGGAATGTATCCTTGCTAAGGCGAGGGGAAGGGAAAAACAAAAAATAATATTCACTGTGGTGCTGAAAAGCTACATCAATTCTGCTTGGAGGGAACGAAACACTATAATTTTATATGCCAGCAATGTGAAAGTTACTGCAATGTTAAAGCTATGGATAATGCTTGAGATTAAAAGTTCCTTGGATCTGCACTTCACTTATGACCCTGGTATATTGATGCAATACAACCTGTGTAACTGAGTGTAACTGTTGTGTTCCTTTTCCTTTGTCTTGTTGTTTTCCTTGTGTTTGTAGCACCTTGTTCCTCTGTTTTTCATGGAGCTTTTGCTCATTTTGTTGCTAGTGTTTGTACTCTTTGGTGTTGCAATAAAATATGGTCGGGGTCCATTCAACCCCGTCGGCCTTGCCAAAAAAAAAAAAAAAAAAAAAAAAAAGATAATGTGAGAAATTTGTGTGATAATTTGGAATCCAATATTTAAATCCATCTGTTGACAGGAATGAATGGAATACTAATTTAATTATTTAACTAAACGGAATTTTGGAATATTATTTATAATTTGGGAATTTATTGAAATTAAGGATTTATATTGAAATTTATAATTTACCTTCTTTAAATTTGACATCTAAACTTGTTGGAATTTTTTTAAATGATTAAGAATTTTTAAAGGTGATAAAATGAGTCAATTTTAGAATCTAAATATAAAATTTGGATTTATTTACTAATTCTTAATTTATTTAATTAATATAAAAATAGCCATTTTGGTCACGGACTCGGATTTCGACGAAACCAGTTTCATCGGATCCGTATCAGTGAATTATTGTAGGGTTTCAAGTTTCGTAGCGATCGGAGTTGTCATTTGATCGTACGAACGTGAAACGCCTTGAAATCGATTGAATTGAAATCAATTTGAAAATATTGTTTTCAGCATAACTTCTTCATACGATGGAATTTGTACGTGAAACTTTTTCCATCGCGTTCAGAATATGTTAAAACACCTATTGTGATATATGGGTTGACCCAATTTCATTCCGAGGTCAGAACGGGCATTTTTGGGCCACGTTAGCGTTAGCACGTTTGTTTATCGGATCCATCTACTCTATTTCCAACCTACCTATATAAACCCAGTTATAAACCCTAGCCTTCGTCTAATTTCATTTGTCTGTACGTATATCTCAACACTCTCCTCCTCAATGGCAAACAACATAATTTCAGATCCAATTACAATCCAAAATCGGAGTCAAAATTCAAAGTTCTCAGAAAATTCCGAAAAAAATTATATGTTGATGATCTAGACTAGCGTAATTTACTGGTGGTATTAGTTTTTCCATCCGATGCCCTATTTACCCAGAAAAAAATTGAAACAGTTCGCGGCCGTTCGTTGGTGTTCAACGATAGTCATCCGATCGACAAATCAACTTAGGGGTTGTGTAGATAGTGTTGTGGGGAGTGCATAAGTGTCATGGGTTTGGGTTTTTAACGGCTGGATGAGGAGTAAAAATTTGATTAGGGTTGCAAAGTAGGGCGGCGGCTGCGTCGTTTCAGGGTCGAGATGGCACCGGATCTTGGTCGCATGGGGTCAGGTGGTAGAGCACATCGTGGTGATTCGAACGGCGGTCATGCCGTGGGCCATAGTGGAGTATGGAAGAGAAAATCCGTGGTCAACGCGTGGTATTTTGGTTCGGCTGGAAAGAGCGAAGTTTGAGTGCGTGTTCTGGAAATCGCGTGCGGCAAGGGGAAGATGACGTGGCAAGTTCTGTAGGGTTAGGTTATTTTGTTTTTATTTTTATTTAATTTGATTTAACTCGTTTAATCTTAATAACTTTCTCATAGGTTATCCGTTTCACGCGAATTTTTTTTTGTTAGGATCGTATTCAAATTCAGGACGTTTTGACACTGGTTTGGACAGATTTGGAGACCGTCGAATTTTTGGGTTTAAATCGGATTTAAATTTGATTTAAATTCAAAAGGTGAGTGTTTTAACCCACTCACGATTTCTAAAATTTCTTATGTTTGTTAAATTGAATTTTGATGTGTTTAAAATTTTATTATAGCAGTTTGGTATATATTTCATCAATTTCTCAGTTAAATTGCATTCATTTAATTTACACGTTATTTAATTCATTATTGCATATTTAACTGCCAGTTAAATTATATTTATTTTGCATATAAACTTCCAATTAATAGTTATTAGATTTATTTGAGTATAAACTGAAATTGATACCAGTTATTTATCACCTGTTATATATTGATGTTTGTTTAAATTGGATGATGATTATAATTAATGATTGATGAGTGACGTTTGGTGAATGGATGATGTGTACTATATTTTAAAATCTGCAAGTTATCATGTATTTCATTTATTCGGGATTGCGGTTTGAAATGATATACAACCGCATTTTTTATTTTTAAATTGCGGATTGAAATGATTAATATCCGTGTCACTTGACCATAGGATAGAAAAATTTATACAGGCACCGCGGTATATATATAAAATTTATTTTTGAAATGATTTTTCTATGGTTTGGATAGGATACGGTTAATAAATATAGATTTTGATATTATATAAAATCTTATTTTATATATACATCTATAGTTAAAGTATTGAAGATAAGATATGTATGGATTTGTTAAATAAAATAAATAAGTTGAATGACGGAGTTTGATTATTTTATATTATACGGTTAAGTACATGTTAAGATATTGAAATTACATATAATTTTAAAGGATTTAAACTAATTAAGATTGGGAGTTAAATTGGATTTTTTTTGGAATTGAGCTTAATTAAGAAGTTAACTTCATAAGTTGATGTAAAATTTATTAACTGGAAATTTTAAAAAAGGTATGATATTTATAAATGAATTCTATTCAAGGTGAATTAAATGAATATTTCTAGTATAAAAATTGAAGGAAATTTTCTTTTATAAGTAATTTGAGTTTTACTTAAATGATTACGGGTTTATTATGCAATTATTATTATCTCAAACTAAATAATAGGACTTTAAATTGGTGAAATAGAAATTTCCAACCTTAGTTCCAATTGTTTAATATTCAAAGTTTGAAATATATTGAAACTGAAGTGGTTTATTTAAACTGAAAGCGATTTTAAATTTATGGATTTTGACTTAAATCTTAAATGAAATAAATTGTAAGTCGCAGAAATTATTTTATTTTATAAAGAAATTTTGAATCCAAACTATTGATGCTATATACTGTTTGAATATCCAAACCATTTAAGATTTAAAAATTATGGTTTTAAGCTATGAATTTTCGAAGTATTATAGTTTGAAAGTTATAATTCAATGTTTGGTTTCCGATTATTATAAGTTTGAAAACAATATGATTTTGGAAAAGAAATATATATTTGAAATAAAATGATATTATATCAATTTGGGTTTTTATAAAAATAATATCAAATGATTTTGTTTTGGAAAGGAAATGATATCGTATTTATGGGTTTTGAAATGGATAATTATATTCTGGTTTTTGAAAGTATAATTAATTTTTAAATGACCGCGGTGTTATAATAACGTTTGGTTGTTGAAGAGACCGGGATCGGAAGTTGTCATACTCTCTGCCAACTCCGAAAACCACTTTAACAACCGTATACGCGGTGGAGATTCCATAATGAAGTAGGTTGGCGGCGGCGTTTCCTGTAAGGTAAATACATGGACCCTACTCCCGTGAGTTGGCATAAGGTGGCTAAAACATGAGCGATTGACGGGTTAATAAGGTAGCACCTTTGATCGGACACATCCCTTCGATATTATACTTTGACTTTTGGATTGATTCGGTGGCCACTTTTGATTTCTTTGATTTGGGGGTGTGGCTCGAGGTGGGCGGTAGCTGCGGCTATGCGTTACCACCGACCCGGAAGCGTAATTGGTATATCTACCCTGGCATTGCCTAGTTGTGCCGTGTCACCTACCCTAGCACGCCTTATACGATTTTGGCTTTGTACCATACCTATGGAGTGCCCTCTGACGACGCCCAGTACGGGGGAGATTACGGTACTGTATAGACTATGGGAATATATTTTGTGTTAAGGGCTATATGGGTAACCCCTTAACGCTATTTAAAAGTAAGTTTAATTTATAAATAGACACTATTATAATAGCGCAATATACTACATAGTAAATAGTTTAACGGATCCTTAGGAGATGTAAATCCCGAGCATATCTTGAGTTACTGCACTCATATTTATTTCTGTTAATTTAACTTACATAAGATCTTTTAGTTCTGACTCGAGTGTTTTGTCTTTTTAATTTGCTCGGGTCAGTCCGAGCGTTTCAGGATTTGAAGATTTAGCTCTAGAGGACGAAGACGAAGATTTATATTATTATTATTTATACTAGTGCACTACACTCATATTGTTCCGCTGCATTGATATTTATTGGTATTTGAACTCTGATATTTATTGTATAAAAAAAGAATCAAATGTTTTGTAAAAAGATTTTATGAACTGTATATTTATTATTATATTTTATCCTTCCGCTGTGAGATTCTGTTTTCTTTTTATTTCTTTCTTGTTTTTTTATTTACCCCATAACAATCCGCCCTTCCGTATGGTTTGAATTGGCACGTGTGTCGATTTGAAGTGTGCGAAAAGGCAGGACGTAACACAACGGTATATAGATTATTACGATACGATGGTTTTTAAAAATTCCAATTTACGCCGCTTAAGTTGTACGATTTGCAAAACAATTTAAACGGAACAGGCGATGACAGTTTTTGACGAAACGAATTACATAATCTTGATCAGAATAATTTTTACAACATAACTATGTAAAAATATTTGGATTTGAAAGATAAATTTTACGCAGCTTTATATGGACTGATATACAGTAAAACGCGAACGAAGTTTACTGTAATATTTTACGACGAAACTTTTTCTATACTCATATCTAACTAGACATATCTTATAAATAAAGTTTGGACGTAAATTGAGATTGTTTATAAATTTTCAAATTTTATATTAAAATGATGGATTTAAAATTTTAAACTGGGTCGGAAATTCAGGGTCGTTACAATTTTGTTAATTGGGTTTTATTTTGTTGTTGTTCGGGTGCATATAAGATTTTGTTAATTGTTAAGTGGGCTTGGGTTTGTGTGGTATTTGCTATTTTTTGTAGTATTCAGTTTATATATATATATATATATATATATATATATATATATATATATATAGACACACACACACACACACACACATATTTGTATGAGGAAGGGTTCGAGTGTATTGTTTAGTTTTCTTTTAAAAAACAAATAAAAATTCAAAAAAAAACATTTTTAGTATAAAAAAGAAATTGGTTTGATTTTAGCGAATTTTGTGTGGGATTTTGGATAGTATAAAAAATCACTTGCAGCCCGTTTGCAGGTTGCAAAAGCAAATAAGGACAAGAAGTGTGTAACGAGTCAGGACTTTCGACCCTCGAAGATCGACATCAATACGTCCACTGTACAGAATGCCGAGCAATCGAGCGTCAGAAAACCAGTTCATTAGGGGTAAAGAAGAAAAGATAGAAGAAAAGAAACAGAACAACATAGAATCTCACAATCGCAGCGGGACAAAATATGATACATAATAACAGATTTTTATACAAAAGAATTTGTAATTGTTTAATACTTACAATCATTAGAGTACAACAATCATTACATCAAATCTGGACTGTTATAAAACTTGTCCTCATTCGACAGAAAATATTAATCAAGTATGGAAGTACGTCTCTTTCATCTAGCCCATCTCCTAAGCTCCATAGCATCCTATCCTGGATCTGTAATACTCGACCTGACCCGAGCATTATAATAAAATAACACTCGAGTCAGTCTGGAAAATCAATGTGAGAAAACACACTCAATTTGAATTATTACTATATTTTTCAAAACCCTTTGAAAAACAAGGGTATCTCGTAAGACAACGCCATACATAAACACGACGGGTTTTTACCTTATGATAACCAAAATATTTTTGTCAAATCCGTCTGATATTATAATAGTGTCTAAGTCAAGTAAATAGAAAATAGCTGAAATTCTTGCATCTCACGCTTCAACATAGTTGGGCACAATCAAAACTGTACGACTCTTATTGAAGAATGGATTCCATACGATGACTAGGCATTGGGGTACTACCTATCACGATACACTTCTAGAAGCATGTACCAAGTACCTCGCAGGGATCTCCTGCAACACAAGACCGGTCATATCCCTGACCTGGATAAAACCGAATATGTTATCACCCTGGGTATTCCTACCCTTTCCAAGAGATCATTCTCATGCACCGTATCCGTCTAATATAATATGTTAGCACCAAAATTGGTCACTTACACCCTTAAGAGAGATTGTGTAGAGAGATTAATGAAAAAAGTAAACTTAAACAGAGAAAAATATGCTAAATTAAACGCAGGAAGCAAGAACACCAGATTTATAGTGGTTCGGCGTAACTGCCTATGTCCACTTTGAGGTTAATCTTTATTGCTTTTCTCAATAATCGATTACAGATACAATCCGTACACCAACTATTTGATTACAATTGTTAAGCAAAGAAGATAAGTCTTGAATGAGTCTTGAATGCGGCAGAGTCTCCCCGTATTCTCGAAAAAAGGTCCCTTTCACCGTTCCTCTGCCACTCTATTTATAGACGAAGATGGGTTGGACTTCCCTGATGGGCCTAGTAGCAAAATACCTCATCCCAATATGAATGACTTCTGTGTGCCGAGCCACAAATGCCAAGCGGCAAATGCCAAGCCATGTCTCTAAAACGAACGAGGCAGTATGTTGAGTGAATCGTGTAGGCCGAACGAGATCTGATGCCGATTGAGGGGAGAATGCCGAACGAGGCTGAAATACCGAACGATGTATAATGCCAGACGAGACCTGAATGCCGAGTGAGGCTTAAATGCTGATCGGGGCTAAATTCCGAGTGACCCAGTAATGCCGAACGAGGCTGAAATGCTGAACGATGTATAATGCCGATCGAGGCTGAATGCCGAGCAAGGCTTGTATGTCAATCGGGGCTAAATGCCGAGTGACCCAGTTGTGCCGAACGAGGCTGAATACCGAGCGAGGCTTGTATGCCGATGGGGGCTAAATGCCGAGCGAACCAGTTGTGCCGAAAAAGGCTGAATGTCGGTCGAGGTTTGAATGCCGATTGAGGCTGAATGCCGACCGAGGTCACGTGCCGAGCGACTCTGCTATGCCAAATGGGGTTTTATACCGAACGATACTGGACGCCGAATGGTGCACTAATGCCGAGCGACCTCTAGTTACTTGGTCAAAATCTCAAGGTAACACTTGCCCCTCAAAATGCATCGTGTGGACGAAGATGATGCGCTTTAAATCATGAGTCCTTCGTGCTTTGCTTCGAGCCTTGGCCTTATCTTCTCGATAGTGTCTTCTTTTGAATACTAAATGAGGCATCATATGCCGAATGACATGCTGATGTCGAACGACATATAATGCCGAACGGCTTAGCTGATGCCGAGCGACATACAAATGCCGAACGGCCTTAATGCTGAACGAGGGAGGTGTTTTGACCGATTCTACCGGGCACGGCCTGTTCAATTTCCCCTCTCTCTATTTAAGCCAACCCTCCTTCTTCTTTTTCTTTATTACTTGTACTTTTCAGAAATTACGAACTCGACTCCCAATAGACTTCAGCAAACCACCTAACCTTGCCTTGTCTCCTACACTAGAATTTCCTCAAGTTTCAACTCTTTCTTTAGGTAACGATCTTTTCTTCTAAACACTACACCCCGAACAAGAACACTAGCACGAGATTCGAGCTCGTGAATCTCTGTAGAATCGAGGTCATTTGGAATCGTGTGGAACAGGAATTGAGGGCAAGGCGTTGTTGTTAGAGGAGTTTAAGGCTAGGCGGAGTGGAGTAGAGAAGTGAACATTGGAAGTGCTTGAAGGAGAGAGGTGGTGGAAGAAGTAATGTTGTGGCTCGGCATGACTTCCTTATGCCGAGCGATAGAGGGAAGTACGGGAGTTGAAATGGAGTTATGGCTTAATGCACCGAGTGATACGGCTCGGCACATCCATGGCTCGACATAATTTCTTTATGCCGATCGAGCTTGGAGGGAAAACAGAAAAGAAGTAGTAACTAGGTAGAATGCCGAGCGACATGGCTCGGTAAGACTTGCCGTAGGACTTGGCCATGCCGGTCGGTAGGGGTAGAGGGAAGGAGTAAAAGTGGCGTAAAGGACAGAATGCCAAACGACGTGGCTTGGCACAAGCATGGTTCCGCATGATTTGTCGCATGCCGAACGGTGAAGAGGAAGAGTTGGAAGAGTGGCGTGCCGAACGGTGTGGCTCGACATTCTTGCGGTTCCGCATGTCTTGCCGCATGCCGAACGGTGGTAACAAATGGTAGGTGAGTGTTTGTTGTTGAGGGCAGAATGTCGAGCGAGGTGGCTCGGCATGATTATGGTTCGGCATGATGAGTTGAATGCCGAACGATGGAGAGGTTAGGCAGGAGGGTCGTGGACAACAACAACACCAGTTGAACCTAATGCATAATTGACTCAACACATATCTTATGCGTAAACACATGATATTGGACAAGGACATACTTAAATAACAAAGCATATCGGACAATCTGGACTGACAAATCCTGTGTTTAAACAACTGAAAATTTGGACTTTAACTTGCTTAACAGTTAATAACCTTTCAAATGCAGTGACGATGTCGAGTTCAAAACATAAATCATCTTACGACAAACTTTCGTAGACGGTCAGCGATGATGGTCTTCGAAGACAATAATTAAAAGCTTAGACTTATCTAATCAATCCAGTGTCTTTTCACTGCCCGGCACTTACATTTGAATGATCGCACTAGTTCACACACCATACGGGGTGAATATTTATGTAGTTAAGTCTAATGTCGATTGTTTTTCAAGTATAGTTCAAACAGGTGCCTTGTCAAATTCAATCTTCACTAGAGATGTCTACGAAATCAAGCTCTGCTACGATCTTCGATAGATCTGGGCCATCCTCTCGACAAGAATGTGTAGGAAATTCAAATCCATCAACTACCCCTGCTCAAGACTTACCGAGCCCTGCGACTGCATCTATCGACTTGGCTCCTGACGCTTTAGAGGCAGCTATTTTCTTAGATGACCAATCGATTCACTGGCCTCAAAGATTAATGAAAGTACTCTTCGTCGGATATGCTTCGTCCATGGAATTCCCTTTGACGATGTGTTAGTTCCATCAGGGCGCGATCGTCCACACTTGCCCCCAGTCGAACATACAGCTTGTAACAAATTTATGTGCTGGGCTGGCAGCGTGCCGCCATTCAACTCTTTTCTCTGAGACATGCTGGAGTATATCAAGATTGCCCACTCACAACTGCATCCGAACAGGCACGCATTCATATACGGGACTTGCATCCTTTTTAGGCTTCCGACTTCGGGCGATATCCGATACATCTATCACATCAAGAGACGGATGGATATCCCATCTTTCATGTTTCTCGAGCCGCACAGCAAATTTCAAATCTTAACTAGGGAATGGAGCAAGTTTGCCTAGTACAAACAAGAGTGGTTCTATGTGCGTTGCCTTCCTGGTTTCGCCAGAGGATGGGTAGAAGGAAGTAAGATCTTTTTCCGGATCGATACTTGAATTTACCGAGATTTACATATTTTTCGACTCTTCATTCATATTTTCAGGTATCAACCCACGTCCCGAAGGCTACGGGTACTCTGAGGCTGTCGAAGCTATTCGAGCCATCCCCGCGGAAGACCGGGACATCAGATAACTCATTTCAAATGAGTCGTTTTCAAAGTTCGGGTTGCTGGCGGAAGGTCGCCGGATAAGTCTCCCCCAAGGTGTCTCCATACCTAAGATTACTTCGGGCAAAGGAAAAAAGAAGGCCGAGTCCTCAGCACACAACTCCCCTGATACGCCATAGGAGGGGGAGATTGAAGAAACCAAAATGCCCGAAGTATAGGGCGAAAATGTCAGTCCAACTCAGGACCCGATAGTCGAGGTTCATGACATAGAAACGACGCCTTCCCCTTCGAAGGGGAAGAAGAAACTAACATACAAGCTGAAGAAGAAAACAGTGCGAAACTTCTAAAGTTACCCTTATTCCAATAGAGAAAGAAGCTTCCTCTCAGCACTTAGAGAGTTCTCTAGAGGGCCAAACGAACCTCACCATACCGGAAGATCTTCTCAACTATGGCTTCGACGATCCAGAGGCCCTCAAGCTTAACTTGCCCGCGAGAGGTGATGCGAGCGTTCAAGCCCAAAACCAGGGAGAAAAAACTCCTATTAGTAAAGAAACTGGTCCGTCGGGGGGAAACACTAGGGGACACACAAACACATGCACTTCACCTTGCACTTAAACTTCTGTTATCACCCTACTCCTTGCTAACTCGTCGTTACTTGAATTTTGTGTAGGTGACATGGGGCGCACACATGGACTTGACCGCCTTCGTGGGTCATTGATTTTCTATCAATCTAGCCGGAATTCGGGCTTCGGCGAGCGTCGAGATAGAGATGAATCGGGCGATCGAGACTACCACCGCCGAGAGTCATCACACCGAAGAAAAACTTATAACCAGCCCTCATATCCTCGTGATCCTCCTTCTCAATCGGAGCACAACAAAGAGAAATCTGGACATAAAGGGTCTCAGCCTGAGGCACATAGGGATCAACACTCTGGTTCATGAAGTACCAGGCAGTCTCGAGATCCCCACAGAACGCCTGCGGTCTCCAACCAGACTCCTCTTCCTCCCGTAACTGTACCAACGGTTGCTAAGCGACTCGCTGAGCTTAAAGCTTCGTTCCCGAAGGATGCTTTGACGGTGTAAAGTTTCTTCCGACGATTCATCAGATTCCAGGGCATGTTAAGCAAAGCGCTATTTCCTGCACTAATGATGTCTACGTTCAACACGATGCATTCGTGCACTTAGCTGAGAAGTTTTATAAGTTTCAATAGAGCGTCAGCATGAGATAGATCGCCTGAAGCTTGAGGCTATCCATGATAAAGACATTATTGAAGCTCAGGACGAAGAGCTTGCTTCTTATAAGTCTCAGCTTGAAGCCGCCCAGTAGAGCGCTAAAGACACTGCCGAGGCCGTTACTCGTCTAGAGTATCCATAAAAAAAAAATCGACGAGGCAGTCCAACTTTGTGGGGCCCTAGTTTTGGTGGAGGACTCAGTGCAGAAGGAGAGGGACGCCTTTGCCCTCCGATTTAAGGAGCTGAAGGAGCAAATCCGTAAAGAAAAGGAGGAGAAGGCCGCTGCTCAAGAAGAGTCGCAACAATATTGCGGCGAGATCGTTGCCACACGACTTCTGAAGGCGAAGCTTGATGATGAACTTTCTAAGGTTGAGATGCTAAAGAATGAAGCCCGTGAAGAGGGCATGAAAATAGCGTCTGCGGAGGTCGACTCCCCTCTTGAGGCGGCTAAAGAAGCAGGTAGGGAGGAGATCAAAAGCATGTTCGACCCATTAATTGCAGAATTCAATGCCCGCATCCTCATGCACCGAGACTTAACTTTTCTAGGTGAGGGCTACCTCGAATCTTTAGCTGAGACATGGGAGACCTTAATAGAAATTAGGAAGGTCGAACTTGGTACTGAGGAGGTTGATGAAGGTACTTTGATAAAAGAATTTCTTAAGGGAAACGAGCCTTTAGACCTGTCTGCGGCAAAAGCTCTTTATTGCAAAGGCTCCCCCTCAACGAAGGGGAAAGAGGTTATTGCCGGTCCATTCGAGATCGAGTCTCAAGCTCATTCGCCTACTCAACCGGCCGATCCGTCGGTACTTGAACCATTTGAGCAGCATATCGGTTATGACCCGGAGGACCCCGGCCTTGGCGTTCACATTTTGTCTCCCATTCCAAGGGTGAGACCCCTCGGACGGCTGAGAGCCAGTCGGAACCTGGTAGATAATCCTCCACTTTAACATTCCAAAAGTCGTCGTTTTTCACGAGGGGCTATTGTATTCTAATGCTTGTTTTTCATGATTTTGTGCAGGTCGTTCTGATCCCGAGCCCACTCCGAGGAGCGATGTCTCCAAGAAGGTGATAGAAAAGACAAGTGAGGCTACTCATGCAAGGGAGGCTCCCGGTCCATATGCTCAGGTGATCAGAGCGCTTGATGAGGATAAGTCCGAGACTTCCTCTCCCATCGATGGAAGTTATGAAATCGAAATTACAGGCGCCTCTGAACACACATCTAAACTGAGCATGTAGGAGCAGCTTGAGAAAGAGAAGAAATAGACAGTCGAGATCAAAGTCGAGCCTCAAGCTATGGACCTGGACGATCCTCTGAATAAGTCGTTGAAGGTCATCCTTCCTGGTGGGTCCAGGCTCATGGAAGTTCTCCGTACTTCTTCAGTTGCCACCTCCCCATCAAAGAAAATTATCAAGGGCAAACGCACGGGAGAGGAGTCGTTTAGAAAAAAGTCGAAGAAGTCGAAGAAGTAGTCATCGCTCTCGTTCAACGAGAGTTAGTTTAGATTATGTAATTATTTTTATTTATTTTCATAGCCCATGTAAATAAACTTTTGTCTCCGAATTTTGGACGAGTTGTAGTAGAAAGTCATTTTTGAATAAATAGAGCCTAGTTCTTTTGTCTTTCGAAAGACTTTTGTCATTCAACTTTCTAAATGATTGTGGTCAAAACCCAAGCTACTATGAGTTACATGAACTTCTTAATTCATCTTTATATAACTCCGAAATTCTTTGGAGTTGCTCATCCTATGTTCCATGCTTCAAACACTTAAGAGTATTTTTTAGTCCGTATGCCGGGAACTTGATGACTTCAAGTCATTCGTGTCCCGGCCCGCACTTCGGGGACTTAGAGAATTTTAAACCATTTATGCACTGGTCCGCACTCTGGGGACTCAGAGTACACCAGTCCGCACTCCAGGGACTTGGAGATTTTGAGTCGTTTATACTCTAGTCCGCCCTCTGGGGACTCAGAGTACTCCAGTTCGCACTCCGGGGACTTGGAGATTTTGAGTCATTTATACTCCGGTCCACACTCCAGGGACTCAAAGTACTCCAGTCCGCACTCCGGGGACTTGGAGATTTTAAGTTGTTTATACTCTGGTCCGCACTCTAAGGACTCAGAGTACTCCAGTCTGCACCCCGGGAACTTTGAGATTTTGATTCGTTTATACTCTGATCCGCACTTTGGAGACTCAGGGTACTCCAGTCCGTACTCCGGGGACTTGGAGAGTTTGAGTCGTTCATACTCCGGTCCGCATTATGGGGACTCAGAGTACTCCAGTCCGCACTCCGGGGACTTGGAGATTTTGAGTCGTTTGTACTCTAGTCCGCACTCTGGGGACTCAGAGTACTCCAGTCTGCACTTCGAGGACTTGGAGATTTTAGAGTGGTTTCTACTCCGGTCCGCACTCTGGGGACTCAGAGTACTCCAGTCCGCACTCTGGGGACTCAGACTACTCCAGTCCGTACTTTGGGGACTTGGAGATTTTAAGTCGTTTATACTCTGATCCGCGCTCTGGTGACTAAGAGTACTCCGGTCCGCACTCCGGGGACTTAGATAGTTTGAGTCGTTTATACTCCGGTCCGCACTCTGGGGACTCAGAGTACTCCAGTCCGCACTCCGGGGACTTGGAGATTTTGAATCGTTTATACTTCGGTCCGCACTCTGGGG
The DNA here is from genome assembly GCA_030765085.1 of Allium cepa. Classification (NCBI taxonomy): domain Eukaryota; kingdom Viridiplantae; phylum Streptophyta; class Magnoliopsida; order Asparagales; family Amaryllidaceae; genus Allium; species Allium cepa. The sequence continues at coordinate 151,943,353 of CM060939.1, forward strand.
ACTCAGAGTACTCCGTCCGCACTTTGGGGACTTGGAGATTTTGAGTCGTTTATACTCTGGTCCGCACTCTGTGGACTCAGAGTACTCCAGTCCACACTCCGGAGACTTGGATATTTTGAGTCGTTTATACTCTGGTGCGCACTCTGGGGACTCAGAGTACTCCAGTCCGCAGTACGGAGACTTGGAGATTTTGAGTCATTTATACTCCGGTCTGCACTCTGGGGACTCAGAGTACTCCAGTCCGCACTCTGGGGACTTGGAGATTTTGAGTCGTTTATAGTACGGTCCACACTCTGGGACTCAAAGTACTCCAGTCCGCAGTCCGAGGACTTGGAGATTTTAAGTGCTCGTGCGTGTTCGTATGTCAGATAGAATAATGTATCTCTTAGTTATTCGTCACAACGTTATCATACACAGAAACATCGACAATTCATGGAGAAAATGGCTTCAAGCCTTTATTAATGCAAACAAGCTAAATTGTGTTCTTACATGTCGTAAATTAGGAATAACAACTTGCTGGAAATAATTGCAACTAAAATATGAAAGAAATGAACAAAGTATAATAATGCCGCAAATGCTCGCTATTCCAGGCTCGGGGGAGTGTCGCACCATCAACGGTCGCTAGCTTGAAAGTTCCTTCTCCAAGCTTCCGTTCAATGACGTATGGACCTTCCCATGCGGGGCTCATATGTGATGGAACTGGAAAAACTCGTTTCAAAACGAGATCACCCACACCAAAGATTCTCGGTCGGACTTTTTCATTATAATATCGAGCGACTCGGTGTCTGTATGCGGCCGTTCTTAAATTAGCTTCTTCACGCTTTTCATCAATGAAGTCTAATGATTCCAACAAAAGATCTTGATTTGACTCAAGGTCATAATAAGTTACCCGATGTGACGGAACTTCAAGTTATACGGGTATAACAGCTTCCATGCCATATGCCAATGCGAATGGAGTGTGGCCAGTCGTGGACTTGTGGGTGGTTCTATAAGTCCAAAGCGCTGTTGGAAGCTCATCTACCCACTTCCTTCTAGCCTTTTCCAAACGTTTTTTCAATATGGATTTGATTATTTTGTTCATGGCTTACACTTGTCCATTGGCTTTTGGGTGAGCAACTGCTGCAAACTTTTTCTCAATATCATATTTTTGGCAAAATTTCTTAAACTCTTTACTTTCGAATTGAGTTCCGTTGTCTGTAATGATGGTTCATGGAAGGCCAAAATGACATATAATATTTCGTACAACGAAATTAATGACCTTTTTAGTGGTGATAGTGGACAAAGGTTTCGCTTCTGCCTACTTGGTAAAGTAATCGATCGCAACTATCGTGTATTTTGCACCACCTTTGGATAGGGGTAAGGAACCGACTATATGGATCCCCCACATTGCAGATGGCCAGGGACTAACCATTTTTGTGAGTTCCTTTGGCGGAGCTCTTGGGATTTTCACATATTTTTGACATTTGTCACATCTTCTCACATAGTCTGCGGCATCCTAATTTACAGTCGGCCAATAGTATCCATAGCAGAGGATTTTCTTCGCTAACGTCTGCCCTCCGGTATAGTCACCACATTCACCTTCATGGAATTCCTTCAGGACTCGTTTTATCTCATCATGGGCAATGCACCGGAGTAAGGGGGTCAAGAATCCCCTCCGATACATTAACCCATCTTGCATTACATAAGGCAAAGCCTTACGAATGACTTGTCGTCTTTCGCTCCTTCTTTCGGGCACGACCCCGTGTAACAAGTACTTCTTGAATGGGGTCATCCATGACTCCTTCTCAATTTCTATTTCTAACATGAAATCTACCTCCATCGTATTTATGCTCGGAATATGTAAGGTTTCAACGGGAAACAATCCCATCTGCTGCGCATCGCCAGTGCTTGCAAATTTTGCTAATGAATCGGCTGCTCTGTTTTGCTCACACGAGACATGTGAAATATCATAATACTCGAGATACGCTAGCAGCTCTTGAACTCGGACCAAATACAGGGCAAGTCTCTGCCCCTTTGCTTGATAGCCTCCCCGCACTTGGTACACCACCAGTTGCGAGTCGCAAAAGATTTCAATCGATCTTACTCCCAGCTCTTTGATAAGTCTTAAGCTGGCAATCAATGCTTCATACTCGACTTCGTTATTCGTTGCTGTGAATTTGAGCTTCAAAGCATAGCAAACTAATCGGTTCTCAGGAGTCACAAGAACTATGCCAAACTCCAAACAACGGTCGTTAGATGCCAAATTGGTGTACATCTTCCATCGAACAGGAGGTATGACATTCTGGCTGTTTGAATCGTCTATCATGGTGAATTCAGTAATGAAATCTGCTAGCGCTTGCTCCTGTATGGCCCTTCGTGGAAGGTAGATAATATCGAACTGACTCAACTCGATATTCCATTTTAACATCCTTCCAGATGTTTCCGGTCGTTGGAGTACCTGTCGCAAGGGTTAATCGGTGTAAACAGTGATCGAGTGTGCCTGGAAGTATGGGCGAAGCTTGCATGATGCAATCACCAAGCAATAAGCTAGTTTCTCAATCCTGGGACAATTTCTTTCTGCCTCCGTCAAACGTTTACTGATATAATAAACTGGCTTTTGAACTCAGTCCTCCTCGCGAACCAAAGCCGTACTGATAGCATGCTGGGATGCAGCTAGGTATACATACAACATTTCATGGTCAATTGGTTTTGATAGCATCGGGGGACTTTCTAGATATCTAACCAGAGCTCGAAATGCTTCCTCGCAGTCAAATGTCCACTCGAAATTCCTCTTTCCTTTCTTTATCACATCAAAGAAAGGAATGCACTTATCCGTGGATCTGGATATAAATCGACTCAGCGCGATCACCTTTCTGTTCAAGCTTTGTACTTGCTTTATAGTTCTGGGCACTTGTATGTCCCGTATAGCCTGGATCTTTTTCGGGTTTGCTTCAATTCCACATGTGTTCACAATGAAACCCAAGAACTTCCCTAATGCAACGCCAGAAGAACACTTTAAAGGGTTGATCTTCATCCCATAATGCCTGAGTATATCAAACATCTCTGCAAAGTCTCGAATGTGGTCGTTTGACCATCGTGACTTCACGAGCATGTCGTCCACATAGACTTCCATTGTTCTGTCGATCTGATCTTTAAACTATTCGGTTCACTAAACGCTGATAAGTCGCTCCAGCATTTTTCAATCCAAAGGGCACACTACTTAACAATACAACCCAACGTCTGTGACGAAACTGGTGTGTTCTTGGTCTGGAATGTGCATGGGGATTTGATTGTATCCTGAGTACACATCCATAAATGATAGTAGCTCGTGTTCGGCCGATGAATCGACCAGCTGGTCGATCCTAGGTAAGGAGAAACTATCCTTCGGGCATGCTTTGTTTAAATCAGAATAATCAACGCCAGTTCTCCACTTCCTATTTGCTTTTCTTACCAACACAGGGTTAGATACCCATTCGGGGTAGAGGGCGTCGCGGACGAACCTATTGGCTTTGAGTTTGTCATCCTCCTCTTTGAGAGCAGCGGACCTCTCCAGGTCTATGCCACTCTGCTTCTATTTTGCTGGGATGTACTTCGGGTCTATGTTCAACATATGACTTGCAACGGCAGGAGAAATCCCACACATATCAGAGTGTGTCCAAGCGAAAATGTCAGATTCGCTTGGAGCAAATCAGTAAGATCCTCGGCCAATGGTGGGTCGAGTTGCAATCCAATCTTAAGAACTCATGACGGGTCATTCCAGCTGACTAAAATGTCAGTCGTCAGCTCAGCCGGTGCTGCATTCGCTTCCCTAGATCCCCCATCATCATCTCTCAGATCTATGTCTCTGTAGATCCGAGAATGTTGCTCGACTCAGGGCTCGGGCACTACTTGTCAATTGTCAGTGTTTTGCATGCGGACGGAGTTGTCCGTAACCTTCCCCTTTTCTCTCTGTTGAGCTTCTCTCAGCTCTGCCACCTAACATGCACGATCGGTCGCCTGATCGCCATGTACTACGCCGACTCCTTTGTCTGTCGGAAATTTTAATGTCAAACACCATGGGGCCAAAGGTGTCCTAAACTCTGCCAGGGCCGGACGACCCAGAAATACATTATATAAAGAGTCAACATCCATTACTATGAATGGTAGGATTCGCACTCTCCTACGCTCACCTTCTCACAGCTCAACTAGTAACTCAATATACCCCATCGCGTCGGTTGCGGCACCATTAAAGCCATGGATATGGGCGTTGCATGGTTTTAAATTTTTGTCTCCATCTTCATTTGGTCATAAGACTTTTTGAAGATGATGTTGACAGAGCTTCCACAATCAATAAAAATCCTTTTGACATAAGCTGGCCCGATCGTTGCAGATACGACCATCGGGTTGATAGTAGGAGCCTCTGCCTTGTCTGCATCTCGACAATAAACACTATATCGTCTGTCATCATGCGTTGTTGTTTTGCGGGGGTTCCATCTTCCACATTCGAACAACATTCATAAATTGCATGCCTCAAGGAAGTAGCATATCGTTCCATCTCCTGCCAATTCTTGTCTGTAGGATGAGGTCCTTCGACTATAGTGTTTATGATCAATTTACCCACGGTCCGGGCAGGTTCCTCTGGGTGGCGTGGAGCCGGCCCGCGTCCGAGGTCTGACGTTCCTTTCCTACCCTCTGGAGGGTTCTTAACAAACTCTTGCAGCTTTTTTCCGCCTGATTAACCTTTCTATGGCATCATGGAGTTGTCTACACTCCTCATTATTGAGCCCGTGGGCCTCATGGAAGCGACAATACTTCCCCGTCCGTTTATTTCCTATGTGGACTTCTTCGGGCACGGCTTTCTGTATTGAAAGGTGTTACAGGTAGATAGGTAAACATTTTCAAGAGATGTATTAAAAGGGGTGTATTCGTTGTAGGTTGGAATCCTCGACTTCCACTTCCCTTTCTCTCTCTTCTTTTCGAGATTTCCACCTCCGGATCCTTTAGACTTCCCAGGCTTGTTCTGGACGTGGACTTAAACTTTTCTCGAACTGTCGTCGGATTGCTTCACAGCGATGTCACTTTTCACGGTCTCCTGAGCAGGCCTTGGTGCCTTATCTCATCTTTTCCATCGAACTTCCTCCCTCCTTATGAACTGGTGAGCTTTGGAATAGAATCGCTCCAACGCAGTTGGGGGCTTTCCCGCTAACCAATCTCCAAACTCCAAGTCTGGATCTACACCTCGCATTACCGCCACCAAAATTGCGTAGTCGTTAGGGTTGCTAACTTTAGTGGCGGCAACATGAAACCTCTGCAAGTATGCTTTCAAAGACTCTCCCAGAGCCTGGATTACGCTTGATAAGGACATCATATCCTTTGGACGAGTAGCATGTATCCAGAATTGTTCAACAAATTTCATTGCCAGCTCGTCGAAGCTGGATATAGACCATGGAGGAAGTCAAGTAAACCACATGGTGGTGATTCCGGACAAAGTGATTGGGAAGCACCAACACTTGGTCGCATCATTCTCCCTTGCAGAACCCATCATCCATTCATACCTCATCACGTGTTGCCTTGGGTTAGTCTTCCCTTCGTAGGCTGGAATAGTCGGCATACTGAATTTCCTGGGATGCTCAGCCTGTAGAATAGTATCTATGAAGGGAGTATGACTCCTGGACACTCCCTAATCTTCATTGGTCAAGCGTTGGTTCTCTCTCATTAACTGCCTGACCATGGCTGATAAATCTGGAGTTTGTACGAAGGATGAAAGGTTGGGTCCATTTCACGGGACCGTGCGGGTTGATGTCCCCCTTGCTGGCGATCAGCCAAACGTGCATCCTGAAGGCCAGCTTCATTAGGGTCTTGATGAGTCGGGCACCAGTCTCCTCACGCGCCTAATCCCTGGCGGATCGATTAGTGGCACCTATCCATGTAGCTTCAGTCTTACGGCGTCTACGCCTAGGAGGTTCATCAGCCGAGGTCGAGCTATCAGATGAAGAATAAGGAGTAGGGCTACCTCCAGCATTCTGATGCTGCTGCTGGGTAAGCAGAGCCATGAGATTAGCGTTGGCTTGAATTTGCTTACCAAGTTGCCTTCTACTTTCCCTGAGTTCTCTCATCAAGTCGTTGAACTCTATTCGAGTAACGACTTCCGTTTGATTTTGGATGGAGGCTCCTGCGCCTTGAATTGCTTGCTGGTTGTTAGGCCCAACTTATTGCACACTAGCAGTCTCGTGGACGTCCGCATTGTGACAGGGTAATCGGGTACGTGGTCTTCCCATAGTAGAGTCATTGGTCGGAACTCTGAATAGATTCTACGGGCGTCCTATGAATAAGTCGGATCTCCTTCGGGGGATTTTTCAATCCAGTAGCTACAAAGTAGATCCTATCGGCCTGAGAATTCGATTCTCAGTGAAAGCACCAAAATGTTAGCACCAGAATTGGTCACTAACACCCTTAAGAGAGATTGTGTAGAGAGATTATTGAAGAAAGTAAATTTAAACAGAGATTAATATGCTAAATTAAACGAAGGAAACAAGAAGACCAAATTTATAGTGGTTCGGCGTAACTGCATACGTCCACTTTGTGGTTAATCTTTATTGCTTTTCTCAATAATCGATTACAGATACAATCCGTACACCAACTACTTGATTACAATTGTTAAGCAAAGAAGATAAGTCTTGAATGAGTCTTGAATGCGGCAGAGTCTCCCCGGTGTTCTTGAAAAAAGTCCCTTTCACCGTGCCCCTGCCTCTCTATTTATAGATGAAGATGAGTTGGACTTCCCTGATGGGCCTAGTAGCAAGATGCCTCGGCCCAATATGAATGACTTCTGTGTGCCGAGCCACAAATGCCGAGCGGCAAATGCCGAGCCATGTCTCTAAACCGAATGAGGCAGTATATTGAGTTAATCGTGTTGGTCGAATGAGATCTGATGCCGATCGAGAGGAGAATACCGAACGAGGCATGAATGCCGAACAAGGATGAAATGCCGAACGAGGCATGATGTCATACGAGACCTGAATGCCGAGCGGGGCTTGAATGCCGATCGGGGTAAAATGCCGAGCGACCCAGTAATGCCGAGCGACCCAGTAATGCCGAACGAGGCTGAAATGTCGAACGATGTATAATGCCGAGCGAGGCTGAATGCCGAGCGAGGCTTGTATGCCAATCGGGGCTAAATGCCAAGCCACCCAGTTGTGCCGAACGAGGCTGAATGCCGAGCGAGCCTTGTATGCCGATCAAGGCTAAATGCCAAGCGACCCAGTTGTGCCGAACGAGGTTGAATGCCGGTCGAGGTTTGAATGCCGATCGAGGCTGAATGCCAACCGAGGCTTATATGCCGATCGAGGCTGAATGCCGACCGAGGTCACGTGCCGAGCGACTTTGCTATGCCAAATGAGGTTTTATGCCGAACGGTACTGGACGCCAAACGGTGCACTAATGCCGAGCGACCTCTAGTTACTTGGTCAAAATCTCCAGGTAACATAATATATCTAAGGTTATCTAGAAAGGTGGTAACATACCCTAATTGGGTATGACCTACTTAGCGTTACTGCATACCTCTGGTTTTCAACCATTCTAGTTGATGAGGCTAGAGGCTACGATTACCTTTCAAAGATAGTTTCACTTAGAGTTCTCATCGTCCTCCAATGACGATGTTCTGATAGCATTCATCCATACAAATTTCCCTGGGTCTGGACAAATCGAATCACCGTTTTCATCATCTTCACGGTATTGATTCATAACGTTCAAACTGAATCGAAGTGTTTTCGGATAATTAAATCATGTTCCGGTCTCTTTGAAACGATTAATGAAATTGGCCAAAATTGATAGCCGGTTATTTAATTATCAATACAACATCCATGAGCAATCACTAGGCCATCATTTGTATTTTTTTTTAAATTTCTCATTTCAGAAATATCTTTACAAAGATATACATTCATTACTTCAACATTTGAAAACAGTTTCAAATTCTTATATTCTCAACGGAATATTTCCACCCATTCCAATGCTTATAATAAATTTTCCCCACTTTATTTATATTCACACTTGTGAAGTATTCCATCTATTTCCTTACTTCCTATTTCTCAAAATCGTTTACAATTCTATTTGTAAATTCCTTGACCAGTTTATAATGAATCCTATAAATTTTCGGAATTCGTTAATTAAATCCATTTTATATCTCCAAAGCCAATTATACTCGCTTATAATTTTAAATTTTCCCTTTGTATTTCTTTATGAATTCTACTTCATTTTTTTTCTAAGTTCGCTTTTATTTAACTACTTCGGAAATTTCGTTACTTCTCTTCCCAATTCCATTTTGAGAACTTTCTTACAATCCCATTTCTAGACTTTCGAGAAGGCTTATAAATAAATTTAAAACATTTCAAAACTCTATATACACACACACATATGTAAATAAAAATAAGTATTTAAAAGAAAATAACAATAATTTGTTTTTAAGGCATTCAAGTAATTATTTAAAATATTGAAAACACTTTTTATAACGTCAGTTTTCAAGCAGGTTTAAAAGTTTAGGATTTATTAAATAAATATTAAGTATTTGAAAATTCACTTCTGAAGTATTTCAACATTAACTAACTTTAAAATTAAATGGTTAATAAATAAGAATTTTCCTTTTTTCAATAAAACTTTAGTTATCAATAAAATAAATTTTTAAATCTTAATAACCAAATTTTAATTTATAAATCTTCCCGATTTCCATCACATCACTTCTATTTCGGTCACCTTAATCATTTTCACTTCAAAAATAGTACCTACTTGCTACTCAGTACTGTGGCCTGGCTACAGGGCGACTATCGTAGAGCCAATGGTTGAACCTAGATGGGACTTAAACTAAGGACGGGTTGGAAATTTAAGAGGCTAGTGTAACTTGGGATCGTTCCATATTATACAAGTTGGTTCTCCATGTCTGATGTTACTCAGCGTGGTTGTGAGGCACAAGCTGCAAATTGGACCGACATTGGAATGTGGATATGGTGGGCCGGTCGAGAGTCGCTCGGCTAGATTAGTTCAGCAATGGTGGTTCGGCCGCTCGGCCTTGAGGGGAAGATCGATGCTCGGTCTTGAAGAGGGAGTCATCTCTCAGCGAAGCGTCGCTCGGCAAACTTCGTTCGGCAACATCGTCCGGCAAGCATCGCGCGGCAAAGCGTCGCTCGGCAAACTTTGTTTGGCTAACTTCGTTCGTCACAAGCGTTCGGTATATGAAGATCAACATCAAAGTAAGTGGTTTAGTACTGTTCCATTCTAAGTTCCACTGAGAGTTGCACTGAGTCTTTTGAGGGCTTACTTCGAGCCATTTGCTAATCGATCACCAACACGACATGATGGGTCGGCATCTCTCGGTCGGCATTTGCCGTTCGGCATGTCTCGTTCGGTATCCCTGGCTTGGTGCGTAGAAGTCACCTACTATAGGTCGGAGTTCCTATTTCTTGGGCCCGTGGAGGAAGTCCAGCCTATCTTCGTCTATAATAGAGGGACGGGGCGTAGTGAAGTGGGACCATTTTTCGAGAACACTTGGGAGACTCTGCCATTTTCAAGACTCATTTCTTTTCTACTAAAACTTGTGTTCAAGTTGTTGGTGTACGGATTGTATGTGTATTCAATTATTTGAAGAATTAATAAAGATTACGATTAAAGTGGACGTAGGCAGTTACGCCGAACCACTATAATTCTGATATTTTTGTTTCTTACAGTTATTATTGCATTCTACCGTGTTATTCCTCAGTTTTAGTTTAATTTCTTCATTAATCTATCTACACAATCCTACTCAAGGGTGTTAATGATCAATTTTGGTGCTAACATTTTGGTGCTTTCACTAAGAGTAGAATTCTTAGGTTATTAGGTCTACTTTGTCGTTATTAGATTGAAGAAATCCCCAAAGGAGATCCAAATCATTCACAAGAAGTCCATTGATTCTACTCAGAGTTCCTACCAATAATTCTACAATGGGAAGACCCCATAGCGGATCATCTTCTCACAACGTGGACATCAATGAGACAGCTAGCGTCCAACTAGTAGGACCTAGTAACCAACAAGCTACTCCAGGTGCAGGGACCGCCACCGCCCTAAACCAAACAGAGGTTGTCACCAGAACGGAGTTCAACGAGCTGATCAGAGAACTCATGGAAAGCAGGAGACAGCTTAATAAGAAAATTCAAGTGAACGCCAACCTTATGACTCAGCTAATCAACAACGGCATCAGGATGCTAGAGGAAGTCCTGCTGCCTACTCCTCGTATGGCAGCTCCGCTTCGTTTGACGAACCACCCAGGCGTAGACACCGTAGGACTAAAACAACGCAAACAGGTGCAGCTGAACGATCCACCAGGGATGGTCCAGGTTCCTTACCTGGAGCCATGGCCCCTCATTTACACCTGGGTAATTGTACTCATGTTGGAACAGGAAACTTAGGATCCGCGGCAAGAGTGGAAGTTGGACGACCAGTTCACCAAGGTTACAATGAAGTAGGTCCCCAGGACATGCATTTGGTTGATCGCCAACCGAAACGGTCCCGTAGGACAGATTCCAACTTGCCAACTTCCATACAAACCCCAGATTTATCACATATGGTCAGGCAGCCGATGAGGGAAAATCAAGGCTTATCTAATGATGATTGGAGGGTATTTATACTCCATTCAAAGATGCTATCCTACAGGCCGAGTACCCCAGGAAGTTTAATATGCCGGAAATTCCGGCCTACGAAGGGAAGATTGATCCCCGACAGCATGTAATGAGATATGAGTGGATGATGGATTCAGCTAGAGCAAATGATGCAACTAAGTGTAGATGCTTCCCAATAACTCTATCTAGAATCGCTACCATGTGGTTCACCCGACTTCCTCGCTTGTCTATCTCCAATTTTGATGAGTTAGCGATGAAATTTGTGGAATAGTTTAGGATTCATGCTACTAATCCTTAGGACATGATGTCCTTTTAAGTATGATTCAAGCTCTAGGGAGTCGTTAAAGGATCACTCACGAAGCTTTCACGTTACTGCTACTGAAGTTAGCAACCCGAATGACCGTGCTATTCTAATGGCCATGATGCGAGGGGTAGATCCAGATTCGGAATTCGATGATTGGCTAGCAGGGAAACCTTTGACTACTCCGGAACGTTTTTATTCAAAGGTGTATCAATTTATAAGGAGAGAGGAAGCCAGGTGGACAAGGTGAGACAATGCACTAGGGCCTGGCAAGGAGACTGTGAAAAGAAACATTGCTGTATAACAATCTGGTGATAACTTTTGGAAGGCCGAGGTCAATGTTCAGAACAAGACAAGGCAATCTGAAGGATCCGGAGGAGGGAATCCCGGAAAGAAAAGGAAAGCAGGAAAGTGGAAACCGAGGATCCCAACTTACAATGAATACATTCCTCTGAATGCATCTCTGGAAAATATTTACCTATCGACTTGTAACACTTTTCAATATCGAAAGCCATGCCCAAAAGAGTCCACCGAGAAACAAAAGCGGAATGGAAAGTATTTGCGCTTCCATGAGACTTACGGGCACCATACCGAGGATTGTAGACACCTCCACGATGCTATAGAAAAGCTGATTCGACAGAAAAAGTTATACGAGTTTGTCAAGAATCCACAGAAAGGCAGACAAGGAACATCGGACCCCGGTCGTTGGCAAGCTCCATGCCATCCACAGGGACATGCTCGAATTGTAGGTAGACTAGTCATAAACACAATAGTCGGTGGGTCTTACCCTGCGGACAAGAATTGGCAAGAAATGGTGCAGTACGCTAATTCCTTAAAGCATGCCGGTTTTGAATGTTGTTCAAACATGGAAGATGGGACCCCAGCTATGTAGCAGCGAATGATGACTGATGATATATTTTCAGGAGCAGAAATGCTGATCAAGTGGAGGCGCCTACCATTGATCCAATGGTCATCTCAGCCATTATTGGGCCAGCATTTATGAGAAGAATACTGCTAGACTGCGGAAGTTTTGTTAACATTATCTTCAAAAAACATACGGCCAGATGAAGATGGAGAGAAAGGATCTAAAACCATATAAAGCCAATATTCATGGCCTTAATCGTGTAGCTACTGACGCAGTGGGTTCTCCTGAATTGCAGGTTGAACTTGAAGAAGGTGAACATATGAGGGTGCAAATCCTACTGTTCATCGTTTTGGATGTCGATTCTCCGTATAATGTGTACCTAGGTCAACTGGCCATGGCAGATTTTAGGACAGCTTTGGCCCCATGGTGTTTAACCTTGAAATTTCCGACCGATAAAAGAGTTGGTGTTGTGCATGGCGATCAGGTGACCGGTCGTGCATGTTATGTGACTAAGCTAAGAGAGGCCCAGTGAAGAGAGAAAGGAAAGGTTGTGACAGCTCTGTCCGCATCCGAGTCACTTAAGATTGACAAGTAATGCCCGAGTCTTGGCTCGGGAAACATGATCGGATCTATAAAGACGTAGATCCGTGAGACGATGATGAGGAACCCAAGGTGGCAAAAGCAGCATCGGCTGACTGACGATTGACATTCCAGTCAGCCGTGATGACTCATCACGGGTGCCTAAGATTAGATTACAACTCGACCCCTCGATGACCGAGGATCTCACTGATTTCCTTCGAGGGAATCTGGATGTTTTCGGTTGGACACATTTCGATATGTGCAGGATTTCTCCCGCCATTGCGAGTCATATATTGAACATAGACCTGAAGCATGTACCAGTAAAGCAAAAAAGGAGAGGCATGGACCAGGAGAGGTCCGCTGCTCTTAGAGAGGAGGTGAACAAACTCAAAGCCAATGGGTTCGTCCACGATGCCCTCTACCCTGAATGGGTGTCTAACCTCATGCTAGTGAGAAAGGAAAATGGGAAATGGAGGGCCTTCGTAGATTACTTAGATCTGAACAAAGCATGCCTTAAGGATAATTTCCCTCTACCTAGAATTGATCAGCTAGTCGATTCGACAGCAGGACACGAGTTATTGTCATTTATGGATGCGTACTCGGGATATAATCAAATCCCGATGCACATTCTAGATCAAGAACACACTAGCTTCGTCACAGACGTTGGACTGTATTGTTATGTAGTGATGCCTTTCGGATTGAAGAATGTGGGAGCTACTTATCAGCGTCTGGTGAATAGGATGTTTATAGACCAGATTGGTAGGACAATGGAAGTCTATGTGAATGACATGCTTGTGAAGTCACGTCAGTCAAATGACCACATTCGAGGGCAGAAATATTTGATCTACTCAGGTATTACGGAATGAAAATCAATCCTCTGAATTGTTCCTTTGGCCTTGCATCAGGAAAGTTTTTAGGTTTCATTGTTAGTGCATGAGGAATTGAAGCTAACCCAGAAAAGATTCAGGCTATTCGAGACATACAAGTGCCCAGAAATATAAAGCAAGTACAAAGCCTGAACGGAAAAATGGCCACGCCGAATCGATTCATATCCAGAGCGACATACAAGTGTATTCATTTCTTCGATGTAATAAAGAAAGGAATGAGAAATTCTGAGTGGATGCCCAACTACGAGGATGCGTTCTGAGCTCTGGTAAGGCACTTGGAAAGTCCCCAGGTGTTGTTGACGCCTATAGACCACGAAGTGTCGTATGTATACATGGTCATATCTCAACATGCCATTAGTACAGCTTTGGTCCGCGAGGAGTACCAAGTTCAAAAGCCGGTGTACTATGCAGTAAACGTTTAATGGGGGCAGAAAGAAATTATCCTAAAATTGAGAAGCTAGCATACTACTTGGTGATTGCATCACGCAAGCTTCGTCTGTACTTTCAGGCATACTCGATCAGTTTTTATATCGATCAACCCTTGCGACAGGTACTCCAATGACCATAAACCTCTAGAAGGCTGTTAAAATGGAATATTGAGTTGGGTCAGTTCGATAGCACCTACCTTCCATGGAGGGCCATATAAGGGCAAGCGCTGGCATACTTCATCGCTAAATTTACCTTGTAAGACGAACCAAACAGTGATGATCATATTCCCTCCATTCGATGAAAATTACAACGATGGGGCATCCAACGACCGGTGTTCTGGGGCTGGTGTAATTCTTGTGACTCTCGAAAACTGCTCAATTTATTATGCTTTGAAGTTCGATTTCCCAGCTATGAATAATAAAGCCGAGTATGTAGCATTGATTGCTGGCTTGAAACTTATCATGGAACTTGGAGTGAAATCGATTGAAATCTTTTACGACTCACAATTGGTAGTATTCCAGACACGGGGACTATCAGGAAAAGGGTCAGAGACTTGCCCCGTACCTGGCTCGTGTTCAAGAGATGTTGGCAGCCCTCGAATATCATGATATTTCACACATCCGCGTGGGAAAAATGGGGAAGCCGATTCATTGGCAAAATCTGCAAGCACTGGTGATGCACAATGGATGGGATTGGTTCCCGTCAAAATCTTACATGCTCCGAGTATAAATGAGATGGATGTAGATTCTGTGTTAGAGACAGAAATCGAGAAGGAGTCATGGATAACCCGATTCAAGCAATACCTGCTACACAGGGTCTTGCCCGAAAGAAAGAACGAAAGACGACAAGTCATTAGCAAAGCTTCACGATATGTAATGCAGGACAGAAACATGTATCTAAAGGGATTCTCGGTCCCTTTACTTCGATGCATTTCCCACGGTGAGATAAAACGAATCTTGAAGGAAGTTCATGAAGGAGAATGTGGTGACCATACTGGGGGACGGACACTCGCAAAAAAGATCCTCCACCATGGATACTATTAGGCAACTGTAAATCAGGATGCTGTGGACTACGTAAGAAGATGAGATAAATGTTAGAAGTATGCGAAAATCCCGAGAGCTCCGCCAACGGAACTCACACAAATGGTTAGTCCCTTGCGATTTGCAATATGGAGAATCGATATAATCGGTTCCTTGCCTATCTCCAAAGGTGGTGCAAAATACGCAATAGCTGCGGTCGATTGCTTTACCAAGTGGGTGGAAGAAGAGACCTTAGCTACAATCACCACCAAAAAGGTCATTAATTTCGTTATGCGAAACATTATATGTCATTTTGGCCTCCCGCGAACTATCATTACGGACAATGTAACTCAGTTCGATAGTAGGGAGTTGAAAGAATTTTGTCAAAAGTATGGCATTGAGAAAAGTTTGCAGCAGTTGCTCATCCAAAAGCCAATGGACATGTAAATGCCGTGAATAAAATAATCAAATCCATATTGAAAATATGTTTGGAGAAGGCTAGAGGCAAGTGGGTGGATGAGCTTCCAACAGTACTTTGGGCTTACAAAACCACCCACAAATCCGCGATTGGCCACACTCCGTTCACATTGGCATATGGCACGGAATCCGTTATACCCGTAGAGCTTGAAGTTCCTTCACATCGGGTAACTCATTATGACCCTAAGACGAATCAGTATCTCTTGTTGGAATCACTGGACTCTGTTGACGAGAAATGTGAAGAAGCTAATTTAAGGGCGGCTGCATATAGACACTGAGTCGCTCGATATTATAATGAAAAAGTCCGACCGAGAATCTTTGATGTAGGCGATCCTGTTTTGAAACGAGTTTTTCCGATCCCATCGCATATGAATCCTACATGGGAAGGTCTGTACGTCATTGAACGGAAGCTTAAAGAGGGAACTTTCAAGCTAGCGACCGTTGATGGCGCAACACTTCTCTGAGCATGGAATAGCGAGCATTTACGACATTATTACACTTGTCTATTTCTTTTTCATTTCAGTTGCAATTACTTCCTATGTATGTTTATTTTGTTTTTCTTAGTTTTCGGCAAGTAATAAGACAATTCGGTTTATTTTCATTAATAAAGGCTTGAAGCCATCTTTTCCATTAACTATTGATGTTTTCGTATGTTACGATCTAGTGACAAAAAACTAAAGTACATTATTCTATTTGGCATATGAACATGCATACAAACTTAAAAATCTCTAAGTCCCCAGAGTGCGGACTGGAGTACTCTGAGTCCCCAAAGTGCGGACTAGAGTATAAACGACTTCAAAATCTCTAAGTCCCGAGAGTGCGGAATGGAGTGCTCTGAGTTTTCAGCGTGCGGACAAGTGTATAAATAACTTCAAAGTCTCTAAGTCCCAAGAGTGTGGACTGGAATACTCTGAGTCACCAGAGTGTGGAGTAGAGTATAAATGACTTCAAAATATCTAAGTCCCCAATGTGCGGACTGGAGTACTCTGAGTCCGCAGAGTGTAGACTAGAGTATAAATGACTTCAAAATCTCTAAGTCCCCAGAGTGTGGACTGGAGTACTCTGAGTCCCCAGAGTGCGGACGAGTATGAATGACTTCAAAATCTCTAAGTCCCCAGAGTGTGGACTGGAGTACTCTAATTCCCCAAAGTGCAAACTAGAGTATATAAAACTTTAAAATCTCTATGTCCCCAGAGTGCGGAATGGTGTACTCTGAGTCGCCAAAGTACGAGCCAGAGTATAAACGGCTTTAAAATCTCCAAGTCCCCAGTGTGTGGACTAGAGTACTCTGAGTCGCCAAAGTGCGGGCCAGAGTATAAATGACTTCAAAATCTCCAAGTCCCCAGTGTGTGGACTAGAGTACTCTGAGTCCCCAAAGTGCGGACTAGAGTATAAACGACTTCAAAATCTCTAAGTCTCTAGAGTGCGGACTGGAGTACTCTGAGTCCCTACAGTGCAGACTAGGATATAAACGACTTGCAAATCTCTAAGTCGCCAGAGTGTGGACTGGAGTACTCTGAGTCCCCGGAGTGCGGACTAGAGTATAAATGACTTCAAAATATCTAAGTCCCCTAATTGCGGGCTAGAGTATAAACGACTTCAAAATCTCAAAGTCCGTAGAGTGCGGACTGGAGTACTCTGAGTCCTCAAAGTGCAGACTAGAGTATAAACGACTTCAAAACATCAAAGTCCCCAGAGTGCGGACTGAAGTACTCTAAGTCCCCAGTGTGTGGACTAGAGTATAAATGACTTCAAAATCTCTAAGTCCCCAGAGTGCGGAATGGGGTACTCTGAGTTTTCAGTGTGCGGACTAGATTATAGACGACGTCGAAATCTCTAAGTCCCCGGAGTGCTCTGGGTCCCCAGAGTGTGGACTAGAGTATAAACGACTTCAAAATCTCTAAGTCCCCAGAGTGCGGAATAAAAGTATTCTAAGTACCGGAAGCATGGAATAGAGGTTCTATGATTCCAAAAATTTCCGAGTCATATTGAAGTGAACTGGCGCTTATGCAACTCACAAGATTTTGGATTTCGTCTACAAGTTATAGGTAAGCTGAACAACGAAAATCATCGAAAGCAAAGAAACAAAGTTTTATTCATTAAACCAAAGTAAAGTTCCACTACAACTTCTCCTGAACTCAGAAAAAAATTTCTATCTACAACAGCTATGAAAATAAATAGAAATAATTACAGGATCCAGGCCCATTTGAGTTGAACGAGGCATGATTTCTACCTTTTCGACTTCTTTTCCTTCCTCGGTTTCTCTGAAGACTCCTCCCCTAGGCGTTTTCTCTTAGACGCCTTGCTTGCTAGGGAAGCAGTGCCAAGAGGAACTTCTAGTGGAGAAGTCCCACCGTGGAGAATAACCTTCAGAGTTCTTTTTCCTCTCTTCAATGACTTGTTCTTCCATGTTCAGTTTTAAAGTGTGTTCGAAGGCGCCCGTAATTTCAACTGCATCATGTTCCTCGACGGGTTATGGATTTTTAGACGTGTCTTCGTTAAGTGCCTCGATCACTAGAGCGTCAGGTTCGGGAGTCTCTCACATTTGAATTGCCTCTCTCGTTTTCTCCTCCTTCTCCATGGTGACATCACTCCTTGGAGTTGGCTCGGGATCAGAATGTCCTGCACTAAATCATAAGAGACAAGTGTTAGAATACATTTACTACTCGCCAAAAACGATGGCCCTTTGAACTCTAGGAAGAAAATTTATGTTCCAGTTTTCGGCTAACTCTCAACTATTCGGGGAGTTTCACCCTCTGGAATAGGAGATAGAATGTGGATATCGAATCCAGGCTCCTTTGGGTCATAGCTGATATGCTGCTCGAAGGAATCAAGTGATGGACGACCAGTCGGCTGAATAGGAGAGAGAACTGAGGACTCGGTCTCGGATGGACCGGCAGCTTCATCTTTTCCCTTTGGTGAGGAAGAGTCCCTTCTGTAGAGGGCCTTTGCCATAGATAGGTCAGTGCGCTCATTCTCGCAAAGCACTTCTTTCACGAGTGAATCCTCATCAACCTCTTTAGTTCCTGACTCAACCTTTTTATTTTTATTAAAGTGTCTCATGCTTCGTCCAAAGATTTGAGGTAACCCTCGCCAAGAAATGTTAGGTTGTGATGCATGAGAACTCGAGCATTGTACTCGGCTATGAGTGGATCAAATATGCACTTAATTTACCCCCTACCAGCCTCGGTAGACGCCTCAAGGAGAATCGATTCTCGAGAGTGCCATTCTTTTGCCCTCCTTATGGGCTTCGTCCTTCAACGCTTCAGACTTAGAGGGCTCCTCATCGATCTTTGTTTTTAGGAGTTGAGTAACAACAATCTCATCACAATATCGCTGTGACTCCTCTTGAGCGGCGGTCTTTTCTTCCTTTTCTTTGAGAAGTAGCTCCTCCAATTCTTTGACTCATTGAGTGAGGACATTTTTCTCCTTTTGAACGAAGTCTTTCTCTAGGGCTAAGGTGCCACGGCGTTAAACCTCTTCATCAAGTTCTTTCTTGTAGGTAGCCTCCAGGCGATTGACTGTCTCAGCATTATCTTTAGCATTCTTCTGGGCGGCTCAAGCTGAGATTTATAGGAGGAAAGCTCTTCATCCTGGGCTTTCATTATGTCTTTATCATGAATGGACTCAAGTTTCAGGCGATCGATTATATGTTTGTGCCCCGTCGAAACTTCAAAAACTTTTTCGGCCAAGCAATGACACTTTGTTTAACGTGCCTTGGATTAGGATGGATCGTAGGACGAAATTTTAATCCATCGAAGCATATTTTAAGGAATGTGGCTTTAAGCTAAGCTAGCTTTTCTGTTATTGATGGATCTTGTGCAAGGGCTGAAGAAGTTTTTTTAGCCGAAACCATGGACTTTTTATGAGACTCGTGAGTTTGCCTAGTGCTTGATGAACCAAAGTATTGGTCGTGAGGAGCTTCAGATTGAGATCCCCTTTGATCTGATTTCTCCCTGCTTTGTTCTGGCTGAGGTGGAGGATCATTGGGTACGAAGAATGACTGTAAGTTTTCCTTCGAGATGATGGCGAATCTCAAGGACGATAGTATCTATCGCTGTTGTCGTCTCTATCCCGGCGTTTACTGAACCCCAAGTCTGGGCTGGAATGATGGAAAATAGAGGACCTGCGGAGGCGGTCGAATCCATGAGAACGTCCCATATCACTTGCGTAGAATTAAGTGAGGACAAGTTAGCAAGAATAACATGGTGGCTGAAGTTTAAGTGCAAGGTGAGGTGTAAGTGTTAGTGCGTGTGTCCTAGTGTTTCCCCTCGACGGACCAGTTTCTTTAGCTTTACTTATTGAAGTTTTTTCTCCTTGGTGATGGGCTTGAACGCCTTTATCGCCTCTCACGGGCGAATGAAGTTTTAGGGCTCCTAGATCGTCGAAGCCGTAATTGAGAAAGTCATCGGGAATAGTAAGGTCTGATAAGCCTTTCAATGAACCCTCTAAGTGTTGTGGAGACAGTTTGTTCTCCATTGGAGTAATCATCACTTTTGAGGTTCCGCCCACTATCTTCTTCCTCAGCTTGTAAGCTAGTTTCTTTTTCCCCTTTGAAGGGGGAGGTGGTTCATCAAAGCCAGGTGGCTCAACCACCGGTTTTGGAGCAGGACTTACATTCTCGCTCGGTGCTTCTGACACCCCAATTTCACTAATCTCACCCTCCTCGGATGTGTCGGGGGCACCACTTGTAAGAGGCACTTAAGGTTCGGCCTGTTCTTTACATTTCTTCGACGCGGATCCGGTTATAGGTGCACCAGATGGAATATTTGTTCGATGACCCTCCACCAACAATCCGAACTTTGAAAGCGATTCATTGGAGATAACAGACTTGATCTCTTGATCTCCTACCAGAACAACTCGAATGGCCTCGACGGCTCAGAATACCCGGTACCTTCGGGATGTGGGCTGATGCATGCAAAAAGACCTAAGGAAGTTTAGAAAAAATACATTTCATGCCTTAGATAAATAACGAGTCCAGAAATGAAGCTTACTTCCTTCAAACAATCTTCTCACAAAGCCCGGGGGCAGCACACATAAAACCATTCCTGCTTGTATTAGGTGAATTTACTCCATGCCCCATCAGTATCTGACACTTGGAGTAAGGCTCGAGGAATATGAAAGATGGGCTATCTGATCGTCTCTTGAAGCGATAGATGTAGCGGATGTCACCGAGAGTAGGGAGCCTAAATAAAACGCTCATAAAGAGAACACAAGTTCCATAGATGAATGGGTGACTATTGGGATATAGTTGTGACGGGGCGATCTCGATATACTATAGCACTTCACGGAGAAAGGAGTTGAATAGTGGCATGCTACCAACCCAATATATGAATTTGTTGCAAGCTGTATATCCAGCTGGGGCAGGTGGGACGATCTCGTCCTGATGGAACTAATACGTTGTCGAAAGGGATTCCGTGAATTGATCATAGTCAACGAAGAACAGTTTCATTGATTTTTGAAGCTTGGGAGTCAATAGGGTTGTCTAGAATAACAGCTCCGTCTATCACATCAGGAGCCGGGTCAATAGTTTCCACCGATGAGTTTGGGATATTATATGTAGGAGCTGTCGGTGGATTCGAAGTTCCCACTACTTCCTGCTGAGAACTCGGCTCAGGTTTATCTGAAACTATGGCGAAGCTCGACTTTCTAGACATATTCAATAAGCATCGAATTTGGGTAAACACCCATATGAACTATACTTGAAATACAATCGATATTAGATATAATGACAAAAGTATTCCCCCATGTGGTGTGTGGACTGTGCAATCGTTCGATCATAAGTATAAAAGAATTAAAGATCTAAAAGGTGATAAAGTGAGATTGAGCATTGAGCTGTCATCTTCAAAGACCATCATCGCTGACAGTCTCCGAGAGCTTTCCCTATGACGGTTTGGGTCTTACACTCAGACATTAACACTATATGTTGAAGGCTGTTATTTATTTTTATCGAGTTGAACTCAGGTTTATAGTTGTTGGAATTGGGGATTTATCGGTCCAAATCAGTTCGATATGCTTGTATGCTTAAGTTGTTGTCGTTGTTCATTGTTCTGTGATAAGGCATGGAAGTATGTAGTTTTGATATATGCTGTGCATAAGTGGAGACAGTCATAATTATTAACGCAAGCAATAGGACCCGAAGCCGAGCGACTCGCTACGCCAACACCATCGAATCACTCACTCTCCTCTTCAACATTCTCTTTTCAACCTACTTCCGTATTAAAATATAAATTATTCCTATATATTTATATTCCAAATTTATCATCCATTGTCACTTTCCTTTATTTATAACTTCATTTATAATTTTTTATAACTCCTTTGAGTTTCACTAAAAATAGTCCCATTTATAAAATTCCATTTTATAAATTCAATTTCTGATAAACTCCAATTATTTTTGCCAATCTTATTTTAATATCGATTTCAACTTCTTTTATATTTCCCGGATATCATTTTAAAATCTAATCTTAAAAATCCCTTTATATAATTTATTTAAAAAATCCTCTATTTAAAATATCTTTCCGACATTATTAATTACGATCAAAAATCAATTATTGCTTATTCAATTCAATCTCTTTTAAATAATCCAAATTTCGGTATTCATATTTTTATATCAAAACTCTCATTTAGTTCCTTCAAAATTTCAAAATAATATTTATGGTATTTAATATACCCAAGTGAATTCCTATGCTATTTTAACATTTATAAATTTACAACACATAATAGTCTAGCAGATTATTCATTCACATCATATATTTTTATATATAAAAAAACATTAAAATATCTAAAGAATCCCGCTGGATCCCTCCAACCTATTTCCCTGCATCCACAAATATTAGACAACAAATAAAAATATCAATCCCACTTTGAGGGGGATATCACAGTATATAGGGCCATCCGCTATTATGGGGGCGCACAGGGTCTCATCTGCTATAATATGCGGGAATATCACTCCAATTACTAATATATACACTACTATATATATATGGTCATCCAAAAAATAATTATAAATTTATCAATCCGATCAAGCATCAATTAATTTAAATTTAAACATTTAAATTTAAACGTGGCACTCCAAAAGAGTTAGAAATTCTCACTTTGATATTATTTCAAACCTGTTTATCGTTCCAATTTCCAATAAATTCATTGTATATTTATTTTTTCACCGTAAATCCAAACAATTTAATAATTATTCATAACTATTTAACCAAGCATATTCAATCAATTCATTCAAATAATCATGAATTAATCAGGATAACATTGAATAAGATAAATGCAAATGGAGTCAGATATGGATGTGAGTAAGTAATACTCACAAAATCGAAGTTGCTCCTTCCAAAATCATAGTCGCTGCCCTAGTCAATCCACAAAACCACTGCAGTCTTCAACCCCAAACGACCACCAGGACACCAACGAGATTTTAGGCTCAAACCCCACAAGATTCTACCACTGCCGAAGGCAAACCCCCTTCGCAGATTGCCATGACATCTACTTGACATGATCCCAGCCAACAACGCCTCTCTCTGCCCATAACTCCACACCCAACGACGTCTCCACCTTACTTGACTGTCACCATCCCTCAACCACGAATGATACGGCCTCCAATCCATCACGACTTCGCTCAAACGTCTGCAAGCCACTACCGCGCACAACCCTAATCCCTAGCCTCGTGCCTTCTTCCTCAATCGCCTACTTGCGACACAACATCGCTGCCTTAATCCTCCAACCACACCTCCCCTTGTACGCCGCCTACGTGCTCACTCTAGCTTTGCCTCCATCTCCTTCCAATCGTACAAGCCGAGCTCCAACCCAGAGTGATTCGCCAAGCTCCCCTTCCTCCAGTCGCAATTCGTTCGTGTTCCCTTATTTATTTATTTATTTATTTGCTTGTTTTCTTTTTGAAATTCGAACTTGATTTCGTTTGTAGAAGATGTAGGAAATTGAAGCGAAAATCGCGACTCTGCTGTCATTATACAAAATTTCTTCTTTCTTTTTTTATCTACCGATTTCAAAATCAATTGAAAGAGGGGGAGGGATTTTCATGTGCGAAACGAAAAAGATGGTGGCTTGAATAGATTTGAACAAAAGGGAGAAAGACGTGATAGGAAGGTTGCATGTCATAGGAGGCTGAAAGGGATGAACATTGCTGTTTGAATTAACAATTTAAAATGTTATTTTCATTTCAAACATCTCGATTTACGTAATTCAAAATCTCGAACCCCTGTCGAGGCATACCACTAGACTTTTATAATGTTATACCCCTATTTCGAAGGCAATGGAAAAGGTTTCGTGTCTAAATTTGATCGTATGGAGAAGACAGCTTTTTGGATACAATTATTATATTGCGATATTAATTTCAACCTATTTAATATCTCGTATGACCAAATGATAACTCCAAACACTATGAAATTTAAAATTTGATAATAATACAATATTACGGATCCAATGGAACTGGTTTCGTCGAATTCTGAGACTGCCCCAGATCACGATTTTAAATCGACGATTTTAAAAATTTGCGTAATCGCTTAAAATTCCAGTTTTAAATCTTACTAACTAAATTACAAATCCCAAATTGAATATTTAAACCATTTAAATATTCAAAATTAACGATAGAAAAATCCGAGTCGTTATATTCCTCCCACCTTAAAAGAATTTCAACCCGAAATTGCTAAGTCTGGGAAAATGCTCCAAACCCATTACTCTTTACAAAACCCACTTAGCTTATTTGCTATTTCACTCTCCTAATCTTTTAGCTTTGACAATTAGTTTTCATTACTAATTCAAAACCCTCTACTTCAAATTCAATTCAAAATCAACTTTTTAGTTAACAAAAATTTCCAAAAAATTTCAAATTTTTTTAAAACCCTAATTTTCCAAAAAAAAATTGGCAGAGCCTCCTTGTACGGAGGACTTTTGCAATATAAAAAAGACATAAAAAAGTATACATCGGCCCACACAGTCGGAAAATATATATATATATATATATATATATATATATCAATATTTAATCCGAAAAGGTACCTTATTTTAGCATTTTTAAGCATTATTATGTAAGCAGGTTACTTCATATGCAATAGCAACCATAATCTAGTCCGACAGTCTCCGGTTACTTGTACTTACTCAATTAAATCACGTAAGTACCAAAATATGAAAGTTTAAAAACTTTACACATGAATTTCATATATAACATGTTAAACAAAGACTTTTAAATAATTATAGGTTCCGTTACAAATTTAATTACTTCTACTTGATCCGTATACCATTTCGTTCAACCCGAAATAAAGTACAACTACTTTATTTGCATTCAATTCATATATATATATATATATATATGTATGTATATGTATGTGTGTGTGTGTGTGTGTGTGTGTGTGTGTGTATCAAACAAACCCATACCCATTCCAAATCGATTCAATATTCAATTTATTCACTTCCCATTTATTCATAAAATTTTATTTACTTCCATTTATGTCGAACAACAATTTTTCTTTGCAAATTTGGCGCTATTCATTTAATAAAATAATCGTTCTAGTATATAGCTATTTTAAATTGATTTCAGATCAATTTATTTACATTCCATTCATATCCCCATTATTTCTGAATCCATTTTATTAAGCTTGGAATCACTTCACGCTATTTATTTAGTAACCATTCCACAATTTATCGAGCCAGACTTCTATCAAACCTATTAACTTAAGTTAATTTGTTAATTTCAATCATTTCAACCTTATAACTTAAGTTTATTTCATTTCAACCATCCTCCATTCCATTTATTAATCAACTAATTCATTCATTTTTCACTTCAATTTTAATCCCATACTTGAATGCCTTCCAGAATTATTTAAAATAATATTCAATGCTATATTCAATTCATTTATACTCACATTGAATTTATCTATAACTCAAGCCATTTTATTTCAATCAAATTACATCCTATTTGGTTACGTTCCATATATATTTTATTAGCTTATATATAAGTCGAATTTTTATTTATTTCTCAAGTTCTATATTCACTTCAGTTTCAGTCCACAATCCATTTTGTTTAATCAAGTTGAATTCCATTCTCATTATCGATTAACTAATTAGTTTATCCAATTAGATCACTTCCAATTTATAATTCAATACCTGATTTTTATTTCAAAAATCATTTTATTTAATAAAAAACATTTTATTTAATCTACTTGAGTTCAAATTTATTTTATAGTCCAGGTTCGGATTTTATCTCTTTACCTTAAAATGCCACATCATTTTTATTTTGGTTGTTTTATTCTATTTTTAAAGCAAGATTTACATCACTCATAGCTTAAGTATACTTTTATTCCATAAATTTCAAATTTTATAAGCTATTCAAATTTATTAATTTACAATCCCAATTTCCACTTAATTTTTATTCCTTTTAAATTTTTTATAACTTATAGTTATTAAATTATTCTACCATTCAAGATTTATATTTACTTCGATTTGAAATTATTTCTAATCCAATCAAACTTTATCTTAATTGGCTTATGTTGAATTTTTATGCATATAATTTCTTCCAATTCAATCAAATAAGAATTTAATTTAAATTTCAAAATTTTCCACACTTTCTTGCTTATTTTTTTATTATTCCATTTACTTACACATTCATATGCGCTTTATACTTTGTTAATTCATTACATTCTATTCATTTCATCTACATATTATTATTACTTCATTTATTTTAATTCCATTAACTTTTCTTAGGTTAAATTCCAATTTCTACAAATTTTCTTTTACAAACCCAATTTATTTAACTTTCACAAGTTAAATTTTAATTTAATATTGAAGTTCACTTTTTCCCAAGTTTTATTTCAAAAAATTCTCTTCATATTTCACTTCTCTTTTAATTAGAAATTCAAGAGTTCAAACACCCAGTACTCATTTCAAACAATTTAAAATTATATATACATAACTCCATTTTAACAAAACATTTCCTTTTACTTTCAAAAATCAACTTGATGATTTTTTTAATCCAAAACAATTCCCTCGAAATCTCTAAAACAGCCTTTGTTTTTCACAAAAATCTCCATATCAAATTTCTACGGTAGCAATCCATCACCTAGAAACCCGAAAATGAATGTTGATGATACTACAGTCATTACCGGAATTATTTTCCACCTACTTAAGTGAGTTCAGTGCTATACTTCTTTCGAATCTATTTTAAAACAATTTCTTTCAAAAATATTCCCAAAAATAATACTCTTACTATTTTTTTCCACGCCACTTCGAAAAACATTTTTTTCCAAACTTCCTAGGATTTAAATTCCTAGATTCTAGTTTGAATCTAATTTTTAATTATAGTCCAGTTGTATAATTTATACATGTACAATTTTCTTTTGGTTATATAAACCATTTCCAATTTTTTACCATATTCGATTATAATATTATCATCCAAACACTCCAAATATATGTAATAATTTTCAAAAAATTATTTCTTTCATATCAAAATATGGTTTGAGTAAAATTATTTCATTTTCCCACTTTCAAAAAATAATACTCTGTCGGTTTCCCTAGTTTAAAAGTTTAGAAATCGCTATCGATACAATTGTCCAAACTGTACCGATCAGAATTTATAAAAACTCAACCGATAAGTCAACATAATATAAAATAATTTATATTCGCTATAACTACATGCTCATATCTATTAATACACTCAAATCATCCTAGGGTACTACTGACCCTATCTCTAATGAGTAATTCCCACTAGAGCCAAAGTTCTTGCTTAACCTTCAACTCTGATACCAACTATAAAGAATCGGGATTTTTGACCCTCAAAAATCGACATCAATACGTCCACTGTATAGAATGCCAAGAAATTGAGTGTCGGAAAACCATTTCAATAGGTGTGAAGAAGAAAAGAAACAGAACAGCACAGAATCTCACAATCGCAACGGGACAAAATATGTTATATAATAACAGATTTTTATACAAAAGAATTTATAACTGTTTAATACTTACAATCATCAGAGTACAACAATCACTACATCAAATCTGGACAGTTATGAAACTTATCCTTATTCAGCGGAAAATATCAATCAATTACGGAAGTACGTCTCTGTCATCCAACTCGTCTCCTGAGCTCCATAGCATCCTATCTTGCATGTGTAATACCCGGTCTGACCCAAGCATTAATAAAATAATACTAGAGTCAGTCTGGAAAACCAACGTCAGAAAACACACTCAATTTGAATTATTACTACATTTTTCAAAACCCTTTGAAAAACAAGGTTATCTCGTAAGACCATGCCACACGTAAACATGATGGGTTTTTACCTTACGATAACCAAAACATTTTATCAAATCCGTCTGATATTACAATAGTGTTTAAGTAAAGTAAATAGAAAATAGTTGAAATGCTTGCATCTCACATTTCAGCATAGTAGGGCACAATCAAAACTGCATGACGCTTATTGGAGAATGGATTTCATACAATTACCACCTATCACGGTACACTTCTAGAAGCATGTATCAGGGGCCTCATCGGGATCCCCTACAACACAAGACCGGTCCTATCTCTGACTTGGATAAAACCGAATATGTTATCACCTTGGGTGTTCCCACCCTTTCCGAGAGCTCCTTCGCATGCACCGTATCCGTATAATATAACATATACGAGATTATCTAGAAAGGTGATAATGTACCCTAATTGGGTATGATCCACTTAGCCTTGCTGCATACCCCATGGTTTTCAGCCATTCCAATTGATGAGGCTAGGGGTTACGATTACCTTTCAAGAATAGTTTCACTTAGAATGCTCATCATCCTCCAATGATGATGTTCTGATAGCATTCATCCATACAAATTGCCCTGGGTCTGGACAAACCGAATCACCATCTTCATCATTTTCGCGGTATTCATTCATAACATTCAAACCGAATCGAAGTGGTTTTTGAATAATTAAATCTGGTCCCAGTGTCTTCGAAACAATTAACGAAATTGACCAAAATTGATAGTCGTTATTTAACCATCAATATAACATCCATAGGCAATCACTAGGCCATTATTTATTCCAAATTACTCGTTTCAAAAATATCTTTACGATGATATACATTCAGTACTTCAACATTTGAAAACAGTTTAAAATCCTTATATTCTCAACGAAATATTTCTACCCATTCCAACACTTAGACTATTTTTCCCCACTTCATTTATATTCACACTTAGGAAGTATTCCGTTTATTTCCTTACTTCCTATTTTGAAATCATTTACAATTCTATTCGTAAATTCCTTGACTAGTTTATAACGAATCCTATAAATTTCTAGAATTTCTTAGTTAATCCCCTTTTATATCTCCAAACCAATTATACTCGCTTATAATTTTAAGTTGTCCGTTTGTACTTCTTTATGAATTATGTTTCAATTTTTTTTCGAAGTTCATTTTTATTTAACCACTTCGGAAATTTCCTTATTTCTCTTCCCAATTCCATTTTGAGAACTTTCTTACAATCCCATTTCCAGACTTCCAAAAAGGTTTATAAATAAATTTAAAACATTTCAAAACTCTATATATACATATCTATACATATGTTAATAAAAATAAATATTTAACAGAAAATAATAATAATTTTTTTAATAAATATTCAAATAATTATTTAAAATATTGAAAACACTTTTTATAACATTACCTTTCAAGCATGTTCAAAAATTTAGGATTTATTAAATAAATATTAAGTTTCTGAAAATTCACTTTTTAAGTATTTCAACATTAACTAACTTAAAATTACATGGTTAATAAATAAGAATTTTCCTTTTTTAAATAAAACTTTACTTATCAATAAAATAAATTTTTAAATCTCAATTACCAAATTTCAATTTATAAATCTTCCCGATTTCCATCACTTCTATTCCGGTCACCTTAACCATTTTCACTTCAAAAATAGTACCTACTATTTTTCTCTCTCCCTACTTCAATATTCAAATATAAATTCTTTCCGTAAATTTATATTCCAAATTAATCATTCGATATCACTTTCCTTAATTTATAACTTCGTTTATAATTTTTTTAAACTCCTTTGAGTTTCACTAAATATTGACCCATTTATAAAATTCCATTTTATAAATTAAATTTCTTATAAACTCCATTTATTTTTTCCAATCTTTTTTTAATATCGATTTCAACTTCTTTTATATTTCCCAGATATCATTTTAAAATCTAATCTTAAAATCCCTTTATATAATTTATTTAAAAAAATTCCACTTTTTAAAATATTTTTTTGACACTATTTAATATGATCAAAAATCCATTATTGCTTATTCAATACAATCTCTTTTAAATAATCCAAATTTCGATATTCATATTTGTATATTAAAACTCTCTTTTAATTTATTAAAAATTTCAAAATAATATTTATGGTATTTAACATACCCAAGTTAATTCCCATGCTATTTTAAAGTTTAAAAATTTACAACACACAATTATCCAGTAGATTATTCATTCATATCATATAACTTTATATATATAAAAACATTAATATATTTGAGGAATCTCGTTGGATCTCTTCAACCTGTTTTTCTACATCCACAGATGTTAGATAATCAACAAAAATACCAATCCCACTTCGAGGGGGATATCGCGGCATATAGGGAGATCCGCATATATCCGCTATTATGCGGAGCGCATAGGGTCTCATCCGCTATAATGTGCGGGGATATCAGTCCAATAACTAATATGTATACTACTATATATATATAATCATCCAACAGATAATTATAATTTATCAATCCAATCAAGCATCAATTAATTTAAATTTAAACGCGGCAATCCAAAAGAGTGATAAATTCTCACTTTGATTTTTTCCAAACCTGTTATCGTTCCAATTTCCAATATATATGTTGTGTATTTATTTTGTCGCTGTAAATCCAAATAATTTAATAATTATTCATAACTATTTAACCAAGCATATTCAATCAATTCATTCAAATAATCATGAATTAATCAGGATAATATTGTATAAGAAAAATGCAAATGGAGTCAGATATAGAACTGAGTAAATAATACTCACAAAATCAAAGTTGCTCCTTCCAAAATCACGGTCACTACCCTAGCCGATCGCCAAAACCAATGCAGACATCTCCCTCAAACGAACACCATGACACCAACGAGATATCTAGGCTCGAAATCCACAAGACTTCGCCACAGCTAAAGGCAAATCCCCTTAACAAATTTCCATGACATCTATCTGACATCATCTCAGCCAGCAGCGCCTCTCACTCTGCCCGTAACTCCACACCCAACGACGTTGCCGCCTTACTCGATTGTTATTGTCCCTCAGCCATGAATGACGCGGTCTCCATTCCGTCAAGACTTCACCAAAACATCTGCACGCCGCTGTCGCCCATAACTCTGATCCCTAGCCTCGCGCCTTCTTCCTCAATCGCCTATGTGCGACATAACATTGCAGCCCTAATCCGCCAACCACACCTCCTCTTGTACGCTGCCTATATGCTCGCTCTAGCTTCGCCGCCATCACCTTCTCCAGTCGCGATTCATTCGCGCGCGCTTATTTATTTATTTATTTTATTTGCTTGGTTTATTTTTGAAATTTGAATTGGATTTTGTTTGAAGAAGATGTAGGAAATTGAAGAGAAAATCGCGGCTCTACTGCCATTATACAAAATTTCTCTTTTTTTTATCTGCCGATTTCGAAATCAATTGAAGGAGGGGGGATTTTCTTGTGCGATTTAAAATGAAAAAGATGGCGGCTTGAATAGATTTGAACTGAAGGGAGAAAGACATGATAGGAAGGTTGCGTGTTATAGGAGGCTGAAAGGGACGAACACAGCTATTTGAATTAACAATTTAAAATGTTATTTTCATTTCAAACGTCTCGATTTAAGTAGATTAAAATCTTGAATGTTAGGGATGCGGATTAAGGATCTTAAGGCATAAATAACACTAGAGGGGGGGTGAATAGTGTTTTAAAGAATATATGAACTATATGACTAAATTAAAACTTTCAACACAAATCTAAACAGAATTCTAACACAGAATGATCACAGAACATATAACAAATGCAAATAGTAAAGTAAAGCAAGTAAAAGGAAAGAACACACCGGATTTTATACTGGTTCGGAATCCTCCTACATCCAGTCCTGCACCAAGGCAATATCCTTGTACAGATTTTTATAAGCCAATATCCAAATTACAACCCTCAATTTCTAAGGCCTTGAGGAACCCTCCTATCTCCGAGTCTAGGGTAAACTCTCTTGATTTACGGGACACAAGATCACCCTAATACTTCTTAATAACAATCCTTTTGAATGAAGAGACTCTATGGACTTTTTGAATACAAATTAATCCTATAACTCTGAATAGCACTTTGATCTTTAGTAGAATAATGGTGAATCAAATAGAGAGAGTATCTAAATGATTTCCTATTGAGAATTTGGTAGAATGATGGCACGATCTTGAAAATATGAAGTTTTATGGATATGGAATGGTAGAGAAGAAAGAGTGAAGAAAATAAGAAAGTAGTTGTTAAAAAAATTCGTTTTGGAAGCCTTTATATAGATGCACAACGGTCATAACCATTGGCGAAAGGTTTTAGAACGAATCGACACTTCTTTTGAAAATTGAATTTTGAATCCAACTGTCACTATGTCGACATGGGGTATCCCCTTATGTCGACATCCCTCGGTTCAAAATTGTAGAGATGTTGTTTTGTAAAAGCATTTGAATTTAAAACAAGTTGAAACTTCTCTGAAACAAAATAAAGTGTGTAAACAATATTTTGAGATAGAGAATGAATATAAAACATTATTTTAAATATATATATAATTGATATAGACCGTCAATTATATAAGTAATATTTAAAATCAGAACAAGTTTTGATGTTTTAAAAATAGAAGTTTTTAAAATCAGAATGGAGGAATATTTCAAGGCTAAAACAAAGTTTGAAAACATTTTTGAAAACATGATTTTGAAAGCTAAAACATTTTGAAAACAGATTTAAAAACATTTTGAAAAATCTATTCAAACTGAAATTGCAAGAACCTTCCTATAGAGCTCCTCCATAGGACTCGAGAACTTGTACAAAGTAGTTTAAATGATTTTGATTTTCGTGGGTTTGCAAGCCACTTGTCGTAGGTTTGTAAGCTACTTGTTGTGGGTTTGTAAGCCACTGGTTTCGATAGAAATTCGGTTCCATCCCAAAAGAAAATTGGAAGAAAGATGAGAGTGCTATTATGAAGTTTTAAAAAAATACTAGATACTTATCTTGAGATCTTGGAATCTTGATTCTCTAGAGTCTTGAATCTTGAATCTCTAATCTTCATCTTGATGCTTGAGTCTTTTATACTGATCAGTCTTCGATAATACCTACATATACTTCATATATACATATATATATATATATATGAAAATGTTAGTATATATTTTATAAAGTAAAGTATAATAACTATATAAGGTTGTTGTCATCAAAACATCATCAACTCAGTTCCTAACAATCTCTCCCTTTTTGATGATGATAACCTTTATTTATAAAATATTCTTACCATACCATAACTCCCCCTTACTCCGTGATTTCTTCTTAAAACTACAACTCCCCTTACACCAAGCACATATATTTTTATAACTTTCTCCCCCTTTGTCATCAACAAAAACTATTAACTACTTAAGAATTCAAGAATGATTAGTATGAACAAATAATATGTATAGAACAAGCATGAAACAATGAGTATAAGTGAACACATTTTAGTTATTACGACATATATAAGAACATACATAAACACGAACGAACAGAACAATGTAAAACAAAGAATAAAAAAGAAAGTACGCTTTAATGGCGATCCTTAACTATTGGAGACTTATGAATCGAACAATTGGGGTAGTGGAGACAAAAGTTTCCACGTTGTTCAATTATGTTTCCATTAGTATCAAAAAGGATCTCACCAACGCAAATAACGCTCTCGTCCTCATTTATAGGGACTTCGGGTTGAGGAAAAAGTTGATCTTCCTCTTGGTCTTCTTGTGGCTCTTCCAGAGGTTCTTCTTCCTCTGATTCCATGGCTTGTGAAGAGTCTTCAATATTAATAGGATTTGTATGGTTATCCATAAGGAATTTTTGTACATTCCTAATAATATTCCCTTGCCTTTGTTGTTCTCTAGCCATCCTAAGTTGACTTACTTGAATTTCAGTCAACAATTGAAGGATATCTTTCATCTTCCCTTGCAATTTGATCACTCGAGCGTGCGTAGATCGTTGAAATGGACCAGAATGAGAAGATGTGGGTGAAGTGAGTTCATTAGTAGAAGAGGAGGCCATTATTTTATTGTTTCAGAAGTTATTTACAGAGAATATAGTGAAGAAAGAGGAGAGAAAACGAAATAAATAGATAAATAACCAAATAACTAACTTTGGAGGGAAATTCTATTTTCAAATTTTTGTTGGGTATGTCGACATCAGGGGATGGGGCATGTCAACATGTCTTTCAGAAAAGTGTAATTTTATTTTGAATTTTTATTGATTATTATATTATATTATTTTATATTTCATATTTTGAACAAATACCTAATTCTCTTCTAAATTTAGTAAAATTCTGTTCGGTTAATGGTTTAGTTAATATATCAGCAATTTGTTTTTCAGTATTTAATGATGTCTTATATCAATATGTTTAGTTCTAGCATGATGAGTTGGATTTTTAGATAGATTTATTGCACTAGTATTATCACAATATATTGGTGATTTACTTATGTTAATTCCAAAATCTTTTAAAGTTTGTTGCATATATATGACTTGTGAACAGGCCAGAGCAACAGATATATACTCTGCTTCAGTTGTTGACATGGAAACAGTATTTTGTTTCTTGCTGAACCAGGAAACCAGTGAATGTCCTAGAAAGTGACAAGTTCCACTTGTACTCTTTCGGTCTGATTTACAACCAGCATAATCAGCATCACAATATGATATTAAATCAAAAGTATTATTTTTAGAATAAAATAAACCATAATCTAAAGTGTATTTTACATATCTTAAAATTCTTTTAACAGCTTTTAAGTGAGTTTCTTTAGGTTGTGATTGGTATCTTGCACAGAGACAAACACTATGCATAATATCAGGACGACTCACTGTTATATAGAGTAGCGAACCAATCATTCCCCTATATAAAGTTTGATCAATATCTTTTGATTTATCTTCTTTACTTAAACCTACATTTGTTGACATTGGAGTTGGTTTCCCACTAGAGGTGCTTAAACCAAATTTATTGATTAAGTCTTTAGCATATTTTTCTTGACTTATGAAGATTCCATTTTCTAGTTGTTTAATTTGAAGCCCTAAGAAGAAACTTAATTCTCCCATGTGACTCATTTCAAATTCTTTAGTCATTATATCTGAAAATTCTTTCTTCATTATGTTATTAGTTGATCCAAAGATTATATCATCTACATATATTTGAACCAGTTGAATATCTTGATTATTTCTTTTAATAAAAAGTGTTGTATCTACTTTACCAATTTCAAAACCAGATTGAAGTAAATAAGATCTTAGTCTTTCATACCAGGCTCTAGGAGCTTGCTTTAGACCATATAGAGATTTCTTTAACTTGTATACATGGTTTGGAAATTTATTATCTTCAAAAAGTGGAGGTTGTTCAACATAAACATCTTCTTTTACAAAACCATTTAGAAAAGCACTTTAACATCCATTTGATATAATTTGAAATTATTATAATTAGCGAAAGCAAGTAGAATTCTTATAGCTTCTAATCTTGCTACGGGGGCAAAGGTTTCATCATAGTCAATTCCTTCTTCTTGACAATAACCTTACGCGACTAAATGAGCTTTATTTCTTACGACCTCACCGAGTTTATTCATTTTATTTTTATAAACCCATTTAGTTCCAATTATACTTTTATCCTCAGGTTTAGGAATAAGTTCCCATACATCATTTCTGGTAAATTGATTCAATTCTTCTTGCATAGCAAGAATCCATGAATCATCAGACAATGCTTCCTTTGGATTTTTAGGTTCAATTGTTGATATAAAGGCTACATTACTCATACTATTTAATTGATTTCTAGTCCTTACTACGGATTCAATATTTCCTAAAACATTTTCTATAGGATGATCTTTTGATATTTTAAATCTCTTATTAGGTTGATTTATTTCACTAATAGTTTCATTAGATTGATTTAAATTTATAAAATCTTCTTCATCATCTATTTGTACAATATCTTTAAGATTTTCATCAAAAGATACATGCATAGTTTCTTCAATAGTATTAGTTTTTAAATTAAAAACTCTAAATGCTTTGCTTCTATTAGAATAACCAATAAAGAATCCTTTATCAGCTTTTGGTTCAAATTTATCTAAATTATCTTTTGTATTAAGTATAAAACATTTACTCCCAAAGACTTTAAAATAATCTACTATAGGTTTCTTATTATAAAGTAATTCATATGGAGTTTTATTTGTTAATGGTCTAATTAAAATTCTATTTAATATATAACAAGCTGTAGTAACTGCTTCAGCCCAAAAATGTTTAGGTAAATTACTATCAGAAAGCATTGTACGAGCACACTCTTGAATCGTTCTATTCTTACGTTCTACTACTCCGTTTTGTTGTGGAGTTCTTGGAAATGAAAAGTTGTCAGTAATTCCCTTTTGAGTACAGAAATTCTCAAAATTTTCATTTTCAAATTCACCACCATGATCACTTCGAATAGTTTTAATTTTGAAAGAATGTTGTTTTTGAATTCTTTTAAAGTTTTTAAATATTTCAAAAGCATCACTTTTACGTTTTAAAAAGATTGTCCAAGTATATCTTGAATAATCATCTACTATAACAAAAACATATTTACTATGGTTAATTGATTGAACTTGAGATGGACCAAATAAATCTAAACGAAGTAATTCTAGAGGACTAGAGGTAGAAATAGCATCTTTTAATTTAAATGAACTTTTCTTAAGTTTTCCTAATTGACAAGCATCACAAATACTATCTACTTTAAAGTTTAACTTGGGTAGACCTCTAACTAAGTCAAGTTTTGATATCCTAGATAATAATTTGAAATTCAAATGGCCAAATCTTTTATGCCAAATCCAAGGGTCACTTGTATTAGCCAAAAGACATAGATTATCATTTGAAATTTTCATACTAAGGATATAAATATTTTTCTTCCTAATACCTTCAAAAATTATATCAGACTTATCATCTTCAATGTGACATTTATCTTTTCCAAATTTAATTTTAAAACCTTTATCGCAAAGTTGACTTATACTAAGCAGATTATGTTTTAAATTCCTAATTATTAAAACATCAGAAATAAGTAAAGTTTTAGAGTTACCGACATTGCCGACGCCAACCACATATCCTTTAGAGTTGTCACCAAAATTGACTAATCCACCATTTTGATAAGTAATGTCCTTGAGTATTTCGGGATTTCCAGTCATGTGCCTCGAACAGCCACTATCAAGTATCCATTTATCTTTCTCAATTTGCACAGTTTGTCCATTGGGTGTTGATTCGTCAAAAGCCATATAACAAGTCTGTCCCTGCATAACACACCAATTCGGTAGATAACTTGATTTTTCAAAATAATTATATGCAGACTTATGATACTTTGATGAAATGCATAGATTCAAAACAGTTTTAACACAATTTTCCAAAAATGCCATTTTTATATTTTTCAAGTTTCAGATTATGAAAACAATGAAAACCAATGCTCTAATACCAATTGTTGGTGATGCAGATTAAGTATCTTAAGGCAGAAATAACACTAGAGGGGGGGGGTGAATAGTGTTTTAAAGAATATATGAACTATATGACTAAATTAAAACTTTTAACACAAATCTAAACAGAATTCTAACACAGAATGATTACAGAACATATAACAAATGCAAATAGTAAAGTAAAGCAAGTAAAAGGAAAGAACACACCGGATTTTATACTGGTTCGGAATCCTCCTACATCCAGTCCTGCACCAAGGCAATATCCTTGTACAGATTTTTATAAGCCAATATCCAAATTACAACCCTCAATTTCTAAGGTCTTGAGGAACCCTCCTATCTCCGAGTCTGGGGTAAACTCTCTTGATTTACGGGACACAAGATCACCCTTATACTTCTTAATAACAATCCTTTTGAATGGAGAGACTCTATGGATTTTTTGAATACAAATTAATCCTATAACTCTGAATAGCACTTTGATCTTTAGTAGAATGATGGTGAATCAAATAGAGAGAGTATCTAAATGATTTCCTATTGAGAATTTGGCAGAATGATGGCACGATCTTGAAAATATGAAGTTTTATGGATATGGAATGGTGGAGAAGAAAGAGTGAAGAAAATAAAAAAGTAGTTGTTAAAAAAATTCATTTTGGAAGCCTTTATATAGATGCACAACAGTCATAACCATTGAAGAAAGGTTTTTGAACGAATGGACACTTCTTTTGAAAATTGAATTTTGAATCCAACTGTCACCATGTCGACATGGGGTATCCCCTTATGTCGACATCCCTCAGTTCAAAATTGTAGAGATGTTGTTTTGTAAAAGCATTTGAATTTAAAACAAGTTGAAACTTCTCTGAAACAAAATAAAGTGTGTAAACAATATTTTGAGATAGAGAATGAATATAAAACATTATTTTAAATATATATATATATAATTGATATAGACCATCAATTATATAAGTAATATTTAAAATCAGAATAAGTTTTGATGTTTTAAAAATTGAAGTTTTTAAAATCAGAATGGAGGAATATTTCAAGGCTAAAACAAAGTTTGAAAACATTTTTGAAAACATGATTTTGAAAGCTAAAACATTTTGAAAACAGATTTAAAAACATTTTGAAAAATCTATTCAAACTGAAATTGCAAGAACCTTCCTATAGAGCTCCTCCATAGGACTCGAGAACTTGTACAACGTAGTTTAAATTATTTTGATTTTCGTGGGTTTGTAAGCCACTTGTCGTAGGTTTGTAAGCTACTTGTCGTGGGTTTGTAAGCCACTGGTTTCGATAGAAATTGGGTTCCATCCCAAAAGAAAATTGTAAGAAAGATGAGAGTGCTATTATGAAGTTTTAACAAAATACTAGACACTTATCTTGAGATCTTGAAATCTTGATTCTCTAGAGTCTTGAATCTTGAATCTCTAATCTTCATCTTGATGCTTGAGTCTTTTAAACTGATCAGTCTTCGATAATACCTGCATATACTTCATATATACATATACCTACATACATATACATATACATATATATATATATATGAAAATGTTAGTATATATTTTATAAAGTAAAGTATAATAACTATATAAGGTTGTTGTCATCAAAACACCATCAACTCAGTTCCTAACATTGAACCCCTATCGAGGCATGCCATTGGGCATTTATAATGTTATACCCCTATTTTAAATGCAATTGAAAAGGTTTCGACTCCAAATTCGATTGTATAAAGAAGATAGCTTTTTGGACCTAATTATTATATTTAATTCGATATTAATTTCAACACATTTATATCCCGTACGATCAAATGATAACTCCAAATATTATGATATTTAAAATCCAGTAATAATACAATATTGTGGATCTACTGGAACTGGTTTCGTCGAATTTCGAGACTGTACCCAGGATCGCTATTTTAAATCGTCGATTAAATCGATGATTTCAAAATTTTGCGAAATCGCTTAAGATTCCAGTTTTAAATCTTACTTAATAAACTATAATTCCCAAATTTAATATTTAAAACCATTTAAATATCCAAAATTAACGACAGAAAAATCCTGGTCGTTCTAAATTGCTTGTTAAAAATTGCTTTGCTTTGCTTGAAAAATATATATATCGCTACTTAAGATAAATTGCTAATAAATTTGCATGCTTTAGTATCATGCTCTTATCTATTGCTTTTATTTTCACTGCATTTTGATTGCGAGCATTTTAAAAAAAAATTCAAAAACAAACATAAATAAAATATCATTTGTAGTTGCATCGTTAATTCACATTTAATTTCTATCTTGCATTCATATCATCTTGTTTTCTTTTTTAAGGGCAATTACCAAATCCACATAAGGTGAGGGATTTCATCACCCCTTTCTTGGCCTACAAATTACATTTCATCATAGTGGACTAATAATAATGGGTAGACATTGGATATGTGGGTGTCACGAGCTCACCTAAGGCTTCATTATATCTTGACAAGTTGCCTTCTTTCGACAATCTAATTTCTTGGTGTGTAGGCTATGGCAGAGCAATAATCATATATAAATATTATGGTGATTCATAAATATTATAGTGATTGTTTCTTCATACTTACTTAAACCTTCGGC
Source organism: Allium cepa (assembly GCA_030765085.1). Lineage (NCBI taxonomy): Eukaryota > Viridiplantae > Streptophyta > Magnoliopsida > Asparagales > Amaryllidaceae > Allium > Allium cepa. The sequence continues at coordinate 151,982,791 of CM060939.1, forward strand.
TGCATTGCTACGGTGATTTGCAGTGCACCAATAACTCTAGTCTGTTACCTGATTACCGATCATCTGCCGCGTCTTTAAAATGCACCATCTTCTTTATCGATCAACGAGAACTTTTCTAATGAACAACTCCATTTCATTTCCATCGATCTATGGTATGCCAACATAGTGAACTATTTAGTCACGAGGGAAAACCCTTCAGTTTGATCAAAACAAGAGAAATATAAGTTTCTTTCCCAAGTCAAGTACTTCTATTGGGATGATTCATACTTGTTTAAATATTGTTCCGGCCAAATCGTTCAACGTTGCATCTCGAATTGTAAAATCAAAAGTGTTCTTTCATTTTGTCATGACCAAGCTCGTGGTTACTTCAGTGTGATAAAAACTATGGAAAAGTTGCTTCAATGTGGTATATATTAGCCTACGCTTTTTGTAGAACAAAAAAATTACATGACAAGTCAATCCTAAGGAAGACATTTTTGCCAAACCAAAAAGTTCTTTTATATGATTCTCGACTTCGTTTGTTCCCTTAAATAAAAATCAAGATGGACAGGACCGTACATCGCACATATTATTTTTCCACATGGTGCCATCAAATTAGAAAACCCTAGGGATGGATCCATTTTTAAAGTCAATGGTCATCGTTTAAGACCTTACTTAGAATTGCTGAGTGATCGAGAGAAGGAGCTCATGACTCTTCGTAAGCCATACTACGTCTAGTAAGTAATTTTAACCCTGTCTTCTAAATATGTACATATTTTTCCCCACTACACTAATTATATCATGCATTGACTGTGGGGACACGGTCAAAATTAAGTGTGGAGCAGAATTCCATGTTTATTTTTGACTTTTCATGGTTTATTTTCTGCATTTTCTTTCCAAAACAAAAAATTCAAAATAAAATTTCTTTTTGGCATATTGACTTACTTTTGAAGAAACACTATAGGATAAGTATATGTTTAGGTTATTAAATTGAATTTTTTGAAAATTTATTAGTCTCAAAAGAAATAAAAATAAAGTTTGATTACAAGTAATTGTGGTTTAACTAGTATATAGAAAGGTTCATAGGTGATATATATGTAGTATATCCTAATTGTAATCTTTATTTAAAAGAGTGGTTGATTTAAAATAAGGGTGATAACATCTTCAACCTCCTAAATTAAGTGGTGCTAAGATGATTTTGCATAACTCTCTCTCTCTCTCTCTTCACAAAAAAGGAAAAAAAATATAACATAAAAAACAGTTTTGATGAAAATAAGAAACATCTAGAGTCACGTATTCACACGCAAGTGTGCACACTCACCATGCTCTGTATTCTTATCAGTAAGCCCGAAAGGCAGTGCATAATCGGTATATCCGGCCTCAGTTTATCTATGTTAGGTTTGTGTAAATAAACTTTAAAATAAAATTATAAACACCTTTGAGTCATGTGTTCATACGCAAGTGTGCACACTCGCCAAGCTCTATACTCTTCTCAAATAAGCCCGGAAGGTAGTGCATGATCAGTATATCTGGCCTCGGTTTATCCGAGTTAGGTGTGTAAATATTAATAATGTAAATATTTTCAAAATAGAGAGAGCAATCAATAGAAATCCCACTATTTTCACTTATTTGATTCGACTTGTTATTCAAAAGGAATAAAAAATACCACTTTGCGAAACTTAGATAATCAACTAAAGGATCCATTTCATCGTTGCACTATGTAATCAACTGAAATAACTAGCCAAACTGGAGCCTAATTGTGATGTTAACTTAATTTTTGTTGGAATTTTTTATGAGTAAAAGGACTAATTTTCTTGTTAATGACCAAAACTTATATTTAACTTGTTTGTGTCTATTTAAAAGCATTTGTAAATATTTTTGAAAACTTGCATCATATAGTCGCATTAGAATCTGCATATCACATTTAGATTTGTAGGTAGTATCCGCTGAAAACCCTCACGAGACAACACTCGTCCTACTAGGGACACCTAGAGGTTTAGGACCTATTGCATATGCTCAATGCAATCTTGTTTCCTACGAAAACACTTAGTTTTAGTTTATTCGAGGACAAAAAAAAAAGATAAGGGTATCTGCACGTAAAAGTGCATATTTTTACTTCCATAATTAATCAACTTTTATTTAAATAAAAAGATAAGGGTATCTGCATGTAAAAGTGCATATTTTTACTTCTATATTTAATCAACTTTTATTTAACTAAATGAACATATTAGGGTATTTTACACGTTTGAACCAAAATTTAAATTGTTTTCGAATAATCATATGCTCATCTTCATTTGGGGTAAAATGGTAATATCTTGTATGATTTAATTTGAGAAAATTTATTTGCACATTTTTATTTTTATTTTTATTTGTAGGAAATGGAGTGCAAATATGAAGATGTTTCATGGATAAATGCATGCACACATGTTGAAGGCAAATGGGAAATGGAAACAAATTAATTTATGCAACATGAATAAGCCCACATATCCACTACCATATGGTCCACAATTAAAAGCAATGCACATTTTAAAGTAGGCTTAAAGGAATGTTGGTGAGGATTAATTATTTCCCTAATGATTACATGGAGGTTATACTTCCTAAAGGACATTTTAAGTTGTCCCCTAAAATATGAATTAGGGTCTCAAGCATATATAAATACCCCCTATGTTTCATAGAATCATCTTCTTCTATTTTATGCAAGTTGTAGCCACAAAATCAGAGATAAATAAAAGTTTCTTTCATTGCTCTTAGCCTTGTTTTTACTTTTATGCAATTTTTATTTACGCTCTTTTATCATCTTATGCTCTCTTTTAATTCATGCGATTAGTTTAGATTTATTTTTGCAAGTAGTTAGTTCTTTTTTCTTTTAATTAGCACTTCTTATGCTCCTTTTTTTTATGTTGAAATCATTTTATGTTAACATATTTTCAAATATGAGTAGCTAAACCTTTTCAATTTTGGGGTAATGAAGCTCTCATGAAACATATTAAATTAACACATGGATTTTATGTTAACATATTTTCAAATATGAGTAGCTAAACCTTTTCAAATAGAGTTTGATGATTTAAGTTTTGCTAATTATTTGCACAAATAAGTCATACTTATTAAGCACATTTACCATTTCTACTTAATATTTTAATGAAAGATTACAAGTGAATTTTGTTGTTGATTTATACGAATGAGTGGAACTGGATTTGCCTGTAGGATCTAGATTAACCATAGAGGGGGGGTGAATAGGGTTATAGCAAATTTTCTCGATTTAAACACAGAAAATAAACTGCAGAAATAAATATGTTGAAAAGTAAATCACACACAAAATTTACCCAGCTTCGGCAACCCCTGCCTACTGCTGCATTCCCAGATTTCTATTAGAATTAAACAGTATCCCGCTTACAAACACTCTACTAGACTCGCAAACCTTTGCTCCCGCTCACAAACACTATACTAGACTCGCACACCCTGCTCCGCCTATAGAGTTTCGTTTACTCGCAAACTCTGCTCCCGCCTATAGAGTTTTGCAAACTCGCACACCCTGCTCACTGAACTTATTCTAACTAGACAATCTGACACTACCTACAACCTAGGTAGTGATTTACAAATTCTTTGACTCGTAAAGAAAAAACAACTTCAAAAATAAAACCAGGAGCAAAAATTAAAACTATAAACTTTAATCCCTAATTTTTGCTCAAAATAAAAATAAAGAAAAACTAAAACCCCTTTTATAAACTAAAGCCCCTTTTTATAAACTAGGCCGGCCCATTCTTTTGCTTTATCGCGTTCGACTTTTGGCTTGTGAAAAATGACGGCCTCTGTTGTTTTGTTCGTTCTGAAATTAGGGCTTGCGATTCTAGCGATCCAAATTGGGGCTTTGTTCGATCTCACTGATGTTACTCGTGCTCGCTTCTTCACTGGTGATCTATTGTCTGGTTCGCGTTATTTGTGCTTCGTTCGTTCTCTGATGATCGATTCTACTTGCAGCTGCTCCTTTGATCGAGTTTGAGAGATTGGTATGTAATTTCTCTGTTTGTTGGTTTGATTGTTTGCCTTTTTCACTCGATGCCGATGATGAGTTTTTTGGTTCAGTATTTATAAGAATTCGAATCACTTGATTCGTTCGTATTCACTTGCGACTTCATCACTTTCCTAATTTTTTACAACTTGATACGCACGACTTTCCTGATTTTGTTACATCTTGATACACGAGGCTTTAACTTGAGACGTTCGATACGGCAAAGAACTTTCCTCTTTTTTTTTGATTACTTTGACTATTTCAAAGAATACAGATACGCACTTGATTTTTGAAATTGATTTCGTCTTGATTAGTTTTTTACTTCGGTCATCTCTGCAATGTTGAACTTCGTCCATCCACCGATCATTTCGACTTTACACGGCATTGATTCTCTTGGCACGTCTGCATCCTTATCTGCGTTCATCTCTGCACTTTTATTTTTCACTATAACAGATGCTACACTTGTTTATGTATTCGACATTGTTCGCTTTGACACAAATGCTTTGACACATTGCCATGCTGTTACTTGTGATTATCATGTTGTTTGCAACTGTGTCACTTGAGACTGCTGTGTTGATCTGTCTCTGCTCAGTTGATGTTCTGTTCATGTGTGATCTTGAGTTTCTGGTTATTTGTACACTGTCACACTGAACTTGATTCACTTGTACATTTGTTCATCATGTCTGCCCTTTGCACTATCCTTTGTTGCTCACCATGTTGCATACATGTTTTCATTTTTGCTGTGTCATTTCTCTGCTTGGTCAACACTTGATGTTTGTAGCTTGTGGTTTCATACATGTGAGTTGTTTCAGTTATTGAGTTCTGGACTTGTATGTGGTCTGGAGCTCGAGTTCCATTCATTAGTAGCTTGGTTTGTGTTGTCTCTCTTGATTCATGTTTGAAGCTGTGCTTGCATTGACATGTTGTGGCCTGTACTTGTATGCTTCATATATGTGGGTGTTTGAAGGTTGCTACTGACTTGATTCACTTCATGTTTGTTGCCAGTTTACCTTGATTCTGCATCACTTGTAGCTTGCTACTGTGTTATCTGCACCCATTATGTTTGATCTGCTGATGTTTGTTGCAGTCCATGTTTTTGGTCTTCATTCTGGTTGTCACTTGAAATTGTTGAGTTGTTGCACACTTGTGATCTTTAGTTTGTACTTCTGGTCTACTTTGTCTTCATGTATTTCATGTTGATTTTTGAAATTTTACTTGCGTTGAATCCAGTTTCAAAAACTCAGGTTTGACCTTGTGCTCGTGTCGTGATTGCACGTGAGTTGAACCCGGCTTTTCATTTGGGTTTGACCTGTGCTTATAGCATTATCAAGTGTATACCGATGTGCACGGCCTTGTGGCATGTACAGTGATACACTGTGCATGTCACATTGTTCGTGTATAATGAATTCAAGTGTGAATGATGACGAACAACCCAAATAACCGAGGCAAATCATATTTTCAAGAATCATATTTCATTTTATATTGCAAAAACATTTCTTTTTCAATTTTACTGCGTTAGTGAATATTTTTGCAGATTGCTCAGATGCTGGATTCAAACTGGAATGCAGTTGAAGACAAAATACGAGTGTGAGTGATATGTAGTGACGTTATTAATGTAAATATGAAATCGTGATGCATTCAAAATTATATATGTATAGTGAGAGCATGAATTTGTACTATTCAAGATTGTAATAAATATTTGTTTGAATAAAATTTCTGTTTGAATTCAAATTCCATTCAAATTCTGTGTAATTTATTTTATTCAACAAATATCTATTTAATCTATGAAAAATAGAATAGTACATTAACAAATACATTTAAATGAATATATATGTTTATTATCATCAAACAAAAACATACAAGCGCATATTCAACATTCTCCCCCTTTTGATGATAACAAACATATAATTAAGATTTTGACTGTTTTAAATGTATTTGATCAATGATATACTCTAATTGCTCCCCCTATTTAAATGCTTCCTCTCTACATGATGCTCCCCCTACATATATGCATACAAATAGAAATATATAAATGAGCCTATATGCAACTGGAAAATTATTTGACCTTTGCTTGATTCTATTTGACAAAATCTTAACTTTTCTCTCCCCTTTTGTTATCAGCAAAAGAATAATAATGTTAGAGAAAAATAGAGATTAAGTGATCAATATTAATCCAACATTAAACTCAAATTGAATATAAATATTAAACTTCAATAAGAATCAAACAAAAATCATAACTACCCTTGTTAGGCGCATATTCCACTTTTAGAAATGATGGATATGATGTTCATATAAAATCATACAGTTGAATCTTCTTGTGGTACATTTATATCAGGAATTTGAATATCTACTAATCATGCATAACCGTTAGGACTTTTAAATGAGATTAGTAGTATTCCAATTTAATTTTAAAAATGAAATCAAGTATCTTCTAACCACGCATGACCGTGAGGACTTTTAAATGGGATTAGAATCAGCTTGTCTATTTAATCAATTAATTTTGATATGTGTTCCATACATGCATAACCGTAAGGACTTTTAAATGAGCATGGAAGCACATAATCAAAAATCCAAGTAATTCACCCATGCATAACCGTGAGGACTTTTAAATGAGAGTGAATACTTTGGATATTTTATTTTTACAAAAAAATGTGAAATGAAAAACAAACAATCCCTGAATATAGTACCACATATCGACAAACTATATTGAATATTTGATAAACCATGGTCAATAGAAATATGATAGATATAGAAATGGTCATGGAATTTTTACCCAACAAAAAGTTTTATAACTCTTGTTTAAATTCCTAAAGAAATTTTCCAAATATACTCTCTTGAGTAATGTATGTCAAATATCAACACTTATCACCTTTTCAATCACTATTTATCTTTTTGATAATTAGGAGGGAGTCGGATTAGTCAAAATTTGTCATTTAAAATCAAATAAAAAAATGACTAATCTGAAAATATATTCAAACATGATTTTCTCGAAGGGGTTTTATAAGAAAATTTTCTGCTATTTGAAAATTATTTGAAATGAAAAATATGCAGATATTGTCTTTGAAAAACGATGCAGTTACTAAATGTCTCAAAAATCACGTTCAACTAGTAATTTTTCTTTCAACTAGATTACCAGTGTAATCTGCGTCTGAGTTTCTCTTTCAATCCAAAATATCACTAACTAAAATTGATAAACCAGACCATGAAGTGTGCATCAAAAATTTCAAACTCAATTTTAGCAACAATTTAAATGACATTCTTTGGATTTGAATTGAAGCCATGTAAACAATCAGAAAACAGTGAATATAGAGCCAGCATGTTGAACAAGTCAGAATAAAAAATTATCATTTCTACAATCATCTCAATATTGGCTGATTTCATTCAGAATACGGTGCAGATTATCACAGAAATATACCTTCACCTGTTTTACCTTTACGATAATTCTACGTGATTGCCCATTGTGATTCTGTCACCTTTGTACTAGGCTAAGGAACTTTGCTTTGTTGCCCGTTGTGTTTCTGGAACAGCCAAAATCCAGAGAACACCGTTGTTGTTCCTTAGCCTGCCACCATACCTACACGAGAAAAGATTTATGTGACCTATTTGTTTTTATAGGTCCATGGTTGTTAGTGGCAGAAGATTTAGAAAAATAATTTTGTGGAGACCCAAAACTGTTTATATATGTTCCTTTTGGCATCCAAATTTGTTTAACTTCGAGAGATTTTATATTTGTGCCTTTTGGAACCCAAATTGGTATGGTTTTCACATGTTTGGGTCTATACCAACAATTATTGTGATTGTGTCCATATTTCCTACAAATTGTGCACATTGAATTTTCTTGATTAATCTTGTTTTCAACAATTTTAGATTGATTATATCCAAGCCCTTTTCTATCCGTGTTAACAGTTTGCTTTCCTAATAGCATATTCAACGATTTTTCATTTTTTGAAAATTTATCTAAAGTCGTTGACAATTGTTGGACTTGTGTTTTGAGAGATTCATTTTCGTTTAACAATTGTGTGCACTTTTGAATAGAATTCTCTCTCCTAGTATTTTCACTCTCTTTCAAAATCAGAATTTCATTTTCAAGTGATTTTATATTGATTTCTGATTTTTTTATTTCTTTTTCGAATGTTGGACACTTATCACACTTAGGGATCTTACTTTGATAGGTTTTAACTAATTTTTCGAGTTGTTCATTTAATTCCATCAAAGTATCTTTTTATGATTCAAGTTTGGCATACTTCTCCCTAAGTTGTTCAAAACAGCCATCCACTTCGTGGAAATAAATAAGTAATTCAGAGTGAGTGAGTTTTGATACCTCGCTTGGCTTCATACTGTGCTCCCTGTTTTTTAATTTTTGATTGAGAGCTGGATTTCCGTATTTGCGGTTCCTCCTTTTGAACTTCTTCATTAGTAATGCCTGCTTGACTGCTCCATCATCATCATCCTCATCACAACTGTTCTTTACCAATCCTGTTAAGCACATTTCTTTAACTGATTCGGTTGTGGAGGACATCTTATTACTATTGACTTTTGCACCATATATAGCATCGAGAGTATTCCAGATTTTCTGTGCATTTTCACAGTGAGAGACGAAATAAAAATTATCACGATTAATATGAGAATATAATATATGCATAGCAAGAGCATTAATCGAGAGAATTTCCTTATTTGTTATATCACACCCATTTTCAATAATATCGCAACACTTAATATTAACAGATTTTAAATAAAATTCCATTTTCAATTTCCAGTTCAAAAAATCTGTTCCATCGAAAATAGAAGGAATAATATTGGAACGACCCTCAACAAAAATATTATATGGTGGATTCATGTCTCTAGAGTTAAAGAAAAATGCCGTGCTCTGATACCACTTGTAGGATCTAGATTAACCCTAGAGGGGGGGTGAATAGGGTTATAACAAATTTTCTCGATTTAAACACAGAAAATAAACTGCAGAAATAAATATGTTGAAAAGTAAATCACACACAAAATTTACCCAGCTTCGGCAACCCCTGCCTACTGCTGCATTCCCAGATTTCTATTAAAATTAAACAGTATCCCGCTTACAAACACTCTACTCGACTCGCGAACCTTTGCTCCCGCTCACAAACACTCTACTAGACTCGCACACCCTACTCCGCCTATAGAGTTTCGTTTACTCGCAAACTCTGCTCCCGCCTATAGAGTTTTGCAAACTCGCACACCCTGCTCACTAAACTATTCCAGCTAGACAATCTGACACTACCTACAACCTAGGTGGTGATTTACAAATTCTTTGACTCGTAAAGAAAAAACAACTTCAAAAATAAAACCAGGAGCAAAAATTAAAACTATAAACTTTAATCCCTAATTTTTGCTCAAAATAAAAATAAAGAAAAACTAAAACCCCTTTTATAAACTAAAGCCCCTTTTTATAAACTAGGCCGGCCCATTCTTTTGCTTTATCCCGTTCCTCTTTTGGCTTGTGAAAAATGACGGCCTCTGTTGTTTTGTTCGTTCTGAAATTAGGGCTTGCGATTCTAGCGATCCAAATTGGGGCTTTGTTCGATCTCACTGATGTTACTCTTGCTCGCTTCTTCTCTGGTGATCTATTGTCTGGTTCGCGTTATTTGTGCTTCGTTCGTTCTCTGATGATCGATTCTACTTGCAGCTGCTCCTTTGATCGAGTTTGAGAGATTGGTATGTAATTTCTCTGTTTATTGGTTTGATTGTTTGCTTTTTTCACTCGATGCCGATGATGAGTTTTTTGGTTCAGTATTTATAAGAATTCGAATCACTTGATTCGTTCGTATTCACTTGCGACTTCATCACTTTCCTAATTTTTTACAACTTGATACGCACAGCTTTCTTGATTTTGTTACACCTTGATACACACGGCTTTAACTTGAGACGTTCGATACGGCAAAGAACTTTCCTCTTTTTTTTTGATTACTTTGACTATTTCAAAGAATACAGATACGCACTTGATTTTTTAAATTGATTTCGTCTTGATTAGTTTTTGTCATCTCTGCAATGTTGAACTTTGTCCATCCACCGATGCTTTCGACTTTACACGGCATTGATTCTCTTGGCACGTCTGCATCCTTATCTGCGTTCATCTTTGCACTTTTCTTTTTCACTGTAACAGATGCTACACTTGTTTATGTATTCGACATTGTTCGCTTTGACACAAATGCTTTGACACATTGCCATGCTGTTACTTGTGATTATCATGTTGTTTGCAACTGTGTCACTTGAGACTGCTGTGTTGATCTGTCTCTGCTCAGTTGATGTTCTGTTCATGTGTGATCTTGAGTTTCTGGTTATTTGTACACTGTCACACTGAACTTGATTCACTTGTACATTTGTTCATCATGTCTGCCCTTTGCACTATCCTTTGTTGCTCACCATGTTGCATACATGTTTTCATTTTTGCTGTGTCATTTCTCTGCTTGGTCAACACTTGATGTTTGTAGCTTGTGGTTTCATACATGTGAGTTGTTTCAGTTATTGAGTTCTGGACTTGTATGTGGTCTGGAGCTCGAGTTCCATTCATTAGTAGCTTGGTTTGTGTTGTCTCTCTTGATTCATGTTTGAAGCTGTGCTTGCATTGACATGTTATGGCCTGTACTTGTATGCTTCATATATGTGGGTGTTTGAAGGTTGCTACTGACTTGATTCACTTCATGTTTGTTGCCAGTTTACCTTGATTCTGCATCACTTGTAGCTTGCTACTGTGTTATCTGCACCCATTATGTTTGATCTGCTGATGTTTGTTGCAGTCCATGTTTTTGGTCTTCATTCTGGTTGTCACTTGAAATTGTTGAGTTGTTGCACACTTGTGATCTTTAGTTTGTACTTCCGGTCTACTTTGTCTTCATGTATTTCATGTTTATTTTTGAAATTTTACTTGCGTTGAATCCAGTTTCAAAAACTCGGGTTTGACCTTGTGCTCGTGTCGTGATTGCACGTGAGTTGAACCCGGCTTTTCATTTGGGTTTGACATGTGCTTATAGCATTATCAAGTGTATACTGATGTGCACGGCCTTGTGGCATGTACAGTGATACACTGTGCATGTCACATTGTTCGTGTATAATGAATTCAAGTGTGAATGATGACGAACAACCAAAATAATTGAGGCAAATCATATTTTCAAGAATCATATTTCATTTTATATTGCAAAAATATTTCTTTTTCAATTTTACCGCGTTAGTGAATATTTTTGCAGATTGCTCAGATGCTGGATTCAAACTGGAATGCAGTTGAAGACAAAATACGAGTGTGAGTGATATGTAGTGAGGTTATTAATGTAAATATGAAATCGTGATGCATTCAAAATTGTATATGTATAGTGAGAGCATGAATTTGTACTATTCAAGATTGTAATAAATATTTGTTTGAATAAAATTTCTGTTTGAATTCAAATTCCATTCAAATTCTGTGTAATTTATTTTATTCAACAAATATCTATTTAATCTATGAAAAATAGAATAGTACATTAACAAATACATTTAAATGAATATATATGTTTATTATCATCAAACAAAAACATATAAGCGCATATTCAACATTGCCTCTAAATCGCTCTTTATTATCATAGTTCATTCACTTTTGCTTTAGCTAATTTTTACAATTTTTCTTAGTTAAAAACACTTTGAAACTTTGATCTAATTTGATTGAGTATTATTGAAATTTGATTCATTCCCTATGGATCGATCCGCACTCGCATACGTACTACAATTGTGTGACGTGCATTTGTAGTTTTTAACGATATCATTTTTTGGCGATTTTCTAATCGACAGAAAATTCGCTGCCTAACAATTACCAAGTGCAAACTCATGATATGCACATGTTAGGTCATCTAGATTATAATATTCAAAGCATTGCTATGTGTATTGCATTCAATTTTCTAAAGAAAATCAAAATATAATGAATGATGTCATATAATGAGTTTTTCGTATTAAAAATGCTTTTACCATAAACAAACGTTGAATTTTAATAGATGGTATATGATGAATAATATATATGACATAATTTTATTTTATGCTTCAAATATAATGCTAAAAAAATAAAGTTGCATTTTGAAATTTAGGATTAAGACATAAAAATTATAAATAACATAAGAATGGAAAGAAAATCGGAGGGCCACATTGTAAGTTTCATATAATTTTAATTAGTGGAATACTGCACGAAGTTTAAGGGCTAGAAACCACACCAACATAAATTCAAACTTCCATAGCAGCTCCATAGCTCCAATCTTGCTCGTTTGACATGGTAAAATTACACCGATGCAAATTATTTTTACAATAAAAGAATAAGTTACAACTTCAAATACAAAACTTTTCAAACGAGTCAAGATGATGAAGGCAGCTGATGTGAGTCTATTAACGTCCAACAATGGTGATGCAGGAGAAGATCTATGGAAAAAACATCTGTCAGTTAGTTACGAAGTGGAAACAAAGAAGCTTACTTAACTAAAACAAGAAGAGTTCGAAGAGAGGAGAATCTGAAGGCACGTGTGGTTGAATTAGAGTGGAGGAAGTAGTTTTGACAAGGATCTAACATGGACGATGAGTTTAAAGTATTAGATGATCTATCAAAGCATGCATCACCATGGATGCTATGAAAGAGGAAAGTTTTTGTTATGCGGTGAAGGAATTGAATGAACTGAAGATAGGGTTTGTGATGATCACCCCTTCGAAATACCTTGAACCAACATCAAATGACAACGTCTCATTGTCGAATACCACAGAAGGCAGTCCATCGAGGTAAAATTAAAACTAAACATCAAACAAAGGCACATTGATATAATCCTAAGCTTGGAAGATAACATATAATATATTGTATATATATGAACAAAATAGGATAAACAATAAACAAGAGACTGCACTAGCGAAAGCAACCGATAAATAAATATGAATACAAAGAGTCAGAATACATCAATTCCATTCAAACGGAGTTCTGAATAAAATATTCGATATCCAAGTCTCATATGCAAAATAGTCTGACTGCCATGTACTACATCAGCAACAAGAGTGTGTGTGTATATATATGTATGTATATCCAATATATCGACTTCACGCCTCTAGAATGCTCCAGCTATCCTATAAGGCTATCCCCCAAGCATCTGACTTCCAAACTACTCAATCAAGTACCTGATAATTGCCATGACATAAATAGACAAATATTAGGCATGGGTCTGACTTAAAATCCAATGTGAGGGGAACTATCTTGAAATATCTTATATCAAAACTACATATAAATAAACATGAACTACTAAGCAAAGTCGGTCTTTTCCACGAACGTGACTCAAGGGTAATCCAGATTGTTCTAAACAAGTAATAAGCCTATCCCCAAAAAATATAGGAAATCGTACCATAACCTACTCTTCTCCTGTAATCAATGAGTCATCACAACGAATATAATGCGACTCGTATGTAACAATGTACTATGATATAGGTAACCTAATATATAAGTGAAAGGGTAATATAGATATCACAATATAAGACTAACACACAATATGCTATAATAACTAAATAATAACATGCACAATCCTAACAATAAATGGCAAGAAGATAATATGGATTGACACCCATCATTATTAATGGGTAGTGTTCACTAAGGATATATAATATGGTCAAATAATAGCCATCTAGGATTGGAAACAAATAGTGTCGGTACATAATCGTAACATAAACCCCCAAGTCGCATCCAGCGTGATCGAACTTGTGTAGATCTCATTATGACCTATACTAATATACATATATCTATAACCGATACAAGTGTCGAATTTCCATTAGCTGCTAAAGAGACCTACTGAGAGCCATAAATAACTTGTGGACTCCGATGAAAAAAAAACACTTCAAAAGAAGGTCGTATGTAGGTCTTGTTGCAACACCCAACTGAACTACGAAATAGTATATGACATACTCTAGATTGGCATCCCAATCACTCTCTACCGCTGCTCTAAAACCACGACTATAGGTCGTGCACCTCAATGGTACAACAGATTTCTTTTACAAAACCAATATCATCAAAATCCTAATCTTCTCCTTGCATCTCACCTATGTGGATCTCACCATACCCCATGTCAAAATACGAATATCTATAATTGATATCAGTGCTGAATTTCCATTAGATACCAAAGAGACCCATCGAGAGTCACAATTAACTTGTGAAATCCCTTGAAAGCCAAACCTTAAAATAAGTTGTCCTATAGTTCATGTCACAGCACCCAATCGTATTACGGAACAGTATATGACCTACTCTAGATTAGCATCCCGATCTCTCTCTGCCCCTGCTTTGAAACAACGTTTGCAGGTCATAAGCCTCAATGGTATAATGGATTCCATTTACAAAACCAATATCATCATATTGTCTATAGGTAAACAATGCGGACTCAAGCTACCCCATGCTATTGAAATTCATTAGAAGTTTGAAGTGTTTGCGCCAAAATTGGTCACAAACCCCAAATACCATGAAAGCACCAGTGTATGAATAAAAATCAACAATATTCAAACACAAATAACAGATCTCAGCAAATGACAAGCAACAAATCCGAAATAATGGACAGAGACACAAGTTTTATAGTGGTTCGGCTATCTTCGGCCTACGTCCACTCCAAAATTTTATCCTTTTTATTAATTATCCTTATTGTTTACAAGTGATTGCAGAAATTACAAAGCCCAAATTCGAAATCAATGGTAGAAATGACGATATGGAATGATTCTGGCAGCGTCCGGGCGTGCTTCTTCTCTTCAAATTCTCCGACCCCTTTTCTAAATGACCAGGGGCTCTATTTATAGGCGTAGAAGGCTGATATTTCTCCTAAAAACCCGGTAGACCACTTCTGGCACGTGAAGGGGCCCATACGCCCAAAATCTGGAGGTCCGGGCCCACATCAGGATCAATTCGACCCTTGGTTCGAATCGGTCAAGGAAATGTCCAATCGTGGTGAAACTTGGCGTGAACATTCTTCTATGCGTACGCGAGCTTCTGTAAAAATTTCATTGCATTTGGATCAACGGTTTGGAAGATATGATCGATTCGAGATCAAGGCTTCGTGCGCTCTGCCTGGTTCGAACCCATGCTTCGAATCCATTCCCTTCGACTCTATCCAAAGCGCGTACGCATCGATGACGTGTCACGAATTCTCCAGGTCGATCCACCTTTGTCGCCGCGTTGAACGTTTCTTCCCTGGTTCGTATCGATCGCTTCGAAATTGTCCCTTAGTCCTTCGAATCCATGAAGTCGACTCCCCGCGTATCCTTCTCGAACGCTCTCTTCGTATCGATAGGTACGAATCCAGAATCCTATCGATTCGAACCACCATTGATACGAACTAACCTGTGTACACCTTATGGATACAAAGGAGATCCATGCTGCCATCGAGTTGAAGTCCACCTGTCCTTCTCATCTGATCGATACGAAGACCATCGAGCCGTGTGCAAGCTGATCGATACGAAAGGTATCGATTCGAAGCCATCACTTCCTGATCGATACGAGGTGCATCGACTCGAACCATCCTTACGCCGTGCCTTCGATCGATGTGAACCTGATGGGTTCGAATCCGATGGATTCGAAACGAGCACCACCTTGACCCCTTGATGGATTCGAACAGCATAACTTTCCTACCTTGCATCGATCATAACTCCTTCATATGAACTCCGATTAACCTGAAATTTGAAACATAGCCTCTCCTAGTCCTTTACACCAACTCCAGCCAATTTCGTCCCGATCGGAGCTCAACCAAATTTTGACGATATCGATCGTAGCCTTGATTCCAACTAATTTCCAACCCCGATATTCATCATCCCTTGCCAATTTATTGATATTCCAGTTTTGACCAAAAATGGGATAACACTTTGCCCCCCAAAACATGTCTTGTGATAACAAGGCGTGTTTTGAATAGTTCCGAATCCAATATCCGAAGTCCGTAGCCATATTGCCAGAGTATATCATCCTTGACTGCTCCGAGTCGATGTCCAATTCCAAATCCAATAACCAAAGCCTTAGCCAAATCCATATCCATTCGAACTCGACAACCGAGTCTTAATCCATCCTTACCCAATAACCAAATTCAAGACCCCTCCGGGTCAATATCCGAATCCATAACCCCTCCGGGCTCTTGCCAAGCGTAATCCACACTTTATGACCTTGGTCCAGTGTCCCTGGACGTTGAGCTAACCTCTCCGGGTTCTTGCCAAGCGTAATCCACACTTGACGACCTTGGTCCAATGTCCCTGGACGTTGAGCCAACCTCTCCGGCTTCTTGCCAAGTGTAATCCACACTTGACGACCTTGGTCCAGTGTCCCTGGACGCTGTGCTAACCTCTCCATGTTCTTGCCAAGCGTAATCCACACTTGACGACCTTGGTCCAGTGTCCTTGGACGCTGTGCTAACCTCTCCGGGTTCTTGCTAAGCGTAATCCACACTTGACGACCTTGGTCCAGTGTCCCTGAATGCTGTACAATGCCATGGCTTAAGTCCTAAGCCGAATCCTGGTCTCTTCGGACCCTTGTTGAGCATGGTCCATACTCAACGACCTGAAACAATAATCGATAATATAGGGCCTAAGTCCTAGGCCGAATCCTGGTCACTCCGGACCCTTGCTGAGCATCGTCCATACTCGACGACCATGCATCAAAAACCAGATAAAAATCCAATCAAAATCCAATCCAGAATCCAAATCCCAAAAATCCAAATCAAAATTAAAGAATCAGAAATTCAAACCAGCATCCAGAACCAAAAACAATCATCCAATGGAAAATCCGAATCAAAAAGCAAGCTAAACCAGGAGTTCGATTCGAACTCCAAAACCAAATCCAAAAAGAAAAGCAGTGTCCAATCAAAAAGCAAAAGATAAATTTCACAAACCACAGCATCGCAGTTTATCATCATTCAGAGCATGCCTAGGGGCTATCTCTGTCCCCATACATGTGTAATTGACTTGGTTGCTTGCCAGTAGTTCGCTAATTATTTCACATTATCTTGATCAGTGGATGATCAATCGACCATCATCCTTGGGCCTCACATCATCATGGCGTGAGGTGGTCGGTGGTTGCTCCTGCTCCACCGTTTCATTCCGAGTTCCGACATATTGCTGTAACTGTCCATTCCTTACATGCTCCTCGATTATATCCTTTAAGTTCCTACCGCTGTTGGTATCATGTCCGTCTAAATCATGGAAGAGGCAGTGCCTTCCTGATGTCCTTTCCCGTTCTGATGGTTCTCTCCTAGCCGGCCTTCGGTAGGGAAGGCGATTTCGAGTATCCAGGTATATCCGCTTCAACGTCTCGCTTAATCCTGTATATGTGGAAAACTTTGGATCCTTCCATCGCTTCCTAGCGTTTCCAGAATCATCGTCCAACTTCCTTTTCCCTTTGTCTTTATCCAAACCTTTGCTGGATGGTCCTACATCCTGAGTTGCATTAACCCCTTTCACCTTTAAATCCGTACTCGCGTCTTCTTGCCAGAGGAACCTTTCTGCCTCATGAAAGAATTCGTCGAGATCCTGTAGGGGATCTCGTATCAGAGACACTTTAAAATCCGAGTCCTCCCTGACTCCTGATACTGCTTCCATTAAAACCATTGATGGATCAGGCCGATCCACCGAAGCGACTGAAGCATTGAATCGAGTTAGAAAAGCTCTAAGCGATTCATCCATCCTTTGCTTCACAGATGTTAATGTCATCACATTCTTTGGTCTCTTGACGTGAACCCGAAATTGTCCCAAAAACTTTTCTACCAATTCCCTCCAAGTCCTTATAGATCCTTCTCCCAGCTGCCTAAACCACATCGCAGCTAAGTCTGCTAAATACAAAGGGAAACATCGGGCCATCACTTCCTCCGATGCCCCCAGCACCTCCATGTGTCTGGTGTACCTCATCAAGTGATCAGTTGGGTCCGCCTTACCATCATATACCTCCACGCTAGGTAACTTGAACTTAGGTGGATTCTGAGCCATCCTTATCTCCCGAGCGAACGGACTCCTATTCACTCCTTCCAAGTCTCTGTTGGTCGAACCACCTCGCATAGTTCTTCTGATGATTTCCACTAATCCAGTATTGTCTGTTGGGGGCTGCCCCCCATGCCCTCGAGGGAACTCCGGCACATACTCTTCGTGTGGCTCACTAGCAGTAATGTTAGCCCTGGCCTGTTGAACTCCTTCCAAAGGTCCTCCTGTGTTGGATCCCGTGGGCCTGCCCCCAAGCCCTTGCTGATTGCCTTCCGGCTCTGTATCCTGTCCTCCATTGGGCTCTACGACCCTTGTCCCTTGTCCTGCATCCACAGCCGTCGTAGCTGTTCCTAGGTTCTGCATCCCTGTAGCTCTCATTTGCTCAAAGAAAGTCTGCATCATTTCCTGTTGACTCTTCAACAATCTTTCCTGCAAAGAATTTGCCATAGCCTCCATTTCATCCCGGGTTATGTAGATTGAAGCCTGTCCTTCCCCAGCTCCGGAGGATGCTTGTTGACTTCCTTCCTGCTGGCTTCACTCAGCCATTTGCCTTCTACTATTTTGCTTAGTCATTGTCTTCAAACCCAAAACTCCTTAAAATCTCTGAATCTGTACTTCAAATCCGATATAGCGGGTGCTAGTCGCTCTCAGTGAAAGCACCAAAGTGTTTGCGCCAAAATTGGTCACAAACCCCAAATACCGTGAAAGCACCAGTGTATGAATACAAATCAACAATATTCAAACACAAATAACAGATCTCAGCAGATGACAAGTAGCAAATCCGAAATAATGGACAGAGACACAAGTTTTATAGTGGTTCAGCTATCTCCGGCCTACGTCCACTCCAAAATTTTATCATTTTTATTAATTATCCTTATTGGTTACAAGTGATTGCAGCAATTACAAAGCCCAAATTCGAAATCAATGGTAGAAATGACGATACGGAATGATTCTGGCAGCGTCCGGCCGTGCTTCTTCTCTCCAAATTCTCTGACCCCTTTTCTGAATGACCAGGGGCTCTATTTATAGGCGTAGAAGGCTGATATTTCTCCTAAAAACCCGGTATACCGCTTCTGGCACGTGAAGGGGCCCATACGCCCGAAATCTGGAGGTCCGGGCCCACATCAGGATCGATTCGACCCTTGGTTCGAATCGATCAAGGAAACGTCCAATCGTGGTGAAACTTGGCATGAACATTCTTCTATGCGTATGCGAGCTCCTGTAAAAATTTCATTGCATTTGGATCAACGGTTTGGAAAATATGATCGATTCGAGATCAAGGCTTCGTGCGCTCTGCCTGGTTCGAACCCATGCTTCGAATCCATCCCCTTCGACTCCATCCAAAGCGCGTGCGCATCGATGACGTGTCACAAATTCTCCGGGTCGATCCACCTTTGTCGCCGCGTTGAATGTTTCTTCCCTGGTTTGTATCCATCGCTTCGAAATTGTCCCTAAGTCCTTCGAATCCATGAAGTCGACTCCCCGCGTATCCTTCTCGAACGCTCCCTTCGTATCGATAGGTACGAATCCAGAATCCCATCGATTCGAACCACCATCGATATGAATTAACCAGTGTACACCTTATGGATACGAAGGAGATCCATGCTGCCATCGAGTCGAAGTCCACCTGTCCTTCTCATCTGATCGATACGAAGACCATCGAGCCGTGTGCAAGCTGATCGATACGAAAGGTATCGATTCGAAGCCATCACTTCCTGATCGATACGAGGTGCATCGATTCGAACCATCCTTGCGCCGTGCCTTCGATCGATGCGAACCTGATGGGTTCGAATCCGATGGATTCGAAACGAGCACCACCTTGACCCCTTGATGGATTCGAACAGCATAACTTTCCTACCTTGCATCGATCATAACTCCTTCATATGAACTCCGATTAACCTGAAATTTGAAACATAGCCTCTCCTAGTCCTTTACACCATCTCTAACCAATTTCGTCCCGATCGGAGCTCAACCAAATTTTGACGATATCGATCGTAGCCTTGATTCCAACTGATTTCCAACCCTGATATTCATCATCCTTTACCAATTTATTGATATTCCAGTTTTGACCAAAAATGGGATAACATGAAGCTCCATCAAGATAGAACATTCTAATAGCTTTGCTCGAACGAACCTGAAAGCTCTTCGAGCTTAAATATTTCTCTAAAACCCAAACCTCGAAAGCCAAATCCGGACATAAAAACAATTCCTTTCACCAAATCTCTATCAACACATACAGTTACCAATATAATACCAACACTATTCATCAAAACATGTGAATTCTAAGGTCAAATCCAAGAAGTAAGGACTAACTCCGCTCAATCATACACGCTCACCAAATGTGACCATGCTACCAACAACTACATCAATATCGTATCTGATCATTATTGATCGCTTACCTTTCACTTTTCATTACTTCCAAATCTTGAGCAACGCCTTGCATTCCTCTTTCCTAAGTAGTCCAAAGTCTTGTCGAAGTCAAGCCAAAGCATCGCAGTAACCTGCGTTTGGAACCGGGGAAGATAACCTTATCAACTTGCCTATCAACTATATTTTAGCTCAATATTACTTAATTCTTCTGTTCAATTTAATTTTATCTATCACTAAGGCCTCAAAATATTATATAGCTCATGTATATAATTTCTAGATATATGTATGTACATATATCTCAAACCATTTCTTAGGGCCAAAGTTAATAAATCATATTATAACGATATTCAGAATTGTATAACCTTAATCAAACCGTATTAAATAATACAATACTTATTTTGCAATTTCTAATTTCTAAAATCACCTTTATAGAAATTCACTAGATAGTCAGTTACTAATTTACACCAAAATGGACCGATGTTAAGGCCGGATAAACTTCAAAGACATTTTAATATAAGTTTGACCAACCTAAATAATTATTTGTCTTACAGCTTATTTTAAAGGTCATTCTTCTAACCTCTGATTAGTATTAAATATAAAATAACATTTCTATCACTAACATAACTTCAAATTAGAGTTTAATTAATTTATAATCATGTTATAAATTAATATCAAATCCATCTACCTCTTTTCAATCGAATAGAACCCCATATATATAGGATCTTAATCACTTACCCTAAATATCTATAGTAAATCAAACCAATCAAACAAGGGAATAATTATATATGTATGTATGTATACATATATAACTCTTCCTTTACCAGGTAATATTTTCTAATATATAATTATGGGGATTTGTGTAGAATATGAATCCAGAGTTATAATTTCTCTCAGCTAAACTGTAAAATCCTAAGTTTCTGAACCCTTTCGAATCCTATACCAGGTTGTAGATAATTTTACTACGAGTGCAATGACGAAGTGTCTTTGTTGGACCTCATATGTAAAAGGTACGAATTTAATATAAAAGGATATTAATTTGAAATAATTAGATTAATAAATTACCTTACCCCTCCTTTATTCCCTAATCAGCCCGTCTAACACAAAATATGCATGCACATAATTAACCCAACCTGGTCGTGCACATCCTTCTATATCCTAAGAGCTACAGTCATTGAAATCCACTGCAGCCACCTTCAATTCTCTTCCTTGAGCGACGACGAACCCAACTGTGACAACCACCACACGACCGCACCCCTATAACATCGCCCATTCTAAAACTCAAAAATAAATACTGATGATGCTGCAGTGATCACTCGAATTATTTTAAAGCAACATAAGTGAGTTTTGTATATTCATAAACACCTTAAGTAAACATAGCATCTAAACATTTTTATTACATATAGCATGTCTCAGAAATTACTAAATAAATAATTTTCTAGATTACCCAAGAGTCATGCCCACGCAGGGGTCGAATAATAATATAAAATATCATCGTAAAAAGTCAGGTCAACATATGATGATGGCGGCTGAAATCATAAAACTATGGAAATAACATTCTTTATTAGCTAACAAAGCCTCCTGCTCCATCTTTGATCTGTATTTTGTGGCTCCTAGTATAGACCTTCCTAAGCCCATAAACCTAGCCTATTCAAAAGTGTAACCATGAGTTTATGGGGAAAGTAATAATAAAAATACGGATCAGACATAAAGTCTAGTCTAAATAATACCTTACCTAAAGACATAACACATATGTAGTAAGACCACGCCATAGTTTACAAAACGGGTTTCCATCTCACTATTCACCACATTACAATGAAAGCAATCATAGTTCATGGCTACACAGTTTCTTAGTGCATAGTGCCTATTGAAATGCGCCTCCCGAGCAGTTCCCGTCTACCTCTGTGTCCCCATGCATTTTTGTTCAAAACTATTCTTTAAACTTGACACCACATGGAACTAGCCCCGTACAATATCTTTAAACTCATTTATTAAATTGGATAATGCATAGAATTGACAACTTGTTGTATTTCTCTAATTAAACTTTGAAATATAATGAACCATCCACCTACAGTCTTTAGATTGTTTATTAAACTCCGGACTTCTATGAAACAACCACTCGTAGTCCTTAATTATTTATTTGTTAAACTTTGGACCATAAAGAAACGACCACATGCCAGTCCCTATTGTTAAACCAAAATTTGGTATAACACCTATAATGTCGTAAGTGATAAAGGAATCGTTGATTCGAGTATATTTGATAACACAACTAAGGAAGGTTCAGTCATTATTGACCGAACAAAGAATAAATCTAACATTCAAGGCTAAATACAAGATTATACCATTAGGAGATGGGCTACAATGCCCATGGGTTTTAGATGTTGCACATTCGATGGCTCATATGACATCTTGGAATATGATATTCGAGATCTCTTAAGGTCATTTGGAGAAAAATGTTCAATTACCCTTAAGTTCAATTGGAATAAAATATTTAAGAGTCCGTATGGTTCTTAGGAATAGGGTACTCCAAATCCCATGTAATATATCTAAAGGAGAAAGAAGATAAATGGTAAGTATATGAAAGAGCCCATTAAGCTTGTTAATGAAGTAATTAAATAATGCTTATGTTTATAGTCCAATGTTCATACGTAATAGGAAAGATATGTGATATACATATAAGCACTAGTTCGGACCGAAGCTCATGTAAATCCATGTAAAATAGAATCTCAATTGTTTTAGGTCTAAAGAGCTTTATTATATGCGTGTTCATGTCCAATAATGTTCATAGTGCATAGTTAAGGTAAAATGTATGTCCAAGTCCTTGTTCGTTTAAATCAACCATGTTTACAATTAGATTAAAATTGTCCCCAATTTGATTTCGGGTTACAAGAGTTTAATTTTGAGAGTTGAGGAAAGAACAATCAGCATGCCCTCTCCATGACCCTTGGGTCCATATTTATAGAGGTGGGTGTGCGACATAGCGTATGGTTTCCGCTCGCCTGGCTTTGGCAACATTAATGTTGCATGGCGCTAGGCATTTTCTTAATGATGGCATTCAGTATCCCTTGGTAAATAGCAAAACCTTGGTGTTATCTTAGCAGTAATAGCCTTCGACCTTAATAACCTTATGCAATAAAAGACTCTCATTTGGTCATTGATGGCATAGGTCGAAAGCAGCATCAAGCATTAGTGAAGAGTAGCGTTGATATAAAGGAGCATCGATAAAGAGCAGCATAACCATTTCCACGGATATTGATGACTTTCGGCATCAATATTGCATTTATAGATGTGCGGCATCCACTAAAGATTGATGAAACGCGTTGTCATCGAGATGTAGCACTGATTTTGAATGGAGTTGTCTTATGGAAGTATTATTGGAGTGGTGTCGTCCATCAAATAGCTTTGATAATAATATCTACAACATCAGTGTATAGCGATCTTGGAAATATGTGGCATTATTTGATAGGTAGTGTTGACAATGAGGAAAAATGATGTGGGTGAGAAGCAACATTGCTGGAGAAATCACAATAAAGAGTGGAGGCATGAGTTATAGTTGGCATTGGAGAGGAGGCGACATAAAGAGATGTGGTATTAATGTCTTCTACTGTCCTTGGCCTTAGTGACGACGTGCGATTCCAATGTTGATGAGGGACGGCATCATTGCTGTCGACACTAACCCATTATCATTCTTTCGGCACTGTTACTTGATGCGGTGTCTCAACTATATAGCACATTGCATTCTTTTGAGGATAATAAGTGTTCTGATATCCATATTGGCATACGAAATCACATATATATAGGTTGTAACACTTACAAATTATTACTTTAGCTCGACTGCTATAGCATCAATTCCTGCGGCATTACTAGTCTTCGACATAGAATCGAACGTTATAGATTTCTTTGTGATGCCATGATTTATATAATTACTTACGGCATTAAAATTATGTGGATAACATTTTCCCCTTCCTTGTATGAAATAAGATTTTTACACTTTAGTGTGAAACTAAGAATTTCTTCGCTAATTTTTCTTCTAATACTGATTTCGTGTAAAACACAAGCTGAATGATAATTTTCATTATTAACTGTAAACTCAATTTCAGTTCCAAGAAATCCTTCCCTAGATTTTATGGGATCAATAGATAACAATAAATTTTCAAACGGAAGCCTAGAAGATTATTTAGTGATATCATAAGACGGAACATTATGAATTTTCTCTAGCAGTATCATGAATAAAAGACAGAAAACCCATCTGGCAACAATAATAGAAGTCCAGAAATCAAGCAGATAGGAAATCCATGGAAGATTGGAAAATTCATTTGAAAATAACGATAGAAGATGGGAAATCCTTATTCCGCAATGATAATAGAAGACTAGAAATATTTATTTGATAATAATAATAATAGAAGACTGGAAATCCTTATCCAGCAATAATAATATAAAAGACCAGAAATCATTATTTATCAATAATAGTAGAAGACTGAAAATGTTTATCTGGCAATAATAATAGAAGATCAGAAATCCTTATCTGGCAATAATGCTTTTTTTGAAATAATGACAACTCATATCTCATAAATCTTCTCGAGAAGACTGTTTTTCTTTAGAGCGCTATTGGTCCATTTTTGATTGGTCTTCTTCTAGGAGATTAATTGATTAAGAGCACTAATTGCTCTGATTTTAATTGACTTGTTTGGCACCATCTTTTGTGATGATCTCTACTTGGATCGGACCACTTATCACCATCTTAGGTGATGATTTAGGTCTTTTGTTTGGTGCATTTGGTTTGCTATTTCTTTAGCAGAGCTAAAGACTTACACGACCTCCCTCTAGAAGGTGCTTGAGACAGCCTTACAAACGGTATCGAAGGCTGGTTCGGCGTTTTGACCTAACCGTCTTAGATGGTGTCAAAGTCTTACTCCGTTCTTCCTTTAGAAGGCACTCCAGTCAGGCCTTATAGGCGATACGGAAGGTAGATCGGTGCTTTGACCTGGCTATCTTAGGCGGTGCCAAATACTTATACATCCTTCCTCTATCAGGTGCCTTAGTCAGGCCATGTAGGCAAGACCAAGGGTTTGTAGATGCTTTGGTCCGGTCCTTTTAGATGGCACCAAAGGCTTGCTCTGACCTCCCTCTAGGAGATTCTTTGACAGGCTATCTTGGTAGGGACAAAGGCTTTCACCCCTTACTATCATTTACGTAGTGGTTTAGGCATTTCCTTTTGTTTTAGGAGATTCTAACTCCTCAACCGTGTAGATACACTTATTTCATCTTTCTTTATTGATCCATTCTTAGGAAATACGATCACAAGTGTTCAACATTCCTTATTCTTTACATCACGTTGCCATCGGCTCAGCATAACTTATAGGTCTCATGTGGCATTAGAGGTCCTTCCCATTGAGATTCTTCGTTGGTATTCAATCATCTGTATGGTTGCTTCATCTCTTAACTCATTGATTAGATTTAAGGATTCTCTTCTTAACTCTTGATTCGGATAAAAACACATATGCAGTCCTTTGATGAGAAGGTATTTCAACTTCAATAGAGAGCATGACTTCACATCCATGTGTCAAAGAATATGGGGTATGCCCAGTCGTAGTTTTAGTAGAGGTTCTATATGCCCATAGAACGAGAAGTACCTCTTATACCCAGTTTCCTTTGGCTTTGTTCAACCATTTCTTTAGGATGGTCTTTACAGTTTTATTGGCAGCTTCAACGACTTCGTTTTCTCTTCAGTGAGCTATAGACGAAAAGCTCTTGGTGATTCCATTTTTATTACAGAATCGGATGAATTTTTCGCTTTTGAATTGAGTTCCACTATCGGATATTATTTTATATGGAATTTTGAATCTGGTAACAATATTCTTAATTATGAAATGAAGAATATTTCCCGACTTGATATTTGGAAGCAGTTCTGCTTCTACCTACTTCGTGAAGTAATCAATGGCTACCACTGTGTATTTTCCCCTCCTTTGGATGTAGGCAGTGGTTTAATTAGGTCAATACCACATACATCGAAAGGCCAAGAGATTGAGATGGAAGTTAATTCATTTGGCACTTTTCACAGCTTTTTACATAATCGATGGCATGGTTAGTCATTTGAGGCCAAAAGAAACCTTATCTTATAACTTTCTTAGCTAATTTGGTACTAGTAGAATGGTCTCCACATAATCCTTCGTGGGCTTCCCTTAGTAATTTTGCTCCTATTTCTGGATTAACACACCTTAGGTAAGGGAGTAAATATCCCTTCTTATAAAGTATCTCATTTACTATAATGAAGGTTAGGACTTGATGCTTTATTATCCTTCCCCTGATTTTGTTACTGGCAACTTTTTTTTTTGTTATACACTTGATGATAGTGTCATCCAACTATTTTCATGTTGATTACCAGTCTCCATATGAGGAGATTTTTCTCAAAAGATCTCAGTTTCATCTTCCGTCTCCTAGTGTATTAGGGCTTGAGACCTGGTCAATACTAAGGACTCCTTTTCTAGATTAGGACCTTTCTCCTCTATGCTAGGATTTGATTGGTAGCCTACTGGTACAATTCAGGTCCTCTGGTGCTCCTCGTGAGCTGGCTAACTTAGCCAAAGAGTAAGCCTTGGAGTTCTTTCCTCTCGGCACTTGGTGTATTGAAAAATTTTCAAATTGGATCAACATTTTCAATATATTTTGACATATAGGATCGGCTTAGTATCATTTGTTTGATATTCCCGATTTAGTTGATTTACCAACAATTGAAAATCACTAAAAATCTCAATTCTAGGAATCTTCAACTTAAGAGCTTGGGTAAGTCTTGCTACCATCGACTCATATTCTGCCATATTATTAGTAAATGGGAATCTCAATTTCATTGCATATATGTAAACGGTGTCCATTGGGGGTAATAATCACATATCAAGTTCCAGCCCCTTGCTCATTGGAGGCCCTATCTACAAACTGTTAGAAGCTCCGCTCTATGATTCAATGACAACAACTATACAATCACATGTATTATATATATCTTCTCAATTCAAAGGTAAATAATACAAGAGATCACTATGGTCAGAGATATGGTACTCGAAGACAAAGATTTATGGACAATACTAAGGTCATACTAATGTGTTAATAGTCTTAGATAAATAATGTAAGATCTCCTCGAGTACACACACATAAAATTCAAATACATAAGATATGCATCAAAACATGTTTTATTTCTAGAATTGCAAGCCACAGACATCTGTAGAAAACCAACAGATGTCTGTGACAAGGCTCGGGAAAATTATTCCTAAAGCCATAGATGTCTGTGGAAAACCAACAGACATCTGTGATAAGGCTCGGGATTACTATCCCTAAAGCCACAGATGTCTGTGATTTCCCCATATACGTCTGTAATGTGGGCAATTTACAAAATTATGAATATATGCTTCTTTTCAATTGAATAATCACATCTCTTCATCAAAAGGTTTCAACCATTAAATTGAATAGATTTTATCTAACGCTAACAACTCCTCATCTGCATCTCCTTAATCTTATAAATACTTCAAAGATTGATATTTACAAACTAACTATTCTCTTGATTACTGATTACTCTCTATTTATATATTTGTGCATCTCTTGTTTACATATTCTCAATCTATCATAACCAAAATATCACTTTGGTTAAACCACTTTCTACAACTCAAAGTATTCACATTCACATAATCAAAGAAGATCATATGAAGAATTGTACTATTAGTCAAAATCCATGTTATATGGAACACAAGATTATCAGAGAAATAGTTTTGTATTAGCCTATTCCTCCGGACAAAGTGAGGTTTATTAGGTTAAAAGAAATACCGAGTGGGAGCTTCGGGACTGAACATAGGAGGGGAGGTCCGAATCAATATAAAATATCTGGTGTGCTCACTTTTATTATTTACCTTATTTATATTAATTTATTATTCTTTTCTTAATTTAATTAGTAATATACATTCTCACTCTTATTATAAAAAGATCTTGTAGATTTTCATTTGGTATCAAAGCATGGTCATTTCAATCTAAAGTAACACGTAGTTGAAAAATCATTAATACAACAAGCACTTTTCAAGAAGGTCAATCAACTGTCCGTCCTCCACTATTTACGGGTTCTAACTATGCTTACTGGTCAACTCGTATGATAACTTTTATGAAAGAAAATGTGTTAGAAATAAGGCTAGCAACCCAAAGCAAATATTAAGCACCTAACACCGACATTAGCACTTAGACCGACACACAAAAAGCAACTACATCTAACAATGCCAAAGCTATGAATGTATTATTTTGCTCAACTTGAAAAAAATGAGTTTTCATGTGTCATGCTTTGCACCACTACATATGATATATGACACACTTTACAAGTCATACATGAAGGTTGTAACAACCCATAATTTTGGAAATATTTTTAGTTAAATTTTTATTTGAAAACTATAATTTTTAAATTATTTAAATTTTAATTTCTGGAATTTTCCAATGTAAGTTTGGAATTTGTTTGTAGTTTATTTTCCAAATGCAACAAATAAACATTTTCTGAAATTTTATATTTTTGTCAAAATTTGAATTTCGGTTTACATTTTTAAAAAATTAGAATTTTTAAACTTTAATCTTTTCTTTGAAATAGAATATACTTATGATATCCGTTCTGCTTTTCATTTCGTTAAATTCCGATTTATACTTTTTAAAATAGATAAAGTACAGCGTTTTACACACAGTTATTTTCTGTATTTCAACTTCTATGTTTCTATGTTCATTTATATATTTTTATTTTCTTTGTTATGTTATTTTATTTTAGTTTGCACTTTGATGATTTATTGGATTTTTATTTGTTTATATCATTTAACTGGAGAAAATCAAGGAGACACACGTTACATTGTTTAGATTCTTACCTTTTTATTTCCTAGCATCTTTATTAATTTTCTAGTCGTTTCCTCCTCATTCCTAGCCATGAATTTCTCTACTCATAGCCGTGCATATTCAGTTGAAGTTCACATAAAAAATTTATTTTCCATCTCTCATTTTCATTTGCATTTAAGAATAAAACGTATATACGTTTCTTTTTCCTTAACTTATGCCTTTCCGTTTCCTTAGCAATCATAACTCCTTAGCTGTTTCTTTTTTTTCTTCTATAGCCATGTATTTCCTTTTGCCATTTACATACAAGAATATGTCATTTTCATCTCAATATCCTCATTTTTCATTTGCATTTGAGGATAAAATATATACAGGATTCTTTTCCTTTAATACAAAGTGTGACTTTTCCTTTCCTTACCGTTCAAAACTCCTCATTTATAGCCGTAAATTGCTCCTATCATTCACGTACAAAATTCCTCAAACATCTCTCATTTTATTCCATTTCTCATTTCATCTCTTGAAAGAAAGAATTTTTTTTATTAAATACATCAAGTATTTGTTGACTCTTTATTTTCCAAACCATGCAAACTCTTGCCTTTTATTGCCTAGCTTCTTTATTTCTTACCCTAGCCATTCACCTATTATAGCCGTGTATTCCCCTATCAAATCTAGCACAAAATATTCTCATTATCCCATTTCCACATTTTCATTTGCATTTAAGAATAATATATATATATATGTATGTATGTATGTATGTATGTATGTTTCTTTCTCTTTAATTCCTGCCTTTTTGTTTTCATATCATTTACTCCTCTTTAGCCGTTCAAACCTTTTCTTGCAATCCACTCCACTTCATAAATCATGTACAAAACTTCCCAAAACATTTCATTTCTCATTTTGCGTCTAAAAAGAATACAGCAAGCTCAATTAATTTTCATGGCTTCTCCTTCTTCCTTCTTTCCATTTTTCTTTTATTTTTCTCTTTGATTTTTATTTTGCTAGGCTC
Source organism: Allium cepa (assembly GCA_030765085.1). Classification (NCBI taxonomy): domain Eukaryota; kingdom Viridiplantae; phylum Streptophyta; class Magnoliopsida; order Asparagales; family Amaryllidaceae; genus Allium; species Allium cepa. The sequence continues at coordinate 152,012,937 of CM060939.1, forward strand.
AGCTCCACCTTGCCCATGCCTTGCTTTTCCATGACCTTATAACCTCCTTGGAACAAACTAGATATGCACTTGACTGAAACAAAACCAATGTTGAGCCCACTTGGTGGTTGAAGCAAAGGTTATGTCATGTTATCTCATATTTCCCATTGTTTTAATTTCTGTTTTTTGTACTGAAATATATTCTTATATGTGTTGTATTTGTTTGCATACGAGATTTGGATCTGACTCTTCATTCACTCAAAAATATAGTCGTGCCTTTTCGTGCTTTGCAGAGTTTAGATTTGGGTTTGAATTTCACTTTTAGCTTTAAAAATGTGAGATTTTTCACTCTAGACATACGTACTTTTATAATTGTGAAATGATGACAAGTGATTTGTAGAATTTATTATGCTATGTTCGTACATGCCCGTGATTGATTATATGATGTTAAATGATGTTAATATATTTGTTACATCATCTGTTATGATATTATATGCTATATTGTTATATTTATTTCCTGTTTATCACACTGCAAGTTCCCTATCACTATGGGTTGAAATGATACATACCCGAACGGACTTTAGGACAAGGAAAATCATTATGAGCTGAAATGATAGGCTCAAGTGATTTTTGTTGTATTTATTTTACTTGGGATTGTGGGTTTGAAATGATAGAACCCGGATTTTTCTTTTTAAATTATGGATTGAAATGATATATATCTGTATCACTTGACATAGGTTAGAAAATATTATACAGGCCCATTGTTATATTTTTAAATAATATTTTCCTAAAAATTTATTAAATATTTTTAAATCATATTTTCCTAAAAGATTATTAAGTAATTTTGAGTTTATAAATAAATGAAGTTTAACATAAAATTTGATTTAATGCTTTAAATTATAAAGGTATATTGCTTTTTCTGTAAGTTAAAACTTATAAGTTCATAAATGGGTTTTAAGTTGGATTAAAGATCTTTATTGATGATAAATAACTTAATAATTGAGTTTGAACTAATATGGAAGTTGTAAATCTAACATAGAAATTTTTATGAATTTTACTTTATGAAATGGACATGTTTTGTACAATAAATAATATATTTTGAGCTGGTAAAATGGAATACATTTTTAATTGGACAATTTGTAATAAAATTTATTTAACTATAAAATCATAATTAATTGATGTCTAAATGAATAGATCCATGAAGAAATTTGATTGTTATATTAACTATGATAAAATATTCTTTTGTGAAGTGTTACGTTTTGTAAGATAAATAGCTATGACTTTAAAATGGAAAAATGTAAGTTAAAACATACATGTGAGATGTAAGTCTAATTAATATTTTAATTGATTAATATAACAAATGTTCTGTACTGTAATAACAAAAACGAAAGAAACATGTAAAGTTTTAATTAATGCAAGAAACGTGTAAATTTCTAATTACTGAAAGAAACATGTAAAATTTTAATTAATGAAAGAAACATTTAAAGTTTTAATTAATGTAATATTGATTAAAACAATAAATGCCATTTATAGCAATAAAAATGTAAACTAAAACGTACATTTGATAATAAAGTTTTAATTAATGCAATATTAATCAAAATAATAAATGCTCTTTATTGTAATAAAAATGTAAATTAAAACGTACATTTGATTATGTAAGTTTTAATTAGTGTAATATTGATTAAATAATAAATGCTCTTTACTGTAATAGAAATGAAAATTAAAACGTACACTTGATAATGTAAGTTTTAATTAGTGTAATATTGATTAAAATTATAAATGCTTTTTATTATAATAAATGTAAGTTAAAACGTACATTTAACATCTTAGTTTTAATAAATGTAATGGTGTAATTTAAATTGATTAAAATGATAAATGTTCCTTACTATAATAATAAAATGTAAGTTGATAATGTGCATTTGATATGTAAGTTTTAATTAATGTAAATGGCATATTTTAAATGATTAAAATAATAAAGTTTCTTTATTGTAATAATAATTTAAGTTAGTAAGGTACTTTTAACTTAACTTAAGAATTTCAGCTTTTAATTGGACATTACAGTAACAAAGTTTATTTAACTATAAGGCTATGATAAAATGACCATGTTAAAATTTGTAAGTATATAAATACTTTGATTATATAAAATGTTAAAGTGGAAAGTGCTACATTCCAAAAATGCTATGATAATCTAAAGGAATATTTCAAGTTTAATAAATTGAAGGAAATATTCGGTGATTTGGAAATTTGGGCTTTATTTAAATGATATATTATTGAATTAGTTTTGAAATAGAAATGATACTACTGTGATATAGTTTTGAAATGAGTATGATATTTTGGTTTTGAAAGTATATACTATTTTGAAAGAAATGATATGATTTTGAAATGGATGTGCTAGTTTGGTTTTGAAAGTACAAATGATTTTGAAATAAATATCCATGGGTTATAATAACGTTTGGTTGTTGAAGAGACCGGGATCAAATGTTGTCATACTCTCTGCCAACTCCGAAAACCACTTTAACAACCGTGTATGCAGTGGAGATTCCAAAATGAAGTAGGATGGCGGCGGTGTTCCTTTGAGGTATATACATGGACCCGACTCCCGTGAGTTGGCATAAGGTGGCTAAAAAAGGAGCGATTCTGGGCCAGTGAGGTAGCTCTTCTTATCGGACACACTCCTTCGATATTATTCTGACTTTGAGATTGATTCGGTGGTCAATTTTGATTTTGATTTGGGAATGTGGCTCAAGGTGGGAGGTAGTGCTTCTATGGTCACCACCAGTCTGGATAGTAATTGGTATATCTACCCTGGCATTGCCTAGTTGTGCCGTGTCACCTACCCTAACGCGCCTTGTACGAGTTTGATTTGTGTTGTACCTATGGAGTATCCTCTGGTAGCCTCCCGATCAGGAGGTATTACGATACTGTATAGACTACTGGCACTATTACGTGTTAAGGTGGAAAATGTAAAGCCTTAATGCTATTTAAAAGTAAAATTATTTTACTATAGACGTTATTATAATAGCGAAATATTACTACATAGTAAATAGTTTAACGGATCCTTAGAGGATGGACGGTCCCAAGCATCCTTTAAGTTACTTGTACCATTTATTACAGTTCACTTGAGTTGGTTTACATTGTATAAGTATGCATGTCCTGACTCGAATGTTTTATGTTTTGCTTTACGCTCGGGTCAGACTGAGTGATACAACATTAGAGACTTACCTTTGGAGTTAGAGCTTTGCTTGAAGATCCAACTATCTATTTCAATTTCGGTGTTCGGTTGATTTCAGTTATTCGATTGATTCCAGCGACGTATTCAGCTTTGTACTTAATCATTGTATTGAACTTTCGTTGTATCTTGTATAACTTTGATGTATTTAAATAGTAGTTTCATGAACTACTATCTCTTTGCTTCCGCTGCATTATATTACTCTGTGTCTGTGATTCTGTGATTTATTTATTTGTTGTATATTCTGAGATTTGCCAAATTTATTCTACAGTTCGGTATTTTGAGCAATTCACGTCCGACATGTGCAGATGCGAATGGTTGAGAATATCGAATCGTTAGATTTGGTATCAGAGCTTTGGCTCTAGGAAAATATTAGCATATATGGTAAATTTATTTACAGAATCACTTTCATTCGAGTGAATCTCTTTCTTTTGACTCGGTTTCCTTTGAATTTTGGAACGTTCCTTGTGGTTCCAAAATCCATTCTTGTCCCTCACTATTCGTATTCTTCTGAATTCTGGAGCATCCCATAACTCCACTTCGAATGATCCTTGTAATGAATCGGCAGTCGCACCAATCTTCGAATGATTTGTAAAGGGGTGAAACTCCTTTACAATGACATTGATTCAACGGAGATTTTTATATGTCCTCGGTTTAGATGCCAGTATATCTTTTTATCTCGAATTCTATCTCTTGAGATCGAATGTAGAGTTGCCTCAGAATTCACATCGATCTAATTTTTGAAGTCGCGGTTGGCCTAGTTAAGGTTGCCAGCGATTTATATAAGCTTATCCATTTCCTTATTCGATTAGTTAATCATCTTATCTTTTGTTTTAACTTATCCTCAAATCAATATTTTATTTGATTTGAGTTAACCAAATTTGAATCTCTATCCTCACTTTGAAAATCTATTTCTATATAGTGTATTTGTAAATCTAAATTTGAAATGTTTTATATATTGTGTTTTTTGAGTTGTTGATGATGATTTGGGTTTTCGATCGATTCGTCTGATCAATGCTATCGATAGGATCCCCAAAACACTTAAATAGAGCAAACCGACATAATATAGTTTTCAAACTTAGTAAATGAATAAATTTTGTTTCATATGTAAATAATTGGACTAATAAACATGGTTATAAATTAATTTGGAAATTTAAATGAATTTAAATCAAGAACTTGAGAATTTAATTTACGATGATTTCGAACTTTGGTTTTAAAGTTCTAAAAGATATATTATTTGAAATATTTCCGAATAGAAATCGTTTCCAAATAATTTAATGTTTTAAATCAGTGCTCTTTTCTTTGTCGCTGGAAAATAATTTCGGTGTTGACTACAGCATCATCGACATTCATTTTCGAGTTTCGAAGGAAAGAGACCATGTTGTAGTTTTGCTACAGTCTTGCTTTGGAGAAGTAAATTGATTTGAATTTCTAAAATGTGACTTGATTTATAATATATATATATTGATACATGGTTCAAAATTTGATTTGATATATATTAAGTATATATATTTATTTATCTCAAAATTGTTTGAAGTAATCGGAAATCTAATTCTTAAACTTTGTCTCAAAGGATAATGTCAATTGTAAAATAAAACCAAAATTTTGAATAAATATGTATATTTGAATAATTGAATTGGGAAACTTTATTTGTAGGATATTTAATTGCATTCCAATATAACTTACCGAAATTATTAAAGTTAACAATGTAATTGGGAAATATATAATATAAAAGGGATTTTATAAATAAAATTTGAGTGTTCATAACAAATGTTATACACTTAAATTTTAGTTATAAAGGATTAATAGAGGTAAATAGAATAAAAGGTTAATTGAATAATTTACAATATAAAATGATGTTAAGGGAATTTATAAATAAATTGGAGTAGTTATAATAAAATGTAAATATACTTAACAAATGTGATTAGGTAAACTAAGTGGAATAAATCTAATAATAAATTGGAATAAAGATGGACTTAAATTTAGTGAATAAATAATGAGTACAATACATGATTTTTGAAATCCATAATTTTAGAAATTGTTAATTGGATGATAAGACAATGAAATTAGAAATAGTTAAGATTTATTTAACTTAGGTGAAATCAAGTATTTATGTAAGTTGAAATTTCCATAGTTTTAAATTTATTATCTTAATTTGTTTTCCAATCTCCTTTCTTTCGGGGTTATTCTTTTTATCGATCCTGACTTGACCTTCGAAAATCGACACTGAGTACATCACCTATATTCAAATGCCGCAGATTCAAACGTCGAATCTAGTTCACTGGAGCATATAACACATTAAGTATAACAACACAGCGGAAGAAAAAGAATAATATCATTGATACAACAATGAATACAATATCTGATACAATATGATACAATAATATCAGAGACAAATATACAACAGCGGAATATGATAACAATGGAAGAGATAACTCAAATATGATCTTCGATAAAGAGTGAAACCACAATCTGCAACTCCAAACCAAAAGCTCATCCCAAAAGCTATGACGACTCCAATCTAATAAGCTCGAATCACCATCATTGTTAAAGCCAAGCAACTCGATCCTAATGCGATTGCCAAAACCAAAGGCTGGATGCTATCGAATTCTACACCTATTATCTGATTATTTGAAAAACCCAACTCTAGACTGTCCGTATGGAAAATTATGGGCACCCAGAGTTTAGGAAGGAAACAATAAACTCCGGGTCAGTCATGGGGCTGACATGAGCAGAAAAAAACAGTTTATCTTCAAAAACAAAACAAAAGAGTTTAAAAGAAATCCGCAATGTTTTTTTGGAAAATGAAACTGCCATAAGGCCTCCCGCCACACACACACACAAAGCGAGCGCACACTTGGAGGAGATTTCTCCTTATGACAGTCAAAAATGCTTGATACGCGAAAACCTTTTGATATTATTATTAGTGCATAGTGCAGAAAATATTTCGAAAATATAATATTAATCTTAGCCAGCATACCACATTTCGTCGTATGCCTACTATAGCTACCATGTTCAATAGCAGGTTGCCGCCACATTTCATGGCAGGTTATACAACTAAAACCGTACAGGGCACGTATTGTTTCTTTGAATTTCCAACAAATGGTCAGGCTAAGGAACTTCCTTACCGAAATGGGTACGCCTTTGAAAGTACGCCCCCAAGAACCTAACTGGAGCTCTGCTAACACAAGGTCGACGCTACTTCACGCCTTAACCAAGCTATAACATAGCACAAGTATGCCATCCCTGGTCGTTACTGACCTTTATCCAAGGCCTCGATACCAACAACCACAAAGTAATAAATTTACAGTAGCCACATAGGTTAAATATCTAGGATCCATACCATGATACCACCTTTTATCAAATGGAAATGGATATACCCTAGGGGCACGACCCCTAAAAATCTTGCTGCAACATTCCTGTTTCGACCATTTTCGGGTTGTGAGGCTCGACGAAGTCTCGTCCACAAAGCTACGCTTTTCACAAAAGCCATGCTTTGATCAACAAATGATCAGCAACACACAGCAGCACTCAGCATGCCATCCTACCAAATTGGAAATGGATCACTAGTAACCATCAACTACATAACTTCTAAGCTCATACGTCTCAGAGAAGTGTGTTAAGCTAAGAGAATAAATCTTCGCCACCAAACAGAAATGTATTTGATAGAAAACAGCTTTACATCTCAAAGTGTAATGTCAGACACACATCCATACAAGTCTGTACCGGGTTCGAACAGAACCGAAGGCACTTCCAAAGAAGCCCTTGCAAATCTGGATATTCCCTAATCACGTCCGGATTTCCCATCACAAAGGGTGATCAAATCTCTATACCGGGGATCAGCCGATGTAGAGACATTCGACGAGTTATCATTTCGTTTTCGAAAATATCCGGTCTTCACCACTGGTCTTCAAATGCTATCCAGATCGTCGTATCATTATTCGGAATGGGTTATATGACACAAAATCCTCTCCCTGCTAAACCGAATAATGAGCGCAATATTTACAAACATATGGATATGGGATTTCAGTTAAGTCACAACTTTAAACCCAAAACTTTTCTTTCAAATGTTTCAAACAGATTACCATTTTCAGATCTTTTAAACAAAAAGATTCACTTCACAAGTTCACAAACCTTCCACAAAGTTTAATTCATAGTTTTCAAAACTATTTACAATTCCATATCTTTTTATATAAAAGATACACCCTCAAGATTCTCTTTGATTTGGAAACAAAGTTCACAATTCTTTCACAAAGATTCAATTATAACTTTCAAAACCATTTCCTTTTCAAATTGGATTAGCTCATCCAATCATTAAATCAAAAACTCAATTTATATCTTTCAAAACCATTCTCGAAGATTCATTCATAATTTTCAAAACAATTCCCGTTTCAAATCTTTTATATAAAAGATATACCTTTAAGATTCTTTTCAATTTCAAAACAAGGTTCAACAATTTTTTCACAAAGATTTATTCATAGCTTTCAAAACTATTTTAATTTATTTCACACTTGAAATCTTTCAACATAAATTGGAAATCCTTTCTTTATATGAACGCTTTTATTAATTGAAAACCAATAGTTTTTGTTTCGGAAAAATCTGATTATATACAAGTTAAAGCCCTTGGGTTAAATTCAAGTTCCAAAACAATACCTTTAAAATGGTTTAAACCCATATAAACCCATTTATAACTTGTATAACATTTTTAAACCATAATTTCCGAACATAGAATTAAATTTCAAATCTTGAATTCAAATTCAAATCAAATTATTTGAATTTCAAAACTTTATTAAGTTATTCAAAATAACTTTTATCTTTAAAACTCCTTTTCAAAAGTTTTTCATATTTAACCTAATTCTATTCAAAACCATTTGAATTCAAAATTCAATCTCAAAACCCATTTCAGAAATCTGTGACTTAACCAATTTCCTCGTGAAATCCATATTTGTGTGTGTATGGTGTAGTCCAAGGGTTTCACACAATAATAGTGCAACATCAACAATCATCACAGATTCAAACATATCAATATCGATAAGCAGTATAATTTATAATGCTTATCTTCCATTCACAGATTTACAGATATAAATTCATCATAGATAAATAAGTTACATTTGTCACAGATAATAAGTTACATTTCACAGCTTAATCATATCATAGAACATCATACATCAGGAATATCACACAATTCAAGGCATCCAATTCAATTCAGACATTCATAAGTAAAATCAATTTAATTATCTGATTTATCTAAATCAGATTCATTACTTATGAATATTTTACTAATCCTGATTAATTAATGTTAATTAATTACAAACCATTTTAATTAATTAACCTTTAATAATAAATTAATTAACCTTTAATTATTAACTAATCAACCTTAATTAATAAATCAAACAACCATTAATTATTAAATAATTACCCTTTAATCATTAGATAATTAACCTTTAAATTATATAATTATCCTTTAAATAAATTAATTACATTATTTAATTACTCCTCAATTAATTATCATTCTTCGTTAATTAATTAACCTTTAATTAATGATTCTCATATCAATTACCTTTATTAATTAATCATATAAATTAATTATTCTTTAATCACTTGATAATCTACCCTTGATCATTTATTTAATTATCATTAATTACTTTCATCAAGTAATTATCTTTAGGTAATTAATTTCCCTTCAATCACTTAAATTAATTAATTCACTCTTATTTACTTAAGACTTTAATTATTAATTAATTCCTTAATTAATCTTTAAATTAAGAAATTATTCTTTAAGTAATCAGCCCTTTAATTATTTTCATTAAGTAATTAATTGCATTAATCTATTTGATTAACCTTAAATTAATCACAATGATTAATTTTCTTTGATTCCTTTCATTACCTGATTAACCTTTTAATTTCAATTAATTACTTAATTTTAATTAACCAAGGCCTTGATTAACTTGAGATAACCCACTTATCCTAATTACTTATTTAATCACATCATCAATTTCTATTTGAAAATACTTAAGAAAATAATTATTCCAATATAATTATTCAAATCCCAAAAACAATTTTAATCATGTTTTTAATTTAAAAATCAAATCTTTGAAAACTTGACTTAAAACTTGTTTATAATTTAAATTCGAAAACTTGGTTTATTTTACTTTAAAACTTATTATTATTATTTTTTATATAATTTAAAGTTAAATTTTAAAAACTTACTCTACCTTTAAAACTTCAATACTTTATTTTGTTTTTGAAACCTTTAAAGAAAACCCGAGTCATCCCCACAAAACACTCGAGTTATTTTCCCACTTCTTTTCCCGTAAATCTTCTTCTTCTTTTTAAATTTCATTTTGATTTAAATTTTTAAAAATGGAACCTTTACTCATGAATTACCTTTGACCTTCCCGATCCAAAATCCCAAATCCTCGAGACTTCTTCGATTTCAAACCTCCATCCTCTCAAACAAGATAAACCTGACACCAGATGCACGTGTATACGTGCACCGATGATCAGAGCTTCTCGGATCATCACCGCTACCTCCAACGTGTCACCGGCGATCATCACAACATCAACTACCACCCAGCACCTTTAACAATCCTCTGAATCAAAATCGACCAGAACATCCCTCCTTGGAACTAACCATGATCACCAGAAAAACCCAAGTACCGCCGCCAGCATTCATCTGAAACCTTACGAGCCTACCCACATCGTCAACCACTCAAGCTTCGATTCCAACCACTGCGGTGAAGTCAGGTTCAACATCGATGCTATAATCGATCGAATTCCAATCCTAACCAAAACTTAGGTTTTAATCCTACAATCAAGTCGCCACATCACCATGATCAACAAAAAATTTTGCGAGCATTTTTATGATAATCTATGATGCTCGAACTATCTTCCATCACAATTTCGATGAGGATAAACTCGCCGATCAACAGTAATTTACAGAAATGCTTTTTCTGATCATCTAACAAATTCACGGCCATCACTTGCTTAAAAATCATAAGATCTCCACCAAAAGTCATTATCTTGAAATACGAACAAAATTACGTTTTCATATTTTAAAATTGAAACACTCGAATTTTCTGATTCATGATGATTTTACTGTAAATAAATATTTTACACAATATCCACTTAATATTTTTCCCTGAAATTATTTTTAAAAGTTTCTTAACTTTGTTATAAACAATTTCCTTTCAGAAATCATAGTTTGAAAAGATCTAAATATGAAGATATGAATATTTCTTCTTTGGTAGATTTTGGGTTTGTTGTAGCAGAGAAACCATATACACATAGGCATGCATATCTCAATCCACACACAGATATATACATGCAGATACATTTAACAACTAAGAAACACTTTCATAACAGATTAAAGTATCAACCATAACATCAATCAGATAGAAGCAGGTCTAAGAGGTTTGCTCACCTGATCTCAGAAGGCAGAGATATTGAAGCCTGGAAATGTTCTGAGAAACTTGGAACTTAGCATTTTGATTGAACCGGATTTGCTGCCTGATCTTTGCATTGCTTCATAAGTTTGAGATGCTATGATTAATAACTTGTTTTGATCTTTAATCTGATTACTTCAGATTTGATTAAAGCTTTGAATTGATCTCTGGCTTTTAATATTGAAGCAGTTTTGTTTCTTCAAACTACTATTGATTTATACCTGCTTTTGATTTTTATTTTCTGTTTTGTTTTACGGTTGAGAGAACTTTTATTGTTTGAGCTGGTTTTTTTTCCAGTTTTTAGATGAAGGAAGAAAAATTTAAGAAGTGAGAAAATAGCCTGATTTCTTATTTTGGATATTTATATTGAAATTGAAAAAGAAATAAACAGGCCACTTGTCTATTTTACTAACACATGTTAAGCTATATTGTTAGTTATCAACAATTGTCACAAATATAAATTTTTATGCCTAAACCCCTTTGTTTACAAATTATGTTTAATCCTAAATTTTAATTAATTTATAGATATAACTTTAAACCCTCTCATTAATTTATTTTATACATTTTGTTTTTAAATCTTCATGTTAATATATTTATGATTAATGTTCAATTCTTTTATATTTACAACTATATTTATTTCAAAAGATATATATACATTTTTTACATACATTTCCCAATTACATATACTTATACAATTTATAAAGAAAGTGAATTGAAAACAATTAATAAATAATCATACACATATAATTCTTAATTTATAAAGCTTTTTAAATCTAAATTTATTAAATCAAATTTTATTTTCAATATATTTATTTAATTTTGAAAAATCCAAATCCAAATAATTCTCAATTAATTCACAATTTAATCCTAAAATTTAAATCAATTACTAATTCAATTTCACTCAAAAATCGGGATCGTTACACTTTTCCTCTTGTCTTAATCCTATCTCCTTCTATCTTATTTTTCTATGTCTCCTTGCTTCATTCCTTTTCGGGGACAAAAAGTTTTAAGTGGGGAGAGTATAACAACCCATAATTTTGAAAATATTTTGAATTAAATTTTTATTTGAAATTTTTTATTTTTAAATTATTTAAAATTTAATTTCTGGAATTTTCCAATGTAAGTTTGGAATTTGTTTGTAATTTATTTTCCAAATGCAATAAATAAACATTTTCTGAAATTTTACATTTATGTCCAAATTTGAATTTCAGTTTAAATTTTTTTTTAAAAATAATTTTTAATTTTTAATCTTTTTCTTTGAAGCAGAATATATTTATGATATCCATTCTGCTTTTCGTTTCGTTAAATTCTGATTTATACTTTTTAAATTAGATAAAGTACAACGTTTTACATGCAGTTATTTTCTGTATTTCAACTTCTATTTTTGTACGTTCATTTATATATATTTATTTTCTATGTTATGTTATTTTATTTTAGTTTTCACTTTGATCATTTATTGGATTTTTATTTGTTTATATCATTGAACTGGAGAAAATCAAGGGGACACTCGTTACATTGTTTAAATTCTCACATTTTCATTTCCTAACCTCTTTGTTAATTTTCTAGCCGTTTCCTCCTCATTCCTAGCCATGAATTTCTCTACTCATAGCCGTGCATATTCAGTTGAAATTCACGCACAAAATTTATTTTTCATCTCTCATTTTCATTTGCATTTAAGATAAAACATATATACGTTTCTTTTTCCTTAACTTATGCCTTTCTGTTTCCTTAGCATTCATAACTCCTTAGCTGTTTATTTTTTTTCCTTCTATAGCCGTATATTTCCTTTTGCCATTCACGTACAAGAATATTTCATTTTCATCTCAATATCCTCATTTTTCATTTGCATTTGAGGATAAAATATATACAAGATTCTTTTCCTTTAATACAAAGTGTGACTTTTCCTTTTCTTACCATTCAAAACTCCACATTTATAGCCGTGAATTGCTCCCATCATTCACGTACAAAATTCCTCACATAGCTCTCATTTTATTCCATTTCTCATTTCATCTCTAGAAAGAAAGAAATTTTTTTATTAAATACATCAAGTATTCGTTTCCTCTTTATTTTCCAAACCATTCAAACTCTTGTCATTTATTGCCTGGCCTCTTTATTTCTTACCCCAGCCATTCACCTATTCTAGCCGTGTATTCCATATCAAATCTAGCACAAAATATTCTCATTATCTCATTTCCTCATTTTCATTTGCATTTAAGAATAATATATATATATATATATATATATATATATCTGTGTGTGTGTGTGTGTGTTTCTTTCTCTTTTATTCCTACCTTTTTGTTTTCTATCATTTACTCCTCTTTAGCCGTTCAAATCTTTTCTTTCCATCCACTCCACTTCATAAATCACGTACAAAACTTCCCAAAACATCTCATTTTTCATTTTGCATCTAAAAAAATACAGCAAGCTCAAGTAATTTTCATGGCTTCTCCTTCTTCCTTCTTTCCATTTTTCTTTTATTTTTCTCTTTGATTTTTCTTTTACTAGCTTCGGCTCCACCTTGCCCATGCCTTGCTTTTCCATGACCTTATCACCTCCTGGGCACAAACTAGAGGTGCACTTGACCGAAACAAAACCAAGGCTGAGCCCACTTGGTGGTTGAAGCAAAGGTTTGTCATATTACTATTTTTTGTATTGAAATATATTCTTATATATGTTGTATTTGTTTGCATACGAGATTTGGATCTAATTCTTCATTCACTCAAAAATATAGTCGTGCCTTTTCGTGCTTTGTGGAGTTTAGATTTGGATTTGAATTTCAATTCTAGCTTTAAAAAGGTAAGATTTTTCACTCTAGACATACGTACTTTTATAATTGCGAAATGATGACAAGTGATTTGTAGAATTTATTATGCTATGTTCATACATGCCTGTGATTGATTATATGATGTTAAATGCTATTTATATATTTGTTACATCATCTGTTATGATATTATATGTTGTATTGTTATATTTATTTCCTGTTTACCACATTGCATGTTCCCTATCACTATGAGTTGAAATGATACATACCCGAATGGACTGTAGGATAAGGAAAATCATTACGAGCTGAAATGATAGGCTCAAGTGATTTTTATTGTATTTATTTTACTTGTGATTGCGGGTTTGAAATGACAGAACCTAGATTTTTCTTTTTAAATTATGGATTGAAATGATATATATCTGTATCACTTGACCTAGGTTAGAAAATATTATACAAGCCCATGGTTATATTTTTAAATAATATTTTCCTAAAAATTTATTAGTATTTTTAAATAATATTTTCCTAAAAGATTATTAAGTAATTTTGAGTTTATAAACATACGAAAGTTTAACTTAAAATTTGATTTAATGCTTTAAATTATAAAGGTATATTGGTTTTTCTGTAAGTTAAAATTTATAAGTTCATAAATGGGTCTTAAGTTGAATTAAAGATCTTTATTGATGATAAATAACGTAACAATTGAGTTTGACCTAATATGGAAGTTTTAAATCTAGCCTAGACATTTTTATGAATTTTACTTTATGAAATGGACATGTTTTGTATAATAAATAATATATTTTGAACTGGGAAAATGGAATACATTTTTAATTAGACAATTTGTAATAAAATTTATTTAACTAGAAAATCATAGTCAATTGATGTCTAAATGAATATATCTATGAAGAAATTTGATTGTTATATTAACTTTGATAAAATATTCTTTTCTGAAATGTTATGTTTTGTAAGATAAATAGCTATGACTTTAAAATGGAAAAATGTAAGTTGAAAAATACATGTGGGATGTAAGTTTAATTAATATTTTAATTGATTAATATAATAAATGTTCTTTATTGTAATAACAAAAATGAAAGAAACATGTAAAGTTTTAATTAATGCCAGAAACATGTAAAGTTTTAATTAACGGAAGAAACGTGTAAAGTTCTAATTACTGATAGAAACATGTAAAATTTTAATTAATGAAAGAAACATGTAAAATTTTAATTAATGTAATATTGATTAAAATAATAAATGCCATTTATTGTAATAAAAATGTAAATTAAAATGTACATTTGATAATGTAAAGTTTTAACTAATATAATATTGATTAAAATAATAAATGCTCTTTATTGTAATAAAAATGTAAAGTAAAACGTACATTTGATAACGTAAGTTTTAATTAGTGTAATATTGATTAAATAATAAATGCTCTTTACTGTAATAGAAATGTAAATTAAAACGTACATTTGATAATGTAAGTTTTAATTAGTGTAATATTGATTAAAATCATAAATGCTCTTTACTATAATAAATGTAAGTTAAAACGTACACTTAACATGTAAGTTTTAATTAATGTAATGTTGTAATTTAAATTGATTAAAATGATAAATGTTCCTTACTGTAATAATAAAATGCAAGTTGATAATGTACATTTGATTTGTAAGTTTTAATTAATGTAGATGGCATATTTTAAATGATTAAAATAATAAAGTTTCTTTATTGTAATAATAATGTAAGTTAATAAGGTACTTTTAACTTAACTTAAGAATTTCAGCTTTAAATCAGATATTACAGTAACAAAGTTTATTTAACTATAAGGCTATGATAAAACGACCATGTTAAAATTTGTAAGTATATAAATACTTTGATTATATAAAATGTTAAAGTGGAAAGTGCTAATTCCAAAAATGCTATGATTCCTTAAGGTTACATTTCCAAAATGCTATGATAATCTAAAGGAATATTTCAAGTTTAATAAATTGAAGGAAATATTCGGTGACTTGAAAATTTGGGTTTTATTCAAATGATATATTATTGAATTAGTTTTGAAATAGAAATGATACTACTGTGATATAGTTTTGAAATGAGTATGATGTTTTGGTTTTGAAAGTATATACTATTTTGAAAGAAATGATATGATTTTGAAATGGATATGCTAGTTTGGTTTTGAAAGTATAAATGATTTTGAAATAAATATCCACGGGTTATAATAATGTTTGGTTGTTAAAGAGACCGGGATCGAAAGTTGTCATACTCTCTGCCAACTCCGAAAACCACTTTAACAACCGTGTATGCGGTGGAGATTCCAAAATGAAGTAGGATGGCGGCGGCGTTCCTTTGAGGCATATACGTGGACCCGACTCCCGTGAGTTGGCATAAGGTGGCTAAAACAAGAGCGATTCCAGGCCAGTGAGGTAGCTCCTCTTATCGGACACACTCCTTCGATACTATTCTGACTTTGAGATTGATTCGGTGGCCACTTTTGATTTTGATTTGGGGGTGTGGCTCGAGGTGGGTGGTAGTGCTTCTTTGCATCACCACCAGTCTGGATAGTAATTGGTATATCTATCCTGGCATTGCCTAGTTGTGCCGTGTCACCTGCCCTATCGTGCCATGTACGAGTTTGATTTGTGTCGTACCTATGAAGTATCCTCTGGTAGCCTCCCGATCAGGAGGTATTATTATACTGTATAGACTACTGGCACTATTACATGTTAAGGTGGAAAATGTAAAGCCTTAACACTATCTAAAAGTAAGATTATTTTACTATAGACATTATTATAATAGCGAAATATTACTACATAGTAAATAGTTTAACGGATCCTTAGAGGATGGGCGGTCCCAAGCATCCTTTAAGTTACTTGTACCTTTTATTACAGTTCGCTTGAGTTGGTTTACATTGTATAAGTATGTATGTCCTGATTCGAGTGTTTTGTGTTTTTCTTTACGCTCGGTTCAGACAGAGTGATACAACATTAGAGACCCACCTTTGGAGTTGGAGCTTTGCTTGAAGATCCAACTATCTATTTCAATTTCGGTGTTCGATTGATTCCAGTTATTCAGTTGATTCTAGTGATGTATTCAGCTTTGTACTTAATCATTGTATTGAACTTCTGTTGTATCTTGTATAACTCTGATGTATTTAAATAGTAGCTTCATGAACTACTATCTCTTTGCTTCCGCTGCATTATATTACTCTGTGTCTGTGATTCCACGATTTATTTATTTGCTGTATATTCTGAGATTTGCCAAATATATTCTGCAATTTGATATTTTGAGCAATTCAAGTCCGACATGTGCGGATGCAAATGGTTGAAAATATCAGGTCGTTACAAAGGTACAACTAAGCAAACTAAAATTCAATTTACAAGACCAATTTTCATCTTTCAAAATGAAAGTAAATAAATCAATTATTGACATGTATGCTAGATTTCAAACCATTCAACACGATCTCATGGCACTTTGAGTCAAATTCACATACTTTGATTTAATCGCATAAATTTTAAACGTTTTGAGAAATGAATGGAAAGAAAAAATTTAGCCGTCAAATAAGCTAATGATCTTTCTCAACTCAAAGTCGAAGAGCTAAAAGAAAATCTAATGTCGTATGAAGCTAACTTGCAAGCTAGAAAGGATCAAAATCATGAAAAGAAAAACATAGCATTCCAAGTAAGTAACGGAAATTCGGACTTAGATTAAGATGAGATTGTCTTTATTGCCAAGAACTACAGCAAATTCAAGAAGTTCAAGAAGATGACTAGATTTCAAAATGGTGGCAAACCAAACTCCTCAAACCAAACATAATTAAATGCTATGAGTGTAACAAATTTGGCCTATAAAGAAGGATTGACCATAGCTCAATAATGATAAAATGAAAAGCAAGTTTGAGAATTTCAAGAAAGAGGAAAGATCTTTTCAAGTAACATGGGAGGATTCAGATTCATTTTCTTCATCTGATAGTGACAGTGAAAGCGACTCGAAAAAAACAAATGTGTGTTTTATGGATAATATTGATGAGGTATGCCTTGAACTTACTTAGAATGAAATAATGGAAATTAGCATTGAATTAAATCATAAGTATAGAGAAACAAAAAAATTAAGGAATATATAGAAGAGTTGACTAAAGAAGAATTAGAAATTGGATTATTAAAAGATGAAAAAAAAACAATCATAGAAGAAGAATTAGAAATTACTCAAAAACTATATGCAACGATATTATCTAAAAATGACATCTTATTACATGATTTAGGAATTTATAAGTTAGAAAAAGTTAATCTTGAAAAAGAAAAAATAGAATTACAAGAAAGTTTAAAATCTAGCAATATTGAAATTTGTGATCTTTAAAGTAAATTCGATAAAATAACAAACTAATATGACAAAATTCAACAAAGGAAAACAAAAATTAGAAAATTTGATTAAAATATGTAAGGCAACTGGAAATCGAAATGGATTGGGTTTTAAAAGCAAACAAAAATCAAAGAATTATAGCACATTATACACTAAATCTAAAAACCCAAAGTTAGAAACTAAGATTAAGAATTCATACGGAAATATGGTCAAAATATGGATTCCTAAAACAAATAATAAACTAATTAGACAAAAGTATATTGATAAATAATTAAAGAAAGTTGTATATAACAATAATTACATTTCTAAAGGAAGAAAATCCTCATGAATACGGCTATCTTCTTCCACTAACACGTAGGACCCTAAACAAAGAATGTGGGTACCAATTAAAAATTTCTTATTCTTGCAGGTACCCAAATTAAAATGCAAAGTAAAGAGAAGTGGATACTCGATAGTGGTTGCCCTAAGAATATGAGTGGAAATGCTCATAAGTTATCAAATATAACATATATTGATGGTGACACTATTGCATTTTAAGATAATTCAAATGGATTTGTCATAGGCATTGGAGAGGCCATCAATTTTGGTATTTCTAATTCTCCCATAATTACTAATGTTTTACTGAAAGAAAATTTGAAACATAACTTATTAAGTATAATTCAATTCTGTGATAAAGGATTTGAAATTGATTTTGAGAAAAACGAATACAATATCTTTGACCAAAATAAAAATCTAATTTTTGAAGGGTTTAGAAATCGAAATATATATGTTTTAAACGTGAATGTCAAAAACAACACTAATTTATGCTTTGGCGCAAATCATGATGATCCATGGTTACGGCATAAACGTTTTTGTCACATAAATTTTAAAAATATCAACAAACTAGCTAAAAATGAATTAGTTGGAGGGTTACCAAAAATCAACTATAAGGATAAAAACCTGTGTGACGCTTGTCAATTTGGTAAATTAAAGATAAGTTCTTTTATATCAAAAAGGAATGATCTCTCTTGAATTTGTTCACACTGAAAATCAAATTTTCGATATTTTCACTAAACGGTTCTGTGAGTCAACCTTCATAAAGCTACGGCTAGATCTTGGTATATGTTCAATTAATGAATTAATTAATTAATGTATGCCATATATTCATCATTATCAACATTATTTTTCTATAACTTAAATTTAATTCAGTAAATCTTTTTACAACCATAAAAATAAAACGGTTAACAAATTAATGGTTAGAACAACCCTATCCATATAAAATTCTAACTATACGTAGATTATATAATCTATTTATACATGATTAAAGAAATATAAAACCATAAACATTATTTAAAAATTTTAAAAACTAATCATGTCTTCTAATCATGACTCCACTTATTCAACTATCGACTTTAGCTCACCTTCATCAAATAGCACGTATGTATCACCAACTAAACAACACCTCTGTCAATTCAATCAACCTCGCTGAATAGTATGGCATCACCTACATATCACACGGCTTCTTGTATTTGTCCATTTTTTCGTATCCTTTGAATCCCCAATAAAGCACACATGTCCAACTCAAATTGCATAAGTAAGCAGATCATTAAGGGTAGAAAGAAAATAAAGACAAAATAGAATCTCACACAAATGAAATAACATATATTATTTCGATAATAAAATTTACAGTGGAAAATTTTAAAATACAATACTATAGTCTAACCTAGATTCAGCCTGGATAGTTATAAACCCTTGTCCTTACAAATGTTGAAAACAATAAAACAAATGCAATAGATGTAGCAGATAATAAAATACGTCCATACGATGATGACGATCTCCAACTTTCCTCTGTAAACTCCAACGTCTTCAACTAAACCTGAAACTACTCAGATCTGACCCGACTATTAAAAATACCTAGATCAAGCTTGATAAACCAGCGTGAGATACTCAAAATTTAAAATGACTATGTTATCAAAACGTTTGAAAAAAAGGTATCTCATAAGACCACGCCCACACATAAATACAGATGGGTTTTTACCTTATGATAACCAAAACACTTTATTACCAAAATAATTTGATATTATCTTTAATGACATTCTTCTGGATAACACATTTCAAATAAGTTATTCAAACAAGGTATCAATATCTGGACTAAGTCTATGGGAATATATCCGGACTGGGTCAACGGAATATCCCGAATGGAATATATACCAAAAAGGGTAGCTAAAATGTTCTCAATCATTACAGCTATTTTAGGACTACAATCAAAACCGTAAATCTCGTACTAGGATTGGATTTCTAACATGATAGGGAACTAGTGGCCCTTTTCTCCAAACTATGCATAACAAACATAGTCCCCACGGTGCCTTAATCGCTTTTCTCAAGCAAGTCACTTGAAACTGTACTTGTTATACTACTACTGCTAACTGGTAGTTCCCTGCTTTTCTCAAGCTACCCACTTTAACAAAATGGAGCAATAAATACCGTGAGGGATGTTTTCCCCCATGGGGCACAACGTATTGGACTTCACCATACATACTTACTTATCCAAAATTTGTGTCTGTCAGACCACATATATCCCATATCATCTTCCAGGATATGAGGCTACGCTTAATTTCTTCAAAGCCATGCTTTACATATAAAACCACGCTTTGATCATAATAGGTTCTGAATGCCACATTGTTATTCCACGTCACATGACTGATTTCTAAAAAAAGTATAACTTCCTGAGCTCGTATGTCTTGGAAAAGGGTGTTAAGCTAAAAGAAGCTACCTTCTCCACCACCAACCGATATACTTTTATAGAAACCACTCAAATGTGATTTAGCATACAGTATCAGATAAATATCCATACAAATTAGATCTTGGACTGAGCGACCGAAAGCGCTTTCCTTGGCCATTACTAGGCGAGAAGATCTTGCAATCCAAAAAAATCTCCACAATAAGGAGACCACTGCTATAAATAACTCTATAATGGGAGTGCCAAAGAGCATGTCAACAAGCAGTCCTCACACTATGAAGATCCTCGGTCTTCAATAATCATCATCTTTAACATGTCTTCACTCTTGAACGTATACGTTCCTTCGAAGTGGTTTTCGGATAGGGATCATCCAAATCCAACCTCGGTTCCTTCGAAGCCAATTACCGATTTAAAAGAGTTTAAGTTCATATGTGGATATCAATCATCAATCAATTGCTTCATCTTTTATAAAATATCTTTCTTAGATATATTCTTTTCATTTTATTTCATTTTCTTTTCAAGTTTATAGGAATCATTAAGCCTTATTTAATAATTCGTTCGATTTATTAAACCTCTTTAGATCTTGGAATAATTCCAAATCCTTTTCTCTTTTATATAAGAAAACCTTTCCAAATCATTCATTGAATCTAAATCAAGGATTTCTTATATTCAAGTTATAACTTTTAACTTAGGAAAAATATTTCAAAATCATTGATTACATCTTAATCAAATATATTTTTCTTAACTTTAAATCATATTCTTGCAAATCTATGATTTTCATAACAAAGAACTACTACCACCCTAGATATGGTAAATTTCACCTCGATGGACTAGTGAAAAGCAGTCCTAAATCATGAAGATTTTCGTCTTCAATGATCTTTGTCTTCAATATGTTTTATTTTTAAAATTAGTTTGAAGGGGTTTTCGGATAAGATCATCCAAATCCGATCTCGGTTTTTCGGATAGGAATCACCCAAATCCGATCCTAGTTCCTTCGTACCGATCATCGAACAAAAGATGTTAAATGGTTAATTAACATTCAAAGAATTTGTTTCTTTTCTTTTATCTTGGAAACACTTAAATATGATCTTTTAGAGCATCCAGGCTTTCCTTTTGATCTGTTCCACCCCTCGTCTAAAAGATAAAGCCAAGGCTATGTAAGTTCAAGGCATGGTTGCTCCATTCCTAACCTTAGTTACACACCTTGTTTTACCGTTTAACTCTCACATGTGGGATAAATGTACTAGTCGTTTTCGCCTACTCAATTTGTTAATATATTCGATATTCTTCAATTATTGTTAAGTGTTATAAACAATTCATCTTAACCATTTATTCAGACTCTTATTAAAATGTCCAAATCATTTTCAAATTACTTAACTATTCTTTTGTAATCATTCAAAAGATATTTGGAAAAGAATTGTTAAGTTTAAAACTACATTTCAAAAGTTATTAAAAACTTCTACGAAAACGTCGCGAAAAGTGTTGCAAACGGTGTTTTAAAAGCTATATTCTTCAAAATGAATTTTTATTATTTAGATATCCATCTTTTCAACTTAAATTCTTTTAAAACATTTTAAAATATTTTTATAATTTATTTCATATCTTTAAAACATTTAAAATAACAATTTAAACTTCGGTCACTTTACTGCAAAAGCGCGATTTTTCTAAAAAAATATTTTGGACCTATTTAAAATATACAAGATGAAATCTTGATTTACTTCATTTATTTATTTAAACATGTTTAACTATTTATAAAACATTCCTAACTCATTCTAAAACTATTCCCAAAAGGTTTAAGCATTCCATATACACCATTTCATTTTCAAAAGGAACGTGATTTCCTATATGCTTCTCGATGTGTATTACATGACTTGGTAAAACAATTTAACAATCATATCAAACAATTAATACTTAAAGATCAAAAAATATATAAGCATTCAAAGCAATCATAACACATCATCAAACATGTATATATCTGTAGTATATATATAAATATAGATATTAAATAGAGTTTCTCCTCATAAACCAAGCGGTAAACTTCCTACGAGCATTCTAATCAACCAACACTTCACTACCTACTTCCTACTCAATTAAACACTAGCAATCCACACCCTCTTCCTTCCAATATCTTAGCCAAGGCTTGAGATGGAGGTTGGCCGAAGGTATAGGGAAGAAGTTTTGGAGCATTGACTTGAATTCTTAAAATTAGATCCAAAAAAATAGGCTATCTTGTATCTGATTTTAGGCCCTCTAAATCTCCAAATTTGAAAATTTTATTAACTTTAAAATTTTTGAAAATTCTTATCTCTTGAATTTTAAATAAAGAATCATCTGAATCTAAGACTTTTTGAGAGATATATGATAGAATGAAGAAGTGGTATTGTCGGATTGACAAAAATGAAACCCAAAAATGCACTCTAAAGAATTGAATTTCAGGTTTAACAAATCTCAAAACTGAATAATATGCTCAACATAAAAGTTGTACCCACTAGAATTTTATATGATCTGCAAAAAATAATTTCTTAATTTGGATCAGTTAAATCAACTTATGATCAAAATAAAATGGGCTATTCTCTATTTCAAAAACTGGGCCAGAGAATGCACTAGAAAAAATGGATTTTTGATAAACTTAAAATTATAGCAATACAAAGTTGTTAATACAAAAGTTATAGTCACCAAAAAAATAAATTATTTAATTTGGATCAGTTAAATCAACTTATGATCAATGCAAAATGGGCTATTCTCTGTCTCAAAAACTGGTCGAAAAATGCACTGTAAAGAAGTGGACTTTTGACATAGTTAAGCTTAGAATGAGACAAAGTGCTCAACATAAAATTTGTAGCCACTGGAAAAATACATGATTTGAAAGAAAGAATTTTGCATTTTGGTTCATTTTAAAGAAGTTATGGCCGATAGAAGAAGAGGTAAAATATGGGTAAAAGATGAGTTTGATTTGAAGAGAATGAACATTAATTTCTTTTGAATATTTTGTAAATATTTTGACATTATTTCTTTCTAATTTTTATATGGCTTGGAATCTATGAAAGAGGAGAGGAAGAAGATGAAGAAGCTTGAGGGAAAAAGAATAAGAAGTGTGAATGAAAGTGAAGAAGGATGTGGGTATTTATAGAAAAAGAAAGAAGTGGTAAATTTACCAAAATAACCTCTTATCAAATTACCAAACTATCCTTACTTCAAGCTAAAGCGACCTCCACTTTTTCAACACTTAACATCATCCTTTCACTTCTTACTTTATGTCTTAATCCTTTAATAATTAAGCTAAGTAAAATAATAATTATGTTGGTTTTTGATGTGATATTGATTTGATGTTTACTTTTTCTTGCTTTAATTAATTCTTACTTACTTTTACTAATGAATTCTAGAAGTTTTCTAATTATATTTAGTAAAAGTAAACATGTTTAGATATTAAAATGTGTAATTTATATGTTAAAGCATGTTAGAAAAGGTGCGAGAATGTTGCGGCAACTTATTTTGAACAAAACGTTAATTTTCGACAATGTTTTCCGGTCACATTTTGACTTTTTTGTTAGACTATTTATTCATGTAAACCGAACTTCAAATTTATTTTCTTATTATCGTTAAATAATTAAAACAAGTAAATTTGACTCATAAAATAATATAAACAATATCGAAATCTATTTGTAAAAATACGACATCGATTTATCGATATGCGACGAATTTTGTCAATTTTTATAAAACAAGTTTTATATATTTATCGAACCATTATAAATTAAATTAATATTATTGTCAATCAGTTTGATATGGATTATATATATTTAAAAATAATTATTTGTCCTTTAAAACAAATTTCTCGAATATTTATCCTACTTTATCGAAATCCGACTTCTGTCAATTTTTACAATGGAAATCCAAACCTTTATTCAATATCAAAAATAAGTTTATAATTCATATTTATCATATAAAACATGATTGTTTAATGTTTTAAAATTGTACATTTGAATTTTTAAATAAATTAAAAATTCCATTTTCAAAGTGGTAAAATTAATCGTATTCTCTCCTAAGGAAAAGAAAGACAAACGAGCAACTAACCCAGAATCAACATCTCTCAACACCAAAGTTGATGCAATATATCACTATCAACAAGAAATGATGTGACGCTAGCCAAGGGCACTACGGAGTAATGCCGTCAACTAGCGTGAAGAATAAGGCTGTTGAGGAGCGACCATCCGTGTAATCGCCTTGTGCGAGCAACGGTACGTCAGATGGTATAACAAGAGGAGATCCGATACACCGATACAAACTCAAAGCATCTACACAGTGGCTATATATGATCTTAGAAAACAAATATAGAAATAATCATAACATAAATCAGTCACAGATATCCATATCACAAAGGCGGAAACGGATATGAATGTAACACTTAGAAGTGTTTATCAGATTAGTGGTGAAACAAGGTCCACAGTATAACAAAAGAATAGATACAAGTGCTAGACAAAAGAATATGTATACACCAAGGAGTCTCTATCTCGAATGTATAACAAAAAAACTGCCAAATAGTGTAGTTAGCCAAAAGTCAGGTAATACTCCCAGATCAGGAGTCAAGTAGAAGCACCTGTAACATCTCGGTCTGACCTGAGTATTATTTAATAAGAAAATAATAAACGGATCAGTCTAGCTATAAATATCAGATAAAATGAGATGGAATAAGAGATATAACAAAACGTATGATAACAATAATGTCATACTATGAAAAGTATACATTTGACAACAACAAAAATCATACAATATCTCAATAAATCTCATAACATCAAAAAGGATGTCATATTCTTACTCTATTCACCAAACCACGAATATTGACATCATATCGATGCCAATCATAAAAATTGGTGAAACACAAATTCTAGAAATCATCAATTATAAATCCAAAAATCACAAAGGGGGAGGCCTATCATAAATAGGAGCATTAAACTCACCAACACGTGTATCACAAACGGGACGTTATCCCATGGTCGCTAACCATAGAGCTGGTGCAACGACGTAGTACAATATCAGTATCCCCGAGAAACCTGAAACTTGAATAATTCGGAACAACGACTTAGTACAATGGTACGCCCGATGATCCTGATAAGTTGGTACAACAACATAGTACAAAGGTACGTCTGATGGACGGAACTCCATAAAGGAACATGGGTTGCTAGCCCATAAAAGAAATGAGACAAAACTCAATAAAACGAGGTACCGTCCCCTACGTGGACAAAGAGACATAGCATATCGCTAGTCTAAATCACACAAAAATTATCATCAATGATCATCAAGAAGGGTCAATTACACTAAGCTAGTAAATAGACAAGTTTAGCTTCATGTCCCATAACCACTTGCTTAACTTAAGTATTCACGAACAAATTGTAAATCTCCACTCGAAAATTATGACAAGAGTTTCAATCGAACGAGTCTAAAAATTAACCGACAAAGTAAACGCAAGCGTTTCATACCACTTGTTTTGCAAAGTCGTTTAATTGGATTTCTCGAACGAATGAAGTAAAGGTTTGTATATACTAATAGATTGGAAAATGGTTTTATAAAAGACTTTGTATTAAAAATAGAGTTGAAATCATCTTTAAGAAAGAGTTTGAATATTTACTACTAGTATAGAAACCTTTGCATTTTAAAGTGACAAACCATAAAGATGATTGTAAGAACAATCAATCACCAGAATGTCACGTTCAAAGGCGTGAATTAAATCCAAAGAAATCGATTCCAAACCCATCAAAATGGATATACCCAAAAATTACAAAATAGAAGTCATCAAGGTCGATAATAAATGATAACAACAAATTGGAAAACCACGAATCGATAAAAATTGGAATTTCAAGCAAAATAGGCTAAATAGGCAAAAACAAGCAGGTCAGTCGACTGATTACAGAGGCCAGTCGACTGATTGCAGGAAACAGAGACTTTCAGCCTCTGCTAGTAGCCCAGGAGCATTCATTTGCTACAACCAGTCAACTGACCGCAAATGTCAGTCGACTGACTGGCACTGAGGCTGCTTTTCAACCTATCAAATGAAGAGCAACTCCTCTAAAATTGCAACTGGACGAGCAATGGGGGCTAGGGGTTTATGCCAATCGACGACCCGGCCCTATAGGCTCTTCAATACACCAATAAAAGCATCATCAGACATGAAAGCTATGATTTTTAAAGATTTGACTTCAAACACCAAAAATTGAAATACTCATAAAACCAATTCAATCCAAGACAAATGGACATGAAATAGAAGTTAGGAATTCATACCTAACAATAAATGAAGGTTATAGATATAGATGTGAGATAAAAATCTCAACTTTTGCACAAAAACAAGGAAGAAGAAGCCATTGAGCAAGGCAAAAACAATCACTCCTCAATCCCAACCCAAGAAGCTTGAATCTAAGCTTAAAAGAAAAACATTTCCTAAGTTAGACTTTAGGAATTTCTGAAATCGAAGGTAGAATGAGTTAGAGAAGAAGGGGATGCTTACCAATAGCTTCACTTTGAATATGGAGTTAGAATTTGGATTTGCAATGGAACTAGGGCTTAGGAATTCTAATTCTCTTTCTCTTCCCCCATTTTTATGAAAGCTTGAAGGTTTTAGGAAATGAAAGTGAATGAAGAGAAGTGGGGTGGAGATAGAGTTAATAGTTTAGGCTAACCCAAACCCAAAGTCCAAAGTGCATAGGTCAAATTTTAGCTAGCTCCAAACATATCTAAGTTTATACTCAAAAAGGTCGCAAATGGCGTTTTGAACTCAATGGAAGTGGTCCCGAGTCCTAATTCGACCGTATGCAAAAAGTAGCATTTCGGACTATAATCCGACTAACGATGTTGTATTTAAATAAAATATTTAAATACACAATCGTAAAATATGTGGGTTGTTACATGATGGGAGTACAAAATGTGGACCATTCCCATATTAATATGATGAATTTAGACTAAGTACGGTCGAAAATCCATACCATTGACTGGTCCAGCTAAACATGTTAAAGTGGTTATTCAAACATAATGTTTCATGTTGATCATGTCTAATATAACTTTAAATATCCATGAGTCATTTTGCTAGGGACAAAAATCCATGATTGGTAGAAATCTATTGGTTTATTTTTAAACTTCAACCTTCCCAAATAAAAGCATTGATATGATGTATAAAATTATAATGGTGATTTTTCTTGAAATTTTATTCGATGGAAGCTGTTGTTATCTGCTTACATCTTTCTAATTAAGTGTACCAATAATGTTGGTACATGTTAATAACTTTATTTGTTTATAAAATATTTGCAGCATTATGGATTAAAATCCAATCTCTAGAAAAATTCCCGTTTTTATTAGCCATTTGACCCAGCTCCAGCGATTGTGAGTATAAATCATTGCTTCATGTAACTTCTCCATTGTTATTAGTTTCATTCTAGAAGATTATAATTCTTAATTATCCTTTACTTTTGCGACATATTTGTAGATATATGCAAGGAACATCCTTAGAAGGCCCATTTCCTTTCCGTTTTGCTTACTTGAGCTCTACTTTAAAAGTTTTTCACGAAATTATCCAGATTAATTACCACTCCGGGGTTAGCAACCCCTCATGTAGGATGCAAGGGAAAGGTCTCCACTGATGGAGATCAATTTGATCGATTATGTTTTGTAGGTCCAAGGGAAAGCTTCCTATTTGAGAAATAATATATCTGTTTGTATTTGACTTTCGATTTAAATAGCAATGGGTTATGATTGTTGGGGCCAAAAGTTGTTTTTTCTTTCAAAGGCCGCCATTACTAAATGCTTCCTTCCTATATATGCACGATAATACGTCATCATCAAACCATATTTCTG
Source organism: Allium cepa (assembly GCA_030765085.1). NCBI lineage: Eukaryota > Viridiplantae > Streptophyta > Magnoliopsida > Asparagales > Amaryllidaceae > Allium > Allium cepa. The sequence goes on from CM060939.1 coordinate 152,041,250, forward strand.
TTCCAATTTCTTTAATTAAGAAACTAATATAAGCATCATCTGACCATTTAGATGTTCTTCCAATTTGTGCAAGTAATCAGAACATTCATGAAAGAGAGCGATTCAACCATACCTTTTTTTGAAAAAGTAAAAATATTGGCCCAAGGCCTAGTTAAAATCGGGTATGATGACCCAAATATACAAGCCAAACGAAAAGAAAAATACAATCTAAAACCTAGCCGTTGTATCAATATCCTTTCTACTCAAAGGTTCATGAAATTATCAATCCTATAAAATTATGGTACAGTAATTGGAGGAGCGAAATCATTGTTTCTCCAATTCTACTACTTAAAAAAGTCTTTAGGGGTCTCCCATGCTCTCTTCTTGCTGTAGTTAGCACCCACATGCGTTGAATCTATAGTAGTTTTCTATGCTCTTCTGCTTTTGCTTGGATTTTTAAGAACGCTTGTTTCCAGCTTCTCTTGCTCCTAAATCCTTCTGCTTTCTCCTCTATTCAATATAGAAAAGTGATATACATGATTGTTTATTTTGGTTCTGTAGTAACTTTCCCCTATACATTGATTGTTGATTTCAAGTTACATCCTTGTATCATGTTGTAGGGAATGGACCTTCTTAGACCCGTGATTGGATGTGTGAGAACTCATGTCCAAGTTAGGTAAACAAGTATTATGATTTATAATATTTTTCAATTTAAGTAAATTATTATCATTAATATATGCATATTGATTTCCTTTTAAGGAGTCTCTTTTGGCTTGGATATTGAAATGGCCTCCTCTAGTGTGGCTACCTACAGAAACGGATCCAGACTCGCCCCTTAGTTCTTTTGACTAGTGTATTCCATTATGCTAAAGGATTTTGCTATAGGAGATGTCTAAATTGAAAATCCCATTCTGTAAGTATGCCTCTATTCTCTGATATCTTCATAATACGTTAAACATTTCTATAAGATCTTTTAGACAGTCACTTCTCTCTTGAGACCTAACCAACATATCTTCCACATATACTTTCATGTTTCAACCAATTTGTTCTTTGAACATTTTATTCACCGGTCTCTGATATGTTGCTCCAGCATTCTTCAATTTGAAGGGCATTACTTCATAAAAATACGTTCCCTAATTTGTTATAAAACTGGTGTTTTCCTCATCTAGTTTGAATATTGGAATTTGATTGTATCCAAAATAATCGTCCACAAAAGATAAGAGTTGGTGTCCACTTATTGCATCGACTAACTGGTCTATCCTCGGAGGGGGTAGCAATTTTTTGGGCATATTTTATTCAAATCAGTGTAGTCGACACATGCTCACCATTTTCCATTAGATATCTTAAACAATATTGGATTAGATAACCATCTCGGATAAATCACTTCTCTGATAAATCTATTTTCAAGTAAGCTTTTAACTTCTTCTTCAAAGCAGTAGATCAAACTTTATCAAACTGCCTTTTCTTTTGCCGAATTGGAGTGACATTCAGGTCTATATTCAAATCGTGGCACATGATGGTCGGATCAATTCCAATCATTTTTGAATAGGTCCAAGCATATACATGTTTGCTGGACTGAAGAAATTGAACTAGCTCTCCTTTAAGTTTTATATCAAGCTCTTTCCCAACCTTAACTGTCTTTGTTGTGTCGACCGGATCTAAGCATATTTCCTCAAGATCTTCTGTGGGTTTCTTTATTACTTGCCCCTACAAACTAATTCAGTGATTATTTCTTCACCCTCTACTCGTCTTCCTCTAAGTTTGCTTCATTCCTCTTTCTTTCTTTATAGAAATCAAATTTCATCAATACATGCTTAGCTTCCTTAATAAGCTTTGTTTTTTACTTTGGATGGTAAGTTTGAAGAATCATCATCAAAAGCTTTTTATTGTCAGATCTGATTAGTTTATTTTCCTCCAAGTTGTAACAATAAAGATAGACTCGTTTATACTGCTCAATTATGGCAAAATACATCTCACGAGCAATAAATTGTTCTCTACTTATGGTTCACCACTAGCATTTAGTTAGGAACTTCACCATAAGAAATTTCGGTGAGACAAGCATCAACTTTTTTTAAGCTTGTCTTCTAAAGAAAGCATTATAATAAGAAGAATGATCTTTGATGACAAAGAGAGTTTCAAAGGTCAGAGAGCATGGTGGAACTCCCATTTTCACAGGGAGTCTTATTTGTCTAACAGGAGTTGACCCCTTATTATTGAACCTAAAAATAGGCTCAAAGCTAGGCTTTAATTTTTCCTCTGGAGTTCCTATTTGATCAAATGCATGTTTAGAGATTATGTTGACTGCACTTCCTGTATCCACCAAAATTTTAGTAACTACAGAAAGTCAGATTTGCATAGTGATCATAAGCGTGTCGTTATGCAAGTGATTAACTCCTCTTAGCTCTTGCAAGACAATGGTCAAGTTATGCATCTAGATTTGGAACCTTGGATTTTTGAGTGGTGGTTCCTCCTGAATAAAGAAAATTCCATCCTTTGCTTCTCTAACATAGTGACTCCTAGCCCTTTTGCTGCTTCCAGCTAGATGTGGGCCTCCATGGATGACGTCAATTCTATTAAGGGGTGGAATGAAATTTGTTGAACATCACCTTCTACTAAATATGCATTGTTTCTTGAGCACATTTGGGGACCATCCTCGGAATAAGCAGTTTTTTCCCGATCTTTGATGAATTCCTTCAAATGCCCGGCATGAATCAAACTTTGAACTATACCTCTTAACATGCACTTTTACGTCCATTTTCTTTATGATAAGCGCAGTAATCACCACCTTTTCTTTGTTCGGGATTAGTTTTAGCTTTATAAGAAAATGGAAAATTAACTCTCTCTTTCAATGTAGCGTAAATGTTAGATATTGGCTTGTTCAAGGAAACATGATTGGAAATAGGGGGTCTCCTCCCATTTTCGCTTCCTGCTGTTGCGATAATAGCCAGTTCTTCTTGCTTCCTTTTTCGTTTTGGATTTCTTCTTAGCATGATGTATTTCATCCATACAAATGAATTTATCAGCTTGAAAGTGAAAATTCTACAAATTCTTACATCCATGTATATAGAATTCTCACTTGAATAAGGTTTGCTCAATCATCCCTGAATGTATTGCCACTAGTTTGTCCAACCTCTTGAGATAATCACCCAACAACTCATCTAGTCCATGTTTGATATTAGCCAGCAAGGTATAGTCGATAGTAGGATCTTTACAAATACATAACTATATCGAAAATTCATAAGAAAACTATTTTCAAGAATAAATTGTCTTCACTTGGTGTTTCCTGTACTATTTAGCTGCTGCCTCATGAAAAGTTATGTGGAAAAGCCAACAACGCACAGCTCCAGATGCGTTATATAAGTCCATCTGAATTTCGAAAGTCAACAAGTGGTCATCTGGATCGGTCGTTCCATTATAGCTAATGGATGGAATCTTAATATAGGAAGGAATTTTTACGAACATGATTTCATTTGTGAAGGGAGCTTCTCGACGATTATCGTTGACTCTGTCATCAAGAGTTTTCTTTCCCTTGAGATTAAAAATATCGTTTTCCATCTTTTCCGCCATGTCTCTTAAGTAGCCATCATCACTATGGAGTTGCTTCTATCTGGTTTATGTTCCTTGGAGGTTGAACTTCTAGATTGTTCAACATGTATCTCTATCACCCTTCATTGGTAATTTGCTTTAGTCTGTTGGTCACCCTTTCTCTTTTGTGGAATCATGATAAGTTTGTCTTTACGTTTGTTTTTAAGAAAAGAGGCATCCAAGCCCCTTCTTTGAGACTTAACCTCAACTTCCCCATGAGCTTGGAGGATTTTTGAGCAAGAATTCCTTCTAAAATTTCTATCATCATTGGCGCCAACTTCTACATTGTTCATGTTGAAATTAGGAACAACAATTTATTCCAACATTGATTGTTGTGAAACTTCTTCGTTTGGGACATTGGTTTGCCTTGATTTCCTCATTTTCTAGAAAAAATTCACTCAACTAGTTTGAGGGAAGAGTTAATAAGATCGAAGGTTCGAGCCTTCTTTCTAACACCAAAATGTTAAACCAAAAATTGGTATAACACCTATGATGTCCTGAATGATAAAGGGATTCTTGATTCGAGTATATTTGATAACTTGACTAAGGATGTAACGGCCCGCCTTTTTGTATGCTTTAAACCGACGATAAACCACACACGCCAGACTCAAACCATACAGAAGGGCGGATTGTTATTGGGGTGAATAAGAAAAGCAGAGAAAGAAATAAAACAAAACAGAATCTCACAACGGAATGACAAAATATAATAATCAAATAACATTTCATGAACTGTTTTATAAAACATTTGATTATACTCTTACAACACATATCAGAGTTATACATACCAGAGAGTAATAAATAATGCAGAGGAACAGTATGAATGCATTGGAATAATATAATAAATAATGAAAATGCAATCTCCGTCTTAGTCCTCCAAAAATAAAGTCTTCGAATCCTAAAATGCTCAGACTGACCCGAGCGAATTGAAAAGAAAAACACTCAAGTCAGAACTAAAAGATTTTATGTAAATAAAAACAACGGTAAAATATGAGTGGAACGGCATCAGAGATGTTTACCGGATTTGACGTCTCCTATCCAGTGTTAAACGTGAGTGCAGTAACTTAAGTGATGCTCGGATTCATATCTTCTAAGGATCCGTTAAACTATTTACTATGTAGTAATATTTCGCTATTATAATAATGTCTATAGTAAAATAAACTTACTTTTAAATAGCGTTAAAGGGTTGCCCATATAGCCCTTACCACGTAATAGTCCCAGTAGTCCATCCAGTATCATGGTTCCTCCTGATCGGGAAGCCACCAGCGGATACCACATGGGCTATGGGAGAAAACCAAACTCTTACAAGGCGCTATACGGCAGGTGACGCGGCACACAAGGCAATGCCAAGGCAATATATACCAATTACTATCCGGACTGGTGGTGACGCATAGCGTGCAGATACCACCCACTGGAGCCACATCCCCAAAATCAAAAATCAAAATTGGCCACCGGATCAATCTCAAAATCAGAATATAATGGAATGGTATCGAAGGAGTGTGCTCGATAAGAGGAGCTACCTCACTGGCCCGGAATCGCACCTGTTTTAGCCACCTTATGCCAATTCATGGGAGTAGGGTCCACGTATATACCTCAAAGGAACGTCGTCACTATCCTACTTCATTCTGGAATCTCCACCGCATACACGGTTGTTAAAATGGTTTTCGGATTTGGCAGAGAGTATGACAACTTCTGTCCCGGTCTCTTTAACAACCAATTGTTATTATAACACCGCGGTCATTTCAAAATATTTTATACTTTAAAAACCAAAATATCATTGCCTTTCAAAACCAAATCAATACGATATCATTTTCATTTCAATATATTCTTTTCTAAAATTGTAACACTTTCAAAGTTATAACATTGAGAAATCAAACACTTGAATATAACACTTTCAAATTATAATACTTTGAAATGTAACTTCCACCAATTAAATGGTTTAAATATTAAAATATTATATAAAATAAACTAGCTTCTTCAATTTCAAAAATCAATTCCTAACAACTTGAATTTCTAAATTTTAAATTTAACCAAATCCCAAACAATAAATTTCAACGATCTAGTTTCCAAATAAACTATCCTAATTTTGATCGATTTCAAAACAGATTTGACCCACAGAATAAACCATTTAAAATTCAATATATTTCAAACTTTAAGTCTTCAATAATTTCAAGACTAAGTTTGGTAACTATGATTCAAAAATTCAATTTTCTATTATTTAGTTTGAAATATTATACATAATAAATCCCTTACCAATTAATAAAGCTCAAATTCAAATAACTGAATATTTCCATTAATTTATTTATACTTGAATATTCATTTAATTCACCTTAAACCATAATTGTGACGCCCCACATCTATACCCACGCTAGGCAAGGACACTACGGGGTATTGCCGTCAACTAGCACGGAGAATAAGGCTGTTGAGGAGCGACCATCTATATAATTGCTTCGTGCGAGCACCGATATGCCAGATCAAAGTATAACTTTTCATCTCGAAAGGAAATCCGACATACCGATGCAAACTCAAAGCTACTACACAGTGGCCATAATATCTTCGGAAACAAATATAGAAATAAGCAAAACATAAATCAGTCATAGACATCCATATCCCAAAGGCGGAAATCGATATGAATATAACACTTAAAAGTGTGTATCAGAGTAGTGGTCAAACAAGATCCACAATATCACAAAAGAATAGCTACAAGTGCTAGACAAAAGAATATGGATACATCAATGAGTCTATATCTCAAATGTATGCAACAAAAACTACTAATCTAAGTAGCTAGCCAAAATTCAAAGTGATAATCCCAAATGTGAAGTCAAGCAAAAGCACCTGTAACATCTCGGTCTGACCCGAGTATTATTTAATAAGAAAATAATAAACGGATCAGTCTAACTACAAATACCAAATGAAACGATATAGAATAAGAGATATGACAAAAATGTATGATAACCATAAAACCATACTGCGATAAGTATGTAATTGAAAATCAACAAGAGATTAATCAATATCACAAGAATCTTCTCAAAGATCAAAAAGAATGTCATACTCTTTATTTTTATTCATTAAAACCATAAGTATCGATCATTATATCAATGCCAATCACAAAAGTTAATGACACACAAATTCACCAATGCATAAATATTGATAAGACTTATCAATGTAAATCACGAAAATTGATGAAACACAAATTCTAGAAATCATCAATGGAAATCCAGAAATCACAAAAAAGGGGAGGCCTATCACAAAACGGGAGCATGAAAACTCACCAACACGTGTATCACAAAATGGAACGCTATTCCATGGTTGCTAACCATTAATTTTGAGCCGAAGCTCCACAAAATGGCCCGAAGACCATGGGTCGCTACCCCACTAAATTGAGCCAAAGCTCCACATAAACGGGGTTTAGTCTCCCTCGTAGACAAAGAGACATCGCACATTTGCTAGTATAAATCACAAAAATGATCATCAACGATCATCAAGAAGTGTCAATTACAGTAAGCTAGTAAATATATAAGCTTAGCTTCATGTCCCATAACCACTAGCTTAACTTAAATATTTACGAACAAATTGTAGATCTCCACTCGAAAATTGTCACAAGAGATTCAATCGAACAAGTTCAAGAATTAACCGGCGAAGTAAACGCAAGCGTTTTATACCACTTGTTTTACTAAGCCGTTTAATTTGATTTCTCGTACGAGTGACGTAAAGGTTTGTATATACTAGTAGATTGGAAAACGGTTTAAGAAACAAGCTTTGTAGTAAAATAGTGTTGAAATCGTTTTGATGAAAGAGTTTTGATATTTACTGCTAGTATTGAAACCTTTATATTTTTAAAGTGACAAATCACAAAAATGATTGTAGAAACAAACAATCACAAAAATTCACATTCGATGATGTGAATAAAATCCAAAGAATTCGATTCCAAATCCATCAAATTGGAAATACCCTTGCGACTTAACAGCCACGACTTACGACTTAACACAATACAACACAAGAAATCAACGGCTCAAGTCATACGACCCCACGGCATACGACGCAAGAGATCAGCGACTTAAGAAATAGCATGCGGCCTAACAGAGCAACTTAACATGGCGCGACCTAGAGCATGACGCGACCTAAGTTGGTGCGAGATATAGCAGCAGGCTGAGCGACCTTTATGGTTGCGAACTAAACCATGACATGACCCATAGCAGCAGGCCGGGCAACCTAAGTGGTGCGAGCAAGCCGAGCGACCTAAGTGGTGCGACCTAAGGGGTGCGACCAAGCTGAGCGACCTAAGTGGTGCGAGCAAGCCGAGCGACCTAAGTATTGAACGACCTAAGAGATGCGGCTTAACATATGGCCGAGCGACTTAAGTAATGGAACGACCTAATGGCCGAGCGACTTAAGAAATGGAACGACCTAATGGCCGAACGACTTAAGAAATGGAATGACATATCCCATGGAACTACCTAAGCATGGCGCGACCTAAGGGGTGAGAGTAGGCCGAGCGACTTAAGAAATGGAACGACCTATCCCATGGTACGACCTAAGCATGGCGTGACCTAAGGGGTGAGAGTAGGCCGAGCGACTTAAGTAATGGAATGACCTCACATGGCACGACCTAAGAATGGCACGACCTAAGTTAGTGCAACCTATATGCAGGCCGAGTGACTTAAATGTGCAGGCCGAGCGACCTAGGGGATAGAAGTGCAAAACTCCCTCAATTTGCAACCGGTCGAGCACGGACGCTAGGGGATTACGCCTATCGGCTACCCGGTCCTATTGGCTCCTCGATGCATCATCGAAAAAGTGTTCAAACATCAAAGTTAAGATTTTTAAAGATTTGAACCCAAAACACTAAAAATTGGGATTTTCATCAATTCAATCCAAACCAAAAGCAAATGCACATGAATAAGTGTTAGGAATTCATAACCAACAATCAAAGATAGTTATAGACAAAGATGTGAGATAAAAATCTCACCTTTTCACAAAATCAACGAAGAAGAAGCTTAAAAGCGAAGGAAGAATCAACCACACTTCAATCTCAATCACAAGAAGCTTGAATCAATGGCTTCTCTTTGGATTTGGAGTTAGATGTTGGATTTGCAAATGAGTTAGGGCTTGGAGTTTTAATTTCCCATTCCTCTCTCCATTTTGATGAAGCTTGAGTGTTAGGAAATGAAAGTGAAGTAATGAAGGGAAGAGGGGGTTGAGCTAGAGTTAATAGTTTAGGCTAATGGGCTAAACCAAATCCAAAGCCCAAAGTGAATAAGTGGAAAAATTCCACTAACTCCAAACATATCAAAGTTTATACTCAAAAAGATTGCAAACGGCGTTTTGGTCCCAATAGAAGTGGTCCCGAGTCCTAATTCGACCGTATGCAAAAAGTAACTTTTCGGACTAAAATCCGACTAACGATAAAATATTTAAATAAAATATTTATATATTCAATCGTAAAATATGCGGGTTGTTACAGACTCCTCTCCTTAAAGAAGTTGCGTCCACGCAATATTTAAGAAGAAAATATAAGGTAACAACCATGAAAGCATATCAACACAAAAGAAATTTGAAATAAGAAATTCACCTCAAAGAGCACGGGAAAGTAAGTCCGGATGTGTTTGCTCGATGAACTCTCAAGATTCCCAAGAGCAATCCTTAGGATTTGAGGACCATTGAACTTTAACAAGCGGAACATCTTTATTTCGAAGGCGCTTGACCTCTGAAGCAATAACACGAATAGGATGTTGCTCATAAGTTAAATTAGGCGAAACTTCAATTTCTTCCACAACACCGAGCTCAAGAATAGAATCGGAATTTCGAAGGCATTTCCGTAATTGAGAAATGTGAAACACGTCATGAATAGTAGAAAACTGAGCCGGTAATAAAAGGCAATAAGCCACGGAACCAATACGTTCGGTGATAGGAAATGTCCCAATATATCGAGACGCTAATTTTCCCGATCGACTGAAACGTACAACACCCTTCATAGGTGAAACACAAATAAACACAAGATCTCCCATAGAAAATTATAATTTCCTTCTCCGGTTATCGGCGTAGGATTTTTGTCTACTCTGGGCTTCTTTCATCCTATGACGAATAAGGTCAATCTTCTCTGTGGAATCAGGAATAAAATCTGGACCTAAAACCAGCTTCTCACCGGCCTCAAGCCAACAAGAAGGAGATCAGCATGGTCTTCCATAGAGTGCCTCGAAAGGTGCCATACCAATACTAGATTGGAAGCTATTATTATAGGAAAAATCAATAAGAGAAATATGATCTTCTCAACTTCCACCAAAATCAAGAACACATGCACAAAGAAGATCTTCAAGAGTTTGATTCACACGCTCGGTTTGTCCATCGGACTGAGGATGATAAGCGGTGCTAAAATTAAGCTTCGTTCCCAAAGCTTTTTGAAAACTTCCAAAATCCACTAGTAAACAGTGAATCACGATCACTAACAATAGAAGAAGGAACTCTATGCAATTTTACAATTTCTTTAATAAAGAGTTTGGCCAAGAGAGGAATGGTTCGATTGAACTGAACGGGAATAAAATGGGTGGATTTATTAAGTCTATCGACTATCACCCATAAGTTATCATGACCCGAACGAGAACGGGGAAGGCCGTCTATAAAATCCATGGAAATTTGGTCCCACTTCCTAATTGGAATTTCTAAAGGTTGCAATAACCCACCGGGCCTTTGATGCTCGGCCTTAGTGAGTTGGCAAGTCGTGCAACACTTAACAAAGTTAGCAATATCAGATATCATTCCCTCCCAATAATAAAGTCGCTTTATGTCCACGTACATTTTACTACTACGGGATGAATGGTAAATTTAGAACGATGAGAATCTTCTAAAATGTCTTTACGAAGATTACTAATATTTGGCACGATAAGTCTACCAAATTTTCGAATACCGCCATGAGAATCAATATCAAAGTCTTTCAAACCTTCAATATCAATTTTATCCCTAAAATTTTGGCCAAGAAGAGCCAATTCAGGATCTAGCTTTTGAGCTTCAAGAATGCGGTTTAAAAGGAAGGATGAGCCTCAAGACTACATAAAACAAGAGATGAAAACAAATTGGATACATGATCTTGAATCTCACAAGTGGATAAAATCTCGAGATCGCTCCATTCAGATATCATCGTAGAAACAACCGCTTATTGCTTACGACTAAGTGCGTCCGTAATACGATTTCCCTTTCTAGGAGTATAAAGAATATCAAGATCATAAGCTGCAAGAAATTTGAGCCAACATTGTTGATGCAAATTAAGTTCCTTTTGAGAAAATAGATACTTCAAAGATTTATGATCGGTGTAAAGAAAAAAATTTATCCCAAAAGATAATGAGCCAAATACGAAGGGCGAAAACAATAGCCGCGAGTTCTAAATCATGAGTGGCATATCTAGTCTCGGAAGGCTTTAATTGCCTAGAAGCATAAGCAATAACACGTTCTCTTTGCATAAGAATGGAACCCAAACCAACACGACTAGCATCAGTATAAACAATAAAATCTTGATTTCCCTCGGGAATCACAAGAATAAGAGCATCGGAAAGGAGTTCTTCTAATTTCTGGAAAGAAGCTTCACATTTGTTAGACCAAAAGTATTTCACTCCCTTCTTTGTCAAACTAGTAAGAGGCACGGAAATTTTGAAAAGTCTTTTATAAAACGACGGTAATAGCCCACCAATCCAAGGAAGCTACGGATCTCTGTCACACTCTCTGGTCTCTTCCAATTTTGAATCGCTTCAATCTTTGAAGGATCCATGAAAATTCCGGATTCGGAAATAATATGACCAAAAATTTCACACGAGATTGCCAAAAATGGCATTTAGAAAATTTTTCTTTTAATTGATTACGCCTAAGAGTTTCCAACACAATCCGAAGATGCTTTTCATGCTCCTCCTTAGTTTTTGAATACAAAAGAATATCATCAATGAAGATGAGAACGAATCGATCGAGGAAAACTTTGAAAACTCGGTTCATAAGGTCAACGAAATAAGCTAGAGCATTCGTTAAACCAAATGGCATAACAAGCCACTTATAAGATCCATAACGAGTACGGAACGATCTCAAAGGAATGCTATCCTCTGCAATACGAAGCTGATGAAAACCGGTAGCTAAGTCTAATTATGAAAAGACTCTAGCACCACTAAGTTAATCGAATAGATCATCAATCCGAGGTAAAGGATATTTATTCTTGATAGTAAGATCATTAAGCTTGCGGTAGTCAACGCAAAGCCTAAGTGTACCATCGGATTTCTTTACAAAAATAGCCGAAGCTCCCCAAGGCGAGGAACTAGAGCGAATAAATTGCTTCGTCTCCAATTCGGATAATTGTTTACGCATCTCCTCATTTTCTTTATTGGACATACGGTAAGGAGGACGAGCAATAGGTTGAGCTCCAGGGATGGATTAATTCTAAACTCAATTGCTCGCTTAGGTGGTAATCCTAAAACGGGCACAAATATGTTGGAAAATTCACGAACAACGTGAATAAGAGAAATAATATCTTCCTCATCATCATTATCATCATCATGAGGATTTAAAGAATATAAAGATGCAACCAAGCTGGAATCCGAATCTCTAAGGTTAATAGAAATCTACTTAATAGATCGAGGATGTCGAAGATGAATAGTCCACTCAGGACATAGAATTTGGGCTTCATAGCGGTTAAGCCAATCTATTCCCAAAATCATTCCCAAGCCTAAGCAGCGCATAACATGCAAGTCGGATCGGAAAGAAAAACCACATAAAATAATCTCGACATCTTTACAAAGCAAACTAATTGTTGCGGATCCACCAACCGGATTCGCAATTCTCAAAGAAGTCATTAAAGCGACAACACTCAAAGAAAAAGTATCAACAAATTCTTTTTATATAAAAGAATGGGACGCACCCGTATCAAAAAGAACTCGAATAGGGTGATCATGAAATAAAATAATGCCATCAAGGATAGAATGAGAAATACCTTGACCACGAGATGTGTTGCCAGGGGCTTGAGCAACATTAAGTTTTCCCTCCTTCTTGCCTTGAAGTTTGGGACAAGAAGATAAATAACAATCCGGGCTTTTGCAATAGCGACAAGCACGAGGCTTTGAACACTTGTTCGCATAATGGTCCTTAGAACCACAATTGTAGCATTGCCCACTACTAGAGGTAGAAGTCTTTGCCACCGAAGTTGCTTGCTTCCCTTTCTTATTGGGATAAGGACCTCTGAACTTATTAGGCATTTTCTTGTTGTTGAAGTTTGGTTTAGCACCCATAACTTCAACATCACTCTCCTTATCTGCCTCTTCAAGTTGAAGAGTGATATCAATGAGTTGATCAAAAGAAACTTTTAATTTTAGAAGTAATGGCTTCTTGAGATTTTTATTCAAGCCATAGACAAATCTTTGGTTCTTCTTCAATGGGGTGTTTATGTACTCGACCTCGTATTTAGAAAGTGACTCGAATGATGCGACATAGTCTTCCATGGAAGATTCACCTTGAACAAGGTCTATAAAACGACGAGCCAAAGTCACCTTCTCAGCTTCTGGCACAAATTTTAACTCGAAGCGTTTCAAGAATTTTTCCAAAGTAAGATCCGCTTCATTTATTTCAGAAATCAGAAACTCATACCAATCTAATGCTCTTTCTTGGAGCATACTAAAAGCCACTTGAACTCGGTGAAGATCAATAAGATTCATGTGAGAAAAGATTCGATCGCATGATCTTAGCCAAGCCTGGACTTCAATAATGGTTTCAGAACCTTTGAATGGCTTCCCACCCAAATTGGTATAATCGTTGCACAAATGTGCAAATCCAGACTTAGAGTGAGTAGACTCTGGATTAGAACCGGCTGCTTGAGCATTCTTTACTAAATCAAGAAGCTGCTGGGCAGACATAAATACTTCATCTTGGGGAGTAGCACTAGATTGACCGGCGCTGGGACGGCCAGGTCTAACCATTTCTCTTCTTTAAGAAAGAAAGAAAGAAGAAAAAGTTATTCACAAAATAATTATCAACAATCACGATTGATAACACAAGGAATCATAAAGGAAAATAGGATAGAACGGTAAGAAGACATGAATTAAATCCTAAGGCACCACTCCTAAGATGGACTTAGGACGATGATCCTTGTTAAATTATTCTACATTGTTTCGAAGTTTGGCTCAGATACCAAGCTGTGACGCCCCACCTCTATACCCACGCTAGACAAGGACACTATGGGGTAATGCCGTCACCTAGCGCGGAGAATAAGGCTGTTGAGGAGCGACCATCTGTATAATTGCTTTGTGCGAGTACTGATATGCCAGATAAAAGTATAACTTTTCATCTTGAAAGGAAATCCGACATACCGATGCAAACTCAAATCTACTACACAGTGGCCATAATATCTTCGAAAACAAATATAGAAATAAGAATAACATAAATCAGTCACAGACATCCATATCCCAAAGGCGGAAATTGATATGAATATAACACTTAAAAGTGTGTATCAGAGTAGTGGTCAAACAAGATCCACAATATCACAAAATAATAGCTACAAGTGATAGACAAAAGAATATGGATACATCAATGAGTCTATATCTCAAATGTATACAACAAAAACTACTAATCTAAGTAGTTAGCTAAATGTCAGGGTGATAATCCCAGATGTGAAGTCAAGCAGAAGCACATGTAACATCTCGGTCTGACCCGAGTATTATTTAATAAGAAAATAATAAACGGATCAGTCTAACTATAAATACCAAATGAAATGATATAGAATAAGAGATATGACAAAAACGTATGATAACCATAAAACCATACTGTGATAAGTATGTAATGGAAAATCAACAAGAGATTAATCAATATCACAAGAATCTTCTCAAAGATCAAAAAGAATGTCATACTCTTTATTTTTATTCATTAAAACCATAAGTATTGATCATTATATCAATGCCAATCAAAAACTTTAATGACACACAAATTCACCAATGCACAAATATTGATAAGACTTATCAATGTAAATCACGAAAATTGGTGAAACACAAATTCTAGAAATCATCAATGGAAATCCAGAAATCACAAAAAGGGGGAGGCCTATCACAAAACGGGAGCATGAAAACTCACCAACACGTGTATCACAAAATGGAACGCTATTTCATGGTTGCTAACCATTAATTTTGAGCCGAAGCTCCACAAAATGGCCCGAAGACCATGGGTCGCTATCCCACCAAATTGAGCCGAAGCTCCACAGAAACGGGGTTTAGTCTCCCTCGTAGACAAAGAGACATCGCACATTTTCTAGTCTAAATCACAAAAATGATCATCAACGATCATCAAGAAGTGTCAATTACAGTAAGCTAGTAAATATATAAGCTTAGCTTCATGTCCCATAACCACTAGCTTAACTTAAATATTTACGAACAAATTGTAGATCTCCACTCGAAATTTGTCACAAGAGATTCAGTCGAACAAGTCCAAGAATTAACCGACGAAGTAAACGCAAGCGTTTCATACCACTTGTTTTACTAAGCCGTTTAATTAGATTTCTCGTACGAGTGAGGTAAAGGTTTATATATACTAGTAGATTGGAAAACGGTTTAAGAAACAAGCTTTGTAGTAAAATAGGGTTGAAATCGTTTTGATGAAAGAGTTTTGATATTTACTGCTAGTATTGAAACCTTCATATTTTTAAAGTGACAAATCACAAAAATGATTGTAGAAACAAACAATCACAAAAATTCACATTCGATGACGTGAATAAAATCCCAAAAATTCAATTCCAAATCCATCTAATTGGAAATACCCTTGCGACTTAACAGCCACGACTTACGACTTAACACAATACAACACAAGAAATCAGCGGCTCAACTCATACGACCCCACGGCATACGACACAAGGGATCAGCGACTTAAGAAATAGCATGCGGCCTAACAGAGCAACTTAACATGGCGCGACCTATAGCATGGCGTGACCTAAGTTGGTGCGAGATATAGCAGCAGGCCGAGCGACCTATATGGTTGCGACCTAAACCATGACGCGACCCATAGCAGCAGGCCGAGCGACCTAAGTGGTGCGAGCAAGCCGAGCGACCTAAGTGGTGCGACCTAAGGGGTGCGACCAAGCCGAGCGACCTAAGTGGTGCGAGCAAGCTGAGCGACCTAAGTATTGGAACGACCTAAGAGATGCGGCTTAACATATGGCCGAGCGACTTAAGTAATGGAACGACCTAATGGCCGAGCGACTTAAGAAATGGAACGACCTAATGGCCGAGCGACTTAAGAAATGGAACGACCTATCCCATGGCACGACCTAAGCATGGCGCGACCTAAGGGGTGAGAGTAGGCCGAGAGACTTAAGAAATGGAACGACCTATCCCATGACACGACCTAAGCATGGCGCGACCTAAGGGGTGAGAGTAGGCCGACCGACTTAAGTAATGGAACGACCTAACACATGGCACGACCTAAGCATGGCGCGATCTAAGTTGGTGCGACCTATATGCAGGCCGAGTGACTTAAATGTGCAGGCCGAGCGACCTAGGGGATAGATGTGCAAAACTCCCTCAATTTGCAACCAGTCGAGCACGGACGCTAGGGGATTACGCCTATCGGCTACCCGGTCCTATTGGCTCCTCGACGTATCACCAAAAATGTGTTTAAACATCAAAGTTAAGATTTTTAAAGATTTGAACCCAAAACACTAAAAATTGGGATTTTCACCAATTCAATCCAAAACAAAAGAAAATGCACATGAATAAGTGTTGGGAATTCATACCCAACAATCAAACATAGTTATAGACAAAGATGTGAGATAAAAATCTCACTTTTTCATAAAATCAATGAAGAAGAAGCTTAAAAGCAAAGGAAGAATCAACCACACTTCAATCTCAATCACAAGAAGCTTGAATCAATGGCTTCTCTTTGGATTTGGAGTCAGATGTTGGATTTGCAAATGAGCTAGGGCTTGGAGTTCTAATTTCCCATTCCTCTCTCCATTTTTGATGAAGCTTGAGTGTTAGGAAATGAAAGTGAAGTAATAAAGGGAAGAGGGGTTTGAGCTAGAGTTAATAGTTTAGGCTAATGGGCTAAACCAAACCCAAAGCCCAAAGTGAATAAGTGGCAAAATTCCACTAACTCCAAACATATCAAAGTTTATATTCAAAAAGATTGCAAACGGCGTTTTGGTCCCAATGGAAGTGGTCCCGAGTCCTAATTCGACAGTATGCAAAATGTAACTTTTCGGACTAAAATCCGACCAACGATAAAATATTTAAATATTCAATCGTAAAATATGCGGGTTATTACAATAATCAAGTTATAAAAATAATATACTTTAAAACTTCAAATTTAATAAATTTCACATCAAAATTATTTGATTTATTTCTTAAATAAATTCAATTTCAAGTAAATCCCAAATTTATCATCCAACCATAATTTGATTTAAATCCTTTTAAACTCTATATTAAAATATAATTTAAATACTTGACCATATTATCTTCAATAAAATCCAACTTATTATTAAGCTTATTCTATATTAAAACAAATTTATACATAGCTTAACATCAAGAATAAAATAAAATTTACATAATATCTAAAATCAATATTTATATATAAAACCGTATATTTCTTTACAAAACCATAGAAATCATTTCAAAATATTTTTATATATACCACGGTGTCTGTATATAATTTTCTACCCTACAGTAAGTGATACGAATATTTATCATCTCAATCCGTAATTTAAACTATAAATACGGTTATATATCATTTCAAACCGCAATCCTGAGTGAAATAAAAATCCATAGCACCTTGCAGTTTATAATAATATAAAATATAACATCCATTCATCCAATATCAATCATCAAACATTTATCACCATCATCATCCAATAATCAATAACATCAAAATTGAGACGACCCGACTTTCTTACCACAGAAAATCGCATCATCTTTAAGAAAGAAAGGGATAGAAAAGAGAAAAGATAGAGAAGAAGAAGAAATAATACATCAGAATCTAACAGCGGAACAAATAAATTATATTAATAACATAAATATTACATAGTATCATATACATTAGAGATACACAGCATAATCAACTCATACTAGACAGTTATAAACACCTGTCTAGTTATACAACTCAAAACAACACAAGAACAACTCAGAGAAATCTACACAGCGGAAAACTATATATATATCTATACGCGGAAGCCTCCTGCTCCATTGCTCCTCCACAATTCGTCAAAGCTAACCTGAATCCTAACCTGAATTCCCTTGGCTACTCGTAAAAATTTGAATGCCCAAGAGTTTATGAAAAACAAAAATAAACTCCGGGTCAGACAGGGGTCTGGTGTGAGTAATAGGTTAAAGTTGCTTAACTTTCAAAAACCTTTTGAAAAGAAAGGTATCACGTAAGACTTCCCACACATAAACATGGAAAAGTTTTTACCTTACGCTAACCAAAACATTTGATAGGAAATCCGGTGATATTATAATAGTGTCTAGGGTTTCCAAGTAAACATGAAATAGCCGAAATTGTTACATGATTAAATTCCAGCTACTAGCCACAAAAGTGGGTAATACAATCAAAATCGTTGGCACTTATTGGATTTTGGATTCCATACAATGGCAGGGCTACTGGGGTACCGCCCGTCACAGTACGTGGCCTTGATCAACGTACTGAGGATCACTCCTGATCTCCTGCAACACAAAGCCGGACCCATTCCTTACTGAATAGTTCCGAACAAGACAACCCCGTGGTTGTAGCTAGCAACCACCCACACAGCCGA
The DNA here is from genome assembly GCA_030765085.1 of Allium cepa. Lineage (NCBI taxonomy): Eukaryota > Viridiplantae > Streptophyta > Magnoliopsida > Asparagales > Amaryllidaceae > Allium > Allium cepa. Next base: position 152,059,560 of record CM060939.1, read on the forward strand.
ATATAAAGGGACTTCTAGACAGAGGTAAATCTTGCTCTCCAGTGGGTGCGACCCACGAAGCCTTGCTGCACCTCCCATGTTTTAGCCATTCCCAGTTGATGAGTCTTGAGGCTACGATTACCTTTATAGGACATATCACTTAGAATGCTCATCGTCCACTTGACGATGTTCTGAAAGCATTCAATCCATACAAGTTCATTCCGGGTTCGAACGAAACCGAAGGCATTATCTCGTTACACTCATTTTGGAATCACGCTCAGAGTTAACGACAATAACCCTTGCACTCTAAACCACCATCTCGAATCTATAAGTACTATTCCGTCAAACTCATTACGGAATCACCCACAGAGTTATATTGACTTAAAGTCCTTACACCTCGAGTCTTCACAAAACTCCACTTTGATACATGACCTAACGTTATTTGGAATCGATGTGGTTTTCGGATATCCAAATATGGAAACCCGATCCCGGTCTCATCGAAATCCAAAGCGTGTCTTTTAGGTCCAAGTTGTTTTAAAGTTTTTAAAACAATTCAATTACAGTATCTGTATACACACAGATAGATAACTCATAAATCACAATTGATAATCCATATTATCAAATAACAGGTAATCCATATTATCAATATCAAAATAGATAATCCATATATCACCATCACAATAGATAACCTATGCTATTATCACAATACAATCAAACATCCATACCACACAATATCATTTATCTCATTACTGAGATCACAAAGCATCCAAGACAATCGATGTCATCCATTCATACATAAGCAAAGATTTACTCATCACAATATAATTAATTTAAAATGAATTAAATTAACTATCTCTATTACTAATTAATTTAAAATGAATTAAATTAATTACTTCATCTATAATTAATTTAAATAAATTAAATTAATTACTTCATCAATATAAATCTTGCTTACTCAATCATTTAATTGATTACAATCAATTTATTTATCCATTATTAATTACCTTAATTAATCGCTCTTGATTAATTATCCTTAATTACATTCATGTAATTATCTTCAATTATTTCACAAAATTAATTATTCTCACCTAAACAGTAATTAACCTTTAATTACTTCAATTAATTAATTAACTATAATTAATTATCCTAATCCTTAATTAATTACATTAATTAATTACCTATTATTGATTAATTAATAATAATTAATCATCCTTAATTACATCATTAATTATAATAATTAATGATCCCCTTTTTACTAATTGCCTTAAATAATTAACTAATAATTATTAATCATCATCACAGATTAATTATATTTAGTAATTATCTAGCTTAATTACTATATTAAATAAATTAATTATCCTTTAATTATTTACTTAATTAATCCCTTGATTAATTATTAAATAAATTAAACCAAATTACCTCACACTTAAACATCTCTACTTAATTACAATCATGTAATTATTAATCAATTACTTAACTGAGTAATTTCCAAATCCTTAATCACATAAAGTAATTATCCTTAACCCAAGTGTTTAAAACTAATTAAACTTAATTAATTAAATTAAACAATTTCATTAAACTAAATTAATTACATTAAGTAATTAATTTCTTAATTACCTTACCAAGTAATTATAATCAAACCATTTACAATTGATTATTATTAAATTAATTAATCTAATTAATTATAAAAATTAATCATATTAATTAATTGTTAAATAATCCTGATTAATGACCTTCATTAACCATTCTTTAATTATTTTTATTAAGTAATTAACTTAAATTAATTACCAATTAAATTATCTTTAATCATTCATTAATTAAAGTTAATTATTAAATTAATTAACCTTGATATAAAACTTAATTACATAATTATTACTATTCGTTCATCATTAATTAATAATTTAATTAATGATCTTAATTATAAATTGATTAATCATTAATCAATTATTAATTCCAAATTCAATTAATTAATTAAATTAATTATTTAATCTTAATTACCTTGTTAATTAAATTAATCCTGAAATATTAATCTTAATTTAAATTTTCAAGATGAAACATAACTAATGATGTTTAAAACAATTTAATTCAAAACTAAGTACTTTTGAAATTACCTTTAAATTTCAATTTAAATTCAAGTTTAAATAGAATAATTTTTAAAACTTATCAAAGTTTGAAAATTTAAAAACTTTTTAAATTTGCAAATCGAACAAGTGCTATGAAAAATTCTTAAAGTTAAATTCTTTTCAAAATTTTAATAACTTAAATTTTCATTTAATTTAAAACTTCATTTTAAACCTTCTTTAAAATTTAAAACTGAAATTCAAATTTAACTTTTGAATTCCTAGATTTTAAATGAACTTCAAATCTACTCATATTTAAAAACCTCATTATTAAAAGTGTTTAAACTATTTTACCAAACAAGTAGTTAATTAAGTTAAATTTCTGAAACTTTTTATTCTATTTTAAAAACTGGAATTTAAATTTGAATCTAAAATTCAAACTTGCATTTGAATTTACACTTAATCCTTACTTTAAATAAATCTACAGAATTTCAATATTTTAGAACCCAGATTTTAAAAACAGGTTTCAAACCTGGATATTACAGTTCAACCCGAGAGACTCCAAATTTTACTTCGAGTTTACAGCTTGCCTACTTCGAGTCTTACATCTTCTAACTTCGAGCCAATCACTGACTTACCCTGCAACATCCAAAACAGTTCACCAAAATTTTCATCGCCGTGCATATGCACGGCGACCACCACCTCTGCCGATCATCTTAGGTGATCAAGCTACAACCAGAAACCCCTCAACCCACCAACATCATTACCAAATCGAACAAAATCAAAGATTTCAAAATTTAGCTCAAAACAACCCAAACCTAAAACATACAACAGGTTACTGACCAAAACCTGACAACGGCAATTTCCTGCCACTCCGATCATCTGACGATCAACCCTTCCGGCCTCGAGTTCCCTCAATACACCAACTACCCATTCACCAAAAACTATAACACTCGATCAACCCTACACCTCACACTGTCCCAAGCCTTAACCCCTATTCAAAACTAGGGTTTAAAAGTTTAAATTCAAACTGTAACTATCCTACCCAATTATATTCATATTTCTGATTTTTTCTAAGCATCTATGATCCTTACTCTATAACTTAGAAGAGTTTTGAGTTTTCTTAAGCTACAGATTGCAAGAATTTGCACAAATTCATATTTTTGTTCAAGAACAAACTGTTACTGAGACATACACCTAATAATCCTGATACTTGATTTAAAAATCAAGTTCCAATAAATGTTTTTAGTTTATAAAACTGGATTTCAATATTAGTATGACTGGATTTAATCAAGATCAACATAAAGTGGTATTACCTATTTTTACAGAGATATCACTCTGTAATTTAACTCTTCTATTATTATTATTATTTTACCTTATCTTAAGGAAATAACACTTTACTTTATAAGTTTGAATACTAATCTATAATCAATAAACCCTTTTTATTATTTTAAAACCCAGATGTTATCTCATTTTAGATCTATGGTAGGGAATTCTTTTAAATAGAATGATAAATCTGGGAACACAGCAAAGTATAATCAACATGCACATTCAATCATAATTACATCAGACCTTATATAAGCACACAAACATATTTTATCTCAAACATTTAATCAAGCAACCTAAATATAGTTTAAGATTTAAATGTTACTTACCTTTTATTGAATGCAGACCCCCTGTTGTTCATTTGAATTTGCAGAAATAAGATATGCAGGCTTGACCCTTTTGTTTAAAATCTGAGTTGCTCACGATCAAGACAACCATTCTTTCATGAAGATAGTAAATGCAGTAGCTAATCCCTCAAATACATGCAGATGCTTCCATTTCCAGGTTTAAACAGAATGCAGGAAAAATAGTGCAAGCTTCACTGATTTTAAGTAATATGCAGATGAAGGATTTGAGGATGCAGGCCTTTAATAAATATGAAAATGAGTTTGATCTTAGAAGCTTTAAGATTTCTTTGATTCAGGAAAATGCAAATGCAATATGAAAGAAATGCAAGCTATGTATTTTCAGATTTAATGAAATAAAAGAAAAATTAAAACAAATTTAACACTTGTACAAAGGTTATAACACTTGTCAAATTATATATCAGTTTTTGAACACATGTAAAAAAAATGTTAAAGAATGAAACACTTGTTTTCTTTTAAACGTGATTAGCATTTAAATTTACAAAGTAATGCATGTGTTTTAGTTTAATATAACTTGTTAGTTTATGTTAGATATGTGTATGAATTTACAAATGAAAACAAACCATGTTTACAAAAGTACACAAATAAAAACTAAAATAATTTAGATTTTATACTTTTGAAATTTAAATTCAAACTAAATTCAAAATCAAACAATTTCAAATCAAGTTATGAATATAAATTCAATTTGAAATAAAAATTACTAATTTTATTCAAACTCTATTTATAAAGACAATACAATATCAATATTGTTTTTATAATTCTCTTATTATTAAATTAAAATCATTTTACAAAAGATTATATTTTTATTAATAAAATAACCATTTTATTAAGTCATGAAACCATTTGTTGAATTTATTCTAAATTTAAAACTCAAGCTAATTTAATTTATAATATTTAATATTTTTCTTATCAATTTTAAAAATCCTATATTTATTTATGAAATAGTTTTAAAAACCCAATACTAATTTGTATTAAAATTTCCAAATTAAAAATGTATATATTAGAATTTTAAAACATGGTTGAATTATTAAATTTAAACCAAAATCATTTATTTAACTTTGAAAAGATTAAATATTAAATAAAACAAATTTTCTAAATTACTACAGATATTAAAACTAGAAAATATGCTTTACTTATTAAAATTAAAACAATACCCATCTATTTAAAATATAAACCTTATATTTATTTATAAATAGAAATCAATTTATTATTTTTAAAAGATAAAATAACCAATTTAAATAATTATTGAAGAAGATTATTAAATCTATTTGAATAATTATTAACAGAATATCAATATCAATTTAATTTTAACTACAGATTATCAAATTGATATTGTTAAAAATTCCAGGATATTACAAAAATGGAACAGATAATAAATAATAGGTATTTACTGGTAGTTTATATTTGATAATAAATTAAATGACAATTTACCTGGCAGTTTATATGCAATATTAAATTAAATAGCAATTTAACTTGCAGTTTATATGCAATAATAAACTAAATAACCACCTAACTCAATAAATTTAATTTAACTGGGATGAGGATTAAAAATATTCCAAACAGTCATAAATAAATTTCTAAACATATCAGAAATTAATTTAACACACGTAAGAAATTTTAGAAGTCGTGAGTAAGTTAGAACACTCACTTTTTGAATTTAAATTGAATATAAATCCAATTTAAATCCAAAATTCAAATGGTCTCAGAATTTGTCCAAAACGAGAGCCAAAGTGTCCGGAATTCCGATGCGATCCTAGCGCAAAAAACATCGTCCAAATCCGAGCTTGTGTGCAAAAGTTATGAAAATTAGAAGATTGGAAAATTCTGGTCCTGGGTCGACTTCGAGTTCAACTTCAGTCCAACGCCTTAAATCCCCGGTGCTTGCTCTGAGTTTTTGCCAAAACAACCCGGAGCGACCCGAGTCATTTTCATCCTGATCCGAAGTTGTGGGTTTTTGCCTCTGAAACTCGAAGCGCGACCCGAAGTTGCTGCAGATCCGCAAATTTTTTTTTGAAATTGAATTTGGATTTGGGAAGATTAGGGTTTTCAACCATTGAGGAAGAGCAGCAACAGAAATTTCTATACATGTAGAATGAGAAATGGAAAGGTTGCTAGGGTTTATAACGATATATATATACAGGCGGAACAAAATAGAAAGGAATAAGTCGGATTGGTTTGAGTTTTTAATGATAATTGACCCGAAAAGCCCGTTTCGATTCCGGAATGGAAAGGGGACAACCCATATATCAAAATATATGTTTTAAAATATTTTAAATGCAATGGAACAGGTTTCAAGTCCAAATTCCATGGTATGAATAAGTTACGCTAAAATCAACTTATTTCAAATTGATTTCAATTCAATTTATTTCAAGGCGTTTCAAGCCCGTACGATCAAACGACAAGCCCGATCATTATGAAACTTGAAATCCTACAATAACTCACCTTTACGGATCTGATGAAACTGGTTTCATCGAAATCCGAGTCAGTAGCCAAAATGACTATTTTCCAGTTATTAAATTAAGTTAATAATTAATTAATTAAATCACCTTTTCAGTTTAAATTTAATTATTTACCCTTTCTATCATTTTTGATTTATCAGTCATTTATACTAACTTAGAAAAAAAATTAGATGTTAATTTAAAGTTGATTAATGCATCAGTTGAAGTATTTAATTTCAATTTCATTAAATTCAGAAATTATAAATTAAAATTCCTGAAATCCTTTTATTAAATTTTTAAACTTTTTATTCACTGTCTTTTTATTACAATAAGGATATAACTTACATTGTTCTAAATCTTCGTACTTAATATTTCCCAATTTCCTCTTAATTTCTATTTTCGTAATATTTAAATATTAATTTTCATTTAATTTTTAATTAATCCAATTTGTTAAATTTAAATTAATAAACCTTGATTCCCATTCTTTTTATTAAACCAACCATTATCTTATGGATAACTTTACCACTACTACATATCCAATTGCCCTAATGGTTTATAGTCATCAGCTAATTTCATATTAACTTAGTAATTAATTACGTTTAATTGCAATGGATTTAGATCTAATTCAATAGATTAAATAAATGGGTAAACAATATATAATATCCCAATTTTCCTAAATTAAATCTCATTCATACTTTATTATCAAATAACGAATATTATAATTACTTATCTAACATTGATTTTATAAAATTTCAGTTTATTGCGTATTATTTCATCAATTTATATAGCTCTGAATTTATTTCCTAGTTTACTATTTACAATCAATTATAGCCTTACAATTGTTTCAGTTAATTGGGATTGCGCTAAATTTAGTTATTTTTTTAATTTGTATTAACATTATTACATTTCATTACCGTTATTAATTCATTAACAAAATACAAATTTTTATCAATTTCTGATTTAATTACCAAAATCTTAATAAATCAACAAATTCTAAACATCGAAAATTTTGGGCCGTTACACTCTCCCCCATTTAAAACTTTTCGTCCTCGAAAAGGAAAGAGAAGGGGAAAAGAAGAAATTGAGTAGTTAATACATCTTATTCAAAGTATTAATTTTATAAACAAATAAATTTACAAAATTTAATATTTTAAATAAAATATATCAATTTATAACCATTAAATCTTTTTATACTCAAATTAATAAAGTTTGGAAACATTTATCAAAATTTTCTAAGTCCAAAATTTATAGAAAATTTTGGCATAGTCTCCTTTGTACGGAGAGGCATGGAAGAAAATATAATATCAAATATAACAATATACAACAATATTTTAAAATAACATATCCCAACAACGGGAAAAACATATATAATAGCGCTATAAAACCGTAATCCGAAAACGTACCTATTTGTCGGGCAAACAAAGTTTAATTATGAAACCAAAAGTAGTAGCAATTGCTTCCATAACCTGTATTTCACTTATATAATCCAAAAAGAGTTAATAATTATATAAAATGAAATATTTAAGTTGTTTCACCCACTAACAAACAAACCAATATAAACAACAATCACTAACAACAAAGCATACAAACATCACATAAAATCAACATGAATCAATTATCCATTCATATCAAACAAACCAAATAGTTGTTCGGGTTCAAAAACTTCAAATTGTACAGAATGAAAAATAAACTACTAAGTATACCATTTACTCAACAGTCTTAGATAAACTAAATAGATTATTCATTCATCCAAACAAATTTAAAGTATCCTTGCCCAAACAACCATAAGCCAAACAAACAACAATTTCAAACAATAGATCAAGTTCATTTTTAATAATTTCATTTCATAATATTGTTGTTTGATTTCCTTTTCATTCATACAATGATTTATCTTTTTAATTTACATTTATTTCTCATAGATTTTTATATTCCCATTCGTTCATTCAATGTTCGTTTTCATTTATTTATAATACTTACCTTTCTATTATATTTAATTAGTAGCCTTTCATCTACACATCAAATTCTTATTTATTAAAGAATTTCATCGAATACTTTCATTACATAAGTTTACTTGTACAATTTTCCATTACAAAATCTTTAACATTTTAACTTTTACTATTTGGTAAGTTATATATATGCTCTAAGAATGCAATTAAAAGTTATACATGTCTTTTTCCTTTCCTTTAATTAATTTAATGTTCAATAATCATATTTTTTGTTTTATAGGTTAACAAATTTCAACTTCCTTGGAATTTCATTTATAACCTAGCATCTAATCTCTTATTTTAATTAGAGGTTCCAATTATTGATTAGTTACGTTCTATTTCACTACAATAATTGAAATTATTAATTAACGGAAACTTAAGAACTAAATACCGGGTTAAATTCCAAATCATTTTAAAATAATAGATAAACGTATATACTTACAACTTATATATATCTAATTATATTTAAAACAATTTAAAATTTATGTTTGTTTATCAAAATAAATCTATAGTGAAACTACTATTGTGGCCTTCCCACTTAGAAACTCGAAAATGAAAGTCGATGATGCGTGCACTCATCACCGAAATTGTTTTCCACCAACATAAAGGGGAGTACAGAACTTATTTCTTTCCAAAGTTTCTTTAGAACAATTCTTTCAATTTATATTGAAATATTTATATCAGAAAATACTTATAAACAATATTATTATATTCCAAAATCCTTTGAAAGCAATTTTCAAAAATCCCGGAACTTAAGTTCTAAAATTTCCAATTTTCATCTACTTTATTTTCTTCAAACTTGTTTCCAATAAACATTTATAAATTTCACTACCTAACAACCAATATATTACAACCAAATATATATCATTTATAAAAAAATTATTTTATATATAGAAAATATAATAGGCAAAATTATTTCATTCGCCTATATTCAAAACAAATATTGTGTCGGTATGTCCTATTAAGTGTTTAGAAATCCCTATTGATGTCATAGCATCCTATGCACCAATCAGAATTTATAAATACAAAACAGAACAAATTAACACAATATCAAAACCTTTTATAACACTAACAAATACGCACTCTCATATATATGCTCAGCGACTCTTCAAAGGGTATTACTACCTTATTAGTAAAGAGTCAGACCCCACAAAGCTAAGGCTTATCGCTAAACCAAAGCTCTGATACCAGATGTAATAGCCCGTCTTTTTGTACGCTTTAAACCGACGATAAACCACATGCCAGATTCAAACCATACAGAAGGACGGATTGTTATTGGGGTGAATAAGAAAAGCAGAAAAAGAAATAAAACAAAACAGGATCTCACAGCGGGATGACAAAATATAATAATCAAATATTAGTTCATGAAGCTGTTTTACAAAACATTTGATTATACTTTTACAACACATATCAAAGTTACACATACCAGAGAGTAATAAATAATGTAGCGGAACAGTATGAATGCAGTGGAATAATATAATAAATAATGGAAATGCAATCTCCGTCTTCATCCTCTAGAAATAAAGTTTTCGAATCCTAAAATGCTTAGACTGACTCGACCGAATTAAAATGACAAAACACTCGAGTCAGAATTAAAAGATCTTATGTAAGTTAAAACAACGGTAAAATATAAGTGGAACGGCGTCAGAGATGTTTACGGGATCTGACATCTCCTATCCAGCGTCGAACGTGAGTGCAGTAACTTAAGAGATGCTCGGGATTCATATCTCCTAAGAATCCGTTAAACTATTTACTATGTAGTAATATTTCGCTATTATAATAATGTCTATAGTAAAATAAACTTGCTTTTAAATAGCATTAAGGGTTACCCATATAGCCCTTACCACGTAATAGTCCTAGTAGGCCATCCAGTATCAAGGTTCCTCCTGATCGGGAAGCGACCAGAGGATACCACACGGGCTACGAGAGAAAACCAAACTCGCACAAGCCACGATAGGGTAGGCGACATGACACACAAGGTAATGCCAGGGTAGATATACCAATTACTATCCGGGCTGGTGGTGACGCATAGCGCGCACCTACCGCCCACCTCGAGCCGCACCCCCAAAATTAAAAATCAAAAATGGCCACCAGATCACTCAAAATCAGAATATAATGGAATGGTATCGAAGGAGTGTGTTCGATAAGAGGAGCTACCTTGCTGGCCTGGAATCGCTCCTGTTTTAGCCACCTTATGCCAACTCACAGGAGTCGGGTCCACGTATATATCTCAAAGAAAAGTCGTCACCATCCTACTTCATTCTGGAATCTCCACCGCATACACAGTTGTTAAAGTGGTTTTCGGAGTTGGCAGAGAGTATGACAACTTCCAATCCCGGTCTCTTTAAAAACCAATCGTTATTATAGCACCGTGGTCATTTCAAAATAGTTTATACTATAAAAACCCAAATATCATTGCCTTTCAAAACCAAATCAATACGATATCATTTTCATTTCAAATATATCCTTTTCTAAAATCATAACACTTACAAAGTTATAACATTTCGAAATCAAACATTGAATATAACACTTTCAAATTATAATACTTTGAAATGTAACTTCCACCACTTAAATGGTTTAAATATTAAAATACTTAAAACAATAAACTAGTTTCTTCAATTTTACAAATCAATTCCAAACAACTCGAATTTCTAAATTTTAAATTTATCCAGATCCCAAATCATAAATTTCAATACGATCCAATTTCCAAATAGACTATCCTAAGCTTTTATCAATTTCAAAATAGATTTGGTCCTTAGAATAAACCATTTCAAATTCAATATATTTCAAACTTTAAGTATTCAATAATTTCAAGACTAAGTTTGGTAATTGTGATTCAACAATTCAGTTTTCTATTATTTAGTCTAAAATATTTTACATAATAAATCCCTTACCAATTAATAAAGCTCAAATTCAAATAACTGAATATTTCCTTCAATTTATTTATACTTGAATATTCATTTAATTCACCTTAAACCAAAATCAAGTTATAAAAATCATGTCCTTTAAAACTTCAAATTTAATAAATTTCATATCAAACTTATGTGAGTTTAATTCTTAAATAAATTCAATTTCAGGTAAACCCCAAATTTATCTTCCAACCTTAATTTGATTTAAATCCTTTTAAACTCTATATTAAAATGTAATTTAAATACCTGACCATATTATCTTCAATAAAATCCAACTTATTATTAAGCTTATTCCATATTAAAACAAATTTATACATAGCTTAATATCAAGAATAAAATAACATTTAGATAATATCTAAAATCAATATTTATATATAAAACCATATATTTCTTTACAAAACCATGGAAATCATTTCAAAATAATTTTATATATACACCACGGTGTCTGTATATAATTTTCTATCCTATGGTCAAGTGATACGCATATTTATCATTTCAATCCGTAATTTAAAATATTAATACGATTATATATCATTTCAAACCGCAATCCCGAATGAAATAAAAATCCATAACAACTTGCAGTTTATAACAGTATAAAATACAACATTCATTCATCCAATATCAATCATCAAACATTTATCACCATCATCATCCAATTCAATCAATAACAGCAAAAAGAAATTGATAATAAATAACAGGTATTTACTGGCAGTTTATATTCAATAATAAATTAGACAACAATTTAACTGGCAGTTTATATGCAATATTAAATTAAATAGCAATTTAACTGGCAGTTTATATGCAATAATAAATTAAATAACCATCTAATTCAATAAATTTAATTTAACTAGAATGATGATTAAAAATATGCCAAACGGTCATAAATAAATTTCTAAACACATCAGAAATTAATTTAACACACATAAGAAATTTTAGAAGTTGTGAGTGGGTTAAAACACTCAACTTTTGAATTTAAATTGAATTTAAATCCAATTTAAACCCAAAATTCAAACGGTCTCAGAAATCGTCCAAAACTAACAGCAAAGTGTCTGAAATTCCAATAAGATCCTAGCGCAAACAACCTCATCCAAATCCAAGCTTGTATGCAGAAGTTATAAAAATTAGAAGATTGAAAAATTCTGGTCCTGGGTCGACTTCAGATTCAACTTCAGTCCAACGCCTCAAATCCCCGGTGCTTGCTCTGAGTTTTTGCCAAAACGACTCGGAGCGACCCGAGTCATTTTCTTCCTGACCCAAAGTTAATGCAGGGTTTTTGCCTCTAAACTCGAAGCGCGACCCGAAGTTGCTGCAGATCCGCAATTTTTTTTTTTTGAAATTGAAATTGAATTGGGAAGATAGGGTTTTCAACCATTGAGGAAGAGGAGAAATAGAAATTTCTGTACGTACAGAAATGAGAAATGGAAAGGCTGCTAGGTTTATAACGATATATATATATATATATATATATATATATATATATATATATATGCAGTACAAAATAGAAAGGAATGGGCCCATTGGTTTGATTTTTAACGATAATTGACCCGAAAAGCCTGTTTCGATTCCGGAATGGAAATGGGTCAACCCATATATCAAAATATATGTTTTTAAATATTTTAAACGCAATGGAACAGATTTCAAGTCCAAATTTCATCGTATGAAGAAGTTATGCTAAAATTAAGTTATTTCAAATTGATTTCAACTGATTTTAATTAAATTTATTTTAAGGCGTTTCAAGCCCGTACGATCAAACGACAAGCCTGATCGTAACGAAACTTGAAATCCTATAATAAATCACCATTACGGATCCTATGAAAGTGGTTTCGTCAAAAACCGAGTCAGTGGCCAAAATGACTATTTCCAGTTATTAAATTAAATTAATAATTAATTAATTAAATCACCTTTCCAGCTTAAATTTAATTATCTACCCTTTCTATTATTTTTATTTCTTAATCATTTATAATAACTTAGAAAAAAATTTAGATGTCAATTTAAAGTTGATTAATCCATCAATTGCAGTGTTTAATTTCAATTTCATTAAGTTTAGAAATTATAAATTAAAATTCCTGAAATCCATTATTAAAATTTTAAATTTTTTATTCATGTCTTTTTATTACAGTAAGGATATAACTTACATTGTTCTAAATCTTCGTACTTAATATTTCCCAATTTCCTCTTAATTTCTATTTCGTAATATTTAAATATTAATTTTCATTTAATTTTTAATTAATCCAATTTGTTAAATTTAAATTAATAAACCTTGATTCCCATTCTTTTTATTAAACCAACCATTATCTTATGGATAACTTTACCACTACTACATATCCAATTGCCCTAATGGTTTATAGTCATCAGCTAATTTCATATTAACTTAGTAATTAATTACGTTTAATTGCAATGGATTTAGATCTAATTCAGTAGATTAAATAAATGGGTAAACAATATATAATATCCCAATTTTCCTAAATTAAATCTCATTCATACTTTATTATCAAATAACGAATATTATAATTACTTATCTAACATTGATTTTATAAAATTTCAGTTTATTGCGTATTATTTCATCAATTTATATAGCTCTAAATTTATTTCCTAATTTACTATTTACAATCAATTATAGCCTTACAATTGTTTCAGTCAAAATCTTAATAAATCAACAAATTCTAAACATCAAAAATTTTGGGTCATTACAAAGGATAGTTCAGTCGTTTTTGATCGAATAAAGAGTAAACCTAACATTAGAGGCCAAGTACAAGATAATGACATTAGAAGATGGGCTATAATGCCTCTGTATTTTAGATGTCACAATTTCGATGGTTCATATGTCATCTTGGAATATGATATTCAAGATCTCTTCAGGTCATTTGAAACAAAATGTTTGAATGCCCTTAAAATCACTTGGAATAAAATAATCTAGAGTCTATATGGTTCTTAGGAATAGGGCACTCAAAATCCCATGTCATATGTCTAAAGGAGAAACAAGATAAGTGGTAAGTATGTGAAATAGCCCGTTAAGCTTGTTAATGAACTAATTAAATAACACTTATGTTCATAGTCCAACGTCTATATGTAATAAGCAGGATCGGAAATATGCATATAAACACTAGTTTAAACCGAAGCTCATGTGAATCCATGTAAAATTTAATCTCAATTACTTTGGGTCTAAAGAGCTTTTTTATATGCATGTTCATGTCTAATAATGTTCGAACTACACAATCAAGGTAATATGTATGTCCAAGTCTTTGTTCATATAAATCAAGCATGATTACAATCAGATTAGAATTGTCCCTAATTCGATTTAGGATTGCAAGAGTTTAATTTTGACAGTTGAGGAAAGAAAATTCATTGTGCCCTCTCCACGACCCCTAGGTTCGTATTTACAGGGGTGGGTATGCAGCATGATGCATGGCTTCGACTCGCTTGGCTTCGGCAACATCAATGTTGCGTGGCGTTGGGCTTTGTTTAATGATGAGATTTGGCTGGTAAATAGCAGAAATTTGGCACGGTCTTAGCAATAATAGCCTTCGGCTTAATAACCTTATGTATTGAAATGCTCACAATTGGTCGTTGATGGCATCGATCAGAAGCAGCATTAAGCATTAGTGAAGAGCGGCATTGATATAGAGCAATACTGATAAAGAGCGGCATAGCAATTTCCACGGATGTTGATGACTTCTGACATCAATCTCGTACCTATAGATATGTGGCATCCCTTAAAGATTGATGAACACATTGTCATCAAGATGCGGTACTGGTTATGAGTGGCATTATCTTATGGAAGTATTATTGGAGTGGCGCCGTCCATCAGATAGCTTTGGTAATAATGTCATACGACATTGGTGTACATCGTTCTTGGCTATGCGGCATTATTTGACAGGTGGTGTTGACATTGAGGAAAGACGATGTGGGTGAGAAGTGGTACTGATTGGGAAATCACATTGAAGAGTGGCGGCATGAGATATAGGTGGCATTGGAGGGGATGCAACACCAAAGAGATGTGGTATTGTTGCCGCCTAGTGTCCTTGGCTTTATTGACGACGTGCGATTCCAATGTTGATGAGGGACGGCATCATGGTATCGACACTGACTCATTATCATTCTTTCAACAATGTTCACTGATGCGGTGTCTCAACTATATCGCACACCGCATTTCTTCGAGGATAATAAGTGTACTAACATCCAATTGGCATACCCCATGCCATGAATATAGGTTATAACATTTACAACATTGTTCCTTCAGCTCCATTACTATAGCACCAATTTCTACGTCATAACTCATCCTTGCAGCCTTGCTAGCTCTCAACATAGAACCCAGCGGCATCGATTCCTTTATGATGCCACCACTTGTATTATTACCTACGGCATTGAAATTATGTGGTTAACACCAATATATTTATTTCATTAAATTTTGGATACAATGAAACAATCACACATGATCCCTAAATATTTATTTAATTTGAAACTACATTGAATCAGCCACTTGTAGTCTCTTGAAAGTTGAACACCTCTCCTCGCCTTCTTCAGGTGTGCACTCGAGGGAGCATCCTAACACATCATCAATAGCCCTTCCAACCCTATCTCTAGTGCATGAGTTATTTCCCTTCTAGCATTGAGCTCCACCGAGCCCTACCTTATTGTCTTTTATTAGGTTTCATTCATACCATGCCATGGCGCAGTACTATTTGTTACTTAACAAGTGCTCTCTTCTAATTGTGGCACAGTATGTCTTTTACATATGATGACACAATTTGTTTTATTCAACCTTACATTATGTAGTGCAGTACACCTTCTACATATTGCACCAGTGATCTACATTCCCTTGAAAATCTTTGGATTTCCTTGGCAAATCACTACCCTTGACTTCCTAGTGCAGGTCTATTAAAATTCAAGCCACCCCCTCGGCTCAACATCGGACAAAATCTGATGCATCTGTCGGTGCCTTTACATGTGTCACCTTTTGGAACATTATGACTCCACGATCTATTATTGACAGTGATCTTTATTTATCTTTTCAGCTTTTACATGGATCTGATCCCCTATTTTCCAACACTTCTTTCTTAGTGTATTTATAAATTACAAATCCCTTTGGAAATCCTCCTCCCAGTGTAGTTTCTCATCCTATATTAGTATATATTCAACATAGAAAACCTTTCAAAAATTACCAAAAATTCATTTCCTATTTAACAGATATTTTCCTTATTTATTTTCTTGGTATTCTCCTTCAAAAATTCATAATAAATCATTTTGATGGTGAAAACTTCTCAAACTAAAAATCATGGTTAGAACAACTTATTAAATTTTCATAGCATTTCGAAGTCGTTAGAGTAGTGAAATACATTTAAACATCCCATGTTCATACACTTTTCCCAAAATATTCACTAAACATTTTCCTTATGAATGGAAATCCATATGAAACTCCATTACAAAATCATATCGAAATCAGATAGTTGTGAACGGTAAAATATGTTTAGTATTACTTACGTAGATATTTGAAATATCTTATCTTAGTACTATTAATCCCTCTTTAGATTGTGTTTCATTATCTTATTTTATTTGCTCTCTTTAGGCTACCACCAGTAATGTTCTCTTAAGCATTTTTTTAGTAGAATGGACTAAAGGATAAAAAAGGGTCATGCTTATTATCCCATAACAATTTGGGCCTTGGCCCTCGTACTCTTTTTCATTAGTTCACTACTTATTCTTCCTATCTAGCTTACCTTAGCCCTTTAAATTATCAAATAGTTAAATCAATAATTACAGGTTGTTACATCCCTTTATGAGAAAGCGACATTTCCACGCTCCAGCCACCTCACGAGGCCGAGATTTGAAAGTCTCAATCGAAGCTCCTTCAACCAGAGCCAACTGACTCCTCTTCGAACGAATTTCACAACGGCGCCCTCTATTTCCCCAACCACGGCCTCTAACTCCACCGTCACTCTTCGACATCCACGGTAAGAAGAACACCACTCGACTAACTATGACTGCACCTGCCAATGTGTATACAGATCCAATGTTTAGCTGTCATGAGTTCAACGGATGTGGCCTCGCCATCTAAAACAGCCTGAAGCTTTGGATTTAATTGAAGGAGGAGGAGGAGCTTTTATGTTCACTGCATATGGAGGAGGAGAGTGAAAAATTAGAGAGAAAATATAAGTGCTGGTGAGTGTTGTATATGTAATAAAAAATATATTTTTTATTTGACTTCTCAAATAAATCGTCACATGTTTTGAGCTCGTATGATCAACAGCACATCGGGTTGTCAAAAATTCGTCGATCCACATCACCTCATTTTTTCAGTCCCGATGGTATAAATTTCATTGCTATCTGAAATATCATCCCGAGATGATAGTTTCACATATTTCGAGGTCATTTTGACCATTGGATAGTCTTCAAATAATTCTACAATTTTACATCTCGTAATGAAGTCCTAGTTCCATAAATATAAGCCATCAGTCGAGATCCCTCTGGACCAAACTAACACGTACTTTGACGAAATACATATAACAATATATAGATCATAAAAATGCCTTGACTTCAAATATAGTGATATTTATACATATTTTGATTTGCAACATCGACCTGAACTCAACTAAAGTGGTATTGAGTCGAATTTGAGCGTATGTAGAAAATCAGATTTAGGACCTTCAATTAATCAACGATTCAATATTAAAATATTCTATCGTTAAAAATGCGGGTTGTTACACTCTCCCATCCTTAAAATAATTTGTCCTCGAAATTCCTATGAGTATGACAACGCAATCCGACAGATCAAAATCTCCAAAGCATAGAATACACCTCTTAACCTTTAGGATTCTTAAGTCCTCTTATTTTGGAAAAATTTGGCAGCACCTCCTTTGTGCAGCTAGCTTCAAAAAAATCCAAAATTATATATATATATATATATACACACACACACACACATCTCATATCCAAGGCATCTAATTCCTTAGGACATACAAGAGTGTGTGTATTCATATTATCTACATAGCAGACCATATATACCTCTTTCTCATTAAGAGCATGTTATTCATATGCAAATACAAGCGAATAAGCATCACAATAGCGCATAACTACTTCTATGTACCTAATCACATACTCAACAAAGAGGATTAAACACGGTTGCAACATCAAACCATGGATTTAAGCATGCTAAATTATATCTGGCAATCATCTTAAATAAATATGCTACATCAAACCATGCAATAAGCGTCCCATATAAACATGCTACAACTAACCATGCAAAAGCACATCTAATGCAACAAGCATCCTAGATAAACATGTTACAACTAACCATGCAACAAGAACATCAAATGCAACAAGCATGTCAAATAAACATGCTATGACAAACTACGCAACATGTACATCTCTAGTGCAATAACATAAAATTAGAACATGTATAATTTAGTGTAGTAACTGATACTACCACAACCATTCATGACTATCTATTGGACAGTAAACCAAAATGAGTCAGCATCTAAATATACCATCGACTCCAAGTCACCTCAAAAGGAAATAAACTCGTATAGATCCCATCTCGACCTCATAGTGGGTATGAATGATATGTAATCTATTTTAGATAGTTATCGCTATCTCTTTCCAAACATACTTCAACATGTAATTATAATTAGCATAAAAGCAACCAAACACACAACACGAAGCAACAAACAACAATAATTTACAAACATACAACTAGCAATAACAATTAATAACCAAACAACAGCAAGAAACATTAAGCAATGATAAGACACAACAAGAAATAAACAATGAGAAACAGAAAAATAATAAACAAGAAACAATAACTGGCATACCAAACAATGGCACATACCAAAGAATCTATACCCATACGCACAAGATCAACAATAGCCGAAACATGCATGGAAAACTATAAACTCCAATAAGTCTATTCGACATCCAAGATGGACAAAATACCTAAGTTGTGTAACTCCTTCCATGAATACAATACACGGAAGACTATTACACCTCCTGCTATGAAACATAAAACTTATGTGATATGCTAGATCATCGAGTCTCAAACCTCTAGCAAACGAAGTCTCATTTTTTCCTTCCCTTCCAAACAGAACTCATTCTCCAGAGGAGAAAACTCTATTAATAAAATCAACCTTTAAATGATAATCTGCAAATGCTTAGGTTACTCAAGTTCAAACTCACCTCAACCGCACAATCATGACAAGGATAATATATTAAGTGTAATATGATGCTTTCCTAGGAAAGTATCACATCGACAATTAGAAGACTATGCTAATTGTCGCAAAATTGGTCAAGAAGTCCTTCATCGAACTATCATAAGAAACTTTAACTATATTATACTAAAATTTTACAATGGCTAAAGATTATCCAAAATGATACGATGCCCGATCCAATCCTATGTTTGCTTGCAAAAATTTTACATTAAATTAAGGTCGGTTACCTAACTCTTCTCATGTAAACTTCGATATAATTTCTTGATCCGACTATTGAAATCTCCTAGCACAACCAAAGTCGCACTTCGAAAATCTCTCGGTCACCTCAAGAATCCGACTTAAGTGCTCACCCTTAAGAATCGAGTGAAAAATCTTTGCCTAACCGGTGAAACCACCTAGAAACTCTACACTCGAACAAGGGATGAATAATTGGTATGTGATTGGACTGATCCTTAGGAAAAATCTTTTAGGCACATCAGATTACTCTCATCTCCTAAGATTTAATAACACAAAGGGGAAGACACTTCTAACACGAATGACACCACGCAATAAGCATAAGTCATCCGCTTGGTCTTTTGCTTATTACTGGACATCAGCCAATCCTACTTGGATAAAGAATCCAAGTCTCACTTCTTCGACCAACCTACTCCAATCGAAAGCTCATGATCAAGTTTGAATGGCGATACGCTCGGTCGCTATACCTTAGCTTAACAGCCAAGATTGCCCATACAAGATTAAACATTACAAAAGAATCTTCCTACAATACGAAGGGTCAAGTATTAGCACAATTACCAAGTCACTAGCAACATATGAAAGAACATAAGCGAGTATCTTAGAAATAAAGCATACCTTGCTACTAGAACTCCTTTCCTTTTTCTCTGAGCACTAGTCCTGCTAGGACCCAGGAATGCCTGCAAGGCATAAGTTATTATTACATCACATTCTTTAAAAGTATAGGAGGATTCTTCTTCAAGTGAACAAGCTAATCGCAATCGAAGCACTCATTCTTGGCCCTTGTTACCTTCAGTAGTACCTGGAAGGTGCCCTCATGAAGAAGAGCCAACACAACGAAACTCTCAAAAGTGGTCCACACTGGGATATGACTAAGAAATAAATCCCAAATTCAAGCATTAAGACCCTAGGCAAGCTTCCTTGCCTACTCTAGAGGAGTAATTCCTATCTTCACTTTGAATGTAGCCAAAAGTTTAAATTGGCTAATATACCCCTTCGTTGACAAGCTACCCTACCGCAAATGGATAAAATGCCTATGCAGTACATTCCTTTCGATCTCAAAAATAAACCGAGACTCAAAGCGATGTCTAGAATCAATTCAAGCCGTGGCCTCCTCATCAATCTCTTTCACTACTATGCCTCAAGGGCTATACCACCTCCAAACCCGCCGTAGCTACTGGAATGCTCACGAGCAACAGAACGTCCCGTGCGGTATCCAAATAGTCTCTAAAGCAATTAGGCATCTCGGACTGCTTATCCGCAATTGCTCGTGCACCTCGTTAACTCATACAAATATCCTTAAACAAAGATACTTTAGAAACTAGTGACCGAATAAATCAAAGTTTAGGAGATAAGTGGTGTATATAGTATTATATAGTAGAAAAATACAAGTACGCCCTCTCAACGTATCTCCATTTACCAAGCTACTTAATTCAGACTGGTCTACTTTGTCCTCAGTGTTGAGTCTAAGTTATTATACCAAACGTGACATCCATGTGATTCAAACCCATGCTATCTTGGAAAGCAACATCATGCACTAACCATAGTGCTAAATGATCTTCGTGTTAACTTTTCAAAAGGTATGTTACAGATTACCTCCCTTAAAAAGCCCAACGTTCTTCATCATACACCACCCCAGGCATTGTGCATGTAAGACATAATTCTAGTTTGGTATAGGCTCTGATACCAGCTTGTGATGACCCCTTATTGTAATACACTAAATCAACATCAAAGGATAACATATACTCCCAAATACCACAAAAAATAGTCCATTGGGTTAAAATTAAAACTAAACATAAAACCTAGGCACATTAATACGGTCTCACGGTGGGAAGATAACAAATAATATACTAAATATACATGAACAAAATGATAAATAATAAACAAGAGACTGCACTGGTGGAAGCAACCGATAAATAAATATCAATAAATAGAGTTGTAATACATCAACTACATTCAAATGGAGTTCTGAATACAATATCTGATATCCCAAGCATCATATGAAAAATAGCCGTACTAACATATACTACATTAACAACAAGTATATAAATATATCCATTATACCGAATTTATGCCTCTATAATGCTACAGCTGTCCTGTAAGCCTAACCCTAAAGCACCTGACTCATAAACTACTCAATCAAGTACTCGAGAGTTTTCATGACATAAACAGAAAGACAAAATGCAGGTCAGACTTGAAGTCCTGTGTGAGGAAAACTATCTTAAAATACTATATATTAAAACTATATACAAATAAGCATGAACTACTAAGGCAAAGCCAGTCCTTTCCACAAACGTGGCTTGGGGGGGGGGGGGGTAATCCAAACTATCCATAAACAAGTAAAGTAAACCTATCCAAAAAGATAGAAAATCATACAATAACCTACTCTTCTCTTGTAATCAAAGAGTAAGCATAACTAAATGTAATTGTAACATGGATCTGGAAACATGGATGAAGATGCACAGTCTTAATGTATACGAGTGCTAAAGCCCATTTGTTAACAAAAAGCCCATGTAAAATAAGAAGGCTGTGTTTTCTTACATTTTCGTTTTGTTTTTTCCCGCTTACTTGTTCTTTGGATCTGATAAATAACAATACTTGTATTGTAATGAATAATAAGAATATCAAATTCATGGCTTCTTCACCTTAATTCTTTCATATAAATAACATGGTATCAGAGTTGCTTCGATCTAGGATTTCGAAAGTCTGAAGTCCAATTCTATTTTTTACTTCTTCTGTGCTATTTCAATCTCTCTTTTGAATCTGGGAATCATGACGAAAACTAAGGGAATCGATGTAATGTCAATGATGCCAAAGATTACAGATCGAAAGTTGAATAGTTCTAACTATCTCGATTGGAATAAAACAATTCGTCTTTATATTCGTAGTATGGATAAGAATGATCATTTGATTAATGAACCACCTCAGTCAGATTCAAAAGATAAAGATGATCGGAATTGGCTTTATGATGATGCTCGCTTATTTTTGCAAATTCGAAATTCAGTAGAGAATGAAGTTATCGGATTGATTAATTATTGTGAAAAAGTGAAAGAATTAATGGAATATTTAGAGTTTCTATACTCAGGGAAAGGGAATTTAACAAAAATGTATGATGTGTGTCAAGCTTTTTATAGAGCTGAAAAGAAGGATATGAATTTGATGAATTATTTCATGACATTCAAACAAACTAGTGAAGAGTTTAATCTCTTATTACCAATGAGTGCTGATATTAAAGTTCAACAAAAACAAAGAGAACAAATGGCAATCATGAGTTTTTTAGCCGGACTTACACCTGAATTTGAAAGTGCTAAATCATATATTCTTGCAAATAAAGATATAACTTCATTACATGAAGTATATAGCCATATTCTTCGAACTGAAAATATATCTAATACTGGTAGCTCAAGGGCAAATACAAGCAACAGTGCTTTTATTGGTAGCAATGGAAATCTTGCTTCAAATAACCAGTCTAACACAAGAAAACTCAATGCACCACAACATGCACAAACTTGAAGAACACAGAGACCACCTAATGCATAATCTTGGAGACCACCTAGACAACCTGGAAGATCTCAAAGATCATCATGGAGACCACATTAAATCAAAATAAGATTTGCAACTATTGTAAGCGAATTGGATATTTGATATCTAAATGTAGAAGTCTTCAATGGAATCAAAGAAATACAAACCCATCTAATATCAAGACTATGCTCATGAGAACAGAAGAATTTGACAAGTACTCTAAATTTCAAAACTCATTACATAGTAATTCATCTGATCTGGAGATACATCTGCAACTGTTGAATATGCGCTTATATGATTTTTGTTTGATGATAATAAACATATATATATTCATTTAAATGTATTTGTCAATGTACTATTTTATTTTTCATAGATTAAATATTTGTTGAATAAAATAGATTACACAGAATTTGAATTCAAACAGAAATTTTATTCAAACAAATATTTATTACAATTTTGAATAGTACAAATTCAAGCTCTCACTATACATATACAATTTTGATTGTAATTACATCACAATTCAATTTACATAAATGCCTCACTACATATCACTCACACTCGTAGTTTATCTTCAAGTTCATTCCAGTTATAATCCAACATCCGAGAAATCTGCAAAAATATTCACTAACGCAGTAAAATTGAAAAAGAAATATTTTTGCAATATAAAATAAAATATGGATTTTTGAAAATATTGTTTGCCTCAGTTATTTGGGTTGTTCGTCATCATTTACATTTGAATTCATCATACACGAACAATGTGACATGCACAGTGTATCACTGTACATGCCACAAGGCCATGCACATCGATATACACTTGATAATGCTACAGGGACAGGTGAGCACGGGTCAAACCCAAATGAAAAGACGGGTTCAACTCACGTGCAATATATTTAAAATGACGACATGAGCACAAGGTTAAACCCCAGTTTTTGAAACTGGATTCAACTCAAGTGAAATTTCAAAAATCAACATGAAGTGAGTCAAGTTCAGTGTGGCAATGCACCAACCAGAGACTCGGTGCAACATTTCAACATGACTAAAAGTACAGTGGATAAGAAGTCGATGTAAACATACACTTGCAACAGAAAAACAGCAGTGTGCAACTCGAGCTTCAGAAAGATCAGAGACAAAACAATGCCCAACTCAAATGAACACAATGCACAAAGGCATAGCAACTGCCACAAGACCACAATGCAGTGTACATGAGTACAACTACTGGAGTCAAGTCAGAAAAATTCATGAATGCAAACAACCAACTACATGCAGGTGAACAGAAGACAATTGAACAACTACAAGGTCAGGGAATAACAAGAATACCAGAGACTACAAATAAAGCAAGTGCAAATACAAGTTGTAAAAGATTGCCACCAACATAACAGCAAATATGAAGACTGCAAGAAGTATGCAATTCGAAGCTTGCAGTGATACAAAGCAGACATGAATGCAACAACAAACCCAAATATGAAAACCACAAAGACAATGCAAATATACAGAAACAACACAAACCAAGCTACGACCACCAAGTACAACAATGCACAAGTGACACAACGAACATGAAGCATGCAAGCTCGAGCACAAGATATGGTAACTGCAACAATGCAATCTACAAATGCAACGACCAGACACTTCATTGAGCTACAAACAGTGATGCAAGTATTGAAATCAGACTCAATGGAAAAACAGTGCACATAATCCAGAGAACAAGCTACATGAAGGCAACATGAAGCATGTCGAACTCAATACAACCCAGTATCATCAATATTTAGAGTGAATGCAAGACAGTAGTCGAAGCAATACCAAATGCTACCATGGAATCACATGAACAAGTTCGAGCAATATAAAGAACCAAAGTCACAGTGTACAAAATCAAGAAAAACGTTTCAAACTGGTCAAATATGCTACAAGGATGAACACGTTGGCCAAAGTCAATTTTTTCTCACAGTGGTACTCGAATCAAAGCAGTAATCGACCAGTGGACAACTGCAGTTAAATGTCAACGCAATGGTAATGGCAAGTCATGGAGTCGCATTCAAATAATCAGATGACCAAGTCAAAAATTCAAGTGCGTATCATTGAAAAAGTCCAAAATCAAATTCAAGTAAAAGAGGAAAGTTTCTGTCGTATGACTCAAGTAAAAATCGAACGCTACAAAATCAAGACCGTGCGCATCAAGTCACAGAAATCAGGAAAGCAAGAATTAGGAAAGTAATGAAGTCAGTATGAACAAATTCAAGTGTATCGGAATTAATATAAATACCACACCCAAATTCATCATCGACAGTGAGTTCAAGCAAGCAATTAAACCAGCAACGAAAGGGAAAAGATTACATACCACAATCTATCGAACTCGATCAAAGGAGCAGCTGCGAACGAGCGCAAGTAAAGCATCCAGAGAATCAATCATCAGAGAAGTAGCGAGCAAGCCAACACTCAAACCAGAGAGTCGATCAATATAGGCGTGCATCGAAAAGCCCCAATTTGGATCGAAGAACACTAGCCCTAATTTCAGAGCGCAAAGAGGAATAATCAAAGAATCAAAGCCGCCATGTTTTTTTTTTCAAGCCAGAGAAAAGAGAACGGGCTAGAGAATAATAAAAGGGCCGACCTTGTTTTATTATAAAGGGTTTTAGTTTTTATTTGGGTTTATTTTTATTAAAGGGGGTTTTTGTTTATTAGTTTTATTTTTTATTTATTCTTTTCGAATCAAGTCTTGGTAAATCACTACCTAGGTTGTAGGTAGTGTCAGATTGTCTAGTTAGAATTAGTTCAGTGAGCAGGGTGTGCGAGTTTGCAAAACTCTATAGGCGGTAGCAGGCTGTGCGAGTCTGTTAGAGTGTTTGTAAGCGGGAGATTGTTTAATTCTAATAGAAATCTGGGAATGCAGCAGTAGGCAGGGGTTGCCGAAGCTGGGTAAATTTTGTGTGTGATTTACCTTTCAGCATATTTATTTCTCTACAATTTGTTTTTACGTTTAGTTCGAGAAAATTTGCTATAACCCTATTCACCCTCCCCCCCTCTAGGGTTAATCTAGATCCTACAGGTGGTATCAGAGCGAGGTATTTTCTCTTTAACTCTAGAGTCATGAATCCACAAAATAATGCTTTTTCTAAGGGGCAATCTATTGCTAGGCCACCCATGTTCAATAGGAATGATTATGTGTATTGGATAGTTAGGATGGGTATTTATCTTAGTTCTGTTGATTATGATGTTTGGGACATTATTGAAACTGGCTATAAATCTCCCACTATAACTGTTGGTGATGCTGAGATTCCTAAACCTAAGGATAGGTGGGATGCTAACGATAAGAAATTAAAAACTACAAATGCTAAAGCCATGAATGCTCTAATCTGTGCTCTTGATAAGTCTGAATTTAATAGAATTTCTCATTGTAAAACTGCACAGGAAATTTGGCATACCTTGGAGGTGACACATGAAGGAACTTCTCAAGTCAAGGAGTCTCGTCTAGCCCTATTCAGCAATGAACATGAGAACTTTGTGATGGACAAAGGCGAGAGCATAAAGGACATGTTTGGACGCTTTTCAACTTTGGTGTACAATGCTAGAGTGCTTGGGAAGGTATTCACTGAGGTAGAGCTTGTGAGGAAGGTGCTACGAGTCTTACCGATGAGCTTTGAGGCAAAAATCACGGCAATACAAGAATCGAAAGATCTGAGTAAACTAAGCATGGAGGAGTTGATCGGTAACTTGATGACATATGAGCTTGAGCTAAAAGCAAAAGAGAAACGCAACAACTCCGAACCAAAGAAGAAGACGATTGCCTTAAAGAGCAAAGAAAAGAGCGATGAAGAAGAAGATCCAATAGAGGAGCTTGCAATGGCTGTCAATAATCTTAGAAAATGGTCAAGATTCAAGCCACGCAAGAAGAAAACAAGTGGTAATAGGCCAAAAGATTCTAAAAATTCCGATAATGAACTGACGAGCTTTAACTGCAAGAAACCTGGCCACTTCAAACAACAATGCCCACTTCTCAAAAACAACAAAGGAAAGAAAAAGAAGAAGAAGGGCTTTGCAGGGACTTGGGATGATGAAGAAGGAGAGGAAGTTTCGAATAGTAGCTCAGAGGAGGCTAACTTGTGTCTTATGGAAAAAACAGATTCAGAAGCAAGTTCAGAGGAATCTAGTGAGGGAGGTGACTATTCTTATAAAGAACTTGTTTTTATGTGTCTTGATCTTACTAAAGAAGTTGATACTCTTGAATCTAAAATTGAAAAACTAAAATCTGATAGGAGAGAACTTGCTCGTGAAAATTTTAGGTTAGAAACTGAACTTGAAAATATTCAAAACCTAGACTGTAAAAAATGTAAAATTTTAGATTCGGAATTATCAAGACTTAAGAATAGCTTTGAGAATCTTGAAAAAGAAAATTTGAGTCTTAAGGAAACCATTGACACTAGGAAAAAGGATTTTATAAATAGATGCACCTCACTTATAACTGAAAACACAACACTCAAAACCAAAGTCCAAAATCTTGAGAAATCTCTGAATAACTTTTCAAGAGGATAAAAATCATTCAACATGTTATTGGGAAATCAAATTTTTGCTAACAACAGAAAAGGACTAGTTTATGGGAAAACACAAGTTGATGGTAATGCAAAGGGTAAGAGTGTCTTTGATAGATGTGAAATAATTGGACATCGTGTTGAAAATTGTAGTCATAGGAACAAGAACACAAAATTTATACAAGTTTGGGTTCCTAAGAATTCTACAAACAAATTTCATGTCTATTGGAACAAGAATGAAATGACAAAACAAGTTTGGGTTCCAAAGGGTTTGTTTATTCACATTGCTTCAGCCACTAACAATCATGGACCTATAAAAACAAATAGGTCACAAAAATCTTTCATCTGTAGGTATGGTGGCGGGCTAAGGAACAACAACAGTGTTCGCTAGATTTTGGCTGTTCCAGAAACACAACGGGCAACAAAGCAAAGTTCCTTAGCCTAGTACAAAGGTGACAGAATCACAATGGGCAACCACGAAAAATTATCGTAAAGGTAAAACAGGTGAAGATATATTAAATGTGATAATCTGCACCGTATTTTGAATGAAATCAGCCGATATTGAGATGTTGTAAAGAGATGATTTTTTGATTCTGTCTTGTTCAACATAGTTGGCCAATTATATTTATGCCAAAAACACTATTCTTTGAATTACTTCATACATATTTTTCTGGATTAAACATTGTGTTTTGTTGGATGATAATACATTGGGTTATAATACGGCTAACTCTATATTCACAGTTTCTGATTATCTACACGACTTCAATTCAAGTTCAAGAATGCTGTTAAAAATTGAGTTTGAGTTTTTATGCACACTTCGTGGTCTGGTTTATCAAATTTAATTAGTGATATTTTGGAGTGAAAGAGAAATTCAGATGCAGATCATACTGGTAACCTAGTTGACAGAAAACTTACTAGTTGAACATGATTTATGGTGAGACATTTAGTAACTGCATCGTTTTTCAAAGAAAATATCTGCATATCTTTCATTACAAATAATTTTCAAATAGCAGAATTTTTTTTTCTCATATAACCCCTTCAAGAAAATCATATATTGACCATATTTTCAGATTAGTCATTTTTATTTGATTTTAAATGACAAATTTTGACTAATGTGACTCCCTACTAATTATCAAAAAGATAAATAGTGATTGAAAAGGTGATAAGTGTTGATATTTAACATACATTACTCAAGACAGTATATTTGGAAAATTTCTTTAGGAATTCAAACAAGAGTTATAAAACTTTTTGTTGGGTAAAGATTCCATGACCATTTCTATATCTATCATATTTCTATCGACCATTGTTTATCAAATCTTAAATATAGTTTGTCGATATGTGGTACTATAATCAGGGATCATTTGTTTTTCATTTCACATTTTTTTTGTAAAAATAAATAAATACCAAAGTATTCACTCTCATTTAAAAGTCCTTACGGTTATGCATGGGTGAATTACTTGGATTTTTGATTATACGCTTCCATGCTCATTTAAAAGTCCTCACGGTTATGCATGTATGGAAGGCATATCAAATTTGATTGATTAAATAGACAAGTTGATTCTAATCCCATTTAAAAGTCATCACGGTCATGCGTGGTTAGAAGATACTTGAATTCATTTTTAAAAATTAAATTAGAATACTACTAATCTCGTTTAAAAGTCCTAACGGTTATGCATGATTAGTAGATATTCAAATTCCTGATATAAATGTACCACAAGTAGATACAACTGTATGATTTTATTAGAACATCATTTCCATTCATTCTAAAAGTGGAATATGCGCCTAACAAGGGTAGTTATGATTTTTGTTTGATTTTTTTTTGAAGTTTAATATTTATATTCAAATTGAGTTTTAATATTGGATTAATATTGATCACTTTATCTCTATTTTCTCTAACACTATTATTCTTTTGCTGATAACAAAAGGGGGAGAGAAAAGTTAAGATTTTGTCAAATAAAATCAAGAAAAGGTCAAATAATTTTCCATTTGCATCTAGACTCATTTGTATATTTCTATTTGTATGCATATAGGTAGGGGAGCATCATGTAGAGAGGAATCATTTAAATAGGGGGAGCAATTAGAGTATATCATTGACCAAATACATTTAACATAGTCAAAATCTTAAATATATGTTTGTTATCATCAAAAGGGGGAGATTGTTGAATATGCGCTTATATGATTTTTGTTTGATGATAATAAACATATATATATTCATTTAAATGTATTTGTTAATGTACTATTTTATTTTTCATAGATTAAATAAATATTTGTTGAATAAAATAAATTACACAGAATTTGAATTCAAACAGAAATTTTATTCAAACAAATATTTATTACAATTTTGAATAGTACAAATTCAAGCTCTCACTATACATATACAATTTTGATTGTAATTACATCACGATTCAATTTACATAAATGCCTCACTACATATCACTCACACTCGTAGTTTATCTTCAAGTTCACTCCAGTTATAATCCAGCGTCTGAGAAATCTGTAAAAACATTCACTAATGCAGTAAAATTGAAAAAGAAATATTTTTGCAATATAAAATAAAATATGGATTTTTGAAAATATTGTTTGCCTCAGTTATTTGGGTTGTTCGTCATCATTTACATTTGAATTCATCATACACGAACAATGTGACATGCACAGTGTATCACCGTACATGCCACAAGGCCGTGCACATCGATATACACTTGATAATGCTACCGGGACAGGTGAGCACAGGTCAAACCCAAATGAAAAGCCGGGTTCAACTCACGTGCAATATATTTAAAATCACGACACGAGCACAAGGTCAAACCCGAGTTTTTGAAACTGGATTCAACTCAAGTGAAATTTCAAAAATCAACATGAAGTGAATCAAGTTCAATGTGGCAATGCACCAACCAGAGACTCGGTGCAACAATTCAACATGACTAAAAGTACAGTGAATAAGAAGTCGATGTAAACATACACTTGCAACAGAAAAACAGCAGTGTGCAACTCGAGCTTCAGAAAGATCAGAGACAAAACAATGCCCAACTCAAGTGAACACAATGCACAAAGGCATAGCAACTGCCACAAGACCACAATGCAGTGTACATGAGTACAACTACTGGAGTCAAGTCAGAAAAATTCATGAATGCAAACAACCAACTACATGCAGGTGAACAGAAGACAATTGAACAACTACAAGGTCAGGGAAGCAACAAGAATACCAAAGACTACAAATAAAGCAAGTGCAAATACAAGTTGTACAAGATTTCCACCAACATAACAGCAAAAATGAAGACTGCAAGAAGTATGTAATTCGAAGCTTGCAGTGATACAAAGCAGACATGAATGCAACAACAAACCCAAATATGAAAACCACAAAGACAATGCAAATATACAGAAACAACACAAACCAAGCTACGACCACCAAGTACAACAATGCACAAGTGACACAACGAACATGAAGCATGCAAGCTCGAGCACAAGATATAGAAACTGCAACAATGCAATCTACAAATGCAACGACCAGACACTTCATTGAGCTACAAATAGTGATGCAAGTATTGAAATCAGACTCAATGGAAAAACAGTGCACATAATCCAAAGAACAAGCTACATGAAGGCAACATGAAGCATGTCGAACTCAACACAACCCAGTATCATCAATATTTAGAGTGAATACAAGACAGTAGTCGAAGCAATACCAAATGCTACCATGGAATCACATGAACAAGTTCGAGCAATATAAAGAACCAAAGTCACAGTGTACAAAATCAAGAAAAACGTTTCGAACAGGTCAAATATGCTACAAGGATGAACACGTTAGCCAAAGTCAATTTTTTCTCACAGTGGTACTCGAATCAAAGCAGTAATTGACCAGTGAACAACTGCAGTTAAATGTCAACGCAATGGTAATGGCAAGTCATGGAGTCGCATTCATATAATCAGATGACCAAGTCAAAAATTCAAGTGCGTGTCATTGAAAAAGTCCAAAATCAAATTCAAGTAAAAGAGGAAAGTTTCTGTCGTATGACTCAAGTAAAAATCGAACGCTACAAAATCAAGACCGTGCGCATCAAGTCACAGAAATCAGGAAAGCAAGAATTAGGAAAGCAATGAAGTCAATACGAACAAATTCAAGTGTATCGGAATTAATATAAATACCACACCCAAATTCATCATCGGCATTGAGTTCAAGCAAGCAATTAAACCAGCAACGAAAGGGAAAAGATTACATACCAAAATCTATCGAACTCGATCAAAGGAGAAGCTGCGAATGAGCGCAAGTAAAGCATCCAGAGAATCAATCATCAGAGAAGTAGCAAGCAAGCCAACACTCAAACCAGAGAGTCTATCAATATAGGCGTGCATCGAAAATCCCCAATTTGGATCGAAGAACACTAGCCCTGATTTCAGAGCGCAAAGAGGAATAATCAAAGAATCAAAGCCGCCATGTTTTTTTTCAAGCCAGAGAAAAGAGAACGGGCTAGAGAATAATAAAAGGGTCGGCCTTGTTTTATTATAAAGGGTTTTAGTTTTTGTTTGGGTTTATTTTTATTAAAGGGGGTTTTTGTTTATTAGTTTTATTTTTTATTTGTTCTTTTCGAATCAAGTCTTGGTAAATCACCACCTAGGTTGTAGGTAGTGTAGATTGTTTAGTTAGAATTAGTTCAGTGAGCAGGGTGTGCGAGTTTGCAAAACTCTATAGGCGGTAGCAGGGTGTGCGAGTCTGTTAGAGTGTTTGTAAGCGGGAGACTGTTTAATTCTAATAGAAATCTGGGAATGCAGCAGTAGGCAGGGGTTGCCGAAGCTGGGTAAATTTTGTGTGTGATTTACTTTTTAGCATATTTATTTCTCTGCAATTTGTTTTTGCGTTTAGTTCGAGAAAATTTGCTATAACCCTATTCACCCCCCTCCCATCTAGGGTTAATCTAGATCCTACAGCAACAATTTCAGTTGCAAACATTAGTACTGGCACGGCTACATCAAAATGGATAATTGATTCAGGTGCTTCAGATCACATGACAGGTAATAAAAATCTGTTTAAAAGTAAGTAGAATTCCTAAAATGGTTACATTAGCAGATGGATCACAATCTTCTGTTAAAGGAACAGGTGAAGTAACATCCAATTTAACTATTCCAATAACATCTGCATTATATTTACCTTCTCTATCATTCAATTTACTCTCAATGAGCCAAATAACACACAATCTTAATTGTGGTATCACATTCTTTCCTAACCATTGTGTGTTTCAGGATCTTGTGACGAATCAGACTATTGGTAGAGGAAGTGTGTCTGGTGGCTTATATACTCTTGATACACTTTCAAGACCTACAGCTTGTTCGAACATGGATCCAGCATTAAAAGTTCATTGTCAACTTGGTCATCCTTCTCTCACTTTATTCAAGCAGCTCTGCCCTCAGTATAGCAAGCAATCTACCTACAATAAATTGTGAAGCATGTCAGCATGCAAAGCATCATAGAAGTAGTTCTTACCCTAGAGTTAATAAGCGTGCAAGCAGTCCATTTTCTTTAATTCATTCTGATATTTGGGGACCATCATCAGTTGTATCTAAACCTGGTTATAGGTATTTTGTAATTTTTGTTGATGATTACACTCGTATAACATGGCTATTTCTCATAAAGTCTCGAACTGAATTATTTTCTATCTTTTGTAAGTTCAATGCTGAGATTAAAACACAGTTCAATACTACTATACAAACACTTTGTAGTGATAATGCTAAAGAGTATATGTCTACTGAGTTTGACAATTATCTAACTCAAAATGGCATCCTCCATGAAACTTCATGTGTTGACACTCCTTCCCAAAACGGCGTAGCTGAGAGGAAGAATAGACATTTATTAGAAACTGCTATAGCACTATTGTTTTAAATGAATGTACCAAAAGTTTTCTAGGCTGATGCTGTTTCCACTGCATGCTTTCTTGTTAATAGAATGCCCTCAACTGTTCTTAACAATGAGATTCCTTATCAAGTTCTACAACTAGATAAAACCATGTTTCTAGTTAAACCTAGGGTATTTGGGTGTACATGTTTTGTTAGAGATGTTAGTCAGCAACTGAGTAAACTTGATCACAAATCTTTAAAGTGCATCTTTGTTGGATACCCTAGACTTCAGAAAGGTTATAGATGTTTTTGTCCAAGTTTACAAAAATATATTATATCAATTGATGTGACTTTTATAGAAGATACACCATTTTACCAAACCAATACACCACATGTACAGGAAGACAATGAAGAATTTTCGGTATATTCAACCACACCTAGTGGAATATCTCAAGTGAATAATACAGATAATACACATACAGATGATCCACAGACAAATGATACACCTCAACCTGAAGAAGATTCAAGTTTGAATTTTCCTATTTCTCTCAAAAAAGGGAAGAGAAAATGCACCTACCCTATTTCTTCCTGTGTGAAATACAAGAAGCTACCACATTCATTCCATGTTTTCATTTCATCACTGGATTCTATCACTATACTAAAGACTGTAGGAGAGGCTATAGCTTCACCAAAATGGTGTGAAGCTATGATGGAAGAAATGAGGGCTTTAGAACAAAACAAAACTTGAGACTTAGTTCAGTTACCACCAAATAAAAAAGCAATAGAATGTAAATGGATTTTCTCAATTAAGATGAATGCAGATGGAATAGTGGCAAGACTAAAGGCTTGACTAGTTGCCAAAGGCTATGCTAAGATATATGGAATTTATTACTCTGAAACTTTCTCACCTGTGGCCAAACTGACATCTGTTAGACTGTTCATCTCCATGACAGCAAGATACAAGTGGAAGCTTCGTCAACTGGACATTAAAAATGCCTTTTCGCATAGTGATCTCTCTGAAGAGGTATATATGGAGCAACCACCTGGTTTTGTTGCTCAGGGGGAGACAAGCTTGGTTTGTAGACTTAAAAAATCATTGTATGGACTTAAACAAATTCCAAGAGCATGGTTTGGTAAGTTTAGCTTAGCAATAGAAAATTTTGGAATTATGAGAAGTAAATCAGATCACTCTGTTTTCTACAAGAATTCTAATAAAGGAATTATATTGTTAGTTGTCTATGTAGATGATATAGTCATTACAGGAAGTGATGAAGTTGGCATTCTTGCTCTCAAGCAATTCATTCAAACTCAATTTCACACTAAAGACTTAGGAGAGCTTAAATATTTTCTAGGTGTTGAAATTACAAGAAGAGATGAAGGAATATTTTTGTCATAGAGGAAATATACACTTGATTTACTAAGGGAGACTGGAAATTTAGCTGCGAAACCATGCGGTACTCCTATGATAACTAATCATAGTCTAAATGAAGAGGGTAAACTATTTAATGACCCTGAAAGATACAGACAACTGGTAGGCAAACTTAACGATCTATGTGTTACCAGACCTGACATGGCATATTCAGTGAGTGTGGTAAGTCAATTCATGACAAAGCCCATTGTCCATCATTGGACTGCTCTCGAGCAAATTTTATGTTATCTTAAAGGTACAGTAGGTTTGGGTCTTGTATATATGAATCATGGGCATATGAACATTGAAAGTTTTTGTGATGCTAATTGGGCAGGCTCGAAAATTGATAGAAGATCAACTTCTGGATTTTGTGTATTCGTTGGGGGCAATCTGATATCATGAAGAAGTAAGAAACAATTAGTGGTTTCACGGTCAAGCGCAGAATTAGAGTATAGGGAAATGGCGAATGCCTTATGTGAAATCATATGGATAACTCATTTAATGAATGAGTTTGATGTAAAACTAAAATTGCCTGCATAGTTATGGCGTGATAATCAAGCTGCCATTCACATTGCATCTAATCTAGTGTTTCACGAAAGAACAAAACACATTGAGGTAGATTGTCATTTCATCAGAGAAAAAATTCAACAGGGAATAATTGAAACCGGGTTTGTTCGAACATGAGACCAGATTGCCGACATTTTTACAAAAGCTTTGAATGGATCACGTGTAGAGTATCTATGCAGCAAGTTGGGAATGACGAATATGTATTATTCACCATGAGGGGGAGTGTAATCTGTAACATGGATCTGGAAACATGGATGAAGATGCACGGTCTTAATAGATATGAGTGCTAAAGCCCATTTGTTAACAAAAAGCCCATGTAAAATAAGAAGGCTATGTTTTCGTACATTTTCGTTTTGTTTTTTCCTGCTTACTTGTTCTTTGGATCTGATAAATAACAGTACTTGTATTGTATTGAATAATAAGAATATCAAATTCATGGCTTCTTCATCTTAATTCTTTCATATAAATAACACTAATATAATGGGACTGACATGTAACGATATATGATGATATAGGTAACCCAATATACAAGTGAAAGAGTAATATAGATATCACAATATAAGACTAACACATAATATGCAATAATAATAACTAACTAATAGCACACACAATTCTAACAATAAACAATAGATGGAGAATATAGATTGACACTCATCATTGTTGATGGATGGAGTCCATTAAAGATATCAAACGTGGTCCAATGATCCCCATCTAGGCTCCGAAACAAATAGAGTCAGTATATAATCACACTATAGACCCTGAGCCACATCCAATGATTGAACTCGTGTAGATCTCAACGTGTCCTACACTGAAATATAAATATTTATAGCCGATACCTATGCCGAATCGTAAGTAGCTACTAAAGAGACATATCAAGGGATACAACTAACTTGTGGATTCATTTGAAAATCAACACCTCAAAAGAATTTGGCATGTAAGTCCTTTCGCAGAACCGAATCGTATTGCAGAACAGTATATGACCTACTCTAGACTGGCATCACAATCTCTCTCCACTCCTACTCCAGAACCGCATCTACAGGTCATGCACCTTAATAGTGTAATGGATTCCTTTTACAAAACTGATATCATTTGAATCCTAAGCTTTTCCCGCATCCCATGTGTATCTCACCGTACCCCATACCAAAATACGAATATTTATAATCGATACTCGTGCTGAATTATCATTAGCTACCAAAGAGACATAGGACTCAAAGCCACAACTAACTTGTGGACTCCCCTAAAAACCAACACCTCAAAATAAACTGGCTTATAGGTCATACGTAGTACCCTAATTGTACAATGGAACATTATATGACCTACTCTAGACTGGCATCCCAATCTCTCTCTGCCTTTGCTTCGGACCACATCCACGGGTTGTGCGCCTCAATAGTATAATGGATTCCTTTTACAAAACCAATATCATTTTATTGTCCATAGATAAACAATCTGGATTCAGGTTATCCCATGCTATTGAACTTCCTTAGAACTCCGAAACCCCATCAAGATTGAACATTCCCTTAGCTTTGTCTGAACAAATTTGAAAGCTCTTCGAGCCCAAACAATTTCTTCGAAACCCAAACCCCAAAAGTTGGATTCGGTCCTCAAAACAATTCCTTTCAAAATATCTATAAACACGTACAGTCACTAATATATGACCAACACCATTCATCAAACATATGTATCCCAAGGTCAAAGCCAAGAGGCACGGACTAACTCCGCTCAATCGTACACGCTCACCAGATGTGACCGTGCTACCAATCACCGCACTGATATCGTATTCGATCATCATTGATGACGTATTATCACTTTTTATTGCACCTGAATCTCAGGTTTCACCTTGCATTCCTTTTTCTCAAGTAATCCAAAGTGTTCTCAAAGTGAAGCCAAAATATCACGCCAACCTGCATCCGAAACCGTGGAAGAAAACCCCAACAACTTGCCTATATTATAGCTCAATATGACTTAATTCTTCTATTTAAATTAAGTTTAGCTATCGGTAAGGCCTCGAAATATTATACAGCTCGTGTATATAATTTATATGTATGTATGTGTCTGTACACATATGTCTCAAATCATTTCTTATGGTCCAAAGTTAATAAATCACATTATAATAATATTTGAAATTTTATAACCCTAATCAAACCCTATTAAATAATACAATCTTCTTTTGTAATTTCTAATTTCTCAAATCATCTTTATAGAAATTCACTAGTTTGTTACTAATTTACACCATAATAAACCAATGTCAAGGCCAGATAAAATTCAAATCCATTTCAATATAAATTTAAACTGCCTAATAAACCAATGTCAAGGCCAGATAAACTTCAAATCCGTTTCAATATAAATTTAACCTACCTAAATAATTGTTTTCGCCTTACATCTTACTTTAAAGGTCATTTTTCTAACTTCCGATTAGTAAAATAATATATAATGATATTTATATCACTAATATAAATTAAAATTAAAGTTTAATTAATTTACCACCATGTTATAAATTAATATCGAATTCATCTATCTCTATTCAATGCGAATAGAACGCTATGCATGCATGCATGCATGCATGTATTCATACATGAATCTTAGTCAATTACGCTGAATATCTGTAATAAACCAAACCAACCAAACAGGGGAATATCTGTAAAATATGGTCGTGTACCTTCTGTTTATTATATTATGTGTGTGTGTATGTGTGTGTGTGTATCTAGTACGGCTGTATTATTCTTGGATCATACATTTCCATAAAAAACTCAAAAAGTCGAGCAAATGAAATTAAACTTGCTTACTTATTTAGAATTGAGCATGCTTATTTATTCAAAATACCTACATAATAATTAGTTGTTAAATGCTGATAAACTGAGTGAATACACTTTAAATTTTATATATTACGAAAAATAAGATTAATATCTGACTCTGGATCTTTAAAACTCTTAAAATAAGACTATAGCTCTCAAATTATATGCGTGTGTCATGTTCATTATAATTAGTTTTAATAGTTAGTATCGTTGTTTTATAATTTATTCAATGGTTTTAAATTTTTACCATTCATATTAAAGTTATCGAAATTATCTAAAAATATGTTAATTTCTACCGATGAAGTTTATAACTTCAGAAAATGAAATCAAAAATCAAAATCACACTTTCTTATTTAAAATCATTACATAAGATGATGTATTGCATTATATTAGCATTTTCAACTTTATAACTTCGAAACTTGGTAAAGCTCATGGTAAAATCTGAGTAGACAAACGTGACATATGTTAAAATAAAATGAGATCTGAGATAGAAATCTAGATCTTTCTAAAAAATAAAGTGAATTATTAAAATAATTTAAAATGAAACAAATCTCTACTTAACAAAAATGCAAATTTCATGTTTATTATATTTTGTCATTATTATTAATTATTTCTTATCTATACATTACCAATTAGTTTTTCTATGCATTTTATACTTCTTATAAGTGTTTAAAAGTATGTTAATTTTATGATTAAAGCATATTTCAAAATTTTGAATCAATAAAATTGGACATGCTTACTTATTAAAAGTTGAACATGCTTGCTTACTTTTAAATACCAACATAATGATCAGTTGTTGAATTCGGATCGACTCAGTAAGTCCACTTTAAATTTTATGTATTATAGATAATTTATTAATTTTAGATCTTTTTTAAATATATTTTATTAACAAAAGAGATTAATAAGACTATAACCCTCAAACTAAATAAATATGTACATTTTTTGTTGTTATAATTAGTTATTAATACTTATTTAGTTATTAATACGCATTAGAACAGAAGTATCTGAAAATATGTTATATTCTATCAATAAAGTGTAACAACCCGGGATTTCGCACTTATTTTATTATCGTCATTAGACGATTAATCTTGTTGCTAATTGCTGTTAAGTGTTTTAATCAGTTGCAAATTCGTTTAGAAATTGATTAAGTGTTGGTGGTCTTTGAAAATTCAATCTTGGCCATGCTTTAATTGGGTCGTGATTCTTATGAAGGGTTGATACCCGTTCCTCCACTGTTCACTTCCATTCGAAAAACCGTAGGTTCAAAACAAATAAACGAAAGTATGGCGGCCTCGTCTATCTCCTTCGTTCCAAAAAAAAAAATCAAATTAGGGCTTGAATAAAATTGGAAACGCCAACTGCTGTAGCTCGTTCGATCGAGTTCGACTTCGTGTGCTTGGAGTCTGCGTTCGTTCAATCTTCAGCAACCAGGGTATTCGAAAATTCGAAGATATCGAATTCGTGCTCCTCAAAATCAAAGGTGAGTAATTTTAATTATTACTCACATCTATTCGAGTTTTAGATGGATTTCTAGCTTGTTCAAATTTGGGGTTTCCGTTGTTTGAGTGACTGATTTTCATGGTTTTGAAATTTGCTGCTTCCTAGTTGACTTAGGTCACTTTGATTTGTTAATTCGCTTTGATGTGATGATGTTTTCCTGGTTTACTTGTTGTGAATTTCTGGCAATCGAGTTTTAGATGGATTTCAGTAATGACTTTGGTTTGAAATCCAAAGTCATAATTTTGTGAAATGGTTCGTTTGACTTCGGCATAATTTGGTTGAAATTGGCAGTTGTCTTTGACTTGACTTGTTGATTTTTGCTTGTTGTTCCTTTTGACTTCGGCTCTGGTCATTTTTGTTTCAGTGCTTGTCTTGTCTTTACTTCGGCAGTTGCTGTTTTGAGTTAACCACTCACACTTCTAATATATGGGCATCACATCTGTAACTTGGTTTCAAAATATGGCTTTAGTTGATTTTAGAATTTTATTTAGTGCGATTTGTACATCACTACTACTGTGATTTTGTGTGATTTGGCACTGCACGTTATATTAGCATGCTAGAGCCATTTGTGTCCTCCCTGCAGTCAATTATATGTTATAATTGCATGCTAGAGTCATTTGCGTTCCACCTGAAGTCAATTACACGTTATATGTGCATGCTCTGTCCATTGCAGCGTTTCAGATGCATTGTCTCGGCCCTGACTTCTTAGTGACAGGTATGCATGTATATAAAAATGATTGTGAGCAAATGATTAAAGCATCCAATTTACTGCACAAAATATTGATCTTCCATTTGTTGCATGCGTGAGATATACTGGTATTCGATTCACTGTTGAGTTCATTTGAAATTGCATTCACTCTGTTATGGTTGAGTTTCTCTGAGTTTTGAAGGTTTTGAGTCATGGGCATTCATGTGTACATGATATATTGTGTAGTCTTTTTGTTCACTGGTCGAGCTATTTGCTTGATGTGCTTGAGTCGGCATCCCTGATCAGGTTACTATTTTCTGGTCTCTACCTTCATACTTTCACTATGACCTGACCTTTACTTGAGTCATATTGATGGTCATGTGCACCCTTTGTTGGAGATCTAAATCTGGAAAGGTGTCGATCTTGTTTTTGTCTACTATTGTGTGCAGTTTTGAGTTGCTAATATGACTTGAACTATTGGCCTTTGATTGTAACTTCTGATTCATTGTTTTCTGGATTATCCTGTGGTCTTGTGGCACTGCTGCAAGTCATGTTGAACCTCGGTTGTCTTTGTTGCAGCTACTGTATATCTATATGTGCTAGTGGCTGTGCACATCACATGTTGATTCGAAATTTCGTTCATGTATCTTGTACTAGTGTCGCAGTGAGATATTTATACCCACAGCCATTCTTGCCTTTTTTATCATCAAGTATGCACTCCTGCATTGTCCACTGCTCTTATGCACTGAGCATTGCTTTAGATTTAAAGTGCCTGACCACTTTGATTTCCTTTGAGGTTTGGTTCCTTCCTGTTGTTGTACCTGACTCATTACTGTTTTATGTAAGGTTGCATTCGACTGCAGTTTCGTTTGTATGCAGCCTTACCCTTGTTGGTTTGCTTTGCATTGATGCAATTGGATTAGTTGTTCTAATTACAGTTGAGTTGAACCCGACTTTTCTTGGGTTTGACCTTGTGTTCGTTTGTAAATTTTCATTGTGTACATACGTGCACATTGTCCATGTCTGTCTACTTTGACCACTAAGGCCGTGACATTGATATTTGCTTCTTCATATGATTTTGGTTCGTTGATCTTTTGGGTACATCATCACTGTAGTGGCGAGGCAGTGCACGCAAGCGTGAACTGCAGCCACACGGTATTGATCTTTTGCATATTCCATATGCTGTAGTGGCGAGGCAGTGCACGCGTGCGTGTACTGCAGCCCTCCCCATATTGTTATTTTAATTGATATTTCAATTGTTTGAACTGTTTCGTTTATTCAATTCAATATGATTTGAATTGTATTTTGATTGGTTTGGTTTAATTTGCTGATTTGTTGTTTAACACTATTAAGTGTTATATTTACCGTTATCCGATTTCTTATTTAAGAATAGGATAGGTAAATTTATTGTGACTGTCGTCTAATTTTTATTTAATTATTATTGCTTCTGTGCACTAATAACTGAGTTTGAATTAGACTGACCCGTGTATTATTTTCTTTTGAATTTAATACTCGGGTCAGACCGAGTATTTACAGGTTATTGATATCTTACTTTGGGTTGCTGTTAGAGCTATGAAGTCTTTTCATACTTTTGGAGTAGTCGTCATCATTTAAAGTAGTCAGTGTATTTGTATAGGATGTTGTATATTCATGTATATTATTCACGACGATGTACTTGTGTATATAACTTCCTGAGTCGACGATTGTAGTTGTATCATATGTATTGTATCACATGTATTGTAATTGACATCAGTTATTATATATATGAGACTTTTGATTATCTGTGATCCGCACTTAGATTGTCTGTGTTATTATTATATTTATTGTCCTGAACTATATTGAACCATCGTAGTTCGTTTTATACTGGAATTGGGTATGTTGATGGGAGTAAATAAATAAGAGATGAAAAATAAAAATATATACCACTCCTATCGAAATAACCAATACTATTGTAAGACCTGACTACGGATGGCCGCTCCTATCCAGCCTTATTCTTCGTGATAACAGACAGTATTTCCTTAATACTCTTTGTTATTGTGAGCATAGAGGTGGGGCGTCACATAGAGTTAATAACGTCAGAAAATGAAACCAAAATTTGAAAATGGATCATGTCACTAGTTCAAAAGCATTCAGAAAACAAAATAAATTGTACGATTGATACTTCAGTGTTGATTGTAATTATAAACTATGATATTTAAACAATGCATGTGATAAATATATTAAATGAAATATGATAGGTTGGATTCGAATTTGAGTGCTAGAGAATGGAGTGAGTCAAGA
The DNA here is from genome assembly GCA_030765085.1 of Allium cepa. NCBI lineage: Eukaryota > Viridiplantae > Streptophyta > Magnoliopsida > Asparagales > Amaryllidaceae > Allium > Allium cepa. Next base: position 152,102,157 of record CM060939.1, read on the forward strand.
CTTGTTAAATTGCTATAAAATACATTAGATGAGGGACATAAATGGAGCTGGAATTTAAATCTTCTTCATGACGTACTCATTATTTTTGGTTGAGTATTTTAATTCTAAAATTAAGAAAAAATAAAATGAAATACCATGAGAGATAAACTTTAATACACACACATCTATATGTGTGTATACATATATATACACGTGCGTATGTATATATATGTGTGTGTAATACTGCAAACGTTTTAGAGTGTGTATTAAATGAAATATGATAGGTTTGATTTGAATTTGAGTGCTAGAGAATGGAATGAGTCAAGACATGTTGAATTACTCTAAAATACATTAGACAAGGGACATAAATGGAATTGGAATTTAAATCTTCTTCATGTACTCATCATTCTTGGTTGAGTGTTTTAATTCTAAAATTAAAAGAAAATAAAATAAAATACCACGAGAGATAAACTTTAATATGTGTGTATATACATATATGTGTAATATTGCAAACGTTTTAAAGTGTGCTAGAGACGAAAGGAAACGAGACATTTGAGTTGGATACTTGAATGAATGTGGTATTTAAGTTGTATGTTTTATTCAACTGATTTATAGTTATTTAATTATTTGTTTTTAGTTTTGTAATATGCGTTTAATAATCGCAAATAATACAAAATAAATCGCAGAATTTCATTAAAACAAACAAGTACATTTTTAAATTCACATAAATAAATTATAAATTTTTTAAATTACTCAGATTCATTTCAAACCAACTTCATAATGTAAACCAATTCGATACGATCGCACCGTAAAAAACCTCGTCTCAAACGAAACTCATTTGCACAAATTATTATTTTTTGAAAGTTATAAAAATTTAAATTTATCAATTAACATTATTAAAATTGTTAAACGGAGACGCTTCCGATGCGCCGGACGTCAACGTACCTTCTCTGAACGTTTCAACAACGGAGCTGGAAACGGAATTAACACCATTAGGATTTCCGATGCATCCGATGCGTTCTCAACAGAAATGGACTATTATTTTCGTGGGAACGGCAGCTTACTGAATTTTTTTTCAACCATGTTCTAGTCAAAATTCTCTTTTCAACGATAATTCTATAGCATACAAAGACAACTATGAAAGAGTTTAGAATAATGATTATTATAACACAAAACGGCAACCACGAAGTTAGTAGATGCACTAAAACCGTCAATGGACAATAGCGAGTGATCCATGCCATATGCTAAAGAGATGAGTTAAACGATAAATGATGCATAACTAAGTAAAGGTATATTCTCCAACATAAGTTAGAGTTCTCAAAACCCAATACCTAATCTAATAAGCTTAAAATGAAATAAAACGAACTATTATTTTTTAACACAAACCGAGTAGAACAGAATCCAACTACTGTCTGGGTCTTTGATCTAAAATAGAAAAACACCAAAAATAGAGGAAAAAAACAAAAACTGCAAACTCATCCAAAAATACCCAGCACAAACCAAATTTTGAAAACAAAAATGCTAAACGTTGTAACATATTTTAAGGGCTAAAAATATTATTAGGTCCCAAATTTTACACTGTTTAAAGCTATCAAGCCTCAGGACCCTATCTGTACTAATAGTTGTAATTAGCACCGTCAACGAGCACTCTAAAAATCTAAAATCCGTCTGTATCATTTTTTAAAAATATGAAAAAGCATTTGATATCCAAAATACGGCATCCAATAATTTCCCATCCAGTTTTTATCAAGATTATAGCTATTTTTTTATGTATTTTAAAACATAAATTATTGTCGTTTACTATTTTATTCAGGTAAAAAAATTAATATGTATATAGAAATCAATTTTTATTTTTTAAAATTATTTTTCTTAGTGTATTTGTTATGTTCGGTACAAAAATGGATGTATAATAAATCAAAAAATTCTAAGTTTAAATTTATTGGTTGTAAACTGATCAAAAAATATTCGATAAAATTCGATATCCATTCGCATCTACAGATACGAATATTCGATGTTCGAAAATGATTTCGAATACAAACATAGATATGACACTATCCATATTTGAAAGTATCCATTTGCATATCCAGTTGTAACACCTTTGACGTCACACTTTTTGTGTAAGCGTGAAGTGACAAAATTACCCCTTTATAGATATCATCAACACTTAATATCAATTAAAAATGGGCCTAACAATTAAATTTGCTTTAGAAATTCAAAATGTCCCTCTACAAATATTAAAATTCATTTACAAACCCAAAACGAGTATCTACGAATATTACTAAATCCTATCACTTAAAACCATGATTTACCAAATAAACTTTATTTATAATTTTATTTTTTCCTGATTGATAATATAAAGTGTATCATCGTGTCACGAGAGAGCACGTGCCGTAACGCTTGCTCGCTCTTCAAAAAACTACAAGTTTCAAGAACGCAAATGCTATCTATGACCTCATACAATAGCTACATAATGAATACTCAATAAAGAAACCATATGAACACCACAGGGTAAACATAACAAACCCGTTTCTTCAACAATATCTCTGTGCATTCTCATTAACAAGACCTCAATGTAAGAAAAATCAAGAAAGTCTCAAGGCCACATCATGAAGAAGAGCCTTCTTCTGTGCAGCAGTGATAACTCCATTGCTTTCTGCATTTTCAAGAACATCCGTTATAATGGACGCTGCTTTTCCAAGAGGCTCTTCCGTTGTTCTCCTTAACATAAACGCCTTCATCATTGTACACAAAGTAAGTTCACAATCATATAACAGTTTAAAATTTTGCAGTAAGCTACACAGTTGATGATATACTGCAACTTTATAATGTCAAATTTACCTGATTATGGTGAGATATTTCGAGAATACAAGGCTGTTGAAACCAGGGTTCTCCATCTATTTGAACTGGAAATGGAGCACAGAGCTGGACCTTTGCTGACTTCCCTTGTGCTAATCTTCTAGCTCTAGACAGTCCTACCTGCTTAAATTATATATGAGCTTTTATATCACCATTGCTATTGCTTATATGATTTTCAAACCGGTGCATTTTAGAGGAAAAAAAATCTTTTACCAGGAAAAGCACTCATTTTGATTTGTTGAGTTCAAACCAAATATCTATAGAACCACGGTCTAAAGACCTTATCACCTAATCTAATGCTCGCTGACATAGTACAACAATTTTTTGCTAAAGACATTATCACCTAATCTAATGGTCGCTGACTTAGTACAACAATTTTTTGTCCTTTTGAAATTGGGTAATTATATGGTAATACATAGTAGCACTACCAAGTCTTTAAATCCTAAATAGTATACAGTAGACTACAGGTTTACGGCAGTTTGAATCATGTTGCACAAATGTCTAATCCATGACATCTTGAACGAAAGTCGGAGCGCCTAACCATCAGGATAATGGAGCTGGACCAGTACAACAAATTTAGTTTTGTTGTGTTTGGATTTTTCGATCACCTAATTTAACCGTTAGATTCCTAGAAAACTATTTAATCAGAGCAAAAGATCATAGTATTTAACACAAACCAGAAAGCATTGATCACATCGAAATAATTTTTTTTTTTACTTCAAACCTGAAGTTTTCCAAGATGCCATGTTCCGTTAACGCTAACAATTTCGAGCTTCTTATCATGCATCGATTGGGGGGCAAAATCATCGTAGTCATCTTCTTCGTTTTTCCACAAATCAACTCCTCCCATGTAGCTACCAATATTTGCAACAATAACTCCTTCCGTATCCTGAAAATGATCGGCTTATAAGCTTCATTTTCTTGTACAAATGATCAAAATGGTAAAAACTTACAGAAACAGACCTCAGGGATTTCTATTTCAGTATCATCTACTTCCACTCTAATTTGGAAAGGAAAGTCGACAAAAGTCTTATCCATTATGTTCTTCGCCCCTTCCCTAGCATATAACACTTTGTTCATGAACTGCAAGAAAAAGAAGCAGAGCTTTTGATACTGCAATTTGTTCTATTTTGCATTTCATATACAAAAGATAGAACTTCTAAGAAGGTTTACCAATGATATGAGTTTTGACCTGAACCTGACCTGAACCTGCCCTATTAATTTGGATATGGGTTTAGTTTTGACTACCTAAACCCATGCAGATCAGGTTATTATTAGAATCGGATATGGTTTCATTACTATATCCAGGTTTAGACCCAACACTATTATTAGTTATTAATTGTTTGTAGTAAAATCTTTATGTACTCTATTTGTAACATTGTGTTTATTTATTTGTAGACTTTATTTCAGTGCATTTTTGTTTGTGAATGTGGTTTCATCACTATACAGTTTGTAAACTTTATTTGCGTACCATTTTAGAAAAGATAGAAGTTTAAAGGATGATTTTAACATCAATATTACCCGACAGATCAAATATGGGTAATGGGTTTCAAATACCCCATATGCTTGTGACCATTATAGTAAATAGGATCGGATCCGGATTTTTAGCTACCTAAATCGAACCCAATCAGTTGACAGGCCTGCTTATAAGTAGTCTATTGATATCGTGAAAGTTGGAAAATGACCTGATTGTAAAACTTTTCAGGATTCTCTTCCCTCAAATTATGAATATCCAAAGCAACCTTAGCATCGCATCCAACCCCTACCAAAATACATAAGCTAATAACATTTTAACATGCAAATCCACAAAACATGCATGCCAAACTAAACATACCAAGATAATTGTTCATAAACTTAGGTGGTAGCAGAACCTCTCCTTGAGAACTTATAATATGTACTTTCCATCTATCGAGTATAGAGACCACAGCATGCTCTATGTTTTCAAGAAATGCTAATAAGCCACCATGCTTTTCTATAACACCGAGCCCACCTCCCCAGTTTAGAACTCGTGCAAGGTCATTCCCGGTGCCAGCTGGCAGTATGGCTACAGATGGTGGTGATTCGAAGTTCTGCTTATCTATTGCATTGAGGACCCAACCAACCGTTCCATCTCCACCGCATATTAAGATTCTGAAGCGAGGCGCCTTTTTGAACATGTTTAGTCCTACTTCTGGCCCTTGTTTGCTGCTCAACTCAAACACCTTGAAGAATATAAAATATTTGATTTGTTTGCTGCGTATGTACACACTCAAGTCTGCAGTATCATGCACAAATCGTGCGTGCAGTTTACAAATAGATTTTCAAATTAAGTAAATGGAGATAGCAAAAGATAAATACAGATCTGCTTTCCCTCCTTTGCTACACTACATTCTACAATTGATTCCTCCCGTTGTTTCCCCATCAGTTTTTGCACCTATTTTGGGCTGAACCAATTTTGCACTATGTTTTATTAGAAAGAACCGATTTCAGTTTTTCCCCCCATCAGTTTGCTATTATTTTAGTGAACTGAGAGAGAGAACTTTTAAGAAAAGAAAAAATAATTTGTATAGGTGGATTGGGTAAAAAAAAAGTTCGTATTTTACTAGGTAATATAACGAACGTGTAAAATAATGGGTTACAAAAAGATGTATTCTAAAAAAAACACCTCTAATATATTAGGTATTTTAATGTAATTTTTAATTAACTTTCAAATTATTGCACATGGACATAAGTTACATGAGTTGGATTATGTTTATTGCTCATCTTAAACACCATTGGTCTATGATGTACATAATTGTTCTTCGATAAATTTATGAAACAAATATTTCGTTAGCAAGTACTTGTCTCATCTTTCTCTCTAGCACGAATAGGTCCTCCATTAAACAAACTCTTGCATTCTTACCTGTGTTTGAGTCATTTTTGGACAGTTTAAATCAGATTGATACACTTCTAATACATGAATAGAGGCATTTAAGAGTTGCAAATGATTAAGAACAAGCAAATAACGAACACAAACCTGCACTGGATTTAGAAGGGTATGGAGCTGATGCCTCAGCGAATCTCCCCTCTGAGCACCACTTCTTTTATTAATGAAAACCAGCAAAGGCCTTGCATCATTTGGTAAATCCATCAACTCAAACCTACCTTCTTCTTGATATATGTAACTTTCTCCTGAATTAATTTTCACATCAGCGCAAGTTTTACCATCTTGATGTGCATCAGTCAGACCATTAATGTTAACTCTCTTATATTTCTTGCTCTTATTTCTGATACGATTACGAACTGTAGACGCAAACTCATTTGCACCATAAGTAAAAGAGCTCAAGAACCCGCCTTTTTCATTTTTCTTCAAGTCTTTAACAAACAATGGCGATAAGATAAGTCTTTTTAAAGGACCAAGGTCGCATATTTCACCCATTTCTTTAGTCATGTTAGCATGACAATTAAGATGCAGTAATCTTTGACACCACATACAACACCAAATTGGTGATCGCCCTAGAAAAGATCCACTACAAGTTTCTTCACAATAGAAACATATTAAGTTTTCTTCAGTTCTGTTCGAGATTTCAGTCCACCAAACAACCCATTGATGAATCACATGTTTGTAACCCGGTATTGAAACACACTTGCAATCTTTACGTGCATTAGGTGAGCATTTTAAGTGAGCAGCTATGCCACAAACATCGCATCTGTGAATGGAATTGTTTGAAGATATTACTTTTCCTAGAGGTTGAGATGGAGAAACTGATTCAAGACATACACAACAATGTAAACCTTTTGTACGTGAATTTGATTCCATTTTCCAAACATGGGGGTAAGCTGGAGATTTATGCTTCGATTTGGTACGTTTTTCTGAGCTAGCCATATTGAATTTAACCCAACTCAGGCTAATTTTATTCCATTGTGAGGCAGTGTAATATAGGGTGAATATTCCAACAAATATTGTCGTAAGAGAAGCAAGAATGAAGAGCCAGTAATCAGACACATCGGATGTGTTCATCGTTGTGGTATAATCCTCACCAAGAGCTTTGTCCATTCTCTGAAGATTTTATAGAATCATACAAACCTTTTGGCCAGGAAAAAAAAATTGGGAATAAACCATGAAAATCTGAAGATTATAGTAGTATGAGTTGAAAATCTGAAGATTACAGTGCAGTGGCCAAAATGCAAGAATGACGATGTGGTAAATTGCAAACACATTTAACAGTATTTGAATCTAGAACCAACTAGTAAGGTTGAAACCTTGACGATGATTGTGAATTATAAAAATCAATGCACCATGGTAAGTTTGTCTACAACAATGCTATAACAACCGGGTGAAGACCTGGTTATTTTATGCGGCTGACGTGGATTTTATGTCTCGCGCTAACTTGAAACACATTCTCTCTTCTTCATCTTTACAGATCGTTCTCTTCTACTTGCCTAATTCTTTGATCTTCTTCCTTCCTCCCCTCTTCAAACATTGATTTCTCATTTAAAGCCAATGAAGCATGTCTCCGCCCACTTTGGCTAACGGCGGACAATTCTTCTCCACTTCCTTTGCAATGAATTCAATTTTTTTATGAATCATCCCAGGTTGCAAGTTTTCCTAAATCTACAAATAGTAACATCATACATATCATTTTGTGCTCTTCAGTCTACCAATTTAATCAATCTATTTACGCTTTAGTAAAAAAAAAAAAAAAATACTTCGGTTTCATTATTCATAGGTATTTGTAATTAGACAATTATAATAATATTAAAAAAAAAAATCTCTGTTTTGAAATGATGACTGCATAATGACTACTGATTTGAGTAATGAGAAAGGATCAAAATAAATAAATAAACTCATTGAGTATGTTATGGAGTAAAACACAAATATTTGAATGTAGGAAATTCAAAAACAAATGTTCAGTGTTCCATTTTCATTTACCATATCAATATATGAATGACGGCTATCAATAAATTGTTCACTTTACCCACTATTCAATGCATCTTCAGTCTCATAATTGGATGACAAAGCATTAAATTTTGTTGCAGAGATAACAAATGGTGAAAATCATATTTTAATGGATCCAGTTTAAATAAGGAGGTATCTGAGAACTTGGTTGATGACTAGAAAGAAAACGAGAGAGCAATTATACTTGAAAAAGAAATTAGTACACCTAAAGTTGGTAAGACATTTGATACCGTTGAAGATTTAATATTTCAAAAGTTATGCCAAAAACAGGATTTCCGGCAAGAACAAGGTCAAGTAGAAGAGATGAAGATGAATGGTTAAGATATGTGACATTTGTATGTTGTTGATTAGGAAAGCCTAACTCTGCAACTGGAAATTCATTGATGCCTTAAGTGATAAATGGAATAGGGTGCAAGGTGAAACTCACTTCCAGTTTCGACCAAGATGGGACGTATTAATAGACCATGACCAAAGTCCTACAAAAGCTTGATTTTTTTTGATGTCATCAACAGATTGATGACAATGTGCAAAGAGAACTAGAAGTCTGTGATACTTCTGGAATTCAATCTAAGAAAAGTTTCAATGCATTAATAGTAGAGGCTGGTGGACATGATAGCATGTCATTCATAGAAAAGCACTGCATAAGGCGAGACAATTACGTCTTGGAGAAGGAGATACTGTTGCAATTCAAAAGTAATTTTTTACAGATGCAAGCTCAAAATTCAAACTTTTTCTTTACCATGGACTTAGGTTATGACGGACAACTAAAAAATGTTTTTTGGCAGATGAACGAAGTAGAGAGGCTTATAAAGAATATGGTGATGTAATAACTTTTGGTACAACATAATTTACAAACAAGTATGACATGTCATTTGCCCTTTTTGCTGGGGTCAACCATCATGGACGATCAGTTTGATGGGTGTTGTGTTGATTTCAGAGACAATCTACATTTTTATATGGCTTTTTAAAACATGGCTTGCATGGTAGCTACTGTTGCCCCTCAACGAATGGTAACCAACCAAGACTGAGCTATGAAAAGTGCTATAGAAAACGTTTTTTAATACCAAACACCAACTATGTTTATGGTAATGTTATGAATAAGTTGCCCAAAAATTTTCGAAGTCATGATATATATATAAGCGTTAATTAAATCTGATTTGCAAAAAACTGTAGATGATACACAAAATTCGATTGAGTTCGAAAAAAGTTGGAAAACAATGTTAAGCAAGTCTGAGTTATGTTTGAGTTGCATGACAACAGCTGATTGAGTGAATTATTTATGAAAAGACATCATCCGGTATCATGTTTTATGATATTAAATTTTTGGGTGGGGATGTCCACCACTCGAAGAAGTGAAACTATTAATGCTTTTTTCGATGGATATGTTAATGCTAAAACCACTTTGAAGCAGTTTTAGAGCAAGGTTTTAAATCTCGGATATCGGCTGCGTTTCGTCTCGGAAATTTTAGAGACTCAATCTCGTATAGGGGAGATCTCGAACGAGATGAGTCCATCTCGGGTGTACGTCTCGGAATTCCATATCGGGTCTTAAAGCTCATATCGGAACCATCATGGGGTACATTATATGTTAAAAATTGATATTGTTTCACAACAATTTTTCTGAATGGTGTTAAAAAAAAATTAAACTTGATTTGTAAAATCAAGTCATTATTATTAATCAGCTAAAGAACATTCGTATTCAAAAATCATAATATGCTTAAACTAATAGAATAGCACAATACAAATAAATTATAGTTCACAACTCATTATCAATGGACATGAATTATTGTTAGACATAAAACATAAATCCAAAACATTAAACAATAACCTAGAAGTAGAACATAAAACTCATATATGCATAAGGAACAAGCATGTAAAAAACGATGAACATAAAAATGCAAAAGATTGCAAAACATATACGAATATATGATATATGATATAGGCATATCTCATATAACATGCAAAATGTACACAAAACACTAAAGATTAAACATGATTTTTTTTTCCGCGTCTTCTATTCGCAAACAAAATACAAAAAAAGAGCTTAATGGTAAACCAAAATAAAACCAGGATTTTACCATTACGAGCATGCTATTACTAGCAAAAATAGTTATTAATATCTCGGGTGCGGGGTTTCAAAATTTTAGCCAAAAAAAGAAACAAAATACCAGTGATATTTTAACATCTTGTCTCGGCCAATATATTGGCCGATATTTTAATACCTCGGCCGATATATCCAAAACGAGATTTAGAGCGAGATTTGTTGTTTCGTTTCGGGGGGAGATCAAAAACGAGATATCGGCCGAGATTTCCGATATCTGAAGCAGTGTTTCAGAGCAATACAATCATGCATTGAAAGTAAAAATAGAAATAGAAAATGAGAGCCAAATAGATTTCAAGTCATTTTCACAAAGTACTCGATGTGTAACAACCTACAATATAGAGAAGCAATTTCAAAGTGTTTGCATCTTACGAAATTCATGGAATTTCAATTAGAGTCAGTGGCCAAGATGTATTGTGATCACCATTGTAAAAATCCCTCTAGGCCTCTGCCTAGGTCCCGTTGGGCGCTATACTAGGCTTACCGCCTAAGATTTGCCTAAACCCACCCAGGCAAGATTTACCGTCTCGTATAAGAATCAAAATATGCATTTAGGCACCGATTAGACATTATTTAAGGTTCAATGCCAAATATAAACATCAATTTGCTAATTGGTTTTGCCTCCTTGCCTACTCCCAAGCACATTCAAAATCTCAAATTCTAATTTATATCATTCAACACTAAACAATACACTAAAACTTTATCCAAAGTACATAAGTTATCAAAAATTCCTAATTTCGATCAGTTCTCTTTTAATCTCCACCTAAACGATTAATCCCTAATCTGTGCTAACCGTCTAGCATCCGCCTAGCGATTTTTACAACCATGATTGTGATATAGTTGAAAGTAGAGAGAGTTGAACAGGTGTAGAGTTTGACATATACGAAGATGTGGTTCTTGAAGATTATAGAAAATTAGTGTGATTTAAAGTTTTATGCAACATAGAAAATTGTGAAGTGAATTGTAGTTGTCACATGTGTGAGTTTTAGAGGTATACTTTGCAAGCACACACTTCTTGTGTTAATATAAAATAATATGAAGAATATTTCAAATAAGCATATTTTAGATGGATGAAAGATGTAGTGGGATCCCATACAAGGATCCGACTCGATCATAATGGTCTGCAAGTAAGTCCCAAACAATTGCGATATTAAAGGATGTGTGGTGAATTCAATAAAGTAGCAAACTTGGCAGCAGATGATGAAGATAGTTTTAATTGAATGATGGAGTGGATGGAAGATAACAAGAACGACTTGTATTAAAAGAAATATAATGCATCTGTCAAATGCACAAACGAGGTTGACACTAAGGAAAACAATAACGCGACCAATGAACCCTGAAGGTGCAAGATCCTAAGCAAATTAGAACAAAAGAACACACTCGCATAAATACATTCAAGTCCTGTGTGGAAAATTAATCAAAAAGGACAGTAAAAGGAGTTTGACAAGTAAGAATAGGCAGAGGAGAGCATGATTTTTAACATGTGAAATAGCATCATCAATGTTTTATTTCAATCCCTCTGAACCTCCTTTTCTTAAAATTCCACTCAGATGAAAAACTGTTTACCACTTCAATCTTATTTTGCGGGAACCTGCAATGTACATTGTCAAAACGGACAAAAATAAGTGATATCAACATTTCACCTTCTAATAAAATGAGTGAAAGTAGCAACAAGTTGCTTCTACAACTAGAGCTGCCATCAGCACTAGAGAGTTCATTCGGAACTGAACATTCGTTGCTACAAAACCCTTGCCTTCCACTGATGTATCAAATGGTACGTTTTCTAAACATGTCTACAAGTTTAAATTTTTCAGTTACACGTCAATGACATTTGTATGTTTATTACACACAACCATAAACATGATGTGAGGATGTGAAAAAAAACATACATCAACCTCATTTGAAGGTAAAACATGACTCAAAGAGCATATTTTTATTGCCTACCAAGTTTTTCAAATTTACTTTATTTTCTTGTCAGGAGACCCACAATTCCCTTAGCAGTGGTCAAGATGTAATCGACTCATCTATGTTTTTGCCTCCTTTTTCTTACAAAATGCACCTAACTCCTGCTGGTCTGCATGAAAACTTTTTGTACAGACGGTAATTTCTTTAATACCTAATTTATTGATTTTGATGATAACAATCTTAACCATGGTTCGAGAACTCGGTTTCGGTCTCCGTTTCGGCCATTTAAAATTTTGTAAGTCTCGATGATTTCGTAAATTTCGAAAGTTTCGGTTTTGTTACGGTTTCGGTCCAGATTTCGATTTTCAGTAGTTTGCTAATATACTTATACTAATTCACTATCCATTGAACCTACACTAATATACTTACACCAATATGCATTATACTAATTCACCGTCATTCACTGACCATTCATTGTTAGGTTGAACATAAGTTAAAACCCAAAATGAAAAGCCACATACTTACACTAATTGACTGACCATTTCTATTACATTTAAAGCCCAATAAAAGACAGCCCAAACCACAAGCTTCAAGATTAAAAGACTAAGGCAATTCACTACCCACACAAACAAACCAATTCACTAGTTCACTGTCCATTCACTGCCACACAACAAACTAGGGCAATTCAAACAAAAAAACACGCACATCTAAAAAAAAGCTTCACTATGTGTTCGACGACTTCGCCTACGCTGTTGTAGTTCGACGACTTCGCCTACGCTGCTGTAGTTCGACGACTTCGCCTACACTGCTATAAATCAATGATTGCCACCGCACAACATTCGCCGTCTCTACTATCGAAGAACTCCATGCTGCTCCTGTCGAAGGTGCTGCTGTATTTTTTTTTCTTTTCTGATTTCTTACAATGATTTCGATTTTAGGGTTTGAATATGCCTTTTTTTAAAGATAATTGACGAAACCGATTTTGAACCCTAATTTCGTCTCGCTTAGGAACGAAACTGGTACGGTACCTCCGAAATTGCAAGGTACCAGCCGATACCTTAAACCATGACCTTCACAACAGTATAAAAACTCAAAAAATGGACATATAAACTCATGAGTATAAAGATCAAGATATGAAGATCTCAAGACTATGCTATAGTATATAAAGTCATAGAATATTGTTAAAGTCTCCTAAGCAATCTTTGATCTCTATCTTCTCATTTTCATATTCTTTATGTTTAAAACGGTATATTTCTAAGATATATTCAAAAATATCTTATAAATTTTTTTAATGTTTAAAATGTTTATAAACTATGTTTAAATTATTTTATAAAGTATCAAAATATTTTACAAAACATAAGATTTTCAAAACATTTTAAAATAAACAATTTTTCAAAATACACTAGCCTATGTCAACGTATAGGCAGATGATATATCGACATACATACAACAATTTTCAAATTCAAATTTTGAAATGAAGTGTCTATTTATCGTAACTCGTCACGAATGGATATGTATGTTTATTCTCTATATATATGTGGTTTCAAACTTTCTTATTATCTTCTCTTCTTATTCTGTCAAAATTTCAAGTGAAAATTTATTCAAAACTTCTCAAATTCAAATCAAAATCAATTCAATCTTCATTGTATTGCTTCTCTACTATTTACTTTCTGATTTCAATCATCTATCTCTATTGCAATCAAAAACCAAGGTGCTCCAAGAGGCTATAGGATTCATTGTAACCAAAAATTAAGAAATTGTCTTTAGAAAAACCATCAATCTCTAGTTGTACTTGTTTGAGTGTGATTGTAGTCCGTTCAAATCAATTGGGTGTGCTGGATAGCCCTAAAATCCAAGTGAGTGAGCTTGTAGCTCGTCCAAATAAAGTAGGTGTGCTTGATAGTCCGAAAACTCAGAAGAGCGTTTTCGTAGCCTTGAAATTGAGATTGTAATGGGTTTGCATTCTGCCTATTTAAAGATTGACATTTAAAAAGAAATTTGTTCAAGAAAGCAATTGTACATAACTGGATGTAGGGTAACTCCGAACCGGTATAAAACCTCTGATGTGATCTCTCTAATTCTCTACTTTTTATTTTACTGTATTTATATTTATCTGTGCTTGCATCTGTGATCGTTCATTCTGTGATAATTTTTAAAGAATTTAAAAAAAAATCATAAGAATTAGAAAACACTATTCATCCCCCTCAAGTGTTTAATTAGCCTTAAGATGCATAATTCCACAACCCACAAATTTCATTTGTGTCTTTTTTTTCTTTGGAACTCTCTTGTTGAAAGCTTTTTTACATATAGGCATGCTATGGACCAAACGAACATGAAAAAGAAGGCAACATCCACATAGGAACCATTCCTTCGTATCAATCACGTACATGCATGCAAGCATGCATGCATGCATACATATGTGCATACATATTTCAAGTTGAAATGGATCTTTAGAAGCTATTTTAACAATGCAATATGTCTTTGAAGAACCGTTTTAACAGTTTTATGCAATAAAATAGTTGTACGGGGAAACCAATTATCACTTATGCTTTAAAGTTGTTTGTTAATTTAGTCTCACAATTTCATGCCAATTTAGTGGGATTTTATTTTTATTAATAATTAAAATGGAAACACAATCTTTTGGTTCAACTACGACGTTCCAAAAATACCATTATATGCAAAACAAGAAGTCAGTAGTTCAAATCTCACAAAGACAAATATTAACAACTATTTTCAAATGAAATTTTTGTAATGTAAATAAGGTTACAAATTCAAAACCTGTTCCAACAAAAAAATTACAATTTTTTCCTTACATTGTTGAATTCATTTTTATCAAAATTAAATAGAAATTTTATAATTTTATAAGAATCTTTTACATGCACGTGCGTTGCGTGTGCCATAAAATCTCGTGACAATAATTATGTTGCACTTGGTTTCTGGTTTTCTGTAACACTATTGGTTTGCTTACTGATTTTAGGTAATTATACGTTTGTGTTAACATGGTCCCTTACTACATTTGTCTGAATTTTGGTTTGCTTAACGCATTTGTCAGGCTACTGGATAATGAGTTTAATAATGCTTTCATTGTAAGCACGTACATTCATTTTTGTTATTTTGTACCTTCTCGTCCTTGTTTGAGTATGGTGAGATAATTGAGCACCGTCAAAATAATGTTTCATCGTTGGTACTAAATAAACAACTTGCTAGAACAGAATCCAGAATATGTTGCATTCTGCTAGTCATATGTCCAATTGTCTTTGCAATATTAGATAACGCCTGTACGGTTTATGTTTATATTTCATAATGGTAGACTGTTTAAGATCCGTAAATTTATGAAGCAAATATAAAACTGAAACAAGCCTGTACAAAAGCAAAAAAAAAAAAATCATTTACACTGTAGATTTAATTTTCAACTTATGGTAGCATGAATTAGAAATAAGTCCGCTGAAGCTACTGTAAAAACCCATTGCAGTTATGATTAGTAGAAGTAGATTTGCGTTCTTGTCAATTGTCCAGTGTGTGATCATGGAGAGCAAATTATTTTTAAATGTGTAATTTGCTTAGAAAAACTGGTATGTAAAGCTGAGAGTTTGAGAATAGAACAGTGGCTTTTGAAGAAGAAATGGAGCACGCATATCATCTGGAGGGAGAAAATTAATTGGTGTTAGGAATTGAGTTGATGTTTTGATGACAACAACCTTATATAGTTATTATACTTTACTTTATAAAATATATACTAACATTTCCATATAGATATATATATGTATGTATGTATGTATGTATATAGAAAGTATATACAGGTATCATCGAAGACTGATCAGTATAAAGACTCAAGCATCAAGATGAAGATTAGAGATTCAAGATTCAAGACTCTAGAGAATCAAGATTTCAAGAACTCAAGATAAGTGTCTAGTATTTTGTTAAAACTTCATAATAGCACTCTCATCTTTCTTTCAATTTTCTTTTGGGATGGAACCCAATTTATATCAAACCCAGTGGCTTACAAACCCACGACAAGTAGCTTACAAACCTACGACAAGTGGCTTACAAACCCACGAAAATCAAAATCATTTAAACTACATTGTACAAGTTCTCGAGTCCTATGGAGGAGCTCTGTAGGAAAGTTCTTGCAATTTCAGTTTGAATAGATTTTTCAAAATATTTTTAAATCTGTTTTCAAAATGTTTTAGCTTTCAAAATCATGTTTTCAAAAATATTTTCAAACTTTGTTTTAGCCTTGAAATATTCCTCTATTCTGATTTTAAAAAAACTTCTATTTTTAAAACATCAAAACTTATTCTGATTTTAAATATTACTTATATAATTGACGGTCTATATCAATTATATACATATATTTAAAATAATGTTTTATATTCATTCTCTATCTCAAAATATTGTTTAAACACTTTACTTTGCTTCAGAGAAGTTTCAACTTGTTTTAAATTCAATTGTCTTTACAAAACATCTTTATAATTTTGAACTAAGGGATGTCGACATGGTGACACCCCGTGTCGACATGGTGACAGTTGGATTCAAAATTCAATTTTCAAAAGAAGTGTTCATTCGTTCAAAAAACCTTTCATCAATGGTTATGATTGTTGTGCATCTATATAAATGCTTCCAAAACGAATTTTTTTAATAACTACTTTCTTATTTTCTTCACTCTTTCTTCTCCACCATTCAATATCCATAAAACTTTATATTTTCAAGATCGTGCCATCATTCTGCCAAATTCTCAATATGAAATCATTTAGATACTCTCTCTATTTGATTCTCCATCATTCTACTAAAAGATCAAAGTGCTATTCAGAGTTATAGGATTAATTTGTATTTAAAAAGTCTATAGAGTCTATCCATTCAAAATGATTGTTATTAAGAAGTATTAGGGTGATCTTGTGTCCCGTAAATCAAGAGAGTTTACCCCAGACTCGGAGATAGGAGGGTTCCTCAAGACCTTAGAAATTGAGGGTTGTAATTTGGATATCGGCTTATAAAAATCTGTACAAGGATATTGCTTTGGTGTAGGACTGGATGTAGGAGCATTCCGAACCAGTATAAAATCCGGTGTGTTCTTTCCTTTTACTTGCTTTACTTTACTATTTGCATTTGTTATATGTTCTGTGATCATTCTGTGTTAGAATTCTGTTTAAATTTGTGTTGAAAGTTTTAATTTAGTCATATAGTTCATATATTCTTTAAAACACTATTCACACCCCTAGTGTTATTTCTGCCTTAAGATCCTTAATCCGCATCCCCAACAATGGGTATCGGAGCGTTGGTTTTCATCATTTTCATAATCTGAAATTTTGAAAAGTTTTAATGGCACAACACACTAATAATATCACTCCTGTCATCACTACTTCTGTCAACACAAGTACTAACACTAGTTCATTTGTAGAAGGTCAGTCTATTGTCAGACCACCACTTTTTAATGGCAGTAATTATGCATATTGGACATGTAGGATGAAAATTTATTTACAATCCATAAGTTTAGATACTTGGAATATGACACAAACTGAATATGTTGAACCAACTACTAATTTTGCCCAGTGGACTACTGAGCAAAAGACGGTTGCACAAAACAATTCTAAGGTTATGAATATACTATTTTGTTCACTAGATAGGAATGAGTTTAATAGAGTCTCTGTTTGTAAGTCTGCATTTGAAATCTGAAAAACTTTGCAAGTAACTCATGAAGGAACAAGCAAAATTAAACAGACTAAAATTTCCATATTAACTAACCAGTTTCAATTGTTTAAAATGCATGAAAATGAGTTCATTTCCGACATGTATTGTCGATTTCAAGATATTGTACATTCATTGATTGCTTTAGGAAAGGGTTTCTCAGAAGAAAATCAAGTCAAAAAGATACTCAATTCACTCACTTCAGAATGGGATCAAAAGACACTTACTATTGAAGAGGCAAATGATGTTAGTCAAATGAAGATCGAAGAGTTAATTGGTAATCTAATGTCTTATGAAGTTCAACTACAAGAGAGAAAAGAATCTAAGGCAACGGAAAAGAAATCGATCGCATTCAAAGCAACAACTGGAGATTCAGAACAAGATAGTGATGAAGAAATTGCTTTCATGACCAGAAATTTCAGAAAGTTTCTGAAGTATAGAAAGATGAATAACTTTAAAAGAAATGATCAAAGGAATTCCAGAAATACTTCGGAGAACAACAACAACAACAATAATGGTGATAGATGCTACAACTGCAACAAAACAGGGAACTACAAGATAGATTATCCATATCCAGACAAACAGACATTTCAACCAAACAACGAGCAACTAAGGAAAAGAAAGAAGGCATATGCAGCAACTCTTGACGATTCAGATTCATCCAGTGGTGATGAGAAGAAAACTGATAATTCAAATCCGTGCTTCACTGCTATTCTTGAATCGGAAGACGATCGGAGTTTGGATCTAAAAATAGGTACACATTTATTTTAATTTTATTGGATGCTTGTTTGTTTTGATTTTGTTTGCAATTCCTTGAATTTTTAAATTCAAAATCACCCTTTGAAATTTGAATTTTTAAATTCAAAATAATATTATTTTAATAATATTTTAAATATTAAAATATTTTAATATTATTATATTTAATATTATTACTGGAATTATATATAGATATAGAATATATATTAGTTTTCTTAAGATTTTAGGAATTTCTTAGATTTTAGGAATAGACACCCTTTTTCAAATTCAACAGGCACATGTCGACATGCCAGGATACCCCATGTCGACATGTCTCTCAGAAATTTGATTTCAAAATTTGAATTCAAACTTTTAAATTTCCCTCCACCTTTTCACTTACTTCAAAAATAGATGATCAAAGAGCAAGAGAAACACTTCGACGCACTTCGTTGGATGATCTCAAGCCTTAGCAAAGACGAACCCGAAGCAAATCCACCGGTCACTCTCGACAAAGATAATTGGGATGTTATCAAAACTGATCCTATCTTTGAAGAAGATGGATGGGTGGAAGTCCCAAGGAATGTCTGATCATTATGTATGTTTGTTTGTTTGATTTGATTTAGATTTGATTAGGATTTGATTGAATTATTTACTTAAGTTTGATTTGGATTTGGTTTGTATATAACTTCATATACTATACATGATTGGTTTGCTGTGTATGATATTGATTTGATTGTCAAGTTACACACATATATATATATATATGCTAACACACTTGATCACTTACACATTTACTTTACACTTTTATTCTATATATACTTGATTATCTTAGAACAGGTAAATCTTTTATTCTTTTTGTTGATGACAAAGGGGAAGAAAGTTATAAAAATATATGTGCTTGGTGTAAGAGGGAGTCATGGAGTAAGGGGGAGTTGTAGTTTTAAGAAGAAGTCACGGAGTAGGGAGGAGTTATGGGGAGTTATGGTATGGTAAGAATATTTTATAAATAAAGGTTGTCATCATCAAGAAGGGGGAGATTGTTAGGAATTGAGTTGATGATGTTTTGATGACAACAACCTTATATAGTTATTATACTTTACTTTATAAAATATATACTAACATTTCCATATAGATATATATATATATATATGTATGTATATAGGAAGTATATACAGGTATCATTGAAGACTGATCAGTATAAAGACTCAAGCATCAAGATGAAGATTAGAGATTCAAGATTCAAGACTCTAGAGAATCAAGATTTCAAGAACTCAAAATAAGTGTCTAGTATTTTGTTAAAACTTCATAATAGCACTCTCATCTTTCTTCCAATTTTCTTTTGAGATGGAACCCAATTTCTATCGTAACCAGTGGCTTACAAACCCACGACAAGTAGCTTACAAACCTACGACAAGTGGCTTACAAACCCACGAAAATCAAAATCATTTAAACTACATTGTACAAGTTCTCGAGTCCTATGGAGGAGCTCTGTAGGAAGGTTCTTGCAATTTCAGTTTGAATAGATTTTTCAAAATGTTTTTAAATCTGTTTTCAAAATGTTTTAGCTTTCAAAATCATGTTTTCAAAAAAAAATTCAAACTTTGTTTTAGCCTTGAAATATTCCTCTATTCTGATTTTAAAAAAACTTCTATTTTTAAAACATCAAAACTTATTCTGATTTTAAATATTACTTATATAATTGACGGTCTATATCAATTATATACATATATTTAAAATAATGTTTTATATTCATTCTCTATCTCAAAATATTGTTTAAACACTTTACTTTGCTTCAGAGAAGTTTTAACTTGTTTTAAATTCAATTGTCTTTACAAAACAACATCTCTATAATTTTGAACAGAGAGATGTCGACATATGAGGATACCCCACGTCGACATGGTGACAGTTGGATTCAAAATTCAATTTTCAAAAGAAGTGTCCATTCGTTCAAAAAACCTTTCACCAATGGTTATGACCGTTGTGCATCTATATAAATGCTTCCAAAACGAATTTTTTTAATAACTACTTTCTTATTTTCTTCACTCTTTCTTCTCCACCATTCCATATCCATAAAACTTTATACTTTCAAGATCGTGCCATCATTCTGCCAAATTCTCAATAGGAAATCATTTAGATACTCTCTCTATTTGATTCTCCATCATTCTACTAAAAGATCAAAGTGCTATTCAGAGTTATAGGATTAATTTGTATTCAAAAGTCTATATAGTCTATCCATTCAAAATGATTGTTATTAAGAAGTGTTAGGGTGATCTTGTGTCCCGTAAATCAAGAGAGTTTACCCCAGACTCGAAGATAGGAGGGTTCCTCAAGACCTTAGAAATTGAGGGTTGTAATTTGGATATTGGCTTATAAAAATCTGTACAAGGATATTGCCTTGGTGTAGGACTGGATGTAGGAGGATTCCGAACCAGTATAAAATCCGGTGTGTTCTTTCTTTTTACTTGCTTTACTTTACTATTTGCATTTGTTATATGTTCTGTGATCATTCTGTGTTAGAATTCTGTTTAGATTTGTGTTGAAAGTTTTAATTTAGTCATATAGTTCATATATTCTTTAAAACACTATTCACCCCCCTCCCCCTCTAGTGTTATTTTTGCCTTAAGATCCTTAATCCGCATCTTCAACAATTGGCGTGTGCAAAACACTACTAATCCACATCAGCCGCATAAAATAACCAGGTCACCACCCATTTTCTGTATATTCGGTCCTAAAAAAAAGTGTTTGAAATATGAAGGATTGTCTTTGAACAAAATATTTAAGTGTATCATTGACACCAAATAATTTTTTTTTCTTTAAAAAAATATGTTTATGAACTATTACTGCAGTTTCAACTTATAAATATTTTTGTGTGTTTCTTAAACTACTATCTGTTGAGTGCTGATTATGACTAAAGTAACAACTTCTAACAAAAGTATCTTGTTCCTAATTTTAAAATAAGTAGTTGGCAAACATGTTTTAAGTTGCATTGGACACAAGGCTGTTCAAACCCCATATTTAAAACATTGATGTAAACATTGTCTCATGAATACCTTTTCACTGATTCATTAGTACTCATTTTAAATTTTAGCATGCACTAAAACACCACCCTTAGCTCAATAGGACTGTTCGACTTATTTTTCAAAAAGGTGATTATTAAAAGGCTTTATATGTTAAAAAAAAAATTTACAAGCTATAAACACAATAGATTATTTGAACTTATCACTTCATAGTGGACTTGCTCATGAAATGGAGCTTATCAAGGCCATATGCACAGATACATGGGTGAGATCTTATAAACATCCTAGAAAATGCATAATATTTTTATCTATTTGAGCACTAAAAATTTGCTGTCTAATCTAACCTAAGGTCAATCAACTTGGTTTATGATTCTTGTCCATCACTAAATCCAATTCCATAGCATCAGTTTCAGCCATATTTTCTTATGCTTGGAAGGTAAAAAAAAACCCACTATGCACTTTACATTTCCGTGGCTCATGACATGATAAGGAGACTACTAAAGAAACCTACAAACTGGATGAGGGGAGTTGCAATTTGTGTTGTATAAAAAAGCTTGACAAAGGGAACTTTAGCATAGTTTCTTCAATATGACATTTTGCCTCTTCTTAGTGCATACCCCATGTCAAATTTATGAATCCCTCTGGTACTGACCCATGGTAAACAAGTTCTAGTTCAATGAAGAATTTGATTGAGAAATTAATAGGGGCATAGTTTATAATTTAGAATTCACTAAGAGTGCAGAGTGCACTGGACTTTTTTGCAACTTCGCACGAAGTGTTTAGTGAACAACGTAGAGATTAGGAAAAGGAAGAAAATCATTACATGCCAAAAACATTTATCCGTATTTTTCAGGCTATATAGATCAATATAATTGACTACTGCCGCTATTATATTTTAACTGGATAAACAAATTTTTGTTCATCGTATACGATAAGTAATAATATACAGCTAATTAACTAACGAGAGAAAGAGTGTGAGACAAATCCATACCAATTGACCATCGATGGAAGGATCAATCTGAAAGTTTTATCGGAGGCGGAGAGAAGGGGGAAAATGTACCTTCGTCTCGAAAATGATCATCCAATATCTCTGCGACACTATTCAGAGGGTAATGGAAAGAAGGATGTGCTAATCGTCTGAGGCAAGTCATTGATTACTTGGTACTTGGTAGGAGAATTACGAATCTTCTAGAAATTCTCAGAAATATATACGAGGATCTGTCGATTGATTATTATTGCACGTGAGGTGTCACGCGACTCGTGGTAATTATAGCGCGGTGCATCCTTTAATATAAAAAAAACACAAATAAAACAAAAAATCAATTTCTAATCCATCAGTCAGTTCATCAGTCAGCAATGTATCATCCATACAAAAAACACTCCGCTTCCCTGCCGCTTTCACCATCGACGCTTCACTCGTTCTCCATCGCTTATCTGTCAACCACACTTCACTCTCGACTCTCTCCTCCTTCATCACAAAATCCTAATTTAATCAATAGAGAAGAATGATGGCATGAAAGAAAGCTGAAGTGAAATATCAAATTTGTTCTAATTTTGATCATTAATGTTGTAGTTTCAATCATGGTGAAATAATTTTATTTTATTTTAAGTTTCTTTGAATGCTTTTGAGAGGAAAAAACTGGTTGAAAATGTCAACATTTGTGCGATGTTAACGACAGTGTTGATGTAAGTATGAATATAACTAAATTCTATTCAAACAGAGGAATTTACTGAGTAGCCCCTCTATATTTTGTATTATTTCAAATTTACCCTCGAACGGAAAAATTCACGCACACAATCTACTCACACGCACAAAAAAATTCAAAACTCTAGCTCCCTTGCACACTCAGTCACAAAACCCTGTTTTCACCCTTCTGTGATTATATTTTTTTAAAATAAAATAATTACATTAAAAATTACGAATTATCTCTTGTGATTGTGTTAGCATTTCGTTTTCCTCGTCAAAATCCATCAAGTTGAACGAAATATTTGAAATTTAGCTTGACCATTTTAAAAACTAAGGCCAGAGGAACGAGCTGATTGAAACTGGTGAGAAAGAACACAAGAAAACTGTACTTTTTGAATAGAAGGACGGTAAGGGTGTTTTGGCCTTTAAACTTTAAGTTTTTAACGGAGCTACTAAGTAAATTCCAGTATTTGAATAGAATTTGCCATGAAAATATGATATGTTTGTAGATATTACATTTTTGTTTACAATTTCTTGATAAAATGTTTTGTAGGTGATGAATAACGAGCTACATAGTGAAAGTATGCTTGAAATGATTAATAATATGGCGGTTGAGGATCAAATAAATCTTCAAAATTATGAATCAAGTTTCGTGGGTGTTGAAGTTGATGAAACAAATAGTTTCGTAATGGATAAAGTAAGTGTTTTTTTATTAAATATTTGAATAGTGAAAAAAAAACGAATTGCATTGATTTTAAACATTTATAGTTTATTAGTGTAATTTTAGGTTTATGATTCTCGTAATGCGTTAATTCATTGGTTAAAGCGCAAGCAAAAAGTTTGAACATCATTGCGGTAATAATCAAACCAATATTGGGTTCCAAAAAAAAAACAAGACCGCACATGTGTTGTGAAAGAGATGGAACATATCAAAGTCATTACTCTAAAATTGAAGAAAAAGGTCATAACATAAAGCGCCATCCACATAGTGCTACTAGGAAGTGCAATTGTCCATCTTTGATTAAAGGTTCGTGTATTATGGAAGACAAATGGAAAGTGGAATAGGAAATGGCAAATATAACCATGAGCTTCCACACACATTAGTAGGTCATCCATATGCCGCAAGATTATTAGACGAGGAGAAAAAAAAATTAACCGGTATGACACTTCGAGGGTGCAACTGTAACAACCCGCATTTTTAACAATAGGATATTTAGATAATTAATTTAAATATTGACTTCTTTATTTATTGAAGGTTCAAAAATCTGACATTTCGCATATCGTTGAATTAGAACACTTGCCTTGCGATCGAATCGACATTGCGAATCAATATATGTATAAATATCGTTATATTTGGAGTCACGGTAATTTCACGATTTGTATACGTGTTTTATAAAAATACGTGCACAGTAGAGTTCGGTGGGATCTCGAGTAACGGTCTATGATTTTGGGATGAGGACTTCATTACGAGACGTACGGTTGAGGAATTTTGGAATCGGGTCATCCGTCGATAAAAACGACATTGACATGTGTGAAATTATCATCCTGGACGCTGTCTCAGATTATAATAAAATTTATACCATTTGGACAAAAATGAGGTGGTATGCGCGAACGAGTTTCGTGGCGATTTGATATGCTATATAATCATACGAGCTCGAAACGCGTGGCGATTTATTTAAAGAATTAATAATACACACCCTCCACCCCCTACAGCTCTCTCTCCTCTGTAATATACGCCCCTCCTCCACAGTAAACCCAAAGTAGCTGCTCCTCCTCCTTCAATTATACTAAGAGCTTCGGTCCACGAAAATCGACAAGACTGGCTCCGTTCGACTCATAGCGAGATGGGGATCTCATCCATGCCAACATTGAAGAGTGCAGTGGTGATTGGGGTACTCGACATTTTCTTGCCGACAACTAGGGTTCGACTTAGATGACGTTCGAAGGGGAATTAGGCGGAGTAGACTACACCATTGCATTTCTCATGTCGTGGTGCACCTTCCTACATCAATCGATTGGGGTCCGATCTTCACTGTGGGGTTGTGATATTTTGGAAGCGGTGGGCAGGCCGAAGTCATGTTTCATAGGGAGGAGTCGGAGTTGACAAGATTGGGTTCATAACGAAGAGGATGTGCAGTGTTGTGCGATGGAGGTTAAGGTTCGTCGATTAGTGGTCTATGGAGTGAGAATCTAACACGAGAGCATATGGCCTTGATGAGTTCTCTTGTGCGTGCACGTTTTTGGTGCGTACACGTTTTTAGAGTGTGTAGGCATTGGGAATAAGGTTTAAGGTATAAGACCTATTTAATTAAGTTGATTAAGTTAATTAGTCAATATTTATAATTCATATTCTTGTAAAATTCGTATCTCCCGCATGCGAGGCCCAATCGATACACGACCTTCGCTATTGTACTCATAATGATATTATCTATGACGTAGTATTGGCTTGGACTATATTTGGACAATTCTGAATTTACAGTTCTTCTAAGCAGAATTATAGCTCTAAACTTATATTTCAGTGTGAATCCCTATATGTTGAAAAATATTACCTAGATTATATAGAATAATGTACCGTTTGATTTGATTGATTTGAGTAGATATTCAAGATAATTAATTAAGATTGCATATATATAAATATTATGTTCTATGTTCATATTTAGATATTCGGGATAATTAATTAAGATCGCAAATATATAAATAGTATGTTCTATTCATATTGAATAGAGTTAGATGGAGCTGATACGTAGTTATAAATTAATTAATCTCTAGTATTGTAATTGTGTTAGCGATAGATATATTATTATCTATTTTATCATAGATATTCTGGATGATTCTTAAGATCCCGTATAAATAAATATTGTGTTCCACTCGAATTGAATAGAGTTAGATGAAGCTGATATCAATTTATAATGTAGTTATAAATTAATTAAACTCTAGTTTGTTATTATATTAGTGATAGAGATACTATTATATATCTTATTACTAATCGGATGTGAAAGTAAAGCAATGCTGAAGTGATCGGTAATGATCAATAAGGCGTTTGGGCAAGCGATCGAGGAATCGACCGAGACAAGGAATGCAGGGCACAGACTATTCCTATATGAGAATAGTTGGAGATCAAGATAGCGATCAAGAGCCAATGGAATACAAGATTGGGATGATGATCGGTTTCACGATCATGTACGACGAGCATGTACGATAGGAAGAGCGCATAAAGGCAAAGAGTTAATTCTAGACTCGGGAAAATTCGCGATTTATTATTGGACCATAAGAAACGGTTAGCGATATATGTGTATAAATAAATTATATACATAAGCTATATAATATTTTGAGGCCTTATTGATAGCTAAACTTAATTTGAATAGAAAAATCAATGATAGGCAAATTAACGAGGGTTTCTTTCTCAGTTCGGGGCATGGGTTGGCGTAATGCTTTGGCTTGACTTCTGGAAGACTTTTGGCTACTCAAGAATGCTGATGTAATGAAAAGTAATGCATATGCGATCAATAATGATTAGATATGGTATCGCTACCGTGGTTGGTTTCTCGGTCACATCTAGTGAGCGTGTACGATTAAGTGGAGTTAGTCGGTGTCTCTTGGCTTTGACCTTGGGAAACGTATGTTTTAATGAATGGTATTGGTCTTATATTAGTAACCATATGTATTGATAGGGTTTTGGTAAAAGGAATAGTTTTGAGGTCCGAATCTAGGTTTTGAGGTTCGGGTTTCGAAGAGGATGTTCGGGCTCGAAGAGCTTCTGGTTTCGTTTGGTATCATAAGATAACTTGAATCTTGATTGTCTATCCATGGAAATCGAATGATATAGGTTTCGTAAAAGGAATCAATTGTACCATTAGGGCAAATGACCTGCAGACGTGGTTCCAAAATAGGCATAGAGAGAGATTGGAATACCAATCTAGAGTAGGCCACGTACTATTCCATAGTATGATTATGTGATGCAACAAGACACACAGACCAACTTTTTTTGAAGTGTTGGTTTTCAAAAGAGTCCATAATATAGTTGTGGCTCTCAATAGGTCTCTTTGGCAGCTACTGGAAATTTGACATGACCTGTATATGTGGTTTCGAAGCGGGGCAGAGAGAGATTGGGATGCCCATCTAGATTTAGTCATATATGTTGAATATGCGAGTATATGATTTTTTGTTTGATGATAATAAACATATATATATATATATATATAAATGTATTTGTTAATGTACTATTTTATTTTTCACGTAATTAATAAATATTTGCTGAATAAAATAAATAAGACAGAGTTTAAATTCAAATAAATATTTATTACAATTTTTTAATAGTACAAATTTGAGCTCTCACTGTATATATACAATTTTGATTACATTACAATTATCATTTACATCAGCACCTCGCTACATGTCACTCATTCACTCAAAATTGATCTTTAACTTCATTCCAGATTGAATCTAGCACCCGAGCTATCTGTAAAAATACACACTGTCTTAGTAAAATTGAAAAGAAAATATTTTGCAGTATAAAATAAATTGTATATTTTGAAAATATTATTTGCCTCAGTTGTTTGGGTTGTTCGTCATCATTTAAATTTGAATTCAACATACACGAACAGCTTGTGACATGCACAGTGTACCACTGTACATACCACAAGGCCATGCACACCGATATACACTTGATAAATCTGCAGGGACAGGTGAGCACAAGGTCAAACCCAAATCAAAAGCCGGATTCAACTCAAGTGCACTACAATACATCATAAAACTGTCGAGCATAAGAATTCAAATGCAACCAGGTGAAGACTCAAGTGAAATATTGCACGTAACAAACCATAATGCAACTCATCTCAAATACAACCAGACAGTGCACAATGCAACCTAAATCAGACTACAAAGAGACGAGGCTGTTTACATTTCAACCTGGAAATTATGAATTGTGTAAAGCTTATGAGTCAGAGCAGAGAAGCCGAAGTCACAACATCAAAGACCAGACCCCAAGTACATGAAGCAATGAACTACATATATATGTAGTATGACCAAACTTAATTACATAAAAAAAATTGGCACCAACAACCCTGAGAATGCAAAACAATGTTACCAGTGAAACAAAATAAACACAATATCAAAACAACACTACAGCTATCAATTTAACATAGTCAATGGTTCAAATGGTCAGACTCTACATATGCATAACAATAAAATGAATCAAAGGACTAGAGCACTTAAAGAAGGCCACACAAGCAATCAGACTTCATGATGCAGTAAGACGGTGCAATGCAGACTACAACAACTTAACCAAACTCAACAGTGTCAATCAGTCCAAAATGAAACAGCAAGAGTGATTCAAAGAACAACAACCAACAAAAGAAGTACAATGACAATATGGAGTGTCATATGCAAATACACATGTACAGCTTTAAATGAAACAGACCAGTGAACTAGTGAAGGCATGGAGACAACATGGTGATAAACTGCATACAAGCATCAAGCTAAAAATACAACCGAGCAATTAACAGTTTTTACCAAATTCGAAGTCAGGTGACAATGAACAAGTCAGAGTCAAGCCAGAAATTCACATAGCAGTATCAAGTGGCCGATGTCAACAGAGTAAAGTTAGGAAGGTCAGCAGCAGGTTTTACATTTCAATTCAAAGTGGTCGAAGTCAAAGGCCAGCACATCTTGGAAGTCAGAAATTATCACATAAACAAAGTCAACGCTGAAGACAAAAAGGAACCAAATCAAACAAGCCGTGGTGGCCAAGAAATCAATCGAAGCCGTGGGAATCAAGTAACACAAAATATACGATTTTGAACAAGTCCAAAGAAATCACCAACATTCAAGCTAAATCGAACGGCAGAGCTTAAAATTATCAAATGAATTCGTATAAAATAGACGAACGAAATTTAGGGAAATAAACCCTATTTAAACCCATAATCATCATTGGCTTAAGGGCATTCGAGTTCAAGCAACAAAGAATAATCATTCAACTCGAATCAAGATCGAGTTCAAGCATATCAACCAGAAAATCAAAAGGAATAATATACCAGTAAAATCGAACTCGATCGAAGCAGCCGAAGCAAGCTACAAGGAGACGGTCGATCGACAGAGCAAGGAAAGTGAAATCACATATTCGATCAATCAACTAAAGTCGGCAGCTTCAACAAAGCAAAACCCTAAATATGGAAAAGGAACGAATGAAGACAAAGCAACCATTACTCACAAAGAAGTCGGGCCTAAGGATTAGAAGAAAAGGGGATAAATTACTTATCTCAATATTTTTATTTGGGCCGACTTTTATTATTCCGGGCTTTGGTTAAAAAATTAGCGTTTTATATTTTTTAAATTGTTTTTATTTGCAATTTACTTTTAAACTTTTGTAATTTCTAGTCGTGTGACTAGGGGACGATCTACGGTGGTGTAATTCGAGAATTCGCAACTCATCGGTTGAGTTGTGACAGGGTTTTGAGTGTACAATTAGGTTAGTCGATAGCAGGTGTCACGAGTTTACGTGTGTAAGCTCCGACTACTTAATTTCTAGTAGAGACCTTGGGGGCATCACGTAGGCAAGGTTTTGCCAAAGCTGGGTTAATCTGTGTGTTCTATTTCTGCATTTATTATTCTGCTATTATCTGTGCTGCTATTATTCTGATATATCTGTGTTGAAAATATTTTGTAAACTTCAGCAATAATTTTTATAATTAATAGTATCACCTTATTCATCCCCCCAGGGTGAAATCTATCCTACAATATATTGTGTTGTTGCATGATTGGGTGTTTCGACAGGACTTACATGCCAACTTCTTGAGGTATTGGTTCAGGGGAGTCCACATGATAGTTGTGACTCTCGATAGGTCCCTTTGGCAGCTAATGGAAATTGGTATAGGTGTCGGTTATAGATAATCGTATTTTGGCATGGGGCATGAGGCATGGTGAGATCTACATGAGTTTGTTCTTATTAGATGTGGCTCAGGGTCTACAATATGATTAGGTACTGACTTTATTTAATTTAGATCCCGGACGGGGATCATTGGACCATGTTATATATTCTTGATAAACTCCACCCATCAGCAATAATGGGTATCGATCTGTATTCTCTATTTGTTGTTTATTGTTAGGATTATGCATGTTGGTAGTTAGTTAGTTAGTTATTATTGCATACTGTGTATTAGACTTATATTGTGATATCATTATCATCCTTTCATCGGTATATTAGGTTACGTGTATCATAGTATATTATTACGTGGCAGTCATATCATATTAGTTGTGCTAACTCATTAATGAAAGGAGAAGAGTAGGTTATGGTATCATTTCATACCTTTTGCATAGTTTGCATTACTTGTTTATGGACAGTCCGGATTACCCCTCAGCCACGTTCATTCAGAGGATGGTTGTGGCTTATTAGTTTCCTATTTCTTTGAATATAGTTTTGATATGCAGCATTTTGTGATATTTCCCCTCACACAAGGCTTTATGTCTGATCCACGTTTCATCTTTGTCTGTTTATGCCATGACAGCTCTCAAGCACTCAATTGAGTAGTTTAGGAGTCGATTGCTTTGGGGATAGGCTTGCAGGGTAGTAGGAACATTCTGGGGACGTGAAGTCATCGTATGGGATATATGTACTTATTGTGGATGTAGTACATAACATACATGTTGTTTTGTATATAAGACTTGTGATATCGAATATTGTACTCTCACTTTCTATATTGATATTTATTTATCAGTTGCTTACGCTAGTGCAGTCTCTTGTATGTTGTTTATCTTTTTCTATTCATGTATATTCATTATATTATATATGTTATCTTCCATTGTGAGATTGCATCGATGTACCTTGGTATGATGTTTAGTTTTAAATTTTACCCTAACAGACTATCTTTTGTACTATTCAGGAGTTAAATGTTATCATACGACATTAATTTAGGGTATTACGGATGGCGGGTCATTGCAGAAACCAAGGAAGGTACTGACAACTATTAAAAATTCATTTCTTGAAAATACTTCTACTTTGAAAACAGTTTATAATGCAAAATATAAATACAACTTTCGGCTATGAAATGTAGATCCGCGATGTAACAACTAATGAAATTGCTTATAGAAAAACATTATATTTGTTTTGGTAGAGTCGATCCATCAAGTGATCATGTAATCGATTTAAGCGGTCTCAAACATAATCTACAACTTTATATGACTGTTTTTCATCAATTTTATTAGTTGATTGCATTCATAAAATGAACTATTATAACATGCCTTTTTTGGAAATGGTTGAGACTGGCTGAACAATTAGTATTGGTCATGCAATTTTAGCACATGAAAAGGAAGAAAATTATGAATGGGCCTTGTCAAAGCTTAAACATTTATATATCCCAATAAACTACCGAAAATGATAATCATAGACAGAGAATGGGCTTTATTCAATGGAGTGGAATATTTTTTTCCCAAAGCAAATTAAATGATCTGCCTATGCCATATAGGTAATGATATATAACAAATTACAAGCTGGAATTTGAAATAAATGATGCCTTTGCGATGTTTTTGCAAAGTTGGAAAAATGTTGTTCATGCACTATCAGAAGACGAATTTTGGATTAGTTGGCGTGATATTCAACAAGATTGAAAAGGTTTTACCAAAAGTTTAAACTATCTTCAAAATGAATGCCTTCCATATGAAGATTATCTATGTTTAGCTTGGATGGATAAGATTAAACATTGGGGCGGTAGAACAACCACTAGAGCGGAGTCTTTACATGCTCAATTAAAAAGGCATCTTGGTACCTCGATGGCGTCATTGTTATCTGATTTTTAGACCAAGTAGCTTATAAACGAATCTGGATGTCAGCATGAAGACGGAATGATTAAGAAACTTGGGAGCATGCTTGGAAGGACAATGGAATGGACTTCAAGAGTTGAGAGTGTAATAGGTGCCAAGGAAACAGCTCGGTACTAACCTCTTTTAGGTCAGTGCCGATCACTTTTTATGCACCTTTTGAGTCTCTAGGGCTTTAGGTTTTGGATTATAGGTTAGAGTGATCATCCTGGGGTCCACTCCTTAAGGAGCTGTTGAACAATTCCTAAGAATCTCTGAAGAAAAGGACAAGTACAAGAGATTTTAGAACCTCTCGGCAACGACCTGATTTCTTAGGGAAAAATGCTCTAGACTTGATGTATCAAGGATATAAGACCAACTAGAGTTAGATGGCACAACTCGTTGTCATAAAATCAAGTCGATACCTCACCTCTATTCAGTACTAAAATGATTTTATTGGCCAAAGAAACTTGTCTTCCCTCCTATTTCTTTAGTCTGATGTCAAAATTGGTATTTTGTAGATCTACGACTTCATCGGGGTAGTTTCTCTATAAATACAAGACTTAAAGCATTTAGAAAAGGACTCTTTGGCACTTCATCTTCTTCACCCTCTTTTTCTACTCAGCCTTAGTTGTAAAGGAAGTTGCCTTTTTCTATTCTTGGTTGTTAGATAAGTAAAATCCTTATATTTGTGATCAAAATCTATAAGTAATAATATTAAGGGGGACGTAGTCCTTAGACATGCCAAATTATTATAAAAGTTTCCTGTCATTCTTACTTATTTTGCTATATCCCTTTATTTAATCCTATTTTAGGTGTTGTTCCTTTTTTGGTTCAACATCTTTGGTGCTTCCATTGAGAATAGCGTTTCTATAGCGTAGATTTAGCTATCTATTTTGGATTGGAGTGCTAGAGGTTAGATCTAGAAGGTATTCTATCAAAAGTTTGAAGGATATTCATATAGGAATCAATGACACCGTCAAGGAAATATGGTAGATATAGAGTAGAGGCTGGGGTAGATGAAAGAGCTTCTCACCATACTAAAGTTACTAATCAACTGGCAGCAACGTTGGCTGGATCATCTTCCCCTTAAGAGATTGTCACAAGGGTGGAATTTGATAAGATGATGGCGGAATCAAATCATAAGATGGCAGATAGTCGTTTACTTGATAAAATGGAAGCTAGCATAGCCTTATTGACCCAACAGTTGTAGAGGATCAGGAGAAGCAAGAGAAAGGCATCACCTGTTGGATTTGAAGAGGAAAACTCTTCTGCTTCTATTCAGAACATAAGGGATGGAATGCAAAAGAAGAAGGAATATGCTACTGGAGCGAAAGTGAGAAGTGCTAAAGGGACCGGAAAAGTCCTTGCCAAAGGAATTTGGATTGGCACCAATCTAAATTTGAGGAACTTAGAGGGGTGGGGATCTGAGGCCGTCCACTTATCTGATTTCGAGGATGATTTGCAACATGTCGGTGATGATGGTGGACTGGATGTTGAAGCTCAAGGCATTGAGCTTAGACATCTACTATGGACTTAACTACACGTTAGAGAAGAACTGAAGGATTGGTTCTTCCAAAGACTAGAGTACCCAGTCATCAAGAAGAAAACTAAAACTGTTTGTAAAGTCAAACACTCGGCACAGCTCTTAATAGTCATCCTTCAGAGTTTGAAGCTAGTGAGAAGCATATAACAGACACGATTAAGTGAACAATAGAGGAAAATAAGTGGAGAAAGAATGAAGATTGGGGTTCTGCGCCTAGTAGAATTCCATTCATGGAGAATACCTTAAGGGAAGAGTATCTCAATTAGTTTACGATGCTTACAATGTCATCGTATAATGGGACTACCGATCCCAAGCAACATTTATTTAAGTATAGATGGCACAAAGATAGTGCCAAAACAATGGATGTAATTCGATGTAGATGTTTCCTTATTTTTCTAGATGGGGTTGGATCGATGTGGTTTATTTCTCGTGTCGAAATCCATCTCAACTTTTGATGAATTAGCAAAGAAGTTTTTGGAGTAATTCAGGCTCTACACCGCTCGGTCTAAGGACATAATGTCCTTCTCGAGCCATTGTCAGAGACCTTAGGAGTCATTAAAGGGTTTTTTAAATAGGTTAAAATTGCAGAAACTAAGGTTAAAAATTAGAATAAGAGTATGGTGTTGATAGCATTAGTCCGAGGTATACATCCAGCAATGGATATTAGGAAATGGTTGAGAATGAAGTGCCAATAACTATGGAGGAATTCCACTAGAAAGCTAATCAATTATTGCGTCTACAAGAAGTTAGTCAACTTACTTGAAAGACTGATGGTGGATAGTCTAAGGAAGTAATTCAAAGTAATGTAGTTATTAAACAGACTGGTGAGAGCACCAGAAATGTAGCTGTGAACGTTGGAAATGCTAATAACCAAAGAAAAAGGAATCAGGACGCTGGGGGCAGGCGGAATGATGCCAAAAAGTGTCCAAGGAACATAAGGCTAAAGGAGTAAATGCCACTAAATGATACAATTGAGAATATATATATCTTGCCAGCAAGGAAGAAAAAGGTATCAAAAGATGCCTAGGAGAGAGGCGACTAAGGCAAAAAAGCACTCTAGAAAATTCTATCGGTTCCATGAAATTCATGGGCATAACATGAAAGAGTACAGGCTCTTAGAGATTTTATCAAGGAATTGATAAGGAAATGAGGTTGCAGGAATATGTTAGAGACCCGTAGGATTGTGGACAAAATGTTAGACCCCAAGGGTCGAATGGCTAAGGGAACTAACCCGGACCTAGTGGAGAGGAGCCTATGAGGCCAGATGAAAGAATTGTTGTTAACACGATAGTGGGTGCACCTCATCCAGTGAAGGAAAGATGGAATGAGTTTGAAGGATATGAAAGTCCTTTAAAGCACATACTGCAAGAAATTTGCCTTGCCATTAAATGGGGTTTGGCAAAACAGCATCCATTGATAACGTATAAAATTATTTTTAGGAATCGGGTGTCTAACGGTGTGACGACTGCCCTACACCACCGCCACCCAATATAACTATATAATGCGCTACTAACGTACCCAACCGATGTAGGATGATCATCAAGGGTTGAAAATTAAATAAAACACCAGAGAACATATCGTATATCTTACATCGCATGAAATAAAATATAATATACGTTTAGATATTAAACACGAGAGATAGTAACAACCAAGTGGTCCAAATATTAAAGTACAGATCCATTAAGTCATCCAACAAAGTAATAGACTTTATACAAAACAGGAATAAACTTAAATAACTATCTCATAGCAATAGTAATAAGCACACACTGTTAAGACTCCACGGTGTTGCACAGTGGAATAAGCATAGAAATCCATATATATAATACAAGATAGCTCCATCCAGCTTCTGCAGTTAAAGCGCTCGGCAGATTCAAAGCGGTGGAGGTGCAAAAAGTCATAGCGTGGATACAGCGAGGATATATCGGGATATAGCGGATAACTCTAAAATAGCATATAAAACTCGTACTTAATGTTTTTACAAATATATAAATGGTAATTAAATGAAAGATTATCATTCAATTGAATTATAATTAATACATAAATGATTTTAAACAAAAAGCATGTGCGAATATACTTTAAATAAACGTAAAACTATTATATAACATAATTGAATTTAGTAGAATATTAGAGTATTTTCATTTCTGAAAATATATCAAAAATTAAATCAAATAAATTAGTTTCATAATTTTTATAATGTATAAATGCAATTTTTAATTCATTTTATTAAAGAAGATATAGCGGAAATAGCAAAATATAGCGGGAATAACGGGATATAGCGGAAATAGCGGGGATTAAAGCGGAAAGACTATATTTTGGGGCTATATGGAAAAATCGTGGCGGTAGAAATCCGCTATGAGATATTACGGGGTTATAGCGGGGTAATAGCGGGGAATTAACTACACAGCATCCAGCTTATCTCTACATAGTTACTGCATTGCCCCTAGGCTTCCATCTAGTTTACTCATTTAAGAGTACCCAAGATAATAAGAAGCAAAGCATAAAACCTCGGGTCAGACAACAGTTTGGTGTGAGCGATAAATGGATCTCAAAATACTATATGAGTCGATATTAAGGAACAAGGGTATACAAACAAACTAACAAAGTAGTTATCATATGCTTCTTCTCGTCGTCGTCAACACTCATAGAGGCAATACTGTATTATGCGTGACGATACTGAAGTGGCATGGCGTTACCATAATTCATGCAAAAACTATTTTATTGCTACTAAAAGCATAAACTTTTTATTAAATCTTAATACCTGTCCAATTTCTGCTAGATAAAACAATCATTTTACATATCCTTTTAGAAATTATTATCACATTCACATTCTAAAGTCCCAATACACTTCAAATTAATTAACTGAAATCCTTAATTGATTATTCTTTTGAATGCTTATCTAGCATAATAATTTTATAGTAAACCTAAATCACTTGGGAAAAATCCAAAAAATTCATAGAAATTAGAGAATATCCTTTACTTAACCAAACAAAAACTTAGGGGCTAGTAACCATATTTAATTATTTTAATAATTAAAACCTAAAATTAAGCTATTCCCTTAGGAAATTCATAAAATAATCTATATAAACTGAAAATTTATGAAATTAAAAAATCTCTCCTGAATAATGTTTTACAAAACATATCAAAAAAGCAAAGCATTTGGAGATAAAATATTAGGTTTTACCCTTAAAATCCATTTAAACAATTTCACAAAAATTACAATAATCATTATTCTATCAAAACAATGATATGGAACACTTATTATTCACCTTAGATTAATTATTGGAGTTGAGATTTGTTGTTGCTTTAGTATCCCAAAGCTTCTTCACTCTTAAATCCCTAGATTTCGTCCTCTTTTGCTTGGGTTATAGTCGGCCTTGATGTTTTTTCTTTTGATTGTTTTTTGTTGGTGGAAAATAAGAATGATATGAGGAGGAGAGGGTTTAAGGCAAAGGAGATGCCTACTTCCTAAATTGCACCTCTTATATATTCTCCTATATGTTAAGTTTAAATAATCTTAATTAATTAAGTATGACATGACCTTACTAAGTTTCAAATCTCATTCTCCTTAATCCTTTACATTATTCTATTTAGTACATCTAATTAAATATCTTGAATAATGTTCAACTAAAAATAGAGGTATTACAACCTCCTCTCCTTAAAGAATTTCATCCTTGAAATTCAGTAAGGGCTATAAAACAAGCATTTCAAACATGCAACCAATGCCAGTATATCCTACCAGCTATCTAGTCTATATATAACCATTATAGAACATACCATCATAACAGCATAGGATAAGTATCCCTAATCATGTCATCTGTCTTCCAAGTACAGTCTTTATAGTTATCACTTCACTAGACTTTCGTTGATCTGACTTTTTTGTTCCTTAAGATTTTTTCATCTCTTGCTACAATTCAAACTGGTTCTCTTACAAAAGTCAGATCTGATTCTACTAGTAAATTTTCTAATGTCGTCGGAGCAATAATAGTCTTTGTATCATGCATATATTTTCGAATATGATAAACATGAAATACATTATAGACACCTGCCAAACTACTCGATAGCTATACTCGATAGGCGAATTTTTCGATCCTTTCTATAATAGGAAATGGTCCAATGTATCTTGATGCCAGTTTTCCTGACTTCCAAAACATACCACACCCTTCATTAGTGACACTTTAATAAAAACTCAGTCTCTAATTGAGAACTCAAGATCCTTATATCTCTTATTTGCGTAACTTTTTTGCCTAGACAGAGTTTCTCTCATCCTATCCTAGGTTTTCTCAATCTTCACTGTAGCTTCTCTTGCCAAATTTGGACCAAGGACCAAGCCGTCTTCAGTTTCTAACAACATGCTGGTGATTTGCATGGCCTTCTATATAATGCTTCGAAAGGCACCATTCCTATACTATCTTGATAGCTGTTACTATAGGAAAGATCAACCAAATGCAAATGATCTTCCTACGACCCGCCAAAATCTAGTACACAAGCTCTTAGCAAAACTTTAAGTACCTTATTGACTCTCTCTGTCTTCCCATCTGTCTATAGCTGATAAGCGGTATCCATCTTAAGCTTGGTACTTAATACTTCCTGTTCCAGATTTCACTAGTGAATAAGGAATCTCTATCACTGACTATATTGCTAGAAATTCTATGCAGTCTAACTATGATTTTCATAAACAACTTGGCCAAAATGGGCATTGTCCTGGTAGACTTAACAAGAATGAAATGGACACTCTTGGCCAACCTATCTAATAAAACCCATATGCTTCCATTTCTCATGTTTGACCTTGGCAACCTGTCAATAAAATCCATGGATATCGAATCCCATTTCCAAATTGATATGTCCAAAGGATGAAGCAATCTACTTTGCTTTTGATGTTCGGCTTTCACTTGCTGGCAATTTGCACATTGCTTCGCCCATAAGCCTGCATCCCTCTTCATACCTTCCCAGAAGAAACTTCTCTTAATATCTTGGTACATCTTTGTTTCCCTCAGGATTAATCGTAAACTTCGATCGATGACACTCCCTAAGAACTTCCCTCCTTAGGTTTACAGCATCTGGAATACACGATCGTCCCTTCTTTCTCAACCACCCCTTATGGTCATGACTAAAATCCTTTAGCTCACCGATCTTATTTCTATCTTCTAGTCTTCTGATCTGTTCAGCTAATAGTGGATCATCCCTTTGCTTAGTAGCAATCCTTTCGATCAATACTGGTCATACTTCTAAACAAGACAATATGACAGTACTTTGACAAGAACTAGCAGTAGATCTAAATTGGACATTACAAGTAGGTAATGCCTCCAGATCCTTCCATTCCATCAACATAGCTAATACTACATTCTGATGTTTCCTGCCAAGTGCATCTGTAACTTTATTTTCTTTACCTGGTGTACGTTCAATACTAAAATCATAAGCTGCTAAAACTCCAACCACCTCTATTGTATCATATTCAACTCTTTCCGAGAGAATAAATACCTCAAAGACTTACGATCTTTATACAACCCAAATCGTTCTCCTAAGAGTTAGTATCTCCACACTTTCAATGCGAAAATCACTGCTGCCAACTCCAAACCATGAGTCGAATATCTAATTTTATGTGACCTGAGTTGGCGAGAAGCATAGACAATTACTTTACCTCTCTACATCAACACATCTCCTAATCCCATTTCACATGCATCTATATACACCACTAAATCCTGATTTCCATCTGGAATTACTAACATGGGCCCGTTAGTCAACAAATGCTTTAACTCAAGGAATGCTTCCTCACATCTATCAGCCTAAATAAACATCACGTCTTTTATAGTTAGCTTAGTCAGAAGTGCCACTACCCACGATAAATCCTTGATAAATATTCTATAATAGCAAGCTAATCCAAGAAAACTCCTTGTCTCGCTCACTGTCTTGGGTTTTTTCCAACTGTTAACAGTTTCGATCTTGGCTGGATCGATTGACACCTCTTTCTCTTAAACTACATGACCAAGAAACTTTGCTTCTTTCTTCTAGAAATGACACTTCGAAAACTTCTGATGTTGCCTCAACGTCTGAAGCACTATCCTAAGATGAATCTCATGATCTCTTTCATCCTTAGAACATAATAAAATGTCGTCAATGAATGCCAGCATGAACCTGTCTAAGTTCCCTTGGTCCAGTTCATTAAATCCATAAAGAAAGTGTAACGACCCGTCCTTCTCGACCCTCGAAAATCGACACAAAATACACCACAGTATAATATGCCGATGATCGAGTGCCGAAAAAGACAGATTGTTGAGGAAAAAGAAGGAGGATAAAAGAAAGAATGAACTAAACAATAACAGAATCTCACAATCGCAGTGGAACGAAATATAATAGTCAATAACAGATCTTTACACAAAATGAAAACTATATCTGTTTTATATATTACATCATCAGGGTATCACAAACAAACAACAATTACCAGCCTGACAATTTCAAACAATCATAGCAGCGGATTTAGACAAATACAGATAATACGTCTCGGTCTCCAGCTCCTCTCCTGAGCTCCATAGCATTCTTTCCTGTAATCTATAATACTCGATCTGACCTGAGCATTATAACGAAATAACACCCGAGTCAGTCTGGAATACCAGTTGATAAAAATACACCCAAATTGATTATTAAAGTTTCAAAACTCTTTGAAATCAAAAGTGTAACAACCCGCATATTTTACGATAGAATATTTAAATATTTTATTGTTAGTCGGATTTTAGTCCGAAAAGTTACTTTTTGCATACGGTCGAACTAGGACTCGGAACCACTTCCATTGGGTCCAAAACACCGTTTGCGATTTTTTGAGTATAAACTTTGATATGTTTGGAGTTAGTGGAATTTTGCCACGTTTTCACTTTGGGCTTTGGGTTTGGTTTAGCCCATTAGCTTAAACTATTAGATCTAGCTCAACCCCCTTCCCTTCATAACTTCACTTGCATTTCCTAACACTCAAGCTTCATCAAAAATGGAGGAAGGAATGGGAAATTAAAACTCCAAGCTCTAGTTCATTTGCAAATCCAACATCTAACTCCAAATTCAAAGAGAAGCCATTGATTCTTCCTTTGCTTTTAAGCTTCTTCTTCATTGATTTTGTGTAAAGGTGAGATTTTTATCTCACATCTTTGTCTATAACTATCTTTAATTGTTGGGTATGAATTCCTAACACTTTTTCATATGCATTTGCTCTTGGTTTGGATTGAATTGGTGAAAATCCCAATTTTTAGTGTTCTGGGTTCAAATCTTTAAAAAAATCATAGCTTTGA
This sequence comes from Allium cepa, assembly GCA_030765085.1. Taxonomy (NCBI): domain Eukaryota; kingdom Viridiplantae; phylum Streptophyta; class Magnoliopsida; order Asparagales; family Amaryllidaceae; genus Allium; species Allium cepa. The sequence goes on from CM060939.1 coordinate 152,142,650, forward strand.
TGTTTAAACACGTTTTTCGTGATGCATCGAGGAGCCAATAGGACCGGGTAGCCGATGGGCATAATCCCCTAGCGTTCGTGCTCGATCGGTTGCAAATTGAGAGAGTTTTTGCACTTCTATCCCTTAGGTCGTTCGGCCTGCACATATGATTCTAGGCCTGCAGTTAGGTCGGCCTGCCTTAGGTCACAACCCCTTAAGTCGCGCACCTTGTGTTAGGCCGTTCCATGAATTAGGTCGCAAGCCATAGGTCGCTCGCCTTGTATTAGGCCATTCCATGACTTAGGTCTCAACCCCCTTAAGTCGCCCGCCTTGTATTAGGCCGTTCCATGACTTAGGTCGCAACCCCCTTAAGTCGCTCAGCCATTAGGTCGTTCCACCCCTAAGGTCGCACGGCCATGATAAGTCGCACCTGCTATCTCGCAACCAAGTTAGGTCACAACCTCTTAGGTCGCTGACCACATAGGTCGCAACCTCTTAGGTCGCTGACCACATAGGTCGCTCGGTTTGCTCTTCTACCACTTAGGTCGGCCTGTCTTAGGTCGCTGACCTCCTTAGGTCGCGCCATACTTAGGTCGCGCCATACTTATCTCGTTCCACCTTAAGTCGCTCGGCCTTCTCTCACAACTTAGGTCGCGCCATGTTTGGTCGTGCCATACTTAGGCCTTCCAGTACCATAGGTCGCTCGACCTGTTATGCCGCTAGCTCCTTAGGTCGCAACCAACTTAGGTCGTGCCTTGTTAGATCGCGTCATGCTATAGGTCGTGCCATGTTAGGTCGTGTCATGCTATAGGTCGCGCCATGCTATAAGTCGCACCATGTTGTGTTGCTCTGTTAGGCCGCATGCTATTTCTTAAGTCGCTGATCTCTTAGGTCGTATGCCGTGGAGTCGCATGCGTTGAGCTGCTGATTTCTTGTGTTGACTTATGTTAAGTCGTAAGTCATGGCTGTTAAGTCGCAAGGGTATTTCCACTTTGATGGATTTGGAATCGAATTCTTTGGATTTTATTCACGTCGTTGAATGTGAATTTTTGTGATTTATGGTTTCTACAATCATTTTTGTGATTCATCACTTTATAAATATAAAGGTTTCAATACTAGTAGTAAATATCAAAACTCTTTCATCAAAACGATTTCAACCCTATTTTATTACAAATCTCGTTTCTTAAACCGTTTTCCAATATACTAGTATATGAAAACCTTTATCTCACTCGTACGAGAAATCTAATTAAACGGCTTAGTAAAACAAGTGGTATGAAACGCTTGCGTTTACTTCGCCGGTTAATTCTTGGACTTGTTTGATTGAATCTCTTGTGACAATTTTCTAGAGGAGATCTACAATTTGTTCGTAAATATTTAAGTTAAGCTAGTGGTTATGGGACATGAGGCTAAGCCTTCTTGATGATCGTTGATGATCATTTTTGTGATTTAGACTAGCAAATGTGCGATGTCTCTTTGTCTACGAGGGAGACTAAACCCCGTTTCTGTGGAGCTTCGGCTCAATTTGGTGGGGTAGCGACCCACAGTCTTCGGGCCGTTTTGTGGAGCTTCGGCTCAAAATTAATGGTTAGCAGCCATGGAATAGCGTTCCATTTTGTGATACACGTGTTGGTGAGTTTTCATGCTCCCGTTTTATGATAGGCCTCCCCCTTTTGTGATTTCTGGATTTCCATTGATGATTTCTGAAATTTGTGTTTCACCAATTTTCGTGTTTTACATTGATAAGTTTTATCAATATTTGTGCATTGGTGAATTTGTGTGTCATTAACTTTTGTGATTAACATTGATATGATTGTCAATACTTATGGTTTTAGTGAATAAAAATAAAGAGTATGACATTCTTTTTGATCTTTGAGAAGATTCTTGTGATATTGATTAATCTCTTGTTGATTTTCAATTACATACTTATCACAGTATGGTTTTGTGGTTATCTTATGTTTTTGTCGTAATGTCTTATTCTATATCATTTTATCTGGTATTTATAGCTAGACTGATCCGTTTATTATTTTCTTATTAAATAATACTCGGGTCAGACCGAGATGTTACATGTGCTTCTGCTTGACTTCATATCTGGGATTATCACCCTGACTTTTGGCTACTACTTAGATTGGTAGTTTATTTTGTTGTATACCTTTGAGATATAGACTCCTTGATGTATACATATTCTTTTGTCTAGCACTTGTAGCTATTCTTTTGTGATATTGTGGATCTTGTTTGACCACTACTCTGATGTACACTTTCATGTGTTATATATTCATATCTATTTCCGCCTTTGTGATATGAATGTCTGTGACTGATTTGCGTTATGTTTATTTCTATACTTGTTTTCGAAGAATATATATAGCCACCGTGTAGTAGCTTTGAGTTTGTATCGGTATGTCGGATTTCCTCCTGAAACCAGATGCATGTTGTACTATCTGACATATCGGTGCTCGCACAAAGCAATTACGCGGATGGTCGCTCCTCAACAGCCTTATCCTCCACGCTAGTTGACGGCATTACCCCGTAGTGTCCTTGGCTAGCGTGGGTATAGAGGTGGGGCGTCACATCTTGGTATTAGAGCCAATCTTCGGAACAATGCAGAATAATCTAGCAAGGATCATCGTCCTAAGTCCATCTTAGGAGTCGTGCTTTAGGATTTAATTCGAGTCTTCGTACCGATTCATCCTATTTACTTTATGATTCCTTGTTTATCTATCAAGATTGCTTGATATTCATTTGGTGAATAACCTTATCCTTCTTTCTTTCTTTCTTTCTTTCAAAAGGAAGAGAAATGGTTAGACCAGGCCGTCCCAGCGCCGGTCAATCTAGAGCTACAGATGGAGTATTTATGTTTGCCCAGCAGCTTCTTGATCTAGTAAAGAATGCTCAAGCAGCCGGATCTAATCCGGAGTCTACTCACCCTAAGTTTGGATTTGCACGTTTGTGCAACGATTATACCAATTTGGGTGGGAAGCCATTCAAAGGTTCTGAAACAATTATTGAAGTCCAGGCTTGGCTGAGAATGTGCGATCGAATCTTTTCTCGCATGAATCTTATTGATCTTCACCGTGTTCAGGTGGCCTTTAGTATGCTCCAAGAAAGAGCATTAGATTGGTATGAGCTTCTGATTTCTAAAATTGTTGAAGCGGATCTTACTTGAGAGAAATTCCGGGAACGATTCGAATTAAAGTTTGTGCCAGAAGTTGAGAAAGTAACATTGGCTCGTCGTTTTATTGACCTTGTTCAAGGTGAATCTCCTGTGGCAGATTATGTCGTATCCTTCGAGTCACTTTCTAAATACGGGGTCGAGTACATAAACACCCCATTGAAGAAAAACCAAAGATTTTTCTATGGAAATCTCAAGAAGCCATTACTTCTAAAATTAGAAGTTTCTTTTGATCAACTCATTGATATCGCTCTTCGACTTGAAGAGGTTGATAGAGTAAGTGATGTTGAGGTTGGGAGTGCTAAATCGAACTTCACCAACAAGAAAAGGCCTAATAAGTTCAAAGGTCCTTATCCCAATAATAAGAAAGGGAAGAAAGCAACTTCGGTGCCAAAGACTTCTACCTCTGGTAGTGGGCAGTGCTACAATTGTGGTTATAGGGACCATTATACGAACAAGTGTTCAAAGCCTCATGCTTGTCGCTATTGCAAAAGCCCGGATCACTATTTATCTTCTTGTCCCAAACTTCAAGGCAAGAAAGAGGGAAAGCTTAATGTTGCTCAAGCCCCTAGCAACACATCTCGTGGTAAAGGCATTTCTCATTCTATCCTTGATGACATTATTTTATTTCGTGATCACCCTATTCGAGTTCTTTTTGATACGGGTGCGTCCACTCTTTTATTTCAAAAGAACTTGTTGATACTTTTTCTTTGGATGTTTTGTGTTTAATGACTTCTTTGAGAATTGCGAATCCGGTTGGTGGATCCACAACAATCAGTTTATTGTGTAAAGATGTCGAGATTATTTTGTGTGATTTTTCTTTCCGAGCCGATTTGCATGTTATGCGCTACTTAGGCTTTGGAATGATTTTGGGAATGGATTGGCTTAACCGCTATGAAGCCCAAATCCTATGTCCTGAGTGGACCATTCATCTTCGACATCCTCAATCTGTTAAGCAGATTTCTATTGATCTTAAAGATTCGGATTCCAACATGGTTGCATCTTTATATTCTTTAAATCCTCATGATGACGATAATGATGATGAGGAAGATATTATTTCTCTTATTCACGTTGTTCGTGAATTTTACGACATATTTGAGCCCGTTTTAGGATTACCACTTAAGCGAGCAATTGAGTTCAGAATTAATCTCATCTCTGGAGCTCAACCTATTACTCGTCCTCCTTATCGTATGTCCAATAAAGAAAATGAGGAGATGCGCAAACAATTATCCGAATTGGAGACGAAGCAATTTATTCGCCCTAGTTCCTCTTCTTGGGGAGCTTCGGCTATTTTTGTGAAGAAATCCGATGGTACACTTAGGCTTTGCGTTGACTACCACAAGCTTAATGATCTTACTATCAAGAATAAATATCCTTTACCTCGGATTGATGATCTATTCGATCAACTTAGTGGTGCTAGAGTCTTTTCACAATTAGACTTGGCTACCGGTTTTCATCAACTTCGTATTGCAGTGGATGGCATTCCTTTGACATCGTTCCGTACTCGTTATGGATCTTATGAATGGCTTATTATGCCATTTGGTTTAACGAATGCTCCGGCTTATTTCATTGACCTTATGAATAGAGTTTTCAAAGACTTCCTCGATTGGTTTGTCCTCATCTTTATTGATGATATTCTTGTGTATTCAAAAACCGAGGAGGAGCATGAAAAGAATCTTCGGATTGTGTTGGAAACTCTTAGGAGAAATCAATTAAAAGCAAAATTTTCTAAATGCCACTTTTGGAAATCTCGTGTGAAGTTTCTCGGTCACATTATTTTCGAATTCGGAATTTTCGTGGATCCTTCAAAGATTGAAGTGATTCAAATTTGAAAGAGATCGCAGAGTGTGACGGAGATCCATAGCTTCCTTGGATTGGTGGGCTATTACCATCATTTTATAAAAGACTTTTCAAAAATTTCCGTGCCTCTTACTAGCTTGAAAAAGAAAGGTGTTACATACATTTGGTCGGATAAATGTGAAGCTTCTTTTCAGAAATTAAAAGAACTCCTTTCCGATGCTCCTATTCTTGTGATTCCCGAGGGAAACCAAGATTTATTGTTTATACCGATGCTAGTCGCGTTGGTTTGGGTGCCGTTCTTATGCAAAGAGAACGTATTATTGCTTCTAGGCAATTGAAGCCAGCCGAGACTAGACATGCCACTCATGATGTAGAGCTCGCGGCTATTGTTTTCGCCCTTCGTATTTGGCGTCATTATCTTTTGGGAAAGAAATTTATTCTTTACACTGATCATAAATCTTTGAAGTATATATTTTCTCAAAAGGAACTTAATTTGCGTCAACAACGTTGGCTCGAATTTCTTGCAGCTTATGATCTTGATATTCTTTATACTCCCGGAAAGGGAAATCGTGTTGTGGATGCACTTAGTCGTAAGCAACAAGCGGTTATTTCTATGATGATATCCAAAAGGAACGATCTCAGAATTCTATCCACTTGTGAGATTCAAGATCATGTATCCAATTTGTGTTCATCTCTTATTTTATGTAGTCTTGAGGCTCATCCTTCTCTTTTAGACCGCATTATTGAAGCTCAAAAGCTAGATCCCGAATTGGCTCTTCTTGGCCAAAATTTTAGGGATAAAATTGATATTGAGGGTTTGAAAGACTTTGATATTGATTCTCGTGGCGGTATTCGAAAATTTGGTAGACTTATCGTGCCAAATATTAGTAATCTTCGTAAAGACATTTTAGAAGATTCTCATCGTTCTAAATTTACCATTCATCCCGGTAGTAGTAAAATGTACGCGGACATGAAGCGACTTTATTATTGGAAGGGTATGAAATCTGATATTGCTAACTTTGTTAAGTGTTGCATGACTTGCCAACTCATTAAGGTCGAACACCAAAGGCCCGGTGGGTTATTGCAACCTTTAGAAATTCCAATTTGGAAGTGGGACCAAATTTCCATGGATTTTATAGACGGCCTTCCCCGTTCTCGTTCGAGTCATGATAGCTTATGGGTGATAGTCGATAGACTTACTAAATTTGCCCATTTTATTCCCGTTCGATCCAATCGAACGTGCCTCTTTTGGCCAAACTCTTTATCAAAGAAATTGTTAAATTGCATGGAGTTCCTACTTCTGTTGTTAGTGATCGTGATCCATTGTTTGCTAGTGGATTTTGGAAGAGTCTTCAAAAAGCTTTAGGAACGAAGCTTAATTTTAGCACCGCTTATCATCCTCGGTCCGATGGACAGACTGAGTGTGTGAATCAAACTCTTGAAGATCTTCTTCGTGCTTGTGTTCTTGATTTTGGTGGAAGTTGGGAAGATCATATTTCTCTTGTTGAGTTTTCCTATAATAATAGCTTTTAATCTAGTATTGGTATGGCTCCTTTCGAGGCACTCTATGGAAGGGCATGCCGATCTCCTTCTTGTTGGCTTGAGGTCGGTGAGAAGCTGGTTTTAGGTCCAGATTTTATTCGTGATTCCACAGAGAAGATTGACCTTATTCGTCATAGGATGAAAGAAGCCCAGAGTAGGCAAAGATCCTATGCCGATAACCGGAGAAGGAAATTAGAATTTTCTGTGGGAGATCTTGTGTTAATTCGTGTTTCACCTATGAAGGGTGTTGTACGTTTCAGTCGATCGGGAAAGTTAGCACTTGATATATTGGTCCATTTCCCATCACCGAACGTATTGGTTCCGTGGCTTATCGCCTTTTATTACCGGCTCAGTTTCCTGCTATTCATGACGTGTTTCACGTTTCTCAATTACGGAAATGCCTTCGAGATTCCGATTCTATTCTTGAGCCCGATGTTGTGGAAGAAATTGAAGTTTTGCCTAATTTAACTTATGAGCAACATCCTATTCGTATTATTGCTTCGGAGGTCAAACTCCTTCGAAATAAAGATGTTCCGCTTGTTAAAGTTCAATGGTCCTCAAGTCATAAGGATTGCTCTTGGGAATCTAGAGAGTTCATCGATCGAACATCCGGACTTACTTTCCCGTGCTCTATGAGGTGAATATCTTATTTCAAATTTCTTTTGTGTTGATATTCTTTCATGGTTGTTAAATATTACGAGGACGCAATTTCTTTAAGGAGGGGAGTCTGTAACAACCCGCATATTTTACGATGAATATTTAAATATTTTATTTAAATATTTTATCGTTAGTCGGATTTTAGTCCGAAAAGTTACTTTTTGCATACGATCGAATTAGGACCCTGAACCACTTCCATCGGGTCCAAAACACCGTTTGCGATCTTTTTGAATATAAACTTTGATATGTTTGGAGTTAGTGGAATTTTGCCACGTTTTCACTTTGGGCTTGGGTTTGGTTTAGCCCATTAGCCTAAACTATTAGCTCTAGCTCAACCCCCTTCCCTTCATAACTTCACTTTCATTTCCTAACACTCAAGCTTCATCAAAAATGGAGGAAGGAATGAGAAATTAAAACTCCAAGCTCTAGTTCATTTGCAAATCCAACATCTAACTCCAAATTCAAAGAGAAGCCATTGATTCTTCCTTTGCTTTCAAGCTTCTTCTTCATTGATTTTGTGTAAAGGTGAGATTTTTATCTCACATCTTTGTCTATAACTATCTTTAATTGTTGGGTATGAATTCCTAACACTTTTTCATATGCATTTGCTCTTGGTTTGGATTGAATTGGTGAAAATCCCAATTTTTAGTGTTTTGGGTTCAAATTTTTAAAAAAATCATAGCTTTGATGTTTAAACATGTTTTTGGTGATGCATCGAGGAGCCAAAAGGACCGGGTAGCCGATGGGCATAATCCCCTATCGTCCATGCTCGATCGGTTGCAAATTGAGAGAGTTTTTGCACTTCTATCCCTTAGGTCGTTCGGCCTGCACATATGATTCTCGGCCTGTAGTTAGGTCGGCCTGTCTTAGGTCGCAACCCCTTAAGTCGCTCGTCTTGTGTTAGGCCGTTCCATGACTTAGGTCGCAACTCATAGGTCGCTCGCCTTGTATTAGGCCGTTCCATGACTTAGGTCGCAACCCCCTTAAGTCGCTCGCCTTGTATTAGGCCTTTCCATGACTTAGGTCGCAACCCCCTTAAGTCGCTCGGCCATTAGGTCGTTCCACCCCTTAGGTCGCTCGGCCATGATAAGTCGCACCTGCTATCTCGCAACCAAGTTAGGTCACAACCTCTTAGGTCGCTGACCACATAGGTCGCTCGGTTTGCTCTTCTACCACTTAGGTCGGCATGTCTTAGGTCGCTGACCTCCTTAGGTTGCGCCATACTTAGGTCGCGCCATGCTTAGCTCGTTCCACCTTAAGTCGCTCGGCCTTCTCTCACAACTTAGGTCGCGCCATGTTTGGTCGCGCCATACTTAGGCCTTCCAGTACCATAGGTCGCTCGGCCTGTTATGCCGCTAGCTCCTTAGGTCGCAACCAACTTAGGTCGCGCCATGTTAGATCGCGCCATGCTATAGGTCGTGCCATGTTAGGTCGCGCCATGCTATAGGTCGCGCCATGCCATAAGTCGCGCCATGTTGTGTTGCTCTGTTAGGCCGCATGCTATTTCTTAAGTCGTTGATCTCTTAGGTCGTATGCCGTGGAGTCGCATGCGCTGGGCCGCTGATTTCTTGTGTTGACTTATGTTAAGTCGTAAGCCGTGGCTGTTAAGTCGCAAGGGTATTTCCACTTTTATGGATTTGGAATTGAATTCTTTGGATTTTATTCACGTCATTGAATGTGAATTTTTGTGATTTATGGTTTATACAATCATTTTTGTGATTCGTCACTTTATAAATATAAAGATTTCAATACTAGTAGCAAATATCAAAACTCTTTCATCAAAACGATTTCAACCCTATTTTATTACAAATCTCGTTTCTTAAACCGTTTGCCAATCTACTAGTATATACAAACCTTTATCTCACTCATACGAGAAATCTAATTAAACGGCTTAGTAAAACAAATGGTATGAAACGCTTGCATTTACTTCGCCGGTTAATTCTTGGACTTGTTCGATTGAATCTCTTATGGCAATTTTCTAGTGGAGATCTACAATTTGTTCGTAAATATTTAAGTTAAGCTAGTGGTTATGGGACACGAGGCTAAGCTTATATATATACTAGCTTACTGTAATTGACACTTCTTGATGATCGTTGATGATCATTTTGTGATTTAGACTAGCAAATGTGCGATGTCTCTTTGTCTACGAGGGAGACTAAACCCCGTTTCTATGGAGCTTCGGCTCAATTTGGTGGGGTAGCGACCCATGGTCTTTGGGCCGTTTTGTGGAGCTTCGGCTCAAAATTAATGGTTAGCAACCATGGAATAGCGTTCCATTTTGTGATACACGTGTTGGTGAGTTTTCATGCTCCCGTTTTATGATAGGCCTCCCCTTTTGTGATTTCTGGATTTCCTTTGATGATTTCTGGAATTGTTTTTCACCAATTTTCGTGATTTACATTGATAAGTTCTATCAATATTTGTGCATTGGTGAATTTGTGTGTCATTAACTTTTGTGATTAATATTGATATGATTGTCAATACTAATGGTTTTAGTGAATAAAAATAAAGAGTATGACATTCTTTTTGATCTTTGAGAAGATTCTTGTGATATTGATTAATCTCTTGTTGATTTTCAATTACATACTTATCACAGTATGGTTTTGTGGTTATCTTACGTTTTTGTCGTAATGTCTTATTCTATATCATTTTATCTGGTATTTATAGCTAGACTAATCCGTTTATTATTTTCTTATTAAATAATACTCGGGTCAGACCGAGATGTTACAGGTGCTTCTTCTTGACTTCATATTTGGGATTATCACCCTGACTTTTGGCTAACTACTTAGATTGGTAGTTTATTTTTTTGTATACCTTTGAGATATAGACTCCTTGATGTATACATATTCTTTTGTCTAGCACTTGTAGCTATTCTTTTGCGATATTGTGGATCTTGTTTGACCACTACTCTGATGTACACTTTCATGTGTTATATATTCATATCTATTTCCACCTTTGTGACATGAATGTCTGTGACTGATTTGTGTTATGTTTATTCTATACTTGTTTCCGAAGAATATATATAGCCACCGGGTAGTAGCTTTGAGTTTGTATCGGTATGTCGGATTTCCTCTTGAAACTAGATGCATGTTGTACTATCTGACATATTGGTGCTCGCACAAAGCAATTACACGGATGGTCGATCCTCAACAGCCTTATCCTCCGCGCTAGTTGACGGCATTGCCCCGTAGTGTCCATGGCTAGCGTGGGTATAGAGGTGGGGCGTCACAAAAAGCATCTCGTAAGACCGCGCCATAAATAAACATGTCAGGTTTTTGCCTTACGATAGCTAAAACATTTCTTATCAAAATCCTTTGATATTATAATAGTGTCTATTTACAAATGCTTATTAAAATAGCCGAAATTGTTACATTCATTAAATTCCAGCTACTAGCCACAATCGTGGGTAATGCAAAAAAAAACGTACAAGGCGCGTTGGGAGAATGGATTTCCAACTAATGACTAGGCACTAGGGTACCACCTGTCACAGTACGTGGCCTAGATCACCATACCAAGGATTACTCCCAATCCCCTGCAACACAAGACTGGGATTACCCCTTACTGGATAATCCCGAATAAGATCACCCCACAGCTGGGATTAGCAACCGCACTACTAAGCCGAATAAAAAGGGACATCTAGACAGGGATGACCTCACCCTAATGGGTGCTACCCACATAGCCTTGCTGCATATCACTTGATTTTCAGTCATTCCCGGTTGATGAGGCTTGAGGCTAAACGTTACCTTTTTAGAACGTTTCACTTAGAATGTCCACCGTCCACCTGACGATGTTCCGAAAGCATTCGTCCATACAAGTCCGTCCCGGGTTCGAACGGAACCGAAGGCACTACTCCTACTACTTCCATTTTGGAATCATCCTCAGGATTAGTAGCGACTAGCCCTTGCACTTCACTGTCCACCTTCGAATCCAAACTCGTCTTCCTCACGAAAACGTACAAACCGGATCAAAGTGGTTTTCGATAAATAAATCTCGATCCCGGTCTCTTCGAAACGATCAACGCATTGGCCAATATTGATAGTCGATGGTTTAACTATCAATTAACATTCACAACATCTATCAAACAATAAATAATTTCCTAAATTATTTATTAACCTCAAAATATCTTCATAAGATATATTTCCATTTTCAACTCTTTTGGAAACAGTTTTCAAACCCTACTCTTCTCATGGAATAAATTCCCAAATCTTTACTTCCTCTAAAAACATCCAAGTACCAATACTTTAGATTTAAAATAATTTAAATTCAAGCTATTTACATACTTTATTTGAAATATGTACATACTTTTTAAATGTTTCAAATAAAACTGTTTTATAAAATATAAACTATTTTTCTTCAAAATAAAGTTAAGTCATACTAAATTTTAAAATAAAGTTATGAAATTGTATACAAGTTTTTCAAATAAAACATTAACCAAACTATCTTTACAAATAAATTAGTTTATAAAATATAAATATTAATGATATTCTTTTAAAGCATATACCAGTTAACCCCTTTAAAATAATTACTACTATAACTAAGTTATTTAAATATTTACTCTTAAATTTTTTACAACTTAAACAATAATTTCTTAAAACATTCTTTTAGAAACAAATTTAAAACTTTGATTTTTTACTTTAAAAAAATCTGTTCAAACGTACTTGGCTTTTCAAGGAACTACACTTCCATTTCAAGAATAAACCAAAGAATCCTTTTATAAATCCTACATGATTTATCTCAATTCAAATTTACGTTTAAATCCTGTAAATTTCTTCCCGCACTTTAAAAATAAACTCCTTTTATTTTTAAACACATTCCCATCTCCTGGAAAACCACCTTCAAAATATATACTTAAAATATTTGAAATAAAGCTACTAGAAATTACTTAACTAAAAATAATACTTAAGGAAATATATAGAGGTTTTCTAAGTAATTTAAGCCAAATTTAACTTTTAAAATAAAGTTATTAAATCAAATATTTATATTAAAATTTCCTTTTGAAAACTTAATACTACTTTACCTTTAAGATAATTAAATACCATAATCTCTTAAATAAATATTTACTTACACTTTAAACAATTAAAATAATATTTTCTTTCTAAAATATTCTAAACACATTTTAAACTGCCCATTTATATTTTGAAAGCTTTTCTTTAAAACATACTAAATTTCCAGGAAAAAGTGCACTTCCCATCCTTTAAAAACAATCTTACTATTATTTTTAAGCAATTTGCACTTCTTATAGAAATTCCCACTAGAATCTTATACTTTCAATATTTATCCCCGATAAATATTTCACTTTATTTATAAACCCAGTTTATAAATTTTCATTTCACATTTCCTTTTAAATCAAAATTTCAAAAACACTTTAATAGACTCCAAACCTATTTCCGAATTTAATTCCTTTAAATTCTTTACTTAAAAATTTCTTTTATTTCCTTTTAAACCCAATTTATTTTACTTATATTTTAAATTCCCAGATTGTATTCATCCAATCATAGCACAACATAATTTAATTTTCAAATTAATCTATCATAGTATATAAATAAAACACATCATCAATTTTGAAAATAATTTCTATATTGTGAGGAATCCAGTTGGATCCCTCCAACCTGTTTCCCTGCATCCACATATGTTAGCACAACGGATAAAATATCATATCCAAACTGATAATAATATTCATATTCAACCAATCGATCATTCATTTAACTATTTAAATTAACTGCAAATTCCAGATATGAGTGAGATTAACCCACCATGAGTGTCGACGAGCATTTTAAATTTTAATTAAATCGAACCATTCGATTTGTTCTAAAATTTCCACTTGCTTCAAACATCTCCGGACTTGCTGTAGCGTGTAGATCGCATCGCTGTGATTCCGACGCTTCTTGTTTCGCCTAAATATGATAACATATGCACAAGATATGAAATTTATAAGTTTCAATTACCAATTTAAAACAATTTTTTTATAATATTACCATCGGCCGTTCATCACAACTCAGAAGAAAAATGTGGCCGCTCCAACTACTTCTTCACACAACAACTTCGAACGAACCCATATCACGCACTAAAATGCTCGACGCCGCCCCTCCCTCGCCCCACGTGGACACGATCAGACACTGCCAGAGTAAGCGCCCAGTCATGCTTACCCACGGCCAGAGGCATGTTGAACTCGGTGCCTCCTCCGTCGTGAAAACGAGCTCGAACCGAAACCCTAGATCGCCAAATCGAGGGCGATCCAAGGCCCTAGAACGAAAACCCACCGTCGGATCTCTAGAGCTTGTCGAGCTCTACTACTTTCATGTTGGAAGTTTTCGAAATTATTATGTGGATTGATCGAAAATTAGAGATGAATGTCGACGCGTTTCGGCCATTGAAAATACCTCTAGCGGCGGCCGAAATATGGACTAGGGTTAATGTGAAAAACGTGAATATTTAAACATTTGTTAACATTATTGTAATATTAAATCCACCTTTAAACAATATTTTCAAGCGAACTCCGAATCAGACATGCCGCCAGTCGATTATATGGTTTTACCCATGTTTCGAACATAATGTAACGTGTTTCGGAGGCTAATACGAACATATGCACGAGTTAAGGGAATAAGCGGTCAATTTTAAATTAAATCGATTAAAATAGTTTCTATGCGTTTTGAGCTGCCAGGGTCAAACGACAACTCCGATTTCTACGAATATTGAAATCCGATAATAACTAAGTATTACGGATCCAATGAAACTATTTCGTTGAATTCCAAGACTGTGCCCCGGAAGGCTATTTTAACTCGTCGATTAATCCGAGCGATATCCAAAATCATCGAAATCATTTAAAATTTCACTTTTAAAACTTTACTAACTTTATTATAAATCATACAGAATTTATATTGACATCAGAAATCATTCTGATTCATTTCGAACCAAAATCTGATTATTTGCATTATTATATTATTAAATTCCATTATCAAATTAATATAAAATTCCAAATTCAATTTATCGACCTTTAATTCCATCTAAAAGTCGAATATTATAATTCAGATCGAATTAGACTTAAAATAAATCTTGAAAACCGTTTTCATATCTATTTATTCCCAGATTCACAAATTATCCCAATCCCAAATATAAATTATTATTATTCAAATTTCAATTGAATTTCCATATCGAAAATTATAACTAAATTCTATTAGTTTAACAAAATTCTTATTTCAAAATCAATTCTGAATCCACATTTAACATTTAAAATGAATTAAATGTTCAAAATCTAACGATCCAAAATTCCAGGTTGTTACAGAAAGTGAGCACATTAATTAACTCAAATGACATCACTAACCACTCGTATGAACCATACCTCGTCCAAAATGCCATCAACGGAATACTCTCTTCCACCACTCTCATCTGGTGGAACCTTGTTGTCAAATCCAACTAGAAAAATACTTTAGCTCCACCCGACTGATCAAATAAATCATCAATTCTCAACAAAGGATATCGATTGTTTATAAACTTTTCATTCAACTTATGATAATCAATACACAATCTTAGTGGCTCGTTCGGTTTCTTCACGAACACCGTGAACACTTTCTAAGGCGAACTGCTTGGTCTAATAAAACTCTTTCCTTCTAAGTCCACTAGCCACATCTTTAGCTCCTTTATCTTAGTAGGTGTCATGACTCATTATGCTAGGTCGTCTACTTACAGGTTCAGCTCCTGGTGCAAGATCTATTTGAAACTCAATAGCTCGTTTCGATGGTATTTCTATAACTGGCTCTAAAACATCTGCAATTTTTCTAACAATTGAAACCTGATTCAATTCATCTCCCACTTTTGTGGCTCCCCTCCCAATAAAGCACAAATTCCTAAATTCGAATTCTCAACTGAGCATACTATTTGGTCACTACTGTTAAGGTGTCTCCATTGTATTTTCCTATTCTGGAAAAATATCCTAGCATCGTATTTGTTCAACCAATCAATCCCAAAACCCATAAAATCAAATACATACAAACTGCATGTGAAAATATAACCTAGAAACTCAAACTCTAGATGGTTGTATCTGTATACCCTCCTATTGGATTGGTTATCCTTAAGAAAGTAAGAAGGTATGATGGTTTTAAACATAACTTATCTACCAAACACTAAGATATAAATGAATGTGATGCACCGGTATCAAACAATAGCCCAACTAGTTTTCTGTAAATCAAAAGCATACCTTCCATCATAGACTTTCCCTTCTCAATTGTTGTCATCTTGATGTAGACAGCTCTAAAGCAAATACGTTTCCTTTGTTAGCCTTGGCAGCTTTTTAACATTTGTTCTTACAATGCCCCACCTGGTCGCAATTAAAACACTTCACATTCTGCTTTCCTGCAATCACCTTGCCATCACCAGATTGACACTCATTAGCACAGTGCCCCTTCTTGTCACACTTATAACAAACTATATCAGCGTTTTCCTTTTTGGAAACTCCACCTTTTTAAGCTCCTTTCTTCTTAAATAATTACCTCTTCTTATTCTGAGAATTATGGTTCTCCACGAATTCTCTTTCCCAAAGGTCGAAAGCATTTCTTTATTCCTGGCAGCCATCTCCACTATTGTGTTCTATACATCTGTGAGATGTGGCATAGTTTCCCTAGTAACCTTCGGCCTCAACCCCGGGATAACTTCTCGTTCTTCTTGATAATAGCATCAATAGTTGCATTCTAGACCAGGACAGCTCATCAAATTTTACTAACACAGACATTTCCCTCTGCTCCAACTCCATAAACTCCTAATCAAAGCAGACTTGGCTATTTCAAAAAAATATTTTCCTCGAATCTCCTTCGAAAATCTGCCCAAGTCAACTCCTCTTTAGGCACTTCTATGGTAACTCCGTTTCACCATAATAAAGCGGCTCCTTACAACTGTCTCGAAGCCAATCTCCTTTTCAGCTCATCATTTAGACCCAAAAAAGCGAAAATTCTCTCATAATGCAAAAACTAGTTTTCCATTTCTGTTGCATTCTTAGTCCATAGAAAATGCTTCCCTCCCAAGATTAGTGTAATCTTGAATTAGCTTAGCATAGTTATTACCAACTGGTGCTATTGGATGGACTCCTTCCGCATTGGCGGCATTCCCTCCAGCTACTCGTGTAGTTACCCCAGCTTGCATCAAACTGATAAAGAACCTATATACAGTCCCTATAGCTTATGGTGGGGTCGCAACACCTATATTGGCATTTGGATTTTGATTAGCATTTTCCTATCAACTGTAACAACCCAAATTTTGAGCTATAATAATTAACTAAACAATAAAATAAGTTTGTGAAATTTTCAAAATCGAGCTACAAAAGTTGCACCATTGGGTCCATGGTAATTTTCTGATCAATTTCCATATATAACTTGTCGAAATCTAAGCTAGTATGAAGAAGCTATGAAAGAAATAAGAAATAAGAATTTTATAAAAAGAAAACGAAAAAAATAACACGTCCATAGGTCGACCCGCATAAGGGTCAGGTCGACCCCATTGGGCATGGGTGGACCCATGTTTCTGCTTGGGCGCGAAAATGTCCACGTACGAGCCGATAAACGTGTTTTGCATTTTTAGTTTAATATCGTGCGTTCTTAGCTGCATCCAACGGTTCCTAGTTAGACCATGACATGGTTGCACCAGATTTAATCTTCAAGTCCAATGGCCTGAGATCCCTAAGCGACACTATAAATATAACACTAGGCCTAGCTATTTTTTTCATTCGGATCTTCTTCAAATTGGGTTCATTGCCTGAGGCTGAACCCTAAATAAAAAAAAATTCTAGGAAAAAGATCTTTTTAATAGAAATATTCTACACCCTAGAAGTGGATCCAAAATGGCCAAGGATTAGAGCTAAGGATCACCAGTGAGTGTTTTGTAATTAGTTTAGATTTTTACTTAATGTAAAATAATAGGATTCTCAATAGTTTCAGTTTTTTTACAATTTTGAGATGGTTTTATATAAGTTTATTTACAGTCAGTTTTTAAATAAATTTCAGAAGTTCTTTTCAGTTTATTTTATTTAACTATTCTAATCAGCTACTTTCTTCAGTTATTTATAGTTATTTACATCTATTTTAAGTTGGAATTTGGCTTGCAAATGTTAGTTTTTTATTTCCTTTTTTATGTGAATAAATATTAAAAAGAGAAGAATTCGCTAATATGGATTAAAACAGAAAAAATATTAAATTTACAGAAATCAGATGTAAAAAGAGAAAAATTGAAATAAAATAGAGATGGGCTGAAATAGGCAAATTTAAGATATTTTCAAGCATGATTATAACAAGCGGTTATAACTAAAAAGAGAAAATAGAAGAGTAACAATTATAACATAGGTTATAATTAGAAAGAAAGAAATAACAGAAGAAGCTTGTTTTGAAACTTAGATCTTGGATTAAGTTAATAAGCAAATATAGCAGAAATAACAAAAGAAGCTTGTTTTAAAACTTAGATCTTGGATTAATTTTATAAGCAAATATAGCAGAAATAACAGAAGAAGCTTGTTTTAAAACTTAGATTAAGTTAATATGAAATTACAGAAGTAGGGCCCGTACCGGCAGCATTCACTTTCAGATCTAAGACTGATGGTCTCACAATAGTAGGTGCGGCTGGGACACACTTATGCTGATTAGGGTAAATAGGTAGCCAATAGATAGAGGCTCAAATTTGGGTATTTGGACAAGGGGCGCAAAACTAGAAGATTGTTTGTTATGATCAGTACCGACAGCATTCCCTTTCAGGACTAGTACTGATGATTTCACAACAAATAGGTAAGAATGGGACATTCCCTTTTAGGACTAGAACCGATGGTTTCACAATAGATAGGTGAGGTTGGGAACACTTTTGCTGATTAGGGTAAATAAAGGGTCAATTAGGGAGCGACAATTAGTGTGTATCGATAATGACCAAGTGTGCGACATCGATTAGGGAAAATAATTTATTACTATGGCCTACATGCTACAGAGGTGTCTTTTGCTATGACTAATATGATTGGTTCACAGTGGCACAACAGAGTTAAATAGGCCGATCAAAGGGTAGAATTAGGATTTCAGTCTAATCAAGTTAGCGGTTGAGACAAGATTAGGGTTTCAGCCTAATCACAACAGCTTAAGAAAAGTGCAAACAATCAAACAAATAAAGCAAACAGTCAAACAGAATCAGAAACAGTATTTTACCCTAGTTTTATCTTTTCTATGTTTTCCTTTCAAGCTAGAACTACTGCGTAGTCTATTATCTTTATCTTGCTTAGAAATGCTAGTAATTACTTTCACTTACTAGACTTATTGTCTGACACACTCCTCTATTTCCCCCTTTTCCCTCCAATAGGCCAGCAAAGTTGAGTAGATTCAGGTGGCTTGGAGATCTATTCTCGAAGTTTTCTCATTTCAGATGTATTCTTATGTTCTTCATTTCACTTATGAAGGATTTGACACTTGTGAGGGGGATTATGATTATTATTATTGTTATCTTTGTACTTTGATTTTATGAGACTGAGATGTATTTTCATGAGGCACGAGATATTTTGAGTTTTTGAGACATGTTATGTTCTTATGACTTACTTCGAGATAATTTTTTTTATTCTGAATGATAAGTTATTTATTTAAATGTTTCTGCTGTTTTTCTTTATTTATCTTATGAATCTTAGTCTCTGTGATTCTTTAGCGACACCTATAATGCACCATATCTTTTGGTGTGCCTTTTTGGGTATATTAAGTGGTGTGGGGTGTTTCACTTGGTACCAAAGCATAAGGTTACAGGATTCCTAAAAACTTGTTTTAAAAGTAAAGTATTTTTCAAATGTTACATATTTTCAAACTATTTTTCAGAGATAAACTCTTATTACAGAAATAATTTTCAAGTATAAGAGAGTTTTTATAAAAATCCCCTCAAAGTCCAGTTCAACTTCTTTCGATTCTTTCGATCCTAAATTTTCTTTTCTTTGCATAAAATGGCGAATGCCCCAAATCTTCTAGAGGGTGTCCAAGTCCCTAGCTGGTTTCACATATATCTCCAAGCTACGGCTCCGGAGGTGCATGGGCAAGCGCCCAATGCAACACTGGTGGATGGAGATCCCATTAATCCACTACAGCAGCCAATTTTTCTAAGCCATGCAAGGACTCGCTAGTCTAGGAAGCAATACATTTTCTATCACGGAGGATTTCGTGGTGGTATGAACTTGGTTGAGGAATACGGAGTGGATATTTGGACTGTTAAGGATTAGAGAACCGACATAGAGTTCAGCTTGCATCTTGGCAGCTGAAGGGAGATACTTCTTACTGGTGGGAGATCATAGAGATGGAGGGTAGACACATTGGTTGGTTTGTATTTCATGAAAGGTTTGAGAGAAAGTTTTTGTAACAAGCCCAGGAGAGCATGCAGTTGGAGAAGTTCATTAGTCTAAAGCAAGGGACTCTTTTGGTGAAACGGTATATAAATCAGCTTAATGAGTTATCACAGTTCGGGATGGAGCTTTTTAATACACAACATAAGAAGGCCACCAAGTTTTCTAAGGGTTTGAACAGCCCCTCCAAGTGTTCGCGTTTACACATGTACCTATGGGGACGAGGTATGAGTCACTTGCGGAAATGGCTCTCATGTCAAATGTTTCTAAGAAAGAAGAGATTAAGGAGGTTCCTAAATTAGAAAACTCTAAAAAGCAGAGGTGGAAGAATAAGAAGGACAAGAAGAAAGGAGGAGGACCTCAATAGGGACAGATCAAGAAAGGCGAGAAATGTCATAGTTGTGGATTGGTTGGGCATTTCACAAAGGACTATAAGAAGAACACGATGAATGGGAGGCGTTATAACCGTGGGCAGCCTGGATACCTTGGTAGGGCTTGTCCTAAGAAGACAGGGCAGAGAGTAGGTACACCTATGGTGCAAGTACAGGCTTTGGATGCAGCATCTTCTAGTAGTGGACCAGATCGAGGTAGGAATGTCTCTGTAGAAGGTTTGATCGCTATTTCGAATTTTCCTATTCGAACTCTTTTTGACTCCGGAGCATCACATTCTTTCATTTGTAGTTCGTTGGTTGATTGTTTGCACTTAGATATTTCTCTTGTAGTAGACCTTATAGTTGTTTCAAACCCCGTAGGAGGATCGAAACATTTATCCATGATTTGTAGGGGTTTGAAAATTTTTATACTATACGTAGAGTTTGATTGTAATGCCTATATACTGGGATTTTCGGGATATGGTATAATTTTGGGGATGGACTGGTTGTCCACTTATGGTGCGACATTAGACTGCGAGAGGAGAGTTGTCAGACTGGAGACAGTAGCGGAAGAACTCTCGAGGTTTCTGGCAACCCACATGGGTTAGTCATGTTGAGCTTTCTTTATTCCCTTGATTCGTCACCATGAGAGTTAGATTCAGTTCCAGTTGCTAGAGATTTCCCAGACGTTTTTGAGGAGGTTAGGAGACTACCCCCTAAGAGAGAGATCGACTTAGATTCTATCTAAATGACAATTCTAAGCCAGTGGCATTGCCCATGAGACATATGGCTCCTAGGGAGAGGAAGGAGTTGAGTAAGCAAATTGGTGAGCTATTGGAGAAAGGGGTCATAAGACTGAGCATATCTGAGTGGGGAGAGCCAGTCGTCTTCGGTACAAAGGCAGATTGTTCCCTTCGACTTTGCAAAGACTGTAGAGAGTTGAATAAACTCACGAAGAAGAACCGTTACCCCACTTCCTAGGATAGATGATCTTTTCGATCAGTTGATTGGCTCTTCTGTATTTTCTCAACCTGACTTAGCCATTGGATTTCATCAGCTTAGGGTCGTCGACGATAACATCGATAAAACAACATTTAGGGCACTCGATGGATTTTTTGAGTGGTTAGTTATTCCATTTGGATTGACCAATGCCCCAGCCTATTTCATATATTTGATGAGCCATGTTTTTCAAGATGTCCAAAATAAGTTCATTGTAGTGTTTGGGGATGACATTCTGGTGTTTTCCAAGAGTATGGAAGAGCATGCTATTCATCTTAAGGAAATTCTTCGTACACTTCTTGTTCATCAGTTGAAAGCAAAATTCTCGAAGTGTCACTTTTGCGTAAGAAGGTGTGTTTCTTGAGGCATGTAGTCTCAAGAGAAGGTTTAGCTATGGATCCCGCTAAGATAGTGGCAGTACAAGATTGGAAGGCCCCTAAGAACGCTACTGAAGTTAGAAGCTTCCTAGGTTTGGCTGGTTATTATAGGAAGTTTATTAGAGATTTTGCTAAGATTTCAGCACCACTTACTCACCTCACTAAGAAGAACGTGCCATTCGTGTGAGATGTGGATTGTGAGGATTCCTTTATGATGCTAATGAGGGCCCTAACTAGTGCGCCAGTGTTAGTTTTACCTGACGGAGTTAAGCCTTCTATAGTATACACTGATGCATGTGGGACTTGTAACGACTCGCTATTTTGACCATTCAAATCAACAATAATACTATACATGTCCGACTTGAATAATTCAAAATACCAAATTGTTAATTTAAATTTGGCAAAAGCATATACAGTAAATAAATCAATCACAGAATTTAGGGATGCGGATTAAGGATCTTAAGGCAGAAATAACACTAGAGGGGGGGGGGGGGGGTGAATAGTGTTTTAAAGAATATATGAACTGTATGACTAAATTAAAACTTTCAACACAAATATAAACAGAATTCTAACAAAGAATGATCATAGAACATATAACAAATGCAAATAGTAAAGTAAAGCAAGTAAAAGGAAAGAACACACCGGATTTTATACTGGTTTGGAATCCTCCTACATCCAGTCCTGCACCAAGGCAATATCCTTGTACAGATTTTTATAAGCCAATATCCAAATTACAACCCTCAATTTCTAAGGCCTTGAGGAACCCTCCTATCTCTGAGTCTGGGGTAAACTCTCTTGATTTACGGGACACAAGATCACCCTAATACTTTTTAATAACAATCCTTTTGAATGGATAGACTCTATGGACTTTTTGAATACAAATTAATCCTATAACTCTGAATAGCACTTTGATCTTTAGTAGAATGATGGAGAATCAAATAGAGAGAGTATCTAAATGATTTCCTATTGAGAATTTGGCAGAATGATGGCATGATCTTGAAAATATGAAGTTTTATGGATATGGAATGGTGGAGAAGAAAGAGTGAAGAAAATAAGAAAGTAGTTGTTAAAAAAATTCGTTTTGGAAGCCTTTATATAGATGCACAACAGTCATAACCATTGGCGAAAGGTTTTCGAACGAATGGACACTTCTTTTGAAAATTGAATTTTGAATCCAACTATCACCATGTCGACATGGGTTATCCCCTTATGTCGACATCCCTTAGTTCAAAATTATAGAGATGTTGTTTTGTAAAGACAATTGAATTTAAAACAAGTTGAAACTTCTCTAAAGCAAAGTAAAGTGTTTAAACAATATTTTTAGATAGAGAATGAATATAAAACATTATTATATATATATATATATATAATTGATATAAACCGTCAATTATATAAGTAATATTTAAAATCAGAATAAGTTTCGATGTTTTAAAAATAGAAGTTTTTAAAATCAAAGTAGAGGAATATTTCAAGGCTAAAACAAAGTTTGAAAATATTTTTGAAAACATGATTTTGAAAGCTAAAACATTTTGAAAACAGATTTAAAAACATTTTGAAAAATCCATTCAAACTGAAATTGCAAGAACCTTCCTACAGAGCTCCTCCATAGGACTCGAGAACTTGTACAAAGTAGTTTAAATGATTTTGATTTTAGTGGGTTTATAAGCCACTTGTCGTAGGTTTGTAAGCTACTTGTCATGGGTTTGTAAGCCACTGGTTTCGATAGAAATTGGGTTCCATCCCAAAAGAAAATTGGAAGAAAGACGAGAGTGCTATTATGAAGTTTTAACAAAATACTAGACACTTATCTTGAGATCTTGAAATCTTGATTCTCTAGAGTCTTAAATCTTGAATCTCTAATCTTCATCTTGATGCTTGAGTCTTTATACTGATCAGTCTTCGATGATACCTGCATATACTTCCTATATACATACACACACACACACACAGATATATATATATATATATATCTATATGGAAATGTTAGTATATATTTTATAAAGTAAAGTATAATAACTATATAAGGTTGTTGTCATCAAAACATCATCAACTCAGTTCCTAACAATCTCCCTCTTTTGATGATGACAACCTTTATTTATAAAATATTTTTACCATACCATAACTCCCCCTTACTCCGTGACTTCTTCTTAAAACTACAACTCCCCTTTATTCCATGACTCCCCCTTACATCAAGCACATATATTTTTATAACTTTCTCCCCCTTTGACATCAGCAAAAAGGAATAAAAGATTTACCTATTCTAAGATAATCAAGTATATATAGAATAAAAGTGTAAAGTGAACGTGTAAGTGATCAAGTGTGTGAGAATATATATAAGTGTAACTTGACAATCAAATCAATATCATACATAGCAAACCAATCATGTATAGTATATGAAGTTATATACAAACCAAATCCAAATCAAACTTAAGTAAACAATTCAATCAAATCCTAATCAAATCTAAACCAAATCAAATCAAACAAACAAACATACATAATGATCAGACATTCCTTGGGACTTCCACCCATCCATCTTCTCCAAAGATAGGATCAGTTTTGATAACATCCCAATTATCTTTGTCGAGAGTGACCGGTGGATTTGCTTCGGGTTCGTCTTTGCTAAGGCTTGAGATCATCCAACGAAGTACGTCGAAGTGTCTCTCTTGCTCTTTGATCATCTGTATTTGGCTTAATTCTAAGTGCCTTTGATTTCTAAGTATAAAAGAGAGAATATTCTTGAAAGAAGTAAGAGTTTCTTCAAGATTTTCACTTAAATTCTTAATTGGAGAAGCCATAATTTAAGAAATAATTTGAAGTATGAGAGGAGATGAATAGAAATAGAGGTAGAGAAGTTTTTCTGGAAGAAATAGGTATTTATAGGAGTTATTGGCCGTTCAAAATGAATCGTCACTTGGTAGTTACAAGAATTTGAAGTTAGAAATTGTAACTATTTTCTGACTGTTATATGTCGACATGGGGGGGGGGGGGGATGGGGCATGTCGACATGGTCCAGACAGAATGACCAAGTTGAGTTATTTTTGATTTCTAAGTTTATTTTTATACTAGTGGACCTATATAAACTTAAAATAAATAACTATCAGAGATATATAAAGCTGGAAAACAGAGAATAAGTAGCATTACTTATATTAGTTAACATTACATAATATTAACCAAAAAAATAGAAAATACAAAGATAGATAAACGATAGCTAGAGAGATAATGGCTAGGATTAGTTTGATGAAGATGATGATGAGGACAAGCCAAGTTTCTTGCCTATCTTCCCAAAGAACTTGTCGATCTTGGTAGAGATTTTATTCATTTTCTTGCTAATAGATCTCTTAAGAACCTTTTGGTTTTGAGCAAGTGTCTTTTGGTTCTTGAGTAAGGTTTTGTTGGACGGATTGGCGAGTGTATGTGGATACTCTATACTTTCCAAAGAGGTTTCTTCATCTTCCCCTTCTTCTTCAATTTCCATTCCTTCCCCTTCTTCTTCCTCTTCTTCTCCCTCTTCTTCCATCTCTTCATGAGCAAGTCTCTCTTCCTTTTCGGTAAGTGTTTCATACGGTTGAAACATAAGTGGGATTTTCATAAGGGAAATGTTCCCATGATTGAACACTTTCCTACTTACAAACTCTTCCTTTTTAACATCCACACCAAAATAATTGAAAATCCGAGTAAGATAAATTCCATGATAAAGAGTGTTTTCTCTCATAGTAAAATTTTTGGGTCTTAACTCATCCAAAATATTTTGTGCCCAATTAATATCATATTTTCCAAATATAGCAAAAAGAGCTTTACACACTTTTGAGGTGGGATTATTGTAGTTTCCCGACCTAGGAATAATGGTGTGTTGAATAAGAAGGTTGACAATTCTTGCTTTTGGGTGGAAAAAGCGATTCTTAAAATCCATGTGGTCATCGCTTTCAAAAATGTGATGAAAAGTCTCTCGATCGGTTTCATTGATTTGAAATTGCGAGAGATTCATACCAGTAGATTTGCAACCCAAAATAGTATCCAAAATATCGGAATCCAAAACAATAAGTGTTCCTTTAACACTACTCCAAATTTGATCTTCATTTCCATTATAAAATTCATGGTTTAGGTTTGCATAAAACATTTTGACAAGGTTTGGATAACAAACGAAATCATTTTGCTTGTTATCAATCAAGCTAAGAATGGAGTTTTCTTCAAAAAGTTGATCGATTTCATAAGAAGGAAAATCATCAAAAATAGCAAATTTTCCCGGATTGACTTTACCATAGTTTACATAACTTATGTAAGTTTTGATAGCCTCCGGGTCATTAAAAAGATCATTTTTGATGGATTTGGTCAGCCTCATAGTTGATGGGGTACTTGAGGAAGCCATTGATGAGTGTTTGAGAGGAGTAGAAGATAATGAAGAAAGTTTGAATTATGAGAATAAAGTGAAAAGAGATGATAAGAGAAGTATATTAAATAAATTCTCTAAAGTCATGTTCTCTGGTCAAGAGGTATCTTTTCAGAATTTTGAAGTAAGTGAAAAGGTGGAGGGAAATTCAAAAGTTTGAATTCAAATTTTGAAATCAAATTTCTGAGAGACATGTCGACATGGGGTATCCTGGCATGTCGACATGTGACTGTTGAATTTGAAAAGAGGTGTCTTTTTCTAAAATCTAAGAAATTCTTAAAATCTTAAGAAAACTAATCTATATTCTATATCTATATATAATTCCAGTAATAATATTAAATATAATAATATTAAAATATTTTAATATTTAAAATATTGTTAAAATAATATTATTTTGAATTTAAAAATTCAAATTTCAAAGGGTGATTTTGAATTTAAAAATTCAAGAAATTGCAAACAAAATCAAAACAAGCAAGTATCCAATAAAATCAAAATAAATGTGTACCTATTTTTAGATCTAAACTCCGATCGTCTTGCGATTCGAGAATAGCAGTGAAGCACAGATTTGAATTATCAGTTTTCTTCTCGTCATCACTGGATGAATCTGAATCGTCAAGAGTTGCTGCATATGCCTTCTTTCTTTTCTTTAGTTGCTCGTTATTTGGTTGAAATGTCTGTTTGTCTGGATATGGACAATCTATCTTGTAGTGCCCTGTTTTGTTGTAGTTGTAGCATATATCACCATTGTTGTTGTTGTGATTGTTGTTGTTCTCCAAAGTATTTCTGGAATTCCTTTGATCATTTCTTTTAAAGTTATTCATCTTTCTATACTTCAGAAACTTTCTGAAATTTCTGGTCATGAAGGAAATTTCTTCATCACTACCTTGTTCTGAATCTCCAGTTGTTGCTTTGAATGCGATCGATTTCTTTTCCGTTGCCTTAGATTCTTTTCTCCCTTGTAGATGAACTTCATAAGACATTAGATTACCGATTAACTCTTCGATCTTCATTTGACTAACATTATTTGCCTCTTCAATAGTAAGTGTCTTTTGATCCCATTCTGGAGTGAGTGAATTGAGTATCTTTCTGACTTGATCTTCTTCTGAGAAACCCTTTCCTAAAGCAATCAATGAATGTACAATATCTTGAAATCGACAATACATGTCGGAAATGGACTCATTTTCATGCATTTTAAATAATTGAAACTGGTTAGTTAATATGGAAATTTTAGTCTGTTTAACTTTGCTTGTTCCTTCATGAGTTACTTGCAAAGTTTTCCAGATTTCGCAGACTTACAAACAGAGACTCTATTAAACTCATTCCTATCTAGTGAACAAAATAGTATATTCATAGCCTTAGAATTGTTTTGTGCAACCGTCTTTTGCACAGTAGTCCACTGGGCAAAATTAGTAGTTGGTTCAACATATTCAATTTGTGTCATATTCCAAGTATCTAAACTTATGGATTGTAAATAAATTTTCATCCTACATGCCCAATATGCATAATTACTGCCATTAAAAAGTGGTGGTCTGAAAGTAGACTGACCTTCTACAAATGAACTTGTGACGACCCGGAAATTTTAACGAATTAAATTGGAATAATTAATTGTTTTTAAATATTTAAAAGTTAATTTTAACTCGAATTCAAGATATCAATATTTAATTGATAATTAAGTTATTGAATTATATAGTTTAAATATTGAATTTAATAATTGAAAATTGGGTAAATTGTTGAATCTGAAATTTCTAAGCCTGTTTAAATAATTTGAAGGCTTATAAAATCTATAATGATAATACTGAGGATAATAGAATAGTTGAAATTTAAATTTAAAGGTAATTCGTTCAATTTTAATAATATATCGTTTAAATTGGAATTTAAAAATAGCCTTCCGAGGCACAGTCTCAGAATTTAACGAGACTAGTTCCATTGGATCCGTAATAGTTAGTTATTATCGGATTTCAATTTTCGTAGCAACCGGAGTTGTCGTTTGACCCTGGCAGCTCGGAATGCGTAGAACTATTTTAATCGATTTAATTTTAAATTGATCGTTTAATTTCGTAATTCGCACATACGTTCAAATTAGCCTCCGAAACACGTTCCATTGTGATCGGAACGTGGGTAAAACCTTATGAACGTCCATCGGCATGTGTGATTCTGGGTTCGGGATTTCGTGTTTTGGGACACGAGATATTTTCATATTTAATTATTTAGTATTCAAGCGTGCTGAAGAAGCTATTCCCCCCAAATAAATATTTTTATTACCGTCCTCTCTTCTTTCAACAGTTTCGAATTGGAGCCTCCCTCTTCCCATCATTTCCAAATTCGATTCGATAAAAAAAATGAAATCTGAAGATCAATTCAAACAAAAAAAAATTAATGGCGACCGGAGGAAACTCATTCAAAAATTTCTATTTTAAGATCTGCTCAATAAAAATCCATGGAACAAGCTTTAATTTTTTTTGTTTTGGTGAGAGCTTCGACCGAATATGCTTATTGAGGTATGCGACGTCACTTATTGAACTCGACTATAAGGGGTATAGGAAACTAGGGTTGGGAATTTCTTGAAATCGAGGAAGAATGGGATCGAGCGAAGCCTGGAATTGGGTTCGTTATGGAAAGTAGCACCATTACGCATAGTTTCAGGGTGTGCGATCGCTTATTGAGGAGTGCGACATGGCCGTCGTCGCGTTCGATCCCATCGACCGCAGGTGGAAGGAGCTTATTGGATGGCGATTATGGGGTGTCCACGGGTCAAGTTCGAGAAGGGGAAACGTTTGGCAACGTCGGATTTTCGATTAGTGGTGTGGAGCTTTGTTTCTCTAGAGGAGCATGCACGACTTACAGATGAAGGGTCGTTTGAGGAAGATGATTGTCTAAAATCATGGAGGTGTGGCAGCGGTGAAGTGGAAGCACAGCTGGTGGTTGATGTAGGTTGTGGCAGTGAAACAGTGGAACAGTGGTGGTCAGGGGATGTAGCAGGTGATGAAGTTCTTGAAACAGATGGTAGAGGAGCATGGATTTATAAGTGCAGTATGTGGGTGATAGCACTATTAACTATGGATGAACCGTGGGATGTATTTGATCAGAAAGTGGATGGCAGAAGTGGTGATGAGGGAGGTTGTTGATCAAATGGGCAGGGGATGGAGTGCAACAGTGGATGGTTTAGGCAGTGTGAAGGGAGGCAGCAGCTTTGGAAGTGATGTGAGGTCCAAAATTGGGAGATAATGGTTGAGATGGATTTGGATTGCAAAATCCAAGGTGAGTAAATCTCACTCTGTTGGGCTTTCTTTTATTTAAATTTGAATAGTTAAATTTAAATATTTGGTTGAATGGCTGAACAAATTTGATATGCGTTGTGAATTGATGATCCTGTGATTGTGATTTTGGATGATTCTCGAGTTAATTGTAATTTCACTCGAAATATTGGAGTTTAAGTTGTTTAAACTTAAATCATAAAAATGAATTGTTTCCATTTAATGTTAATAAAGATTTAATGATTTGCGATTCATTAAATTTGTAGGGTAATCAGAATGGATAATAAATTAATTCAGTTAATTAATGATTGGGGCGATTAATTTAGTAATTAAAGGTTTGAATTAATTAATTAATTTAAGTTAAGCTAATTATTAAGTTTAATAAATCCAGAATAATCAATGGATGGTTTGATAAGCGAATACTAATGAAATTAATAAAGGAGGATTACTTGTGTAATTAATCAAGAGATTAATTAAGATAATTAATTAGAGAGAAATTGATCTATTTAATGAAGTAAATAAATGGATATCTAATTATAGGTTGAGATAATTCAAGGAAGACCAATATTGTGGTTGAATGAAGTAATTAATGTGGATTAGGATAAATTGTAATATAATTGGAAATCATTAATTTATGTAATCAACGATATAATTAAAGATAGATTAATTAAGATGAATTAATCAGGAATAAATGACTTAAGAGGAGTTAATTAATATTAGTAATTAAGAATTAAGGGGATTAAATAGTTAATCAATAAGATTACTTATTGATTTTGGTTAAGTACAATTAATATCGTGAAGTTAATTTAAGATAATTACTTGAATGAAATTGAAAAATTATTTGATCCAGGGTGATTAATTAAGATGAATAGTGAAGGGTTGACTAATTAATTGGTTTGGAATTGATTAAGATTGAATGAAGGAATCTAAATGAATGTGGTTAGAAATTCAAATTAAAATCACTTGAATTATTTTGTATGTGATTAAGCATTGCTTAGGGATGACTGAATGGTATTGGATGCTTTGGATGAGTTGATACCTATGTTATGAAATGTTATGTATTTCATTTTGATAACTTGGGTTATGATGATATGAGACTCGAAGAGACCGGGGTCGGTATTAGGAAATACCCAAAACCACTTCGAATTTTTATAAATTGATATGTGAAATCTATAGGTTTACTGAAGTGATGTTAAGGAGTGGGACTGTTAGATCTAAACCATGGTATTTAGGAAATGGATGTGTAGAATAAGTGATGTCTAAAATAAATCGTGGCTTTGTAAATTGATATGAGTACCCGGGTTTATAAAAAAATTGAATTTTTTTAGTATTCCATGTTAGATGAGTTTACTCACGCTGGTTTCCAGCCTGACCCGGGTGTTACTTTGATGTAATGCTCGGGTCAGACCGAGTATTACAGATTTTCAGGTAAGTACGTTCTGGAGATCAGGAGGCGAGCTGGATGGTAATATCGTAGAATATTTTCCGCTGTATTTGTATGATTGATAAGCTGAGATATGATAATAGTATATATATATTCAGTGGCTGTATATATGTAACTCTGATGTATATTAATGTAACCGACAGATTTGGTATTCTTTTGGAAACTGTTATTATTTATTATATTTTATCCGCTGCGAATGTGAGATGTTTGGTGTTTCTGTTCTTCTTCTTCTATCTCTTTCTTCTTTCCATAACTATCTGGAATTTTCGGGTTCGAAAATTTCGGGTCGTTACAGTTGGTATCAGAGCCGAAAGGTTAAGCGAGAACCTTGGCTCTGGTGGGAGTTACTCATTAAATAGAGTCCGTAGTACTCTAAAATGAGTTGTGAATATCTATATATGAGCGCGTACTTGTTACTTTTTTTATATAAAGATTTTAAATGATTTTATATAAAATATATTTTGATATATATAAAGCAATATTTTCTTCATATAAATATTAGGTGATGGGTTGTTAATTATTGGAATTAAAATTAAGGAATAATATAATACAACCAAACTGAAATTTAATCAAGATAAGTTTGAAATGGGTTCAAACTGAAACTGAAGTTTAGAATTGGAATTAAATTAAGTAGGAACAAAAATACAATTAAATTAAAATTTAAGTGATTGAAAACGAAATTCTAAATCTAATCCCAGAATTTGAAAATTTGGTCTCAGAGTAATGAGAGATAATAAATAAGTATTATTTGGATAATTGGGACTTGTTGAAAACGATGGGTTGTTGAAATTTTATTTGAATTTAAAACCCAGGGTGGTTTAAAATTGTAAAACATGGCTGAGAGGGCCAAGAAATAAACATGTATATATGTATGGATATACGTGATATTAAAGATTATTTGAAATAAACTCTATGAGGTTGAGTTTTGATTTTTCCCTGAAATGTGATATAAAAACCCAAGTGATATAAGTTTTGAACTTATAAAAGGTAAAGAATTTGAAGTTTGAAGTGGGAATTCAATTTGAGAATGAGGTTGACTGGATTAAGTGAATTGAATTTAGCTTGGGAGAAGTTAAATAAGTTTGAATGAACAACTTGGATGGAAGATTTTAAGATGAAATTGGAATTTAACTTGGAAAGTTAAATGGTTGATTTGAATTGGGAATTTGTGTGATCTCAAAACGGGTTTGAGATTTGAAGATTGAAATTGATGGACATTGAAAAACAAATTGGATGATACCATCCTATTGTTAATAAAAATAAAAATATCTAAATTTAGAATGGTATTGTATAAATAAAATAAATTTGAATAGTTGAATTGTAAAATAAACTTGTTTAAGAATTGATTTCAATCTGGAAGGTAAAAATTGAATAATTAAAATTTTAAAATAGAATTGTATTGATCTCTTATTTGAACCTTGAAATACAAAAATAAATAAAAAATTTAAAATGGAATTTTGAGAATTGAACTCAGAAATTAGATTAATTAAAAACTTTTAATAAAGACTAACTTGGTTTAAATGGTTAAACCAACCTTTGAGGATTTAACTAGAATTTATATAGTTCGAGATAGTTTAAATTCAAGATTGAAATTGAATCAGTTCAAAATTGAAATTTGGTTTAAATTAATTGGAACGGTAATTGAAAATGTATAAGTTTAAAAATTTTAAATGGGAAATTGGATTGGATTAAATTGAAGTGATTTGGATTCTGAAATTAAATTGATAATAATTCAAATTGATTGGAATAATATGCACTTATAATTAAAATTAAACCGGATTAAAATCAACTAGAATTTGATTTAAATTGGGAAGGTATCAAGATTGATTCAACTTGAATTGAGAATAAATCAAGTCCAAGGGAATTTGGAGTTATTTGTATTGGAATTGGGTCGATTTAAATGGAAATTTAAATTGAATTGTTGGGGAAGTGAACAGTTGACTCTTGACTAGTTTCAATATAAATTGTTTTAAATTAAATTTATTTTTCTAAGCTATTAAATGTATATAATTTTTCTTTCTTAAAGCTAACTTATTTTATACTTGTTTTACAATCATTTTTGGAGCTATTTTTTTTCAACTGTTTTATAAACTAATTACTATTTTTCAACTATTTCACAAACGAATTTCTATTTTACAACTATTTGGCAATTATTTAAAAATTTCTGAAACCATTTAACTATTTTATAGCTATTTTGCAAACTAATAATTATTTTCAACTACTTATCTATTTTAAAATTTTCAAGCTATTTACTAAAATTGGTCGGAGTTCAAACTGCTAATTGGTTTAAATACCCAACTGAGGTAAAAATTGAAGTGACAATTCAATGAGAATTAAAGGAAATGTGAATAGAAAGGAAATTGATCTTGGAAACAAAAGGGTAATCAAATTTGAATATTTTATTTTGAACAAACAAGGTTATATATCTTGGTTATATAAGATAAATCTTCCATTGTGGAATCTATTGCTGGAAGAAAAGGATTTTTGAAAATGTTTGAAGTATAAAAAGAGTTTTATACACGTTTGCAAAGATCCAAAATTTTAAAATTTATATATATCTGAATATATATATAAAGGATCTTATGAGGAATTTGGAAAAGGGTTTTTGGAACCTTTGAATTTGGAAAGGGCTTTTGATTATTTTGAGAATTATCGATTTTGGGATAATCGATTTTGTGTGATGGAGCTTTGTATGCTATCATACTAGGTGTATGATTTGAAGATACTATATGTATAGTATAAAATGTTTTGATGATGGCTCTGGGGAAAAAGGCGCTCCCTTGAAATGAACTTCTCAGGAGTGCCACCGGGTGGTGCTGCCTTGAGCCAAAGGGGGTTCTAAAGTTGATCCTGTGAGGAGTCCGGACAAAACTAGTTCCTGGGGATTATGAGTAGTGTATACCATAGCGAAAATCGTGTGTGCCGCTGAGAGCCAACAGTCTGCGTTTGATTTTATATCGACAGACTGCGACCTATGGTATAACATAGCGAAAGTCGTGTGTGCCGCTGAGAGCCAACAGTCTGCGTTTGATTTTATATCGGCAGACTGCGACCTATGTAGGAGTGGAGAGGTTTCATTTCGGTAGCGAAAATCAAAGGCCGCGGAGAGCCTGCAGTTACGTGGACTTTTGCTGCGACGGCAACGTAACCCCGGATGTAACTGTGATCTGTTGTGTGGGATCCATGGCGTAATCGAGAGGCCGTGGAGTGCCTACAGTTACATGGACTTTTGCTGCGACGGCAACGTAACCCTGGGATGTAACTGTGACCATGGATGGGGGTGATGATTTCCAGAGCATTCTCACCAAAGACATTTCCTCTCTTTCAAAATGCTTTCAATATTTTCAATAAAATTATTTTCCAAGTATTTTCACTGGATGTTGAAAATGAGTCTGCTAAGTACTTATAGATTTTCAGTCCTACGCCTGATCAACGTATGACTAAATCTCTATGAGAACAAGGATGGACTAATTGAGACATCGAGTTATAAAAGACTATTTTTATAAAGAGTTATCTTATTAAGTATGATGTGAATTTAAAAGCATTTCTAAATTTTTATTTATTTATTTATTAAGGTGTTGGGATTTTAGGAAAATTTAAAAGAGATCCCAAACTGGAATTATAAAATAAAATTGAACTCAGGAAATTTAATGGAATGATTTTTGTAATAAAAATGAATGTTCATTTAAATAGTGAAAGTAAACTAATCAGCTAAATAAATTATTTAATAGTGTATGATAACAAAATTGAACTCGATTAAATAAAATGAATTGTAAATTAATAATGGAATTTGACAATGGATTCAAATTGTAAATAGAATTCGACTTGGATTTGATAATGAAATAAATAAGAAGAGATGTTGTAAAATGAGAATAAAATAGAGATGGATTGAAAATGAGATGATTTGAATTACAAATAAAATTCAAGTGTGATTTGAATAATATTTAATGAAATTTGCAAGTAAATTGGATATAAGAGAAGTGTTGTCATATGATTTGGAAGTGAATAATAATGGAAATGGTTGGGTTGCAAACAAAACCCAAAATGAATTGAAATAAATTGAAAATGACTTTGTATTAATAAAATAAATTCGATAACGGTTAAGTAAGTAAATTAAAATTTTAAAATGGGTTAATTGAGTTAAATATTAAATGGATGAAGTCTGATTGAATAAAAACTAAATCAAAGCAGTGATTGGAATTGGATTATCAGACTGAACTTAAATTTGGTGGTATATTAATTTGAAGTATAAATGAGTTCAGTATGTGGTTGGATATTATTTTGATAAATTAAGAAGATGAATTGAAATTACAATTTAAACGGATGGGCTTACTGAATTTAATGGAAGTTGATTAAATGAGAATCAGATAAAAGTAAACTTAATTTTAATGTTGAAATAAATTAAAGTAAATTAACTTAAGTTTTAAAAATTATGGAAGCTTGGCTTCGAATAAGGGTGAAAGCCCATTCAATAAAAACTTGGATCGAATTAATTTGGGAAATGGTTATTAATTTATAAGTATTGAATGTGCCAAGCTTAATAAATTGTTTTGAATGAATCCAATGTGGGAATGAAATAAAATGCAATGTACGGTTGATAATAAATTAGAAATGAAATGAAATTAAATTCTATAAAATAGTGGATGCAAATATAATTGATTTTTGAATCAATTGAAGTGAATATGAGCTTGATTGGATTATAAATAAATTTAAATGTAAGCAATTGAGTTGTAAACCAATAAAATTTGAACGAAATGATATATATTTAATTGATAGAAAGCAATTGAATTAGTTTTGAAAACATATAAATTGTTTATGGAAGTGTTTGGTGCTTGATGTGTAGTAACGCTTGTGTTTAGCTATTAGAAGTGAGTGAAATGCTAATAAATTTTCTATATATGGCACTTACATATTTAAATTGAGTAAGTACATGTACCTGAAGGCCGTTTGGCTGGTTTGGATTGTGCTAATTGCAAAATAAATAAGCCGCTTGCTTAAAAATGCTAAATAAGGTACGCCTACGCAATAAAAATAGGAAATATGAACTGTTTTGCCTTTTCCAACCGTGTGGATCGATGTATACATATTTATATCCCTTGTCAAATTGCAAAAGCTCCTCCGTACAAAGGAGACTCTGCCAAAAATTTTCGAAAATTTTGGGAGTTAGAAAATTTTTGAAAATTTTTGAGAAAATTTTTGTTAAGCAATTAAACGATTTTAAATATGAAACTGAAATAGATTAGTATATGGAACTAATAAGACTCAGTTATAAATGGAAAATAAAAATTTATTATTCAAAATTGAAATAAGTGGAATTCATATTAAAAAGGGAAAACGAATTTTAATAGAAGTAAATATGAAAACCTATATAAGAGAATGTATAAAATGATTTGAAAGGTTACAATTGTGTATTATTGCTAAATAAGATATGCAGGTATTAAAAGGGGAAAAGAAATTTGGATTTTATTCCAAAAGATAAATGTGAATTGCCCGACAAAAAGGTATGTATTTTAATTTCTAGATGAAACTGGATTGAGTTTTTGGATGTAGCCACTTGGCTTTTGTTTTCTTTTGGAATTTGGGAGCCCGTAGAGGCCTTTTGTAGTAGTACCGAGCTAGCCGCGCAAAAGAGACACTGGCAAAATTTTTCGGGAATTTAGGGAGTTAGAAAAATATGAGAAATTTTTGGATAATTCAAAATTTGGTTTTAAATTGAAATCTAAAGAAGTGAGCAAAAGGGTATTGCGTGAAAGCTATAGAAGATTTTGGGAAGTTGATTAAGGTTAGTGGGTCTTTAATAAAAGATAGTTGGTAGGATGTTGAATAGTGGGTTTTGGGAAAAAGTAAACGGGTATTGGTCCTTTCTTCCTAACTAGTAATTTCGGGGACGAAATTCTTTTAAGGGGGGAGGAATGTGATGACCCGGAAATTTTAACGAATTAAATTGGAATAATTAATTTTTTTAAAATATTTAAAAGTTAATTTTAACTCGAATTCAAGGTATCAATATTTACTTGATAATTAAGTTATTGAATTATATAGTTTAAATATTGAATTTAATAATTGAAAATTGGGTAAATTGTTGAATCTGAAATTTCTAAGCCTGTTTAAATAATTTGAAGGCTTATAAAATCTATAATGATGATACTGAGGATAATAGAATAGTTGAAATTTAAATTTAAAGGTAATTCGTTCAATTTTAATAATATATCGTTTAAATTGAAATTTAAAAATAGCCTTCCGAGGCACAGTCTCGGAATTTGACGAGACTAGTTCCATTGGATCCGTAATAGTTAGTTATTATCGGATTCCAATTTTCGTAGCAACCGGAGTTGTCATTTGACCTTGGCAGCTCGAAACGCGTAGAACTATTTTAATCAATTTAATTTTAAATTGATTGTTTAATTCCGTAATTCGCACATACGTTCAAATTAGCCTCCGAAACACGTTCCATTGTGATCGAAACGCGGGTAAAACCTTATGAACGTCCGTCGGTATGTGTGATTCTGGGTTCGGGATTTCGCGTTGTGGGACACGAGATATTTTCATATTTAATTATTTATTATTCAAGCGTGCTGAAGAAGCTATTCCCCCCAAATCAATATTTTTATTACCGTCCTCTCTTCTTTCAACAGTTTCGAATTGGAGCCTCCCTCTTCCCATCATTTCCAAATTCGATTTGATTTAAAAAAAAATGAAATATGAAGATCAATTCAAACAAAAAAAATGGCGACCAGAGGAAACTCATTCAAAAATTTCTATTTTAAGATCTGCTCAATAAAAATCCATGGAACAAGCTTTAAATTTTTTTGTTTTGGTGAGAGCTTCGACCGAATATGCTTATTGAGGTATGCGACGTCACTTATTGAACTCGACTATAAGGGGAATAGGAAACTAGGGTTGGGAATTTCTTGAAATCGAGGAAGAATGGGATCGAGCGAAGCCTGGAATTGGGTTCGTTATGGAAAGTAGCACCTTTACGCGTAGTTTCAGGGTGTGCGATCGCTTATTGAGGAGTGCGACATGGCCGTCGTCGCGTTCGATCCCATTGACCGCAGGTGGAAGGAGCTTATTGGAGGGCGATTATGGGGTGTCCACGGGTCGAGTTCGAGAAGGGGAAACGTTTGGCAACGTCGGATTTTCGATTAGTGGTGCAGAGCTTTGTTTCTCTAGAGGAGCATGCACGACTTACAGATGAAGGGTCGTTTGAGGAAGATGATTGTCTAAAATCGTGGAGGTGTGGCAGCAGTGAAGTGGAAGCACAGCTGGTGGTTGATGTAGGTTGTGGCAGTGAAACAGTGGTGGTCAGGGGATGTAGCAGGAGATGAAGTTCTTGAAACAGATGGTAGAGGAGCATGGATTTATAAGTGCAGTATGTGCGTGATAGCACTGTTAACTATGGATGAACCGTGGGATGTATTTGATCAGAAAGTGGATGGCAGAAGTGGTGAGGTGGGAGGTTGTTGATCAAATGGGCAGGGGATGGAGTGCAACAGTGGATGGTTTAGGCAGTGTGAAGGGAGGCAGCGGCTTTGGAAGTGATGTGAGGTCCAAAATTGGGAGATAATGGTCGAGATGGATTTGGATTGCAAAATCCAAGGTGAGTAAATCTCACTCTGTTGGGCTTTCTTTTACTTAAATTTGAATAGTTAAATTTAAATATTTGGTTGAATGGCTGAACAAATTTGATATGCGTTGTGAATTGATGATCCTGTGATTGTGATTTTGGATGATTCTCGAGTTAATTGTAATTTCACTCGAAATATTGGAGTTTAAGTTGTTTAAACTTAAATCATAAAAATGAATTGTTTCCATTTAATGTTAATAAAGATTTAATGATTTGCGATTCATTAAATTTGTAGGGTAATCAGAATGGATAATAAATTAATTCAGTTAATTAATGATTGGGGCGATTAATTTAGTAATTAAAGGTTTGAATTAATTAATTAATTTAAGTTAAGCTAATTATTAAGTTTAATAAATCCAGAATAATCAATGGATGGTTTGATAAGCGAATACTAATGAAATTAATAAAGGAGGATTACTTGTGTAATTAATCAAGAGATTAATTAAGATAATTAATTAGAGAGAAATTGATCTATTTAATGAAGTAAATAAATGGATATCTAATTATAGGTTGAGATAATTCAAGGAAGACCAATATTGTGGTTGAATGAAGTAATTAATGTGGATTAGGATAAATTGTAATATAATTGGAAATCATTAATTTATGTAATCAACGATATAATTAAAGATAGATTAATTAAGATGAATTAATCAGGAATAAATGACTTAAGAGGAGTTAATTAATATTAGTAATTAAGAATTAAGGGGATTAAATAGTTAATCAATAAGATTACTTATTGATTTTGGTTAAGTACAATTAATATCGTGAAGTTAATTTAAGATAATTACTTGAATGAAATTGAAAAATTATTTGATCCAGGGTGATTAATTAAGATGAATAGTGAAGGGTTGACTAATTAATTGGTTTGGAATTGATTAAGATTGAATGAAGGAATCTAAATGAATGTGGTTAGAAATTCAAATTAAAATCACTTGAATTATTTTATATGTGATTAAGCATTGCTTAGGGATGACTGAATGGTATTGGATGCTTTGGATGAGTTGATACCTATGTTATGAAATGTTATGTATTTCATTTTGATAACTTGGGTTATGATGACATGAGACTCGAAGAGACCGGGGTCGGTATTAGGAAATACCCGAAACCACTTCGAATTTTTATAAATTGATATGTGAAATCTATAGGTTTACTGAAGTGATGTTAAGGAGTGGGACCTGTTAGATCTAAACCATGGTATTTAGGAAATGGATGTGTAGAATAAGTGATGTCTAAAATAAATCGTGGCTTTGTAAATTGATATGAGTACCCGGGTTTATAAAAAAATTGATTTTTTTTAGTATTCCGTGTTAGATGAGTTTACTCACGCTGGTTTCCAGCCTGAGCCGGGTGTTACTTTGATGTAATGCTCGGGTCAGATTGAGTATTACAGATTTTCAGGTAAGTACGTTCTGGAGCTCAGGAGGCGAGCTGGATGGCAATATCGTAGAATATTTTCCGCTGTATTTGTATGATTGATAAGCTGAGATATGATAATAGTATATATATATTCGGTGGCTGTATATATGTAACTCTGATGTATATTAATGTAACCGACAGATTTGGTATTCTTTTGGAAACTGTTATTATTTATTATATTTTATCCGCTGCGAATGTGAGATGTTTGGTGTTTCTGTTCTTCTTCTTCTATCTCTTTCTTCTTTCCATAACTATCTGGAATTTTCGGGTTTGAAAATTTCGGGTCGTTACAGAACTAGTGTTAGTGCTTGTGTTGACAGAAGTAGTGGTGACAGGAGTGACATTATTAGTGTGCTGTGCCATGAAAACTTTTCAAAATTTCAGATTATAAAAATAATGAAAACCAATGCTCTGATACCAATTGTTAGAGATGCAGATTAAGGATCTTAAGGCAGAAATAACACTAGAGGGGGGGGTGAATAGTGTTTTAAAGAATATATGAACTATATGACTAAATTAAAACTTTCAACACAAATCTAAACAGATTTCTAATACAGAATGATCACAGAACATATAACAAATGCAAATAGTAAAGTAAAGCAAGTAAAAGGAAAGAACACACCGGATTTTATACTGGTTCGGAATCCTCCTACATCCAGTCCCACACCAAGGAGAAATCCTTGTACAGATTTTTATAAGCCAATATCCAAATTACAACCCTCAATTTCTAAGGCCTTGAGGAACCCTCCTATCTCCGAGTCTGGGATAAACTCTCTTGATTTACAGGACACAAGATCACCCTAATACTTCTTAATAACAATCCTTTTGAATGGATAGACTCTATGGACTTTTTGAATACAAATTAATCCTATAACTCTGAATAGTAATTTGATCTTTAGTAGAATGATGGAGAATCAAATAGAGAGAGTATCTAAATGATTTCCTATTGAGAATTTGGCAGAATGATGGCACGATCTTGAAAATATGAAGTTTTATGGATATGGAATGGTGGAGAAGAAAGAGCGAAGAAAATAAGAAAGTAGTTGTTAAAAAAATTCGTTTTGGAAGCCTTTATATAGATGCACAACAGTCATAACTATTGGCGAAAGGTTTTCGAACGAATGGATACTTCTTTTGAGAATTGAATTTTGAATCCAACTGTCACCATGTCGACATGGGGTATCCCCTTATGTCGACATCCCTTAGTACAAAATTATAGAGATGTTGCTCTGTAAAGACAATTGAATTTAAAACAAGTTGAAACTTCTCTAAAGCAAAGTAAAGTGTTTAAACAATATTTTGAGATAGATAATGAATATAAAACATTATTTAAATATATATATATATATAATTGATGTAGACCGTCAATTATATAAGTAATATTAAAATTAGAATAAGTTTTGATGTTTTAAAAATAGAAGTTTTTAAATCAGAATAGAGGAATATTTCAAGGCTAAAACAAAGTTTGAAAACATTTTTGAAAACATGATTTTGAAAGCTAAAACATTTTGAAAACAGATTTAAAAACATTTTGAAAAATCTATTCAAACTGAAATTGCAAGAACCTTCCAACAGAGCTCCTCCATAGGACTCGAGAACTTGTACAAAGTAGTTTAAATGATTTTGATTTTCATGTGTTTGTAAGCCACTTGTCGTAGGTTTGTAAGCTACTTGTCGTGGGTTTGTAAGCCACTGGTTTCGATAGAAATTGGGTTCCATCCCAAAAGAAAATTGGAAGAAAGATGAGAGTGCTATTATGAAGTTTTAACAAAATACTAGACACTTATCTTGAGATCTTGAAATCTTGATTCTCTAAAGCCTTGAATCTTGAATCTCTAATCGTCATCTTGATGCTTGTGTCTTTATACCGATCAGTCTTCGATGATACCTGCATATACTTCCTATATATATATAT
Source organism: Allium cepa (assembly GCA_030765085.1). Classification (NCBI taxonomy): domain Eukaryota; kingdom Viridiplantae; phylum Streptophyta; class Magnoliopsida; order Asparagales; family Amaryllidaceae; genus Allium; species Allium cepa. Next base: position 152,183,915 of record CM060939.1, read on the forward strand.
CTATATGGAAATGTTAGTATATATTTTATAAAGTAAAGTATAATAACTATATAAGGTTGTTGTCATCAAAACATCATCAACTCAGTTCCTAACAAGAATCACAGATACAGAGTAATACAATAATACACAGCGGAATAAATGAATAGTAGTTCATGAAGCTACTATATAACAAAGTTAGAAATAAAATACATCAGAATATCCTAGATACAGTGAATTCTCCAATGCAACAGATGACTTCTCTTAACGAATCAACTGGAAGTGCTGAAAGCTAAGCGATAGTTGGATCTCCAAGCGAAGCTCCAAACTCCAAAGTTGAGTCTCAATGCTGTATCACTCAGTCTGACCCGAGCGTAAAGCAAAACACAAAACACTCGAGTCAGGATTAACATTATTATATCAATAAATCCAACTCAAGTGAAATATCAACTGAAATAAAATTAACTTAGAGGATGTTTGGGATAACCATCCTCTAAGGATCTCTGGAACTATCTATAGGGTAGAAATATACACTATGTCACCGTGGTCATCTCAATTTTATTTATTATTCAAAAACAAAATATCATTTCACTTCAAATATATTTGTTTGCAAATTTGATCACTTTCACAGTTACAATTCAAATCTAGTCAAATCTCAATTTATCAATTTAAAATTCAACTCAATTCCTAAATAACCACTTCAATTTTATAGATCTCAAAATTCGGATTTGTAATCACAAAATACCCCTTTATATTTCAATATATTTCAAACTTTAAGTATTCAACGTTTCAAACTAAATTTTATTCAATTTAGTTTTCTAAATAATAATTTCAAATTTTAGTTCAACCTAAATTTTCATTTTTTATTCAATTTAGTTTCTAAATAACAATTGAACTATATTGATTTCAAGTACAGATCTGAATCTCAAAATAACCCATTTAAATTCCAATATAGTTCAAAGCTTTAATATTTAAATGTTAAATTTAACAGTTTCATAACGATCTCGATTAACCTCATTATTATTTAATCTTGAAATTCTCCCTCATTTGATTCAATATCATTTAAGTAATCTTAAATTACATTTTACTCAATATTTTATTTTAATTTATTTAAACGTGAAATATTCATTAAATCACTTAAATCAAAAATCCATTTATAAAAATCATACCTTTAGATTTCCCATTTAATAATTTCAAATCGATTTAATTAAATAAATCCTTATTTAAATACCATTTTTAATAAATCCAAATTTATCTTCCAAATTTAATTGCTCAATTTATTACAAGAAAATCTTTTTGAAATATAGATTTACGTAAATACTTAACCATATTATGTGTATTAAATCAATTCTAATTTAAATCAAATATTACTACTAAATCTATATATAAAATTTCCATCTTAAGAATCAATATTTATTAAACCATATATTTCTTTCCACAATCATAGAAATTATTTCAAAATATTTAAATATGGACCAACGGTGTCTGTATATATTTTCTATCATATGGTCAAGTGCTACGGATATTTATCATTTCAATCCGTCCACTAAACATATACGGGTGGATATCATTTCAACCCGTAATCCCAAATTCAATTATATGAAAATCGCTTGGGTTTATCATTTCAACCCATATCGATTTTCTCCTATCCTAAAGTCCGTTCGGGTATGTATCATTTCAACCATAGTGAATACTATACTAACAGGGCACTTGCAGAGTGATAACGGATATGATAATAATATAACAACATGCATATATCATCAATAACAATATAATATAAACAATAGGATATGGTGTCATATCCCACAAGTGAACAGTTATAGATAATAGCATAAATATAACAATTTAAATAACTACAGTAGCATACTTCAATTGTTGTTTCAATTGAAATCAAATTTAATAAATATAAGAACGCTAATGTGAGTGATTGCTCACCTTTCGAGGCTAAAGAGAATATACAATGAAGTTTAGTTACGAATTCCAAAGCAACGGTAGATAGACACGTTTCGACGAAGAAAACAAGCACGACGAACAAAGCTGATAAATGGAAGAGAAAAAACAATCGAATTCAAATTAGAACTAGATCGATGACGATGAATGATACAAGTGAACTTACAATTATATATATAATTATATATAACTATTTAAATATATAAAACATATTCTAAATCTAATATACATACATTTCAAATCATTGTTTTTAAACCAAACACATATACAAAAAAAAAATCAAACATATATTCAAATAATACTTATTAAAATAAAAACTTATATATAATGTATGTTCATTGCAACATATCAACTGCTGCGTATATAACTTTTAAACTTTATCTTATAAAATATAAACTGTTTAAACTTTTATAACTTAATAAACTTTATATTATAAATATACTATATACACTTAAAACCTGTGCATGTGATACTTATATTTAAATAATAATATAACCATTACGATGTAAACCGCTTAAACATGCTTAAAATTTACTTTCAAAACCGTTATAAATACCATATACTTACCTACCAAATGTATAAACTCGAATGCTTAGATATATATATGGTTTTCGTTCTTTTGCTCACTCACCTATTTTGTTGTTTCCAGTACATTGCATTAAGAAAGAGTACTATATAACAAAACCAACAAAACCCCAAAAAGATTCAAAAAAAAGTATACATATTTTTAAATCACCTTATATTATTTCATTTAATAACATGATGCGAAAAGCTTCACTTAAATCAAATTCACGTTTAAAATATTATGTATATAAAAAAATACTAAGCTTAAACAAAATAGATCAAAAGGCATCTTTACATACAGCAACCGAAAAAGGAAAATTTTATTTTATAAACTAGTATAACAACATATATACATATATACAGAAATACATTTATATATATATAAAAGAATAACTTTGACACACATATATATATATAAACCATATAATAGACGCTGCAAAATTTGTATAATATATTATTAACTGGAAACAGGGAAACCCAAGATAATATAACCCATGTAACAAATTCACTGATATATATATATGCTAACAGACAGAAGTACTATACCTGATATATGCGAACGTATACAAGCTAGTGGTGACGAGTGTCTAATGGGTGATGGCGATAGGGGTATCGGCTGTTATGGCCTTGAAGAGGCACTGTAACAACTTGGGAAAGAAAGAAAATAGGCTTCAGGGAGGAAGAGGAAGCAACAGTAGGTATAAACCCAAAGTTATAAAGGCAGAGGAAAAACGCTTTGCACCATTTAAGGTGGGATTTAAATTTTTAATAAATACAAAACGTATCTAAGTTTATACGTTTATAACTTTCCAGCTGCAGTGTATATATATAATGAACGATCATAATGAAAGAGTGGAAACAGGGAGCGTAGGAAAGGAAAGGTTAGAAAAATAAAATTTTCACCCTTAAATTCCAGAGATTAATAAGGTAACGTACCTCTTTAATGAAATGTACAACAGCGGTCACAAGCTAAGATTTAGCTGAAAGTTTAAAGAAATGAGGGGAAGATGGGTTTTTAAATTAATCACTTCCCAGAATTAATATGTCAATGAAAAAGGAAAGGAGATGAATCAGGGAAACGTATTATAACTTATATATAACTATTAAACAGATAAATGGAAGAAAAGGTGAGCAGGTGAGTAAAAGTGGAAACTGATTTATAAGCGAAATGGAATGTGAGCTGTTGCTTGGGAAGAAAAGGGAACAGTTTAAAAATTAAAGGCAATGGACTGCTGAAATTAAATGAGTATAAAACGTGTAAAAGTTATACACTGAAACGGCTATAAATTTCAATTATTATTATGAAACGGGGAATAACGAAAGGCAAGGACAATGATTTCAAAGTTTATTAATGGATAGGAATGGGGAAGTCTATCTGTGAAGTAGAAAAATTATTAAGCAATTGAAATTTTAACGGTAGAAAAATTAACTGCTACACACTGTTTTAGAAACAATCAAAGCAATTAATAGCTTGATTGGACAGCAAGAATAAATATGGAAGGACATGTTATAAAGGAAAAATGAACCGTTTGAAAATAAATAAAAGAAATGGAGGCAAATAAAACAGCTGTGCCTTGAATTTCCCAAAATAAATTATTTTTTGAACATCAATTATTACTGACTTAAATTGAACAGAATCACACCCTCAAATATACTTTCTTAATTTTTGATGAAAATTTATCATTTGCCACATTTAACTATACGTAATCCAAATGTAAAATTTTATTTCAAAATTTTATTATTTAAAATTTCTCAAAAATCAAATTAAATACGCTAAATAAAACCATTAAAAATTATCAAAATTTTACGGGTCGTTACACTCTTCCCCACTCACTCCCCGAAAAGGAAGAAGGTAAGAGAATAGAAACAACCAGAAAGATAAACAGATTGAAAGACAAGGATAAACAATTTATTTAAGACCATATAAATTTTTCTGGAAATATTCATTTGAAAACTTCATTTGTAGTTCAATTATCTTTAATATTTTAAAACTTTTCAAAACCCATTTTTAAAATTTCCTGCTTCCCTTATAAATAACATTTATATGTTCAAATAACACCTTTATAAATATATATGAAAACTATTTGGAAATAGTTATTCACATCCTTGGTTATATTTTCAAGGAAGTTATTTGACAACATTAAATCCATAGTTTATAAATTTACTAATTTATCTTAAGACACTTTCAACATTATAGATAAATTAATACTCATTTCTTAAATATGTTATATTAAATTAATAACTTCTGAAATATTAATGACACTAGTGATTTACTATTAAACAATGTAGTACATAAATAAACAATATTTTAAAGGTTATATTCAAAAAGGAAAGGAGGATAGATTCGGAAAAATGGAATATAGGTGAATAAATAAAGCTGAGCAGATAAGGTAGGTTCAAAGGGATAGTATCGGGCTCGAATAATTAAATCAAACCATAAAATTTTAATCTCAAATATTAATACAAATTTCTTAGTTGGAAATACCTTTATAATAAAATACTTTTATATCGAAATGAATTTTTCCTTTCAAAAATACTTTTATAACTCGATGTTTCAACAAGTTTATCCTCATTCTTGCAGACTCTGGCCATGCGTTGATCAGGCGCAAAGCTAGAATTCTTCAAGTACTTAGTAGACCTGTTTCAGCAACAAGTGAAAATACTTGAAAACCCTTAAAAAAACAAATATGGAAAGTACAATCCAAATAAAACAATCAAACCAAAACCTTTGTCCAACCATGGTTCACAGATACACAATGGTTACGCCTGGATCCTCCAAAAAACAATCTGTATCCGTAAGCTTTCTTAGCCTTGTGAGTTACGCCATGATGACTGTAGGGTGCAAGATCCACAATGGTTACGCCTGGGTCCCCTAGGAAACAATCCGTAGGCTGTCTCGGCCAGGAAGTTTCGCTACTAATGCGACCTACACAGATTGCAGGATACACAACGGTTACGCCTGGGTCCCCGAGGAAACAATCCGTACCCCTAGGCAAGTCTCAGCCAGGCAGTTGTGCTATGCAGTCACAAGAAAAAAAACCATGGGTTACGCCACGGTGGGACACTCGAGTATCACATCCGAAAAACCAAAAATCAGAGGGAATAATATCGATAGAAGGAATCCACAATGTGGCCACAAAGCGGATATCAAGCAGAAGGCACTTTCCATATCTTTACTTCGAAAAAATATATATCATATAGTACCTTTCCAAATACTTTCAAATATCATACTTATATAAAGTCCATTATATATAGGATTCCTTTTCCAAATCGATTACTTTCCAAATCAATAGTATATCAAATCATACTTATATAGACTTCGATTATAAAAAAAAATTCTCTTTCCAAATTGAGTATCTTTCAAATCAATAGATTTCAAATCATCTTCATACTTATACAGATCCATTTTATATAAGTTCGACCACTCCCAAATCAAGTACTTAATAATATAAGGTTCTTAATTTCAAATCATTTCAATATCAATTTAGTTTCAAAGTTTCTTAAACAACAGGTTTAGAAAATAATCCAAATTTCTAAATCAACAAAATTTAGGTCAAACAAATTCATTTCCAAAATCACCATATAAGTACTAGTTTTAATTCTAATCAAATTTCAAAACCAAATATTTTTCTCTAAATTAATTATACTCAAAATGGTTTCCAAATTTATAATTATCCCTTTAAAACCTTTAAACTATTTATTTCTATATGAAAAATCCAATTTTCCTTTTTCAAATTATTTATTTAACAAACGTTTCAAATTTACTTAAGTCATACTCTTCATACTTTAACATACGAAACTAAACTTATATTCTTTATCAAATATTTTATACTCTTCGAAATTTCTTAGTTTTAAAATTTTAAACCTTGATTTTGAAGTGCTCGAACCTTCAGAATAGTCGGTGAAATCAAATTTCAAATCCAAGAGTTGGAAATCAGCAACAAATCAGTAAATCAATTTTTTTAAATAGAGTTTTACTAAATCAAATCGAAAACTCGAGGATTGAACACCGACATACTTTATTTTATTTCAAATATATATACATATATCTTTCGAATATCAAATCATACTTCGGAATTTGAAATCAAAATTGGTTTCACAAAATCACTCGCATAGCAAAGCTACCAGAGTGGCCTCTCCTCCACTCTGACACTTGAAAATCAATGTCGTTGATGCGTGCACTCATCACCGAAATTATTTCCTAGCGACAAAAGTGAGTTCTGGACTTCTATTTTCTTGAAAACTTCATTGAGATTTCTTCTAAATCGTTGGAATTTATTTGAACTCTTTTGAAATATTTCTTATCCAGAAAATACTTTTAAATCGTATTATTTTTATATATTTTTGAAATCTCAAAACCACATTTCAAAATACCGGAGTTCAATTTCTCGAAATTCAAATTCAAAACCCTTCAGTTATAATTTATTTTTATATAAATCCATTTCTTATAAATTTTCAAAATTTAACATTCTTTCAAAATTTCAAACTTCCATTTTTAAAAAAAAAAATATAATTCTTATCGAAAATATTTCACTTTTATATATAGAATAAAATCGTAGTTATCAAAATAATAATTTCGGTATAAAACAAATTCTGAAATACAAATAAAACCCGATTTTCAAAGGATGATTCAAGAATGGGTTTCAAAACAGAGATAGAGATTTAAACTAGAGGAACTCTGATCAATAAAATCCTGATTTGAAGATAGACTCGATCGAAGATGAGATAATTAAATTACAAAATAGAAGATGGATATACTTCTATAAATCACGGGCGACCTTAACCAGGTCAACCGTGACTTCAGGAATATGATCGATGCGGAATTCCAAAACAAATCGGCATTCAATCGCCAGAGATAGAATTCGACATATCAAGATATAACAGCATCGTAAACCGAGGATACAGAAATCTTCGGTGAATCAATGCCAATTGTAAAGGAGTTTTCACCTCCTTTACAAATCATTAAGTGGAGTTATGGGATACTCCAGAATCAAACGAATATAAATAGGGAGAAACAAGAATGAATTTCGGAACCGATGGACATTCCAAAATTCAAAGGAACTTCCAATCAAGAGAAAGGAGTTCAAGCCCGAACGAAAGTGATTCCGAAATTAAATTTTCCATACATGCTAAATTTTCCTAGAGCCAAAGCTCTGATACCAACTGCAACGACTCACTATTTTGGACCATTCAAATCGACAATAATACTATACATGTCCGACTTGAATAATTCAAAATACCAAATTGTTAATTTAAATTTGGCAAAAACATATACAGTAAATAAATCAATCACAGAATCACAGATACAGAGTAGTACAATAATACGCAGCGGAATAAATGAATAGTAGTTCATGAAGCTACTATATAACAAAGTTAGAAATAAAATACATCAGAATATCCCAGATATAGTGAAGTCTCCAATGCAACAGATGAGTTCTCTTAATGAATCAACTGGAACTGCTGAAAGCTAAGCGATAGTTGGATCTCCAAGCGAAGCTCCAAACTCCAAAGGTGAGTCTTAATGCTGTGTCACTCAGTCTGACCCGAGTGTAAAAAAAACACAAAACACTTGAGTCAGGATTAACATTCTTATATTAATAAATCCAACTCAAGTGAAATATCAACTGAAATAAAATTAACTTAGAGGATGTTTGGGATAACCATCCTCTAAGGATCCCTGGAACTATCTATAGGGTAGAAATATACACTATGTCACCGTGGTCATCTCAATTTTATTTATTATTCAAAAAAAATATCATTTCACTTCAAGTATATTTGTTTTCAAATTTGATCACTTTCACAGTTACGATTCAAATCTACTCCAATCAAAAATTCAAATCTAGTCAAATCTCAATTTATCAATTTACAATTCAACTCAATTCCTAAATAACCACTTCAATTTTATAGATCTCAAAATTCGGATTTTAATCACAAAATACCCCTTTATATTTCAATATATTTCAAACTTTAAGTATTCAACGTTTCAAACTAAATTTTATTCAATTTAGTTTTCTAAATAATAATTTCAAATTTTAGTTCAACCTAAATTTTCATTTTTTATTCAATTTAGTTTCTAAATAACAATTGAACTATATTGATTTCAAGTACAGATCTGAATCTCAAAATAAGCCATTTAAATTCCAATATAGTTCAAAGCTTTAATATTTAAATGTTAAATTTAACAGTTTCAAAAAGGTCTCGATTAACCTCATTATTATTTAGTCTTGAAATGCTCCCTCATTTGATTCAATATCATTTAAGTAATCTTAAATTACATTTTACTCAATATTTTATTTTAATTTATTTAAACGTGAAATATTCATTAAATCACTTAAATCAAAAATCCAGTTATAAAAATCATACCTTTAGATTTCCCATTTAATAATTTCAAATCGATTTAATTAAATAAATCCTTATTTAAATACCATTTTTAATAAATCCAAATTTGTCTCCCAATCTTAATTATTCAATTTATTACAAGAAAATCTTTTTGAAATATAGATTTACATAAATACTTAACCATATTATGTGTATTAAATAAATTCTAATTTAAATCAAATATTACTACTAAATCTATATATAAAATTTCCATCTTAAGAATCAATATTTATTAACCCATATATTTCTTTCCACAATCATAGAAATTATTTCAAAATATTTACATATGGACCAACGGTGTTTGTATATATTTTCTATCATATGGTCAAGTGCTACGGATATTTATCATTTCAATCCGTCCACTAAACATTTACAGGTGGATATCATTTCAACCCGTAATCCCAAATTCAATTAAATGAAAATCGCTTGGGTTTATCATTTCAACCCATAACAATTTTCTCCTATCCTAAAGTCCGTTCGGGTATGTATCATTTCAACCCATAGTGAATACTATACTAACAGGGCACTTGCAGAGTGATAATGTGACGCCCCACCTCTATACCCACGCTAGCCAAGAACACTACAGGGTAATGCCATCAACTAACACGGAGAATAAGGCTGGTTAGGAGCGACCATCTATAGCCTTTCTCTAACTATCTATTGAATACATCGACAATAGACATACCAAGCAGGTCGACATACCCAATGAATACTTAAAACAAAACCATAGGTGGTTGGAGAATCTATCAGAACAGAATATAACAACTCAAATGTAATATACATCACAGAACAGTAGATCATCATATACACATATATTGATACATAACAGAGTTTACAAACTGATACACGTCAAGTGGTATAGCAAACCACAATATATAGATGAATCCAAAAGAATACATATCAGAGTTACAACAAAATAGGACTACACAAAAGCTATAACAAAAAGGAACAAGCTGAATAGTCCATGCGGAAGCAAAATAGGCTAAGTCCAAAAGCACCTAACCTAAAACAACTCGGTTTGACCCGAGTATGAAATACACGGGTCAGTCTAGCTAAACAAATCAGTTAGATAAACTGAACAACAATAACCTACAAGATCACAAAGTATAACAAATATCTCTACAGGAGATAACACAATCATTTAACAAAAGATGAATCATAACAGAACAAGCCTCATCTCATTGGCAATTCAAATAAACAAAGGATATGAATATCCCAAAACAAGCCAAAAAGGCAATAACAAATACCATTGAAGGTAACACAAGTTCCACAAGGTAACAACGATATATCGTGCGGCTCAAAAAGACCAACACCGAAGAGCAATACCTAGGGAATATACATATCAACGAAAATAAAAGATTGCTCGAGCTCAGTAGTGTATAAACAAGGATCCATAAGCCCGAAGGTTCCAAACCCAAATATCACTCGAGCGGCTCATAAAGACCAACTCCGAAAGCGATACAATAGGGCAACAAACCCGGAGGCACAAACCCAAAGGCACAAACCCGAAGGCAACACACCCGAAGGCAACAAACCTGAAGGTGCAAACACGAAGGCAACACACCCGAAGGAAACAAACCGTAGGGGTGAAGGTCCCATGGCCCAGTACTGGACACCACTAGCTGGCAGAATGTGTCACAACTCTAGAAAAGGAATCCAAAAAGTGGTAATGTGAGTCCCATAATCACTCATTCGCACTAAACGGTTTACTATCCGTTAGTTAATTTCACACTCAAAGCAGTACAAAGTTTACCTCATCTCATTGGTAAACCAGACCAAAAGGTCAAAACAATCAATCGAATAGGTTGGGGATTAATCACAAAGATAAACGCACGGATTCATGGTCCGTGTTTTACTTAACCATTTAATCTCCTTTCCACACCGCTCGAAGTGCGAAATTGTGTGTGTGCGTTTAAATAGGATTTATAAATTAGAGAAGTAAGCTTTTAATACAATTTAAAAGATTATTTTCTAAAAACCCGTGGATTGAAATTAAAAAGGAATCATCAAAGTCAAAATAAATGATGATAACAAATAGGATCATCACGAATCGTTCAAATTGGAAATTCAATCTCAAAAGGCAAAGTGGGCTGAAATAGCAAATTCAGTTGACTAAACAGAGAATTCAGTTGACTAAACAGCAAATTCAGTTGACTGAACAGAGATTTTCAGTTGACTGAATTTTGCCTGGAAACTTTCTGTTTCCAGGTTCAATCGACTGAACAGAGAATTCAGTCGACTGAATCTTGCCTGGAAACTTTCTGTTTCCAGGTTCAGTCGACTGAACAGAGAATTCAGTCGACTAAACCATGTCTGGGCTGTTTTTCAGCATATTCAAATGAAGAGCAAACTCTTTCGAAATGCAACCGGACGAACATTGGCTCTAAGGGTTTATGCCAATCGACAACCCGGCCCTATATGCTCCTCGATGCATCACCAAAACATGATCAAAACATCAAAGTTAGGATTTCAAAGATTTGAACCGAAAACACTAAAAATTGGAATATTCACCAATTCAACCCAAACTAAAAGCAAATGCACATGAAATAGTGTTAGGAATTCATACCTAACAACCAAAGATAATTATAGTCATAGATGTGAGATAAAAATCCCACCTTTAACCCAAAACAAAGAAGAAGAAGCTCAATCACAAGGAGAAGATCAACCAATCTCTACTTCAACCCAACAAGCTTCAATCTAAGATCAAAACAAGTATTTCCTAAGTTAGGTTTTGGAAACTTTCTGAAATTGAAGAGGAAAAGAGTTGGAGAAGATGAAGAGGAGGCTTACCAATAGCTTCTCTTTGATTTTGGAGCAAGAATTCAAGTTTGCAAAGTAAACTAGGGCTTGGAATTTCTAATTCCCCTTCCTTTCCCCCATTTTCGGTTTTAGCTTGAGTTTAGAAGTGAAAATGAGTGAATGGGGAAGAGAGGGACCGAGTTAGGTTATTTAGTTAGCTAGTGGGTTGAACCCAAAACCCAACTAGAAAAAGTAGCAAAATTCAACTTACTCCAAACATATCAAAGTTTATACTCAAAAAGATCGCAAATGTCATTTTGGACTCAATGGAAATGGTATCGAGCCCTAATTCGGCCGTTTGCAAAAAGTAGCTTTTCGGACCCAAAAATCCGATTAACGACGCTATATTTAAATAAAACATTTAAATATATAATCGTTAAATATGCGGGTTGTTACAGATAACAGATATGATAACAATATAACAACATGCATATATCATCAATAACAGTATAATATAAACAATAGAATATTGTGTCATATCCCACAAGTGAACAGTTATAGATAATAGCATAAATATAACAATTTAAATAACTACAACAGCATACTTCAATTGTTGTTTCAATTGAAATCAAATTTAATAAATATAAGAACGTTAATCGTGAGTGATTGCTCACCTTTCGAGGCTAAAGAGAATAGACAATGAAGTTTAGTTACGAATTCCAAAGCAACGCTAGATAGACACGAGTCGACGAAGAAAACAGGCACGACGAACAAAGCTGATAAATGGAAGAGAAAAAAAATCGAATTCAAATTAGAACTAGATCGATGAAGATGAATGATATAAATGAACTTACAATTATATATATAACTATATATATAAAACATATTCTAAATCTAATATACATACATTTCAAATCATTGTTTTTAAACCAAACACATATACAAAAAAAATCAAACATATATGCAATATATATGTTCAAATAATACTTATTAAAATAAAAACTTATATATAATGTATGTTTATTGCAACATATCAACTACCGCGTATATAACTTTTAAACTTTATCTTATAAAATATAAACTGTATAAACTTTTATAACTCAATAAACTTTATATTATAAATATACTATATACACTTAAAACCTACGCATGTGATACTTATATTTAAATAATAACATAACCACTACGACGTAAACCGCTTAGACATGCTTAAAATTTACTTTCAAAACCGTTATAAATACCATATACTTACCTACCAAATGTATAAACTCGAATGCTTAGATATATATATGGTTTTCGTTCTTTTTCTCACTCACCTATTTTGTTGTTTTCAGTACATTGCATTAAGAAAGAGTACTATATAACAAAACCAACAACCCCAAAAAGATTCAAAAAAAGTATATATATTTTTAAATCACCTTATATTATTTCATTTAATAACATGATACGAAAAGCTTCACTAAAATCAAATTCACGTTTAAAATATTATATATATATATAAAATACTAAGCTTAAACAAAATAGATCAAAAAGCATCTTTACATACAGCGGCCGAAAAAGGAAAATTTTATTTTATAAACTAGTATAACAACATATATACATATATACACAAATACATTTATATATATAAAAGAATAACTTTGACACCATATAATAGACGCTGCAAAATTTGTATAATATATTATTAAACTGGAAACAGGGAAACCCAAGATAATATAACCCATGTAACAAATTCATTGATATATATATATGCTAACAGACAGAAGTACTATACCTAATATATGCGAACGTATGCAAGCTAGTGGTGACGAGTGTCTGATGGGTGATGGCGATAGGGGTATATGCTGTTATGGCCTTGAAGAGGTGCTGTAACAACTTGGGAAAGAAAGAAAATAGGCTTCAGCGAGGAAGAGGAAGCAACAATAGGTATAAACCCAAAGTTATAAAGGCAGAGGAACACTTTGCACAATTTAAGGTGAGCTTTAAATTTTTAATAAATACAAAACGTATCTAAGTATATACGTTTATAACTTTCCAGCTGTAATGTATATATATAATGAACGGTCATAATGAATGAAGTGGAAACAGGGAGCGTAGGAAAGGAATGGTTAGAAAAATAAAATTTTCACCCTTAAATTCCGGAGATTAACAAGGTAACGTACCTCTTTAATGAAATGTATAGCAACGGTCACAAGCTAAGATTTAGCTGAAAGTTTAAAGAAATGAGGAGAAGATGGGTTTTTAAATTAATCACTTCCTAGAATTAATGTGTCAATGAAAAAGGAAAGGAGATGAATCAGGGAAACGTATTATAACTTATATATAACTATTAAACGGATAGATGGAAGAAAAGGTGAGTAAAAGTGGAAACTGATTTATAAGCGAAATGGTATGTGAGCTGTTGCCTGGGAAGAAAATGGAACAGTTTAAAAATTAAAGGCAATGGACTGCTGAAATTAAATGAGTATAAAACGTGTAAAAGTTATATACTAAAACGGCTATAAATTTCAATTATTATTATAAAACGGGGAATAACGAAAGGCAAGGACGATGATTTCAAAGTTTATTAATGGCTAGGAATGGGGAAGTCTATCTGTGAATTGGAAAAATTATTAAGCAATTGAAATTTTAATGGTGGAAAAAGTAACAGCTACACACTGTTTTAGAAACAATCAAAGCAATTAATAGCTTGATTGGACAACAAGAATAAATATGGAAGGACATGTTATAAAGGCAAAATGAACCGTTTGAAAATAAATAAAAGAAATGATGGCAAATAAAACAGCCGTGCCTTGAATTTCCCAAAAATAAATTATTTTATGAACATCAATTGTTACTGACTTAAATTGAACAGAATCACACTCTCAAATATACTTTCTTAATTTTTGATGAAAATTTATCATTTTCCACATTTAACTATACGTAATCCAAACGTAAAATTTTATTTCAAAATATTATTATTTAAAATTTCTCAAAAATCAAATTAAATACGCTAAACAAAATCATTAAAAATTATCAAAATTTTACGGGTCATTACAGGACTGGCCTTGGAGCAATATTGATGCAAGAGGGGAGGGTAGTACGCTATGGGAGTAGACAGTTGAGAACTCATTAGAAGAACTACCCCTCCTCTAATTTGGAGCTAGCTGCTATCCTTTTCGCACTTAAGTCTTGGAGACACTACCTATTAGGAGAGAGGTTTGAGCTTTTTATTGACCATAAATCATTGAAGTACCTGTTCTCACATAAGGATTTAAACTCGAGGCAGCAGCATTAGATGGAATTTCTTGCATCATATGACTTTGAGATAGCTTACACCCACGGTAAAGGGTATGTGGTTGCAAATGAATTAAGTAGGAAGAGAGCAAACCTGAGTCCAATGTTCGTGGAGTGGAAAAGCCTAGGGTTTATCTCCACCTTTAATTTTAAGCCCTCTATGGATATTACCCCTAGATTATTAGCAGCATTTAAGGTTCAGCCTACCCTTATAGATACGATTGGCCCCAGGCAGCGAGAAGCTTTAGAGATTGTGGATATTCTGGATTGGATTAAAAGAGGAGAGATCTGTAGACATCTCTAACGCTATTCCATGGATGGTAAAGGGCAGCTAAGGAGAGAAGGAAGACTTTATGTTCCTCGCACTGGTAATTTGATGAGAGCAGTTCTAACTGAAGCACACCATTCTCATATGACTATTCATCTGGACAGTGATAAGATGTATAAGAAGAGTGTTTTATTGAGTGGCATGAAGAAGGATGCAGCAGAGTTTGTGAAAGGGAGTGCGGATTAAGGATCTTCAGGCTAATTTAACACTAGAGGGGGTTGAATAGTTTTTAATGGAATCTAAGACTTATATGAACTAATTTAAAAATTGTGATATAAACAAATGCAGAACTTAATTACAGAACAATCACAGAATCAAACACAGATGCACAAAGTAAATAAAAAGCAATAAAGGGAATGAACACATCGGATTTTATACTGGTTCGGAGTTACCCTACGTCCTATCCTGTACATAGGCAAACCACCTCATACAGATTTTTATTATACCAATGTCGAGTTTACAATCCTTAATTTCTAAAGGCCTTGAGGTACCCTCCTGTCTCACGAGTCCGGGGAAAACTCTCTTGATTTACGGGACTCGAGATCACCCAATTGATTTTAAGGCACAACCACACCTTATAGAGAGACTCAATAAACTTTTGATTACAAATTGATCCTATAACTATGAATAGCACTTTGATCTTCGAGAGAGACCAGAGAATCAAACAAGAATGAGATTCTAATTTGATTCACTTAAGAATTCAGTAGAATTTCGGCATGATCTTAAAAATATGAAAATTTTAGAATATGGATTTGTGGTGAAGAAGAAGTGAAGAAAATAAGAAAACAGTTAGTTAAAAATTCGTTTGTGAAGGCTATTTATAAAGCACCAACGGTCATAACCATTCGTGAAGAGATTTAAACGAATAGACACTTTTTCTGAAAATTGAAACTTTTGAATTCAATGGCCACTATGTCGACATGGGGTATCCCATGATATCGACATCCCTAGTTAAAAAACAATGTAAAATTTGTTTTGAAAATGAAGTTTAAAACAAGAGTTTATTTTAAAACAAAAACAAATAATATTTTTAAGTCTAACACATTTTTAAAAAAATCATTTGAAAAGATAATTTTAAGGCTAAAATATTTTGAAAAACAGTTTTGAAAATCATTTTGAAAAATCATTTTGAAGTAGTTTTGCAAGCTTCTTCCTACAGAATATCTCATCACATCAGGACTCGAGAGCTTGTGCAAAACCAGGATGTTCGTGGGTTTGAAAGCCACTTGTCGTAGGTTTGTAAGCTACATGTCATAGGTTTGTAAGCCACTAAAGAAATGAGTTCCATCCCAAATGAAATTTGGAATAAATATTTCCATGCTATTATGAAGTTTTAACAAAAAACTAGACACTTCTCTTGAAATCTTGATCTTGATACACATGGGTCTTCAAACTTGATTTCTTCATTCTTGATCTTTATACTGTGCAGTCTTCATTAATCAGTACATGCCTTATATATATCCTGCATAATAACATTCATATATATCTAGACAATAATGTTAGTACATAAGTTATAATAAAATAAGTTACAAAGGTTGTTGTCATCAAAATCACTATCTCCAGTTCCAACAATCTCCCCCTTTTTGACGATGACAACCTTATAAAATATACTTACCACTTCGATCATACCATAACTCCCCTTACACCCACAACTCCCCCTTAGTCCAAGCCTACTATTTTATATAACTGCTCCTCTTTTGTCATCAAAAAAAAGTAACCGGCCGATGCCAATCACATATCCTTTTGAGTTATCTCCAGAGTTGATCAATCCTCCATCTTGATATATAATGTCATTGAGTATCTCGGGATTTCTAGTCATTTTCCTTGAATAGCCACTATCAAGTATCCATTTATCTTTCTCAATTTGCATAGTTTGTCCATTGGTTGTTGATTCTTCAAAAGCCATGTAATATGTTTGTTCCTGCATAAACAAACCAATTTGGTAGATAACTTGATTTTTCATAAAAACTATATGTAGACTTATGATACTTTGATGAAATGCATAAATTCAAACTAGTATTAACAAATTTTTCTAAAAATGCCATTTTTTAACTTTTCAAGTTCCAGATTATGAAAATTATGAAAACTTATGCTCTGATACCAGTTGAAAGGGAGTGCGGATTAAGAATCTTAAGGCTAATTTAACACCAGAGGGGAGGAGTGAATAGTGTTTACTGGATTCTAAGACTTATATGAACTAATTTAAATTTTATGATATAAACAAATGCAGAACTTAATTACAGAACCATCGCAAAATCAACATAGTGTAGAAACTAAATAAAAGGCAGTAAAGGGAAAGAACGCGCCAAATTTTATACTGGTTTGGAGTTACCCTACATCCAGTCTTGTATCAAGGCAAACCGCCTCATACAAATTTTTATTATACCAATGTCGAGATTACAATCCTCAATTTCTAATAGCGTTGAGGTACCCTCCCATCTCACGAGTCCGGGGTAAACTCTCTTGATTTACGGGACTCAAGGTCACTCAATTGATTTCCAAGCACGACCACACCTTATAGAGAGACTCGATAAATGTTTGATTACAAATTGATCCTATAACTCTGAATAGCACTTTGATCTTCGAGAGAGGGAAGAGAATCAAACAAGAATGAGATTCTAATTTGATTCACTTGAGAATTCGGCATAATTTTGGCACGATCTTAAAAATACGAAAATGTTAGAATATGGTTTTCTGGAGAAGAAGAAGTGAAGAAAATAGTTAGTTAAAAAATTCGTTTGTGATGGCTATCTATAAAGCACCAATGGTCATAACCATTCGTGGAGACATTTAAACGAATAGACACTTCTTTTGAAAATTGAAACTTTTGAATTCAACGGCCACCATGTCGACATGGGGTATCCCATGATGTCGACATCCCTAGTTAAAAAACAATGTAAAATTTGAGTGACGACCCGACTTTCTACTCCCAGAAAATCGCATCATCAATTAACAAAGAAAGTGATAGAAAAGAAAAAAGAAAGAAGAGAAAGAAGAAACAACACTAGAATCTCAACAGCGGAACGAATAAATTATATTAATAACATAAAATATTACATAGTTTACAACCACTATCAGAGTACACAGATATACAACATATACTAGACAGTTATAAACACCTGTCTAGTATTTACAACATAATACAACTCAAAGATAATCACAAATCACACAGCGGAATATTATATATCTAACGCAGAAGCCTCCTACTCCATTACTCCTCCAATATTCGTCAAAGCTAACCTGAATCCCTTGGCTACTCGTAAAAATTTGAGTACCCAAGAGTTTATGAAAAACAAAAATAAACTCCGGGTCAGACATGGGTCTAGTGTGAGTAAAAGGTTAAAGTTGCTTAATTTTGAAAATCCTTTTGAAAAGAAAGGTATCACGTAAGACTTCCCACACATAAACATGGAAAAGTTTTTACCTTACGCTAACCAAAACATTTGATAGGAAATCCAGTGATATTATAATAGGGTCTAGGGTTTTCAATTAAATAAGAAATAGCCGAAATTGTTACAATTATTAAATTCCAGCTACTAGCCACAAAAGCGGGTAATACAATCAAAACCGTTGGCACTTATTGGATTTTGGATTCCATACAATGGCAGGGCTACTGGGGTACCGCCCGTCACAGTACGTGGCCTAGATCACCGTACCAAGGAGTACTCCCACTCCCCTGCAACACAAAGCCTGACCCATTCCTTACTGAACAGTTCCGAACAAGACAACCCCGCAGTTGGTGTACATCCAACTGCCCACTCAGCCGAAATAAAAAGGAACCTCTAGACAGGGATCAATCTTGCTCTCTAGTGGGAGCTACCCACAAAGCCTTGCTGCACCTCCCCTGTTTTAGCCATTCCCGGTTGATGAGGCTTGAGGCAACGATTACCTTTAGAAGACACATCCCTTAGAATGCTCGTCGTCCACCTGACGATGTTCTGAAAGCATTCAATCCATACAAGTTCGCTCCGGGTTCGAACGAAATCGAAGGCATTATCTCGTTGCACTCATTTTGGAATCACCCTCAGAGTTAACGACGATAACCCTTGCACTCTAAATCACCATCTCGAACCTATAAGCACTATTCCGTCAACTCATTACGGAATCACCCACAGAGTTATACTGACGTATAGCCCTTACACCTCGAGTCTTCACTTGCTCCACTTAGATTCACGACCTATCGTAAATTTGGATCGATGTGGTTTTCGGATATCCAAATATGGAAACCCGATCCCGGTCTCATCGAAATCCAAAGCGTGTCTTTTAAGGCCAAGTTGTTTTAAAGGTTTAAAACAATTCAATTATCTATATACACAGATAGATAAATCACAGATTCACAGCAGATAATTAATATTATCATCATATCAGATAAACTATATTATCATTATTCAAAAGATAATCTATATCAACATCACCATGCAACCAATGCATACAAATCACTCAACATTATCTATCTCATATCTGAGATTCTAACCATCCAAAGCAAACAACACCATCCAACCATATAACCAATGATTTATAATCACACCAAAATAATTAATTTAAAGTGAATTAAATTAATTATATCATTCAAATTAATTTAAAGTAAATTAAATTAATTACTTCATCAATATTAACTTGCTCATATTACTATTGATAATTTATCAATCAATTAACTAATCATCATCCAATGATTCATTTTAATTAATCATCCCTGATTAATTAACCCTTAATTACATTCAAGTAATTATACACTAATTAATTGCTCAAATTAATTATATTTAACCAAATACAGTAATTAACCTTTAATTACTACATTAATTAATTAACTATAATTAATTACATTAATCCTTAATTAATTACATTAATTAATTACCTTTAATCACTTATTATTGATTAATTAATCTTAATTAATCAATCTTAATTACATCATTAATTATATTAATTAATGATCCCTAATTACATTTAATTTAATTACCTTATTTAAATTAATTACATTAAGCAATTAATCTTAATTTAAACCATAATTGTTAATCACCCTTGATTGACCCTATTCAGTAATTAACTACCTTTAATTACTTACCAATAAATTAATTATTTCATAATTAATTATCTCAAATTAATTTCTTGAATAATTCACAAAGTAATTATACTCAAATTACTTAATATCAAATCATTTCCAATTAATTATATATAGTTATATCTATTAATTACTTCTTTAAGTAATTCCTCATCATTAAATTACATTAAGTAATTATTCTCCACAAATCCTCAAATGAGTAATTTTAAATTAATTAAAATGAATTAATTAAGTTAAACTAATCAAATTAACTCAATTAATTTCAATAAGTAATTAATTCCTTAATTACTTCCATAAGTAATTATACTTAATAACTTACACAATTGATTATCTTTAAATTAATTAATCTAATTAATAATTTAAATTAGTCACATTAATTAATTATTAAATAATCCTTAGTTAATGATCCTCATTAACTATTAAACAATTCATTAATTATTTTCTAAAATAATTAACTTATTTTAAATCATTATTAATTACAAATTAATTAATCATTAATTAATCCATTAATTAAATCCTAATTGACAATACTTTAATAAGTTTAAAATCAATCTAAAATCCTTAATTGACAATAATACTTTTATTATAAAAGAAATTTTACAAAAGTCAAACAAATTTCCCTTTTTAAATTAAAACCATATAAATTTTACATTATCATTCAAATTTAGTTTTAAACACTTAAATTTATAAAACTTAAATTTATTTTTAAACCAAAGATTCAAAATTAGATTTGAGTCAAATTGAAACTTTATTTAAACATTACTTCATATCTCAATTTCAAATTTAAATTCAAATTCATTAATAACATTTTAAACAATAAACTCTTTCAAAGTTATTTTTAAAGCAAATTTGAATTTAAATACTCATCATTACCAACCTATGATTCAATTCAATTTGTATTCACTATTTAAGTTAGATTTAAAACTTACTTTAAATTCTAGCTTCCACTTTTAAATTTAGTTTTAAAATTTAGTTTTAAATTTAATTTTAAATTTTGAAAACAAGTCAAGTTTTCAAACTTCAACAACCAACCCGAGCTAAAATAACTTGAGTGACAATTTTCTTATAAATTCATCTTAAAATCAATTTAAATCTCAAATAAAATCAGGTTTATACAACCCTGTAGTGACAGTTACCCAAACCCTGTAACCAAAATAAACACCCGAGACTTCATCAATTTCCTTCGAGTCCAATACCCCTCGGCTTCGAGTAAAATATGAGACAACCCGAGACTAAACTCGAGAACACAGTCTTCCCAAACCCAAACTGACATTCCAAAATCACTGTGCACCTGCACCGACAAGCCATTAACTCCGACCCCTTCGCGACCACTCGCGCATGTCGCCGACCACCCCCCAACTCAACTCCGACCATCCAATTCTCAGCAGAACCCCCAATTCAAAACTTTGCATTCGAGCTCAAAAAAAACTGGAAAATGGTCGAACTGGAAATGCCTTTGATTCCAAATTCTGATCATCAGAGATATTACGCCACCGGCATCAAACTCCTCCACACTCCCTCCATCACTTACAAAAATCTGGTAGCACTCGATTGCTTCTAGAGTTTGCAGCGAACCAATTTCCGGATGAACACAAATACTAGGGTTAAAAACTTCAACCCCAAATTATTACTACCTCACTGCATAAATCCATTCAACAAAAATTTTCCCTAGATCTTCACTCATTACTATATCACCAGAGAGAATCATGGCCACCCCAATCTTCTAGGATATCAGTTACAACCCAAAAACCCCATTTTGAATAACCCAGAAAAGCTCTTTCATTTTTCAATTAAAATTCCAGATTTTAAATTTAAAATTCAAGTATTGGTTTGAGAAATCAATTTATACTCTTCCATTAATGAAACCGGATGATCCAATTTTTGCTTACATGCAGTTGTTCTGTTATTATTAAGTTTCCAGAGACATTACAGTTTCATTTTTTTTTCCATATTGAATAAAAATTAAAACTGTATACCATACTTTATTTGAATCTTAACCTTAACAAAGATTTGAATGTAAGGTCATGATTTTGATCTGGATCCAAACTTGGAATGCTAGAACAAGCAAGATCAAGCAAGAATATATTTCAAAAGCAAACATATATTCAGAAAACATACATATCACAGGAATTCCATCTCATTCATCCACTTCAATAAGATTACCACAGGCATAAACTAAGCAACTAAAATTACTTAAATTATTTTTGTTAAAAATGTTACTCACTGGTTTAGGAGCAGAGCACATTTTTTTTTTCTTCAGGAAAATGCTTGAACTTTAAAAAATCCTGTTTTGCATAATGCTTGGCTTCCTGATCTACATGCATGCTTCCATATATGAAAATGCAAGCTTGATTTATTGCTGAAATGCCTAAGCTTCATAAATTTCATTAGCATGCTTTCCAGAGTAAAAATGCAGGTTTGGATATGGTTTTCAAACAGAGGACTGCAGGCATAGATGCATGCAGGTTTGGATTCTTTTTTTTTTAGAGTTGCAAATTGATTTCAGGCCTTAGCATTGAAGAACTACAGGTTTAAATGATTTGCATTATGTATTTCAGAGGGTTTTGGTTTTGAAGGAAATAGATTTGCAGATTTGATTGATGATTTCAGGTTTTAGGTTGTTTGAAAAAGATGATTTCAGCTGAAGATTTCTTAAGTAATGGAGAATAGAAAAAGAATAGAATGAGGGAAAATGTTTTTATGTAAGAAATGTTATTTTATTTTTATTTTATTTCTTTGATTTCATTAAATTAGAAGAAAAACTAAAAGGACACTTGTTTAAATTTTAACATTTGTCTCTTTGTTTTAATTAATGGCTTACACATGTCAATTTAATTATTAGGAGATTAACACATGTATTAAGAATATTTTAGTTTAAAATTGTTTATAAATACTTTAGAACCTCAATTTATCATTCTTATGTATATATAAGTGAAGTTACCTCTTTTTAAATTAAAAAGAAATGAAAACAATCAAATTGTAAATATAAGCTTATTCATATATTTAAGTG
This sequence comes from Allium cepa, assembly GCA_030765085.1. NCBI lineage: Eukaryota > Viridiplantae > Streptophyta > Magnoliopsida > Asparagales > Amaryllidaceae > Allium > Allium cepa. The sequence goes on from CM060939.1 coordinate 152,207,195, forward strand.
TTTATTCTTTTAAATTTTCAAAACATTGAATTCCAATTTAAATTAATTTATCAAATCCAATTTTAAAAATCAGGTTATATATAGATGCACATATAACTCTTATTAAAATAACAAATCCTATTTCTAACAAAATTTATTTATGTCTATAAAAACTAAGTATTATCATTTTTATTTAAAAATAACAAATTAAACAATTCTAAATAATCTATAAAAGAGATTATAAATTACTTTTATTACTTAATAAATTAAAACATATGTAATTTGTATTTTAACTTCTTATAAAATTTCGAGCAATACTTTAAAAAGAAAATAAAACAAAGCTTCGATGTTAAACAAATTTAACTTCAAATTTAAGTTAATTAAAATATAAATCTAAACAAATAAGATTTTCCTTTAATATAAACCATATAATTATTTATTAAATTGTCTTGAAAAGTTAAATGTTAAGTTTAAATCAAATTTCCAATTTACCAAATATAAATTTAAGATTAGATAATTGATTCATTTATTGAGTTCCAAATCAAAGTTTATCAATTTACAATATATACAATTATATATATTATAAACAGAAAACAATTTATTTACTTTAAAAAGATAAAATCTTTCAACTTAAATATTATTAAAACATGATTATTAAATTAAATTCCAAATTTGATATTAAAATTATTAAATCAAATTAAATTTATAACATAGGTTATCAAATTTATATTGCCCAAATTTTCCGGGATATCACATTTCTTCCCCCTTAAAAGAATTTCGTCCCCAAATTTAAAAGCAAAGGTAATTTAATAATCTATCTTAAGATTTTTATTTTAAAACACAAGCATATATTATCAAACATATGCTAACAACCATAGCAACCAATTCAAACAAAACAAATCTAATTATCCAGAAAAACCTCGATAAAATTTTCACGAGTTTCCCCGGTATAAATATCGAGATACTCGCTCTATAGAATCTAAACAATCAATACTATTAAACTATCGAGCTTCTATCCAACTAGATCTACAAAACTAAACATGATATCAGACTATAGACGAGTCTAAATCAACAATCACATCCTCCTGAACTGTTGGTTCCACAACCAGAGATAAACCATACTTGAACTCCATCAGAGATACGTAAAACACATCAAATTCCAGTTATCCAAATTGACAATTCAACCTGAAAACCAAACACCAATCCTCACAAAACACAGAAAAGGTCCAAAACATCTCGGAGCTGACTTACCCAGTCTTACTCAATCTTATAGCTCTTTAGATCGGAGAAAACTTATTCAAGATAAAATCTCCGACTCCGGAATCCAAATTCCTTCGTCTCTTATCCACAAAATACTTCTGACGATCCTGGGCTGCCTCAATTCTCCTGATCAGCTCAACCTTCGCTGATGTCCCTAGAAACAAACTGGACCAAAACAATCCAACAGAATGATCTCCTCAAGATCAATCCCAAACAAAGAACACCAACTCTATTCCACAAACATCAGAAGACTAACCTACTTCTCCTACCCGGAAAAGATAAAACAAAAGCACTTCAAATCTGCTTCCGCTGCACAACTCTGATCTGAAGCAGAAGAAAAAATCGAGCACAAACTGGATAACACATTACAGAAATATGGTTCAACAGATCCATAAAAGAAAACTCAGATGCCCATCTGATCCAAAGCTGCTTCACTAAACCTCCAGTATCACTCCTAGAATCCAGTCGATAAGAAAACTCAACCTCCAAATATGGACAAACTTCCCATAACTCAAGAGAACATTCGAACTATCGCAAGTCACTTTTGCGATCAACCCAGCCTAATATCCAAAGAAAACTGTTCTCTCTTTACCAATTAGAACAGCTTACGCTTATCTAGTCAATCCATCGAAGAAATGGAATCCATTCTGCTGCTTCTGAACTCCTTCTTCAGAAAAACTGCTAACCAGAAGATCTTTCTTGCTAGCACACAGAATACTCCGAACTGCACTGCTGACACCGACGCCAAAGACTTCCTAATCCAAAACTCTTCGAGAAACTCGGGCCTCAAACCGGACAGAAACATCCTGATGAATCCAACCACAACATCCAAGCAGGCTCACCTCCTTAACTTGTTCCAAAGAAAACATCTTCGAGAACATCCATAGTCACTGCATCTTATTACGCAGCTACTACTTCCTGAGATATCAAGATACCATCATTATCTCTTCTACCTAGCCGATAGATCCAAATTCAACTCATCCAACTTCAAAGATAGACTCCGAACCTTAACAGGTTACCTTCAGAGATCTACTAAATCCTTACTCCAAGAAAACTCACTTGAGACGATATTCGATCTACAGTCTCGACATATACACTTCCAACCTCACACATTCAAACTCCAACCAATGGTAGTCGTGTTACACACACTACTACCCCATCTACCTTTATAACCTATATTGGAAAACCTGAACAGGTAATCCAACAAATAGGTAGAAGTAATTATATAAATATATATAATAAAAATACAAATACGCTCTCTCAAGATAGACACCACTCCAGAGCCTAGGTATTCACTCAACCTAATGCTCTGATACCAACAGTGACGACCCGACTTTCTACTCCCAGAAAATCGCATCATCAATTAAGAAAGAAAGTGATAGAAAAGAGAAAAGAAAGAAGAGAAAGAAGAAACAACACTAGAATCTCAACAGCGGAACGAATAAATTATATTAATAACATAAAATATTACATAGTTTACAACCACTATCAGAGTACACATATATACAACATATACTAGACAGTTATAAACACCTGTCTAGTATTTACAACATAATACAACTCAGAGATAATCACAAATCACACAGCGGAATATTATATATCTAACGCAGAAGCCTCCTGCTCCATTACTCCTCCAATATTCGTCAAAGCTAACCTGAATCCCTTGGCTACTCATAAAAATTTGAGTACCCAAGAGTTTATGAAAAACAAAAATAAACTCCGGGTCAGACATGGGTCTGGTGTGATTAACAGGTTAAAGTTGCTTAATTTTGAAAATCCTTTTGAAAAGAAAGGTATCACGTAAGACTTCCCACACATAAACATGGAAAAAAAAATTACCTTACGCTAACCAAAACATTTGATAGGAAATCCAGTGATATTATAATAGGGTCTAGGGTTTTCAAGTAAATAAGAAATAGCCGAAATTGTTACATTTATTAAATTCCTGCTACTAGCCACAAAAGTGGGTAATACAATCAAAACCGTTGGCACTTATTGGATTTTGGATTCCATACAATGGCAGGGCTACTGGGGTACCGCCCGTCACAGTACGTGGCCTAGATCACCGTACCGAGGAGTACTCCCACTCCCTTGCAACACAAAGCCGAACCCATTCCTTACTGAACAGTTCCGAACAAGACAACCCCGCAGTTGGTGTACATCCAACTGCCCACTCAGCCGAAATAAAAAGGAACCTCTAGACAGGGATCAATCTTGCTCTCCAGTGGGAGCTACCCACGAAGCCTTGCTGCACCTCCCCTGTTTTAGCCATTCCCGGTTGATGAGGCTTGAGGCTACGATTACCTTTAGAGGACACATCCCTTAGAATGCTCATCGTCCACCTGACGATGTTCTGAAAGCATTCAATCCATACAAGTTCGTTCCGGGTTCGAACGAAACCGAAGGCATTATCTCGTTACACTCATTTTGGAATCACCCTCAGAGTTAACGACGATAACCCTTGCACTCTAAATCACCATCTCGAACCTATAAGCACTATTCCGTCAACTCATTACGGAATCACCCATAGAGTTATACTGACGTATAGCCCTTACACCTCGAGTCTTCACTTGCTCCACTTAGATTCACGACCTATCGTAAATTTGGATCGATGTGGTTTTCGGATATCCAAATATGGAAACCCGATCCCGGTCTCATCGAAATCCAAAGCGTGTCTTTTAAGGCCAAGTTGTTTTAAAGGTTTAAAACAATTCAATTTTCTATATACAGATAGATAAATCACAGATTCACAGCAGATAATCAATATTATCATCATATCAGATAAACTATATTATCATTATTCAAAAGATAATCTATATCAACATCACCATGCAACCAATGCATACAAATCACTCAACATTGTCTATCTCATATCTGAGATTCTAACCATCCAAAGCAAACAACACCATCCAACCATATAAGCATTGATTTATAATCACACCAAAATAATTAATTTAAAGTGAATTAAATTAATTATATCATTCAAACTAATTTAAAGTAAATTAAATTAATTACTTCATCAATATTAACTTGCTCATATTACTATTGATAATTTATCAATCAATTAATTAATCATCATCCAATGATTCATTTTAATTAATCATCCTTGATTAATTAACCCTTAATTACATTCAAGTAATTATGCACTAATTAATTGCTCAAATTAATTATATTTAACCAAATATAGTAAACCTTTAATTACTTCATTAATTAATTAACTATAATTAATTACATTAATCCTTAATTAATTACATTAATTAATTACCTTTAATCACTTATAATTGATTAATTAATCTTAATTAATCAATCTTAATTACATCATTAATTATATTAATTAATGATCCCTAATTACATTTAATTTAATTACCTTATTTAAATTAATTACATTAAGCAATTAATCTTAATTTAAACCATAATTGTTAATCACCCTTGATTGACCCTATTCAGTAATTAACAACCTTTAATTACTTACCAATAAATTAATTACTTCATAATTAATTATCTCAAATTAATTTCTTGAATAATTCACAAAGTAATTATACTCAAATTACTCAATATCAAATCATTTCCAATTAATTATATATAGTTATATCCATTAATTACTTCTTTAAGTAATTCCTCATCATTAAATTACATTAAGTAATTATTCTCCACAAATCCTCAAATGATTAATTTTAAGTTAATTAAAATGAATTAATTAAGTTAAACTAATCAAATTAACTCAATTAATTTCAATAAGTAATTAATTCCTTAATTACTTCCATAAGTAATTATACTTAATAACTTACACAATTGATTATCTTTAAATTAATTAATCTAATTAATAATTTAAATTAGTCACATTAATTAATTATTAAATAATCCTTAGTTAATGATCCTCATTAACTATTAAACAATTCATTAATTATTTTCTAAAATAATTAACTTATTTTAAATCATTATTAATTACAAATTAATTAATTAGGAATTAATTAATCCATTAATTAATTCCTAATTAATTAAATAATTAAGTGTTAATTAAAACTTAATTAATCCATTATTACTTGATTTATTAATTATTAATCATTAATTAAAACTAATTTTATTTAATTAATTGTTCTTAATTAAAAGTTAATTATTCAAAGAATAATTAATCCTAAACCCTTAAGATTAACTCCTAAATTACTTTAAATAATTATTTATTACATTAATTTATTAAGTAGATTAATTATTCATTTAATTACTCTAATAATTAAATGAAACACAAACGTTAAATTATTTTTAACTTTAATAAGTTTAAAATCAATCTAAAAACCTTAATTGACAATAATACTTTTATTATAAAAGAAATTTTACAAAAGTCAAACAAATTTCCCTTTTTAAATTAAAACCATATAAATTTTACATTATTATTCAAATTTAGTTTTAAACGCTTAAATTTATTTTTAAATCAAAGATTCAAAATTAGATTTGAGTCAAATTTAAACTTTATTTAAACATTACTTCATATCTCAATTTCAAATTTAAATTCAAATTCATTAATAACATTTTAAACAATAAACTCTTTCAAAGTTATTTTTAAAGCAAATTTGAATTTAAATACTCATCATTACCAACCTACGATTCAATTCAATTTGAATTCATTATTTAAGTTAGATTTAAAACTTACTTTAAATTCTAGCTTCCACTTTTAAATTTAGTTTTAAAATTTAGTTTTAAATTTAATTTTAAATTTTGAAAACAAGTCAAGTTTTCAAACTTCAACAACCAACCCGAGCTAAAATAACTTGAGTAACAATTTTCTTATAAATTCATCTTAAAATCAATTTAAATCTCAAATAAAATCAGGTTTATACAACCCTGTAGTGACAGTTACCCAAACCTGTAACCAAAATAAATACTCGAGACTTCATCAATTTCCTTCGAGTCCAATACTCCTCGGCTTCGAGTAAAATATGAGACAACCCGAGACTAAACTCGAGAACACAGTCTTCCCAAACCCAAAATGACATTCCAAAATCACCGTGCACCTGAACCGACAAGCCATTAACTCCGACCCCTTCGCGACCACTCGCGCATGTCGCCGACCACCCCCTAACTCAACTCTGACCATCCAATTCTCAGCAGAACCCCTAATTCAAAACTTTGCATTCGAGCTCAAAAAAAACTGGAAAATGGTCGAACTGGAAATGCCTTTGATTCCAAGTTCTGATCATCAGAGATATTACGCCACCGGCCTCGAACTCCTCCACACTCCCTCCATCACTTACAAAAATCTGGTAGCACTCGATTGCTTCTAGAGTTTGCAGCAAACCAATTTCCGGATGAACACAAATACTAGGGTTAAAAGCTTCAACCCCAAATTATTACTACCTCACCGCATAAATCCATTCAACAAAAAATTTCCCTAGATCTTCACTCATTACTATATCACCAGAGAGAATCATGGCCACCCCAATCTTCTAGGATATCAGTTACAACCCAAAAACCGCATTTTGAATAACCCAGAAAAGCTCTCTCATTTTTCAATTAAAATTCCAGATTTTAATTTTAAAATTCAAGTATTGGTTTGAGAAATCAATTTATACTCTTGCATTAATGAAACCGGATGATCCAATTTTTGCTTACATGCAGTTGTTCTGTTATTATTAAGTTTCCAGAGACATTACAGTTTCATTTTATTTTTTTTTATTTTTTTCCATATTGAATAAAAATTAAAACTATATACCATACTTTATTTGAATCTTAACCTTAACAAAGATTTGAATGTAAGGTCATGATTTTGGTCTGGATCCAAACTTGGAATGCTAGAACAAGCAAGATCAAGCAAGAATATATTTCAACAGCAAACATATATTCAGAAAACATACATATCACAGGAATTCCATCTCATTCATCCACTTCAATAAGATTACCACAGGCATAAACTAAGCAACTAAAATTGCTTAAATTATTTTTGTTAAAAATGTTACTCACTGGTTTAGGAGCAGAGCACATTTTTTTTCTTCTTCAGGAAAATGCTTGAACTTTAAAAAATCCTGTTTTGCACAATGCTTGGCTTCCTGATCTACATGCATGCTTCCATATATGAAAATGCAAGCTTGATTTATTTCTGAAATGCCTAAGCTTCATAAATTTCATTTGCATGCTTTCCAGAGTAAAAATGCAGGTTTGGATATGGTTTTCAAACAGAGGACTGCAGGCATAGATGCATGCAGGTTTGGATTCTTTTTTTTTAGAGTTGCAAATTGATTTCAGGCCTTAGCATTGAAGAACTACAGGTTTAAATGATTTGCATTATGTATTTCAGAGGGTTTTGGTTTTGAGGGAAATAGATTTGCAGATTTGATTGATGATTTCAGGTTTTAGGTTGTTTGAAAAAGATGATTTCAGCTGAAGATTTCTTAAGTAATGGAGAATAGAAAAAGAATAGAATGAGGGAAAATGTTTTTATGTAAGAAATGTTATTTTATTTTTATTTTATTTCTTTGATTTCATTAAATTAGAAGAAAAACTAAAAGGACACTTGTTTAAATTTTAACATTTGTCTCTTTGTTTTAATTAATGGCTTACACATGTCAATTTAAGTATTAGGAGATTAACACATGTATTAAGAATATTTTAGTTTAAAATTGTTTATAATTACTTTAAAACCTCAATTTATCATTCTTATGTATATATAAATGAAGTTACCTCTTTTTAAATTAAAAAGAAATGAAAACAATCAAATTGTAAATATAAGCTTATTCATATATTTAAGTGTTTATTCTTTTAAATTTTCAAAACATTGAATTCCAATTTAAATTAATTTATCAAATCCAATTTTAAAAATCAAGTTATATATAGATGCACATATAACTCTTATTAAAATAACAAATCCTATTTCTAACAAAATTTATTTATGTCTATAAAAACTAAGTATTATCATTTTTATTTAAAAATAACAAATTAAAAACAATTCTAAATAATCTATAAAAGAGATTATAAATTACTTTTATTACTTAATAAATTAAAACATATGTAATTTGTATTTTAACTTCTTATAAAATTTCAAGCAATACTTTAAAAAGAAAATAAAACAAAGCTTTGATGTTAAACAAATTTAACTTCAAATTTAAGTTAATTAAAATATAAATCTAAACAAATAAGATTTTCCTTTAATATAAACCATATAATTATTTATTAAATTGTCTTGATAAGTTAAATGTTAAGTTTAAATCAAATTTCCAATTTACCAAATATAAATTTAAGATTAGATAATTGATTCATTTATTGAGTTCCAAATCAAAGTTTATCAATTTACAATATATACAATTATATATATTATAAACAGAAAACAATTTATTTTAAAAAGATAAAATCTTTCAACTTAAATATTTATTAAAACATGATTATTAAATCAAATTCCAAATTTGATATTAAAATTATTAAATCAAATTAAATTTATAACATAGGTTATCAAATTTATATTGCCCAAATTTTCCGGGATATCACATTTCTTCCCCCTTAAAAGAATTTCATCCCCGAAATTTAAAAGCAAAGGTAATTTAATAATCTATCTTAAGATTTTTATTTTAAAACACAAGCATATATTATCATACATATGCTAACAACCATAGCAACCAATTCAAACAAAACAAATCTAATTATCTAGAAAAACCTCGATAAAATTTTCACGAGTTTCCCCGGTATAAATATCGGGATACTCGCTCTATAGAATCTAAACAATCAATACTATTAAACTATGGAGCTTCTATCCAACTAGATCTACAAAACTAAACAGGATATCAGACTACAGACGAGTCTGAATCAACAATCACATCCTCCTGAACTGTTGGTTCCACAACCAGAGATAAACCATACACGAACTCCCTCAGAGATACGTAAAACACATCAAATTCTTGTTATCCAAATTGACAATTCAACCTGAAAACCAAACACCATTCCTCACAAAACACAGAAAAGGTCCAAAACATCACGGAGCTGACTTACCCAGTCTTACTCAATCTTATAGCTCTTTAGATCGGAGAAAACTTATTCAAGATAAAATCTCCGACTCCGGAATCCAAATTCCTTCGTCTCTTATCCACAAAATACTTCTGACGATCCTGGGCTGCCTTAACTCTCCTGATCAGCTCAACCTTCGCTAATGTCCCTAGAAACAAACTGGACCAAAACAATACAACAGAATGATCTCCTCAAGATCAATCCCAAACAAAGAACACCAACTCTATTCCACAAACATCAGAAGACTAACCTACTTCTCCTACCCGGAAAAGATAAAACAAAAGCACTTCCAATCTGCTTCCGCTGCACAACTCTGATCTGAAGCAGAAGAAAAACTCGAGCACAAATTGGATAACACATTACAGAAATATGGTTCAACAGATCCATAAAAGAAAACTCAGATGCCCCATCTGATCCAAAGCTGCTTCACTAAACCTCCAGTATCACTCCTAGAATCCAGTTGATAAGAAAACTCAACCTCCAAATATGGACAAACTTCCCATAACTCAAGAGAACATTCGAACTATCGCAAGTCACTTTTGCGATCAACCCAGCCTAATATCCAAGAAAATTGTTCTCTCTTTACCAATCAAAACAGCTTACGCTTATCTAGTCAATCCATCGAAGAAATGGAATCCATTATGCTGCTTCTGAACTCCTTCTTCAGAAAAACCGCTAACCAGAAGATCTTTCTTGCTAGCACACAGAATACTCCGAACTGCACTGCTGACACCGACGCCAAAGACTTCCTAATCCAAAAATCTTCGAGAAACTCGGGCCTCAAACCAGACAGAAACATCCTGCTGAATCCAACCACAGCATCCAAGCAGACTCACCTCCTTAACTTGTTCCAAAGAAAACATCTTCGAGAACATCCATAGTCACTGCATCTTATTACGCAGCTACTACTTCCTGAGATATCAAGATACCATCATTATCTCTTCTACCTAGCCGATAGATCCAAATTCAACTCATTCAACTTCAAAGATAGACTCCGAACCTTAACAGGTTACCTTCAGAGATCTACTAAATCCTTACTCCAAGAAAACTCACTTGAGACGGTATTCGATCTACAGTCTCGACATATACACTTCCAACCTCACACATTCAAACTCCAACCAATGGTAGTCGTGTTACACAAACTACTACCCCATCTACCTTTATAACCTATATTGGAAAACCTGAACAGGTAATCCAACAAATAGGTAGAAGTAATTATATAAGTATATATAATAAAAATACAAATACGCTCTCTCAAGATAGACACCACTCCAGAGCTTAGGTATTCACTCAACCTAATGTTCTGATACCAAAAGTGGCGACCCCACTTTCTACTCCCAGAAAATCGCATCATCAATTAAGAAAGAAATTGATAGAAAAGAGAAAAAAAAGAAGAGAAAGAAGAAACAACACTAGAATCTCAACAGCGGAACGAATAAATTATATTAATAACATAAAATATTACATAGTTTACAACCACTATCAGAGTACACAGATATACAACATATACTAGACAGTTATAAACACCTGTCTAGTATTTACAACATAATACAACTCAGAGATAATCACAAATCACACAGCAGAATATTATATATCTAACGCAGAAGCCTCCTGCTCCATTACTCCTCCAATATTCGTCAAAGCTAACCTGAATCCCTTGGCTACTCGTAAAAATTTGAGTACCCAAGAGTTTATGAAAAACAAAAATAAACTCCGGGTCAGACATGCGTCTGGTGTGAGTAACAGGTTAAAGTTGCTTAATTTTGAAAATCCTTTTGAAAAGAAAGGTATCACGTAAGACTTCCCACAAATAAACATGGAAATTTTTTTACCTTACGCTAACCAAAACATTTGATAGGAAATCCAGTGATATTATAATAAGGTCTAGGGTTTTCAAGTAAATAAGAAATAACCGAAATTGTTACATTTATTAAATTCCAGCTACTAGCCACAAAAGTGGGTAATACAATCAAAACTGTTGGCACTTATTGGATTTTGGATTCCATACAATGGCAGAGCTACTGGGGTACCGCCCGTCACAGTACGTGGCCTGGATCACCGTACCGAGGAGTACACCCACTCCCCTGCAACACAAAGCTGGACCCATTCCTTACTGAACAGTTCCGAACAAGACAACCCCGCAGTTGGTGTACATCCAACTGCCTACTCAGCCGAAATAAAAAGGAACCTCTAGACAGGGATCAATCTTGCTCTCTAGTGGGAGCTACCCACGAAGCCTTGCTGCACCTCCCCTGTTTCAGCCATTCCCGGTTGATGAGGCTTGAGGCTACGGTTACCTTTAGAGGACACATCCCTTAGAATGCTCATCGTCCACCTGACGATGTTCAGAAAGCATTCAATCCATACAAGTTCGTTCCGGATTCGAACGAAACCGAAGGCATTATCTCGTTACACACATTTTGGAATCACCCTCAGAGTTAACGACGATAACCCTTGCACTCTAAATCACCATCTCGAACCTATAAGCACTATTCCGTGAACTCATTACGGAATCACCCACAGAGTTATACTGACGTATAGCCCTTACACCTCGAGTCTTCACTTGCTCCACTTAGATTCACGACCTATCGTAAATTTGGATCGATGTGGTTTTCGGATATCCAAATATGGAAACCCGATCCCGGTCTCATCGAAATCCAAAGCGTGTCTTTTAAGGCCAAGTTGTTTTAAAGGTTTAAAACAATTCAATTATCTATATACACAGATAGATAAATCACAGATTCACAGCAGATAATCAATATTATCATCATATCAAATAAACTATATTATCATTATTCAAAAGATAATCTATATCAACATCCCCATGCAACCAATGCATACAAATCACTCAACATTATCTATCTCATATCTGAGATTCTAACCATCCAAGCAAACAACACCATCCAACCATATAAGCAATGATTTATAATCACACCAAAATAATTAATTTAAAGTGAATTAAATTAATTATATCATTCAAATTAATTTAAAGTAAATTAAATTAATTACTTCATCAATATTAATTTGCTCATATTACTATTGATAATTTATCAATCAATTAATTAATCATCATCCAATGATTCATTTTAATTAATCATCCCTGATTAATTAACCCTTAATTACATTCAAGTAATTATACACTAATTAATTGCTCAAATTAATTATATTTAACCAAATACAGTAATTAACCTTTAATTACTTCATTAATTAATTAACTATAATCCTTAATTAATTACATTAATTAATTACCTTTAATCACTTATTATTGATTAATTAATCTTAATTAATCAATCTTAATTACATCATTAATTATATTAATTAATGATCCCTAATTACATTTAATTTAATTACCTTATTTAAATTAATTACATTAAGGAAATAATCTTAATTTAAACCATAATTGTTAATCACCCTTGATTGACCCTATTCAGTAATTAACTACCTTTAATTACTTACCAATAAATTAATTACTTCATAATTAATTATCTCAAATTAATTTCTTGAATAATTCACAAAGTAATTATACTCAAATTACTCAATATCAAATCATTTCCAATTAATTATATATAGTTATATCCATTAATTACTTCTTTAAGTAATTCCTCATCATTAAATTACATTAAGTAATTATTCTCCACAAATCCTCAAATGATTAATTTTAAATTAATTAAAATGAATTAATTAAGTTAAACTAATCAAATTAACTCAATTAATTTCAATAAGTAATTAATTCCTTAATTACTTCCATAAGTAATTATACTTAATAACTTACACAATTGATTATCTTTAAATTAATTAATCTAATTAATAATTTAAATTAGTCACATTAATTAATTATTAAATAATCCTTAGTTAATGATCCTCATTAACTATTAAACAATTCATTAATTATTTTCTAAAATAATTAACTTATTTTAAATCATTATTAATTACAAATTAATTAATTAATCATTAATTAATCCATTAATTAATTCTTAATTAATTAAATAATTAATTGTTAATTAAAACTTAATTAATCCATTATTACTTGATTTATTAATTATTAATCATTAGTTAAAAACTAATTTTATTTAATTAATTATTCTTAATTACAAGTTAATTATTCAAAGAATAATTAATCCTAAACCCTTAAGATTAAATCCTAAATTACTTTAAATAATTATTTATTACATTAATTTATTAAGTAGATTAATTATTCATTTAATTACTCTAATAATTAAATGAAATACAAACGTTAAATTATTTTTAACTTTAATAAGTTTAAAATCAATCTAAAATCCTTAATTGACAATAATACTTTTATTATAAAAGAAATTTTACAAAAGTCAAACAAATTTCCTTTTTTAAATTAAAACCATATAAATTTTACATTATCATTCAAATTTAGTTTTAAACACTTAAATTTATAAAAATTAAATTTATTTTTAAACCAAAGATTCAAAATTAAATTTGAGTCAAATTTAAACTTTATTTAACCATTACTTCATATCCCAATTTCAAATTTAAATTCAAATTCATTAATAACATTTTAAACAATAAACTCTTTCAAAGTTATTTTTAAAGCAAATTTTAATTTAAATACTCATCATTACCAACCTATGATTCAATTCAATTTGAATGCATTATTTAAGTTAGATTTAAAACTTACTTTAAATTCTAGCTTCCACTTTTAAATTTAGTTTTAAATTTAATTTTAAATTTTGAAAACAAGTCAAGTTTTCAAACTTCAACAACCAACCCGAGCTAAAATAACTTGAGTAACAATTTTCTTATAAATTCATCTAAAAATCAATTTAAATCTCAAATAAAATCAGGTTTATACAACCCTGTAGTGACAGTTACCCAAACCCTGTAACCAAAATAAACACCCGAGACTTCATCAATTTCCTTCGAGTCCAATACCCCTCGGCTTCGAGTAAAATATGAGACAACCCGAGACTAAACTCGAGAACACAGTCTTCCCAAACCCAAACTGACATTCCAAAATCACCGTGCACCTACACCGACAAGCCATTAACTCCGACCCCTTCGCGACCACTCGCGCATGTCGCCGACCACCCCCCAACTCAACTCCGACCATCCAATTCTCAGCAGAACCCCCAATTCAAAACTTTGCATTCGAGCTCAAAAAAAACTGGAAAATGGTCGAACTGGAAATGCCTTTGATTCCAAATTCTGATCATCAGAGATATCACGCCACCAGCCTCGAACTCCTCTACACTCCCTCCATCACTTACAAAAATCTGGTAGCACTCGATTGCTTCTAGAGTTTGCAGCAAACCAATTTCCGGATGAACACAAATACTAGGGTTAAAAACTTCAACCCCAAATTATTACTACCTCACTGCATAAATCCATTCAACAAAAAATTTCCCTAGATCTTCACTCATTACTATATCACCAGAGAGAATCATGGCCACCCCAATCTTCTAGGATATCAGTTACAACCCAAAAACCCCATTTTGAATAACCCAGAAAATCTCTCTCATTTTTCAATTAAAATTCCAGATTTTAATTTTAAAATTCAAGTATTGGTTTGAGAAATCAGTTTATACTCTTGCATTAATGAAACCGGATGATCCAATTTTTGCTTACATGCAGTTGTTCTGTTATTATTAAGTTTCCAGAGAAATTACAGTTTCATTTTTTTTTTCCATATTGAATAAAAATTAAAACTGTATTCCATACTTTATTTGAATCTTAACCTTAACAAAGATTTGAATGTAAGGTCATGATTTTGATCTGGATCCAAACTTGGAATGCTAGAACAAGCAAGATCGAGCAAGAATATATTTCAACAGCAAACATATATTCAGAAAACATACATATCATAGGAATTCCATCTCATTCATCCACTTCAATAAGATTACCACAGGCATAAACTAAGCAACTAAAATTACTTAAATTATTTTTGTTAAAAATGTTACTCACTGGTTTAGGAGCAGAGCACATTTTTTTCTTCTTCAGGAAAATGCTTGAACTTTAAAAAATCCTGTTTTGCATAATGCTTGGCTTCCTGATCTACATGCATGCTTCCATATATGAAAATGCAAGCTTGATTTATTGCCGAAATGCCTAAGCTTCATAAATTTCATTTGCATGCTTTCCAGAGTAAAAATGCAGGTTTGGATATGGTTTTCAAACAGAGGACTGCAGGCATAGATGCATGCAGGTTTAGATTCTTTTTTTTTTAGAGTTGCAAATTGATTTCGGGCCTTAGCATTGAAGAACTACAGGTTTAAATGATTTGCATTATGTATTTCAGAGGGTTTTGGTTTTGAGGGAAATAGATTTGCAGATTTGATTGATGATTTCAGGTTTTAGGTTGTTTGAAAAAGATGATTTCAGCTGAAGATTTCTTAAGTAATGGAGAATAGAAAAAGAATAGAATGAGGGAAAATGTTTTTATGTAAGAAATGTTATTTTATTTTTATTTTATTTCTTTGATTTCATTAAATTAGAAGAAAAACTAAAAGGACACTTGTTTAAATTTTAACATTTGTCTCTTTGTTTTAATTAATGGCTTACACATGTCAATTTAAGTATTAGGAGATTAACACATGTATTAAGAATATTTTAGTTTAAAATTGTTTATAAATACTTTAAAACCTCAATTTATCATTCTTATGTATATATAAATGAATTTACCTCTTTTTAAATTAAAAAGAAATGAAAACAATCAAATTGTAAATATAAGCTTATTCATATATTTAAGTGTTTATTCTTTTAAATTTTAAAAACATTGAATTCCAATTTAAATTAATTTATCAAATCCAATTTTAAAAATCAAGTTATATATAGATGCACATATAACTCTTATTAAAATAACAAATCCTATTTCTAACAAACTTTATTTATGTCTATAAAAACTAAGTATTATCATTTTTATTTAAAAATAACAAATTAAACAATTCTAAATAATCTATAAAAGAGATTATAAATTACTTTTATTACTTAATAAATTAAAACATATGTAATTTGTATTTTAACTTCTTATAAAATTTCAAGCAATACTTTAAAAAGAAAATAAAACAAAGCTTTGATGTTAAACAAATTTAACTTCAAATTTAAGTTAATTAAAATATAAATCTAAACAAATAAGATTTTCCTTTAATATAAACTATATAATTATTTATTAAATTGTCTTGAAAAGTTAAATGTTAAGTTTAAATCAAATTTCCAATTTACCAAATATAAATTTAAGATTAGATAATTGATTCATTTATTGAGTTCCAAATCAAAGTTTATCAATTTACAATATATACAATTATATATATTATAAACAGAAAACAATTTATTTACTTTAAAAAGATAAAATCTTTCAACTTAAATATTTATTAAAACATGATTATTAAATCAAATTCCAAATTTGATATTAAAATTATTAAATCAAATTAAATTTATAACATAGGTTATCAAATTTATATTGCCCAAATTTTCCGGGATATCACAATTTGTTTTGAAAATGAAGTTTAAAACAAGAGTTTATTTTAAAACAAAAATAAATAATATTTTTAAGGCTAAAACATCTTTTTTTACATCATTTGAAAAGATAATTTTAGGGCTAAAATATTTTGAAAAATAGTTTTGAAAATCATTTTGAAGTAGTTTTGCAAGTTTCTTCCTGCAGAATATCTCATCACATCAGGACTCGAGAACTTATACAAAACCAGGATGTTCGTCGGTTTGTAAGCCACTTGTCATAGGTTTATAAGCTACTTGTCGTAGGTTTGTAAGCCACTAAGAAGGTAGAAATAGGTTCCATCCCATACAAAATTTAGAATGAAGATTTTATGCTATTATGAAGTTTTAACAAAATACTAGACACTTATCTTGAAATCTTGATCTTAATACTCATAAGTCTTCAAACTTGGTTTCTTCATTCTTGATCTTTATATTGTACAGTCTTCATTAATCAGTACCTGCCTTACATATATCCTGCATAATAACATTTATATATATCTAGACAATAGTGTTAGTACATAAGTTATAATAAAATAAGTTACAAAGGTCGTTGTCATCAAAACCACTGTCTCCAGTTCCTAACAGTTTGTGGCTAGTGTCTTATGTACCAAAGAGTTAAGGCGGAGCAACAGAGGCTTGGCGGATTGCTTCAACCATTAGATGTGCCCGAATGAAAGTGGGTTAGTGTTTCGATGGACTTCATAGATGGTTTACCCCAATCTAGGAAGGGGAATACTAGTATTTGGGTGTTTGTAGATCGTTTGACTAAGAGCGCCCACTTCATTTCGGTCAAGAGTAATAGGACAATACCTTATTTGGCATTCAATACATCCATGAGATAGTCCGACTTCATGGAGTTCCCTCTAGCGTAGTATGCAACAAAGACCCTATCTTTACTAGCGATTTTTGGAGGAGCTTACAAGAGGCTTTAGGTACACAGCTTAGATTGAGTACGGCCTATCACCCTCAAACGGATGTCCAAACAGAGAGAGTTTATATAGTTCTTAAGGATTTGTTGAGGATGTGCATTCTTGATTTTGTAGGAACATGGGAGGAGCGCCTTCTTTTAGTGGAATTCGCTTGTAACAATAGTTTTCAGGCTAGCATTGGGATGGCTCCTTTTGAAGCTCTTTATGGAAGACCTTGCACGTCGCCTTGGTGTTGGTTGGAGTCTATAGAATGATTGCTACTTGGTCCCAACATGGTTAGAGAGACTTCAGAAAAGATTGATTTGATTAAAAGAAGAATGAAAATGTCCCAAAATAGACAGAAATCCTATGCAGATTAGCGGAGAAGGGATATTGAGTTCAAGGTAGGAGATTTGGTTTTCATTAAGGTGTCTCCGCTAAGAAAGGTAGCGAGTTTTGGATCAAATGGGAAACTTGCTCGCAGATTCATAGGACCGTTCCCCATTGTGGAAAGGGTAGGGAAGATGGCATATCAGATAAAGCTACCAGAGAGACTCCTGGGAGTTCATAATGTTTTTCATGTTTCGCACTTGAGAAAGTGCTTACATGATTCAGCAGAGGTTGTGGAATCTAGCCAACTTCAGGAAGTTGAAGTGGAGAGAGAAGCATTGGTTCGTCGCATTCCTACCAAGATCGTTGGACATGATATCAAGAAGATTAGGAATAAATAAATCCCTTTGGTTATGGTGCAGTGGGGAGATTATTTTGAGGACGCTACATAGGAGGATGAGGAGAAAATACCTACCACTTATTCGCATCTCTTCGAGGGTACGTCTTGAGTTTATTATTTTCAATCTTTATTTTTGAATAGGTTCTTTTCTTTAGTATCCTTTGGGAGGGTAGATCTTAGGATTTAACCTATGGATGGTAGGACTGAATGTAAACATGTTACTAGAACATGTTATGTATGATGGACGCTAGTGGATGCTAGTGGATGCATACACACACACACACTATGCGCTATTATCTCTTAGGGATCGACCTAATTAGGTCACTAAAGCATATGCGTATGGATGTGTGTGCGCTTGCATTTATATTCCGTGGTTGTTGTAATGAGTGATTATCATATGATCATTGCATTTGGATGATGATTGTAGCACGCATGTAGAACTATCAGTTGTCATCAGGAAACTTGCATTCATTTGGATACATGGCATGGACATGACCACATAAAAAGGAGGTCGACTGAATCAGTAGACCACCTAATCTTTTGCATTAGTCAGGGACATCGATGCTACACTATTGCATGTATCATAAATTGCATAAGAAAGCTTAAGGACAATGGATGTAATGGATGATGGTTGAATATGTGGTTGTAGAATTTAGATGAAAATATTTATTTCATTCTTCCGTCCTTGGAGACTTCGGGGACGAAATCCTTTAAGGATGTGAGAATGTAACTACCAAAAGGTTTGAGCTATAATAATTAATTAACGAATTAACTAAACAATAAAATAATTTTTTGAAATTATCGGAATCGAGCTACGGAAGTTGCACCATTGGGTCCGCGGTAATTTTTTGATCAATTTTCATATATAACTTGTCGAAATCCGAGCTAGTATGAAGAAGTTACGAAAGAAATAAGAAATCAGACTTTTATAAACAAACGAAAAAAAATAACAACACGTCCATAGGTCTACCCGCATAATGGTCGGGTCGACCCCTATTGAGCATGGGTCGACCCACGTTTCTACCTGGACATGAAAACCTCTACGTACGACCTGATAATCGTGTTTTGCATTTTTAGTTTAATCTCGTGCGTTCTTAGCTACATCCAACGGTTATTAGTGAGCCTATAACATGGTTGCACCAAATTTAATATTCAAATCCAACGGTCTGAGGTCCCTAAGCCACACTATAAATAGAACCCCAGGCCAAGCTATTTTTCTCATTCAGATTTTCTTCCAATTGGGTTCATTGCCTAAGGCTGAACCCTAAATAGAAATTTTTTCTGGATGGAAGATCTTTTTAATAAAAATATTCTATGCCCTAGAAGTGGATCCAAGAAGGCTAAGAATTAGAGCTAAGGTCCACAGGTGAGTGTTTTGTAATTATTTTAGATTTTTAAGTAATTTAAAATAATAGGATTCTCAATTGTTATAGTTTTTCTACAATTTTGAGATAATTTTTATATAAGTTTATTTACAGTCAGTTTTTAAAAAAATTCAGAAGTTCTTTCAGTCTATTTTATTCAGTTATTTTATTCAGCTATTTCATTCAGTTATTTACAGTTATTTACATCTGTTTTAAGTTGGCATTTAGCCTGTAAATGTTGGTTTTTTATTCCTTTTTTACGCGAATGAATATTAAAAAGAGAAGAATTTAATAATATGGATTAAAATAGAAAAACACTAAATTTACAGAAATCAGATGTAAAATGTGAAAAACTGAAATAAAATAGAGATGGAAGAAAATAGGAAAATTTAAGATATTTGCAAGGATGACTATAACAAGTGGTTATAACTAAAAAGAGAAAATAGAAGAGTAACAATTATAACATAGGTTATAATTATAAAGAAATAAATAATAGAAGATGCTTATTTTAAAACTTAGATCTTAATTAAGTTAATAAGCAAATATAGCAAAAATAACTGAAGAGGCTTATTTTATAATTTAGACTAAGTTAAATAGCAAATATAGAAGTAGGGTCCATACCAGCAGCATTCCCTTTCAATTGTAGGACTGATGGTCCCACAATAGTAGGCGAGCTAGGACACGCTTATGTTGATTAGGGTAAATAAGTGGCCAATAGATAGAGGCTCAAATCTAGGGATTTGGGAAAGGGGTGACTAGTACAGGCAGCATTCCCTTCCAGGACTTGGACTGATGATTTCACAACAGATAGGTAAGGCTGGGACATTCCATTTTAGGACTAAGACTGATGGTTTCATAACAGATAGGCGAGGTTGGGCATGCTTATGCTGATTAGAGTAAATAAAGGGTCAAATAGGGGGTGACAATTAGTGTGTATTGGCGATGACCGAGCATGCGACATCGATTAGGGTAAATAATTTGCTATTGCATTCTATGTGCTACAGAGGTGTCTTTTGCTATAGCCAACATGATTGGTTCACGGTGGCACAACAGAGATGGATAAGCCGATCAAAGGGTAGAATCAGGATTTTAGCCTAATCAAGTTAACAATTGAGATAGGATTAGGGCTTCAACCTAATCACAGCAGTTTTAGAAAAGTGCAAACAATTAAACAATCAAATAATTAAAGCAAACAGTCAAACAGAATCAGAAATAGTATTTTACCCCAGTTTTATCTTTTCTATATTTTCTTTCAAGCTAGAGCTATTGCTTAGTCTATTATCTTTATCTTGCTTAGAAATGCTAGTAATTAGTTTCACTCACCAGACTTATTGTCTGACCCACTCCTCTATTTCCTCTTTTTACCCCCCAATAGGCCAGCAGAGTTGAGTAGATTCAGGTTGCTTTGAGATCCATTCTTGGAGTTTTCTCATTTCAGATGTATTCTTCTGTTCTTCATTTTGAATGGATTTGGCACTCGTGAGAGGGATTATGTGTAACGCCCTACCCCGAGACCCACCTTCGTAAAGAGAATTAACAAGCAATTCTATCTACTAAAGCAGAGAATAGGACTGGTTAAGGGCGACCATCTATATTTTTGTCTTAAACATCTATTGAATACGTCGATAAATGCAATATAAATTTTTTAACTCAAGTGGATCGACATACCCAATAAATGCTTAATCCAAAACTATAGGTGGCTAACGGATCTATCAGAACAAAATACAATAACTGAATGTAAATCACATCACAAAATAGTAATCAACATCATATATATACATATGCACTGAAACACGTTCAATACAATACAATATGAATACAATAAAGGCGGTACACGACCACACCATATACATCAAATCAAATGTAAAAACATCAGAGCGTGCGGAAGAAATAAACTACTCAAGAGAAAGAAGAAATGATATCCAACACCAACTTCAAGCTAAGTCCAATAGATGATACCTGAAACAACTCGATCTGACCTAAATACACGGGTTAGTCTAGCTGCACAAATCAGTCATTATCGATAATATGAAGCAGAATGGATATAGTGATACTTCTTCTCGAATGAGGAGAAGGATTAGATAACTCATAGCTCAATACTTAAGTAACAAACGCTACCTAAGTGACTAAATACCTCAAAAAAGGTATCTCAAACTCAATACTCAAATAAAACACAAGTGCCTCATATCATCGGCGATAACCCATAATGAACTCAAATCAACTCATATAAAACTCAAGAAAAACTCAAATGGTTCGATGAACCATTACTCCAAAAAGGAGAAAACTCATCTCAATCACAAATAGAAGTCATGAAAGCAACACAAGACAACTCCATAAGAATGTGAGATCTCAAACTCATAAGTAAGCCAAGATGGCTAAATCTTACACATACATCTCAATCTTAAAAACTCATGGAACTAGACATGAATTCAAACTCATAAAATATCAAACTCAACAAAGAATTCCATGCAAGTTCGAAACCCATAAAATCTTAACACTATTGCGCCAAAAATGGCGAACTCGAAACTCAGAAAACCCGGATTGGCCAGATCCCTAATTACAATGCCGAAGCAATGCTACACATGCTAAACTCAGATGGCCGAAGCCTTAGACAAGGTCGCTAACACCTCCCAAAGCAGTTCGTCCTCATGACATGGTCGCTGACACCTTTCCAAGCTGTTTTGTCAGCTCTAACAAGGTCGCTAACACCTCCCAATGCAGTTCATCCTTGTGACAAGGTCGCTAACACTTCTCAAAGCAGTTCGCTAGGTAAACATCGTGAATGTGTCACAAACTCATGGATAGGAACCCGAAAAGTGTTGACGTGTGTCCCATACAACACATTCGCACTTAGCGGTTTACTAGCCGCCAGTCGATGCCACAATAGGAACATCATAAAACTCAGAAAATCATATGTCACCTCATCTCATTGGCAAGTGATAAAGAGACACCATACTCGTCTCATCTCATCTATAAGTATTTAATGGCATCGTAACTTGTCTCATCTTCTTGACAAGTGAAAACATTGTGATGGTTCCTCATAAACCATAAATCTCAAAATATGAAATCATATACTCAAGACATGCCTTATATCATTGGCAAGTAAATAAAATGGCGTGATGGTTCTCATCGACCATACTCCTACCTAGGAGATCTCAAACCATAACACTTGCCAAATATTGGCCGTTTTAATAATTCCAATAAATTGGAATTGTAAAACTCAAAATATGCCATAAAATGGCAAAACATCTCAGAATCATTAATTTCAAATAGCTTAGTATTATGGTTTGATATTGATGATTCTGAGATGTTTTGCCATTTTATGGCATATTTTGAGTTTTACAATTCTAATTTATTGGAATTATTTAAAACGGCCAATATTTGGCAAGTATTATGGTTTGAGATAGTAAACGCACATGTTGTTGTCATCTTGTTCTCAGGACAGCAACTTATAACCACAATTTCGACCAAGCAAACTTCAAAATTCCATAAAACACAATGAACAAAACTTGTAGCACATGATCTAAGCTTTTCGAAATATTCAAAATTATCAAATTCAGTTAAGAAATGAAGAACCAATTTCGTTTCAGCTTCAAGCACAGAGCAAATATTGGTTTTGCTCTCGGGATAGCAGTAGAAAATTTTGATTTTGACATAGCTAACCACAAAATTATAGAAAGAAGAACACATGAACTTGTAGTACATGATTTATGTTTTTCGAAATATCCAAAATTATCAAAATCGGATCAAAAACGAGAAAGTTATGGCTAATTTAGTTTCAGCCCGAAGCACAGAGCAAATATCGGTTTTGCTCTCAGAATTACAGTAGAAAAATTTGATTTTGACATAGATAACCTCAAAAAACTTGCAGAAAACTCAGTATTTGAAAGTTGTAATACATGATTTAAGCTTTCCGAAACATCCAAAATTATCAAAATCGGATCAAAAACGAGAAAGTTATGGGTAATTTAGTTTTAGCCTTAAGCACAGAGCAAATATTGGTTTTGCTCTGGGGATTACAGTAGAAAAATTCAACTTTGACATAGCTAACCTCAAAACTACTGAAAACTCAATACACCAAAGTTGTAGTACATGATTTAAGCTTTCCGAAACATCTAAAATTATCAAAATCGGATCAAAAACTAGAAATTTATGGCTAATTTACTTTTCAGTAGATAGATTTTGTGAGTTTATATACTCACCTTGCCTTCATAAAGATTAAACTACGACTTAGATGCCAAAGATTGAAGCTTTTAGCCAAGAACAGAGCATCCAAACCTGTAGCAGCTTGAGGAAGGGACATGCAACAATATAGAGAAACAATTAATAGGTTTCACTTCAAATCAGATTTTTGATGGAGATTTTGGTTTTAGAATAGGGATTACCTGAGTTTAGCACTTGAATTTACATTTTAAAAGCACTAATTTTCCTTTTATTTGATGGATTTAGCATAGATTGAAGAAGGAAGAGAGAAGCTGCCATTAACAAGCCTCTGGACATTTGCAAAAGAAATGAGAAAAGAGTATACGTACAACATTTTCTTTTCTCATTTCTTAATTACTTTTCTTAATTACATGTTAGGTAATCTATTTGTTGATGGACTTAAGCCCACAAATAAGAGAATTTAGTTTAATGTCAATATTTAACCACTTATTACATTTTATAAAGAATGCTAACAAATGTAATCAACCATATTTCAAGTTTCTCTTTTCTAAAAATTGGGGAAACTTTAATCTCTTGATAATAAAATGTTTTTACACACAAATAAATGATTATTTATATTTTAAAAATATTTTATTATCATATTTCTCTATTTTAAAGTAAATAACAATTCACATTTTTTTGTCTAATAAAATTCTATAACCCATTTCAAATATAATTTAACACTAAAATTATATTTTTAAACTCAATTCCATCATTTTATTAAATATATCCCATTTTAATAATTAATTACTTCTTTTAAAAATCATTAAAAGAAGTAAATAGCAATAATTAACATAATTATTGCATTATCTCTAAATTAAACTCATTTTCTCATTTTATTAACTCAAATCATCTTAATAACTTTCCAAAAATTTATTTTTCTCATTTTATTCTCAAATACATTGTTTATTCACAACAAACAATTTAAATTCTTCATTTATTGTTAATTTACACTATTAAATTATAACTGTCGTTATAATTTAATACTCTCAGGTAATCGCTAAAACCAGGATTGCTATATTATGATTATTATTATTGTTATCTTTGTACTTTGATCTTTGTTAGGCTGAGATGTATTTTCATGAGGCATGAGATATTTTGAGTTTTTGAGATATGTTATATTTTCTGACTTACTTTGAGATAAAATTTTAATTCTGAATGATAATTAAATATTTAAATGTTTCCGCTATTTTTCTTTATTTGTCTTGTAAATTTTAGTCCCTATGATGCTTTAGCTATACCTATAAATAACGCACCACATCCTTTGGTATGCCCTTTTTGGGTATATTAAGAGGTGTGGGGTGTTTCATCGACCCTAATTCTTCTTGGTATTGGGTTGGACATTTCCATTGGTTGTGGTGCTTCTCAACCTAGACTCACTTTTCCGCTTCTTGCCTCTATATCTTTCTTTCTCATAAATCTGCATACAAGCCTTTGTAAGATACATAAGAATGGTCTAAGAGAGAGGATAATACATACTTATACATAGCAAATACAAGTATGTTACTATAGCACTATCCCATACCCTAATATTATTCTTTGATTCATTAAGATTATGTTTTCAAAAACTCTTTAGGTTCAAAATTCTTTTAATCATAAGCATATGCTTTGATGCCAACTTTTAACATCCTCTATTTTGAGGTCCAAAACTAACTGATGTGGATGCTGCAGTCATCCATAGTTATTAATTCTTGGCAACAAAATACGACTATGATAATCACATCAATAACCAGAAGCATATGAATATGAACAAATTTCAACACGGTTTAATAACAAGTTTTCACATCTCATTTCACAATTGATATTTCATATTCATTACATAATCTCATTCATAATCCCACATTTAGGTCAAATATGATTATTACAAAATACTCCAAGCGCGACATATGCCTCCTTAGTTCATCAGAGTTAAATACGTCACAATCATACAACTTTGCCATCAAATCCAAATAGACAAAACCAAACTACACATCAAAAATAGATAAAGTTCCTAATAGCTAGATTGTCTCCCACACTTCGGAAGCTTATTCATCTAACTGGAACTTGAAAGCCCTTACTCTCGACCTACTCAAATGAGTACCCAAGAGTTTAAAAGGAAAAACAAAAACTTTGGGTTAGACAATAACCTAACATGAATAATAACCTAACATCTTGAGCTAAATAGATATCTAGTGAGACCATGCCACTGAGAAGAATAGGTTTCCACCCACTAGTGTCTTAACCAAAACATAACAACCATATACTATACTCATGCAACCACAATGGTTAGAACATAGAAGATAGCATTTGTAATCATGCAATATAATATTGGATTACCCATCCCAATTCATTAGATTACCCATCTTAATTTCAAATGACTACCCATCACAATTTAAACTGACTATCCATCTTATAATTATGTGGACTATCCATCTCACATTTATATTCATAGCTATATGGACTATCCATCTCACATAAAATTATTACTTGGATTACCCATCCCCTACCATATTGACTACCCATCACATATGGTTTAATTATTAAAAATTATGTGGACTATCCATTACACATATTCCTTATAATAACGTGGATTATCCATCACACATCCCATAGTTTTCCTATGATGATTGTTAACTCTTCATTATCCTTATAGAGACTATCCATCTCAAGCATGATGTGGACTATCCATTTCACATCCCATAGTTTTTCCTAAGATGACTATGAACTCATCATTTCATTCATGTTGCCTACGTGGTTCAGTCTTAATCCATGTTACCCACTTGATTCGGTTTTTTATTCATGTTGCCCACATGATAAATCTATGTCCATTAGTGTCCCCAATTAGGTTATCTCCCCTTACGTGATAACATTTTAAAGTGACATGCATTGGTAGCCCAAATTTATCTATGTCGAACTCATTGAATCATACTTTGTTATCCCCAAGGCTTTAAAAAAACCAAAATCATAAAGTCATATAGCTTGCCACCATTGAGTAGTTGAAAACAAGTCAATATCGAGATCCATCCATATTGGTGTCCCAAATAATGGCATCGAAGCTCATAATTTAAAATAGCATTGGTATCTTCAACCACAACGTCGAATAGAAGCATAGAGCTCTTCGCCTTTAATAAAACAAAACATTACACATGCCTTATTAAATCAACATTTACCTCTATCCAAGGTCGAGGATGAAACTTGAATTCTTTTAAGCTTAAGAAAAATTCACATTGAAATTAATGTTGTCGACCTTCAATAACTATAAGCTATCCATCTATTAAAATAAAACTTAAAACCTTTATAAGTTATTGGCTAATTGCTGAAGACATAGGGTCATCAGTCCTCTAAAACATATGCCTCTTTGCCCCTTATAAAACAGTTCTATTTAACATAAAAGCGAGCCTCTACAGCATACAAAAGATAAAGTGTGATGTCGTGGGCATGAGGCATCAATTCTGAAACATAAGGTCATGGAACTTGAAGCACAACGATCCCCAGGACCTTCGACAGCGTCATAAAACTTTTACACTTAAGTCACTTCGGCTACCATGCCACTTTTTATATAGAGTCAAAAACATAATAGCAGTGCCATTGCCTTAATTTGGAAAAAATCGAAGAGATGTGGTATCATTTCAAATGGTGATGAAGCCATGTGATGTCGTCAACGTTGGCACTAAAACTTTTAAACGTTTAAATGAATCATGAGAATGCCTTGTTGTCCACAATAATTTGCAACCTTGATTGATAGGTTGAAAACACTCCATAACTAACTAAGTAGTTATCCCGTGCTTCTTCATCGCCGTTGACATTCATAGGAGCAACACCGTGTTAGGCATGGTGACAATAAGGTGGCATGTCATTATCGTAATTCATGCAAAAACTGTTTTATTGCTACTAAAAGTATAAACGTTTCACCAAATTTTAGTACCTATCCAATTTCTATTAAATAAAGTAATCTTTTTACATATCCTTTCTGAAATTACTGTCGCACTCTGAATTTAAAGTCCCAAATACACTTCAAATTAATTAATTAATTAACATCCTTAATTGATTATTCTTTTAAATGCTTATATAGCATAATAATTTCATGTAAATCGCAATCACTTGGGAAAAATCCCAAAAATCCACAAAATTTAGAGAATATCCTTCTCTTAACCACATAAAAATTTAGGGGCCAAAAACAATATTTAATTATTTTAAATAATTAAAAAAACAAATTTAAGCTATTTCCTCCTTAGGAAATTCATAAAATAATCTATATACCTTGAAAAAATGCGAAATTTAACATCCATCTCCAAATAATGTTTTATATAAAATATCAAAAAATAAAAGCATTTGGAGATTAAAATCTTACGTTTTACCCTTAAAACCCACTTAAACAATTTCATAAAAATTCCAATAACCATTAATCTATCCAAAAAATGATTAAACAACCATATTTTGGTAAAACAAACATCAATCATTCAGGTATTATCCATAACTGAATTCAAAAGAAAAAATATAGAGATGGAACACTTATTATTCACCTTAGATTAATTGTTCGAGTTGAGATTTGTTATTGCTTTAGTATCCCTAAGCTTTTTCTCCTTTGAATCCCTAGATTCCATCCTTCTTTGCTTGAGTTATGGCTGGCCTTGATGTTTTTGCTTTTGGCTGTTTTTAGTTGGCAGACAATGAGAATGATATGAGCGAGTAAGGGTTTAAGGAAAAGGTGATGTATATTTCCTAAATTGCCTTTCTCCTATATTCTATCTCCATGGATCATTAGAAATCTATGACTGTTCTAGGTCCATATCCAATTTTGAATCAATTCCAAATTCATTAACCAAATCCACGATCTCTTTGGATCGCTTTATCCAAATCCAGGACTACTCCGAGTCCATACCCAAATCCATAGACCTCTCTGGATCGTTATATCCAAATTTGGGACCACTCCGGTTCCATATCTAAATCCATAGACCTCTCCAGGTTGTTTTATCTAAATCCGGGACCGCTCTAGATCCATATCCAAATCCACAGACCTCTAAGGGTCATTTTTATCCAAATCCGGGACCGGTCCGGGTGCATATCCAAGTCCATATACCTCTCAGGGTTGTTTTATCCAAATCTGAGACTGCTCCGGGTCCATGCCGGACACAATTCGTACTCGACGACCTGAGTAGGCTGATCCTCTCTCTTCAGCGAAGTAACCTGCCTGAAATTGTGCTATGGATCGTGTAATATGGATATACAATAATACATAGTATAGTGATCATAGTTATACGGTAAATAATGCGGAATGTAAAAGCAGTAAAGTAAAATGACACCAAGAATTTTTATACTGGTTCGGAGCACCGTCTACGTCCAATCCCAGACTCCTTCTAGAATTTCACTAAAACAAAAACCCTCACTTAATAAGGAGGAACAGGTTTATACAACCCCTGAGCAGCCGAACAGGGACCTGAGCAGCAGAACAGGTTTTCGCCTCAGCAGCCGAAGAGGACTTCACACGCCTGAGCAGCGGAACAGGACTTCAACAAATACAAAAGATTGTTTTGACTTTGTGTGTTATAATAACATGGATTTGTCACTTGTAGTACATTCTTCCTATAATCTTCTCCTCGAGTATAAATATATATATTTGAAGTTTATGAAGGATAGAAAGGTATAATATTGGTTTAATGCAGAATAATTGAAAGTATAATGGCAAATAGATTCCAGAGAGTTAGATTAGAAAGATAAGAAAATTTGATGATTTGGAATCAAGTTAGAGTATGTATTTATAGAGATTAAAGAGTAGCGACTATTGATGAAGAGTTTCGATTGAAGTGTTGCATTCAAATATTTTTGTAGAGATTCGTAACTCATCACAAATAGCGTGTCTTTTCAAAAAGTAGCCGTTGTAGAAATTCAAACAACTGAACCTCTAGTTCAGTCGACTGAATATTCAAACAAATTTTTAAATATATATCTACATATCTTTGCACCTGTGCATGTTGCGCAGAATTTTCAGGGTCAGTCGACTGAGCCTCTGGGTCCATCAACTGATTACTGGTAAAATCTATGCAATTTGCACGGTTTACACAGGTATAGTAATATATATAACTTTAAACAATTTTATATATTTTATATGCTTATATATGTATAAAATATTTAGAAATAAGATGATAAAATATATAAGCTAATATATATACGTAAACAAGAAGAGATTTTAACAAAATTGACCTAAGACTCAAAAATAAAATAATATGATTTATGCATCGGTTTTGAAGTCATGTCTCCTTGTAGTATATATTCTCTTTTTGTCATAGCAGTCGTCAAATCTGTATGTCATAGTGATAGCTTTGTGTCATGAATCAAAACCAAGTCTCAACGTTCTCCCCCTTTTTGATTGATGACAACCTGTAAATAGATATAGATTTCGACTGTATATAATATAATACTTACTCCCCCTAAATCTTTGACGCTCTATATCCTACATTCTCAATGTTAGCAATAATATTTCTCCCCCTTTGTCATCGACAAAAAGGAATAAGGAATTAAAATATGAAGCCATAATGTCATAGATATTATAAAGGAAACAACCATTCATACATTAAACATCCATAAACAGGAGTTTTGAAATACGAAAGGGAGTGACTGTTTTAATACAAGCCGTAAAATAAAGACTAATGTTTGCGAATTATGAAATAACAACTCATGCCATCCTTTGCTTACCACTATCATCATGCGATGTTTGACCACCACTAACTCCTTCATCTCCACCATTGTGGCTATACTTGCTTGATCATCGGAAGAGGAAGACTAAGTGATGACGGGTTGCTTGCCCGGATCGCCTATTATAGTCGTGGAAGTGCGGATGAACATAAGATAGCTTGCCATAACTTCGTAAAAAATATTTTAACCTTATCAAGCTTTTTGTCAACTTTAGTGATATGGGATTGAAGAATTTGTTGGTTATGGCATATCGTAGAAATCGACTCATGTGGAGATAGGCCCGATTAGGAATCAAAATTTCGTCTTGTTGACGACGAGTTGATCTCTGGCGGAATGGACCGTGAGATCCTTCGCCATGTTGTTGTGGTTGACCTTGAGATAATTGTCGTTGAGTCCATTCTTCGAAAGTAATGATAGGAGGTGGTCGAGCAACCGGTAGCTTCATTAATGCTAAAGTGCAAGAATTTGAATACCCAACGGTAGAAACGGGCGAGTCAGGTTTCAGAATCTCACATGTCTTTAGTAGTCGCATAATATACTCACCTAATAGATGACATTCATCCAACCATTGTGGAAGCAAAGGAATTCATCAAGAATTAATTGTAGCTAATTGACTTTAATGTTTTCAAAGATAGCGTACAAGGCTTTAAAGTTATGTTCATAAACAAGTTCATAACTCCCGGTTTGCGGAGTTACGGTTTTCATTAAAGCACAATGTATAATTCTTGCTCTTGGTCTTAAGGACATGGACTTGAGTTGGTGCATATCGTCTTCTAAAAATAAATGACTTATATGGTCACGAACGACCATATCACAATCAACATTGCTCAATTCTATACCATCATTTTCAGATCTTAAAATATGAGCCATTCTACCTAAGAAGAAAAAGAAGGGTTTTCCACAAACTAGACTCCATACACAATCTTGTTGATTTTGAACGGCCTGTTGGCTTTAAGTTTATCCACCTCCTTTTTAAGAACCGTGGACCACTCCGAATCCATACCTCGTCTCTTCTGCTTCATACAAACATATTTTGGATAAATATTTAGTGTGTGGCTCACGATAGCAGGCGAGATCCCACACATGTTCGAATGAGTCCAAGTGACAGTTGATGAAGAAGTTGACATCTTGAAAATTAGTTTGTTTGTATTTTAGTTTGATTGTATGAAAAAATAGAGCATACATATCTATTTATAGCCTAAGGTAGAGTAAAAGAAGGTTGAATTGAATGACTTGTCTTGAATTTAGCCAAATAAAAGGGTAGTTCGTTGGTTTTTTTGTTATTTGATTTATCTTATGTAATGTAATGCGCATAAAAGCAGTAACGTATATTTATAAAGATACGCGTTATACATAATTTTAGTATATTGTTGTCACCATATGAGAGAGTCCCCGGCCTAGACTCTAATAGAAATAATCAATAGCTCAGGTAATTAAGACACCTGGGCTATCACAACAGTTCATAGGTTTGAGTCTCAGCATGGTCAGAAATATGAACTTTTGTAAAAAAATTATTTTTGAGTTTTTAGTCAAAATTTCGTATTTTATTATTTATATATCTTTAATTGACATTATATCGAGTTCACGAAGTAATTTTGTAAAAGTATTTTCTAACAATGGTTTAGTAAAAATATCAGCTAATTGATTTTCTGATGGAACGTAGTCTAAATTTATCACTTTTTTTCTATATTATCACATAAAAAGTTATGTCTAATATCTATGTATTTAGTTCTTGAGTGGTTTACTGGATTTTTTGAAAGATTTATTGCTCTAGAATTATCGCAGTAAATTGTTGATTTTGATAGATTGACTCCGAAATCTTTAAGTGTCTGTTGCATATAAATTACTTGTGCGCAAGCTAGTGCCGTAGAAATATATTCTGCTTCACAAGTTGATAGTGAGACACAGTTTTGTTTCTTGCTAAACCATGATATTAATGATTTACCAATGAAGTGACACGTACCGCTTGTACTTTTTCCATCAGTTCGTAATCCTCTGAAATCAGCATCACTTTATGATACTAATTCGAACGAGCACTCTTTTGGATAGAAAAGTCCGAAATCTATAGTTTTACTAAGATAACGTAGTATTGGGTTTACGGCTCGTAAATGTGATTCTTTCGGGTCAGCTTGAAATTGTGCACATAGACACACATTCATCATAATATCTGGTCTACTTGCTGTTAGATAAAGTAGTGATCCTATCATACTACGATATAGTTTTTTGTCTACACTCTTGCCATTTTCATCTTTATCAAGATGTGTTGTTGTGCTCATAGGTGTTGGTTTGGTAGAGTTTTCCATTCCGAAACGTTTGATAAGATTATTGCAGTATTTTTCTTGATTAATAAATATTCCATTTGAAACTTGTTTTATTTGAAGACCTAAAAAATACGATAATTCTCCCATATGGGACATTTAAAATTCTCTAGTCATTATTTCAGAAAATTCATTACATAATTTATTATTAGTTGAGCCAAATATAATTTCATCAACGTATATTTGAACTATTAAAAAATCATTTTTAGAATGTTTATAAATAAAGTTTGATCTACTTTTCCTCTTTCGAATCCTGAGTCAATTAAATAGCTTTTGAGGCATTCATACCAAGCATGTGGTGCTTGTTTTAAACCATATAAAGCTTTCTTAAGTTTATAGACATGATCTTGTTATTTTCATGAATAAATAAAGGAGGTTGTTCAACATAAACATTTTCTTTGATATAACCATTTAAAAATGCACTTTTAATATCCATTTGATAGAGTTTAAAGTTATTAAAACATGCATAAGCCAATAAAATTCGCATTGCTTCTAGTCTAACGAATGGAGAAAATGTGTTTGTAGTCTATTCCTTCTTATTGGTTATATCCTTGTTCTATTAGTTTCACTTTGTTTCTAGTTATATTTCCTAATTCATCCGCTTTATTTTTATAAACCCATTTAGTTCCTATAACAGTCTGATCGGTCGGTCTGGGTACTATTTTCCAAACTTTATTTCATTCAAACTGATTTAGTTCTTCTTGCATAGCAATAATCCAATTTTTATCGGATGACGCTTCCTTAGTAGTTTTAGGCTCTATAGTAGAGAGAAAAGCTACATTACCCATTAACTTCAGTTGATTCCTTGTTCGAACATTTGAATTTATTTCTCCAATTATATTTTATGTGGGATGATTTCGCAAGATTCTTCAAGGAGATCTTATTGTATTAGTAATATTTTTATTTTCTAAGTTATTAACAATGTTTTCATCTTCTCTAGAATTATAAACAATATCTTTATAATGGCTTGAACTGTTTATTATTATATTTGTTTTATTATTAAGTAAATCATCGTCATTATTTGTTTTTGAAATAAGATTAGAGTTCTCATCAAAAGATATATGGAGTGTCTCTTCAATAGTATTAGTTCGTTTATTGAAAATTCGATAAGCTTTGCTTTGATTCGAATATCCAAGAAATATACCTTCGTCGCATTTTGAATCGAATTTGCCAAGCTGATCTTTGATATTTAATTCAAAACATTTTGAACCAAATATTTTAAAATAAGATATGTTTGGTTTTCTACTGTTAAAAAGTTTGTAAGGTGTATTCTTAGTGAGGGGTCTAATAGAAACACGATTTAACACATAACAGGTAGTTGCAACAGCTTCTGCCCAAAAATGTTTTAGTAACGTGCTTTCATTTAGTAAAGATCTTGCACATTCTTGTAGAGTCCGATTCTTTCATTGTACAACTCCATTTTGTTGTGGAGTTCTAGGAAACGAAAAATTATGAAATATTCCTTTCTTTTTGAAATAATGATCAAACTGTACGTTTTCAAATTCACCTCCGTGATCACTTCTAATATTTTTAATTTTAGTACCTATTAAATTTTGAATTTGTTTAACAAATGTTTTGAAATTTTCGAAAGTATCGCTTTTTTTTCATAAATATAATCCATGTATATCTAGAAAAATCATCAACTATTATAAATACATATTTATTATGATTTATGGATTGAATTTGAGTAGGTCCAAATAAATTCATATGAAGTAATTCAAGTGTTTATAATGTCGAAATGACTTTCTAAGATTTAAACAAGGATTTAGTTAATTTACCTAATTGACACGAGCCACATAAATTATTAACTTTAAAAATTCATCTTTGGTAATCCTTTTACGAGATTATTTTTAGAAATTTTATTTATATTTTTGAAATTGATATGACAGAGTCATTTGTGCCATATCTAGGGATCATTTTCTTTGGCTATTAAACATATGTCTGAGTTATGATTTACTTTCATATTCAAAACGTAGATGTTTTTATCTATATTTCCTTCGAAAATAAATTTTGATTTTGATCAAAGATACTACATTTATTTTAAAAGAAGGATATTTTAAAATCTTTATCGCATAATTGACTTATACTCAATAGATTGTTTTAGATTCTTAACTAATAAAATGTTTGTAATAAGAGGTAAATTAGATGTACCGCAATTTCTCACGTTGTCTTTGCCGATGATATAGCCCTTGGAATTATCTCCACAAGTGACAGAACCTCCATCTGAGTATGTAATATTTATCAGCATATCTTTGTCTCCTATCGTGTGTTTTGAGTAACTACTGTCGAGTATCCATTTTCCTCTTTTCTTGAGTAGGACCTGCAAAAAATATAAGATAACGTTGGTACCCACTTTTAATAGGGTCCTAAGAGTTAGGTATTAGGAAACCAAACCCAAGTGGGTTTAGTATCCCTTATATAATATAATTTTTATTATTATGAACATTTTCTATGAAAGAACTAATATCCTTTTTCCTTATTAACTTTTGTTAGTTTTAGGTACCCATATATTTATAGTTTAGAAACTATTCTTTTTGAAGATGTGGATGTTTTATTAGACTTAACTTTGTTTAAATTACTAGATTTTGAATTCTTGACTTTCTTCTTATAACCTAAACCATTTTTATTGTTAACAAGTTGTGAATTCTCCATAATTCTAGAAAAAATTTCTCTTCATTTATTAAAATTTGAAACATTTTTAGTGATTCCTTCTAGCTTGGTCTTTAGAATTGAATTTTCTAGTTCTACGATTTTAATATCAGTTTTTAAATTTGATTTTTCTTGAGTCAATAATATAGGTTGAGAATTAACATTTGAAAGAGATTCTTGAGTTTTCACAAGTTCTTCTTCCAATTTTTTCTTCTCGTCTTTAAGCATATCTCTTTTGAATTCTACATTTTCTGATTTTCTACAGCCTATTTATATTTTCTTTTGGGACTTTTTAAAGTATCTAATAATTCAGAATTTATCTCTATCATATTATCAAAAGTTAAATCACCAACCTCGTTATCTTTGGCCATAAAGCATATGTTGGCTTGTTCATTATCGCAATCACTCTCACTTTCAGAAGAAGAGGAGGAATCTGAATCATCCCATGTAACTGAAAAGGCTTTTCTTCTGAATTTGTCCTTCCTTTTATTTCGATGCTCTTTCTTTTGATCTGGACAGTCCTTTTGTACATGCCCCCTTTTTTGATAGTTAAAACACTCCATAACTGAAGAAAACGATGGTTTATTGCTGTTTGAGCTTCTCTTGCCATTATTCCTATTTCCTTTTCTATATTTCAAGAATTACTTGAAGTTTTTGGTAATAAAGGCTAGGTCATCTTTATCTAAATATGATTCTTCTTGTTTTGCATGAAATTATATATTCTTTTTATCTTGGGCTTGAACTCGTCTAACCTGCAAATTTACTTCATAGGACATTAGATTCCCTATTAACTCTTTTGGAGTTATTTTGGAAATATTGTTCGCTTCTTCATTAGCGAGAACTTTTCTTTCCCATTCTTCCATTAAAGAGTTAAGAATTTTGGATACAATATCAAAGTCTGAATATTTTTCTCCTAGTCCTACTAATGAATGATAGATATTCTGAAATCTTGAGTACATACCATTTATAGATTCATTTTCATTCATTCTAAAGTTTTGAAACTGACTTTTGAGCATGTATATTTTGCTTTGTTTGACCTTGTTGGTTCCTTCGTGTGTAACTTTGAGTGTACGCCATATTTCATATGTAGTATTGCACATGCTAACATGGTTAAACTAATTTTTATCTAAGGTACAAAACAACATATTCATTGCTTTTGCATTAGCTGTGGTGTCTAGTTTCTGTGTATTTGACCAAGTTGAATACTCTTCAGTAGGAATAATATATTTTGTCTGAGTTATATTCCATGAATCAAAACCATTTGCTTGCATATATTCTCATTTGTGTGGCCCAATAGTTATAATTCACACCATTAAATAGTGGTGGACGTGTAGTGGATTGTCTTTCAATGAAGCTAGTGTTAATGCTAGTGCTAGTGTTAGCTTCCATATTATTAGATTATCAGATAAATGTGTTACGGTTATATGATGAACCTGCTCTGATACCAAACAAAAATGTGCTATGGATAGTGTAATATGGACATACAATAATACAGAGTATAGTGATTATAGTTATGTGGTAAATAATGCGGAATACAAAAGCAGTAAATTAAAATGACACCAGGAATTTTTATACTGGTTCGGAGCAGCGTCCTACGTCCAGTCCCAGACTCCTTCTGGAATTTAACTAAAACAACAACGCTCACTTACCCCAAAGGAACAGGTCTATTGACGCAGCGGATTAATCAAAAATAAACTTCAATCGGTGAAAGTAGCAATCGGTGGATTGATGAATGCCAAAATGCCCAAATTCGTTGATCCGAAGATACCGAATTCTAGCTATCTCAAACACGTTGATAGCGCACTATACCGTGTTCAAAGATCTACGATTCTTCGTACGTTGATCTAGCGCACTAGATACCGTGAATCGGCTTCTACGATCGTTGAATCGAGCGCACTCGATTAACCGAAAGAGGAGATAGGAGATTACACTCAACTACCAATTTTAGAAGAAAGCACACAGCAATCAACAAGAAATTTTATTCAAAAATCGACCTCCAAAAAGTTACAACTCACTCCCTATTTATAGAGTTTCACAACACAGCCCCTTAAGTCGTATACGACTTACGACTCATCCCTAGGTTGTTGCCGACCTAACAGACACCCTGCCTCTCAAACAGTACTCGACTTAAACCATAGCGACCTAAAACGCTACGACTCACGACTTATAATACATGGTACAACACAACCCAGGTCGCACACGACTTATCAACATACACGGGTCGCGACTTACGACTCAAGGCAATTACAACACGACACAACACTTAGGTCGTATACGACTTACGACATACGAAGTAAACGACTCATCCTTCCACGACTCATAGAAAATCTACACATCCAGGCTTACGACTTAAGACTCCCAACGACTCAAGCTCTTAGGTCATAACTCATAACTCGTTAACATCCTTCTCTGTTAAGTTGTGAACGATTCAAACCCCCACTAGGTCGTAAATGAATCAAGCTTCCATTAACTCGTGAACGACTCAAGTCCGAAACCTCCTCCATTCGACCTATGGCTCTTTTATCTGGTAACTTCTTCTTACATATTTCATTAAGTCGTAGACGACTCATGCCATCACCTTCTGATCTGTTAAGTCGCGAACGACTCATGCCGCTGCTCTTAACTCGTGTACGACTCATCAAACTCGAACGACTCAGGTTCCCACTAAGTCGTAGCTTCTTTGCATCCTTCTTGTTAAGTCGCAAACGACTTAAAATCACTTCGTTAGGTCGCAAACCATTGGAGTTAAGTCGCAGCTCCTTTCCCTTAAGTCGTGGACGACTTAGCTCTGCTTCCTTAAGTCGTGGACGACTTATTCCTTTGACCTGAGCTGCATCATCCTCCCCGGGTTGAGAAAAATTCGCCCTCGAATTTGTAATTTCTTCTGTACCAGATTGTTTATCTCTATAATATGGCACAAGATGCTTAATATTGAATACGTCAGAAGTGTACATGTCCTTCGGCACCTTCAACTTATAAGCATTTTCATTAACTCGTTTCACAACTTCGACAGGACCAACTTTTCTGGCTTTCAACTTGTTATAAGTGCCCACTGGAAAACGATCCTTCGTTAACACAGCATACACCAAATCACCTTCGTTAAATTCAACATTTCGTCGTTTCAAATTTGCAAATTTCTTATATTTCTCATTTGACTTTTCCAATCGCTCCTGAACGATTCTATGACATTCCGTCAACCCATCAACAAAGTCTACAGCTCGTTTAACCGTCCCCTTCGGTTGTGGCACTACTGCTAAATCCAATGGTCCCCTGGGTAAATTTGAATATACAATCTGAAACGAACTGAAACCTGTACTACGATTCATTGCATGATTATGAGCAAACTCTGCTTGGCATAACTTCATGTCCCAACTCTTCAGATTATCCTTCACCAAACATCGTAACAAATTTCCCAACGATCTGTTAACAACTTATGTCTATCCATCTGTTTGCGGATGATAAGCGCTACTAAATTTCAGCTTCGTTCCCACCATCTTCCACAAACTAAGCCAAAAATGACTCAAAAATCTGGTATCCCTGTCTGAAACAATAGACTCCGGCAACCCATGTAAACGATAGATTTCCTTGAAAAACAACTGAGCAACGCGAACAGCATCCGCCGTCTTCTTACAAGCAATAAAATGCGCCATTTTCGAAAATCTATCCACCACAAAAAATATAGAATCATTTCCCCTTTGAGTTCTAGGCAAACCCAAAACGAAATCCATGCTGATATCAACCCATGGTTTAGATGGTACAGGTAACGGCATATACAATCCTGCATTTGTCGCTGTTCCCTTCGAAACCTGACATATATGACATCTTTCCACAAACCCTTCAACCTCTTTCCTCATCGACGGCCAAAAGTAAGATTGAGAAATCAAATGCAACGTACGATCACGGCCCACATGTCCTTCCTCGTGCAACTCTTTGATAATCTTCAATCTCAAACTGCTCTCTGGAATACATAATCGATTTCCTTTAAACAAGAATCCATCAACCAACATAAATTCATCAGTACTCCCATCCTTAACTTTCTCGACAAACTTTGCAAAGTAAGGATCCTCCTCAAACAATTCTGGTAATAATTCAAACCCTGTCACCTCAACTTTCATTGTAGTCAACAAATGGTTCCTTCTACTCAAAGCATCAGCCACACGATTCGTCACCCCAGATTTGTGCTTAACAACAAAGGTAAATTGCTGTAAATATGCAATCCACGATGCGTGTCTCGCTGAAATCTTATCCTGCCCCTGCAAATGCTTCAAAGCTTCATGATCAGTGTAAAGAACAAACTCTTTCTGAAATAGATAATGCCTCCAATGTTTAACAGCTTGTACAACAGCATAAAACTCAACATCGTATGTACTGTATCTCATCTTTGCCCCTGATAGCTTCTCACTGAAATAAGCAACTGGCCTCCCACTCTGACTCAACACTCCTCCAATCCTAACCTTTGATGCATCAGTGTGTAGCTCAAACAACAACTGAAAATCTGGTAATACAAGAATTGGTGCCGTCGTCAAAAGTTTCTTGATCTTCTCAAAAGCAATCCCAGCTTCATCTGTCCAAGAAAATTGTTTCCCCTTCATGCAATCAGTAACTGGTGCCATCACGCTACTGAAGTGTGGAATGAATCTTCGGTAGAATGATGCCAATCCATGAAAACTTCTAACTTCAGTGATAGTTCTCGGCTGTGGCCAATTTCTAATAGCTTCAACTTTACTCTGGTCCACTTGGATTCCCTTCTCAGATACAACATATCCCAAAAATAACACACTTCTCGTCATGAACACACATTTCTTCGTAGCTGCATAAAATTGTTCCTCACTAAGAATAATTAACACCTTTCTCAAATGCTCTACATGCTCCTCCGTACTCCTGCTATATATCAGAATATCATCGAAATAAACCACCACGAACTTCCCAATGAATGGTCTAAAGATTTGATTCATTACCCGCATGAATGTACTAGGTGCATTTGATAAACCAAATGGCATAACCAACCATTCGTACAATCCTTCCCTTGTCTTGAACGCGGTCTTCCATTCGTCTCCCGGTCTAATTCGAATCTGATGATATCCACTCTTCAAATCAATCTTCGAAAAGATAGTAGCCCCACTCAACTGATCTAGAAAGTCATCCAACCTTGGCATAGGAAATCTGTAGCGAACAGTAATCTTGTTCAAAGCTCAACTATCGGTACACATTCTCCATGTTCCATCCTTCTTCGGCACCAACAAAGCTGGTACTGCACAAGGACTCAAGCTTTCCTGAACACGTCCCTGTTCTAACAACTCTTCCACTTGCCTTCGTAACTCCTCATGTTCCTTCGGACTCATTCGGTAATGTGGTCGATGTGGTAACACTGCTCCCGGAACAAGATAATTTGATGTTGAATGTCCCTCAGTGGCGGTAACTCCTTAGGCAACTCTTCTGGAAATACATCCTCAAATTCTTTCAAAACTGGCTTCGCTTCTTCTGGAATTTCAACCTTTTCATGACTCTCTCGTCCAATCAACAAATAGACTTCAGGCTCCTCTTCAACTTCCTTAACAAACTCCTTCAAAGATAGCAAAGTTTTCAGCTCTTCAATCTCCTCTAGCTTGCTTTCCTTCTGTTGCTGCTTCTTGGGAACTAAAGTGATTTTAGTACCTTCGAACATGAAACTATAGCTATTAGCACGACCATCATGTTGTACCGCTCTATCAAACTGCCATGGTCTGCCCAACAACATATGACACACATCCATGTCTACAACGTCACACCAAATTTCGTCTTTGTACTTCTTCCCAATAGAAAAATTAACACAAGCCCTTCGACACACCTTCACTTCACCTCCCTTCCTTAACCATGCTAGCTTGTACGGTTTAGGATGCTTCTCAGTTTTCAAATTCAACTTCCTTACTGCCTCTGTAGAGATAATATTATCACAGCTTCCAGCATCAATAACGAACTTGCAAACCTTTTCCAAAATAGTGCATGTCGACTGAAAAATATTGCTTCTCAACCAACTAGAATCCTCTTCTTGCTTTGGTGTAAGACATGACCTCCTCATCATAAGATTACAACCTTCATCTCCAGATAATTCTTCTTCCTCCTCAACATAAGGTGCATTTGAACATTCTGCTTCCTCACCATCATCCTCAATCTCAGCAACCATTGCTCTCTTCTTCGGCTTCGGACATTCATTGCTTTTGTGACCCAACTCCTGACAATTATAACATTTGAAACCACTGCTAACCTTCGCCTTCTCAGCCTCCTTCACCACTGGCTTACCGACAGGTTTAGGAACATTAGAACTCCCACTAACACCCTTCACTTGATTATTGGAATTACACACCACCTCCACGCCTTCCTTGCTTCTCCCAAGCTAACGCTTTCTGATGTGCCTCTGCTACTGATCTAGGATCAAACATATTAACCATATCCTGGATCTGCATTCTCAATCCCCCAATGAATCTAGCAGTTAGCTGTTCTTCCGTTTCCATAATATCATTCCTGGCAATGAGTTGGTAAAATTCATCAGCATAATCACTAACAGACTTCGTCCCTTGCCTCAGATTCTGCAACCTTTAGTACATAAGTGATTGGTAGTTGTAAGGCAAAAATGTAGCTCGCATCAACTTCTTCATCTTCTCCCATGATTCAATCTTTGACTTTCCCATTCTCTCCCTTGTAAGTTTAGTTTGCTGCCACCACGCCAAAGCTCTCCCCCTCAACCTAGTAGCAACCAACTTCACTCTTCTATGCTCAGGAACCTCCTTGAAATCAAAGATCTCTTCAACATTTGACAACCAATCAAGAAATTCTTCAGCTACCATTCCACCCTTGAACTCTGGAATTTCCATCTTCATACCCGATTCCCATCGACGATCATCCTCTACATCCCGATAAGAATTTCGAACTTGGTCTCGATCTCGATAATGAATGCTAGCTCGATCACCTTCTTCATCAAAATCAAAAGTATGCCTACATCGATCTCGACCATTATCATCCCTTCGTTCATGCATGCTTCTTCGACTATGTCTCTCTTCATCTCTATACGCCTCATTGTCAAATTCCCGTTGACTTCTTCTCTCTTCATGTCCATAGTCATGATGATCTCTCCGTGATGAAATTGATGTTTCTCTTCTATCTCTAAAAGAATGCGGTGATACCCTCCTCGCTTCCGTAACCGATGGCGAAACTCGGTTTCCTCCATGTTCGAGTTTGGTGATCTCCTCCTTTGAGTTTGATTCAAATCATTCATCAATTTCTCTAACTTTCCAATGCCTTCATCAAATTTCTCATTAATACGTTGTTCCATAAGCTCGGCTTCTTCTCTTCTATACAAAGCTTCAACGTTTTGATGACGATTAGCTCTCCTTGGTGGCATGATTGAAAACTTCTCAAAAACTTCAAATACATCACAACTTTAAACTTCAAAAGGACTTCACAACTCTCCTACACAAGCCAAACAATGCACGGCTTAACACCACTAGCTCGCACAAAACTCCTTGGCTCGGCATACCACTACACGACTTCAAACAATGATACCAAAAAATGATACCAAAACTGATGCTCGGCCTATACTTAACACGATGTTATGCTCGGCCTTCAAACACTTCACCAACTCTAGGTCCAAAATGAAATGGATTAAAATCTTCAAACTCGTTGTAGCTTCAAGATGAACACGATGAACTCCAACTTCAAACTTCAAAAAAATTGGCTCCAAGTCTCGGCTTAGCTATGATTGGCTAAGTCTAGCTCTGATACCAAAAACTGACGCAGCGGATTAATCAAAAATAAACTTCAATCGGTGAAAGTAGCAATCGGTGGATTGATGAATACCAAAATGCCCAAATTCGTTGATCCGAAGATACTGAATTCTACTATCTCAAACACGTTGATAGCGCACTATACCGTGTTCAAAGATCTACGATTCTTCGTACGTTGATCTAGCGCACTAGATACCGTGAATCGGCTTCTACGATCGTTGAATCGAGCGCACTCGATTAACCGAAAGAGGAGATAGGAGATTACACTCAACTACCAATTTTAGAAGAAAGCACACAGCAATCAACAAGAAATTTTATTCAAAAATCGACCTCCAAAAAGTTACAACTCAGTCCCTATTTATAGAGTTTCACAACACAGCCCCTTAAGTCGTATACGACTTACGACTCATCCCTAGGTCATTGCCGACCTAACAGACACCCTGCCTCTCAAACAGTACTCGACTTAAACCATAGCGACCTAAAACGCTACGACTCACGACTTATAATACATGGTACAACACAACTCAGGTCGCACACGACTTATCAACATACACGGGTCGCGACTTACGACTCAAGGCAATTACAACACAATACAACACTTAGGTCGTATAC
The DNA here is from genome assembly GCA_030765085.1 of Allium cepa. Lineage (NCBI taxonomy): Eukaryota > Viridiplantae > Streptophyta > Magnoliopsida > Asparagales > Amaryllidaceae > Allium > Allium cepa. The sequence goes on from CM060939.1 coordinate 152,251,100, forward strand.
GACTTACGACATACGAAGTAAACGACTCATCCTTCCACGACTCATAGAAAATCTACACATCCAGGCTTACAACTTAAGACTCCCAACGACTCAAGCTCTTAGGTCGTAACTCGTAACTCGTTAACATCCTTCTCTGTTAAGTTGTGAACGATTCAAACCCCCACTAGGTCGTAAACGACTCAAGCTTCCATTAACTCGTGAACGACTCAAGTCCGAAACCTCCTCCATTCGACCTATGGCTCTTTTATCTGGTAACTTCTTCTTACGTATTTAATTAAGTCGTAGACGACTCATGCCATCACCTTCTGATCTGTTAAGTCGCGAACGACTCATGCCGCTGCTCTTAACTCGTGTACGACTCATCAAACTCGAACGACTCAGGTTCCCACTAAGTCGTAGCTTCTTTGCATCCTTCTTGTTAAGTCGCAAACGACTTAAAATCACTTCGTTAGGTCGCAAACCATTGGAGTTAAGTCGCAGCTCCTTTCCCTTAAGTCGTGGATGACTTTGCTCTGCTTCCTTAAGTCGTGGACGACTTATTCCTTTGACCTGAGCTGCATCATCTATACAGCCCCTGAGTAGCCAAACAGGGACCTGAGCAGCAGAACAAGATTTCGCCTCAGCAGCCGAAGAGGACACACGCCTGAGAATCAGAACAGGAATTCAATAAATTCAAAATATTGTTTTGGCTTTGTGTGTTCTAATAACACAGATTTGTCATTTGTAGTACACCCTTCCTATAATCTTCTCCTTGAGTGTGTGTGTGTGTGTGTGTGTGTGTGTGTGTGTGTATTTGAAGCTTATGAAGAATAGAAAGGTATAATATTGGTTTAATGTAGAATAATTGAAAGTATAATGGTAAATAGATTCCAGAGAGTTAGATTAGAAAGATAAGAAAATTCGATGATTTGGAATCAAGTTAGAGTATGTATTTATAGAGGTTAAAGAGCAGTGACTATTGATGAAGAGTTTCGATTGAAATGTTGCGTCCAAATCTTTTTGTAGAGATTCGTAACTCTTTACAAATAGTCATGTCTTTTCAAAAAGTAGCCGTTGTAGAAATTCAGTCAATTGAACCTTTGGGTCAGTCGACTGAATATTCAAACAAATTTTTAAATATATATCTGTACATCTGTGCACTTGTGCATGTTGCATAGAATTTTCAGGGTCAGTCGACTGAGCCTCTGGGTCAGTCGACTGGCCTGGTAAAATCTGTGCAATTTGCACAGTTTACACAGGTATAGTAATATATATAACTTTAAACACTTTTATATATTTTATATGCTTATATATGTATAAAATATTTGGGAATAAGATTATTAAAAATATAAGCTAATATATATATATATATACACACGTAAACGAGGAGAGATTTTAACAAAATTGACCTAAGACTCAAAAATAAAATAATATAATTGATGCATCGGTTTTGATGTCAAAAATATAATAATAACAAAATTGACCTAAGACTCAAATCCTACTCCAAGATCAATCCCCAATCGAGGACTACTCCATGGATATCCTACTCCGGCCTCGATCCCCATTCGAGGACTTATCCATGTACGAGTCCATCCTGTCACTCTCCGATGAAGGGACTCGTGACTCGTGACTCGTAGTTATTGCCCCGTCTCTTCGGTTGGCGCTATAACCGCGACCTATATTATTTATTACATTAATTAGATTTAAGCATTCCAAAATCCATTTTGTAAAATATAAAATAAGAGTCCGTACAACCAAAAAACTAAATAACCATAGTATGAGTAAAACCAGAGTTTGTAGTAAATAGGAAAAGATAAAATTTCACAAACCCGAGCCTATGGTTCATTGTCCTCTTAAAGTACGCCTCGGGACCATCCTTGATTCCATACATGTGTAACTGACTTAGCCATATTATTGCAGGGCGTACATGTGTAACTGACTTAGCCATATTATTGCAGGGTTTATTACTTATTCCATGCCAGAAATCCAATCAATTAATGATAAGTTGGCAATGATGCCTTGATCCAGTGCCATTTTCATTCGAGGTGGACGATGGGATCTCTTGTTCCACCACCACATCTCGAGTCCTTATATATTTTTGTAACTGACCATGCCTCACATGTTCCTCAATAATATTCTTCAAATGCCTACAGTTATTTTCATTGTGTCCATCCAGCTCATGGAATAGGCAAAGCTTTCTAGATGCCTGCTCATGTTCGGTGGGTTCCCTTCTTGTCGGCCTTTGATATTGAAGGCGTCCTCGAGTATCCAAATAAACCCTTTCTAGAGGTTCGGTCAAATCCGTGTAAGAAGAGAATTTCGGTTTTCTCCATTGCCTTTTCGACACATTAATGCCAACATTCAGTTTTCATTTGCCTTTATCATTCTTGTTTACATTCCCTGATGATCCTCCACTTTGCACAGCATTCACCTCTGGTTTGTTTTCTTGTGCGTCTTCCTATCGCAGGAACCTTTCTGTTTCATGGTAAAACTTCCCTAGATCCATTATTGGGTCTCATGCCAGTGAATCCTTAAACTCTGTGCCATCAGTATTCCTGATACAGTTGCCGTCAAAACCATGGATTAATCTGGATGATCTACCAATGCTGCCATAGCATTAAACCGTGTTAGGAAACTCCTTAGGGACTCTCTAATCCTCTGTTTCAGTGTTGCCTGACTCATCAAATTTTTAGGTCTCGATATGTGAACCCTAAACTACCTCATAGACCCTTCGATCAATTCCGTTTATGTGCTGCTGGAGCCGTTTTCCAACTGTCTGAACCATAGTGCAGCTATATCCATCAGATACAAAGGGAAGCACCATGCCTTGACTTCCTCCGATGTCCCTAGTACTTCTATGTGTATCTTGTATCTCATCAAATGAATAGTAGGATCTGTCTTTCCATCACCTGTCTCAATCGTTGGTAGTTTGAATTCTGGTGGATTCCTAGCTTTCCTGATACTAGGAACGAAGGGCCTCCTATTCACATCTTCCAAATCCCTATTTACCAATACTCCTCTCATAGATCGTCTAATCATTTCCGCCAACCTAATTGTCATCCATAGGTGATCTTCGATCATTGTCTCCAACCTGCCACCCGAGTCCATGAGGGAATCTTGAAATATGCTCTTCTAGAGGAGCATCTACATTTCGATCATGCCAAACTGCACCGCCTGGTATCCCACCCAGGATTGAGCTAACATGACCTTAGGGCATGCCCCCAAGTGTGGATCGATCAACATCGATCATTCTAGAACGATCGGCCAAAGTACCACCGGTTGTTCTTGGTTGGTCAGAACGATCGACAAAAGTACCATCGATCGCTCTTCGTTGGTCAGAACGATGGATCCTTAGGAACCTTTTAACTCCCTTCATGATGGCTCCTATATATTCTCTGTCTCCTTGTTGATTGCATAGCCATTACTTTCTAGATCTAAGTATCTAAGCTTCTAAATCTGATATCCTAGCTTCCAAATCCACGAGTGCAAATTTTATTAGTGAAAGGACCAAAATATTTGCTCCAAAATTAGCCACAAACACCTAGTTGTGCGTGAAAACACCAAATTCCCAAAACAATATCCAAATAGAAAGACAAGCACGCAGATCACATAATCAATAGTAGAAAATGTAAAGGAACACACAAGTTTTATAGTGGTTCGGAAAATTCTGGCCTACATCCACTCCAATAACATTTATTAGTTTATACTATTTATTACAGTTACAAGTCCATGAAATTCAAGAGTAAAATTGAAAGACTATTGCCTAAGTAGAAGAAGAAGAGAAGTAGAAAGAAGAACCACCATTCTAATGCCATGCTTGTTATATTTATAGGGACAAGATAGGGAATATTTTGCTAAGGTTTCGCAAAAGGCTTTCTAGGTCCATAAACGCCCACCATAAAGATCAGCATGTTTAATTTGGCATTTAATAATGATCGGTCAACATATCACCGATCGTTTTCCTTCATCCAATTCAAGGCCGGTCGTTTTTTGGGAGGTTCTTTAAGCTTCTTGAAGTTACTTCTGAAGTATGGAATCATTCCGACTTGTAGTTTAGGAGTTAAGGTTTGATCATAGTTGAAATCAGATGGTTTATTGAACTATGCGATCGTTATCATGAATCGATATGAATGATCGGTCAATAACGATCAGTCAATAAGGACTGGCCATCTTCAAACCATCATTCCATGATATGCGATTTTTATGGTGGATCGACAGGAACTATCGATCAATAACAATCGGGCATCCTCACGTCTTTACATCGTGGTACGCGGTTGCTATGATGGATCATTCTAGAACGTTTGATCAAAACGATTGGCCGTCCCAAGACCTTCATCTTCTATGCGCAATCATTTTTAGGCTCCCCTCTTAATTTTATTGATGCTATAAAAGTTCCAAGCGAATTGGTTTTGTGGATTTTGAGATATCTAAATCCATTCAACTATCATCCATAGCTTTATTTGGAATCGATTTCCCATCATCCATATGAGACAAATGCATGTGTAATGATCCAGTATTTCGAACCATTCGCATCCGCACATGTCGGACTTGAATTGTTCAAAATATTAGATTGTAAATTTATATTTGGCAAAACTCAGCATATACAGTAAATAAATTAATCACAGAATTATAGACACAGAGTATTACAACAATAAGCAGCAGAATAGATAAATAGTAGTTCATGAAGCTACTATAAAACATCAGAGTCTGAATAAAATACAAAAGAATATCAAATACAAAAGAATCTCTAATACATAAGCAACTGACGAATCTGAACATAAATAACGGGAATAAACTAAAATAACTGAGAGCTCGATAGATAGATCTTCAAACAAAGCTCTAATCTCCAAAGGTGAGTCTCAAATGCCGTGACACTCAATCTGACCCAAGTATAAAGCAAAACACAAAACACTCGAGTCAGGATTAACATTCTTATATAGTAAATTCAACTCAAGTGAAATGTGAACTGAAATATAAATGACTTAAAGGATATTTGGGATTCCATCCTCTAAGGATCCATGGAATTATCTACTATGTAGTAATATACGCTCTAATATATGTCTATAGTAAAGTAAACTATTAAAATAGCATTAAGGCGTTACCCATATCCCCCTTAAAACATTTTTATATATTCTCATAGTCTACATAGTACCGTAATTCCTCCACAAATTGTAGGGCCATCAGAGGGCATTCCATAGGTATGATACAAACCAAACTCGTAAAAGACACGACAAGGCATACGAGGCAATGACAGGATAGATATACCGTTTGCAGATCTGGACTGGTGGTAACGCATAGCAGCTACTATGCCCACCTCATGTCACACTCCCAAATCAAAGGTGCTCCCAATAAAATTACAAAGTAATAGAATGATATCGATGAAATTTGTCCGATAGGAGGAATGACCTCACTTGGTCCAACATAGCTCCTGTTTTAGCCGCATCAAGCTTACTCACGGGAGTCAGGTCTATGTAAATACCATATAGAACCGTCACCAAACCATCCTAATTCATTCTAGAATCTCCACCACGTACACAGTTGTTAAAGTGGTTTTCGGTATTGACAGAGAGTATGACAATATCCGATCCTGGTCTCTTCAACAACCAAATGCATATTTCACACGGTGGTCATTTCATTTCAGAACCATATCAATTCGATATCATTATTCACTTTAAATGATATTCATTTCCATAATCGTAACACTTTCAAAAATTATAACACTTTCGAAATCATAACACTTATGTAATCATAACACTTTGAAATCATAATTCTTTTGAAATCATAACACTTGTGAAATCATAACACTTGTGAAATGATGATGCTTTTGAAATCATAACACTTGTTAAATCATAACATTTTTGGAATCACAACACTTCCGTAGTCATAACAGTTCCAACTTAAACAGTTTAGACATTGAATTTGTATATATATTAAAATAGTTTATATATAATAAAACACTATATATAATAAAATTAATTTCTTCCAATTTCGCAATTCAATTCAAATCATCTTAAATTCCATATTCAATTCAAATCAATTCCAGTTTAACCATTTCAATTTAAAGTTCAAAGAGTCAAGTTTAATATTCAAACATTTACAATATAAATTTCATTAATATTTCAACACTTAATTCCAATTTTTATTCAAATTGGAAAACATTCACTTAGTCGTTTTAATGATCATTTATTAAAATCCTAATTTATGAATTTAAATCAATATTAAATATCCAATCCTAATTTTATTTAAAACTGAGAATATTCATTTAATCACTTTTAAATTCCAAGTCAACATTAATTTATCTTTCCAACCTTTATTATTAATGTTAAATTTTTTATTTTAAATTATTATTAATATAAATTTAAATAAGTACTCAAATATATTTTAAATCAATTAAGTTAAATTTTTATTGAATTAAATCTTATTATTAAATGTATTTTGTATTGATTCTTATATTATATGTTTTTAAAATAATAAAATTATAAGAAAATCTTAAAAAATTATATTTTCAAAACTAACTTATAAGTTTAAAATATCCAAACATAAAATTTTAAAATCTACATTTTTATACATATATATAAAAATAGCATTTTTATATTATATATAACAATATTTATTAAAACCCATATATTTACTTTCAAACTTTGGAAATCATTTTCAAAGTATAGACCAACACTGTCCGTATATAATTTTCTATCCTATGGTCAAGTGATACGGATATTTATCATTTCAATCCACAATTTAAATATTTAAGGGTATATATCATTTCAACCTGCAATCCCAAAATTTCAAATCAATGAAAATCGCTTGGGTTTATTATTTCAACCCATAACGATTTTTCCCTAATCTATAATATCATTCGGGTATGTATCATTTCAACCCATAGGGAACTGGAAGAGTGAGAACAAATATGATAATAAATCAACAATAGGCACATATCAACAATAACAAATTTAAATAAAATATACACAACAGGATATGGTGTCATATATCATTGGTGAACAATTACAGGTAATAGCATATCATACTTAACAATTAAATAACTAGCAATTTAATTTTTAGCAATATTTCAATTGTCGTTTTAAGTGAAATCAAATTTATTAAACATAAGAATGTTAATCATGAGTGATAGTTACCTTCCGAGGCTACAGAACAACAATGGTAAAGATGGTGACACGAACACGCATATGGATACAGGCACTAGTAAAGTAAATTAAAAGCTGCTGGGATTTTCGGGCAGCGATGGACAAAACCACGATTGGACATTTGACGAAGTAAGCAAACGAACCACTTAAATTCGATGAAAAATAATATATTTGTATGAGATATATCCATTTAAATCATATTTGAAAAATCAATATTAAATTTAAACCTATATATATTAAAATCAAAATAATATACACGTTTTATATTTTGAAATCAATACTTATATATGTTTATTCAAAAGGAACATACTTATATATTATATTCAAATATATTCTGACAACAAACATACATACAATGCCATAACATAAAACAAATATAATTTTTTTTGTATAAACTTATATTTTATAACAAATCAAACCTTAAAATCTTATATAAACTGACATATATATTACACATGATCAACATATACTATTACATGTATATTAATACTATAGGAATATATAATATATATGAATCGGATCTCAAAAAAATATGTACAAAATATATATACATGGAAAAATCAAACTCATGCATAAATATATAACTTATATATAAATGTATAACATATGTAGAATGTGTAACTTATATATTTAACTCATATATAACATAAAATATACGTTATAAATAAACACGTATAACTTTATATATATAACATATTATATACAAACTTATCTAAACTTTCTATATAAACAGTCCACATGTCTTATATAAACTTATATATATGTACAAACTACACACACACACACACACACACATATATATATAACTTATATTTTGTTCTTAGATATGAAATTTTAAATTATATAATACACTTTCAAAAAAATATGATGAAAGAAAGAGGAGCTGGCAAAATATAAACATGCAAACTTTCACAGCTTTTAAATATATACCTATTATATATATATATATATATATGTATTTATATATTTATATAACCAGAGAAGGCTTTAGATGGATTGCACAAAACATATTATATAGATATTTTTTTAAACACATAATATATTCTAACATATAATATATAACTTTGTGTATATATTACCGTGTTTCTCTCACAACAAAAAGAAACCAAGATTACAATGCAAAACTATATATATAAACTGTAAGTAAGAGAAAAACTATAAAACAAGAGAACCCATAATCTAAACAGCTTACATTTATAACATATATTATATAAATACATTGCAGGTTGAACACACGACGCTGCAAGGAGATAATAGGCGGAGGTAGGGAGAAGCAAGCGGAGAGGTGAGTTTCGGAACTGCGAAGGAGGCAACCAGCTCGGCTATGGGGAAAACTGCCGACTGGGGAGGAAGTGCTCGGCTCTAGAGGTGCTGGAGGAAAGCCGGGAAGGTGGCGCATGTGGTGAAAGCGGTCTGGGAAGAGGCGGAGTGGAAGCTTGCGGCTGTCAATGACGGAGAGTGGAGAATGAGCACGGTGGCAACGGAGATGGTCTCGGTGGGATATGGGAAGAGATTGAAAGCCGTATGGGTGAAGTGAGAACTACCTGCTGTGGTCTTTCATGAGGGAAGAAGGTCGAGCGAGGGAGTGGAAGATCTGGATGATGTGTGGGGTTGATGGGGCAGCTATTGTGTTGGATATGTTGTTTGATGAGGCTATGTTTTCATGGAGGAAATCATGTGTTATAGTGAAGTAAGGGAAGCAACGTGAAGGCAAGGAGAAATGGAAAAGAAGGAAAAAAAAAGGAATAAACAGAGAGATGAACTAGCACATATAAGTTAATGTTGGAAAAGCAAAAGTCACATGGTGAATTCTAGGAATTTTAAAAGCCAATCGCTATTGATTTTCACATTATATAAATGAAAAGTCACTGAAATACCAAAAGGCTCAAACAGGTACCGATACGGTTGATCGTTTCACGGGTTTCTTGTCGTACCGGTACCTAAAATACAGAAATGAATACACTGCAGAGATCAGCACGGTCAGATGAACAGAATGGTACACAGATATCAATGATACGACCATCTATCAAAAGTCGCTATTGGATACCGAAAATGCTGCTAAAACACCAAAAATAAGATAAACGGAGCAATAGCAGTCCAAATTTGGTGAAATGAAGTATGACGTCTCACTCGGAAGATGATAAACTTTTTTATTATATAAAAATATTCAAGTTTGAAAAATATTTTATTATCATCAAGTATTAATTGATTTTAAGTTGAAAATTTCACAACAGAATTCACTTTCGTATTTTCAAATGAAATTCCACCATATGCTATGTTTAAATAGACGTATTTCAAATATCAAATTTTCATTTCAAAAATTTTCTATTTAATTTCAAATAAAATTTCGGTCAATTACATTATAAAAACCATTAGAATTTGCGGGTCGTTACACTCTCCCCCACTTAAAACTTTTCGTCCCCTAAAAGGAATGAGGTAGGAGATATGAACAACAAGTAAGAAAAGATGGATTGAAATACATATTATTAGATACACAACAAATTCAAAACCATATAAATTACATTAGTTTTTAAATTGATGTATATTCAATTAATTTAGTTTCTATCCATTTTATTAAATCAATAAATATTCATTATATTCACATTTAGTTGATTTTAGTTCAAGGTATTTTCATTTAGTTTATTTGCTTAAATTTATTAACAGTTATTACAAAATTTCTTTCAAACAAAAAATTATTTTATTTAAGTTGTTTATTTAATCAATTCAACCTCACTCGTCATCAGTTAAGTTGATTTCACTTAAAAATTAAATTTTAATTATTCTTAAGTTTATATTTATTTACTTAAATAGCATTCTCTATTTGTTATTCAATTTATTTCATTTAATATAAACATTTACTATAACAACTCAAATTTATTTATAAATTCTTTCATAAAATTTTTAATTTTTGAACATTTTTGTACTTACATTTATAATGAATATTATTTAATTATATACTCACATTACATTTAACTTTTCCTTGATAGGTTATATTAATGTTTCTAATTATAATTAAACACTATACAAATTTACATTTTATTTACAACGCATCTATTAAGCAGACACTTTTTTGTGCATTTGATTAGTTAAATTTTCTTTGTATAACCTTCAATTACATATTTACATAACATTTTAACTTTTGAATAATTTACGTAAGTTATATATATTAGAATGCAGTATTATTATACCAATAAATTTTATCATAGTTTAACTGTTTCAAATTATTTTAAATTCCAGTTTAAATTTTTAAACACTTCAATTATTCAAAAAAATTATTTCGTTTCAATAATTGAAAACTATTACTTAACTTCAAACTTAAGAGTTGAATTTCCAATTTCTCTTCAACCATTTTGAAATAAATATATACATATATATAACTTATAAATCAAATCATACTCAAGAAATTCAAGTCAAATCCATTTTCCAAAATAAAAGCTTAACCAAGCTACTAAGTGGTCTCTCCATTTGAGACTCGAGAACGAATGTCGATTATGCTGCAACCATCAGCGAAATTATTTTCCAGCGACAAACGAGGAGAGTACTGACTCACTTCTTTTAAAATTTCTATGGAAACAAGTTTTCATTCGAAAATACTTTCAAATAAAAAAAATTCAAAACTTTGAAAATCAAATTTTGAAGGGAACCAGACATTTAATTCTTAAATCTTAAAATTTTAAATTCATTACATATTCAAATCAGGTTTTAAATCATAATTTAAAGTTTAACACTAGTTAAGGTTTAGAAATGTTCATCAAACCATCAATGATAATCTAGTATTACCATTTCTAGAAGTAATTTCATTTTAACTATATAATCTAAGAAAAATATACTTATATATATAACATATAATCATACATAAAAAATTCATTTACTAATTTTGAAATAATATTATGCCAGTTTACTTTATCCAAGTGGTTTGGAATTCCCATCGATAGCATTGGTCAAACAGATCGATCGAAACCCTTAATCAAACTAAACAAATCAAACAACATAATATAAAACAATTTTATCTATAACAAATATACTCCCTCACATGATGATTCAAATGGATCATAGAACAAGGATAGAGATTCAAATTTAGAGGGATCCAACTTGAAGAAAATTCTAACTAAGAAGATAGGCTCGAAAGGGAGATAAGATAATTAAGTCACAAAGAGAAAGGATTGATAGACTTAATTAATCGTGGGCAACCTTAAACGGGTCAACCGAGATTCTAGAAATAAGATCAATGCGGAAAATTCAATTTTCCGCTTGAAGGGAAGAGAAGTGACTTCACCAAAGATATCCAAAAATAGTTGGATAGCAGGGGTGGAGTCGAGACCAGGAGGTTAAAAATCAAGCGAAAAGGTAGAACTAGCTACCTAATCCAGAGGCATTTGACATTCGATCATGAGTGGATTACCCTATTACCTATTAGAGACAGTTCGGGCATTGAAAGAAATAACAGCATCAAAACCGAAAAATAGAAATCTCCAGTGAATCGACGTTGGTTGTAAAGGAGTTCACCCCTTTACAAATCACACTAAGGTTGTCGAAATAGAAATGGAGCTATGTGATGCTCTAGTATCAAAAGGAACACAAAGAGGAGAAGGCAAGAATGGATTACAGAAAAAGGGGAGAGTTCCAAAAAAATTTGAAAGAAATCCTTGGTAATGAGAATCCTAAGGAGAAATTCAAGCTTGAACTAATATGGTTCTGTTGTAAATTTTTACCTATATATGCTAAGTTTTGCCAGAGATCTGATACCAACTATACCGACCCAGTATTTCGAATCATTCGCATTCGCACATGTTGAACTTGAATTATTTAAAATATCATATTGTTTATTTATATTTAGCAAAACTCAAATATACAGTAATTAAATCAATCACAGACAGGGAGTATTACAACAATAAGCAGCAGAATAGATAAATAGTATTTCGTGAAACTACTATAAAACATCAGAGTCCGAACAAAATACAACAGAATCTCAAATACAAAAGAATCTCTAAGACATAAGCAACCGACGAATCTGAACATAAACGACTGGAATAAACTGAAATAACCGAAAGCTGGATAAACAGATCTTCAAACAAAGCTCCAATCTCTAAAGGTGAGTCTCAAATGTCGTGACACTTAGTCTGACTCGAGTATAAAGCCAAACACAAAAACACTCGAGTTAGGATTAACATTCTTATGTAGTAAATTCAACTCAAGTGAATGTCAACTGAAATACAAATAACTTAAAGGATGTTTGGGTTTCCATCCTCCAAGGATCCATGGAATTATCTACTATGTAGTAATATATGCTATTATAATATGTCCACAGTAAAGGAAACTATTAAAATAGCATTAAGGCGTTGTATCCCCCTTAACACATTTTTATATATTCCCATAGTCTATATAGTAACGTAATTCCTCCGTAAATTGGAGGGCTATCAGAGGGCATTCCATAGGTATGATACAAACCAAACTGTAAAAGGCACGATAGGGAATGTGACAATGCACGCGAGGCAATACCAGGGTAGATATATCATTTGTAGATCTGGACTGGTGGTAACGCGTAGCAGTTACTATGCCCCCCTCGTGACGCACTCCCAAATCAAAGGTGCATCCAATAAAATTACTAAGTAATAGAATGGTATCGAAGAAATGTGTCCGATAGGAGAAATGAAATCACTTGGTCCGGCATGGCTCCTGTTTTAACCGCATCAAGATGACTCACGGGAGTCCGGGCTATGTAAATACCATATAGAACCGTCGCCAAACCATCCTAATTCATTCTGGAATATCCACCACGTACATAGTTGTTAAAGTGGTTTTCGGTATTGACAGAGAGTATGACAATATCCGATCCTGGTCTCTTCAACAACCAAATGCTTATTTCACACGGTGGTCGTTTCATATTTCAAATAGTTTATACTTCATATCAGAATATCATATTCATTTCAAAACCATATCAATTCGATATCATTATTCACTTTAAATAATATTCATTTCCAGAATCGTAACGCTTTCAAAAATTATAACACTTTCGAAACCATAACACTTTTGAAACCATAAACTTTTGAAATCATAATGCTTTTGAAATCACAACACTTGTGAAATCATAATACTTGTGAAATCATAACACTTTCGAAATCATAACACTTTCGAAATCATAACATTTTTGAAATTATAACACCTGTGAAATCATAACACCTGTGAAATCATAACACTTTTGTAATCATATCAGTTCCAATTTAACCAATTTAGATATTGAAATTTTCATATATATTAAAATAGTTATTTGTTAAAATAGTTATAAATTAAAATAGTTTATATATAATAAAATACTTTATATAATAAAATTAGTTTCCTCCAACTTCGCAAGTCAATTCAAATCATCTTAAATTCCAAATTCAATTTAAATCAATTCTAGTTTAACCATTTCAGTTTAAATTTCAAAGAGTCAAGTTTAAATATTCAAACATTTACAAGATAAATTTCATTTATATTTTAAATTTTAATTCTAATTTTTATTCAAATTGGAAAATATTCACTTAATCATTTTAATGGCCATTTATTAAAATCCCAACTTAAGAATTTGAATTAATATTAAATATCCAATCTTAATTTTATTTAAAATCGAGAATATTCGTTTAATTACTTTTTATCAAATCATGTTATAAATCATATTTTTCCAAAATATCAAAAATCAATAAGTTCAAATGAATTCTTATTTTATTTCAGTTATTACCCAATATAAATTCCAAGTCAACATTAATTTATCTTTCCAACCTTTATTATCAAAGTTAAAAAATTTATTTAAAATTATTATTGGTATAAATTTAAATAAGTACTTAAATTTATTATAAACCAATTAAGTTAAATTTTTATTAAATTAAATCTTATTATTAAATGTATTTTGCATTAAATCTTATATTATATATATTTAAAATAATAAAATTATAAGAAAATCTTAAAATTTTATATTTTCAAAACTAACTTATAAATTTAAAATTTCCAAACGTAAAATTATAAAATCTACATTTTTATACATATATAAAAATAGCATTTTTATATTATATAAAACAATATTTATTAAAACCCATATATTTTCTTTCAAACTTTGGAAATCATTTTCAAAGTATAGACCAACGGTGTGCGTATGTACTATCCTATGATCAGGTGATATGGATATTTATCATCTCAATCTGCAATTTAAATGTTTACGGTACATGTCATTTCAAACCTGCAGTCCTAAAATTTCAAATCAATGAAAATTCCTTGGGTTTATCATTTCAACCCATAACGATTTTCGTCTAATCTATAATATTGTTCGGATATGTATCATTCCAACCCAGAGGGAACTATCAGTGAAATGGCAGAGTAAGAACAAATATGATAATAAATCAACAACAGACATATATCATCAATAAAAAATTTAAATAAAATATACACAACATGACATTATGTCTTATATAACAGGTGAACAATTGTAGATAATAGGATATCATATTTAACAATTAAGTAACTAGCAATTTAATATTTAACAGCGTATTTCAAGTAAAATCAAATTTACTAAATATAAGAATATTAATCGTGAGTGATTGCTCACCATCCAAGGCTAGAGAACAACGATGGTAAAGATCATAACACAGACACGCACACAGATACGGGCACGAGTAAAGTAATCAAAAGCTGCTAAGATTTCCAGACAGCGATGGACAAAACCACAACTGCACATTTGACAAAGTAAGTAAATGAACCACTTGAATTCGATGGGAAACAATATATTTGTATGAGATATATCTATTTCAATGATATTTAAAAAATCAATATTAAATTTAAACCTATATATTTTAGAATCAATATATATATATATATATACACACACATCTTATATTTTAAACTCAATACTTATATATGCTTATTCAAACGAACATACTTATATATTATATTCAAAATTATTCTGACAATATACAACGTACAATGCCATAACATATAAAGGTTATTACTACAATTTTAAATATAGAAACAGATAGAAACAAATTTTGTATAAACTTATATTTTATAACAAATCAAACTTTAAAATCTTATATAAACTAACACATATATTACACATGATCAACATATACTTTTACCTGTATACTAATACTATAGGAATAAAAATATATGTGAATCAGATCTCAAACAAAATATGTACAAAATATATATACGTAGAAAAATCAAAATCATGCATAAAATATAACTTATATATAAATGTATAAAATATATAGAATATATAACTTATATATATTTAACTCATATATAACATAAAATATGCGTTATAAATAAACACATGTAACTTTATATATATATCATACTATATACAAACTTATCTAAACTTTCTATATAAACTTATATATGTACAAATTGCATATTTATAACTTATATTTTGTTCTTAGATATGAAATCTTAAATTATATAACACACTTTCAAAAAAATGTCAAGAAAGAAGGAGGAGCTAGAAAAATATAAATAGGCAAACTTTCACAGCTTTTAAATATATACCTACTATATTAATATATATATATATATATATATATATATATATATATATATATATATATTTATATAAACGAGAGAAGGCTTCTGATGGATTGCACAAAACATATTATATAGATATATTTTTTAAACACAATATATATTCTAGCGTATAATATATACCTTTGTATATATATTATTGTTTTTCTCTCACAGCAAAAAGAAACCAAGATTACAATGAAAAACTATATATATAAAAACTGTAAGTAAGAGAAAAACTATAAAACAAGAGAACCCATAATCTAAACAACTTATATATATAACATATTATATATGTATATACCTATAATCAATAGGTGAAGTTGCAGGTTGTACACGCGACGCTGCAAGGAGGTGATAGGCGGAGGTAGGGAGAAGGCGAAGAGGTGAGTTTCGAAACCGCGGAGGAGGGAACAAGCTCGGCAAAGGGGAAAATTGCCGATTGAGGAGGAAGTGCTCGGCTCTAGAGGTGCTGTAGGGAGGCTGGGAAGGTGGTGCATGTGGTGAAGGCGGTTTGGGAAGAGCCAGAGTGGAAGCTTGTGGCTGTCAATGATGGAGAGGGGAGGATGAGCACGGTGGCTGCAGAGATGGTCTCGAAGGGAGATGGGAAGAGGTTGGAGGTTGTGTGCGTGAAGAGAGAACTAGCTATTGTAGTCTTTCGTGAGGGAAGAAGACCGAGCGATGGAGTGGAAGATCTGGGTGATGCATGGGGTTGATGGGGCTGCTGTTGTGTTGGGCATGTTATTCGGTGAGTGTATGTTGTCATGGGTGAAAGCATGCGTTATAGTGGAGTAAGGGGAGCAACGCGAAGGTAAGGAGAAATGGAAAAGAAGGAAAAAAATGGAATGAACATAGAGATGAACTAGCACATATAAGTCAACGTTGGAAAAGCAAAAGTCACAAGGTAAATCTGGGAATTTTAAAAGCAAATGGCTATTGGTTTTCACGTATATAAATGAAAGGTCACTGAAATTCCAAAAGGCTCAAATGGGTACCGATATGGTTGACCGTTTCACGGGTTTCGCCATGTATTGGACCCCAATACAGAAATGTATATACCGCATAGATCAGCATGTACAAGACGAATAAAATGGTACACAGATATCAATGATATGACCATCCTATCAAAAGTCGCTATTCGGTACCGAAAATGCTGCTAAAACGCCGAAAATAAGATAAAGGAGCAATAGCGGTCCAAATTTGGCGAAACGAAATACGACCATCCTATCAAGTATTAACTGACTTTAAATTGAAAATTTCACAACAGAATTCACTTTCGTATTTTCAAATGAAAACCTACCATATGCTATGTTTAAATAGACGTAATTAAAATATCAAATTTTCATTTCAAAAATTTTCTATTTAATTTCAGGCAAAATTTTAGTTAATTACATTATAAAAACCGTTAAAATTTACGGATCATTACACCATGATATCCCAGCCTTCATAATTGTGAAGCTTATCAGGTTAAATCTGCTTGTACACTACCATGCCAAAAGGCGGGTTAACATCGAGGTTAGTCCCAAGTTTTATGGTGTAAATCTGCCCTGTTCATCTGGTTATCAGTACCTATGAATAATCGAACTAATGTGAGACGTCGCCATCGTTATGGGTCATAATATGAAGGATTTGGTTCATATTTTGAAGGAATTAAGTGATTATGTGAGGGCCCGCCTCTTCTCTTTGTAGGAAGTAGTAAATGGTCGATGTTACGGGTTAGGCACGATTGAGGAATCCTAGTAGAAAGCTCGCTTCAATAGGAATTATTAAGTGACTGAAAGGATTCCGTGCAATGTCAACTAGATAGTTATTAGTGAGGAGTCCGCCTTCGGATTATTGGTTGTAAATGACGTTGACCATCCTTATATAAGCTAGTGAATGGTCGAAGTCTACCGAATACCTATTAAAAGGTATTAAATGACTCAGGTACTATCTCTTGTATTGATAAGACATTATCGAAGGTAGAGATGGGTTATTGGGATGATCACAAGTTAGCTATGGGCATATATATGGAAAGCCTTCTTATGTAAGCCTTTAGGCTTGCATTTGAAAAGACTTATGTTGCAGGTAGAAAACGTAAGACATGTTCCTATTTAAATTATACTTCGCGAGTACTGATGTAGTAAGGCTCGAGATTTTTATTCATAAACATATGTTGTTCTGACTCCCTCCTCATTACAGCATAGAGTAGGAAGGGGGATGCTGAAGGCGGAGACGTGGATGATGCTTATGGCAGTAGACTATTTATTAACTTGTTATTTTATGCAATTTTTGATGTACCCGTGAAATAAAAACAATCTTGTAATTTTGAATATTGAAGGTATGTACAGTTATTGTTAGGTGTTGACATTATGGATATTTTAATATGGTTTTGAATGATATTTTTAAATTTGAATGGAATGAGTACTATTGTTATTATCATATTTTGAAATTTTCCCAAAAACGTGTAAGGATTTTATGAGCATCGGAAGAAGAATATATTTTAGAAAGGAAAGATTCTCGGAGACTAAGGCATGGATAAATGACTACGGGAGGATATTTTGGGTGATTGATCGAGAGAATCTAGTGAAGCAAAGAATGGTGGCTTGGCACTTTAATGGAGAAGACTTGGATTAGTGGTTATTGGTGGTTGGAAAGATTGTTGGTAAGGTTGTCACTTAGATGTGTTCAAGAACCAATTCTAGACAATGTTATGTCAAGAGCAGAAGCGAGCTTACAGCTAGAGCAATTCATTTAGCTTAGGTTGGGAGACTGTAAAGTAGTGCATCAGCAAATTTATGAAATTAGCCAAATTCGGGATAAGTTTGATTGATACACCATAAAAAAGGCCACGAAGTTTGCCAAAGGTCTGAACTTCCTGCTTAAGGAATGATTGTTGACTCAAATATCCACTATGCTACCTACTACATGCTTGTTGAGATGGCTTTACTGCAGATGATGAATGTTGAGGAGAAAGAAATGGAGAAGGAGAAGGAAGGACCTGCATAAAATCAGGGAGGTGCCAAGAAAAGAAATTATTACGCGATTAAGAGGTCAAAGGGGAAATTTAAGAAAGAAGGTCAAATGTGTAATAGATGCCAAAAGAACGGACACCTTGGAAAAGGACTATAGAGTGAATCTATTAAAGGGAGCTTTTAAGAAGAAGTATTAGCACTACCAGGAGTAAGTGCATATCAATAATCAGTGTCTAAAGATAGTGAAGGAAGGGTAAAGTGGGCAAGCATATGCCATTGAGGCTGCCCCTGTTTTGAGTATACCACCTCCTAGAGACCAAGGAAAGATAGCTATGGAAGGTATAGCTCTCATTTTAGGAAATAAAATTCATACTCTATTTGACTCTGGAACATCGTATTCATTCATAGCTAGGAATGAAATTAACTCCTTCAATATTCAAACCTAAACTATTACCCACCCAATAGTAGTTTCAAATCCTATTGGGGGACGACATATCTTTTCTCAATTTGCAAAGACCTAGTTTTAGGTATATGTGATGTTGATTCCATATGCAATGCGTCTGTTCTAAATTTCGAGGAGTATGGACTTATTTTGGACATGGATTAGTTGTCACATTATGGAGCAGTCCTAGACTGTGATAAGAGGTAGTATGGTTAAAGAGTTGTAAAGGGAGAGACCTAAATGTTCATTGTACGGCTTTGAATTCAACCAAGTTAAGTTATCTAAGGCATTCAGCCTATCACAAGATGAACTTTCATCCGTGCCCGTAGTTTGAGAATTCTCTAATGTCTTTAAAGAAGTTTTGGGGATTTCACCCTTAAGGGAGATTGGGTTTAGAATTGATTTGGAGAAGAACGCTAAACCAGTTGCTCTTCCATTTGGACAAAAGTCCCCTAAGAAGAGACGAGAGTTGGATAAGAAGATGTCGAAGCTACTACAGAAAGGTTTCATTCGACAATATACCTTGGAATGAAGAGCCCATGTTGTCTTAGCCACTTAGGTAGATGGATAATTAAGGATCTATGTTGATTATAGGAACTCTATAAGTTGACGAATAAGAATAGTTATTCCTTACCTAGGAAAATTAATTTTTTTGATTAACTTATGGGGGCTAAAGTCTTCTCCTAATTGGGCTTGGCAAATAGATTTCATCAGCTAAGGATTCTAGAGGAAAGTAAACACGAGACCACATTTCACACACCAAATGGACTCTATAAATGGGAAGTGATGCCTTTTGGATTGATAAATGCCCCCAATACTTTGTAGATTTGATAAGTAGAGTATTTAGAGGACAGTTAAACAAATTTTCTATAGTTTTTGTAGATGACATCTTAGTATTTTCCAAAAGTGAAATGAGGCATAAAAGTCACTTAAGGGAGATATTAGGAACCTTGAAAAGGCATCGACTTAAAGCCTAATTTTCAAAATGCCACTTTTGTAATTGGGAAGTGAGATTTTTCGGGCATATTGTTTCGAAACATAGGTTAGCAGCAGACCCCACAAAAGTAGACACTATTCGAAATTGTGAATGCAATGGAGGCTAGATGTAATTTAGGTTTAGCGGGTTGTTATAGGAAATTCATAAAGGATTTTGCAAAGATAGCAATTCCTCTAACCTCTTGACCAAAAAGAATTAAGTCTTTGCTTGGGATGAAATGCACGAAAGCTTTTTGGGAAGCTAAAGGAACTATTGACAAGTGCACCAGTACTTGTCGTTCCCAATTGAACGAAGCCTTTTACAGTTTATACAGATGCATGTGGCATGGGATTAGGAGCATTTCTTATGGAAGAAGGAAGAGTGATAACTTATGCTAGTAGGCAACTTAAGAACCATGAAAAGAGATACCCAGTGTATGACTTGGAGCTAACAGCCATTTTTTTCCTTCAAGATATGAAGGTACTATCTTTGAAAAACGCTTGGGTTTTATACTGACCATAAATCACTCAGATATCTATTTTCTCAAAAAAAAAATTAGGCAGTAGATGTGGATGGAATTTATAGCATCCTACGATTTTGGGATATGATATACCCCTAAAAAATGGAATGTCATCACCAACGCCCTTAACTGAGGCATGCTACCTTGGGTGCTATATATGAGTGGAGGCAGATAGCGTTCCTCTTGAATTTCAACTTCCAACCACCAACATGGCCCGCTCAAAATTATTTGGCAGATAGACCAGTATTGATGGACCGTATTAGACTTGAGCATAGTATGGATGAGGAGATGGTTGATATCTTATGTAAGCTAAGAAGAGGCCTGCAACAGTAGATATGCAGTTGATGAGAAGGATTGATGGTTTATTAGAGGAAGTGCTTACAGAATGTCACAATTCACAAATAACTATTCATCCGGAGGAGATAAAATGATAGGGATATGAAACAAATTTTCTGTTGGCCAAGGATGAACAAGAAAGTGGCTGAATTTGTTTCTAGATGTTTGACGTGTCAAAGGATTAGAGCCGAGCAAGGGAATCCAGGAGGATTGTTATCACAATTAGAAATCCCGACTTGGAAATGGGAACACATATCAATGGACTTCAAAGATGGGTTGCCTAGGAGTCAAAGTGGTCATGAAGCAATTTGGGTCATAGTCGATAGACTTACTAAAAGTGCCCATTTTATTCCCATTAGGAGCAATTAGACCACAACATCTCGAGTGCAGATTTATATTAAGGAAGTGGTTTGACTCATGGAATTCTAGTTAGCATCGTTAGTGATAGAGTTCCCTTATGTACTAGTGAGTTTTGAAGAAGTTAGAAAATAACTTAGGAACATCGTTGAATCTTAGTAACGCTTACCACCCGAAGATATATAGACAAATGAAAAGAGTAAATAGGATCTTAGAGTACTTGTTGAAAGCATGCATCATGAACTTTGGAGGACATTGAGCATAACACTTACCTTTAGGGTGATTCACTTATAATAATAGTTATCAATCGATGATTAGTATGGCACCCTTGAAGCACTTTATGGAAAGCCATGCAAATCACCAAATTGTTGGTTGGAAATCACCGACAAAATTTTACTCGTACACGATTTGATTCGTGAAACTTCAATGAAGGTAGAGTTGATTAGGAAGTGAAGGAAGGCGATGCAAGATCACTAGAAATCCTTCATGGGTAAGAGAAGGAAATCAATTGAGTTCGAGGTTGGAGACACGGTGTTCATTAAAGTCTTCCCTCTTAGGAAGGTCGTGAGATTCGGGAAACCTGAAAAGTTGGCATCAAGCTTTGTTGGGCCTTTCGAGTTATGGTAAGAATAGGAAGACTAGGTGGAGTTTCCCGATAGATTAGTAGGAGTCCATGATGTTTTTCTTGTTTCGCACTTGAAGAAATTCCTTCATGACATGCCATTATGGTAGAGCCTGATCAATTGGAGAATATTAAGATGGAATTGATAGCATCCCATGCCACTGCACACATTGTAGAGCACTGAACTAGGAAGCTCCACAACATAGAAATTAGGTTGGTTCGAGTACAGTGGGGAGATAACTTGATAAAAAGCACATGGAAAACCGAGGAAAAGATAATGATCTCTTACCCTAAGCTTTTCACTGGTAACATTTTGTATCCAAAATTAGATTTTAGTTACATTGTGGTTGCTAGATTGGATGGTAGGTGATGGCTGTTGCACTTTTCACCATCACTTTGCACTCACGTAGAAATTTTCGTGCACGGTTACGGTGTTTTGCATACATCCCTATATGCCACAATCATATACTCATGCTAGGATTGAGCTTATTTATAATATGTCTACAATACATTATCACATTGCACTAATGGTTGAGAAGATGGATATGTAGATAACTTAGTTGCATAACATAGATGTTTAGTGCGTGTTATGTTTTCTCCCTTTGGAAAAGATTCTGATGACGAAATAATTTTTAGGGGGGGGGGGGGAATGCAATACCATAAAATTAACCATAAGAAAAAATTGGATAAATTAAACAAGATAAGGATAAAAATAGAAATTCTAAAAAAGTTAGAATTTGATAAAAAAAGGTTATGTCGTTGCGTTTATGGCGAAATTCTGATCAATTTCCATATATATTATATTGAAAATGAAGCTAAAAAAAGTTATGGAAATTTGAAGTTTTCGGTTTCAAAGTTATTTAAATAGAATTCAAATTCAAATGAATAACTAATTTAAAATTTTGAAATTGGAAAGTTAATAGTTTATAGACTTGATCATTAAGAAGATGTTAAAATTAACGTTAATGTTAAAGTATAATTAAGGAATATAATAAATATATAAAAATAGCACAATTCCTTCCTAATATAGATGGAGGGGTCGACCATTGACATCTTTCAGTCGATCGGTGGCATATGGGTGGTCGACCACTCCTTATCAGGTGGCAGCTAGGGTTATTAGTTTTGGACTTTTTGGTTTTAATTATTTAAATCCAATGTTTCTGATGCTTTCCCACCACTATAAATAAGACCCTAGACCCATTACTTCCATTCACATAATATTTAGGACGTATTAGCGAAGCTCTATCACTTTGTCTCTTCAGGATTAAAAAAACTCCATTTGAGTTTTAGATAAGAAATCCTTTATATCTATCTTTGTTTGTTACTTATTTTCTCAACTTATTCTCCTTTAAATCATTTATTTTCTAAACCTAACGTATATATAAATCTATATATGTATTACAAAGAAGAGATCTGATAAGGGATTGTCAAAAGCGTGTCAAATCCAAAGGAGGTAGAGCTAAGGCTATACTATGAGTAGAAATCCTAGTTTTTCTATTTTAGTAATTGGTTAATATAATTTGGATTTGAATACGCCCTGAGGAGTTCGATTTGCGAAAACATCATATTATAAACCTTAAAAACTCCTTTAATGCGAAATGTCAATTCTAAGTTGAAATCTCAAATTTGTTTATGTCAAAATAATAGGAATTGTGTAGATTTGCAGTTTTTATAATTTTACCTTTTATTTCACTCCTTGTTCTTTTCCTTTGAATTTGATTAAGGGACTTTGATTATGGAATAGTGTGTAAAGTACGAATTTTACTCGTAGTTTGCACTGCTAATTCCCTCCAATTAAATAGAAATTCCTTTGTTTATTTTCATGTGAAAAAATGATTTGAATAGAGCGTAAATATTAGAATTGTTAATTTCATTTAGAAAAATATTCCTTATTTGATGTAATAAGTTGAATTTAAATTTAAATTTACTATAAGTCTATGGATTAGAGTTTCTTGATATGAATATTGGAATTTTGGTATTGTTAACAATATGGAATGAGACTTGTATAATTGTTTAAAGAGCTGACATTTAAACGCTAGTTTTTGGCATATACTATGCATGCCTACAAATTACTAGGTGCATATACATATATGTATGTATGTATGCATGTATGTATATATACATATGTATATATATGTATATGTATATATATTGAAAAGATGGGTTCTTTATTTATGACTTTATAAGAACCAATACATGGCAGAATTCGCATCCTTAAAAATCCTTACTGTTGTGGTAAAGAAAAAGAGCATGACATCTCTATTTACAGGCTTCAAAATAGAATAATATAACTACAAAGATGATAAAAAATCAACATATATAATAAAATGAACTATTACTGTTGTAGCCGGCCCAAACTATGGGTTAGAAGATAACGCGTCTGCACAATCCAGTTGACAACCAGATCCAGCCCAAAACGAAAAAAGGAAGCAATAAAAAGCCCTAATCTTTCAGCATAATGATGCGCAGCCACTATCCATTATCCTCCAGTTCAATCCCTCATCTAAGAAAGATCTCCCTATCGGTCAATGATACTTTTCATTTATCAACTCAGCGAGAAAGTTGGAATTGAACATCTGTCTCAAACAACTTCAAAAGTTGATCCACCGAGCAAGCTCTGTTCTCAAATCGCCTGCGCACTCGTTCAATCCAGATATGGTGGATCAAAGTTGTTGCAGCAATATAAGCTAACTCCTAGATTGCCGATGAAGTTGCGAAATGGCTCCTCAATCTAGATAGCCGATGGTGCAATGAAATTGCATTAAAATGGTGGAGATCTAGCTTTTGCAGCAAATTATCCCGAAGATAAGTATTATACTCGCAATTGAGAAATAGATGTTGATGGTGTTCATTATATATGTTGCACAACACACATTATATATCCGTAGCAATACTCCAATTAAACAATCTGTCAGTTGTTGGTAGATGTTATAAGTAAGCCATATACTTAGTAAACGAGAATTTCTAAGCTATTTTATGATGCCAAATCAGTTTGAAGTTTGTCATCAATTTCAGTGTGTTGTCGAATTTGATTCCAAACTATTGAAAACACAAACTTTCCCTGATTGCTGATTTTCCAATAATTATTAGGTTTACCAAACTGCAATTGCACTTGCCTAATATGATAGCCACTTCCCTAGTCTTTGATAATAACTATGGTTGAAGTTTTCCATTTTTAATTAAAACGCTTACATTACTGTTGGCTATGTTGCTGATGTAAACTTGGTTCCATTCAAGAAATTCTACAAGAGATTTATGATTTATCCAAGGGTCAAACCATAAATCAGTGTATTCCTCACTATAATAACTTTAGGATAGGTGCAGCGAGGTCACGATGTCTAAGAATCGATTGCATTGTGCTTGAATAATTGTTATCAATGGGAAGAACCCAAATTTTTTTCTTTTTCTACCTATTTAGCCCTAATCCATCTGGACCATAAACAGTCATTTGATAATAAATTCCATAATTGTTTAATCCTGACAACCTTATTTAGATCACAGAATTTTCTCAGACCAATTCCTCCTTCTATTTTCGGCTGCATAAGGTATCCCAAGATATCTTTTGTAGCTTGCCCTTCCAGAAGAAATCTACATATAATTTGTCTGTTTTCTTCAATAGAGATTGAGACAGATGATAAATAATGAGCTAGTACTAACCATTGGTGTGATTGTGCTGTGTATCAATTCTGCTCTTCTTGCTGTAGTTTGTAGATTACTATCCCATCCTTCTAATTTAGTACTAATCTTATTAAGCAGAGGTGTACAGTGAGAAGCATGAATATATTCCAAAGTCAAAGGAACACCCAGATACTTTACAGGTAAGTCCTTTTGCAATATCTATAAGCTGTGTGATATCTTTGTCTTGGGAACAGTGCCAGCACTAAAAAAACTAATATTTTGTTTGATTTATATGTAAACCAACAGTCTCCTTCATGACAGGAAAAAATATGTTTCATATAAGTAGCATTGCCTAAGGTTGCAGATAGAAATATCATGATATCATCTGCATATAGTAGATGTGTTATGGTAGGTTGTATATTAGACCTAGGCTGTAAATGTCCATCAAGCACTCCCTCCTCCATTAGCAAAGTAAAAAAACTCCATGGCTACATATAATAAATAGGGGAATAGCGGGTCTCCCTGCCTGAGTCCTATGGTTGACTCTATAAAACCTTGCGGTCTCCTATCAATCATAATAGAAAATATAGATGTAGATATGCATTCATATATTAGCTCAATTATAGGTACGGGAAAGCCCATATAAAAAAGCATATGACGTACAAACACCCGGTCAACCATGTCGTAAGCTTTTTGAAGATCAACTTTAATACACATATTTGACTTACCTCATTTAGCAAAATCTCGAACTTGTTCATAAGCCAGCAAAACATTTTCACCAATATTTCTGCCTAGTATAAGCGGTGATTGATTTTCCACAGTCAAAAGGGGTAAAAACCATTTAATTCTATTACAAATAATCTTTGATATAATTTTGTATAGAACATTAGCACATGCAATAGGTTTATAATCGAAATCATTTGAGGCTTATCTTTCTTAGGTATTAAAGTTATGAAGTTATGATTTACTCCCAGTGGCAATTTTCTAGTATGAAATATATCTGACACAACATTGAAAATGTCATCTTGAAGATCCGTCCAATGGATTTTTTAAAATTTGGATGAAAAGCCATCAGGCCCTGGGCTTTTGGAATCGTCTATCGAGAAATGGGCTGTCTTGATTTCCTCAAGAATTACTGGTGAAGATAAGTGGTCCTTCCCTGAACCATTTATCTGCATTCTAGTGTTGATAGTTGAAAAACTATCACCATTGAACAGTGCTTAGTAGTATCGAATAGTTTCGCTTTTAATCTTGTTGCCATCATATATAAATGTCTTGGGCATCTAGTAAGGCTTAAATTTTATTCCTATGTTGTCGCATAGATAATTTGGCATAGAAATGTTTTGTATTACTGTCCCCTTTTTGTAGCCATAGAACTTTACTTAGTTGCTTCAAAAATTCATACTGTTTACTAAGTTGATCATTCAGTTGCTGGCCAATATGATACATGTTGCCATATATACTTATATTTTGTGGTCTTGGTCTACAAGATGAAAGAGTGAATCAAATTCGGTCTGCAGCTTTGCTAAATTGTTCTCCTTTGCTCTTAACTTGTGCCATGCTTTTAGTTCATTTTTAATTGCCTTCAGTTTATAAACTAACTATTGCTGGGAGTACCCCAAGTGTTAGTTGAGAGTCCTCTGTTAATGCATTGACCAATACCCTTGCATATATGGCGCATATATACATATACATAAATATATATGCATGATTAACGTATAACTATAGCATATAATTTTATGGTAAATAGGTTATTAATTTTTTTAAAATCCCCCTTAGGAAGGTAATTAATGTTAAAGGCAAAATAAGAGAGATTTCTTATATGGCCTTGATTAGCTAAATGGTGAGATGTGTGATGATATATAGAGTGTGATGTAAATTATGTCTGAGTTATAGGGATGTGAGGTCAATCAAAAGCACGTGGAAGTCTACCCAACTAATATGGTTATCAGTAGTGTGACTTTTGGGCTGATGTGAGGCATTAAAAATAACAACTACGAAGACATGAGGTTGGTACTAAATTCTGTAGAGTAAAATCCCAGCTAATCTAGCTACCAGTGCATACGAATAGTTGGACTAATGCGAGACGTCACCGTGGTTATGGGTAATAATATAGAGGACCTGCTTTAGATATTAAATGTATTAAATAGTTGTGTGAGGGCCCACATATTCTATATATAGGAAGTAGTAAATGATCGAGGCAATGGATTAGGCATGTTAAAGGATATCCTAGTAGAAGGCCCACTTCAATATGAAGTATTAGGTAGTGGAAAAATTCCGTGCAATGTCAAATAGATAATTATCAGCGAGGAGTCTGCCTTAGGATTATGGGTCGTAAATGATGTGGACCTCTGCCTTAAATAAGGTAGTAAATAGTCGGAGTCTTCCTATTTCCCATTAAAATGTATTAAGTGACTCGAGTACTATCTCTTGCATTGATAGGATATTATTGACGGTAGATATAGGTTATTGGGATGATATCAAGTTAGTTATGGGCTTATATTTTGAAATTCTTTTTATGTAAGCCTTTAGGCTTGTATTTGGAAATACTTATGATATAGGTAGGAAACATAAGACATATTCCTATTTAAATTATATTGTCTAAGTATTAATGTAGCAAGGTTCAAGATTTTTATTCACCAGAAATATGTTGTTCTAATTCTCTCCTTATTAAAACACATGTTAAGAGGGGCGATGCCGAAGGTGGAGCCATTGATGATGCTTGTGGAAGTAGACTATTTATTTATTTGTTATTTTATGCAATTATTGATGTACCCATGAAATAAAAAAATGTTGTAATTTTGAATAGCGGATATGTCTGGTTACTATTGGGTTTTGATAGTATGGGTATTTTAGTATGGTTTTGAATGATATTTTGAAATTTGAATGAAATGGGTACTGCTGTTATTATTTTATTTTATCCTGCCATTGTGAGATTATGAATGTGTAAATAAATATCTTTATATTGTTCTTTTTACCAACTAACAGCTAGCCTTGAGATGGTTTTAAGTTTCGATGAGCCTTTTCTAGGTCAGAATTTAGGAACATTAAAGGCGGGTTGTTTCATCACGTCAGTAGATATGCACTTGATGAGAAGAGATGTTTAAGGAGAGATTGATGTCGTTGCGTACCAAGGATAGGTATTTTATTGGAGGAAGTGCTTATAAAATGTCATCATTCATGAATGACTATTTACCCCAGAGAAGAATGTAATGATCGTTATACTTCTATAGTGTAGAACGTTGTCAAAGGAAAGATAAGAAGTAAAAAAGAGGAAATAGAAGAAGAGAATGCAAAAGAAGAAAAAAGAAGCATCAAACCATCACATAACATGTCGTATATCTCACATCGCATCAGAGTAAATAAAATAATCAATGTAGACACAAAATAATAGAGATAGTAATAACAATGTGTACTAATCATCAGGGCATAAGATCCATATAGTTATACAACACAGTAACAAAGTTTATACTGCTGGAAGTAAACTCAACTGATACATTGTCTCATATAATAGTAAGTCAAACACTGTCAAGGCTCCACAGTGCCATATTGTGGAATATGCAATAATAAACTCATATCAAGTATGAGTAAACGTTACCTCTTGCTAATCCATCTATAGAACTTATAATGTCATCCACATTTGCTATCAAATATACTAATTTAAGAGTATTCGACACCTACTCTACACCAAGTAAATTGTCCAAATGTCTAGGTATCTCCATCCGCAATACCTACTCCATACTAAGACAAGTCGTGGTGTCTAGGTATCCCAACCACAATACATATCTCGTGTGACATCCTTAGGGTGACATGTGGCTAGTGAAGCAAACAAAACATATATAGCATCCACTAAATAATACTAATTGTCACCCAGTGTGCTCAAGATATATGATAACTCGTATGTCCACTAAGCCAAGAATTAATGGAAATCATGGCTGTTGTACTCTCCCAACATCCTAACACCCATGGGGCACTAAACCCAACATCCACGGGTCTGGGGTACATAGATCCCAACCTGGTCCATGGGCATCCATACTATACCTCTACTTCGGGTATGACAGAAAACTCTCCGAGTCATCAATGACCCCTTACATATTCAAATCCATCCAAGCACTACTCACTCAATACGGATCTGAGACCTACATGCTCAATCCAATTTCCACTATCTACAAAGAACAATACCCACGTTCCTCCACTTCACGACTCCCACCATAAGCCTCTTCGATGCCTGCTACCAGTATGAGCCACAAACCAAAGATACAGAGTATCAAATCCTAGGTACCTACTACTCCATAAGCCACAAACCGAAGATACTAGTCCATCATGTTATACATCGTCATCCGCCATGATGCGATTGAGACCGGCATGATCTACAGAGTTCAAAACTATCTCCCTCGAAACTTATTCCCAACACGAGCCAATATCCGAAGTACCAACTCTCATACCAAAGCATCACATCATCGCCCGCACTATATAAATCGCTTCCCCTAGAGCAATAATATCAAGACTCTAAGTCGATCGCAAGAATAAATCATCAAATCGCACACCATGAAATCTTATCAGCGTCCAAGCCAAAGATCAGCCAAAATGCCAATCAATAATAGTCATGGAAATTGACCACTCTATAATGGTCAATACTAACCACTTTTTCTTGTACTTAACCAGACGAATAAGAAGAAACCAAACATAAGCGTTCGGCATCCATCCTAAAATCTAGTGCCCCATCCTCTACCTCAGATATGTTGACACGTATCCTAACTCTCCTCTACAGCTTATCTCATTCACTAGGTTTTCGCTTGTGCAAAACCCAACGTACAAGATATTATCATAAAACTCGATCACCACCAATCGTTGCTTTCAACCAAAACAGCAAAACAAGCCAAACAACAAACATACATCTAATAACCATACATACATTCAAAACAGCATACATACAACATGTATAATCTATCCATATCAACATGTATAATCTATCCATATTAACCAATGTGGGAAATCGTATCAAAGATAGCTCAAATCTAATAATTCCCTAACTATGACATGCCGATGGAAAATATATGATATTTTTAAAAATCATTTTAAAATAATTTTATTTTCTTTAATGAAAATCTAGTAGATATATGAGTATAGGAAAATCACATTTTAAAACCAAAAATCATTTCCGAGCATCAATCTAATACTATATATCTAATCATTTGTGAGAGACAATATTACTCACCTTAATGAAATCTATCCAAACTAGCACCAAAATATAGATTGCTCCATCATGATCCTAATGCAAGAAACTGCATCCAAAACAGACGCCGCACTCAATGGATATGATTTAATAAGAATTGAGATTCATTGATTGATTAAATAATAATAATTAATCCTTAATCACCTCAATTAAATGCAACTTCTTCTCTTGTACAAGCACACCATTAACCCATCCAAACATGTACGAACTTGAGGTGATACGAAGCTATGCCTCACAGAATCGAATGTCGTTTGCGCAATCATTCATCACATCGTGTACTTGACTCATCCATGCTAAGATCATCCCATTTAAAGCCTCCATACAAATCGCGACCTAGTACCCTTTTTAACCATCTTCATGCCGTCGCGATCCACCTACGACGTTCAAAGCTTAGGTGAGTGATGCGGCAAGGTGCTACACATCGATGGCAATGTGACAACCATCTTCGATTCACCTAAATCCGCCTCAAAATCCATGAAATGGAAACCCTAGATCCACTGGAAATGGTCAAGGTCAACCAACGGCGATCGTGCTCTAAATCATCTCCACCATCTCGAAACTCTCCTCGCCCTGATCACAACGAATATGACCTCATGATTTTTAATGGCCCGAATCATTTATTTTTTAATTGATACGTGAGGAGCGTCCATTAATTTCAATGGAACGGTGAAATGAAATTGTAAGAGAGGGAGATTTGGTTTCGGGATTTAGATAGTAGTATTTAATTCTTTGTCTATTATCTTTCTCACATAAACAATCATATGTTTCAAGTCTGTATGATCATACGACGCATTTGATTGCCATGAAACTTGTCTACGTACATCACCTTATTTTTTCGGATCTAATAGTACAAACCTCGTTGCCATCTGAGTCTGCACCCCCTGGATGTTAATTTAATGTATTTTAGATTGTTTCGACCATCGGATCATCCAATCTCCAAATATAATGATCCTTACAGTCATTCTAATTCGCAATACCAATCCGAACTCAACGGAAGTGGTCTTGAGTCCGGAGTTGGCCGTATGGGGAAAATAGTATTTTGAGCTTTCATTTAATTAATGATTAAAAAATTAAATTAATTATTTAAATATTCAGTTATTAAAAATATGGATCGTTACATTCTCCCCTTCTTAAAAAGATTTCGTCCTCAAAATCACATAACAAAAGGAACGTTTCCTAATCCAAAGGCGTTTGAGGGCCTCAAAATCACACACTCCCTAGATCCAGTCAAGGTGGTAACTCCTATCCTATCTCTACTGGACTACGGTATCAACTTAGGTTAATTATGTAATCAGACCTCTGATACCAAATGTAACGACCGCCCTACACCTACAATGCATAATAGTTGTCAAAGGAAAGAAAAGAAATAAAGAAGAGGAAATAAAAAAGAAGAGAATGGAAAAGAAGAAAAAGGAAGCATCAAATCATCACATAACATGTTGTCTATCTCGCATCGCATCAGAGTAAATATAATAGTCAACACAGATATAAAAAAATAGAGATGGTAATTACAATGTGAACTAATCATCAAGGTGTAAGATCTATAGAGTTATAAAATACAATAAAAGAGTATATGATGCAGCGGAAATAAACGATTGACGACGAAATGAAGATTTCGTGTCAAACTAATCGAAGAATGAATATATGAATCAATATAAATCGATGGATTAAAAGATACCGAATGCCCAAATTCGTTGATCTCCAAAAGATACCAAATTCTAGCTATCTTCGACACGTTGATCGCGCACGATGCCGTGAGTGAAGATCTACAATTCTTCGAACGTTGATCAAGCGCACTTAATACCATGAATTGGCTTCAACAATCATTGATTCGAGCGCACTCGAATAACCGAAAGTGGAGATAGGAGATCACACTCAACTACAAATTTCAAAAGAGGCACAAAGCACTCAAACAAAGTTTCATTCAAAAATCAACTTAGAGCTACAAATGACCCATCATGTTTATTTATAGGCTTACAACACACGGTTCAACTTAGGTCGCTAACGACTTAGCTGTGAACGACTCAACACACACGACCTAAGTACACTCACGCGGTTTACGACCTAACATAGCCCAACGACTTAACAACATACCAGTTACAACATGTAACGACCTAAGAAACACAACACAACTCAATATATACAACACGAGTTATGACCTAAAGAAAATACAACATTACCACGAGTTAAAAGTATACGACTTACAAACAACGACTCAACATGACGCGACTTAAAGACAAACGACTTAGGCTTCAGCGACCTAAGGATCTTCATGCGACCTTCTTCTGGAGCGACTTAAGGAATACTTGGCTAACTCGCTAGGTCGCGAGCGATTTAAGGAATACTTGGCTAACTTGCTAGGTCGCGAGCGATTTAAGGAATACTTGGCTAACTCGCTAGGTCGCGAGCGATTTAAGGAAGGCTCGGTTAACACGCTGGGTTGTTTGAACGTTTTAAACCGCACTCGTTGGGTCGCAACTTCTTATGTCGTGACTCGTTAGGTCGTGAGCGACCTAAGGAACGGGTCCTTTCACATTGTATTGCAGCCTCACGCACGTTAAGTTGTAGGTCGTTATGCACTTCATGACTTAAGGCAATCGAACCCTCCTCCTGGGCTGCATCATTCTCCCCTGGTTGGGAAAAATTCGTCCTCGAATTTAGAAGTTTTCCTCCATTAGATTGTTAATTTTTATAATAAGGTATAAGGTATTTAACATTAAACACGTCAGAAGTGTACACATCCTCTGGCAGCTTCAACTTATAAGCATTTTCATTGATCCGTTTCACAATCTTTACAGGACCAATCTTTCGAGCTTTAAGTTTATTGTATGCTTCCAATGGAAAACGATCCTTCGTTAGTACCGCATATACTAAATCTCCTTCATTAAATTCAACACTTCTTCGCTTCAGATCCGCAGATCGTTTATACTTCTCATTTTTCTTCTTCAATCGTTCCTGAACGATTCTATGGCATTCTATCAACCCATCAACAAAATCAACAGCCCGCTTAACTATCCCCTTCGGTTGTGGCACTATCGTTAAATCCAACGGTCCCTTTGGCAAGCTTGAATATACAATCTGAAATGGACTGAAACCCGTACTATGGTTGATAGCATGATTATGAGCAAACTCTGCTTGACATAACTTCACATCCCAACTCTTCAGATTATCCTTTACAAGACACCGCAACAAATTTCCCAGCGATCTATTCACAACTTCAGTCTGTCCATCTGTCTGTGGATGGTACGCACTACTGAATTTCAGCTTTGTTCCCACCAACTTCCACAAACTCAGCCAAAAATGACTCAGAAATCTGGTATCCCTGTCGAAAACTATAGATTCTGGTAAACCATGCGAGCGATAGATCTCTCTAAAGAACAACTGTGCCACATGGACTGCATCTGCCGTCTTCTTACAAGCAACAAAATGTACCATCTTCGAGAAACGGTCCACCACAACATAGATAGAGTCATTTCCCCGTTGTGTCCTTGGTAAGCCCAACACAAAATCCTTGCTTACATCTACCCACGGTTTTGTAGGAACAGGTAAAGGCATATACAAACCCGCATTCGTCACTGTCCCTTTCGAAATTTGACAAACATGATATCTTTCCATAAATCTTCCAACTTCCCGCTTCATCGATGGCCAATAGTAAGACTGAGAAATCAACTGCAATGTGCGATCTCTACCCACATGGCCTTCTTCGTGTAACTCCTTTACAATCTTCATTCGCAAGCTTCCTTCTGGTATGCATAATTGATTCCCCTTGAATAAGAATCCATCCACCAATACAAATTCATCGGTACTCCCATCCTTGACTTTCTCAACAAACTTCGTAAAGTAAGGATCTTCTTCAATCAACTCTAGCAATAGTTCAAATCCTGTCACTTCAACCTTCATTGCTATTAACAAATG
Organism: Allium cepa; assembly: GCA_030765085.1. NCBI lineage: Eukaryota > Viridiplantae > Streptophyta > Magnoliopsida > Asparagales > Amaryllidaceae > Allium > Allium cepa. The sequence continues at coordinate 152,285,723 of CM060939.1, forward strand.
ACTCCTCCTGCTCAAAGCATCAGCTACACGATTCATCACCCCTGATTTGTGCTTTACAACAAAGGTAAACTGCTGTAGACACGCGACCCATGAAGCGTGTCTAGCTGAAATTTTGTCCTGCCCTTGCAAATGTTTCAAAGCTTCGTGATCCGTATAAAGAACAAACTCCTTCTGAAACAGATAATGTCTCCAGTGCTTCACAGCTTGAACAATCGCGTAAAATTCTACGTCATAAGTGTTATATCTCAACTTGGCTCTAGGCAACTTCTCACTGAAATAAGCAACTGGTCTTCCCTTCTGACTCAATACTCCAGCAATCCCAACTTTCGAAGCATCAGTGTGTAACTCAAAAAACAACTGAAAATCCGACAATACTAAAATTGGTGCTGCCGTCAACAGTGTCTTGATCTTCTCAAAAGCAACGCCTGCTTCCTCTGACCACTCAAACTTCTTTCCTTTCATGCAATCGGTTACAGGTGCCATCACACTGCTAAAATTTGGAATGAATCTTCGATAAAAAGATACCAACCCATGAAAGCTCCTCACTTCAGTAATTGTCTTGGGTTGTGGCCAACTCCTGACAGCTTCCACTTTGCTTTCATCCACTTGAATGCCTTCCTTCAACAGAACATATCCCAGAAACAAAACATTGTGTGTCATGAACACACACTTCTTCGTTGCAGCATAAAATTTCTCCTGTCATTGAATCAACAGTACTTCACGCAAATGCTGGACATGCTCTTCCATACTCCCACTATAGATCAAAATATCATCAAAGTAAACTACTACAAACTTCCCAATGAATGGTCTGAAAATCTGGTTCATTACTCTCATAAAAGTACTAGGAGCATTTGATAAGCCAAACGGCATAACCAGCCATTCATATAGGCCTTTCCTACTTTTAAAAGCAGCCTTCCACTCATCACCCGGTCTAATACGAATTTGATGGTATCCACTCTTCAAGTCAATCTTCGAGAATATGACAGCCCCTCTCAACTGATCAATCAAATCATCGAACCTTGGCATAGGAAATCTGTATCTCACAGTGATCTTGTTTAGAGCCCGACTGTCCGTACACATCCTCCACGTCTCATCCTTCTTCGGTACCAATAAGGCTGGCACAGCACAAGGACTCAAGCTCTCCTGAACATGCCCTTGTTCTAACAACTCCTCCACCTGTCTTCTCAGTTCCTCATGCTCCTTAGGACTCATCCTGTAATGTGGCCTGTGAGGTAATACTGCTCCTGGAACAAGATCAATCTGATAATGTATATCCCTCAACGGTGGTAGCTCCTTTGGCAACTCTCCAGGAAACACATCTCTGAATTCTTCCAATACTGGCTTTACTTCCTCTGGAACTTCAACAGATTCAGTAGCTCATGTCCAATCAATAAGAACACCTCTGGACTCTCCTCTACCTCTTCAACAAACTCTTTCAAAGTCAACAAAGTCTTCAGCTCCTCAATCTCTTCTGACTTGCTCTCTCCTTGATGTCTCTTCTTTGGAACTAAAATAATCTTAGTACCTTCAAACATAAAGCTGTAGCTATTGGTTCGACCATCATGATGCACTGCTCGGTCATAGTCTTCCCAAAAGCAAGTGACAAACATCCATCTCCACCACGTCACACCAGATCTCATCTTTATACTTCTTCCCAATATAAAATGGAACATGAACTCGCCTGTCCACCTTCACCTCTCCTCCTTTCCTTAGCCATGCTAACTTGTAAGGATTTGGATGTTTCTCCATCTTCAACTTCAACTTTCTCACAGCTTCGGTAGAAATGATATTGTCACAACTTCCCGCGTCAATCACAAATTTACAAACCTTCCCCAGTATAGTGCATGTCGACTGAAAGATATTACTCCTCACCCAACTAGCTTCTTCCTCTTACTTTGGTGTTAAACAAGATCTCCTCATCATTAGATTGCATCCTTCATCTCCCGGCGCGATATCCTGTTCATCCTCCTCAACTGGACTAGAATAACCTTCACCAACATCCTCACCTTCCGCTTCAACAATCATTGTTCGCTTCTTCGGCTTCGGACATTCATTACTCTTGTGGCCCACTTCCTGGCAATTATAGCATTTGAAACTGTTGTTAACCTTTACCTTATCAACCTCTTTCACAACTGGTTTACTGACGACTTTAGGAACATTGGAACTCCCACTAGCACCCTTGTTCTGAGAATTGTAACTTGGAAACACACCTCCTCCTCGTCTCCCTTGTTTCTCCCAAGCAAGTGCTTTCTGATGTGCTTCTGCAACAGATCTCGGATCAAACATATTCACTATGTCCTGGATCTGCATTCTCAACCCTCCAACAAATCTAGCAGTCAATTGTTCCTCTGTCTCTATGACATCATTCCTGGCAATCAGTTGATAAAATTCATCAGCATAATCATTAACGGCTTCGCTCCTTGCCTCAGATTCTGCAACCTCTGATACATGAGTGATTGATAATTGTAAGGCAAGAAGGTAGCCTTCATCAGCTTCTTCATCTTCTCCCATGATCAATTTTTGACTTCCCCATTCTCTCCCGTGTAAGTTTAGTCTGCTGCCACCATGCCATAGCTCTACCTCTCAAACTAGTAGCAACCAACTTAACTCTTCTATGCTCAGGAACTTCTTTGAAGTCAAAAATCTTTTCAACATTAGACAACCAATCCAGAAATTCTTCTGCTACCATTCCACCCTTGAATTCTGGAATTTCCATCTTCATACCCGACTCCCATCGTCGGTCATCCTCAACATCCCGATATAAGTTTCAAACTTGGTCTCGATCTCGATAATGCATGTTAGCTCTATCACCCTCTTCATCAAAATCAAATGTACGTCTATTTCGATCCCGACCATCAACATCCCTTCGATCACGCATGTCTCTCCTATTATGTCTCTCTTCATCTCGATATGGCTCATCTTCAAACTCACGTGGAGTTCTTCTCTCTTCATGTCTATATTCATGGTGATCTCTTCTTGATGAAATTGATGTTTCTCTTCTTTCTCTAAAAGATTGTGGCGACACCCTCCTCGCTTCCGTAATCGACGGCGAAACTCTATTTCCTCCATGGTTCGAGTTTGGTGACCTTCTCCTTTGATTCATATCTATCATCAATTTCTCCAATCTACCAATGCCTTCATCCAACTTTTCATTGAATTTATTGCTAATGCGTTGTTCCATCTGTTCAGCATCTTCTCGTTTATACAAATCTTCAACATTTTGATGACGATTAGCTCTTCTCGGCGGCATTGTTCAAATCTTCACAAATCTTCAATAAATTCAAACACAAACTTCAAAAGACTTCAACTCTCGGCCTGCACTAACTCGCACGACTATAACTAGCTCGGTTCAAGCTGGTGCGACCTATTTAGCTCGGCTTCGACCTTCAACTACTTGTTCAAAATTCAAACACTTTTCGAACTTTTGATCCAAAATGATATGGATCGAAAACTCCAGACTTGTTGCAACTTCACGATGAACACCAAACTTCTCAACAATGCAATCTTCAACTTCAAATTCTTTGGCTCCAAGACTCGGCTTAGCTATGATTGGCTAAGTCTAGTTTTGATACAAAAAATGATGCAGCGGACATAAACAATTGACGACGAAATGAAGATTTCGTGTCAAACTAATCGAAGAACGATTAGATGAATCAATATAAATCGATGGATTAAAAGATACCGAATGCCCAAATTCGTTGATCTCCAAAAGATACCAAATTCTAGCTATCTTCGACACGTTGATCGCACACGATGCCGTGAGTGAAGATCTACAATTCTTCGAACGTTGATCAAGCGCACTTGATACCGTGAATTGGCTTCAACAATCGTTGATTCGAGCACACTTGAATAACCGAAAGTGGAGATAGGAGATCACACTCAACTACCAATTTCAAAAGAGGCACAAAGCACTCAAACAAAGTTTCATTCAAAAATCAACTTAGAGCTACAAATGACCCATCATGCCTATTTATAGGCTTACAACACACGGTTCAACTTAGGTCGCTAACGACTTAGCTATGAACGACTCAACACACACGACCTAAGTACACTCACGCGGTTTACGACCTATCATAGCCCAACGACTTAACAACATACCATTTACAACATGTAACGACCTAAGAAACACAACACAACTCAATATATACAACACGAGTTACGACCTAAAGAAAATACAACATTACCACGAGTTAAAAGTATACGACTTACAAACAACGACTCAACATGATGCGATTTAAAGACAAACGACTTAGGCTTCAGCGACCTAAGGATCTTCATGCGACCTTCTTCAGGAGCGACTTAAGGAATACTTGGCTAACTCGCTAGGTCGCGAGCGATTTAAGGAATACTTGGCTAACTCGCTAGGTCGCGAGCGATTTAAGGAATACTTGGCTAACTCGCTAGGTCGCGAGTGATTTAAGGCGGGCTCGGTTAACACGCTGGGTTGTTCGAACGTTTTAAACCCCACTCGTTGGGTCGCAACTTCTTATCTCATGACTCGTTAGGCCGTGAGTGACCTAAGGAACAGGTCCTTTCACATTGTATTACATCCTCACACACGTTAAGTTGTAGGTCGTTATGCACTTCACGACTTAAGGCAATCGAACCCTCCTCCTGGGCTGCATCAGTATACAATTGGAAAATTACCTCAACTGATACATTATCTCATATAATAGTAAGCCAAACACTATCAAGGCTCCATAGTGCCACAAAATGGAATATCCGATAACAAACTTGGATATAATATGAGTAAACATTACCTCTCGCTAGTCCATTTGCAGAACTCGATATGTTATTCATACCTGCTTTTAGATCTACTCATTTATGAGTACCTGAGATAATAAGAAGCAAAGCATAAAACCTTGACTTAGACAACAGTCTGATGTGAGCAACAAACAATCTCAAAATACTATAAAATTCAATATAGTAGGAACAGAGGGTACACAAATCATACCTGACTTGTCTCTACAACTAAATAGTTAGCAAATAACATAGATAATATGCTACTCAATAACATCATAAAAAGGGCAACCATACTTAGTACCTGTCGGGGTGTCTAGGTATCTCCATCCATAATACCTACTCCATATTAAGTAAAATGTCCAGTTGTGTAGGTATCTCCATACATAATACGTACTCCACAGTAAGTCAAGTCGAGATGTCTAGGTATCCTTACCATTATACCTACCTCGTGTGACATCCAGGAGTGACATGTGGCTATTGAAGCAACCATAACAAACATAACAACCATTAAACAATATTAACAGTCTTTTAGTGTGTTCTAGATATATGATAACTCGTATGACCACCAAACCAGGAACTAATGGAAATCTCAGTTCTCTATTGTACTCTCCTAACGCCCCAACACCCACAGAGTAGTAGACGTAACACCCATGGGTCTAGAGTATACAAATTCGAACCTGATCCATGGGCGTCCCCACTATACCCCTACTTCAAGTATAATAGAAAACTCTTCGAGTCATCAGCACATACACATTCATCCAAGCTTTACTCCCACAATCTGGATCCGAGCCCTACTCGCTCAATCCAATTTCCACCATCTTCGAGGAATAACACCCATCTTCCTCCACTCTACAATACCCATCACGAGCCTCTTCGATAACTACCACCTCCATGAACCACAAACTGAAGATATGGAGTGTCTAATTCCTAGTACATGGTGCCCTCATGAGCCACAAAATAAAGATATCTGTCCATCATGTCGTACATCACCATCACCCATGACATGAATGCCAACATCTCCAGCATGATCTATAGAGTCCTGAACAATCTACCTCGGAACCTACTCCCAACAAGAGCCAATACCCAAAGTACCAACTCTCATGTCAAAGCATCACTTCATCGCCTTGCCATCTAAATCGATTCCCCTAAAACAATAACATCAAGACTCTAAGGTGTTCGCATGAATAAATCATTAAATTGCGCATCACAAAATCTCATCAGCTTCCAAGCTAATAATCGGTCAAATCGCCAATCGTAAATAGTGATGGACATTGACCACTTTACAATGGTCAATACCAACCAATTTGGTCTTGTACTTAACTAAACGGATAAATACAAACCAAAAGGAAATGTCCATCCTAAAATTTGAAGCCTCATCCTTTACCTCAGATCCATCGGCACATATCCTAACTCTCCTGGACAATCTATCTTATTCATTAGGTTTCCGCAAGCATAAAACCCTAGCGTACAAGACATTCCCCTAAAACCTGATCGCCGCTAATTGCCATATATAACTAAAACAACCAAACAAGATAAACAACCAAACATACGTCCAACAACCATACATACATCCAAAACAGCTTACATACAACATGTACCATCCATCAATACTAACCAATATGGAAAATTACATCACTAATAACTCAAATCTAATAATTCCCTAAATATGGCACGTCGATGGAAAATATGTGATATTCTTTATAAATCATTTTAAAATAATTTTATTTTCTTTAATAAAATCCTAGCAGATATATAAGTATATAAAACACATATTTTAAAACCAAAAATCATTCCCGAGCATCAATCTAATACCATATGACCAGTCATATATGATAAGAGACAATATCACTCATCTCAATGAAAACGGGCCAAACCAATGCCAAAATGTAGATCTCTCAGTCATGGGCACAACACAAGAAACACCATCCAAAATAGACCTCGTACGCAAATTTTATGGATATAGTAAGAATTGAGATACATTGATTAATTCAATAATAATCATTAAACCTTGATCACTTTAATTAGATGCTAATCCTTCGTCTCCTTAAATCGCCTGTACAAGCACACCATTAATCTATCCAAACTGCATGAATTTGAGGTGATACAGAGCTACGTCTCACAAAATCAAATGTAGTTTCCGCCATTGTTCTTCTCATCGCGTACTCGACTCATCCATGCCAAGATCATCCCATTCGAAGCCTCCATATAGGTTGCACCCTGTTGCCCTTTTTGTCGTCGTCATATGGGTGGATGTCATATGGTTGCGATCCACCCACGGCGATCGAAGCTCGAGTGAGTGATGTGGAAAGTGCTACACGTCGAGGGCTACACGACTAAAATCTTCGATTCACCTAAATCTGCCTCAACATCCTTGAAATGGAAACTCTAGATCCACTAGAAATGGTCGTGGTCAATCAACAGCTATGACGCCATAAATTAGCCTCATCATCTCGAAGCTCTCCTTTCCCCGATCACAACGAATCCGACTTCATGACTTTTAATTGCCTGAATAAAATGATTTTTATTTTTGAATTGAACTGTGTGGAGCAATCATTAATTTTAATGGAAAAGTGAAATGAAATTATAAGAGAGAGATTTGGTTTTGAGATTTGAATAGTAATATTTAATTTTTTTAAATTTGATTTCTACAATAAATGGTTGTACGTTAGAGTCAATATGATCACACAATGCGACCAATCACCACATAACTCGTTTGTATACATCATCATATTTTTCCAGATCCAATGGTACAAACTTCATCACCATCCAAGACTGTGCCTAAGGATGCTAATTGGCATACTTCGAGATCGTTTCGGGCATCAGATTGTTTAATCTCTAAATATAGCGATCCTTATACCCATTTTAATTTGCAACGTCAATCCGAACTCAATAAAAATTGTCTTGAGTCTTGATTTGGCCGTATGTAAAAATCATATTTTTGGTCCTTTATTTAATTAACTATTAAATATTTATATCAATTTTTTGATCGTTACAAGATAAGATGTATAGGAATATGAAACAGATATGCTATTGGCTTATGATAAAGGATAAAGTAGCTGAATTCATTTCTAGGTGCTGATGTGTCAAAGGATTAAAGCTAAGCAAGGAAAGCCCAGAGGATTGTTATTACTACTAGAAATCCCAACTTAGAAATGGGAATACATATTAATGGAATTCATAGATAGGTTGCCTAGGAGTTAAAGAGGCAATGAAGCGATTTGGGTCATAGTGGATAGATAAACAAAACGTGCCAATTTTGTTCCTATTAGGAACAGTAGGACCACGATATCTCTAGAATGGATCTATATTAAGGAAGTGTTTCAACTTTATGGAATTCTGATTTGCATCGTCAATGATATAGACCCCTTATTTACTAGCAAATTTTGGAAGAGTTTGTAGAATGCTTTAGGAACATCGTTGAGCCTTAGTATCGCTTACCACCCAAAATAGATGAACAAACGGAAAGAGTAAATATGATCTTGGAGGACTTGTTAAGAGCCTGCAGCATGGACTTCAGAGGACATTGGGAGCAACACTTACCTTTAGCGGAATTCTACGATATCTCGAAAATTATAAGCAATTTAAAAAGAGTAATAATCTCCTTTATAAATTATAAAAAATTGGTAAAATTGTTATTTTCAAGAAATAATAATAATGTATTGTTTTATATAAATAGATTTTAAGTAGAATTATTATTTACAAATTGAATTTGTGTTTGTTTAAATATATATATATATATATATATATATATATATTTTACTCGAATTTAAATTGAATTTTAAATTGAATTTGAATTTGGATTAGAATATTGAAATTCAAAAGATAGATATATATCTTAAATATATTTTGGATTTGAAATTATATTATATACGATTTTATTTAGAATATAGTTGTTTTATATTATTTTCTTTTAAAGGATTTTAATTTATATAAATTAAGATATATATTTATTAATTAGGAAATTAATTATAAAAGCTTTGTAACCATTTAAAAACTAATTTACTCATGCATAATTACAAGTGTTGATATACAAGTCTTTTTAATAACATGTGTTAGATGATTAAGTAGGGTAAAAGACAAGTGTCACTTTTATTTTTATTTTCTTTTATTTTTAATAAAACCTAATTTAACTTATATAAAATTATACCTTTTCTCTCCATTTCCTTTTTCCTATCTTCATATTCTAAGAACAACAAAACCTGTAACAAAGTTCAGTAAAAACAAATCAAAAGAGAAACTTTTTCTCGAATTCAAAAATCAGTAACAAAGCAAGAAGGCAATCTTTCCCAATTCAAAAAGCAAGCTTTTCAAATCCAAGAGCAACAAGATCATTAGGCAAATCATTTCATCTCAGATCAATTCCAGTTTCAAAGATAAACCAAGCTTTCAAGTTTTCAAATTCAAAACTGCTCTGCTTATATTTATCTGGTGAGTAAACTTAAAACCATAAATTAGATTTAAATCTGATGTATGTGCAAAATCTGATGTAAATCTTGTGATGCATGTTTTAATCTATGTATACATTCTTGTTAAAATCTGATACATATCTATATGAATGTATATTGGTGTGCATGATTGTGATCTACTCTGTTATTTTCTAACAGGCTCAATATTGAACAAAAAAATTAAATTTCTCTGCATGTAATCTCTATTAGATTGAAGTACTCAAACAACTGTTGTTTGTTTAAACATAACCAAGGTTTTAAAATTTTAATTATATGAAATAAGTTTGTAATTTCCCTGGAAAATGAAAGAACAGTGGAAATTCAAGCATATGTTGTAAAAATCAAACCCAATGATTTGTAAATTCAAGTGTATAATCTGAATCCCCTTTGAAAATTAGGATTTTTAAAACAAAAATCTTGATTTTTAGTTGAGTACTGATGGTGCGGTTTGATGATGATCAGAATTTGGTTTTTGGGTTAGTTCTGGCGATCGACGAACCTTTTGTTGGTCGGGTTTTTTTCGTAGCTTACTTGGCGATTGGGATGTCAGGAAAAATGGTGGAAGTGTTGATAGATTGTCGTGGCGTCGGCGATCGATAGGATTAGGGTTTAAAAACCCAAAAATGGTGGAGGCTGGAAATGTTGTTGATGCGGTGTCTCTGGGTGATCGAGTTTCACCTGGGCTTGGGAGATGGTAGCGTGGAGGCTAGAGAAGGTGTGACCGGAGTTCCAGGGATACTGATGGTCGGGGTGGCCTTGTCGAGGCTGGATTTAGGTGATGTCTGGTCTCCAGGTTTGCTTGAAGAAGCTCGAATTCGATTTGGGCTTCGTGGTGATGAATCGATGGTCGAAATCGGTTCTAAGGTTCATCGTCGACGTGTGGAAGGTACCGGCGAGGATCACGGCGGCGTGGATCGTCGGTGGAAGTTCATGGCGACATGTATGTGTCGGTGTTTATGTGTGAGGTTATTGCCTCGGGTCGAAGCGCGGGGAAGATGAAGTTGGGCTCGAGTTTATTCTTGTGTTCGCAGGAGTGTTTTATTATCAGATCAGTTTTAAAATTTTATACTAATTTTTTTTCTAAAAAAAGAAGAAGATGAAGAAGAACTCGAGGCCGGTCTTGAGTAAAGATCGGGTTTAACCCGAAGCAGCTGATAAGCAAGTTCTTAATCATGTTTTAAAAAGTTTTTAAAAGCAAAGTTTGAAATTTAAAATGAAATCGGTTTTAAAAAAAATTAAATAAATTTCTTTCCCATAATAAATGTTTTCATAAACCTTTGGATTAAGAGGTTATATGTTATCTAACTTAAGTTTGTTAAGTTGATCTTTAAGTCATTTTGACTTAATTTTTTAAATATAATTAAGTGTTAATTAAAGTTAAATGATTTTAAATAATGTGATTAGGTAATTATAAAGGAAATGTTTTATGTTAAACTTATTCAAGGTTTGATAATTAATGAGGTAATTAAAGAGTCATTAATTTATTTGATTAATTATTAATTAAGAGTTAATTAATTAATGCTTAAGAGTAACTAATTAATTAATTAAAGATTAATTAATTTGTAATTAAGGATTGTTAAGTAGATAGAGATAATTAATTAATAATTAGTGATTAATTAGTTAAGTAATTTAGTTGTAATTAGTGATTAATTAATTAAGTAAGTGATTACTTAGTATAAGTATTTAATGGAAAATTTACTTAATAAAGAGGATAATTACATTATGGAATTAATTGAGTATTAATTACTTAGTATAATTAATTAAATGATGAATTAATGTAAGTAATTAAGGGATAGTTAATTACTGCATGTGACTAATTAAGGGTAATTAATAAGTGTAAGCAATTTAAGATTTCTTGTTAAATGCAACTAATTAAAGGGTAATTTATGAGAGTAATTAGAGGATCATTAATTAATTTCTAAGGATAATTTAAGTGAATGATTAAAGAGCAATTAATTTATGTAATTAATTACGGGAAATTACTTAATGTAATTAAATAATAATTAATTAAGGATAATTAATTAAGATGGATGATTAATGGGTGATTAATTAATTTATTTGTAATTATTTTGTTAAGTAAGCAGAATTTAAAAGTAAATCTAAGTGATTAAAGTTGGTGATTAATTTAATTGGAGATTAATCAAATTTATTAGGAATTATATATCTAATAAAACTTCCTTATGGATGATTAAGACATATTGCATGACTTAGATTATTTGATATCTCTGATAAGTGATTGTGATGCTTTATTATATGAGATACTTTAGTTGAACTATGATATTACAGGGTAAATTGTTGTGGGGTATGATATCCTGAATATAATTGTATTGTTTAAAACTTATCAATCTGGATTAGGGATGATGTTGAATTCGAAGAGGCCGGAGTCGGATATTAGCAATACCCGAAACCACTTCGATTTGTAATCTAAGATTCTTATAAATTGGATATGGGAGATTAATTGGGCTCGAATGGAATAAGTTAAGTAACATGGTCATTTAACCTAAGAACTGTTGTGGGTGATAAATGATTAACTATAATAAGTAAGAACTCGTAGAAGGTACGAGTTACACTGGTAATTCACATGAGTTATAAGCCTAGTATTCATATTATATGGATTTACTCACGTTGGTTTCCAGCCTGACCTGGGTGTTACTTTGATGTAATGCTTGGGTCAGACCGAGTATTACATACTTTTAGGTAAGGACGTTATGGAGCTCACGAGGCGAGCTAGATGGCAGGAACGTATGGAGTTTACCGCTTTATATTATAGAGTTTGTATTGATGATAGTCTGTGACAAGTTATATAACTGTCCAGTGTTTGTGTAAATGTTGTAACTCTGATGTATTGATGTAAATTAACTAATACGGTTTTCCTTTGTATAACTGCTATTTTATTTGATATTATATTTTGATCCACTGCGAATGTGAGAATTTGTGTTTTGGTGTTTCTGTTTCTTCTTCTTCTTTTATCTCTTTTCTTCTTTTCCCTAACTATTTGGAATTTTCGGGATCGAAAATTCTGGGTCGTTACATTTGGTATCAGAGCTGAAGGTTAAGCGAGAACCTTGGCTCTTGTGGGTGTACTCATTAAGGATAAGGTCAGTGGTACCCTAGGATGAGTTGAGTGTGTGTGTGTGTGAGAGAGAGCGTACTTGTTATTTTCTTATATAAAGGTTTAAAAATGGTTTTAAAAATAAATGACTTTTATATAAGTTTATATATCAAGCAATGTTTCTTTCTAATTATTATAAATACTAAGGTAATTGGTTGTTGAATCATTAGAATTAAATAAAATGATGAGAATTAAGTGGAAATAGGAATTGCTTGATATAAACTATATAAATAAGATAAATGGATCCAAAATGAAATAAAGATCCTAAATTTGTAAAAATGTTTTCGAAATAAGATAAAAATGAATTGGTTTCCAGATATGATAATCTTGGTTATTATCATAAATGGTTGTTGTATTTAATAACGAAATGTGTGTTAATGAGTAAGCAAAATGAAATGTTTTAAGAAAATAAACATTTAGGCGAGTATGACTTATAAATTGGAATAAAGGATAATTTACATTGTGAAGTTTTAAATCTAAGTCCTGAAAATTTGGAATTTGTTTTGAATTAAAACTAAAGGTGGTTTAAAATTTTAAGGTATAACTTGGTGTGTAATGGAAATAAATATGTATAAATGAGGATATACACAATACCAAGATGATTTGAAATAAGCTCTAAGGTCGAGTTTTAAATTTTTCCTTGGGATGAGATATAAAAACCCAAAGTGATATAAGTCTTCGAACTTATAAGTAAGAAAGAATATTGGTAGAAATTTAAAATTTGAAATGGAGAATTCAAATTTGAGTAAGGTTAACGGGATTAAATTGAATTTAACTTGGAGGAAGTTAAATAAGTTTGAATGAACAACCTGATTTGAAAATTTCAAGATGAAATTGAGATTTAACTTAGGGAAGTTAAATGAGTTGATTTAGAAGGGAGATATATAAGATCTCAAACGGGTTTGAGTTCTAGGAATGGGTAATGGATGCTATTGGTGAATGTTTTAAATAAATTGGATGTTTATTTACTTTGACTTATCCTAATATCATCCTATTGTTATTAATAATCTTTAAACTGTGAATTGGATTGATTTAAATGAATGAAGAAATGGATTGTGGTAATATATCCATTATTGAGAAAAAAAAGTCAAATTAAACTTTAAATTGAAATTAAGGATATGGAATCACTTTGAACTTAAGATTGGAATGTTAAGAATTAAACCTGTAAATTAAAATTGTTTAAGAATCGGTTTCAAAATTGGAAGATAAAAATTAGGTAATAAATTGAATTTTAAAGATAAAATTGTTTTGAACTCTTATTTGAACTTTGAAATAAGTTAAGTAAAGATAATTTAAAATGGACTTCTAAAATTTGGACTCAAAATTAAATTGTATAAAGATTTAGATTGTTGATTTAAAAATAAAGGTTAATTTGATTTAAGGGATTAAATCAACATTTAAAATTCTACTCGAATTTATATAATTCGAGATGGTTTAAAGTTGAGAATTAAATTGAATTAGTTTAAACTGAATTTGATCTAAATTAATTAGAATTGTGATTGAAGATGGATAAATTTATAATTCAAATGAAAAATTGAATTGGATTAATTTGGCATGAAATTGAAGTTGAATGAGTTCAAATTCAAATGGGAAGTTGATTTGAATTTGGGATGGGAATGCAAGTTAACTTAATTTGAATTTAAATTGTAAGTTAAGAGGAAATTTAAATTAAATTGATTGGAATGGAGATTAGGAAGCTGAACAGTTTAGCTCTGGACTATTTTCAAACAAATTATTTTATTGTAAACTGTTTTTAAATCTATTTTCTTAGCTATTTACTATACAACTTTTCTTTTTAAACCCAAACCTATCTTATACTTGTTTTACAACTACTTTTGGGACTATTTAACTATTTTACAATAATTTTACAATCATTTTATAAACTAATTACAATTTTACAACTATTTTACAATTATCTAACAATTTTACAACTATTTTATAATTACTTAACTATTCTACTACTATTTTGTAACCAATAACTATTTTACAACTACTTATCTATTTTAAAAAAAATTCAAGCTATTTTCTAAATTTAAGCTGGACAGTGTTCAAACTGTTTATGATTAAATACCTATTTGAGATAAGAATTGAGGTGATAATCCAAATGGGGTTGAAGCAATTGTAATTAAGTGAATGAAAATCAAGATGAATGTGAATAGAAAAAGAGGATTGATTTAGCTAATAATCAATGAAGATAAATATGTAGGATACACGTATGTTAATTCTATTCGCATAGTGATTTGATCCAGATTCTAGCATAGAATTTCGAGATAATATATCGATCCGAGTAAGGATTTTTCACTTGATTTTCGACGACGAACCCTGGATATGGATTTTTGGTGATTCTGGATATTCTCCATCATAGTTATGACTATGCAAGGAGAATGACGGTTTTTGAACAAGAAACTAGATCTGAGTCCGCACTAGGAAGTCGGGTGGATGATACTAGTTTGAAAGTGAAATTGTGTGATCGAGTGAGCGATCAGATTGATATATAGTACGGATGATATATGTACATCACACGGGTTTAAATGAGATTGATATTGAAAATTTGTGGATAAAAACTGTAAAATGATTTTTGAAACAGAAAAGTATATTTTGAACAACAAATGATAAAATAAAATGGAAACTGGATATTTCTATGATTAAAGTTTCACTTTATTAAGAAAGGAAATATGGTTATTAAGTTTGTAAAGAGTAATCAAATTTGAATATTTGATTTGGTATAATAAGTTATATATATTTGATAAACTTCCCTTGTTAAATCTGTAGCCAGAAGAAAAAGGGTTTTTGAAAGTATTTATAGTATAAAAAGGGACTTTATACAAGTACGGAATGATTCAATGATTTTTCAAGGATGTGTGTGTGTGTGTATAAAGGATCTTTTGAGAAAGATTTTGGGAAAAAGGTTTTGGAACCTATGGATTTTGGAAAGGCCTTTGATTTTTGGGTAAAATCAACTTTGAAAATTTGGAAAGCCTAGTTTGAGAATTATTTGGAATAATCGATTTTGAGAAAAGAGATTTATATGGGATTCATACTAGGTGTATGACTTGGAAGATACTATATGTGTATAGTATAAAGTGTTTTGAAAATGGCTCCGGAGAAAAAGGCGCACCCTTGAAATGAACTTCTTAGGAGGACCATATGTTGGTACTGCGTTGAGCCCAAAGGGGGAGGCTCTAAATTTGATCCTGTGAGGAAGTCCGGACAAACTGAAGTTCCTGAGGATTATTGGATAGCGAAAGTCGAGGGCGTTGATGCCTACAGAGGCATTTAGGTTATACTGTGACGACAGTGTAACTCGATATCGCTGCGATCTACTGTGGACCATAGAGGAAATCGTGTGGAGGTGAGTGTCAACGGTCAATGTTTGATTTTGCCAGGAAGGCAATGTAACATCGGTAGACTGCAATCTATGGTTGAGTGGAGAAGTTTCATTCTTTTGGCAGCGAAATTCGAGGGCGCTGATGCCTATAGTTATATGGGTTTTTACTGTGATAGCAACGTAACCCCGGTTGTAGCTACGATCCGTAACGGATTCCATGGCGTAATTGAGGGGCGCGTAGTGCCTACAGTTATCTATGGATTTTGCTGGGATGGTAATGTAACCATCGGGTTTAACTATGACCATAGATGTGGGTGACGATTTCCAGAGCATTCTCACCAAAGATATTTTCTCCATTTTCAAAAAGTGGAAGTTAGCCACAAGGGCCTCTTTAGCAAGTGTAATTAGTTTCTAGGACACACAACTGAAATAATTACTTTCAAGGACAAAACACTAAATAATTAGTTTCTAGGGACTAAAAACCTATGAAATTATGTCCTTGAAAGTAATTGGACTGCTGACTTTGCCATTGAAAGTAATTATTCTGCTGACTTTGGCCTTGAAAGTAATTTCTTTGAATGTGTGTCCTAGAAACTAATTGGACTGCAAAGTTTGTCCTTATGGTGAAATGCCCCTTTCAAAAATGTATTCTATATTTTCAATAAATCATTTTCCAAGTATTTTCACTTGGTGTTGAAAACGGGTTTATCAAGTACTTATAGATTTTCAGTCTTACGCCTGATCAATGTATGACCGAATTTCTGTGAGAACGAGGAGGACTGGTTGAGACACCGAGTTATAAAAGATATTTTTATAAAACTATTCTGGCAATATATATAGATTTTTAAAAAGTGTTTTAAAAATGCTTAATAAAAGAGTTGATAGTCAAAAGGTGATCAGAGAGTAATTTTTATGATCATAAGCATTTTAATAAATTTTGGCTTTGTTCCTTTTCGAGGATGAAAATATTCAAAGGGGGAGGAATGTTATATCTCGGAAATTTCAAGCAATTTAAAAAGAATAATAATCTCCTTTATAAATTATTAAAAATTGGTAAAAATTGTTATTTTCAAGCAATAACAATAATGTGTTGTTTTATATTAATTAGATTTTAAGTACAATTATTATTACAAATTGAATTTGTGTTTGTTTAAATATATATATTTGAGTTGAATTTAGATTGAACTTTAAATTGAATTTGAATTTGGATTAGAATATTGAAATTCAAAAGATAGATATATGTCTTAAATATATTTTGGATTTGAAATTATATTATATATGATTATATCTAGAATATAGTTGTTTTGTATTATTTTATTTTAAAGGATTTTAATTTATATAAATTAAGATATGTATTTATTAATTAGGAAATTAATTATAAAAGCTTTATAACCATTTAAAAACTAATTTACTCATGCATTGTAGCGACTCGACTTCCTGACACCAGAAAGTCGCATCACTAATTAAGAAAGAAAGGGATAGAAGAAGAAAAGAAAGAGAAAGAAGAAACACTACAACATCAGATAACTGACAGCGGAACGAAATAAATATGATATATCACATAAAATATTACATAGTATCATATTACATCAGAGTACACAACTTATGCAACACATATTAGACAGTTATAAACATCTGTCTAACTATACAACTCAAGTACACAAGATACAGATACCATCACAAACACGGCGGAACCATAAATATATCTACACGTGGAAGCCTCCTGCTCCATATCTCCTCAGAATTCGTCAAGCAAACCTGAATCACTTGACTACTCATACATAATATGAGTACCCAAGGGTTTAATAAAACAGAAAATAAACACTCGGCTCAGACAGGGGTCTGGTGTGAGTAAACGGTTTAAAATTGCTTAACTTCAGAAAAACCTTTGAAAATATAAGGTATCACGTAAGACTTCCCACACATAAACATGGAAAAGTTTTTACCTTATGCTAACCAAAACATTTGATAGGGAATTCAGTGATATTATAATAGTGTCTAGGGTTTTCAAGTAAATAAGAAATAGCCGAAATTGTTACATCTATTAAATTCCAGCTACTAGCCACAAAAATGGGTACTACAAACAAAACCATAGGGTCTCGTAGGAAGAATGGGTTTCCATCAATGGCAGGGCTACTGGGGTACCGCCCGTCAAAGTACGTGGCCTAGATCTCAGTACCGAGGATTACGCCCAATCCCCTGGAACACAAAGTCGGAACCGTTCCTTACTGAACAGTCCCTAGTAAGATCACCCCGTGGTTGGCACGACCAACCACCTACAAAGCCGAAATAAAGGGACATCTAGACAGGAATGACCTCACCCTGAAATGGGTGCTACCCAACTAGCCTTGCTGCACCTCCCCTGCTTTAGCTATTCCCGAGTTGATGAGGCGTGAGGCTGCGATTACCTTTACAGAACACATCTATCTTAGAATGCTCATCGTCCACCTGACGATGTTTTGAAAGCATTCAATCCATACAAGTTCGTTCCGCGTTCGAACGAAACCGAAGGCACTATCTCGTTGCACTCATTTTGGAATCACCCTCAAAGTCAACGACCATAGCCCTTGCACTCGGAATCACCATCTCGAACTTGTAAGTACTTTCTCCGTCAAACTCATCACGGAATCACCCACAGAGTTATACTGACGAATAGTTCTTACACCTCGAGTCTTCACTAAGCTCCACTTGGTTTCACGAACTAACGTTTAATTTGGATCGATGTGGTTTTCAGATATCCAAATATGGAAACCCGATCCCGGTCTCACCGAAACCAAACGCCATTTTAATGTCCAAGTTGTTTTAAAGGGTTTAAACATTTAAACTTATATACAAGATGATATAAACAGATAGATGAATCACATTATCACAATAGATAATTCATATCAAACATTCATCTCACAAAGCAGCATATCACATATCACAGATACCCAAATCATCCAGTATCAACCAAACACCCAATATCAATCAATCATCCAATATTAACCAATCATCAAATATCAATCAATCATTCATAAGTAGAATTGATTAATTCTAAATCAGTTGGATTACCTAAATCCTTCTTTATTAATTTATTCCAAATAAATAAATAAATCATCTCTTAATGATCTTACTTAATTAATCTTCCTTGATTAATTATTAATTATATTCAAGTAATTATCCTTAACCATATACAGTAATTAACCTTTAGTTACTATCATTAATCAAAATAATAAATGAACCTTCATTTATTTCCATTAATTAATCAATTATAATTAATTACATTAAACCTCAATTAATTACAATTAATTAATCACACTTAAATTAATAACCTTTATTAATCAACCTTGACTTAATTCTATTAATTACATTAACTAATAATCCTTATTAATTAATAATTCCTTTAATAAATTAAATAATTAACTTGTAATTAATCATCTCATTAATCATAATCAGTAATGAACAACTTGTAATTACTTATCTTAATTAATTACATCTTAACTAATTATATTAACCTTTTGATTAATTAATCTAATTAATTATCTTTAATTACTTCATTAAGTAATTGTTAATCAATTAAATAATAATCCTTAATTAATTACTTAATTAATTAATTACAATTTAAATTAATTACACTTAGTAATTAATCTTAAAATTAATCACATTCATAAATTAATTAATCACATTAATTAATTAACTAAATTAACTAAGTAATTAACTCTTAATTACTTACATAAGTAATTATCTTCTAATTACTTCCATTAATAAATCTTGATTACTCTCTTAATTAATTACTTAACAAATAATTAATTCCATCATTAAATAATCCTTAATTCTTTAATTAATTAATTACTTCATAATTAATTAACTTCAAAACAATTATATTAATTAATTCCTTAATTAAATAACACCAAGTGATTATCCTTTAATCACTTCAACTAATTACTCCCATGAGTAATTTTCCACTAATTACTTCCATAAGTAATTACACGCTAATTACTTCTCATAAGTAATTTCTCTTCCCTTAATTACATTCAAAAATTAACCATTAATTACTTCATTAAGTAATTACACTTAAAATTCATAATTAAGTGATTATTTAAAATCAAATAAACAATTAACTAATTATTTAAAATTAATTAATTAATTAATTAACTTCTTATATTTCAAAATCCTTAATTAATTAAGAAAACATTTATCTTAATAAGTCTTTTACTTATTAATAAATCATATTTAATTAAGAGTTTTTAAGTTCAAATCAATAATATTTTAAGCATAATTATCTTCGTAAATAAATTATTTGAATAAATTAAATCTTAATAACTTAAAGACAAATTATTAAACTTGGTTTACAAAATCATAATAATAGCCTTACTTGAAGATAAACCATTTAGAAATCATTTCCAAATTTAAAACACTTTAAATTATCTAATTTTAAACTTATTTATTTCAATATAAATTGAAAACTTGGTTTTTAAGACATTATTTTAAAATTTTACTTTAAAACTTTGATTTAATAATTAGATTCAAAACACTCTTTTAAGTTGAAATTCAAAATTTAATTAATATAATTATTTCCAAAAACAATCATCTTAAAACATTTTAAATTTGAAATATAAATTTAATATACATTTTTATTGTTCGATTTACATTTTTTTTCAAAATAACAAGTTATAACTTAATGTATTGTTTCTCTTATAAAACTTGTTTATAATATAATGCTTACTTTCATTTATTCAAACACAAGTTACTTAGCAACTTTATTTCATTAACAGGTTTAAATTTGCAAACTTAATCATTACAGTATTACCTAGAAACAACTAAAAATACTCGAGTACAAACCCATAACTACACGAGTTTCCCCCGAGCTAAAACCCAGACACCCTGCTTCGAGTCAAACCCCATGAATACGCGAGCTTCCCTTCGGGAACGAACCCTGTCTTCCCCAATTCAAACATTCCAGTGCACAGCATACACACACGTGCACGTGTCCCCTCACCTCTGGCCAACCTAGGTCGTCGCGAGCAATGCCGACGATCTCACAAACTCACGCGAGCACAACTGCACACCCAGATCGAAACGCAACACTTTGAATCAAAATTCGAACATCAAGCACGAAAATCTACAGAAAACACGACCGCAAAACCCCCATCGCCAACGACCATCCAACGCAGTTGATCTTCGCCGACCTCACCATCAAACACCACGACCACGAGCTTCAACATCCACACGCCACGATCGACTCCGGTCACGAATCCAAATCGAAATTGCCGCCACAGTCAAGCCGAAACAAAAACATACTAAAACCCTAAATCGTTCGAATTCGAACAATTCAGTAATTGGAAAAATCCAATTGCATTTTTCCCATCATCCTTACCTTGAAAGCTAGCCTCGATCCTAAATTCAACTCAAAACAACGAGTTGTTCATCGGCAATTTACCCAAATGTCGAATCCCTTCAACACCAAATTCCAAATTGATTTTCAATTTAAAAATTATGACTTTCATGTTAAAATTCATCATTTCTTACTATTAATCCAACTATACAACAGAAAGCAAGAATTAAGGATGTACATTTTTGACATGCAACAGAGTGTCACTGTGTTTTACCCCTTTTTAAAATTATTTGTAAATTAAAAATTACAGAAACTATTTTTAAATTTATTATCTAACATTAACATGAAATTTTCATTCAATCATCAAGTTCAAATAAGGTATAGGTTGGAAGATCTGGATTTTCGAAAATAAGAGTCACAGGTTTTTATCAAACAGAGAACAGAACATCAACATTTACTGTCATATGTTCGCATACAGAAATTTGCAAATCCTGATAAGATTCGAACTATAGAATTTAATTCAATCCAACATTATTACATGCACTTAAGTTAACAAGATTAATCTGTCTTTAAAAATATTTACTCACCTTTTAATTTTCAGAGCAGTTTTGAATTTCTTCTTCCAGGTTATGAAATTCATCTGGAAAAATGTTTTGATGCTTTTGATTGCCGAAAATACTCTACTGCATGCCTCAATTGATGTTTTTAAACTTGCAGTTGAACTTGATTCTTCATTTGAATTTACAGAAGATTTGGAATTGCAGGATTTTATTTTGCTTTTAGCTTTATTTTCAGATTTGAGAAATTTCTAGTTTGCCATAAATTTGAGTTAAGAAAAGTAAACAAAGAATGGAAATGTTATGTAAAAGAAACTAGTTTTCTACTAAAAATATTTATTAAAAATTAAAATAGAAATAGTGCCACTTGTTGATAAATTGAACAAGTGTCTCAAGAATATTTTAAAAAGTTTACAAGTATTAAAGGCCTTTGCAAAATTGTTTTTAAAACCTTATAAAAATAATAATTATATCTTATATCTATGTAATATGGATATTTGTATTTATGAAATGTTTTTATGCATATGAAATGTTTTATGCATATGAAATGTTTTTATGTTAATAAACTTTTGAATTTTAAATAAATATACAAGTTTAAATCTTTTGAAGAAAATATTATAAAACTAATTATAATATAAATAAATTCTTATACTCGTAATTTTAAAATCTAAAACGTTTATATATATACATTTATAACCATTTTAAATTTAAACACATTAAAGAAAAAAACAAAACTTTATTTAAACTATCATATTTAAAAATAAATAGTTATCTTATATTTTGAAAACAAATTGAATAAATATTATATTAACTTTTGAAAAATATAAATTTTAAAACAAAGCTTCAAATTACAATATTTATACATATATAAATTATCAATAGATTAAATTATACTTCAAAACAACTCAAATTATAACATATACATACATATATATTACAATTTGAAAATTCATCATTTATTTAAAACAAAAGATTTTCCCTTTCACAATATATATCAAATATATATATATTATAAATAGAATAAAAATTTATTAGCTTTGAAATATAATTCTTATTATATTAAATTGTTAGAAAGATATTGATCACAATTACCAGATTAAAAATTTATTAACCTTAAAAAGATTAAATTTACCAATTTAAATTAAAATTACAAAGAAAAATTATTAAATCAATTTAATTATTAATACAGATTATTAAATTGATATTGCCTAAAATTCCGGGTCGTCAAATTCCTTCCCCCTTAAAAGAATTTCATCCCCGAAATTTAAAAGCAAAGGTAATTTAATAACCCAGCAAAGATTTTAATTTCAAACAGCAAAGCATTCCTATCAACCAGTTACTAACAACCATAGAAATCAATCAAACAAACATACCTAACTAATTATCCTAACACAAATCAGAATAAATCTTCTAAAACTGTCTAGAGTTTCCCAAGTATAAATCACTGGGAGACTCGCTCTATAGAAGCTAACAATCTACACTACCAAAATCCAGAGTCAACTCATCTCTAGATCCATCAATCTGAACAGAACATCTGACTATACTCAAGTCTAGCACAACTCCAAATCCAACTGAACTACAGATTCAACAACCAACGATGAATCATACACTTACTCACTCAGAGATACGTTAAATACAATGAATTCCAGCTATCCAAACCGTCAATTCAATCTTATCCTATCAAAACACAGATAAGAAATCCCAAATGCCTCAGAACTAGCCATCCAATCTAACTCCTTTCTTAACCAGAGAAATCTTAACAACAATGAAGTCTCTAACTTCGAATTTCAAACTCCTTATCTCATATCTACATAACTCAACAGATAATCCTGGGCTGCCAATCTTCTTCCTGATCAGCTCAACTTATGCTGATGATTCCAGAAACAACTAGACCAAAACAAACCAGTTTTCTGGGTCCTATCCAACAGAAAAGTCTTCCACGATCCGTCAAAATCCAGAACACAAGCTCTACTTCTCAAGCAAAAGCAAACTAAACTTACTTCCTTCCTCGTACAGCTGCTACCTTGCTTCCGCTGCACAACTCTGATTCTAAAATAGATGAGAATACTGTTGATGAACATGAGTTCAAACATATTAATATATCCGGGAACTTTGTTCATCAAATCCATATAATCTTAGTGACACGTCTGACTCAGTCACACAACCTTACAGCAGAAATTCAACTCAAAAACTAGATCTGACCAATCCAAATTCGAAAAAAAATTCTGAGCTGCTACACCAATTCCTCCTCTCCAGGAACCATCCTACAATCAGGCTAACTACCAAAATCGCTTCTGGAACCAAAACAATATGGAACTCAACTCCAGATGTAGACAAACTTCTGATTACCTCGGTAGCTCCTACTTCCACATGAGAACCCTCAGTCTCAAGAAAAGATTGCCCAAGAAAAATTCCCAAACAAACCGCAAGTCACTTTTGCAATCCTACCTAATTCGGATTCCAAAGAAATTGTCCTCTCTTTACTAATTAGAACAGCCTTAAGCTTCTCCAAACAAGGTTAACCTTTCAAGAAAACATTCACCATTCCAAATAAATAAATAAACCACCTCTTAATGATCTTACTTAATTAATCTTCCTTGATTAATTATTAATTATATTCAAGTAATTATCCTTAACCATATACAGTAATTAACCTTTAATTACTTTCATTAATTACAATAATAAATGAACCTTCATTTATTTCCATTAATTAATCAATTATAATTAATTACATTAAACCTCAATTAATTATAATTAATTAATCACACTTAAATTAATTACCTTTATTAATCAACCTTGATTTAATTCCATTAATTACATTAACTAATAATTCTTATTAATTAATAATTCCTTTAATAAATTAAATAATTAACTTGTAATTAATCATCTCATTAATCATAATCAGTAATTAACAACTTGTAATTACTTATCTTAATTAATTAACATCTTAGTTAATTATATTAAGCCTTTGATTAATTAATCTAATTAATTAATCTTTAATTACTTCATTAAGTAATTATTAATCAATTAAATAATAATCCTTAATTAATTACTTAATTAGTTATTTACAATTTTAATTAATTACACTTAGTAATTAATCTTAAAATTAATCACATTCATAAATTAATTAATCACGTTCATAAATTAATTAATCACATTAATTAATTAACTAAATTAACTAAGTAATTAACTCTTAATTACTTACATAAGTAATTATCTTCTAATTACTTCCATTAATAAATCTTGATTACTCTCTTAATTAACAAATAATTAATTCCATCATCAAATAATCCTTAATTCATTAATTAATTAATTACTCCATAATTAATTAACTTCAAAACAATTATATTAATTAATTCCTTAATTAAATAACATCAAGTGATTATCCTTTAATCACTTCAACTAATTACTCCCATGAGTAATTTTCGACTAATTACTTCCATAAGTAATTACACACTAATTACTTCTCATAAGTAATTTCTCTTCCGTTAATTACATTCAAAAATTAACCATTAATTACTTCATTAAGTAATTACACTTAATTAATTCATAATTAAGTGATTATTTAAAATCAAATAAACAATTAACTACTTATTTAAAATTAATTAAATAATTAATTAATTAACTTCTTATATTGCAAAATCATTAATTAATTAAGAAAAACATTTATCTTAATAAGTCTTTTACTTATTAATAAATCATATTTAATTAAGAGTTTTTAAGTTCAAATCAATAATATTTTAGCCATAATTATCTTCATAAATAAATTATTTGAATAAATTAAATCTTATTAATTTAAAGATAAATTATTAAACTTGGTTTACAAAATCATAATAATAGCCTTACTTGAAGATAAACATTTAGAAATCATTTCCAAATTTAAAACACTTTAAATTATCTAATTTTAAACTTATTTATTTCAATATAAATTGAAAACTTGGTTTTTGAAACATTATTTTAAAAATTTACTTAAAAATTTGATTTAATAATTAAATTCAAAACACTCTTTTAAGTTGAAATTCAAAATTTAATTAAGATAATTCATTTCAAAAACAATCATCTTAAAACATTTTAAATTTAAAATATAAATTCAATATACATTTTAAATGTTTGATTTACATTTTTTTTCAAAATAACAAGTTATAACTTAATGTATTGTTTCTCTTATAAAACTTGTTTATAATATAATGCTTACTTTCATTTATTCAAACACAAGTTACTTAGCAACTTTATTTCATTAACAGGTTTAAATTTGCAAACTTAATCATTACAGTATTACCTAGAAACAACTAAAAATACTCGAGTACAAACCCATAACTACACGAGTTTCCCCCGAGCTAAAACCCAGACACCCTGCTTCGAGTCAAACCCCATGAATACGCGAGCTTCCCTTCGGGAACGAACCCTGTCTTCCCCAATTCAAACATTCCAGTGCACAACATACACACACGTGCACGTGTCCCCTCACCTCTGGCCAACCCAGGTCGTCGCGACCATTGCCGACGATCTCACAAACTCACGCGAGCACAACTGCACACCCAGATCGAAACGCAACACTTTGAATCAAAATTCGAACATCAAGCACGAAAATCTACAGAAAACACGACCGCAAAACCCCCATCGCCAACGACCATCCAATGCAGTTGATCTTCGCCGACCTCACCATCAAACACCACGACCACGAGCTTCAACATCCCCACGCCGCGATCGACTCCGGTCACGAATCCAAATCGAAATTGCTGCCACAGTCAAGCCAAAACAAAAACATACTAAAACCCTAAATCGTTCGAATTCGAACAATTCAGCAATTGAAAAAATCCAATTGCATTTTTCCCATCATCCTTACCTTGAAAGCTAGCCTTGATCCTAAATTCAACTCAAAACAACGAGTTGTTCATCGGCAATTTACCCAAATGTCGATTCCCTTCAACACCAAATTCCAAATTGATTTTCAATTTAAAAATTATGACTTTCATGTTAAAATACATCATTTCTTACTATTAATCCAACTATACAACAGAAAGCAAGAATTAAGGATGTACATTTTTGACATGCAACAGAGTGTCACTGTGTTTTACCCCTTTTTAAAATTATTTGTACATTAAAAATTACAGAAACTATTCTTAAATTTATTATTTAACATTAACATGAAATTTTCATTCAATCATCAAGTTCAAATAAGGTATAGGTTGGAAGATCTGGATTTTCGAAAATAAGAGTCACAGGTTTTTATCAAACAGAGAACAGAACATCAACATTTACTGTCATATGTCCGCATACACAAATTTGCAAATCCAGATAAGATTCGAACTATAGAATTTAATTCAATCCAACATTATTATATGCACTTAAGTTAACAAGATTAATCTGTCTTTAAAAATATTTACTCACCTTTTAATTTTCAGAGCAGTTTTGAATTTCTTCTTCCAGGTTATGAAATTCATCTGGAAAAATGTTTTGATGCTTTTGATTGCCGAAAAAACTCTACTGCATGCCTCAATTGATGTTTTTAAACTTGCAGTTGAACTTGATTCTTCATTTGAATTTACAGAAGATTTGGAATTGCAGGATTTTATTTTGCTTTTAGCTTTATTTTCAGATTTGAGAGAAAATCTAGTTTGCCATAAATTTGAGTTAAGAAAAGTAAACAAAGAATGAAAGTGTTATGTAAAAGAAACTAGTTTTCTTCTAAAAATATTTATTAAAAATTAAAATTAAAATAGTGCCACTTGTTGATAAATTGAACAAGTGTCTCAAGCATATTTTAAAAAGTTTACAAGTGTTAAAGATCTTTGCAAAATTGTTTTAAAACCTTATAAAAATAATAATTATATCTTATATCTATGTAATATGGATATTTGTATTTATGAAATGTTTTTATGCATATGAAATGTTTTATGCATATGAAATGTTTTTATGTTAATAAACTTTTGAATTTTAAATAAATATACAAGTTTAAATCTTTTAAGGAAAATATTATAAAACTAATTATAATATAAATAAATTCTTATACATGTAATTTTAAAATCTAAAACATTTATATATATACATTTATAACGATTTTAAATTTAAACACTTTAAAGAAAACAAAAACAAAACTTTATGTAAACTATCATATTTAAAAATAAATAATTATCTTATATTTTGAAAACAAATTGAATAAATCTTATATTAACTTTTGAAAAATATAAATTTTCAAACAAAGCTTCAAATTACAATATTCATACATATATTAATTATCAATAGATTAAATTAAATTTCAAAACAACTCAAATTATAACATATACATACATATATATTACAATTTGAAAATTCATCATTTATTTAAAACAAAAGATTTTCCCTTTCACAATATATATCAAATATATATATTATAAATAGAATAAATATTTATTAGCTTTGAAATATAATTCTTGTCAATATTAAATTATTAGAAAGATATTGATCACAATTACCAGGTTAAAAATTTATTAACCTTAAAAAGATTAAATTTACCAATTTAAATTAAAATTACAAAGAAAAATTATCAAATCAATTTAATTATTAATACAGATCATTAAATTGATATTGCTTAAAATTCCGGGTCGTCACATGCATAATTACATGTGTTGATATATAAGTCTTTTTAATAACATGTGTTAGATGATTAAATAGGGTAAAAGACAAGTGTCCCTTTTATTTTTATTTTCTTTTATTTTTAATAAAACCTAATTTAACTAATATAAACTTATACCTTTCTCTCCATTTCCTTTTTCTTATCTTCATATTCTAAAAACAACAAAACCTGTAACAAAGTTCAGTAAAAACAAATCAAAAAAGAAACTTTTTCTCAAATTCAAAAATCAGTAACAAAGTAAGAAGGCAATCTTTCTCAATTCAAAAAGCAATCTTTTCAAATCCAAGATCAACAAGATCAGTAGGCAAATCATTTCATCTCGGATCAATTCCAGTTTCAGTTTCAAAGATAAACCAATCTTTCAAAGTTTTCAAATTCAAAACTTCTCTGCTCATATTTGTCTAGTGGGTAAACTTAAAACCATAAATTATATTAAAATCTGATGTATGCGCAATGTCTGATGTAAATATCGTGATGCATGTTTTAATCTATGTATGCATGCTTGTTAAAATCTGAAACATGCCTATATGAATGTATATTGGTATGCATGATTGTGATATGCTCTGTTTATTTTCTAACAGGCTTAATATTGAACAAAAAAAATTAAATTTCTCTTCATGTAATCTCTATTAGATTGAAGTATTCAAACAACTGTTGTTTGTTTAAATATAACTAAGGTTGTAAAATTTTAATTATATGAAATAAGTTTGTAATTTCCCTGGAAAATGAAAGAACAGTGGAAATTTAAGAATATGTTATAAAAATAAAACCCATTGATTTGTAAATTCAAGTATATAATCTGAATCCCCTTTGTAAATTAGGATTTTAAAACAAAAATCTTGATTTTTAGTTGAGTATTGATGGTGCGGTTCCATGATGATAAAAATTTGGTTTTTAGGTTATTTCTAGCGATCGACGAACCTTTGGTTGGTCGGGATTTTGTCGGAGCTTGCTTGGAGATTGGGGATGTCGGGAAAAATGATGGATGTGTTGATAGATTGTCGTGGCGTCGGCGATCGATAGGACTCGAGTTTAAAAACCCAAAAATGGTCGAGGTTGGAAACGTTGTTGATGCGGTGTCTCTGGGTGATCGAGTTTCACCTGGGCTTGGGAGATGGTAGCTTGGAGGCTAGCAAAGGTGTGGCCAGAGTTCCAAGGATTCTAATGGTCGGGGTGGCCTTGTCGAGGCTGGATTCAGGTGATGTCTGGTTTCCAGGTTTGCTTGAAGAAGCTCGAATTCGATTTGGGCTTCGTGGTGATGAATCGATGATCGGAATCGATTCTAGGGTTCATCGTCGACATGTGGAAGGTATCGACGAGGATCGCGGCGGCGTGGATCGTCGGTGCAAGTGCACGACGACATGTGCGTGTCAGTGTTTGTGTGTGAGGTTTTTGCCTCGGGTCGAAGCACGGGGAAGATGAAGTTGGGCTCGAGTTTATTCTCATGCTCGTGGGAGTGTTTTATTATCAGATCAGTTTTAAAATTTTAAACTAAGTTTTTAAAAAAAAATAAGATAAAGAAGAAGAACTAGAGGCCAGTCTCGAGAAAAGATTGGGTTTAACCCGAAGCAGCAGATAAGCAAGTTTTTAATCATGTTTTAAAAAGTTTTTAAAAGCAAAGTATTGAAATTTAAAATGAAATTAGTTTTAATTTTTTTAAAATAAATTTCTTTCCTATAATAAATGTTTTCATAAACCTATGGATTAAGATATTATATGTTGTTTAACTTAAGTTTGTTAAGTTGATCTTTAAGTCATTTTAACTTAATTTTTTAAATATAATTAAGTGTTAATTAATTTAAATGATTTCAAATAATGTAATTAGGTAATTATAAAGGAAATGTTTTAACTTAAACTTCATCAAGGTTTGATAATTAGTGAGGTAATTAAAGAGTCATTAATTTATTTAATTAATTATTAATTAAGAGTTAATTAATTAATGATCAAGGGTAATTAATTAACTAATTAGAGATTATTGTTAAGTAGATAATTAGAGATAATTAAGTAATAATTAGTGATTAATTAATTAAGTAATTAAGTCGTAATTTTTGATTGATCAATTAAGTAATTAAGTGATTACTTAATATAAGTATTTAATGGAAAATTTACTTAATAAAGAGGATAATTACTCTATGGAATTAATTGAGGATTAATTACTTAGTATAATTAATTAAAGGATGAATTAATGTAAGTAATTAAAGGATAGTTAATTACTGCATTTGGTTAATTAAGGGTAATTAATAAGTGTGAGCAATTTAAGATTTCTTGTTAAATGCAATTAATTAAAGGGTAATTTATGAAAGTAATTAGAGGATCATTAATTAATTTCTAAGGATAATTTAAGTGAATGATTAAAGAGTAATTAATTTATGTAATTAATTAAGGGAAATTAGTTAATGTAATTAAATAATAATTAATTAAGGATGATCAATTAAGATGGATGATTAAATAATTCATTTGTAATTAATTTTATTAAGTAAGCAGGATTTAAAAGTAAATCTAAGTGATTAAAATTGGTGATTAATTTAACTAGAGATTAATTATATTAATTAGGAATTATATGTCTAATAAAATTTGCTTATGGATGATTAAGATATATTGCATGACTTAGATTATTTGATATCTCTGATAAATGATTGTGATGCTTTGTGATATGAGATACTTTAGTTGAACTATGATATTACAGGGTAAATTGTTGTGGGGTATGATATCTTGAATATAATTGTATTGTTTAAAACTTATCAATCTAGATTAGAGACGATATTGAATTCGAAGAGACTTGAGTCGGGTATCAGCAATACCCGGCACCACTTCGATTTGTAATCTAAGATTCTTATAAATTGGATATGGGAGATTAATCGGGCTGGAATGGAATAAGTTAAGTAACCTGGACATTTAACCTGAGAACTGTTGTGGGTAATAAATGATTAACTATAATAAGTAAAAACTCATAGAAGGTACGAGTTACACTGGTAATGCACATGATTTATATAGCTTGGTATTTCATATTATGTGGATTTACTCACGCTGGTTTCCAGCCTGACCCAGGTGTTACTTTGATGTAATGCTCGGGTCAGACCGAGTATTATAGATTTTCAGACAAGGATGTTCTAGAGCTCAGGAGGTGAGCTGGATGGCAGGAACGTATGAAGTTTACCACTGTATATTATAGAGTTTGTATTGATGATGGTCTGTGACAAGTTGTATAACTGTCCAGTGTCTGTGTAAATGTTGTAACTCTGATGTAAATATATTTTTCCTTTGTATAACTGCTATTTTATTTAATATTATATTTCGATCCGTTGTGAATGTGAGAATCTGTGTTTTGGTGTTTCTGTTTCTTCTTCTTCTTCTTCTATCTCTTTTCTTATTTTCCCTAACTATCATGAATCTTTGGGATCGAAAATTCTAGGTCATTAAAATTTGCTTATAATAATAGTTATCAATTGTCGATTGGTATGGCACCCTTTGAAGCGCTTTATGGGAGGCCATGAAAATCACCAAATTATTGGTGGAAAAGTACCAACAAAATTTTATTTGAACCATACTTGATTCGCGAAAAAACAATGAAGGTAGAGCCATTTTGGCAGCGCATGATAGCCAAAAGTTCTACGTGGGTTAGAGAAGGAAAGAAGTGAATTCGAGGTTGGAGATATAATGTTTATCAAAGTCTCCCCTCTTAGGAAAGTCATGAGAATCAAAAAATCAGGAAAGTTAGCACAACATCCTCATGCTATAAAGCTAATCAGACAAGTCATCAATAAATGGGAGTAGAAACATGTTCATTATCTCACTCAGCTCATGACAACCCAGAAGCACCTTAAAGAGCTATCTGCCCTACTGGCGAACACTATAGGCGCGTTCTACCCAAATATGCTCCTGTGAATGAACCATCACCTCACTAGGTCATTCACTCGCACCTTTAGTATCTTAAGCTCTTTGGCATCATATTCCTTAAAGGCATAACTATTGGTCTCCATCTTCTAACTGGATCGATACAAAACACTATCCCTTCCCTAGATGGTGGCAATCTAGGTATCTCATCGAATATGTTTGAACACTCTCAAACTACAGAAAGAGATGATAACTCATCATATGGAATACTATGTCAATATAGAAAGCTAACCATAATTTTATTCTCTACAGGTAGCCAACTCCAACTATTCGATCCTTCACAACCCCAATCATCCCCAATGGCCTTTCATAATCCACTACTATTATGTGTCCCCTTTAGCTAATCCATTTCCAAACCATAAGACCGAACCCAATCAAACTCCAAAAAACTAATATCAAATAAGTGAACAACAGAATCCATGACTCAATAGGGCAAGGTCCCAATAAAGCATAGATAAGTTGGCTGAGCACCTAACTAAGTCCGTCTTAATAGAAGGATCGGTTAACCATCTCGAGTCTCAATCCTAATATCCTTATCAAATTTAGATATGAAGGAATAAGAAACCTCAATGTTAAATAAAAAAACATATGAAAATGTTATATATGAAAAGCATATCTCAAATAGTGATGCCATTTTCCTTTTCTTTCTTCGATGGAGCACTCGACGAAATCGAAATGACAAGCAATATATATGCTTCCATGATTTATCACTACTCGACTAGTTCAGGACAACCCTTCTACAAGGGGTACATGCTTTCCCATCGTAAAGCCTTCCTAATCATCTTCTCGAAGCCCTCATTTATATAACCAAACAATTGCTTCTCAAGATGGTCGCTTCCTGTCATAAAGTCTAAGACGATAACTCCTACCCTATCTCTACTGGACCGCGGTATCAACTTAGTTAATCATGTAATCACAGCTCTGATACCAAACGCAATGACCACCCTACACATACGGTGTCGAACGGTTGTCAAAGGAAAGAAAAGAAGTAAAGAAGAGGAAATATAAGAGAAGAGAATGGAAAAGAAGCAAACGGAATCATCACAAAACATGTTATATATATCTCACATCGCATCAGAGTAAATATAATATTCAACACGGATATAAAACAGTAGAGATGGTAATAGCAATGTAAACTAATCATTAGGGTATAAGATCCACAAAGTTATACAACAGAGTAAAAGAGTTTATACAACTGGAAAATAATGTCAACTCGTACATTATCTCATATAATATTAAGTCAAACACTGTCAAGGCTCCATGGTGCGACACAATGGAATACACAATAACAAACTCATATATAAGTATGAGTAAACATCACCTCCTGCTATTCCATCCGTAGAACTCCATATGTCATCCAGACCAGCTCTTATATCTACCCATTTATGAGTACCCAAGATAACAAGAAGCAAAGCATAAAACCTCGAGTCAGACAATAGTCTGGTGTGAGCGATAAATAATCTCAAAATACTATAAAAGTCGATATAGTAGGAATAGAGGGCATACAAATCATACCTGACCTACCTCTATAGCCAAAGAGTTAGCAAATAACATAGAGAATATGCTACTCTATAGCATCATAAAAAAGGTAACCATACACAGTATCTGTCGGGGTGCCTAGGTATCTCCATCCAAAATACCTAATCCATCTTAAGTAAACTGTTCAGGTATCTAGGTATCTCCATCCACAATACCTACTCCACACTAAGTCAAGTCAGAATGTCTAGGTATCCCTACTACAATACTTACCTCATGTGACATCCTTAAGGTGATAGGTGGGTGGTGAAGCAACCATAACAAACATAGCAACCATTAAATAATACAAACTATCACCCAATGTGTTCTAGATGTATGATAACTCGTATGACCACCAAGCCAGGGACTAATGGAAATCCTTGTGATGACCTACCTTTTTGGATGGTTTAAATCGATAATAAACCACAAATATCTAACTCAAAGGGAAGACTGTCAATAGGATTTAATAATAAAAAAGAGAAAAGAAGAAAACAAAAGGCAGAATCTCGCGGTGGAATGATAAAATATAATAATCAAATAAACAGTTCATGAAGCTGTTTTACAGTATACATTTGATTATACAATTTTTGTAAAACATAACCAGAGTATAAAAACCAACATAGCAATAATAATACATCTAAATAATAGTAATAATATAATGTACCAAACTCCGTCTTCGTCCTCCAGAAATAATGTCAACACTGAAATGCCCAGGCTGACCCGAGCATAATGAAAAGACAAAACACTCGAGTCCGAACTAAAAGATCTTATGTAAGTTAAATCAATCACACCAATAACAGGAGTATAATAGCGTCGGAGATGTTTACGGGGTTTTACAACTCTTATCCAGTGTATAACATGAGTGCAATAACTTAAGAGATGTTATGGGATTTTCCACCTCCTAAGGATTCGCTAAACTATCTATATGTAGTAAGATACGCTATATATGCAGTGTCTAATAAATAGAATAAATATTTTTCTTAGCGTTAAGGCTTTACATTAACCCCCCTTAACACATTTTTAAACATTATCCTAAAAGTTTTCCTTTGAAACCACCAGTAATGTCGGTAGCCGAAGAGATACCGTGATAAGACAACACTAAAAGCAAAATCGTAGTGGTCGCGTATAAGGATAAGGAGTATAACAAAGCACGTGAGGCGATGCCCAAGGTAGGATGCTACCATTTTGCATTTCCTGACTAGTGGTAACCCCTAACGACCCACTGCGAACATCCATCCCATAATTAAATCAAGGTGCACCGATCAAATTAAAATCAATACAGTAATACGAAGAACAGACGTCGCTAGAGGTAGCTTGCCTCTTTGGTCTGGTTCGGCTCCTGTTTTAATCATTTCAAATTGACTTAAGTGTCGAGGTTATCCATCGTCGTTCACTTTCTTCAAATCTAGCAACCGCCTCCAGTTCAACCACTTCATTCTGGATAACATCCATTACGTATACAGTTGTTAAAGTGGTTCCAACATTGACAGAGAGTAAGCTAATAAGAGGCCCTGGTCTCTTTAACAACCAAACGTCATTTTTCACGCCAGTTGGTTCTTTTACATTTCTAAACCGATTCATATTTGATGTCAAAATATGATATCCACTTCTAAAATATCACTTCATTTCAAAATACCATATTTACTAAAAATATGTCATTTTCACTTGAGAATATCATTTCAAATTCCAACTTAGTTTATAACCTCATTCACATTTAAATCAACGATTTAAATATAAAAATTTCAACTTTGCACAGTTTGAATACTTAGAAAATAGTTTGAATAGTTTTAAATAGTTTAAATAGCTTAAATAGTTTAGAGATTTAATACAGTTTGATATAAAATGGGTTGAGTATTAAAAATGGTTTACATAGTAAAATAGTTTGGAAAATCAAGAAAATTTGAGTATTTAAAAAAAATGATTTAAACAGTTTATATTAAAATAGTTTATTTTGAAAATAATATCAGTTCAAATTGTTTCTTTCCATTTCAACAAATCTGGTCCCATATGCAAATTTCAAATCAACAAAGCTCAATTTTTCAATCTATCAATTCAATTGACTTAACTTTGATTTACTTCTAAATCAACTTGATTTCAATATCAATTCAAATTAACTTCAATTTTTAAAACATTCATTTTAACTTCAAATTCGATTCAACAAATCAATGATTTAACATTCTAAATCTTATTTTAAACCATTTCAATTTATACCAATTTCAAGTGCAATTTCAATTTACTTATTCAAACACCTTAAATCAATTTAAAATTCATTGTTCAATTTAAGCTTCAAACTTAGTAATAGTAAATTTTAAAAATTAAATTCATAATTGATTATAATTTCATATTTATATTTTAATTCTTTAAAACAGTTTCCTTTTAACCAATTTCAGTTTCAACATTTCAAAGCTTGAATTAGGGAATAATTTAATTCAAATAAATCCATAATTTATTTCCTTTAAAACAATATCATTCAATCAAAATCCAAAAAATCAAGATTTTAAACCATTTAATTTAACCAATACAATGTCTGTATATAATTTTCTACCCTATGGCCAAGTGATGGATTATCCCAGTTTTAATTTCAGGGATTGATATATATCATTTCAATCCAAATAAATGTGTCATAGGTATACATCATTTCAACCTATTTCTTAATTTATTCGAAATAATTCAAATAATAGTTTATATGCTCTCAATTAATATAAGAGTGATAATAGGGATTTATAAAAATAAATAAACATCCAATCATCGAAAATAAATAGACATCCATCACAATCGACATCCAAACCAGCCAATACGTCACAACAATTAACTGGTTATCAATATCAAATATTTAACTAGCAATTCATTTTCAATATTAATTTAAATGGCAATTTAATTCAACAAAATTCAATTTCAATTAAAATGTTAACTTAAACTACCAAACAGCAACTAGTAACACTCTTATCACTTCATAAATTTAATTCAACTAACATAAGTAGATTTAGCATTGTGTGAGTGGGTTAAATAACTCACCTTTGATTTATAGCCGATCCAATAAAAGCTCATAATTCCAACAATCTTTAAATACAACCAAACAGTTCCATATTGTTTGGAATTTTGATATAAACCCAATGGAAGAAACCATGCGCGAATCCGAGTTCCTTTGGAAAAGTTATCCGAGTTAGAATATTGAAGTTTAAATTTAAATTAAAAATAAAACAAAGGGTTAAATGGTAATAGCATACCATCGTCTCAACCCTATGAACTATGATCAAAACCATACCCAAATCAGCTGTAACATTCCTGGATTTTAGCTAAAAATAATTTGATAATTAATTTAACATTTGGAATTAAACTTTGGAATATTTGGTAATTAAAATAAAATTTTGGGAAAAAATATATATTGTGTTTGAATTTTCCAAATTTAATAAGATGAATGTTTATCTATTTATATAAACTAGTGAGTGGCCCGTGCTACGCACATAGGAAGTTATGAGTTTATGAGCAATAGCATGTGTAGTGTTGTGATTCTTTTTCTTTCTTCCTTATATCGACTATTTGCATGAAGTACAACTACATATATTATTTCTGTATATTACAACTTCATTTTCAGAGGATTGCATTGAGGTTTGTACGTCATGAAGATTAATGGTTAGTAATGTTAGGATAGGGTATAATATGATTGTAAATTGTTTATAAATTCATGCATAGTTCTATATATCATTGAAATATTTTCAATTATAAATTAATATTAAAAATGTTTCTTCTTTGCTTTTATTGAAAGAAAAATGTGTGTTATGATTGACAGTTATCACTAAGACATATTAGTTTTAAAAATATAATCGCTATATCCGTGTAGTATAAATAGCAAAGTTTTATTGTTTATTTTATTTTTTGATGAAAAAGTGGCCCTTATATAGAGCATTCATTATTTATTAAGCAAAAAAATCAAAATCCGCACAATTGGGAAATAACTATTACAAATATTAGGGATCATCACCATGATGATCAATGGAATATGATAGGTAAAAGTAAAACAAATAAATAAGTTTACAATTATATGTACTGACACCGATAATACTGCACTATATACATATTGACATTGATAATACTGCACTATCTTTGTGAACAAATATAACATGGGTTGCGCAGCCTGGTTGAAAAGGATGGGCATGAGTTTGTGAAGCCGAGGCGATGAGAGAGCCTTATGAACTGCTGTTGCTGCATGACAGTGAATGAGGAACTACTGATGCATGCCAGGTATGTATAAGATGCTGATGTGAGAGGTCAGGCAAGGAGTTGCAAGGGTCGAAAGTGCTGATGTTGCATGCACTGTAACAAACCTATAGTTGCAAATATGTACTGAATGATTATGTTCTACCAGGTTGCTGCAATGATAGGTCTAAAGAGATGATACCGCAAGATGTTGTAACAAGTCGGTCTGAAAGATGTGTTGTGTGCATATGATGGTCCTGAAAAATGCTGGGAAGTTTGGACTGAAAGACGTCGATGATACTGCGAGTTGCAAGCCTGCAAGAGATGGGATGAAGTACTGTAGTGTGTATGCTCGAGTTGCTCAGAGATGCAAGATTATGAGCTTGTGTGATATTTGAGTGACTTGTTGTATACGCATCTAATAGATCGGATGCAGGGTGAAGTGAAGTGATAGAGAGAGCAGGATGATAAGGCAGGTTGAGTGACCAGATGAGGGTGGGTTTATATTTATTGTCGCACCCATGGGATCAGCTTGTGAGAACTGGATGAGCGAGTGAGATGGTGGAACTCTGACATGCGAGCCTGCATGCCTGTAGAGAAAAAAAATGTTGTGCATACATATGTACACAGAGCAATACTTACAAGGGCTATATGGCACACATCTAAGAATAATATGGTTATAGTTGTGATGAATTTAAAGTGATAAGGTGATTTGTATGCAATATATGAAAGTCTAGCAAATATATACTTATTGGTGATAATCATCTACTATAAAAGGTCAAATATTTTTCTCTTATGAGATTTATCTGGAGATATATTTATAAAAATACACAAAGATGAATATATATATATATATATATATATATATATATATATATGAGGGTGTATATATGTGAAAGCAAAAGTATGTTTTGGTCGGCCCTTAACAACATCTGTGAAAGTCATGCTTAGCTCAATATGTCTTGGTCAGCGCTTAACAACAACTATGTTGTTCATCAATGGAGACTGGCTCTTTTCCTTACTGATGGCGTTTTCATTTCATTTCTTTTTTCTGTTTGGGTTGGAAGTTTGACCCTAAATGGATTTTTAGATGTATAGCACATTAGCTCTTTACTTTGAGGTACTTTTTCAAGGGTAACATCTCCATTGTTCACCTGGGTAAAAGAGCAATGTGTGATGTTAGATGTTTATAAGTTCAAAAATTGCTTAATGCTTAACAAAAATGCAAAACGTATTCCATTTTATTAAAAAAATGGAGAAGCGTGTGGTGGAAGGGGAATATCACATAAAACAATTAAGCACATACTGCATTTAAGTTTTTTATACAGATTTATTGAACTTCTTAACAGTTATGGTTTTATACAGATTTACCGCATTTAAGTTCTACTCGTAAACAAACATTCTTAAAAGTGTTCAGTAATAAACAGTCGGATCAATTTAATGTCAATCCCTAAAACTATCAAATTGGAGCATATTACCTGAAGTTTAAGGTTTAAATTCTTTTATATGATTTCTACAACCAAATCGTGCATGCGTGTTTCAGCGATACAAACATGCATTAGATTTTTTTTAACGATAAATGAGGAGAATTATAGAAAAGGAGAATTCATCAGCTACAGTAGAGTAGAAAAAGTTCGAGCAACATCATGTATTGGTCGGAAGTCATGCGTAGCCCAAAACATGTTGGCAGTATTGCCCATTGAATAGCTAACTTGGCTAATGCAGTTTATGTTAAAATTTAATCTTAAATTTTACTTCTTTATTTATTTTTAAATATTGTTTATTTTATTCAATGTATTATTTTTTAGGTCTATATTATATATTTGTTTGATAAGTGAACATTAAATAAAGACTAACAGTACAGTATGTCACCAAGCTCATGTTATGTAAAGGTTATACCATTTAATTTTGTATGTTAATGTCCTAATATAACAGTTATTTTTTTAATGATGAATTGACACTAACGAGATTGGGTTCCAAGCCCCTCTAGAAAGAATATATAAATACATCATACTATAGTAGTGAAGCTTTATTACTATTTGTTGACTTAAAATTCAGTTATCAGTGTTCTGTGAGGTTTATGATAAAATAGAGTTATAATTTGTATCCACCTAAAATCCGTAAATGTCAGAAAATTAATATTTGTAACACCAGCCACTATCAAAAAACAAAACACGTATATTTCTAAGCATTTGATTATCTTTATCAAGACAAAACCTCACAAAATT
Source organism: Allium cepa (assembly GCA_030765085.1). Classification (NCBI taxonomy): domain Eukaryota; kingdom Viridiplantae; phylum Streptophyta; class Magnoliopsida; order Asparagales; family Amaryllidaceae; genus Allium; species Allium cepa. Next base: position 152,325,672 of record CM060939.1, read on the forward strand.
TGCGTGTACTACAGAAAACAAACGTAACTAAAAATAGTACAATTAAAACCTCCCAAATGCCGATCATTTAAAGGACAGGATTCAACCACAGTGCACACATAGTTTTATGGCATTTTAACAAAAGTCAAAACCGTTGCATTACTGTTTAGGCACAAAAATTTAATATGATAATAATAATCCATGTCCAAAGATTATGTAAGCAGGCTTCTTACCCTACCCTTGAGCAAATCATGAGTCTCGTCCAAGGATTAAAATGCTAAATGGAATAAAATGGTAGTTCTTTTGTATAAGAGCTCAGAGGCCTCACCCTCAATGGATCCAACAATGTGGATTAATACCTATAATTTGCAAGCTTAGATTTTTTTTAATTTAGAAATAACAATAACTAAAATAGTTATATAAATAGAAGATGGTCCTGGTCCTTTCAGAATTAGTAAATAATTCACCAAATAGTAATTAAGTACAACAACATGGAGTAAATTGCAAATAGTAATTGATGTTGTTAGATTGAATTAGTGAATAAAACCATACATTATTGTTGTTTATGATTCCAGTAAAAAATACTATTCAGTTGTTTATCACCATACGAAAATGAACGATCATTGAAAATCAACGATACATGATTAGTTATCACCGTACGACAATGAACAGCCATTGAAAATCAAAGATACATAGTTGTTTATGGCCGAATGGAAAATCGAATTTGATCTGAAGGATCATAAAAAAATATTGATATCTATTACAAATTTTATGGTACCCAAAAGGAACTTTTTGGGTGACAATAACAGCACACTGGAAAAAAAATATCATTTCTCAAAGTTAGGAATGAGGATAAATTTTGTTATTAAGTATAAATATATTGTTCTTTTTATAACTCCAAAATCGTCTATCTTCCATCTCCATATTAATATCACAAATTCAATCTAGTAAACTAATATAAGATGTGAGGCTACTAGGGAGTTTACATCCACTATTGGAACTAATATAAAAGAGAAAGAAATCAGGAATCCACTATTTAAATTAACCTAACAATACCCGTTTTCGATAACTAAATTTTTATGTAACTTGGAGTACTAACCGTAGAAAAACGTATAATTTTCATTAAAGTAATCCATAAAAGATTTCAATTTTATCGGATGAAGATAATGAATATAAAAATAATAAACTCTAATGACTATTTGAATTGAAGGAACCAACGCTAATGATGTTTTCGAAGGTCCTAGTCCAACACGTGTGAATGGGGAAACTTAGGAATGTTATAATACATTATACAGAAAAAAGCAGCATTGACACAATGGATTTACCATTACTTCGAAATAAAATTAAAATTGAGATCCAATTTTTAGCATAAGTTTTAAACTACATAAATAATTATAGAAAACCTGTTAAAAAATATGACAAACAAATGGAAATAAAACATATAAATTATGAATGATTAGTGAATTGTTGAAGGTAAAAAATTAGTACCATTAGTTCTTCTTGTTTTTATGCTACTGATCCCTCACCTTCCCTAGTTTTACAATCCTTACTATTAGCATCGTGCAAGTGTAACCCACAATCCAATTGTATTTATACTGTAACCCATCAGGATCCGACTCCATTAAGGAGTATGAAAGTTTAGATGAGGGATGAGATCGAAGTAGATTTGTTTTTTAAGAAATGCGATTTGGGAAATGCTAGAGAATTGGAAATGCGAGAAACGAAAGTATTTGGGATGCCATCTCTGATTGTCACATCTTATTGGACACATGTCATCCAAGCAAAGGAGCGGTTATTATTTTCCCATATAAGTAGTAGATGCAGTAAAAATGTAGCATTACATTGGGGAGAACCTGGTTTTTCTAGTTGTTCCATAAGTAAATAAAAGAGAACACTGTTTACACATTACCTGAGCGAACTGTGTCAAACAGATTTCTACGTGAACTGTTTGCTGCATGCTGTAAAGTTCTCTTCATACCTATTGCTGTTACAGCAAAATGCATCAGTTGACTTAAACCGAAAATGTGAATCAGTTACAACTTTTTGTGCTAATTTCACTAACCCTGTTTTGCACGCAGTCCCAAATTTATGTTTCGCATATATGCCACTGCTGTAGTTTAATTTCGTGTATCTTCCATCCGCCTCCCCTCATCTAGGTACACTCCAGATCTATCTCTTTTTTGCTCCCTGATTATAACTCTTCTTTTCGCTTTAACATTCCTACATACTTCAATGCTGCCCATAATTTTAGAGAATAAAAAGACCTGCAACTGGTAACAGCTGTCAATTACATTTTTGTAAAGCATATAAGTTTATAGTGACAGCGACAAATTTATAGTTAGTACAGTAAGCTGTTATATTATTCCGATATAACAGCGAACAAAACAGTATGCAAATGGATACTGATTTATAGGTCAATATGTATACCAGCGGACGTTATCCTACTGTACCTTACTACTTATACGTCGTATTTGCCCCAAGCTTGTTGGCGGCAAAATTGTGACAAACAGATTGAACTGCACTGTTTTCATTTTCCAAACTGTAAAGCACCCTTTCATAACAAACCATGACATAAGTAATATGAAAGCATGCATATCAGAAGTCGGACTGAATGTTTGACATATGAATTTAGACTTAGATATGATTGCAGTTGTCATATCATGAGATGACAATAAAACTACCTCCCCCTCGCAGTTCTAAGACGCAGCATGTAAAATAACAATCTATTTACCCTAAATCAGTATATTCCCTATTTGTACGATGGAATTAGCCTGTCAATATGGACGTGGAACTATGTTTACTAATGAAGTTATGGAAAATAGGCAGGCACGAAAGCATACTCAGCTTTTGCATACCAATATGGTAGAAGTATAAACTCAGGTTCGCGTTAAAGTAGCAAAAATAACCATCATCCTATGACAGAATATGTACAGAGTTCTATATGAGTTTCAAAGTTCTGCAAATAAGTAAAATTTTACAGTCCAAACAGTTGATGGTGGAGAAGTAAATGCAGCATACTACACGCAATCTGAACTTGTGAAAATGTATTCCTGATTAGTACATACAAAACATAGTGACATGTATGCAGCGGAAAGAAATGAGGCTGAAATTGCCACTGCAAATTTTAGCTTACAGTCGTCTATCATCGTATTATAAATGGAACTTACATATCCTATTATTGGAAATTCCAGTTCAAGAAGTATCTTATATGCAAAATGAAAACATAATAACTATTGCGACTGTGTAGGTCAGAAACCAAACAACGTTAACATAATGAGATTACTTTTACTCTAGAATACACTACAGACCTCTATTAAATTAAGTTGTATAGCTTTCGCCAACTGTAAGAACAAAACAGTCCAACAGTAAATGTTATATCGCATGTTTTGCTGATGAGTATTTGTTTCTGCCCACGATTTAGAATTAGTATAATATTGTCATCTTTAAAAAGCTGACATTTTAGGAAGTTGTAAATATTGCTCAGTCTAATTAAAGATCTATATTATTAGAGTCCTGAACTGGCTTGTTCTACCTAAATAGATAGATATAGATAACAATGTGAACGATAATCGTTGAACAGATAAATAGCAAGTTATATTTATAAAGACATGTACTCGTTTTTAGAGTAGAAGTACTAACTTGAGTACTAACTTATTAAGGGCCAATTTCAAACTCAAATGATATATCATAATAAATTTGCCATTGTTGATAATTTAAGGAGTTTTGTTTCTGGCAAAAGATTTGTACAGGGCATTGAAAATGTATGGCCGTGCATTCGTGGAAATTCTTCAAATAGAGGAATTACAGGGGAGGAATTCAACTATGGGTCACCAATGTCAGCAACGCATATACTGATAATGCGCTAAGCAACACACCATTTGAACATCAAATTATATAGAAAGGAACGTTGACAAACGCACGCTCACTCTCTGTATACATATACTGTACATGCACACGGACAGTGTGTGTGTGTGTGTGTGTATGTGTGTGTGTCTATATATATATATATATATATATATATATATATATATATATATATTACCTGTGTGTACTAATGTTACCCACACACAGTAAGTAAAATGCTGAAATTACCTTGTGCGGAATAGTTGACCAATAGTACACCAAATCTACCCAGTTTGAAGAGCCTTCCAAACACAAATGCACCTGTTGCATACAATTCAACCACATTTCAGTATCATGTTAAATGGTAAGATCTATGTTCCAAACAGAGCAGGATGTTACAAAACACGGCACTTTGACAACTTAAATACTGGAATCATCTCCTTTTGCAATTTGTAAATGTCCTTTACTAATTGTAAAAAAATAAACATTCCTACCAGAGGAAGAAAATTAGATATCTATGCATACATACATATACATATAAATATAAATACACACACACATATCACTTTGTATACGTATAGATCTATAGATCTATGCATACATACATATACATACATGCATACATACATACATACATACATACATACATATATATATATATCACTTTGTGTATGTATATACACACACATGTATACACAGATATAGATCTGTGTATATATGTGTGTGTGTATACATATACAAAGTGATATATATATATATATGTATATGTATATGTATGTATATGTATATGTATGTATGTGTGCGTGTGTGTATGTACATATACACATCTGTCTATATAAATAATATGAGGGTGACGGGGGATGACAAAGTATTCAGCGTCGAAAACTGATTACAACATATCTATGTAATGCAGAGTAGCTTGAATGTAATAGTAGAGGAATGAAACTCAAGTACAGGAAATTCTCAATAAACACGGTAGTTAAGAAGAAATACGGTCATGCACGATTTGGTTTTAGCGAGAGTGGCAACGAATAAATACCTTGCCACGAGTTGTCAGTATGCGTTAGTTGGATTGCATCATCATCTTATTTGATTTCCTGCCAAATGCAGCAGAGAGCAAGTTACAGGGATGCCAACTAATTTGTAAAGACAACATGGGAACAATTGTCAAATATGTTCGAAAACCATCATACAGCTGAATGTATAAAATACTGTAAAATAGATGGAAATTGTGATCCTTATGCTGACCAGTTGATCATAAATAAGGAATAGGAGCAGAAAAGTGCATGCATCGACGGATATAAACATCCGCAGACGTATTGGATTTCAAATGGTAACCAACTGCACAGTGAACTTGGGTACTAAACCATGTATGAAATTAGTAACAGTGAGTTATGTGTACAAAAACAAATCAGACAGCGCAGGTAAACAATGAAGCGATGGTAGCTTACAGGTAAACGCAAAGTAAAGCATAAATTTTCAGCCACTTTGTGTGAACCTGGCATGAAATTACATGTCATATAAGGCTTCCAAATGAAACTGCATGTAATTAGGACCAATTTTTTTTGATTTATCAGTAGAACTGCTAGTAATTTCACCGCAGTTGCAACTGGGGGACTATTAAATCAAACTGAATTAGATACCCGAAAATCATGAATACTGTGACAAAATTAAGATTAGCACAGTTATATCATATTTTTTAGTGTTTACCTTACTCAGAACAGCAAATCTGGTGAAGTACATGTGGTGAAGAGCAGACGGAAAGCTCGAGAAAGGGACAGTAATCAAGAATGATGAGTGCTAACATTTCAAATCAGGAAGTGCGTAACACTAACCTTGGAAACCGTAATGGCGAAAAGCTTTGTCGAAACTTCGGTGGGGCAAGCAGTATGACCAACAACGTTGATGAAATGAATGGATTGAAAACCGAAGGGGGCATGCAAGCAGTGGGTGGAGTTAATGGAGGAGAGTAAGAAGGAATTTGGGAAGGATGGGAGGTGAAGTCGGTTCGTCCAATCGGTATTAGGGGAATTGAAGTTTGGGGAGTTGAACATAGAGAGTTGAAAACTGCTTCTTCAGAACCGCAACTTGTTAGTTAATAGCACGATGGAAAGGGATTAGCAATAAAGAAGGACAGGTGTCGCTGTGAAAATGGCTTGGTTTCTCCTTTCCTATTTAAGTAATAGATGGATTATAATTTGAAATATGGTTTTGAAATTTAATAAATATATAGGAAATAAAATTTGATTTAATAAATAAATTAGATTTAAAAAAGCTTTATAAATTAAGGATTATATATGTATGATTATTTATTAATTGTTTTCAATTCATTTTCTTTATAAATTGTATAAGTACAAGTGATTGAAAAATGTACGTAAAAAAGTGTATAGCATTTAAACCATAATAAGTATAATTTAAATATATACATATGTATCTTTTGAATTAGTAAAACATATGTTAATATGAAAAGAAATGTTCTGTAAATATAAAGCTAAGAAGGTTTAAAACAAAAATTTACAAAATAATTTACATTAGGGATTTAAACATAAAATTATAAGCTTGTAACACTTGTACATAAAATTTTAGCATGAGTAACACTTGTTAAGTGATTGTGTTAAGAAATAAACAGTGGCAAACAAAAAGAATTAAAAACATACAAAATATATGAAAAGAAAGAAAGAAATCAGATTTTTCATTTTCATTTTCAATTCTGAGAATAAAATCTCAAACAACTCAAACTTGATCAAAAGAAGAAATCAAAAGTTCAAATAATAGATCAGATCAAAGAAAACAAATTAGGAATCAAAACTGGAATTGCAGATTAAATTCAAAACCTGGAATGCAGTTTTGATTCAATATACATCAAGCTCAAATCTGGTTAAACAAAAGCAAGCTTCAGTTTTGAAATTAAGAATGCAACTCAGATCAAAGGAATTAAGAATCAAAATGCAACCATAAATTCAAGCTGAATTCAATCTAAAGCTGGAAATCAAAGTTTTGATTCAAACTGAAAACCAGGAAAGCATTAAAGTAAGGATCACTTTCCAGATCTTCATAAAGCAAATATATGGATTCAATTCGAAATCAACATCAAGCTTTCAAGCTTCAAATTTGTTTCAAGTCCCTGACCCAAAGCATAAGGCCGGTAACTATTCTCTGTTTCTTTGGAATCCAGGTGAGCAAACTTACCTTTGATCTAATCTCCGACTCGATGTAGTGATTTATGTTTGAAGTAAAGTCACAAATTTGTTTGCGTGTATGCAAAAAATGCATGTGTGTGTGTGTGTGTGTGTGTGTATAAATATATATATATATATATGATTGCATGTCTGGGTGCAAAGCAAATGGCTCTGTTCCAGGTTAACAGGTTTCCAAACCTGTTTTCAAAATTTTAAATCTTTATCTCTAATCCTCTTTAGACCTTAGAATTCAAACAAAATGTGTTTGTTAAATCTTGATCTAGTTCTTAATAATATTTTTAGGAAAATCAGGAAGTAACTGAAACAAGAATTTATAGTGAAACTCAAATAAATGCAAAAACTCAAGTATTTTAATTTCTTGAATTGATTATATTATATGATTTGTTTTCGAAAATGATGATTTTTAAAAGAAAATTCAAGATTTTTAATTTGGTAAATCTCGAGAATTTGTAAGTTGAACGTGAATGAGTTTTCGAGGCTTTTCTGGTGATCGGGAAATTCTGGGTGGTCGGGATCACCACTGGGAGTAGCCTGGAGGATATAGATTAGAGGAAAAATACTAGGAAGATTTTCAAGTGGTCGAGGTTGCCGTATGATGGAGATTTAGGGTTTTGTGTGCTGTTAGGTTCGATGTCATTCACGAGTTCATTACGTTGACGTCGGTGCTTCGGGGTCAATCAGACCAGGGGTATTTGAAGCATAGTCGAGTGACGTTGCTATGGGTGTGATGGCTTGGTGTCTGGTGGACGAGATCGTCAGCGGCGGGTGGATGTATCGATCAAGTTGATTTCCAGGTGGTGATCGAGAATCTCGTTTTCGATTCTCGGTCGAACTCGATGATCTAAGTGGTCAGAGCTTTTGCATATGTCGTCGACGAGCTGTTGAAGGTGGCAGGAACGGCTAGAACGCCGACGAACGCTTATGTAGGTGTACTAGATATCATTGGTGTCAGTGGTTTGTGTTTAGGAAGAAGGAAAGGGTTGGTTTCGAAGTGGTGCTCGAGAAAGTCAGGGTATGACTCGAGTTTGCTATTGAGTACATAACGCGTTTTTAAAATTTGAAGTAAAACAAAGGATAAAATGAAGAGTAAAAAAATTACTCGGGCGTTTTGGGGTCTGACCCGAAGAGGGTCTCGGGTCCAACTACATTTAGCTCGGGTTTGTAATGTTGTAGTTTGAATAATTTAAAATAAGCAAGTTTTTCCAATTAAATCAAATTTTAAACCCCTTTTTAATAGATGTTTATCTTTAGTTTTGAATAAATTTAAGGTTTTATAATATTTGAATTAAACTTGAGGTGTTATAACCCTTTATTTATTCTTAAATTTATTTTAAATAAATATAATGGTATAAATAAGAATTTAATTAAGAAGCTTAAATGTTTGTTTTCTTAAGGATTTTAAGTTAAATTAGGTTATAATGATAATTTGTCTCAAAGGATATTTAAAATAAAATTTAAATGATGACTTTGTAATTAATACAGATAAATAATTTATCTTTTAAAATCAATTAAGGTCTTGGAAAAATTCGTAATGAAATTTATAGAATAATGTTATTTACCTAATGAGATTAATCAATGGTTGATTAATTGATGTGATTAATTAAAGGTAAATTTATAAATTGATTTTATTATAATTACTCAATTAAAAGAATGATTAACTAATAATAATTAATTAAAGGTTATTTACTTAATGGAATTAATTAATTATAATCATTCAAGGAAATTAATAAAGGAAAATTACTTAAAGTGATTAAGTTAAAGATTGATTTACTAATGTGGTAACTATGGATAATTAATTACATAATGATAATTACTTAATGAAAAGTAATTAATTAATGATTTAAATTGATTAATCATGCAATTAAAGGATAATTACCTAATGTAATTAATTTGTGTTTAATTAATGTAAGTGATTAGCGTAATCGCTTATTATTATTAATTAGTAATGTAATTAATTAAAGGATAATTAATTAAGGACTAATTAATTAATGTAATTAAAGGATAATTAATTAAGGGTTAATTAATTAACGTAATTAATTAAGGATAATTAATTAAAGAATAATTGAATAATTAAGGGTGAATAAGTAAGAGTTCTAAAGATTGATTTATCAAGTGTTTAAAGGTTAATTAATTTAAAGAATAATTAATTAATGTGATTAATTAATTAAGGCAATTAATTTGAGAATAATTAATTTAAGCAATGATTATTAATTAAGGATTAATTAATTATTGTAATTAATTAAGGGTAATTAATCAAAGGATTAATCATTAATTAAAGGATAATCAACGATTAAAAAATAATTAATCAAAATAGTTTGTAATTAATTAATATTAATTAACCAGGATTATTAATTCATAAGTAATTAATCTGATTTAAATTAATTAGACAATTAGTTGATCTTACTTATGAATGTTTGGATTGAATTGGATGCTTTGAATTGTGTGATATCCCTGAAGTACGATGTTCTATGATATGATTAAGCCATGAAATGTAACTTATTGTGACGACTCGTCTTTCAATCCTTAGAAAGACGTATAATCAACAAGAAAAGAAAGATATAGAAATAGAAAAGATGGAAAGAAAAAAACAATAACATCAGAATCTCACAGCGGAAATGGAACAAAATATGATATTACACATATCCATTACATAGTTTTACATAGGGCTGTCAATTTCCTACACGACCCGAAACACGACCCGAAACCCGCACGGAAATTAGCAGATTAACCCGACCCATTTAATTGGCGGGTCATTTTCGGGTCAACCCGAATTTGACCCGTTTATAAACGGGTGGGTTTCGGGTTGACCCGCTAACCCGAAACTGACCCGTTAACAACCCGTTTATACAGTATATAGGTTGAGCTGACCCGTTTATGACCCGCTCCGACCCGTTTGTACCTTATACGGGTTATACGGGTTGACCCGACCCGTTTACGACCCGTTCCGACCCATTTACGACCCAATTATACCTTATACGGGTTGACCCGACCCGTTTATGACCCGTTTACACCTTATACGGGTTGACCTGACCCATTTACGACCCAACCCGACCAGACCCGTTTATAATCGGGTTACACGGGTCGGGTCGGGTTAACCCGTTTATAAACGGGTCGGGTTCGGGTTGAGCTTTTTCGACCCATTTAATAAACGGGTTGACCCGACCCATTTAAAATCAACCCGAACCCGACTTGACCCGACCCAAACCCGACCCGACCCATTGACAGCCCTAGTTTTACATATCAGAGTACACAAAATAATACGACTCATTACATTAGACATTTATAAGAGTCTGCCAAACCATACAACCCAAAATACAACATCAAAATGTCACTACAGCGGATAGAGATAGATAGGTACGTCTGGACTCCAGCTCCAGCTTCCAAAACATTTGAAAATTCCAACCTGATCACTTGGCTACTCATAAAAATTTAAGTACCCAAGAGTTTATGAAAAACAAAATAAACTCCGGGTCAGACATGGGTCTGGTGTGAGTAAACAGGTTAAAGTTGTTTAACTTTAAAATCATTTGGAAACAAAAGGTATCACGTAAGACTCCCCACACATAAACACATGTAAGTTTTTACCTTACGCTAACCAAAACATTTGATAGGAAATCGAGTGATATCATAATAGTGTCCAGGGTTTTCAAAATAAAATACAGAAATAGCTGGAATGCTTACATCTCACGTTCCAACATAGTTGGGCACAATCAAAACCGTACAGGCACTTATTGGAGTTTGGATTCCATACAATGGCAGGGTTACTGGGGTACCGCCCGTCACAGTACGGGGCCTAGATCACCGTACCGAGGAGCCACCCTAACTCCCCTGCAACACAAGGCTGGAACCATCCCTTACTGGACAGCTCTGAACAAGTCAACCCCGCAGTTGTGGCCAACAACTGCCCACACAGCCGAAATAATCAGGGACTTCTAGATAGGGGTAAATCTCGTCCTACTTAGGCATAACCCACTTAACCTTGCTGCACCTCCCCAATTTTATCCATTCCCGGTTGATGAGGCTTGAGGCTACGATTACCTTTATAGAACACATTTCTTAGAATGCTCATCGTCCACCTGACGTTGTGCTGAAAGCATTCAATCCATACAAGTTCGTTCCGGGTTCAAACAAAACCGAAGGCATTATTTCGTTACACTCATTTTGGAATCACCTTCAGAGTTAACGACAATAACCCTTGCACTCTGAAACTCCATCTCCGTCTTCACTTTGAGATGTCACGACCTAACGTTTAACTTAGATCGATGTGGTTTTCGAAAAAATCAACTTGATTCCCAATCCCGGTCTCATCGAAATCCAAACGCCATCTTAAAGGTCAAGTTGTTTAAAGATTTAAACAATTCAACTCAATTTTTAACATTGAATTCACAAACATTATTCACAGATAATAACAATCATCTATCATAGATATATACAATATCTCATCATAGAATATCTCATATTATCATCCAACAGATATCGACCAAATCTAGACATTCAATTCAAAACAATCATCCATAAGCAAGCATATCTCTAATTCATATTATAATAATTTAATTAATTCAAATTAAATTAATTACTTAAGAATTAATCACTTTACCTTGCTTAACCAATCATTAATTAATTAATCACAATCATTTAATTAATTAATCACTTCTTAATTATCCTCATTATCAATTAATTAATCTTTAATTAATTAATTAACCTTTAACTATCAATTAATAATCTCTAATTATTCATTATTAAAACTTGATTAAAAATTAATCATTCCTTAATTGATTACTAATTAATCCTTATTTAATAATTAATCTTAATTAATTAATTTCTTAATTAATTACAAATTATAAATTAATTCATCTTAGTTACATAATTAATTATAATTAATTAACCTTAATCATCAAATTAATTAAGTTTTAATCACTAATAAATTAATTGTTAATTCTAAATTAATTAATGTTTAATTACTCAATTAAATAACCCTAATTAATTAATTAATTCTTAATCATAAATTAATTAATCACTAATCACATAATTAATTAATTACTAATCATTTATTAACTAATCTTTAATTATTTAATTAATTATCTATTAGTTATAATTTAATTTGATTCTTAATTATCAATTAATTAATCCATAACTAATGAACTAGACCTTTATAAATTAATTAATCTAAAATTATTATTTAATTTAACTTTAATTACTTTATTAATTAAAGTAATCTTTAACCATAAAACTTAATTAACTTTCAAACAAATCAATTTCATTAATTACTTAAAATTATCACATACTTAAAACATTTCCATTTTGTTTAAACTTAATTACTTTTTAAAAGTTAAATTTAAAAGAATATAAAATCATCTCAAAATTAGTTATCAAAGTATAAATTTCTTTAAATTAAATAGTTTAACATTATCACAAAGTAGTTTAAATTAATTTTAGATTTTAAAATATAAAACAAGTTTTGAAAAACCTTTTAAAACACCACTAGCTATGGGTTCAACCCGACCAAACTCGAGACCAACTCGGGTCCATACCCCTTCTTCTTTTCTTTCTCTTTTAGCTAAAGTTAAAACTCAAATTTCATGGAACTGGAAAGAAAACAACTCCAAACATCATTGCAGTCACGAACAACAACATCCTCCTGAGCCTAATGCGAGCAAATACTTCCCCTACTCGATCATCACTTCGAGTCACAACAACACATCCTCCTCTGACACACCCCTTGACACCGTGCACATGCACGACACGCCAACGCCGCCGCCGCCACCAGTGACACCGCGCGCAAACTCCCATCGACCACTAACACAGCTCCGACCCCTGACCAGCCATCACGTGACCTAAATCAAAATCGAGGAAGTTCGCACCCATCACCTGGAACATCACTTCATCAGAAAACCCATCGAACCCAACGCTTCGACCACCGTTCGTCACGAAACTTCGGCCACACAACCGCATGCCTCCCACGCAACTATCCCCTAAATCTTACGCAACTCGATCCATCCCTTAATTTCCAGTCACCCCATTTTCGAACGCGACCAAACACAGGGCTTAAACCCTAATCTCACGTCGTCCAGCCACCTCATCGATCGAGAACACCTCCGAACATTTTTGTCGTGACCACCTATCATCACTTCTCCTCCAATTGAAGCCCTGACCACCATAACCCCTCCGTCCACCAGAATTTGCCCAAAACACAACTTCTGGTTATCACCAAATTACTACCCCAAAACCAATCTAAAAATCATGATTTATTTTAAAAATCATGTTTTACAGAGTTGATTCAAGATATAAAATTGAATCATCAAATTATCATACTTGATTTTATCATGTTCTTAAACTTCCTACTGTATCATCTTGTTTTAGAAGATATTCAAACCAATTTTATTTGAATAAATTTTAAACTTAAATTTATGTTTAAATAAACATACTGTGTTTGAAAACTCAAGCCTAACAGTGATTTGTTAAAGAAATTTTGAATTTTTGTTTTAGTTTTTACTCTGTAAGTTGGGAAACAGAGAAGTATCAGGCAGTTTTAAACATGCAAAGTATAATAATATATACAAATATGTCACTAATATATATACATGCAAGACATCAAACATCTCATAAATTCACATGCATAAATTTATTTACTTAAAATTTCTAATTAAATGTTTACTTACCTGAATTTTTTTCAAGCAGAGACCAAAAATTTGAAATCTGGAAAAAATTGACTGCGGATCTTAAACTGGAAATGCCTGATGAAGCTGTTTGTTTTCTTTTAACTTGAATTCAATCAGAGCTTTAGATTGGAGAGAGCTTTCAATTTTCTTCTTACAGGAATATGATTTTTACTGGAACTTGATTTTACAGGATTTTGTATACTTTGCTTGTGGATTAGAAACTTTGAAATGAGATTTGAATTCTTGTTTGGTTTTTTTTTGTTGAGAGAGTGGAAATTTCATGAATTTCAGATTTGTAAATGGAGGAGTGATTTATTTCTTTGTTTTTTTGAAAAATGAGATGGAAAGTTTAAATGAAGAAGATGAAATAATCTTTTATTGATAAAATTTTTTTATTAAAATTAAAGAAAATAATTTATAAATGTGACACTTGTCACTAAACATGATTATTTTCTTAACACATATCATTAGAGGAATTTATATATCTACACATGTAATTCTCGTGTAAAATAGGTTTTTAAATGTTTTTTTTATAATTAATTTTCAATTTTTCTAAATACATTTTTAATTTATAAAAATCAATTCTTCTTAAAAGAAATAAATATAAATCAAATTTTATATTCTAAATAAAATCATAGAAATACACTTTTAAAATCAAAGTATGATTTAAGATATAAATAATTATATTTTGAATTTCAATTTAACAATCCAAATTCAAATAAAATTTCAAATTCAAATTAAAAATCAAATTTGATGTGTACATAAAAATTTAACAAATCCATTTCCACTTGTATATATTAATTTCGATTAAAATCAATATATTTTTACAACCCATTTATTATTATTGTTTAAAATAACAATTTTATTAATTTTAATTAATTTATTAAAAAGATTATCATATTTAAATTGGGTTTGAAATTCCGGAATATCACACTTATTATCTGTGATGAATGTAATTTTTTATCTGCGATGTACCTATATTATTTATCTATGATCTGTGAATAAAGATAAGCGTTATAGTTTATACTGCTTATCATATATATTGTTGTATTTGAATCTGTGTTGATTAATGATGTTGCACCATTGTGTAAAACCGCTGGACCACACTATACACACACAAATATGGATTGCACAAGGAAATTGGTTAAGTCATAGATTTTCGAAATGGTTTTAAAAGTGAATTTTGAATTCAAATGATTTTGGAAGTAGAATTGGGATAAATATGAAAAGCTTTTGAAAAGAAGTTTTGAAAATAAAAGTTATTTGAATAACTTGATAAAGTTTTGAAATTTAAATTATTAGATTTGAATTTGAATTCAATATTTGAAATTGAATTCAATTGAATTCTATGTTTGGAAATTATGGTTTAAAAGATTATACGAGTTATAAATGTGTTTATATGAGTTTTAAACCATTTCAAAAGTATTGTTTTGGAATTTGAATTTAACCCAAGGACTTTAACTTGTATAAATGAAATCAAATTTTTCCGAAATGAAAACTAATTGTTTTCAAATAAGAATAGCTTTCATATAATGAAAGGATTCCAATTATGTTGAAAAAATTCAAGTTTGAAATGAAATTGTGAATTGTTTTGAAAGCTATGAATGAACCTTTGTGAAGGATTGTTAAACTTTGTTATAAAATCGAAGAGGATTATAAATGGTGTATCTTTTATATATAAAAGATTTGAAATGGGAGTTGTTTTGAAAATTATGAACAGATCTTAAAGATAGATCTTTTGTTTAAATATTGTGAATGAATTTTTGTGAAAGATTAGTGAACTTTGTGAAATGAAACTTTTTATTTAAAGATTTAAAAATGGTAATTGGTTTAGTCCATTTGAAAGAAAGGTTTTGGATAATAAGTTGTGACCTAACTATGATCCCATTATCCATATGTTTTTAAATATTGTGCTCATTATTCGGTTTAGCCAGGAGGGCCTTGTGTCATATAACCTAATTTGAATAATGATACGACGTTATGGATAGCATTTGAAGACCAGTGGTGAAGACCGAGTATTTTCGAGAACGGAAGGATAACCCATCGATTGTCTATACACTAAGTCGTGCCGTATAGAGATCTCTATATGTGATGGGGTGTCCGATCGAGATTGTGGATACCCGGATTGCAAGGGCTTCTTTGGAAGTGCCTTCGGTTCTGTCGAACCCAGAACAGACATGTATGGATGTGTGTCTGACGTTACACTTTGAGATGTAAAGCTGTTTTCTATCAATTACGTTTCTGTTTGGTGGCGGAGAATTTATTCTCTTAGCTTAACACCCTTCTCTGAGACGTACGAGCTCAGAGGTTATGTAGTTGATGGTTACTAGTGATACATTCCCAATTTAGTAATGTGGCATACAAAATGCTGCTGATCATTTTTTGATCGAAGCATGACTTTGTGAAAAAGCGTAGCTTTATGGACAAGACTGCATCAGGACCTCACACGCCGGAAATGGTCGAAACAGGAAATATGCGGCAAGGTTGCAGGGGTCGTGCCCCTAGGGTATGTCCATTCCTTCTAGAAAAGGGTGGTATCATGATATGGAGCCCAGATACTTAACTCATGTGGACACTGTAAATTTTATTACTGTGTGATGTTGCTTTGTGGTTGAGGGCCCTCGGATAAAGGTCGCAAATGACCGGAGGTGGCATATCTCAGGTTTTACTCCCGGGAAGGGAGTAAACCGACCTTGTGTTGGCAGAGAGCTGGGTACGTTCTAGGGGCGTCCCTCCAAAGGCGTACCCATGTGGTAATGGGAAGTTCCTTGGCCTGACCATTTGTTGGAAATCCAATCATCCAATACACGTCTTGTATGGTTTTAGTTGTAGAACCTGCCATTTAATATGGTAGCTAGAGTAGGCATACTATAATGGTACGTATGCTGGCTAAAATAAATATTATACTTGAAAATGTTTTCTGCACTATGCACTAATAATAATATCAAATGGATTTCGCATAGTAAGCATTTTTGACTATCATAAGGAGAAATCTCCCCCAAGTGTGTGATTGCATGGTGTGTGTACCAAGAGGCCTTATGGTAGTTTCATTTTCCAAAGAGAATTGCGGATTTCAATATTTTCAAAAATCTTTTGTTGTTTGTTTTAAAGATAAACTATTTTTTTTGCTCATACCAGTCTCATGACTGATCCCGAGTTTATTGTTCCCTTCCTAAACTCTGGGTGCCCACAATTTTCCATACGGGCAGTCTAGAGTTGGGTTTTTTCCAGATAGTCGAATAGTAGGTGCCTACAATCTTTGGATATTGGAAAATCGTATTGGGATCGAGTTGCTTCACTCCAACATCGATGGGGCTTGAGCTAGCTTTGGATTGGAGATGGAGTTTTTGGAGTTTGGCATTGAAGACGTTATATTTCCGCTGCTGTTGTCTCTGTTATTGTCTTGTATCTATCTTTGTTATATTGACAGTCATTTGTATCAAATTATTGTATCAGATATTATATTCATTATTGTATCAATGATATATTATTCATTTTTCTTCTGCTGTGTTATTGTACTTAATGTACTATAAGCTCCAACGAGCCAGATTCGACGTTTGAATCTACGGCATTCGAGTACAAGTGAAGTATGGGTGCCGATTTTCGAAGGTCGAGTCAGGATCTTTACATCAGCCACTGCCTTTCATGCTTGTATCGTCGACGATCTAAGCCGCTACACCCAGATCAAAGACCACCGTCATCGTCATCAAGGACAGCCACCCCTTCCTCCACGCATGGCCACCTCCGGCTCTCCAGAGCGCGCTCCCTCGCCGTGCCTTTTTTTCATCGTTAATATATATTTTTCATTAATAAATCATAAATTTCAAATTTTCGACAGTATTAAGTTCCAAAAATCTTATTAAACTTTAATATTTTTAATTATAAAAAATGGTCATTATAATCTCCCCCACTCAAAACTTTTCTTACTCGATAAGAAATAAGAAAGAATGAAGAGATTTGATATATTCTATTTAAAATAGTTAATTTATAAACAATTAAACTTATATATTTAAGTCTAATAAAAATATGAAAATAACCCAACTTCTTTGAAAAAATTTCTAAGTCTTAAATTTACGAAAAATTTCAGTAGAGTCTCCATTGCATAGATAGGTCAAGAAAAATAATAATATCATTAATTACAATATATATCATATTTCAATAATAAAACATCCCAAACCATGAGAAAAAAATAAAATACCATTACAAAAACCATAATCAGAAAATGTAACTATTTTTTGGGCAAACAAACTTTATTTATGAAACCAAAAGCAACTGTTATTGCTTCCATAAACTTGTATCTTACTTACATAGTCCAAAAGAGTTCAAATTATGTAAAAAGAGAAATGTATTAGTTGTTTCAATCAAATGTGCAAGCAACACAACATATATAATAATCATATGCAACCAAAAGCAGTACAACAATTATATGCAAAATAGAATCTAACACAGATCCAGCAAACAATGTTTGTCCAGGTTTAGAAACTTTTCATCGTACTAGGGTGGTAAATAAACTACCAGGTATACCTTACACTCAACAGCCTTAGATAATTAATTAATAGATTATTCAAACAACCTCAACAATTTGAAGTATCATTTCCCAAGCTTCCCATAAGCCAAAATAACAAAGAATTTAAATATTATTAAGTTTATTCTATTGGATTCCTTAACACATTATTTACTTTTCATTTATTTTAATTCTCATTCATTCATACAAGATTATCTTTTATTAATTTACATTCATTACTTAAATTCAATATTTAAAACCCTCACCTTTCCAGTTATTCTAGATACAACCGTGAAATATTGGATCTTCCATTTCTTAAATCGCGTATCTCGTTCGCTTGTAGTCATTTATCATTCGATGAATGAATGATAAACTTATTTGATTTCCTGATATTAATCGAAAAGTTTTTTCACGTAAAAAAGGGCAATTTTTCATTCTTTACACTTTTCAAGGCCTTCATCCTGTTTTCGTTGAATTTTTTCAGTACAATGGCAGACTCGTGGATAGGGAACTATGCTAGCTACCTATCTAATTTATTGTAGAAATTCTGGGATCAATGATTGGATCATGCAAAATAGAAATACTTTTTCTTAGGTAAAGGAACATATGACTCAATTTATATCTGTTATCGATCATGATATATGTAATAACTCGAGCATCGATTTCAAATGCGTATCCCATTTTTGCGTAGAAAAATTATGAAAATCCGTGAGAAGCAATCGGGCGAATTGTATGCGCCAATTGCCATTTAGCTAATAAGCCTGTGGATGTTGAAGTTCTGCAAGCTGTACTTTCTAATACTGTATTTGAAGCAGTTGTTCGAAATAAACTCTTAAAGATTACATTTATTTCTTTACAGTTTAATTCATATATTTTTTATTTACTTATATAACTGAATTTTCACTTAATATTAATATTCATTAATGAATCGGCATTTAAAGTCATCAAATTTTAATCCACATTCACTCCTTCATATAGTATCATTTAATATTAAATATATTTATGAATCATTTCAAAATTTTCTTAAGTTTATAATCATTTACTTAAATAGTATTCACTTTTTACTATTTAATTTAATTATAAATCACTTCAAAACATTAACTTAAGTTTATAATATTCTTGTAACATCTTAATTCTTTTATTCATAAAAATATGTTCATTTTGAAGCATTTTTTTATTAAGCTTTCACGTGCATAATATTCTATTACATATTAATATTTAACATTACAACTTTTTAAACATTTCAAGTAAGTTTTATATATGTTTTTAGAATGTAATTGAGTCTTAAACAATTTTATATTATTTGTTTTAGTTAACAAAAATGTTCAATAGTTTACATCTTCTTAATTTTCATTATCTTTTAATTACAAGTGACAAATCTTCAATTTCTTTATAGTTTCACTAAACACTTAGCTCTTAATTTCTTATTTCTCATTTTAGAAGTTTCCAAATATTAAAATTTCACTTTATTTCTACAATTGAAAATCATTAATTAATAGGGACTACAGAATTCAAATACCAGGTTCATTTCTAACCACTTTGAAATAATATATATATATACATATCTTTTACATATGTCAAATCATATTTGGAAATTTTAAATCAAAATCCATTTATCGATCCAAATGTGTAGCAAAGCTACTAAGTAGCTTCCCGCACTTTGAGACTCGAAAATAAATGTCGATGGTGCAGCCATCATCATTGAAATTATTTTCCAGCAACAAAAGAGAGGAGTATAGAACTTGCTTCTTTTTTAAAATTCTTTTAAAACACTTCTTTCAATGTTTATTTAAAATATTTCTATCCGAATATACTTCCAAATAACACTAATATTATTATTTTTTCCAAAATCTTTGAAAACCAATTTTAAAACACTAGAATTTAAGTTCTCAAATTTCCAATTAAATTCATTTTATCTATGAAACGTAATTTAATAGTCAATAGTTTTAAGAACCTTGACTAACCAAACAACAAATGACAATAATTAAATATTATCATTTACTAACATCCGACATAACAAAAATAACAAAATCCATTTATGAAACGTTATATAATACATATTTGTATATAAAAAATATAATACTAGGTAAAATTATTTCATTTAGTTATTGCAAAATAATATTGTGTCCGTCTACCCTATTTAAGTGTTTAGAAACCCCTATTGATGCCATAGCGTCCTATGTACCAACTAGAATTCATAAATACTCAAATGAACTAATTGACACGCTACAAAACAAATTTTATAGCACTAACGAATATGCTCTCTCATATACTTACACACACTCGGACTCATTCTTGGGTATTATTAACCCTATGTCTAATGAGTTTAACCCCAAACAGGCTAAGATATCTCTAACCAAAGCTCTGATGCCAACTGTGATGACACATATTTTTAGACGGTTTAAATCGACAATAAACCACACATGTCTACTCAAACCATTCAGAAGGAAGGAATGTCAATAAGATTTAATAAGAAAATAAGACAAAAGAAGAAACAAAACAAAGAATCTTGCAGCAGAATGACAAAATATAATAATCAAATAAATAGTTCATGAAGCTATTTTACTATATACATTTGATTATACAAATTTTTTAACATAATCAAAGTACAAACAACAACATACCAATAATGATGTAACGGAATAATATTAATAATATAATATACCAAACTTCGCCTTCGTCCTCCAAAAATAATGTCTTCAACACTGAAATGCTCAGGCTGACCCGAGCATAAAGAAAAGACAAAACACTCGAGTCAGAAATAAAGGATCTTATGTAAGTTAACTCAGTAACACCAATAACAGGATCGTAATAGTGTCGGAGATGTTTACGGGGTTTTACATCTCCTATCCAGTGCATAATATGAGTGCAATAACTTAAGAGATGTTACAGGATTTTCCACCTCCAAAGGATCTATTAAACTATTTATATGTAGTAAGATACGCTATATATGTAGTGTCTAATCAATAAAATAAATACTTTTCTTAGCGCTAAGGCTTTACATTAATCCCACTTAACATATTTTTAAGCAATGTCCTATAGTTTGACTTTGACACCACCAGTAACATCAGTCAGCATGGAGACGTTGTGATAAGACAACACTAAAATAAAATCATAGAGGTTGCGTATAGGGATAAAGAGTATGACAAAGCACGTGAGGCAATACCAAGGTAGGATACTACCATTCTATGTTTCTTGACTAGTGGTAACCCCTAATGGCCCATCGCGAACATCCATCCCATAATCAAATCAAGGTGCACCGATCAATTCAAAATCAATATAGTAATACAAAGAACAGATGTCGCTAGAGGTAGCTAGCCTCATTAGTCAGGTATGGCTTCTGTTTTAGCCATTTCAAACTGACACAACTGTCAGGATCATCCATCATCATTCTCTTTCTACAGATCCAGCAACCGCCTCCGTTTAAACCACTTCATTTTGGAAAACGTCCACTACGTACACAGTTGTTAAATTGGTTCCATTATTAACAGAGATTATGTCAATATGAGGCCCCAGTCTCTTTAATAACCAAACGAAATTTTTCATATCAGTTGGTTCTTTTATATTTTGAAACCGATTCATATTTGATATCAAAATATCATATTCACTTCAAAAATATCGCTTTATTTCAAACATATTTACTCAAAATTTGTCATTTTCACTTGAAAATATCATTTCAAATTCCAACTTTGGTTATAGCCTCATTTAACCACATTCACATTTGATTCAATGATTTAAATATAAACATTCCAACTTTGCACAGTTTGAATTTTTAGAAAATAGTTTGAATAATTTAGAGATTTAAAATAGTTTAATATAAAATGGGTTGAGTATAAAAAATGGTTTATACAGTAAAATAGTTTCGAAAATCAAGATAATTTGAGTATTAAAAAAATAGATTTAAATAGTAATTTATTTTGAAAATAATATCAAATCAAACCATTTATTTCAATTTCAACAAATTTGGGCCATGTCCAAATTTCAAATCAACAAAGCTCAATTTTTCAATCTTTCAATCTTTCAATTCAATTAACTCAATTTCGATTTAGTTTCAAATCAAATTGATTTCAATTCCAATTCAAATTAAGTTCAATTTCCAAAACATTCATTTTTAACTTCAAATTTGATTCAACAATTCAATGATTTAATATTCCAATTCTTATTTTAAACCATTTCAATTTATATCAATTTCAAGTACAGTTTCAATTTACCGATTCAAACCCCTTAAATCAATTTAAACTTCATTGTTCAATTTAAGGTTCAAATTTAGAAATAATCAATTTTCAAAATTAAAGTCATATATCGATTATAACTTCATATTTAAATTTTAATTCTTTAAAACAATTTTCTTTTAACCAATTTCAGTTTCAACATTTCAAAGCTTGAATTAGGAAATAATTTAATTCATATAAATCTATAATTTATTTCCTTGAAAACAATATCATTAAGCCAAAATCCAAAAATCAAGATTTTAAAATCATTATTTTAACCAATCTGGTGTCCGCATATAATTTTCTATCCTATGGCCAAGTGATCGGTTATCTCAATTTTAATTTCAAGGATGTAGATATATCATTTCAATCCAAATCAAAATGTCACTGGTTCATATTATTTCAACCTGTTTCTTAATTTATTCAAAATAATTCAGATAATAGTTTATATGCTCTCAATTAATATATAGAGTAATAACAGTGAATTATAAAAATAAATGAACATCCAATCGTCCAAAATGTCAACAAATAGGCATCCATCACAACCAACATCCAAACCAGCCAATAAATCACAACAATTAACCGGTTATCAATATCAGGCATTTAATTAGCAATTCAATTTCAATATTAATTTAAATGGAAATTTAATTCGGTAAAATTCAATTTCAATTAAAATGTCAACTTAAACTACCAAATAACAACTAATAACATTCTTACCACTTCATAAATTTAATTCAACTAATATAAGCAGATTTAGTATTGTATGAATGGGTTAAATCACTCACCTTTGATTTATAACCGATTAAAAATCCAATAAAAGGCCAAAATTCCAACAGACTCCAAATACAACCAAACTACTTCCATATTGTACGGAATTTTGATACGAACCCAAAGGAAGAAACCGCATGTGAATCCTAGTTCGTTTGGAAAAGTTATTCGAGTTAGAATATTGAAATTTAAATTAAAAATAATATAAAAGGTATAAAGGTAATATAACACCATCGTCTCAACCATATAAACCATTATCAGAACCCTACCCAAATCTTCCACTACCTTTCATGCTCGAATAGCCAACGGTCTAGGCCGCTACACCCAGATCAGAGGCCACCATCGTCATCCCCAAGGCTAGCCACCCCCTTCCTCCATGCGTGGATGCCTCTTGCCTGCTAGAGGGAACTTTGCTGCCACGCCTTTTGTTCACCATTTCTGGTGATTTCGTGCTGATCCAAGGTGATCAACCACCATGGATCGCCCTACTCGTCATCCTCTATGCACCAGTGACATCCAATCATCGATTGGTCAATGATCGACCGTTGATTTGCAAACTTTACAATGGATGGCTGAGACTTCTCCACTGAATTCTATAAAAATGGAGCTTTCAATCAAAATACGAATTACAGACGCAGATTACGTTCGTCGAGTGCTTCATGGTGATATATAATATGAAAGGGTTTGAGCAGTTTAGATTTTTTGAATTGATTTGTAATTATAATTTAGGGTTTGGGTTATTCACCATTGAGGAGGAGCAGATAAGAATAGAAATTGTGCGTGCGTAAAATAGAATCGAAGCTGCTAGGGTTTATAACAACAAATATACAGGCAAAGATGAATAAGAATGGATGGAATAAATCAAATGGGTCGAAGCGATAACAAAGACCCAGAATGCACATTTCGTTTCCGAAACGAAAATAGGTCATCTAATATATCCAAATATAGGTTCTCGATATTTTTAGAATCAATGGAACTACTTTCCAAACCTAATTCTATTATATATAGAAGTTGTCCTTTAAAAATCAAATAATATTTATTTAAATTCCTTTAGTTGATTTCTACGCATTCGAGCTCACACGATCAAAGGATAAGTCCTATTGCTATGAAACTTGAAATCCTATAATAATTCACTATTACGGATCCGATGAAACTGGTTTATCAAAATCTGAGATAGTGCCCAAAAAGACTGATTTTACATGTTAATTAAATGTATTATTATTTTAAAATCAATTTAATCACTTTCAAATTCAAATTTAAAAGTTAACCATTTTACAATTCTCGATTACACAGAAATTTAATCATATTTTGAAATTCAATTTTTTATGCTAATTTCAATATTTAAATAGTACATTAATTTCAGCATTCAATTGCAACTGTAGCAAATCCATTCATTATAATTATATTCCAAACAAATTCTTTTACTTTGATTTAAATTCTCATATTAAATCAACTATTACCTTATGAATTAATCAAACTTAAATTTCCATCTTATAATTTTTGTCACTCTATGTTTAACATCTTTTCTAATATTAACAGCAATATTTAATTACATTAAATTTCATTGTTTTCCAAAATAAATTTCAAACGGGTTAAATAATAAGATGATAATTAAAACAATATTTACATTTAAGTCTCAGTATACATTAATGCTTGAAATTCATGGCAACCTCGTGAAAGAATGGCGACCTTGTGAAATTGATATTCTCGTATTTGCCTCATTCCCTGTTCTCCTTGTCTTTATTGCCTCATCTTTGTTGCTTTATGCCCAGACGGTCCTTTTCGGCTCCCTCATGATGTATTCTTTGCCGTCAAATCTAAAGGCTTCTATCACTTGCTCTAGAGTGAAATTTGGTTCATCTCCTTGCATCGTATGCGATCCCGTTGCTCCGTACGCAGACTGTTATTTCGTCTGGTGTCTCCCTGATGATCGCAAATTGCGGCAATCCCCTTGCTTCCCTTTTGGACGATCTGGCCTTGCCTACTGGCAAAGAAACGCAATTGGCAGTCTCTCTTCGTCCAGTGGTGAGCATTCCTTATCCCTCCTCTGAGCTTCTGTTAGTAAAACATCGTGGTTGCAAATTGATGTTGGATTGGAGGATGTTGTGCAAATTGAAATTGGATTTGGTGTGGTGGTTACGGCCGTTGTAGGAAGTTACGCACGTAATCCGGTTAGTGAGCCGGTTCAGTCCTCAGCTGATAACAGTGGCAATATTCAATCTTGCATTCAAGGTGCCTATGACAATGCCTCGACCCAATCCCACCTGGCCTGCTCTCTTTTGAATAGTCTTGTGCCTTATATGATCCAGGACATTCCTAAGGAACCATCAAGGCCAATGGCTAGCCCTTCATGCTCGTCATTGTTCTCCAAAATGTCGAGTAATGCTGCTGTGCACTCCACGCGCTCTTTTGATAATGTCGAGATGGACGGTGCAATGTTACTGCCGAAGGAGTGTTGTTTCTTGAAAATATTTTTTAGTTGGTTTTTTCCTGGACTCAAATCCTTCCTATCACCTTGTTAAGGCTTGATGTAATCAGGTCTGGAAACCAAAAGAGGGCTTGAGTGTTCATTTTTATAATGATATGTTCTATTTTAAATTCTCACATGGTGATGAAAGACAGCGTATTCTAGAAGCTGACCATATTTCCATAGATGGAAAACCCATTATTATAATAGCTTGGTGTACGTCTTTGGATCAAGCTAGGACTTAGGTGTTATCTATTCTAGTCTGGGCCCATTTTTCTCAAATTCCATTTGTTCTTCAGCCTCTGATCAGGATCGATTGGCATGCTAGTCTCGTTGGTAAAGTAATATGTTATGATACGAACATGGTGGCCAGAAAGAGATTAGTTTATGCCAAAGCTCTGATCGATATTAATCCGGCTAAGCTACTTCCTTCCATCCTTTAAGTTAGGTTGGATGAGGACTTTTTTGCGGAGGTCAGAGTTCGCTACAGTTGGAAACCTAATATTCGTACGTCTTATCAGTCATTCGGGCATCTTTCGAATGCGTGTTCTAGCATGCCAAATGCATGTTTTGTTCCCTTTAATTCTCGGATTCCTCTACCTCGTCCACCTATCCGTAAGTGGGTGCCAAAGGTTGCGTCTTCTCCGGCTTGTGATCCTCCTATTGTTATTGTCCCCAATGTTTCTCACTCTTCCAGTTTGCCCCCTTTTGTTGCTCCTGTTATTGAGCCATCCGTTGGTAATGCCCTTATTGACAAAGATTCTTCGATTTTATCTGGTTTTATTACTTGGAATTCTAAGGAGCGGGCCTGGGTCCATTCTCCTTTCGATATGCGCTACTTGCTTGAGTCTGACTGTTATTTTACCTATATCATTAATGAGGTGGGTCAGAGTTGGTTTATCCTTTATCACATTGAGGGTGAGGGTCCGACTCTTACGAGGGCAGGTGAGATAAGAGAGAAAAATAAAAGTAAGTTGTATGACTTCAGATAGGACAGGGGATTCATTTACTCACCTTCTTCGGAGGGTTTGGTTTCGAATTTGGCAACTCTATTCTCGAAGTTTGTCCTAGTTATTGGGCCCTTGTTTGTGGGTGGTGGCGTTCCTCTTTGGAGAGCACGTAATCTAGTTTTTGCTTAGTAGTTTAGGCTCCTTTTGCCTAACTCTTGTGCTTTTTCTTTATTGTTCTTAGCTTTACCGTGTATGTAATTTAAATATATTTATAAATTTTTTGTTTATAACAAATATTATAAATTTACTTACAAATATTAAAACAAAATTCCAATTAAATAACATTGATTTCCCCATTTTATACAACATTTATGTTATCCATTATTAACCTTTATTATTACCATTAATTGAAATCACATTAAACAGTTGTCTATTTCATTCGATCAATATTATTAAATTATATCCTAATAATCTTTTTCATTAATAAATCATAAATTTTAAAATTTGACAATATTAAATTCAAAAAATCTTATTAAAATATAATATTTTTAATTATCAAAAATACGGGTCATTACAATCCCGATTCTCTGTTGTACTCTCCAAACACCCCACTACCCATGGAGTATTAGACCCAACACCCACAGGTCCATTGTATACAAATCCCAACCTGATCCATAGGCGTCCCCACTAGTACAAAAAAAAACTCTCTAAGTCATCACCAATCTCTAAGCACATGCACATCCACTCGAGCTCTACTCGCTCAATCCGGATTTAAGCGCTATTTGCTCAATCTAATTTCCACTATCTTCAAGGAATAACACCCACGTTTTTTCGACTCTACACCCACCATAAGCCTCTTCGATAACTGCTACCCCTACGAGCCACAAACTGAAGATATGGAGTGTCTAATCTCCAGTACTTGGTACCCCCCATGAGCTACAAAATGAAGATAACAGTCCATCATGTCGTACATCACCAGTTCCCATGGAATGAGCCAACATCTCCAGCATGATCAACAGAGTCCTGAACTATCTACCTCAGAACCTACTCCCAACAGGAGCCAATATCTGAAGTACCAACTCTCATGTCAAAGCATCGCATCAATGCCTTGCCATCTAAATTTATTCCCCTAAAGCAATAACATCAAGACTCTAAGTTGGTCACACGAATAAATCATTAAATTGCACACCATGAAATCTCATCAGCGTCCAAGCTAAAAATCGGTCAAATCGCCAATCATAAGTAGTGATAGACATTGACCACTCTATAATGGTTAATACTAACCACTTTGGTTTTGTATTTAACCAAATGGACAAGTATAAATCAAAAAGAAATGTCTGACATCCATCTTGAAATCCAAAGCCTCATCCATTACCTCAGATCAATCGACACGTATTCTGACTCCTCTACAACTTGTTTCGTTCGTTAGATTTTCGCATGCGCAAAATCATAATGTGAATAATATTCCCCTAAAACTCGATCATCGCTAATCACCATTTTCAACCAAAACAACCTTACAAGCCAAACAACCAAACATATATCCAACAACAATACATATATCCAAAACAACATACATAAAACATGCAAAGTCTATCCATACCAACCAATATGGGAAATCATATCAATAATATCTCAAATCAAAAACTCCCTTACTATGGCATGTCGATGGAAAATATGAAATATTCTTTATGAATCATTTTAAAATAATTTTATTTTCTTTAATAAAAACTAGCATATATATAAGTATAGGAAAGTCATATTTTAAAAGCAAAAATCTTTCACGAGCATCAATTTAGTACTATATAATCAATCATAGAATGATTAGAGAAAATATTATACTCTTAATGAAATCAGGCCAGACCAATGCTAAAATGTAGATCTCTCAATCACGAGCGCAATGCAAGAAACAAATCCAAAACGGACCTTGTATGCAAAAGATATGGATATAATAAGAATTGAGATTCATTGATTAATTCAATAATAATAATTAATCCTTAACCACCTCAATTAGATGCTAATCCATCTTCTCCTTAAATCTCTTGTACATGTACACCATTATTCTATCCAAATGTGTACGAATTTGAGGTGATATGGAGCTACGCCACATATAACTGAACACCGTTTGTGCCATCAATCTTCTCATCGTGTACGCGACTCATCCATGACAAGATTATCCAATTCAAAGCCTCCATATAGATCATGCCATGCTACCCTTTTTATGGCCTTCATATGGACGTGACCCTCCCACGACGATCGAAGCTCAAGTGAGTTATGCGACAAGGTGCTACACATCGAGGGAAACATGACCACAAACTTTGATTCTCCTTAAATCTGCCTTAAGATCCATGAAATGGAAACCCTACATCCACTAGAAATGTTCGAGATTGACCAATAGAGATTACTCCATAAAGCAGCCTCACATTCTTGAAGCTCTCCTAACCCCGATCACAACGAATTTGACCTCATGATTTTAAATGGCCTGAATCAATGAATTTTGATTTTTGAATTAATCAGTAAGGGGCGGCCGTTAATTTCAATGGAAAAGTGAAATGAAATTATAAGAGAGAGAGATAGATTTGGTTTTGGGTTTTAAATTGTAAATTTAATACTTTTTTATTTGATTTCTTAAATAAACAATCGTATGTTTCAAGTCCGTACGATCACACGAATCGTCCAATCATCATGGAACTAGTCTACGTAGATCACCTTATTTTTTTAGATCCAACAGTACAAACTTCATCACCATCCAAGACCGTACCTAAGGATGCTAATTTTGCTTATTTCGAAATCGTTCGGCCATTGGACCGTACGATCTCCAAGTATAGTGATCCTTATACTCATTTTAATTCATAATGTCTATCCAAACTCAATCATAGTGGTCTTGAGTCTTGATTCGGTCTTATGTGAAAAATCATATTTTTGGCTTTCATTTATTAGTGATTAAATATTTATGTCAACTTTTAGGTCGTTATAAGTTAAGATGCATAGCAATATGAATCGGATTTTCTATTGGCCAATGGTGAAGGAGAAAGTAGCTGAATTCGTTTCTTGGTGTTTGACGTGTCAAAGGATTAAAGATAAGCAAGGAAAGCTTGGATGATTGTTATTAGCATTAGAAATCTTGACTTAGAAATGGGAACACATATCAGTGAACTTCATAGATGGGTTGCCTCGGAGTTAAGAGGCAAAGAAACAATTTGGGTCATAGTGGATAGACTCACAAAAAGCGCCTATTTTATTCCCACTAGGAGTAGTAGGAGTACGGCATCTCTAGCACATATTTATATTAAGGAAGTGTTTCGACTTCATGGAATTTTGGTTTGCATCGTTAGTGATAGAGACTCCTTATTTACAAGCATGTTTTAGAGGAGTTTGTAGAAAGCTTTAGGAACATCGTTGAGCTTTAGTATTGCTTACCACCCACAGATGGATGGACAAACAGAAAGAGTAAATAAGATCTTGGAGGACTTATTAAGAGCATGCATCATGGACTTCGAAGGATATTGGGAGCAACACCTACTTTAGTGGAATTTTCTTATGATAATAGTTACCAATTGACAATTGATATGGCACCCTTTGAAGTGCTTTATAGAAGGCCATGAAAATTGCCAAATTGTTGGTGGGAAAGCACCAATTAAATTTTGTTCAAACCATACTTGATTCTTGATACTACAATGAAGGTAAAGTCATTTTGGCAGTGAACATAAGGTCACTAGAAATCCTACGTAGATAAGATAAGGATAGAATTGAGTTTGTGTTTGGAGACATGGTCTTTATCAAAGTCTTCCCTCTTAGGAAAGTCATGAGATTCGAAAAATCAAGAAAGTTGGCACAAGATTCGTTGGGACTTTTCGAGTTGTGGGAAGAATAAGAACACTAGCTTAATGCATAAAGCTACCCAATACATTAGAAGGAGTCACAATGTTTTCACATTTCACATTTAAGGAAATACCTTCATGACACAGCTATTGGGGTAGAGCCCGATCAATTAGGGGATATTGAGATGGAGCCAATAACGTCCTGTGCTAATGCATGCATTGTAGAGCATAGAACTAGGAAGCTTTGTAATAAAGAAATTATGTTGGTTTGAGTACAACTGGGAGATAACCTCACGGGAAGCACATGGGAGACTGAAGAAAAGATGAGGATCTCTCACCCCGAGCTTTTCACCGGTAACTTTTTCTTTAAAAATTAATTTTGATTGCATTGTGGTTGCTAGATTGGATGTAGGAGATGCTTTCTACACTTTTCATCGTCATTTTGCACGCATGTTGAAATTGTATGCATGTTTAGGTGTTTAGCATACATACTTATATGTCACAGTCACACACTCACGTTTGGATTAAGCTCACTTATATTATTTCTACAATGCATAATCACATTGCACTTTTGGTTGAGTAGGTGGATGTGTAGATAACTTTGTTGTAAAGCATGGATGTTTAGTGAGTGTTACATTGCACCTCTTGGAAAAGATTATGGGGTTGAATCCATTTTGAAAGGGGAATAATGTAACAACCTATAAAATCAACCATAAATAAATTGGCTAAATTAAACTAAATATGGTAAAGATAAAATTGGAAAAAATTTCAAAATTTGGAATTTGACCATGAAAGTTATGTCACTGCGTTCTTGATAAAATTTTAATCAATTTTCATACATAATATGTTGAAAACGAGCTCAAATGAAAATTATGGACATTTGAAGTTTCTGGGTTTAAAACAATTTAAATCGAATTCAAATTCAAATGAATAATTAATTTGAAATTTGAAATTCAAAAGATAACAATAATTGGACTTGGGTTTAAGGAAATGTTAAAATTAATGTTAATGTTATAGTATAATTAAGGAATATAATAAATAAAAAACATTAGAACCCAAAGTCTTCCCAAAACAAACGTCATGATCGACAGCTCCTTACGATCGGTTGACTACTATTGTAATAACCTAATTTTTTTAAGTACTAACTATTTAAAATTAATAGTAATTTGATTAATTAAAAAATTATTAACATTAAGCTGTTATTAGTTAAAAAATTCGATTTATTGCAGTTAAGGAAGTCAACCGTTGACTGTCAAGTGGCGACTATGGTTTGTGAATTTGAACATTTCAAATTTTATAATTTTCAACCGACCTTGATCCAACTATTATAGTGCGTTCCAACTACTATAAATAAGACCCTAACACCTCACTTTTATTCATAAATATTATGGAAACACTAGCGAAGCTCTGTCAATTCGTCTCTTCATAGATTAAAAAAACTCCGTTAGTGTTTCAGATAAGAAATCATCCTCCAATCCCTCAATTTTTAAATCTAGTCTATATGTATGATTCCCTTGTTGTATATATATCAAAAAGAAAAGATCTGATAAAGATTTTCAAAGGTGTGTCAAATCCAAAGGAGGCAAAACCAAGGATATACTATGAATGAAAATCTTAGCCTTTTTATTTTTATAATTGATTTGTTTGGTTTGGGTTTGAATATGCCTTGGGGAGTTTTGGTTTGCGAAAACATCATATTATAAACCTCCAAAACTCCTTCAATACAAAATGTCCATTCTAGGTTGAAATATCAAAATTGGTAATGTCAAAATGATGGAATTTGTGTAGATGTGCAATTTTGATAAGTTTACCTTCTATTCCAATCGTTATTCTTCTTCTTTGAATTTGGTTAAAAGATTTTGATCAAGGAATAGTGTGTATGGTATGAATTTTATTCATAGTTTGCACTGCTTATTCCTATGAATTATATAGAAATTTCTTTGTTTATTTGAAAAAGGAGTTGAATAGAGCGTAAAAATTGGAATTGTAAGTTTCTACTATCAATATATTCCATTATCTCGATGTAATAAGTTAAATTTAATTTTTTTATTGTGTACAAGCCTATTGGTTGCAATTTTTGTATTGTTGATAATATGGGATAAGACTTGTATAATTGTTGAAAAAGTTGGCATTTAAACATTATTTTAGGGTGTAAATTCCACACGTTTAGAAATTACTAGGTGTGTATATATGTATATGCGTAATTAACGTATAATTATAATGGATAATTATGTAGTCAAATTGGTTATTAATTTTATTAAAATCCCTATGGGGAAGGTAATTAAAGTTAAAGGCAAAATAAGAAAGATATCTTATAAGGCCTAAATTATAGAAACAATGAGATGTGCCATATTATATGTAGAGGGTGCTACTGATTATGACTAAATTATATGGATGCAAGGTTAGTCAAAAGCATACGAAAGTCTGCCCGTCTAATCTGGCTACCAGCAGTGTGATGACCCGGAATTTTGGGCAATATCAATTTAACAATCTATATAAATAATTAAATTGAATTTATAATTTTCTTTCATAATTTTAATATTAAACTGGCAAGTTTATTCTTTTAAAAGCAAATAAATATTTAATTGGTAAATTTTATCTTTTAAAGCTAATAAAATATTTTCTATTTATAATGTATATATATTTGTATATATTGTAAATAGAAAGGCTTTGGTTTGAATTTAATAAATAAAATCATGTTTTCAAATTATAATATATTTTGGTAATTTGGAAATAATGATTAAATTTAATATAAAACTTTTCAAAGGTTATTTAATTAAATAACCATATAGTTTTAAAATACTTAAGGTAAATGTTTATTTGTTTAAAATATTTTTTTTAGCTTAAGTTTAAATTTAAATAAGATTAACAAAAAGGTTTGTTTTATCTTCTTTTTAAATATTGCTTGATAAATATGATTTGTAAATATATATAGAAAAGTTTAAAATACAATTCACAAACATAAAAAACATATGATACATTAATTCATTTAGTAAAATAAGTAATTTATAAATAGTGTAATAATCTCTTTTATAAATTATTTAAAATTGGAAAAATTGCTATTTTCAAACAATAACAATAATGTGTTAGTTACAAATAAATTTTTAAGAAAATAGAATTTTTATTTCCAAATTTAATTATTGTTATATATGTATATATATAAGTTAACTTCATATTTGATTTTTAAAATTTAATTTGAATTTGAATTTGGATTTAATTTGAAATTTAAAAGATAGATATTTTAAAATATTTTGGATATAAAAATATATGTATAAGATTTTATTTTTATTTATAATTTGTTTTATTTTATTTTCTTTAAAGAAATTTATATGTATATTTAGATAAGAATTTATAAATTAAGTGTAAAGCTTTTGATTAACATTTAAAATAAATAAAAATTACATGATTACAAGTGTAAATATATAGGGCTTGATTTTAACAAGTGTCAATTGATTAACAAGAGTAAATGGAAAATGGTAAGTGTTTAAACATATGTCACTTTTAAAATTTGATTTTCTTTCATTTTATTAAATCACATTTTCACCTATATAATCACATTGTTCTTCTCTTCGTCTTTTTTTCCTATCGTCCTCAATTCATACCTAAGAAAATTAAAAACCTGTAATTTAAAATAAATCTGATAATCAATACTTCCTCAAACCAAAAACTAATCCAATTCAACAGCATGTATATCATTTTCAAAATAAAAATCAACGCCTGCAAACATCTTCTTAAAACCTGAGATAAATGAAGCAAGCTCAAAATCAAAGTAGTTCATCTCTGTTCCATATTTTATCACCTCTACAAGTTCAGTAACAAAGCATTCCAGTTTTAATAAGGATCTCGGCAATTCAAGTATTAAAAAAATAAAAGAAACATCTCTCCTGCATTCAAGTTTTCACGGTTTAAAAGCTATTTCAAAAAGAGGCTCTGTTCATCTTCTTTAACCTGTGAGTAACATTTTTTTTAAAAAAAAGCTTAAGTGTGAAATCTGGTTGCATGTGAATTTCTGAAACAAAATATGTTTTCTACATATGAATTTTCCGTGTATATATGGATGTATGGATGTGTGCATGCCTGTTACACCTGTGACATCTCTGTTCTTAGTTTTCAAACTAAGATTTCAAACCAAAATCATTTTCTTTTGATCTAATCTCTATTAGGACTTAGGTTCTTAACAAAATTTGTTTGTTTAATCATAGAGTAGGTTTTAAAAATTTATTTAAGTTAAAATAAATTTGAAATGTCTCTAGAAACCAAAGGAACAGTGCAAGCTTAAGTTTTGTTTAAAATTCAGACACCTTAATTCATTGATTCAGGCATCTAAGCTGAATCCTTAACCAAAATCATGAATTTTAAAAATGAAATCATGATTTTTAGCATTTGGATGAGTGAGTAGTTTGAATTTGTTTAGATTTTGAATATTGGGTTATTTCTGATGATCTAAGTGCTTAGGGAGGTCGGGTCTTCACTGGTGGTAGTGGAATGATCGAAGAATTTGGGAAAAATGCCAAATGGGTGAGCAAGTTACTGTGGTGGCGGCGGTGGTCGAATTTGTTTTAAAACCCTATTTTTGGCAAGGTCGGGTATTTTGTTTGCCACGGCGCCCCTGGTGGATCGAGTTCCACCAAATTTGGGGATCGGTAGCATGGAGGTTAGCAATGGCATGGCTGGAAGCTTAGGCTCTCCGGTGGTCGGAGGGGGGAGTTCGATGGTTTTCCAGGTTCTGCTTTTGGTTCTAGGATTGTGCAAAGTGGCTCGATTTCTATTTTGGGTTGTTGTCGAAGTTCTGGTGGTCGAGATCTAGTATAGAGATGATCGCCGACATGTGAGGGGCATCGTGGATGGTCAGAGGTGGCTGCATTTCCGGTGCATATGCACAACAGCGATGTTGTGTCAGAGGTTTGGATTGTGGCTTTGTCTCGAAGGAGGCTTCGGGATAGTGAGGTATTGACTCGAGTAAGGACTGGAGTAAATGTGAGTGAGATGGTTTCCAGATTTAAACTATAACGCTTAAACAAAAATTTTGAAAAAAGAAAAGAAAAGAAAAGGATTTCTCCAGTCAAGGCTCGAGTAGCTTGCGGGTTGAACCTGAAGCAGCATTTTAAACAGATTTTAAAAGTTTTAAAAAAAACAAGTTTTTGAATTTAAATGAATTTGATTTAAAACTCTTCTTATATAAATTTCTTTTATATAAGATAAGTGTTCTTAAACATTTGATTAAAAGGTTTGTAAACTGATTTAAATTTTGTTAAAATTAAATTTGTTAATCATTTTTAAATCTTAAATTTAAATGAAATTTAAAGTAAATTTAAGAGTAAAATGTTTCAAAGGCTTTTGTAAATGATAATCAAGTCATTGATAAGGATAATATTTTATCTTAAAGTTGATTAAGATTTAATGATTTGAGATTAATTAAATTAATAAGGAAATTAAAGAGTAATTAATTAATAATTAATTTATGATTAAGGATTAATTAATTAAGAAATTAAGGGTTGTAAGATAATTAATTAGGATTAATTAATTAAGTAATTAAGGATTGTAAGTTAATTAATTTAATGGTTAATTAATTTGTAATTAAGGTTCATTAACTAGATAAGTAAAGATTATTAATTAATGATTAGGAATTTATTAATCAAGTAATTAAAGATTAATTAAGTTACAATTAAGCATTAATTAATTAAGTAATTAGAGATGGATTAATTGGTTAGTAAAAATTAATTAATTTGTAATTAATAATGGTTAATTAAAGCATAATTACTTAGGGAAGTAATTAACGAATTGTAAATAGTTAATGTAAAGATCATTAACTAGGGATTATGAAATGATTAATTAATGTGATTAATTTAAGATAATTGATTAGATTAATTAATTAAGGATAATCATTGTGGAGTTGGTT
Organism: Allium cepa; assembly: GCA_030765085.1. NCBI lineage: Eukaryota > Viridiplantae > Streptophyta > Magnoliopsida > Asparagales > Amaryllidaceae > Allium > Allium cepa. The sequence goes on from CM060939.1 coordinate 152,361,970, forward strand.
AAGTATAATTACTCAATGTGATTTATAAATTGTAATTAATGGGTAATTACTAGATGTAATTAATTGAAGAACGAAAGTAGTTTTGGGTTTAATTACTTTGTGTAATTAATAAGAAGGATAATTACTCAGTGGAAGTAATTAAGGATAAATTTAATTAATTAAAGAATTAATTAATAAAATTTATTTAGAAGTTAATTAAAGTAATGTAATTAACTAAGGTTAGTTAGTTACTAAATATGATTAATCAAGGTTGGTTAATGAATGTGATTAATTAAAGATTAATTATTAAATATGATTAATTAGAATAATAGTTAATTAAAGAAGTAATTAGAGGATCATTAATTAATTTAATTAATGAAGTAATTAAGGGTTGATTAATTAAGGATAATTAATCAATAAAGTGATTATAGGATAATTAATTAATGTAATTAACTAAGGGTTAATGTAATTAATTATAGTTAATTAATTAATGGAAGTAATTAAAGGTTAATTACTGTAAATGGTTAAGGATAATTAATTTGTGTAACTAATTAAGGTTAATTACTTAATATAATTGAAGAATAATTAATCAAGGATGATTAACTAAGATGGATAATTAAAGAATGATTAATTAATTGGTTTGAAATTAATTAATGGTTAAGTAAGTAGGATTTATAGTGATGGAAGTAATTAACTTAATTTAATTTATTTTAAATTAATTAGAGATAGTGTGATTAATAAATCTTTGCTTATGGATGGCTCAATGTTATTGAATGCCTTGGACTATTTGATATCTCTGATATGTGATATGTGCTCATTTGTGATATGAGATGCTTTGGTTGAATTGTGATGATATGGATTATCTATTTGTGAGATTGTGAATTATCTATCTATGTAAATAAAGATAATAAATCGAATTGTTTTAACTTTAAAACAATTTGGACTTAAAAGACGGCGTTTGGGATTTCGATGAGACCGGGATCGGGTTTCCAAATTTGGATATCCGAAAATCATATCTATCCAAATTAAATGATAGGTCGTGAATCTCACGTGAAGATAAAGATTCAGAGTGCGAGGATTATTGTCGTTAACTCTGAGGGTGATTCCAAAATGAGTGTAACGAGATAATGCCTTCGGTTTCGTTCGAACCAGGAAAGAACTTGTATGGATTGAATGCTTTCAGAACATCGTCAGGTGGACGATGAGCATTCTAAGTGATGTGTTCTGATAAGGTAATCGTAGCCTCAAGCCTCATCAACCGGGAATGGCTAAAACAGGGAAGGTGCAGCATGGCAAAGTGAGTCGCGCTCAAGTAGGACAAGATTGTCCCCTGTCTAGAGGTTCCTTTTTATTCAGCTATGTGGGCAGTTGGTTGCAAACAACTGCGGGGTTGTCTTGTTCGGGACTATCCTGTAAGGGATAGTTTCGGCCTTGTGTTGCAGGGGATTTAGGGTGGATCCTCGATACGGTGATCTAGGCCACGTACTGTGACGTGTGGTACCCCAGCAGCCCTACCATTGATGGAAACCCATTCTTCCTACGTGCCCTTTATGGTTTTGATTGTATAACCCACTTTGTGGCTAGTATGCTGAAATTTAATCATGTAACAATTTCAGCTATTTCTTATTTATTTGAAAACCCTAGACCCTATTATAATATAATTGGATTTCCTATCAAATGTTTGGTTATCGTAAGGTAAAAAAAATTCCATGTTTATGTGTGGGAAGTCTTACGAGATACCTTTTGTTTTCAAAGGTTTTTCAAAGTTAAGAAACTTTAACCTGTTACTCACACCAGACCCATGTCTGACCCGGAGTTTATTTTCTGTTTTTTTAACTCTTGGGCACTTAAATTTTTACGAGTAGCCAAGGGATTCAGGTTAGCTTTGACGAACTCTGGAGGAGAAATGGAGTAGGAGGCTTCAGCGTTTGTAGATATATAGTGTTTCCACTATGTTGGTATCTCTGTGTTATATTTGTGTTGTAATGACTAGACAGGTGTTTATAACTGTCTAGTATATAATGCATAAACTGTGTAACTCTGATAGACGTTGTATATTATGTAATACTTATGTGATTAATATAATTTATTCGTTCTGCTATTAAGATTATGATGTTGTTTCGTTCTTTCTTCACTATCTTTTCTATCCCTTTCTTTCTTAATGATGATGCGTCTTTCTGTGGAGAGAAAGGCGAGTCGTCACAAGCCGCGCTAGTTTGAGACGTTTCTTATAATAAGTAACTACAATGACGCAACGTTAGTTCCAAATTCTATAGGGTAAATCTACCTAGCTAATCTAACTACCAGTGCCTACAAATAGTCGGGCTAACGTGAGACTTCACCATGGGTATTGGTCATAATATGAAGGACTGCTTCGTAGATTGAAGGTAATAAGTGGTTGTGTTAGGGCTTGCCTCTTCTCTATATAAGAAGTAGTAAATGCTCAGGATTATGTGTTAGGCACGGTAGAGGATATCTCGAGAAAGGGTCCACTTCGATAGGAAGTATTAAAAAGCTGAAGAGATTCTATGCGATGTCAGCTAAAAATTTACTAGTGAGGAGTTCACCTTGGGATTATGGATAGTAAATGATATGGGCCAGCCTTACTAAGGTATTAAATGGTTGGAGTCTTCCTAATTCCAATTAAAAGGGTTAAATGACTTGAGTACTATCTCTTACATTAATTGGACATTATGGATGATAGATATGAGTTATTGGGTTGATAGCAAGTTAGTTATGTGCTTATATTTAGATAGCCATTCATTTGCGTCATAGGCATTTTTTTCCTATGGCATGGTGAATATAAAAAGACGATAAGAAGCATCGAAACGGCTGGAAGGTGCATAATAAAGACATCATCATGTAATCACAAGGGCAAGGCAAAGCGATAGTGGCAAATTTGGCATAGTCAGAAAATATAGTCAAAGCTCTTGGAAAACGTCCTAAAGTCAGGAAATGCATATGGGTCGAAACCGCCTTTAAATTCGAGCTATAAAGAATGTAACACCCTATAAATTGAAAGATGATTAATTAAAAAACAATTTACTATTTAATAATTAGTAAAGCCAAAAATATAAATTTCACAAACATCGAAATTCGGCTATGAAACATGCACCGTTGTGCTTATGGTGATTTTCTAATCAATTTTAATATATAAAGTTCTACGATCGAAGTTCAAACGGAAAGGTTATTAACATTAAGGAAATAAATGTAATTAATTAACGTTAATTAACTATAACAACCACTTAATGTCTAAGAACAATTTGTGTTAAGTAAAACTAGTCAAAATTATACTAATGTACAAGGGGAAAGAAATGGTCGCTTAACATAACAAAGCAACTGGTCAACCGCTAGTGGTCGACCACTGGAAATTTGGCAATCGATCGGTTTTAGGCTAGCGATTGCGAAATGAACCAAGGCCGAACGACCCGGATTTAACATAATCTAATCTAACAAGTTGCATTCATTCGAACCCCTACAAATACAGGTCTAACCGTTGCTTTTCTTTTCATATTTTCTATAGCAATGACAAAGCTCTACCATTTTCTTTTCTTCATAAATTATAAAACCTATTTAAACTAAGATCTATAAATTGGATCAAAGCAAATCGCCAAAGCCAAGGTAAACTATAAATCTAAATTAAATTCAAATCTATTTTAAATCAAAATTTCTAACGAATATGTATATGCTTTTGGTACATATTTCGGTAGGAAGAAAAAGGGTGTCAAATAGGAATAACAGGGTTTAAATCTGAAGATTTGAAAGCTTAGAGAATGAGTTCCAAAGTGCATATACCTAAATCTGGAAAATAAGGGTGAACTTAGTCCATAAATTTATAGTATTGTGTAATAATTTCATGTTTGTCAGTTGAATGATATATGTTAATAAATATAAATATGGAAGTTATTATAATTTGGATTGTGATTTAAGTAGTATTTTAATTCTTTGATGGCAATGTAAATTTCTATAAATAATCCAGTTTTATAATTATGTATGATAGTGTACTATTTGAAAAAATAAGGAACATGCCTAAAAGAAAGAGATGTACAAATATGGATGTTTACTGTATTTTGTACCATCTATTTCAATAATAGTAGAAAAGATAATTCTTGTAATTCCAAATATAACACAAGTCCTCTTTAGATTGTTTGTAGAAAATTACAGTGTTACATTTCCTTCTAGGAAGATGTAATTCCAATGCATTGAAATACATATAAACCAAAGTAATGTAAGTGCTGATAAAAACAATAATTTAATTATGAACTAATATATGCAATTTAAGATAAGTTAGAAAATAAACAATAATGGAAGAAATATAAACAAATTAGTAGGGAATTGAGAGGATTAATAATCAAAGAAAGGTAGTTAGCAGTTGAAAAGGGATAATAAGCTGTATTTAATAGTGTTAAGTGGAAGTTAAGCAGTAAAATTCATTTAACCTAGTAAAATTAGAAGTAAGCATTAAATGACATTAAATAGTGTTAGTGAAACACAAAGTAAATGTAAAAATAACTGAATATCAACAGTTGTACATATAAGGCATATTAAATAAATAAATATATACAACCTTATTATGGCGGGTGTGAATTATTGAATATGGTCAATAACATAGATTAATAAAAAATGACGTATTCATTAATATGGATTAAAATGAAAGGTTAGTAGTATTACATAATAGAAGTCTGCCCACCGCAAGGGAATACCAGCAGTTGTGTATACATTATACCGATGTGGGAGGTATCTAACTGTAGGACCTTGGTATTATAAGTTCGCGTACGGGTGAAGGGAATATATCTAAGTAGGGGTTCGCCTCGGTTGATGTGTCTAAAGGCCAAGTAAGGTCTGCTTCTATGCTTAGGAGGTATGTGTTAAGTAACCAAGTAGGTATTTCATTGATTGCATTAGGAAATCTAAATGGAACGGTGAGCATAGGCTCTGCACCATGTCAGCAGATTTGTACGAAGTCTGTGAGGAGTAAGGTTGTACACATAGGTCGAGAGCATCATTGGTCTTGGAGCGGTCAATAGAAATACGAGGGTTGCACCTAAATGGACGACACCTCCTGCTAGTGTAGATCACGTTTGGGACATGCGCTACCTTACAGTTGTTCGTTATTTTGTTTATTGTTAGGAGGCAAGGCTAAATGACCCTTAGTGGAGGTCTTTCAAGCGAATAGGATAGTTCATGGAGACGAATCCATGATTAGTCTGAGAAACAGAGTCCTCAAAACGAAGCGGCTAGATAAGTTTTCAAGACGTAGTAGAATACTGCTAAATAGTTGTAGTATCATTATTTGGCAATAAAAGTAAGATCCTCGATGTACATGGACAATTTGGTCTAACACAGATGGTGGATACCTAGCCAGGTGCAGAGTTACGGATACTAGCGGAGAAAGTATCCTGGTCCAAAGGGGGCTATAGTATTTACACACATGCACATATATATACATATGTAATTATTGTATACCTTGAGTAGGTAGGGCATATCGTACGCATACATTCAGTTAAGACGACTAAGTAAAATAGTAGATATAACATGTAAGAGAAGACGATTGACATATACTATTATTATGTATAAAGAATGTAATTTAGCAATCACTGGAATGTTGTTCCGACCCCCTATTCATTACAACCCATGGATAGACTTAGAGGGGCAAGTATTGATACAAAGCGGGAATGGTGGAAGGACAGACTTCCTATGCTTGAGCAGCATTTACAGGTGTACAAGATTCTAGAGCTGCTAGCTTTAGTCGGTAATTATATGTTTCTTATACTTTACTATTCCACTATAAGTTTATATTGACAGTGCTCTGTTATGCTTTTGTTATTAATAGGATACCAAGGTTCCATACTTTGGAGAACTTGGATTTTTGATTTAGCGAAAATTCAGGCCTATTGAGATGTGTGTTATTACACTGTTGAAGCCATCGTGGGATGAAATTATGACGCTCTTGTGATTTGACTCTTGAGACCATCATGAAACTAAGCATCAAAGCCATTGTAGGGAGAATCTTGAAGTCTTTGAGTAGTGATATAAGGAGGCTACTGCATGGATGATATGGGAAAACTATCGTGTATCGATTCTTGAACCTATCATGGGATAATATTATGAAGTCATCGTTTATTGGTTATTTAAGCCATTATGTGTTATTTATCCAAGTTATCGTGGGTTAATTACTCAAGCTGTCTAGCCAATGTGAGATGATTATTCAAGCTATCAAGCCAACATGAGATTATTATTCAAGCTATCAAGCCATCATGAGTTGATAATTCGAAGATGTGGTGAATTGATTATTTAGGCCATTGCAAGTGGGAGTTGCAAGCCATTACATAATAGTGTAATGCTACCAATAGCCCGTATAAAGAAGTAGCATATTAATATGAAGGAAATTCTATGTAATGAAGCTTCAAAGGACTCTTATACAATCAAGCCACCTTTGTTCATAGTATGGCCAAGATAGCGATCCATATGAACTACTATAGTATTGAGATGATGACAAGTGGCACCATTAAGACCATCCATCTTGCCAAGTCACTAATCCACATCAACTTCGATCAACCAATCCAAGCAAGCTACGCCACTCACCAATCTTTATAAATAGAGACATGCCCCCACCGAAGAAGGGGCTTCACTTCTCTCTTCTTCTTAGCACAAGTCATTATTTTGAATTTGACATTTCTAAGCTCCCTTGAAAGCTTGAGATCTCCTTTAATGGCCGACCAAGAAGAAGATGATTTGAACTTTTGAATAGAAGGAACTTTCAAAATAAGAATTTGCATACTGATGTCATCCTTACTTTATGAACTAGAACAAGGAAGATGACTTGTATTTTTCACATTGACATTGGACAATGAGCATTGCATATATACCTGAATTTTATATTATATGCATACAAGAAAAGAATGATTTGAACCTTGGACATGTTGGGCGTTTTTGACATTTTCGATTTATATATTTGAACTTCTACGTGAATTTTACTTATCTAAACATTTTCATCCTAGGCTAAAGATTGCTTTAACATTATCATTTACAGATCTTTATGTAAAATCCAATTTTATTTATTATAAGCAGTACCTGGTAGTAGCGATTGTTTACACCAATTCTCTTTGTCAAAATTATGTTGCATTAAAACTTATGGAATATGGTTTTGATCACATCATCCACGTTCAAATTTGCATGTCCAAACCTAAAATCCTTGATTCAGTAATAGCAATTATTATTAATCGTATTGCTCTAACCTCAGACTTTGATCTTGAGTTGACCATAATTGACTATAACACTAACTACATATAACTGAGGAGATGAATTCTCTATTGAATAGTGTTTCATTTTCCATTCTCCAACCCAGGCAAATATAGTCGTTTGACGGACACCATGGAATGATTTAACTATAATCAAATTAGAGTGTCAATATTGAAATCCAATAGTATTCTCGAGTCGAGGGGACTTTGTAACATCGTTACTTCTAGATTTTCTGTTTGACCTTTGTTATTTTAACTAACAAAAAACTCTTGATTCATTCCATAATTATACAAAGCTACCAATACATAAACCCTTAGTTCACCTAGCAATCATGAATAATACATTGTCCAAATTTGAAGAGCGTTGCACGTCTAATCTCAAATGGATGTATCAATTCCTATCTCAAATCATCTTGACTAGGAATATTTAAAATAATATGCTATTTTAAATATAACAAATTTCTTATGATTACAACACATTGTAGTTACTATCACATAAAATATTATTTAAGGATTTTCTAATTAATATACTTTAAATTAATTACTTATATAATTATATAACAATATAACCATTAATACCTCGGTTATTGATTTTGATTACAACAATCATATCTAATTATATAAAATATTGATACTAATGTTTTGCCAAATTATACAGTATATAGTGCAAAATATTTCATATGTGCTTAACTGAAGACTGTATAGCATAAAGACTTAAGATACAGATGATATGAAGACTCATGAGTTCAAACCAATATATGAAGATATCAAGATTATAATTTAGTGTACAGAGTCATAGCATATATTGTTAAAGTCCTTAATAGCAACATTTGATCTCTATCTCCAATTTTTTAACCAAAATAAATTTCATAATATTTTATAAAAGTTTTTCAAGGTTTGAAATGTTTATAAACTATGTTCAAACTATTTTACAAAGTATCAAATTATTTTAAAGTATAAGATTTTCAAAAAAAAAGAAAAAAAATTTCATTCTTAACCTAGGTAAGTCGACATACCAAGATAATATATGTCGACATACATGCCACCAACTATTTTTTTGAATTTTGAAAGGAAGTGTCTATTCATTGCAACTCTTCATGAATGGACACATCCATTCATTTACTATATAAAAAGGAGTGCAAATGATTTTTTTGATAACTGATTACTTTCTTCTCTCCTCTTACTCTCTTAAAAATTCTCTTGAAAAATATACTCTATTCTCTTCATAATCATATAAAAAAAATCATACTTTATTGTGTTAGTTCATTACTATTTTCTTACTGTTTTAGAAACACTCTTTCTCATTTTAAAGCTCAAAGTGCTATCCAAGACGCAATAAGAGCCATTGTATCCAAAGTACAAGAATTTGTCTTTGGAAAAACTATCAACTTTATTTGTATTTACTTAAGTGTGCTTGTATCCCATTCACGTCAAGTGGGTGTGCTTGTAGCCCGTTCAAATAAAATGTGTGTGCTTAGTAGCCCCAAATCTAGTGGGTGTGCTTGCAGCTTGGTCAAATCAAGCGAGTCTACCCTGAGTTTGGAAATTCAAAAGGGTGTATCTTATAGTCTCGAAATCAAGATGTATTTAGGTTTGCCTTCTGCCCAGTTAAAAATTGCATTTGAAAAGAAATCTGTATAAGCAATTGCATGGGAGTGGATGTAGGAGAAATCTGAACCGGTATAAAATCCCCGATGTCATCTCCCTAACACTTTACTTTACTGCTTTTATTTTTTATATGTGATTGCGTCTGTGGCTAATTGTTATTTTAATTATGTGTCGATAATTTATGATTTGATATTAACCTAGAAAGAAAATTAACAATATTTATATAAGTTAGTAGACAATATTCATCCCTCCTCCTAATGTTAAATTCGCCTTAAGATTCATAATCCTACAACCTACAATAGTAGGTATATAATAGAAAGAAAAACATATTTATTTTGAACAATATTGCGAGTTAGATATAGGTAACAAATTCATAATTTCCCCTAGAGTATACCCCTAACTCTATCAATTTCCACTTACATATCGGGTTAAGTATGGAATCTTATTCCAACTTCTTTGATCAGTCTTCTTAAAAACTAATCGAGGCGGTCCCTTAGTGAACGGTTAAGTGATAACATTTTAACTATTTACTCTATCAATCAACTCTCTTTGATGTTGATAAACTACCTTTATTGTATAGAACCTTCCAAAGTATGTTTCCTGACTTATAGTGAGCTTTAGATTCGTTTACAAACTGTATTACAACATTGTTATCATATAACAATGTAATGGAATTCTCAGCATTTGGAATTACCCTTAGGTCGGTTATAAGTTTATGCATATATTTCTAGTTCTTTTATGCATGTATGTCTAATTCTTTTATTGTAGTGTTATTCAAGGCAATGTACTTTGCCTTTGGTTGAATCAGTCATTATTAATTGTTTGGAACATTTCCAACTTAATGTTCTTAACTTAAGTTTTAACATGAAATTAGAATTGACATACTATACTTGATATCACTTATGAAGTTTGAGTTCTCACACTCCTTCATAAGGAGTTCGTTGTGTCTTTAACTATTTCTCCAGTATTACATAATTATTCAAGAATGTTTTAAAATTTCATGTAGTAAACTTAATTTGGATACTTGCTCTATATATACATAAATGAAGTGAGGTATTATAGACAATATAACATGCATGATAATTCCTATTACCAATGCATAAGGGGCCCATCTCTATGCTCCATATTAAACAGTTTTAATTATCATGTCTATGTATACTATTTGGGACAATCCTAATATCTTTTACAATGATTATAAAGTTGTCATGTTAAAATCCAATGTTGAGTGTCAAACAACCAAACTAACATGATTTTACATAAGTACATCGCTAATAATAAAAAGTTTGTTGTTTACAAATAATTTTAGAAATATTTTGTACCTACTAATATCCTTTCTTACAAACACATGCTTCCTCTACATTTTGATTGAAAATAAAATTATTAATTTTTTTATCAAAATACTTGCTTAACTTTGATGCTAACTGAATATTACTTTCGATCATTTCTTGAATCATATCCAATAACCAACAAATTCAAAATTTCTCCCATTGACTTTGAGACACTTTTGTTATAAAGCACAAGTACCACATTCTAAATATTGTTTAAAATTTCTGCTTCATATAGTAAAAATCAAAATTATATCGAATGGATTTAAGAGTACAATCCAAATTAACTTAAGTATATTAAATGTCAAATATGTTAGTTAATTTCAACAATGGAAATTTACGATGTTGTTCTATCAACATAGCTTGACATATTCTAACTATATGAGTCTTCTTCTCGGGGATATGTTTTTTAACAACCCATATTTTACGTATCAAAGTATCGAAAATATTGTTTTTAAATTCATATAAGGCCATATGACTCTATAATGTTGGGAAATGCCTATTTGTGGCATTTCCTATCTTTAGATATTTTTGATCGGTTATACCCTAGAAAACTTGTAATGGCTATAATTTCCAATAAAAGCAAAACTAGCATCCGAGATGAATTCCATTGGAAAGATATGATGGTTTCCCTTTCCATAGAGTAGTCGCAATAGCAATTTGGAATTTTTGTCTAGGATATGTGTTTGTTTGAAGATTGGTAATTTTTGAAGTACTTAATGGGCAATTGGTGAGTTTGGAAATGGGCCAATTAACCCATTTCGGGTTTTCAACCTATGTAACAACCTACCCCGAAACAGGCCTAAATTCCAATCCAGAAAAGGCCCGTCGAAAAATAGACACGTTTCCAAGCTGGCTATTAGTTGGTAACAAGAATAACAACACAGAGCTATTTATTTATTCATTCAGAACACATAACGGAAGGATAAAGTACAATAGCATAAACAGTACGCATTCCATTTCAAATTTCAAATGTTAAAAACCATAACATAATGTCAAAAATAACCGTCACAAAATCACGTTTAAAAATACAATGTCAACTTCAAATAAGTACATCAAAAAATAGCATAATAGATAAATAGGTACTGCCACAAGATCCTCTCGTTGTCATCTTCATCTTAATCGTCATCTCCTTCCCTAACCTGTGTTGTAATAAGGAAGGAGTTAGAGCAATAATTGATGATGAATAGAAAATCTCAAGCCTTCCAATATCAGTACTTGGGTAGTATAATAATAAGGATATGTCTTTCATATTTAAACTATATTTAAAGCCATTTGATTCTTCATATAAGCGAAAGAGATGGGCCCTCAAACAACCATTTAATACATTCAATCCCCGAAGCAGGTCATTTCATAATCAACAACCATAATTATTAATGTCTACCAATGTGAGAGATGGAACCCAAAATGCTTAATACCTTTTAATGGAAAATAGGCAAACTATGACCATTTAAGACCTCAATTGAGGTAGGCCCCCATCATTTAGTACCTATTCCTAAGACGGACTTCTTACAGGTACCTATCTAGCTGACATTGCATGAAAATCTCTTCGGACACTTGATACTTTAATTGAAGTGGACTTTTTTAAGATATCCTTAACCATGCGTAAACTCAACCTTGACCATTTAATACTTCATATAAGGAAAAGATATGGGTCCTCAAACAATTACTTAATACCTTTAATCCACTAAGTAGATCCTTCATATTATGACTCGTACTCCATGGAGGCATCTCACATTAGCCCGGCTATTTATGAGAATAGGTAGCCAGATTAGCTGGGCAGATTTGACCTACAGAATTGAGACTAACCTTGCGTCATCCGAAGTTATTTATTGTAGGCGATATCTCACATTAGCCCCAAAGTCACACTACTGGTTGCCGGATTAGCTGGGCAGACTTCTGCATGCTTTTGACCAGCCTTGTATACCTATAACTTAATCATATTTCATAACACTCCCTAAATATAGTATCACATTTCATTGTAGCCATTACTTAGGCCTTATAGAAATCCTTCTTATTTCGCCTAATTAATTACTTTCCTAAAGGGGATTTAAATGATGATTATTAACTTAATTAAATACGCAATTAATATGTTACAATTGTACATTATTTATGCTAGTTTACATATATATACACACACACGCATTTATTAATTTCATGAATGCGAGGATTATGCCATAAATTAACGTTCAAATGTCAAATCTTCTAAAGTTATACTTGTCTCATTTCCATAATAAAAATTTTAACATAATCCAATATTCTAATATCAAATCAACAGCCTATACTTAGAATTTATGCGATGACTCATATTTTACATATTGGAGGTTCGTAGAATATTTATATTATTTTCATATGAGCTCGTATGATTCTAAAATTATAGGAAATGACTCTTGGAGACATTTTCCACATCTACGATTTTTTTCATATTTGTATGTGACCAATTTCGCTCTAAAAACATTGTATGGCCTATAACTTCGGATATGAGCTGAATTTGGGTCTAAAACTACTTTCACTACATCAGGATGATGGTTTCTCTTTCCGTAAAGTGATCATAATAGAAAAACAGATGTATTGTGAGAGAGATATTACGGCTTGAAGTTCCTCTTGGTTTTAGACACCTTATTAGGTAGTTAGTGAGTTAATGGCATGACCCAAGATCTATTTTGAGATTAGCATGGGGGTTAGGGCTGATGGTACTCTATTTCATTATTTCATTCATAATAAAAATAAAGAGATAACCCCCATAAACCATCTTTTACCCAAAAGTTCACCTAAATCCTTACTTTAATTAGCCTAAAAGAGTGATTGAGAGGAGATTAGTGAGATTTGCACTTTGGATTAAAGATTGGCTGTTGGAGATCCCTTGGTGTTGTTGTTCATACTTGGATTCTTGGAGCTTAGAGCTTGGAGAAGATTGCTTAGGAATAGGTGAGTGGTTTTATGGTTCTACTTACTAATCGGCTCCTATTAGATTCTAAATGATGTTTATAAATCATTTTAAACTCTAAAACACTTCTGTAAACCTTTTTAATCAACATATAAAGATCTGAAGTAATTTGGATTAACTTTGTAAATTTATGTTCTTAAGGGTCCTATGTGTTGTTATGGATACTACCTTTGGCTTAGGAATCATATTGATGTGCTTGCTTATATGCTTGTTAGTATAGGTTAGTTGTGACGATTGCTGATTTTTTGATGCTTTAATGGTTGAAAACGCCGACTTAATGGCGATTTAGCTGTAGTATCATTTTTAGGGATTGTCGTTCTTAGAGATTAGTGATGATCCCTAACTTTTGTCCCACATAGTATGCGGTTGATATGGGGTGACAAGGAAGTCCCCATAAGAGCGCATTCAAAGTTTCATGTCGATTGGAGTTTGTGTGCTTGAGTTATATTCATTGAAGCGTATATCAGTTGTGATTTTTGATCCTTATGTCGTGCAATCGATATAGGGTGACAAGGAAGCCCCATAAGACTATATTTCAAGTCATTTGGAGTTCGTATGCTCAATGTGCAAAAGAATATGGATTAGTGTTGGAGGGTCAGTGGTAATTTGCTTGGAGTTCAACCTGAGGAAGTTTTCCATTTTCTTAGAGTCAAACACGATTCGCTTGGAGTCGTAGAAATTTGAAGTGGTAGGTCGATGACAAATGGTGCTTGGAGTTATTTGCATGTTTCTTGTGGTTGGTACCAAACCATAAGGTATGTTTGGTAGCGAACGGTGCTTGGAGTTATTTTCATGTTGCTTAGAGTTATAAGGGGTTTGCTTGGTGCTAGAAGGAGAAAAATGAGTTAAGTCAGGGATCAACATCGATCTTTGGGTGTACTTCGAGCCAACAAGGCAAAAACTTCGGGCTTGACCTTGGGCATTCTCGGATCGATGAAGGCAAGAGGAAAATAAGTTTAGTCAAGGATTAGTACCGATCATTGGGAATGCTTTAGGCATTTTCTAAAATTACCTAGGCATGACATTAGGTCAAGGTTTTCTTTGGGCCAAACCTAGGAATTCTCAAACTCCGCTTTAGGTCAAAACCTAGGAAACTTTAAGTTGATTTTTTTCAACGACTTTTTCGACAATTTTCGATGACAACAACTTGAGTCCCGACGATGATGATTCTGGGAGGTAGAGTGATTGCTTCGATGATGGACAGTTATGCTTTGAGATGCAGAGTTTATAACTATGGGTCGGATAGAGGGAACTATTAGATGATGGCTACTGGAAACGTGATGGTATTCTACATGATGTTGATAGTAGAGAATCATCCTGACCGCGGTAACTTCGTGATGGGAGTCATGAGATTAATTCTAGGATATGTTCTATTATAGGAGATGTTATCCCGCTTTTTGGCAAAGCCATGATACCAAAAGATCGATCGAAAAACGGAGAATAGTTCGTCTCAGAGGTTGGTCATATTTCGTTTCGCTATGGATATCGCTGAATTTTGTCCGAGTCCAGATTGAGCTACAATTGATAGGACACGACAAGAAAGACCGTAGAAGTCAGCATCTCAAATTTCGAATCAATCCGAGTTCATACGCTCAAGTTATGATCGGTCCAACTTGAAGTGAACACATTGGTTTCGAACCCATCATGGTAGGTGTCTTCGAACCCATCATCATGCACCGTTCGAACCGATCACCTTCGAACCGAGGGACTTCGAACCCATCAGAATGCCTCGACTCAACTCCATCAACTTCGAATCCATCTGGTTCGCGCCAGTGGGCCTCATGTCCATGGAGAGTTTGTAAGGCTCGTATCCATCCAAAGATCCTTGTTCGAATCCACTAAGCTTCGATTGTTCGAACCCATCACAAAAGCCTTGTTCGAACCTAGCACGGAGGCCATGTTTGAATCCATCCATGAAGCTTCGTTCGAATCCACTCGGTCAACTGGCCAAGGTGACGTGTCTTTCATCGGTTCGAATGCGCCGAAATGTATGGAGTCGAAGCATTCAACTCAGAGCAAAACCCGGATCAAGGCGAAGTGTGCGCTCCACGTTAACACGAAGACACGTGCCACCATGGTTTCGAAACCATTGATTCGAATGCATGGTTTCGAACCAAAAAGCCACGCAGTGAACCCCATTTCGAATCCATCATATCTCCCAATCTACTGATCCAAATGCCACGAAATTTTCACAGAAGCTTGCATTCATGTCGAAGAGTGCCCACGCCAAATTTCACCTCGATTGGACGAATTCTTGATCGATTCGAATGGAGTTCGAACCGATGCCAAAGTGGGCCCAAACTTCCTGAGACCGGGCGTGTGGGCCCCCTCACGTGCCAGAAGTGGTCTCCCGAGTTCTCAGCGAAATATCAGCAGCCTACGCCTATAAATAGAGCCCCAAGGCCAACAGAAAAAGGATCTTTCGACTCTCAAGCGTCCAGACTCTGCCGGATCGAGATCTCCATCATCCTACATCATAATTTTACTGTTGATTTCGAATTTCCAGTTGTAACTTGCTGTTGATTGCTGCAACAACTTGTAATCATTGAAAGAGAATCAATAAAACATCAAAACACTTCACAGTGGACGTAGGCAACACGCCGAACCACTATAAATCGCTTGTCTACGCATTTATTTTACTGCTGATTGGAGTTTTTGTTAGATAATATCTGTTTTGAATTTACATTCTTCGTTATTATCTCTTCAACGACTCCCGAAGAGTGTTGTGCCCAATTTTGACACAAACACTTTGGTGCTTTCACTGAGAATTGAACTCAGGTTTTCTCCTGCTCGTTGGATCTGTCATCGATACCGGATTGAATAAATCTAAGAGAGAGATCCAGATCATTGAATCCAACTTCCTTCCCTTCTATTCAGATTTGCATAAAGTATAGGAAAGGAATTCAACTCTCAAGATGGTTAGCACAAGAACCACCTCAAACGCTGTCAATCAAGAAGAACAGGATAGACAAAATCCTGTGCCTCCACCTCCATCTAATCAGAATACCACTGGGCACTCTGAACCGTCCGGTCCGGTTACTCGACAAGAGTTGCAGTTGTTACTCCAAGAGCTGACCCAGAGTCGGCAACAGCTAGAAGAACAGCTACGCGCTAACGCTGAGTTAATCAACAAGCTGGATCGCCAGAAACGAAAGAGATCCATGAGAGACCATGCTTCTCGCTCATCCAGCAAAAGTTCTTCATCCTCTGATTACCATAACCGGCCTCCATGACCCCGGCTAGATGGGGGTCGTATACCACCCATTGGAACTCAACCGACATTGACCGTTGGACAACTTAGAGTTGGTCCGTCAGCCAGTTTCCAAACCGGACCCTCCTCCCGAGGAGGTGCCGTTCCTCACCACACCGCAGAATACCGCACCACTAACGTTGCGGCTGAGCCAGGGGTCGACGCCCAAGATCAGTCAGACCTGGACCGTCGTCATACGGGCGTACTCCTGAACCGTACGTCCCAGAGGACTATGAGCCGAGAAGGCGAGATTTGAACCATCGACGATATCCGGTTCAAACTCAAAGTATGGAACATGATCATACTCCGGCGCAAATGTCGGATCTTTCAACTATGATACGTCAGATGATCCGTGAGAGTCAGGGATTCACAAATGACGATTGGGGAGTTTCCCGAAGTCACACTCCCTTTACGGACGATATTCTTATTGCTGAACCCCCGCGGTGATTCCGAATGCCCACTCTACCCATGTACGAGGGAAACTCCAACCCTAACTAACATATTCTAAAACATGAATGGTCGATGACTGCTTCCAGGGCTGACGATGTAGTGAAATATCGTAGTTTCCCCATATCCTTGGGGGGCATCGCTACCATGTGGTTCACTCAGTTGCCACCTTGATCCATCTCTTCCTTCGATCAGTTAGCCACAAAATTTGTCGAGCAATTCCACATGCACGTCGCAAGGCCAAAAGATGTCAACACTCTATCTAGTGTCACGCAAGCTCCTGGAGAGACACTCAGACACCACTTAGAGAGATTCCATACTGCATGTGCGGAGATTAGTAATCCAAACGATAACTCCATCCTTATGGCATTGACTAAGGGGACCGACCTCGATTCCGAATTCGGCAATTGGCTGGCTGGGAAACCACCTGCGTCATTGGACCGTTTCCATACCAAAGCAGCTCAATTCCTGAGACGGGAAGACGCGAAACAGTCTAGGAAGCAAACTGACGCAGGGCCAAATGCAGAAGGGACCCAAAGCAATGTTGCAATAAAACAGTCCGGTGAGAGCTCCGGAAAAGTTCAGTTGAACATTAAAAATAAACAAGCTCGGCGAAGAGAAAGCGTGAATCAAATTAAGAAACAAGATCAAACTCGTGGCCCGCAGCGCAAGAATCCAATGTTTGGCAGTTACACTCCTCTAAATACATCACTAGAGGACTTGTACTTACAAACTTGCGATACAATTCAATATCAAAAACCTGCACCAAGACCGTCGTCAGAAAGACAAATCCAGACGGGAAAGTTTTGCAGGTTCCATGAAAGCTACGGGCACAATACGAACGAGTGTCGTCACTTACAGGATCTTATTGAAAAACTGGTCAGAGAAAGGAAGCTGGAACAGTTTGTGCGGACACCGCAGCCCAGAGAAGCGGGCCCATCAAATCTAAACAATGGACCCAATCGGCCGAGACAAGAGGACTCGACTTGTCCCCGTGGAAGATTGGTGATAAACGCCATCAGTGGCGGGCCTACTTACTCAGGAGCCTGGAACGACGAAGAACCTCGTCACTGTCACACATGACAGGCTCCTTCAATCTATGAATACTTTGCAGTTTCTTTTACATTCTGAAATTTGAATTTGTAATAAGGCACTGACTTTGCCATATTTTCTTATTTCAGCAATAAAATACTATCTCTTCAAGCTAGAGTTGTGATTCACCGAATGCAACATTCAACAATCACGACACACGAAGAGCTAAGTTCCATCAAACAATGGAATTTATTCAAATAGCGAGTGACTGCGATACGACTGGCCACTCACTAAGTGAAACCCCAGCTCGGGGGCAAGCCATCATGTCAAAGGTTGAATGGGACCAACACACGACAGTCCATTCAATAAATCGTTCCCAGAGTGTGAACGGACTCCAACTTCCCAGAGTGTGAATTGGAGTATAAACATTCAACAACTCGTTCCCGGAGCGCGAACGGACTCCAACTTCCCAGAGTGTGAATTGGAGTATAAACATTCAACAACTCGTTCCCGGAGCGCGAACGGACTCCAACTTCCCAGAGTGTGAATTGGAGTATAAACATTCAACAATTCGTTCCCAGAGTGTGAACGGACTCCAACTTCCCAGAGCGTGAATTGGAGTATAAACATTCAATAAATCATTCCCAGAGTGTGAACGGACTCCAACTTCCCATAGTGTGAATTGGAGTATAAACATTCAACAACTCGTTCCTGGAGCGCGAACGGACCCCAACTTCCCAGAGTGTGAATTGGAGTATAAACATTCAACAATTCGTTCCCACAGCGTGAACGGACTCCAACTTCCCAGAGTGTGAATTGGAGTATAAACATTCAACAACTCGTTCCCGGAGCGCGAACGGACTCCAACTTCCCAGAGTGTGTATTGGAGTATAAACATTCAACAACTCGTTCCCGGAGCGCGAATGGACTCCAACTTCCCAGAGTGTGAATTGGAGTATAAACATTCAACAATTCGTTCCCACAGCGTGAACGGACTCCAACTTTCCAGAGTGCGAATTGGAGTATAAACATTCAATAATTCGTTCCCAGAGTGCGAACAGACTCCAAATTCCCAGAGTGCGAATTGGAGTATAAACGTCTAATGAATCGTTCCCAGAGTGTGAACGGACTCCAACTTCCCAGAGTGCGAATTGGAGTATAAACATTCAATAATTCGTTCCCAGAGTGCGAACGGACTCCAAATTCCCACAGTGCGAATTGGAGTATAAACGTCCAATGAATCGTTCCCAGAGTGTGAACGGACTCCAACTTTCCAGAGTGTGAATTGGAGTATAAACATTCAATAATTCGTTCCCAGAGTGCGAACGGACTCCAAATTTCTAGAGTGCGAATTGGAGTATAAACGTCCAATGAATCGCTCCCAGAGTGTGAACGGACTCCAGATTCCCAGAGTGTGAATTGGAGTATAAACATCAAATCCATCGTTCCCAGAGTGTGAACGAATTCCTAAAAGCCCAAATAGGTGTGACTGACCATCCATCGGCTAACTCCAGATCCCCGAAGCGCGAGTTGGAGTACAAACATCAATTCCGGGTTCCCGAAGTGCGAACCCAAACATACATGTTTTCTCCAAGTTCCCGGAGTGTGAATTGGAGCACAAATACCAAGTTAAAGTTCCCGTAGTGCGAACTGAAATGTTAATACTAACTCCGAGTTCGCAGAGTGCGAGTTGGAATGTGAACATCAATTCCAAGTTCCCGGAGCGTGAACCGTGTTACAAGCATCGATAACTCTCGAATTCCCGGAGTGCGAACCGGATTATCGATCTCAAATTATCTTAAGTCCCCAGAATGTGGACATGTGCTTAAGGTTTGCGACAAACGCAGTCAACCACCGGAACATAAATGCTATTCCCCTAGACTAGGGGGCAAAAAAAAGCTAAGTGTTAATCGCTAACCAAAGTGATACAATGTCCGAAGTTCGAATATTCGTCAATCACAACTTGCGAACAAGATTCTCAGGCTTGGCGAATAAAAACGAATTCTACTTGACGGTAAAAAACACCATAAGTGCACCGGACTGAAAACAAGACACTACAAACACTTAAGCACAAAAGAAATGAGAGTTGAAACAAAGAAACTAAATTTTATTTCAACTAACTGAAGACAAGGACTTACATGCAAATAAGTTCTCCCAAAAAAAAGAATCCCTACTAGCAGGGGTCGAACCTGCATCTATACACGATCTACTAACGAAAAACAAAAACAAGTTCCTATCTACCAAAAAATCTGCTTGGGAGGCCGACCTATTCCTTCTTTCTTGGCTTTCTTATCAGCGGTTCGTCATCAGAATCGCTAGGGACGGAAATCTGTCGTTTGGACGACCTCCTCTCCGATGGTTGCTCTTCGGCTGGGGGCATAATATCTACGTCCTCCTCAGAACTTGAATCTAAATGAAGGCTCCTTGCCGGGGGAGTAGGAGGGACCGGACCCGCAACGGAAGATGGGATAGTGCCACCCGACGATGCTATCCTCACAGGTGCTGGGCTCTGCGCCGCCGTGCTACCACCAACACTACCACTTTGCCCCGCAGCTTCTAATTCTGCATGAATCTCGGCCAGGATCTCTTCATCATGAATCGTCTGGGGTTGGCTGGGGGCATCCGCAGTCTGCATTGAAAAGCTAGAGGTTGGCGGAAGGTCACTAATGATGAACGGCAGGTTTGTGGAGAAACCACCCTGCTCACCGAGTAGCTCGCTCACCATTTGTTCATCAAGAGATAATCCGCTCCCCTACGCCGCCTCGGTTGATACTGCAGTTACAACAGTAGTCTCGGTGGTGATGGCCTTATCCCCTTTGCTTGATTCTTGGGTCGCGGCAACCGGAGCAACTCCAGTCACTAAACAAAGATAAGAAGAGGTTATCAGTAACTGCTTCAGAACAAACTCTCTGTTTAGAAAAAACTTGAGATAAGTTCGGAATACCTTCCCCAGTTTGGCTTGCGGACGACTGAGCGGCCTCAGAAGTATGCTCCTGAATAGGAGATAACCGCGGCTGTTCTGGGTCGTAAGCAGGAACGGACTGTGAGTGAACCACAGATACAGGCACTACCGAAGGTGGAGCGGTGATTTCAGTAACAGTAGAGTGATGCTCAACACCTGATCCCTCTCCAACCTCCAGAGATCGGCCACCAATCATCTCCTTCTCATGAGCGATAATAGCATCATGAAGGACCTTCTTCTCATCGTCTGTCAGCAGCCGGTTTTCAAGTTCGAATCGGTCGACCGATTCACCCAGACGTGCTTCCTCTTCTTCCTTGACCAATCGATCCCAAGCGCTGCGGAGATGTATCAGGTAATCTTGGAGCCAGGCCAAATTTCGGTGTCTCAACACGTTGGCATTGTAAGTGATGAGCAAATCTTCAATATCGGCCTCCAGCCTGGCCTCCGCTTGATGAACTTTCTCCTCAACCTCCGTCTCAACAGCCTGGACCTTGGCTACTGCTGCATCCCGTTCAGTCCGGAGAATCACGGCTTGTTCACACGCCTCCTGGACTGCATTATTCGCATCATCCCTATCCTTGGCGATTTCGACGAATTTGGACTTAAGCTCGTTTAACTCCTTCAGGGCTGCGTCCCTCTCAGCAGTGACCAAGGTGTTTCGATGGCCCATGTCCTCTACCATGGCATAGTGCTCACGTTTCATCCTATCCATTGTTGCCTGGGCTTCGTCAGCTTTTTTGATAGCCTCCATTTCAGACTTCCGAGAAGATTCAGCTTCAGTGTTTAGCACATCAATAATACAGCTCTTCTGAGCTAACTCGACCTGCAATTTCTCGATGGTGGCCCCACGCTCAAAGGCCAATGACGACGCTTTTTCAGCCGCCTTGTACCACGCCCTGTATTGGGCATAAAAGTCGTGCACATAATCGTGCGCCGTCTGCTCGGCCTCCGATGGGATTCTTTTCAAGTGAAGAGGAAAAATGTAGTTATCAAAGCAGATATTTGGAAAGTCCTTCTTCAGCTGAGCAAGCCTGATTGCTCCTTCCCCTGAAATTTCAGTAGGAGGTTGCTCCGCAACTATTGGAGGCATTGCCTCAGATCTGGGATGGCGAGGTTCATGCCTAGAAGATTGAGAGGCCGACTGGTAGTACGAGGAATCAGAAGGACGAAAAACATGGACAGGAGGTTGTATAGGAACTCTTGGAGGAGGAGTGCGTGATCGAGACCGATGTCTGTAATCCTTATCTCTCCGTTCTTGGCTAGAATACCCGGAGTACCTGCGATCGTAACCCCTGTCTCCTTCTCTCCGTTGTGACTCGTAGTATGAGGAAGATTTGCGAGCGTGTCGTAGGCTCCCTAGCATCGAACCGCGTCCAATCATAATATCTACAAAGCGAAATGAGAATAAAGTTAGTGGTTTCTCGAAACCGATGACCTAAGACTCGGAGCTATGTAGTGTCGTGAAATGTGTATGAATATGTATTCCCCCTGACCAAGCAGAAGTGTCGACCGAGCTAGTAATAAAAGGCTCGCTCAATTCTAGAGTACGATGGAACTCCTCCAACCCGGCGTCATGTTGAAAAGACACATCATCCGGGATTGGAAGATCGGTAAGCCCGTCGTAAAGACTTTCAGTTCGCGGAGGAGACATCTCAGAAATTCTAACTCCGGGAGAGGATCGGGCCGTGACAACCAATTTCCATCTCCCCTTCTTAGTTGACGTGACGACGGCTGCCTTGCCTTTTCTTCGCTCTTCAACATCCTGAACCACGTCTGTAGGCTCCAACAACGGCTCGTCGTCAGTATGATTTCTTTCAGAATCAGCCTCCTCGGCTATGATAACTTTGGGCTTCTTGTGTTTGACTCGTTTTTTAGAGACAATCCTTAGTGCCCCGTCAAACAGTATGCTCTGCCCTCGTTCAATCAACCCATAAGTCCGAAGATTCCTATCCGTCAAGAGCGACTCAATATCCCTATCTCCACTCGGGACTTCTCGAAGTACTCGCACCATCTCCTTAAAGTGCTCGCCTTCAGGTCGCTGAATCGTCGCTGTAAAAAAGAGAGAAAACATAAGTTTTGATTTGACCACAATTGCCTTAGTAATTACTTGATAACTCAGCTACACTCACGTCTGAATAACCATCGTCGGGCAAACCCCGGAGGACACCTGACATAGAACCATTCCGTCCTATAGTAACTCAACCTAGTCCAGGACCCAGTGACCACTTGGCAGTTCCTCACCGCTTCCAGGAATGTGAAGGAAGGATAATCACCTCGAGTTTTGAAGTTAAATAGATATCTAATCTCGGTCGGGATCGGCGGTCTATGAAGGTACTCCATGAAGACGATGAATAAACTATTCACGGACGCATATCCGTTTGGGTGTAGTTGAGATGGAGCGATCCTCAAAAAAGACAACACTTCTCTTATATACTCGTTGAACGGAGGAAGTGTACCAGCCGCACACGCGTGGCGATTAAATGCTGTATATCCCTCCGGCGGGTTGTGTGGTCTATCGTTCGGCCCTGGCAATAACACGTCATCCAGTGACAGACCGTGCCTCAAGCATATTCTCCCTAACATGTCTTCAGAAATATTTGATTGAACGGAATCCGACGGATTGGCAATGAAAGACGCATTGGGAAGTTCATCCGGGGCCGGAAAAATGATCTCAGGTTCAATATCCGAAACCTCTAGTCTCGGAGCAGTTGTGCTTTGAACCTCCTGCTGTTGCGAACTTGAAGGTTCCATAACTAGCTAACTCATGAGAAACCATCGTTAGACGACAAAGAACCCGTGCGTTCCCCAGTGTAAAGTGTATGAATGTATGTTGTACAGTGCCATGCATTACTTGAATAAATATCACAGAGTTAAATAAACATGCAAACGACAAAGCTAATTTCCCCAGTTGTAACGGCCATCATCGCTGACCGTCATCACTAAACCGTTTGTATGATGGAATTTGATTTGGATAGAAGTCGTTATGGTTCCATCGACGAGCTTCGAAAGGTGGTCAAGTATGCAGCGCGATTATCAAAGTCTAAATATGCAAGGATGAAGCTCGTCGGAATTATGCTTAGAAAATGTCAAACTTTGGTATCCATCATAGAGGGTTCGAACCGAACAAAGGAAGCTCATTCGAACCCATGCTAATGTCACTTCGAATCGATGCAGAAAGGCGCACTCGAATCGACCAATGAAGGAGGACTTCGAATCCAACCTTGGTTAACTGGTTCGAACCGATAAGCAAACCCTCAATTTCAAATCGACCACGTTCGAATCGATGCCCTTCGTATCGATGCAAAGTGGAGAACTTCGAACCGATGGCTGATGGGTTCGAAACCATCGATTCAAATGGACCGATCAAAGATGGTCCATCGGTGCGAACTGCGTCACCCCATAAATTCATTCCAGAGATCGAGGCGAAATCCAAGGGAAAGTGACGCCGCCATCATCGATTCGAACTCGAGCCCACGTATCGATTCGAAGTCCCCCCCAAACCAGATCTGGTTTTGCCAATCGCTGGAACGAGCAATCGATGAAGAAGGGATGGGTTCGAAATGGCTTTGCCGCTTGGATTCGAGGCTAGTTACCTAGTTTGAATGATGGATTCGAGAGATTGAAGACTTGAATCTTGGTTGATTCGATGACGCGACACAGTGTTTTCTCCTTTGAAGCTTCGAGACGATGCAGAACACAGTCAAAGCAAGGCGAGAGTAAAAAGTGAAAAGTGAAAAAGTGGCAGGCCCACTGCTATTTATATGGAGTTTTGATTTTTACCGAGACAATTCCCCTTCCGGTAAACGCGACCGGTCACAACCAGTCATAGCATGGATCGTTTCGAAACATCCATTCAAAGCCATTTGCCTAATGCCGTATGGGTTCGAAGTTACTCTCACACTTCATCGATACGAAGTACACAGCAGGACAATGAGTTGCATCGATGCGAAACACGCAGTGGGCACATCGATTCGAGGCCCCTGTTCGCAACTCCATCCACAACCTACCGAAACGAACTGCTAGTTCGAATCCATCCATTCACATCGGTTCGAATGTCAGTTTCGAACCCATCACAACACAAGTATACTCCATCCATACGAATGTGGATTTCGAACCCATCTATACTCCAACACATCGGTTCGAAGCATTACAATCACGCAACGCAGAGTCATTTCCTTCAACCTTCTACATCGGGTCAGGAGAGGATCGATACGAAGGAACCTTCAAAAAAACCATAAAGTGTTGTCTCGACTCAAATTTCAAAATCGGTTCAGGAGAGAATCGATACGAAATTCAATAGCAGACAAAACTAACAACGACTTGTAGACGCACGACGTTAACAAAGATCAAACTAGCATATGTGCATATATATCGAACTAACATTCGATTTTAAGCATTTACAGGGATCAAACACTCATCTTGTTACAAATGCAACAGCCAACGGCTAAGCGCTATTATACAGCAATCGATTATATCAACGCAAGGTTGCAGCAATACAGAGTATGAGTCTCAACAAAAAGAGAGCCATGATTTTTCAGAGAGAGATTACAGCTATTCAAAGCACGTCATGTTCCCACAAGACGTACTTTGGGGGGCAAAATGTTATCCCGCTTTCTGGCAAAGCAGCGATACCAAAAGATCGATCGAAAAACGGAGAATAGTTCATCTCAGAGGTTGGTCATATTTCGTTTCTCTATGGGTATCGCTGAATTTTGTCCGAGTCCAGATTGAGCTACAATTGATAGGACACGACAAGAAAGACCGTAGAAGTCAGCATCTCAAATTTCGAGTCAATCCGAGTTCATACGCTCAAGTTATGATCGGTCCAACTTGAAGTGAACACATTGGTTTCGAACCCATCATGGTAGGTGTCTTCGAACCCATCATCATGCACCGTTCGAACCGATCACCTTCGAATCGATCACCTTCGAACCGAGGGACTTCGAACTCATCAGAATGCCTCGACTCGACTCCATCAACTTCGAATCCATCTGGTTCGCGCCAGTGGGCCTCATGTCCATGGAGAGTTTGTAAGGCTCGTATCCATCCAAAGATCCTTGTTCGAATCCACTAAGCTTCGGTTGTTCGAACCCATCACAGAAGCCTTGTTCGACCCCAGCACGGAGGCCATGTTTGAATCCATCCATGAAGCTTCGTTCGAATCCACTCGGTCAACTGGCCAAGGTGACGTGTCTTTCATCGGTTCGAATGCGCCGAAATGTATGGAGTCGAAGCATTCAACTCGGAGCAAAACCCGGATCAAGGCGAAGTGTGCGCTCCACGTCAACACGAAGACACGTGCCACCATGGTTTCAAAACCATCGATTCGAATGCATGGTTTCGAACCAAACAGCCAAGCAGTGAACCCCATTTCGAATCCATCATATCTCCCAATCTACTGATCCAAATGCCACGAAATTTTCACAAAAGCTTGCATTCATGTCGAAGAGTGCCCACGCCAAATTTCACCTCGATTGGACGAATTCTTGATCGATTCGAATGGAGTTCGAACCGATGCCAAAGTGGGCCCAAACTTCCTGAGACCGGGCGTGTGGGCCCCCTCACGTGCCAGAAGTGGTCTCCCGAGTTCTCAGCGAAATATCAGCAGCCTACGCCTATAAATAGAGCCCCAAGGCCAACGGAAAAAGGATCTTTCAACTCTCAAGCATCCAGACTTTGCCGGATCGAGATCTCCATCATCCTACATCATAATTTTACTGTTGATTTCGAATTTCCAGTTGTAACTTGCTGTTGATTGCTGCAACAACTTGTAATCATTGAAAGAGAATCAATAAAACATCAAAACACTTCACAGTGGACGTAGGCAACACGCCGAACCACTATAAATCGCTTGTCTACGCATTTATTTTACTGCTGATTGGAGTTTTTGTTAGATAATATCTGTTTTGAATTTACATTCTTCGTTATTATCTCTTCACCGACTCCCGAAGAGTGTTGTGCCCAATTTTGACACAAACAGAAGACATATGCAAATGAAATGTTGACACTCAAAGATTCGTAGGGTACTCGTAGAGAGGGGTATACACTAGGAACATGGTGGTTCCTCGAGCATGGTAGCTCTTTATTCTAAATAAGCGATCTGTATACCTATATTGATGTAGTGATAAGTCCATTTTCTTATCCGATTGAGTAAATGTAAGGATGGATGATGTATGTTATGTTTGTGTGACTTCTTATTACCATAAGGATGTCACCTGATGCTAATATACTTGATGTAGATATCCAAACCCCCTTAGTACTTTGATGCACAGTAACCCAATGATGACCATGATGTAGAGTAGCATATATTTTGTATATGTGCTAACTCTTTGGATGCAAGGACAGATCAAGTATGATCCTTCATCCTATTTGTCTTATTATAGTGGCATATTAGTATTAAGAGATTTATTACTACTCACGCCAAACTGTTGTCTGGTCCAAGGTTTTATGTTTTGCTTCTTATTACTCTGGTTACTCTTAAATGAGTAGATTATGGATATTAGGTCCGGTAAGCATGTGGAGCTAGAAAGGTGGCGAACAGGAGGCTATTCTATGGTATTATTATATGCAGTCATTTGCTATTCCACTGCATGGCACTGTGGAACTTGCTGATGCCTTATTTACTTAGGCATAAGTCACATATGGTTCTTCAAACCGTATGCCACTATTTATTATATATGATTTTTATAGTATTTTGAGATAATATATCACTTAGACCAGATTGTTATCTGAATATGTTTTTCTTCTTATTGTCTCGGGTACTCTTAAATGAGTAGATTAGGGAAAAAGGTCTGGATAGCTCATGGAGTTGTATGGTGTACGAACAGAAGGCTGCATTTTCATATATTTACATTTGGAGCTTATTATAGCTTATATTCCGTTGTGCAGAACTTGGAGCTATACCAGTACTAATATTGTCTTAGAGATAGTTATAGAGTTTATTTTGGAGATTTGAGATGTATAGACTCTTTCATTTTAGTTTTATATAATCTATGAACTTGTTGCACTCTGATGTTCTTATTTAGCTTCATTTGATTATATCACTCCCTCGTCTATTTTACATTTATGTTATTATAATTTTTTTGTCTACACGCTGTGAGGTGTTTTAGAGGTTCTATGTTCGGATTTTTGTTCACATTCTTGGCTATGATCCTTTGTCAATCGGGTACCTCCACAATGCATTGTACAGGTATATACCATAGGCGTAGGGCGGTCGTCATATTTGGTATCAACGCTTAGGTTGTGTAGACGATCTAAGTTGATACTTGGATCTATTAGAGATAAGGAGTTATCACCTAAGAATGGTTCGATCGACATATGAGAGAGCGTACTTGTTATATTTTGGTTTCAAAACTATATAGTAGTGTATATTTATAGTATATAAGTCATATGGCATTTATAGACATCACTTTTTACTTTTATAGAGATGGGTCATTCTTATTATAGCTTGTAAGAATGAGCTGGCTAACAAGGAATGTTGCTAGGAACTCCGTTTCTAAAGTTGAGGAGAGGGTGCCATTGGGGTCGGGGGCTGCTAACCCTGACTTACAAAACATGTCCGCTAGGATGGTGCTAAACATGTTTCAAAATGCCTAAGTTTCTCCTGGTTCGATTGTTGGTGGTGCTCCAGTGTAAGCACCGAGGGCTGACTTTGCCAAACTAAGCAAGGACTACTCCACTCTGGGTGGAAAACAATTTTTTGGAATGTAATCTGGCATTGAAGTGTGGAATTGATTTGACAACTGCAAATGCATATTTAAGGATAGGGAGTGAAGGATGTGAAGAGAGGAAGTTGGCCTCTAGACAGCCTCAAGGACGAGATTCGAGATGGTGGAACACCATGATTACTACTTCCAGGGATTGGATTACTTAGGAGCATTTTAAGGCGAGGTTTGAAGAGTAATGTATACTGGCCACTCAAAAGTTGGTGCTCTTTTGAAAGTTTCTTACTTGAGATTGAGGGATATGTCTTTGTTGGTGTACCTCACCATGTTCGACATGCTGTCAAAGTATGGTCTGTCTTTTATTGACATTCCGCTCAAGAAGAATGAGGAGTTTATCATGGTCTTGGATGATTTTGTTGGAGAGATGCTAGTAGTGAAAATCTATAGGATCTTTATAAATAATGCTACTTATATATACATGTGTGAGTGTATATTACTAACTATGTTAATTAGAGAACAATAATTGAATATATGATAACAATAAAAATGATCACACCAGGTATTTTATACTGGTTTGGACCTACCGTCCTACGTCCAGTCCCGAAGCTCCCCTTTGGTATTTCCTTTAATCAATTAACCCTTGCTTTGCTTAGAGGAATAGGCTAATACAGAAGTATTATCTCTGATAGTTTTGTGTTCCAAATAACACAGTTTTAGCTGATAGATCTTCCTAAGATCTCCTTTGAGTATGTGAATGTGAATTCTTTGAGTTGTAGGAAGTGGTTTAACAAATATTATATTTTGGTTATAATAGATTGAGAATATGTAAGTAATGTATGCACAAGAGAGTGATAAGAAATCAAAAGAGAATAGACTTAGTTAATTCAATTCAGTTAATCTCTAAATCTCAACCATGGTAGTATTTATAGATTCAAAAAGATGCAGATGAAGAGTTGTTACTATTAGATGAGATCTAGTCATTTTAATGGATGCAACCTTTCGATAAAGAGGTAATTTCGTTTTGTTTAATGGAAGTGTTTATTCATAAGCAGTTTTTCAGATGACATATGTCTGTGATAAAAATTTATACGTCTGTGACTTCAGAAATTTATTTTCCTGAGTATTTCCTCAGATGTCCGTGGTTTTACCTCAGATATCTATCTATGGTTAGTAAATGCAGTTTTCTACTGTATTGTGAAGTATTTGAACTTTTGTATGATCATGTGTGAATATATACTCAAGGAGACCTTAACAATATTTTATCTAAGACTCTTTTATAGTATCATAACCTTCCTAACCATAGTATGGTCGATAGATCTTCGGTTGTCTTCGAGTCTCAATATCTTCGAGCATGATGTCTTCTTGTAGTATATACCTGTAATCCTGATAACATATATATATATATATACATATATATATGACTATATATTTTTTGTCATTGAAACATAAACTTGAGGTTCTAACAAGTAGGGCATATCGATGAGATCTTTGTGAGGCTTGTAGAGAATACTCTTTGACATGAGAGTTTGTATCCTAAGCCCAAGTTGGTTATTACCAAAGCCACAAGCTAGACGGGGAGGCAGGAGGAGGTAGAACAACAATAAAATGAAGAAGATTCAAAAAAGTGACTAAAAGAAGGGCAAGTGAGAAACTACGTGTTATAACTATGGACAAAAGGGCCATCTTAGCAAGGATTACAGAAACGAGAAGAAAGGATGTTTCACCTGCAATAAGCCAGGGCATATGAAGAAGGATTACTCAAAGCCACTAAAGAATAAGCATGTTGTGTCTACATATGCTTTGAACGATGTTCCAACTTCGTCAAGTGCTCCATCGGCAAAGGAGAAGGGAAAGAGTGTCATTATCTCGTTATATAGGGTATGCTTTCTATTTCTAATACATCTGTGCGTATTATTCGATACCGGGGCTTCACATTCCATATCTAGTGATTTGGTAGATAGATTGAGATTGAAACCTAATGTAGTTGATCGACCTTTGGTTGTTACAAACTCTATTAGAGGATCGATTAGCCTTTGCATGGTTTGTAGAGACTTGACCTTATCGAGTCATGGATGTTTTCTTGCTTGTGATGGCTTTGTTTTAGGTTTTGTGGGGTTTAGTTTTATCTTGGGAATAGATAGGCTGAGGAAGTATGTAGTAATAGTGGATTACAAGAGGCGATTGGTGACCATTGGGGCTATGGAGGGGGGACGGTAGTGATTAACAGCCTATTGGAGGAAGGAGTTAGTATTATTTTTCGATATTCGCTCGAGGTTCCATTACATGAGTTGTCATATGTGCCTATCGTTAGAGGTTATCCGGACGTGTTAGAGGAGGCAACTGGATTACTGCCATACCGAGATTGAGTTTGGGATAGACTTATTAAAGTGTGCTAGGTCAATACTTATGCCTTTAATACCCATGGCACCTTGAAATTAGGAGTTAGAGGTGCGAGTGAATGACCTATTGAGGCGAGTGTTCATTCATAGGGGCATATTTGAGTGGGGCCACCTTTATATTCGCTACCAAGGCAAATGGCTCTCTAGGGTTGTGTGTAGATTACCGTGAACTGAATAAAGGTGATGAAGAAGAATAAGATCCACTCCCGCGCATTGGTGACTTGTTCGATCGGCTTCATGGTGCTAGGGTGTTCTCTCAGTTGGAACTTGCAATGGGGCTTCATTAACTGAGGTGGCTAAGGACAGTGCATCGATTACGGTGTTTTGTACGCCGTCTGGATTCTATAAGTGGTCGGTTATTCCGTTCAGGCTGACCAACACACTGACATACTTTATTGATCTTATGAACCCTGTTTTCAAGGATCACCCAAATAAGTTTGTACTTGTGTTCATGGACGATATCCTTGTTTATTTGAGGATGAAGGAAGAACACAAGGAGCATTTGAGGATTGTGTTTAAGGCATTGAGGAAGCACTAACTGAAGGTGAAGTTTTTGAAGTGTCACTTCTGGAGAATGAAAGTGTGATTTTTAGGTCACGTTGTTTCTAAGCGGGGCAATGTTGTAGATCCAATGAAGAGGGCAGCAGTGCAGGATCGGGATTAACCCAAGACCGCTATAGATATGAGAAGTTTCCTTGGCTTGGCGGGATACTATAGACATTTTATCAAGGACTTCTTTAAGGTAGTAGCGTCGTTAACCAACTTGATGAAGAAGATTCAGACTTTTATTTAGGAAGAGGTGCAAGCACGTGTTCGTGAGTCTGACGGAGAGGTTGAGGAGTGCAACGGTGTTAGTTATTCCAAGCGGGAATAAGGAGCTGACAGTACACACAGATTCCTTTGGTACTGGATTAGGTGCGATATTGATGCAAAGGGGAAAGTATGTCGCTTATGCTAGTTGACAATTGAAACTGCATGAGAAGAAATATCTAACTCAAGATTTGGAGTTGGCAATGATAGTATACTTTGAAGGCATGGAGGCATTATTTACTTAGAGAGGTTCGAGTTGTATATAGACCACAATTGAAGTATCTATTCTCCTAGGAGGATCTTAACCTTTGTCGGCGGTGATGGTTAGAGTTTATCGCTCATTATAATTTTAGACCTCGATGTGAGCTAGAGCCAAAATTGGTAGCTAGCCTGGCGGTCAAACCAACCTTGATTGAGTAGATTGGTGTTAGTCTAAAGCAAGACGCTAGACCAGCAGAGATCATGGTGAAGATAGAGGAAGGAGTAGAGTCTGATGAGATGATGCGGTACGGATACGACCATGATGGTTAGCTCCGTAAGGATGGGTTATTATTTGTTCCTAATGTCGATGGGTTGTGATGTGAGGTGCTATGCAAGTGCCATTATTCGATATTGACTATACATCCTGAAAGTAATAAAAACGTACCATTATATAAGGCAAACATTTTAGTAGGAAGGGATGAAGAAGGGCGTTGGGGCATACATATCTGTAATATCCCACCTTTACACACATATTATCCAAGAATATTACAGGTAATTTTATCGAGTAATACGAAGAATAAGGGAGATAGAAGCAATCATCCGTGTCCATATCCTTGGGCTAACACTATAACGTCAAATTTTACCTCATAATTATATATATATAT
Organism: Allium cepa; assembly: GCA_030765085.1. Taxonomy (NCBI): domain Eukaryota; kingdom Viridiplantae; phylum Streptophyta; class Magnoliopsida; order Asparagales; family Amaryllidaceae; genus Allium; species Allium cepa. The sequence continues at coordinate 152,394,500 of CM060939.1, forward strand.
ATATATATATATATGCGTGAATAGTCTTAGCATTAAACAATAAACACGTTGGCTCAAGTAGAACAGAACGATATATCACATAATACACAACATAGAATCACATGTCGCAATGAAAATATAATACACAAAATATCTCTCCATAGTGTGAGTTGTTCGTCGACGGGAATTCTATCGGTTTAGAAAACCGTCGAACGAATTTAGAAATAAATTTATACCGCAAGCGCACGGTGTACGAATGTAGCACGCGGCGAATACGGGTCGATCCGTAGGGAATTGATGATTTTTAAAATTCTATTCAATCAAATTATACCAAAGTCAAGAGAGTGATTAACTAAAAAAAAAGAAAAATGACAAAAGAAAATAGATAAAAAAAAATATGAGAGTGTTAAGACAATTTAGAGGCAATTTCCACTCTCTAGATCACATAAATCAACAAAATGAAGTTATGATCTCTCTTTTCTTGTCATTAGTGAATTAGTTGATATGCTTATCATAAGTATGGTATATTTGTGATATTAATTAGCTCAATATAAACCATCAAACTATAACACAACCACTAATACACTTTTAAATCTCATGAAATATGACAACAAAGTTGAAATAAAAATCTATTTTAAGCATAGCCTATTAACTATTGTTTAGAAATATAGGCTATCAAATTTCAATTTCAACATTCACTTCTTTGCCATAATCATATTTAGATGAAGAGGCAATTGTGTTATGTTTGTTTAAGCATAGCCTATTTGTTATGAACAACATAGACTATCAAATTCAAAATTAAACAACAAGTTAACCACTTCATACATTCACATTAAAGCACAAAAAGAGAGTACAAAACATCAAAATGTTGAAGCTACATGATTAGAGGCTTCATTACCCCTAAATTGAAGGGATTAGCCTCTCATATTTGTCATCATGTGAACAAATGTAACAAGCAACATTGAATAAAAAGAAGAGGAAAAAGAGAGCAAAGAGAAAAACTATACTACTTGCATGAAAAATAAATCTACACTACAACATGAAAGTAAATAAGCATGAAAATAAAAAGAACATGTATTGAAGTTGCATAAAAAAAAACTACATAAAGAGAAATGGCCAAGTAGCCATTAAAAGAGAAAGAGAGCTTTCTTTTATTTGATCTAAACTAAACTAAAGAGAAGGAGGCCTAAGAGAGACTAAGAGAGGAGATCATGTTACATGAAACATATGGGTATTTATACATGTATGAAACCCTAATTCATATTTTTGGGGAATACCCAAAATGCCCCTTAGGAAGTGTGGAGGCCAAGTAACCATTAACATGTCTTAATCCCCCATTAAGTGTACATGAAACCATTAAGTCCAAAAGCATGTGCATTAGCCTTTACTTTGTACATTAAGGTAGGTGGGTAGGTGGGCTCCTCCATGTTCTTCACTTTGAATTATTTCCATCTTCATTCCTTTGTATTAATTTTGTGCATGCATATCTTCATGAAACCACTTCTATTTGAGATCAATTTCCTACAAAAACATATACAAATTTTCAATTAATTTTTCTCAAAGAAATATATGCACTTAAATGACCGTTTTGCCCCTATATGAAGATGAATATGTGAAAATTTGGAATTAATATGAATTTTGGTTAAAACAAGTTAAAATACCCAATATGATTATTTATTTAATTTAAATAGAATAAATATGGTGGTAAAAATATGCACATTTGCGTGCACATCAAATACCCCCACACTTATCTTTTTATTCGTCCTCGAATAAAGGAAAAAAAAGATAAATCCGTTTTCGTAGGAAGCACGATTGCATTGAGCGTATGCAACAAGCCGTTAAACCTCTGGGTGTCCCCAGTAGGACGAGTGTTGTCTCGTGAGGGTTTTCAGCGGATACTACCCACAAAATCCAAGTGCGGGATGAAAATATTTACAAAATGCAAGATTTATTTACAAAGAGATGAATGCAAATTTTTGAAAATATTTACAAATGAAGGATTTATTTTTAAATTGACACGAATAAGTTAAATATAGGTTTTGGTTATTCTCTTGAAAATTTATGTCATTTACTGGTCAAAATTTCTAACAAAAATCAAGTTATCATAACAAATAGACAATAGTTTAACGTGTTGTTTCGGTTGATAACAAAGTGTAATTATAAAATGGATCCTTAGTTGATTATCAAAGTTTATCAAAGTGGTATTTTCATTTCTTTTCAATAACAAATCAAATCAAATAAGTAAAAATAGTGCTAGGATTTCAATTGCTTGCTCTCTCATTATTTGCAAGAAAAATTTCACACCTAGCTCAGGTAAACTGAGGCCAGATATACCACCCATGCACTGCCTTTCGGGCTTATGTGTGGGGAGTACAGAGCATGGCGAGTGCACACACTTTCATGCATACACTATCGACCGTAGGTGGTTTTTATTAAGTCTTTTTTTTTACATACATGTGTTCCATACATCATAACCGTGAGGACTTTTAAATGAGTATGAAAGCACATAATCAAAAATTCCAAGTAATCACCCCTGCATAACCGTGAGGACTTTTAAATGAGAGTGAATACTTGGATGTTATTATTTTTTATTTTTATATTTTTTTTGAGAGGGAGTTTTGCAAAATTATCTTAGCACCATTTAACTTAGAAGACAAAAAAAATGTTATATCCTTTACTTTAAATTCACCACTTTTAAAACAAAGAATTTCAATTAGGATGTATTTCATAATTAACACGTATGAACCTTCCTATATACCAGTTAAACCATTCTTATTTATAATCAAACTTCATTTTTATTTTTGTTAAGACGAATAAATTGTCAAAAATTTCAATTTAATAAACCAAAACCATATATTTATCCTATAGTGTTTCTTTAAAAATAAACCAAAATGCTAAAAAAAAAATGTATTTTAAAATTTTGATATTTTTTTGAGTTTTGGAAGAAAAAATAAAAAAATGAAAATTTAATCATGAAAAATCAAAAAGAAAATGAGTCTCCCCCCACACTTGATTTTGACTGTGTCCCCACAGTCAACCCAAGTGGAAGGAGAAAAATAAAATAAAAATCTAATATATACATGAAAGATTATTATTTACAAGAGATGAGAAAGTATATAGTCAAAAAGTAAATGAAACGGTCTTCCAAAGACCAATTCATTTGTCTCGTCAAATGCGTGAGATACGGCTTAAGCACGAAAAACCAAATCGTAAAAGAATTTGAAGTTGATTGTCGATTTGGAAAAACGAATGTCGTTTTACTAAAAATCGTACGAGTTGTTTTATTTTCGATGATTTTCAGGGTCGACAAAACAATTGATTGAAGTTCAAGTTTATTTTCACCAATTTGAAATTCAAGCTTATCATTGAAAACATTTTCACAATTATTGATTTCAAAATCAAAATGGTGATTTTCATCTTCCCCTTCGGAATTTAACAACTCGTCATCCAAAAGTCCAAAAAATTCGTGTTCATTAAATTCGTCTTCCTTTGTTGGATTATCAACAACTTTATTACATAAATCAAGTTCAAAATTCAAAGTTGTTGTATTCAAATTTTCAGAAAAAGGAAGATCGAAATTTAAATCGAGTTTCGCACCCTCAAAAGAATTGAAATCTAACTCAATTACCGTATTTTCAACAACTTGATTAAGATCGTCATTATCAAATTCAAAAGTTGTTATTTGAAAATCGTCGATTTGGGTAAAAGATGGATTATCACTTGACTCGTCACACGTTGAGATTTGATTTTGTTGTTCACGTTGTTTCATATAAGTTTCAAACAACAAATCCGTGTGATCATCGTAAATTTCATTCATTTGTTCAACAAAATCCGATTTATAGTTATTAAATTGAGAATTTTCGATTTGGATTTGTTGAGAACAAAAATTTTCACTCGTAACATGGTTAAGATTATTCCCATTGCCAAATTCGTTTGAAAAGTTGTTCCCATTTTCATGTTGAGTTTGGAATTCATTTTGGAGCTCGAAATTAAATTGGCATGGGTTATAATCGTAATCGTTTGAATTTTGAATTGAATTCAAATTTTGAAATCCTCGACTCGAGTTATTACACAAATCAGAATTACATAAATCATTTATCTCTTGATTTTGTCGTGTAGAAAGTTCGAGTAAAGATGAAATCATTTCAATGCTATTTTCAAGAGTCGAACGTTGGTCATCGTTTTGAAAATTTTGTTGTTCGAAATTTGAATTATTTACACAAAAGTTGTTAAAATATCCATACGAATTTGGAGTGAACTCATATGGATTATATTGATTTTCGCAGTTAAATTCAAGCGAGTAAGAAAAAGGAAACTCGGACATTTTCAAGATTTTTTTTTTTTGGTTTTTTTTATAAACAAAAATATTTACAAGTAGAATCTATTTTTCAAAATGGAAAATTGATTTTTGTTTTCTTTTTGGATTTCAATTTTTTTTTTTTTGAAAAGATTTTTTTGGATTTTTGATTTTAATTTTTTTTTGGATTTTTGGAATTTTGATTTGAAAATTTTCAAAAGAAAAGAAAAAAAACTAAGTTAAGAAATATTAACAATTTTTTTAGTTTTGGATTTTGAATTTTTTTTGTTTTTTTTAATATGCATGAACTAATGCAACTAAGTGAATACAAGGGTTAATTACAAATGATTTATCCTAAGTTAACCCAAAATTGTATATTCACAAATTGTCTTAGATAAACAAGATAGTTCTCAGCCAGGTAACGGGCAGGATTTATCAGTGCACCACGAATCACCGTAGCAATGCAGCCGAAGGTTTAAGTACCTTCAGAGGAACAACCACTATAATATTTACGAATCACCGTAATATTTATAAATGGTTATTACTCTGTCGTAGCCTAGACACCAAGAAATTAAATTGTTCAAAAAAAGACAAATTGTCAATATACAATTAAGTGTTATCGATTTCTAACCGTTATTATTAATCAAAATCTAAGATAAAATGCAGAACGGAAACTAAACGTGTATTAACAATGCAACTACGAATGACTTTTTTTATTTTTTAAAATGAAAATGCAAGCAACCAACAATTCAATTCAAATAAAGCTAGAAATGAAAGCAGAATTTTTTAACAAGTAGAGCAATTTATTTTGGCTAGCTAAGGAAGCAATTTTCGGCAAGCTATTCTTCCTTTATTTCCTGCTTTGGCAACCTGAAAATAAAAAACTAAGATATATACAATTTTTCTTTTGTTTTTTTTTTATTTATTTTTTTGGTTTTTTTGAAAGGAAACTTAAAAGTAGGGTTTTACTTAAAAAAAAAAAAAATTGAATATGGATGGAATTTAAACAAATTAAACTAAGATTTTTTTTTTTAATTTTTTGAAGAGACTAAATCAAATTGAAAACACTTTGCTTTTTTTTATTTATAAAAACAAACTTCTTGGTTTTTTTTGGGTAAAGTGAGTTTTTTTTAGAAGGATGGAAATACAGAAGGTCACGAAACAAATAATTTGCAAAACTCAAAATCCTAATTTACCCACCAGGCCCAATTACACAACTCACTGCCCACTAAAAGCCCAAGCCATTTTCGTGTATTCTCAAAACCAAACCAGGATTAATTCCGTTTAACCGATAATCCAATTGCCACAAAATCAACTCGTTCTCTTCTTCTTCTTTTTTTTTTTAAAAAAAATTCAATTCACAAAGAAATTCGATGAGTCTCTTCCTCTTTTCGTCTGTTCTCAATTCACAAGATCTAATCAGCGAATTGGTTAATGGTTGCAATAAATGAGGTTGAAGTGGTTTCGGGTATGAGGCAGTTGAATTGGGGCGTCTGTTTGTGGTTGCTCAGACGAGATTGGAGGAGAGGTTCGCGATAGAAGTGGTGGTCCAGATGGCTATGTGATGTGATGGAAGGACGTCGTAGTTTGCTGAAGTGAATTGTTGAGTTCGATTCGTGGTGAAGGGGGGGATTTGTCGAGTGATGTGCTAGCGGCGAGTGGTAGAATTTACGGTGATGAATTGGCAAGAGGTGATTACTGTGGTGACTGTTCCCCTGGTGTCTACTGGTGATGTGGATGCGAATGCAGGATAGCAGTGAAGAGGGGTGATGTATATGACACAGTTTGGTTTGATGTAATGGGTAGTATGATGACAGGCAAGATTCTGTAATGATGAATAGATGTTTTGGTTTGAAGAGGAAGAGCAGGAGTAAGGTGCTTGTCACGTTGATGCGGTATGCAACAGTTTTTTTTTTTTTTTTTGAATTTGAATTTGAAAAGTGGGGATGGTAAGTGCTGTTGGCTTACAATTTTGTATGTAGGCTGGAAGAGGAACGTATGGTTGTGAGGTAGGGAATGAAAGCAGAGGCGGTGATGGTGGTTGTCTGTTGTTGCTTGTATGAAGCAGTGAATTAAAAAGGAAATTTGACAGCAGCAAGATAGTATTTAGAGATTGAAGAGGTTGAAGTGTGGTTACAGTGGACAGAACAGGTGGTATGTATTGATTGCAGTTGAACGGGTTGTGATTGGTGGATAGTAAAGAAAGGGTGTATGCTGCCAATATTTTTTTTTTTTTTGTGAAGGAGAATTGTGGTTGATGACTGCAGGTTGGAGGCGATGGGTAGGTTTGGGTGATGAGGGAAATTCGAGTTATTTTGAGTTTTGTTGGAAGCAGTAGCAAGTTGAAGTGGACGCGTTTGTTGGCAGGGGTATGTTTGTTGTATGGTATTGTATGAAGTGGTGATGAACTGTTATGTGCGAGCAGCGTTTGTTGAGGTTAGAAGTGGTAATGGAAGTGTGACAGGGTGCCTGGAAGGAGTGTGTGTTTGTAGATGGATGTTGAAGGCAGAAGGCAGGCAGTGGATGAAGTTGTTATGTTGGGGTTTGTGGTGACTGGTATGGTTGGAGATGCTTGTTTGGATGTGAAGAAGTGCTAGCAGTTGGTTGTGGAAGGTAGCAGAAAGTTTGTTGTGCACTGGAATGTGATGGATGTATGTGGTTGATGGTTGGAACTGTGAACAGTGAGGTTGTTTAATTGGCAGAGGTGAAGTAGAAGTTGTTGAATGATTTGGTGATGAGTAGTGCAGGCAAGTGTATAGGAAATGGCAAGGGTCTGGTTGTAGGGGATGATGAATGCAAGGGGTTGCTGCACAATGAAGGTATGTAGAGTGACGTATTATAGCAGATGGTATGAGGCAGTTGATTGCACTGATATGGCAGTGGAGTGGTGGTTGAAGTATATGCAGTCGAGGGGTAGTTGATGGTCTGGTGTGTTTGTTATTGGAGAATGGACTGTGCAAGGGAGAGAAACAGAGAGGCAGAGATGAACAAAATGCACAGTGTATTTTTTTATTTTTTTTTGTAAATGTGAAAAAGGAAAATGCAATAGTAAAAAAAAATGTAAATGCAGCTGTAAATCTGTAAATGCAATTTGAAATTGAATTTTTTTTTTCTTTGGATTGTATATGATTTTTTTTTAGAAATGCAATGCAAAATGAAAATAAATAATAACAAGCACACACACAAGATTGAAAACACAAACACACACAATTTTTTTATATAATAAAAATGCAAACAAACACACAAGAACATCAAATGAAAATAATCCGAAGAATAGAAAATTAAAATCAAAACAAATCCCCGGCAACTGCGCCAAAAACTTGTTCGTCGACGGGAATTCTATCGGTTTAGAAAACCGTCGAACGAATTTAGAAATAAATTTATACCGCAAGCGCACGGTGTACGAATGTAGCACGCGACGAATACGGGTCGATCCGCAGGGAATTGATGATTTTTAAAATTCTATTCAATCAAATTATACCAAAGTCAAGAGAGTGATTAACTAAAAAAAAGAAAAATGACAAAAGAAAATAGATAAAAAAAATATGAGAGTGTTAAGACAATTTAGAGGCAATTTCCACTCTCTAGATCACATAAATCAACAAGATGAAGTTATGATCTCTCTTTTCTTGTCATTAGTGAATTAGTTGATGTGCTTATCATAAGTATGGTATATTTGTGCTATTAATTAGCTCAATATAAACCATCAAACTATAACACAACCACTAATACACTTTTAAATCTCATGAAATATGACAACAAAGTTGAAATAAAAATCTATTTTAAGCATAGCCTATTAACTATTGTTTAGAAATATAGGCTATCAAATTTCAATTTCAACATTCACTTCTTTGCCATAATCATATTTAGATGAAGAGGCAATTGTGTTATGTTTGTTTAAGCATAGCCTATTTGTTATGAACAACATAGACTATCAAATTCAAAATTAAACAACAAGTTAACCACTTCATACATTCACATTAAAGCACAAAAAGAGAGTACAAAACATCAAAATGTTGAAGCTACATGATTAGAGGCTTCATTACCCCTAAATTGAAGGGATTAGCCTCTCATATTTGTCATCATGTGAACAAATGTAACAAGCAACATTGAATAAAAAGAAGAGGAAAAAGAGAGCAAAGAGAAAAACTATACTACTTGCATGAAAAATAAATCTACACTACAACATGAAAGTAAATAAGCATGAAAATAAAAAGAACATGTATTGAAGTTGCATAAAAAAAAACTACATAAAGAGAAATGGCCAAGTAGCCATTAAAAGAGAAATAGAGCTTTCTTTTATTTGATCTAAACTAAACTAAAGAGAAGGAGGCCTAAAAGAGACTAAGAGAGGAGATCATGTTACATGAAACATATGGGTATTTATACATGTATGAAACCCTAATTCATATTTTTGGAGAATACCCAAAATGCTCCTTAGGAAGTGTGGAGGCCAAGTAACCATTAACATGTCTTAATCCCCCATTAAGTGTACATGAAACCATTAAGTCCAAAAGCATGTGCATTAGCCTTTACTTTGTACATTAAGGTAGGTGGGTAGGTGGGGTCCTCCATGTTCTTCACTTTGAATTATTTCCATCTTCATTCCTTTGTATTAATTTTGTGCATGCATATCTTCATGAAACCACTTCTATTTGAGATCAATTTCCTACAAAAACATATACAAATTTTCAATTAATTTTTCTCAAAGAAATATATGCACTTAAATGACCGTTTTGCCCCTATATGAAGATGAATATGTGAAAATTTGGAATTAATATGAATTTTGGTTAAAACAAGTTAAAATACCCAATATGATTATTTATTTAATTTAAATAGAATAAATATGGTGGTAAAAATATGCACATTTGCGTGCACATCATGAGTCAATAAAAAAAGAAATACTAGACTCACATATACAAACATATACATATATAAATTATGACAGGTTTGATAATATATATGGCTACATGAGCCTACATTATAAACAAATATACAACAATAATATAGGCCAGACTCGAATGATATGTCAAACAATAAGAAAAATCATGTAAAACTTCTTATGCTTGCCCACATCCAAGGTCACAGAGTCCTTGTACCTATCAAGTCTTGGTCCGAACCGTGTACTATGAAAATAATAAATGGGTCAGACTATCTCAAAATATCAAAAAAGTGAAATCACATAATGAGCATGCATAAACATCAAAGATATCGAAATACGTATGTGGGTTACGCTAAAAATCATAAGGCATCACTATAAAAACATCCGCTAAAAAAATAGCATAATAACAAGGCATAATAAGAACTATATAATATGCCACATGTAATAAAACAACATCAATACCAAATCAGCATGTCACCAAGTCTTCCCATGCCCATCAATGGTATTCATCTCAAATATAGTGATAAGGTAACCACTCTGAAATCATAAGAACAAAAGAGACTGCATAAAAGCAAGTCAAACTCCTAAAAATATAATACCGCTAAAAATCGAGTCAAAACCAAGAGACCGGTATAAAAGCGAGTCACAAATCCTAAAACCATAAAGACAAGCACATCACAAGTCAAAACAAAAGCAAGCACTTCACAAGCTACAATAATAGACACGCATTCGCGAGTCAATGCCAAAGATGAGCACTTCGCGAGTTAACATAGAAGATGAGCACTTCACAAGTCAGTACAAAAGCAAGCACTTCACAAGCTGCAATAAGAGACGTTGCGAGTCAACACAAAAAAAGAGCACCTCGCTAGTCAAAACTAAAGGCAAGCACTTCGCAAGCCATAGTGATCATTTTTTATCGATAAGTGTAATATACTCTCAATCAATAATTAAATGAGCATCGCCCAATGTCCTATAACCACTTTGCGATACTTAAATATTTGCTAAAAGATTGTAAATCCCACTAGACACAAGAGACATGTCAAAGAGATCATTTCTGATCTCTATTAGTAATTAAATGAGTATCACCTATTGTCCCATAACCACTTAGCGATACTTAAATATCGATTAAAATGTTGTAAATCCCACTCAATCGAACGAGTCCATGAATTAACCAATAAAGTGATACAAATGTTCCATACCATTTGTATTTCTAAATTGTTTAATTAGATTTCTCGTTCAAGTAAAGATAGAAATTGTAATAAAGAAATAGTTACAAAAGTCACAAAATAAATGTCAAAATGGCATATATATATACACACACATATAGGCAAAGCATAATAAAAACTAAGAAGAGATTATAGTTTTGGAAGTAATTACTTTGATTTTGCCACATATGAAATGATTTCTAAAACACTGTATATATACTTTCAAACTTTTCCATTTAAAATCTGTAAACTCATTTATTGCTCAACTATATATGTATATATATTTAATACTAGATGAAATAAACTATAAATTCGAATTGATATAAAAATGTATTTATATATATAGTTGTTTCAAAATCCTATTAAAAGATATATAGTTCTACAAACTATGTTCCAAAAGCCACATAGATATACAAACATTTATTAACGAAAATATAGACTCATAGTCATTTATAAAATGAATTGAATTGATTTGGAAACCAGCTGGGAAGCGGTAAATTATTGTTAACTTTCTTTTGGAAGTTGCTTGTATTCAAACCATATAAATATATATTAGTATATATATGTGTGTGTGTGTGTGTGTGTGTGTATATGTAACTTCGAAAATCTTTGAATCATAAAATCTTCAAACTTAGAGAATCAAATCTCAGAAATAAGAAGGCAAACTTTCGGAAATATGGAAGCAAGGAACGCAACACACCTCAAAAAACAAAGCAAAGCAAGCAAAACCAGGGCAAATACAACACGTCGAAGAGGGAAAGAAGCACTTGGAGCACCCAATCCAAATGCCGACCGGTTGGCCAGTCATCAGTGACCGATCGATCGGTGGGATGGCTGGAGCATGCAATCTAGGCACTAACTTCCCCACCATCGACTTCTAGCATTGGGCTACCATGTACTTGGAAACACTCCACATTAATAAACATTGAAAAGGGATAGAAGAATGAGTTGCGAAAAAGAGTTTTGATAGAGAATGAACTATCGGTTTGCAACCACAGAAGCACAAATCACCAATCCAATTCTCAATCATTTAGCATAAAATTCATATGCACGCAATTATGAATAAAAAGACAGATTGTGTGAGGATTAACTCACCTCTTCTCCTTGTAATTAAGCAGTTATAACTTCTACAGTAGCATAAAATTCATAATCAGCAAACCCTAACATCATTAAACAAAATACAACCAAAACCTAATTTAATTTACCAGAAACTGAAATTTAAGCCACAACTGAGATGCATTCAAGTTAGAGATAATTACTTGAATAAATTAGCTTCGTAAGATAATTTAATTTTCAAGAGAGTTGAAAGATTGGAACATGGCTTCTAGGTTAAAAGTAGAAAATACAGTCTTTCTACTTCTCTATTTCTGTTTACAGTTAGAATGAAGAGAACGTATAGACTTCTCTTCTTAGTTATTTAATTAATTTGGGTTGTAGGATATAATTTACAATCTAACAAGACTTTAAAATCCATCTTTTTAAATTTATTAACTAGTGGGATTTATAACTAAATACTATAGTGCTTAAAACCATAGCCCAAAAATCAAACAAGCTAATTTCTTAATTATTTATTAAAAATGAAAATTATTTTAAAAGAAGTCTACTAATGTCAAGTTTTTTTTATTTAAAAATAAAGAATCAAACCAATTAAATTTTCTCCAAACCCTAATATCAATTATCTTCAAATAAAACACTAAAATTCTAATTTCTCCGATTGTAATATTTGAGAAATCAAATTTCTCATCTAAATCTCATATTTACATCATTATTTATTTTATTTAAGTAGCTTAAAAATTAGGGTTGTTGCAGTCTCGAAGTGTATGAACTGTCAGCTGTATAGGCAGAGTAAAAGAAGCCAAGTGGTTTGCTGCAACTGCGCAAAATTCCTGAGTGGAAATGGGAACAAATTTTGATGGATTTTCATCAATGGATTACCAAGACCAGAGGACGGTATGGTAGCATTTGTGTCATAGTTGATAGATTGACGAAGAGTGCCAGATTTATATCCATAAAGTCTAGCAGTATAGCATGCAAATTGTCCGAGTTGTATGTGAAATGTGTTTTGTGATTCCATGCTATGCCGAAGAGCATTATGAGCGACTGAGACTCTTTGTTCATTAGCGTGTTTGGAACAGATTCCAAGAGGCATTAGGGATAGAGCTGCATCTTAGTACAGCTTATCACCCACAAACTGATGGGAGACTGAGAGGGTAAATCATATCTTGGAGGATCTCTTGCAAGCTTGCATTCTCGATTTTAGTGGCTTGTGGGACAATCATTTACACTTAGTAGAGTTTGCATACAATAATAATTATCAGTCTAGCACCGGTGTAACACCATCTGAGGCATTATATGGTCGACTGTGAGATGCTCCTTCATGTTGGTGGGAAGCAGGTGAGAAATTAATACTTGTGTTATATATGATTTGAGAGAATTCGGAGAAGATCAACAACATTTGGCAATGAATGAAAGCTACTCAGGATAGATAAAAGATCAACAATGATAAAAGAAGGTGTGACTTGGAGCTCTCCATCAGCGATATGGTATTTGTCAAGATCTCTCCGCTAAAGAATATTGTTTGATTCGGTACTAAAGGGAAGTTGGCTTTGGGATACGTTGGTCCTTTTCCAATACTTGAGAGGATTGAAAACCTAGCTTACAGAGCTGACTTACCTCAGAAAATAGCGAGCATGCACAATGTGTTCCACGTATCTCACTTTTGGAAGTTTGTGCAAAACTCGGGTGTAATAGGCCAATTATATCAGCTTGATGATATCGAGATTGAACTAGAAGCATCAAGGCCTTGTAAGCTTATTCGTACGTTAGATGTGATACAAAGCAGCTTAGGAGGAAGACAGTAGTACTGGTGAAGGTTCAGTGGAATGAGAGCGAAGGTGATTGTACTTGAAAGACCAAGGAGAGAAGGATGAGTGCTTATCCGAAGCTCTTTACTTGGTGGGACTTTTGTTTATCACATTTGTTTTCACTTTCAATATCATATAGTGTAGTTTAGCATCCTGCATGCTTAGGTAGGTGTAGATATCATTACATGCTTCTGTACACATGTTAGATGTTTGATATGTTTGCCCGTGAATGTTAGGCATGCAGGGTAGCCATGTTTGATTTTATCCTGTTTATATTAGGGATTTCGAGGAAGAAATTCCAAAAAAGGAAAGAGTGTAATGAACTATATTTTACGTATTGAATGATAGTTAAATATTATTTTTAAATTTATATGAGGTCGTATGAATCTATAACTTTGGGATATGCCTATTAGTGATCTTCTATCTTTAGAATTTTTCTAGATGATTTTACCCCCAAAAAATTATGACGTCTTTAACTTTTGACGAAAGCTGAATTAGCATTCGATATCACTTCCATTGGAAAGATATGATGGTTTTGCTTTCCATAGAGTGATTATAATGATTTGGACTTTCTGACTAGAAGATTTGGCTGTTTGAAGATCAGTAGTTTTTGGAGCAGCTTAATGGGTAATTAGTTAGTTTGGGGATAGGCTCATTAACTCATTTTGGGTTTTACACCTATATTAGCTAAAAAAAGGTCCACAAATTATTTCTACCATCTCCCAAATAGATCTAATCCTCCATTAACTCATTCCACACCAAAAACCTTGTCTTTTCTCCTCCAAATCAAGTCTAAATCATAGATTAAGGGTAGATTAGGAAGGAGGTTCATTAGAGATCTTCAAATCTATATTTTTGGAGAAGTAAAATTAGATCGTGGTTGTTCATTCTCGAATATAACTCGATTTACGTGTAAAACTTGGATTTTGGAATGTTTGGTCAATGATTTATCATCTCTCACCTTACTATATATGTCTCTATATGTTTGAACAGGTTTTAGGTCCATTTTTAGAAGTCAATATTAAGTTTTATGTTTTTTCAAAACCCAACCTATAGTAAAAATGTGAATAAATGGATTTATGGTTTTCTAAACACGTTATTTGGAAATGTGATTGCCTTGATATGTTAGGTTATGTTGTAGACATCTTGTATGATAATTTTGATGATTGATTGTGCGATTTGCAGGTTTGAATGTAGTTTGGTGCATGTATAGTGTTTGTTTATATGGTTGAAAACACTCATTGGAGTGAACTAGGAGTAGGAATCGTGAGATCTGGACTTCAATAGATAGGCCCTATAGCATTTGGAGCCATATCACTACATAAGCAATGCACAAGGAACGAAATATTAGATGTAGTAATGGAATCGAAATGAAGTTTATGTGCTGAAGAGCTATAGGTTTTGGTTCAAGGGAGCTTGGTCTGGCATAAGGATGGTCTAGTGGTTGACTTTGTTCGGCAAGGGAAGACCAGATAAGAAATCCTATCCAATAGCCGCTTGGTTCGGTAGTGGAGGACCGGAGAGGAAATTCTGTTCGGTAGTTGTTTAGTTCGATAGTGGAAGATCGGATAAGAAATCCTATCTGATAGTGCTAGGATATGGAAGACCAGACAGGAAATCATATCTGGTAGCTGCTTGGTTCGGTAGCTTTATGTTAGGGTGCCGAATAAGAAATCCTACTTGGTGTATCTTTGTTCGATAGGCGCTTATTTTCAGGAGTCAAACACAGCGAAGTCCAAAAGGAAGTTAAGGCATGGGGTTTGGGCTATGGACTTCAGATGTGGGATGGACGTACTTCGAGGTAGAGTTTGAGGATCTTTGATGAGCTGAATAGAGACTAGGATGGATGACTTTGAGTTAACTCGGGATAACCTTGGACTACGAGATGGAAACTAAGGAAGTACGACAACTTTGACGACTCGATGTGGCGAGTGACTATAGCATATGTGATGGACCGAGAAGATGAGTTCTGCATGATAGCTTGTAGAGTAGAACATGAGGTAGTGATGCTCATGAGTGGGACAGGGTAGCCTACGTGTACCCAGGGTAGTCTGCATTTACCCATGTGTTTAGACATCTATGTGCATCCAGTCCTTAGCCATCTACGTAGGCATGAGTTAAGGATCTATGAGGTAGCCCTACTATTAGTATGCATGATAAGTGACTGATGAGTAACTCTAAGGTTGTGATGCTCATTGTTGGGATAGGCTTGTCTGCATTCCTCGAAGGCAGTCTTCTTGAACCTATATTTTTAGATGTCTTCGTATATCCAGTCCTTTGCCATCTGCGTGGGCAATGAGTTGAGCTTCTGTAAGAGTTATCGTATATCTAAAGCACTTGAGTGAGAGATGCAATGTTGTGTGATGGATGCTATGTTTAATGTGTGCTTGATATGTTGTAATATCCTTATACCCCATACTTTCCATTTGCGATAGTAATTTATCATATACTGTATTTGTGTGCTAACTCTTTAGATGTAGGGACAGGTCAGATGTAGTTCTTCATACCCTATGCCCCTTTACTTTATTTTTATAGTATTTTGAGATGACGTATTGCTCATACTAAACTGTTATCTAAACCCAAGGTCTCATGCTTTGCTTCTTATTATCTCAAGTACTCTTAAATGAGTAGATTAGGGATAATGGGTTAGGATAGTGTGTGGAGCTATACGGAGTACGAGCAGGAGGCTATGCTTTCATATATCTAATTTGGAGCTTACTGTCGCTTATTCTGCTTTATGGTACTGTAGGATTGCACCAGTACTCGTATTATCTTAAAGATGGTTATAGAGTTTATTTTGGAGATTTGAGATGTATAAACTCTTTTATTTTAGTTTTTGTATAATCTGTAAACATGTTGCACCCTGATATTCTTATTTATGGTTCTTTGGCTATATCACTATCTCATCAAGTTAACAACTATGTTGTTATAATATATTTTGTCTGTGCGTTGTAAGATATTCTACAAGTTCTGCATTTGGATTTTTCATACTTTACACCCTTGGCTATCGTCCAGCGTCAGCCGGGTACCTCCACAGTGCATTATATATGTATACCGGAAACCAAAGGTGTATGGCAA
Source organism: Allium cepa (assembly GCA_030765085.1). Classification (NCBI taxonomy): domain Eukaryota; kingdom Viridiplantae; phylum Streptophyta; class Magnoliopsida; order Asparagales; family Amaryllidaceae; genus Allium; species Allium cepa. Next base: position 152,410,805 of record CM060939.1, read on the forward strand.
TTGTTACACTTTTACAGCCGATGGATCTTTTAATACCCAAGGTATTGATTTTGATGACAACAACCATATAAAAATTATTACTAATGTTTTCTTGAGTTATATAGTATATTTCATAGGATATCAATTGAAGCTACCGAGAGCAACTCAAGCACATCGATTGACGAAGCAACCAGAAGCTAAAGCCCACCTCAATTGATTAATTCTAGAAGCGGCGGCTTCAATCGAACGAAGCCCTAATTTTTTAAAGAGGAACGAAGAAAGATTGGCCAGAGCATACGAATTGAAGAGAAAATGGTGACATCCTTATTTTTCTTATGTTATAATTTAAGTGGGTAGGTCCTATTTTATTTTGGGAATAATTGATATATAAGGTTTTGTTTAGTTGTTTTTATTTTATTTTGTAATTTTCTTTTAAAATTGTGTAACTCTCAAGTCGTGTGACTAGGTTACGAACTACGGTGGTGTAGTTTGAGAATTCACAACTAAGTGGCTAAGCTGTGGTATGGTGTTGAGCGTAAATTTAGGTTAGTCATTAGCAGGTGTCGCAAATTTACGTGTGTAAGCGTATAACTACTTAATTTCTAGTAGCAACCTTGGGGGCAGCACGTAGGTAGGGTTCTGTCGAAGCTGGGTAAATTTGTATGTGATCTCTACTTCATTATTATCAGTGATTGTTTTTATTTCCGCATTTATTTTCATTCTTATTAGTATCACCCTATTCACCCCCTCACCCTCTAGGGTGAAATCGATCCTACAAGTGGTATCAGAGCAAGATTAATAGTATATATGTCTAACCCTAGTTGCAAATCTAGCGAGAGTCAGTCCAGTATTATTCCCCCTATTTTTAATGGAACAAATTTTTTAAATTCAAAATTAAAAATGGAATTTTATTTAAAATCTTTTAATTCTAAATGTTGGGATATTATTCAAAATGGGTGTGATATATTAGACAAAAAAATTACTTTGATTAATGCTCTTGCTATGCATATTTATATTCTCATATTAATCGAGATAATTTTAATCATATCTCTCATCATGAAAGTGCACAGGAAATCTAGAATACTATTAATGCAATATATGTTGCAAAAGTCAACAACAGTGAGAAATCCTCCACAATCGACTCAGTTGAAGAAACGAGCTTGATAGGATTTGCAAAAGACGGCAGTGATGAAGATTCAATAGCCGATAAGATAAGTGATTTTTCATTCAATGAATTAGTTCTCTTGTGCCAAAAATTGATTGAAAATAATGAAAATCTTGAGATGAAAAATAATAAGTTGAAAAGGGAACAATCTAAATTGCGTCAAAAAAATAACAATTCGGAAAATGAGTTTAAAAATATTAAGAAAAATAAAAATACTAATTGCAAAAGGTGTTTGGACTATGAAAAAGAATTTTCCTGTTTTCATGAAAACTTTCAAAAGTTAGAAATTGGTATTTTAATTCGGGAGAAGAAAAAACCGAGTTGATTAGTAAAAATAATATTTTGCAAAAAGAGTTGGATAGTTTTAAGAGGTCGAAAAGTTCTAAATGTGCGATTTTTGAAATGAAATTAAATGAGGTCAATGAAAATTTCAAAACCTTTAAAAAGAAAACGTGATTTTGAGAAAATCTAAAATTATTCGATTAATTCACGAGTTTGAAAAGGAGATTGAAAAAATCAAGGATTTTGAAGAAATTGAATTTAAAAACTCCAACTTTTTGAAACTGAGATGCTAGAAATTGAGACTAAAATTAGAGAGCTTGAAAATGAATAATTTTGAAAATACAGATAGTACCATTAGTTTTTGTTCGAAGCTAATAAATGAAAATAAACTTTTAAAATCCAAAGCTAATAAACTTGAGTTGATTACGAAGAAATTTTTCACTAAAGAAAAATCATTTAATATGCTCTTAGAAAATCAACTCTTCGTGAATAAAAGGAAACGATTGGATTTGCAAAAGTATCAAAATATGAACAAACGACTAATAACACAGTTAAGGGGAAAAGTGCGATACCCAAATGTGTAAAGTGTGGAAATATTGGACATGGCAATAATAATTTTCGAAATATATTCAAACTAAAAACCGTTAAACAAATAGGGATTCCAAAAGATACGAATATAAATGGTTTGAAATTTAAACAAACTTGGATTTCCAAGGGTACAATTGTAGATGCTAACAGTTTGTTATATAGACAAATTTGGGTACCAAAGATTTCAACAAATAATAATAGTGGTCCTACATCCTTAGTTAGACAACTTTCCTTCGCCAAAATTTTGACAAATAAGTTAGCTAAGGCACAAATCTGATGGAGATAGATTTCGAGTTGTTCTAGGCGATTGATAAACTAAAATTTAAATTTTCCTAAGCCTTTAAAGATTAGATGGAGATCATCACATTTTGAATATCACCGCATCGAAGGAAGGTGAGGTATGATCTCTTAACTCGATTTTGTTCACGTATTGTTAATTATGTTTTCATCGACATTGTTGAAGTAATTCTGCAATATCTTGAACATCTCAACATTGATTTTTGAAGTTTTTGAAGTTTTGGAAAGCTAACCGATAATCATACAACTTTTCTATTTTTAGTTTTTATTGCTTCACTTTGGAATGTCATGAAAAACTGTTTTGATGAATTTTTTTGAATGTGTGTTTTTGATCAATATAGATTACTTGTGCTTGATATAAATGGACGTGCTGAAAATTTCAAAAAACAATTCAAGTGTTGAGGAGTACATGATTTTTTCTTAATACCACTATATATCACCATGGATATCTCAACTACAAGTGGTATTTGATATCAACATGTTGAAATCATTTTTGCAATTATTTAATAATTATATTGATTTTCAACTAAAGTCATTTTCACAAAACCCCCTTGCACAAAAATGATTTTCACTTATTTTAATTTTTGAAACTTGGGTTTCCGTCATGATAAAAAACCTCTAGTTTATTTCGGTAAGAGATTTACTATAGAAAAGATAACCATTGACTAATCGAATCTTTTGAAACTTATCAAAATTATTGTAGTGCTTGAAAAGTGATGGATAGTGATTAAATTATATTTCATAACAAGAGGAAGTATGATTTTTTAATTTCATGAAAATTAAACAAATTTTATAATATTTTTAGATTAATACTTATTCCATGATCATTTCTATCACTTTCACCTTTCTGTCAATCCATACATCATAATATAGTGTGCAGAATTTGGTATTTTAAAATAAGAAAATATTTTTTTGTAAAACAATTATATCCTAAAGAATTCACTGTCATTTAAAGGTCCTCGTGGTTCTACATGGGTGAATTACTTGAATTTCTATATATGGGCTTCCATTCTCATTTAAAATACCTCGCGGTTATACATGGATTGGACTCATATAAGAAAGGGATAAATATCAAGTATAATTTAATCTCATTTAAAAGTCCTCACGGTTATGCATGGTTAGAAAATACTTAACATATTTTTTAAAAAAAAGGGGTAACTACTAACCTCATTTAAAAGTCCTAATGGTTATGCATGGTTAGTAAGTGCTTCGCTTTTTTGTATAATATTTAAAAGAGAAAATGCACAAATTACTCCTTTGTTGAAAATATCAAACTCTTTTCACTATATAAAAATTTTCACAATCCTGCCATTTCTCTAAAGTGGGTTTGTTTCTAATTAGTAAAATATTATGATTTTTTTTGATTAATTTAAATTTGAAATTAATATTTCCCTCTTGATTTGATTTTATATTTTTAATAAAAATCGTAGCTATTTTAATTACTATTATTATTTTTGATGATGACAAAAGAGGAAGAGAGGTAGATTTTGATTTTTGAGCGATATCCTTACTAATATTCGAGAGTGCTTTTATTCGAAGTTATTTTTAATTAATTTTTCAATTTTAACTACACGCACCTATGTAGGGAGAGTTTTGTTGTAGGGGGACATTCAAATAGAGGGAGCTAATAGAATTCATCAAGGCCAAATACATTTAATAAAGTCAAAATCTTAACATATGTTTGTTATCATCAAAAGGGGGAGGTTGTAGAATATGCTAATGTATGATTTTGTTTGATGATAATAAACAAACACACACACACACACACACACACACACACACACACACACACACACACATATATATATATATATATATATATTTGTTTAAATGTATTTGTCATTGTACTATTTCATTTTTCCACATAACTAAATAAATATTTGTTGAATGAAATAAATAAGTCAGAATTCAAATTTAAACAAAAAATTTATTCAAACAAATATTTTATTACAAATTCAAATAGTACAAAATTGAACTCCCACTACATTTACACATTTTCAATTCTAATACAAGTCTCACTATACAACACAATTTTCACCTCACTACATATCACTCTTCACCCGTATTTTGATCTTCAACTTTGTTCCATCTTGTTCCATTATCTGATTTATCTGCAAAATAAACACTGACGCGGTAAAATTGAAAAAGAAGTAGTTTGCAGTGCAAAATGAAGTGTGTGTTTTGAAAATATTATTTGCCTCAGTAATTTGGGTTGTTCGTCATCATTTCCTTTTAATTCATCATACATGAACAACTTTAACATGCACAATGTATCACTGTGCATGTCATAAGGCCGTGCACATGGATATACACTTGCATGTTAAAATTGCAGGGATAGGTGGGCATAAGGTCAACCCCGAGCTAAAAGCTAGATTCAACTCAAGTATGCAAGACTAGTAGACCAGGCCAGTGAAATCAAAACTGAAGTGAATCAGTCTACATTTCAGACGTGAGTAAAGTGGTGAATGCAAAACTCACACACATACAAGACAGTGCCACATGAAGGATGATGCTAAAAAGAGCATAACATATACAAGTCAGTGCAATCAAGTTCAACCAAATCAATATGTACAAAGGTTGATGTCAGAGAATCACAACACAATGCAGTAAAACTTAAACCAGGGTCAAGAGCAAAACAACTTCAAGTAAAAGTGGCAACCAAACAAGAACGAAGTATATAAGCATTCAAATGATATCTCTCATTATCAACAAAAATGCAAAACATGAAACAAAGGAGACCATAACTACAACAACAAAAGCAACACAATGGTTGAGTTACAGACTCCAACCAAGCAGTTTAAAAACACTTGAATATGTTCAACCAAGTGTATCAACACATCAGAACCAAAGTGTACCAGACCAAAATATACATGAAACTAGACATTCCAACCAACACCAAAACAACATGTTGAAGTTCTCTAAATCAATATACACATGAAGCTGCTAATATGACCAGGTAGTTTAACTCGAAGAAACTCAGGAAACACAGACCAGTGCATAAGTGAAACCTCAACAAAGACACAGTGCAGACCAATTTTAACTCGAAGCAAACCAAGTTCAAATGTTAGTTCACATGGATGTGCAGACAAGCTACATGGAATAGGTGAAATGCATGAACATATACAACAAGACAGTGAATCAGGTTACATAGAAGTGAAGCAGTTTATATGTAAAAACAATTGCAAGTTGCAGTTCCAAGTCAAGGAGCAGTTTACAAAAGAAATGATCACACATTAGCTGTTCGAACCAGTCATGGAAAAAATAATATTGCAGTAAAGTCAATCAGTGGAAACATGATGAACAAGTCATAATATTATATCACCGAATTCAAATGCCAACAAGTTAATCTTCACGAAGTCGCAAATATTATAACAAATTTAAAATACCGAAGTCAAAGGAGCAAAAAGAATGGAACTGACTCGAGAAATTTGAGCAGATTCAAAACTAATTCAACAATGAACAAGTAAGAACAAATCACATCATCCAAGAGAAAATCTACGGCCGAAAAACATAATTGAAGAATTCAAATAGAAAATATACGAACGATAATTTAGGTTTTTATTCCCTATAAATTCCCACATCATCGTGGGCATTCAAGCATTCGATTCAAACAAATCAACAAGTAAAATAAAGCATAAATCACATACCAATTTCATGTCATTCTAACTCGAGTCAATTGCTACCGAGAGAAACTCAAGAAAATCGATTGACGAAGCAACCTGAAGCAAAAGCACACCTCAATGGATCAATTCTAGAAGCGGTGGCTTCAATCGAACGAAGCTCTAATTTTTTAAAGAGGAACGAAGAAAGATCGGCCGGAGCATACGAATTGAAGAGAAAATGGAGACGTCCTTATTTTTCTTATGTTATAATTTAAGTGGGCCGGTCCTATTTTATTTTAGGCATAATTGATATATAAGGTTTTGTTTAGTTGTTTTTATTTTATTTTGTATTTCCTTTTAAAATTGTGTAACTCTCTAGTCGTGTGACTAGGTTACGAACTACGGTAGTATAGTTCGAGAATTCGCAGCTCAGTGGTTGAGTTGTGGCAGGGTTTGAGCATAGAGTTAGGTTAGTCATTGCATGTGTCACGATTTTGTGAGAAATGTGGATTACGGATCTTAAGGCTGGAATAACACTAGAGGGGAGTGAATAGTGTTTTATGGATTTTCTAAATCTTTTTGAAACTTATATAATTTAATCACCAACAAATGCAATTCACAAACACAGATATAATCATAGAATCAGACACAGGTGCAAATACTAAATAAAAGCAGTAAAGGAACGAATATACCAGGATTTTATACTGGTTCGAAGTTACCCTACATCCAGTCCCGTACGATTTACGGATTTCTTATCAAAATAATCTCACAGATTACACCCTTGGTTTCAAGGCTACGAGGTATACCCTCCTATATTCAAGTCCAGGGCAAACTCTCTTGATTTAACTAGGTGACAAGATAACCTAATTGATTTCCGGGGCCACAATCACACCCGATTGATTTCAAGGGTCAACCGCACCTTTTAATCAATAGTTTGATTTACAAAAGATTCTATAACTCTGAATTGCACAGAGACTTATGGAGAGAATGGCAGAGAATCAAAGAAGAGATAATCAAGTTTGATTCACTTGGTATTTCGGTAGAGTATAGTTTACGATTCTTTTTAGAATAAATGTGGAAGATGAAGAGGAGAGAAAACAAGTGAAATTATGATTAAAATTCGTTCAAAACAACAGGTATATATAGCAGAGAAACTGTCATATCTCTTCTCAAATGTTACGACGAATAGACACTTCTTTTGAAAACTTGAATTTGGAAATTAACGGACGCCATGCCAACATGGGGGGTTGAGGGATGTCGACATGCTCAAGGGAAAATTTGATGTTTGATTTTCTTATCAAAATTGGCTTATATAATTTGTCGACACAATTTCTAAACTTTGTAAATATATTTGAATATAGTTAAAACATATAAAAGAGTTTAGAAAGTAATTTTTAATATATATAATCTTAATCTATAAAGTGATTTAAAATCTAAGTATATAAATATTTTAATGCTAAATATTTAAAACAAGAGATGGTTTAAAAACAAGGACAATTTTGGAATCAAAATATTAAAAATGATAAAAATAGTTTTGAGGTTAAACTAGTTAAAACCAAGGAATATTTATTTTTGAAAAGAAAGTTTTGAAAACATATTTAAAAACAAGAGATATATTTTTGAAAAGCATTTTTATAAAATTAGTGGATATCAAAATAGGACCACTATATGTTCCACTAGATATTGTCGTGGGTTCCATCCCTTTAATATGCTCGAAGTGGATTCCATTCCATGAATAAATTTTGAATAAAGATGTAAGTGCTTTCAAGAAGTTCTAACATAATCCTAGACTCAATATTTATCTTGTACTCTTGAAACCTTGAACTCATGATATCTAGATACTCATGAGTCTTCAATCTTGATATCTTCAGTCTTGAATCTCTATACTATACAGTCTTCATTCTTGGTACTTGCGTGTTCATATCCTGCATATACATATATATATATAAAAACTATAATGTTAATATTTATATTTTAAAACAAGTCCTAAGGTTGTTGTCAACAAAACCATCATCTCAAGGACTAATAATCTCCCCCTTTTTGATGATGACAACCTATGTTTATAAAATATACTTCTCCTTCACAATAACTCCCCCTAAAACTAATAACCCCTTCTTAATCTAAGCCTAACTACTCTATTTTATATTTCTCCCCCTTTGTCATCAACAAAAACTAATCCTAAACTTGTATAACTCCCCCTTAGTCTTATACTGGAGTACCTATGAAAAATTATGATAGAGTATATATAAAATAACATGAGTTAATGATAAAGACATGACAAATATGAAAGTTTAAACCCAATATATACTATGTTTCATATAATATTATACAATCCATTCAAACCAAATCAATTCTAATCAAAGCAAATCAAATCAAATCACACAGTTTAAAAAAAGCAATTCAAACCATAATATTTCTAGGAACTTCAACCCATCCTTCTTCTCCAAAGATAGGATCCTTTTTAATATCTTCCCAATCTTCATTATCTTGAATCAAAGTTCCTACAGGATTTGCATCGAGATCATCTTTATTTAGGGTGGAAATCATCCAACGAAGGGCATCGAAATGCTTCTCTTGTTCTTTTATCATCTACATTTGACCTAGTTCAAGTGCCTTTGATTGTAGAAAAAAAGTAAGTATATTTTTGAATGAATTGAAAGTTTCTTCAAGATTATCACTTAGAGTTTGAGAAGAAGAAGCCATTTTTGATAAGTAGTGAAGAGATTCAGATAGAGATTAGTAGAATGAAAAAATTACAAACTTTTGGAAGAAACAGGTATTTAAATAGGCAGAAATTCGTTAAAATGTATAGACACAAGTTAGTTATTTTTGTTTCAAAATTTAAAAAAATAACCAAATCAGACAGTTATATGTCGACATAGGAGGTAGAGGTATGTCGACATGGGTCTGTTAATCTATATGTCTTATTTATTTTGTGAATAAGTATGTGTGTATATATAAACTTATATACTACACTAACATTTATTCCAGAGACACGATAAGGTAGAAAAACATAAGATAGATGATTTTTATAAATAGATAAGATGATACATAAGATACAGCATAACATGATTAAAAAAACAATGCAAGCTCACACAAAACAAACTAATACATCACAACTTAGTTCTTCGAATATGCTAGAGGAAGCTCACACAAAACAAACTAATACATCACAACTTAGTTCTTAGAATATGATACAGGATGGGGAGGATGATGATAAGCCAAGTTTTCGACCAACTTTAGCAAAGAATTTTGTAACGACCCGTATTTTTAGCTATTTTAAAATTTATAAATTTAATGTAATTATTAAATAAAAATGGTTGAAATAAGAATTTAATGATCTTGAATGTCGGTTATTGGATATGGACTTGAATAAAATTTTGAAATAAACAAACTTCGAAGATTTAAGTAATAATGAGTAGAAAAGAAATGCTGTATATTAATGAGCTTATGGATAACAGATGGATTAAATAATAATGCTGAATTTAACCGATGTAAATAAAGTAATTGATTGATAAGTAAGATTCATTTAAAATCCAATATTGGGATTTGTCGAATATTGATCAATTAAACTGTTTAAATTCAATATTTGAAATTAACTAAATAATTGAATAACGGGAATCGAATAACTGTATAATGGAAATAGTTGTTCTATAATTTGAATTTATTTTAAAAGTTAAATCTTATAAGTTCATTAACCAATATTTCAAAAGATGGTGATTTATTGAATTGTCCGAATTGATTACACTTAAGATTGAAATTATTTGGATAATTGAATTCTGAATTTAATATGACTAAAATTAATGTTGCAAGTTGATTTAAATTTTATTTAAATAACAATGAAGATTGTCAACAATTAAAATTGGATTTGAAAGCAAATAATTAGAAATTGAAATTTTTTACATTATAATCGAGACGTTAAAATAGCCTTCTGGGGACACAGTCTCAAAATTCAACGAAACCTATTCCATTGGATCTATAATAATGTATTATTATTGTATTTCGAATTTTGTAGCGTTTGGAATTATCGTTTGGTCGTACGGGTTAGAAACACATTGGACTAAGTATCGAAATTTAATATTTTAATTCTATTCAAAAAGCTATCTTCTACATATAACCAAATTAGGCCTCGAAACATGTTCCATTATGTTCGGAAGGTGGGTAAAATACTATAAACACCTGGCGGCAAGGCTAGTTTGGAGTTCGTTTGAAAAGTATGTAAAAATTTGGAATATATTAATAAAATAATACTGTATACGTATATAAATACTTTGCGCAACAGTAAATCCTAGCACTTTCTCCTGTGGCTGCCATTTCTTATATCAATGGTCGATACTTCTCCTCTTTCTCCCTCATTTTCCTTTCAATCCATCGATTATTAGGAGAAATCTTCAACTAGGAAATCGTAGAGCATAGAGAGATCGACAGATCCAACGACTACGATCTAAAACCATTCATCATGGAGGCCAATTGGCTGGGATTTATGTACGTTCGAAGGGAAGTTACGGCATGTAGGTGGGGCCGAGCTCGACCTGTCTCTGACTAGTGGTGCTGCTCGCGGAGGCGCGTCGTTTGGCGTGTATGGATCGAGTTCTTGGTAGCCTGGGTGGGATTGGTGGCGTGCCCTAGCTTTCGTGATGGGTTCAACTTGCCTACGCGATTTGGAGAGGAAGGCTAGGTGTGCCTTGATTTCCCATTACACATTTAACGGCCACATAAGTGAAAGAAAGAAAAAAAGAATTTATTTTTAAAATATTTATACAATCTTTAAAATAGCATATCTCTTGTATACGAGGTCAGAATCGGACGAAACTGGTGATGCTGGAATCGCAGAGACGAGAGCTACACTGCAGTGCAGATCCAGGAGTGTTTCGAGCTCATCAAAATTTTAGGTTAAATCGAACGCGCTCGATTTAATTTAAAATTTCAAAGATTGGCAACGTAAACTCAAGGTGAGTTTTTTATAACACTCACAAGGTACTAAAATATTTTTATGCTAATTAAATTTGGTATTATTAAGTGATATGATTTTTATTGTTCGTTGTTTGATAAATTTAAATTGTCATCTAGATTGTTACTGAATTAACTGTTAAAATTTGAATTTGACAGTCCACTTGAAATTGGGATATAATTTTCAATAAATTACCTAACATTGACAACTATGAAATTACTGTGAATTATATTGACTGTTTGGATGATTGATGGCGATGAATGCTATTGTTTGATATTTTGGATGATTTGGATGTTTATTTGTTCTGATATGGCATGTTATCACCTTGTATATTATTTACAGTGTATAAACTGCAAATTGAATTATTTTGAAGGAACTAAGAAATAGGTTGAAATGATATATACCTATGACATTATGATTTGGACTGAAATGACATATATCCATTCCCGAAATTAAATTGAAATAACTGATCACCTAGCCATAGAATAGAAAATTATATACGAACACCGGATTGGTTGAACTAAATAATTTTAAAGGTTTGGTTTTTAAATTATTTAATGGTTTTGAATTTAAAAAAATGAAAATTGAATTTATGAAGTTTGAATTAATCACGGATACGAGTTCGAAATGTTAAAATAAATTTTTGGATAAAAGATTTTATTATATAATTGAAATTGAGATTTTGGAGTTGAAATAGGAATATGATTAAATTTCATAAATTGGTTTGTTTTAAAAAAATTAAACTTTTATTTGACTTTGAATATTACTATGTGAAAGTGATCTAAAATGACATTTCGAAATTGAGCTCAGAATTGAATTTATTTGAAGATTGGGATTTGAAACTGAATATTGAAGGATAATTTGATTTAAATGTTTTGAATCGACACTTTGAAAATCGAGCTCAAAACTGATATAGATTGTTGAATTAGTTGGATTTGAAAGTTGGATTGAATTAATTTGAAATCGAAGTTGAAATTGATTTGAATTAAAATCGAAATTGAATCGAAATTTGAATTGATTTGAATTGGAAAGTTGGAATTGGACCGGTTTGACTTTGAAACTATTTACAAACAAATATTTTAATACAAAACTATTTAAAAGCTATCTTCTTAAATATACAAATTATTTTGGTTTTCGAATTATTTTGCTTTAAAAACCATTTAATATTTAACTTATTTTATATTAAACTATTTTAACCAATTAAAACTATTTTAAGTATTTAAACTGTTTTAGTTATTTTAATTATTTAAACTATTCAAACTATTTTTCAAAGATACAAACTGGTCAAGCGTGAAATATTTATTTTAAATCATGGATTTAAATACGAATGGGTTAAATGAAGTTACAACCCAAATGTAAATTTGAAACCATTTTGGAATCGAAATTGCGATATTGAGACGAAAATGATTTTGAATTGAAAAGGTATATTTTGAGTAAATGTGATAATTTCGAAATAGATTTGATTTTGATGCAAATACGATATTTTGATATCAAGTATGAACTGTTTTCGAAATGTAAAAGAACCAACCGGTGTGTAAAACGACATTTGGTTATTAAGGAGACCGGAGCCGAATATGGGCATACTCTTTGTCGATACAGGAACCACTTTAACAATGTGTACGTGGAGTGATGATCCGGAACAAAGTGGTTGGATTTGGCGTCATTTTCTGGATTTTAAGAAAGAGAAACATGATGGATTGACCTGGCACTTATGCCAATCTAAAATGACTAAAACAGGATCCGTACCAGCCAAGTGGGCTAGCTACCCCAAGCGGATGCACTTCTTCGAATTACCATCATTTACATTGTGATTGACTGGTGCGCACCCTCCGAATTATAGGAGTGTTGGACGCGGTGGGCGATCATGGCTATGATGCGTTACCACCAACGGGATGGGTAAACTAGTAGTACCCTGCCTTAGGCATTGCCTCACGTGCCTTGTCGTACTTTTATCCCTAAACGAGACCCTTACGATTTTGGTTTAATGTTGTCGTATCATGGCGCATCCCCATCCACCGACCATTTAACTGGTTTTTTATATGTAAACTGTACGACAATGCTTAAAAATGCGTTAAGGGGGATCAATGTAAAGCCTTAACGCTATTTTAATATTTATTTTACTGATTAGACATTATATATATAGCGTATTCTACTGCATATAAATATTCTGACAGATCCTTAAGAGATGATAAATTCGGTAACACCTCTTGGATTATTGCACGCACGTTATACACTGGATAGGAGATGTGAAAACCCGTAAACATCTCTGACGCCGTTACACTCATGTTTGTGCGATACACAAGGATATTTTAGTCCTGACTCGAGTATTTTATCTTTTCATTACGCTTGGGTCAGTCCTGAGTTTTTCAGCTTATTGAAAATCTATTCTGGAGGACGAAGATGAAGATTTGGTATACTAGTACTATTATTATTCCTGTATCATGTTGTCTGCTGCATTATTTATTTATTTCTGATGTATGTATAACTATGATAAATGTTGTCAAAAATATTGTATAAATAGCTTCATGAACTGTTTATTTGATTATTATTTTTTATCGTTCCGCTGCGAGATTCTGTTGTTATTTCTTCTCCTCTTCCCTTATTTTCTTATTTACCCCATTAACAATCCTCTCTTTTGAATGGTTTGAGTTGACATATGTGGTTTACTGTTGATTTAAACTGTCCAAAAAGGTGGGTCGTCACAGTTGGTATTAGAGCTTTGGTTTAACGATAACCTTAGCTTTGTGGGGTAACTCATTAGAGATAGGGTCAGTAGAACCTTAGGATGAGTTTGAGTGTAATAATAGATATGAGCGCGTATTCGTTGGTGAAAATGAAATGTTTTATATTGAGCTGACTTATCGGTTGAGTGTTTATGAATTCTGGTCGGTACGGGAAATACAACCGTATCGATAGGGGCTTCTAAACTCTTAGACAACGTAAACCGACACGGTATTATTTTGAAATTGGGAAAATGGAATAATTTCACCCTAATTATATTTTATATATACAGGAATTATTTTCAGAAATTATTGTAGTATATAGTGTGAATTGATGCTAGAAATGATAATATTGATCATTGCCATTTATTGTTTGAATACTCAATATTCCTAAACTACTGGCTATTATATGATTATAAGAAAATGAAATTATATAAGTGTGATTTATAAAATATAAATTGCAAGTAAAAGATATAAAGATGAGAATTTGAAAATTTTAAATTCTGATGTTTTTGAAAAGGTTTTCAAGGTTTGGAAAATAATATTAGTATTGTTTAAAAGTATTTACAAATACAAATTGTTTCCAAATAAATTTTAAAAATGAATGAATTCGGTACTCCTCTCTTTTGTCGTTGAAAAATAATTTCAGTGATGACTGCGCAGCATCATCGACGTTCATTTTCGAGTCTCAAAGTGGGGGAGGCTTCTAAGAAGCTTTGCTTCGAAATTGTTTTAACAAATGGATTTTGGTTTAAACTCCAAAAGTATGATTTGATATACAAAGGATATAGGTGTATATATTTATTCCACATGATTTGAAATGAACGCGATGTTTAAATTTTTAGTTCTGTTAATTAATAATTTTCAAATTATTTGAATGAAATGTGAATAATTAGAACTTATGAAATGAGAGGATTAAGAATTCTAAGCTTAATGTTTTGAGAAAACTTTAGAGTTGAGGTGTAACTCCTAAAATTGAAGAGTAAAGAAAATTTAAACAAGTAGAATTGTGAACACTCTAATTAAGTAAAAGGAATCCTATTAATTTGTATAATACCAAGTTGCATTCAAATAACATATAATATGACTTACCAGATGTTAAAAGTTAAAATGAAGATCTGGATATGTAATGGGATATTATACAAGAAAAAAAAAACCTAAAAGTAATTGAAATACAGAAGTAAGCAAAATTTAAAAGTTATTAAAATGTATATAAATGGAAATTCGGTTGTGATAAAAATGTTATATACTTAAGTGTATTATGAAATGATGAATAGCTAAATGGAATAAGTAAGCGAACTTAAGAAAGAAGGCAAATGAATCAAGCCATATCTTTGTGAATTTGTTATAGAATTAAATATAAATTTGCAAAGAAATTATGAAATTGATTTGTAACTTTTGAGATAACTATAAACTAAGGAAATTCATATATAAGAAGTTAGACTTTTATAGAATGATTATAAACTAAAGTGATGATTAATAAAATGTTCCACAAATAAAATTTGTATTTAAGTGACGTTATGAAAATGAAGTAAATTGTAATGATCCCAATTTTGAATTAATTTTTAATTAACAGCTAATGTAAATTTTGGAATAAATTTTGGAAGTAATTTGAATTTGAAATATATATGTATATGTATGTATGAGTAAATTTGAATTTGACTTTAGAATTTGAATTTGACTTTAGAATTTGAATTTGAATATTGAATTTGTATTTGAATTTAAAAATTTTAAATAAATGACTTAGAAAAATGATTTGGGTTTAAAAATATTATTTGAATTAATTATGGATAGTTAGTTTTAATAGAATTTTCTTTTAAATAATGTGTATATGATAATGATTAAGAAGATGTATTTATAAAATAAGAAAACAATGTAATATAAATTTTATTTAAAAGCATTTGATTCATGAGAAATACAAGTGTCATTTAGTTTTATTTTTGAAAAAAGAAATTAATTAAAATGAAATGAGGGTTTAAAACAAAATTATACATTAATTTGTAAACAAGGTTTAAACTATAAATTTTAAATTTATTTACATAAAGGTCTTTAACATAAAAAAATACTAATTGTGACAAATGTAAATGAAGTATGGTATTAACAAATGTAGGCAAGATAATAAAAAAAATGTATGTAAGAGAAGAAAAAGAATGTATGTTTGCTGTGCAAAACAAGAAGATAATGAAACAAGGAAAACAAGAAAAAAAAAATCTACATACACAAAAGCCAAAAATGAGATAATGCATGTAAACAAAAATGGAAACATATGTACCTATTGCTATCTCCTCAGCACAATACAAATCATTTCAGCCTCCAAACTGAAAAAATCTTTAGTCAAAGAAAACAAAAATCTAACCAAAAGAAGATAAGCTTATACCAGTAAATACCTTCCATGAAAACATCTTTTCTCCCTATATATGTACACCATTCTTTTTATTCCAGTTCGTTCATCAAAAAAAAATTGTATTTCAGAAGCTAATCTTACAACTGAAACTTAAATTAACAACTTAACTAAGAAAAGAAAAAAAAGAGAAGATCACAGCAATTCAAAACCTCCTAGTATTCAAGCCTCTGTTCTTTTCTGCTTTCAAGTGAATCAGGTGAGCAAACTTAAATTTTTAAACCAGCTCTTTGATTCTGGTGTCTGTGTTGATAAATAAGTGTTTGTGTATGCCCGTTTGTGTATGTATTCATGGCAAGGATAGTGTGTATGCTTTGTTATAGGCAGATAAGTTTTGTTCTAGGTTTACAGAGTAAACCATTTCAAAAATTCAAATCTCCAAGTGCAAGCGATTTTGAGTTATAATCTATAAAGGAAAATTGTTAGAGATACTCAGATTCAAATTTCAAAAATAATCTCAACCATAGAATATTAGTAAATAATTTGAAATTGTGAAATTACAGAGGAAAAACATTTTAAATAGAAAATTCAAGTATTTCAATTTGAAGTTTTGATCATTGGATCAGATTTATCTTGTAATAAGATGATTTTTAAAAGGAATTTCATGATTTTTAAGTGAATGGATGTTGAGAGTTCTCGTGATGAACGAAATTTGGGTTTGAGGCAATTGTCGGTCATTGACGAAGTAAGGGAGGCCGTGGTCATGGCGAAGGATAGCTTGGGTGACGAGGATTCATGGAAAAATACTCATGAATTTTTCTGATGAGCGTGGTGATTGCGGTGGATCAAAGTAGGGTTCTGTAATGGGTTTTGGATCATCGGAGTGTCGAGGTTGTTGCGGCAACTGTGAAGCATCGAAGTGGTTTGCCTGGTTAGGGATGTAAGCTAGAAGGTGTGACGAAGTTTTGGGAAGGATGGCGAGGCTTCTCGTTGGTCGGAGGTGTCGGAATAGTGGAGCTTCTGGCCATGGCGTTTCTGTTGGGTCGAAGTTTTTAACTCGATTTCGATTCGTGGGTTTTGTGTGCGATCTGGGTGCTGTTTCATGGTCGTGTGAGTACAAGTGGTTGTCGAAGGTGGCCGCAACGATCACTTATTGTAGGATCGATTTCACCCTAGAGGGGGGGTGAATAGGGTGATAGTGTAAATTATAAAAATTAATCGCGGAAGCTTATCAATTAAATTCAATTCAGATCACAGAATAGCAGCACAGATATTGCAGAATATAAATAACAGAACAACACAGAATTTACCCAGCTTCGGCAAAACCCTGCCTACGTGCTGCCCCCAAGGTTTCTACTAGAAATTAGATAGTCCCTCGCTTACACACGTAAACTCGCTATACCCGCTATTGACTAATCTAACTCTACGCTCAAAACCCTGTCACAACTCAACCACCGAGTTGCAAATTCCCAAGCTACGCCACGTAGCTTGTCCCCTAGTCGCACGACTAGAAAAAATAAAACAGTTTAAAAAAGAAAAAAGGAAAATACAATTAAAAGCAATTAAAATGAAATAACCCTAATATTAAATTTAAAAACCCTTTAAACAAACTTCCTTTGAAAGTAGGCCGGCCTCCTTTGCTATTTGACCCGTCTCTTTTATTTCTCTTGTCTGTAATGGCGGCCGTTCCTTTTTAGGGCTTCGTCCTTATCAAATTGGGGCTTCGTCCCTTTGATGCAATTTAGGGCTTTCAAATTGAAGCGCCGACCTTTGATAATTGTTCGACTTCGATGCTCTTTGCAGCTGCTTCGTTGATCGAATTCCTTCTTCGGTATGTAATTGTATGCTTTTTCTTTTACTGATTTTATGCTTTCTGGAATTCAATGATCTTGCCGATGATGTGAATTTGATTTATATAGGGTTTGTAAATCCTATTCTTGCGTTCGTATAAAATAATTTGAATTTGTCACATTCTTTTGATTGGTCGTTTGATTATGCTTGAACGATTGATGATCGAACTGACTTTGTCATCTTCGTATCTTTTGCATTCCTTGGTTGACACGGTTTTGAATTTACTTTCGTGATAACCACGGTTTTGTTGATTTCTGGAATTTATACTTTGTTGACTTGTTCAACATTGACATGGCGATTTTACTATGACTTCGGCCTTGACACTGATTTCGACTTCACTGAGAACTATAGTCTCTGGCCATCTTCTGATCGGTTTAACATGAACTGACTGCACTTGCTTGATATGAAATACATATATTTACACAGATGCTTCACTGCATCTGTTGTAGTTGCTTTATACTTCACTGTGCACTTTACTTGGGCATTTTGTATGTTTCATTTTGATCCAACTTTGTCATTGCATATCTATATATGCTTGACCTCTGTTACATGCTTGCTGTATTCATTTGAGTTGATTGTTGCATTGTTACTGGTTCATTTGATAGCACTAGCTGTTGGTTACTTGATTGAGTTGTGTGGGAACTGGATTGATTTCTTTTGGCTTCACTTGTGTATACTGTGTCATAGTGATGCATTCTTAAGTCTTGGATATTGAACAGTATCATGTATTTGTAGTTTGCATCCATTGTTGTTTCCAGTTGCACTTGGTCATTTCACTGTGTTGCACTCTCTGATGGTTCATTGGTGCACTGTTTGTTCATTCTGTACTTCTGGTCTTTGCATGATGGTCTTGTGGCAGTTAATAGTTGCTGTGCACTTTGTGCTTGCTGTCATGTTGATGTATTCATGCAGCTTGTTTTCAATATATACTTGAATATTGCAGTCCATGTTCTTCACTGTTAGTCGAGCTTGAGTACATGTATTCTTGGCTCACTGATGCATTGTAACTTGAATTTCACTCACTTGAGTGTTTGTTGCAGTATCTTGTGGTTGCTATGCCTTGTTGTCGCAGTATTGCAGTTGGGTTGCTGTACATATGAACTTGCATTCTTCGAGTTGTATTTACACCACCTCTTGAGCTTCAGTAGTTGTCTGTTTCACTACCATACTGAAATTCACTGTTGCACTTGAGTTTTTGCTTGCATTGTCACTTGATGTTGCTGCAATCTTCACTTCTGGTTAGCCACTGTTGCATTACTATGTCTTGTGGCATGTTGATGTATTTGCATGTTTGGTTTGCTTCTTTTCTGGTTGGTGTTGCTGTTATGTTGATGGCTAACCTTTGCTAGTTCATTCATGACATGTTGTACTGATTTTGTTTGGTGGTCTTGTACTTGTATACTGCTGGTTTGAGGCTGTGTCATGTTTGAACATAGCATTCATGTCATGTCGCCTTGTGTTGAATCCAGTTTTACAGCTCGGGTTTGACCTTGTGCTCGTGTCGTGATTTTAAATATATTGCACGTGAGTTGAAACCCGGTTTTTCATTTGGGTTTGACCTGTGCTTGCCTGTCCCTATAAATCAATCAAGTGTATATATCGGCGTGCACGGCCTTGTGGCATATACAGTAATATACTGTGTATGTCACAAGTTGTTCGTGTATGATGAATTCAAATTTAAATAATGACGAACAACCCAAATAACTGAGGCAAATATCATTTTCAAAATTCACGTTTTATTTTATATCGCAAAAATATTTTATTTTCAATTTTACTGCGTTAGTTTATATTTTTGCAGATCGCTCAGATGCTGGATTCAAACTTGAATGCAGTTGAAGATAAATACGAGTGTGAGTGATATGTAGTGAGGTGCTGATGTAAAATAGTGAAATGTCATGTATTGTAGTCAAAATTGTATATGTATAGTGAGAGCTTGAAATTGTACTATCAAAGTTGTAATAAATATTTGTTTGAATAAAATATTCGTTTGAATTCAAAAACTGTGTTATTTATTTTTATTCAGCAAATATTTATTTATTCTGTGAAGATTAAAATAGTACGTTAACAAATACATTTAAGCGAATGTATATATGTTTATTATCATCAAACAAAAATCATATAGCGCAAAGCGCATATTCAACACTTATGGCCAGAGGCGATAGTGCACGTGCACCGTGTGCACAACGAAGTCTGGGACGATGGGTTTGAGGGAGGCTCTGATTTTTCTCGTGTCATGCTCGTGTTTTTCTGAAGTTTACTCGAAGTATTATTAAGTATAGGTTTGGGTCAAATTTAGTTACAGGTTTTGAAACCTGTCAGTGTTTTGGATTTCGAATTTAAACTGAATTTAAAAATGAAAAGCAAGTTTTAATCAAAATTTTGATGTAAGTTTTAAAGTATGGATTCAAGATGAATCTGAATCCTACTTTTAAAATAATAAGTTTTATAAAAATGAAATGTTTTAGCAACTTTAAATTGTTAAAGTATTTTATAAAGTGATTTTTTTTTTAATTCTGAAATTAAAGATTTAAACAGAGTTTTAAATCTAAATTTAACTCGGGAGAAATGGTGGAAGACTTCGGTGGAAACTCGAGTGAACTAAGTATTTACTAGGGTTTTTAAAGGCTAAGTAAAATTAAAATTTCAAGTTAATCATCTTGAACAAGTTGAGCATTAACAAATTAATTAATATCTGAAAGTTGAAGTGAAGAATTGATTCTAAGACATCATTAATTAAGTTAATACTTAACAATGTTTTCTAGAATCTTAATTAATACTTTAATTTAGTAGATAATTTAAGTTAAGTATAAAATTTAATTAACATTTAAAGATTTTGAAGTTAGTAATAATTTGATTTTCAAAGTTTAAGGAAGATTTTAAAATGTTAATTAAGATAAACAATTATTATTAGTTAATTGTTTTGGAAAGTGATTAAGTAGGGTTAATTAATTTGTAATTTTAATCAGTTAAATAATTAGGGGTTTATCAATTCGTAATTAAGGATTGGTTAATTAATAATTAAGTATCTAATTTATTTGTAATTAAGAATTGTTAATGATTACTAATTACAAAGATGGTTAATTAAAGATTTTTAATAAGTTAAGTGAATTAAGTAAAGGATGATTGAATAATTAAAAGTTTATTATTTACTAATTAAAGGTTGATTAATTTAATTGATAAATGATTTAAAGGATAATTAATCAAATGATTTGAAATTGATCAATGTTAATTAACCATGATTGATGACTTATCTGATTTAAATTAATTAGATAATTAATCGAGCTTACTTATGGATGTTGAATTTATTGATTGTCGAACTGTTTGATATTTCTGATATGTTATGCTTTGTGCTATGAATTGTTTTGGTGTGATCTGTGATGAATGTAATTTATTTATCTGTGATAAATTTAGATTATTTATCTGTGGATCTGAGAATGAACGATAAGTGTTATAGATTATACCGCTTATCAATATCGATGTGCTTAAATATGTGATGTGATGATTTATGATGTTGCACTATTGTGTAAAACCACTGGATACACCATACACACACAAATATGGATTGCACGAGGAAATCGGCTAAGTCACAGATTTTAACAATTTTAAAGATTGAATTCTCGAATCCGAAATAGTTTTGGAATTGGAATTGAAAGCTTTTGAAAATGTTTGAATTCAATGATTTGGAAATTTTGGTCTAAAAATATTATACAAGTTATAAAGGTGTTTATATGGGTTTTTAACCATTTAAAAGTATGGGTTTGGAAATTTAAATTTAAATCCAAGTTTTGTACTTGAATAGCTTTAACTTATGTAAATTGTAATCGGTTTTTCCCAAAACGAAAACTATTTGTTTCAAATAATATAGCTTTCATAAAAAGGAAGGATTTCCAATTTGTATCCAAAGGTTTCAAGTTTGAAATGAAATTGTAAATAGTTTGAAAAAAACTATGAATTAACCTTTGTAAAGATGACTAAATCTTGTTTTGAAACTGAAGAGGATTTTAAATGGTATATCGTTTATATACAAGATTTGAATTGGAATTGGTTTGAAAGTTATGAATTAAATCTTTAATTGAAAGATTGGATGAGTTAATCCAATTTGAAATGGAAATTGTTTTGAAATCCATGAGTGGATCTTTGTGAAACTAGGTGAACTTTGTGAAATGAATCTTTTATTTAAAAGATTTAAAAGGGCAATTTGTTTAAACCATTTGAGAGAAAAGTTTGGATAATAAGTGTAACAACCCGGGATTTCGCAATTATTTAATTATCGTCAAATGACGATTAGATTGGTTTGTTAAGTGCTATTTAGAGTTTTGATTCGGGTTATAATTATTTTCAAAAAAAAAAATAACCGGTTCCCTCTTCTTTTCTATTCGACCCGTTCCCTCTACTCATTCTCATTTTTGGGCAACTCTAAACCTAAACTCACGATAAGGAATAAAAATGGCGGCTGCAATTTTTCGTTTTCGTCTTCAAAAACTAGGGCTCGGGGAATCAAAGGCGTCGACTTTAGGTTGATGGATCGAATGATGATTGTCGTTGCTTGGCTGTCGATCTTTGGCTTTTGCTATGGGAAACGAAGGTGAGTAATCTTTATCACTCACATCTAATTCGACTTAGTAATATGTTTTGCATTTGATTTGGGTTCGTTGTTGATTCTTTCTCTGATTTTACATATTCGTGTATATTTGTGTTACTTGGTTAACTCGGCTTTGAATTTGGGCTGTTCAATATCTCGTGACCATCACGGTTTCGATTTTTGTTGACTTTGATCAATTGATTTTTGAATTTGTCAAATCTTTTGCTCGGCCTTCCGATTATTGTTGGATGTTGAAATGATTTTTGACCTTTTCAAAATACGTATATTTCGTTTTTCTATTTCGTGATAATCACGGTATTGATTATGTTGCTCCGTGAATTTCTTGCTTTGGCTTTGGCTTCGGCTTCGATCATTTTTAACTTTATTAATGTGACGTTGTTTAAGAATCTTGTGTACTTCGACTTTGTCCATTTTCGTGTTCATCCCTGAGCACTTTTTGAACTGTTGTTTGACGCTGCTTCCACTGGTTCTCGTTCACCCCCACGGTATTGATTTTGACCTGCAGTTGACTTCGAAATGTTGACATCAGTTACTTAAATTTTAGTAGTATTGTAGTGCTGTTATAGGTTGCAAACTTGTGTCTTAAGTCTTGACCATGGCCTTCATTAACCATTCATGTGTGATGATATTAGCTGGCTTCGGATTTCTGGCATGTCTGGTTTTGCCTTGATTATTTTGGAACTGCTCTTACCTGCATATACTCTTGTAGTTGTGTTTCCTTGTAGTCTTCATGTACATGACTTGTCTGATCGAGTTCATTTGAGGCCGGTTTGTGGTTGTATACCTCTGTTGTAGTTTGCGAGTTGTATCCCTGTTACACTAGTAGCCTTCACTCTGGCCTTGTTTTCATGAAGATCATTTCTAGTCATGTTCACTGATCTAGTATATTATGCACCAAGTATCTCAGTGCCATTTGCATTCATATGCTTAATGATTCAGTTGTGGCTGTGTTGCCTCAAATTGGGGTATACATACTTGTTACCTCCTGATAACATCCCTTTGGTGTAGTATCACGGTGCCACCTTCATTTGCATCACTGTTGAGTTTGCATTTTGTACCACTAGTGCTCATATAGCTCATTTTGCATTCACTGTTCTCTGAACAGCACCTAGACTTTATTATGTGTACTTTATGTCGAATCTGAGTTTTGCATTTGACATTGTGCTTTTTTGCACCTTGTTGGGTCTGTGTTATGCTCCATTAATTATGTTGGCTATTTGGTCTGCATCTCTGAGCTGGAAGTTATGAATTTGTATTCTGATTCATTTATTCTTCATTCTGGTCTGGATTTATGTTTTGGAATTTGATTTTTGGTCTGACATGAGTTTCTAGCCTTGTCTTTGATTGTCAAATGAGTTGATGATTTGGTCTTACTCATCTGGCCGTTCGTGTGTATCATGATCATTTAGTTGAGACTGCATTGACCTCTGCATTTTCGTATTGCTGTTAGTATTTGGATTTGTGGTGACTTTATATGCTGTTGTGGCGAGGCAGTGCACGCGTGCGTGAACTGCAGCCACACGGTACAGAGTTATTTTTGGGTACGACATCACTATAGTGGCAAGGCAGTGCACGCAAGCGTGAACTGCAGCCACACGGTATGGCGTGTATGATATTCTATTTTGTTTCGACTTATGGATCTTTTGCGTATTCCATATTCTGTAGTGGCGAGGCAGTACACGCGTGCGTGTACTGCAGCCCTACCCGAATTAATATTTTAATTGATATTTCAATGGTTTGAACTGTTTTGTTTATTCATTTCAATATTCTGAATTGTATTCTGATTTGGTTTAATTTGCTGATTTGTTGTTTAACACTGTTACGTGTTATATTTATCGTTATCCGATTTCTTTATTTAAGGATCGGATAGAGGAGATTTATTGTGACTGTCGTCTATTCATTATTTAATTATTATTGCTTCTGTGCACTAATAACTGAGTTTGAATTAGACTGACCCGCGTATTATTTTCTTTTGAATGTAATACTCGGGTCAGACCCGAGTTATTTCAGGTTGTAGATATCTTACTTTGGAGTTGCTGCTAGAGCTATGAAGTCTTTTCATACTCTTTGGAGTAGATGTTGTCATAGTATAGGATGTTGTATATTCTTGTATATTATTTACGATAATGTACTTGTGTATATAAGTTCCTGAGTCGACAGTTGTAGTTGTATCATATGTATTGTATCACATGTATTGTAACTGACATCAGTTATTATATATATGAGACATTTTTGTTTTATCTGTGTTCCGCATATATATTATCTGTGTTATTATTATATCTATTGTCCTAAACTATTATGAACCATCATAGTTCGTTTTATACTGGAATTGGATATGTTGATGGGAGTAAATAAATAAGAGATGAAAAATAAAAATATATATACCACTCCTATCGAGATAACCAATACTTGGGTAAGGCCTAACTACGGATGGCCGCTCCTATCCAGCCTTATTCTTTGTGATAACAGGCAGTATTTCTTTTAATACTCTTTGTTATTGTGAGCATAGAGGTGGGGCGTCACAGTTGGTATCAGAGCTTGGGGTTTATGGACATAATATAAAACATAACTTAGATGGAACATGTGTTACAACTATATGTCGATGTTTTGTTATGTTTGAGTCAAAGCTAAAGTTTTGAAATTATGATGAAATTTTTAAATATCTTTAGTTAAAAATAAAAAGTGAAACTGCGTTTTGAGGAATGATTGAGGGTGTTCTGTTATCAAAGTGCGCAGCGGAAACAGTGACTGTCTTCGCTGAGCACGGCTGATAACCTTTTTGATTCAAAAATAAAATTATGAAATTGAAATAAATTTCATTTGTTGCTTACATAGCTGGGTTTAATTTTTTTTCTTTGGAAATTTCGAATTTAATTTGAGAATTCGAAGCGATTGCAGTTATGTGAATTTGTTGAGATTTCTGCTGTTTTGAATTATCTTCCTTGAAGATATATTTGAATGATTTCTTTGTTCATTTTGCGGTATACGTGCAAATTTATGTTGCACGTTACTACATTAATTTTACGTTGAACCGATGCTTGGTTATGAAACGTATTTTGTTGCCGTTATTTTTATAACGGGATTTTTACACCGATGTTAGAATTTTGAAGCACGGTGTTTTGTTGACATTTTAATGAATGAAAATTCACTAATATGAAATTTTGATGCAAATTATTTTGATGAGATTTTGACGTTTAAAAATTTCTGTCACTTTGACTTCAGTAACCGTCAAATTTTTAAAGTGGATTTTTCAAGCGGTTATCCCGCAATGCTGATTTTGAGATCCGTTTCTACGGTGTTTTGAGAAGTACAATTTTCTTATTGAAATTGTCAGTAATGTTGCTGTTTCTATCACGGATTGCAAATCGTTTTAAAAATAAAAATTGTTTTTCAAAATTTTTATAGTTTATGCTTTCAAAAGAATGAGGAAGCAATTTAAACGATTCAGCAAAATCGAGGGCTATGAACCCTTTCTTTTACTGATTCGTTTAATTCCGGACTTGTTCGTTTGAGAATGTAGATCATTTACTTTTATAAAATAAATGAAATTGTTTTCAGAATTTTTACAGTTTGCGTTTTCAAAAGAATGAGAAAGTGACTTAAACGTTTCAGAAAAATCGAGGATTATGACCCCTTTCTTTTACTGATTCGCTTAATTCCGGACTTGTCCGTTTGAGAATGTGAAATGTTATTTTTGGAATACACAATTTGCACTTACAAGGAAACGATGAAGAGATTTAAACGATGTAGCGAAAGTGCGGAGTATGGAACCACACTTTTACTATTTCAGTTAATTCCGGACTCGTTAATTGAAATAATTGCTGTTTTGATGATTTTACACGTTCAAGGAAACGATGAAGAGAATCAAACGATTTAGTAAAACACGTGGTACGGGACATGTGCGTTTGCTATTTCGGTTAATTCCGGACTCGTTAATTGAATATATGATGATTTTCGTGTGCTTTCGAGCCACTATGATGGACCTTCGGATCATATGTTGGACCTTCGGGTCAATACCAGTACCGGACCTTCGGGTCATATGTTGGACCTTCGGGTCATTTGTGGGGCGCCAAAAATTATGTTGGGTACTTGGTAGGCTTCGGCCATATGTTGATGCACGTGCGGCGTAGCTAAAACTCGCCATCTGATGGGATCGATCCAACCTTTTATGTTGATTTTCTAGTTATCTTAATTGATTCTAGATATTTGTTGCATCCAATTATCTACAGGTAATCGGATATTTGTTGATATGAGTTCTAATTATCGTTTTTGATAATTAGATATTTGTTGATTTGATTATCGCTTGTGATAATTAAATATTTGTTGATATGAGTTCTAATTATCGTTTTTGATAATTAGATATTTGTTGATTTGATTATCGTTTTTGATAATCGAATATTTGTTGATTTGATTATCGTTTTTGATAATCGAATATTTGTTGATTTGAGTTTTGATTATCGTTTTTGATAATTGAATATTTGTTGATTTTATTATCGTTTTTGATAATCGGATATTTGTTGATTTGATTATCGTTTTTGATAATCGAATATTTATTGATTTGAGTTTTGATTATCGTTTTTGATAATTGAATATTTGTTGATTTGATTATCGTTTTTGATAATTAGATATTTGTTGATTTAATTATCGTTTTTGATAATCGAATATTTGTTGATTTGAGTTTTGATTATCGTTTTCGATAATCGAATATTTGTCGATTTGAGTTTTGATTATCGTTTTTGATAATTGAATATTTGTTGATTTGATTATCGTTTTTGATAATCGAATATTTGTAGATTTGATTATCGTTTTTGATAATCGAATATTTGTTGATTTGAGTTTTGATTATCGTTTTTGATAATTGAATATTTGTTAATTTGATTATCGTTTTTTTTTTATAATCGAATATTTGGGATTTGATTATCGTTTTTGATAATCGAATAATTGTTGATTTGAGATTTGATTGTCGATTGTGATAATTGAATAATTGTTGATTTGAGATTTGATTATCGTTTTTGATAATCGAATATTTGTTGATTTTGATTATCGTTATTGATAATCGAATATTTGTTGATTTGATTATCATCTTTGATAATCGAATATTTATTGATTTGATTATCGTTTTTGATAATCGAATATTTGTTGATTTGATTATCGTTTTTGATAATCGAATATTTGTTGATTTGATTATCGTTTTTTATAATTAAATATTGATGTTTTGTGATTTTATATTCTAATTATCTAATTGATAATTGAATAGTGCTGATAATTGCATTTATTCAGTTTTGTTATTTTCTGATTGTCTATTTGATAATTAGATTTTGTTGAGAATTTGTGAGTTTCTTTTATGAAATTAAAAGATTTCTTTGGTGTTTGTGTTCCCGATCATTATTTTTCTAGCTTAACTAGTTTAGGTTAGAAAAATAATTGTTATCGACATCTTTAATTATGAAAATTGCGGGGGCGCAATTTTTATAAGGAGGGGAGTCTGTAACAACCCGGGATTTCGCAATTATTTAATTATCGTCAAATGACGATTAGATTGGTTTGTTAAGTGCTATTTAGAGTTTTGATTCGGGTTATAATTATTTTCAAAAAAATAAAAATAAAAAATAACCGGTTCCCTCTTCTTTTCTATTCGACCCGTTCCCTCTACTCATTCTCATTTTTGGGCAACCCTAAACCTAAACTCACGATAAGGAATAAAAATGGCGGCTGCAATTTTTGGTTTTCGTCTTCAAAAACTAGGGCTCGGGGAATCAAAGGCGTCGACTTTAGGTTGATGGATCGAATGATGATTGTCGTTGCTTGGCTGTCGATCTTAGGTTTTTGCTATGGGAAACGAAGGTGAGTAATGTTTATCACTCACATCTAATTCGACTTAGTAATATGTTTTGCGTTCGATTTGGGTTCGTTGTTGATGCTTTCTCTGATTTTACATATTCGTGTATATTTGTGTTACTTGGTTAACTCGGCTTTGAATTTGGGCTGTTCAATATCTCGTGACCATCACGGTTTCGATTTTTGTTGACTTCGATCAATTGATTTTTGAATTTGTCAAATCTTTTGCTCGGCCTTTCGATTATTGTTGGATGTTGAGATGATTTTTAACCTTTTCAAAATACGTATATTTCGTTTTTCTATTTCGTGATAATCACGGTATTGATTATCTTGCTCCATGAATTTCTTGCTTTGGCTTTGGCTTCGGCTTCGATCATTTTTAACTTTATTAATGTGACGTTGTTTAAGAATCTTGTGTACTTCGACTCTGTCCATTTTCGTGTTCATCCCTTAGCACTTTTTGAACTGTTGTTTGACGTTGCTTCCACTGGTTCTCGTTCACCCCCACGGTATTGATTTTGACCTGCAGTTGACTTCGAAATGTTGACATCAGTTACTTGAATTTTAGTAGTATTGTAGTGTTGTTATAGGTTGCAAACTTGTGTCTTAAGTCTTGACCATGGCCTTTGTTAACCATTCATGTGTGATGATATTACCTGGCTTCAGATTTTTGGCATGTCTGGTTTTGCCTTGATTATTTTGGAACTGCTCTTACCTGCATATACTCTTGTAGTTGTGTTTCCTTGTAGTCTTCATGTACATGACTTGTCTGATCGAGTTCATTTGAGGCCAGTTTGTGGTTGTATGCCTCTGTTGTAGTTTGCGAGTTGTATCCCTGTTGCACTAGTAGCCTTCACTCTGGCCTTGTTTTCATGAAGATCATTTCTAGTCATGTTCACTGATCTAGTATATTGTGCACCAAGTATCTCAGTGCCATTTGCATTCATATGCTTAATGATTCAGTTGTGGCTGTGTTGCCTTAAATTGGGGTACACGTACTTGTTACCACCTGATAACATCCCTTTGGTGTAGTATCATGGTGCCACCTTCATTTGCATTACTGTTGAGTTTGCATTTTGTACCACTAGTGCTCATATAGCTCATTTTGCATTCACTGTTCTCTGAACAGCACCTAGACTTTATTATGTGTACTTTATGTCGAATCTGAGTTTTGCATTTGACATTGTGCATTTCTGCACCTTGTTGGGTCTGTGTTATGCTCCATTAATTATGTTGGCTATTTGGTCTGCATCTCTGAGCTGGAAGTTATGAATTTGTATTCTGATTCATTTATTCTTCATTCTGGTCTGGATTTATGTTTTGGAATTTGATTTTTGGTCTGACATGAGTTTCTGGCCTTGTCTTTGATTGTCAAATGAGTTGATGATTTGGTCTTACTCATCTGCCCGTTCGTGTGTATCATGATCATTTAGTTGAGACTGCATTGACCTCTGCATTTTCGTATTGCTGTTAGTATTTGGATTTGTGGTGACTTTATATGCTGTTGTGGCGAGACAGTGCACGCGTGCATGAACTGCAGCCACACGGTACTGAGTTATTTTTTGGGTACGACATCACTATAGTGGCAAGGCAGTGCACGCAAGCGTGAACTGCAGCCATACGGTATGGCGTGTATGATATTCTATTTTGTTTCGACTTATGGATCTTTTGCGTATTCCATATTCTGTAGTGGCTAGGCAGTACACGCGTGCGTGTACTGCAGCCCTACCCGAATTAATATTTTAATTGATATTTCAATGGTTTGAACTGTTTTGTTTATTCATTTCAATATTCTGAATTGTATTCTGATTTGGTTTAATTTGCTGATTTGTTGTTTAACACTGTTACGTGTTATATTTATCGTTATCCGATTTCTTTATTTAAGGATCGGATAGACGAGATTTATTGTGACTGTCGTCTATTCATTATTTAATTATTATTGCTTCTGTGCACTAATAAATGAGTTTGAATTAGACTGACCCGCGTATTATTTTCTTTTGAATGTAATACTCGGGTCAGACCCGAGTTATTTCAGGTTGTAGATATCTTACTTTGGAGTTGCTGCTAGAGCTATGAAGTCTTTTCATACTCTTTGGAGTAGATATTGTCATAGTATAGGATGTTGTATATTCTTGTATATTATTTACGATAATGTACTTGTGTATATAAGTTCCTGAGTCGGCAGTTGTAGTTGTATCATATGTATTGTATCACATGTATTGTAACTGACATCAGTTATTATATATATGAGACATTTTTGTTTTATCTGTGTTCCGCATATATATTATCTGTGTTATTATTATATCTATTGTCCTAAACTATTATGAACCATCATAGTTCGTTTTATACTGGAATTGGATATGTTGATGGGAGTAAATAAATAAGAGATGAAAAATAAAAATATATATACCACTCCTATCGAGATAACCAATAATAGTATAAGGCCTAACTACGGATGGCCGCTCCTATCCAGCCTTATTCTTCGTGATAACAGACAGTATTTCTTTTAATACTCTTTGTTATTGTGAGCATAGAGGTGGGGCGTCACAATAAGTTGTGACTTAACTGAAATCTCATACCCATATGTTTTTAAAATATTACGCTCATTATTCGGTTTAGCTGGGAGAGGACTTTGTGTCATATAACCCATTCCGAATAATGATACGTCGATATGGATAGCATTTGAAGACAGGTGGTGAAGACTGGGTATTTTCGAGAACGAAAGGATAACCCGTCGATTGTCTCTGCACTGAGTCGCGCCGGTATAGAGATTTCCTAAGTGATGGGAAGTCCGATCGGGATTGTGAATACCCGGATTGCAAGGGCTTCTTTGGAAGTGCCTTCGGTTCTGTTCGAACCCGTAACAGACTTGTATGGATGTGTGTCTGACATTACACTTTGAGATGTAAAGCTGGTTTCTATCAAATACATTTCTGTTGGTGGCGGAGATTTATTCTCTTAGCTTAACACTTTTCTCCGAGACGTACGAGCTCAGAGGTTATGTAGTTGATGGTTACTAGTGATACATTCCCAATTTGGTAATGTGGCATGCTAAGTGTTGTTGAGTGTTGATGATCATTTGTGATCGAAGCACGGCTTTGTGAAAAAGCATAGCTTTGTGGACGTGACTTCGTCGAACCTTACAACCCGGTTATGGTCAAAACAGGAATAGTGGCAGCAAGGTTATTTAGGGGTTGCTCCCCCTAAGGGTATGTCCATTTCCTTCTGGATTATAAGTGGTATCATGGTATGGAGCCCAGATACTTACTTTGTGGTTGCTGCAAAACTTATTACTTTGTGGTTTTCGGGTTGAGAAGCGCTTCGGATAATGGTTGGTAACGACCGGGAGGTGGCATACTCGTGTCAGTTGTTACCTAGTCACTGAGGTAACCCGGCCTTGTGTAGCAGAGATCCAGTAAGGTTCTCGGGGACTCCCTCCAGAGGCGTTCCATTTTGTGTAGGAAGTTCCTTTGCCCGACCATTTGTTGGAAATCCAATCATCTAATACAAGCTCTTTACAGTTTTAGTTGTATAACCTGCCATTTACTTATGGTGGTCATCACTGTTTAGATGGTAGCTATTGTAGGCATAGTACGAAATGTCTATGCTGGCTAAGATTAATATTATACTTTAGAAAATGTTTTCACACTATGCACTAATAATAATATTTAAAAGTGTTTTCTCGTATCAAGTATTTTTGGCTGTCATAAGGAGAAATCTCCTCCAAGTTTGCGCTTGCATTGTGTGTGTGGCGGGAGGCCTTATGGCAGTTTCATTTTCAAAAGCATTGCGGATTTCTTTCAAATTCTTTTGTTGCTTTTGATAAAAATGAACTGTTTTATTTCAAACAACCGTTTTTGTTTGCTCATGCCAGTCCCATGACTGATCCAGAGTTTATTGTTCCTTTCCTAAACTCTGGGTGCCCACTATTTTCCACAGGGCAGACTAGAGTTGGGTTTTTCAGATAGTCGAATAGTAGGAATTGATTCGATAGCCTTCGAAGCCCTTTGGATTCGTGGATCACATTTGCTACATTTTAGTTTTCACAGATGACCTTGCTTATCTTTGTGAAACGTAATGATGGTTCGAGCTAGCTTTGGATTGAAGATGGAGTTCGTGGAGTTTGGCATTGAAGACATTATCTTTCCGCTGTTATTTCTTGTATCTCTGATAGTATAGATATTTAGTGTATCATTCTGTTGTATCATCATTGTATCTGAATATTGTATCAAATATATTATTCATTTTCTTCCGCTATGTTGCTATACTTAATGTGTTATAAGCTCTGGCACGAGTTAAATTTTGACGTTTTGATCTACGGCATTCAAGTACGAGTGGAATACGGGTGTCGATTTTCGAACGCTGAAATTTGAAACGTGACATAAATGTAAGCAAAAGAATTTGGTATAGCTAAGAATCAATGGAAAAGGAAATTAAATTCAAATAAATTGAATAGAATGTTTAAAAATGAACTTGAGTAGGCAAATTCTATAGGATGATGTTTAAGAAATGATAGTATTGAAGAATATGCTATGTAAAGAAATGGATATAGTAAGTAAATAAGTGATATGAATAATGCATTATGAATAATTAATTATAAATGAAACGCAGGTAAGTAAAATAATTTAATATATATGAATTGGATAAATGTCTATTGAAGGGTAATACGTAAGTTGTACGTATATTACTTTATTCGCATAACAATTTGATTCAGATTCAAGCATAGTTCGAGATAATTTATATCAATTCGGGTTAGGATTTTTCACTCGATTCCCGACGACGAACCCTGAATAAGAATTTTTGATTTGATTTTGGAATTCTCTATCATAGTATATGGCTATGCAAGGAGAATGATGATTTTCGATCAAGGAATCAAAATCTGAGTCCGCACTAGAGAGTCGCGTGGACGATACTAGTTTGAAAGTGAAATTGTATGATCGAGTGAGAGATCAGATGTGGAACTGCGTATGGATAATATATGTACATCGTACAGGCTTAAGCAAAGAAAATATTTAAAATTGAAAATGCAGAATATAAAATGATTTTAAATTATATGATTGGATATCATTGGGAATTAAGATGCAGGTGTTTAAAATCAAGAAAATTTGGATTGCCCGACAGAGAGTTACGTGTTGTCATTGGGTTTGGTGATTTTTGATTGAGCTACTTGGCTTTTGGTTTTTTTTTTGTTGGTTTGGGGCCCATAGAGGCGTTTTGTAACTGTACCGATCGAGCCGTGCAAAGGGGACTCTGTCGAAATTTTTCGTAAATCCGGGTGTTAGAAAAAATTTCAAGTTTTAAAATTTAATAACTTGTTTTGATAACTAACTTGAAATTTTCATAAGCCAATCGGAGTAGCATAGTGGAAGCGTAGTAATGGCTTTATAAATGAAATTTCATTTTTGTATAAGTTGATAGTTTTAAATAAAATATATCAAATGTTGAATTCTCTACTTCGATCTTTTTCGAGGACGAAAGGTTTTAAGTGGGGGAGATTGTAACGAGCCATATTTTTAGCAATTTTAAAATTATTAAATTTATTGTCATTATTAAATAAAAATGGTTAAAATAAGAACTTAATGATTTTGAATGTAAGTTATTGGATATGGACTTGAATAAAATTTTGAAATAAACAAATTTCCGAGAATTAAGTAATAATTAGTAAAAAAGAAATGTTGTGTATTAATGAGTTTATGGTTAATAGTTGGATTAAATAATAATGCTGAATTTAACAGATGTAAATAAAGTAATTGATTGATAAGTAGAGCAAAAGGTAGCATGGGCATGGTGGGAGTTACGCGTGCGACTTCCATTCGGGTGCTCGGTGATAGCTATGAGTTTCAAGCGCTTTGTATGAGTGTCTTTCATGGACATCATTGCCTTCTATGTAGGGAGCTATATATGTCATCCGGATCCACAGTAGTTGCTCTGTGCATCTTTCGTAGATACCGTTGGCTGCTGTGTATGGAGTTAAATAGCGGCTAATCCGCAGTAAGGTTTATGGAGCAGTAGGTCGATCGAAAAGAGTAGAATTAGGGTCACGTCCTAATTATAGGATTAGGAATTCAGTGTAATTAAAACAAAAGTCAAGGACAAGCGCAAGCAATCAAAGTTAACATATCTTATAAATTGAGCAATATTTAATCATACTTATTTCCGATTTATCTCTTCCATATTTTCTTTATTATCCTTATTTATTCTAGAACTTTTATAAAGTCTATTACTTTATCTTGCTTAAAGATTCTAACAATTACTATCATTCACCAGACTTTTAGTTTGACCCACTCCTCTATTTTCCTATTTCCCCCTTAGGCAATCAAGGGAGAAGTCAGTAGATGCTACAGCTTAGAGTTCTCTTGGAGGAGATTTCTTCTATGTATTTCTTTTTTTCAGTTTTTTTTCTTTCTATGTACTGGCATATTTTGTGGGATATTATGTACTTCGATTTTGAGACTACGAATTTTTATTTCATAAGACATGATTGGTTTTGAGATATGGTTTTTGTATTTGGTATTTGAATTATTTATGAAGTAATTATGAAGATTTTTTTTAATTAAGTTATTATTTTAGTTTCCGCTGTTTTTACCTATTTTTGTCTTGTGAATCTTAGTCTTTGTTAGTTTCAGTTATACCTACAACGCATCATGCCATTAAATGTGCCTTTGGGTATATTAAGGGGTATGAGGTGTTTCAAAGCCAATGTAATGAAATGATAGTTGAAAAATTAATAGGTAATTTAATATTACATGAAGTACAATTGTATGGCAGAAAGGAAAACCAGTCATGTGACAAGAAAACACTATTATTCAATGTTACTCTTGAAAATCAAGGATCATAAGTTGATGAGGAAATGACGTTTATGACTAAAAATTTAAGAAAATTCCTGAAATATCGAAAAGAGAAATTTTTTGGAAAGTCAAATAAATCAGGGAGCGAAAGCACCATCAAATGCTTTGTATGCAACAAAACTGCGCACTTTCAAAGGGATGGTCCAAACCAAAACAAATCAAAGTTCTCTCCCAATCTGAATCATTTAACAAAAAGAGGAAAGGAGCTTACAATGCAACTCAGGAGAATTCAGACTCCACATTAAGTCGGCAGCGACTCGAAGACAGAAAATGCATATATGTGCTCCATAACAGAAGATGAACAAACATCAGTTAATCTCAAAGTAAAAACTGTGGACACCGAAGAAAACCAAGAGTGATTCAAAAAATTTGGTAATTTTTAATTTATTTATTTTTGCAACAGAATTCATGAATCTAAATGTTAGACTTTCATAAGTAGATCGTATATGTTTCAAATTCTATTAATTCTTTTAGATACTTTGTTTGAAATGGTGAAATAGCCTTCCAAATTAATAGTCTTTATGTTTAAAACAAAACCTCACTTAATTTGAAAAGTAATTATTATAAAATATTTATAACATTCCTGTATTTAAATCAAATTTAAATTGGAATGTAATTTAATTTTTGAAATTAAATTGTGAATTAATTTGGTATTTTCCAAATTAAATAGACATTTGTTTGTTTATTAATATAAATATATATAAATATGATTTTAAATAGAATTTCTAATTTGAAATTCAGAAAACAAATATTTTGAATAATATATTTGATTTGGATTTATTTGTGAACTAATTGAAAATTAATTTTAATATTTGGAATAAATGTGTAAGTAAATTGTGAAACTAAATTTGGATTGGGAATTTGAGAATAAAAATATATTACAAAATTAATAAAAATCTGTTTTGAAATTATAATACATGTGTATATCTATATTTTGAAAGTTATATTGTGAAATTGATAAAAATAAAATTTACAAAAGATATTTGAGAAATTAAATTCAAATATATACATATTATATACTTATTTATTAATGTTTGATTTATTTTAAATCACATTCTTTAAAATTATAAATATATATATATATAAATATTTGTTAGACTTGACAAAAAAAATTTAAATCATTTTTCTTTCATACTTGAAATAAATTTAGTTTGTACATATAAGTTTAAAATTGTATATGTAAATATTTAAAACTAAATCTATAAATTTATTAAAGTAAAGGTTTAAACCATAAGTTATAAATAAATTAGGAAAAAGGGCTTAAACATAATATTAAATTGTTTTACAAGTGTAATCTATCATTACAAATATAGGCAAGAGAAGATAAGTAATGAACAAGTGTTCATTTAATTTACAAGTAATTTAACAAATGGCAAATAAGTTTGTTTTAGAATTAGAAAATATAAACATATGACTTAAGAAAAAGAAACAAGGCTTAAAATATTCTCTCATCTTCCATATCCTAAATCTAGTAACAAAGAAAAGGATTCAAACCAGAAAAACAAAATCAAAACCAAAAATAGAAAGAATGCCTATAACCAATATCACCTAATCTTCAACCCGATTCATAAAGCAACTCAAATCAAAGCCTGTAAGAAGATCATTTCAAACCAGAGCAACATCAAAACAAAAATCAAAGCTGATCAAAGTTTAACACTCAAAACAAAGATCAGTTTCAGGTCAAACAAGATTATGTAGCAGATCAAAGCAGAATCAAGCTGAAGTAATTAAGACAAGAATTTGAAACCTAAAAGCTTTAAAAACAAATCTGGAAATCGAAAAGTAAGCAAGTTGATGATCAGGTCATCATAAATCAATAAAAAAATTAAC
This sequence comes from Allium cepa, assembly GCA_030765085.1. Classification (NCBI taxonomy): domain Eukaryota; kingdom Viridiplantae; phylum Streptophyta; class Magnoliopsida; order Asparagales; family Amaryllidaceae; genus Allium; species Allium cepa. Next base: position 152,447,700 of record CM060939.1, read on the forward strand.
TCAACAATCAAATATCAAGCTTTCGAGAACAAAATCAAAAATCTGTTTCAAGCTAAGGTTAAGCAAATTCAAGAAGCAAGCTAACTACTCAACCTGACCAAGCTCAAAACAAATGTAAATGTTCCAGGTTTCAGACTCAAAAGCTCCTCTCTGTTCTTCTTTCCAAGGTGAGCAAACGTACTTTATTGATCTGATCTGAAATCTTGATGTAGTTATGATAAAATGTTTACTTGGTTGAAATCTGTTGTATACATACAAATAGGTATACATATGCTTGTGCATGAATAGTTCTCACTGGTTTAAACAACAGGATTCGAACCGGTTAAAAAAATTCATATTCTCTCTTTCTAACCCTCTTTAGGCTTTAAGTTTAAAACAAACATGTTAGTACAATCATGATTTAAGTTTTAAAAATGATTTTAAGTATAAATTGTTAAAATATTTTCTAAAAATCAATAATGACAGTAAAAAAATGAATTCAAGTCAAAGAATTTATTTTCAAATCTTCAAGATTTGATCATATAAATAAATTCGTATTTCAAAAACATGAATTTAGAAAAACATTTCATGATTTTTAAAGGTGTAATCATAGTGGGAGTTGAATGATTTTGACATTTTTGTCAGTTTCCATCAATCGGCTTGGTGTTTATCTTCGAGTTCAAAACTAAAGGGGGCTGAGGTAATGAGGGTTGTCGAAAAAATAGTCAGTGGATTTTTAGTCCACCGTGGTGACCTGACTTAGTCGATATAGGGTTTTAGGTTGTTTTCTGGTCGAGGTCGAATTCAATGTGATTTTGGCATTTTGGTGATGTCGAGCTGGGCCAGGTTAAGGGAAGAGGAAGATGTGTGAATAGGGGAGGTCTGGGCAAAGTAGCAAGGTTTCTGGCGATCGAAATCACCGTTGGCAGGTGGTTATTCTTGATCGGTTTGGGGTTTCTTCAATGTCGAATAGCTCGATTTTAAACTCATGAAGGAAACGTCGATCTGGATGTTTTTCTGAAGTAAGGAGATCAACGATGACTAGTGTGAAAAGGCGACGATGGTCAGAATTGCCTCGTTTAGGCGTGCAAGTTCATGAGTGCACCTATGTATCAGAGTTTTAGAAATAAAGAAGAGAGGCATGACTCAAAGTCGAACCGGGGAAAGTAACGATAGAGCTCGAAGAAGTTCTCGTGCCTATTTGAGTTGATAACAGGTCTTAAGATTTAACATATTTTAAAATTTAAAATAAAAGTATGATAGGGTTTTAAAGAAAGAAAATGGCTTGGGTGCTTAGTCGGGTTTTTTTAGGGTGATGGGCTCGAGTTTCATGAGCTTGATAATTTAGTAAGTTTTAAAGTAACTAAAGGATTTAGTTTTAAAAAAAAATTAAATGAAGTTCTAGTAGAAAAGTTTTAACAAGATTTCAAACTTCAAATTTAAATTTAAATGATTTTAAAACTTGTTTAGTCTTGAATAATAATATTAAGTTAATCATTTAAATTATCTTAAGTGTTTCAAATTAATTTGATGATGTAATTAAGGGATAGTTGAGATGAATGATTTATCTTAAATATTTGAGGTTTTATTAATTAAAGTAATCAAAATATAATTACTTAATTATCCTAAGATGATAAATTAATGAAATCAATTATTAAAGGTTGATTTAAGGTTCATTGAGTAATTTAAAGTTGATTGATTAATCAAGTGATTAAAGAACAATTAATTAAGGATAAATTAATTAATGTAATTAATTAATTAAGGTAATTAATTTGAGAATAATTAATTAATTTATTAATTAAGGTTAATGAATTTGTAATTAATTAAGGATAATTAATTTAATGGTAATTAATTAAGGGATAATTAATTTATTAATTAATCAATTATGGGTAATTAATTTAAAGGATATACCAATAATTAAGGGTTAATTATTTAATTATTAAAGGTTGATTAATTTATTAACTAAAGTTGATTAATTAATAATTAAAGATAAATTAGTAAATGATTAAAGGTTAATTAATGATTAAGGTTTGTAATTAATTAATGTTAATTAACCAAGATTAGTAGTTTATTCATAAGTAATTAATCTGATTTAAATTAATCAGATAATTAATTGATTTTACTTATGGATGTTTGAATTCTATTGATTGTTGAATTGTTTGATATCCCTGATATGTTATGCTTTGTGCTATGAATTATTTTGGTGTGATATGTGATGAATGTCATTTATTTATCTGTGATAAATTTATACTATTTATCTATGAATCTGTGAATGAAGATAAGCGATAAAAGATTTTACCGCTTATCGATGTTGATGTGCTTGAATCTGTGATGTGATGATTGATGATGTTGCACTATTGTGTAAAACCCCTGGACTACATTATACACACACGAATATGGACTTCACAGAAAATCAGTTAAGTCACAAATATTTTGAATTTAAATATTATTTGTTTTAAAGATGATTTTGAATTCAAATAGTTATGAAATGGAACTGGTTAAATGTGAAAAGCTTTTGAAAAGGAATTTTTAAAGATAAAAGTTATTTTTGAATAACTTGATAAAATTTTGAAATTTAAATTTGAAATTGAATTCTATGTTTAGAAATTATGGTTATACAAGTTATAAATGTGTTTATGGGTTTTTAAACCATTTTAAAAATGTATTGTTTTGGGAATCTGGATTTAACCCAAGTTTTATACTTGAAAGGCTTTAACTCATGCAAATGTAATCGGATTATTCCGAAATGAAAACTATTTGTTTTCAAATAATAATAGCTTTCATATAAAGAAAGGGTTTCAAATTTGTGTTGAAAAAGATTTCAAGTTTGAATTGTAAATTGTTTTGGAAGCTATTAATGAATCTGCGTTAAAGATTAACGAACTTTGTTTCCAAAATAAGAGGATCTTAAAAGTGTATGTTTTGTATAAAAGATTTGAATTGTGAATTGTTTTGAAAGCTGTAATTGAATCTTTGTGAAAGATTGTTAAACTTTGAATTTGAAATTGAAAAGGATTTTTAAAAAAAGAATTAGGATTGAAATGGAATTGTTTTGAAGGGCTATAAATGAATGTTTATGAAAGATTGGTGAACTTTGTGAAGTGAATCTTTTTGTTAAAAGATTTGAAAATGGAAATTTGTTTAAACCATTGAAAGAAAAGTTTTGGGTTTTAAGTTGTGACTTAACTGAGATCCCAATATCCATATGTTTTTAAATATTGCGCTTATTATTCGGTTTAGTCGAGAGAGTACCTTATGTCATATAACCCATTCTGAATAATGGCACGACATTATGGATAGCATTTGAAGACCGGTGGTGAAGACTGGATATTTTCGAAAGCAAAAGGATGACCTGTCGAATGTCTCTGCACCTTATGGCCCCGGTATAGAGATTTATATCATCCTTTGTGATGGGGAATCCTGACGTGATTAGGGATTATCCGGATTTGCAAGGGATTCTTTGTGAAGTGCCTTCGGTTCTGTTCGAACCCGGAACAGACTTGTATGGATGTGTGTCTGACATTACACTTTGAGATGTAAAACTGGTCTCTATCAAATACATTTCTGTTTGGTGGCGGAGAATTTATTCTCTTAGCTTAACACCCTTCTCTAAGATGTACGAGCTCAGAGGTTATGTAGTTGATGGTTAATAGTGATACATTTCCAATTTGGTAATGTGGCATACAAAGTGCTGTTGATCATTTGTTGATCAAAGCATGGCTTTGTGAAAAGTGTAGCTTTATGGACGAGACTTCGTCGAGCCTCACAACTCGGTAATGGTCGAAATAGGAATCGTTGCAGCAAGGTTATTTGGAGGCAGCGTCTCCTGAGGGTATGTCCATTTCCTTCTGGATTATAAGTGGCATCATGGTATGGAGCCCAGATACTTAACTTTTTGGTTGCTGCAAAACTTATTGCTTTGTGGTTATTGGTTGATAGTCGCCTCGGATAAAGGTTGGTAACGACCGAGGGGTGGCATACTCGTGTCAGTAGTTACCTAGTTACTGAGGTAACCCGGCCTTGTGTGGCAGAGATGTGGTTAGGTTCTCGGGGACGTCCCTCCAGAGGCGTTCTATTTTGTGTGGGAAGTTCCTTTGCCTGACCATTTGTTGGAAATACAAACAAAACAATACGAGCCCTGTACGGTTTTAGTTGTATAACCTGCCATGGAATGTGGCGGTAACCTGCTATTAAACATGGTAGTTATAGTACGCATACAATAATGGTTGTATGCTGGCTAAGGTTAATATTATACTTTCGAAGATTTTTCTGCACTATGCACTAATAATAATATCAAAAAGGTTTTTGCATATCAAGCATGTTTGACTATCATAAGGAGAAATCTCCTCCAATTCTGTGTTTGCGTTGTGTGTGCGGTGGGAGGCCTAATGGTAGTTTCATTTTCCAAAAAGCATTGCGGATTTCAATCTTAAATCTTTTGGTGTTTGCTTTAAAAGAGATAAACTGTTTTTGTTTGCTCATACCAGTCCCATGACTGACCTGGAGTTTATTGTTCCCTTTCTAAACTCTGGGTGCCCATAATTTTTCCACACGGGCAGTCTAGAGTTAGATTTTTAGATAGTTAGCTAGTAGATATAGAGTCGATAACATCCAGCCTTTGGTTTTGGCGATCGCATTTGGATCGAGTTGTTTCACTTCAGCGGTCATTGGTGGTTCGATCTTATTGAATTGGAGTCCTTGTAGCTTTTGGGATGAGCTTTTGGTTTTGGAGCATTGGCAATGGAGTCGATATGTTGGATTCTCGCTTTCCCACTTGGAATCCTATTAGAGTTATCTTTCCTCTATCGATGGTTGCAAAGTCTAGACCATCTTTTTGTGTTGTCTTTTGTTGTTGTATATCTTTTGGCTCTGATTTGTATTGATATTCTATTGTATCATTGTTGTAATCAAATGTTGTATATCAATGATATTATTGTTTCTTTTCCGCTGTGTTGTTGTACGTAATGTGTTATAAGCTCCGACACGAATCGGATTTCAACGGTTGAATCTACGGCATTCGAGTACAAGTGAAGTATGGGTGTCGATTTTCGAATGCTAAAATTTGGACCGTGACATCTTAGTATCATAGCTGAAGGTTGAAAACTTTAGCTCAGGAGTATAACACATTAGGTAAATCATTAGAGATGGGGTGGAGTATACCCAAGAATGAGTATATCCCTAAGATATCCGTCTGTATGCCTAAGTAAATTCTCTTACGATCCACTGGTAGTGAGTATGAGTGCAAGAAGAGGACGAGATAGAGGACAGGGGAGTACCACTACAAATGGTCAATACCCTGTAACAACAAGGAAACAATTCTTCTCAATTTTTTTTGATCCGGTTTCAAACTCTTTGATTGCTTCGTGGCAGCTCAAGGGAGAAACTTCGATGTGATGGTCGCCCTGCGAATCCTTGTAGTAAGTTTCTATCTCGTATTCTCTTCATCAAATTTCTATCGGCTTTTCATTTTTGACTCTACCGAAATCGAAATTTTATTGGAATAAATTGGTAAATTAAATATGAAGTTAAAAAATGAAGATTTGTATCGATAAAATGATTTCGATTGAAACCAAATTTGAGAAATTTCGTTGTGTGGATCGAAGTCCGAAGAAGGACAAGTTGGTGTAAACTTTTAGATATTCCGACCTAAGTTGGGAATCCATACCTAATGTTTGAAAATTATGGAAGATTAAATCCATTTGTCTATTTGTCTATTCCTTTGGGTCTAGATATATTTTACGAATGGTTAGTTATCCCTTCGAACTGACCAGTGCCCCTGCATATTTCATAGATCAGATGACCCGAGTATTTCGCAAAAGTGTTGAATGAGTTCATTCTCATATTGATGATATTCTGATTTGGTAAGCCAAATGTAGAATGGATATTCAGTTTGACCTAGAAAACTGTTTTTCTGTCTTTGTGTATCCATCCTTTGTTGTCTCCCAGGCAAATTTCGAGGACGAAATTTTCTTAAGGGGGGAATCTGTAACATTTCTGTTTTTAAATCAAATTTAAATTGGTATGTAATTTAATTTTGGAAACTAAATTGTGAATTAATGTGGTATTTTCCAAATTAAATAGACATTTGTTTGTTTATTAATATAAATATATATAAATATGATTTTAAATAGAATTTCTAATTGGAAATTCAGAAAACAAATATTTTGAATAACATATTGGATTTGGATTTATTTGTGAATTAATTGAAAATTAATTTTAATATTTGGAATAAATGTGTAAGTAAATTGTTAAAGTAAATTTGGAATGGGAATTTGAGAATAAAACATATTATAAAATTAATAAAAAAACTGCTTTGAAATTATAACACATGTGTATATCTATATTTTGAAAGTTATATTGTGAAATTGATATAAATAAGATTTAAAAAAGATATTTAAGGAATTAATTCAAATATTAACATATTATATACTCATTTATTAATGTTTGATTTATTTCAAATCACATTCTTTAAAATTATATATATATATATATATATATATATTTGTTAGATTTGATAAAAAATTAAATCATTTTTCTATCATACTTGAAATAAATTTAGTTTGTACATATAAGTTTAAAATTGTATATGTAAATATTTAAAACCAAATCTATAAATTTATTAAGGTAAAGGTTTAAACCATAACTTATAAATAAATTTGGAAAAAGGGCTTAAACATAATATTAAAAAATTTACAAGTGTAATCTATCATTACAAATGTAGGCAAAAGAAGATAAGTAATGAACAAATGTTCATTTAATTTACAAGTTATTTAACAAGTGGAAAATAAGTTTGTTTTAGAATTAGAAAATATAAACATACGACTTAAACAAGAAACAAGGCTTAAAATAATCTCTCATCTTCCATATCCAAAATCTAGTAACAAAGAAAAGGATTCAAACCAGAAAAACAAAATCAAAACCAAAAATAAAAAGAATGCCTATAGCAAATATCACCTAGTCTTCAACCTGATTCATAAAGCAACTCAAATCGAAGCCTGTAAGAAGATCATTTCAAACCAGAGCAACATCAAAACAAAAATCAAAGCTGATCAAAGTATAACACTCAAAACAAAGATCAGTTTCAGGTCAAACAAGATTATGTAGCAGATCAAAGCAGAATCAAACTTAAGTAATTAAGACAAGAATTTGAAACCTGGAAGCTTTAAAAACAAATCTGGATATCAAACAGTAAGTAAGTTGATGATCAGGTCATCATAAATCAGTAAAACAATCAACTCAGCAATCAACTATCAAGCTTTCAAGAACAAAATCAAAAATCTGTTTCAAGCTAAGGTTAAGCAAATTCAAGAAGCAAGCTAACAACTCAACCTGACCAAGCGCAAAACAAATTCAAATGTTCTAGGTTTCAGACTCAAAAGCTCCTCTTTATTCTTCTTTCCAAGGTGAGCAAACATACTTTATTGATCAGATCTAAAATCTTGATGCAGTTGTCATAAATTGTTTACGTGGTTGAAATCTGGTGTATATACACAAATAGGTATATACATATGCTTGTGCATGAATAGCTCTCACTGATTCAAATAACAGGATTCAAAACCTACTAAAAAAATTCATATTCTCTCTTTCTCACCCTCTTTAGGCTTTAAGTTTAAATCAAACATGTTAGTACAATCATGATTTAAGTTTTTAAAATGATTTTAAGTATAAATTGTTAAAATATTTTCTAAAAATCAATAATGACAGCAAAAAAATGAATTCAAGTCGAAGATTATATTTTTAAATCTTCAAGCTTTAATCATATAAATAAATTCGTATTTCAAAAACATGAATTTAGAAAATCATTTCGTGATTTTTAAAGGTGTAATCATCGAGATAGTGGGAGTTGAACGATTTTGACATTTTGTCAATTGCCATCAGTCGGCTTGGTGTTGATCATCGAGTTCAAAACTAGAGGGGGCTAAGGTAATGAGGGTTGTCGAAAAAATAGTCGGTGGATTTTTAGTCCACCGTGGCGGTCTGACTTAGTCGATATAGGGTTTTAGGTTGTTTTCTAGTCGAGGTCGAATTCAATGTGATTTCGGCACTTTGGTGATGTCGAGCTGGTTCAGGTTAAGGGAAGAGGAAGATGTGTGAATGGGGGAGGTCTGGTCAAAGTAGCAAGGTTTCTGGCGCTTGAAATCACCGTTGGCAGGTGGTTTTTCTTGATCGGTTTGGGGTTTCTGCTATGTCGAATAACTCGATTTTAAACTCATGAAGAAAACGTCGATTTGGATGTTTGTCTGAAGTAAGGAGATCGGCGGTGACATGTGTGAAAAGGCGGCGATGGTCGGAATCGCCTCGTTTAGGCGTGCATGTTCATGAGTGCACCTGTGTGTTAGAGTTTCAGAAAGAAAGAAGAGAGGCGTGACTCGAAGTCGAACCGGGGAATGTAACGATAGTGCTCGAAGATGTTCTCGTGCATGTTTGAGTTGATAACAGGTCTTAAGATTTAACAGATTTTAAAATTTAAAATAAAAGTATGATAGGGTTTTAAAGAAAGAAAATGGCTAGGGTGTTGGTCAGGTTCTTTTTTGGTGATGGGGTCGAGTTTCCTGAGCTTGATAATTTAGCAAGTTTTAAAGTAATTAAAGGATTTAGTTTTAAAACAAATTAATTTTTTTAAATGAATTTGTAGAAGAAAAGTATTAACAAGTTTTCAAACTTCAAATTGTAAATTTAAATGATTTTAAAACTTGTTTAGTCTTGAATAATTATATTAAGTTAATCATTTAAATTATCCTAAGTGCTTCAAATTAAATTTGATGATGTAATTAAGGGATAGTTGAGGTGAATGATTTATCTTAAATATTTGAGGTTTTATTAATAAAAGTAATTAAAGTATAATTACTAAATTATCCTAAGATGATAAATTAATGTGGTCAATTATTACAGGTTGATTTAAGGATCACTAATTAATATAAAGTTGATTGATTAATCAAGTGATTAAAGAACAATAAATTAAGGATAAATTAATTAATGTAATTAATTAATTAAGGTAATTAATTTGAGGATAATTAATTAAATTATTAATTAAGGTTAATGAATTTGTAATTAATTAAGGATAATTAATTTAATGGCAATTAATTAAGGGATAGTTAATTTATTAATTAATCAATTAAGGGTAATTAATATAAAGGATAATTAAATAATTAGGGGTTAATTATTTAATTATTAAAGGTTGATTAATTTATTAATTAAAGTTGGTTAATTAATAATTAAAGACTAATTAATTAATGATTAAAGGTTAATTAATGATTAAGGTTTGTAATTAATTAATGTTAATTAACCAGGATTAGTAGTTTATTCATAAGTAATTAATCTGATTTAAATTAATCAGATAATCAATTGATTTTACTTATGGATGTTAGAATTCTATTGATTGTTGAATTGTTTGATATCTGTGATATGTTATGCTTTGTGCTATGAATTGTTTTGGTGTGATCTATGATGAATGTCATTTATTTATCTGTGATAAATTTATACTATGTATCAATGAATCTGTGAATGAAGATAAGCGATATAAGATTTTACCGCTTACCGATGTTGATGTGCTTGAATCTGTGACGTGATGATTGATGATGTTGCACTATTGTGTAAAACCCTTGGACTACACAATACACACATGAATATGGATTTCACGGGAAATCGGCTAAGTCACAGATATTTTGAATTTAAATATTATTTATTTTAAAGATGAATTTTGAATTCAAATAGTTTGGAAATGGAACTGGGTTAAATGTGAAAAGCTTTTGATAAGGAAATTTTAAAGATAAATGTTATTTTTGAATAACTTGATAAAATTTTGGAATTTAAATTTGAATTCAAAATTTGAAATTGAATTCTATGTTTAGAAATTATGGTTATACATGTTATAAATGTGTTTATGGGTTCTTAAACCATTTTAAAAAAGTATTGTTTTGGGAATCTGACTTTAACCCAAGTTTTATACTTGAAGGGCTTTAACTCGTGCAAATGTAATCGGATTTTTCCGAAATGAAAACTATTTTTTTTCAAATAATAATAGCTTTCAAATAAAGAAAGGATTTCAAATTTGTGTTGAAAAAGTTTTCAAGTTTGAATTGTAAATTGTTTTGGAAGCTATTAATGAATCTGGGTTAAAGATTAATGAACTTTGTTTCCAAAATAAGAGGATCTTAAATGTGTATCTTTTGTATAAAAGATTTGAATTATGAATTGTTTTGAAAGCTATAATTGAATCTTTGTGAAAGATTGTTGAACTTTGAATTTGAAATTGAAAAGGATTTTAAAAAAAATATTTAGGATTGAAATGGAATTGTTTTGAAGGGCTATAAATGAATGTTTGTGAAAGATTGGTGAACTTTGTGAAGTGAATCTTTTTGTTTAAAATTTGAAAATGGTAATTTGTTTAAACAATTGAAAGAAAAGTTTTAGGCATTAAGTTGTGACTTAAATGAGATCCCAATATCCATATGTTTTTAAATATTGCGCTCATTATTCAGCTTAGCCGGGAGAGGACTTTGTGTCATATAACCTCTAAATAATGACACGACGTTATGGATAGCATTTGAAGAACGGTGATGAGGACCGGCTATTTTCGAAAGCGAATGGATGACCTGTCGAATGTCTCTGCACCGAATGGCCCCAGTATAGAGATTTATATCATCCTTTGTGATGGGAATTTGGACGTGGTTAGGGATTATCCGGATTTGCAAGGGCTTCTTTGTGAAGTGCCTTTGGTTCTATTCGAACACGGAATAGACTTATATGGATGTGTTTCTGACGTTACACTTTGAGATGTAAAACTGGTCTCTATCAAATACATTTCTGTTTGATGGCGGAGAATTTATTCTCTTAGCTTAACACCCTTTTCTGAGACGTACGAGCTCAGAGGTTATGTAATTGATGGTTAATAGTGATACATTCCCAATTTGGTAATGTGGCATACGAAGTGCTGCTGATCATTTGTTAATCAAAGCATGGCTTTGTGAAAAGTGTAGCTTTGTGGACGAGACTTCGTCGAGCCTCACAACCTGGCAATGGTCGTAACAGGAATCGTTGCAACAAGGTTATTTGGAGGCGGCGTCCCCTAAGGGTATGTCCATTTCCTTCTAGATTATAAGTGGTATCATGATATTGAGCCCAGATACTTAACTTTGTGGTTGCTGCAAAACTTATTGCTTTGTGGTTGTTGGTTGATAGGCGCCTCGGATAAAGGTTGGTAACGACCGGGGGGTGGCATACTCGTGTCAGTAGTTACTTAGTTACAGAGATAACCCGGCCTTGTGTAGCAGAGATGTGGTTAGGTTCTCGGGGACGTCCCTCCAGAGGCGTTCCATTTTGTGTGGGAAGTTCCTTCGCCTGACCATTTGTTGGAAATACAAACAAAACAATACGAGCCCTGTACGGTTTTAATTGTATAACCTGCCATGAAATGTGGCGGCAACCTGCTATTGAACATGGTAGCTATAGTAGGCATACAATAATGGTTGTATGTTGGCTAAGATTAATATTACACTTTCAAAAGATTTTTCTGCACTATGCACTAATAATAATATCAAAAAGGTTTTTGCGTATCAAGCATGTTTGACTATCATAAGAAGAAATCTCCTCGAATTCTACGTTTGCATTGTGTGTGCGGTGGGAGGCCTTATGGTAGTTTCATTTTCCAAAAAGCATTGTGGATTTCAATCTTAAATTCTTTTGTTGTTTGTGTTAAAAGATATAAACTGTTTTTGTTTGCTCATACCAGTCCCATGAGTGGCTTGGAATTTATTGTTCCCTTTCTAGACTCTGGGTGCCCACAATTTTTCCACACGGGTAGTCTAGAGTTAGATTTTCAGGTAGTTAGCTAGTAGATATAGAGTCGATAGCATCCAGCCTTTGGTTTTGGCGCTCGCATTTGGATCGAGTTATTTCACTTCAGCGATCGATGGTGGTTCGAGCTTATTGGATTGGAATCCTCGTGGCTTTTGGGATGAGCTTTTGGTTTTGGAGCATTGGCAATGGAGTCAATATGTTGTATTCTCGCTTTCCCACTTAGAATCCTATTGGAGTTATATTTCTTCTATCGATGGTTGCAAAGTCTAAACCATCTTCTTGTGTTGTCTTCTGTTGTTGTATATATTTTGGCTCTGATTTGTAATGATATTCTGTTGTATCATTGTTGTAATCAAATGTTGTATATCAATGATATTATTATTTCTTTTCCGCTGTGTTGTTGTACTTAATGTGTTATAAGCTCCGGCACAAATCGGATTTCAACGGTTGAATCTGCGGCATTCGAGTACAAGTGAAGTACGGGTATCGATTTTCGAATGCTGAAATTTGGACCGTGACAGTATCTTATGTATATGTGTAAATAAGGGATACAAATTTACAAATATTGGAATAAAATATATGCAAAAATATAAATAGTTATACTTTTAATAATGAATAAACTTAAAAATATTATACACAGACAATGATTAGTAAATAAGATGAAACTATATTATAGAAATAAGCACACTTTAATATAATCATTCGAAGAATATCTTATTTGGTAAATCTAATCTTTACAACATTGATTCTTTTTGAAATATTGTAGTAATCTATCATTTCTAACTTTTCTGATAATAGTAATTAATTCAAAAACAAAAAAAGGGTGGTTCAAATTTATAGTCCTTGTTTTCCGCCTTTTGACCAGGTAGTATATGGACGAACCCGACGAATCAAACTTTAAAGTTATCAAGGCAAGATGACCGGAGAAATGGCCATGAAGCCTAAAACCAAGTGCAACTAAGACCATAACTCAAACACAAATCTCCTCCAGAAATATAAGGACCCAAGGCGCAGAAGTATGGGGTCCAACACCTTACCATGGGTTGGTACCGACCCATGTACACTCCCCCATGGGAGTCCACTTTCTGTCTGTATACCCTATTTGATGTTAAAATCTCTACTTCCAATGTTGTTTTGTTGATTCCATGTAACGTTCTATCAATCTTCACGAACTCCTAAATCTGCAACTTTTATCTTCTGCAACTTCGTCATTTGGAATTCAAAATAAGCTATTATTGATACAAACAACTGTGGAATCACAAAGCTAACCACAAGGCAAGCCGAAGCACAGAGAGGCAGACAATTTGACTAACTTAGGGGTCGGTACCAACCCCTACCCACATAGTCATACTGACCAACAATATTTGATGACATGGCGCCCGTATTTTCATAAAGAACTAATCTATAATAAGGAGAATGGCCTGGAGATCTTTTGTGCGAGATTTTAGGCTCTCTGCCTCTATAATAGAGGGGTAGAGCTCATTTTTAGGATCTATTGGATCTAGTTCCACTCTATTCCATATTCTTCTAATTTTGGAAATCTAGGTGTCGAAATTGTATTAACCCCCAAGAAGTTCTGCCCCCAAGTCAGAAGTTAAGCAATAAAATCATTAAGTGGAGATAGACCTTTTGTTCAACCACTATAAATCTCTATGTGTTCATTTCTTACTTATTTTAACCTGTTTTCTTCACTTTTTATTCTCTTTTACTTCCTATTGGGTGTTTTTGGCATTTTTGATTCAAACGGTCCTAATATTTAAAAACCAAAAAGCCGATATATTAACAAAAAATAATTCAAAATAATCTTACCTGCTCACTTTCTAAAATATATTATATATTTATATGTAGAATTTAAATAAAATAAAATAAAAATTGAATGTATTATAAAATGTGTATGTCAACATACAAAAAATTTGTATCTTCATATGGGATATTGAAGCTATTTTTCTCTCCTTAATTTAAATTTTAAAATAAATACTACCCATATAACTGAACTATTTCATCTCCAGACCCATTCTCTTTTTTTTCATTGTAAAAATTAAATCACATGCCACTGATGGATTCAAACACTTTCAAGCACTCACTTGAAAGAAATTCACCTATTCTGACTTCATGTTCTCGAAAGTATGAAAAACTGAGAAAGTAATGAAGCATGTTATCAACAAGCTTACTAAAGTTCAAGTTCTTCAAATCCGAACGAAAAATGAATAAGGAGACATAAAAGGATTATATGAAATCTTCAAAATCATCTTCTGAATAATTAGATGGATTCTATTATAATAGAAGGGGAAGAATCTAAAATTTTGACTTTCTATAATCCCATTAACATGGGAAATGAATCCAAAGGAGAGGATGAGGAAGAAAAGGAGGTGAAAGAGAAGGAATTAGAAATGGAGGTCGATGATGAAAATTAGTTTAGATGTGTTGGAAAAGTAATTTTTGATGCTAATGAAAATCTAGTGGAACAAAAAGGAAATTTTTGTTCTCATTATCCAAAAGCATCACTAGGATCTTTTAAATATGTGTGTATGTTTATTCAATTAGAAAATGTAATTGTTAAAATTTTGTAAATCTTTTGTTATGTATGATATTTTAATTTATACCTTGTGTGACTTGTACTTTTGTATATAAGATTTAGTTTTATATAAATGTTTGTACTATGACATCGTGTTAATGAATGTTTATAGTACATATAATAAATAAAGAAAATTAAATTTAATATAAAATGTTATTATCTTCTAAAAATTATTATTCGTACCTACTAATTTACTTACTAGAACTATTAATTACTATAAAATTTATAAGATGATAAAATACATAACCAAAATTAAATTCATAAAGTTCTGAACAAAAACCTATATGTCGATATACAGAAATATACATACCAACATATAACGGTCAATTTCAAATTTTAAAATGTTATCTATTTTTAGGAGGGAATAATTATTTATTAAAATCTTTATATAGAAATGCACTAAATAAACACAGAGAAATAAAGATATCATCTTCTCTAATGATTCTAATTTATTGTAAAAAAAATGGATTTAAGGAAGAGTGTTCATAAAGACAATATGAGTGACAACATAAAATAGACCCTAAAATCTTTCAAGAAGGCCTTCAACGTGATTTTGAGAAATCAAAAACGTCTAGAAATGAATCTGCAATATATAATTCACAAACTTGAAATACAACTCGCATCGCTTCAATGCTTTATATATTATGTCCCAAGGGAATGGAATTTTACCATTTTTGAAAAGACTAGTTATAAGAAGTTCTATACTTAAGACATGGATGTAGATATGGAAAGTCTCAAAGACTGGGAAGAAAATTCCATTAAAGGAATTTTTGGCTTGGACAAGGGATGGGTAAAAGTTTCATCGAAGAAACCGTGAAGTACGTAAAATATTAGTTTATGTACCTTTCTTGTGTTGTTTTGTATTATATTATTTTTGTTTTTATTTCTCAAATTAATTAAACGTACACATATTGTTATTGTGTTGTGTGGGTGTGTGTATCTGCGTATGTTTAAGTATATTAATAAAATTAACGATTTATTGATTTCAATGACTTTATAGAATGATACTCTCATATAATGATAAACTTATAACTCCTTATATGTAATCAATAATAATCACATATGCAAATGTTCATCACTTAGGGTACAATATGATATCTCCTTATATATTATTCATTTACACAACTTATTCGTCCATTTTTGTTGATGGCAATGTGGGGAAGTAGTATAAAATATAATAGGCAAAAGATAGGGGGATTTGTATAGAACATATTCAAACGGAGTTAATGGGAATTTAACCTAAACTCGTTATACTATGTAATAAAACATTTAATGTATGTCAACATCAAAAGAGGGGGATTATGAATGCCCAAGGTATTGATTTTGATGACAATAACCATATAAATATTGTTACTAATGTTTTCTCAAGTTATATAGTATATTTTTTAGGATATCAAGAATATTTAACAGGTTTAAACAAAGTGTTGGCTGAATAAAATCTTGAAAACGAATCAGTATAAAGAATTCAAGAGTTGATCAAAATGTATATAAAGCCTCATGAGTTTTGAAGAGTTCAAGAATAAAAGAACGAAGAGCTCAAGAAATATTGTTGATTTTTATTTAGTCTTTGTTTAAATTTAAAGACTTATATCTTTGGCTATCTATATTTAAAAAATTATATTTAATACTCAAAATGTTTACATAAATGAATAGTATTTAATTTATATCTTAAAACCAACTTTAACAGAGTTTTTATAAAAATATTTATTTTGAAACATATTTAAAGTGTTTCGAAAAATATATAAATTGTAATGTGTAAGTTGACATATAAATATATGTATGTCCATATGGCAACCATTCGTTGCTTTATTTTTAAAAAAAGAAAGAGGAAATTTTTGGCATCACCCTTTCACCAGTAGACACATCTATATAAACTCTAATTAAAGAGTTTGAACTTGAATTTTAAAAAATAATTTTCACTACTTTCTTCATCCCCTTATTCTCTTTAGTTCTATTTAATATTTCAATGAAGTTCTGCCGAATTCTACATCAATTCTCACTCATTCTCTCTTCATATACACAAAAGATCCAATAAGATTCACTTCTGTTCTACCCCCACTAACACTCTGATATTCGCTCTTTTCTACTCAAAAGAAAAGATATTCCATTACTAAAGGCCTATAGAAATTTGTTCGATAGAATACTCGAAATTGTGATCAAAAGATTTGATTTCTACTAGTCCGCCACTTCTACTTGATAAAGGATAAACTTAGCCATCCGAATGAAATTTAGGATGGTTTTTAAAGGGTATTGTCCTGCCTCCTAAGTCAAAGAAAGGATAGGTATTTGGTTACCTGAGTCAAATTTCATAAGGTCTACTGGTTACCCGAGTAAACTTTCAGTTGGTGTTTCTTGCCAACCGAGTTAAATTAAAGATGTGTAAAGGGTGTTCTTGCCATCTGGTTTTAAGTTAAAACGTGATTAGTGAAATTCTGTAAACGGTACATGACTAGATGCAGGATTAAGAACTCGAACTAGTATAAAATTCCGATGTCTTCTTTGCATTTACTTTTACTACATTTACTTACTGTTCTCCGATTATTCTATGATATATTATTTAGATGTGGTTTTGCGATGTCTCGGAATTTTGGACAATATTTATTTGATAATTTCCATTAATAATTATTTTAAAATGTGCAATATTGATTTAATAACCTAATTTAATGGAATTTATCTTTTCAAAACTTAATAATAATAATTTAATTTGGAAAATTTTATTCTTTTCAAAGTTAATAATATTTTATTGATAAAAGTTAATCTTTCTAAGCTAATAAAAAGTATTCTATTTATAATGTATATATGTATATACATTGTGAAAAAGAAGTTTGGTTTCAACTTAAATTTAGTAAAAATGTTTTCAAATTTATAATATATAAATATATATGAATATATTGTGATTTGGAAAATTTTGATTGAATTTAATAAAACTTTTAAAAATTTATATTATATTTTCAAAAACACTTGAAGTAAATATTTATTTTGTTTAAAAATATAATAGCTTAAAATAGTATAATATAATAAAAGTTATATGTTTTCTTTTAAAAATTGGTTCTTGAAATAAATTTAGTTTATCTACATTTAAGTATAATAACTCAAGTCTAAATTTTATATAAGATTAATAAAAAGGGATTGTTTTACTTTCTTTTTAAATTTACTTGATTTAAATAAGATTTGTAAATGTAAATAAAAGTTAAAACATAACATATAAAACATATAGGACATAAGGAAATTATTTAATTCTTTTGCTTTTAAAAATGCTTTCTTTTAAAATTACTTAAGCTTAAATGGTTTATATATATAAAGTTTTCAAGATATTCTTTCTTATAAAAATATATCATGAACTAAGTATAGCTTATAATTATATAAAGATAATTTTTTTATATAAACATTAAAATCTAATTGAAATAAACATAAAACATGTTAAGATAAATATAAGAAAGTATTTAATAAGGAATTAAGACATAAACATATTAAATTAAAAACATGAATAATAGATTTTAACATTTTTAAGGGATTTAAAAACATACCTTTAATATGTGTAAGGCCATTATAACATGTAATGGACATTTGTAGGATTATTACAATCTAGACTAACAAGTGGCAACACATTTGTTTTGAAAATTTAGTATATAACTAATGTTTAAAAGAAGAAGAAAAAAACCTATTTTATAATTTCCAATCCAAAATTTTCCTCTGTATTCTCTTTCTTTCTTCTTCTTAAAAATTTAGACAAAACAAAGTTTACAATTCAACAGCAACTACTTCGGTCTTCAACTAAATTCAAGTAGCAGTTTCAAGCAGATTCAACTCAACTTAAAACAAGCAAGAATCAAATCAACAAAACAATACCAGATCAAATACAAAGTTCCTGGAAACAAAATATAACAGAGCTATTCTCTACTTCTCCATGTCTGGTGAGTAAACATTTAAAAATAAATCTTTGGTGCTAATATATCTGTGTGATAATGATGTAAATGTGTGTGCCTGAATGTTCAACTCGAATCTGGTTTGAAATGCTACTATGTATTGAAAAGTGCATGTATTTGTTAGCAAGTATGTCTCTGTTAAATTTTCTTGCAAGAACAGCTAGAAAAAAATTCCTATTTTCCGAATGAATCATTATTAGACTTTGATTACTGAAAAGAAACCGATTGTAACTAAGTAATCTTGTTTTTAAAAATAATTTTAAGTAATTATATTTAATAAACATTCTGTAAATTTAAGATTACAGCGAAAATCAAAATATAAGTGAAAATCAATATCTACAATTTCATCTCCAGATTATATAATCTGATTCGTATAAAAGAATCATGAATTTTAGTATAAATTTGGTGATTTTTAACTGAGTATTGGTTGTGAATTCGTGAGTTGTACGAATTTGGGCTTTTGGTCGATTGCCATCGGTTGGCGGCAAGGGGAGGTTCGAGTTCACTGCTGAAGGAGGCTGGGGTATGGAGGATCTCAGGAAAAATATGGGAATATTTTTCTGATGTCCATGGTGGCCGGGAAGGAGTAAAGTAGGGTTCGTGGTCCAGTTTTTGGTCTGAGTTGATATCGAGGCGATTTCGTTGACTATGGAGTATTGGATCGAATCGCGAGTAGGGGAATGGTTTTTGGGGTTCGAGACGCGACTGTGGTCAAGGCGGCAGGTATTCTGGTGGTGGTGTTCGCCATCGGCAGTTGATTTTGTTGATCGAGTTTTTGGATGTTGTGGGTTCGAGTGCTCGATTTTGTTCCTCTGAGGTTTTGGGTTTTCTGAGAGTTCGTGAGGGACGATGGGAGCGTCGACCACTGACCGAGGGACGTTGCGATGGTCGAAGTTAGGTGGCTGTGG
The DNA here is from genome assembly GCA_030765085.1 of Allium cepa. Lineage (NCBI taxonomy): Eukaryota > Viridiplantae > Streptophyta > Magnoliopsida > Asparagales > Amaryllidaceae > Allium > Allium cepa. Next base: position 152,466,887 of record CM060939.1, read on the forward strand.
TGTACACGTGCACGTGTGTACCATTGTTCTAGTCTGGGTTTTTTGTTTGGGTTGGGTATGATTTTGTTCGGGTTCTACTCGAATTACTGAACGTGGTAACTCGGGGAAGGAATTACGCGAGTGATTGCTCGGTAGATAACTCGGGTTTTGTTATTTTGTCTTGGGTAGTTATGTTTCTAGATATAGTTTGTAATGCAATTGTGGTGTAGTTGTATTTCCAGGTTGAATGCAAAGTATTAAGTTAAGCTAATGAAATTTTAAAGTGTATTAAATTAAATAAGTTTTCAAAGGAAATTAGTAAAGTTTAAAACTAGTTTCAAAGTTTAATTCTAGAGTTAAAAGTTTTCCTTTATGATTTCTTTGGTTTGAGTAATAATTTAACAAGTTTTATTAAAAAGGGCAAAAGAAAGTGTTAACCAAGTTTTAAAGTATTTAAGGACAAATAAATTTTTAAAGATATGAAATGAAGTTTCAAGAATAACTATTTATTTAATTTATTAAACAAGTTTGAAAAGAGTTTTCAAAGATTTTTAAATGTTAAAATTTTATGTTTAAATTGTTTCATTTAAAGTAAATTATATATATATTTAATCATGTATTTGATTTCTACATGTTTTGCAATGAGATAATTAATTTATGAAATTAATTTAAAATAATTAATGTAATTAATTAATGATAGTTAATTACTAGATTAATTAAGGGTTAATTAACCTAAGTAATTAAAGGTAAGTAATTTAAAGCATAATTACTTAATTAACTAAGATGATTAATTTAGGTAATTAAATTAAGATAATTAATTTTGTATAATTAATTAAAGGTAGTTGATTACTTAATTTAGGATTGATTAATCTAAGTAATCAAAGGTTAATTAAATAAGAAATATTTGATTAATGGATGTAATTATGGGCTAATTACTTAATATAAAAGGGTAATTACTTAATGAAGTAATTTAAAGGGATTAATTACTCAATGTTATTTATTAAATTAATGTGATTAATTTAAGTTAGTTAAATTAATTTAATTAATTAAAGATAATTACTTGGTAATGGGTTGAGTATATAATTACTTAATGTAATTAATAAAGTGTAATTACTCAGTGTAAGTAATTAATGGGTAATTATTGAAAGTAATTAATAAAAGGTGAATTACTTGATGGAAAGTAATTAAAGAATAATTGCTTATGTATTTTCTAGAAATCTTCTTATTTTGATTCAATCTATATGGCTTGTTTATTTCAATCTTAGCCTATATTGACACATTGTAAGTTATGTATTTGCATAAGATTTGCTGTGACAAGAATTTGAACTTAAAAATATATAAAAGAACAATGTGTGCTTCCAGGTTTGACAGTGCAAACCTATCCAGATTGCATGTCTGTTATGGCTTTTAAAAGTTGGTTGTGGTGAAACAATTGCTAAATAAACTAAAGCTTTTTGAAATGTATTTTACATTCAGAATACCATCAAATATAATCAACCAAAACTTCACTCATTTGAAGCTGGTTAACCCATGTGTCTTGTGTCTAACAGACCCTTGTTCAAAGCAATAGCATTATATTTGAAGCCTGGCAAAATATTCACTTTTCTTAAAATGATTCAGAAAGAGGACTTAAACTTATTTACAAAGTATTACAGTAGAAAGAACTTAAATATTTATAAGTTTACCTCTAGTTAAATCCATATTTTATTCTATAAACACAGAGCTATTGCTATATCTCAAGAATTGACTAATACATAATATAAGTTATGCAAAACAATTGCTCACATACATATATGTATTTCTTTTCCAGGCTTTTATATCTAATACTTAGCATATATTTTTCTTGTTTTCAACCCAGATATTTCTTTTAATTTTAAAGCCTTAATGCATAGAAATATTCAACAGATGAACAACTAGTTCAATCAAACACAGCAAGTTCATTACATATCTTCAAGTTCAAACACAACTGTCTCATGAATACATGCAGATAAAAACATCTTAGGCTCTTATTAAAATTTGCAAGCATGCACATCCATATTCTCATTAGCCAATACCCCTTTCCATCTTAATTAAGCTTGGTATTCCCTGCAAGAACATTAGTGGCTGTCTCATTTTAAAATGAGACACCCCCTTATGACATGAGCAAATAAGGGTCAGATCTATGATCTGGTGTGAGCAACATCAATATATTCATGTTATTAAACTACTGAGAATATAAGAATATTTTCTACTGTAAAAGAGGCATGGCATGGCATGTCATGTTATATTGATATGCAAGCCTCTATGATTGAATCAGATTCATGATCTGGCTCAATCATAATTTTATCTTGTGAGTTCTTTTCTTTTGTTAAGGGCTCAGCACCTAGAAAATTTCTATTGCACCCTTAATTTCTTTCTTTTTTTTCAAGCCTCAGCACTTACACAAAGTATAATGCAGCTCATAACATTTTCCTTGATAAGATTTCCCATGCCATAAATCTATAACAGTTGAGAATATCCTCTCCATACATTTAAAATTCTGGGCCTTAACATTTCTGAGCAAAATGAAACAATAAGTTGCACATCCATAGGCAAACATCTCAACAAGTCAAAGATCACCCAAAAAAAACATCCATAATAAAATCATATCAGATCCAAAAAGAAACATCCAAAGAGCATTGATAAAATCATATACATCAGAACCAGCAAAATGTAAATGGCAATATAAAAAGTGGCTGCCTCATCTCAGGTCTTAATGCCATGAATCTAGTGAGGTTACTCACCTAAGTTCTTCCTTCTCTTGATCCAGAAAATCCTTATGTATGTGTGTTTCTCTTCCCTTTTTAAATATTTTCTTTCTTATTTTATTTTTGAGTAACTCGGGGTAAAATGGTTTCCTAGCCAAAGCTGTTTATTTATATGCTTTTTCCACTAGGGTTTTGGCAAGACAAAATTCCATTTCTAATCTGACCATCTTCATGCATTTTTCATTTTTGCATTTTCACATTTTCCTCCTTAATACCCCGGCCGCCTTAGTCCATTATGGTTAGTACCTTTTTTTTCTTTATTTACTTTTCCAGAAAATGGCTATCTTTAATCACTTACCCAAGTCATGCTAAATGTGTGACTCGGTTTTTATTTATGCTTTTATTCTTTTCTGGAAATCTCCTTTTTCTATTTTTACCTACACAAGCATACTGACTTGTATTTACATTTTATGTCATTTTGATGTCTCCCTTTTTTTTGCTTTAACACTTTCTGCTCACAGAAAATATACATGTACATAGGTGCATATATTTTATTTCTTGCTTTACAGAAAATGTATATAGGCATATCTTCTATATTTAACCTGGCTAGGCCTAAGTTAAATTCCAATGTTTTAAATAAGAATTTTACTTTCTTATTTCAAATAAAAAAATTCTGTCTCTTTATTTATTTTTATTTTTTTCAAAATAATACATGTGGTCTGAGGATAGAATAATTCACATTTCAAAATTATATTTGAAATGTTTTCTTTTCCCTATATATTTTTTTTCACAAATTCTTGGATTTTCCCTTGTGCCATTTCCAGTGTGCATGTGCACACATATCCTTGCACACTATCTAATCCCAAGAATTTCACCATATTTGATTCTAAATATTTCAAAATTAAATCATTTTATCAAAATGGTTTTTCATAAAATTTTGGGGTATTACATTCACCCCTCATTTTAGGAATTGTGTCCTCGCATTTTTCTAATACTTATAACAAGCATCATCTGATTTCCTGAAAATCTATCAAACATATGCATAAGCAAGCAAATTCAACCACAGCAACCATACATATCAAATTTTTCAGAAATTAAAAATTACCTTTAATTTGCAAAAAGCTTAGGATAATCCCTCCTTATCTTATCTTCTAATTCCCATGTATAGGATCAAGACTCCATCGGACCTTCAACAGTTTTAAAGTTTTATTTCTCAATTTCTTTTCTTCTTTAGCTAATCTCCACTGGTTCTTTCTCATAAACCAAATTGGGATTTATCTTAATTTGAGTAGGCTTGACCAGAATTTCCTCCTTATCATGTACCCATCTTCTAAGTTGTGACACATGAAAAACATTATGCATTGCTTTCATATCCTCTGGCAGTTCCAATTTGTATGCTAATGAACCTATTCTTTCCAGAATCTTATAGGGTCAAACATACCTTGGTGTGAGTTTTCCTTGCCTGCCAAATCTCAAGACCTTTTTCATAGGTGAAACTTTGATAAAAACAAAGTCGCCCACTTCATATTCCACTTGCTTTCTCCTCTTGTCTGCAAACTTCTTTTGCCTGTCTTGAGCTGCTGCAATTCTTTTCTTTACCAATTTAATTTTCTCTGTGGTTTCTTGTATGTACTCAGGTCCTAAAATAGTTCTTTCTCCTGTTTCTACCCAACAAACAGGTGATAAACATGGTTTGCCATATAAGGCTCTAAATGGTGCCATCCCTATGGTGCTTTGATAACTGTTATTTTATGTGAACTCAGCTAAATGGAGATGGTCTTCCCAGTTGCCTCCAAAGTCCAGTACACATGCTCTCAACAAGTCCTCTAAAATTTTGTTCACCGCCTCAGTTTGTCCATCTGATTGTGGATGGTAGGCAGTGCTCAAACATAATTCACTTCCCATGGCTTCTTGAAAACTCTTCCAAAATCTTGAGGTGAAGATGGTATCCCTATCACTCACAATAGTTTTGGGAATGCCATGCAATCTTACCACCTCTTTCATGAATACTTGAGCCAATTTTGGGGCATTTCTTTCTGATTTTACTGGGATGAAATGTGCTACTTTAGTTAGCCTATCCACTATTACCCATATACTAGTGTTTCCTCTCTTAGATCTAGGCAGACCATCTACGAAATCCATAGATATATCCTCCCACTTCCACTGTGGTATGCTAAGAGGATGCAACAGCCCTGATGGCCTTTGTGTCTCTGCCTTGACTTGTTGGCAAGTCATACATTTTGCAACATGTTTGGCCACATCAGACTTCATTCCCTTCCACCAAAGATTTCTCTTCAAATTTTGATATATCTTTGTACTGCCTGGGTGTACGGAGTACTTACTCCTATGGTATTCATTCAATATTTCCTCCTTCAACTCTATGTTTTCTGGGACACATATTCTGCTCTTGTTCCTTAAATAACCATTTTTATCAATTTGATTATTTATTACTTCTTCCCCTTTTGATAAGAGCATTTTCTTTTCCAATAGGTTCAGGTCTTGTTCTTGCATTTTTCCAACCTTCAGAAGTAAAAGCAGAGATACCATACTCAATTTTCCTTTACTTTCATCTTCTTCAATTGGTACCATTTGTACCTCACTGTTTGTTTCAATTTCCTAATCAGTAAGTATAGACAAATCCTTAAACTCTTCCATCATCAACATGGCTACTTTAGCATGTTGTCTACTCAAGGCATCTGCAACTTTATTTGCCTTACCTAGTGTATAGAGTATATCTAGATCATAGGTAGCTAGGAACTTCACCCATCTATGTTGCCTCATGTTCAAATATTTTTGTGAGAATAAATATTTCAATGCCTTATGATCAGTGTACAAAATAAATTTGGCACCTAACAGATAATGTCTCCAGAGTTTCAAGGCATACACTACTGAAGCTAGTTCAAGATCATGGGTTACATATCTTATTTCATGTGGCTTTAATTGTCAAGATGCATAGGCTATCACCTGGTCTTGCTGCATCAACACAGCCCCTAGCCCAGAGCCACTTGCATCAGTATACACAATTAAGTTCTCATTCCCTTCTGGCACTCTCAATACTGGTGCATTAATTAAAGCTTCTTTTATTTTGATAAAAGCTTGTTCACATTTTTCTGTCCATAAAAAGGCTTGGTTCTTTCTAGTTAAATCGGTAAGGGGTGATGATATTTTTGAAAAATCTTTTATAGATCTCCTATAATATCCTGCCATCCTCATAAATGATCTAACCTCACTTACTGTACCTGGTCTTTTCCATGTTTGAATAGCTACTACCTTATTGGGGTTTATTGAAATTCCTTTGGCAGAGATAACATGTCCAAGAAAATGTACTTCTTCCTTCCAAAATGCACATTTTGAAAATTTTGCCTTTAAATCATTTTTCCTTAATCTTGACAAAACCAAATGCAAATGATTTTTATGCTCTTCCGCTGTTTTGGAATAAACCAAAATATCATCAATAAAAATCAGTACAAACTTGTCTAAATAATCTCTAAATATTCTATTCATTAAATCTACAAAATATGAAGGAGCATTTATCAATCCAAATGGCATAACCATAAATTCATATAAGCCATATCTAGTGTTAAATGCAGTATACTTAACACTTGAGTCTTCAACCTTCATATGATGAAATCCTGATGCTAAGTCTAATCTAGAAAATATTTTAGCTTCACTGAGTTGATCAAAAAGATCATCTATTCTAGGCAATGGGTATTTGTTCTGATGGTTACTTTATTTAATTCTCTGTAATCTATGCACATTCTCAAAGTACCATCATGTTTTCTTACAAACACTACTGGAGTACCCTAGCATGAATTACTTGGCCTTATAAATCCTTTGCCTTCTAGTTCTTCCAACTGATTTTTCAATTCCTTCAATTCACTTGGCCCCATTTTGGTGGGTTTCTTGATTATTGGACTTGCTCGTGGAATGAGATTAATTTGAAACTCAACTGGTCTATGGTGTGGAACACCCTTAACTTCCCCAAACACATCCAAGTATTCATTTACTATGGGAATTTCTTCAATGGTCAGTTCACTGAAATCTTTTTCTGAGTCAACAAAATGATATAATTTTCTTTCCTCAGCTACTTCACATAAAACTGTGATCCTCTGGCCTCTAGAATTTTGCAATGATATGGTGGATGAGTCTAAATTAATTATGGCTTTAAATTGACTTAACCAGTCTACCCCCAGTATAACACCTATATTTGGGTAATTCAAAACATATAAATTGGAAATAAAAATATTTCCTCCTATGTTTAACTCCACATCCACACAATTCATGTTCAAACCACTAGAACTTCCCAGTGGACTATGTACGAGCAGTGGGGTTTCAACCAATATGCAATTTAATTTTAGCATTTTAACTAATTCATAGGAAATCAATGAGTGAGTTGCCCCAATGTCATATACTACTGCTATAGGTATGGTAAAAATAAATAATGTACCTTCCACTTGACCATGATTTTCAGCTCCACTCTCCACTGTGGATTTGCCTTTGGCTTCCAAATTTGCTATTTTCGCTTGCTGTTTGTTCTCAGGACAGTTCCTCTTCACGTGCCCCTCTTTCCCACAAAGGTAGCATTTGAAGGCTCCTCCTTTCAACTCTGGGCACCTTGGTTTGATGTGTCCTTCCTTTCCACATTGATGGCAGACCAATTTCTTCTTAGTATCATTAGCCTTGGCATCATTGGCCTTTTTGTTGTCTGTCTCTTCCTTCTTTTTATCATAAGGGTGATATCTTCCCTTGTTCTTCTTGTTGTTGCTGCTCTTAAAATTCCTATACTTCTCTCTTTCCTTGTCATGGTGCTCAAATTTCAAAGCCAAGTCTATTACTTGATCAAAAGTTCTGTCAGCATATGGTAACATGGCCCTGCTAAGTCCTGGATTCAGTCCTTTTATATATCTATCATTTTTGGATGCTTCGTCTGCCACTAACATTGCTCCATACTTAGATAACCCCTCAAACATTTTTGGATGCTTCGTCTGCCACTACCATTGCTCCATACTTAGATAACCCCTCAAATTTTTGAGTGTACTCAGTGACATTCAAAGTTCCTTGCCTAAGTCTAATAAATTCTTCAAGTAAAGTGGTCTTGGCTGATGCTGGTACAAATCTTGCCTCCAACATCTCCTTGAATTGATTCCATGTAATTTCATTTTCAATTCTTATAGCTATGATCACCTCCCACCAGCTTAAAGCCACTGCTTTCAGCTGTCTTGAAGCCACTTGCCTCTTCCTTTGATCATCCAGCTGCATGTCATTGAAAATCCTTTCTAATGTTCTCAACTATGCTTGAATTTCCATCACATTCTCAGTCCCTTCAAAACTTTTGCCTCCCAAATTTGTATAAGCCTTTAATAGTTTTGAAAGTTCCTCATGTGGATTCTCAGGCCTATTCCCAATTCCATCCCTTAAAATTCTCACAAACTCTTGCATATCAAGCATTTGTGGTGCACTTGTCCCTGCTTGATGTGATCCCCTTCCTACCATGATTTGCTAACTAAGTTCTAGGAAAATGGTATTAGTATATTATGAGTATTTCTATAATTAATATTTTCTTATCCAATTTATTTCATCCAAAATAAACAGACATAACACATTTCCATAGCACTCAACCATCAATGCAACCATGTAATTATGCTAACATTTGCTCTGATACCAAAATGAAATGACCCTCACAATTTAAACCTTAATTTCTCAAGGATTTTTTTTTACATACACATACACATTTAATTTGTATGCCCATATATATATATATATATATATATATATATATATATATATATATATATATATATATATTGTAGGATCGATTTCACCCTAGAGGGGGGGTGAATAGGGTGATAGTGTAAATTATAAAAATTAATAGCGGAAGCTTATAAATTAATTTCAATTCAGATCACAGAATAGCAGCACAGATATCGCAGAATATAAATAACAGAATAAAACAGAACAACACAGAATTTACCCAGCTTCGGCAAAACCCTACCTACGTGCTGCCCCCAAGGTTTCTACTAGAAATTAGATGGTCCCTCGCTTACACACGTAAACTCGCTATACACCGCTATTGACTAATCTAACTCTACGCTCAAAACCCTACCACAACTCAATTACCGAGCTGCGAATTCTCAAGCTACACACCGCAGCTTGTACCCTAGTCACACGACTAGAAAATATAAACGGTTAAAAAGAAAATACAAATTAAAAGCAAATTTAAAATAAAACTAATTTTAATATAAACCCCTTTTATAAAAATAGTAAGGCCGGCCCCCTTTCTAATTTGACCGTCTCTTTTTATTTCTTATTCGTACGCGGCCGTTCCTCTGTCTCATTTGTTCGTTCCTCCTTGCGAAATTAGGGTTTCCTCCTTGATGCCAGTTAGGGCTTTCGAAGAGCCGACTTTTGTTCGATCGAATATATGTTTATTCGAGAGTTGCGTTGCTCGATCGATTTGTTGTTGCTCTCTCTGGCTACTTCGAGACTCTTTGATTTGCTCACGGCGGCTGCTTCGTTGATCGAACTCCGGTATGTAATTATGTGGTTTTTCTTTTCTGATTTATGCTTTCTGGAATTCGATGCTTTGATTGCCGATGATGATTGGGTTATATATAGGATTTGATTTCCTATTTTTGCGTTCGTATATTTTTGATTGAATTCGTCTTCGGCCGTTTGATTTCACTTTGATGCTTGATGATTTATTCTGACTATTTCATGTTACTTGAATCATACGGCTTTAAACTTTGACTTGTTCAATTTCCTTGACCAATACGCCGTTAATCTTTACTTGGTTCGATTTGCTGATTGACTAGGCTTCGGCTTGATTTTGACTTGTTCCAACTTATCCACGGCTTAAACAACCACTACACTTTGAAACTGCTCCTTGACTTGTGTTCACTGTGGCACTGTGTCACTGTGTTTATTTGTGTCCACTGATGCTTCGAGTCTGCGACATTTGCTTTGATACAGATGCTACACTTGTTCATGTATTCGACATTGTTTTGATGCATTTGCATGTTGTAAGTGTAAGTGTTCATTCATGTTTTGATTATGACTTCAGTGCATATAGTCATTGATATTGCTGGCTTCGACATCTTATATTCATGAGATGTTTATTGTGAAGCTTGGTTTACTGTCTGTATTCACTACAGTTTGTACATGCTTCACTGTTCTTTTGCATTTGTGAACATTGTGTTCATTTGAGTTGTCTCCACCTTCTGCCCTTGAACCTGTTGCATACATGACTGCTGTATGGTTGCATTTGCTTGAGTTTCACTGAACTTGATATCCTGATGTATCATTGCACTTTGCACTATCCATACTTCAGTTTGGGTTTACTTGTTCATACCACTGTTTCATGTGTGCTTGCATACTGCTGTTTTCATTTGGGTTCTTTGTTCATTGGACTGGCCAGTGGTGTTCAGAGCATGTTGCTGTTGGGTTGTCATATTGATGCCTCTGTTCATTTGCCTGGTGGTCTTGTGGCACTGCTCACAGTCATATTGTATTGGGTTTGTTTATGTTGCATCGACTTTGCATACTGCTTTGATCTGTAGTTTGCATTCATGATTGTACTTCACTATACATTATATGCAGCACCACTGTGTCATTGTGCACTTTTGTGCTTTGCCCCATTCACTGTTGCTCTTGAGTTTTTGCTTGCATTTTCACTTGATGTTGCTGCAATCTTCACTTCTGGTTAGCTACTGTTGCATTACTATGTCTTGTGGCATGTTGTCTTTGCTATCCACTGCAGTGATGATGCTGTGCACTTTTGTGCTTTGGTTTGAACTTGCTGTTAGGTCATTTTGTACTTCTCTTATGTACACATGCACCTGTACTTTGTTGTAACTGGAATTCCTGTAGTTTGCATTGTTGCTGTAGCTTTTTGAAGCTTGAGTTTCTGGTCACTGCACTTGTGTATATTTGGTTTCTCCTTGATATTGTGTAGCCTGGTCTTTGTTCATTACTGAAACACTTTTCATACAGTTGAGTTTCAATTCATTGGAATTGATATTGTACTTCACTGTTGCCTTGTTGCAGTTTGATTGTGATATCCATGTTGCAGTCCATTTTGTTGTTGGTCTTCGTTGCATTCATATCATGTCGCCTTGTGTTGAATCCAGTTTCGAAAATAGGATTTGACCTTGTGCTTGTGTCGTGATTTTAAATATATTGCACGTGCGTTGAACCCGGCTTTGCATTTGGGTTTGACCTGTGCTCACCTGCCCCTGTAGCATTATCAAGTGTATATATCGGTGTGCACGGCCTTGTGGCATATACAGTGATACACCGTGTATGTCACAGGTTGTTCGTGTATGATGAATTCAAATTTAAATGATGACGAACAACCCAAATAACTGAGGCAAATTATATTTTTAAAATTCACGTTTTATTTTATACTGCAAAAATATTTCTTTTTCAATTTTACTGCGTTAGTTTATATTTTTGCAGATCGCTCAGATGCTGGATTCAAACTGGAATGAAGTTGAATATAATTACGAGTGTGAGTGATATGTAGTGAGGTGAATTGTAAATGTGAAATGTGATGTAATTGTAATCAAAGTTGTATAGTTATAGTGAGAGCTTGAAATTGTACTATTCAAAGATGTAATAAATATTTGTTTGAATAAAATATTCGTTTGAATTCAAATTTCGTGTTATTTATTTTATTCTGCAAATATTTATTTAATCTGTGAAAAAATAAAATAGTATATTATCAAATACATTTAAACGAATGTATATATGTTTATTATCATCAAACAAAAAATCATATAAGCGCATATTCAACAATCTCCCCCTTTTGATGATAACAAACATATATTTAAGATTTTGAATATGTTAAATGTATTTGATCGTGGATATGCATTGCTCCCCCTCTACACAATACTCCCCCTACATATATGCATACAAATAAAAATGAGCCTAGATGCAAATGGAAAATTATTTGACCTTTGCTTGATTTTATTTGACAAAATCTTAACTTTTCTCTCCCCCTTTTGTTATCAGCAAAAGAATAATAGTGTTAGAGAAAATAGAGATAAAGTAATCGATATCAACTCAATTGAATATAAATATTAAATTTCAATAAAAAGTCAAACAAAAATCATAAATATTTTGTTAGGCGCATATTCCACTTTTAGAATGATGGAAGTGATGTCATCATATAAAACCATACAGTTGTGTCTATTTGTGGTATATTTATATCAGGAATTTGAATATCTACTAACCATGCATAACCGTTAGGACTTTTAAATGAGATTAGTAGTATTCCAATTTTATTTTATTTTATTTTAAAAAAAAATGAATTCAAGTATCTTCTAATCACGCATAACCGTGAGGACTTTTAAATGGGATTAGAATCAACTTGTTTATTTTAAAAGAAAAAAAAATCAACTTTTGATATGCGTTCCATACATGCATAACCGTGAGGACTTTTAAATGAGCATGGAAGCACATAACAAATTCCAAGTAATTCACCCATGCATAACCGTGAGGACTTTTAAATGAGAGTGAATACTTTGGTATTTATTTATTTATTTATTTTTGCTTTTTTTTAAAAATGTGAAAATGAAAAACGAACGATTCCTGTTTAAAGTACCACATATCGACAAACTATATAGAGTTTTGATGAGTGATAGTTGTTAGAAATATGATAGATATAGAGATGGTCATGGAATTTTTACCAACAAAAAGTTTTATAACTCTTGTTTAAATTTCTAAAGAAATTTTCTAATTATACTTTCTCGAGTTATAATATATGATAAATATCAACACTCATCACTTTTTCTATTACTATTTTTCTTTTCGATAAACATTAGGGAGTCAGATTAGTCAATATAGTCATTTAAAATCAAATTCAAAAATAATTATGAAACCAATTTTTCAAAATGACTAATCTGAAAATATGGTCAAAAATGATTTTCTCCAGGGGGTTTTAAAAGAAAATTTTCTGCTATTTGAAAATTATTTGAAATGAAAAATATGCAGATATTTTCTTTGAAAAACGATGCAGTTAATGAATGTGTCAAAAATTAATCATGTTCCACTAGTAATTTTTCTATCAACCATATTACCAGTGTAATCTGCATCTGAATTTAAATTTCACTCAAAATTCACTCGTTGAATGTCAAAGACCAGATTAAGAAATTTCTCATGATTATTATCAACAAATTTTAAATGAAATTCTCTTGGATTTGAAATGAAAACCGTGTCAACAATCAATCATATATTAAAGTGTCAATTTTAGAAGCCATCAAACGTTATTTTTATTTCAAAGCAATTTCTTAATAGTTTCAACAATTTCAAAAAATTTAACATCCTTTTCACAATTTTTAAAATAGAATTCATTAGGATTTTAAATCGAGGCCGTGTCAAAACATGAATATAGATTTACCCAAAAATATTATAACAACAATATTATTATCCAATCAAAACACTATTTTTCTCTCAAACTTATATATCAAGTAATTCTAGAGAATTTTAGTGTTTTTGGCATAAGAATATAAATGGCTAATCAATTTTGAATAAAGTCAGAATCAAAATCATAATTAAATCATCATCATATCATAATTGGCTGATTTTATTCAGAAAATGGTACAGATTATCACATTTAATATATCGTACAAATAAATATACTTTTACCTGTCTTTACCTTTACGATATTTCTCGTCGTTGTTCATTGTGATTCTGTCACCCTTATACTAGGCTAAGGAACTTAGCTTTGTCGCCCGTTGTGTTTCTGAAACAGCCAAAATCCAGAGAACACTATTGTTGTTCCTTAGCCTGCCACCACGCCTACACGGAAAAGGATTTATGTGACCTATTTGTTTTTATAGGTCCATGGTTATTAGTGGCAGAAAATTTTGAAAAATAATTTTGTGTAGACCCAAAACTATTTATAATTGTTCCCTTTGGCACCCAAATTTGTTTAACTTTGAGAGATTTTATATTTGAGCCTTTTGGAACCCAAATCGGTATAGTTTTCACATGTTTGGGTCTATACCAACAATTATTGTGATCGTGTCCAAATTTTCTACAAATTGTGAACATAGAATTAACTTGATTAATCTTGTTTTCAATAATTTTCGAATTATTAAATCCAAGTCCTTGTCTAACCGTATTAACAGTTTGCTTTGCTAATAGCATATTCAACGATTTTTCACTTTTTGAAAATTTATCTAAAATCGTAGACAATTGTTGGACTTTTGATTTGAGAGATTCATTTTCGTTTAACAACTGTGTGCACTTTTTAATAGAATTCTCTCTCCTAGTATTTTCATTCTCCTTTAAAATCAGAATTTCATTTTCAAGCGATTTTATTTTAATTTCTGATTTTTTAATTTCCTCATCAAATGTTGGACACTTATCACACTTAGGGATCCTACTTTGATAGGTTTTAACTAATTGATCAAGTTGTTTATTACATTCTATCAAAGTATCTTTTTGAGATTCAAGTTTGGCGTATTTTTCCCTAAGTCGTTCAAAACAACCGTTTACTTCATGAAAATATATAAGCAACTCAGAATGGGTAAGTTTTGATACCTCACTTGGCTCGTCATCGTCACTGTCAGTTGTATCACCTCGAAGACACAATTCTGCCTTTTCGCTTTCACTGCCAGTGCTTTGATCATTCTCGTCTATTTCATCCCAAGTGGCTGCAAAACTTTTCTTTTTCTGTTTCTTTCCGTGGCTGGATTTAATTTGTGGACAATCGGGCTTGATATGGCCGGGTTTGTTGCAATTATAACAAATAAACTTTTGTTCTTCTGAGTAGTTTAGTGCTTTGGCTATTCTGCTTTTTGCTTTTTGAATTCGAGCTGAATTTCCATGTTTTTGATTCCATTTTTTGAATTTCCTTATTAACAGCTCCAATTCTGCTGCTCCATCATCTTCATCGTTATCATCATCACTTTCGGTTGTTCCTTTGAGAGCTATTGATTTCTTTTGAGTGTCACCTCCTTCACGCTCTTCTTTGAATTTCATTTCAAGCTCATAAGTGGTGAGATTTCCGATGAGTTCCTCAACTTTAAGTTGTTTTAAATCTTTCGATTCTTGTATGGCAGTTACTTTTGCTTCAAAGCTTCGTGGAAGGACTCTGAGGATTTTCCGGACTATTTCTAATTCGGTGTATGTTTTTCCGAGAGCTTTTGATTTGTATACGATATTGGAGAGTCGTCCGTACATCTCTTTGACATTTTCTTCCTTCACCATTTTGAAGTTCTCATATTCGCTGCTTAGCATTGCAAGGCGAGATTCTTTGACTTGAGATGTTCCTTCGTGAGTCACTTCTAGTATGTGCCATATTTCCTGTGCAGTTAGACAATGTGAGACACGATTAAATTCAAATTGATCTAATGAACAGATAATAGAATTCATAGCTTTGGCATTAGTATTCTGTAATTTATTTTCTAATTCTGTCCATTGTTCCTTTGGTTTCTCTATTTCCTGATTATCTACAGTTATAGTTGGTATCCTATAACCTGTTTCAACAATATCCCAAGCGTCAATGGTTTTCAAAAAAAATTTCATCCTATTTTTCCAAAAAGCATATTCACCATTGAACATTGGTGGTCTAACTATGGATTGACCTTCTGCAAAAGCATTATTAAAAGAAGCCATTTTAAAAATTCGAATTTTTAAACAAAAAAAACTGATTTTTTCAAAAAAAATAGAATTTTTAAAACAAATGTTGACTTCTATTCCTATCCTAGCTCTGATACCACTTGTAGGATCGATTTCACCCTAGAGGGGGGGTGAATAGGGTGATAGTGTAAATTATAAAAATTAATAGCGGAAGCTTATAAATTAATTTCAATTCAGATCACAGAATAGCAGCACAGATATCGCAGAATATAAATAACAGAATAAAACAGAACAACACAGAATTTACCCAGCTTCGGCAAAACCCTGCCTACGTGCTGCCCCCAAGGTTTCTACTAGAAATTAGATAGTCCCTCGCTTACACACGTAAACTCGCTATATACCGCTATTGACTAATCTAACTCTACGCTCAAAACCCTGCCACAACTCAATTACCGAGCTGCGAATTCTCAAGCTACACACCGCAGCTTGTACCCTAGTCACACGACTAGAAAATATAAACGGTTAAAAAGAAAATACAAATTAAAAGCAAATTTAAAATAAAACTAATTTTAATATAAACCCCTTTTATAAAAATAGTAAGGTCGGCCCCCTTTCTAATTTGACCGTCTCTTTTTATTTCTTATTCGTACGCGGCCGTTCCTCTGTCTCATTTGTTCGTTCCTCCTTGCGAAATTAGGGTTTCCTCCTTGATGCCAGTTAGGGCTTTCGAAGAGCCGACTTTTGTTCGATCGAATATATGTTTATTCGAGAGTTGCGTTGCTCGATCGATTTGTTGTTGCTCTCTCTGGCTACTTCGAGACTCTTTGATTTGCTCACGGCGGCTGCTTCGTTGATCGAACTCCGGTATGTAATTATGTGGTTTTTCTTTTCTGATTTATGCTTTCTGGAATTCGATGCTTTGATTGCCGATGATGATTGGGTTATATATAGGATTTGATTTCCTATTTTTGCGTTCGTATATTTTTGATTGAATTCGTCTTCGGCCGTTTGATTTCACTTTGATGCTTGATGATTTATTCTGACTATTTCATGTTACTTGAATCATACGGCTTTAAACTTTGACTTGTTCAATTTCCTTGACCAATACGCCGTTAATCTTTACTTGGTTCGATTTGCTGATTGACTAGGCTTCGGCTTGATTTTGACTTGTTCCAACTTATCCACGGCTTAAACAACCACTACACTTTGAAACTGCTCCTTGACTTGTGCTCACTGTGGCACTGTGTCACTGTGTTTATTTGTGTCCACTGATGCTTCGAGTCTGCGACATTTGCTTTGATACAGATGCTACACTTGTTCATGTATTCGACATTGTTTTGATGCATTTGCATGTTGTAAGTGTAAGTGTTCATTCATGTTTTGATTATGACTTCAGTGCATATAGTCATTGATACTGCTGGCTTCGACATCTTATATTCATGAGATGTTTATTGTGAAGCTTGGTTTACTGTCTGTATTCACTACAGTTTGTACATGCTTCACTGTTCTTTTGCATTTGTGAACATTGTGTTCATTTGAGTTGTCTCCACCTTCTGCCCTTGAACCTGTTGCATACATGACTGCTGTATGGTTGCATTTGCTTGAGTTTCACTGAACTTGATATCCTGATGTATCATTGCACTTTGCACTATCCATACTTCAGTTTGGGTTTACTTGTTCATACCACTGTTTCATGTGTGCTTGCATACTGCTGTTTTCATTTGGGTTCTTTGTTCATTGGACTGGCCAGTGGTGTTCAGAGCATGTTGCTGTTGGGTTGTCATATTGATGCCTCTGTTCATTTGCCTGGTGGTCTTGTGGCACTGCTCACAGTCATATTGTATTGGGTTTGTTTATGTTGCATCGACTTTGCATACTGCTTTGATCTGTAGTTTGCATTCATGATTGTACTTCACTATACATTATATGCAGCACCACTGTGTCATTGTGCACTTTTGTGCTTTGCCCCATTCACTGTTGCTCTTGAGTTTTTGCTTGCATTTTCACTTGATGTTGCTGCAATCTTCACTTCTGGTTAGCTACTGTTGCATTACTATGTCTTGTGGCATGTTGTCTTTGCTATCCACTGCAGTGATGATGCTGTGCACTTTTGTGCTTTGGTTTGAACTTGCTGTTAGGTCATTTTGTACTTCTCTTATGTACACATGCACCTGTACTTTGTTGTAACTGGAATTCCTGTAGTTTGCATTGTTGCTGTAGCTTTTTGAAGCTTGAGTTTCTGGTCACTGCACTTGTGTATATTTGGTTTCTCCTTGATATTGTGTAGCCTGGTCTTTGTTCATTACTGAAACACTTTTCATACAGTTGAGTTTCAATTCATTGGAATTGATATTGTACTTCACTGTTGCCTTGTTGCAGTTTGATTGTGATATCCATGTTGCAGTCCATTTTGTTGTTGGTCTTCGTTGCATTCATATCATGTCGCCTTGTGTTGAATCCAGTTTCAAAAATAGGATTTGACCTTGTGCTTGTGTCGTGATTTTAAATATATTGCACGTGCGTTGAACCCGGCTTTGCATTTGGGTTTGACCTGTGCTCACCTGCCCCTGTAGCATTATCAAGTGTATATATCGGTGTGCACGGCCTTGTGGCATATACAGTGATACACCGTGTATGTCACAGGTTGTTCGTGTATGATGAATTCAAATTTAAATGATGACGAACAACCCAAATAACTGAGGCAAATTATATTTTTAAAATTCACGTTTTATTTTATACTGCAAAAATATTTCTTTTTCAATTTTACTGCGTTAGTTTATATTTTTGCAGATCGCTCAGATGCTGGATTCAAACTGGAATGAAGTTGAATATAATTACGAGTGTGAGTGATATGTAGTGAGGTGAATTGTAAATGTGAAATGTGATGTAATTGTAATCAAAGTTGTATAGTTATAGTGAGAGCTTGAAATTGTACTATTCAAAGATGTAATAAATATTTGTTTGAATAAAATATTCGTTTGAATTCAAATTTCGTGTTATTTATTTTATTCTGCAAATATTTATTTAATCTGTGAAAAAATAAAATAGTATATTATCAAATACATTTAAACGAATGTATATATGTTTATTATCATCAAACAAAAAATCATATAAGCGCATATTCAACATATATATATATATATATATATATATATATTCATTCTCACCTCTAAGTTTAATTTAAACTTCCTTTGAACTCTCAGAGTCATTTTCTTTTCAAACAATTCACCCAGGATTCAAAATTTTCTACCAATATAAATATATCAGTTTATTCCTGAAAGATATGCACATACATATGAGGATGTATATGTTCCTCTTGTTTAAAGTCAGAGTATGTTTTTAATTCCATTTGTTAAACAAGAGCATGCTGTTTGATTTTTGGATTTAAATGAATCTGTCCACAGTTAAATACGGTATTCTTTTGAACATTTGTAATATATTAGTAAATCCTGCGCATATTTAATTTTAATTCATATGGATTTGGTTATTATAATTTATAAATTTGCTGTCAATTTATCTTAGCAGATAAATCTCAAAGTACTTGGGATTCTTAATTTTTTTTTATACAGTTCAAATATATTAATATTTGGCTAAAACCAGAAAATGATATATTCACTTATCATTTTTTCCATTTATGTATTTTCTAGAAATCTTCTTATTTGGATTCAATCTATATGGCTTGTTTATTTCAATCTTAGCCTATATTGACACATTGTAAGTTGTGTATTTGCATAAGATTTGCCGTGACAAGAATTTGAACTTAAAAATATTTAAAAGAACAATGTGTGCTTCCAGGTTTGACAGTGCAAACCTGTCCAGATTACATGTCTGTTATGGGTTTTAAAAGTTGGTTGTGGTGAAACAATTGCTAAATAAACTAAAGCTTTTTGAAATGTATTTTACATTCAGAATACCATCAAATATAATCAACCAAAACTTCACTCATTTGAAGCTGGTTAACCCATGTGTCTTGTGTCTAACAGACCCTTGTTCAAAGCAATAGCATTATATCTGAAGCCTGGCAAAATATTTACTTTTCTCAAAATGATTCAGAAAGAGGACTTAAACTTATTTACAAAGTATTACAGTAGAAAGAACTTAAATATTTATAAGTTTACCTCTAGTTAAATCCAGATTTTATTCTATAAACACAGAGCTATTGCTATATCTCAAGAATTGACTAATACATAATATAAGTTATGCAAAACAATTGCTCACATACATATATGTACATTTCTTTTCCAAGATTTTTTATCTAATACTTAGCATATTTTTTTCTTGTTTTCAACCCAGATATTTCTTTTAATTTTAAAGCCTTAATGCATAGCGATATTCAACAGATGAACAACTAGTTCAATCAAACACAGCAAGTTCATTACATATCATCAAGTTCAAACACAACTGTCTCATGAATACATGCAGATAAAAACATCTTAGGCTCTTATTAAAATTTGCAAGCATGCACATCCATATTCTAATTAGCCAATACCCCTTTCCATCTTAATTAAGCTTGGTATTCCCTGCAAGAACATTAGTGGCTGTCTCATTTTAAAATGAGACACCCCCATATGCCATGAGCAAATAAGGGTCAGATCTATGGTCAGGTGTGAGCAACATCAATATATTCATGATATTAAACAACTGAGAATATAAGTGTAGTGACTTTTTATTTGAACAAATTTCTGCAATCACTTATTTTATCATTGTGTAAATAAAATGACTCGGGTATGATAACTTCATCTATCATTCCCACACATGCATACATAATCTTGCAATCATAAATATAAATCTGCAACATGTGCATTCACTGGAACAATCATGGTTCCACACCAACCTACCTAAGAAATATTCATATTCCTATCTCTTCATGTACAGGTTGTATAATTCAATTCAAATTCCTGCCTCATCTGCTATCAAGGAATCACAGAGACGTATTGTAATGAACTAATTCACATCATTACACAAAGATCTCAGGGCTTAAACAAGCCATATGTCAACTTGCATACATCAAATATAACAAGCATTCCAGCAGCCTTCTTGGCCTTCCCTTCCCTAGTTTATTTACTAGTGCATTGATTTAAATCCTATTACCAATTAGCTAAGTGAACATGTCACTGCAAACATGGAAACACCCATAACTTTTTTTTTAGCATAATCTTCTCAGAAATTAAGTACACAGTTATTTCCAAAAATGTGGACATTATGTCTTGATCTCAGTAAAATATAAGAATATTTTCTACTGTAAAAGAGGCATGGCATGGCATGTCATGTTATATTGATTTGCAAGCCTCTATGATTGAATCAGATTCATGATCTGGCTCAATCATAATTTTATCTTGTGAGTTCTTTTCTTTTGTTAAGGGCTCAGCACCTAGAAAATTTCTATTGCACCCTTAATTTCTTTCTTTTTTTTCAAGCCTCAGCACTTACACAAAGTATAATGCAGCTCATAACATTTTCCTTAATAAGATTTCCCATGCCATAAATCTATAACAGTTGAGAATATCCTCTCCATACATTTAAAATTCTGGGCCTAAATATTTCTGAGCAAAATGAAACAATAAGTTGCACATCCAAAGGCAAACATCTCAACAAGTCAAAGATCACCAAAAAAAACATCCATAATAAAATCATATCAGATCCAAAAAGAAACATCCAAAGAGCATTGATAAAATCATATACATCAGAACCAGCAATATGTAAATGGCAATATAAAAAGTGGCTGCCTCATCTCAGGTCTTAATGCCATGAATCTAGTGAGGTTACTCACCTAAGTTCTTCCTTCTCTTGATCTAGAAAATCCTTATGTACGTGTGTTTCTCTTCCCTTTTTAAATATTTTCTTTCTTATTTTATTTTTGAGTAACTCGGGGTAAAATGGTTTCCTGGCCAAAGCTGTTTATTTATATGCTTTTTCCACTAGGGTTTTGGCAAGACAAAATTCTGTTTCTAACCTGACCATCTTCATGCATTTTTCATTTTTGCATTTTCACATTTTCCTCCTTAATACCCCGGCCACCTTAGTCCATTATGGTTAGTACCTTTTTTTTCTTTATTTACTTTTCCATAAAATGGCTATCTTTAATAACATACCCAAGTCAAGTCATGCTAAATGTGCGACTCAGTTTTTATTTATGCTTTTATTCTTTTCTGGAAATCTCCTTTTTCTATTTTTACCTACACAAGCATACTGACTTGTATTTACATTTTATGTCATTTTGATGTCTCCCTTTTTTTTGCTTTAACACTTTCTGCTCACAGAAAATATACATGTACATAGGTGCATATATTTTATTTCTTGCTTTACAGAAAATGTATATAGGCATATCTTCTATATTTAACCTGGCTAGGCCTAAGTTAAATTCCAATGTTTTAAATAAGAATTTTACTTTCTTATTTCAAATAAAAAAATTCTGTCTCTTTATTTATTTTTATTTTTTTGAAAATAATACATGTGGTCTAAGGACAGAATAATTCACATTTCAAAATTATATTTGAAATGTTTTCTTTTCCCTATATATTTTTTTTCACAAATTCTTGGATTTTCCCTTGTGCCATTTCCAGTGTGCATGTGCGTACATATCCTTGCACACTATCTAATCCCAAGAATTTCACCACATTTGAATCTAAATATTTCAAAATTAAATCATTTTATCAAAATGGTTTTTCATAAAATTTTGGGGTATTACATTCACCCCTCCTTTTAGGAATTGTGTCCTCACATTTTTCTAATACTTATAACAAGCATCATCTGATTTCCTGAAAATCTATCAAACATATGCATAAGCAAGCAAATTCAACCACAGCAACCATACATATCAAATTTTTCAGAAATTAAAAATTACCTTTAATTTGCAAAAAGCTTAGGATAATCCCTCCTTATCTTATCTTCTAATTCCCATGTATAGGATCAAGACTCCATCGGACCTTCAACAGTTTTAAAGTTTTATTTCTCAATTTCTTTTCTTCTTTAGCTAATCCCCACTGGTTATTTCTCATAAACCAAATTGGGATTTATCTTAATTTGAGTAGGCTTGACCAGAATTTCCTCCTTATCATGTACCCATCTTCTAAGTTGTGACACATGAAAAACATTATGCATTGCTTTCATATCCTCTGGCAGTTCCAATTTGTATGCTAATGAACCTATTCTTTCCAGAATCTTATAGGGTCAAACATACCTTGGTGTGAGTTTTCCTTGCCTGCCAAATCTCAAGACCTTTTTCATAGGTGAAACTTTGATAAAAACAAAGTCGCCCACTTCATATTCCACTTGCTTTCTCCTCTTGTCTGCAAACTTCTTTTGCCTGTCTTGAGCTGCTGCAATTCTTTTCTTTACCAATTTAATTTTCTCTGTGGTTTCTTGTATGTACTCAGGTCCTAAAATAGTTCTTTCTCCTGTTTCTACCCAACAAACAGGTGATAAACATGGTTTGCCATATAAGGATTGAAATGGTGCCATCCCTATGGTGCTTTGATAACTGTTATTTTATGTGAACTCAGCTAAATGGAGATGGACTTCCCAGTTGCCTCCAAAGTCCAGTACACATGCTTTCAACAAGTCCTCTAAAATTTTGTTCACCGCCTCAGTTTGTCCATCTGATTGTGGATGGTAGGCAGTGCTCAAACATAATTCACTTCCCATGGCTTCTTGAAAACTCTTCCAAAATCTTGAGGTGAAGATGGTATCCTTTTTCTATTTTTACCAACACAAGCATACTGACTTGTATTTACATTTTATGTCATTTTGATGTCTCCCTTTTTTTTTGCTTTAACACTTTCTGCTCACAGAAAATATACATGTACATAGGTGCATATATTTTATTTCTTGCTTTACAGAAAATGTATATAGGCATATCTTCTATATTTAACCTGGCTAGGCCTAAGTTAAATTCCAATGTTTTAAATAAGAATTTTACTTTCTTATTTCAAATAAAAAAATTCTGTCTCTTTATTTATTTATTTATTTTTCAAAATAATACATGTGGTCTGAGGACAGAATAATTCACATTTCAAAATTATATTTGAAATGTTTTCTTTTCCCTATATTTTTTTTTCACAAATTCTTGGATTTTCCCTTATGCCATTTCCAATGTGCATGTGCACACATATCCTTGCACACTATCTAATCCCAAAAAAATTCACCATATTGAATCTAAATATTTCAAAATTAAATCATTTTAGCAAAATGATTTTTCACAAAATTTTGGGGTATTACAAATCCAAACTCGTTTCCACGAAACGTACAAACCGGATCGAAGTGGTTTTCGAGAAATAAATCTTGATCCCGGTCTCTTCGAAACGATCAACGCAATTGTCTACTATTGGAAGATAACATCGAATACCTCACAGCATGCTCGCAACCCACTCCCCTAGACCCCAAGCTTCATGACAGTTACAGCCCACGTAACTTCGTCTTCTGTCGATGCTCAACACTTGATTTCCCGAGCATGACCCTTACTTGCCCTAGCCAACTCCGCGACCCTCATCACTCGAACTCGCCTCGCGATTACCCTCTAATCCCATCATCAACCCTCGTAAATCACCGCGGCCCCAAATCGTGATGCCACGTAACCCTAACTGCGGCCCTCACCGAAACTGAGCTCGAACTCACCCTGCTCGAATCGAGCGATTCATCTCCCTTTCCTCAAGATGTCGCCAAGCTCGCAAGCCCGTTCGAACCCCTCTTCTCTTCTTTTTTTTTACTTGCTGAACGTTGAACACGAAGAGGAGAGGAACGCTCGGCATTTCACTGAAAGGAAATCGAATTGATTTCATAGAGAGGATGCGGCCATTTTAATTTTTTTCTTTTTCTTAACTAAGGAGTTTCGATTATGAAGGATAAGGCTTCGGCCAAATGTATTAAAGTGGAAATGAATCTGAAGTGAGGGGTAAAAGAAAAAGGAGCTTTGCGTTAGAAGCCATGGGTGAGACTTCTATAAAAAGATTCGACTAAGAAAATTAAATTTAATTAGATTTCTTTATGCATTTACGGGTTGTACGATCAAACGGTAACTCCGAACCCTGTGAAAATTGAAATCCGACAATAATATAATATTACGGATCCAATGGAACTGGTTTCGTCGAATTCCGAGACTGTGCCTCGAAAGGCTATTTTTAAATTCAATTTAAACGATATAAATTTAAAAACTTAACAAACCATTTTAAAATTTGATTCCAATACTTCTATTATCCTTAATATTATCAATATAAATTTTATAAGCCTCCATATTATTTTTAACAGACTTAAAACTGAAGATTCAACATTTTACCCAACTTCAAATTGTTTAATTGAAAAATTCAATAATTTAATTATCTAATAAATTATGATATTCGTAATTCAAGTTAAAATTGCTCTATTGAATATTTAAAATCAATTAAATATTCCGATTTTAAATGCTCGGAAATTCTGGGTCGTCACATTCCTCCCCCCTTAAAAGAATTTCGTCCCCGAAATTGCTAGTTAGGAAGAATGGTCCAATACCCGTTACTATTATTTTTTTCAAAACCAACAATTCATAATCCTACCAACTATCTTTTTAATAAAAGACGCATTACCTTTCTTACTAACTTCCCAAACTCTCCCATAATTTCAATCTATACTATTTGTTTAACCATTCAAATTTCAATTTAAAACCAAAATTTGAATTATCAAAATTTTCTCAAAAACTTTTCTAACTCCCTAAATTCCTGAAAAATTTCGCCAGCGTCTCCTTTGCGCGGCTAGCTCGGTAAAACTACAAAAGGCCTCTACGAGCTTCCAAATTCCAAAAGAAAACAAAAGGTCAAGTGGCTATATCCAAAAATCAAATCAAATTCCATAGAATTTTAAACACATACCCTTTTGTCGAGCATTTCAGATTTATCTTCTGAAACCAAAACCAATTTTCTTTTCCCTTTATATTACCTGCATACCCTGCTTAGCACTATTATCCAATCAAAGTATTCCAAAAATTATTTTATCGACTTCCTGACAAAGTGTCAATATTTATTCATTCAAATATTGACTTAGATTATATTAGTAGTATCAATTTTCATTTAAGAATTCACCATTCCTTCTTAAGTTAGTATAAGCATTAAATATGTTCCTTATATTTATTTTCACCTTACTACTTTAGTTTATATCTATTTCTATTCAAATTGATTCTTCCATTACCTTATGAATTCAATTTATTTTCAACTCTAAATATTGAATTTTATTTTTCATTTATAACTAATTATGCCATTATTTTAAATTAGTTTCGTTTACTAATTTATTTCAATTTCAAGTTTGAAATCGTTTTGTCCTTAACTAAGATTTTTTTAAAAAAATTCAAAAATTTTCTAACTCTCAAAATTTCCGGAAAATTTTGGTAGTCTCCCCTGCGCGGAGGAGCTTTTACAATTTGACAAAAGATATAAATATATATACATTGGCCCACCCGGTCGGAAGAAACCAAAAACAGTTCATATTTCCTATTTTTAATGCGTAGGCGTACCTTATTTAGCATTTTTAAGCAAACAGCTTATTTATTTAGCAGTTAGCATGCCCAAAATCCAGCCAAATTGCTTCCCGGTATCTGTACTTACTCAATTTAAACATGTAAGTACCAAATATATGAAATTTAACAACATTTCACTTACTTGCAATAGTTAAACATATAAATTCTAACAGCAATGCACATTAAACACTTTGTATAAGCAATTTAAATAGTCCAACATTAATTTTATTTGCTTACAACCAATCACATATCGTTTCACTTAATCCGAATGGTTAACAACACACAAGCTTACATTAATTTATTTTTAAGCAAAACGAACTCATATTTAATTCAATTGTTCTCAAAACCAATTTATTTTACTCCTATCAACTCATAGAATTTTAATTACTTCCATTTACATCAGATGACAATTTATTCTATGCAATTTGACGAGATCTATGTGAATAAATAAGTATTTACGTTTTATAACCAATTTAAATTGATTTCACTCAATTTATACTTAATTCTATTCCATTTTCAAATTTATTCACAACCCATATATTCTCATTTCCATTGCATTTCAAACTTGAATCCATTCACTTGCATTTCATTTTATTAACCAAACTAGTTCATTTAAAACCATTAACAACTTAGGTTCATCTTCATTACCAATTAAATTTCCCTTTTATTTTAATTCATTCACGACCATTTATTTAGCTCGACCCATTCCAAGCTTGCATATTACTAACTTCCCGAATTGATTCAAATCAAGCTTTAATTTAATGGTCTTCCATTTTTACTCGTAGTCGAGCTTCTAATTATTCTCAACTTAAGTTAATTTACTCAATTTACTCCACTTCAAACTTAAGTTCACTCCCATTTGATTCTTATTTATTCCATCCATTTATTTATTCAATATAATTAGTTTATCCACTCAATCCATTATGAATTTTCATTTCCTTAATATTTATAACCCACCAAATTCTATTTCGATCCAAATTTATTTTTACTTGATTTAAAACCAACCCAATAACATTAATCTTAGTTTAAGTTCCATTCATTTAGCTTAAGTTAATTTATTTCAATTTCATACTTAAGCTCATTTCATCTTACGAGTAAATCTTTTTCTTACATTCAACTTAATTCTATCTCAGTTAAATCTCATTTTAAAATTTACAATTTCATTTGATTAGTATTATAAAATTTAACTTTCAGATTCAACTCATTCAATTGATTACATGGTCATCTCCAATTTATTTCCACTTATTTGGATTTTATTTGCACATCCAAACCATTACGACTTTAATCCATTTACATTTTTATTCGATACATTTCAATTATATTTAATTTGTTAACACTTCAAGTTAAATTTTAATTTAAAACTCAAGTTCTGAATCCACTATCCATTTTCAATTTACCACCCAATTTCATGAACTCACGATTCAATTACATTCTCAATTCATTTAATTAATTGCAAGGCCACTTTCAATTATATTTCTTCACTAATGATTCAAGTCGAATTTGATTTGTAACTTGAGTTTTATTTTCAAACTTCATTATTAACTCACAATTCAGCTTTATTTAACTACCATAGGTTCCATTTACACATTTCATTAACTAATTTATTAACAAATTAGTTCTCCCTTAATTATAGTTTAATGCTTGATTTTTAATTCCAAATATCACTTCATTTAATTTTCTTAGTTCAATTTATTTTATAATTCAAGTTTGGATTTTCTTTCGTTTTATTATCCAAAACATCAAACAATATTTACTTTGGATTTTGTATTCCACTTTCAATTTTATAAGTCATACTTATTATTTACACAATTTCATTCATTTTAGGCTTGAATACATTCATCTTTTGTTTTTAACTCAAGACTTATGCTTATTTATCACCTAAGCATATTTTATTCCATGGATTTTAATTCTTTTACAAGTCTTTCTAATTTATTTATTTCAATCCAATTCTTATTCAACTTATTTTCCATTTGTTCAGGTAAGAATCTAATTCCATTCAATAACTCAATTGAATTTTTATTCCAATTCAATTTATTTTAACTCAAATTTATTTAACTCAATTCGATTTCAACTAAATTCGAATACAACTGGATATTATTTCCAGCCTATTCAATTTATTCCAATCCAGTTAAATTTTTATTTCCCAATCCAAGTTACTTTCATTTTTTAACTTTTCACTTTAAATTTACATTCCATTATTCAAAGCTTATATTTCCTTTCCGATTTAAAAATCATCTCAATTTATAAGCTTATAACTATCTCATCAGGGTTTTTAAACACCCGGCTTTGGTTTCAAATTATTTTGAAATCTCCTACATCTCAAATCATATTTCTCAAAAGTCAAACCAATCCTGGCTTTATTCTCAACAAA
The DNA here is from genome assembly GCA_030765085.1 of Allium cepa. Classification (NCBI taxonomy): domain Eukaryota; kingdom Viridiplantae; phylum Streptophyta; class Magnoliopsida; order Asparagales; family Amaryllidaceae; genus Allium; species Allium cepa. The sequence continues at coordinate 152,495,028 of CM060939.1, forward strand.
TTTCCTTTGAAATTTTTCAAAAACAACTAGTTTTTCCTGAACAAATCAATTTGGCAGCAATCCGTCACTTAGGAATTCGAAAATGAATACTGATGATGCGGCCGTCATCATCAGAATTATTTTCCAATAATCCAAGTGATTTCAATGCTATATCACTTTCAAAATCCATTTAAAACAAATTTCCTTTTTAGAAATATCTCTAAAACATTAATGCTATTATTTATCTTCAAATACTTCGATAAACACTTCCAAAGTCTCCGGGATTTTAAATTTCCAAGCCTGCTTAAATAAATTTTAACTATAATTCATTTTTACAATTTATGCTTATACAAATTCTCATTTGATTACATTTCAATTTATAATTTACATTTATAATTCATATTTATAAATTTCATTTTATAATGAATTTATTCCCTTAAACTTTGGTTATATTTCAACTTTCTAGTTAAATTTTCACTTAACAATGATAATTCTTTTATATTGTTCTTTCTAACATCCAAGCAACCATATATTAGCTGAAATAGTTTACAGAAACTTCTTTATATCAAAAAAAAATTGGGTAAAATTATTTCATTTACCCACATTTAAAACAATACCGTGTCAATTGTTCTATTCAAGTGTTTAGAAACCCCTTCAATACAGTTGTGCAGACCGTGTCGACGAAGGTTCATATGCCACTCAATAAATCAATCAACACAATATTAAAACAATTTATATTCACTAACAAATACGCACTCATATCTATTAATACGCTCAAACTCATTCTAGAGTACCACGGACTCTAATTGAGTAATTTCCCACCAGAGCCAAGGTTATCACCAACCTAAGCTCTGATACCACTGTAACAACCCGCAAATCCGTACCCCTTGACTCAACACTATTCTACATCAATCAACTCAAATTGTACAGAAATACGAACCATTTGGGTTAAAGAAGAAGAGGTAGAAGAAGTAAATAGAAATCAACAACAGAATCTAACCATCGCAGCGGAATAAAATATAATAAATAACAAATGGTCTTTACTCAAAAATCAAATATCTCTGTTTATATATTACATCATCAGAGTACATCAATCACAGTTCAACATCAATATCATACAATGGATACACAACAACTCAACACAGCGGAATATACATATATAAACAAGTACGGAAGTACGTATCGTCATCCTGCTCGTCTCCTGAGCTCAACAGCATCATATCCTGTATACTATAATACTCGGTCTAACCCAAGCATTATAGTTAAATAACACCCGAGTCAGTCTGGAAAACTAGCATGAGAAAATCACACTCAATTGATTATTAGAGTTTCAAAAGTCCTTTGAAAACAAAAGCATCTCGTAAGACCACGCCACAAATAAACATGTCGGGTTTTTACCTTACGATAGCTAAAACAATTTTTATAGAAATCCTCTGATATTATAATAGGGTCTATATACAAATACTTATAAAATAGCCGAAATTGTTACATTATTAAATTCCAGCTACTAGCCACAGAGTGGGTAATACAAACAAAACTCGTACAAGGCACGTAGGGAGAATGGATTTCCAACTACTGACTAGGCACTGGGGTACCACCTGTCACAGTACGTGGCCTAGATCACAGTACCAAGGAGCACGCCTGCTCCCCTGCAACACAAGACCGGGACTACCCCTTACTGGATAATCCTGAGCGAGATCACCCCGCGGTTGGGATCAGCAACCGCCCACTAAGCCGAAATAAAAAGGGACATCTACACAAGGATGACCTCACCCTACTTGGGTGCTACCCACCTAGCCTTGCTGCATAACCCCTGATTTTCAGTCATTTCCATTTGGTGAGGCTTGAGGCTAAGCATTACCTTTTTAGAACATATCCCTTAGAATGCCCATCGTCCACCTGACGATGTTTCGCAAGCATTCATCCATACAAGTCCGTCCCGGGTTCGAACTGAACCGAAGGCACTATTCCTACTACATCCATTTTGGAAATATCCTCAAGATTAGTAGTGACTAGCCCTTGCACTTCACTGCTCCATCTTCGAATCCAAACTCGTTTCCACGAAACGTACGAACCGGATCGAAGTGGTTTTCGAGAAATAAATCTCGATCTCGGTCTCTTCGAAACAATCAACGCAATTGTCCACTATTGATAGTCGGTGATTTAACTATCAATTAATATTCACAAACAACCATCCAACAATAAATAATTTTCCAAATTATTTATTAACTTCAAAAATATCTTCACAAGATATATTTCTATTTTCAACCTTTTGAAAACAGTTTCAAACCATCATTCTTTTCAGAATAAACTTTTCCAAATATTTTCTATCTCCACTGAAATCACCCTGTACAAAACTAGATTATTAAAATAATTTAAAACACTTTACTTTGAAAGATACTTTAAAACATTTGAGTTAAATTGCTTCAATAATTTTTTAAAATATGTACTATATGAATATTTCAAAATAAGGTTACTTAATAAAATATAAAACTAGATTTTCACTTTTAAAAACAAAATATTAAGTCACTTTTAAAGTAATTACAACTATAATAGACTTGAGAAAATACTTACTTTAGAATTTAAATATTTAGAAATAAATAAAAAAATTCAAAACTTTCTTTTCAAATCAACTTTAAAATCTTTTAACTTATATAAAAAAATTACTTTGAAAATGTACTTAGTTATCCAGGGAGAATTCCAACTTCAATCACTTAAATCAATTTCCCAAATTGATTTCCAATTTATTCCATTTGAAGTAAAAAAAATTAATTACTGAATTCATTTCAAAATTCATTAATTATGGACTTAATTATTGCTGTTATTATTATTTTCCATTTGATTTTATATCATCTAACTGAATATATCAATTTAAGCTTCTTTCCAATTTCTTCTTTATTCTTTCCAATAAATTGAATCTTAAATTTAAAATAAATGTTTTATTCTTTTAAAAAATAACACTGAAGTTTAAAATTCATTAATCTTCCCATTATTCAAAATTTATTTCCATATAAGGAATTTATTAGAATTTAAAACTACTATAATTCCTATCCAATTTATTCTTAATTTATTTAGATTTTCTAAAATTATTTTACTTACAAATTCACTTATTTATTTCTTTCAAAAATCCAATTTATATATTTTTGGTAATTCGTTATACCAAATTATATCAAATCAGACCATATCATTCAACATTCCAATATAATTCATCATAGAATATGAAATAATCACAACATAGGGTTTTAAATAATTTAAATAAATGTTGAGGGATCCAGTTGGATCCCTCCAACCTGTTTTCCCTGCATCCACAGACGTTAGCACAATATAATACACTAGTTCCAAAATATATCATACTATAGCACATCAATCAATTCAACCATTCAAACAAATTGTTCAAATTTTATCATTTAAATTTAAATTCACTGAGTGAGATTAACTCACCTTTGCTATTATTTGCAATCCACTCAAGTCTCGACTGGTTTTCCCCATGATTTTAGACCTTGTATAAATATTAGATTGTTTTATTAATATTCGAACTAATCGCGAAATCAATTACCGTTTAATAAAGTTAACTTTGCACCAGAATTAAATTTTGACTAATGATTTAATTTTTAAACTAATCTTCCTATAACAAACCATATCTTAATTACTAAGTACTTCAATAGGTTAAATAATCTAGTCTTTCTAATATATTATTTAGAAGTGTGACTGTATTATTATTATTATTTTCTTTTTGAACTACCTATATATTGTAAAATAGTCTATGTAGATTCTAAAAAAAATCCAATTTATCAAAACTTTTAAATGCTTTAAAAATTCTTATCATCATATATGTATTTTCCAAAACCCTTAATCTGTTTTCTGTAAAACAATAATTCTCTAACCAGTATGCATATACTCCTCTTTCCAGATCTAAGCTTTTATATGTATTTCTAAACAAAATTAAAAAAATCAAGCTGATTGGAAGATAACATCGAATACCTCACAGCATGCTCGCAACCCACTCCCCTAGACCCCGAGCTTCACGACAGTTACAGCCCACGTAACTTCGTCTTCTGTCGATGCTCAACACTTGATTTCCCGAGCACGACCCTTACTTGCCCTAGCCAACTCCGCGACCCTCATCGGTCGAACTCGCCTCGCGATTACCCTCTAATCCCATCATCAACCCTCGTAAATCGCCGCGGCCCCAAATCGTGATGCCACAAAACCCTAACTGCGGCCCTCACCGAAACTGAGCTCGAACTCACCCTGCTCGAATCGAGCGATTCATCACCCTTTCCTCAAGATGTCGCCAAGCTCGCAAGCCCGTTCGAACCCCTCTTCTCTTCTTTTTTTTTTACTTGCTGAACGTTGAACACCAAGAGGAGAGGAACGCTCGGCATTTCACTAAAAGGAAATCAAATTGATTTCATAGAGAGGATGCGGCCATTTTAATTTTTTTCTTTTTCTTAACTGAGGGGTTTCGATTATGAAGGATAAGGCTTCGGCCAAATGTATTAAAGTGGAAATGAATTTGAAGTGAGGGGTAAAAGAAAAAGGAGCTTTGCGTTAGAAGCCATGGGTGAGACTTCTGTAAAAAGATTCGACTAAGTAAATTAAATTTACTTAGATTCCTTTATGCATTTACGGGTTGTACGATCAAACGGTAACTCCGAACCCTGTGAAATTGAAATCCGACAATAATATAATATTACGGATCCAATGGAACTGGTTTCGTCGAATTCCGAGACTGTGCCTCGGAAGGCTATTTTTAAATTCAATTTAAACGATATAAATTTAAAAACTTAACAAACCATTTTAAAATTTGATTCCAATACTTCTATTATCCTTAGTATTATCAATATAAATTTTATAAGCCTCCAGATTATTTTTAACAGGCTTAAAACTGAGGATTCAACATTTTACCCAACTTTAAATTGTTTAATTGAATAATTCAATAATTTAATTATCAAATAAATTGTGATATGCGTAATTCAAGTTAAAATTTCTCTATTTAATATTTAAAATCAATTAAATATTCCGATTTTAAATGCTCGTAAATTCCGGGTCGTCACAGAATCCCTTATTTCAACTGAATGAACCTCTCCAACTGCATACTGATCTCCATATTAGATATGAACCTTGACTCAAAGCGATCTAAAGCCATCTCAAGCAATCTCTTCTTTAACATTTTCTTCCATAACAATAGTATGCCAATCAAGTGCTTCCTTCGTTAGATGCCAAGCAGCAACCCTTCTTTTGATATGATCTTCCCACCCAAGCTCTCGAAATATGTGATCGCAGTCACTTATCCATGCCTTAGTGTCCAGAAAATCCTTAGTTTTGGTATATGCACACCCATCTATATTTTGGAAGTCCTTTCATAATTTTAGGAAGTCTAAAGGTCGAGGTGCTGCCTCTACGAGTGGTGCTATAGGGGAAGCATGCTGTGGAATCGGTACCTCTCCTGTATGCCTCAAATACTATTTAAACCACTCAGGCATGCCTTGGATGTTGGGCATTCCTTGAGGAGACAGATTCCCTACTTCATAATTTTCAGCCATATCAACCATCTGTAGATTTATAAACTTTTTTAGCGATAGTTTCCTATGATACTATGGATTGCTAAAAAGTAAATCTGCATAGTGTGGTTGCATACGTTCTTTAAAGAACATACACACACATATAAGAGATTTTGAAAACACTTGAAAAACATTTAATAAGTACGCTCTCATATGTATACTCTTTTCCCTTTTGATCAGGCAAACTAAGCTCTGAAACCAGCTGTAACAACCCACCTCAAACATACCTAACCCTGACCCAAAAAAATCCCATTAGAACTTAGAGTCATTCCAAGACTGATTGTTGGTTGGTGAAAGATTAAAACATTGTTCAGTACACATCGCTATCTATCTAACTTTCAGAATCTCATAGTGGAATGGATAAAATATAATAATAAAACATGTATCTAATAATAAACCTATTTCAAAAACACAAAAACATTGTCATCAAAATATCCTAATAAAATCATCTCAGTACATAAGTCTCAAACTGACAGTAGAAATAGCAGTAGCATAGTTTCAAAGTCTTGGTACATGAATGAAAATAACATAAGCAAATAATAGTCGATAATCACTGCTACAACAATCAGCCTTCCCACCTTCGCTTCTTCAACGATGCCTTGCACCCCTAACATGTTTGTTGAAATGAGGAGGGAGTCAGAACAACATGGTCTGGTGAAAAAAATTAAGTTTTACCATAATAGTAGTCTGGACATATTAACAGAAAATGTAATATGTTTTACATATTAAAATCATCACATACGTATTAAGTCAACTATAAGCCCGAAGGTCCTTCCAACCTGACTATAATAAAAGTCAACTATAAGTCCGAGGGCCCTTCCAGTTCGACTTTTCAACTCTAAGGTAACTAGCATTTTTGATGTAAAAGGAAACACCTAAACCACTTAATATCTCTATAATGGGCTTTAGGTAGACACTGATCATTTAAGATCGATAAAATAGGCAAACTTCGTCATTTAAGATCTAAACCCAAGGTAGGTTCTTACATGGTTCTTCCTTAATGACATCATAAGAATTCCAATTAGGTTACTTAATAGGTCACCTAAGAAAGAGGAGGACCATACCATAGTCACTAAATACCTCAAACTCGAAGCGGACCCCACCTAAGGATTTCATTTATCGTATCAAAAATACAATTTATGACCCATAACCCACTCGTGAAGTCTCACATTAGTCCGACCATTCGTAGGTACTAGTAACCAGATTAACTGGGCAGGTTTACCCTAAAAAATTAGGACTAACCTCACATTCCTATAATTTCGTTGTAACTTATATGTATATCCATTATATATGTATATCATCTTACACAAATAATAATCGAGGTCATATAAGGTATCCCCTTGTTATGCCCCAAATTAGGGATTAATTCCATAATTTACTCTAAATTCCTTCCTACTAATTAGTACTTAACTATTCTAATAGTACTAGTTATCACGTTCAATACACTATAATCAATATGTTATATTATAAACACACACACTTATATTTGCACATGAAATTTAGGTCTAATTCTTACGTTACAACAATTCGATAATAATTCGTTATAAGGTATTTTGAAATATCAATCTCATACAAATCTACAGTTTCAACAAGAATTGCTACTACCATAGCCAAATAAAATAGACTTGTACAAATACGGAATATCTATAACTTGTTCCATATTAATATGTTAAAATCTCTTTTCTATTTTAAAGAACAGTTTTTCATAAATTAGATCGCTTATATTCAATTTAACCTTTTTATATGCCCTTTTCGAAGTAAGAAAGAAGTTCCTTATTTGTATAAGTGATATAAAAGAAGTTCCTTATTTGTATAAGTGATAGAAATAGGTTGTGCAAACTATAAACAATTCAATTCATACATTATGCACCATTTCTAATTTGTTTCATTTTGAACCCTTTAACGCTCCAATTCAAAAGAGGGAAAATAGGGTGAATGGGCCATAGATTATCTTATTCTAAACAATTAACTAGATTCTACCATATGAATACCAAAAATAGTTATAATTCCAATATATACAACAATTGATATTTACTTAGGGAAATTCTAGGGTTTTTATTGTTTTAGGGTTTTGCATTTCTAGAATTTCTGAAGGCACATATCAAATCCAAATAGGTGCTGATACTAGAATAGGAAAAAGTGAAATTTCACTTACATAAGATTCCTTTATTTTAGGGTTAGATCTAAATTAAACTGCTCGTAAACCTTTGAAGATCTCCTCCATTTCAATATATATAAATAGATTGTATATATGTAGATTAGATTTTAGAAATCAAAAGATAGAGAGAAGAAGGATTGAGGATTTAATTTGAAGTGGTGATTAGAAATTAGAAATACTCACTTGAAGTTTACTATTTTCTGAAACCCTAAGAGGAATGATTTTGACAGAGTCTCGGTGTTGCTATAAAATTTTGTGTGGAAAAGTGAGGGGTCTAGTGGTCTATTTATAGAGGTAGGAAGAAAAGAGAACTGTTGGATCGTTTAAAACAAATCTGGGCCATTTGGCCAGGGCGTTTCTGCCTTATAAAGGCTCGACTAGTCGACCATTACACTAGGGGCGGTCAACCTTCCCGATTAAGGCGGTCGACCGACCCTGTTTAGCCTACCTTGTAAGTTTCTTTCTGCTTTTCTTTGATTTATAAATCATTTTAACCAACGTTACTTCCATCTTAAGTAAATGTTCAGATTCAAATTTCAAACTTTTTGAAATTCTTCCAAATTTTAAATTCATTTAAAATTAGTTTAAACTCAAAAACTTCAAACGTCTGTAACTTCTTCATGTGAACTTCATTTTCAACATATATAAATTCATCTGTAAATTGCCACGGTCGCAATGGTGCAACTTCCATGAACAAATTCCGATATTTATAGAAATTCCATTTTTAGCATTTTAATTATTAACTTTCTTAATTAAATTTTACAAGGTGTTACAAAAGGAATGTCGATGTATTGTAGAAATCAAAAGTAAATTGGCTTAGTGAAGGACATACAAACTAAAGATTTTTCTACAAGATGCAAAAAAGTGATTAACTGCAGGAAAGTGATTAATGATTTGGGGAAACATTATCCCTTACAATCCATTTCAGAAATGCAGTTTTCTCAATTAAGATGAGAAATCACCAGGGCCTGATGGTTTTTCATCTAATTTTATAAGCAACATTAGGCACAAATCAAAGAGGAGTCGACTCTTATGTATGTGTATCAGATAATTTACCTAAGGGTTTAATTCACACTTATGTAACATTTGTCCCCAAAAATGATAAACCTTCAAATATATCATATTATAAACCTATTGCCTATTGCAACATGCTGTATAAATTTATATTAAAGGTCATATGCAATAGGATAAAGGGTCTATTGCCTTATTTAATTTCTGAATCACAGTAAGCATTTGTTCTAGGTAGAAACATTACTTAAAACAAATTACTAGCACATGATACAATAAGAAATTTCAACAAGAAGGGCATAAAGCAATTTTGCATTAAAGTCGACCTCCAAAAAGGGCATTAAAGTCGACCTCCAAAATAAATAGAGGGTTCATTTGCCACATGCTAGAAAATTGTGCTTCCCTTCTCAAATTATTCGACTAACTTATAGTTGTATCACTACTCCTACTTTTTCTGTGCTGATAAATGGAATACCACAGGGTATATCTCTTCAACAAGAGGACTAAGACAACGGAATCCACTATCCCCTTATCTTTTTTTACATTGCTATAGAATACTTGCCTCTAAAGCTCGAAGTGGCAATATGAAAGAAAGATGTCACACCTACCAATAACATCTAACCTTGTGTATCTCACTTATTATATGCAGATGACGTTATGCTATTTGTAGTAGCTGATATAAAAGGTGCACAAAGCATCAAAGATATTACTTAAAGTTTGGGCACATCAGTAGGTTTGAGTTTAAATTAGATGAAAACCAAAGCGTATTTTAGTACTAGCATATTTGGGGGTCCCTATATCTACTGAATGCTTACATTATTTCAAATAATAATGGACAAGTTTGATAATTGAACATCAAATTACTCTCCATGATAGGCAGAGCAGAACTTATTCACATAGTTATCACTTCGATGGTCCTATTTTGGCTATTAGTCTACCATGTGTCAAAGCTACACTCATTAATTATAGAGTTTATACGCCAATTTTTTCTGCGTAGGGAAAAACATAAAATTGTATAGAGTAATTGTGCAAACCAAAATTAGAGGAGGGCATTGACCAAAAAATTTTGAGGACTCAGAACCGCGGCATGTTTGAAACTCATTTGAAAACTATATTTCAAGAATAACGTTTGATCTCAATGTGCAAAATAAATATTGCAGGCATGATACATTTTTGGCAGTTGCAATACAACAACAACATGTCATGCACCAAGAAGAATATGATTAAATACAGTTTGAAAACTTGAAATGTGTTAAAAGGGTTTTTGTTAATGGTAACAATACTCTACTTTGGACAGAACCGTGGATTAACAGTAAAATTCAGTAGACCTTTTTGGGTGGGATAGATAATGCATCAAGAACATAAGCATGTCCCAATTTCATATATCATATAGGAAGGTCAATGGAATACTTCTAGATTATCAGAAACAAGGGAAAGCTTTCAATCAATATATCATGTACATATTGACATATAAGGTAACACTGATTATCTCAATAATAAAGGATGAATAAACAAGAGGAAGAAATGAAGTCAGTTGAGGAGATAAAAACGACGCCTTGTTCTAAAGGACGAAAATTGGGGTGGGCTTTGTTTTATCATGTGTTTTATTTTATCATATTGTAATAGTGTATGAATTTGTATGTAATGCTAGACTAGATGGTGTCATGCTCTTTTTCTCTACTACTCTGGTAGGGTGTTTTAAGGATACGAACCATCTAGGGTTTTATATGTTAATAAAAAGGAACCAATTTTCAAAAAAAAAAATTATGAAATTATTGTATATTTATATATTTATATGTATGTATTAAAATTACATTAGATAATTATGTGATTTGAAATCCAAAATTAACTTTAGTGTATTTAATATCAATTAAAGAAACGCTTGACATTAAATGTTACATTATTACACAAGATCTATTTAATAAATTTGAATTGATACAACACATGTAAATTTCTATGTATGTAAAATTACAATATAACATTTCAGATTTATGACATAATATTTTTTTGAACATTGTAATATATACATATACATGCATTCATGCATGCATGTGTGTGTGTGTATGCATGTTTGTATGTAAATAAGGTTGATTTAAAAATTGATATTTTGGATTAAACTTATAGTTTAGAAATGAAATAGTGTTTAGGATTTTTTTATAATATAATATACATAGAAATGGAGGTAACTGATTTTAAATTTGCAAAAAAGTCTGTTCATAAAGTTTAGACCAAAAAGAAACTTTTCTTCTTACATGAACAATATTCAAATTGTTTTAATTAAAAATTAGCCATATAACCGTAGAAATCAATTTTCAAGGAATAATAAATTATTGACATACACAATTCATTTACAATTGTGAATATAAATTTTATAAAAGTACAAGATAGATATAAATCAAAATTAGCTTTCAAGTTTTTTTAGATTACCAAAACAAAAGAAAAGGATTGGAAAATTCAGGCATATGTAAATTCATGATAAGAACAAATAGATTAAAATAATACATAAAAAACAAACTAGCAAGAGTGAGAAAGGATCTGAACATATCAATTTGAGATGAACATATATTATGAAGGGATGAAAAACATACGTAGATCTGAATTAAAATAATATAATAGTCATATATTCAATTGAGATGGAATAGGGTTTTGATTCACATATACAAAAGGATTAATAAAACGCATGATGAATCATATAAAAACCAAACATAGGAACGATAAAATATATAAATTAATTAATTTGACAATTACCTTGGATGTCGCTTATAAATCACACCTTTAAACGATGAATAAAAGCTCCTAGACTCTGCTGAATCAATCTCCGGATCTTGTAGGGTCAAGAGATAAAAACCACGTTTGTTTTGATTTTATTTGGCATTTGATTTTGGAATTTTCATCTTACTTCCCCATGGATTTTTGGCCATGACATGATTGGAGAAGAGGAGAAAAAAATCTGAATGAACGAATGATACGCGAAAGGAATAAAAGATCATTTAAGATAGTGGTTCATTTTCTTCAATTTATTTCTCCTTTGCCACTTCATTTCAAAAATTGATAACTTCACATCTCCTTATTTCGGTTGGTAATATCAAGGAAAGAATGGGCCTTAAAAAGTTTCCAGGCTTATTTAGTATTTAATCCATTTAAATCTAATTTAAATATTTTACCGGTATCGTACATCGATATGCACATTTATAACTTTTATTTACACCCTTTATTAAATACTAATGATATTAAAATAAATAAAATAAAATTTTAATAATTAATATTTCAGAAATATAAATTAATTTAAAAACACATTTAATATTTATTCTACTTAAATATTCTAATGACATCATATATTGATATGCACGTTTATAACTTTTATATACGCATTTTATTAAATGCTAATGGTATCTACACAAATCAAATAAAATTTAATAATTAGTATTTCATAAACACTAAGTAACTAACAATCATTATAAATTAATTAAATCATGTGGTTCATTCGAGGTATTCATCGTTTTGGTTGTGCCACTCTATGCAAATTCAATCAATGATTAATATCGAATATTAATGTTTAAACGTCACCTTAGCTAGTGGTGTGACATTTTGGCTGAATTTATCACTTATACATCTTTCAGTAAAATTCAATTTTATTTATTATAGGCGTATCTGTTGAAATGATTATTTACACCAATTCTCTTCGTCAAAGTAATATCACATTAGGACTTATGAAATTTGGTTTTGGTCAAAATTCCAGTATTGATCACATTTAACTTTGCAAGTCCAAACACAAAATCTTTGGTTCAATAATAACAATTATTATTAATAGTATTACTCAGGCCAAAGACTTTGATTTTGAATTAAATAAAGATGACTGTGACACTTACCTCTTATAATCATGGAGATGAATTCTCTAGTGAATAGTGTTTTACTTCCAATGCTTTAACTCAGACCCAAATATAGTCATTCGATTGATGTTATGCCACGATTTAACCAAAATCAAAGTGCAGTGCCAACATTGATGTTTCAAAGTATTCTCAAGTCGAAAGAACTTTGTAATTACTTCAAGATTCTCTATTTGACCTTAGTTATATTAACCAATAGAGAATTCTCAAGTGAGTCATTCCATAGTTATCCAAATATGATTAATACGTAATCCCATGGTGCCCTAGTAGGCATGAGTAATACACTGCCTAATTTTTGAAGAGCTTTATATCCTCTAGTCTTAATGGATGTATCAATACCCTATCTCGAAACATCTTAAGTAAAAATATTTAAAATATTATGCTATATTAAATATGAAAATTTTCTTATGATTACACCATATTATAATTACTATCACATAAAATAGTATTTAAGAATTTTCTACTTACTATAATTTAAACTAATTATTTAATTAATTATATCATAAATATATAATTGAAAAAAAAAACACTTTTTATTTTTAATAAGATTGGTTATCGAGCTAGATATATGTAACAAAACACATAATCGCAACTAAGGAATGCCCCTAACTATATTAGTTGTTACCTGTTTAGATAGGTTTATGGATTTTTTATTTAGCAGCTTAGCCATATTACGGTAGTATTACTTGATAAGGTTTTGGATTTCTCTATTACCTATTTAGGTAAGTTTATAGCATTCGTTATTTGGCATCTTAGCAGTATTGCGATAGTATAACTTGATAAGATTTTGGATTTTTCCATTGCATGTTTAAAAAGGTTTATGGAATTCTTTATTTGGTGTCTTAGCCGTACTCTAAGTAAGGTCCCTAGTATTACGGACCCTTTTCTTAAATATTTGTTTGTTTCCCACTCCGTGGCCTATATTAGGAGTCAACACAATGCTTCCAGGGGATTGAGACTGCTATCTAAGACTTTTCTATTTTGATGGGAATTCACCCGCTAAGTATATGGATATGAACTCCATGTATTATTTACTCGATTGGGACTCTACCCACTAGCTACGTGGACCTTAATGCCAAGGATTTTCTATTTGATTGGGACTTTACCCACTAGGTACCTGGACCTTGATGCCAAGGGTTTTTATTTGTTGAGATTCTACCTTCTAGTGCTTAGGACTTCTCCTTTAAACTTCTTTTAATGCATGGTACTACTTGACCACGACAATCACTTGTACACATTGTCATCTATTTATGATATGCCATGTGATATGGCCTTCTCTTATAGGTAGGGTAAGATTTTTTCTGAGGGCGCGTCATGGTGTTGTGTATATAAGGAATGGATCCTTCTAGAGGTCGTTCCTTCCATCATCGAGGTCATCCAAAAGATTTTATTTGAGTAAAAAGAGTTAGGTTCGTGGAAATACTTATGAAAATATTATGATAACAAAAGATGTCCATTTATGGTGGGTATTAGCCTTTTGAATAATTTGTGTTTATTATGTAGTAGGTTTCGGTGAAGTAACGCATTTTTCACTACTATGTTACGCCAAAACAATGAAGTTTTTTATTTTTCAAGGAAATACTCCTGCGGTGGAAAATTCATATCTTATTTTTTTTCCTTTTGAAAAGTTACACAAGTAGTACTCCTGCATAGTACTTTTTAAAACTTATCTGTATTCTAAAAACTTTTTTGGTCAAGGCTAGTTCAGTGTATGACTTTTAATCAAGACCAAAGCTCTTATTTTGTAAGAAATTGTATAAAGTAGTTGCATGGTACAAAGCTCATGGATGGCCATAAAGAGAAAATAACAGGGGTTAGAAGGTGAAACAATGTCCATTTTGTTTGAGAGCATAAATGGCATCTTAAAGAAACCCAAAACTTTAATAGTTCCATCCATGTATAAATTTGATAGAAAGGGCAATTAGTGAGGCAATATATAAAAATCCAAGAATTATGAAGGTCGGTATAAGAAATTCAATAAGTGCCCCTAAGTATAAACTTGGCAAAACAGGCAACGGTTGAAGGCAATATTTTGAAGTCCAAGAATTCAGAACGCCAATATAAGAATTTAATAAATGCCCCTAAATATAAACTTGGTAGAATGAGTGAAAGCCAAAGGGTATTCATTGAAGAGAAGAATACCGAATGTCTTTTTAAGAAAATCATCATGTAAACTGAGGGATGTTATAGACGCCGAAACGGGGCAACCATTTTCTAAAGGCATAAGAATTTTCCAAAGGAACTTAACGCTTTGTCTTAGATTTGAGTCCGGATCTTTAAAAATAAATCTCTTATTGGATGAAATATAAAAGATACATTCCATTCATTTTCCGAAAGGCTTGAGTTTGGCATAAGATCTTTTCTGGAAAGGAAAAAACAACGAGATTAAACATTGTATCAAAATAAGGTATAAAAATTACTTCTTAATAAACTCAGTAAGTTCTCACTTTTAATCATTTTCTCGATGGTATAAGATAATTTCTGGCATTTGTCAGTTTTGTTTCTATTTGCGAGATGATAAATGAAATACTTTTCACCTTCCAGACTTTCTTTTTTCAATTGGGGTAATTTGGGTAGGAAGGTCTTTTATGAGTCTTTCGAAAGATCTAAGGCAAGCTTTCATTGAGTGGAGGTGAGAATGCTATCATTTTTGAACTTCTTTCAAGGTTCATTAGTCGGAGTAATGGGATAAGGCCTTTTAGTAGATTGGGCATGGTCTTCATATTTCATCAGTTGACACTCTCATCATTCATAGCCTTAAACATTTTCGGAGGTAATCTGATTCTTGAAGGGATTGATGGAGGTATCTCGAAAGCTACTTAGTTTGGAGAGCCTAAAATTCATAGACAGTGTCATAATCCCCGCCTTGCTTTTTTCTATGATTAAAGTGACGAGGCACTCATTGTTATCTTCTTCGATAAGCTGAATCCAAAGGTTTATAGGCAATTCCAGGTTGAATTCTACACTATTACTTTCTTTGTTGGAGTTAGACATGGCTATTTAGAAGGAACGGTTGCTTTCTAAGATAAGAGAATAAAGGAACAGAGGTTTAAGCCCTCCTTCTAGTGCCAAAAATGTTGGTTGAATTTCTCATCACACACCAACACTTCAAAATTCAAAGGACAACTTCGATTAAACTTTTTATTAAATGTTTCAATGGGTTGGTTACTAAAAGCTTTTTATGAAGACTGTGATTTGGTTAAGTTCATAAAAGATGAAACCAAAGAGAATAAGTATTAGAGTAGTTCGAGACCAATTACAGTGAATAAAGCCAAAGATAAAAATACTCAAAGTGGAGACACCGAGATTACAATGGTTTGACCTAAAATCCTCACGTTCGCTCTTTTTTCCTTCGTTAGAGTACTACCATATATCCGAGAGGTTGTTACAATGATGAGTTGGTCAAGTCCGCCATTATTGAGTTTTTGATATAAGCTCTAATATAAGAAAGTACAACTCTAATCTAGTGTACGAATTATGCAAGTGCCAAAAGATCGTTGATGCATCTGGATCGGTGCTTATTTAGTGTTGTTATTGGTGGAGGGCTCTATCCTGGATTGCTGACTTGAGCTGCTTGTAATGCTAAGATTTGAACATGTGTTATTATCTGGTTATTTGTGAGTTGACGTGGATTGCTGATGACATTTTATATATATATATATATATATAATAGTTAATGCGTTTGAAGGTCATCTTAGTCGTTGATCTTAGATGTATTTTAGAGTGCTTTCGACTTTATAGCATTGCACTGTCTTTAGCTTTCGGTTGATGCCTTTTTGGGCCTTTTTGGGGTCTAACCTTACGGCTCTTGACAAGCTGAGCGTCATTCCTCTCGAATATTGTTAGTATCCGACCTATGGGATTATCCTTGGTTGTATGAGATGAGGAATGTTATGCAGAAGTATACACAATACTTATATTGATGTTTTATAATACTTATTGAAAGATTAATACAAGACAATGCTGGTTTGGTTTAGAGGTGGAATATAACCAAGCAAAATTATGATATAACATATATGTTTAATGTATTCAATAACATTGCCTATATCACTGTATAACAACACATATAAAAGAAAATAAAACCAAAAACTTATTGCATTTCGTACATGATTCTTTTATAAGAGTTGAATTACATAATAAATTACATAATTGCTCTTAGAGCACATCCTTAGTTTTATCGTTTTTTCCTCTTGCCACAAACCAAATCCAAAAATCTAACCCAAATTCTAGCTTCATGATATTATTTTACTTATGCTAAATTAGATTCTCTGTAACTTATATTTTCAATTTCATTTTCATGAATTTTGAATTTTTTTTATAAAGTCAAAATGTCGTCATACTCCAACCTTTCAACCCAAACTATCATCGATTGGAATTGGTAGAGAACTATCATTTATCGACATTTTCTCTGCAATGCTTGTTATCCCTGATTGACGAGTTGAATTTTGAGACAAAGAAATTGTGGTTGAGTTCAACCAACACCTCAGCCTTGATTTCACCACCATCAATGTGAAGAATAATGAAGATAATTTCAAACTATTTGGTTACCATGGAACCAACTAGTACAAACTGGTAGTGGTGAATGGTCGATTGAATTTGGTAGTGTTCAAGAAGATGGCAAATTGTGGCGGACAAATGTGTAATGATTCCCTCGATTCAAAAATTGTTCCCTTCAAAAAAATTAGCAACTGGATTTGATGTATGACGATGCAATAAAAAATTGAAAATACATTTACATTTACGACACTTCCCCGACACTTCCAATCCACTTCTACATGTAGTAGAACTCAGGCATTCTTAGTAGGATAAAGAACGGCTATTTTACAGTTCAACACCACTACTCGACAACAAACATTCGGTGTTAATCGTCGTGGACTAGACAATGAATACCCGCTAATCAAAGACAAAAGATCCAAACTCGAACATGTTCAAATAGACTATTGAACATTGTCTTAGATTTCCTTCATCCATGGATGATTATGAAAAGTGAAAGCTTGCGCTTTTGAACGAATATAAACATTATCAGCTTGCTTGTGGTACGTTGAACAAGAAAAACTAACTTGGCGTCTCTTAAATTATTTAACAATGATGATGCTTTGCTTGATCAAAATATCACTCTTGTCCTCGTAAATTATGAACAAGGAAATTTGGGTCCATGGCAATGGTTGTTTATTTATTCAAATACAGAGTTTACTTAAGAAATGTATCCCTCGCATATAATAAAGTTTAATCGTGACCCTACAAAAGGGTTGGTCAATCCAGCCCTAGTGAAGGGTTTGGGCCAACCAAAGCAACCCGATTGCTTTGACTAGCCTGAGCTGCTTTCTTATCCTATATTAACAGTGCAGCCTACCACCAGTCAAGCAAACAAACTCACACGTACAACTGCAGATAGTACAGGAACAGTTGAAAACCAAAAACATAGTAGATTATAAAGGGCCTTGCAATAGCAATAGCAACAATAAGCCAAAAACTAATGCAACAAGAACAAGGTCCGATTGATAATATTACATCACATAACGTACCAGGATCTTACTGATAAAAGAAGAAATATGCAAGATGAAGGCTGCATTTCAACTTCAGCCGTCCTACCTATATGAATAAAATAACCCTACAAAAATGGTAAACAGAAGATATAGTCTCAATTTTGGACTTTAGCTTCAGTAGGTTCTACAATTTCCGCCTCAGCAGTCTCGGTGGTTTCTTCAGCTGTAGTAGGTGCAGTAGGAGCATTCAATTTTCCAGCCAAGGCAGTACTCATCATCTCGTATATCTTCCCACTCAATGCAGTCGGATTATCAGGCTGCATTCATTCGTCAAAACAAGAGTTTAAAACTCAAATCCTAATATCAAAGTATAGTTAAGTACCAATATCACAAAATTGTAATTAGCCGCTTGTTAAACATCTGTTTAACATACACCTAAATATTGCAAGTTATAAAAGCATCTAGACTCTTGTTAAATAGACGCATGCCTAATATAAGCAATTGCTCAATGTCTACATATACACACATTCAACTTATAAAAATCCTCACACACACGCACGCTATTTGGAGATGCTAAAAGCATGGCAAGAGAAGACTTACAGTGTAGCCACTGGACATCAGAGCAGTGTCATACAGAAGGTCTATTGCCTTCAGAGCTTCTGGGTTCTCCGGATTTGTCCTACATGCTTCCTGCAGGGTCACACTGGAAATATTAGAAACGCAAAAGAATACTTATCCAGCTTCCCTAGGTCAAGAAGAAAATATTAAGTTCAAAACTTCTGCTTTCATGTATGCAAAACAAAAGCCCATTAACCATCCTAGCTTCTTGTTCATTGTTCGAAGCAAAATAATTTAGTGACTCGGTTTGCATAGCCAAATCTGCTGAAATTATTTTTATACTTTTCAATAGAATAACTTCAATCAGGCTTTGGTAGCTTCTTTTTGTCAATCTGATCGGTCTTTATTTTGCATCTTATCTTCGAAAAATCTGTGGAGTGTGAAAACAGCAATCATTTTGCTTTCTCAATATTAGTTGCAACTTCCGTGCATATAAATGGATGTCTTTAACACCACTAGCTATCCTCTCATTGTTTAAAACATAGAAATCATATACCAACTGCATGAATCTCCATCTCGCTACTTGCTGATATAACGAATTGATTCTACAAATTCCATTGTGCCACTATTTTACCATAGTCAAAATTACATACCTACCATTTTACATTTCATTCATATGGATGCACGGTGTGTCATACACCATGTGGCGCAACAGGTTTAAGTTTTTCTTTTTCTAAAATAAAAATATAGATGTTGCATCCTACGGGTACCGATTTTTCGGACGGCCATAACTATTGACTCGTTTAGACTTGCAGAAGCCATAACCAGTCAAAACGAAGCTCTCTGTGAGGTCGCGGCTGCTGTTTTAGGATCGAGGTGCCGAGATGCTCGTGGGTGGTTGCCCGGGCGTGGGTGGTCGGCGGCGATGTTCTAGGTGAAAACTCTAAAGGTGATGTACTCATGGAATGCGTTAAATATGGCACTGTATAGCTCAGATTTAAGTCTAGTGTAAATGATATACCTAGTATTTAGTGCTTCAAAATGTAGGGATATAAATGATTGACTGTATTTGCTAACAAAATGAATGTGGCTGCTGGACACATCCACACATCATATTTTTGTTATTTGGTGTTAGTTACTGAAGAAAAAAATGGAGATACGTGTACAAGGTATAAACACAACATTAGTTCAGAATAAATGGAATTATGTATATAACCACAGAAATATCACCATTAACATATGCATATGTATGTACAATATATACGTATAGTAACAATAATATTTCTGTGCTAATATGCATATATGTTCATCTTTAAAGGGAATAGATTACATTGGATTCAATGGAACGCTTCAGGAAGAAAAGTTATGGCTACCATCAACAAGAAAAGGAAATAAATAGGAATGGTTTGGTTTGGGATTAACAAACAGGGATTGAATATCTATTTCGGGTTCGAAGACAAGCAGTGCTAGGGATTGACTCAGCACTCTTATAAAATTGGTATTAAAAAAGGACTTATTTTACCGATAAGAGTGTACATCAATACCCTTTAAAAAACTTATATTGCATTGCATATCTACCTCACATGCACGTGTAGACACATCATATGTGCCATACACTAGTTTTCACTAAAACAAGTTGGTCAATTCAAACCAAAAGGAGAACCGATGACAGGTTAATGATCTTACGCTTAGGTCTTTAATAATTTTGTGCTCGGGATTGATTTCAAACACTCTCCTTCCACGCATGAATTCTAATCCAGAAGATCCTCCAAGTGTTTGGGCCTTCATCAATCTGCAACCGGTATAAACAAATATGTACTGCTCCAAAACATGCAACAGCAAAAGTTTTAACATTGTTACATATAATAATGGGGATAAGCTTACCTTTCCATGTTGGCCGACCATCCAAACTTGGCTGAAACGAGGACACAAGGTGAAGCACTGAGTCGGTTGGAGATTTGAACACTTGCAACCTTGTCACCCAATCTTTTCTTAATCCAATCACATGTTGGTCCAAATTCTTGTTTGACCTCTTTCTCCTTTTCTTCATCTCTATCGCCTGCCAAATAAAGATGGATTGGGGTATTGAAAATCAGACTGGTGTATGAAGTAAATAAAGCATGCATTTAAAGCGCTTAGCGATTTTATAACAGTAGAGATGCAAAAGGTAATAGCAGGAATATAGCAGAGGAGATCTAAAAAGCTTAATTGGAAATAAAATTATATCTCCAAACTTGATTTGTTCTAGTTCTCACATCATATGTATAGAAACAAAAAACAAAAAAACAAAAAAAAACAAAAAAAAAAAAAACTTATACAACAAAACAAAGAATATCATGATTTATGCAGTCCTGACTTGATTACTAAGATAGGTTCAAACATTGGTCATAACCCTAACTTTATGCAGTCCTGACTTGATTACTGAGATAGGTTCAAGCATTGGTCATAACCCTAACTTTGTTGATTTGGTTTAAAAAGGAATTAGTCAAATTAACATTTCTGTATTAATGTTGCAAAAGTAAATGCTAAAAGCCATTGATTTAACAGGTGTAGCAAAAAATAGCGGAACTTCAAGTGGATCTACTATTTAATAACGCTAAATTGAAAAGGCATTGCGGCCGAAGAGCGCTACGCGCTTGAACAGATATTTAGCGAGGCTTTAACGCGACTTTAATTGCATAGGTAGAAATGCTAAAAGCGCTAACTATGCATAACATAGAAACACAAAAAGAAAAACTTCAAGTGTTATCGACACATCATTTTCTTCCACAAATTTGAATGGTTTAACTAACCTAAATCTAGGTCCTCCTTGCTGATGTCCACAAAATTCTTTTCCTTGTATGACTTCAAGTTTGTGATTGCGACCTCATCCATTGGGTCAACCAAAAACAACACCTGCATAAGACGTCAAGCATGGTTAAATATATTGAAGTGCATAAGCAAAAAAAGGTGAATAATAATGAAAGCTTGCGCTAGATATGCCATACTTCAAAATCCTTTTGAAGAAGTTTCTCTACAAAAGGTGTGTTTTTTGCATTTGTCACACTATCTGCTGCAATATAATATATGTTCTTCTGTTCTGGTTTCATGTTCTCCACGTACTCATCCAAGCTAATAAACTCATTCTCGCTCTGAGAAGAGAAAAATCGGAGCAATGGTGCAAGGCGTTTATGGTTTGATTGATCTTCTATGCAACCCATCTTCAAGAATTTACCATAGTTCTCCCAAAATCTATCGTAATCCTGAAATAAACAGAAAGACAGGGATGAGTTTTAGTCAATGAATTGAAAGTTTACAGTAAGTGTAAAAACAAGAAAATTCGGTTGAAACTTACATCTCTATTCTCACTGAGAGAAATCCCCAGAATCATATCAAATGCTTTACGTACTAAGCGTTTTCTCATGATCCGTACCTACAAGAAAAAATGTAGAAACATTGAACATACAGGAAAAGATACATTCTAAGATAAAAATGAAAATGTACTTACAATGCGGCTCTCCTGAAGGATCTCTCTTGAAACATTGAGTGGAAGGTCATTTGAGTCTACGACACCTTTCACAAAGCTCAAATACCTTGGGAACTGATTGCACAAACCATAAATCAACATTTTAGTTAAGCAGTCAGGAAACAGGCATGAACATTGCATTTTCCTTATATGTGCATCAAAGCATATATCTTACCAGTTCTCCATCAAAGTCATCAGAAATGAATACACGCTTCACATAAAGCCTGATATTTTTTGTCTTTTCATTTATCAAATCATCCTTCTTCGTGGCTGGTACAAAGAGGATTGACCTGAATTCAACCTCGCCCTGCAATTTGAACACACAAAATATTGATACTATACTAAATAAGTGGCAAATTAACCAATTCTACCTATTATGAGTAGAAAGGACATTGTCCATAAAATTGCGATGAAAGAGAACAGGTACCTCGGTAGTGAAGTGTGATGATGCTAAAGGATCCATATATTCATTGAAAGTTTTCTTGTAAAACTCATTGTATTCTTCGGTCGTGACTTCTTTAGGATTGCGAAGCTGCGACAAAGTTGTGAAACAATCAAGCATTATTTGGCGTTACAATACACAATACCCAAACGAATAATACAAAATAATGACCCTCACCCATATAGGTTGTGTCTCATTGGCAAGCTCCCACTCCCAATACTTTTCTATCACTTTTTTGGTTTTCTTCTTTTTCTAAAATGTCAAATAAAATGTTAGTGACAATTTAATCATTAATTAAGGCCAAAGCAAAAGAACCGGTAGCATCCTCTACAATACCTCAACATTAGCATTTTCTCCTTCCTTGGTTTCTGATGGCTCGTCATCAACTTCCACCTGATACACATGATTTTGCATTTAGAAACATAATGTAACGTGTAGCAATAAAAGTACCCTTAACATAATCATTTCGAACAATTTGATTCAACTTCAACCCAAACACAAGTTTCATGTAGAAAAAGAGCACATAAATATTGCAAACGGGACCTCTAAGAAAATACTTACTAACAACTTGAATTAGAGTTTTGTTATACTCTCTTACCTCTTTGGTAAATCCTTTCTCCTGCCACATGTAGATTGGGAAGGACACGAACTGTGAATAATTCTTCACAAGGTTTTGAATCTTCTCAGGATGAGCAAACTCCTTATCATCACGCTGCAAGCACAAGAAAAAACCCATAAATTTCATGCACATATGTGCAGAAGCATAACAGAATAACTGGATCCATGACGTACCTTAAGGTATAACGTAAGACGGGTACCTCTAGGAATTAGCTTTTCAGGGTCGGTCTCCTCTCTTATGGTGTAAGAATTGGCATTTGCCTCACCCTCCCATACATACTGCTTATCAGATTTCGGGCTCTTTGATGAAACAACAACCTGTAATCCCCAAATAACTCTTACCGTATAAACTAATTTCATGACAGAACCTATAGCGATAAGGATGGTAATTTTAAGTGCAACGGTTCAATAAAAAACATGGGTTCAAGCTACTAAGAATCTAAATCTATCTTATCTCATTATATGTTGCGCAAATTCTATCGACTGCATGACAACACATCTAATGTCAACCTTTTCTTTAGTGCTCCCATTAAATGAAACACTCTACCCGACCATTCAAAATAGGCATTTGAATACTTCTCGCACTCAAAATTGCAAGTGAATATGGGACATCGAAACAATTCATTTTAACCGTAGTTCAAAATGTAATTTATAACAATGTATGAGTTCACGAAGAGAGGGATCGGATAAAAGTAGAATCATGTCAAAAGCTGGACTGCAACAACATAACTTAAGTGAAGGATTTTAAGTGCAACGGTTCAATAAAAAACATGGGTTCAAGCTACTAAGAATCTAAATCTATCTTATCTCATTATATGTTGCGCAAATTCTATCGACTGCATGACAACACATCTAATGTCAACCTTTTCTTTAGTGCTCCCATTAAATGAAATACTCTACCCGACCATTCAAAATAGGCATTTGAATACTTCTCGCACTCAAAATTGCAAGTGAATATGGGACATCGAAACAATTCATTTTAACCGTAGTTCAAAATGTAATTTATAACAATGTATGAGTTCACGAAGAGAGGGATCAGATAAAAGTAGAATCATGTCAAAAGCTGGACTGCAACAACATAACTTAAGTGAAGGATTGAAAGTTAACCTTGTCCGACACAAGGAAAGCTGAATAGAAGCCAACACCAAATTGTCCAATCAAATTGCTATCAGCACCAGCATCCTTGCTCTCCTGAAAATGAAGAACAGAATTTCAACATTCAAGAAACTAACATATCACAAATATACACATGCATGCATATGCTGATATCTATGCGTACTAAGAAAAATATATCCACCTTCATAGCTTGCAAGAACTTCGCAGTACCACTCTCCGCTATGGTACCAAGACACTTTACAATCTCATCTCTAGTCATACCAATCCCAGAATCTCTGTTGAATAAAAGAAGCAATTTAGATTCAGAGTTCACAATTTGATAATTCAAAACAATACATTAAGCAAGACATTAATGGAACATTCTTACGTGATGGTAAGTATCCCATTATCTTTATCAGTCTGAATGCGAATGTCAAGATCAACATTATCTTTCATCAAATCAGGCTCAGTAACACTCAAAAATCGAAGCTTGTCAAGTGCGTCACTTGCATTACTGTACACAAAGTGATAATATCATTAACACTAAAAATGGAACGTTTAGCACATGCTAATATATACCAAAAGAACAGCTCTTTGGTGCAGAAAATGAATCATGAAGTGAAGTTAAATTACAAACCTGACCAACTCACGAAGGAAAACCTCCTTATTGCTATACAAACTATGAACAATCAAGTCCATAAGGCGATTAACCTAAAACCAACAAACCATTTCACTCAAATCATCGAACAACAAAAAAGCAAACAACCGAACTCAACACCAAAAATTAAGATCATAAATACCTCAGCCTGATATTCATGTTTCTCGACTCCAGAGTCAACAGCTGCAGCAGCTGCAGTTGAATCATATCTCCTCCCAATAAAAACACCATTCATAAACCTCGAAACTTCTAAATGGTTCCTTTTGGGCACGGTTAGCTGAGAAAACCATCGTGCAGGAACATACACATCCTGCTTCGACTCACGTCCATTGCCACCCTATAAGAGACACTCAAAGTCGATAAAATTATTGAATGGGATGAAAAGTCGATAAAACTAGGGTCGAAGTTGAATTATCGAGTACCGATTGAGAATTGAGCAGCGACTGGAGAGGAGAAAAGTGACGAGTGGAACGAGTGAGCGATGACACAACTGATCGCCTTGAAGCTCCAATCATTTTCGTCTGTTGCTGATATGTCGTGGAATTGCGTGTAATCGGAGTGAGAAAATGATGGTAGAGTTTAAGCACAGGTTGCTTGGGAAACGGGCTAGGGTTTATGAAACATTAGCCGTGAAGAGGACACTGGAAGCTTCTGGATCGACGGTATTAGCGGTTTCGGGGTGTGTTAGCCAAGCGGATTTTGTACGGTGTTTTTGAAGTAGTTCTAAGCAGTGATTTTTATGGATGAACATTTTCTCATGGTAGATATTTCCAACCATTGTCAACCGCTACCAAGTAAAATTATAACAAGAAAACGATAATTGATTTGATTGGTACGATTTGCCAAACCGCATGAACTATACAGTACGGTAATCAAATCTTTACTGCTAATAATGAAAAGGGTTTTTAGGTTAAAGGAAAAGGTTAGAAAAAAAATTAGTTTCAAGGACAAGAAGTTTGTTTTTTAGGTTGAAGGACACTTTTTAGTGTAAATCACAGAATGATAGTTATAACTATCATTTTTAATTTACACTAAAAAGTGTCCTTCAGACTAAAAAGCAAACTTGTCTAGACTAAATTTTTTTGCAACTTCTTCCTTGTGCCTATTTACCTGTAATGAAAATTCGTTGAACTAATTTACTCGGTGTCTTTTTCAAATTTCAAAAATGCCTCTTGCTTTCGGTTTCCAAGTGGTTGTATTCATTGATAGTCATAGACAGTGCATACACAAAGTTTCTAATGTGCATAATGATGACGGTATCGGTAGAAATTCTGAACCGTCTCCGTTAAATTTGTACAAAATAGTTACAGAATAATTGGCTTTTATCAATAATTACATGAGAAAGCAGATATTCGAGCAAAACATTTGATGAAGGATTAGAAGAAGCCGCAATGCTTTTCTTTTTGTTTCGTCGCACTGGGAAAGTTTTTATTTCCATAGATATTATCCAGAGGGATCTTTAGGGTTTCTTGATTAAGCACGGATCGATGGCTTTAGGACATAGGCGAAAGAGATTAGGAAATTTAATTTTACTGCTACAGATTTAGGGTTTTGAACTCCTGTTGGGTTAGGGCTGCTTTAAGAATAGGGCGTCTAATGTTTCGGATGTTTATATTCTTAGGGCTATTTTAAAATCCTGTTCGGAGAAGACTAAGCTAACCATATGCCTACCTATCTGTCTAATCTATCTATCAATTCTTTTATTGTATTAAAAAAAACAAGAACAAGTGACTTTATATTTTGATCTTCATGTTATCTGATCCTAAATACTATGGATGTTATGGTTGCAGTAACCGTCTTTATTACCACCAACCGTAACCGTTGTTGACGGCTATAAATTCTTATAGCCATTACCGCAACCGTCTATGATGGTTAAGCGTTATATTTTCAATTTTAAAACATGTTGTACATATATTTTCAATAATATGCGTTATTGATGATAAGTGTATATAACTCTAACTGGTTTTGCAAATGTATTTATTTTTTTATAAAATGATTAATATGCATGCGCGTGTTATTAGTTCATATAGGTACATATTATTAATGTACAAGTTATTCCTATAACTTAAATTGCTAATTTTTATACTTTAATATTAAATATTATACAAAACAGTCATGCATGGTTGGTATGGTTAATCGCGACTATCGAATTCTTTAGCCATTACTGTAACCGTTATAGATGGTAACCACATGAACGGTTTGTCTGGTTGAGTGGTTGATGGTTCAACTATAATAGCCTTACTAAATACCGCTTTCTTCTTGATTTAAGCTCAATTTTACCTTACCGTTTTGAATTTTTTAATATTCTATCTATTATATATCTCTACTATTAATAAAAAGAATTTAATGAACATGATTTTCATGGTATCTTTTTTAAAATTTCGAAAATACCCTCATCCGTCAACAGAATATCACCACTGGTTTGCAACATCACTACTATCTCATTCCCAACTACCCTAAAATCGTACTATCGATTTGACATCGATACCACTAACAAAACAAGTTGAAATAAAAATGTTACGACTACCAAAACCTTTACACTTACAACACACATCCTTCAACTCAATTTTTTATTAAATATATAAAGTAAATACCTATTGATATTTGAGTGCACGCATGTGTATTTTATACTAGTACTAATAATGGTAATTACCATACCTACCGCATACATTAATTATATACATACATACACACACATGTGTGTGTGTCTCTGTGTGTGTGTGTAATATATAATATATATCTTTTATATAAAGCAAATACTTTGGTCAATAAGTCAAAGTGAAGCCTTTTTGGGATTTTCAAAAATGCACTTTTAAGCAATTCGATTGCCACACTAACCAAGGACATTTCTGTAATTTCTCGTTTTTAGAGCCCATTTCAACTCATTCCTCTTTTCCCACATTCATTATCCAAATGTCGTTAATTCAACTACACCGCACTTTCTCCATCCACGCCCTTTCGAAATTGCCAGTAATCTTCCTCTCCTCGGATATTGAAAAAACCATGATCTTATTTTAATTTTCTTCTGTTGGAATTGTTACCTTGATTCCATAGCTGGCAGAGCTGATGTCACGGAGGAGGAAGTGAGGCAGCGCAAAACCCTAGACTCGAGTGACTTCGGTGAAGATAGCAGTTTCGTTTGGTGGAGAAGCTCGTTTGGTGGGGGAGCAATTTCATTTGGAGTGGGGAGAAGCTTTGGAAAGAAGCTGGAGGGAAGCTTCGTTCGGTATTGTGAAAAGTGAAGATGAAGACCAAACCAAAATTTTGGTTCGATGATTTGGTGGCGTCGAACGAAAATTTTCGTTCGGTATTTAGGCATACTGGGCCATAATTTTGGTTTAGAGAACTAATGCCGAACGAGATGTGCTGTGAGCTAAGCCGATCCAGATTTGGAGTACTGATTGCCGGACCAAATCATGCCGAACCAGATTTGTCGAACCGAACCTCAAGGCTGCTATATAGCAGCTACCCCTCCTCGTTTCTTCACTCTATAAATAGTGGAGCTTCTGCACAACAATGATAGCCATCATAGAGAGTTGAAACTCTGCAGAATTTTGTCTGTATCGTTAATTCTTCTTATGTATAGCCTCCAAAAGTGAATTAATATTGTAACTCTAATCTTTCAGTGGTTAGTAAAATCTCCTCTCCTCAAGTGGACGTACACTGCGTCGCGGTAGTAGAACCACTATAAATACTGGTGTAATTTATTTATTTTGCGTTGCATTGATCTGTGACTGTCTATTTTGGTGCTTATCTCTGTTTGTTTTGCCTCACTACAATCACGATCTAGTTGTTTTCCACTGTATTGGGTTTTTTATTCTTTTAGACTGATCATCTGAAGGAATTTTACCCCAACAGTCCGGTATCAAAGCTGCAAGGTTGATTGAGGAGTGTCAGATGCTATGAGAGGAGATGAAGCGGCTCCAGTTGTTACAGGACCCTATATTAGAGGGAGGTATATCGCGTCAGGATCACAGTTGGCAATTGAAAAATGGAATGAGGATAAAGGTTTCGAGAAGTGGCAATGGAAGATAAAGGCTGTTCTAATGAATAGTGAAGTCCATCCAGTACTATTTGCCCCTAAGGAGTTGATGGCTAACATCTCAGTCGCGGAAAGGAAGGAGTTGGAGAAATAGGCATTTACTACTTTACAACTAGCTATGGCAGAAAATGTTATCTCAGGGATTAGCAGTCAGACCACTACTAGGGGCATTTGGATCAAGCTGGAGAATCTTTACTTAAAGAAATGTCTGACTAACCGTATGATATTGCTGGAGACATTTTTCACCATGCACATGAGAGAGAGTACTTCAGTGAAAGAACATCTTAATTTATTTTATGATCTCGTGATGAAGATGAAGACTGTTGACTTGAAGATGGATCAGGAGCAAATGACAATGATTCTTTTGTGTTCTCTTCCGAAGCGATACACAGGTTTCGCTAACAGCCTTATCTTCGCTAGAGACACATTGACAGTGGAAGATGTGAAGTCGGTCCTTATATATGAGGGCTTGAGGGATCAGATGAAGGAGAAAAGTGAAGAAAGTAGAGGTGAAAGTATTAGTCACGACCTGTTTGTTGAAAGAGGTAGAGAAAATAAGAAGAATTGGCACTCTGGAGGGCGTTCCAAGTCCAGGAAGCCTGGTAACGGCAGGAGAGGAATGTCGAAGGATGCGAAATGCTCTATCTGCAAGAAACCTGGTCATTGGAAAAAGGATTGTCTAGATTTGAAGAAGGAAGAAGACGGATCTTCATCATTTGTGGTGGAGAAGTCTGTATCAGACGATGTGTTGTCCACAGTAGTGTCGAATGTCTCAGACCATTGGGTGTTAGACTTGGGGGCGTCTTTCATATGACGCCTAATAAGTATTACCTCGGTTATTTCATTAGATGAGAGGGAATCTCTATTACTATGCGTAATGATGCTAACTATAGAGTAGTGGGTGAAGGTACAGTGAGGATAAGAATGTTTGATGGAGTGATACGCACTTTGACAGGTGTTCGGTATGTTCTAGGTCTGCGGAAGTCCTTAATTTCTTTAGGACAATTGGCATCTTTAGGATGCCAGGTAACCATAGAAAAGGATGATCTAAAGGTTTTGAGAGGTGCACTGATTCTTATGAAAGGATATATATTCCAAAATCAATATTTGCTGAAAGGAACCACAATTCTTGGAGAGTCATGTGTTGGAGTGGATAGTTCTCGTGCATTGGATGCCACAAGGCTTTGGCATCTCAAGTTGGATTATATTTCAGAGAAAGGCTTAGAGTTGCTTCGAAGATGGAAGATGATCAAAGGAGAAAGCTTCGAAAAGATGGGCTTTTGCTAGGAGTGTGTGTTAGGCAAGCAAACTAAAGTATCTTTTGGAGTTGGACTCCATAGATCGAGACGAGTACTTTAGTACATCCATACAGATGTTTGGGGATCGGTAGCAACTCCATCTCTTGGGGAAGCAAAGTATTTTATCTCTTTCATATATGAATTTTCTCAGAAAGTATGAGTGTATGTGATGAAGGCCAAATTAGAGAGTTTTGAGACGTTCAAAGACTGGAAAGCTCTTGTTGAGAACCAATCCAAGGTGCTGAGATCTAATAACGGCGGTGAATTTGTCTCTAGAGAGTTCCTCGATTTTTGTAGATATCATGACATTCAGAGATATTTCACCACACCTGGCGGTCCACAATCCAATGGGGTTGCGGAAAGGATGAATAGGACTCTACTGTAGTAGGCTCGTTGCTAGAGATTGACGGCGGTCCTGTCTAGAGGCTTTTAGGTTGAGGCATTATCAAATGCGACGCATATCATAAATCAAATTCCATACTCGGCCATAAATGGGAAGATTCCAGAGGAAAAGTTGAGAGGTAAAGCAGTGTATCTTGGTTACTTTTGAATTTTTGGTTGTCTTATATACGTTCACCATACAGGTGATGACAAGTTGGAGGCTAGAGCATTCAAGGGCATACTAATGGGATACACCGATTGTATCAAAGAGTATTGAATTTGGAACCCTGTTGATCGTAAGACTGTTCATTCTAGACATGTTACTTTTGATGAGTCTGCTATGTTCAATCTGAAGGAGAAGCTACCTACCACATTATAAGATTTTGATAGCCTAAGAAGATGGTAGAAGTTCTCGTGTTCCAGCCAAATAGTAAAGTTGTTATTGATGTTGTCGAGGAAAATGCAATTGATGAAACATCACAGGATAGTCCACAGGTACCTTCTAGTAGTGCTGGTGATGTGCATGAATCTAGAGGAAGTTTAGTTCAAGGTGGAGCTAAAAGGAGTTTAGGGAACTAGTACCTACCCGGGCCAGTCACAGGACTATTGAGCCACCTGAAAGGTATGGTGATTGACAGTTTGCGAATCTTAGCCTTGGTGATCAGTTTGACTATGCCTTACATGTGGTTTATGAGTAGTCACTTAACCTTGATGAAGCTTTGAAGTCATATGACAGTTCGAAGTGGAAATACGCTGTGGAAGAGGAGTTAGAGTCGTTGAAGAAGAACGGGACTTGGGATTTGGTACCACCTCCGCAAGGAAGCTAAGCCATATGTTACAAATGGGTATTCAAGGTGAAGAGTGATAGGAGATACAAAGCTAGACTAGTTGCTAAAGGGTTTTTACAAAGAAAGGGATTGGAGTATGATAAGATATTCTCTCCAACAGTGAGGCATATGTCCATCCGCATTTTGCTCGCTATCGTCGCAGCTCATGCCTTAGAGCTGGAGCAACTGGATATGAAAACCGTTTTCTTGCACGAAGACTTGGATAAGACCATCTACATGAAGCAGCCAGAAGGATTTGTTGTGGATGGAAAGGAAAATTGGGTTTGTAAATTGAAGAAGTCTTTGTATGGACTTAAGCAGTCACCTAGACAATGGTACAAGAGGTTTAACTCTTTTATGCTTTCACTTGGTTTTAATCGTAGCATCAAGGACTCTTATGTGTACTTCAAGCATTTAAATAATGGTAGATGGGTGTACCTACTCTTGTACATGGATGATACGTTGATTGCTTCCAAGGATAAGGCTGAAATCGATAGTTTAAAACGAAAGCTAAAAGCAAAAATTGAAATGAAAGATCTTGGAGAAGCAAAGAAAAATTTGGTTATGGAAATCCAAAGGAATGGAAAGCTAGGACTTTTAAGCCTAACTCAAAAGAAGTACATTCGAAAGGTGCTTGCTCGGTTTAGCATGGAAGGGGCAAAGGCAATCAGCGCACCCATATCTTTGCACATACAGCTTTGTAGTAAAGGCTCTCCGATTTCGGAAAAGGACAAGGCTTATATGATGAAGGTCCTATATGTAAGTGCAGTTGGCAGCTTGATGTATGCCATGGTCTGCGCTAGGCCTGACATTGCATAGGCGGTTGGATTGGTGAGTGGATTCATGGCAAATCCAGGAAAGACGTATTAAGAAGAAGTGAAGTGTATCTTCAGATACCTTAGAGGAACTCCAATCCATGGACTTGTTTTTGGTGGTAGAGATAGAGATTTCAGCTTGGTTGGATTTTGGAATTCCGACTATGCCGGTAATAGAGATCGAAGGAAGTCAACCTCCGGATATGTGTTCACCATTGGAGGGACAAAGATCAGTTGGAGAGCGAGGTAGCAGACGATTGTGGCTTTGTCACTACAGAGGCAGAGCTCATAGCTGCGATTGAAGAAGCTAAGGAGGCGCTTTATTTAAGGCGATTGTTGTGTGATTTGGGATTCACATACGGAGGAATGGATGTGCACTGTGATAGTCAAAGTGCAATTCACTTACCTAAAAATCTGGCATTCAGCTGTAGGAAGAAGCATATTGAGGTGAGAAAGTCATTTCTTGTCTCGATGAGTGAAGAGAAGCTAGTTCGTCGTCAGAAAGTTCACACAAAGAAGAATGCAGTAGACATGTTTACCAAGTAGTTGCATATTGCTAAGTTCGAGTATTGCTCGAACTTGATTAAATTAATGAAGTGTTAGGTGTCGCGGGATGGCACGAGGGGAGAGTCGGGATAGTTCATGAAGACATTTGTTTTCGTGGCGGAGATTGATAGGTTCTACACGGACTGGGTATTTCGAACACTTTGATGACGGACGGTGGCCTTGCCGGAGTTCATTGACAAATTGTAATGGGTGATGGCATTGTCGAAGCTCATTGGGTAAGCATCCATGGTCTGGAGCATAAAGGTGTAGACAGAATTAGATAGCTTGATGGAATATGGTAATAAGGTGGAGATTGTTGGAATCGTTACCTTGTTCCATTGCTGGCGGAGCTGATGTCGCGGAGGAGGAAGTGAGGCAGCTTGAAACCCTAGATTCGAGTGACTACGGTGAAGAAAGCAGTTTCGTTCGATGGAGGAGTTCGTTCGGTGGTGGAGCAATTTCAATTGGCGTGAGGAGAAGCTTTGGAAAGAAGCTGGAGGAAAGCTTCATTCGGTATTGTGAAAAGTGAAGACGAAGACCAAACCAAATTTTCGTTCGATGATTTGGTGATGCCGAACGAAAAATCTCCTTTGGTATTTCGGCATGCTGGTCCATAATTTTGGTTCGAGGAACCAGTGCCGAACGAGCTGTGTTGTGAGCTAAGCCAGTCCAGATCTGGAGTACCGATTGCCGTACCAATTCATACCGAACCAGATTTGCCGAACCAAACCTCAGGGCTGCTATATAGCAGCTACCTCTCCTCATTTCTTCGCTCTGTAAATAGTGGAGCTTTTGGACAACAATGGTGCCATCATTGAGAGCTGAAACTTGCAGAATTTGTCTATATTGTTAATCCTTCTTATGTATAGGCTCCAAAAGTGAATCAATCTTATAACTCTAATCTTTCAGTGATTAATAAAATCTCATCTCACCAAGTGGACGTACACTGTCTCGCAGTAGTAGAACCATTATAAATACTAGTGTCATTTATTTTTCTGCATTGCATTGATCTACGACTGTCTGTTTTGGTGCTTATCTCTATTTGTTTTGTGACACTACAATCACGATCCAGTTGTTTTCCGTTGTATTGGGTTTTTTATTCCCTTAGACCGACCATCTGTAGGGATTTTCCCCAACATCTTCCTTACAGCAATTAATTACACACTTCCTTCCTCTTTTAATTATTTGCCTTATGCTCTAATCGAATAGCTCGAGTTTGTGAGAAATGCGGATTACGGATCTTAAGGCTAGGATAAACACTAGAGGATGGGTGAATAGTGTTTTAAGGCATTATTAAATCTTTTTTAGTTTTTGTTAATTTGAACACAAATGTATGCAATATTCAGACACAGATATGATCACAGAAATAAACACAGATGCAGAAATAAAGTAAAAGCAGTAAAGGAAAGAACACACCAGATTTTATACTGGTTCGGAGTTACCCTACATCCAGTCCCTCACACAAGTACGGATTTCCTTTCAAAAGCAACTGTACAATTACACCCTTGATTTCAAGGCTACGAGGTGCGCCCTCCAGATTCACAATCCTCTAGGTAGAGATACTTGATTTCACGGGCAACAAGTTCACCCAATTGATTTCTAAGGCTACAATCACACATTTTCTCGCTTGATTGATTTTCAAGGCCACAATCACATCTTTTCTCGTTTAATTGATTACAAAGAAGCCTATAACTCTGAACAGCACTGAGAATCTTGTTGAGATAGAGATAGAGAATCAAAACAGAGATAATCTAGTTAGATTCAATGTTGACGGCAGAGTAATGGTAGGAATATGTATAAAGAAATGTGGAAAAAGAAGAGAAATGAAAACCAGAAAATATGAATGAAAATTCATTGAAAACAACCCTTATTTATAGAAGAACAACCGCCATGTCCATTCGTGAAGAGATGTGACGAATAGACACTTCTTTTGAAATTTAAATTTTGAAAATTAACTGACACTATGTCAACATAGGTATATTGAGCACGTCGACATCCCAAAGGAATTTTTGGTGGTTTGTTTTTCTTTGAAAATAACTTTTATCTTGTATTAAAAAATATTTTAAACTTTATAAATATACTCGAATATAGTTAAAATACATAAGTAAATATAGAGAGTAATATATGTAAAATTTTATATTTAAATCTAAGTATAAATATTAAAAGTTAAATATATTATTATTAAAGATAGTTTTAAAACTAAGAATAATTTGATTTTGAAATTAAAGATTATTTCGAGGCTAAAAGTATTTGAAATCAGGATAGATGTTTTTTATTCTTTTAAAAGGAAGGTTTTGAAAACATTTTGAAAACAAGATATAATTTTGTAAAATCATTTTGAATAAAAATTAGCGAATACAAAACAATGTTCCACTTGATTTTTCGTAGGTTCCATCCTACTTAGGGTTCCATCCCTTTAACGGGCTCGAAGTGGATTCTATTTCACGAATAAATTGGATTTTAAGATGCCAGTGCTTTTCTAGGAGTTTTAACAAAAATTCCTAATTAAAATTACTTATTCTTGAAATCTTGAACTCTTGATATTCTTGATACTCATGAGTCTTCAATCTTGATATCTTGAATCTCTATACTGTACAATCTTCATTCTTGTTATCTGCATGGTTAAATCATGCATATACATATATTTCTAAACTATAATGTTAGTATTTATATTTTATAATCATATTCTAAGGTCGTTGTCATCAAAACCATCATCTCACAGACTAACAATCTCCCCCTTTTGATGATGACAACCTTTTTTTTATAAATATTACTTCTATCCTAATAACTCCACCTTAATCTATGCCTAACTATCTTATTTTATACTTCTCCCCCTTTGTCATCAACAAAAACTAACTCTAAACTATATAATCTCCAAACGATATAACTCCTCCTCATTCTTGGACTAAAGTACCTGCATTAATAAATTATAAAATGGAGTATATAATAGATAGATTAAGAGATAATTATACTGATAGACATAATAATTAATTAAAGATCGTATAAATATTAATGCATATTTATACATGTTTTTCACACCAAATATCAATCCAAATCAATTCAAATCAAATCAAATCAAATCAAACAAACCAAATCAAACAAACCAAACAAATCAAACATTACGAGGAACTTCCACCCATCTTTCTTCTCCAAATATAGGGTCTGCTTTAATGGCATCCCAATTTTCATTATCATTAGCGAGAAAGACTGGTGGATGTGCTTCGTTATCATCCTTGTGCAGGGAGGAAATCATCCATCGCATTGCATCGAAATGCCTTTCTTGATCTTTAATCATCTGCATTTGACTCAATTCTAAGTGTCGCTGGTTACGAAGAATGAACGAAAGAATATTCTTGAAAGAATTAAGAGTTTCTTCAAGATTCTCGGATAATTTATGAATTGGATTGGACATATTCGAGTTTGTGAGAAGAATGAGAGACAAAGTGGATAAGAAATAATATTGAGTGATGAATTCTGGAAGAAATACGTATTTATAGGTGTAGAAATTCGTTTGAAATGAATAGACATAAGGTAGTTATTCAAATTTTAAATTCAAAATGAAATGTCATTTCTGACCAGTACATGTCGACATGGTCCAGCGAGTTCTGATGACTTATTTTGATTTTGTGAATAATTGTGTGTGTGTGTGTGTATATTTATATAATATACTAACATTTATTCTGGAGATAAGATAAGCTGTATAACAGAAAAGGGATTCAATTTCATTTCATAATAACACGATACAATGATTAAACACAAAGAACTACATGAGCATTCAAGTCAAAATAAACTAAAACTAATACGACGATATACGAAAAGGTAGAACTAGTTAGAGGATGATGACGATGAAGATAATCCAAGCTTCTTGCTGACTTTGGAAATAAACTTGTTCATCTTGGATGAATTTTTTTCCAACTTCTTACTAACGGATCGTTTAAGAATCCGTCGATTCTTAACAATGGTCTTTTGGTTTTTGAGAAGGGTTTTGTTGGATGGATCAGAAGGATAGTTGATGCTTTCCAAAGAAGTTTCGCCTTCTTCTTCTTCTTCAATTTCCATTTCATCCCCTTCTTCTTCTTCTTCCTCTTCCTCTTCTTCCATCTCCTCATGAGCCAAACGCTCTTCCTTTTCGGCAAGAGTGCTATAAGGTTGAAAAACAAATGAAATTTTCATAAGCGAAATGTTGGAATGATTGAAAACTTTTCTAAAAAAAATGCTTCTCCTTTGAAATCCACTCCAAAATAGTTAAAAATCCGAGTGAGATAAATTCCATGATACAAAGTATTCTCACCCATTTCAAGATTTTTGGGACGAAGTTCATCCAAAATAACTTGCGCCCAATTAATATCATAATTTCCAAAAATAGAAAAAATTGCTTTGCGAACTTTTGAAGTAGGATTGTTAAAATTTTCCGATCTTGGGGTCAAAGTATGTTGTAAAAGAAGATTGACAATTCTAGCTTTTGGTCGAAAGTTTCGATTTTTGAAGTCAAAATTATCATTTTCATCGATTTTAAGATTAGAAAGATCCATTCTCGTACTCTTGCAATTGAGAAAGGTACCCAAAAGATCACAATTCAAACAATTCTAGTGCCTTTAAAACTGCTCCAAATTTCATCATCATTTTCAATATAAAATCCACGGCTTAAATTTGCATAGAAAATTTTAACAAGATTTGGATAACAAACAAAATCATTTTGAAAAGCATCAACAAGACTAAGAATTTGATTGTAAGAGAATCAATTTCATAAGAAGAGAAATCTTGAAATATAGCAAACTTTCCGGGATGGACTTTTCATAGTTAGCATAATTGATGTATGCTATTATAGCCTACGGATCATTGAAGAGTTGCTCTTTTATCTTTCTGAAAATTCTCATGGTGGAGGGGTTGCTTGAAGAAGCCATTAGAGTAGAGAGTAGATAGCTTGAAGTTTTGAAGAGAGAGTTTGAATTTGAAAATGAGAGTGAAAAGATGTGATAAAAGATAGTGAATAAATAGATTCTCAAAGGACATGTTCTCTGGTCAAAAGATGCCTTTTCAGAGAATTGAATGAAGTGAAAAGGTGGAGGGAAATTCAACCATTTGAATTTAAATTTTGAATTTCAAATTCTATACCCATGTCGACATCATGGTAGGGACCATGTCGACATGTACTTGTGAATTTCTATGATTTATTTTTCCTAAGTACTCTAATATATATATATACACTTATTATTTTTAATGTCTATATATATATGGAATATTATTAGAATTATAGTATATTCCATAATATTTTATTATACTAACAAAAATAATAATAGAATAATAATAAAATAATAGTAAAAAGATTTTAAAATTCAAATAACACACCAATTCAAAATTAATCAATCAAGCATTCAAGCATCTAATTCTAAGCATGCAATTTCAACTGATTGTATTGTAAACGTGTACCTTTTTCTGAGTCCGTTTCTCTGAATTCGTCGGAGTCGTGAACTGCCGTGAAACAGAAATTTGAATTATCTGTCTTATGATCATCATCGCTTGAGGACCAGTCTGAGTCATCTCGAGTAGCAGTAAATGCACGCTTCCGTTTCTTTACTAAATCATTGTTTATAGAAGGATTTTACCTCTCTGGATACGGACAGTCTCTTTTTATATGGCCTGATTCATCACAGTTGAAATATTTGACATTATTTGGCACTACATTCTGATTTCCAGAGTTCTTATAGTTGTTTCTCTTGAGATTATTCATCTTTCCGTATTTCAGAAATTTCCGAAAATTCTTCATCATAAAGGCTATCTCTTCATCATTATCGCTGTTTGGGTCCGATCCATCAGTCAATGCATTAAATGTCATTGATTTCTTTTCAGATGCTTTGCTTTCTCTTCTTCCGATCATTTGGACTTCAAACGACATTAGATTTCCAATTAATTCTTCTATCTTTAAGGTACCGATGACATTTGCCTCTTCGATCGCAAGTGTCTTTTGATCCCATTCTGGAGTAAGAGAATTTAAAAAATTTCTGACTTGATCTTCTTCCGAAAATTCCTTTCCCAAGGATATTAGAGAATGCACAATATCCTGAAACCTACTATACATATCTGAAATAGACTCATTAGAATTCGTTTT
Organism: Allium cepa; assembly: GCA_030765085.1. Classification (NCBI taxonomy): domain Eukaryota; kingdom Viridiplantae; phylum Streptophyta; class Magnoliopsida; order Asparagales; family Amaryllidaceae; genus Allium; species Allium cepa. Next base: position 152,534,004 of record CM060939.1, read on the forward strand.
AAATAATTGAAACTGATTTGTGAGCATGGAAATTTTGGTCTGTTTAACTTTGCTTGTTCCTTCGTGAGTAACTTGCAAAGTTTTCCAGATTTTATACGCAGACTTACAAACCGACACTCTACTAAATTCATTTCTATCAAGTGAACAAAACAGAATATTCATTGCTTTAGAATTATTTTGTGCAACAGTCTTTTGCTCAGGGGTCCACTGTGAAAAATCAGTTGTGGGTTCAGAATATTCAGTTTGTGTGATATTCCAAGTATCTAATCCTATAGATTATAAATATATTTTCATCCTACATGCCCAATATGCATAGTTACTGCCATTAAAAAGTGGTGGTCTGATAGTAGACTGACCTTCTACAAATAAACTAGTGACAGAGATACTAATGTTAGTAACAGTACCAGTGTTGGTAGCCATTTTGAAAACTTTTCAAAAATCAGATTATGAAACTTTGAAAACCTTGCTCTAATACCAAATGTGAGAAATGCGGATTACGGATCTTAAGGCTAGGATAAACACAAGAGGGGGGTGAATAGTATTTTAAGGAATTATTAAATCTTTTTGAGTTTTTGTTAATTTGAACACATATATATATGCAATATTCAGACATAGATATGATCATAGAATCAAACACAGATGCAGAAATAAAGTAAAAGCAGTAAAGGAAAGAACATATCGGATTTTATACTGGTTCGGAGTTACCCTTCATCCAGTCCCGCACACGAGTACGGATTTCCTTTCAAAACCAATTGTACAATTACACCCTCGATTTCAAGGCTACGAGGTACACCCCCCAGATTCACAATCCTCTAGGTAGAGATACTTGATTTCACGGGTAACAAGTTCACCCAATTGATTTCCAAGGCTACAATCACACCTTTTCTCGCTTGATTGATTTCCAAGGCCACAGTCACACCTTTTCTCGTTTAATTGATTACAAAGAAGCCTATAACTCTGAATAGCACTGAAAATCTTGTTGAGATAGTGATAGAGAATCAAACCAGAGATAATCTAGTTAGATTCAACGTTGATTTCGGCAGAGTAATGGTATAAATATGTATAAAGAAATGTGGAAGAAGAAGAGAAATGAAAACCAGAAAATATGAATGAAAATTCATTGAAAACAACCCATATTTATAAAAGAACAACATACATGTCCATTCGTGAAGAGATATGACGAATAGACACTTCTTTTGAAATTTAAATTTTGAAATTAACTGACACTATGTCGACATGGGTATACTGAGCATGTCGACATCCCAAAGGAATTTTTGGTGGTTTCTTTTTCTTTGAAAATAACTTTTATCTTATATTAAAAACTATTTTAAACTTTATAAATATACTTGAATATAGTTAAAATACATAAGTAAATATAGAGAGTAATATATATAAAATTTTATATTTAAATCTAAGCACAAAAATATTAAAAGTTAAATATATTATTATTGTTAAAGATAGTTTTAAAACTAAGAATAATTTGATTTTGAAACTAAAGATTATTTTGAGGCTAAAAGTATTTGAAATAAGGATTGATGTTTTTGATTCTTTTAAAAGAAATGTTTTGAAAACATTTTGAAAACAAGATATAATTTTGTAAAATCATTTTGAATAAAAATTGGCGGATACAAAACAATGTTCCACTACATTTTTCGTATGTTCCATCCTACTTAGGGTTCCATCCCTTTGACGGGCTCGAAGTGGATTCCATTCCACGAATAAATTGGATTTTAAGATATCAGTGCTTTTCTAGGAGTTTTAACAAAAATTCCTAATTAAAATTACTTATTCTTGAAATCTTGAACTCTTGATAATCTTGATATTCTTGATACCCATGAGTCTTCAATCTTGATACCTTGAATCTCTATATTGTACAGTCTTCATTCTTGGTACCTACATGGTTAAATCCTGCATATACATATATTTCTAAACTATAATGTTAGTATTTATATTTTATAATCCTATTCTAAGGTTGTTGTCATCAAAACCATCATCTCACAGACTAACAGAGTTGTCATTCCTCTTTGGGTTATTTAGCTCACCAAGGGTCGGATGTGATGAAACGTTGGACCAGGGAGTTTATTTCGCTCTAATTATATAGTTAGATGTTATGTTTGTGTAGATTTTCTTTCCTTTTCACTTTTAGCATTTAAGTTCTTATTTTGTTGATTCATGAATTGGGTTTTTGCATTTGAGCTAAAACTCTTTGATGAATAGTACAATTTGCAATACACGCAAGTAAGTTGTTACGTCTGTTTTATTTTTTCCTTTTCTTTTGATGTCGTTTTAGGTTTGATTTTTCGGTTTTGATTTAGTTTTGGTTTGATTCCATTGATTAGTCTTGATTGTATGTGACTTTATAGTGAAATAAGTTTATTAAGGTTGTGTAAGTCATAATTATGCCAATCAAAATTTTGTACACTGCAAATTCATTGCCTATTAACACGTGTTATGAATTTAATTGTGAAATTTTGTGATAATTTATATCATATTTCTCTATTCCAAATGAGCAGAATATTGTTAAAGGAAGAAATTTGTTTCATTTGTTGCAGATGCACATGTTAAATGGCACATCAGGCATAAGATAAATTGCATCATTGTTTGTCAAGTTATTCCATTTGATTTTTAGTTTATTCCTTTTGTTCGAACAAAAAGTTCATGATTTTCTCTCTTATGGTTTATGATATCTCTACGAGATAGTTATAAAGTAAGCTTGGTTTTATATATGTTTTATTTATCTTGCAATATATTTATTATTTGTTTTTTTGGTAAGTTTCCATAATTTAATTGTTTTTTTACCAACCATTCTTAATCCAACCTTTTATATTTAATGAAAATAAAGTTGATGAGTTGTTTTTTCAATACAAACATCATTATATTAGGGATACAATAATATTTGTCTTACATTCTCATATTTCCATCAATAATATATAATGTTAATGTCAGCATTATGATTTTCTTACAAGGGAATATCAAAGGCTACGAACTTATTCCGTGTTTAGTTAGTTAGCTGCATCATCCTCATTTGTTGTTCGACTGAAAGACAAGTACAAACATTTCCCCTAAAAATATCTCAGGCTAGTGAACTTACGAAGCAAACTAATATAGTGGCATATGTTGAAAGTAGTTTTAATACACTGTTTGTGTAGCCATGTTCGTTTTTTAAAGGAAAAAAAATCACTCTTGCATTTGACTAATAATTCTTTTCTATTTAGACGGGAAACACATGGATGGTGAACTGAATCATGAGGATTCGATGAAGAAAAAATGGATGACATTAATTTGAAATAATAGAGACGAAGAAAGGTACTTCATTTTTTATCCATATCCTTTCATTCTTAACTTTAGCAATTAGTAAGCTTTTGTGAGAGTTGATAGTAAAGTTTTATCTCTTTTGTTTAATCCATGGTCGAAGCAGTACAAACAATGTACAAGGATATAATAAATAATAAGAAAATTTTATCCCTAATATAAGCCTGCAATTGTTCTATAGACCATCACTAGATGTCTCACGCTTCCTGTACAAAGGAAGAAAAGTTGTTCACAAACAAACAAGGAAGAATTTATCATTTTGTCTAATGTTATTGTATAGTTGTGCTTGCAGTGTTTTCATGAGAGGAATTAAATTTCATGTTTTGTAGCACTGGGTTAAATCCACAACACTTACAAGTCACATGCATGCATGCATGCATATATATACACATGCGCACACACACAAAACTATACACACACACAAATACACACAAACACACACAAACACATACATGTAAATAATTCAAAATCTAGGTGAACTATTTGTATCTAATTCAGTGAAATACACAAAGCAAGCAATACCTTAGAGAAGGCTAGCAATTTGTTTAAAAGATAAAAGAACCCTACACACACACACACATCTTGATGAGGACATTGTGACGCAATACACAAAAGCAATCTACTTTGTTGATTTATGTCCGTGGATCTTGATGTTGGACGGTGGATGTAGGATATGGTGGGTAAGGAAGCGATAGTTTGAATAATTAGACCACGAGTGATAAAAAAAAAGTTCTTTTGTTAGATTGGGACTGAATGATTAAGGACACATAGCAATTAATAAATCATAAGGATAAACCATCCCTCAAGTTGGTATTTATCTTCCCGAACATATTTTCGGCCATGATCAACTATATGTTACTTTATCAGGAGGAGTAGCATGAAAAGACAACAAAAGTTGGTGAAAAATAGAAAGATTCAAAATAGAAAGAGTATGCATACAAGAAATGTAGTATATAAGGACGTATTATTAACATGTAATCATGAACTTAGTAACTATACTTTGATTTTTCCATTTCACACGCCATATTTTTACAGTAGATATTATACTTCAACATGCACGCATATGTTTTACATAGTTGTTATATTACTCAATTCACATAAGGGATTTTTTAAAGTGAATATTAGGCTCATGTCTTGAAAATCAAACTTAATACACGAAAACTCTTCCTTAAAAAATGATTGTAAATTAGGTCTTTAGAATTAAGTTGCTGAATAGCTACATACATTTATGCAATTATTCGGCGAATAATTATAGATATTTATGCAATTATATTCAAAAATTACATAATCTGCAATTATTCGGTGAATAATTGCAGAAATTTTCATAATTTTTTCGGTGAATAATTGCGGAAATGTCCGCAATTTTTTGATGAATAATTACAGAAATTTCCATAATTTTCAGTGAATAATCGCGGAAATGTCCGTAATTTTGGGATATAAGTGCATAAATATTTGCAATTATTCAGTAACTTAATTTCAGGGATCTAATTTTCATACTTTTTTTAACAAGGATGTTTGGTGTATTTTAAAATTTAATAAGGACTTCAGCCAAACTATCCCTTTTTTAATGACCATAAATTGGTAAAAATTGCATTTAACAAGTTTTTCTCCTTTTTATTGGGTTTTTTCATATTTTCAAGTAGTTCTTCGATAATTTATATCAATGAGTTAATTTTGTTATATATGTGTGTGTGTGCGCGCGCAAAAGAAATATTTCACTTTTACTATTAGAATAGAATTGTATTATTACTAGAATAAAATTGTAGTTAACATTAAAAGAAATCCCTTATAAAACGTTTTTAACTCCGCTGTCAATGTATTACTGATGTCGATCTCAAGCCCGGGACAAGGAGGGGAGAAAACGGTTACTACAACTCTACTTAGTTCTTATATATTACTTTCAAGCTATTGTTGTTGATAACAACCAAGAAAAATAATAGAGAAAAATTATTACATCAATTTAAGTCCTACAAAATTCTATAACAATATTATGGTAAACGATAAATCGAAATCTTTACATTAGCATCAAGCAGTTTTATACTTCAACAAGTACCGAGCATTCAAGAGGAAGGGAGAATCGTGGGAGGTGCCATTTTTACAGTTGAAATGAAAATTTCTTATATGTTAACACGCTACTTTGTTACTTCTTAAAATAGAGATGACGTAAGTTTTTTAAGTTTCAAACTATTGAAAATGCTAATTTTAATATTTATTACATTTTTTTACATATTGATGTAATGACTAATTAATCTCTTTAGCCGTTTAGTTATCTTCTAAAATAACTTAGTCTCATTCGTGGCAAGCACCATTGTCCCAGGGTTAAGTGTTTCGACTTTGGTGCGAGAGGTCACAAGTTTGAAACTTGCGTAGCGTGATTTGAACATATATTAAAATATGATTTATGATATGTTGTATTTAAGTACCTGGTCCAAAAAAACCTTAATCTCATTCGTTTTTTGATAAATGGTTGATTTGTGAATGTATGCACATAGAAAATGCAATATTTTGTATACATCAAGTCATTTCATAAGATTAAAAAATCTTACAGATAGTGTTTTATAACACTACCTGTGCAGATGCATCACACGTGCGAAAGTACTCATGTATGTATGTATGTATGTATGTATGTATGTATGTAGGTAGGTATGTATGTATAGGCATGTATAAATGTGTGTGTGTGTATTCTTACATTTTATTATATATTTTTATTATTAGTTGGAGTAGAAACACAAATTTTTTTGGTCCGACCGTGAGCTTTCGAAATTACTCTTTATAAACAAACTCATATAAAAATTTAAACAAAATAAAAACAAAATAGGTAAAAGAAAAAAACACAGGTCTAAACATTAGATGCGCACCACCTTAAATGCGCATACAGTTCGATATAATATTTTACTGAATCAAAATTTGACTGCATCAATTATAGAACTCAATATTCATCACTAGATAAACCATAACCTATTCAATAACATGCTATCTTTAACTCAATATCATGCTATCTATAGAAAATCGTACTGCATCATATATAGAATTTTGCATATATATTATATATATTCATTACTAGATAAACTATGGCCTATTCAATAACATGCTATGTGTATAAAATTGGATCGCATCGGTTATACAATTTTGCATATATACGTATATATCGATATATTCATTATTAAATAGACTATGACTTAATCAATCCATGCTATTTATCTTATGCCTTTCCAATTTGACCGAGTTCTTGACGCTAAGAAGAGATTTAAACCTTTGTCCCTAAAATGTCTAATTCTAGAAAATTCTACAATCCTTGTAAATATCATATGAAATTTTCCTCTCCTCTTAGCTACTCCATTCACGAATCAATCCAGCCTTATCTACCACTCCATCGCTTCCAATGTTCTCCGCTCTTTGTTGTTATTCATCATTACTATCTGTTGCTCGACATACCTCCAACATCATTGTTCTTTCAAAACTTTAGGTCGGTTTACATTGATATTACACACACAAGATGTATAACATTTTATTAACCGCAAGTCCTATGCGTTGTATATAAATCCGATGGTGCTTGCCATGATCTTATCTTTAATATTATCTTATTATCAATATTTTAATATATATTATGCAAGGGTATTATGATGGGTCAACGCATATGATATTGTACGCACACATTTTGCATGTTCTGATTTTTATCTATAATTATTTATACTATATCCAGCAACGCCAAGTACACCTGGAACAAACTAATTAAACTATAAAATGATATGTATGAACTACTAACATTGTCACTATTGCTTTCATTGTCTTGGTATGCCAATTATCACATGAGCAGATCATGATAAAAACTTGTGATTTTTATTTTCCAATTTAATATCCTTTCGAAAACATTATCATGTTACTTCCTTAAATTATTTTTGAAATTTGCAATTTCATTGGACATAAACCGTTTACGTTCCATAATCACTTGGAAGATGCAAAGTTTTTAGTTTTCAACCTTTGAAACCCAGCCACCGGGACATATTTATTTATTTTGACTTTCATATATTAGCCAGTATTTGATTTATCACCCAAAATTCTATAGTCCAAAAAATATATTTCTTTATCATACAAAATACTGCAGTTATATCCACCCATTATAAGGTATAGTAAATTATGTGTCGTGTTATCTTAAATAATATGTACCCACTCTTCATCGATGATACTTTTACAAAAACACAATCTCCAATTGAGAGCTCTAAATCTTTACACTTTTTATCTACATTACTTTTCTATCCAGACTGAGCTTCTCTCATCCTACCTCGGATTAACTCAATCTTCCTCGCGGCTTCTCTTACCATATCTGGACCAAGGACCAATCTGTCTTAGGTCCCTAACCAACATATTGATGATTTGCACGACCTTTCATACATAGCTTCGGAATGCACCATTCTTATAGTCTGATAGCTATGATTGTAGAAAAACTCAACCAAGTGCAAATGGTCTTCCCACGATACCTTATTAATTATCTTTATCTGCTCATACATCTGTGAATGATAAGCGATATTTATCTTAAATTTGATGCCTAACTTCCCGCAGGCTCTTTTATAACTCGCTAGTAACCAATGTTTCTCTATCACAGGCTATACTACCAGGAATCCCATACAGCGTAAGAATATTGTTTAGGAACAACTTAGCCAACACAACTGCCGTCTTGGTTGACTTAACATGAATGAAATGGTCACTCTTGGTCAATCAATCAACCATAACCCATATACTTTCGTTTTCCCTACTCTTAGCAACCAGTCAATAAAATCCATGGACACCAAATCTCATTTCTAAAGTGGTATGTCTAAAGGCCAAAGCAATCCACTTGGCTGCTGATGTTCGGCTTTTACTTGCTGGCAATTCAAAAACCATTTTACCCATAAGTCTACATCCCTCTTCGTACCTTCCTAGAAAAAACTTATCTTCGTATTCTGATACATCTTGGCTCCTCCAAGATGAATCATAAACTTCGATCGATGATGCTCCCTAAGAACTTCTCTCCTTAGGTTTCCAACATCTGGAACACATAACCACGCCTTCTTTCTTAACCATCCGCTCTGGTGAAGGCTAAAAATCTTATAGATCATCTGTCTCGGTTCTACCTTCCAATTTTCTTAATCTTTTCGACTAACAATGGATCTTCTTTCTGCTCAGAAGTAATCCTTTCAATCAACATTGGTTGAACTTCAAAGCAAGGTAACATGGTTGTGCTTTGACTAGAACTAGCAGTCGATCTTAATTGCGCACTGCAACTACTCAAAGCCTCCAAATCATTCCATTTTGCCAACATAGCTAATATCATATTCTAACATTTCCTGTTAAGTGCATCTGCAACTTTATTTCTTTTTCCCAATGTATACTCAATACCAAAATCATAAGCTGCTAAAAACTCCAGCCATCTCTGTCATCTCATATTCAACTCTTTCTGAGAGAATAAATACCCCAAAGACTTTTGATCCATATATAACTCGAATCATTCTCCTAAGAGGTAGTGCCTCCACGCTTTCAATGCGAAAAGCACCACTGCTAAATCCAAGTTATGGGTCAGATATCTAACTTCATGCGGTCTGAACTGCTGCGAAGCATATGCTATACTTTACCCTTTTGCATCAACATATCTCCTAATCCAGTTCCACATGCATCTGTATACACTACCGAATCCTAATTTTCATGTGGAACTACTAATACGGGTACATTGGTCACAAGTACTTCAACTCAAGGAATGCTTCCACATTTATCGTACCAAATAAACTTCACGTTCTTTTTGGTTAGCTTAGTCAAGGGCACTGTTATCACGAGAAATCCTTAAAGAGTCTCTAGTAATATCCAGTTAATCCAAGAAAACTTTTTATCTCGGTTACCATCATGGGCCTCTTCCAACTGTTAACAACTTCGAACTTGGCCGGATTGACTTACAACCCTTTCTCTGAAACTACATGACCATGAAACTTCACTTCATTCTTCCAAAAATGATACTTCAAAAACTTTGTTTAAGTTGATGCCGCCTCAATGTCTCAAGAACAGTTCTATGATGAATTGCATGGTCTCTTTCATCCTCAGAATATATCAAAATGCCATTGGTGATGCCAACATGAACCTATCCAAGTGCTCTCAGAAAATCTGATTCATCAAATTCATAAAGAAAGCTAACACATTAGCTAATCCAAGTGGCGTTACAAACCGCTCGTACGAACCATGCCTCATTCGAAATGTCGTTAACGAAATACTATCCTCCGCCACTCTCAATTGATGGAACCTTGTCTATAAATCCAACTGGAAAACTATTTTGGCTCCGCTAAACTGATCAAATAAATCATCAACTCTTAGCAAAGGATATTGATTCTTTATAGCTTTTCATTTAACATACGATAATCGATGCACAATCTTAATGACCCATCTGGTTTCTTCATGAACACTACAGGCGCTCCCGAACCTGAACTGCTTGGTCTAATAAAACTCTTTCATTCTTAGTCAACTTGCTGCACATTTAACTTTTTCATCTCGGTAGGTGTCATCCTGCCAAGTGGTCTACTTACGGGTTCAACTCCTGGTACAAGATCTATTCAAAACTCAATAGCTCGTTTTTGTGGTAGTCTTGTAACTGGCTCAAAAACATCTGTCAATTCTTTTACAGTTAAAACCCGATTCAATTCATCTTCCATTTCTGTGGCACCCAATAAAGCACAAATTTATGGACTCAAATTCTCAACTAAGTATACTATATGGTCACTTTTATCAGCGTGTCTCGATGATATTTTCCTACCCTAGCAAAGTATCATAGCATCATATTTTCTTAACCAATCCATACCAAAAATAATTCCAAAACCCGCGAAATTAAATACATACAAACTACAGGTAAAAGTATAACCTAGCAACTTAAACTCTTGATGGTCACACCTCATCCCTAGAGTTGCGTACCCTCTTATTGGATTAGTTATCCTTAAGAAAGTAATAAGTATGATGGTTCTAAGTCTAACTTATCTGCCAAATACTGATAGATAAATGAATGAAATGCACTAGTATCAAATAATATTCTTACTGGCATGCAAAAAATCAAAAGCGTACCTTCAGACTTTCCTTTCTCAGCAACAATTGATCTAGAAGATGATAGCTCTAATGCGAAAAAAATTTCTTTGTCAACTCTAACTGGCTCTGAACATTGATTCCTGTAATACCTTATGTGGTCAGAGTTGAAGCACTTCACACTTTTCTTTTCTGCAACCTTCTTCCCTTTACCAGTCCGACACTCATGAGCATAAATGTCCTTTCCTATCGCATTTGAAGTAGACAACGTCAGCATTCCCTGGAAATCTCTAGCCTCAACCCTCGAATGAACTTCTCATTTCTCTTAATCACGATGTCAACAACAGCGTATCCATCTAGATAGCTCATCGAACTTAGTAGAATATTCCAATACCGTCATATCCCATTGCTCTGACTTCGTAAACTTCCTAAGCAATGCAGACTTAGTTACTTTAGACAAAAAACTTTACTCGAATCTCCTTCGAAAATCCGTCCAAGCCCACTCCTCCTTAGGCACTCTTACGGTAACTCCGTTCCACCAGAATAAAGTAGTCCCTGCAACTATCTAGAAGCTAGTCACTTTTTTTGCTCATCATTCAATTCCAAACCAGTAAAAAAATTCTCGCGATGCGATAGCAAGTTTTCCATTTCAATTGCATCTTCAGTTCTCAGAAAAGGCTTCCCACCCAGACTAGTGTAATCACGGCTCAACTTGGCATGGCTATTATCGATTGGCGCTATAGGATTGACTTCTCTTACATTAGCAGCATTCCCTCCAACTACCTATGCAGCTGCTCCAGTTTGCGTCAGATTGATGAAGAACTAATACAAAGTTCACATGTCTACTGGTGGGGTCGCAACACCTACATTGGCATTTGCATTTTGATTAGCATTTGCATGTCGATCCTGGTTCCTCCTGGTGTTGGGCTAAGCATTTCCATTGGTTGCGGTGCTTCCTCCACCTAGATTCACTCTTCCATTTCCTATCTCCATATCTTTCTTTCTCATAAATCCACATACGAGCCTTAGTAAGATATAGAAGAACAGTCTAAGAGAGATGAAAGAATAGAGATGGAATACGTACTTATATATAGAAAATACAAGTACGTTATTATGGCATTATTCTATACCCTAATTATATTTTCCGATTCATTAGGATTATGTTTTCAAAAACTCTTTGGGTTTAAAATTCTTCTAATCATAAACCTATGCTCTGATACCAACTTGTAAAATCTCCTATTACGAGGTCCAAAACTTACTTCTATGGATGTTGCAATCATCAATAGTTATTAATTCTCGACGAAAAAATGCGACTATGTTAATCATATCAGTTATCATAAACACGTGAATACGAAAAAAATTCGACACGGTTAATAACAAATTTTCATCTCATTTCACAAACGATATTTTATGTTCATTACATAATCCGAAGTTCAAGAAAATATATTTGTTACAAAATACTCCAAGAGCGACATATGAAGATGTCTCCTTGGTTGATCGGAATCAAATATTTAGCAATGATACAACTTTGTCATTACATCTAAATAGACGAACTTAAACAACACAACGGATTAGAATAGAACTCCTACATAGCAAGATTGCCTTTTGCACGTCTCTGAAAGCTTATTCCTCCTACTAGGAAACCTAAAAACCCTTACTCTCATTCTACTCAAATTAATTTTTAAGCATCCGAAAGTTTAAGGGGGAAAAACTTCGAATCAAGCAAAAAATCTGGTGTGAGTAGTAACCTACCATCTCGAGCCAATAGATATCTAATGAGACCACACACTGAGAAGAATGATTTTCCCCTCACTAGTATCTTATCCAACATATATTAACCATATACTGTGCATCTGCATCCACAATGGTTAAAACATAGTAATTTATGATGATATGTAAGAATGCAATATTGGATTACCCATCCAAATTTATCTGATTATTTGTCCAAATTTATAGTTTTTCTAGGGTCACTATGAACCTATTAGTTTTCAAGGGCTGACTAATAACCTGTCTCAATTTTTAGGGACAATCTATCCTACTTCGCTTTTTTTGTAGGATCATTAAGAACCTTTTCGTTTTCATGGGCTGACTAATAACCTTCCAATCATAGTTTTTATGGGATTACTATGAATCTACTATGTTCTTCAATAACATTACTCAAACCAGTTTTCATGAGACCACTATGAACCTATTGATTTCTATCAAATAACATCTCTTAAATCATAGTTTCCATAGGATCACTATGAACCTATTGATTTCTATCAATAACATCTCTTAAATCATAGTTTTCATGAGATCACTGTGAACATATTGATTTCTATCAATAACACTATCCGGACACAGTTTTCATGGGAACGCCAGGAACCTATTGGAACCTTCCAATAACGTTTCCTATGTTATAAATTTTATGGAGTGAATATTAACCTATTTAATCCTTCCAATAATATGTCTAAATCAATAATTCTTTAATCCGTTCTGGGAATCCTATACTTCTGATCCACTTGATCTCCATAATGCAACTCTACTCACTCAAGAGTTAATTTTGTTTATACTTACTACCGGGTCAACTGGTTAGTCCACCCTTAACACCCCAAAATGAAGTTATGGGTCATAAATGATATGACTATTATAATAACACCGTGCATAATAACTTATCAAATAAACACAATAAACATATAACATCTATTAGTCAATATGTTCAATTAATAATCTCTTACGTCTCATAATTACTTAATCCTAAGTAATACCTTCTTTGGTTTCAACTCAAATCTTAGGCTATTTCATAGTTAAAATCCTTGAAAACCAGTTTATATATGATTAATCCCTTTTCAAATCATATTCAAAACAAGGAAACACTTAGCCTTTAAATAGTTAAAATATATTAATGTCGATATCATTGATGATGTTAACATAAAACCTTAAAAGCTCCCGACCCTTAATAAAATAGAGTTCAAATCACGCGACATGAACCTATGTCGACCTTCATTTGGGTCGAAGGCAAAAAACTAAAACCTTTTATAAGTTTTATGGCTTATTGCTAAAGATATAGGGTCGTCGACCCTCATAAACGTAGGCTTTTTCGCCCTTCTTAAAACAAACTTAATTAACTTAGAAAACAGCCTTTTCGCCATTAAAAAAACAAGGTGCGACGTCGTGGCCAAGCGGCATCAACGCTAAAAATAAGGTCGTAAACCTTAATGCACATCAACCCCAAGACCCTCGACAACGTTATAAAACTTTTACACTTGAACCACTTCGGCTGCCATGCCCCCTTTTTATATAGAGTTGAAGACATAACATCAGAGTCATTGCTTTGGAAAACAAACGAAGAGATGCGGCAATATTTAAAATAGTGATGAAGGTGTGCGACATCATAAATGTCGACATTAAAGCTTTTAAAACATATAGGAAGCACGCAGTGCCATTACCACTTACAATATGTTGTCGACGACGTCGACTTCGGCCTACTTGAAACCATTGCATAGTTACCGAAGTAACTATCCTATGTTTTCTTTCAATAAGACATCGACGCCTATGAATGCAGCCTTGTCTTAGGCTTGAAGATGATACGGTGGCATGGCATTGTCGTAAATCTTATAAAAACTGTTTCATTACTTCTTAAGGTAAAACTTTTTACCAAATCACAATCCTTGTCCACTTTTTATTAAATAAAACAATCCTTTACAAATCATTTTTAAAAATTTATACCATACATCAATTTTCATTTCCAAAACATACTTCAAAAGAATTAATTAATAACCTTAATTAATTAATAATTTATATGCTTAACTAGCATATTAAATTCATAATAATTTGAAATCACTAGGGAAAAATTTCAAAAATTCATAGAAATTTCGAGATATGATATTCTATATCATATAAAAACTTCAGGGCCAAAATCCATATTTAATTATTTTAAATTATTAAAACCCAAAATTAAGTTATTTCCTCCTTAAAAAATTCATAAAATATTCTTTTTATTTGGAATACTAAGAAATTAAAAATGCATCTCCAAAATAATGATTTTACTCAATGTGTCCAGAAATCAAATCATTTGGACATAAAAATATTATGTTTTACACATAAAACTCATATAAATAATTTCATACAATTCCCATAAATCATCATTTTACCCAAACAATGATATAATCAACATGGTACAACAAATCATCGTAAACAAATAAACTCAAACAAGATTCGAAACCAAATAGGTATAAAAATGAGATGGTCTATCATTATTCGCCTTGTTTTGATAATGAGAGTTAAGACTTGGGTGAGTAGATTTTTTTTTCTCCTCAGCTTTAACTTGGGTTCCTAAGTTTTCTTCCTCTTCTCTTCTTGCTTATGGCCAACCTTGATTTTTCTCTTTGATTATTTTAGTTTGATGAAAACATGAATGATATGGGAGGTAAGGGTTTAAAGGATGAAAGGTTTATCTATCCCTATTATAACCCTCATATATATTCTTTTATGCTTAAAGTTATCAAAATAACCCTATCAATTTATTTAGCTAAGACCCGACCTTAATATTTGTCAAACCTCAATTCCCTTATCATAGTACACATTGTATTATTCTATTTAATTTATCTAATTAAATCTTTTGAATAATGTTAATTAAAATTAGGGTGTTACAAGCTCCTCTCCTTAAAGAATTTCATCCTCGAAATTCAGTAAGGACTATAGAACAAGCATCTCGAACATGCAAACATCTGTAACAACCTATGTTAGTATACTCTACTAACTACAAAGTCATATACAACAAATATAGAATATACATGATAAGTATCTCTAATTGTGTCCTCTATCCCCTAAGTACAATCTTCCTTACTGTTACTCCACTGAACTTTCACTAATCTGACTGTCTTGTTTCTTAACTACTTCTCATCTCTCGCTACAACTCGAACTAGTTGTCTCTCAAAAGTCAAATTTGGTTCTACTACTAAATCTTCTAGTGTAGTCAAAACGATAGTAGTCTCTATATCATGCACATACTTTCGAACATGA
This sequence comes from Allium cepa, assembly GCA_030765085.1. Classification (NCBI taxonomy): domain Eukaryota; kingdom Viridiplantae; phylum Streptophyta; class Magnoliopsida; order Asparagales; family Amaryllidaceae; genus Allium; species Allium cepa. The sequence continues at coordinate 152,549,352 of CM060939.1, forward strand.
GAAACATGAATTATATTATGGACTCTTGTGAAACCCGTCCATGTTTATGCGTAGCGTGATCTTACGATATACCTTTATTTTTGAAAGATTTTATAACATTAAAATCCATTTAGTTTGTGTTTCTCATGCTTGTTTACCAGACTGGTCTGTGCACTACTTTATTATAATGCTTCGGCTGGCCTGAGCATATTTCTAGATTTAGTTATGAATGCTTTAGAGCTTCAGGAGATGGGCTAGACGCCTTCAGGACGTATTCACGTATATTTTATTTCTGCTGCATTTGTTTTTTTGTATTTATCAGCATTTGTGAGGATAAGTTGTTAAACTTTCCAGGCCGATGATTAGCTAGTTAACTCTGATTGATGCATGTATATAAAATGATCTTTTATAAAGATCTACTACACATTATATATTACTTGTCATGATGTGAAATTTCAATTTTTTCTTTCTTTCATCCTTGTAATCTGTCTTTATCGATACTTGGATACTCGGCACATGAATACCGTAGATGTATTAGTGTCGACCTTTGAGGGTCGAAAAGGCTGGTCGTTACATGTGGTATTAGAGCTTTGGTTGAGTGAACAACTAGGCTTTGGTGAGGTAAACTCATTAAAGATAAGGTAAGTGACACCTAAGAATGAGTTTAAGTGTGTGTATATATAAGAGTGCGTATTTGTTAGTGCTATGTTGATTTATTCGTTGAGCAGTTTATGAATTCTGATCGGTATGTGGGACACCACGATATCTGTAAGAGTTTCTAAGCATTTGAATAAGGCAAACCAACACTGTATTGTTCTTGAAATTTGGCAAATGAAATTATTTTACCTAGAATTATATTATATATATAAGAATAATTTTCGAAATTGGTGAGGTTATTTATGAAGCGTTGGTTTGTTAGGAGATGGTAATATTCAGTTATTATTATTTATTTGTTAATTGGTTATGCTCGTCCAGTTTAGGAGCACTGTCTATTGTTTGTTGATTGATTATTTGTGCTCGAGTAGTCTATGAGCAGTTTTACCTTTTCACTGCATAGGTTGGGTGGGTAGTAAATTGTGAGAACATTGAAAACAAACACTTTGTGAGTTTAGTATCATGATTTGACTATAAGGTGTTCGATGATAATGTTGGATTACAATTTAATTTTAGTAAAAGCTATTTATTATAGTTTTAATGAAAGGTATGATATTTGAGGGAAACACTTTTGGAATCACTTTATACAAGGAAGTAACTTTATACAAGTATGCTTTATAAATAGATAGGATTCAAACTATGAATCTGAGAACTTAAATCCCAGTATTTTTAAAAAAAAAAATTCAAAGTTTTAGGTAATATAATAATGGTATTATTTGAAAGTATTTACGAACATAAATATTTTAAAAAGGGATTTTAAAGGAAATAGAAAGCACTGAACTCACTTCTGTCATCGCAAAATAATTCTGATGATAACTGCAGCATTATCGACATTCATTTTCGAGTTTCCAAGTGAGAGATTGTTACCATAGTACTATAGAGTTGTTTTGGGCAAAACATTTTTTAAATTCCAAAAGTATAATTTGATATATAAAAAGGAGATATGTATATTATTATTATTATTATTATTATTATTTCAAAATGTTTTGAAACAAAAGGGTGTTTAAATTCTTAAGTTCTCTGCTAAGTTATATCATGGGCGCATATATCCTATGCATTAGGGTTGTTGGTTATGCATCTTGTTTGATATGTTGATTTGTAATTTTCATTTGTTAAAATGAAATTAAATTTTCGATGATTTTGGATAGTCGGAGACTTACGAATTAGTTGAGAAATTGAAGCTAAATATTTTTGTGAAAATATTAAGTTTTTGTAACTTATAATTTGAGTAGATGGTAAGTTAAAACAAATTTTAAATTTGTTAAACATTCTGGTCAAATAAAACAAATATGGTATTATATATATACTCTTAGGATGTAGAAGAGTATTATACAAATATGAACTTAAGTTTTAAAATGTTGATGAACATAAGTTGTGTTTTATATGAAATAATTATAAACTTAAGTAATGGTTTTATCAAATTGTTCATAAATGATTTTCGTATTAAATGAAATACTATAGGTATAAATAAATCTGAATTAAAATAATCGCTTTAGTTAAGAAACTCATTGAATAAATACGTAAGTTGTACATAGATCATTTTATTCGCATAATTATTCTTGATCTAGATTCGATTACATGATTGTAAGATGATTTACGTCGATCTGAGATAGGGGTTTTCGCTCGATTCTTGATGGTGAACGCTTGATACAGATTTTTGATATGATTCTGAAGTTCTCTATCATAGTCTATGGCTATGCAATGGGAATGGAGGTTTTTGACCAAGAAACCTAATCGGAGTTCGCACTATAAAATTCAAGTGAGCGTTACTAGTTTGGAAGAGAAATTTGTGTGATCGAGTGAGTGATCGGATTTGATATTGCGTACGGATGACATATGTACATCATATGGGCTTTAATATAATTATATGATTTTCACATTAGAAAATGCAAGTTATATGGTTTGATGGCATTTGTAAGTGAATCCAGGTATATGGAAGTAAAAGCTAGCTTGTTGCTTTTGGTTTCATGAGTAGAGTTTGATTGCTGGATAAATAGGAACATGTTTATTGCTTAATGGGTATGTTTGCTATGTGTCATACACACTCTATAAGGTATATCATAAGTATTTTCTATTGTTGATGATTTCATAGCCTAGATATAGGAGGCCACTTTTGGGCTTTTGTTTTCTTCTGTTGATTTAAGCCAGTTGTGGCGAGTTGTAATTTTTCGGATCGAGCAACGCAAAAGAGGTGTTGCCAAACTTTTCTTTAACTTAAGAGATTTTATAAACTTATAAATGTGAAGACATTTTTCTTCCTTTGGGAATTTCAGGGATGAAATTCTTTTAAAGAAGGAAGAATGTAACGACCAAGATTTTTTAACGTTTCAAATCAGAATATTTAATTTATTTAAATATTTAGATTTGATTAAAATTTAATAAACGATATAAACAATCAGTAAGCAGAAATTTAAATATTTGGGAGCAAACTCTATAGCTAAGCAACTAGAAATCAGTAACCTTATCTCTTCTTACAAAATTCAACTCATTGCTATTGCAGAAATCAAGCTTAATCATGTTAACACCATCAGAGTTGCCTCTACTATAAATCATCATTGGAAATACTTCCATAACCTTTCTCAAGCTCCTTTTGGTAGACTTCTCATGATATGGAACTCTTAAATCTAATATTTCTCTCCTACTTGTGTTCATAGACAATGCATTCATTCAGAAATCACCCACGTCCCTTCCTCTTCATCTTTTTTCCTGACATTTGTATATGCTGAAAATAGTGCTGTGCATAGGCAATTTCTCCTTGATAATCTCCCTTCTTTACAACCATCAACCTCTCCATGGATATGCATTGGAGACTGGAATTGTATGCAATTCTCTACTGATAAAAGTGGCGGTGTCGCACTTTCTTATCAACAAACTAGACCTCTTAGTAATGTTATTTTTGACTGAAATCTCCTACCTATTTCTGCTAGTGGCTGTTTCTGTACTTGGAATAATTCTAGCAAATCGGGTAATATGACTTTCTACAAGTTTGATAGGTCCTACCAGAATCTCTCTTATGCAATGTCTTTGCCTTCTATTAACATCATCATTACCCTTCCTTCTTTATTTGACAATTCCTTCTTGATTTTGGACTGGGGTACGGACATTATGAGGGGTCACTCCTTGTTTTCATTTTTTAATTCTTGGTCTGATCACCTAGATTTCTTAAAAATTGTTACTGATTGTTGGAATTTACATGTTTTTGGTAATCCTATGTATATTTTGCAGGCAAAACTTAGACATCTCAGAAATAATCTTATGTTATGGGCGCATTTTCATTTCGTTTTTCACCTTTACAACTTTTAAAAACAAATTTCAACTCGTTCCACTACACGGGATATATTCACAAATCTTTATTCATTTTCATTTCAAAATGGTTCATTTAAACCAATTAAATAAATCCTTACCAATTTACTTTACATTTACGTTCCAAATCTGTGAATTTATTTCCACACTTCAAAAATAAATCAACGTTTATTTTTAAACAAATTCCCCTTTCTTTTATAAATTCCATGGTGAATTTACAATTCCAAATATCTATGAATATACGATTTCCAAATCGATTTCTAATATTCATTTTCAATTTATCTTTAAAAGATAAAATCTCAAAACATTCACTTCATATTTGAAAACATTTCCATACTTATTTAATAATAATAAGTAATTCACAATCCATTTATTTTCAACATTTGGAAAATATTCAATATACTTAAATCGAAATTAAGTATATATTTCATTCTTTAAGGAAAACATTCTCTTAAACACATTTAACTGAGTCAAAACGAATGTTGCGTAAAACATCGTTACGACGACCCAAAATCACTAGTATAGGGATTCGAAATTAAGATAGATATATAAATCCCAATACTATACAAAAACATTTCCTTTCGGAAATCATTTACTATAACAACAGTGTTATAGTCCACCATTTCCTTCTATTTCTCGAAAACGTCTATCTCAACAATGAATGTTGAAATCTATTGTTTCGACACTTAATACATTTTAAAACAACTTCAAATCGTTTTAATTCTATTTAGAATATCACTTCCCCAAAACACTTTAATATATTATTCACTGTCCCAAAATTGTGAATATTCTTCGTTAATCAAATTCAACATTTTTCTACCCATTTTGTTCAAAGGATTATCCACCGTCCAAACTCGTGAATATAACTCCCAACCAACTCTTTATTATTACACATATTATATAAAGGATAATTCGCTATCCAAAATCGCGAATATATCTCCTTTACTAAACTTCTATATTTAATTTATCAAATTCAATTAATTTCGGATTTATAAACAATGTTTATAAATTCCATTTGTATTTATAAAAACTTCGATTTACAAATCTCCTTTATTTACCAATTCAATTTATAACTCAATTTTATTCCCAAAATTTAATTTATAAGTTAATTGCTTATAAATCTTTTATTTTACAAAAATCTATTCACTTTATAATTTCACAATTTATACAACTATGAATTTCATTCACTTATGAAATCCTTCAATACTTCATTTTAACACTTATAAAAATTCATTTTATAATTCCAATATTTTAATTTATAAATATCAATTTTATAAATCTTTTATATAAATCGTTTATAATAATTCAAAAATCCCAATTTAAACTATTTTATAAAATTCATTAACTCCATATTTCAAAAATCACATTTTAATTATATTTCACAAAAATCATAATTTTTATAATATTAAGTTTTATAACATTAATTTATTTAAAATAAATCAATTTAAATATTTAATAAAACATATACTTTCAAAAATCACTTTAAAACCCTTTTAAAATTCAAAATCGTTACTTTAATATTTTAAAACTCCAAAAAATAGGCCAATGCTGCAACAGCAACAATATATCAATCACGACAATCAAAACATCATATATCAATATGATAATCAACAAATATCACAATATCTGTAAATAAATCAATATAGTTGAGGAATCCAGTTGGATCCCTCCAACCTGTTACCTGCATCCATAGATGTTAGCACAATACCAATTCCGTTCCAATACAGAATATCGCGGTATATGGGATTTATAAAATACTATCCGCTATTATGCGGCGTAACAGGGTCTCATCCGCTATATAATGTGGGAAAAATCAACTCCAAGTACATATATAATACCAATTTCACTTTGCAGTGAAATTATCGCGGTATATGTTTTTAATAAATAACCTCCGCTTAATAACGACGTATAATGTCTATTTAACACAATAGATAACAAATTATCATTCAACCACACAATCAAGCAATTTTAAATCTAACAATTTTAAATTTAAATCGAAACAATTCGATTGAGTGAGAAGTTCTCACCTTGCTTTCAATTCAGTTTTCGCGTTTTATTTCGAATAAAATTAAACATGCTTTTAATTTTACCTAAAATTTTCGCTAGCTCTAAACGGCTCCAATCTAGTTCCATTGCGTAGTGCTCGACAAAACGAAGCCAACGCAACTGGTCTCGTATGTTTTCGACCTCATATGAAAAAGTTATACATTTTTAAAGTTTACACGAATTATAATATAATAAATTTACAAATTTCTTTTATATTTTTCACCCTAACTCACATCTGTCGTCCATCTCACAATTGCAAATCACGGCCGTGCCCCCCTTCTTCTCCAACGCGACACTACCCAGGTCAAAATACACGCACGAAACCCACGCCGCCACTAGAAACCCTAATACACGCAACCACCTCGAGCCCTTCCACTTCGATCAGGATACACCACTTCGAAGAGCATCATAAGTACGACACTCGGCTGGAATTTGGTGGAGCTCGGCTTCTCCCCTTCCTAGAAAAATGTGTGTGAACACGCTACCTTCAAGCTTTGATTGCCATCAATTCGCTTCGCCTACAACGATCTCCACCGTTGATCTTGTAGTACTCACCGTCCTCTTCCAATCTCCAGTTGAACGTTTTTCAAATTAATGTGTAGATTTGGAGAAAATTGAGGAAGAAAGAGACAAGTTTTCGGCCATTGAATTATTGGAGGCGGCGGCTGGCTTTAAACCCTAGGGTTTTTATTATTTTGCAAAAATGAAATATGGGGTGCTTTTATAGAAAATCGACAAAACACTATTCATCCCGAATTTTCCGAACTCCAAACGAAGCATACCTAATGGCGTTTCTAAGGTTTACCACATGTTACGAACATAATGGAACGTGTTTTGGAGGCTAATTCGATCATATATGCGAGTTACGGAAATAAACGATCAAATTTTAAACTAAATCGATTAAACTAATTTCTATGCGTTTTGGCTTGCCCCGGACAAACGATAAATCTGATTGACACGAAATTTAAAACCTTACAATAATATAACATTACTGATCCGATGAAACTGGTTTCGTCGAAATCCGAGACTGTTTGAAAAATGGCTATTTTAACTCGTCAGTTAAATATTAAAATATTCAATTTTCACAATTTAACTTTAAATTCGATTTTAAAAGTTCTATAACAATATTATAACTCCAATATGATTTAATATAACTTTACAAATAATTTTCAATCATATTAAACCCAATTTTCAATTATTTCTGTATTTTCAAATATTAAATATCGATTTAATTACCAAATTAAATCCAGATATTCGAAATAAAATTATTCGACTTAAAAATTTTACTTATTAATATTTAAAATCAATTAAATATACGAATTTTAATTAACAGAATTTCTGGGTCGTTACAAACTTCCCCCCTTAAAAGAATTTCGTCCTCGAAATTATCAAGTAAGAAAAAGTTACAGAATCCATTACCTTTCCCAAAACAAACCATTCAAATTGGATTTTTTTCAAATCTCTTAAGTGTTTAACTTTTCCAAAATTCATATTCAAACTTCTTACAAAATCTTTACTAAGTTTTCCAATTCATACTTAGTTTTCAAAAAATTTCCAATTTTCTCAAAAATATTCTAACGCTTTAAATTTTCGGAAAAATTCGCCAGCGTCTCCTTTGTGCGGCTCGATCCGGAAAAAAAATGACAGTATATATATCACAAATATACATCTCATCAAGTGATGAGGCATCCAGCGGGGAAAAAAGTGTAAAAATACGGTATGTAATCCGAGATATGTACCTTATATTTTTATTAGCGAGCATATACGGCTAATATAGCGTGAAAGCGAGCTCCAAATGCGAAGCAAACGCAATCCGCACCTACTAAACACTCAACAAACCAATGAGAACATGTATATATGAAAATAATATCAATATACAACATATAGCAACATAACAACTACACGTGCCAACATAGCAATGCATTCAATCAACAAATGCAACCATCAAACAACTATCATCCAATTAACATCTAACTAACATCCATAACCAAATCAATTACATTCACTTCTCATTAATATTCAATGAATTGGTTTTCCAATTTATATCACATTTGATTCATTAACATTAGATGTTTTTACTAACATTATTTATTCATATTCAAGTTGGTTCATTTCCAAATCAAATTCAACTTTCAATTTGATTTCAATGATTTATAGCCTTCCATTTCATTAATTCATTTTCATTTAACACTTAATGAATTATATACAATCAACTAACAAGCAAATAACAACTAATGTTTATTCAACATAACCAAATTTATTCAATTTACATTCAATTTGGTTCAACACTCTTAATTCCAATTGGTTGATATTAAATTGACTTTCATTCAATTTACTCAATTTCTCAACTTCATTAGCTTCTAATGTATTAACACTTACATTCATTATTTCTTATCAATTTATTTTACATTCAATTGATTAGCATTCAATCCATTAATTAATTCAATTGTTAATTCCTTTAACAATATAAGGTTGAATTTCATTTATATAACTCAAGTTCACATTCTTAATGACTTCATTTCATTAATTCACTTATTAGTTTACTTCGACACCAAAATCAACTTCATTAAAATTCACTTAAGTTATATTCTCTTTCAAACATCATTTGTTTAACTTAACTTAGATTTCCACTTATAAATTCAATTCAGATTCCAATTCTAAAGGAAATTCTATTTAACTTTTACCAAAGTCAAATTTATTAACTCATATTATAAGTTCAAAACTTATTTCACTTATATTCATTAATTTCAATAGCTTAACTAATCCAAATCATTTTATTTAACTTTCCTTTTGTTAAATTTCAATCATATGTCTTTGATGACAACTCAAATTTATTTCAACTTGGATTTTTAATTTCCTTTCCTTGCACTTGCAAATTTTATTTATTCATTCACAATTTATTTTCCAACTTAATAATTGTATTCCAATCATTTTATATAACATTCCTGAGTCTTTTCAATCTTTCAAAACCATTTTTGAAACCAATTCAATTATCCTTTGAATTTCAAAACCTAAACCCAAATTTTCCAAACAACTTTCATTTAAAACAATTTGGCAGCAATCCCTCTTTTGGAAACCCGAAAATGAACACCAATGATGTCGCGGTCACCATCGGAATTATTTTCCAGCGACCGAAAAGAGTTTAGAGCTTTAATTTCTCCAAAACAATTTTCCAAAATATAAATCCTTTCAAAACACTTCTCTGGAATTTTGTTTTTAGATTATAAATCACATTTATAAATCTTTTACTTATATAATTTCACTTATTATATATAAGATTATTTCACAAGTGTAAATTTAATTATAACTTCCATACTTATAATTCTTCGCTTATAAAATTTATTCTTTTACAATATGTTTCATTTAACTTATTCAAACAACTTTTATTAACTTGCATATATCTTATATTTTCAACAACCAAACAATCAATTGATATACACTTTAATAATTCTGAAAAATTATTTCTTTTATATATAAAATATAATCAAGGTAAAATTATTTCATTTACCCTATTTTAAAACAATATCGCGTCAAATTGTTCTGCACAAGTGTTTACCCTATCAACAACGTTAATTACTCGTGTTGACCAGAATCCATATACCACCCAACAAACCAATCATCACATTATAAAACAATTTCATATTTACTAACAAATACGCGCTCGTATCTATTATTACACTCAAACTCATTCTAGAGTACTACTGACTCCATCTCTAATGAGTAATTCCCAACAGAGCCATGGTTGTCGCTTAACCATATGCTCAGATACCAAATGTAACGATTTTCGACTTTTCGACGCTCGAAAACCGACATCAATACGTCCACTGTATCAACTGCTGAGCAATCGAATGCCGTAAAACCGAAATGTTATGGTTAAAGAAGAAGAAAAAGATAGAAGAAGAGAGAAAAAGATAGAACAGAACATAAAGAAACAACAGAACAATATCAGAATCTCACAATCGCAGCGGAACAACATATAATAGATAAATGAATAATCTTTAAACAAAAGAACTATATCAGTTATTACATTACATCATATTACATTGCATTACATCATCAGAGTGTACAACAACAAACAACAACAAACAGCGAAAAAGAAACACTATATACTAGTGAATACGTCATGTCATCCAGCTTGCCTCCAGCAACTCCTGAATTCCAGAATATCCTGATAAACCTGACTCTAGACTGCCCGTGTGGAAATTGGTGGGCACCCAGAGTTTAGGAAGGAAAACAATAAACTCCGAGTCAGTCATGGGACTGGTGTGAGAACTTAAACAGTTTATTCTTTTTAAAAACAAACAAAGAAATATTTTTAAAGTCAATTCGCAATGTTTTTTGAAAATGTAACTACCATAAGACCTTCCACCACACACACAATGCAAACGCAGACTTGGAGGAGATTTCTTGTTATGTTAGTCAAAGATGCTTACTACGCAAAATCAAATCATTTTGATATTATTATTAGTGCATAGTGTAGAAAATAATTTCAAAAGTAGAATATAAATCTTAGCCAGCATAGGTACCATTATATTATGCCCGCTATAGCTACCTCCTAAGGAGGCAGGTTATACAATTTGCAATCGTAAAGGGTTCGTATTGTTTCTTTGGATTTCCAACAAATGGTCAGGCCAAGGAACTTCCCATTGCCACATGGGTACGCCTCTGGAAAGATGACCCGAGAACCTAACCGGATTTCTGCCAACACAAGGCCGGGTTACCCTTCAAACTGGGTAACTACTGACACGAATATGTCATTCCCCGACCGTAACCGATCTATATCCGAGAATCCTCGATTCCAACAACCACAAAGTAATAAATTTGCAGCAACAACATAGGTTAAGTATCTGGGCTCCATACCATGATACCACCTCTATCCAGAAGGAATGACATACACTAAAGGGGCGCTACCCCCTAATAACCTTGCCGCATCCTTCCTGTTTTGACCATTTCCGGGGTGTGAGGTCCGACGAAGTCTCGTCCACAAAGCTACGCTTTATACAAAAGTTGTGCTTTGATCATCAAATGCTCAACAGCACTTCGTATGCCACATTACCAATTTGGGAATGTATCACTAGTAACCATCAACTACATAACCTCTAAGGATGTTAAGCTAAGAGAATAAATTCTCCGCCACCAACAGAAATATATTTGATAGAAACCAGCTTTACATCTCAAATTGTAACGTCAGACACACATCCATACAAGTCCATTTCGGGATCGAACGGAACCGAAGGCACTAACAAAGAAGTCCTTGCAATTCGGATATTCACTAATCACGACCGGACTTCCTATCACAAAGGGTAATAAATTTCTATATCGGGGATCAGCCGATGCAGAAACAATCGACGGTAATCCTTCCGTTTTCATAAATATCCGATCTTCAACACCGGTCTTCAAATGCAATCCATAACGACGTATCACATATTCGGAATGGGTTATACGACCCAAAGGTCCTTTCCCGGCTAACCGGATTAGTGAGCGCTTATTTAAAAAATAAGTGTGGCATTCAAATTCAAGCACATCACAACAAATACCTATTTAAAGGTAAATATTGATAGGCGTGCACAAATCACCAAATTCCAAATAATTTTCCAAATTATTTATTTTCCAAAATATCTTTACTAGATATATAATTTCCATACTTCAACCATTTGAAAACAAATTTCAAATCAATTTTCACCTTTACAACTTTTAAAAACAAATTTCAACTCGTTTCCCTACACGGGATATATTCACAAATCTTTATTCATTTTCATTTCAAAATGGTTCATTTAAACCAATTAAATAAACCCCTACCGATTTACTTTACATTTACGTTCCAAATCCGTGAATTTATTTCCATACTTCAAAAATAAATCAACGTTTATTTTTAAACAAATTCCCCTTTCTTTTATAAATTCCATGGTGAATTTACAATTCCAAATATCTATGAATATACGATTTCCAAATCGATTTCTAATATTCATTTTCAATTTATATTTAAAAGATAAAATCTCAAAACATTCACTTCATATTGGAAAACATTTCCATACTTATTTAATAATAATAAGTAATTCACAATCCATTTATTTTCAACATTTGGAAAATATTCAATATACTTAAATCGAAATTAAGTATATATTTCATTTTTTAAGGAAAACATTCTCTTAAACACATTTATTTGAGTCAAAACGAATGTTGCATAAAACATCGTTACGACGACCCAAAATCACTAGTATAGGGATTCGAAATTAAGATAGATATATAAATCCCAATACTATACAAAAACATTTCCTTTCAGAAATCATTTACTATAACAATAGTGTTATAGTCCCCCATTTCCTTCTATTTCTCGAAAACGTCTATCTCAACAATGAATGTTGAAATCTATGGTTTCGACACTTAATACATTTTAAAACAACTTCGAATCATTTTAATTCTATTTAAAATATCACTTCCCCAAAACAGTTTAATATATTATTTACTGTCCCAAAATCGTGAATATTCTTCGTTAATCAAATTCAACATTTTTCTACCCATTTTGTTTAAAGGATTATCCACCGTCCAAACTCGTGAATATAACTCCCAACCAACTCTTTATTATTACACATATTATATAAAGGATAATTCGCTATCCAAAATCGCGAATATATCTCCTTTACTAAACTTCTATATTTAATTTATCAAATTCAATTAATTTCGGATTTATAAAACAATGTTTATAAATTCCATTTGTATTTATAAAAACTTCGATTTACAAATCTCCTTTATTTACCAATTCAATTTATAACTCAATTTTATTCCCAAAATCTAATTTATAAGTTAATTGCTTATAAATCTTTTATTTTACAAAAATCTGTTCATTTTATAATTTCACAATTTATACAACTGTGAATTTCATTCACTTATGAAATCCTTCAATACTTCATTTTAACACTTATAAAAACTCGTTTTATAATTCCAATATTTTAATTTATAAATATCAATTTTATAAATCTTTTATATAAATCGTTTATAATAATTCAAAAATCCCAATTTAAACTATTTTATAAAATTCATTAACTCCATATTTCAAAAATCATATTTTAACTATATTTCAAAAATATCATAATTTTTATAATATTAAATTTTATAACATTAATTTATTTAAAATAAATCAATTTAAATATTTAATAGAACATATACTTTCAAAAATCACTTTAAAACCCTTTTAAAATTCAAAATCGTTACTTTAATATTTTTAAAACTCCAAAAAATAGGCCAATGCTGTAACAGCAACAATATATAAATCACGACAATCAATACATCATATATCAATACGATAATCAACAAATATCACAATATCTATAAATAAATCAATATAGTTGAGGAATCCAGTTAGATCCCTCCAACCTGTTACCCTGCATCCACAGATGTTAGCACAATACCAATTCCGTTCCAATACGGAATATCGCGGTATATGGGATTTATAAAATATTGTCCGCTATTATGCGGTGCAATAGGGTCTCATACGCTATATAATGCGGAAAAATCAACTCCAAGTACATATATAATACCAATTTCACTTTGCAATGAAATTATCGCGGTATATGTTTTTAATAAATAACCTCTGCTTAATAACGGTGTATAATGTCTATTTAACACAATAGATAACAAATTATCATTCAATCACACAATCAAGCAATTTTAAATCTAACAATTTAAAATTTAAATCGAAACAATTCGATTGGGTGAGAAGTTCTCACCTTGCTTTCAATTCAGTTTTCGCGTTTTATTTCGAATAAAATTAAATATGCGTTTAATTTTACCCAAAATTTTCACTGGCTCCAAACGACCCCAATCTAGTTCCATTGCGTAGTTCTAGACAAAACGAAGCCAACGCAACTGGTCTTGTACGTTTTCGACCTCGTATGAAAAAGTTATACATTTTTAAAGTTTACACGAATTATAATATAATAAATTTACAAATTTCTTTTATATTTTTAACCCTAACTCACATCTGCCATCCATCTAACAATTGCAAATCATGGCCGTGCCCCCCTTCTTCTCCAACGTGACACTACCCAGGTCAAAATACACGCAGGAAACCCACGCTGCCACTAGAAAACCCTAATACACGAAACCACCTCAAGCCCTTCCACTTCGATCAAGATACACCACTTCGAAGAGCATCATAAGTACGACACTCGGCTGGAATTTGGTGGAGCTCGCCCTCTCCCCTGCCTAGAAAAATGTGCGTGAACATTCTACCTTCAAGCTTCGATTTCCATCAATTCGCTTCGCCTACAACGATCTCCACCGTTGATCTTGTAGTACTCACTGTCCTCTACCAATCTCCAGTTGAACGTTTTTCAAAATAATGTGTAGATTTGGAGACAATTGAGGAAGAAAGAGACAATTTTTCGGCCATTGAATTATTGGAGGCGGCGGCTGGCTTTAAACCCTAGGGTTTTTATTTATTTTGCAAAAATGAAATATGGGGTGCTTTTATTAAAAATCGATGAAACACTATTCATCCCGAATTTTCCGAACTCCAAACGAAGCATGTCGGCTGGCGTTTCTAAGGTTACCCCACGTTCCGAACACAATGGAACGTGTTTCGGAGGCTAATTCAATCATATGTGCGAGTTACGGAAATAAACAATCAAATTTTAAATTAAACCGATTAAACTAATTTCTATGCGTTTTGGCTTGCCCCAGACAAACGGTAAATCTGATTGACACAAAATTTAAAACCTTACAATGATATAACATTACGGATCCGATGAAACTAGTTTCGTCGAAATCCGAGATTGTTTGAAAAATGGTTATTTTAACTCGTCAATTAAATATTAAAATATTCAATTTTCACAATTTAACTTTAAATTCGATTTTAAAAGTTCTATAACATTATTATAACTCCAATATGATTTAATATAACTTTACAAATCATTTTCGATCATATTAAACCCAATTTTCAATTATTTCTGTATTTTCAAATATTAAATTATCGATTTAATTACCAAATTAAATCCAGATATTCGAAATAAAATCATTCGACTTAAAAAATTTACTTATTAATATTTAAAATCAATTAAATATACGAATTTTATTTAACAGAATTTCTGGATCGTTACACTGGACCATTTCCATAATCTTCTTGCTAACCAAGACATACCTGATATCCACTTACATCGGTTTACCCATCCTCTTCTCCCAACTATTTCAGATGTTAAGAAGGTCAAATTAATTAAGGAGATTTCTGACGATGAAATCAAGTGCTCTATCTTTAGTATGAAGTCATCTATCTCTCCTGGTCAAATGGCTTTAATGCTCATTTCTTCAAGGTTATATGTACTATCATTGGGCCTGATGTGATCAGAGCTGTCAATTTTTTTTCAAGCACAATAGAATGGTCTCTGATATAAATGCCATCTAACTTGCTTTAATCCCCAAGATTCAGCGGCCTTCTTCTGTTAATCATTTTAGGCTATTGCTTGCTGCAATGTAATTTACAAGTACATTGCTAGGATGAAGTTGTGCTTTCTGAAGTGATATCTCCTAATCAGAGTGCTTTCCTTCAGTCGAAAGACATCGCTGATAATATGCTTCTTTCTAGTGAGCTCCTAAGAGGATATAATAGGAAAAATATTTCTCCAAAACGTGCCTTGAAATTAGACATTCAGAAATCTTACGATTCCATTCAATGGAAATCCATTGTAAACATTCTTTATAAAATGAAATTTTCCATTCCTTTCATGACATGAATTTATACTTTCCTATCAACTATAAAATACTCTCTTAGCTTAAATGGTAATTCATTTGGCTATTTTGATGCAACTTAGGGTATAAGACAAGGTGATCCTATATCACCTTATTTGTTTGTTCGTGTGGTGGAATTATTTACTTGCCTCACTGCTAATGTTATGTCTCTTAATCTCTTGGATTTCCATCCTTTGTGAAAAAACACTGGTATATTTTCTTTGTTATTTGCCGATGACCTCATGCTATACCCTAAGCTTAATGCTAAATCTATAAATGGAGTTTTGGATATCTTGAATGCTTTTAAAACACAGACAAGCCTTTCTATCAACGGAAATAAATCCAAAATTAGGATAGCAGTGAGGTCTCAACTTGAAAAGGCTACTATGTACTCTTTATCTGGCTTATCTCCTTTTGATGATAATGAAGATTATCCTAGTGCTCCTATGTGCTCCTCCAAAGTCAGGACTAGTCAATGCCTAAAGCATTTTGAAAAGATTACTTCTAGAATATCCTCTTGGCCAACTTCTAAATTTTCAATGGTAGGTAAACTTGTAATGACCCTAACCCGACCTTCGAAAATCGGCACCGAATACGACACTCGTATCCCAATGCCGCAGATCCAAACGTCGAACCTGGTTCGCCGGAGCTTATAACACGTTAAGTATAACAACACAGCGGAAGAAAAAGAAATAATACATTTGATATACAACATTTGATACAATATTAAGATACAATGATGATATAATAGGATGATACAATAGATATCAATACTATCAGAGATACAAGAAATAACAGCGGAAAGACAATGTCTTCAATAGAATAAATATCCAAAGAATCCGACTCCATAATGCAACTTCAACTCCATCTTCAATCCAAAGCTAGCTCGAACCCTCATCAAGTTGCACAAAGATAAGCAAGTCTGGTCCGTGAATCCGAAGACTCCAAAGAATTCCAAAAGCTATCGAATCTACATCTACTACGGGATTATCTGAAAAACCCAACTCTAGACTGCCCGTGTGGAAAATAGTGGGCACACAGAGTTTAGGAAAGGAACAATAAACTCCAGGTTAGTCGTGGGACTGGTGTGAGCAAAAAAAAATAGTTTTATCTTTTAAAACAAACAACAAAAGCTTTTAAAGTTCAAATCCACAATGCTTTTTGGAAAATGAAACTACCATAAGGCATTCCGCCACACACACCATGTAAACGCAGAATTGGAGGAGATTTCTCCTTATGCTAGTCAAAAATGCTTGATACACGAAAGTCATTTGATATTATTATTAGTGCATAGTGCAGAAAAACCTTTCGAAAGTAATATTAATCCTAGCCGGCATACAACCATTATTGTATGCCTACTATAGCTACCATGTTCAATAGCAGGTTACCGCCACATTCCATGGCATGTTATACAACTAAAACCGTACAGGGCGCGTATTGTTTTGTTTGGATTTTCCAACAAATGGTCAGGCAAAGGAACTTCCTATTGCCATATGGGAACGCCTCTGGAGGGACGCCACGAGAACCTACCCGGCTCTCTGTCAACACAAAGCCGTCTAACCCCTTCCCGGGGAGTAGAACCTAAGATATGCCACCCCCGGTCGTTTGCGACCTTTATCCTAGGATCCTCTACACCAACAACATCACACAGTAATAAATATACTACAATGTCCACATGAGTACGTATCTGGGCTCCATACTATGATACCACCCTTTTCCAAA
This sequence comes from Allium cepa, assembly GCA_030765085.1. Taxonomy (NCBI): domain Eukaryota; kingdom Viridiplantae; phylum Streptophyta; class Magnoliopsida; order Asparagales; family Amaryllidaceae; genus Allium; species Allium cepa. Next base: position 152,566,779 of record CM060939.1, read on the forward strand.
AGAAATGGTCTTACCCTATGGGAGCTACCCCTGAAACCTTGTCGCATCTTTCCTGTTTCGACCATTACCGGTTTGTGAGGCTCGATGAGGTCTCATCCACAATGCTACACTTTTTCACAAAGTCATGCTTTGATCAACAAATGATCAGCAGCACTTCATATGCCACATTACCAAATTGGGAATGTATCACTAGTAACCATCAACTACATAACCTCTGAGCTCGTACTTCTCAGAGAAGGGTGTTAAGCTAAGAGAATAAATCTCCGCCATCAAACAGAAATGTATTTGATAGAAACCGGTTTTACATCTCAAAGTGTCATGTCAGGCACACATTCATACAAGTCTGTTCTGGGTTTGAACAGAACCGAAGGCACTTCCAATGAAGCCCTTGCAAATTCGGTATTCACAATCCCGATCGGACTTCCCATCACTTAGGGAATCTCTATACCGGCGCGACTCAGTGCAGAGATAATCGACGGGTTATCCTTTCGTTCCCGAAAATACCCGGTCTTCACCTCCGGTCTTCAAATGCTATCTGTAACGACGTATCATTATTCGGAATGGGTTATATGACACAAGGTCCTCTCCTGGCTAAATAGAATAATGAGCGCAATATTTAAAAACATATGGATATAGGATTTCAGTTAAGTCACAACTTATTATCCAAAACCTTTCTTTAAATGGTTTAAACAAATTACCATTTCAAATCTTTTTAAACCAAAAGATTTATTTCACAAAGTTCACCAATTTTCCACAAAGGTTCATTTACGGCTTTTCAAAACAATTTCATTTCAAATTGGATTAACTTATCCAATCTTTAAATTAAAGATTTAATTCATAACTTTCAAACCATTTCAAATTCAAATCCTTTATATGAAAGATATACCATTTAAAACTTTCTTCGATTTCAAAACAAGGTCCAATAATCTTTCACATAAGTTAGAGATGATTACACTTACATAAGTTAAAGCCATTCAAGTATAAAACTTGGGTTTAAATTTAAATTTCCAAAACAATACTTTTTAAATGGTTAAAAACCCATATAAAACAGCTTTATAATTTGTATAATCTTTTTAAACCACAAATCCCAAATTATTGAATTCAATTTCAAATATTGAATTCAAATTTAAATCAAATTATCTAAATTTCAAAACTTTATTAAGTTATTCAAAATACCTTCTATTTTTGAAACTCATTTTCAAAAACTTTAGATTCCAATTCCAAAACTATTTTGGATTCAAAAATTCAATCTTTTAAAAATTGTTAAAAATCTGTGACTTAACCAATTTTCTCGTACAATCCATATTTGTGTGTGTACAGTGTAGTCCAGGGGTTTTGCACAATAGTGCAACAACATCAATCATCATGGATTTCAAACACAGCAATATCGATAAGCGGTATATTCCAATAATGCTTATCTATATACGCAGATTCACAAATAAATGAGTTACATCATGAATGAATAAATTACATCATAATTTATAGCACAAATCAGAATAATTCGTATCACAAAGCATCGCATATGAGGAATATCAACCATTCAAACATTCAAAAGAATCCAAACATTCATAAGTAAGACTAATCAATTATCTAATTATTTAAATCAGATTTGTCACTAATTCTTGGTTAATTAATATTAATAAAGTACAAATTATTCTAATTAATTATCCTTTAATTATTTTATTAATTAACCTTTATAATAGATTAATTAACTTTTAATTATAAATTAATCATCCTTAAATCATTAAATGGTCATCCTTTTATTAATTATGCTTAATTAGTTACATTAATTAATTACTCCATAATTAATCATCATTTCTTAATCATCTTCATTAATTAATTATAAATCTTTTTTATTAGTAATCGTTTAATCACTTATTAATTAACCATTAACGATAAACAAATTAACTATTAATTAATAACTAATTCTTTGATTAATTATCCTTAAGTTAATTACCTTAATTAATTAGTCAAATAAATTTATCTTTATTTTAATTATTAACACATCAATAATAATCCTTTAATTAAGTCCTTGATTTATCAAGATAAATTCTTATCTTAACGATCACTTCATTTCAACATTAAATCTCATAAACTAAAATAAATTTTCATTAACAAATAATCCAATTTTAAAACTTTAAGTTAATTACATAATCAATTATCCCTTAATTAATTATTCTTTGATCACTTGGTTAATCGACCTTCAATGATAAATTAATTACTTTTAATTAAGAAATTACCTCTAAGCAATTAATTACCCTTAATTACTTAATTAATAATTAATTACCTTTATTAATAAATCATTCCTTAAATACTTTCATTAATTAATTAATTAATTTATCTTTAAATCATTATTTAATTAACCTTAATCATGTAATTGTTTTACCTTAATTCTTGATTAACAAAATTAGATCAATCACCCTGATTTGGAACAAATAATCCTTTAATTAATCATATTGATAAATTAATTACCTACCTTAATAGTTAATTATGAAATTCCATTTGAAAGCATTAAAATAAAATAAAATACATAGCATATTTTTTTAGAAACAAATCAATTTTAAATATTCAACTTAAAAATTTAAAATTTTGAAACTTTGTTAAAAACTTATTAAATTTTCATTTTAAATTCTAAATCATGATTTATAAATTTGAAAAACTTGATTACATTCATCATTACCCTTTTAAACTTTCTTCACCCTTCTACATTTATTAAATCTTGTTTTAAACTTTTATATATAGTTTAAACTATGTTAAATATTTCCCCAAAATTCTAAAACCCCACTGACCCGAGCACAACACTCGTTTACCTGAGCTCGTCTTCGGGTAATCTTCTCATATCCCTTGCTTCGAGTTGTTTCACATGTTTCTTCGAGTTTTCTCCCGAGCCACCTTCATCTTCCTCAATCAACAGATACGTAACAATATTCGTGCACGTGCACGTGCACGATCACCAAATCGACTTCTGACCGACGACGTGGTCATCAACACACCGCCGACAATTTCTTCGACCCACCAGACCACCCAAATCGACCAACTTCGTCAGTAAACAAAAATGTGCCAATCGATCAACTTCTTGGAACCAAAATGCTTGAGAGAATCCCATCGCAAGATCACCTCAGGCCACCAACGACATTGATACTTCATTCAAATCATCGCTTGTCTCTAAGGCTTCGATCGCCACCGGTTTCATGCATTCCGATCCATCATGGGCGAAACACGAATTCCAGACTCATGATGACCAAAAACACACAAAAAACCCTAAATTCACTTCAACTAACTTCACCGAGTATCTGAAAATTTATTTACCATTTTTCTAGTGATCATCAGTCCTCAAGCTACCACTGACATCCAACTCGAGATTATACAACTTAGAGATCACTAGAATTTGCCACGTTTCTAATTTCCGTTCAACTTACGAGTTCTCTTAATTCAAAACCTTAAAATCATAGTTTTACTTCCAAAATTCATAGTTTTCAAAAAACGTATCCGATTATGCGAACGAAACAGTAATTTAAGGAAATCGAATCTTAACAATTCTTGAATTTTTACTGTAAGTCCCTGTTCCAGATAATTTACTTGACAATTTCACTTGTTTTTATTTTTAAAATTTGTATTTCATTGCTATAATAAATTTTTATTCAAAGATCAGCACCTAAATCTTTTTAAAATTTGAGATATGATTCTTTTTCCTTGATCTTTGTTAACCTGCTACTAAACAGAGACAGGTTTCCCCCCCTTTTTTTCCTTTTCATGCTCCAACTTTTCTATGTATACATATATATACATACAACTCACAAATTTATTCATGCAAACTGGAATAACATATATCAGAGAAGAAATCAATTCAGGCATTAATACATAACAGTTTTTAAGGCAAATTTGCTCGCAAATCACTCTCAAACCTTAATAAGTTTAATGAACTCAAACCCATTAAAACTAAGTAATACTATACACATAACATAGTAATAATATTTGTATATTATTAAGTTTATAACAGTGTGTGTATACTCTGTTTATTATATTTATAATAATGGATTCTAGTTAGCTTATAAATTTTTTAATCCCTATATGTTTAGAACAGGGGCAGCACACATGCATACACACAAATCACATACATATATGACATGCATGCATTTTTACACAAGTATACGATCATATTCACATCATAACTTCAAGTAATAATTCAAACACCAAGATAAAGATGGGTTCAAGGGTCTGTTCACCTCAGTCGTGAAGAACAACGAACTGTACTGCTGTTGATTTTTCTTTTTATTGCTTTAGCTGTTTGAATTCCGAACTGCAAGCTTTTGTTTGTTGTTGATTCAAGATTTTGATAATTTGTTTGATTCCAAGTTGCAACTGAAACGTTGAGTTGATTTCCAGATGAATTACTTGCTTAAATCTCTCAATAGAAAAAAAATTCTAACTCAAAATTTTTCTAAAAGGATTTACTTACAGTTTTGTATTATTATTATTTTTATGTTTATTTTTGAAACAGAGAAAACCCTGGTCTGCAAACTTGAAAACTTAATTTGCTATCCTATGTTAAACCTGATTCCTATTGTATGAATTGATTTGTAGTGGTGAATCTTTGATCTTTTATTTGATTGCTGAATTGTTCTTCAATTGTTTGTAATCTCTCCTCTACAACTTGAGCTTTGAACTTCAGGTTTATTTGAAATGAAGGAAAGTGGTTGTTCTGCTTTGATTCCCAGACTCTAAGCTTGGAATTTTGTTTTCTCAGGTTTTGTTTTCATCTTTTCCTTTGATCTGGACTTGATTTCCAGACTTTAATTCTTGCCTTAGATCTGCAATTTTTTTAGTTTTAAACTTTGTTTCAGATTTGAGAAGAGAAGATGACGGTAGTTTTCAGATTTTTTTCCTCTTTGGGTGTTGGAGTTTGAAATGCCCAAATCTTTTTACTGTTCTTTTCAGATTTTAGGAGGCTAAGTAAATTTGAATATGGGGAGATGAATTTTTTTTTTGTAATTTTTAATTTTATTATTTTATTCAAGCAATCATAGTGAATGCCATTTGTAAAAAACAATCATGAGGCCTCAATGTATGTTAATTCCTTTACTCCCTTATGTATGTTTAACATTTATAATTTTACAAAGACAAAAGAATTTTAAAATAATTTTTATATCATATTCACTTAAGTCTTATATGTACATAAGTTTATTTATTATTTCTACTCATACCAATTTAAAGAAAGAAATGATTTTAAAACTAATTTTATTTATAAGTGAATCTTTTTCTTTTCAAAAGAAAGTATGTATACTTTTTTTGTTTTCAGGATATTCATTTTAGTATTTTCAAATCAATAATATTCATTGTCAATAAATTAATTAAATTTCAAAATCAAATTTCTACTTATAATTCATTTATATAAATATATATCTTATTTAAAATTGGAGAATTCAAATATGCCCAAAATTCTATTTACAATATATTTTCTAGAATTTCCAGTTTAAAATTCAATTAAATTTTACTTTTATATTTCAAATCCAAATAAATTCTCAATTAATTCACAATTAAATCCAAAATTAAATTTGATTACCAATTTTTTTTTAAAAATTTAATCCCAAATATTAAATCAATTATTAGATTATTTTTAGCTAAGACCCATGGATGTTACAGTTTCCCCCTTTAAGAAAATTTCGTCCCTGAAATTTGCCAGGGAGACAACGAAGAATGGATAGATACACAGAAATAGAGAATTGACTCATAGATCAAGCCGATTATCTATCCGATATTAGGCTTACGAAATCAGAATATCAATAATAGATACGAGAACAACTCATTCAATACTATACAAGATGCTCGGGTCATCAGATCTACGAAATATACATGGGCATTGGTTCATTCGAAGGAATAACTAACCACTCGTAGAATATATCTAGGCCCAAAAGAACGAACAAATGGATTCAATTCAAGTTGAAATATCCCAAAGTATATATAATTTGTCCCTCTTCGGACTTTGATATTCACAAGAACTTACAATAGAATTTCAAATTTTGGTTTAATCGAAATTGTTTTATCGATACAATTTATTTCACTTTATATTTCAGTTAACCAATTTATTTCAATTTAAATTTCAATTTCGCTAAAGTTAAGAACGAAAAGCTGATAGAAATTTGACGAAGAGAATATGAAATGGAGACTTATCCACACGATTCGTAGGGCCACCATCACACCGAAGCTTCTTCCTTGAGCTGCTACGTAGTAATCAAAGAAATTGGAAAGACGAACTAAAGGAGATTGATAAAGAAAGTTATTTCCACTGTTGTTACAGGGCATTGACCATTTGTAGTGGTATTTCCCTGTCCCCTATCTCGTCCTTTTCTTGCAGTCATATTTACTATCAGCAAATAGTAAGAGAATTTACTTAGGCATTCGAACGGATATCTTAGGGATTACTCATTCTAGGGTATAATTCACCCTATCTCTAATGAGTTGCTTAATGTGTTATACTCCTAAGCTAAAGTTTTAACCTTCAGCTCTAATACCACTGCAACGACCCTAACCCGACCTTCGAAAATCGACATCGAATACGACACTCGTATTCCAATGCCGCATATCCAAACGTCGAACCTGGTTCGTCGGAGCTTATAACACAATAAGTATAACAACACAGCGGAAGAAAAAGAAATAATACATTTAATATACAACATTTGATACAATATTCAGATACAATGATGATATAATATGATGATACAATAGATATCAATACTATCAGAGATACAAGAAATAGCAGCGGAAAGACAATATCTTCAATAGAATAAATATCCAAAGAATCTGACTCCATACTGTAACTGCAACTCCATCTTCAATCCAAAGCAAGATCGAACCCTCATCAAGTTGCACAAAGATAAGAAAGTCTGGTCCGTGAATCTGAAGACTCCAAAGAATTCCAAAAGCTATCGAATCTACACCTACTACAGGATTATCTGAAAACCCAACTCTAGACTGTCCGTGTGGAAAATAGTGGACACCCAGAGTTTAGGAAGGAACAATAAACTCCATGTCAGTCGTGGGACTGGTGTGAGCAAACAAAAACAGTTTTATCTTTTAAAATAAAAAAAGCTTTTAATGTTCAAATCGGCAATGCTTTTGAAAAATGAAACTACCATAAGGCCTTCCGCCTCACACACCATGCAAACGCAGAATTGGAGGAAATTTCTCCTTATGATAGTCAAAAATGCTTGATACGCGAAAGTCATTTGATATTATTATTAGTGCATAGTGCAGAAAAACCTTTCGAAAGTATAATATTAATCCTAGCCAGCATACAACCATTATTGTATGCCTACAATAGCTACCATGTTCAATAGCAGGTTACCGCCACATTCCATGGCAGGTTATACAACTAAAACCGTACAGGGCGCGTATTGTTTTGTTTGGATTTTCCAATAAATGGTCAGGCCAAGGAACTTCCTATTGCCACATGGGGACGCCTCTGGAGGGACGCCCCGAGAACCTACCCGGCTCTCTGCCAACACAAGGTCGGCTACACCCTTCTTGGGGAGTAAAACCTAAGATATGCCACCTCGGTCGTTTGCGACCTTTATCCGAGGATCCTCTACACCAACAACATCATACAGTAATAAATATACTACAGTGTCCACATGAGTACGTATCTGGGCTCCATACTATGATACCACCCTTTTCTAGAAGAAATGGTCATACCCTAGGGGAGCTACCCCTGAAACCCTATCGCATCTTTCCTGTTTCGACCATTACCGGTTTGTGAGGCTCGATGAGTTCTCGTCCACAAAGCTACACTTTTTCACAAAGTCATGCTTTGATCAAAAAATGATCAGCAGCACTTTGTATGCCACATTACCAAATTGGGAATGTATCACTAGTAACCATCAACTACATAACCTCTGAGCTTGTACGTCTCAGAGAAGGGTGTTAAGCTAAGAGAATAAATCTCCGCCACCAAACAGAAATGTATTTGATAGAAACCGGTTTTACATCTCAAAGTGTAATGTCAGACACACAGCCATACAAGTCTGTTCTGGGTTTGAACAGAACCGAAGGCACTTTCGAAGAAGCCCTTGCAAATCCGGGTATTCACAATGCCGATCGGACTTCTTATCACTTAGGGAATCTCTATACCGGCGCGACTCAGTGCAGAGACAATCGACGGGTTATCCTTTCGTTCCCGAAAATACTCGGTCTTCACCACCGGTCTTCAAATGCTATCCATAACGACGTATCATTATTCAAAATGGGTTATATTACACAAGGTCCTCTCCCGGCTAAACCGAATAATGAGCGCAATATTTAAAAACATATGGATATAGGATTTCAGTTAAGTCACAATTTGTTATCAAAAATTCTTTCTTTAAATGGTTTAAACAAATTACCATTTCAAATCTTTTTAAACAAAAAGATTTATTTCACAAAGTTCACCAATTTTCCACAAATGTTCATTTAAGGCTTTTTAAAACAATTTCATTTCAAATTGGATTAACTTATCCAATCTTTAAATTAAGATTTAATTCATAACTTTCAAACCATTTCCAATTCAAATCCTTTATATGAAAGATATACCATTTAAAACTTTCTTCGATTTCAAAATAAGGTTTAATCATCTTTCACATAGGTTAAAGCTGATTACATTTACATAAGTTAAAGTCATTCAAGTATAAAACTTGGGTTTAAATTTAAATTTCCAAAACAATACTTTTTAAATGGTTAAAAACCCATATAAAACACCTTTATAACTTGTATAATCTTTTTAAACCATAAATCCCAAATTATTGAATTTAATTTCAAATATTGAATTCAAATTTAAATCAAATTATCAAAATTTCAAAAGTTTATTAAGTTATTCAACATACCTTTTATTTTTGAAACTCATTTTCAAAAGCTTTAGATTCCAAATCCAAAACTATTTTGGATTCAAAAATTCAATCTTTTAAAAATTGTTAAAAATCTACGACTTAACCAATTTCCTCGTGCAATCCATATTTGTGTGTGTATAGTATGGTCCAGGTGTTTTACACAATAGTGCAACAACATCAATCATCATGGATTTCAAACACAGCAATATCGATAAGCGGTATATTCCAATAATGCTTATCTATATACGCAGATTCATAGATAAATGAGTTACATCACGAATGAATAAATTACATCATAGTTTGCAGCACAAATCGGAATAATTTGTATCACAAAGCATCACATATGAGGAATATCAACCATTCAAACGTTCAAAAGAATCCAAACATTCATAAATAAGACTAATAAATTATCTGATTATTTAAATAGATTAGTCACTAATCCTTGGTTAATTAATATTAATAAATTACAAATTACTCTAATTAATTATCCTTTAATTATTTTATTAATTAACCTTTAATAATAGATTAATTAACTTTTAATTATAAATTAATCATCCTTAAATCATTAAATGGTTATCCTTTTATTAATTATGCTTAATTAGTTGCATTAATTAATTACTCCATAATTAATCATCATTTCTTAATCACCTTCATTAATTAATTACAAATCTTTTTGATTAGTAATCATTTAATCGCTTATTAATTAACCATTAACGATAAACAAATTAACTATTAATTAATAACTAATTCTTTGATTAATTATCCTTAAATTAATTACCTTAATTAATTAGTCAAATAAATTTATCTTTATTTTAATTATTAACACATCAATAATAATCCTTTAATTAAGCCCTTGATTTATCAAGATAAATTCTTATCTTAACGATCACTTCATTTCAGCATTTAAATCTCATAAACTAAAATAAATTTTCATTAACAAATAATCCAATTTTAAACCTTTAAATTAATTACATAATCAATTATCCCTTAATTAATTATTCTTTGATCAGTTGTTTAATCAACCTTCAATGATAAATTAATTAATTTTAATTGAGTAATTACCTCTAAACAATTAATTACCCTTAATTACTTAATTATTACCTTTATTAATAAATCATTCCTTAAATAATTTCATTAATTAATTGATTTATCTTTAAATCATTATTTAATTAACCCTAATCATGTAATTGTTTTACTTTAATTCTTGATTGATTAACAAAATTAGATCAATCACCCTGATTTGCAACAAATAATCCTTTAATTAATCATATTGATAAATTAATTACCTACATGAATAATTAATTATTAAATTCCATTTGAAAGCGTTAAAATAAAATAAAATACATAGCATATTTTTTTAGAAACAAATCAGTTTTAAATATTCAACTTAAAAATTTAAAATTTTGAAACTTTGTTAAAAACTAATTAAATTTTCATTTTAACTTCTAAATCATGATTTATAAATTTGAGAAACTTGATTACATTCATCATTACCCTTTTAAACTTTCTTCAGCCTTCTACATTTGTTAAATCTTGTTTTAAACTTTTATATATAGTTTAAACTTTGTTAAATATTTTCCCAAAATTCTAAAACCCTATTGACCCGAGCACAACACTCGTTTACCCGAGCTCATCTTCGGGTAATCTTCTCCTATCCCTTGCTTCGAGTTGTTTCACATGTTTCTTTGAGTTTTCTCCCGAGCCACCTTTATCTTCCTCAATCAATAGATAGGTAACAATATTCGTGCACCTGCACGATCACCAAATCGACTTCTGACCGACGGCGTGGTCATCAACACACCGCCGACAATTTCTTCGACCCACCAGACCACCCTAATCGACCAACTTCGTTAGTAAACAAAAATGTGCTAATAGATCAACTTCCTAGAACCAAAACGCTTGAATGAATCCCATCGCAAGATCACCTCAGGCCACCAACGACGTTGATACTCATTCAAAGCATCGCCTGTCTTCAAGGCTTCAATCGCCACCGGTCTCATGCATTCCGATCCACACGAATTCGAGATTCAATGATGACCAGAAACACACAAAAAACCCTAAATTCACATCAACTAACTTTACCCAGTATCTGAAAATTTATTTACCATATTTCTGGTGATCATCAGTCCTCAAGCTACCACTGACATCTAACTCGAGATTATACAACTTCGAGATCACTAGAATTTGCCACGTTTCTAATTTCCGTTCAACTTCCGAGTTCTCTTGATTCAAAACCTTAAAAATCATAGTTTTACTTCCAAAATTCATAGTTTTCAAAAAATGTATCCGATTATGTGAATGAAACAGTAATTTTAGGAAATCGAAATCTTAACAATTCTTGAATTTTTACTGTAAGTCCCTGTTCCAGATAATTTACTTGACAATTTCACTTGTTTTTATTTTTAAAATTTGTATTTCATTGCTATAATAAATTTTTATTCAAAGATCAGCACCTAAATCTTTTTAAAATTTGAGATATAATATTTTTCCTTGATCTTTGTTAACCTGCTACTAAACAGAGACAGGTTTCCCCCTTTTTTTCCTTTTCATGCTCCAACTTTTCTATGTATACATATATATACATACAACACACAAATTTATTCATGCAAACTAAAATAACATATATCAGAGAAGAAAATCAATTCAGGCATTAATACATAACAGTTTTTAAGGCAAGTTAGCTCGCAAATCACTCTCAAACCTTAATAAGTTTAATGAACTCAAACCCATTAAAACTAAGTAATACTATACACATAACACAGTAATAATATTCGTATATTATTAAGTTTATAACAGTGTGTGTATATTCTATTTATTATATTTGTAATTATGGATTCCAATTAGCTTATAATTTTTTTTAATCCCTATATGTTTAGAACAGGGTCAGTTGACATGCATACACACAAATCACATACATATACGACATGCAAGCATTTTTACACAAGTATACTATCATATTCACATCATAACTTCAAGTAATAATTCAAACACCAGGATAAAGATGGGTTCAAGGGTCTTCTCACCTCAGTCGTGAAGAACAGAGAACTGTACTGCTGTTGATTTTTCTTTTTATTGATTTAGCTGTTTGAATTTCGAACTGCAAGCTTTTGTTTGTTGTTGATTCAAGATTTTGATAATTTGTTTGATTCCATGTTGCAACTAAAACCTTGAATTGATTTCCAGATGAATTACTTGCTTAAATATCTCAACAGAAAATAAAATTCTAACTCAAAATTTTTCTGAAAGGATTTACTTACAGTTTTATATTATTTTTATTTTTATTTTTGAAACAGAGAAAACCCTGGTCTGCAAACTTGAAAACATAATTTGCTATCCTGAGTTAAACCTGATTCATGTTGTATGAATTGATTTGTAGTGGTGAATCTTTGATCTTTTATTTGATTGTTGAATTGTTCTTCGATTGTTTGTAATCTCTCCTCTACAACTTGAGCTTTGAACTTTAGGTTTATTTGAAATGAAGGAAAGTGGTTGTTCTGCTTTGATTCCTAGACTCTAAGCTTAGAATTTTGTTTTCTCAGGTTTTGTTTTCATCTTTTCCTTTGATCTGGACTTGATTTCCAGACTTTAATTCTTGCCTCAGATCTGCATTTCATTTTTTTGTTTAGTTTTAAACTTTGTTTTAGATTTGAGAAGAGAAGATGATGGTAGTTTTCATATTTTTTTCTCTTTGGGTGTTGAAGTTTGAAATGCCCAAATCTTTTTTACTGTTCTTTTCAAATTTTGGGAGGCTAAATAAATTTGAATATGGGGAGATGAATTTTTTTTTTTGTAATTTTGAATTTTATTATTTTATTCAAGCAATCATAGTGAATGCCATTTGTAAAAAACAATCATGAGGCCTCAATGTATGTTAATTCCTTTACTCTCTTATGTATGTTTAACATTTATAATTTTACAAAGGCAAAAGAATTTTAAAATAAATTTTATATCATATTCACGTAAGTCTTATATGTACATAAGTTTGTTTATTATTTCTACTTATACCAATTTAAAGAAAGAAATGATTTTAAAATTAATTTTATCAATAAGTGAATCTTTTTCTTTTCAAAAGAAAGTATGTACACTTATTTTGTTTTCAGGATATTCATTTTAGTATTTTCAAATCAATAATATTCATTGTCAATAAATTAATTAAATTTCAAAATCAAATTTCTACTTATAATTCATTTATATAAATATATATCTTATTTAAAATTGGAGAATTCAAATATGCCCAAAATTTTATTTACAATATATTTTCTAGAATTTCCAGTTTAAAATTCAATTAAATTTTATTTTTATATTTCAAATCCAAATAAATTCTCAATTAATTCACAATTAAGTCAAAAATTAAATTTGATTACCAATTTTTTTCAAAATTTAATCCCAAATATTAAATCAATGATCAAATTATTTTTAGCTAAAACCCAGGGATGTTACAAAACTGGCCATTGTTAAATCCATAGCTACTTCTATGTGTCTTGACTATGCAAGAATATTCATCTTCCCTTCCAAGCTCATTTCTATGATAAACTCTGCTTTGAATCATTTTCTCTGGCATGACAACCTTTTTTTAAGGAAGCTGATCCCTATTGCTTTTGAATCTATATGTTGCCCTTATAAGTATGGTGGGCTTTGAGTTATGGGCATCAAGAATAATCAGGCTGCTCTTTCTTCTCGTATTGATAAGCTTTTGAAGTATGACAACAATCTGTGAGCTAGATGGGTCAGGAAAAATTTGATAAAGAGTAATAACTTTTGGACATTGTCTCCTTCTGTTGACTGCAGCTAGTCTTGGAGAAATATTCTCAGAAGCAGAGCTGCCTTTATCCCCATATTTCAAAGTTGTATGAAAAATATGGATCATCTTTCCTTCTGGTTTGATCCTTGGTCATCTCAAGGGGTAATTCTTGCTGATGTTATTAGCTATCTTTTGAGAATTCTTACTGGCATCAATGAAAAGGCTACTGTTGCTTATTATTGGTCAGATGGGTTGATTGACCTCCCTTACTCAAGTTCATACTATGTTCAGTCTTGTTGGAGCATCATTCATGGCAACTCTTATAACAGTTTTAATACTCATGCTCTATGGAATGGCAAGCCCCATGCTATTAATATAGTTTATAATTTCCTTGTCAATTCCCCTCCTCTTGACAATTTTCCATGGCATTCAAGGATTTGAATCCTAGAGAGAACATTTTACTTTGGAAGGAATTTAGAAATGGTCTCCATTCTCTACAGAGGCTTAAAACTTTTGGTATTATTCGAAGCTTTGTTTGCTTGCTTTGTCATAAGGAAGAAGAAATTGTTCACCATTTGTTTTTTGAGTGTAAATTTTCATACTTCATATGGGTTAGGTCCTTTAATTTACTGCACTTGCATAAGCCTATTCAAAATGCTTCTTTATAATGTTATAGCTTTTTTAAAACTTCGAGATGGAAATCGATTAAAGGAACTCCCTTGTTAAGAGTTCTTAAGAAGGCAATACACCTTATTTGGATGAAGAGGAGCAATAGAGTCTTTGGCAATCATTTTACCACTAAATGTGTAATGTTCCTTTCTATTTCCAATATCTTTAGACCTTAGTTTTCTTAAATTATGTCTAATTTGTTTTGTTCTTGTATCTTGCGATGGTATGCCATCTTTCCTTGTAACCTTTTTATTCATATAATAAAATGGCAGGGCCCATTCAACCCCACCGACTATGCCAAATATATCGGTACATTTTCTAAGTATTGAAAATATAGTGTTTTGTGAATATACTTATACTGTTAATATAAGTATGTGGACAAGTTTTCTAAGCATTGAGAGTGAAATGTTTTGGGAGTATACTTAAACAATTGAGATAAGTATATCAACATTTTCAAGTACTGAAAAAGTAGAGATAGTTTGTGAATATATTTTTTGTAAAAGGTATTTTAATACAAATATTTGAGAGGATATTTTAACTAATGAAAGGATTAATTAAAGAGGCTTAGTGATTGCTATATACTTAACCATGTTTAGTTTCCATGTAAAATTAAATCTCTGATTTGATTGTTTGTTTATTTAATAGTTATATTGCCGATTATCAAATGTTGACCAGTTTTGGAAACTATCTTTGTGGGTTCAGAAAGATTGGATATATTATCTAAAAACCACTTCGAACCAGCATAATCGTTCAAATTGGAATCATCTTGGAGATGAAGGAATTGAAGATGGAGTTCTTTGAAGTGCAATGGCTGCTTATTACTAATCTTGAGGATATAGTAGAAGTAGTGCCTTTAATTTGTTCATATCCTAAACAACTTGTATGGATGAATGCTGGCATTGCATTATTGCCTCGAGAGTAGTGTTAGCATTACAAGTGGGATTTGCTAAAAAGGTAAAACATAGCCTCGGACCTCACATCTAGGAATTACTAAAAACACGGGATATGCGACAGGGCTATATAGGTCGCACCCATTAAGGTTTTCACCACCCTTCTAGATCACTATCTATGAATTTATGTGTGTTGCATGCTTGAGGAAAATAGTTTCAAAGAAACCAAGGTGATGAAATATTTGGTATCATCTTGTAAAGGGAAGGTCAGTTCTATGTTAGCTTGGGGTCTTGGCGTAGCCCTAAGTACATTTTCTAGAGGTGTATTATAACAGATGGTACCCTCGTGTCTTGTAATTGTATGGAATCTATTCTCCAATATGTGCCTTTATGGACTTAGTTGTATTCTTAATATGCTAGAATGTAATCAATATAACATTTCAGCTACGATTTAATATTTATTTTGAACTCTAGGCATTGTTATAATATCATAAGATTTCTTATGAAATGTTTTGGTTATCATAAGGTAAAAATCCATCTGGGTACATATGCGGCTTATGAGGTATCTTTATTTTTGAAAGGCTTTATAATGTTAAAATCTATTTGGTTTGTGTTTCTCACGCTGGTTTAGCAGACTGATTCCGATATTCTTTTCTTATAATGTTCGGTCAACCCTAGAATATTTTCAAATTTAATTATTGATGCTTTAGAGCTTCGGGAGATGAGCTGGATATTATCGGGACATATTCATGTATATTCAATTTCCACTACATTTGTGGTTTTTTATTTATCAGCATTTGTGAGGACGGGTTGTTATAATTGTCCAGGCTGATGATTGGTTAGTTGACTCCGATTAATGTATGTATATTATAGTCTTCTTTTATAAAGATCTATTGTATACTATATATTATTCATCCTGATGTGAGATTCTGTTCTGTTTTTTTCTTTCACCCCAATAGCTTGTCTTTCCAACACTTGGATGCTCAACACATGAATACATGGATGTATTAGTCTCGACTTTTGAGGGTCGAAAAGGCATGTCACTGCATCGGTACTGGAAGTGGAATTCCAATTGAAATTCATTATTTCCATTTTCAGGATACTGATGCCAATTAGGAAAAAAAACCAAAATAACTACCTTAGACTATTCCACAAGAAGGAGAGATGTCCACATAGCAGATCTTCGAAATTCAATAACTTATATTATTTCAATTGGATAACCTATATCTGCATACCAATTGAAATTCACCAGCACAAATTTCCATAAAAGCTTTTTTTAAAAGTTGGACAATGGTAGTTGATATTGTGCATAGGAGAGATAAACCATCTCGCTCTTTCTTTATCTATATTAATAAGATGGCATACCATTAGGTTCTATTGATTGATGAATTAAGATTCCACTTTCTAATGATGGATGATCGGAGATGATGATTGGCACTTTGAGATAAGTATTAAGGAGGAAAGAAATGATTGAGAAGAAAATAAATTTGTGTGTTACTTTATTTACATAAAAACTACTTAAGTAAAAGCATTTTTTTCTTCTTCATGCAATCACAATTAAATAGTCAAACGAATCGCTAATATTTCTTCACGCTAGCAGCTGATTTGAAGCTTTAGAATAGTGCTCTTCTTCCTCTTGAGAAACAGACATGAACTATTTTTTTATATAGAATATTAATCTCGTATCCTTATTTCATAATTAAATTGTAAAGCCGGTACTTTAGTCACTAATTATATAAACTAGGGTCCTATTTCTATAACATCACACCCGACAATTATTAGTATTCACCAACTCATTTATTTTCAATCTTTGAAGTATGATAAATTTTTGTAGATTAATCGGATTAAGAATCGATTTCACCGTTAAATCACAAATTTAATAAACTTTTCAATGATATTCATTGTTCATATATAAGAATAAAATTTTACATAATAGTTTTGAACTGTATTTTTGTATTATAGTTAAAATATACACTATTAAAAATGCAATTAAAAACTACATTTGATTGTGCAATTTTTAACATTTTAAAAATGCAGTTAAAAACTGCACCACTAAAATAAAGTTTTTAACTGCATTTTAGTAATGCAGTTAAGGAATTGATTTAATTATGCAGTTTTAATTGCATTTTAGTAATACAGTTAAAAACTGCATGTAATTAGTGCAGCTTTTAACTTTATTTCTAAAATGCAGTTAAAAACCGAACAGCTTAAATGCAGTTTTTAACTGCCTTATAGTAATGCGGTTTAAAACTGCATTTTAATGGTGCAGTTTTTAACTACATTTAATAATTACATTTTTTAAACTGCATTTTACAAATACAGTAAAAAAAGGTACCCGATGCAATTAAATCTGCATAGTATGTTGCACTTTCTAACGCATTTCTAAAATACGGTTAAAAATTAAGCACTAAAATTTTAAATTTTTTAAAATTTATGTTTTAAACTTTGAAAAAACAATTAGAAAATGCAGTTAAAAAATATGATCATGTTTCAGAATTTGTGTTCCGAAATTTTGAAATGAAGTTAAAAAATATGACTGTATTTCGAGATTTTCTAAAATTCGAATTTGAAAAAAATAAGTTTCGAGATTTTGTTGTTTACATATCCATAATACATATCATTAGAATCATAACAAAATCTGTGATTTAACGGTGAAAATGGTTTGTCAATCCGATATTTTTAGCAAAATTTATTGCATTTTAAAGATTGATAATTAATGGGTTATGAATTTTAAATAAAAGTTGAGAATAACAGCCATATATGAAAGAAATGCATCATAAGGACCTAATGTACATAAATTATTACGTAGGGTGTTTTGTTGATTTTAATTAAAAACAGGGACTTTTCATACTGAGCCTTATTTTTATACATAATTTCGGAATTGCTCTCCCTTACTAAAATAAACTGCGTGTTATGAGTATATATATGAAGGTGAAGATATCTCAGTTTATACAGTGGGAGAGGGCCAAAATCTTATGTATTGATAACTCAAAGATTTTACTGATCTTTCTTTATTCCAATGCATTAATGAGTGACGACTCAAAGATGTTACAAGTCAATCTCTATTTCACTAACCATTATGTTAATCAAATTTAGCCCATAATACATTATTAAATATTTATCACATGCCCCTGTTAATTAATAAGACCACATGATGGAAAATTACATTAATGTGGAATTTCAAAAGATATAAAGAGCAACAAGTATTAATTTATATAACTTTGAAAACTAAATAATTATTAATTAATTTCCAACAGTCTCCCACTTGGTCTTATAAATATATTAGGCATCCTTACTTGTACAATATTTATTAAATGTGTTTGCTTAAATTAAACGAATCACGAATGTGAGTCATGGCAGTTTCATGCTATTCTAGAGTATGGTTCCTTCCATGTACTGCAACATCAATATTCAATTCATCCGTGCCTTCAATATTGAGCATCTTAATGGCCTCACAATATCCTTTTCAATGTGGGACTATCTTTATCAAACAATAATTTGTAATTGCGTGCATGCATTTCTTAAGAAATGATAGAAACACCTTCATTGATATCAAAATAAGAAGTGTCATACAACTAACCAAATAGCAATCCTAATAAAATTATTCGAAACTCATCTCTTTGACATGTCCTAA
This sequence comes from Allium cepa, assembly GCA_030765085.1. Taxonomy (NCBI): domain Eukaryota; kingdom Viridiplantae; phylum Streptophyta; class Magnoliopsida; order Asparagales; family Amaryllidaceae; genus Allium; species Allium cepa. Next base: position 152,585,571 of record CM060939.1, read on the forward strand.
AAGGTCTTTGGAGATGGCCTTTTTGTAAGAGGATATGTTATGTTATCATTAGTACTGATATGATCTATTAACACTCTATGTTTCGAATCTTCTTCTTTCACTGATATGTATTTCATATCATGATGCTTTGCAGCTAGTGTACCAATTGTTCTTTGAAAAGAAGATTGTTGCTATGTTATCGTAATAAATTTTCAGCGGCCTAGACATAGCGCATGTAACTCTAAGCTCTGAAATAAAATTATGCAGCCATAATCCATGATTTATAGCTTTAAAGCAAGTCATGCAGCCACAATCTATGATTTATAACTTCGAAACGATATATGAATTCAACCTCCATAGTGGATGATGCAATTATGCTCTGCTTAGCACTTTTCCATGATATGGCTTCTTCAACAAGAAGGAAAACATGACCTAAAGTTCTCTTTCTACTATTAGTGCATCCATCAAAATCCGAGTCTGAGTAACCAATTACCTTAAGGTGATTAACTTTTCTATATGTGAGCATATAGTCTTTGGTACCTTGCAAATACCTTGGCACTTTCTATGCAACATTCCAATGATAATAACCTGGATTACCTCGATATCTGCCTATCATCCCGACTACAAAACTAATGCCTAGTCTAGTACAAACTTGTGCGTACCTCAAGCTCCCTATGAGCAAAGCATAAGAAAAAGTTTTCATTCACTCCTTTTCCAAATCACTTACAGGGAATTAATTTAAACTGAACTTATCCCCCTTTTAAAGTGTAACATTAACAGAATTACAATTGTGCATCATGAACCTTTTTAAAATATCAGTGACGTAAGCTTTCTGGAACAACCCCATCGTTCATCGTGATCTATCTATCTCAATCATGAAGACTGCCTCTTCTAAATCTTTCATCTCAAAGTTTGCAGAAATGTATTTCTTAGTTTCAGATAGTAAACTAAGACCATTACTGGTGATAAGCAAGTCATCAACATATAGTACTAAAAATATAAACTTACTCTCAGTGATCCTTAGGTATATGCACTAGTCAACGATGTTTTCAATGAACCCAAAGGATATAATGATATTATAAATCTTAATGTACCATTTGCCAAGCAGCTTGTTTTAAACCATATAATGATTTCTTTAACATACAAACCATATTTTTCATTCCTTCTTTTATGAAGCCTAACGATTGATCCATATAGACTTCATCCTCCAAACTCCCATTTAGAAAAGTTGCTTTCACTTCCGTATGGTGTAACTCTTAAATCATAATGAGCCACCATAGCTAATATGATTCTTAATGAGACTTTTTTTGATACTAGAGAGAAAGTCTCATTATAAGCAACAAGTAGTTTGGCACGTGCGATGCACGTGCAGCGGGAGGAATTGGCATAAAAACACTGTCTGTTAGGTTGTTTGTACGTTGTAAAATCTGGTGGACGTGTGTGTCGATACAATGTTTTTGTGTGTGAGGAGGAGAAAATCAACTGTTTGTCAACATGGCATTGAGAGATAGTTATTTTATGAAATCGTGGAATAGGTAAAGAGCGTAGTCAACTGTTACATGAATATGTATGGAAATGTAAGTAATAGTAGAATTAGCGTTTCAAATAATTGGGGAGAAGTGTCCAACATGCTACGCTAAAAATCATGAGCAGAGTAGTAGGCCGATGTGAATGTTGGTCAAAGTTCTAGAACATAGAGCAGAAATGTGTGAAGGAGTGTTGAAAATTACATTGGTTATTCGGAAGAGGAAAAAAATACATAACGTTTCAATGGTGAACAAACTTGTTACAATAGATGCAGAATAGTGGAAAAGAAGGTAAAAATGGTGGTTGAAGTAGGAGCATTAGCACGAATGGTCCGTAAGGAAACGATCAACAATCTGATCACATTGCTCAATCTGCAAGAGGGAAAAAAGAATGGTTGGTAAAACATATATATATATATATATATATATATATATATATATATATATAGACACACACATACATAGATATGTATACATACATATTCATGTATATGTATGTGTGTAGTAATGGATGGAGAAGTAAATAAATTGGGAAAATACCACTTCAGGAGTTAAAAAAGCATCTCAATTGTAAATGTCAGAACATTGGGGAAGAAGTTTCGGTTCAGCAGGTAGTGGCGTTCGTACATCATTGTCGTGGAGGTGAAAAATGTTCTCATTTTTTTCAATGGTTTTTCAGTAAGTGGATGCAGTGGTAGGTGAACGCCGTTGGTCGACTTGTTATGATGTTTTGAATCAGGTTGAAGAATAGTTTGGTTTATGACGGTGTCCGAAGCTCCTACCTTTTCATCATTGAATGAGTAAACTTGCTTGCTTAGACGTGAGCTTTTACGTTTGATTTTATCCATGGAAGTGGATGTTGTACTGTCTTTGTTGTGCAGTAAAGATTTGCGATGCGTGGTGGAAAATTAAATGTTAGCTGACAATTAAAATTAAAATACGTCGTTGAAAAAAAACTGTACAAAATTGAAGACAGTGCTGAAGGTGAACAGTAGAGGGCGGTAGGTACTGTGTAGGGTTTGAAACAGAGAAATCAGAAAATAAGTGACAAAGGAAGAGAGAATGAAGTGTTACCTTTGTCATTTTGATGTGGAGGAAAAGTGAAGGCAGTTTTAGACGAGGGGGAAAGCAAGCAAAGCCTATATAGTTAAACAATAGTGGAATGGGGACAGGTAGTGTGATGTGGGATGATAAGTGGACCGTATGATGGGGAGGGAAAAGGGGAGTTGACAATGGTATGAGATGAATTGGTTAGTACTGAAAGATGCAGAGGTGCACTACTTTGTTGTACGCATGTGGCTTAGATAATGTAACAAACACAGACTGGAAAATGTCGGAGACGTACCAGTTTACCATAGCAGCTAAGCAGATAGCATAAAGATGTACGACGCATATAATTGCATTGTATATTTGCTTTTGGCCACAGCAAGGTAAGTAATATTATGCTCTATACCAAACATGAGAATGGAACAGTTAGCTTTACAGGACGGTTAGTAGAGTAGGAGCAGGGTGTAAGAGCTGTGATGGTGGACCACAACTGTAAGTAATATGCAGTTTTTGGTGAGGAAAAGTCAGAAATGTTATTGTTCTTGTTTTATCACTGTATATTTTAAGGATGGGACTAAACCGATAAATAAATATATACATGGAGGGGAAAAAAAGTTAATTTCTTAATGGCACGTAACCAGTGATAAACCGAGATAAGACTGGAAGTTAAATGAATGTATGCCCTCTGGAATTAAATGAACACATTCCTTGCGACGATCCATCTTACAGAAAATTTTGCTTCAAGTTGAAGAATATGAAAAATATGATATTTGATTTTATTTCAAAACCGGTTTACTTGTAATACAATGTAGCTATGTATACAATGACTATATGATTGTATTTATAAGAAAAAACAGAATTGGGCTGCGGGTTGGCCCAATAACAATACAACCCGCATTTTACATTGAGTAATTAAACATATACATTGTATTACCCATATCTCCAGAATTCTATATCGCTTATTTGGCCCCTCAAACCCGAGCTAGGGTTAGGGTTCGCGAGCGATAAACATATCTTCAACTGAAATCAAAAGATAGATAAGAACGAGATGGAATTTCGAATTAAACTTGGCTGTAGCCAGCGTCAGAGACTCAGACGAAGACAAATTCGTGAGAAATCTCAACTTCGAGCTCAAATAGAAGTAGATCCATGAGTAATCACAATTTCGGGCTCAAATCGAGGTGAAACCAGAGAAAAGTCACAGATTAGCGGAAGCGCCGCTGATATAGAGCTTATGCCTAAGGTGACTGAGAACTATTCATTCCCGAACTGTCAGGTGCTTCAGTTTCTGATTGAGGTGCCCTGGGAATATAGATCTAAGCTTTAGATCTCATATTGATGTTATCTTCATCAGCATTAAGCTCGTGTCTGAAGCGAGTGAAGTTAGGTCTTGAAAGGGGTTTGGTAAAAATGTCAGCTTTCTGGTAAGTAGAAGGTATGAAACCAACTTTAAGCTCTCCTTTAATAACTTGCTCTCGTACAAAGTATAAATCTAATTCCATATGTTTTGTGCGAGAGTGTAAAACTGGATTGACAGTGAGTGCAATTGCACTCTGATTATCACACCATATCATGGCTTTAGCATTGTGTGCAATACGTAGTTCACTTAACAGAGATTTTATCCACATAATCTCAGCAGTAGTGCTAGCTAAACTACGGTATTCAACTTCAGTACTTGATCTAGACACTGTTGGCTGTTTTTTTGCGCACCAAGATATAGGGTCGTTACCTAAGAATATACAATAACCAGTAGTGGATCTCCTATCATCAGTGTCTGTTGCCCAATCTGAATCAGCATAACCATTGATATGTAGGGATGAGCATGATTGTAATATTAGTCCTTGATTGATTGATCCTTTCAGATACCTTAAAATTCATTTTACTGCTTTCCAATGATCGTCTAATGGCCTTTGCATAAACTGGCTTACTTTATTGACACTATAAGATATATCAGGTCTGGTAATTGTGACATACTGAAGTGCTCCTACTATGCCTCTGTATTGTTTGTCATTTATAATTGGCTCTCCTTTGTTCTTTGATAACTGTAAATTGCTGGACATTGGAGTAGGAAGTGGGTTTGCTTTATCCATTTTGGCTTTCACTAGAATTTCACTGATGTATTTTTTCTGACATAGCAGTATCTCTGAATTTGACATTTTCCTGACTTCAATGCCAAGAAAATAATTTAGCTGTCCTAAATCTTTAATAGAGAACTCCTTCTTTAGACATTGTGTTATATGACTGATTTCAACCTTGCTGTCTCCTGTAATAATAAAATCATCTACATAGATTAGCACATAAGTTACTGCATGATCAGAAAATTTAGTAAATAGGGAATTGTCAGATTTTGTTTGATTGTAGCCATGGCTGGATAAAATAGTTTTGAGCTTGTCAAACCAGATTCTTGGTGCTTGCTTGAGTCCATAGAGTGCTTTATTAAGTTTGCATACTAGTTGCTCACTGTCTTTTTGTATAAATCCATGTGGTTGCTCCATGTATACTTCTTCCTGCAAATCACCATTAAGAAAGGCATTATTAACATCTAACTGCTGAATAGTCCAATTCTTATGCAAAGCAATTGTTAATATTATCCTGATTGATGTGGGTTTCACAACTGGAGAGAAAGTTTCATCAAAATCAAACCCATTCTGTTGTGAATACTCTTTTGCCGCCAATCTTGCTTTGTGCCTAAGAATTGAGCCATCAGGGTTTTTATTCAATTTATATGTCCATTTGCATCCTATGACATTTTTATTTTTGGGTAATTGAACAAGATCCCAAGTTTTGTTTTTAATTAGTGCATCATCTTCTTCTATCATTGCACTTTTCCAATTGTCATCAGTAACTGCTTGCTGATAAGTGGTTGGCTTCGTTGTATCAAGTTCAGTACCATATACTTTTGGTTTAAAAATACCACTCTTTGCCCTAGTTATCATATGATGACCAGTGCTAGCAGGAACAGTGGGTTGACTTCTATCTTCATTGGTGATCTCTTTTTGAGTATTGATTGACTGTTGGTCATTCAATACTGGGCATGAATCATTTGAGTAATTGTTGTCAGAATTGGTATTGCCAGTCTTTGGTGATTCTCCAGTTTGCTCATGACCTGGTTCACTGTTGAGCACTGTGTGTTGTGAGCAGGAGTCCTTTTTATCATCATCACCTTCACTTTGGATTGGTATGATTATCTCAGGTGAGAATGATATTGGAGGTATGGAATTCTTTGCATTGTATATCTTCTGAGATGTTTTGATGCCTGTGTTGGTAAAAGGAAATTCATTCTCATTAAATACTACATGCCTGGATATATACACTCTACCATTGTTGTCAAGGCATTTATAGCCTTTTTGATTTATAGGATAGCCTATAAATGTACATGGTTTTGATCTATAATCTAGTTTATGTGAGTTGTATGGTCTTAAATAGGAAAAACACTGACATCCAAATATTTTCAAATTTTTATAGTCTGGTTTAACTTTAGCTAGCACTTCCAGAGGACTCTTATATTTAAGAATCTTTGTAGGTAGTCTATTAATTAAATAAACTGCTGTAGAGAAGGCATCTGGCCAGAATTTAAGTGGCATAGATGCTTGTGCTAGTAAAGTTAAACCTGTTTCAACAATGTGTCGGTGTTTTCTCTCTATAAGACCATTTTGCTCTAAGATGTAGGGGCATGTGATTCTATGTGTGATCCCCTTGTTTTCGAAAAAATTCCTTAGTGGCACAAACTCTTTACCTCCATCTGTCTGAAATTTTTTTATCTGATTACTTGTCTGTCTTTCAACATTTGTAATAAATTGCATCACTGCATTGTTAGTCTTAGATTTTGATTCCAAGAAATAGATCCAAACAAATCTAGAATAAGCATCAATAATTGAAATATAATACTTATAACCATAATCAGTACTAATTGTGGTAGGTCCCCACAGATCTGCTGCAATTAATTCAAGAGTATTGCTGTACACAGTCTCAGAGTTTGAAAATGCAAGTTTATGACTTTTGCCTAATTGATACTATGTACATACATAAGAGGTAGGAATTTTCTCAACAAGAATTCCATCACTTTTATTCATGACATGTTTTACAATGTCTACACTAGGATGTCCAAGTTTGCAGTGCCAAATATCAAATTTCTCAATGTACTTTTCAGTATTTCTTGTTTCAGAAACATCACACCATTTACTTTCATACTCAGATTTTCTTGTGCTTGCAACATCAAATTTGTATAACCCCTTATGTTCCTTACCCTGCAAAAGAACTTCATCAGTTAGATTATCTTTTACCAGACAGTGTGTTGAGTGAAATTCAAAATACATTTTATTATCTTTGGCAAATTGTGATACACTCATCAATTTTTTTTAATTAATGGTACCCTTAGCAAGTTGCTGAGATATAGTTGTCTAGTACAATTAAAACTTGCATTCCAATATGAGATATGTGTGTAGTTTTACCATTACCCATATAAAGTAATTGTTTACCTTTGTATTCTCTATTGCCAAGATTTAGCTGACTCAAGTTATTTGTCACATGATTTGTTGCATGAGAGTCAGGGTACCAACTGTCATCATGTATATCCTCTATTGTAGCAGTGCTGGTATCTGTACTCTCTGGTTTTGGTTCTTGATGCATATTCACCATGTTAGCACTTGGATTTTGTGATCTTGCATTGTTGTTATTCTGTTGTGCTGGAGTGAAGTTTGCATCAAATCTGAAGTAACACTTGTTTGCAGTATGACCATATCTTTCACATATTTGGCATCTAGGCTTGTTATTACTGTAATTCCATCTACCACCCCTAGCTCTGCCTCTGTTGGATTGACTGCCTCTGTAATTGTTTGGCTGATTCTTATTACTTTGACCTTTTTCTTGATTTTTGTTCTTGCTAACTGAGACTTGATTAATGTTGTACTCCAAGTTCATTGATTTCTTTTGCTCCAGTCTCCCTTAAGCAAGAAGCATTGACTGAACATTGTTAAGTGATGGCAGTTTTTCATTAGAGGAACCACTGCTTCATACTCCTCATCCAAACCACTTAATATACATAGTATTTGTTCAGTGTCTACCACTTTGTGGCCAGCACAAGCTAATTGATCACAAATTGTTTTTGCCTTTGATAGATAGTCTCTCATACAAGCACTGTCTTTCCTTAAGTTCTGCAAATGTCTTTTGTACCGCATTATTCTTGCTGCAGATTGAGAACTGAATATTTGCTCAATTGTGTGCCAAATCTCATGTGCAGTTTTGCACCCAACCAATTGTGGCATGAGATTTGCACTTACAGAGGACAGTAGCCAAGAACTACTTAGACAGTCGTCTTTCATGAGTAATGTAATCTTTATTGCCGACAAGTTTTCCTTCATTGTCTACAGAGAATCTTGGTGGGGTAATTAAAGTGCCATAAACATACTCCTGCAAGCCATAGCCCCTTATAGCCGTTTCAATCTGAAATTTCCATAACAAATAATTGGATTCATCCAATTGAATGGTGATGATCTGATTCTGTGGCTTGATGATAGTCTTGATCAAATCTTGAGTGTTGACTGATCTTGAGCAGTTCTTGAAACTGAACTAGAAGGTGTTGCTGCATTGCTGTTTTCATCATCCATTTTTGAGGAAATCAAGAAATGTGACAAGTGCGACCAGAAACAGAGTGATGCAACCAGAATTAGGCAAGTGATGAGAATTGTCTGATGCCTATTCTTTGGTATGGCACAAACGGTAAGATAATCAGAATCTTGAACTTTATGATGAGTCAAGTGCAGCCGATGGGGTGATCTATGATGAGATTTCTCCGAGATGCACTCCTTCTTGGCACGTCACAAGATTCAAGTGATGAAAGATGCTCTCAAATGATGATTTTAATTTCTGATGAGAGCAATCTGCTGTTAAGCAGTTTTAATTTTGCTCTGATATCAAGTTGAAGAATATGAAAAATATGATATTTGATTTTATTTCAAAACCGGTTTACTTGCAATACAATGTAGCTATGTATACAATGACTGTATGATTGTATTTATAAGCAAAAACAGAATTGGGCTACAGGTTGGCCCAATAACAATACAACCCGCATTTACATTGAGTAACTAAACATATACATTGTATTACCCATATCTCCAGAATGCTATATCGCTTATTTTTCAAAATTCTAAACTCTCAAAAAATGAAGAACTCGAAAGACAATGCACTAGCATGAGCCCGTGTTTCGTATATGGACTGTTTGTATTAATATATATTTTTATATTTTATTTGAGCCATTAGTTATACAAATTAAAAATTCTTTCATATGGTAGTAATCGTATGAGTGTAGACATGTAAATGGAAAACGGATGCATTTTTGGAATTTCAAAAAGACGTCGAATATATTAGTTCAACGAATTTTCTTTATTAGTAGTAGAGAAGTAGAGATAAGCGTTTGTTTTGCCTCATGCCTCCACCTGTTGAGTACAAAATACCCGTAAAGTGGACAACCAGTGGAGATTATGTTTGGCGTAGGAATTTCAATCATTCACATCTTGCTAAAGCCAAAGGCGGTCAAAATTGGGTACATGAATGGGAAATCTATGGTATTTTCCTGGTGGTGGTACACATTTTAAGCATGGAGCTACAGAGTATATTGAAAGGTACTATTTACATGCATGCTTGATTAGTTACAGTATTTACCTGAATTTTCAGTGGCGTTGCACACAACAATGTACTCTTTGGGTTGACTTTATGTGTTCTTGTTAACCCATGCTTGTGGTTATACTTGTATGCTTTCTTAGATTACATACAATTTGATAGTAACCAGGTACAATGTATAGTGAAAGGGATATATATTGCTATTTCTTAAGTAGTCTTCTGACTCCACTAAAAGGTTTTACACGCTGTAACTAATTTTGTTGAAAAGATTTATTTTCTTGTCTTTTCTGCCGAGGTATCAGTCAATAGTCAAATGAATATGTAAAGGAACAGTCGTTAAAAAAATGTAGAATAACAATAATCAAATACGAATAGGAGAGAAAAGAAAGTACATGTGCTTAAGGAATAAGCAGTTATTGGTGACGCACATGGAAAAATGTTAGCATGTTAGATTTATCATAGTCGTTTTTTTAGTAGAAAATTGAACATATGGGATGGTGTGAAATTAACTGCATTTGAATCATGTACAGTGGTAGATATATAGTGTTTAAAAAAAATGTAAGAAAGACGTACCTGCTAAGTGGGTTGTCAACGATCAAGTAATGGTACGTAGTGGCATTCAGCTTTGCAGTGTCAGTTGTCAGTATTGAAAAAGATTGGAAAATAAAGTACAACAGGCCTTATTAGTATGGTAAAAATAAATGCATGGAATAAGGTTATGATGAATGAGTCATGTTTTGAGTACATGTGAGTAAAACATCTGTGTAAACTACATTTTTGGTATAAATTCATTTTTTTCTTTGAATTTTTCCATTTTGTACCAAAACCTTTGTTGTTTGTCATCCGATACCTCGCGACAAAGCTACGTACAGTTGACCTTGACTAAAAACATATTGTGGAAGATATATGTTAATTTTTGAAATTATTTGACCTTGAGACTTGTTAATTGTTACTGCAAAAGCTAATTTTTTGGAGAATTTTTTTTGAATTACGGTGAAAGGCATGTTAACATTTTCTGAAGGCTTTAATAGTATGCGTTGACAAATACTCTTGTACCATGAAACTGACCAGCTGCGTTTTCAGCATCTACAAATTTCTATGGTAAACACTGCTTATTAAACGGACTCCATTGCACAATACATTTTTAGGGTCAATATTACTAAGTAGCATGATAGGGGATCCTACATTAGGAGTTAGTTTATGAGGGGGTAATCCACTTGGAGCTAGAGAATGCAAGAATTCGGGTTGGTACAGATTATTCATATCATCTTCAACTGAATCAAAGGAATAATAAATGTGGTCAATACCTGGGAACATGGTTATTACTTTACTGTTGCGTTCATCAACTGTCTCTGTTGCTTCTAATATGGCTCTATCATTATGTAATCAATAACGTACAGTCTGGTAGCAAGATTGGGGAAAACGGAGTTAATCAAAGAGTGAATGGAGTTTGAGTTAATCCAATTTGTAACAATATCACCTGGGACTTTGATCATGTCATCTTGTGCATAGGGTTCCTCCCCATTTCCAACACCTAAAAGAAAATCAGCGTAAGAATGATCATATCTAACATGCATATTTTCTGTTAGCTATATGACGTGAACGGATGACCGTAAGTACGATCGTACTATGCATGCATCAACTGTTTGAGCCCTAGTACCGTTTGGAACAATGGGAAAAACTTGATGGAAATCATCGCCTAAAACGAAAACTTTACAGCCAAATGGTTTATTGGTATCGGTTAGATCTCCTAAAATTCTGTCTATTGCCTCAAAGGCATGGCGATGAGACATTGTAGCTTCATCCCATAGTATAACAGTTGATTTGCATAGTAATTTAGACGTATCAGATTGATTGGGAATGTAACGGGTAGAGGACGAATCAAGATGTATTCGTATTTTAAATCGAGAAGTTTGACCATCGGGTAAAGCTATAGAAGCAATTCCTGAAGTGGCAACTGCAATTGCAATAAGACCATGACCCCTTGAGTGAGCTAAAACTACACGACATAAATATGTTTTTCCGGTTCCATCTGGACCGTCCATGAAGTAAATTGAATTTGTTCGCAAGTTTATTGAGTTCATTATCATACTGAAAGCCTCCTTCTGTTGTAAGTTGTAGTTATTTATGGAATCTATGTCGTGCTGGGGTATTTCGATTGATTTTTCTTGTAAATTAATGGTTGAAGTACTATGACCGGTGGGGTATTTAAGAGCATCATGAGGTAAGTCATAATCAAAAACTGATTTATTATATTGGTTGAGCAAGTCGTTAAGATTGGAAAGACATTGATGTAATAAATGGGCATTGGTAGGGTGGTAGTAGAAGTATGATGATAATCTTCGATTAAACGTGGACAAAACTCATCATACAGCTGTCGCACATGACTTGGCTCACAGTAGACCAAAATCATGACAAATAACCTTCGTAGTGCAACATGCATATGTGTATTTGAAGCATCCGTCAAACAATCTTTAATACTATCATCATTTTCTAGAAATCTCTATTTTTAGTTGCTTCTTTGATTGTATGATACTGTATTCCACCAATGGTACGCAAATCATTAAAGGATAATGGTCCCTTAACATGCATTAATAAAAATCTTAAGAAATAACGATTGCCTTCTAGGGGGATACCGTGAACATTCTACCTATTACCCTACAATTGTTTCATCTATGAGTCCACTCCTTTTGATTACAGTCCCACCAATATTTCTATGGGAACTCATGATAAAAGTATTTTCGTGCGTTGGCAGAAATAGCATTTGTATGAAAACATTCAGTCAGCATTGTTTTAGATCTGTTCTGATCATTCAGAACATGTTGAAACTGTTCAGAAGGAGAAAAGTGTGTGGGCTGTCTGTTTGGTAGATGTATTTATAAACCAATAACGGAGGGGGAAATATTACCGAGAGAAAATATAAATATTCTCCATAAGGTCTCCAAAGCACTAATGTATCATGCATTAGTGAATTTCAAAATTTCATCCCCATTATCATCTGGTGTAGTAGATACACTAACCGACACACGGTCTGGCCCTTGTAAACGTACTTGTATAAATATTTTATTGATGTAATACTAGAGCAAATTTCAACATTTATATGATAGTCATATTTCAGAAGTAAATGGGGATTATAAGGAACTACCCGATGGTTGTCAGTTGTGTGTTCCACAGTTTGACCCTGAATCTCGTTATCGACGCGTCTGTATGGATAGGAGTCATTCCCTTGTAAAGTGACGGGGGTGAAAGCTTTGGGAAACCCTTTCTTACACACGCTGTTGTTTTTACAAACGACGTTTGGGTTAAAGCGACCACAGGGACGATGAATCATGTGTTTCATGACAGCAGTATACAAATCAGGTTCAACATCTTTGATTGGAAGTTCAACTCTAAGTAAAGGATCGTATTCATTGGGACTACTAATCTTATCATTTTCAGCTAAAATAAGCAGAATATAGAAGTGTGGCAGTCCTCTTTTTTGAAATTCAATGACATTTACATGAGCGATGGCTTTATCTAGAACGCCTTTGTCAAATAAATCATGTTTCAACTGTTCTAATTTATCGTGGAAAATTCTTATCGTTAAATATGTTTTTTCGTGTGGTTGTTGACCAGGAAGAAGTTCGTTAGTAATTTCTAGCCATTTGACATTATAGGTTACAGTAATAAATAAATCAGGTTTTCCATACCTTTACACTACTGCCATTGCATCTTGGTACTGTTGGTGCATATCACATGGACTACTAGTATGAGATAAGGGAAGAATTTTTCTGACACCAATATCACCTGAGTTGATGAGTGTTTAGATTGGTTAGAAATAAAGGCTGTAGAGAATAATTAGTAACTGCTTAATATGACGGGGCGAACATGAAGAACGTACTGGTTGATGTCTCGCTCACGGTGAGAGCATCCTATAAACCTTGATATAGATCAACCCCAATGGTATCTTGGTTGTTACGAAGAAATCTAAGGCACATGGTTTCTATTTTCACAAACATATCAACCGCATATTGTTGAAACGATGCCCACCAAGCAAAATAACCGATCTGTCTCCTGGTCTGATCTAGGGCGATAATAATATGTCATTGTGCTATTGAATTAGTGAAACATGATGTAATGGATAACAATGGAGGAGGCGGATAATATTTTTAGATTAAAAGATATATTTTGTAACAGTCGAGACTTTTCGACGCTCGAAAACCGACATCAATACATCCACTGTATCAACTGCCGAGCAATCGAAGGCCGGAAAATCGTACCATTGGATTAAAGAAGAAGAAAAAGATAGAAGAAAAGAGAAAAAAGAAGAAGAAACAGAAAACAATATCAGAATCTCACAATCGCAGTGGAACAACATATAATAGGTAAATGAATAATCTTTAAACAAAGAACTATATCATTTATTACATTACATCATATTACATTACATTACATCATCAGAGTGTACAACAACAAACAACAAAAAACAACGGAAAAGAAGTACTATATACTAGTAATACGCCATGCCATCCAGATTGCCTCCAGCAACTCCTGAATTCCAGAATATCCTGATAAACCTGACTCTTGACTCCCGTGTGGAAATTGGTGGGCACCCAGAGTTTAGGAAGGAAAACAATAAACTCTGAGTTACACAAGGCCGGGTTGCCCCTAACTGGGTAACTACTGACACGAATATGTCATTCCCCGATCGTAACCGATCTATATCCGAGGATCCTCGATTTCCAACAACCACAAAGCAATAAATTTGCAGCAACAACATAGGTTAAGTATCTGGGCTCCATACCATGATACCACCTCTATCCAGAAGGAATGACATACACTAAAGGGGCGCTACCCCCTAATAACATTGTCGCATCCTTCCTGTTTTGACCATTTCCGGGTGTGAGGTCCGACGAAGTCTCGTCCACAAAGCCACGCTTTATACAAAAGCAGTGCTTTGATCATCAAATGCTCAACAGCACTTCGTATGCCACATTAACAATTTGGAAATGTATCACTGGTAACCATCAACCACATAACCTCTAAGGGTGTTAAGCTAAGAGAATAAATTCTCTGCCACCAACGAAAATATATTTGATAGAAACCAGCTTTACATCTCAAATTGTAACGTCAGACACACATCCATACAAGTCCGTTCCGGGATCGAACGGAACCTAACGCACTTACAAAGAAGTTCTTGCAATCCGGATTCACTAATCACGACCGGACTTCCCATCACGAAGGGTAATAAATTTCTATATCGGAGATCAGCCGATGCAGAAACATTCGACGGTAATCCTTCCGTTTTCACAAATATCCGGTCATCAACACCGGTCATCAAATGCAATTCATAACGACGTATCACATATTCGGAATGGGTTATACGACCCCAAGGTCCTTTCCCGGCTAGCCCGAATAGTGAGCGCTTATTCAAAAATAAGTGTGGCATTCAAATTCAAGCAAACACAACAAATACCTATTTAAAGGTAAATATTGATAGTCGGTTATTTAACTATCAATAGGCGTGTTCAACATCACCAGATTCCAAATAATTTTCCAAATTATTTATTTTTCAAAATATCTTTACTAGATATATAATTTCCCTACTTCAACCATTCGAAAATAAATTTTCAAATCACTTTTCACCTTTACCACTTTTGAAAACAAACTTCAAACATTTTTCCTTACGCGGAAATACTTTCATTTCAACATGGTTCATTTAAACCAATTAAATAAATCCTTAACGATTTACTTTATATTTACGTTCCAAATCCGTAAATTTATTCCCCACTTCAAAAAATAAATCAATGTTTATTTTTAAACAAATTTCCCTTTCTTCTATAAATTTCATAGTGAATTTACAATTCCAAAATATCTATGAATATACGATTTTCAAATCGATTTCTAATATTCATTTTTAATTTATCTTTAAAAGATAAAATCTCAAAATATTCACTTCATATTGGAAAACATTTCCATACTTATTTAATAATAAGTAATTCACAAATCCATTTATTTTCAACACTTGGAAAATATTCAATATACTTAAATCGAAATTAAGTATGTATTTCATTCTTTAAGAAATCATTCTCTTAAACACATTTGTTTGGGCCAAAACGAATGTTGCGTAAAACATCGTTACGGCAACCCAAAATCACTAGTATAGGGATTCGAAATTAAGATAAATATATAAACCCCAATACTATATAAATCCAATTCCATAGCGTAGTGCTCGACAAAACGAACCCGTCGCAATTCGTTTCGTCCAAAACGGACCTCGTATGACAAAGTTACAGAGTTTTAAACATTATACAATTAAATATATATATATATATATATATATATATATATATTAATTTACATTTCTTTTAATTTTTTTAACCTAGCTTCTATCATAGCCGTAGATTTCAAATGCTCAAGATCTGGCCGCGCAATCCCTTTTCTTCCCTCCCGCATACGAACGTGAATAGCAACCCATAGCCGCCGACTAACAACCAATTATCGCGACCTCCACATGCAGTTTGAAGACGATCAAGCGATGCCACTTCGAAGGCCTTCATCAACTCCATCATCGGCTGGAATAGGGTAGAGCTCGGCCTCCCCTTTTTGCACGCGAAACGAGAATAAACGGCCACGAACGCGAGCGATTTGAAGCCTCAACACTTCGCCATTTCAGATCTTAACCGTTGGAAAAAGAGATATCGATGCTCTCTACGTGTTTCTAGTTGGGAGTTTTGGATGAAAGTCGATGGATGAGGAGATCGGAGGAGAAGAACATTGGTGATTTTCGGCCATTGATAGTATAGCCGGCGGCTGAAGCAATAAAACCCTAGGGTTTGTTTTCTTGTTTGCAAATGAGACTATAATCGTCCTTATATAGAAAATTCAACGAAATACACTATTCATCTGACTTTTCCGAACTCCAAATCTCGCGCGGTGACCGGCGTTTCTAGGGTTTACTCCGCGTTCCGGACACACTGGAATAGGTTTCGGAGGCTTGCCCCGGACAAACGGTAAATCCGATTGACACAAAATTTGAAACCTTACAATAATATCACATTATGCATCCGATGAAAATGGTTTCGTCAAAATCCGAGACTGTTTGAAAAATGGTATTTTAACTCGTCAATTTAAATATTAAAATATTCAATTTTCACAATTTAACTTTTAATTCAATTTTAAAAGTTCTAAAATATCGTTCTAACTCCAATATGATTAAATAAAATTTTACAAATCATTTTCCATCATATTTAACCCTATTTCCAATTATTTCTGTAATTTCAATATTAAATTATCGATTCAATTATCCAATTAAATCCAGATATTCGAATTTAAATTCATTCGACTTACAAATTTTACTTATTAATATTTAAAATCAATTAAATATACAATTTTTAATTGACAGAAATTCTGGGTCGTTACAAACTTCCCCCTTAAAAGAATTTCGTCCTCGAAATTATCAAGTAAGAAAAAGTTACAGAATTCATTAACTTTCCAAACAAACCATTCAAATTGGATTTTTCAAATCTCTTAAGTGTTTAACTTTCCCAAAATTCATAGTTAAACTTCTTACAAAATCTCTACTAAGTTTCCAAATCCAAACTTAGTTTTCAAAAATTTCCCAATTTTCTCAAATTTTTTCTAACGCCTTAAATTTTCGAAAAAATTCGCCAGAGTCTCCTTGGCGCGGCTCGATCCGGAAAAAAAAATGATAGTATATATATCACAAATATAAATCTCATCAAGTGATGAGGCATCCCGCAGGGAAAAAAGTGTAAAAGTACGATATTTAATCTGAGATATGTACCTTATATTTTATTAGCGAGCATATACGACTAATATAGCGCGAAAGCGAGCTCCAAATGCGAAGCAAGCGCAATCCGCACCTACTAAACACTCAACAAACCATGAGAAATATGTACATATGAAAATAATATCAATACACAACATATAGCAACATAACAACTACATAATATAGCAAATTCAACTAAAGCAACAAATGCAACCATCAACCAACTCAGTATTCATTCATATTCTCATTAATATTTATTGAATTTGTTTTCCAATTTAAATCATATTTGATTCATTAACGTTGGATTTTACTAACATTCATTCTCAATTCAATTAGTTAACATTCACTAATTAAATTCACATTAGTTCACTTCCAATTTGAATTCAATTACTTAGCTTCCAATTTCGCTAATTTACTTTCATTAACACTTAATGAATTTTATACAATCAACTAACATTCATATAACAACCAATGTACCTCCATTACAACCAAATTTATTAATTTTACATCCAATTTGGTTTATCACTTTTAATTTCAATTGGTTTAATATTATATTGACTTACATTCAATTATTCAATTCCCAATAACATTAGCTTTTAATGAATTAACACTTCATTCATTGTTCCATATCAACTTATTTACATTCGATTGATTAACATTCAATCCATTTATTAATTCAATTGCTAATTCATTTAACATTTCAAGTTGAATTTCATTTATATAACTCAAGTTCAAATCCTTAATGACTTCATTTCATTAATTCACTTATCAATTTACTTCGACACCAAAATCAAATTCATTCATCTTTACTTAAGTTATATTCCATTTCAAACGTCATTTGTTTAACTTAACTTATATTTCCATTTCTTAATTTCAAATTCCAATTTTATTCAACTCATCTTAAGTTAAATTCAAATATATTTTTATTCACTTCCATTCATTCAAGTTAAACTTTAATTCCAGGATTAAAATTTTCATTCATCTTTATTTGTTTATTTTATTAATATCAACATAACTTAATAGGTTCAATAGTTGGTTCATTTTAACTTTTCACATTATCTAGATAAAGTTTCCAGAATTCAATTGCCCGGTTTTTACTCCAAAACCATTTTTTTGAAATTATAATCAACTCAAACCCAATTTCCTATGGAAGCAATCCATCACTTTAGAAACTCGAAAATGAATTCTAATGATGTGGCCATCATCATCAAGATTATTTTCCAGCGACCGAAGTGAGTTCAATGCTTCCTCACTTCCACGACTTCATTTTTTTAAAATAATTCTCATTCAAAAATATTTCCTAAAATAATATTCAATCGTTTCCTTCAAACACTTTGGAAAACATTTCAACCTTCCCAAGAGTTTTAAATCCCAAAACCCTTGTTTTCATTACATTTAAAACACCTTTCAAAATTCCCGGGATTAAATTAGTTATTCTTCCTTTGGATAAATCATACTTATAGAATTTTATTTGGTTATAAACCCTTTCGAACTCTAAGTTCTTATATTTGATTATTTCATTAACAACCAAACATCCAAAGATATATAATATATTTAGAAAATTATTCCTTCTATATCAAAATATAATCGAGGTAAAATTATTTCATTTACCCTATTTAAAACGATATCGTGTCAAATTATTCTGTGTGTTTAGAGATCCCTATCAACAACATTAATTACTCGTATTGACCAGAATCCATATACCACTCAACAAACCAATCATCACAATATAAAACAATTTATATTCACTAACAAATACGCGCTCGTATCTATTATTACACCCACACTCATTCTAGAGTACTACTGACTCTATCTCTAATGAGTAACACCCAACAGAGCCATGGTTGTCGCTTAACCATATGCTCTGATACCAAATGTAACAGTTGAGACTTTTCGACGCTCGAAAACCGACATCAATACATCCACTGTATCAACTGCCGAGCAGGCCGGAAAACCGTACCGTTGGGTTAAAGAAGAAGAAAAAGATAGAAGAAAAGAGAAAAAGAAGAAGAAACAGAAAACAATATCAGAATCTCACAATCGCAGCGAAACAACATATAATAGGTAAATGAATAATCTTTAAACAAAGTACCATATCAGTTATTACATTACATCATATTACATTACATTACATCATCAGAGTGTACAACAACAAACAACAACAAACAACAACAACAACAACGGAAAAGAAGTACTATATACTAATAATACGCCATACCATCCAGCTTGCCTCCAGCAACTCCTGAATTCTAGAATATCCTGATAAACCTGACTCTTGACCGCCCGTGTAGAAATTGGTGGGCACCCAGAGTTTAGGAAGGAAAACAATAAACTCCGAGTCAGTCATGTGACTGGTGTGAGAACTAAAACATTTTATCTTTAAAACAAAGAACAGGATAATTTTAAAATAGATTCGCAATGCTTTTTAGAAAATGAGACTACCATAAGGCCTCCTACACACACACACAATGCAAACGCAGAATCGGAGGAGATTTCTCCTTATGATAGTCAAAGATGCTTGATACGCATTAAAAAGAAACATTTGGTATTATTACTAGTGCATAGTGTAGGAAAAAATCATTTTGAAAGTAAAGATATAAATCTTAGCCAGCATAGACATTTCGCACTTATGCCTACTATAACTACCTGTTCAATAGCAGGTTACCGCCACATTCCATGGCAGGTTATACAACTAAAACCGTACAGGGTTTGCATTGTTTCTTTGGATTTCCAACAAATGGTCAGGCCAAGGAACTTTCCATTTCCACATGGGTACGCCTCTGGAAAGACGACCCGAGAACCTAACCGGATCTCTGCCAAAACAAGGCCGGATTACCCCTAACTGGGTAACTACTGACACGAATATGTCATTCCCCGATTGTAACCGATCTATATCCAAGGATCCTCGATTTCCAACAACCACAAAGCAAAAAATTTGCAGCAACAACATAGGTTAAGTATCTGGGCTCCATACCATGATACCACCTCTATCCAGAAGGAGTGACATACACTAAAGGGGCGCTACCCTCTAATAACCTTTTCGCATCCTTCCTGTTTTGACCATTTTCGGGGTGTGAGGTCCGACGAAGTCTCGTCCATAAAGCCACGCTTTATACAAAAGCTGTGCTTTGATCATCAAATGCTCAACAACACTTCGTATGCCACATACCAATTTGGGAATGTATCACTAGTAACCATCAACTACATAACCTCTAAGGGTGTTAAGCTAAGAGAATAAATTCTCCGCCACCAATGGAAATATATTTGATAGAAACCAGCTTTACATCTCAAATTGTAACGTCAGACACACATCCATACAAGTCCGTTCCGGGATCGAACGAAACCGAAGGCACTTACAAAGAAGTCCTTACAATCCGGATTCACTAATCACGACCGGACTTCCCATCACAAAGGGTAATAAATTTCTATATCGGAGATCAGCCGATGCAGAAACATTCGACGGTAATCCTTCCGTTTTCACAAATATCCGGTCCTCAACACCGGTCATCAAATGCAATTCATAACGACGTATCACATATTCGGAATGAGTTATACGACCCCAAGGTCCTTTCCCGGCTAACCCGAATAGTGAGCGCGTATTCAAAAATAAGCGTGGCATTCAAATTCAAGCAATCACAACAAATACCTATTTAAAGGTAAATATTGATAGTCGGTTATTTAACTATCAATAGGCATGTTCAACATCACCAGATTCCAAATAATTTTTCAAATTATTTATTTTCCAAAATATCTTTACTAGATATATAATTTCCCTACTTCAACCATTTGAAAATAAATTTTCAAATCACTTTTCACCTTTACCACTTTTGAAAACAAATTTCAAACATTTTTCCTTACGCGGAAATACTTTCATTTCAACATGGTTCATTTAAACCAATTAAATAAATCCTTAACGATTAACTTTATATTTACGTTCCAAATCCGTAAATTTATTCCCCACTTCAAAAAATAAATTAATGTTTATTTTTAAACAAATTTCCCTTTCTTCTATAAATTCCATAGTGAATTTACAATTCCAAAATATCTATGAATATACGATTTTCAAATCGATTTCTAACATTCATTTTTAATTTATGTTTAAAAGATAAAATCTCAAAATATTCACTTCATATTGGAAAACATTTCCATACTTATTTAATAATAAGTAATTCACAAATCCATTTATTTTCAACACTTGGAAAATATTCAATATACTTAAATCGAAATTAAGTATATATTTCATTCTTTAAGAAATCATTCTCTTAAACACATTTGTTTGGGCCAAAACGAACGTTGCGTAAAACATCGTTACGACAATCCAAAATCACTAGTATAGGGATTTGAAATTAAGATAGATATATAAATCCCAATACTATATAAAACATTTCCTTTCGAAAATCATTTACTATAACAACAGTGTTATAGTCCACCATTTCCTTCTCTTTCCCGAAAACATCTATTTCAACGATAAATGTTGAAATCTATGTACTCGATACTTAACACATTTTAAAACATCTTTAAATCATTTTAATTCTATTTAAAATATCACTTCCCCAAACCATATCCATTTTATTTAATAATATATTCACTGTCCAAAATCGTGAATATACTTCACTAACCAAATTCAATATTTTCTACACATTTTATTTCAAGGATAATTCGCTATCCGAAATCGCGAATATATCTCCTTTAACAACCTTCTATGTTAAAATTTATCGAATTCAATTGATTTCGGATTTATAAACAATGTTTATAAATTCCATTTTTATTTATAAAAGCTTAAATTATAAAATCCCCTTTTTAAATCAATTCAATTTATAACTCAACTTTTTACCCAAAATCCGATTTATAAGTTAATTGTTTATAAATCTTTTATTTTACAAAATCTATTCATTTCATAACTTCACAATTTATAAATCTATAAATTTTATTCACTTGTGAAATCCATTTATATTTCATTTTAACACTTAATAAAACTCGTTTCACCATTCCTATATTTTTTAATTTATAAATATTAATCTTAGAAATCTTTTATATAAACCGTTTATAATAATTCAAAAATCTCAATTTAAATAAACCATTCCTTTTAAATAATTTACAAAACGTTATTTAAAACTTATATAACTCCAAATTTATACTTAAGTACTATTTTCCAAAAATATAACTTTTATAACAATAAAATTATAATGTTTATTTATTTTAACAATTCAAAATTTAATAAAACGTATACTTTCAAAAATCACTTTAAAAATACATTTTTTAAAATCAAAATCATTATTTTAAAAACTTCAAAAATGGATCTGATGATGCAACAACACCAAATAGTCAAACACGACATCCAAATATCGTATATCGATATGATAATCAACAAACATCATAATATCTGTAATCAAATAAACACTGGTGAGGAATCCAGTTGGATCCCTCCAACCTGTTTCCCTGCATCCAAAGATGTTAGCACAATACCAATTCTGTTCCAATTCGGAATATCGCGGTATATGGGATTTATAAAATATTATCCGCTATTTTGCGGCGCATTAGTGTCTCATCCGCTATATAATGCGGGAAAATCAACTCCAAGTACATATATAATACCAATTTCACTTTACAGTAAAATATTCGCGGTATATGTGTTTAATAAATAACCTCCGCTTACTAACGGCGCATAATGTCTATTTTAACAATCAATAGATAATAATTTATCATTCAGGCATACAATCAACAATTTTAAATCTAACTATTTAAAATTTAAATCGAAACAATTCGATTGAGTGAGAAGTTCTCACATTGCTTTCAATTCAGTTTCTGCATTTTATTTCGAATAAAATTAAACGCGCGTTCAATTTTACCCGAATTTTTCACTAGCTCCAAACGATTCCAATCCAATTCCATAGCGTAGTGCTCGACAAAACGAACCCGTCGCAACTCGTTTCGTCCAAAACGGACCTCGTATGACCAAGTTACAGAGTTTTAAACATTATACAATTAAATATATATATTAATTTACATTTCTTTTAATTTTTTTAACCTAGCTTCTATCATAGCCGTAGATTTCAAATGCTCAAGATCTGGCCGCGCAATCCCTTTTCTTCCCTCCAGCATACGAACGTGGATAGCAACCCATAGCCGCCGACTAACAACCAATTATCGCGACCTCCACATGCAGTTTGAAGACGATCAGGCGATGCCACTTCGAAGGCCTTCATCAACTCCATCATCGGATGGAATAGGGTAGAGCTCGCCCTCCCCCTTTTGCACGCGAAACGAGAATAAACGGCCACGAACGCGAGCGATTTGAAGCCTTCACACTTCGCCATTTCAGATCTTAACTGTTGGATAGAGAGATATCGATGCTCTCTACGTTTTTCTAGTTGGGAGTTTTGGATGAAAGTCGATGGATGAGGAGATCGGAGGAGAAGAACATTGGTGATTTTCGGCCATTGATAGTATAGCCGACGGCTGAAGCAATAAAACCCTAGGGTTTGTTTTATTGTTTGCAAATGAGACTATAATCGTCCTTATATAGAAAATTCAACGAAAAACACAATTCATCCGACTTTTCCGAACTCCAAATCTCACGCGGTGACTGTAATTTCTAGGGTTTACCCCGCGTTCCGGACATAATGGAATAGGTTTCGGAGGCTAATTCTATCATATGTGCGAGTTACGGAAATAAACGATCAATTTAAAATTAAATCGGTTAATCAAATTTCTATGCGTTTTAGCTTGCCCCGGACAAACGGTAAATCCGATTGACACAAAATTTGAAACCTTACAATAATATCACATTATGGATCCGATTAAACTAGTTTCGTTGAAATCCGAGACTGTTTGGAAAATGGCTATTTTAACTCGTCAATTTAAATATTAAAATATTCAATTGTCACAATTTAACTTTTAATTCAATTTTAAAAGTTCTAAAATATCGTTCTAACTCCAATATGATTAAATAAAATTTTACAAATCATTTTCAATAATATTTAACCCTATTTCCAATTATTTCTGTAATTTCAATATTAAATTATCGATTTAATTATCCAATTAAATCCAGATATTCGAATTTAAATTCATTCGACTTACAAATTTTACTTATTAATATTTAAAATTAATTAAATATACAATTTTTAATTGACAGAAATTCTGGGTCGTTACATATTTAAAATGTGTGAAAATATTGGTAGATGTGTTTGGAACAGAATTTTTGCGAAGATAAAAAGAAAGGCAAAATTGTTGTGGTGCAAAATGAATACTTGTTATTATATTGATAATTAAGAGTGAACCATATATACCTGTATAAGATGGGAGTAGTAAGATGCGCAACTAATGTGACTGTTTCCATTATCATGAACGTTCAAATTCCACCCATGTTCACCATATGGGAGTCAGAGAGGATATTAGAGTGGGTCACAAATCCGGCAGCATCTGGGACACTTTGTAGATTTCCACTTCTTGTTTCAACTTTGATATCTCGACCGTGCAAGTCATTAGATTCGTCGCCTACGATTATCCCAACTACTTATGACCCATTTGGTAATTCATGAAGATGTTGATTTACTGTAATCTTCTTTATTTTAATTGTACAAATTCCAATATCATCACGTTGCCCAAGTTGACGGAAGATGGATACATAAGGGTTGTATGTATCTAAAATATGTTGTAAATGAAGAAGTACATCCGAACTGAATGCCTCATTATCGAGTTGTCGATTTTCAGTCTCATGCTCTGTGTCGTAGATATAAAGTTGTAAGTATCTTGGTCTACTTTTAATTGTCGGTAAAAAGCTTTCAATACGATGATATATAGAACCCTATGCGTGGTAGGAATGAATTCCAGCCGTTGAATTTGCTAGGTTTTGATCTATATGTGCACCCATAGATGTAAAAGCAAATGCATTGTTATATGCTATGATGTGGGTTCTGTAATGCGTACCAACTTCACCTTGGTCCGGAAATAAGTTAAGTAATTGGTGTGTAGCAATAGGTCGAAAGGCGGTAATATTTCCATTGGAACAACTGTTTTAGGAAGTTTCAGCATATAACTTTTCGCTGCATAGTATGAGCAGCTTGTGGGTTCTAGTAGTAGGTGATTACAAAGAGTATAGTTTGCAATAAAGTTTTGACCGCAATTGTGATTGGTGGGAAAAGGTGGCAAAGGTTCTATAACTTCATGATTTTCAGAGGCTGCAGTTCCTACAGATGCATTGTAAGTGTGATAAATAAAAAAAGTACCGAAATAGAAAGTCGAAGGTGTGTGGTAGAAAGGATGATGTGTGTAATATATATGTATTACTGCCACAACACCAGAATTGTAAACTCACAACAGTTATAACCATTACAAATCAAATTTGTAACGCTCATAACCGTTATAAATAGTTACGTGACAAAATCTACAACATATTACCCAACGGTTATAACCGTTGGGAATTTTCATATTCCCAATGGTTATAACCGTTGGTATATCCGTTGGTATATAATGCAGTTACCAACAATTATAACCATTGGTAAATACATTATATACCAATGGTTATAACAGTTGAGAATTTTCATATTCCCAACGTTTGTAACCATTGGTGTATAATTTATTTACCAACAGTTATAACCATTGGTAAATATGTTACTAAAATACATTATTTATAACATCAAACAGATTTCATTTTTAATACAAATTCAAATTTATAAATATAAATTTGGTTTTGTTGAACCATATCATGTAACAACAAACATCAAATAGATTTCATTTATAATAAAAATCCAAATTTATATTAATGACAAACATGTAACCAAATTTCAAATTCGTTGCACCAAATTTCAAAACAAACATCATACATACTAAATACTTCATATCTTCTACAAAGTTCATGATAACTTCGAATTTTACTAGTACAAAACGTATAAAAGCTTACAAACAACGAATGCGACTTTCCAACCAAATTACAAAATATTCCATCAACTAACTCGGCCAAAGTTTACTCGCTTTTGATTTTTTCTTTTCTTCTACAGCTTCTACTAAAGCCTGCATACGTAGAAACAATGCTCAATTTATAAATTAAATAGAAGGAAAGCTTCATTGTACTTGAAAATAGAACTGCACCAAATCTGATAATAAAAACCAAGCGCTTTGCTCAGTTAAAAATTATGCTTTACAATTCAGTTTATAAACTATGCTTGCCCGGTGCTAACAAGTTTTAACGATGTTTTACATTAAATATAATCCATATTCACAAAAGTATGGATTAAGGTTTATAAACTATACTTGCCCAGTGCTAAGGTTTATAAAGGACAGACAAATATAAAGTTTGTAGGTTAGCATAGTGCTCAAATTCATCAATGTGAAAATATTTAGACTATCTACCTTCAACAACTGGCTACTTGATGTCGGTAATGATAAAATTCTGATAGTTTCTTTCCATGACTCATCTAAGCCTACGAGGATTAAAATACTAAAAGAATATTTGATTTGCAATGACTCGAATTTGCTTAAGAATATTGCGGATGCCACAAATCCAGATTTAGAAGAGGGGCAATCATAACAAAAAAATAGTCTTAGAGACACATGCATATTAACACCAATAAACGATTGTGAATACAAAATAAATCATTATATACTTCACTACAGTATAGACTATGTTAGTCCACTATCGAAGGGAATTGAGAGTGATGGTGATTTTTTTCCAACCCAATTTTTAAATAGCCTACAAGCATCAGGCATAATTAATCACGAACTACAACTAAAACACGATGTTCCAATAATTTTAATTCAAAATTTAAATCAACACATTGGTTCATGCAATTGAACACGATTTAATCGTAACAGGAAATATTGTCAAGGACAAAATTTCACAGCTTTTTAGTCTCAAGGACAGACCTTCAATATTTTATCCTGAAGGACAACTTTCTGTAGGTATCAGTTTTTAGTTATTGATAGCAGTTTTATGTATCAGTTTGTAGTTATCGGTAGCAGTTTTTAGGTATCAGTTTTAGCTCGGTAGCAGTTTTTTTGTCCTTATGAATAATTTTGGAAAATATTTGTCCTTATGAATAATTTTTAGAAGAATGTTTGTCCTTATGGTAAAAATATCGAGGTCGTGTCCTTGAGGCAAAAAATTTATATTTTTGTCCTTTAAATTAATTCCCCCTTAATGTAACCAGTCTGACATCTGAATCGATGGAATCTGAAATATTTATCACATAAAAATAGGAAATAAGGGGTTGCTGCCACTTATTGTTTTCACTTCATCTATAATAGATAAAAGGTGGCCACTCATCTATTATTTAATGGTACTTTTCTTTTAGTGTTTTGCTTGTTACCATTATCAACTTTGGATCTTATGGTTTGTCCTCGTCCTACTTATACTAGACCATTTGTAAGGTTTCATGTTCTCATTAATTGAAATCAAACTTCCATTTTCATTCTTCGTCATAAAGAATAAAAACAAAATTAAACCACTTTATTATTCGAACTTACAAAATAAACAGTTTAATAAAATGAACTTCACTTCCAATTGACAACGATAAATACACAAGTGATAATTGTAAAGAATTACTTATTAGAGAAGAACCATACTCATTATATTAACCTCTTTCACTTTAGATGTACTGATATTATTATTTAACATGAACGTAAGTATTTTTGTGATAAAATAAATGAGAGAAAATAGAATATTGTGAGTTCAAAATGAATTAAACTACCTTTGTCCAGCTGCTAAATAGTTGGTATAATAATTCTTTCAACTACATATAATAACGCAAGTTAATTCAATCGATATCTCCTCTTCAACCTGTAAAAAACACTTTAAAGGTTAATAAGACATATTAAATATATCATAGGAGTTGGACATCTGCATGAAATATATGTGTGTGTGTATATATATATATATAACATTTGTTTACAAATAATTAATAATAACAGGAAACCTTAAACAATAATACTCGCAAAAGCATGGTGATTAACATCATTAGGGGTTTGCTGTAGCCCAAACACTAACACCACACCACCAAGCGATGCATCCTTTGGCAACCTGCAATAATCAATAACAATAGCAAGTTTAGGCATGTTTTCACTACACCCACTCTTAGTGTCTTTCGGAAATGTAGTATGTGAATAAAAGGCTTCTATTGCAAATTATGCTACCGAACAGCTAGTTTTGCACCGTTGTGCGTTTGTTTTTGAAGGGCTTAGAAACATGGTCTTACTACATTACATTAAGTACAACACAACAAACAATGAATTAATATAATTGCAAATGCCAATAAAGTACATAAATACAAAAAAAATATAAAAATCACATATTTAATTACACAAACTCAACATTTGCTTATAGGCACGTCTTAGCATATACTAATACTGTTCACTCTCTATCGCCATAGGTTTATCTACAATGGAATGGGGATGGAATGAAAAACCTTTATCCACTAAATCACAGATATAATGAATCCGTTGAATATCTTGCGTGTAAAGTTGCTAAATAATGTTAGGCTACATTAGACATTAGATCCATAACTGGACGACCCATCCCCATGGTTTTTAACTGTATTACCTCTTTCCGCAGTCAAAATAAATATCATCCAGTCAAAATAACAATACAGAGAGTACACTGTTCTAAACTAACAAAGTCCCTGAAACTCCACCAAAATCCATCAGTTTGTTGCAAAAGTAGGTATGAGCCAATATTACATTCATTCATTCAAACCACAGCGGAAACCAGAGCAGCCACACCTCAATGGATCCACCACTCAGAATGCAAAACAACAGTGCAGAAATCAAAGAACACAACGAATCACAACAAACACCAACTCAAGTAATCGTAACTTCATCCTTGTTCGCCTTCTCCAGACCAATCCTACCTCCCACATCTTCCCTCCTCCCGCCGAAACTCCAGTTCTCACCCCCACACCTAAACGGTTCCATCGCATTCGGATCAGCATCCGATAACCCCATTTCCGTACCCATTTCTCCCAACACAACGTACAGAGAGTGCCTCCGCAACCACGCTGCCAGCGTCGGTGGTCACGTAATAGACGGTTGCTGCGAGTTCATGCCATTAGGGTTCGCCGACCCCTTCAAGTGCATGGCCTGCGGCTGCCATCGCAGCTTCCATCGCAGAGAAGTCAAATCCACTTCCAATGGTATTGAATTCCAGTCTTCAAGCGAGGAAAGAGTCGAGATCGAAACGAACGCCATTGGAAAGGGAGGGAGAAGGAAGAGGTTCAGGACGAAGTTCAACGAGGAGCAGAAGGAGAAGATGAGGGCTTTCGCGGAGAGAGTGGGGTGGAGAGTACAGAAGAAGGATGAAGGAGAAATAGATGAATTTTGCAAAGGGCTCGAGATTAGTAGACAGGTGCTTAGGGTTTGGATGCATAACAATAGGCATTTGGTAAAGAACAAATTCAAGGGTGAGAAAGATGGGCGTTACGAAGGGAGGGGTATTAAGGTGGAGAAAGTAGTGTTGCGTCCACAGCTATGAAGGGTTGTGTTTTCTTTGTTTGGCATGATTAATGTTAAGACGTTAAAGTGTGTAGTTAGTTGTGCTAGTTGTTTTAACTTTTGCTTAGAATGATTTTACAACTTCCAACTGCGATCAAGTGTTTGAACATCAGTAGAGAGAAATAAATTCAAAACGGCATAAAACAGTGTTAAAAGAAGACATGTATTATATTACACCTCAGAGTTTATGGATTTTGCCTTTCAATTTTTTAGTAAATTTTAGATATGCTGCATCTACACTTTGATGGAGCATCATGTATCAAAGTTTTTCTCCTTTTTACTCCTGCAAATATTGATGTATCAGTAGAGAGAATCAACTTTTTGAATGAAAATGGAATGAGAATATTGTAGAAATATGTAGAGAAGAGGTAATGGATTGATTTTACAATTTTAGAAATAGGAAATTTCAAGTTTAATTCTGATGCGGACCGCAGGAAATGGAACATTTTTACGCAGCTTATTCATGCCTGTTATTTATTTATTTATTTACTATTAGCTCAAATTTTCTTTTTACTTTCAGCCATTATAAACTCCAACATTCTAGCTATAAATTCACTTAATGCAACTTGAATTCAAATTAGATTCAGTCTAAACTCCAACAACAAAACCAAAGCTTGCAGTTCGTGAACTAACTTTGTTGCTTTTTGGGTAATGGATATGCTGCTGGTAACCATAGAAAAAGGACTCGCTGAGTTATATTTGAGAAACCAAATGAAAGACTCCGCAAATATAGTCCTTCTCGGTGAAAATCAGTTAAGAAACACTTGAAAGAATTTTAAAGAATAAAGGAGAATAGAGACCTGTATTTTCTCATTACAATTACTTCAAACTTTCTATTTTGTGTTCACAATATAGTTATGTAACTTATCTCTTATTTTCATGTAGTCAACATAAAATATCCTAGTACGGAATCTTTCATTTCTTACATCCATGCTTTTTTCTTTATATAGATTTTTATATTCTCCTCACCTTTCTATGCTTCTTGTGTTCGATGCAGAAATGCAAACGAGGGTAGGATTCTTTCTTCTTACTCCAAAACAATATTTGTATGCTTTCAATATATGCCATTTCATTTCAGAACAGTGATTTATGCATTTTTAATAATTAAAACTTTACGGTGAGGCAATTTTCATGATAATCCTTCCTCTTCCTATGCATCTTGTGCTTGATGCCATGACAAACAGCCAAAGCCGTAAGATATGTTCGTCATCACTTTATAACTTTATAGCATTGATACAAAAGCTGAACATTAAATCAACTAGTTCCATTTCAGTTGAGTGTCCATAATGTTGCATGGGAGGATAGAGGAAGAGGGAGGTGAGTTAGAATAAATCAAGTAGTGGTGGATACGTACGGGTTGCATCTATGTACAATGTGTTTGTGTGTGTGAAGTTGAGTCTGTACATGCATTTTAGTGTATATTGGATGCGTGTGTCAGTTTATGCATGAACCTGTTTGTAGTGTGCGTGAGTACATGAATATGGTATATGTGAGTTTTCCGGGGCTGCTATGTGAGCTTTTGCATGCATTTTCATTTCGTGTGTGGGAGTGCATCTGGTTGTGCCTTCAATTTCCAATAACCAATACAGACATATATATAATATCATGACATTTATACTAAACTAATTTTATACCTATGCTTTAATATGTAAACTTAGTACTTTCAGTTATGATGCGCGTGAAACATTTGAATAACAGTTTAGTAAACACACATAGTGAGTTATTGTTGTGAGAGTGTGTTGGATTGTGGGTCTAGATGAGTGTTTCTGTGAGTGTTTTACACTCATGCTTTGCCACTGTATTTATATAAGATTCTTGACCCTGTAATATGAAAATTTCACATCGTTAATTACCTTATTAGCATGATTATATGATATGGAAAAATTACCATTGCACTTGAGTTTGTATAGTTTCGTTCACCTGCACCTGTGCAACATTTTGATAAACACGTTTAAGTTGCAATTTGCTGAGTGTTTTTGGTTGTTACACTGTTCACACACTTTTCTACATTTTTTTTATTCATGTACCTGACATTATGCATGGCTTTAATAGTGAAAGTTTATGATCTTCTTATTTATAGTACTTAGAAATTAAATTTTTAACATATGATGCAAGCAACTAATTCAAAGCTACAGAAGTGTGAAATTTAACAAATAAATATAAATTCAAGTTTTTGGAAAAACATAACTAATCAATTATGATTTTTTTTTACTAAATTGAATGTTTATAATTAATTAATATAGTGTTTTTGTTGAAATATTAAACTTGATTTGTTAATTTCTAAAAGTTTCTTATTATTAAAGTTTCTAGAATCTTCTTGTATTTAATAGAATTTGGAGAGAGCTCTAAAATTTTATATTAGTTGCTACAAATAAGAATTATATAATATTTATATTTCTAGAGTTGTCTAAAAAGAAAGTTTTGTCAAATGACTCATGTTTCTAGAATATTCTTATATCTAGAATGTTCTATCGAGTCATATAAATAGAGTAGCTCTTCCCTTATTTTGTATAAATCAATCAAGCAAGAAATAAATCATCAATAAAAAAAAGTTTTCTACAATAAAATAAAATAAAAACTCATATTTCTTATATTCTCTCTATTTTTCTCCAAAAAAATATTCAACAACATGGTATCAGAGCCGATTGTTCGATGGGACCAATATGATGCAGCGTTGACCTAAGTATGCTCTAATATGTGTGGTTTGAGCTCAGGATTCTCATTAAGGTGGAGTTATAAGTTAGAACGCGGCCTACTCTAACCGTGTGAAAGAGAACTGTTTGTGAAATAGCTTGGCCCAACTGCTGGAGGTGTTAGCGACCTTATCCAAGTGTTTGAAGACTCTGTATAACTTCACGTTGAATTGAAAAAATGCTCGTCAAGGTGGAGATCTGTTAGATGCACTACAAGAAAAAGGCAGAATACCGACAGCCAAGACCGACGGCTTCCGACGGCCATTTTCCGACGGCTTTCGACGGGCCGTCGGCGGCCGTCGGAAGCCGTCGCAAATTTGCGATTATACCAGCCAGCCGAGCCCTTTCTTCCTCCTCCATTTCATACGAAAAAAACCCAAAAAACCCCCCAAATTCAACCCCTAAGCTTCCAATCCCTAATTTTTAGCTTCCGGATCTTCCAACGCACTCTAATCAAGCTTCAGTACTCTTAATCTCAGGTATAATCTCTTATTTTTATGAAAAATTCAGTTTTTACCCTAATTATAGATTTGCATAAATTGATAAATTAGGGCGAATTAATGATTGCAATTGTTTCCACTAGCGTAATAACGGTTTATAGCATCACATGGTATACCAATTTCATCTTTTATCGTGAAATTGTGATAAACACGTATAATTTGTGCATGTTCATGTATATGTATTTTGTTGTGTATGCCTTGATTCGACGATTGTATACGTTATTTGGAATAAGATAAAATGATTGAATGAACTAGGAGTATTATATTGTGCACGTTTTTACTTATGACACAAAAAAAATGCATTACTCTAAATTATAATTGTGTGTATTGAAAAATGACAAAATGTTAAACCAGCCCTAAGTTGATGCGTAATACGTCGAATAAATGTGTGAAATTAATATATAAATGTGAACAGTGAGTAAAACTGTATTTTTGAGTAAAATGCGCGCATGTTAACCGACAAATGTCCCTTAGAGAGTTTTTGGCCCCGTCTGACGAGTGTTGTACATGATCGTTGTATAAATAGTCGTTTTTTTCGAAAAACGACCATTTATATTCATCTGGTACAATGTTTGTCGGATTTGTCCCTGTATTGGACAAGTTATGAACACAGTAAGAATTTACATTTTGTATACTACTTCGTCTCAAACGGTTCATAAAATTTCGCCCTAACTTTTCTTTTTTGTTTCCTGCGTACACGCATTTGTGTACAATGCAGGGAACAAAAGGGAAATGCTGCCGAAATTTTATTGAATCGTTTGGGACGAAGTAATATACGAAATGTAAATGCTTACTGTGTTTGTAATGGGAGGTAGGATGTCTGACCAATGAAAAAAAATTATATATTTTTAATCGTTACGTACGTTAAAAAATGAAATGTGCCCTATTTGAAAATATTTTTAAATTTGTGAAGTTGTTCTTTAAATTCAAAATATTATACGAACATGAAAATAATCTTTTTCGAATGTGTATTCTTCAAAATAAATATTAAATTTTGAACTTCTCATTTTGTCAAATAGGAAAAATGATTGATTATTTTGTTGATCGAAGGAGATGGATGTACCAAAGAAAAGGAATGAGGGGCTCAATAAAAGAAGATTTTTATAACGGTATAAACGTGTTTGTTGAATTCGCCTTAAGTAATAACGGAAACGATCCAGAAATTCGTTGTCCGTGTAGTAGGTGTAGACATTTGAAGTTTTTGTTACCAGATATTGTGAAAGTTCATTTGTGCCAACACGGTTTCACACCCGAATATTATGTTTGGGATCGGCATGGAGAAGTTGTAGCAAATACTTCTGTAGAGTCTGAAAGTGTCGTTAACGAAATAGTTTCAACGACCCGTATAGAAAATATGGTCGAAGATGCAGCACGATCAATGTTTCCTATGGTTGAAGTTGACGACGATGATGTAAATGTTGAAGAACCAAATATTGAAGCTAAGAAAATTTATGATTTACTAGATGCAGCTAAAAAACCTATTTGGGATGGTTGTAAAAGCGGCACGCAGCTGTCAGTAATCGCAGAATACATTGCGATGAAGTCAAAATACAACATCACTGAAGCTGGGTTTACGGCTGTTGTACAAGCTGCAAAAAGACATATGCCGCCCGATAATCTAATGTGTGAAAATCACTACGAAGTTAAAAAACTTATGTCGGCTTTTGGTTTACCGTATCAGAAAATAGATACATGTTTAAAAGGATGCATGTTGTTTTGGAAAGAAGACGCAAACCTTAGAAATTGTAAAGTTTGTAACCAGGAGAGATACAAACCAAGAAAAAAGAAGGGTAAGGAAGTTCCGTACAAGCGTATGCACTACTTACCCATAACTCCAAGACTTCAAAGATTATACGCATCTTCTGTAACTGCGTCTAATATGAGGTGGCATAGCGTGAGAACGGAGGAAGAGGGTACGTTGACACATCCGGCCGATGGAGAAGCATGGAAGCATTTCGATAAAACGTATCCAAATTTTGCAGCGGAGAGTCGAAATGTTAGATTAGGATTATGTACGGACGGTTTTTCTCCATTTTCTCAATTTGGTTCTAAATATTCATCCTGGCCCATTATCGTCACACCGTATAATTTACCTCCATGGATGTGCATGAAAACGCAATATATGTTTCTTACTGTTGTCGTTCCTGGCCCCGACGATCCGACACAAGGAATCGATGTATATTTACAACCGTTGATTGAGGAGTTAAAAATACTGTGGAACGAAGGAGTAGAAACATACGATGTGTCAAAGAAGAAAAATTTTCGTATGTTTGCTTCTTTGTTGTGGACTATAAGTGATTTTCCTGCCTATGCAATGCTTTCGGGATGGAGTACTGCCGGTCGTCTAGCATGTCCATATTGCATGGATGAAACACGAGCGTTTTCTTTACCTCATGGTAAGAAAATTTCATGGTTTGACTGTCATCGATATTTTCTCCATGTAAATCATCCCTTCAGAGGAGACAAGAAAAACTTTTTAGCTAATAGAGTAGAAAATAGACAACCACCGACGATATGGTCAAGCGAAGACATATATGAACTTGTTAAGGACTATCCAAAGATATATGAAACGGGGGAGCAAACAGAAATTGAAGGCAAATCAGTTGTTCATAACTGGTGCAAACAAACTATTTTTTGGGAGTTGCCGTATTGGAAACATCTTCTGCTTCGCCATAACATAGATGTGATGCACAATGAGAAAAATGTATTTGATAATGTGTTTAACACAATTTTGAATGTGAAAGGGAAGACGAAGGATGATTTGAAATCAAGACGTGATATAGAAGAATTATGCAAACGTCCCGAGCTTCATATGAAACCAAATGACAGTAAAAAACCAAAAGCTTGTTACGAATTAGATAATAATCAAGTTAAAGCTGTGTTAAAATATCGTCGAAAACGAGACCGAATCTGAATCAGAAGACGATGATGACTGATATAAATTTGAATCTGTTTTTTTGCAATTGATGTAACTATGTTGAATTCTTGATGTATTATGAAATTGATGTAACTATGAAACTAAATCCGTTTACTATTGTTTTATGTTATTTCAATTTGTCATTTATTTAGCAATTTTTATTAAAAATGCAATGAACTCTGCTTATCGTAGGAAGAGTACACCCATCATGAATCAGGTATAACAAACTTACATGTCTATTTACATTTCAGTCATTATAATTAAGCAATTTATACCATTGATGTCATGTTCATATGAAATATATTTCATTATCATGTTTTTATTCTCTTATATAATGATGTGTAAACGTCACAGGTTTATCATTATGTCACATAGAGGGAGGAGCTCTTCCCGTTCTTCAGGAGGCGATGGCAGTGGCCCATCGCAAGCGCCACACCGTCCAGTTGTTACGTTAGCCCCCAAAGCAGATGGGTAAAAATTAAATCTTATTCATCATCTTATTTTTTCTATACTATACGTATGTACTTATCTGTATCGTACTTAAAAACAGGGGGTTCGAGCTACTACCCACTAAGGTAGTGTTGGACGTCTCCAGAGCAGCATATCGTAGTAGGATGAGTGCGTGCTGGCCAAAGTGGGATACCATCCCTCCGCACATCATAGAGTGCATATGGCAGGATGTCCTAGTATGTGTAATTTTTATGTTTTCCATTTTTAATTCGTTTTTGTCGTTTTTCTACCGTTTATCGTTTAAAGTGTAATCTTTTTTTAACACAGGCTGAGATAGACATCCAGACAGATGATATGCAGCTGGCACGAGCATACTGGATGAGGAAGATGCGAAAGAACTACAGAGACACGATATCTGAGGTTAAGAAATCCGGGAAGAGACCACGGTGGATGGGGGAGAGCGTGTGGCAAGCTTGGTTGAGCTACTGGGAGACGGACGAGGCGAAGGCAAGTATACTAATTTTTTTTCAATTATTAATTTAACGTGATTGAAAAATAATGTATCAAATTTTGAATGTACAGGCAGAGTCAGATAGAAACTCTGCAAATAG
Source organism: Allium cepa (assembly GCA_030765085.1). Lineage (NCBI taxonomy): Eukaryota > Viridiplantae > Streptophyta > Magnoliopsida > Asparagales > Amaryllidaceae > Allium > Allium cepa. Next base: position 152,622,166 of record CM060939.1, read on the forward strand.
AAATAAGAATCCCGTTACTCATCGCGGAGGATCGAAGTCGTTTCAGCAGTATCGGCAGGAGTTGGTAAATTTAATTACTGAATAATAAATGTAAATAGTTTATGCTATATGATTTTAAATGTATAATAATTGTATGTAACAATCAACTTCAGGAAGCCGAGGCACATGGTCCTGTCAGCTATATGGACGTGTTCACCCGTACGCATGCTGTTGAGCATGTTAATCCAGACGGGACTGTTTCGTACACATGGCAGGACGATAAATCCAGTAAAAGCCATGTAAGCATATTTCATTTTATTCAGTATTAGTAATTGTTTTAGTTGTCAAATTATTATGAAATAAGATATGATATTATTAATTTGTCAATGCAGGAGATGTTTATGGAGCAGCGACAGAAACTCCTTTCTGATACGGGTCGAGAGCAGCTGACGACCGATGAAGAGGACATTATTTTTGAGTCCGTTATGAGTCCACCAGAGCATGGTCGACGATACGGATTTGGCAATTTAGCGGTAAATAATTTAATTTTTCTTAAAATACTTAAAATATGATATTCTTACCTTTTCAAAACAATAAACTTTGATTTTATTTATTTTTCAATTATTGCAGTCCAGTAGTCAGAGTAGGAGACGGCGGAGTAGACCTCAGAGCGAGCTAGCAAGTATAGAAGAATTACAGACTAGAGTTCAGCAGTTGGAGGAGCAGAACCGCCAACAGGCCATGCAGACGGCACAGTTATTTGAGTACATGCAGCAGTTTGGTGGCCGCTTCCCTTCATCGGCTGGCTCTGGATCTGGGGCAGATTGATTCATTGCTTTCTAATTCGTTCGTGCAGGTATGTTTAGTTTTAGTTTACAATGATTTGGTAGAAGGAACAATTAATTGTTGATATGTATAATTATGTATAATACACTTGGTTCTGTAGCTGTATCAGGATATGCATGATTAGAACAGTTATTGTTAGTATTATTGTTAATGTTGGAATGTTATGTATATTTTGTATTTTATTTTTATTCTAATTTAGTTTATTTCTGTGTCTATTGAATATTTTGGAGTATTGGTTTGCATGTTTGGTTGGATTATTGTTTATTTGATTGTGCAGTATTGATATTGTAGTGTTTGGAAGAGAAATGTGGTTGGAAGGCTCTATTTGCAGCAGATTTTAAAAAAAAACAACAGGTTTCCGACGGCTTCCGACGGCTCTCGACGGCTTATTGGTCGAAATTTTCCGGCGGTTTCCGACGGGTTCCGACGGCTTATTGGCCTGATTTCCGACGGTTTCCGACGGTTTCCGACGGCCGTCGGAAGCCGTCGGAAACCGCCGGAAACCGCCGGAAACCGTCGATAATGTATACGGCATCACCCGTCGGTAGCCGTCGGAAATACTGCTCCCCGACGCCTTCATTTCCGACGGCTTTTTCCGACGGCCGCCGACGGCTTCCGACGGCCGCCGACGGTTTTCAGCCGTCGGAAATCCCCCCTCCCCTTGTAGTGATGTGGCTCGCATTGTATTAGAGTGGGTGCGTAGATTGGATTATGATTAGTCCCACACCGTAAGATATTCTAAAAGGAACCAGCATATATATGGGATTGGTAGCATGTAATAACAAAGGATTCCTTTTGTTACAAATAAATATTGCCATGTAAATATACGTGCTCTAGACGGATGTAGGGATATCCAATCATGGCGCTGGCACCAAAAGAGCTTCGTTCAGTGGTCTTCCTTCTCCTGCATTGAATTGAAGTGCGCGCATGGCGAAAGATGTGAGAGGGTGTCGAAAATTACAACATGGTATCAGAGCGATGATTTTTTACAAGATAGAGATGGCGAATAATAGCGTTCCCCTACAAGTTTCGATGCTTACCAAGAGCAATTATGATAATTGGAGTTTATGGATGATGGCTCTTCTTGGAGCACACGTGTGGAAGATAGTTGAAAATGGCTATACTGAACATGAGAATGAAGATGGTTTATCTCAAGTTCAAAAAGATGATTTGAGAAAATCAAGGACAAGGGACAAGAAGGCTCTTTGTCTAATTTACCAAGCATTGGATGATGATACCATTGAAAAAATTTCTGAATCAAAGTCGGCCAAAGAAGCATGGGAGAAGCTTAGAACGTCTTACAAGGGAGCTGATTAAGTTAAAAAGGTACATCTTCAAACTTTAAAAAGAGAGTTTGAAATTTTGCATATGAAAGAAGGTGAACTTTTTTTTTATTACTTCTCAAGAGTTCTAATGCTTAGTAATAATCTTAAAAAAATGGTGAGAAGTTAGATGATGTAAGAATTATGGAGAAGTTAGATGATGTAAGAATTATGGAGAAGATTCTTAGATCATTAGATCCAAAGTTCGAACATATTGTCACCATCATTAAAGAAACAAAAAACTTGAAGACCATATCAATAGAGGAACTTCTAGGCTCATTGCTAGATTATGAAGAAGAAAAAGGAAGAAGGAAGAGACCGTGGAGCAAGTTCTTAAGACACGGATTGATTCAAAAAAAAAAAAAGCAATCGAAGCCAAGAAAAATGGGGTGGTGGCCAAGAAAGAGGAAGAGGTCGTGCATATGGACATGGACAAGGTTGGAGGCCCAACTATGAAAACAACAATAGCAACAACAATAAAAGAGGAGAAAGCTCAACAAGAGGTCGTGGGAGAGTAAATTCAAGATATAACAAGTCACGTATTAAATGCAGCAATTGTGAGAAATTTGGACATTATGCTTCTGAATGTAGAGCTTCAAAGCATAATATAGTTGAAGAGAAGACCAATTATGTTGAAGAAAAAAGCCAAAAAGATGGTACTTTGCTGTTGGCTTATGAGGAAAAGAAAGAAGAGTTAGTCTGCAAAGGATTATCGAAGATTATCGAGAATATTTATGAATGGTCAAATGATTTGGAGAACGTGTCGCAAATTGACAAGAAAACATTTGCGAAATTACGATGGAATGACCATCGTTCTCATGTTATGATAAGTGAGAACGTTGATCAAGTAGCTTATGATCATATACTTGGAGAAGATTCCACAAAAAAATCGTTGAATTTATTGAAAGAAGTATATGAAAAGAATGATGCAAAAATAACAGAAGAAGACAATCTGATTCATGAAAAAGAGAAAATGAAGAATAGCGACAATGAGAAAGATGTTGAAAAATTATTAGAATTTGAGGAGTTAGAGAATGATAAATTGGAAAAAGAAGGGAAATATGTAGATGACGAAAAAGAAGAAGATGAAGAAAATAAAGAAAGCAAAGATGACACCGATGATGAAAAGTATGAAAGTAAAGGAGATGACAATGAAGAAGGATTGAATCAAGGAGATAAAATTCAAAAGCATGGAGGAAATTTGATGTACGAGCAAGAATCCAAAGACATGGAAAATGAGAATGAAGCCAAAGTGGAAGCGATTATTTTCATCATGAAAACAAGAAAGTGAGCAAAGCTTATATAATTTTGAACAAACCAAATTTTCAAGCAATGTTTTCAAAAAGACGGACGAAAGAGAAATTTGGAAAACATACATAGAAATTGGATTGATCAAAAACAGTAAGTGCGAAGTTATGAAAGAGTGCAAAAGTAGAATATATGACTCATATACTCATGCAAAATATATGCTACTGAAACAAGATGGACGTTAGAACACTTATTTTATGGAGATTCTATTGTGGTGAAGAAGGACGAAAAGAAAGAAGTAAAACAAGAATATGTGAACTTGCATTGAAGATCTCAACGTTTGGCAAGAATGTCAATGCTATGAAGAAAGTTTGGATGATATCTCTATTTCTACTGAAGCACGTGAAATACAAAGATTACAAGTACAGCTTAGAGTCACAAATCAAGTTTAAAAGAGTGTGTTGAAATATTAAACTTGATTTGTTAATTTCTAAAAATTTCTTATTATTAAAGTTTTTAGAATCTTCTTGTATTTAATAGAATTTGGAGAGAGCTCTATAATTTTATATTAGTTTCTAGAAATAAGAATTATATAATAGTTATGTTTCTAGAGTTGTCTAAAGAGAAAGTTCTAGAATTGTCAAATTAGTCATGTTTCTAGAATATTCTTTACCTAGAATGTTCTACTGAGTCATATAAATAGAGGAACTCTCATCTTATTTTGTATAAATCAATCAAGTAAGAAATAAATCATCAATAAAGAAAAGTTTTCTACAATAAAGAAAAATAAAAACCCCTCTTTCTTATATTCTCTTCCTCTTTCTCTAAAAAAATATTCAACAGTTTTGTCATAGCAAATGATGAAATAACGCTTATATGTTATTAATGTAGTTTTTGGAAAAATGCAAGTAAGTTTTGCAAACTGTTTTGCCAGTTCAAAATAAGTTTTATAATTCTACTAATGAATATCTATTAATCAACTAATTTTATATAAGTATAAGAAAGTAGTTATTTATTATAAATATTAAACTATATTTAGGTTTAGATATATATTTAAATAATTATGGAATAAATATTTATTATTTATTTCGTAGCATTTAGTTGGTTATATATATAATATATATGCATATACATACGTATATACATATACATACATACATATATACATATGTACATATATACACATATGTCTATATATATGTGTATATACGTGTGTGCGTGTGTGCGTGTATATATATGTGTGTGTATGTGTGTGTATAAGAATCTGCATTTGCAGTCAAAGCTATGTGTAAAAGTGCATATACTAAAAAGGTGAACATAATATGCAGACGTGAATGCTGAAACCAAAGTTTATGCATGCGTTTTTGAAATTACAATTTCGAAAGTGGATGTATTACATATAGTTGAAACGTTCGTATATGCTGTATATGCCAAAAGCTGAATCTTTTGAGACGTGGTCAAAAGAAGAGAAGAGTTTCAAGATAAGAAGTCGAACAGATAGTTAAAGTAGGTTAGTTTGAAATGCAGCTGGCGTACAGGTCTTAGTAAACCAAACTGCATTTTCAAAAAGGCAGACTGCTTGTACAATCTGTATTTTTAAACAAAGGTATCTACAAAGCTGCATAGGTTGACAAGCTGAAGATATTGTGGAACCGAATAAACCAGAATCTTGCAGCCGAAATTGTTGCATTTATGGTTGGAATTACATGTTTAAAAATTGGTATATTATACATATGTGAAAGTTTCGTATATTTTAAAATTGTACATGCGTAAACCTAAAACCGTTGAAACCTTTTGTGCTTTCAAATGAAGACATATACATTACAGTAAATGCTCATTTGAAATTGTGACAATTCAAATAGGTATTGAAGAGCGTAAGAGTATATATGTTGTAAAGTTGATGTATAAAACAACGTAAGACTGTCAAGGTGTGAAGTCGAACACATATTTAAACTGCGTTACTTCCAAATACAGCGGACATGCATTTAAAATAGAACAAAATGCATATAACAAAAGTGGAATGAGTTGTAGAATTTGTATTCTTAGTTGATCCTTTGTAAAGAACTTCGCGTATTCAAAAGGTGAACTTAGTATGGAACCGACTTTACCAAATTGTTGCAACCAAACTTGTTGCATTTATGTTTGAAACCACAGTTTAAAACAGCGATGTATTATATATGTGGGGATCCGTCATATGTTTTCAAATGCCGATAACTGGAACTTTTGAATTACCAAACGAAGACAGGCAGATTACAGTCATTAGTGGTTTAATTTTTTTACAGTTCAAACTTTTATTTCTCAATGTGAAAATTTTATTTTGTTGAAAGCTGATGTTTAAAATAGGTTTTGAGGTTGAAGGAATTGAAATATTGAACTTGATTTGTTAATTTCTAGAAGTTTCTTATTATTAAAGTTTCTAGAATCTTCTTGTATTTAATAGAATTTGGAGAGAACTCTAGAATTTTATATTAGTTGCTAGAAATAATAATTATATAATAATTATGTTTCTAGAGTTTCTAAAGAGAAAGTTCTAGAGTTGTCAAATGAGTCATGTTTGTAGAATATTCTATATCTAGAATGTTCTATTGAGTCATATAAATAGAGGAGTTCTCCCCTCATTTTGCATCAATCAATCAATCAAGCAAGAAATAAATCATCAATAAAGAAAATATTTCTACAATAATATAAAATAAAATAAAAACTCCTATTTCTTACATTCTCTCTCTCTTTCTCCAAAAATATTCAACAAAGCGGTATCGAAGCAAGGATTTTTTAAAAGATAGAGATGGCGAATAATGATGTTCCCCTACAAGTTCCAATGCTTTCCAAGAACAATTATGATAATTGAAGTTTAAGGATGATAACTCTCCTTAGAGCAAACGATGTGTGGGAGATAGTTGAAAATGACTATGCTGAACATGAGAATGAAGATGGTTTATCTCAAATTCAAAGAGATGGTTTGAGAAAATCAAGGACAGGGGACAAGAAGGCTCGTTGTCTAATTTACCAAGCATTGGATGATGATACCTTTGAAAAATTTCTGGATCAAAGTCGGCCAAAAAAGCATGGGAGAAGCTTCGAATGTCTTACAAGGAAGCTGATCAAGTCAAAAAGGTACGTCTTCAAACTTTAAGAGGAGAGTTTGAAACTTTACATATGAAAGAAGGTGAACTTGTTTCTGATTACTTCTCAATTGTTCTAGTGGTTAGTAATAATCTTAAAAGAAATGGTGAGAAGTTAGAAGATGTAAGAATTATGGAGAAGATTCTTAGATCATTAGATCTAAAGTTTGAACATATTGTCGCCATCATCGAAGAAACAAAAAACTTGAAGATCATGTCAATAGAGAAACTTCTAGGCTCATTGCAAGCTTATGAAGAAAAGAAAAGGAAGAAGAAAGAGACCGTGGAGCAAGTCCTTAAGACACGGATTGATTCAAAAAAGGAAGAAATAATCGAAACCAACAATGATGGGGTGGTGGCCAAGAAAGAGGAAGAGGTTGTGCATATGGACATGGACGAGGTTGGAGGCCCAACTATGAAAACAACAACATCAACAATAATAAAAGAGAAGAAAGCTCAACAAAGGTCGTGGGAGAGGAAATTCAAGGCATGACAAGTCACGTGTTAAATGTTATTACAACTATTATTAAATATATATATATATATGTGTGTGTGTGTGTATGTATGTATATGTATAAACAGAAATATTATATATTTTTAAAGCTGACAGATTCGAAATGTTTGTGCATTTATAACCTAATATGTGCAGTGTTAACGTTATACTTATGCTGACATAAGGTCATATGTTCATATATTGGATTCAAACTGGTGGAAGTAGTAAATTTGAGAATTATTTTTGTTAATTAAAGGTTTCAAAAGTTTAAGATAGAAAAGTAAAAGTATAAAATAGTGGTAAAAGCCTTGCATCTGGAAATTGTAATGCCGAATAACATAAATTTATATATTTAATACTGCTACTAATTTAAGCTTTCAAAGTCTACAGTTCTAAAATAAATTCTAGTAGTCTAAAATTTGCTAATTCAGACAGTTTTGTCATTTAGAACATGGGGAAAAAAATACAAATTTCTCCTTTTAATAATCAGTGTTTATAAAACCAATTAACGTATAGGGTTATTATCAACAAATATCTCCTTTTAATAATCAATATTTCAAAAAAATGTAGAGGGATGAGGGGCACTACCATCGGTATATACATATTTTCTTAATTTTAATCAGAAGTTTTAAAATAGAAACAGACATATTTCTTATTCAAAAATAAGAATCAGCACCCACATTTTTGCTCCATTTTTTCTAATTGAATTTTCAATGTTCAAAATTATTTTGGATACCAAGCAGTTCAAATATTGAAATCTTCACATTAACACTTAAAAAATTATAATTCAATTTTTGCACGATTAATTATCACATAGATGGACTATTTTAAAATCAAACAATTTTAGAACTAATAGTTAGACAAAAGAAATTGAAACTCGAATTTTGAAAGTGTAGACCCACTGAAAACCGCATTTTAATCCAATAAGTTAGACGAAGCATGATATTGCTGACAGCAGAGTACATATACGCAATTGATGTGTTTACGCGTTAAGACTTTAGTCAGTTTGAAACCAAAGGACATGTATGAATCCTATCCCAAGTGAAACGCGCAATTATGGCTGAAAACATATATGCAGAAACGGTTGAAACATGCATACAATTATATGGTATTGGTAGGCTTGAAAATGCACAGACAGGATCCCAAAATTAGAGCCCATGACAACCGTAAGTGAGTTAGGAAATCAAGTTTAGGTAGAATTCCTCAGTTTTGGAAATAGTAGATCAGCCTATATGAGCAGATAAGCTTGGAATTTTTTGGTTTTTTTTTATTTTTATTTTTTTTTATTGTTAAAATGCAATGAGTGAAATGAAATCTGAAATATGTAGTGCTATTGAAGTTTGAATGCTTTAAAAAGTCATCCTTTTAGAGTTGAAAATCGCCAGAACGGATTTTATATTTTTAAAATGCAATGAGTGAATTGAAATCTGAAATATATTGAGGCATTGAAGTTTGAATGCTTTAAAAAGTATCTTTTTAGATTTAAAATCGCCAGAACGGAAATACGAAATCGAGTACAAATCCCATACCTTGACCGAGAGCACGGTTGTTGATTGTCGGAGACATAATGGAATGAGCTATGCTGGTTACCGCTGACATTGACGCAATAGGCAGCATCGATTACCTCTGTAATTGGCAAACATCAAAAGCTGCAAGGAGTTTGAAGTCAAAAATGATTAAAGACCGTCGATGACTTTGATATTACACGATCTGCTGCGACTTTGTCAAAGAGATCAAACATGTTTCTTGCTGAAGCTAAATTTCGCCTCGGATTCATCGAGGGGGGATGGAAGTCAGTGCATTGATGACTTCGTTGTTGTTCTGTAAGCTTCAGTACACCTGCATGATTTTGTTACTAAGGGATGAACTTCATCAATCCTCCTTCACCTTAAGCGTCGAAGTAGGTTGTGTGCTCTGCGACAAAATATGTATAAAGTTAAAAAAAAAGTAAAAAGAGTGGTTTGGAAATGTTAAAAAATGAAACTCATATGTATAACTCGAATAACACATCCATTATCTGCATAAGTGGGTGATGATTTTGGAAGAAATTTTGTTTTAAACTTGTGTAACCACTTTCCTATAATGAGTGATAATGTTCAAGTGCACTTTGGAGATTCGTCATATGTGTACAATAAGCTTCATGGTAGACATATGATGCATGTAGAAAAAACACGAGCAGTTGGTATTGAGAAAACTAAATAATGATATGTCATATATTTCTTGACTATATGTATATATACGTACATAAACATACACACACAAACATATGCCACACACTGTTTAAAATATGAAAAGTTGATGTTTGTTACACACACACATAAGACTTACATTTACGTATGGTAACATTTATATGTTTTGGCCTATGGTACAAATCTTGGGAATGTATCTTTAGTATCGTGCATTGTTGGAAATAATCTACAATGTCTTCATTGAGTTTTCATAATCGTAAAAAGAGCAACAATATATGTACCATCATACGCAACATGTTGAAGAAATTAAATATTATACATCATGTTTCATGTGTAATATTTTTATATGATTATACTACACATTCATTACCAAAGCTTAGATCTGATATCAAATGTTCAGACATCCAAAGACCAATAGTTTAACAAAAGCACGCCCACAACCAATATAAAATGTAAGATGAGCCTTAATGTATCCGGTTATGATTTATTCTTTTATATAGCTGTATTATTCATAATTACCACTTGTAGAAGTCAAAGCAAGCTTGTATGGAAGCAGAAAAGGTAGGCCGACCAGTAGTACATCTGGAATACATACAGTAGTTGAGGCCATGTAAAAATTGCAAGTTGGTATGAAAACATATATGCGGATGTAGGATGAAAATGCGAACATTCTTATCGACGCACGATGGTAAGAGAGTTGTGAAATCAGTTGAGAACTATTTTTGTAAATTAAATGTTTCAAAAGTTTACGATATAGAACCAAAAGTAAAAAATAGTGGCAAAAAGCCTTTCTTGTGGAAATTATAAGCCTAACAACAAAAATTTATATATTTAACGCTTCTAATAATTTAAACTTTCAAAATTAATAATTTTTAAACCATTTTTAGTTGTATAAATTTTATTAATTCAAACCTTGTTGTCGTCAAAAATGTAGAAAAAGAGTACAAATTTGTCCTCTTAATAATCAATATTTAAAAAACCAATTAATGTAGAGGGTTATTATTAATAAATTTCTCCTTTTACTAAGTAATATGAGAAAAAAATTACTGCAGAGGACTAGTATTATCAGAATAAAATATTTTCTTAATTTTAATCAATAGTTTTAAAATGGAAACAAACATATTGGTTATTCAAAATTCAAAATCAGTATCCAAATTTTCACTCCATATTTTTTAATTGAATTTTCAAAATTCAGAAATTGTTTTGAATACCAAACAATTTAAATGTTGAAGTTGTTAACATTAATGCTTTAATATTTATAATTCAATTTTTCCATGATTAATTATTACAAAATTGTAATACTTCAAAATCAAACAAATTCAGAGCTAATATTTAAGTGGAAGAAATTAAAACATGAATTTTGGAAAACTGACAGTAGGTGCGGCCAAGTAAAACTTGCAAGTTGGTATGAAAACATATATGCGGATAAATGATGAAAATGTGGACATTCTCAATCAATCGCAATGGTAAGGGGCTTGTGAAATCAAGTTTGTGTACAGTTCATCATTTTTGAAAATAACAGTTAAGCTTGTATAACCGGAATAATAGCTGGAACTTGTTTGGTTTTAGAGTTGTAACTGCGATGGTCGAAATTAAGTATGGAATACCAACAACAGTCGAAGTTGAATGTTGTGTAAATAAATATGAAATACCTTGACCCAGACCACTAGTGTCGATTGTCGACTTGTCGGGGACATGAGCTGTAAAGGTCGAGATTTTTCGACTCACGAAGGTCGACATTAATACGTCCACTGTATCAACTGCCGAGCAATCGAATGCCGGAAACCCGTACCGTTAGAATTAAAGAAGAGGTAGAAGATAGGAGAAGAAAGAAAGAAGAAGCAAGAGAAAAAATATCAGAATCTCACAATCGCAGCGGAACAACATATAATAGATAAATGAATATCTTTAAACAAAGAACTATATCAGTTTATTATATTACATCACATTACATTATCAAAGTTTACAACAACAAACAGTGGAAAAAATACTATATACTAGTTGATACGCCAAGCCATCCAGCTTGCCTCCAGATCTCTACAGCAATTCCTGAATTCCAGAATGACTTGATAACCTGACTTTAGACTGCCCGTGTAGAAATAGGTGGGCACCCAAAGTTTAGGAAGGAAACAATAAACTCCAGGTCAGTCATGGGACTGGTGTGAGAACTTAAAACAGTTTATCTTTAAAATAAACAAAGAAATTTTTAAATTAGATTCGCAATGCTTTTTAGAAAATGAGACTACCATAAGGCCTCCCGCACACGCATACAATGCAAACGCAGAATCAGAGGAGTTTTCTCCTTATGATAGTCAAATATGCTTGATATGAGAAATTTTCTTTGATATTATTACTATAAGTGCAAAGTGAAGGAAAACATTTAAAAAGTATAATATAAATCTTAGCCAACATACGACCATTATCGTATGCCTACTATAGCTACCATGTTCAATAGCAGGTTACCGCCACATTCCATGGCAGGTTATACAATTGCAATTGTAAAAGGCTCGTATTTTTTTGATTCGATTTCCAACAAATGGTCGGGCAAAGGAACTTCCCAAGTAAAATAGAACGCCTCTAGAGTGACGTCCCCGGATCCTAACCGGGTCTCTGCTACACAAGGCCGAGTTACCCCTAACTGAGTAACAACTGACACGAGCATGTCATCCCCCGGTCGTTTGCAACCTTTATTCCGAGGATCCTCTCAACCAACAACCACAAATCAATAAAATATGCAGCAACCACGAAGTAAGTATCTGGGCTCCATACCATGATACCACTTATAATCCAGAAGGAAATCACATGCCCTTAGTCTATCCTCAAATAACCTTGCTGCCACGATTCCTGTTTCGACCATAACCGGGTTGTGAGGTTCGTCGAAGTCTCGTCCACAAAGCTACGCTTTTCACAAAGCCAAGCTTCGATCAACAAATGATCAGCAGCACTCAGCATGTCACACTACCAAATTGGGAGTATATCACTAATAACCTTCAACTACATAACCTCTGAGCTCGTACGTCTCAGAGAAGGGTGTTAAGCTAAGAGAATAAATTCTCCGCCACTAGCAGATATGTATTTGAAAGAAATCAGCTTTACATCTCAATTTGTAATGCCAGACATACAATCCATACAAGTCTGTTCTGGGTTTGAACAGAACCAAAGGCACTTCCAAAGAAGTCCTTGCAATCTGGGTATTCACAATCCCGATCGAACTTCCCATCACAAAGGAAATCTCTATACCGTAGCTATCGGTGCAGAGACAATCGATAGGTCATCCTATCATTCTCGCAAATATTCGGTCTTCACCACCTGTCTTCAAATGCTATCCATATACGTCGAATCACATATTCGGAATGGGTTATACGACACAAAGGTTCTTTCCCGGCTAAAATGAATAACGAGCGCTTATTTTCAAAAATAAGTCTAACAATCAAATTCAAGAAAATCACAACAAATACATATTTAAAGGTAAATATTGATAGTCGGTTATTTAACTATCAACAGATATGCACAACATCATCAGATTCCAAATAATTTCCCAAATTATTTATTTTTCAAAAATATCTTTACAAGATATATAATTTTCCACACTTCAAAAATAAATCAATGTTATTTTCAAAACTATTTTCCCTTTCCATTATAAATTCCATGGTGAATTCACATTTCCAAAATATCTATTAATATACGATTCTCAAATCGATTTCAAATATTCACTTTCAATTTATCTTTAAAAGATAAAATCTCTAAACATTTCACTTCATATTGAAAAACATTTCCATGCTTATTCGATAATAAGTAGTTCACAAACCTATTTATTTTCAATATTTGGAAAATATTCAATATACTTAGATTACAATTAAGTATATATTTTATTACTTTAAGGAAAATGTTTTCTTTAAACACATTTATTTGGGTCAAAATGAATGTTGCATAAAACATCGTTACGACAACCCAAAATCACTAGTATAGGGATTCGAAATTAAGATAGATATATAAATCCCAATACTATACAAAAACATTTCCTTTCGAAAATCATTTACTATAACAACAGTGTTATAGTCCACCATTTCCTTTTATTTCTCGAAAACTTCTATTTCAACAATGAATGTTGAAATCTATGGTTTCGATACTTAATACATTTTAAAACATCTTTAAATCGTTTTAATTCTATTTAAAATATCACTTCCCAAAATATTTCTTTAATATATTATTCACTATCCAAAATCGTGAATATACTTTGTTAACCAAATTCAACGTTTCTACACATTTTATTTTAAAGGATTATCCACTGTCCCAAAATCGTGAATATACTCCTTTAATAAGCCATAAAAATTAACTTATCAAATTCAATCAATCTTGAATATATAAATCAATGTTTATAAATCACATTTATATATTATAAAAACTTCAAGTTATAAAATCACTTTATTTACGAATTCTATTATATCTTATTTAGTTGCCAAATCCAAATTATAAGTAAATTTAACTAAATTTTTTTTATTTTACAAAAATCTATTCTTTTTATAACTTCACAATTTATAAATCTATAAATTTCATTTACTTACGAAATCCATTTATATTTCATTTTAACACTTATAAAAACTCGTTTTATAGTTCTGATATTTTGATTTATAAATACCAATTTTATTAATCTTTTATATAAACCGTTTATAATAATTCAAAAATCCCAATTTAAACCACTTTACAAATTAATCAACTACATATTTCAAAAATCACATTTCGGTTATATTTCACAAAAATCATAATTTTTATCACATAAAATTTTTAACATTTATTTATTTAAATGAATCAATTCCAAAATTTCAATAAACGTATACTTTCAAAAATCACTTGAAAATCCTTTCAAATTCAAAATCGTTATTTTAACATTTTTAAAACTCCAAAAATAGGCCCAATGCTGCAACAGCACCAATAAATCAACCACGACATCCAAACATCATACATCAATATGATAACATAATATATCACAATATCTGTAAATAAATCAATACTGTTGAGGAATCCAGTTGGATCCCTCCAACCTGTTTCCCTACATCCATAGATGTTAGCACAATACCAATCCCGTTTTAAGATGGAATATCGCGGTACATGGGTTCATATAAAATATTATCCGCTATTATGCGGCGCAATAGAGTCCCATCCGCTATATAATGCGGGAAAATCAACTCTAAGTACATATATAATACCAATTTCACATCAAGGTGAAATATCGCAGTATATGTTTTTAATAAATAACATCCGCTTAATATACGGCGTATAGGGTCTATTTCAACAATGATAGATAATAATTTATCATTCAATCAAGCAATTTTAAATCTAACTATTTAAAATTTAAATCGAAACAGATTCGACTGAGTGAGAAGTTCTCACTTTGCTTTCAAATACAGTTGCAGCGTTTTATTTCGAATAAAATTAAACGTCCGTTTAATTTTATCCAAAATTATCACTAGCTCCAATCAATTCCAATCCAGCTCCATTGCGTAGTGTTCGTCCATATGAACCCAACGCAATTCGTTTCGTCCAAAATGGACCTCGTATGAAAGAGTTACAGCATTTTAAAGATTGAACGAATTAAAATACAAAACAATTAACATTTTATTTTTGTTTTTATAACCTCCTGCAATCTGGACCGTTCATCTCTAAGCCCTAGATCTGAACCATGCGCTCCTTCTTCCTCCCCTTCGTTCATTTACGTACGCAATGAAACCCGTAGCCGCCCAAAAACCCTAACGCACGTGACCAATTCGAGCAAATTAAAGACGATCAGGAACCATGGTTTCGAAGCCCAACGCGAATGCTACCATCGGCCAGAGGCCGGCCATGCTCGGTCATGCCATTGCCTTGGAATTCGTGCACGAAAGCGGCACGTTCAAGTGAAGTTTGCCATCGATCGTAGCGTATTTTCCGATCTCCACCGTTGAGAACGTAGATCTCGTCGTGCTCTTCGACATTGTAGTTGAAGATTTCTTGAATTAGTTTACGGATTGAAGAAATTGGAGGAGAAAGAAGACAATGTTTCGGCCATTCATTTTAATGGTGGAGGCCGAAGGTTTTAACATAGGTTTTTTTGCAAAAATGAATAATAGAGGTCCTTATATAGAAAATTACGCGCGCATTATTCATCCCAAAAATTTTCGAACTCCAGACGAAGCGTGCCGCCGGGCGTTTATAATGTTTTACCCCCATTCCGAATGAAATGGAATATATATCGGGAGCCAATTCGATCATATTTGGAAGATAAGTTTTCAAATCGATTAATTAAATTCAAAATTCACTCAAATCGATTATTTAAATTCAAAATTCACTCGAATCGATTTCTGTGCGTTTTAGCTTGCCCCGGACAAACCGTAAGTCCGATTGACACGAAATTTGAAACCATACAATAATTTAACATTACGGATCCGATGAATCTAGTTTCGTCGAAATCCGAGACTATTTGAAAAATGGCTATTTTTACTCATCAATTAAATATTAAAATATTCAATTTTCATAAATTAACTTTTAATTCGATTTTAAAAGTTCTGTAACATCTTTCTAACTCCAATATGATTTAGTAAAACTTTATAAATCATTTTTAATCGCATTAAACCTAATTTCCAGTTATTTCTGTAATTTCAAATATTAATTATCGATTTAATTATCCAATTAAATCCAGATATTCGAAATAAAATTTATTTGACTTACTAATTTTACTTGTTAATATTTAAAATCAATTAAATATACGAATTTCAAATGACAGAAATTACGGGTGTTTACAAACTTCCCCCCTTAAAAGAATTTCGTCCTCGAAATTACCAAGTAAGAAAAAGTTGCAGAATCCATTAACTTTTCAAAACCATTCAAATTAGTTTTCAAATTCATTTAAGTGTTTCACTTTCTCAAAATCCATAGTTAAACTTCTTACAATAACTTTACTAAATTTTCAAATCATACTTAGTTATCTTTTTTAAAATTTTCCAATGTTCTCAAAAATATTCTAACGCCTTAAATTTTCAGAAAATTTCGCCATAGTCTCCTTTGCGCGGCTCGATCCGAAAAAATGGCAATTTATATATATATATATATATATATATATATATCACAAATATACATCTTATCAAGTAATGAGGCATCCCGCAGGGAAAAAAGTGTAAAAGTACGATATGTAATCCGAGTTATGTACCTTATATATTATTAGCAAGCATATACAGCTAATATAGCGCGAAAGAGAGCTCCAAAAGCGAAGCAACGCGCAATCTGCACCTACTAAACACTCAACAAATCATGAGAAACATGCATATATGTAACGACCCGTAAATTTAACCAGTTCTAGAACGTTATTAACTGAAATTTTGTGAAGTTTTAAACGATAAAATTTTGAAATATAAATTTGATATTTGAAATGCGTCTAATTAAAAATAGTAGCTGGTAAATTTTCGTCCGAAAATATGAAAGTTTATTTCGTGCGTAGATTTACTTCAATTTAACCAGTTAAAAAGCGATGAAAATAAAACGTTTTCAAAACCAAAAAGTTTTTACATAGAAAAATTCTAAAACATCTTCTGAGCAAGATGTCAGTTTGTCCTTTTTCCTAATTCGGACATATTTGGCTCCGTCGATCTTATTTTTCTATATTTTTCATGCATTTTCCGCCAGTAGAAAAAATGCGAATTCTTATAATTCAATGTACCATGTATACCGTTTTGATCGTCTCGTCGTACTGATCCCTACGGTATATTAGATTGTCAAATTCGAAGTCCGGTGTACGTTGCACTTTGCGAAACGCCTTTTGTATCGGTTCACGTTTCGTGCCTTTTGGGTTCTTGTGACTATTCAAATTTCCACCGTGTAAACTAGCGGTCCTTAGCTTTTATTTTTCTTGATATTTCGAAAGGCTATCCGCCCATTCAATTGAATACAAAGGATACAAAGTTGCTTTTACATTTAATAACAACTTGTACACATTTTTTATTTATTCTTGCTTCTTCCCAAAACATTTGCCTGCTCATTTTTTTTTCCTTCTGTTTATTCTCTTCTCCTTCCATAATCACGTCTCTTCTTCTAAAAAAAAATTTTGAAAGCAAAAATGGGACAGTGCATAACCAAAAAAATTGATGATGTATATATACATCGGCCTGTCTTGTGCATCTCTCCCTTCAGCGTGCCTTCTCGTACCATCGGCCGCTCTCAATTAACCACGCCTGGCCTTCCATTCCTAGCCGAGCCTCTCACATCTTCCCTCGTTCGCCCACCATCTCAAAGACCCGGGCGACCATCTCTAAACCCTTTGCCCTCACCTTCCTTTTCCCACTCAACCACCACCATTCTCCGACCATACCCGAAGCCTACATAGCTCGCCCACTTCTTCCATGGCTGCAGTAACCCTCCTAGCTCAAAATAATGCACCAAACACCGCCTTTCCTTCCTCCAGCCCTTCCGCTCGAACGCCAGCCTTCACTCGCACTACCTTAGTTTCATCTCGCCTGACCTCTCCAGGCACGCAAGCTCAGCTAACCAACCCTTCACCATTTCCATTCGTTTTCTTTTCTTGGCATAGCCGCGACTTTGCCTAGCCTCCGACCTCCCATTTCTTTGCTTTAGCTCGATTTTACTATTTTGGTTGCAAGTCTTTTAACAGGTTTGTTTGCATTTCTAATATTTATAGTATCTGACTATTATATATATATATATATATATATATATGGTTGTACGAAATTATGTATATATGTTGTATATGTGTGTTAGAGTTTGGTCTGCAAGCATTCTTTTATTTTTTTTATTTATTTGTTTTATCATAGGATCTATGCGTATATAGTGTATATCAAGGAACTGTTGGTTTAATGCACAGGATTTTAAAGTTAGCGTATGTAAGTGGATGTATATATTTTGTGATGACTGTGTGGTTTAACATATATGACGAATATGTGTTTAAGTATAATGGTTGTATTTCAGTTGTTTTTCCATATGTATATATGAGTAGACTAAACTATAGGATCTGCAGCGTGTGTATACTGATGTGTGTGTATATAGATATAGGCGAAATGTATTTTAAGTATTTTACTTTATCAGTTGAGTCGATAAGGTTATTTTGATAAGTATATACATTAAAGGCCATTCCGGTTATATCAGAACATGTCTGTTCGTAGTGTGGAAGACAGGTGTAATATATAAAAAAAATGCGAAATTTTAAATTACTGTATGGAAATCTGGGTTTTAAATTTTGTGTTGATTGTTCCAAATATAATGGAAGGATTTCGTTGTATCTATTGGACTTTTAAGAGTAACGAAAGGGTTATCTTATTTTAATATGGGTTTAAATCGAATGTTGGGCGTGTATATATATACATATGTAGATATTCGTTTTTTATGCATGCGTTTTAAAATTTTATCTTGATTTGAGATTTGTATAGCTTATTTTAAATATATGTTCAAATTGATTTTTGAAATTTACATATTTGTGATATTTAATTCTTATCGATCCCTATTTGTCAGCTTTTGTTCGTCGTGCCCGCTTTCTTCATCAAATTCGTGTCCATCTCATTTTGCTTTGGAATTCGTAGCTTTCTCTGTTGTCAAATTTTCTAGCCTTGAAAGGTAAGCAATCACTCACGATTAATGTTCTTTTATTTATTAAATTCGATTTCAATTGAAACGACAATTGAAATATTGCTGCTGTTAGTTATTTACACTGTTATATATGTTATTACCTGTATCTGTTCACCTATGACATCTGACACCATTATCTGTTAATTATTTATGCGATGATAATACAGTTTGGTTGATAATTGATTGATTGATTGATTGGATGTTAAATTGTAATGTATTAAGTGATAAATATTATGCAATCGAATTTGACGTAGGATAGTTAAAAATTTGAATCGACACATATGTTGAACTTGATTAGTTAAATTTGTAAAATATGACCCCTTAAATGTTTAATTATTTGACACGTAGGAAATGGTTAATTACCCTTGAACCATTTGAATTTATGTTGTATTAATTGATGAAGTATGAAATTGAATAATGGATGTCAAGTGTTGAATTGTATAGTTTAATTAGTGTAATAATCTTTAATCTACATGAAATGATAGTGTAGATTCTAGAAATAATTATATTAATTCGCACAAAGAACAATGTGAATTAATACGATTATTTCGGGATTATTTGGATTGATTATTGGATTGTAATTGATTGTTGTTATTGTTTGTTTATTTACTTTGACACCTTCCCAGTTATCAGACTGCAAGTTCCCTTTGTTATGCTGATTTTTGAATTGGAATGGAATCGGGTTGAAATGATATATAACCAAATGCATTTGACCGAGGATAGAGAATTAAAAAAAATCCGATTGGTCAATAAATTTATTTAAAAATAAAATAATGATTTTATTTGAGCATAGAATAAGTTTTGAAATGAAGTTGGAATTTGAATTTTATGAAAGGAAAATGTAAAGATTGAAATCTGAAACAAATATTAACGTAGTAATTGATGAAAGAACGCTGTTTGAAATTTAATTATTTAATAATTAAATTTGGAATTGTTAATAAATAATTTGGAATTAGTAATAATTAAGTTTTTAAATTATTAAGTTTGAAATCATTTAATAATTAAATTTGAAATTATTTTTTTTTTTTTTTTTTTTTTTTTTTGTTTGAATTTATAATTAAGTTTGAAATTATTAAGTTGAAATTATTAACAATTAAGATTGAAATTATTTAATAATTGAATGAGATTTAATTATTTGATAATTGAATAAAAATTGAAATCTTTGATAAGAGAAATTGAACTTTTGAATAAGTGAATTTGAACTTCGTAAATAATTGAAATTGAGTTTTTTATTAAGTTTTGGAAAATTATATAAGAAGTTAATAAGTGAAATTGAACTTCTCGAATATGTGAATTTAATTTCTTCATAATTGAGTTTGAAATTTGTAACCAAGTAAATAAATAAGTGGAATTGAATTTCTTTAACAAGAAATAAAATGTGATTTATTGAAATAAATGTAAGACTTGAAATTTAAAGAATTTGGTTTGACAAATTTAATTTAATTCAAATTGTAAGCTTTGGAATAATGAAATTGAACTTTAGTAATTGTTTTAATGAGTAGGAATTTAAATCGAATTGTTTTAAATGTTCAAGTAACTTAACGAATATTGAACGAAATCGATAAATGGATTTAAATTGATTTGAATGTTAAATTAAATTAATTTGAATGATTTCAGACTGAAACTTATATATACGAACTTGAATCAATATTGGTATTGTTTTAAATAAAAATTGAAATCGAGTTATAAGATTTGAAATGGTAATTTGGAAGTTTTGTAACGTAAATTATGGAAACTGTTTTAGAAAGACAAATGAAATGTTGGTTTACAAATTCTAATTGAAATTGAATTCGGTTTGGTTTTGTAATTTATTAAATGACCAATCGGTGTAATAATTACGAAAGTTATTAAAAAAACCAGAATCGGTTATGGACATACTCTCTGTCTATACCGAAAACCACTTTAATAACTATACGCGGAGTGTGATCCAGAATGAAGTGGTTGGAACGATGTACGTGATGATTGAAGAAAGAGAACGATAATGGATAGCCTTGACACTTGTGTCAAATTGGAAATGACTAAAACAGGAGCCGTGCCGGGCCAAATGGGGCTAGCCACCTCGAGCAAACACACTTCTTCGTAAACTACTCATTACTTATTATTGATTGGTGCACCCTCAGAATTTCAGGAGTGTTGTTTCGCGGTGTTGCGATCGCTGCGGCGATGCGTTTTCACCAGTCCGGATCAGGCAAACGATAGTTTCACTACCTTGGGTATTGCCTCATGTGCCTTGTCATACTTGTATCCCTGTATACGCGACCACTACGATTTTGTTTTGTGTTATCCCTATGGAGTACTCCCTGATATCCCACTAGTTTACGGTGGAGTTTACAGTGCTATATAGACTATAACGCTTATATAAATGTGTTAAGGGGGATAATGGTAATGCCTTAACACTATTTTGATATTTATATTACTGATAGACATTATCTATTTAGCGTATATTACTACATAGTAGATAGTTTAATGGATCCTTAAAGGATGGTTATTCCAAGGTCCTTTGAGTTATTTTATTTCAACTGTTATTTCACTTGAGTTGGATTTATTGATATAAGAATGTTAATCCTGACTCGAGTATTTGTGTTTTGCTTTACACTCGGGTCAGACTGAGTGATTCAGCATTCGAGACCCACCTTTGGAGTTGGAGCTTCGCCTGGAGATCCAGCTATCAGATATCCAGTTGATTTCAGTGATGTATTCTGATTCTTGTATTTGACTATTGTATTTCGAGACTTCTGTTGTAACTTACTTAACTCTGTTATATATATAGTAGCTTCATGAACTACTATCTTGTGCTTCCGCTGCATATTATTACTCTGTGTCTATGATTCTGTGATTATTTATTTACTGTTTATCTAAGTTTTGCCAAATTTAAATTAACAATTAGGTATTTTGAATTATTCAAGTCCGACATGTGCGGATGCGAATAGTCCAAAATAGCGGGTTGTTATAGTTGGTATCAAAGCTTTGGTAGCTCTAGGCAAAACTTAGCATGTAGGGTAAATGTATATATAGAATCACTCTCATTCGAGTTTCAATCTCATCCTTTTGTCTCAATTCCTTTGAATTTTGGAACGTTCCCTACGGTTTCAAAAATTCATTCGTGTCCCTCACTGTTCGTCTTCTTTCAATTCTGGAGTATCACATAACTCCACTTCGAATGATCCTTATCATGAATCGGCGGTCTCGCCAAACTTCTTATTATTTGTAAATTGTGAAACTCCTGTACAATAGACATTTATTTACCGGAGATTTCTGTATCCTCGGTTTACGATGTTATCTATTTCCTGCTATGCTTGAATTTTATTCTTAAGATAGAATGTTGATTTACTTCGGAATTCTACATCGATCTTATTCTTGAAGTTACAGTCGACCCGGTTAAGGTTGTCCGTAAATTAAATAAGCTTATCCTTCTCCCGATTCTGTTAATTGAATCATCTCATCTTTTCTTTCGAACTTGTAATCGAATCAGAATTCTCTTTAATTTGAGTCCATCAAGTTTGAATCTCTATCCTTGCTTTGGAATCCATTATTGTATCGTCGAGAGAGAAGGTGTATTTGTAAATTAATGTTCAAAATGTTTTAATATATATTGTGTTGTTTGAGCTGTTGATGCTGATTTGGGTTTTCGATCGATTCGTCTGATCAACGCTATCGATAGAATTTTCAAAACACTTGAACAGAGCAAACTGACACAATAGTATTTTCGAATTTGGATAATAAAATTATTTTGAATGATTATATTAAGTATAAATTTTCTGAAATTAAAATGTTAATGAATCTATTGTCCGAAATGTAAAAATTTGATTTTCATTTATTGTTTATAAATCATTGACTACTTCATAAATAATAAAAATGAATTTATAAAACTTAGTTATAATTTGATTTGGAATTTGAAGTGAATTTAAATTAGAATTTGAGAATTTAATTTCCGATAATTTCGAACTATGGTTTTAAAGTTTCTAATGTATATTATTTAAAATATTTTCGAATAGAAATTGTTCGAAAAGAAAATTTTAATGCTTAAATCAGTGCTCTTCTCTTTGTCGCTGAAAAATAATTTCGGTGATGGCGGCCGCATCATCGACATTTATTTTCGAGTTTCGAATTGGAGAGACCATCAGTAGCTTGCTACACTCTTGTTTTGAAATGAATTTGATTTGAAATTTTTAAAGAACAACATGATTTAAAATATATATATTTATTTCTAAATCGTTTGAAGTTAATCAGAAATTTAATTCTTAAAATTTGGGTAAAAGATGATTTCAATTATAAATGAAACCAAATTTTGAATTAATATTTAAACTTGAGAGAATTGAATTAGGAATTTTATTTGGATAATACTCAATTGCATTATATATAACTTACCTAAATTTTGAAAAGTTAACTATGAAATTTAATATTATACAATATAGAATGATATCAATGGAATTTACAAATAATTTGAATTGTTATAGTAATAGTAAATATACTTAATATGTGGTGATAAGATATATTAAGTAAAGTAAGTTTAATAATAATTTGAAATAAAGAAGAATTAAAATTGTCAAATAAAATATGATTATAATAAATGACTATTTAAATTTATGATCTTTGAAATTGTTAATTTAAGAAAATTGGATAATATATAATATAAATTGTCTTCATAAATAAAATGTGAGTGCGTATAATAAATGTTATTCATTTACATTTAAATTTTAAATTATTTATGGAGATAAATAGAATAATAAGTTAAACAAATAATAGGTGTGATTAATAGAAGAATTTTTTTTGTTTTTGTTTTTGTTTTTGTTTTGAAAGTTAATAAATTGAATTAAATCAACTTAAGGTAGTATCTTGAATTAGTTGAATTTAAATTGAATTTTGTTTCAAAAGAAAACCTTTTTGTATCTAACATTAATAAATGTGAAATTAAATCAATTTAATGGAAAACATGAATTTAAAAACAAATTGTTGAATATAAATTTATTCAAATTGAAATTTATATGGTTTGAACTAATTGTTTATTTTGTCGTTCAATCAATTTTTCTTTATGGTTGTTTCTATTCTCCTACTTCCTTCCTTTTCCGGAACGAAAAGTTTTGAGTGGGGGAGAATGTAACGACCCGTAAATTTAACCGGTTCTAGAACGTTATTAACTGAAATTTTGTGAAGTTTTAAACGATAAAACTTTGAAATATAAATTTGATATTTGAAATGCGTCTAATTAAAAATAGTAGCTGGTAAATTTTCGTCCGAAAATATGAAAGTTTATTTCGTGCGTAGATTTACTTCAATTTAACCAGTTAAAAAGCGATGAAAATAAAATGTTTTCAAAACCAAAAAGTTTTACATAGAAAAATTCTAAACCATCTTCTGAGCAAGATGTCAGTTTGTCGTTTTTTCAAATGCGGACATCTTTGGCTCCGTCGATCTTATTTTTCTGTGTTTTTCATGCATTTTCCGCCAGTAGAAAAAATGCGAATTCTTATAATTCAATCGTACCACTGATATCTGTATACCGTTTTGATCGTCTCGTCGTACTGATCCCTACGGTATATTCGATTGTCAAATTTGAAGTCCGGTGTACATTGCACTTTGCGAAACGCCTTTTCTATCGGTTCACGTTTCGTGCCTTTTGGGTTCTTGTGACTATTCAAATTTCCACCTTGTAAACTAACAATCCTGTGACGACCCGGAATTTTCGAGCATTTAAAATTAGAATATTTAATTGATTTTAAATATTCAATAGAGTAATTTTAACTTGAACTACGAATATCACAATTTATTTGATAATTTAACTATTGAATTTATGGAATTAAATAATTTGAAGCTGAGCTACATGTTGAATCTGGAATTTTAAACCTGTTGAATATAATTTGAAGGCTTGTAAAATTTATATTGATAATACTGAAGAGAATAGGAGTGATGAAATCAAATTTTAAAAATAGTTTGTTAAGTTTTAAAATTTATATCGTTTAAATTGAATTTAAAAATAGCCTTTCGAGGCACAGTCTCGGAATTCGACGAAACCCGTTCCATTGGGTCCGTAATATTTAATTATTGTCAGATTTCAAATTAGTATTGATCGGAGTTAGTGTGTGAGTGTACGATATAGAAACGCGATGAAAATCTAATTGATATTAATCTAATGAAATTTAAATTTAATTAAAATAGAAGCTTCTCTTTTACGCCATCCTTTATTTTTTTCCTCTACACGCTTATTTCCTTTATACTTACAGCCGAATGAGTAAACGATGCTTTCTCTTCTAAACCCTATTTCTTTTCCCCAATTCGAAAAAAAATCATTAATGGCCGAAGCCGATCTTTAAAAAAAAAAAAAAAAAAAACTAAGGATCGATCAGAGTGTTAGAGAGGGGCGGAAGCAGGGTTCGTTCGATCGAATCTTGGAGGCGACTTGGCGTTGATGTTCGACGAGATGCTGGGCGAAGCGTCTCGAGTTCGAACAGTGCCGTGATGATTTGGGGTTGTTGAACGAGTCGAGGGTGCGTCGGAACTCACGTGAGTTAAGCGAGCTCGTCGTTGAACTTTGCAAGTCAGTTTTGGTCGCGCATTGCTCTGACCGAGGGAAGCGAGGCAGAAGGGTAGGCGCGATTTGCAGTGGTGCCTAGGGTTTTAGTTGCGACTTGGGGATTGAATGTTTGCAGGGTGGAATCTTATGTCGCGAGGCAGTGGAATTAGTGGAGTTCGATTCCCAGTCGCGAGCTAGGGCTTGTCGCGTTGTGGACTCTGGTAGGGCAGTGGATCCCTTCGAACTCGTTCGCGATGGAATTGAGGGTCAGCGACCTAGTGTTCAGTGAGGTAAAAATGGTATTTTATTTATTTATTTTCATTTAGCAGTATATATATAATATGTAAGTAGAAATGAATATTTACAGTAAGACAAAGTTTGTTTATTTTAAGTCGGCATATATATGTGTATAAATAAACGGAAGGAAATAATAAATGTATGTATATATATGTAAATATGCCCAAAACATTTTGATATATAGATAAAATAGGATATGTATACAAAGGTAAGATTATTATAGAAATTGGGATTTTTTTTTAACATATGTAGTTTGAAATTAAACAATGAATAATAATAATTGATAATACATAAAAAAATGGTAAACTAGGTTGGTTCAATTATCACCTTCAATCAGTTAATTAAATTTAATTCAGTAGTTTTGAAGGGAAAATTAATAATTTAATTAAATCACTGGTTAATTAAATTTATTAATGGGATCTAAATTGTTCAATTATCACCGACTCAACTGGTAGCGACTCAGTTAGCTGACGAGTTAAGGCTCAAGGCAACTTAGAGGGATAGGACGACTCAAGGGGTTAACGGTTCACAAGGCAGGCCGACTCAGTGCATTACCGACTCATCAAGACTATCGCCTCAGCGACTCAACAAGTCCACGACTCATCATAAGAAACGACTCAAGAGGATTGACGACCTAAGAAGATAAGTCCCTAAGTCGCTTCACCTATATACCGCTACCTGATAAGTCGTTAACGACTTAACGACTCATGACTCAGAATGACTCGTCCACGACTTAAAGCCATTGAGTCGTAGTCCATTGCCACAGTGCCGATGCCAATGAGGATTGACTCGTAAGCGACTCAGGACTTAGCTTAAAATCCAGCAAAGGAATGGGCCATGGAGAAACCAAGGGCTTGGTTCGATGAGTCGGCCACGACCTAATTTGACTCGACCACGAGTCAAGTATGAGTCGAACACGACTCACGACTCAGGGCTGAAAACTCCTATAAATACATGGCCATCTCCAACATTCAAGGGACCTTTTGGCCAATCACATTTCAAGCGCCAATACTCTGCTGAATTCTCAACTCACCCGATACTTCAAGTTCGAAAGACATTTCAACTAACTTCAAGGGAAAATCTAACGCCATCTACATGGATTCGAAGAATTCTTCTCTACCAAAGTTCTAGTTGTTTGTCTCGTCATAATTGTAATTGAAGATTGTTGTAAAGTTGTAATCGGTTTAGCAATAAAGAGAATTAAAGTGGACGTAGGCTTGCCTTGAGCCGAACCACTATAAAATCGTTGTTATTCACTGTTTTTTCTGTGATTTTCTGCTTATACTCTGCTCCCGAATCATCGGGTGGTGCTTTCACAATTACACTTCATACACCGGGGTGTTAGCGTTCAAATTTTAGCGTTAACATTTTTGGTGCTTTCACTAAGAACTGAACTCAGGCAAATCGTCATCATTGCTTCACGAAAGTTTGCTGAAGTAACCTCTCTGAAGACTAGAAGTTTATTCGAAATCATGGCTCCGGAGAGAAAGAGTAGATCTGTTAGATCTGGAAATGCTCAAGAGGGAACCTCCGCTTCCCCAGTACCTAATTAAGCCACTCCACCTGTTGGGATTACAAAAGCGGAGTTGGATGCTGTAATCTTAGGGCTGAACCAGCAGATAAATGCCCAAAGTGCACAATTGGAAGCTCAGAACGCCCAAAATGCCCTAATTTTGAATAAGTTGAATGACTTGCTTGGGGTAAACCGTCAACCAACGGGTAATGAAAGGAACTTTGCTGGCAACATTCATGAGGATGAAGAAAGAAACATTCCTGAGAGGGCTATTAGCCCCTTTGAGCGGACATTTCCTGAAATTGGTGGATCTAGAGCTCGAAATGATGAGGGATATCTTTCTGAAATGGTTCGACAAATCATGAAGGAAAGCATGCAAAGGAATGAAGATGAGAAGGAATGGGGTTTTGCTCCAAGTAAAACCCCGTTTACCGAAAGAATCTTAAAGGCTGAGTTCCCAAGGAAGTTCGTCCCTCCAACTATCCCAGCCGACAAAGGAACAAGTGATCCGAACGAATTCTTGTATAAGTATGATTGGCACATGACAGGTGCCAGAGCTTCTGATGAAATAAAGTGCCGATATTTTCCTGTATACCTAGAAGGTGTAGCTCTGCTTTGGTTCACCAAGCTGCCAGTCCGGTCTATCGATCAGTTTTCAGACTTAACCCGGAAATTCAAGGAGCAGTTCAGACTATACGCTTCAAAAGCCAAAGATATTATGTCATTGTCAAGTTTAGAGCAGAATCCGGGTGAAACTACCAGATCTTTCTTGAATCGCTTTAATATAGCGCCGGCCGAGGTAGACAATGCAGAACCACGGATGATCTTGACTTATCTGATGAGGGCCATCGACAAGTCGAGCGAATTTGGAAAATGGCTTAACATGAAGGAACCAAATTCCCTTGAAAAATTCTACAAGAAAGCAGATGAGTTCATACGCCTGGAAAGCCGTCCTGTACCGGTAAAGGCAGTGTTAGAAAAAGCTGAAGATAACATTGCTGCTCCACGCAAGAGTGAATCTGTAGGACAGAAAAGGGAGAATAACGATGGAAAGAAACATAAAAATCTGAAGAAGCCTCGTTCCTTCAAACCATCGGAATATACTCCTTTATCAGATACGCCGGAGCGTATATACCTTGCCACTAAAAATTCTGTTGATTATCCTAAACCTCCCGTTCTGAGAACCGAGAAAAAAGCAGTACAAAGCGGAAAGTTTTGCCGCTTCCATAATCAACCCGGTCATGATACCGATGAATGCCGCCAATTGAAAAATTTGATTGAAGAATTGATAAGGGAAAACAAGCTGCAGCAATTTGTGGAAAAGAATAGCAGCAATCCCGCTTCGACCAGTCAGGGGCAACGAGCTCCTGCTCATCAACCCAGGACAGGTGAAAAGACTGCAGGGCATGAATTTGGAAGGCCTGTTATCAATGTCATTACGGGAGGACCTCACCCAGCAGGCAGGAGCTGGGGTGAGATGGAAAGGTATACCCGAGCTTTGAAGTATGTACCGACCGAGGAAGATGTATTCGTTTTGGAAGGTGCTATGCCCCTGAAGCAACAAAGAACTTTCAATGATGATATTGTGTTCAGAGCCAGGGATTCCGCAGGTATTGAAGCTCCTACCTTGGATCCCTTAGTCATCTCAGCTGGTATCGGGCCAGCTATTGTCAGAAGAGTTCTCATTGATTGTGGCGCATCCTGCAATATCCTCTTCAAGAAAACATTCGACCAAATGAAGATCCCTATGGCTAATGTGCAAGCCTCATCGCAGAAAATCGCTGGCTTCACTGGGGAGCCAAAACAGCCGATAGGAACCGTTGATTTGTTTGTGGAACTTGGAGAAGGAGAGAGAAAAGTGGTCCGCAAGCAAACTTTTGTGATTGTCGATGAATTTTCTGCTTATAATGCTTTCCTTGGCCGTCCAACTCTCGCAGCATTCAAAGTTGTTCTGGCCCTATGGTGCCTCACCATTAAATTTCCCACAGATAATGGAGTGGGAGTTATAAAAGGGGATCAAAATGCGGGGCGGGAATGTTATCTAACAGAGCTACGAGAAACCAGAAAAAGAGAAATGGGAAAGGATGCGGCAGCCCCAGTTCGCATCAAAGAACCAGCCTTGTAGCAATTACAGGGCGGACCCTGCACTGGCGAGCACAGCGGAGCAAGGAAAGAGATGGATCCAAGAAAAGTCAGTGCAGGGGAGAATAGAGTGGTACCAGTGGAAACGACAATACCAGTACCTGTTGACCCAAAAGACCCAAACAAGGTGTTGAATGTGGGTTCACAACTTAATGTGTCAATTCAGAATATCTTGATATCTTTTTTAAAGGCAAATTTGGATGTTTTTTCTTGGACTCATGCCGATATGTGCGGAATATCCCCAGAAGTTGCAGTACATGCCCTGAATATTGATCCAAAATTTACACCTGTGAAGCAGAAAAGGAGAACTCAAGGTCCAGAAAGGTCAGCAGCGTTAAAAGAAGAAGTGGATCGGCTCGTGGAGAATAATTTTATCAAAGAATCTACCTATCCGAATTGGGTTTCAAATCCATTGCTGGTTAAGAAAGCCAACGGAAAATTGAGAGTATGCATCGATTTTTCAGATCTAAACAAGGCCTGCCCCAAAGACTGCTTCCCATTACCCAGAATCGATCAACTGGTAGACGGAACAGCGGGACACGAATTGTTATCTTTCATGGATGCTTACTCCGGATACAACCAGATCATGATGTAAGAGCCAGATCAGGAGGACACGAGCTTTATCACTGACATTGGTCTTTACTGCTACAGAGTTATGCCCTTCGAGCTGAAGAATGCAGGGGCAACATACCAAAGACTTGTTAATGCTATGTTCAAACCGCAATTGGGCAAGACTATGGAAGTCTACGTCGATGACATGTTAGTAAAGTCAAAGAAAGCAGTGGATCACATAGAACACTTAGCAGACATGTTCCCAGTCCTCCGAAAATACGGAATGAAGCTCAATCCTTTAAAATGTTCATTTGGAGTGGAATCCGGCAAGTTTTTAGGTTTCATCGTGAGCGCTAGGGGCATTGAGGCTAGTCCAGCTCAAATTACCGCCTTAAAGGAAGTCAAAGCTCCTAGAACAAAGAAGGAATTGCAAAGTCTCAATGGAAAAGTCGCCGCCTTGAGTCGGTTCATTTCCAAAGCCACAGATAAATGCATCCCATTCTTTGACGCCCTAAAGAAAGGAAAGAAAAACTTCGATTGGACTCCCGAATGCCAAAAAGCCTTTGATGAATTGATTCGCCATATGGAAACGAACCCAATACTTTCTAGGCCTGGCGATGGCGAGGATCTTCTTATATACTTGGCAGTATCATCTCATGCTTTAAGCGCAGCGCTGATACGAGAAGACAAGAGGATTCAACATCCAGTTTACTATATCAGCAAAAGACTCACTGGGGTAGAGATGAATTACTCTAAGTTGGAAAAACTCGCCTATTGCCTACTAATTGCATCTAGGAAGTTGAGGCAATATTTCCAAGCTCATCCTATCAGAGTCCTCACTGATCAACCTTTAAAGCAAGTACTGTTTCGCCCTGAGGCTTCGGGTCGTCTTCTAAAGTGGAATATTGAACTCAGTCAATATGACATCACTTATCATCCCCGAAAGGCGATCAATGGACAAGCTTTAGCGGATTTCATCGCAGAATTCACAGATAAGGGTAACAGTGAGGAGGAAACGATCGACGATTCCCCAATCCAATGGAAGTTATATGTCGATGGCGCAAGAAACGACTACTGTTCTGGAGCCGGAGTTGTACTTGAGACCCCTGAAGGTCGATCATTATGCTATGCACTAAGATTGGAATTTCCTTCAACAAACAATGAAGCAGAATACGAAGCCCTTATCGCTGGCTTAAGGATTGCTAAAGAACTAAACATCCGAGCATTACAGATCTTCAGTGATTCTCAGCTTATTGTATGCCAAGTCAAAAAGGAATTCCAAGCAAAAGGGGGGAATCTGCCCGCCTACTTGTCAAAGGCTTGGGAACTCCTGGGTGATTTCGATCATTACATGATAAGTCACATTCCTCGAGAAGAAAACATGAAAGCAGATTCTCTCGCAAAGTACTCTAGCACAGGCGAAGCTCAATTTCTGGGGTTAACTCCAATGGAGGTCCTGTCGACTCCGAGCATTGATGAGATGGATATTGATTGGATCATGAGCGTGTCTCAAGAGCAAGAATCATGGATGACTCCAATAACAGAATATCTGCTCAATGGATCTTTGCCGGAAAATTCAAAAGAACGAAAAAAGCTACTGAGGAAAGCCTCTCGCTATATAGTCCAAGATGGCCAGTTATACAGACGGGGATTCTCAATGCCGTTACTTCGATGTGTATCCAGGGAAGAGTCCAAAACAATCCTAGCTGAGGTGCATGGGGGAGAATGTGGTGATCATTTAGGTGGTCAAACTTTAGCGAAAAAGATTCTCCGATACGGATATTTTTAGCCAGAAATTAATCGAGATGCAGCAGACTATTCCCGAAAATGTGACAGATGCCAAAGATTCGCCAAAATTCCTAGAGCTCCTTCCACTGAACTCACGCAGATGGTCAGTCCATGGCCGTTTGCAATATGGGGGATAGACCTTGTAGGACCGTTACCAACTGCCAAATCTGGAATTAAATATGCCATTGTTGCTGTAGATTATTTTACTAAGTGGGCAGAGGCCGAACCACTGGCTACTATCACCTCAAAAAAGATGATAAGTTTTGTAACTAAAAGTATCATTTGCAGATACGGTGTGCCTCAAAAAATAATTACAGACAATGGTACTCAGTTCGAAAGTGAAGAATTCCAAGATTTTTTGCAAACGGTTCAAAATCCGAAAAAGCTTCTCAGCAGTAGCCCATCCGCAGGCAAACGGGCAAGTGGAAGCAGTAAATAAAATTATCAAGTCAACCATCAAGAAGCAACTTGAAAGAGCAAAAGGTGGTTGGGTCGATAAGCTACCGCTAGCACTATGGGCATACAGAACTACCCACAAAACTGCGACTGGGCATACTCCGTTTTCATTGGCATACGGATCAGAGGCAATGATTCCGGTAGAAACAGAGGTCCCTTCACATAGAAGAATCCATTTCAATCAAGCGAAGAATGAGAAACTACAGCTTGAGGCACTAGATCTCCTTGATGAAAAAAGAGAAGAGGCTGAACTCAGAATCGCATCTCATCAGCAAAGGATAGCCAGACATTTCAATTCCAAAGTTCGCCAACGCAGCTTTGAAATTGGAGATCTAGTCCTAAAGAGAATTATGATAGCGACAGGTGTGTTTGGGCCGAATTGGGAAGGACCATATGTCATAGGTCAAAAGCTTCTGGACGGCACATTCAAACTCACTACTGTCGAAGGAGATCAAATTCCAAGAGCTTGGAACAGCAATCACTTGCGTCCATACTTTACTTGATAGCTTTGTTGAAATATTGTAAAAAGAATTATGAACGTATGATTCCTGTAATTGAAAGCGATTGTAAAACTGATGCAAGTGAATAATGAAAGACTATAAAGTGGATGTAGGCCCAAATTCTTGGCCGAACCACTACAAAACTTGTGTTCCTTATTATTATTACATGTTTGCTTTATTTTTGATATGAAAAGTACATTAAATGAATTACTGAAATGTCGATTTAAATTTTTGCAGGCAACGAAAACAAAACTTGCACATTACAAGACCAAGTGATTCTTGTTATCATTCAACAAACAAATTCCAAGTCGCAAAATTCCTGAGCTTAAATCCTAGATAAGAAGTGCTTCAATTGAACGGTCAATGATTTCGCCGAAAACGGGCTTTAGCTAATAAATTGAGAAGTTTGAACAAACAAACATTCAATTAAGAAGCTTATGTTCGTTCTCGTGAACTGGCCTAGCAATGAAGTACACTTCTTTGGATTAAACAAGCTACTTGTAAGAGAAGGGAGTGCAAGCTTTAAAAGAAAAAAAAGAAAAAAAAAGAAAAATAATAATAATAGAGGATCACTGAAAAGGCGTAAGCAAGTGGACAAGGAACAACTAAAGTCCTCTTCGGAAGCACAACTCTTCGGAGGATAAAGACCTCTAACGAAGCATATGCCGTAAAAAAGAAAGTTCTCTACTCAACCAAAAAAAGATTGGAGGAGTCATGACCCTCCAACCATGAGAGAGTAACTTCCAGGCAATCTTCGGAGGCCCATTTCACCAGGAGTTGAAGTGTTACAACCGCTCTTCGGAATTTCACTTCACCAGAGTTGAAATGTAAAACAAAATAAAAGCCCTCTTCGGAGGCCCATTTCACCAGGAGTTGAAGTGTTACAACCGCTCTTCGGAATTTCACTTCACCAGAGTTGAAATGTAAAACAAAATAAAAGCCCTCTTCGGAGGCCCATTTCACCAGGAGTTGAAGTGTTACAACCGCTCTTCGGAATTTCACTTCACCAGAGTTGAAATGTAAAACAAAATAAAAGCCCTCTTCGGAGACCCATTTCACCAGGAGTTGAAGTGTTACAACCGCTCTTCGGAGTTTCACTTCACCAGAGTTGAAATGCAAAACAAAATAAAGACCTCCTCCCGGAAACACAATCAAGAAGAAAGACCTCTTCGGAAGCCCACGTTTCACCGAGATTGAAATAAAACTTCCAAGTGTTGAAACGTGAAAAGGCTTTCTTCAAAGGCACAACTCTTTGGAGGTACACGTTTCACCAAGATTGAAATAAAACTTCCAAGTGTTGAAACGTGAAAAATCCCTCCTCAGAGGTACAACTTTCTATGTTTCTAAAAAAAATCTTCATTAAAAGCACACTTTAACTTTCAAAGGAAGAGTGATTTACCTATTCTGGAAAATAATCTTCCTCAAAAAAAAAAGAAAAGAAAAGTTAAAGTATCCTTCAGAGGCCCGCTTTACCTCATAGAAGAATTCACTTGGTAAAGTGTGTACATAAGCAAAAGAAAAAAGTGATTTCTTCGAAGGACAAAGCGTAAAAAGTTATATGAAGGGAGTTGTACTCTACGAAAAATTTCTTCAAGAATAAAATAATTATTCTTCAGAAAATAAGAGTGCAAGTCCCCTCGAAGTATAAAATATTGCAGCAAGCTTATGGTATGGGGGCAACATGGTATTGTTATATACAATATGGTATAGCCACATCGGCGAAAGTAATGCTCAAACAACATGCCATAAGCCCGCTGCAATATCATATAAATAAACTTGTGCAAAAATGAATAATAAATGCATTCTCAAATTCAAACAGGAGTCTGTACAAATAAAGGATCATTTTATTCAATTGTATTGCAGATACAAGTTTCAGAATAAAAAGCAGGGGCCGGTACCCGCACAATTCTCGACCAGTAAATGCAAAAGACAAGAAGCTGAAAGCTGGAATCTTCATTTCTTCTTACCACCTTTGGACCCTTTACCCGGCCGAATGATTAGCTTTTCAGGTCGGTCTGTAGGCATAAGGGAAGAAGGAGAGGGAGGTGCAACTGGTGCAACTTCCGGTTCCTCTTCAGTAGCAATGATTTTCTTCCCCCTCCTCTTCGATGTTCCGTGCTTCTTTCTCCTCTTCGAAGAAGACTCACTCCCTGGAGTAACAAGAGCAGACAAAATTATGTCATCAGAAGGAGTCCGCTCTGGAGATATCTCACCTCCCTCAAGTCCCTCGTCTTTCTGCTCTTGCGAAGCGATAGGGTCATCTAAGCCGTGAAGAGCCTCTATTTGCTCTTCTTGTGACCCGGGCTGTGAAGCAGAAGGAGGAGCCACCTGAAGAGACGGAGGAGGGATAACCGGAGGAAGCGAAGTTTGCACGGCACTTGGTGTTTCAACTGCAGAAGAAGAGAAGTTAAAAATATTAGTATCTCCCCAAAAGAAGGGAGATATGGGTTCGTCAAGATTCAAGAAGTAATCGAGAAGCTCATCAAACTTTTGAGGAGCAAGCAGGCAATCCACCTGAATCGGACTAATGTCAAAATTACCTGAAGATATTTGCTTCGTTAGTTCAATCTCATAATTTTGAGCTCCAATATCCTCCAAAGCCTCATCATCAGTAGGGGTAATTACCCCGGTTCTTGTAGGAGGCGGGGAATGAGCACTGGAACCTGTGATGTCAACTTCAGGAGAAACTAAAGGACGTTTAGAGGTAGTAGGTGGTAATTCTTTTTCAGAACGTTCCTCTTCTGCCATCCCAGTCCGCACTCTGGCGAGTTGCTCTTTTCCCTTCGCAAGAGCAGCGCGAGTTTCCTCATCTAGGTAGCGCGCCTCAAGCTCTTCCTCGGTATACCCGGCGCCTTTGAACATGTCGAGAGCAGCTTCCCACACTTCAGCCAAGGTGATTTCGTATTTAGGACCGAGAAAAGAGAGACTGCCATGCCCTGAGACGCTGTGCAAGTAAAAGTCGAATAGAGTTGAACTGACGTTGGCTTCCATGGCTTGAATAGATTCTTCAGCTGCGATTTTACCAGCCATGGCCTCATCTCGTTCTTTTTCGGTTTTAGCAAGTTGAGATTTTAACGCTTCAATCTCCATGTCTTGGGTGCTCATTTTACTCCGCAACTGAGCGGCATCAGTGCGGTAATTCTCTACGACCTCTTCTAGCCTCTCAACTTTAGCTTCGGCATCTCTTTGGCCGGCATGTGCATCCCGCACTTGTTTTTGTAGTACCTCTTCTCTTTGAGTGTAAGTGTTAGAAGAGGTGGTAAGATCGTCTTTAAGCTGCTTGACTTCAGCTTCAAGTTTCTCGTTATACTCGGTTATGTTTTTCATCTCGATGTTGTGCTGGTCAAGAATCTTCTGCCATTCCGACTTATCGTTCTCCATAGTTAGCATCGCCTCGATATTGGCCCGATTGACCCTTTGGAGTTCATCAACAAGCTTTTGCCATCCAGACATTCTTTCAATATCGAGTCTGACGGCATCAAGATTTTGATACATGGCTTCTTTATCAATGGGAACTAAATCAAGATCGAAGCGAACCCCCTTCAAGCACCAATTCGGGAATCGGCTCTGTAGGGTCGGTGGGCCCCTTTCAACACGATATGAAGGCCTATTAAGAAGCGTTTGAATAGCGCTTCCTTCAAGAGCAGGGGATTTGGAAGGAATGTCGATAGAGATGGGAGCGTCAAACTTTTCAGATATTGCAGATGCGTGCTTCTCGCTAGGTTTGGCCCGCTTGCTCGGGTCCTCAACAATGTGGCTCTTCCCCCGACCATCATGTGTTTTACGTTTGTAGGAGTCATCGCCTCTTGAAGAAGACTCATGTCGCACATCTACCCTCTCATGACGTTCTTCATATTCTCTCCTCTCTCTAGCTTTTCGAGCAGCTCTCTGCTCATCGGTTTCTCTGGGACCAGTAAGGTAGCGTCTATAATCATAGTTACCACGCCCTTCATAGCGCTGAAAGTCTTAGTAAGAGCCACTGCCGCTACGCCCCATTGAAGGATCTGAAAGGCAAAAAGACAAGTCTTAAAAGCCTTTAGAGAAAAGAAGTCAAACACAAACAAGTGCTGAAAAATCCTAAGTGTTGTGTAATGTGTAAACTACACGCATCAAGCTACAGACCACTCTGTGGAGTAGAGGTGGTGATAACTTGAGTAGGAGGAGTTGACATTTGTTGTAGAGAAGATGTCGCCTCGATTACAGAAGAGATAGTTTTGGAAACATCATCTTTAAAAAGTTCTTGTGAAGTCACAATTAGGTCGCTCAACCCCTCAAAAACATCATCACCATCATGCTTTTTGGGACTTGCTTTCTCAACCCCTTCGTCAGCGGATCTACCGGAAGGTCGTGGAGGTTCTTCCTCTTCGATAACTGGGGCAAGTGTCAAATTGCTAGACGGCCCCGCAACATCAGTGAGAGTGGGGCACTTCACCAGTAAAGTTTCAGTGGAGGGATCTTTTGGCATAAGCTTTTCAGCCTCCGCTGGAGAATCGGGAACTTCACAAAGCTGAGTGGAACGAGAAGGGTGAAGGAGTCCAAATTGATGTAAAAATTCATCATTTAACAAAAACTTTATACTCCTCTCTTCTGCCGCCACAGCATTCAGTCTTTCAAAAATTTGCTTATAGCATGGATCTCTAGAGGGAGGAGGAAGTGCTAAAAAAAGAAAAAAAAAAGAAGCGAAGTTAGCATTTAGCAACTCAGATTTCGAAAAGCTCAAGAATGGAGAAATAAAAACAGGAAATCTTACTTCCTACTCTCCAGATGGCATAAAACCCTGGAGGACAGCGAATAAAGAAAAACTGATTTAGAAATCCATGAGCGCTTTCAGGAAGATCAGTGATGAGTTTGCGGTTTCGAGCACTCCTTATAACTACGATAGAGGGATGATCTTTAATTTTTGTGAATGAGCAGAGGTAGCAGATTTCCCCAAAGCTCGGTAATCGGTCCAAAACTCTCCTAAATAGCACACATAACCCCATCAGAATGGCATGGCCGTTGGGGTGCAATTGGAATGGAGAGATAGATAACCGAAGCAGGAACTGCTGAAGGAAGTCATTAAAAGGTGGGATGGCACCGCTCAAGCACATTTGGCGATTGACAGCAATAAAGCCAAGAGGGGGCCTATCTGCAGTATCATTTGGCCCCGGCAGTAAGGCATCAGCTTCGGCAATGCCAAACTGGATGCGCAATTGGTTAAACACCCGCTGATTCAGAGTTGTGGAAGTTCTCTCCGGAGGG
The DNA here is from genome assembly GCA_030765085.1 of Allium cepa. Taxonomy (NCBI): domain Eukaryota; kingdom Viridiplantae; phylum Streptophyta; class Magnoliopsida; order Asparagales; family Amaryllidaceae; genus Allium; species Allium cepa. Next base: position 152,659,971 of record CM060939.1, read on the forward strand.
TTATCCAATGGGTTAGTTATTGGGAAGACATCTTCAGCCTGGCCCATCGGTTCTTCTTGTTGAGAAGTCATTCTACACAAGCAACTGGATGTTCAAATGCGAAGGTGCACGTTTCCTAAAAGTGTGAAGTGTTGTGTAGAACTAATGAAGATAAACAAGTAAATATAACTGAAGTTAAGCTAGTTGGCAATTGATCAAACTAAATTTCAGGACTTGTTAATTTAAAGTTTCAGGTATAGTGTTAGTGCAAACCGGTCAATTTCAGTTGACTATTTCAACATTGCTTTAGCACTCTACTTGGATTCGTTGGTTTAAAGTACTTCATTCACGCAATCCATTTAAATTAATTATCTTCTATTGACTAATCTGTCATTAGATGTGGGCAATCAATGGCAGTATATTCGTCCCAATCTTCTGTGATTGTTGTATTAAACAGGTTGTATACTTGCAAATTGAAGCAATCTGTAAAACTAAAGAATGCAATAAAGTTTAACAGGTTAAAGTCCAGACAATTCAATATTCAGGCAGTTTATTTCAGCAATTCAAGTCAAAGATCGAGTCAGAATTATGCTTCAAAGCAGTACAATGTGATAACTCGTCCACGTTTTAAAGGTTATGAAGCAAGTTAAGCTAGGTTGTTTATGCTCCAAGACATTGATGCCTTGAGTCACTGGTTCTCTAAGTCGTAAGGCATAGTAATGGGAAAAGATTTTAGTTCGAGGCAGTGTGAAATTCTCCAAGTCTTGTCTCGGCCACGACTCAAGACTTGTGTCGCTAGAATTGGTAGGTCGGTCCAGGGTTAACTCGTGGAGGTTATTGGGTCGTCCAAAATTGCTGAGTCGCATCCGAAGCAACGTTCCATCCTCTTCGGCCAATACGCCTTCCTATTCCTAACCCGTTAGCCATCTAACCCTTAACCCGTTATCGTCTATACAACGAAATCCACCACTTTCTCAGTAAAACCTATTATTTCTCTGCACCAACAAATCGCCCAAGACAGATTCGAATCGTCTCAGGTCCATCGTACATCCAACACGTAGCTGAGCTCTCGTAAGCCGCAACAACATAGCTAATGACGATTGGAAATCAATCGCAGCTTGGCTCGAGAATGCAACGCGACGCATGACGTTGGATTAGAATCAGAGGATGGGGATTCACGATTTAGCAGCAAACATGGTTGGATAAATATTGAATTCACTTACACAATGTAATAGCAAGGATAAGTCGTCGACTGATTAACTCGAAAACGCCTTCGAAGGTTCGGAGAAGTTTTAATGGCAGATGCGACTTAAGAGATAGGTAATGAGAAGAAGGAGGTAAGAGTGACGACTCAAGTCTTTTATAGCTGTGAGCAGTGAAAGTTGAATCGGCACACGAGACAGGATGAGTCGAAGCACACGACCTACGACTTAGGCGTGTACTTCGAGGGGCAAGTGTTAACCTCGTTTTACTCAACGACTCATCTACTTAAGGACTAGACCGACTCATCTACTTAAGGACTAGACCGACTCTTCTACTTAAGGAAGGTACCGACTCAACTGGTAGCGACTCAGTTAGCTGACGAGTTAAGGCTCAAGGCAACTTAGAGGGATAGGACGACTCAAGGGGTTAACGGTTCACAAGGCAGGCCGACTCAGTGCATTACCGACTCAACTGGTAGCGACTCAGTTAGCTGACGAGTTAAGGCTCAAGGCAACTTAGAGGGATAGGACGACTCAAGGGGTTAACGGTTCACAAGGCAGGCCGACTCAGTGCATTACCGACTCATCAAGACTATCGCCTCAGCGACTCAACAAGTCCACGAATCATCATAAGAAACGACTCAAGAGGATTGACGACCTAAGAAGATAAGTCCCTAAGTCGCTTCACCTATATACCGCTACCTGATAAGTCGTTAACGACTTAACGACTCATGACTCAGAATGACTCGTCCACGACTTAAAGCCATTGAGTCGTAGTCCATTGCCACAGTGCCGATGCCAATGAGGATTGACTCGTAAGCGACTCAGGACTTAGCTTAAAATCCAGCAAAGGAATGGGCCATGGAGAAACCAAGGGCTTGGTTCGATGAGTCGGCCACGACCTAATTTGACTCGACCACGAGTCAAGTATGAGTCGAACACGACTCACGACTCAGGGCTGAAAACTCCTATAAATACATGGCCATCTCCAACATTCAAGGGACCTTTTGGCCAATCACATTTCAAGCGCCAATACTCTGCTGAATTCTCAACTCACCCGACACTTCAAGTTCGAAAGACATTTCAACTAACTTCAAGGGAAAATCTAACGCCATCTACATGGATTCGAAGAATTCTTCTCTACCAAAGTTCTAGTTGTTTGTCTCGTCATAATTGTAATTGAAGATTGTTGTAAAGTTGTAATCGGTTTAGCAATAAAGAGAATTAAAGTGGACGTAGGCTTGCCTTGAGCCGAACCACTATAAAATCGTTGTTATTCACTGTTTTTTCTGTGATTTTCTGCTTATACTCTGCTCCCGAATCATCGGGTGGTGCTTTCACAATTACACTTCATACACCGGGGTGTTAGCGTTCAAATTTTAGCGTTAACAGATATTTTTGGAGATTAATAAATAATTTGAAATTTTTTTATTGGTTGATGGTTGTTTTGTGAATATAATTGATAGTTAAATAACCGACTATCAATATTGGACAATGCGTTGATCGTTTCGAAGAGACCGGGATCGAGATTTATTTCTCGAAAACCACTTCGATCCGGTTTGTACGTTTCGTGCGAAAAATGATTTTTGGATTCGAAGATGGAGCAGTGAAGTGCAAGGGCTAGTCGCTACTAATCCTGAGGATATTTCCAAAATGGATGCAGTAGGAATTGTGCCTTCGGTTCCGTTCGAACCCGGGACGGACTTGTATGGATGAATGCTTGCGAAACATCGTCAGGTGGGCAATGGGCATTCTAAGTGAAAACGTTCTAAAGGTAACGCTTAGCCTCAAGCTTCATCAACCGGGAATGACTGAAAATCAGGGGATATGCAGCAAGGTTAGGTGGGTCATGCCCAAGCAGGACAAGATAATTCCCCTGTCTAGATGTCCCTTATATATTTCGGCTTAGTGGGTGGTTGGTCGCGCCAACCACGGGGTTTATCTTGTTCGGGACTGTTCAGTAAGGAATGGTTCCGACCTTGTGTTGCAGGGGATGAAGGGAGTAATCCTCGGTACGGTGATCTAGGCCCCGTACTGTGACAGGTGATACCCCAGTGCCTAGTCATTAGTTGGAAATCCATTCTCCCTACGAGCCTTGTACGAGTTTTGTTTGTATTACCCACTTTTGTGGCTAGTAGCTGGAATTTAATGAATGTAACAATTTCGGCTATTTTATAAGTATTTGTATATAGACCCTATTATAATATCAGAGGATTTCTATAAAACTTGTTTTAGCTATCGTAAGATAAAAACCCGACATGTTTATTTGTGGCGTGGTCTTACGAGATGCTTTTGTTTTCAAAGGATTTTTGAACTTTAATAATCAATTGGGTGTGATTTTCTCACGCTGGTATTCCAGACTGACTCGGGTGTTATTTAACTGTAATGCTCGGGTCAGACCGAGTATTATAGGATACAGGACGTGCTGTGGAGCTCAGGAGACGAGCTGGATGACGATATGTATTCTCGTACTTATATATATATATATATATATATATATATATATATATATATATATATATATATTTCCGCTGTGTTGAGTTGTTGTGTATCCATTGTATGTTATTGATGTGAGCTGTGACTGATGTACTCTGATGATGTAATATATGTAAACAGATATATTTGATTTTGAGTAAAGATTATTTATTATCTATTATATTTTATTTCGCTGCGATGGTTAGATTCTGATGTTGATTTTGTTTTCTCCTCTTCTACCTCTTCTTCTTTAACCCAAAATGGTTCGTATTTCTGTACAACTTGAGTTGATTTAGGTAGAATAGTGTTGACTCAAGGGGTACGGATTTGCGGGTCGTTACAGTTGGTATCAGAACTTAGGTTGGAGATAACCTTGGCTCTGGTGGGAATTACTCATAAATTAGAGTCCGTAGTACTCTATAATGAGTTTGAGCGTATTAATAAATATGAGCGCGTATTTGTTAGTGAATATAAATTGTTTTAATATTGTGTTGATTAGTTTATTGAGTGGCATATGGACCTTCGTCGACACAGTCTGCGCAATTGTATTGAAGGGGTTGCTAAACACTTGAATAGAACAATTGACACGGTATTGTTTTAAATGTGGGTAAATGAAATAATTTTACCCAAAATATATTTTGATATAAATAAAAGTTTTGTAAACTATTTAGCTAATATATGGTTGCTTGGATGTTAGGAATGATAATATTAAAATATTATCATTTTTAAGTGAAAATTTAACTAGAAATTGTAAATATAATCAAAGATTGAGAAGATAAATTCAATTATGAAATGAAATTTATAAATGTAAATTATAAATAGAAATATAATCAAATGAGAATTTGTATGAGCATAAGCTATGCAAATGAATTATAGAAACAAAATTGATTTAAGCAGGATTTGGAAATTTAAAACCCGAAGATTTTGGAAGTGTTTTGAAGATAAATGATAGCATTATTGTTTTCGAGATATTTCTGAAAGGAAATTGTTATAAATGGATTTTGAAAGTAAGATAGCATTGAAATCACTTGGATTATTGGAAAATAATCCTGATGATGACGGCCGCATCATCAGTATTCATTTTCGAATTTCTAAGTGAAGAATTGCTACCAAATTGATTTGTTTAGGAAAGCAGATGTTTTTGAAAATTTCAAAGGAAATTTGTTGGAAATAAAGGCCAGGATTGGTTTAAATTTTGAGAAGTGTGATTTGAGATGTTGGAGATTTCAAAATGTTTTGAAACCAAAAGCCGGTATTTTAAAAATCCTGATAAGATGGGCTATAAGCTTATAAGTTAGGATATTCTTTTAAATCGGGAAGGATAAATAAGCTTTGAATGTTGGAATTTAAATTTAAAAAGAAAAGTTAAAAATGGAATTAACTTGGATTTGGAAATAAAGATTTGATTGGATTGAGATTGATTGAATAAGTTGAAAATAATATCCAGTGTATTCGAATTAAGTTGAAATCGAATTGGATTAAATAAATCTGAGTTAAAATTAAATTGAATTCGAATAGGAATTCAATTAAGATATAGAATGGAATTAGATTCTTACCTGTTTAAATGGAAATAAGTTGGGTAAGGATTGGAATTAGAATAAATGAATAAGGACAACTTATAAGAGAATTAAAAATCCATAGAAATAAAATATGCTTGGACTATAAATAAATAGCAGGTTTGAGTTAAAAATAATGGATGAATATATTCAAGCCTAGAATGAGTGTGATTGTATGACATATAAGTTGTGACTTATAAAATTTAAAATGGAATGCAAAGCCCCAAAATCAATATTGTGATGAATTGAAAAATGAGAAGAAAAATCCAAACTTGAATTATAAAGTATATTGAACTTAAGAAATAATGATATTTGAAAAAAAAATTCAAGTGTTGGATTATGAATAAGGGGAGAACTAATTGGATAATAAATTAGTTAATGGAATTGAATTGTAAGTTTATGATGAGGTTTGAAAATAAAACTCAAGTTATAATTAAATTTGACTTACATTGTCGATGAAGGAAATATAATTAAAAGTGGCCTTGAAAATTAATTAATTGATTTGTGAATGAAATTTCAATGTAAGTTAATAAAATTGGATGGTAAATTAAAAGTGAATAATAGGATCAGAACTTGAGTTATTAATAAAAGTTAGACTTTAAGTGTTAACAAAGTAAATATAATTTGAAAGTATAGAATAAAAATGAAATGGATTAAAATAGTAATGGTATGAATTGTAAATAAAATCCAAATCAGTGGAAATAAGATGGAAATGGCTTTGTGATAAATTAAATAAGTTGAATCCGGGAAGTTAAATTCTATAATAACCAATCAAATGAAATTGCAAATTTAAAATGAGATTGGATTGAAATAGAATCAAGTTAAATTGAAAAGAGAACTTATTTGCAAACTGAGAATGAGCTTAAGTATAAAATTTGAATAAATTGAAGTAAATTGACTTAAGCTGAATGAATGAAGGAGAGTTGAGTTGAATTCAACTTAAACAAAGTTTAATAATAATTATTAATGATGGAATAAAAGTATCAAATGAAATGTGGTTTAAATAAGTTGAGAAATGATTATGAAATGAAATAGCTTGGAGTGTCTTCGAGCTAAATAAAATAGTTTGGAATAAACTAATATGGAATGAAATGCAAATAAATGGATGGTAAATGAAATTTAAATGGAATGGGTCGAGCTAAATAAATGGTTGTGAATGAATTAAAATAAAAAGGGAATCAATTGGTAATGGAGATGGAACTTAGGTTGTTAATGGTTTTGAATGGACTAGTTTGGTTAATAAAATTGAAATGCAATGAAACTGAGAATATATGGAGTGTGAATAAATCTGAAATGGAATTGAATTAAGTGTAAGTTGAGTTGGAGTCAATTTAAATTGATTATAAAACTTAAGCGCTTATTTATTCACATAAATCTCGTCAAATTGCAAAGAATAAATTGTTATTGAATGTAAATAGAAGTTATTAAAATACCTTGGATGGATAGGAATAAAATAAATTGATTTTTGAGATCAATTGGATTAAATATGAGTTCAGTTGCTTAAAAATAAATTAAAAGTAAATGGTTGAGTTTTAAACCATTCAAATTGGTGAAGTTGGATACGAGTGGATTGAAAACCATTCAAATTGAATGAAAATGGTTTATAAATTAATTGAAATAGTTAGTTTAGTATGAATACTGTATAAGTTGCTTACAGGAAAATGTTTAGTGTGAATTTCTTTTAGAATTCATATGTTGTAACTATTGCAAGTAAGTGAAATGTGTTAAACTTCTTATATTTGGCACTTACAAGTTTAAACTGAGTAAGTACAGGCACCTGGAAGCCGTATGGCTGGATTTGGGTTGGGCTATTTGCTAAAAATAATAAGCCGCTTGCTTAAAATGCTAAATAAGGTACGCCTACGCAATTAAAATAGGAAATATGATCTGTTTTTGGTTTTTCCGACCGTGTGGGTCGATGTATATATATTTATCTCTTTTGTCAAATTGCAAAAGCTCCTCCGTACAAAGGGGACTCTGCCAAAAATTTTCAGAAATTTTGGGAGTTAGAATTTTTTTTTTTTGAAAATTTTGGAAAATTTTGTAATGACAAAACTATTTAGAATTGGAAACTAAAATAAGTTAGTAAATGAAACTAATTAAAGTAATGACTTAAATTAGTTATAAATGAAGGATAAAATTTAAAAATTCGAAGTTGAAAATAAATGGAATACATATGTAATGTGGAAATCGATTTGAATAGAAGTAAGTATAAAATAAAATGGTAAGATGGAAATGAATATAAGAAACATGTAAATTGCTTATGTTAACTTAAGTAAGAAATGGTAAATTCTTAATTGGAAATTGAATATTTCAAATGTATTCCAAGTTGATATTTGGAGAAATATTGACGTTTGGTAAGGAAGTCGATAAAATGTTTTTGGAATGTTGTGATTGGATATTATTGTTATGAAGGTTATGCAGGTATGAAAAAGGAAAAAGAAAATTGGATTTGATTTCAAAAGATAAATTTGAAATGCTCGACAAAAAGGTATGTGTTTGAAATTTTGTGAATTTGATTGGGTTTTTGGATCGAGCCACTTGGCTTTTTGTTTTCTTTTTGGATTTGGGAGGCCGTAGAGCCATTTTGTAGTTGTACCGAGCTAGCCGCGCAAAGGAGACGCTGGCAAAAATTTTCGGAAATTTAGAGAGTTAGAAAAATTTTGAGAAATTTTGATAATTCAAAATTCGGTTTTAAATTGAAACTTGAATGGTTAAACAAATAGTATAGTTTGAAACTATGGGAGAGTGGTGAAGTTAATAAGAATGATAATGGGTCTTTTATAAAAAGATAGTTGGTTAGATGTTGGACTGTTTGGATTTGAGGGGAGTAAACGGGTAATATATCATTTCTCCCTAACTAGTAATTTCGGGGACGAAATTCTTTTAAGGGGGAAGGAATGTGACGACCCGGAATTTTCGAGCATTTAAAATTAGAATATTTAATTGATTTTAAATATTCAATAGAGTAATTTTAACTTGAACTACGAATATCACAATTTATTTGATAATTTAACTATTGAATTTATGGAATTAAATAATTTGAAGCTGAGCTACATGTTGAATCTGGAATTTTAAACCTGTTGAATATAATTTGAAGGCTTGTAAAATTTATATTGATAATACTGAAGAGAATAGGAGTGATGAAATCAAATTTTAAAAATAGTTTGTTAAGTTTTAAAATTTATATCGTTTAAATTGAATTTAAAAATAGCCTTTCGAGGCACAGTCTCGGAATTCGACGAAACCAGTTCCATTGGGTCCGTAATATTTAATTATTGTCAGATTTTAAATTTCGTATTGATCGGAGTTAGTGTGTGAGTGTACGATATAGAAACGCGCTGAAAATCTAATTGATATTAATCTAATGAAATTTAAATTTAATTAAAATAGAAGCTTCTCTTTTACGCCATCCTTTATTTTTTTCCTCTACACGCTTATTTCCTTTATACTTACAGCCGAATGAGTAAACGATGCTTTCTCTTCTAAACCCTATTTCTTTTCCCCAATTCGAAAAAAAAAAATCATTAATGGCCGAAGCCGATCTTTAAAAAAAAAAAAAAAAACTAAGGATCGATCAGAGTGTTAGAGAGGGGCGGAAGTAGGGTTCGTTCGATCGAATCTTGGAGGCGACTTGGCGTTGAGGGTTCGACGAGATGCTGGGCGAAGCGTCTCGAGTTCGAACAGTGCCGTGATGATTTGGGGTTGTTGAACGAGTCGAGGGTGCGTCGGAACTCACGTGAGTTAAGCGAGCTCGTCGTTGAACTTTGCAAGTCAGTTTTGGTCGCGCAGTGCTCTGACCTAGGGAAGCGAGGTAGAAGGGGAGGCGCGATTTGCAGTGGTGCCTAGGGTTTTAGTTGCGACTTGGGGATTGAATGTTTGCAGGGTGGAATCTTATGTCGCGAGGCAGTGGAATTAGTGGAGTTCGATTCCCAGTCGCGAGCTAGGGCTTGTCGCGTTGTGGACTCTGGTAGGGCAGTGGATCCCTTCGAACTCGTCCGCGATGGAATTGAGGGTCAGCGACCTAGTGTTCAGTGAGGAAAAAATGGTATTTTATTTATTTATTTTCATTTAGCAGTATATATATATAATATGTAAGTAGAAATGAATATTTACAGTAAGACAAAGTTTGTTTATTTTAAGTCGGTATATATATGTGTATAAATAAACGGAAGGAAATAATAAATGTATGTATATATATGTAAATATGCCCAAAACATTTTGATATATAGATAAAACAGGATATGTATACAAAGGTAAGATTATTATAGAAATTGGGATTTTTTTTCAACATATGTAGTTTGAAATTAAACAATGAATAATAATAATTGATAATACATAAAAAAATGGTAAACTAGGTTGGTTCAATTATCACCTTCAATCAGTTAATTAAATTTAATTCAGTAGTTTTGAAGGGAAAATTAATAATTTAATTAAATCACTGGTTAATTAAATTTATTAATGGGATCTAAATTGTTTAATTATTTCGGATATTGATAACTGTATAAATATTTATTCAAGGTCTACATCATGGAGAAACAACTCATGGTGGATTGGTTTTGCTAAATAAAAGCAGAGGTGAGTTAATCTCACTCAGTTTAAAACTTAAAATTATTTAAATGATTAAATTTAAACAATTGTTTGAATGGTTGAATGAATTGATGAGATATAGTATGATATTGTGGAATTGGTATATTATATTGTGCTGACGTTTGTGGATGCAGGGAAAAACAGGTTGGAGGGATCCAACTGGGTCCCTCATCATATATATATATATATATATATATTGTTTATTTATTCTCTGTTATGCTTTGTGGATATTCTGTGATGAATTATATTGAAATATTGAATGCTATAGTTGCTTGGATATATTCTGGACTCTGAGTTATCAAATTATATAGTATTGGATTTTTGGAAAGAAATAATAAAAAGAGTAAATTTTTAAGAAAATAATTATAAAGAATGTGAATAAACTAAGATGAATTGAATAAGAATATTAGTGTTTTCAAAACGCTAATTAATAAATTATGTGTGTGGAAAGAAATTTATGAATAAACAGAAAGTTAAGAAAACTTAAACTTCAATGTTACTGTTTAAAAGAATAAATTAATTATTTTAAATTTAGGATTTAAATTATTTAAGGAAAATAAAGAAGGAATTGGGAATAACCTGAAATTTGTATATTTTAGCTAAAGGATTTTAAAATCAAACTGAAAATAATAATAAAGCCCATAATTAATGAAGTTTGAAATGAACTGATAAGTAAAGAAATTTATTTTAAATGAAATGAATTGGGAATCAATTTTGGAAAATTTATTTAAGTGATCGAGATTGGGAATTTCTTTCTGAATAACCAAGTACGTTTCTAAAGTAAGTTTTTAAATATAAGTTAATAGTTTTAAAAATGTTTAAAATATATGTTTTGAAAAATTTATTATTTTAAATATTTAATTTCTTAAGCAAATATTTCCTTTAATATAGAATAGCATTAATTATTTAAAAGTGACTTAGTGTTTGTTTTAAAAGTGAAAACCTGATTTTATACTTTATAAAGTAACCTTATTTCTCAAATTCATATAAGATGTATTTTTAACAAATTATTTAAGTAGTTTTATCCTAAGTGTTTTAAAGTATATATATTTCAAAGTAAAGTATTTACAATTATTTTTAAAAATCTATTTTTGTGCTTGGTGATTTCAGAGGAAATATAGAATAATTGAAAGGTTGATTATGAGAAGAATGAGGGTTTTGAAACTGTATTCAAAGGATTGAAAATAGAAATATATCTTGTGAAGATATTTTTGGAGATTAATAAATAATTTGAAAATTTTTTATTGGTTGATGGTTGTTTTGTGAATATAATTGATAGTTAAATAACCGACTATCAATATTGGACAATGCGTTGATCGTTTCGAAGAGACCGGGATCGAGATTTATTTCTCGAAAACCACTTTGATCCGGTTTGTACGTTTCGTGCGGAAAACGATTTTTGGATTCGAAGATGGAGCAGTGAAGTGCAAGGGCTAGTCGCTACTAATCCTGAGGATATTTCCAAAATGGATGTAGTAGGAATAGTGCCTTCGGTTCCGTTCGAACCCGGGATGGACTTGTATGGATGAATGCTTGCGAAACATCGTCAGGTGGACGATGGGCATTCTAAGTGAAAACGTTTTAAAGGTAACGCTTAGCCTCAAGCTTCATCAACCGGGAATGACTGAAAATCAGGGGATATGCAGCAAGGTTAGGTGGGTCATGCCCAAGCAGGACAAGATAATTCCCCTGTCTAGATGTCCCTTATATATTTCGGCTTAGTGGGTGGTTGGTCGCGCCAACCACGGGGTTTATCTTGTTCGGGACTGTTCAGTAAGGAATGGTTCCGGCCTTGTGTTGCAGGGGATGAAGGGAGTAATCCTCGGTACGGTGATCTAGGCCCCGTACTGTGACAGGTGGTACCCCAGTGCCTAGTCATTAGTTGGAAATCCATTCTCCCTACGAGCCTTGTACGAGTTTTGTTTGTATTACCCACTTTTGTGGCTAGTAGCTGGAATTTAATGAATGTAACAATTTCGGCTATTTTATAAGTATTTGTATATAGACCCTATTATAATATCAGAGGATTTCTATAAAAATTGTTTTAGCTATCGTAAGGTAAAAACCCGACATGTTTATTTGTGGCGTGGTCTTACGAGATGCTTTTGTTTTCAAAGGATTTTTGAACTTTAATAATCAATTGGGTGTGATTTTCTCACGCTGGTATTCCAGACTGACTCGGGTGTTATTTAACTGTAATGCTCGGGTCAGACCGAGTATTATAGGATACAGGACGTGCTGTGAAGCTCAGGAGACGAGCTGGATGACGATATGTATTCTCGTACTTATATATATATATATATATATATATATATATATATATATTTCCGCTGTGTTGAGTTGTTGTGTATCCATTGTATGTTATTGATGTGAGCTGTGACTGATGTACTCTGATGATGTAATATATGTAAACAGATATATTTGATTTTGAGTAAAGATTATTTATTATATATTATATTTTATTTCGCTGCGATGGTTAGATTCTGATGTTGATTTTGTTTTCTCTTCTTCTACCTCTTCTTCTTTAACCCAAAATGGTTCGTATTTCTGTACAACTTGAGTTGATTTAGGTATAATAGTGTTGACTCAAGGGGTACGGATTTGCGGGTCATTACAGATCCTTAGCTTTTATTTTCCTTGATATTTCGAAAGGCTATCCGCCCATTCAATTGAATACAAAGGATACAAAGTTGCTTTTACATTTAATAACAACATGTACACATTTTTTTATTTATTCTTGCTTCTTCCCAAAACATTTGCCTGCTCGTTTTTTTTTCTTCTGTTTATTCTCTTCTCCTTCCATAATCACGTCTCTTCTTCCAAAAAAAAAATTTGAAAGCAAAAATGGGACAGTGCATAACCAAAAAAAAATTGATGATGTATATATACATCGGCATGTCTTGTGCATCTCTCCTTTCAGCATGCCTTCTCGGACCATCAGCCGCTCTCAATTAACCACGCCTGGCCTTCCATTCCTAGCCGAGCCTCTCACATCTTCCCTCGTTCGCCCACCATCTCAAAGACCCGGGCGACCATCTCTAAACCCTTTGCCCTCACCTTCCTTTTCCCACTCAACCACCACCATTCTCCGACCATACCCAAAGCCTACATAGCTCGCCCACTTCTTCCATGGAAGCAGTAACCCTCCTAGCTCACAACAATGCACCAAACACCGCCTTTCCTTCCTCCAGCCCTTCCGCTCGAACGCCAGCCTTCACTCGCACTACCTTAGTTTCATCTCGCCTGACCTCTCCAGGCACGCAAGCTCAGCTAACCAACCCTTCACCATTTCCATTCGTTTTCTTTTCTTGGCATAGCCGCGACTTTGCCTAGCCTCCGACCTCCCATTTCATTGCTTTAGCTCAATTTTACTATTTTGGTTGCAAGTCTTTTAACAGGTTTGTTTGCATTTCTAATATTTATAGTATCTGACTATTATATATATATATATGGTTGTACGAAATTATGTATATATGTTGTATATGTGTGTTAGAGTTTGGTCTGCAAGCATTCTTTTATTTTATTTATTTATTTGTTTTATCATAGGATCTATGCATATATAGTGTATATCTAGGAACTGTTGGTTTAATGCACAGGATTTTAAAGTTAGCGTATGTAAGTGGATGTATATATTTTGTGATGTCTGTGTGGTTTTACATATATGACGAATATGTGTTTAAGTATAATGGTTGTATTTCAGTTGTTTTGCCGTACGTATATATGAGTAGACTAAACTATATGATCTGCAGCGTGTGTATACTGATGTGTGTGTGTGTATAGATATAGGCGAAATGTATTTTAAGTATTTTACTTTATCAGTTGAGTCGATAAGGTTATTTTGATAAGTATATACATTAAAGGCCATTCCGGTTATATCAGAACATGTCTGTTCGTAGTGTGGAAGACAGGTGTAATATAAAAAAAATGCGAAATTTTAAATTACTGTATGGAAATCTGGGTTTTAAATTTTGTGTTTATTGTTCCAAATATAATGGAAGGATTTCGTTGTATCTATTGGACTTTTAAGAGTAAGGAAAGGGTTATCTTATTTTAATATGGGTTTAAATCGAATGTTGGACGTGTATATATATATACATATGTAGATATTCGTTTTTTATGCATGCGTTTTAAAATTTTATCTTGATTTGAGATTTGTATAGCTTATTTTAAATATATGTTCAAATTGATTTTTGACATTTACATATATGTGATATTTAATTCTTATCGATCCCTATTTATCAGCTTTTGTTCGTCGTGCCCGCTTTCTTCATCAAATTCGTGCCCATCTCATTTTGCTTTAGAATTCGTAGCTTGCTCTGTTGTCAAATTTTCTAGCCTCGAAAGGTGAGCAATCACTCACAATTAATGTTCTTTTATTTATTAAATTCGATTTTAATTGAAACGACAATTGAAATATTGCTGCTGTTAGTTATTTACACTGTTATATATGTTATTACCTGTATCTGTTCACCTATGACATCTGACACCATTATCTGTTAATTATTTATGCGATGATAATACAGTTTGGTTGATAATTGATTGATTGGATGTTAAATTATAATGTATTAAGTGATAAATATTATGCAATCGAATTTGACGTAGGATAGTTAAAAATTTGAATCGAGAGATATGTTGAACTTGATTAGTTAAATTTGTAAAATATGACCCCTTAAATGTTTAATTATTTGACACGTAGGAAATTGTTAATTACCCTCGAACCATTTGAATTTATGTTGTATTAATTGATGAAGTATGAAATTGAATAATGGATGTCAAGTGTTGAATTGTATAGATTAATTAGTGTAATAATCTTTAATCTACATGAAATGATAGTGTAGATTCTACAAATAATTATATTAATTCGCACGAACAATGTGAATTAATACGATTATTTCAAGATTATTTGGATTGATTATTGGATTGTAATTGATTGTTGTTATTGTTTGTTTATTATTTTGACACCTTCCCAGTTATCACACTGCAAGTTCCCTTTGTTATGCTGATTTTTGAATTGGAATGGAATCGGGTTGAAATGATATATAACCAAATGCATTTGACCTAGGATAGAGAATTAAAAAAAATCCGATTGGTCAATAAATTTATTTAAAAATAAAATAATGATTTTATTCGAGCATAGAATAAGTTTTGAAATGAAGTTGGAATTTGAATTTTATGAAAGGAAAATGTAAAGATTGAAATCTGAAACAAATATTAACGTAGTAATTGATGAAAGAACGCTGTTTGAAATTTAATTATTTAATAATTAAATTTGGAATTAGTAATAATTAAGTTTTTAAACTATTAAGTTTGAAATCATTTAATAATTAAATTTGAAATTATAATTAAGTTTGGACTTATAATTAAGTTTGAAATTATTAAGTTGAATTTATAATTAAGTTGAAATGAATTAAGTTTGAATTCATAATTAAGTGGAAATGATTTAATAATTAAGTTTTGAATTTATAATTAAGTTTGAAATTATTAAGTTGAAATTATTAACAATTAAGATTGAAATTATTTAATAATTGAATGAGATTTAATTATTTGATAATTGAATAAAAATTGAAATCTTTGATAAGAGAAATTGAACTTTTGAAAAAGTGAATTTGAACTTCGTAAATAATTGAAATTGAGTTTTTTTTATTAAGTTTTGGAAAATTATTTAAGTAAGTTAGTAAGTGAAATTGAACTTCTCGAATATGTGAATTCAATTTCTTCATAATTGAGTTTGAAATTTGTAACCAAGTAAAGAAATAAGTGGAATTGAATTTCTTTAACAAGAAATAAAATGTGATTTATTGAAATAAATGTAAGACTTGAAATTTAAAGAATTTGGTTTGACAAATTTAATTTAATTCAAACTGTAAGCTTTGGAAAAATGAAATTGAACTTTAGTAATTGTTTTAATGAGTAGGAATTTAAATCGAATTGTTTTAAATGTTCAAGTAACTTAACGAATATTGAACGAAACCGATAAATGGATTTAAATTGATTTGAATGTTAAATTAAATTAATTTGAATGATTCCAGACTGAAACTTATATATACGAACTTGAATCAATATTGGTATTGTTTTAAATAAAAATTGAAATCGAGTTATAAGATTTGAAATGGTAATTTGGAAGTTTTGTAACGTAAATTATGGAAACTGTTTTAGAAAGACAAATGAAATGTTGGTTTACAAATTCTAATTGAAATTGAATTCGGTTTGGTTTTGTAATTTATTAAACGACCAATCGGTGTAATAATTACGAAAGTTATTGAAGAAACCGAAATCGGTTATGGACATACTCTTTGTCTAAACCGAAAACCACTTTAATAACTATACGCGGAGTGTGATCCAGAATGAAGTGGTTGGAACGATGTACGTGATGATTGAAGAAAGAGATTGATAATGGATAGCCTTGACACTTGTGTCAAATTGGAAATGACTAAAACAGGAGCCGTGCCGGGCCAAATGGGGTCAGCCACCTCGAGCGAACACACTTCTTCGTAAACTACTCATTACTTATTATTGATTGGTGCACCCTCGGAATTTCAGGAGTGTTGTTTCGCGGTGTTGCGATCGCTGCGGCGATGCGTTTTCGCCAGTCCGGATCAGGCAAACGGTAGTTTCACTACCTTGGGTATTACCTCATGTGCCTTGTCATACTTGTATCCCTATATACGCGACCACTACGATTTTGTTTTGTGTTATACCTATGGAGTACTTCCTGATATCCCACTAGTTTACGGTGGAGTTACAGTGCTGTATAGACTATAACGCTTATATAAATGTGTTAAGGGGGATAATGGTAACGCCTTAACACTATTTTGATATTTATATTACTGATAGACATTATCTATTTAGCGTATATTACTACATAGTAGATAGTTTAACGGATCCTTAAAGTATGGTTATTCCAACGTCCTTTGAGTTATTGTATTTCAATTATTATTTCACTTGAGTTGGATTTATTGATATAAGAATGTTAATCCTGACTCGAGTGTTTGTGTTTTGCTTTACACTCGGGTCAGACTGAGTGATTCAGCATTCGAGACTTAACTTTGGAGTTGGAGCTTCGCCTGGAGATCCAGCTATCTATCCAGTTATCAGATATCCAGTTGATTTCAGTGATGTATTCTGATTCTTGTATTTGACTATTGTATTTTGAGACTTCTGTTGTAACTTACTTAACTCTGTTATATATATAGTAGCTTCATGAACTACTATCTTTTGCTTCCGCTGCATATTATTACTCTGTGTCTATGATTCTGTGATTATTTATTTACTGTATATCTGAGTTTTGCCAAATTTAAATTAACAATTAGGTATTTTGAATTATTCAAGTCCGACATGTGCGGATGCGAATAGTCCAAATAGCGGGTTGTTATAATATATGAAAGTTATATCAACATACAACATATACCAACAACTATATATGTCAATATAGCAAATGCAATCAGAAGCAATAAATTCAACCATCAACCAACTAGCATTCAACTAACATCCATAACCAAATCAACACACTTTCACTTCTCATTAATATTCATTGAATTGGTTTTCCAATTTAAATCACATTTGATTCATTAACATTGGATGTTTTTACTAACATTCATATTCATATTCAATTATTTTATATTCACTAATTTACATGCAAGTTAGTTCACTTCCACATTCAAATCAAATTACATAGCTTTCAATTTCACTGATTCAATTTCATTAACACCTAATGAATTATATACAATCAACTAACAACAATTTAAAAATAAATGTATATTCAATACAACCAAATTCATTCAATTTTCTTTACTTCACATTCAATTTGGTTCAGCACATTAATTAGCTTTAATGAATTAACACTTACATCCTTTATTTCATATCAATTTATTTACATTCAATTCATTTATTAATTCAATTGCTAATTCATTTAACCACAAAAGTTGAATTTCCTTTAATTCACTTTATTATTTTTCTTCGATACCAAATTCAACTTCATTTAGTATCACTTAAGTTATATTCCATTTCAAACATCATTTGTTTAACTTAAATTTCATATAATCACTTCAGTTTAATTTCCATTTCGATAGCTTATCCAATCCAAATCAATTTATTTAACTTTCCTTTAGTTAAATTTCACATCATATATTTACTACACTAACCCAAATCCTTTAACTTCACCAAAGCTAAATTTATTATCTCATATTATAAGTTCAAAACTTGATTACTTATATTCAACAGTTACAACTTGGATTTTAATTTCAAATTTGATTATCACAACCAAACTTCAATTTTTCAATTACATGGTAACAAATCCATCACACAGAAACTCGAAAATGATATTGATGATGCTGCAGTCGTCACCCTTATTATTTCCCAGTGGCAGTAGTGAATTAAGTGCTTAATCCTTTCAAAATTTTCCTTTTTATTATAACTCACATTTATAAGTCTTTTTCTTATAGAATTTCACTATTTAACTTTTACTTATATAAGATCATTTTACAAATGTAAATCATATAAATTATAATTCCATACTTAATAATTCATTTGCTTAGACAATTAATCTTTTCCCATATGTTTTATTTAACTTATTCAAACATCTTTCAATTAACTTATATATATTCTTACATTTCAACAACCAAACAATCAATTCATACACACTTTAATAATTCTGAAAAATTATTCCTTTATATATAAAATATAATCGAGGTAAAATTATTTCATTTACCCAATTTAAAATGATACTATGTCGACTTGCCTCGTTTAAGTGTTTAGAAATCCCTATCGATAATATGACATCCCACATACCGACCAGAATTCACAAATAGCTCAACGGATAAGCAAACACGATATAAACATTTTATATTCACTAACACATACGCGCTTATATCTATGATTACACTCACACTCATTCTAGAGTACTACTTACTCTATCTCTAATGAGTAATTCCCAACAGAGCCAAGGTTGTCACTTAACCATATGCTCTGATACCAAATGAAAAGGTCGAGATTTTTCGACTCACGAAGGTCGACATTAGTACGTCCACTGTATCAACTGTAGAGCAATCGAAGGCGGGAAACCCGTACCGTTAGGGTTAAAGAAGAGGTAGAAGATAGAAGAAGAAAGAAAGAAGAAGCAACATAAAAAATATCAGAATCTCACAATCGCAGCGGAGCAACATATAATAGATAAATGAATATCTTTAAACAAAGAACTATATCAGTTTATTATATTACATCACATTACATTATCAGAGTTTACAACAACAAACAGCAGAAAAGAAATACTATATACTAGTTGATATGCCAAGCCATCCAGCTTGCCTTCAGATCTCTACAGCAACTCCTGAATTCCAAAATGACCTGATAACCTGACTCTAGACTACCCGTGTAGAAATAGGTGGGCACCCAGAGTTTAGGAAGGAAACAATAAACTCCATGTCAGTCATGGGACTGGTGTGAAAACTTAAAACAGTTTATCTTTAAAAATAAACAAAGAAATATTTTAAATTAGATTCGCAATGCTTATTAAAAAATGAGACTACCATAAGGCCTCCCGCACACGCATACAATGCAAACGCAGAATCGGAGGAGTTTTCTCGTTATGATAGTCAAATATGCTTGATATGAGAAATTTTCTTTGATATTATTACTGTAAGTGCAAAGTGAAGGAAAACATTTCAAAAGTATAATATAAATCTTAGCCAACATACGACCATTATCGTATGCCTACTATAGCTACCATGTTCAATAGCAGGTTACCATCACATTCCATGGCAGGTTATACAATTGCAATTGTAAAAGGATCGTATTTTTTTGATTCGATTTCCAACAAATGGTCGGGCAAAGGAACTTCCCAAGTAAATAAGAATGCCTGTGGAGTGACGTCCCTGGATCCTAACCGGATCTCTGCTACACAAGGCCGGGTTACCCCTAACTGAGTAACAACTGACACGAGCATGTCATCCCCCGGTCGTTTGCAACCTTTATTCCGAGGATCCTCTCAACCAACAACCACAAATCAATAAATATGCAGCAACCACGAAGTAAGTATCTGGGCTCCATACCATGATACCACTTATGATCCAGAAGGAAATGACATGCCCTCAGAGGGCGCTATCCTCAAATAACCTTGCTGCCACGATTCCTGTTTCGACCATAACCGGGTTGTGAGGTTCGTCGAAGTCTCGTCCACAAAGCTACGCTTTTCACAAAGCCACGCTTCGATCAACAAATGATCAGCAGCACTCATCATGTCACACTATCAAATTGGGAGTATATCACTAATAACCTTCAACTACATAACCTCTGAGCTCATACGTCTCAAAGAAGGGTGTTAAGCTAAGAGAATAAATTCTCCGCCACCAGCAGATATGTATTTGAAAGAAATCAGCTTTACATCTCAATTTGTAATGTCAGACATACAATCCATACAAGTCTGTTCTGGGTTTGAACAGAACCGAAGGCACTTCCAAAGAAGTCCTTGCAATCCGGGTATTCACAATCCCGATTGAACTTCCTATCACAAAGGAAATCTCCATACCGTAGCTATCGGTGCAGAGACAATCGATAGGTCATCCTATCATTCTTGCAAATATCCGGTCTTCACCACCGGTCTTCAAATGCTATCCATATACGTCGAATCACATATTCGGAATGGGTTATACGATACAAAGGTCCTTTCCCGGCTAAACCGAATAACGAGCGCTTATTTTCAAAAATAAGTGTAACGATCAAATTTAAGCAAATCACAACAAATACCCATTTAAAGGTAAATATTGATAGTCGGTTATTTAACTATCAATAGATATGCACAATATCATCAGATTCCAAATAATTTCCTAAATTATTTATTTTCCAAAAATATCTTTACAAGATATATAATTTGTAACATCCCGCCTTTTCGCACACTTTAAACCGACACACGTGCCAATTCAAAGCATACGCAAGGGCGGATTGTTATGGGGTAAATAAGAAAAACAGAGAAGAAATAAAAACAAAACAGAATCTCACAGCGGAAGGATAAAATATAATAATAAATATACAGTTCAAAACAGTTTACAAACACTTGATTTGCTTTATACAATAAATATCAGAGTTACACATACCAATACAATCAATGCAGCGGAACAGTATGAGTGTGGTGCAATACTATAGATAATAATAATACGACTCCTTCGTCTTCGTCCTTCAAAGCTAAAGTCTTCGATCCTGAAACGCTCGGACTGACCCGAGCGAATTTGAAAAGACAAAAACACTCGAGTCAGACTAAAAGATTTTATGTGAGTTAAATTAACAGAAATAAATATGAGTACAGTAACTCAAGAGATGTTCGGGATTTACATCTCCTAAGGATCCGTTAAACTATTTACTATGTAGTATATTGCGCTATTATAGTAGTGTCTATTTATAAAATAAACTTACTTTTAAATAGCGTTAAGGCTTTACATTTTCCACCTTAACACGTAAAATGCCAATAGTCTATACAGTACCGTAATACCTCCTAATCGGGAAGCTACCAGAGGATACTCCATAGGTATGACACAAATAGAAACTCGTAGTAAAGGCTCGGTATGGTAGGTGACACGGCACAACTAGGCAATGCCAGGGTAGATATACCAATTGCTATCCAGGCTGGTGGAAACGCGTAGCCGCAGTTACCGCCCACCTCGGACTAACTCCCCAAAATCAAAATATAGAAGTGGCCACTGAATCAATCCAAGTCAAAGTATAATATCGAAGAGGAGGGTCCGATCAGAGGAATGACCTCATTGGCCTGAGAATCGCTCCTGTTTTAGCCACCTTATGCCAACTCACGGGAGTCGGGTCCACGTATTTACCTTACAGGAAACGTCGCCACCACCTACTTCATTCTGGAATCTCCACCGCGTACACGGTTAGTCAAAGTGGTTTTCGGTATCGACAGAGAGTATGTCCATATCCGATCCCGGTCTCTTTGCCAACCCATCGTTATTATAACACCGCGGTCATTTTAAAAAAAAATAGTTTATACTTTAAAACCAGAATAAACATTTCCATTTCAAAACTATGAATACGATATCAATTTAAAACTCAAAACCATATGATATCATTTTATCTCAAATGTTATTCTTTCCAAAATCATACGGGTTTAACATTTAAAATATCTTGAAACCAAACATTTGAATTATACTTCCAAAACATAATATTTCAGAATTCATGCTTTGAAGCCATACTTTTAAAACTTGAATGGTTTGGACATTCAACGGTATATGAATTAAATGGTTTAACTTAAATGTTACTTTGTAAAGAAAATAGTTCTCATGGCTTTACAAATACATTTCTTTATTAAAGTCTAACCCAAAATTTGTATTATCTTTCTCAAGTTCCAAAACCACTTCAATTTATATATATATACGTATATCCATTTGGAGTATTAATATTTCAAACTAAAGTTGGATTTTATTCTTTCAACAAATCGAATGTTCTATTAATTAGTCTTGAATATTCACATAAAATCCATAAATAAATAAAAACTCCAATTTCTAGTAATAAAATATTTTTTTTTTCAATTCAAATTATACTAGAATATTCATTTCAATTTATCTTGGAAAAAATCCAATTATAAATATCATATCTTGAAATTTCCAAACTTAACATTTAAACATATGATATAAATTATTAAACTCCATTTTCTTAATTTTCTTCCATTTTTAATAAAGATTTTTATACACCTTTTTTTTCAAAATTTTCAACTTCATATGTATATATATATATGGAAGAAAAATATTTATACAATATAAAATTTAAGATTATTATAAACCGTATGCCATCCAAACCATAGAAATCACATTTAAATAGTTATATATATACCGCGGTGCCTGTATATAATTTTCTATCCTATGGTCAAGTGATACGGATATTTATCATTTCAATCCGCAATTTAAAAAAATATAAAATTTTGCGGTTATATATCATTTCAAACCACAATCCCGAATGAAATGAAATATGCATGATAATTTGCAATTTAATGATATACAATAAACATCCATTCATCAACATCATCCATCATCCAAATCGCAATCATCAATCAATATCAATCAATAACAATATTATTTTTGGTACTACATAACAGGTAATACTGGCAATTTTATTCAAATTAAATTTAACCGCTATTAATCTACAGTCTATATTCAGTAATAAATTATATAACTGTTAACTAGCAGTTCATATACAAACAAATAAATTTTAACTGTAAATTTATACGCAATAAATTAATTAAATTAACAGTTAAATTTAATAAATGCAATTCAACAGATATGAATAAAATAAACATGCCAAATACTCATAAATAAATTTCTATTCATTTCTAAAATTAATTTAACAAACATAAAAGCTTCTAGTAGTTGTGAGTGGGTTAAAACACTCACCTTTTGAATTTAAATTGAATTCAAATTCAATTTAAACCCAAAAATTTGACAGTCTCCAAATTCATCCAAACTCGTGCCAAAACGTCAGCAATTCCGATACGATCCCAGCAAAACAAACCGCGCGTGAATCCGAGCTCGTATGCAAAAGTTATAAAAATTTGAAAAATGAAAAATTCTGGTCCTGGGTCGACTTCGGGTTCGACTTCGGTGCGCCGCCTCAATTCCCCGGTGCTTGCTTGGAGTTTTCGCCAAAACGACCCGGATCGACCAGAGTCATTTTCTTCCTGACCCGAAGTTGCTCTAGGGTTTTCTCCCCTGAAACCCGAAGCGCGACCAGAAGCTGCTGCAGATCCGAATTTTTTTTTATATTTTTTTTTTTTTAATTTGAATTTTTTTTTTTGAACTGACTGGATCTAGGGTTAGCCCCCATTGAAGAAGAAGAGAAGCTTGAAGAAGATGAACGTACAACAAATAGACAATAGAATGGAGCTAGGGTTTATAACTGTATATTTATAGGTAGGGTTGGGTTAGAGTAGATAGACTAGATAGATGAACGTACGAAACAAACTAAGGCCCAAAAAGCCCGTTCTGACCCCGGAACGAAATTTGTCAAACCCATATATCCAGATAGGTATTTTAAAATATTCTGAACGCGATGGAAAAAGTTTCACGTCCAAATTTGATCGTATGAAGAAGTTATGCTGAAAACGAGATTTCCAAATTGATTTCAAATTGATTTTAATAAAATTGATTTTTAAGGCGTTTCGCGTCCGTACGATCAAACGACAGGTCCGATCGATACGAAACTTGAAACCCTATAATAATTCACCGATACGGATCCGATGAAACTGGTTTCATCGAAATCCGAGTCCGTGACCAAAATGGCTATTTTCAATATTCATTAAATAAATTAAATAAATTATAAAAATCCAATTTTTACATCTAAATTCAAAAATTGACCAAATTTCTCCCTTTAAATTTTCTTAATTATTTACTCCAATTCTAAACAATTCAAGTGTCAATACATAGTTGTTCTATTCATCAATTTAGATGTTAATCCTTACTTAATGGTTAAATTCCAATTTTTAATAAATTCAACATTATACGTTTGATTAAATTTATTAAATTCACTTTTTTTATATTATTCAAAGTTATTGATGTCAATTTAATGAAACTAACATTGGCTCAATATCTATACATTAAAAATCTCAATTCTAAACTTAGATCTCAACTTATGAAATAGTTAAATAATAAATTCCATCTAAATCTACATCTTCCTACTATCTAAATATTTAGAAAAATTACTTACCACTTTTTATTGTAAATTTCTAAAATAGTAGATTTGTGTCATTTCTAGCCCTCTGGATATTTAATATTAACTAAAAGCAAATTTACATATAATTTCCATCGTCAATTATTTTAGTGAATAAATCTTCAAAGGTTACTGCAATTAATCCCATAAATTGCAATAAATTCTAATAAATTTGACTCTATTTGATTACAACTCACAAATAAATCAATTATTACTCCCTACATAGTTAACGTTTCTTTTATATTCTAATACATTAATATTTACCCAATTTCCATCTTTTATTTGCATAAATTACTGTATTTCAATCTTATTGGAAATTTTGTTAACTTAACACTTGAATAAAACTTAAAACCTCAATTAATTCATTCCACTTCGGTTTCATTCTTAAGATTACACTAATTATTATATTATAAAAATGAAATTTTCCCTTGGTTACATCTTATTTATCCACTTACAAAAATTCCACACTAACTGAAATAATTTAGTGCATAAATTGAAATTGATTAAAATAAACTTAACAAACAAATAGAATAAATACGTACAATAATTATTGTCATAAATCTTTTTTATAAGTCTACACATAATTATTACCTTACAATACGTTTTACGTTACTATAAAATTTATACACTCTTCCGTTACCATATTAATAATTACTAAAGTAACGTTCATTCTTAATAACAACGTTATACTATTCAACATATAAAAGGACTCCATTCCCCAAATACATTCATTTATATTTATTCCCTTAAAGTTCTCCTTTATTGACTAGACACATTAATTTAGATTCATTTACATCGAATGCCCTTCTTAGCTATATACTCAATACATGTTAAATCTACACAATTTTTACCCTTTTATTCAAATTCACTTATACCATCAATAACAAAATGTTGCCCTAAATTTAGATTCAATTATATACATTAGATAAATGGGTAAACTTTTGTAATTATCCCATATATGAAAATATTTTTATGCCTACATTTCCACTTACTTACTATGCATTCATTTATTAAATTACTAATTGCCTTAGTCAACTTATCCCCTATTTACTACCAAATTTCAAATTTAATTATGGCTTATCAATACATAAAATTTACATAGGCAAAACAAATTTTATTACTATCTTAAGTCTATTTATTATTGACAACATTCATTAAATTTCCTTATCAACACTTATTGCATTGATTTATTCAGCGGTCACCTTTTATTTAGTTACTATCCATTTTACAATCCAATGTAAGTCTTCCACTATTTATTTTATATTAAATGAATTCCATTCTACTTAAATCTTTTTATTGATATTCACTAATTCAACCCTTATATCAGTTTCTTATATTTAACTTTAAATCAAATTGTGACAATCTACATTATCCAAATCTATTGTCATAAAATTTTATTGTTACACTAAATTACAACTACTATACCAAATTTCTACATTTATTCTCAATTAGATTAGAAATTATATTAATTCAATTCATTTAATATTATTAATTTAACGGGTCGTTACATAATTTTCCACACTTCAAAAATAAATCAATGTTATTTTCAAAACTATTTTCCCTTTCCTTTGTAAATTCCATAGTGAATTCACATTTCCAAAATATCTATTAATATACGATTCTCAAATCGATTCAAATATTCACTTTCAATTTATCTTTAAAAGATAAAATCTCTAAACATTTCATGCCTATGACCGCTTCTTCTCAGCCCCCTCTTGATTCCATCCCCCTTTCTCCCTCTTCGACTAGGTCCGGCCGTGTTTTCATGCTCATGTCGCCGGTGACTGTGCGTCCCCCTCCCCTCCATTCGCCATCTGATTTTCCACCATTGCAAACTACTTACGTTCGTCCCGGTCCCCTAGCCTCGGTTGCTAGTGCGTCTTTGCTTGGAGCTCTGCCATTTTCTGTAGCGTGTGGGCTTGATGTAAGTAAGCCAGTTTCGTTGATTTTTGATGTGGGCAAGTCTAATTTGATTGATGAGCATGATGCAAGTTTGGTTGTTGGTGTGTCTGAGCAAGTTCAGGGGTGTATACCAGCTGGTTTTCCTTGTTGTGGTCAGAGCACAATAGGTGTTTGTGTTAATTCCCCATTGAATTCTGTACCTATTGACAGTGTAGCTTGCCCAGATGCTTCTATTCCTTCTGCCACTATTGCCCCCAGCGTTGTTGAGAGCCGTGGTACAGATGTTTCGAAGCCTACCTCAAATTCGTGGTCTTCTCTATTCTCGTCCTTGCCTCGTAATGCGGGTGCCTACATCCCGATTGAATTTGATTTGGTTGAGGAAAATGGAGTGATGATTCCTCGCCTAGTGTTTTGCAAGCCGGTGTGGAATTTTGGTCAGACTATTTGGTTGGTTTTTTCTGGAACCTAATCACCGTCTTTCGAATGCGACCTCGGTTCTTCGGAGGGCTTGGAAGCTTCGTGGTAATTTGCATGTGAAGCTGATCGATTCGATGTATTACTTAAAGTTTTCCTCTTCCGAGGATCGCCGGCTTGTTTTGGAAGCTGAGCCTTCTTTTGTTGATGGAAGGCCTTTTATTGTTACCCCCTGGTCTCCTACCATGGCGTGTGCTCGTGAACAAGTATTATCTATCCCTGTTTGGGTTTATTTTTCTCAGATTCCCTCTGCACTTCAGCCTCTTATTAGTTTGAATTGGCTAGCTTGTAATGTTGGAAAACTGAAATGTTTTGACTCTAATACTGTGGCGCGTGATAGGTTGATGTATGCGAAGGCTCTTATTGAGATTTCCCCCTTTAAGCCTCTCCCTACATCTATTCCTGTTCAGCTTGCTGTTGGGCATGTTGTGGAAGTCAGAGTTCGCTATGGCTGGGTTCCGGATATTTGTACCTCCTGTCGCTCCTTTGGCCACCTGACTATCGGTTGCCACCATTCTGAAGCATCCGCGGCTGCTCTGAAGATCCCTTTGTCGTGCCCACGTCGTAGGATCTGGGCCCCCAAGGTTTCTTCCCCTCCCTCTCACATTCATCCTGCTCCTGCAGCTACGTTGCCAGATCTTAGTTTTCCTTCTTCGCCACTAGTTTTGCCTGATCCACCTCCTGGCTCTGTGGTTCCTAGTGTTGCTCCTGACATTCATTTAGTTGTTCCAATCCCTGCCTCTTTGCCACCTCCTGTTGCCTGGGATGAGGCCGAAGGGTGTTGGATTGATCCCATTTTTGATATGAGATATAACCCGCCTGATGAATCCTTCTTCCGTTTTCTCTCTGATGATCAACTGGACCTTAGATGCCTTCGCTACAAACCATCTGGTGATTCACTAGTTCTTGATTTGGACGGTTTGGATGCGAGTTCGAATTCTGACATGCTTGCTGATCCATCCTGGGATCGCTCATTTATCTACTCTTCTGATGTTGTGGATTTTGACCCATGTCTTGCTCTCCGGTTCCGCCCCTTTGCTGGTCTTTGTGGGTCTGACCCTTTGTGTTCTTCTTTGGTGTTTGGGGTTGTTGGTGATTCTCCTTCCTCGGAGGAGTGCTAGTTTTTATGCTATTTATAGTTACTGTGACATGGCTGTCACGTACCTGTGCTCTATTGTCTGTTTTTTAGTAGTTAAGGTGCTTTTACCTTGCTTCTGTACTTCAATTTTTATTACGTTCGTAATAAAAAGTGGACGGTCCATTTTAAAACCGGCTAGCCTTGCCAAAAAAAAAACATTTCCATACTTATTCAATAATAAGTAGTTCACAAACCTATTTATTTTCAACATTTGAAAAATATTCAATATACATAGATAACAATTAAGTATATATTTTATTCCTTTATGAAAACGTTTTCTTTAAACACATTAATTTGGGTCAAAGCGAATGTTGCATAAAACATCGTTACGACAACCCAAATCACTAGTATAGGGATTCGAAATTAAGATAGATATATAAATTCTAATACTATACAAAAACATTTCCTTTCGAAAATCATTTACTATAACAACAGTGTTATAGTCCACCATTTCCTTTTATTTCTCGAAAACGTCTATTTCAAACATGAATGTTGAAATCTATGGTTTCGATACTTAATACATTTTAAAACATCTTTAAATTGTTTTAATTCTATTTAAAATATCACTTCTCAAAATATTTCTTTAATATATTATTCACTATCCAAAATCGTGAATATACTTCGTTAACCAAATTCAACGTTTCTACACATTTTATTTTAAAGAATTATCCACTGTCCCAAAATCGTGAATATACTCCTTTAATAAGCTATAAAAATTAACTTATCAAATTCAATCAATCTTGAATTTATAAATCAATGTTTATAAATTCACATTTATATATTATAAAAACTTCAAGTTATAAAATCACTTTATTTACGAATTCTATTATATCTTACTTAGTTGCCAAATCCAAATTATAAGTAAATTTAACTAAAAATCTTTTATTTTACAAAAATCTATTCTTTTTATAACTTCATAATTTATAAATCTATAAATTTCATTTACTTACAAAATCCATTTATATTTCGTTTTAACACTTATAAAAACTCATTTTATAATTCCCTATTTTGATTTATAAATATCAATTTTATTAATCTTTTATATAAACCGTTTATAATAATTCAAAAATCCCAATTTAAACCATTTTACAAATTAATCAACTACTTATTTCAAAAATCACATTTCGGATATATTTCACAAAAATCATAATTTTTATAACATAAAAATTTTAACGTTTATTTATTTGAAGTGAGTCAATTCCAGAATTTCAATAAACTTATACTTTAAAAAATCACTTGAAAATCCTTTCAAATTCAAAATCGTTATTTTAACATTTTTAAAACTCCAAAAATAGGCCCAATGCTGCAACATCACCAATAAATCAACCACGACATCCAAACATCATAGATCAATATGATAACAGAATATATCACAATATCTTTAAATAAATCGATACTGTTAAGGAATCCAGTTGGATCCCTCCAACCTGTTTCCCTACATCCACAGATGTTAGCACGATACCAATCCCGTTTCAAGACGGAATATCGTGGTACATGGGTTCATATAAAAATATTATCCGCTATTATGCGGGGCAATAGGATCTCATCCGCTATATAATGCGGGGAAATCAACTCCAAGTACATATATAATACCAATTTCACATCAAGGTGAAATATCGCGGTATATGTTTTTAATAAATAACATCCGCTTAATATACGGTGTATAGGGTTTATTTCAACAATGATAGATAATAATTTATCATTCAATCATACAATCAAGAAATTTTAAATCTAACTATTTAAAATTTAAATCGAAACAGTCGATTGAGTGAGAAGTTCTCACTTTGCTTTCAAATACAGTTGTAGCGTTTTATTTCGAATAAAATTAAACATGCGTTTAATTTTACCCAAAATTTTCACTAGCTCCAATCAATTCCAATCCAGCTCCATCGCATAGTGTTCGTCCATACGAACCCAACGCAATTCATTTCGTCCAAAACGGACCTCGTATGAAAGAGCTACAGCATTTTAAAGATTGAACGAATTAAAATACAAAACAATTAACATTTTATTTTTATTTTTATAATCTCCTGCAATTTGGACCGTTCATCTCTAAGCCCTAGATCTGAACCGTGCGCTCCTTCTCCCCCCCCCCCTCGTTCATTTACGTACGCAATGAAACCCATAGCCGCCCAAAAACCCTAACGCACGCGACCAATTCGAGCAACTTGAAGACGATCAGGAACCATGGTTTCGAAGCCCAACGCGAGTGCTACCATCGGCCGGATGCCGGCCATGCTCGGTCACGCCATTACCTTGGAATTCGTGCACGAACGCGGCACGTTCAAGTGATGTTTGCCATCGATCCGTAGCGTATTTTCCGATCTCCACCGTTGAGAACGTAGATCTCGTCGTGCTCTTCAACATTGTAGTCGAAGATTTCTTGAATTAGTTTACGGATTTGAATAAATTGGAGGAGAAAGAAGACAATGTTTCGACCATTCATTTTAATGGTGGCGGCCGAAGGTTTTGACCTAGGTTTTTTTTGCAAAAATGAATAATAGAGGTCCTTATATAGAAAATTATGCGCGCACTATTCATCCCAAAAATTTTCGAACTCCAAACGAAGTGTGCCGCCTGGCGTTTATAATGTTTTACCCCCATTTCGAACGCAATGGAATATATATCGGGAGCCAATTCGATCATACTTGGAAGATAAGTTTTCAGATTGATTATTTAAATTCAAAATTCACTCGAATCGATTTCTATGCGTTTTAGCTTGCCTCGGACAAACCGTAAGTCCGATTGACACAAAATTTGAAACCATACAACAGTTTAACATTATGGATCCGATGAAACTGGTTTCGTCAAAATCCGAGACTGTTTGAAAAATGTCTATTTTTACTCGTCAATTAAATATTGAAATATTCAATTTTCACAAATTAACTTTTAATTCGATTTTAAAAGTTCTATAACATCTTTATAACTCCAATATGATTTAGTACGACTTTATAAATCATTTTTAATCGCATTAAACCCAATTTTCAATTATTTCTGCAATTTCAAATATTAATTATCGATTTAATTATCCAATTAAATCCAGATATTCGAAATAAAATTTATTCGACTTACAAATTTTACTTGTTAATATTTAAAATTAATTAAATATACGAATTTTAAATGGCATAAATTATGGGTCGTTACATGAGCGGTGCCGATTAGCAGTTATTTTGAGGCGGTGAGGCGGCATCCTTTCCATTTGCAATTGAGTAACAGCGACGCCATGTACGACTTTGAAGTCAAACAGAAGTACGTTGAAGCTGAATTTCGCATCGGCTTCGTGGATGGATGTGGGAAGTTGGGCCGATTTTGGTACTAATTGCTGAACTTCGTCCACTGTCATTAAACGTGAGCCTGCAAGTTACTTCGCATAGTAGCAGATCCGGAGGTTACAACGCGATAGAGGGAACCTAATGATGTCGATCGTCATTAAACCCGAGCCTGCAAGTTAGTTCGCCTAGCAGCAGATCCGGACCTCAGAACGCGACAGCGGGAACAGAATGATACCCGAGTCCCTACGACAGCAAAAACAAAATTATCTGAGGTCAAATTAGGGCCAGATGAGGCGGTGGACATGTATGTGGAGAGAAACAGTGGGAGGAGAAAGTGGGGAGAGGAGGTAAAATAGTTTGGAGAAGAGTAGTGTGGATTAGGTTGTGGAGGGAAGGGAAGAAAGAGAAGAAGTTAAAGGCAGTTGAGGCAAAGCAGGGTTGGGGAAAGGTGGTTGACATGTTTGGGGGAGAAAACATAGTGCAGAGAAAGTAGGTAGGGGAGATACAGGGGAATGAATGTAAACGACTGATATTTTAGTGGGAATAAAAAGTGGGTATGAGAAAGGGCGAATATACCCTCTGTCCTGTATGTGTACGTACATGTGGCTGCGGTAGAAAGAAGGGCTTCGTGGGAAGTTCGAAAAAGCTTCACCACAACAAATTATTTGTATCATTTGTAGAGATGTCTTTTCTTTGATTAAAACCTTTTGTGAATAGTATAGCTTTATGTTGTTCGATATTGTCTTTTGAGTCAAGTTTAGTTTTAAAGATCCACTTGCACCCAAATCTTTTTTGTCCTTCTGGAAATTCAGCCAACTCCTAAACTTTATTATCATGCATAGATTTTATTTCTTATTTCACGACATCCCTCCATTTACCAGAATCATTACTTCATATAGCTTTCTTATAAAAAACCGGGACATCAGTGTTTCATATGTTAAATTCAGCCTCATGAAGGTATACCATGTAATCATCAGAATTTCCCGATCTCCTTTCTCTTTGAAACCTTCCTAGTAACATTTCTTGTGGTTCTTCAATAATTTCATTAGTTATAGTCTTGCTATTTGGTCGTTCAATCGGTGGATCATTATTCATCTTTATTGATTTGTTCAATGACTGGTTCAGCAATTACATCAGAAACATGTTTAATATGAACTAGTAGTACATGAGTTTGTACATGGACTTCTTAAATGATCACCTCCATTTCTTTTACACTCTCACTGACTTCACCATCTTTAATAAATTTAGCACTTCTATTTTTTATTATTCTGGTTGTATGATTAGGACAATAGAAATTATATCCCTTTGATCTTTCTGGATAACCAACAAAATGACATGATAATGTCCTTGAGTCCAATTTCTTTCTATGAGGATTGTAAATTCTAGCTTCCATTAGGCATCCCCATATATGTAAATGTCTTAAATCGGGTTTCCTTCCTTCCATGGTTCAAAAGGGTCCAGGGTCAGGAGAGTCTTCAGCATATTGGTGGTTGTTAAAACTGACTTACTGGGAACTCGATTTAAGATGTGTACAGCGGTTTTCAAGGCATGTGTCCACAAAAATGTAGGCAGTGTAGTACTACTAATCATGCTTCTAACCATTTATATAAGGGTATGATTACACCTTTGAGCTACACCATTCTACCAAGGTAATCCTGGCATTGTGTACCAGGCGTGTACACCAAAATTTTCAAGGTGTTTATCAAAAGGGCCTGGGCGTTGCACCGACTCATCATATCTTCCATAATATTCACCACTACTACCGACCTAATGATTTTCACCTTTTTGTTTAATTACCTCTCAACTTCATTTATGTATTTCGATGACATTTACAGATTGAGATATTTCATGCAATAAGTACAAAACAAAGTGACAGGAATAATCATTGATAGAGGGAATAAAATATTTTTCTCCACCAGTAGATGGAATATTTAAAAATCCATAGATATTTGTATGAATAATTTCAAGTAGTTGGGTGCTTCTAGTGGCTCCTTTCTTTGTTTAGTTTGACTATTTGCCTTGAATACATTCTACACAAATATCATATATAGCCTAATCGAGGTTATGGAGTATTCCATCTTTAACAAGCGTTTCAATTCATGTCCTGGATATCTGCCCTAATCTTTTATGCGACAAGTAGATGGAATTATTTCACTAAGTCTATGTTTCGTACCAATATTAGGATGTAGAGTGTTAAGAGTTTCATTTATAAAATTTTATCTAGATTTAACTTATATAAACCATCACACAAAATTTTAGAGCCAACATTAATGGAAATCTTCATAAACAAAAATGTGGTTTTTAAATTCAACCATAAAACCTTCAACAATAAGTTTGGAAATGGAAATTGAATTTCTATAAACAGTAGGAACGTAAAATGTTTCTTTTAAATCTAAGATCGCTCCAGAACTCAAAAGAAGGCGAAAGATTCCAATTGCTTCAATTTTTTCTTTGCCATTATTTCCATAGAGATAATAGTAATTTACGTTTGTTTTATGGGTTTGTATAGAATCCTTGCATCGAATTCGAAACATGACATATAGAACCAAAATCAATCCATCAAATACTAAAAGGAACACTTATATGATTTGATTCGAACCAAACATTAATAAAAGGTTTACCATTTTTCTCGAACCATTCTTTCCTCTTATGACAGTTCTTCTAGATATGACCTTTTTATAGAAGAAGCACTTGTTGTTCTTTTTATTCTTCCTAGAAGATAATGATGGCCCTCCTTGATGAGATGGTCTAGGACCTTTGTTATGGCCCTTTCCAGTCTTTTTCTTAAAACCAGCTCCTTTAGTTGTCGGATTTGTGATATGTCCTTTAGTCACATGGCTACCTTGGTACTTAAGTCTTCCTTCTTCCTAAACCAACTTGCTTTGCTGATCTTTTGCTTTTCATTTATTTTATAGTGTTTTAATTGATTTGAAAAGGCCCATATTTAGAAAGGATGGAGTTAAGTACGAATTGGATGAGAAAAGTGTCGTCCACATTCATGCTCAAAACTGTAGGTTTAGTAGTCAGATTGGTCATATCAATTATGTATTCATCCATGGTTCGAGTGCCATCAAATATCATTGTAGTAAATCTGCCATCAGTTCCCCCAACAAGGGATTTATCAGCAGAACATAATCAATCTTTGATGTTGTTCAAAAACTCTTTCGCTTTTGTTGTTTCACGTTGGATGTCTTAATGTCAGGTATTACGCACATACACATAAACATATGTGCCAGTCTATTCGACCGTGACCGTGCATCATGAATAGCTATCTCGTCCTCGTTGTTTGTATTAATAGTAATAGTAGGTTTGTCACTGATGATAGACATATCTGGGTCGCGAATTCCCAGGCTGAATTTGCTCGTTCCATTTAGAAAAGTTAGTGATGTCAAATTTAGCATACGGTTGAGGTTGTAATAATAAGTTGAGAGAACTGTAATTTTTTTTAACATTGTTCACAAAATTAAATTTTTACACATAATTATAATAGCAAGGGTTGATAATGAGTTACTGATTAATTCATAATTGGGTAAATTTCTTAATGAATACAAATGCTATAAAATCTTTGTTAATCGACATATAATATTTGGATTCTAAAGAAATTTGCCCTTTAATTTATTTGCCATAGCTCAATAAGTTTGAAAACTTTGTTTGTCACCTAAAGATAAAATTACATGACTAATAGAGTTGACATCAACTCTATTAGTCATTATAATATTTCTAATGTTTGCTTAATTTGGATATCGACATTTGTTGCGCCTCAACTCAAATTATAATAAACATAGACTATAATTAATGCAAGTATATTATCTACTCATATAATCACAGCATTTGTTTAGCCTTTGACTTAAATCATAATGATAATTTCATAATATATTCAATCAAAAACTAATATGAATAATTTATATGTAATCAACATATTTTCAATTATATCTAGTGTTTGACGACTAAATTTCCATCGAATTGGAATATAGCCGATCAAATTTAAACTAAAAATAATCACAAGAGCACGGCGTGCAAGGTTAATACGTGGCGAGTACGAGTCGATCTACAAAGAATTGTTTAGATTTTAAAATTTCTATTCAATTAAATTAAACCAAGAATTGAAAGTGTTGTTAACTAAAAAAAAATTGCAAAAACTAACTACTATAAAAGTGAATGAAAACTATGAGATGAAAAGACAAATTACAGATAAATCCACTCTCGTGATCACATAAATCAACACAACATGAAATTATGATCTCTTTTTTTGATCATTAATTGATTTAATTGATGCGTTTATCATAAGTATGGAATATTTGTACTATTAGTTAGCCTAATATAAACCGTTAAACTATAACGCACCCATTAAACCACTTCTTAACTCTCGTGAAAATGACAATGAACTTAAAAATAAAATATATTCTAAGCATGATTTGTTAACTATTGATTAGAAATATAGACCATCAAATTTTGATTTTAATATTCATTTCATTAGCACAATCATATGTAGATGAAGAGTAAATTTGTGTTTATGTTTGTTTAAACACAGCCTATTTGGTGTCAACAACATATGCTATCAAATTCAAAGCTAAAACAACAAAATTTTACCCATTCACGCATTGTCATTAAGCACAAAAGGAGATAAAAATTAGAAAAATGTTGAATCTACATGATTAAGAGAGCTTCATTACCCCTAAATTGAAAGGATTTAGTCTTTCATATTTGTTATCATTTTAACAAATGTAGAACTCAGCATGAAACAAAAACAAGAGAAAAAAGAGAACTAAATAAAATAAAAGCTAAGCTAATCTACTTGCATAAAAAATAAATTACACTAATAACATAAAAGAAAATAACATAAAATAAAATAGCATGATTTAAAATTGCATACAGAAAAATTACATAAGAAGAAAATGGCTAAGTAGCCACGAAAAAGAAAAGAGAGCTTTTGTCTATTTTTGAGCCTAAAACTAAACTAACTAAAAACAAGGCTCAAAGGAGGCTAATGAGCTAAGAGGTTAATTACATGAACATATGAAATATTTATATAAGCTTTAAAACCCTAATTTTATTTTTGGGAACTACCCAAACTACCATTGAGGAAGTGTGACCTCCAGGTTGTCATTAACATCAGCTTAATCCACCATTACATGTGCATGTAACTTTGATCATCATTAGCATGTGCATTAGCTCCTGAGTGTGCATCATGGTAAGTAGGTAGGTAAGGTACTCCATGTTGCATGAGTTGAATTATTTCCATTTCATTCCTTTGTGTCCTCTTGGGGAAATGCATATTTTCCATGAAGAATTCATCATATTTCCATTTAAATTCCTATAAATAACATTAATACGTGGAAATAAATATTCTCAAATTAATATATGCAAAAAAATGACCATTTCCCCCCATATGAAGATTAATAAATGATGATTTGAAAATAATTTGAGTTTTGGTTTAAACATGTTAAAACACCATGTATGCTCATTTATTTAATTAAATTAGATTAAATATGGAAGTAAAAATATGTATATTTACATGCACATCATAAACCCCCACACTTATCTTTTTATTCATACTCAAATAAACTAAAATTAAGATAAATCCGTTTTCGTAGGGAGCACGTGTCAGGACTCGATTCTTCGTCTTCCGAAAATTCGACATCGACACTCACTTTATCGACTGCCGAGAAATCGAACGACGGAAAGCCGAACACTGAGGGTTTTATTTAAGAAAAATTTAGGAAAGAAGAAGAGAAAAAGATAGAAATTAGGGAGGAGAGAAAGAACAGAACAACAACATAATCTCACCATTCGCAGCGGAACAACATATAATAATAAATGAATAATCTTTAAACAAAGAACTATATCAGTTATTACATCACATTATATTACATTACATCAAATCATCAGAGTGTACAACAACATACAACAATGCAGCGGAAAAAGGAATACTATATAACTAGTAATACGCCATGCCATCCATCTTGCCTCCAGCAACTCCAGAATATCCAGAATATCCTGATAAACCTAACTCTTGACTGCCCGTGTGGAAAATTGGTGGGCACCCAGAGTTTAGGAAGGAAAACAATAAACTCCAAGTCAGTCATGTGACTGGTGTGAGAACTCAAAACAGTTTATTTAACTTTAAAAATCAAAAAGAGGAATATTTTTAATTCAATTCGCAATGCTTTTAAAAATGAGACTACCATAAGGCCTCCCGCACACACACACATGCAAACGCAGAATCGGAGGAGATTTCTCCTTATGATAGTCAAAGATGCTTGTTACGCATTTAAAATAACATTTGATATTATTATTAGTGTATAGTGTAGGAAAAATTCATTTCGAAAGTAGAATATAAATCTTAGCCAACATAGACATTTCGAACTATGCCTACTATAGCTACCATCCAAACAGTGGTGACCACCATAAGTGAATGGCAGGTTCTACAACTAATACCGTACAAGTTTCGTATTGGGAATTGGATTTCCAACAAATGGTCAGGCCAAGGAACTTCCCATTGCCACTGAGAATGCCTCTGGAAAGACACCCCCGAGAACCAAACCGGAACTCTGCCAACACAAGGCCGGGTTACCCCTTAACTGGGTAACTACTGACACGAGCACGCCATTCCCCGGTCCTTTAGGACCTTTTCAACCGAGCGCTCGATATCCAACATCACACCATAATAAATAGAGTGTTTTCAACATGAGTAAGTATCTGGGCTCCATACCATGATACCACCCCTTTCCAGAAGGAAATGCACATACCCTAAGGGGAGCTACAGCAACCCCTAATAACCTTGCCGCATCTTTCCTGTTTTGACCATTTCCGGGATGTGAGGCTCGACGAAGTCACGTCCACAAAAACATACTTTATACAAAAGCCATGCTTTGGGTCAACAAATGATCAACACAATGATCACTAAGATAGACGATCAAATAAATGATCCTATCACAAATAATCAACACAATGATCATTTCAGCATCACTCAGCATGTCACATTACCAAACTGGGAATATATCGCTGATAACTTCAACTATATAACCTTTGAGCTCGTACGTCTCAAAGAAGGGTGTTAAGCAAAGAATAAATTCTCCGCCACCAACAGAAATATATTTGAAAGAAATCGGCTTTATATCTCAACTTGTAATGTCAGACATACAATCCATACAAGTCTGTTCCGGGATCGAACAGAACCGAAGGCACTTACAAAGAAGTCCTTGCAATCCGGATATTCACAATCCTGATCAGATTCACCATCACATATGGAGAACTCAATACCGGAGCAACTCGGTGCAGAGTCAATCGATAGTTCATCCTATCACTCTTGCAAATACCGGTCTTCAACACCGATCTTCAAATGCGATTCACAACGACGTATCACATATTCGGAGTGGGTTATACGACCCCATGGTCCTTTCCCGGTTAACCCGAATAGTGAGCGCTTATTCAAAAATAAGTGTAGCATTCACATTCAAACAAATCACATCAATTACCCATTCAAAGGGAAATATTGATAGTCGGTTATTGAACTATGCACACATCACCAGATTCCAAATAATTTTCCAAATTATTTATTTTCCAAAATATCTTTACAAGATATATAATTTCAACACTTCAAAAATAAATCAATATTTATTTTTAACAAGTTTCACTTTCACATATAAATTCCATAATGAATTTATATTTCAAGATATCCATGCATATGCGATTTCAATAATTCATTTCAATTTATCTTCAGAAAAAGATAAATTCTAATTATTCACTTCATATTGGAAAACATTTCCATACTTATTTATTCATAAGTAATTCACAAATTCCTTTTATTTTCAACACTTAGAAAATATTCAATATACTTAAATCGAATTAAGTATATAATTCATTCTTTAAGGAAATCATTCTCTTAAACATATTTATTTGGGCCAAAACGAATGTTACGTAAAACATCGTTACGACAACCCAAAATCACTAGTATAGGGATTCGAAATTAAAATAGATATATAAATCCCAATACTATACAAAACATTTCCTTTCGGAAATCATTTACTATAACAACAGTGTTATAGTCCATCATCTCCTTTCATTTCTCGAAACATCTATTTCAACAATGAATGTTGAAATCTATGGTTTCGAATCTCAACACCTTTAAAACATCGTTAGATCGTTTTAATTCAATTTAAACATCCCATTCAAAACAATTTCTTTAACATATCATTCACTATTTAAAAACGTGAATATACTTCTTTAACAAATTCCATCCTTTTATTCAATTTAATTCAAAGGATTATTCACTGTCTAAAACGTGAATATAACTCCATTTATAAGTTATAACAATTAACTTATCAAAATAAGTCGTCTGCGAATTTATAAAACAACGTTTATAAATTCCTCTTCTATTTATTTATTAAAACTTCCTTTAATAAATTCCTTTATTAACCTATTCCAGTTTATAACTAAATTATAAACTAAACGTTCATATTATAAGTTAAATACTTATAAAATGATTATTTTATAAGATCGTTCTTTTAAACTTCATAATTATAAATCTTATAACTTATAAGATTCATTTATTTAACCAAATCTATTCTTCAATTAACTTCACAAATTTATAAATCTTACTATTTATAAATTTCATTTATAACTTCACAGTTTATAATTCTATAAATTTCATTCATTTATGAAATTCATTTTCACTACATTCAAACACTTATAAAAACTCGTTTTATAATGTCTATATTTCAATTTATAAATATCCATTTATAAATCTCTTAATATAAATCAGTTTATATTATTATTCTAAAACGTCTTTAAATTCCTTTATAATTTCATCATTTCGATTTATAAAAAAAATCAAATTTTATAAATCCTATATTTAAACTTTTATCATATATTCAAAAATCCAATCTAAATTATTTTATAAAATCATTAGTTCATATTTCTCAAAAATCGACTTTTAATCGTATTTCTAAAAATCAGCTTTTTAACTATATTTCACAAAAACCATAATTTTTATAACTTTAAAAATTATAACGTTTATTTATTTATAATGGATCAATTCCAAAAATATAGTATATTTTCAAAATCACTTTTAAAATCATTTTAAAATCCCAAAATCTGGGTCCAATGATGCTACACACCAAATAGTCAATCACGACTAACAACGATCCATCATATATCGATATGATAATCCATCAAATATCAAAATATCTGAAATTAAATAAATACTGTTGAGGAATCCAGTTGGATCCCTCCAACCTGTTTCCTGCATCCAAAAACATTAGCACAATACCAATTTCGCTCCAGTACGAAATTATCGCGGTACATGTTCTTAATAAATATTATCCGCTTAATAACGGCGTAATAGGGTCTCATCCGCTAAACAAAAAATGCGGGAAATCAATAACTGCAATATATACATATGCCAATATATATATATATATATTGATATTATATATATAATACCAATTTCACTGTTTATGAAATATTCGCGGTATATGTTTTTATAAATAACATCCGCTTACTAACGGCGCATAATGTCTATTTTAACAATCAATAATTTACAGTCATCATTCAAACATGCATTCAAATATTTTAAATCTAACTATTTAAAATAAAATCGAAATCTATTCGATTGAGTGAGAAGTTCTCACCTTGGTTTTAATTTCCGTTTTAGCTTTTATTTCGAATAAAATTAAACGCGCGTTTAATTTTACCCGAAATTCTCACTAACTCCAAACGACTCCAAACCAACTCCATCGCGTAGTGCTCGTCCATACGATTCCAACGCAACTGAGTTTGCATTTTTTCGACCTCGTATGAAAAAGTTATGAATTTTACAAGATTACACGATTTAAATAGCTTAAATTACAACATTCATTTAAAATTTTCACCATTCTCTCATCATAGCCGTTAGAATTTGTCTCCCCAGATCGTAACCGTTGCGTGCCTTCTCCCCTAACTTTCACGTTCCAGGAAACCAACCGAACCCAACTCTTTTCGTTCGAATTCATCAAAGTCGCGCCTACCATCAATCGCCTGAAGATGATCAGACGATGCCAAAGGACGCGCCCACCCGAGCTTCACCACCGCCCCTGACGCCGTTAAGCTCGGTCATGCCATGATCGCGAGATTCGAGCACAAACGTCGGCCACTTGAACAAGGATTCCCACTGATCTGTTGCGCTATATACGATCATAGCCGTTCATATCGGGGATCTCGATACGCTCTTCCACTTTGTAGTTAAGAGATTTAGCTAACAGTTGATGGATTGAGAGATCGGAGGGGAAGAAATTGGGAAGAGTTCGGCCATTAAAATTTGAGGGAGGCGGCTGAAGCTTGTTGGCTAGGGTTTTGCAAGTAGAAGATAGTGAAGGGTTCTTTTATAAAAGATTATCGAAAAACACTATTCATCCGGGTTTTTAAAACTCCGATTTACGCGCCGTAACCAGCGTACCTAGGGTTTATCCCGCGTTCCGGACACAATGGAACAGGTTTCGGAAGCTAATTCGGAAGTATGTGCGAGTTATGGCTATAAACGCTCAATTTAAATTAAACCGATTTAAATCGATTTCTAGGCGTTTTAATTTGTACCGGACAAACGGTAAATCCAATTGACTTGAAATTTGAAATCTTACAATAATATCACATTACGGATCCGATGAAACTGGTTTCGTCGAAATCCGAGACTTTTTGAAAAATGGCTATTTTGACTCGCCAAATTTAAATTAAAAATAATTCGATGCGTTTCGAGCTGCCACGATCAAACGATAGCTCCGATTGACACGAAATTTGAAATCCGGTAATAACTAACTATTACGGATCCAATGAAACTGGTTTCGTTCAATTCTGAGACTGTTCAAAAATTGGCTATTTTACAGTCGATTATTAAATATTAAAATATTCAATTTTCACAGATTAACTTTTAATTCGATTTTAAAAGTTCTAAAATATTTCTATAACTCCAGTATGATTAAATAAAATTTT
Source organism: Allium cepa (assembly GCA_030765085.1). Lineage (NCBI taxonomy): Eukaryota > Viridiplantae > Streptophyta > Magnoliopsida > Asparagales > Amaryllidaceae > Allium > Allium cepa. The sequence goes on from CM060939.1 coordinate 152,702,224, forward strand.
CCAAATTATTTTCAATCATATTTAACTCAATATTTAATTATTTCCATTATTTAACATATTAAATTATCGATTTAATTATCCAATTAAATCCAATAATTCAAATAAAATTTATCTGACTTATAAATTCACTTATTAATATCTAAAATTAATTAAATATTCAAATTTTTAATTAAATAAAATTCTGGGTCGTTACAATCTTTCCCCCTTAAAAGAATTTCGTCCTCGAAATTATTAAGTAAGAAAAGTTATACAATTTATTAACTTTCCCAAAATTCATAATTAAACTTCTTACAATACTTTACTAAGTTTTCAAATCATACTTAGTTATCTTTCCAAAAACAACTACTATTGTTTAACTTTCAATTCCAAATCAAAGTTAAAAGTTTTCAAAATTTTCCCAATTTTCTCAAATTTTTCTAACGCCTTAAATTTCCGGAAAAATTCGCCATAGTCTCCTTTGCGCGGCTCGATCCGGAAAAAAAAAATGACAGTATATATATCACAAATATACATCTCATCAAGTAATGAGGCATCCCGAAGGGAAAAAAGTGTAAAAGTACGATATTTAATCCGAGATATGTACCTTATATTTTATTAGCAAGCATATACGGCTAATATAGCGCTAAAGCGAACTCCAAATGCGAAGCAAACGCAAATCCGCACCTACTAAATACTCAACAAACAACATGAGAACATGCTCATATGCAAATAATCTCAATATACAACATATAGCAACATATCAACTATATATGTCACATAGCAAATGCAACAATAGCAATATACATTCAACCATCAACCAACTACATCCAACTAACATCCATAACCAATAATATTCATTCATATTCTCATTAATATTCAATGAAATGGTTTTCAATTTAAATCACATTTGATTTATTCACATTGGATTTTATCACATTCATTCTCAATTTTAATTAGTTTGCATTCACTAATTAAATCCAATTCACATTCAATTCTATTCAAATTTATTTACTTTCAATTTGAATTTAATTTCATAGCTTTCAATTTCATTAACACTTAATGAATTTTATACAATCAATCAACATCCATATAGCAACCAAAGTATATTAATTATAACCAAATTCCTTTGCTTATATTCATTCCATTTGGTTTAACACCATCACTTTTCCAATTGGTTTAATTAAATTGATTTTTTTATTCAACCATTCAACTTCTAATAAAATTAGATTTTAATGAATTAACATTTATATTCATTATTCCATATCAACTTTATTTTCATTTAATTGATTAACATTTCAATTCATTCATTCAATTCAATTACTAAGTTGAATTTTATTTATATAACTCAAGTTCACCTTTGTCACTTTTATTTACAACTCATATTCATAAATATATTCATATAGTTTCACTTCTCATATATATAAGTTTATTTCACAATTGTAAATCACTTTAATTATAATTTAATTCTTATAATTCCTTTGGTTATACAATTATTCTTTATTTAAATTATTCAAACAACCTAACAATCAACTTATATACACTTTAATAATTCTGAAAAATTACTCCTTTATATTTAAAATAAAATCAAGGTAAAATTATTGCATTTACCCAATTTAAAAATATACTATGTCGATTTATCTTGTTTAAGAGTTTAGAAACCCCTATCTACGATAGTTAGCTAGACTACATCGACGGGAATCTATAAACAATCAACCGATAAGTCAACACAATATAAAACAATTTTATTCACTAACAAATACGCTCTCATAGCTATTATTACACTCAAACTCATTCTAGAGTACTGCTGACTCTATCTCTAATGAATAATACCCTACAGAACCATGGTTGTCGCTTAACCAACAGCTCTGATACCACATTGTCAGGACTCGATTCTTCGTCTTCCGAAAATTCGACATCGACACTCACTTTATCGACTGCCGAGAAATCGAACGACGGAAAACCGAACACTGAGGGTTTTATTTAAGAAAAATTTAGGAAAGAAGAAGAGAAAAAGATAGAAATTAGGGAGGAGAGAAAGAACAGAACAACAACATAATCTCACCATTCGCAGCGGAACAACATATAATAATAAATGAATAATCTTTAAACAAAGAACTATATCAGTTATTACATCACATTATATTACATTACATCAAATCATCAGAGTGTACAACAACATACAACAATGCAGCGGAAAAAGGAATACTATATAACTAGTAATACGCCATGCCATCCATCTTGCCTCCAGCAACTCCAGAATATCCAGAATATCCTGATAAACCTAACTCTTGACTGCCCGTGTGGAAAATTGGTGGGCACCCAGAGTTTAGGAAGGAAAACAATAAACTCCAAGTCAGTCATGTGACTGGTGTGAGAACTCAAAACAGTTTATTTAACTTTAAAAATCAAAAAGAGGAATATTTTTAATTCAATTCGCAATGCTTTTAAAAATGAGACTACCATAAGGCCTCCCGCACACACACACATGCAAACGCAGAATCGGAGGAGATTTCTCCTTATGATAGTCAAAGATGCTTGTTACGCATTTAAAATAACATTTGATATTATTATTAGTGTATAGTGTAGGAAAAATTCATTTCGAAAGTAGAATATAAATCTTAGCCAACATAGACATTTCGAACTATGCCTACTATAGCTACCATCCAAACAGTGGTGACCACCATAAGTGAATGGCAGGTTCTACAACTAATACCGTACAAGTTTCGTATTGGGAATTGGATTTCCAACAAATGGTCAGGCCAAGGAACTTCCCATTGCCACTGAGAATGCCTCTGGAAAGACACCCCCGAGAACCAAACCGGAACTCTGCCAACACAAGGCCGGGTTACCCCTTAACTGGGTAACTACTGACACGAGCACGCCATTCCCCGGTCCTTTAGGACCTTTTCAACCGAGCGCTCGATATCCAACATCACACCATAATAAATAGAGTGTTTTCAACATGAGTAAGTATCTGGGCTCCATACCATGATACCACCCCTTTCCAGAAGGAAATGCACATACCCTAGGGGAGCTACAGCAACCCCTAATAACCTTGCCGCATCTTTCCTGTTTTGACCATTTCCGGGATGTGAGGCTCGACGAAGTCACGTCCACAAAAACATACTTTATACAAAAGCCATGCTTTGGGTCAACAAATGATCAACACAATGATCACTAAGATAGACGATCAAATAAATGATCCTATCACAAATAATCAACACAATGATCATTTCAGCATCACTCAGCATGTCACATTACCAAACTGGGAATATATCGCTGATAACTTCAACTATATAACCTTTGAGCTCGTACGTCTCAAAGAAGGGTGTTAAGCAAAGAATAAATTCTCCGTCACCAACAGAAATATATTTGAAAGAAATCGGCTTTATATCTCAACTTGTAATGTCAGACATACAATCCATACAAGTCTGTTCCGGGATCGAACAGAACCGAAGGCACTTACAAAGAAGTCCTTGCAATCCGGATATTCACAATCCTGATCAGATTCACCATCACATATGGAGAACTCAATACCGGAGCAACTCGGTGCAGAGTCAATCGATAGTTCATCCTATCACTCTTGCAAATACCGGTCTTCAACACCGATCTTCAAATGCGATTCACAACGACGTATCACATATTCGGAGTGGGTTATACGACCCCATGGTCCTTTCCCGGTTAACCCGAATAGTGAGCGCTTATTCAAAAATAAGTGTAGCATTCACATTCAAACAAATCACATCAATTACCCATTCAAAGGGAAATATTGATAGTCGGTTATTGAACTATCACTGGATATGCACACATCACCAGATTCCAAATAATTTTCCAAATTATTTATTTTCCAAAATATCTTTACAAGATATATAATTTCAACACTTCAAAAATAAATCAATATTTATTTTTAACAAGTTTCACTTTCACATATAAATTCCATAATGAATTTATATTTCAAGATATCCATGCATATGCGATTTCAATAATTCATTTCAATTTATCTTCAGAAAAAGATAAATTCTAATTATTCACTTCATATTGGAAAACATTTCCATACTTATTTATTCATAAGTAATTCACAAATTCCTTTTATTTTCAACACTTAGAAAATATTCAATATACTTAAATCGAATTAAGTATATAATTCATTCTTTAAGGAAATCATTCTCTTAAACATATTTATTTGGGCCAAAACGAATGTTACGTAAAACATCGTTACGACAACCCAAAATCACTAGTATAGGGATTCGAAATTAAAATAGATATATAAATCCCAATACTATACAAAACATTTCCTTTCGGAAATCATTTACTATAACAACAGTGTTATAGTCCATCATCTCCTTTCATTTCTCGAAACATCTATTTCAACAATGAATGTTGAAATCTATGGTTTCGAATCTCAACACCTTTAAAACATCGTTAGATCGTTTTAATTCAATTTAAACATCCCATTCAAAACAATTTCTTTAACATATCATTCACTATTTAAAAACGTGAATATACTTCTTTAACAAATTCCATCCTTTTATTCAATTTAATTCAAAGGATTATTCACTGTCTAAAACGTGAATATAACTCCATTTATAAGTTATAACAATTAACTTATCAAAATAAGTCGTCTGCGAATTTATAAAACAACGTTTATAAATTCCTCTTCTATTTATTTATTAAAACTTCCTTTAATAAATTCCTTTATTAACCTATTCCAGTTTATAACTAAATTATAAACTAAACGTTCATATTATAAGTTAAATACTTATAAAACGATTATTTTATAAGATCGTTCTTTTAAACTTCATAATTATAAATCTTATAACTTATAAGATTCATTTATTTAACCAAATCTATTCTTCAATTAACTTCACAAATTTATAAATCTTACTATTTATAAATTTCATTTATAACTTCACAGTTTATAATTCTATAAATTTCATTCATTTATGAAATTCATTTTCACTACATTCAAACACTTATAAAAACTCGTTTTATAATGTCTATATTTCAATTTATAAATATCCATTTATAAATCTCTTAATATAAATCAGTTTATATTATTATTCTAAAACGTCTTTAAATTCCTTTATAATTTCATCATTTCGATTTATAAAAAAAATCAAATTTTATAAATCCTATATTTAAACTTTTATCATATATTCAAAAATTCAATCTAAATTATTTTATAAAATCATTAGTTCATATTTCTCAAAAATCGACTTTTAATCGTATTTCTAAAAATCAGCTTTTTAACTATATTTCACAAAAACCATAATTTTTATAACTTTAAAAATTATAACGTTTATTTATTTATAATGGATCAATTCCAAAAATATAGTATATTTTCAAAATCACTTTTAAAATCATTTTAAAATCCCAAAATCTGGGTCCAATGATGCTACACACCAAATAGTCAATCACGACTAACAACGATCCATCATATATCGATATGATAATCCATCAAATATCAAAATATCTGAAATTAAATAAATACTGTTGAGGAATCCAGTTGGATCCCTCCAACCTGTTTCCTGCATCCAAAAACATTAGCACAATACCAATTTCGCTCCAGTACGAAATTATCGCGGTACATGTTCTTAATAAATATTATCCGCTTAATAACGGCATAATAGGGTCTCATCCGCTAAACAAAAAATGCGGGAAATCAATAACTGCAATATATACATATGCCAATATATATATATTGATATTATATATATAATACCAATTTCACTGTTTATGAAATATTCGCGGTATATGTTTTTATAAATAACATCCGCTTACTAACGGCGCATAATGTCTATTTTAACAATCAATAATTTACAGTCATCATTCAAACATGCATTCAAATATTTTAAATCTAACTATTTAAAATAAAATCGAAATCTATTCGATTGAGTGAGAAGTTCTCACCTTGGTTTTAATTTCCGTTTTAGCTTTTATTTCGAATAAAATTAAACGCGCGTTTAATTTTACCCGAAATTCTCACTAACTCCAAACGACTCCAAACCAACTCCATCGCGTAGTGCTCGTCCATACGATTCCAACGCAACTGAGTTTGCATTTTTTCGACCTCGTATGAAAAAGTTATGAATTTTACAAGATTACACGATTTAAATAGCTTAAATTACAACATTCATTTAAATTTTTCACCATTCTCTCATCATAGCCGTTAGAATTTGTCTCCCCAGATCGTAACCGTTGCGTGCCTTCTCCCCTAACTTTCACGTTCCAGGAAACCAACCGAACCCAACTCTTTTCGTTCGAATTCATCAAAGTCGCGCCTACCATCAATCGCCTGAAGATGATCAGACGATGCCAAAGGACGCGCCCACCCGAGCTTCACCACCGCCCCTGACGCCGTTAAGCTCGGTCATGCCATGATCGCGAGATTCGAGCACAAACGTCGGCCACTTGAACAAGGATTCCCACTGATCTGTTGCGCTATATACGATCATAGCCGTTCATATCGGGGATCTCGATACGCTCTTCCACTTTGTAGTTAAGAGATTTAGCTAACAGTTGATGGATTGAGAGATCGGAGGGGAAGAAATTGGGAAGAGTTCGGCCATTAAAATTTGAGGGAGGCGGCTGAAGCTTGTTGGCTAGGGTTTTGCAAGTAGAAGATAGTGAAGGGTTCTTTTATAAAAGATTATCGAAAAACACTATTCATCCGGGTTTTTAAAACTCCGATTTACGCGCCGTAACCAGCGTACCTAGGGTTTATCCCGCGTTCCGGACACAATGGAACAGGTTTCGGAAGCTAATTCAGAAGTATGTGCGAGTTATGGCTATAAACGCTCAATTTAAATTAAACCGATTTAAATCGATTTCTAGGCGTTTTAATTTGTACCGGACAAACGGTAAATCCAATTGACTTGAAATTTGAAATCTTACAATAATATCACATTACGGATCCGATGAAACTGGTTTCGTCGAAATCCGAGACTTTTTGAAAAATGGCTATTTTGACTCGCCAAATTTAAATTAAAAATAATTCGATGCGTTTCGAGCTGCCACGATCAAACGATAGCTCCGATTGACACGAAATTTGAAATCCGGTAATAACTAACTATTATGGATCCAATGAAACTGGTTTCGTTCAATTCTGAGACTGTTCAAAAATTGGCTATTTTACAGTCGATTATTAAATATTAAAATATTCAATTTTCACAGATTAACTTTTAATTCGATTTTAAAAGTTCTAAAATATTTCTATAACTCCAGTATGATTAAATAAAATTTTCCAAATTATTTTCAATCATATTTAACTCAATATTTAATTATTTCCATTATTTAACATATTAAATTATCGATTTAATTATCCAATTAAATCCAATAATTCAAATAAAATTTATCTGACTTATAAATTCACTTATTAATATCTAAAATTAATTAAATATTCAAATTTTTAATTAAATAAAATTCTGGGTCGTTACAGCACGATTGCATTAAGCGTTTACAACAAGCCGTTAAACCTCTAGGTGTCCCTAGTAGGATGAATATTGTCTCGAAAGGGTTTTCAGCGGATACTACCCACAAAATCCAAATGCAAAGTGAAAGATTCCTAAATGCAAGACTTATTTACAATAATACGAATGCAAGTTTTTGAAAATATTTTCAAATGAATAATTTACTTTTAAATTGATACTAATAAGTTAAATATAAGTTTTGGTCATTATCTTGAAAATTTAAGTCATTTACTCATCAGAATTTCCTATAAAAACTAAGTTATCAGAACAAATAATTTATAGTTTTACTAGTTGTTTCGGTTGATGACATAATGCATGTAATGATCCCGAATTTTAATTTATGTTAAATTGATAATTAAATTAATTTTTGATTTAAAACTGTGAAAGTAAATGATAGGTTGATTTGATTTTCTCTAGATTTAAATAAAAAAATAAATATCTCAAATAAGTTTATAGTTATATAAAAGATAAATTACAAAATATAAAGTAAAACATATTAGATAAATTCTAACATCTCGTTTAATATAATACTTTATCCATATTTCAAAGTAATAAGTATAAAATCAAAATGAACAAGTAGATGTAATAGCTTGCAAAACAAACCAGGTACACTTAAACATAAAAAAAAAGGTATGAACAAACAAAACAAAGTAAAATAACAAACAAAAATATATACACATGAGTGAAGCTTGCAAAAGAAGAAACAAATAAATATGTATTTTGTACAATACAATTAATGCAAGCATACAAAACAAGATGTATAGCCACCAAAACAATATTAGCAGCCGAAATAAGATATCATCAGCCACCATAAAATAAAATAAGAAAAAAAGTATATAAACAAACAAAGACAAAGCAAATAAAGCAGACCATAATGCAACATCATTTCAGCCTAAATAAAAAGATACAAAAATTAAGTACAAACAAATAACAAGACACAATGTAAAATTATGAAACAAAAGAAATACATGCTCAAGTATTAAAATAAGAAATAAAATACATTTAAGAATGTATAGTGTGAAACAAACAAACAAAACTTTATAGCAAAGTATAAACTTGTAAAAGCAAGACAAAGCTGCAGCCACCACTGCATAATAAATGCAGCCACCATCCAATCTGAAGTAATCAACAAGTATGGCATATAGAGTACTTAGCAAATTAATGCAAAGTGTATCTTCAGCCACCAAGAAAAATATAAGTATGTGCATTTGTAAAATAAAGATATATACATATCTATTAGCTTGCAAATTAAGACAACAACAATTAATGCAAACATTTCAGCCACCATTTTAAAGTAAAACAAGTAAACATGTATAAAGAAGCTTGCTTGAGAAGATGAATAACAATAAATGCAAACATCTTAGCCGAAAAGTGATATGCATGAAACAAGACAAATACAATTAATATTTGAATCTCAACACAAAAGGAATTTCATTTCAGCCGAAATAAAAGAAATCACCTCAGCCACCAAACAAAATATCTTTGATCTTGATTGTACAAAACAACATTATATCATTTGTACAAATTATTTTCACCTGTAAGCTTCTATATACCAACCTGTAAACTTATTTCATATATCAACTTCATCTCATTTTGTTCCATTCAAACAAAACTAAGCAAAACTTAAGTGGATGTCATTTTAAACTTAGACAAACTTTAGTTAAAAGCATCAGACCAATCAAAACAAACCAGATTTATTAAAGAAGCAAGAAGAAGATCTTCAGCAAGCATTTTCTCAAAGGCCTGGTTCAAAAACAAGTTCTGTTCTTCTTTGTTCTTTCTGGAAAATCATGTGAGTAAACAACTTAGATTAATTTTAATCACTATATGATTCAGGTTAAATATGAATGTTGGAATATCTTCTTAGCTTAAACACTGGGTGTATGTATTCGAATCTGACAGAACTGAGATGTTCTTCTCAATTTATAGTTAGGATGAAACCCAATTGAAAACAATTCGATCTCTCTATTTCTACTCATTTTCAAGCTTTGATGTTTAAAGCAAAAAGGCGTATTTAAGTAAGAACTTTGTTCTAAAAATAATCTCACGAAGTAAAAACGTATGCAGGAAGAAAATTTTAAATTTTTACAGAGGATACTCAAAATTTTGAAATTTTCGAATTTAATAAAATCTTGATTCAAATATATAGTTTGAATCCTTGCTTGAAGTCATGATTTTTAAAGTGAATTTGGTGATTTTTAAGCAAGGGGTTTAAGAGCAGTTTGATTTTGCTTGAAAATTGAACTTCGATCAAACCACGGTGATCCATCGAGTCGTGTTGCTTGGGGATTTGCACGGGGATGGAGAAGCCTACGGGGGTCCTGGGAAAAATAGTTGGAGGTGATGAAAGTGACGGTGGCATCGGCGGCGATGTTTTCTTTTCTGTAGACCTAGATTTGAGGTGCTTGGTTTTTTTTCGTTCGTACGATGTCATCGTTCGATCGAGTGTCAAGTGCTGCTGGGGTTTGATAGAGGGGAGGTGGACGAGGCTACGGCCAGAGGCGTTGGCGGTCTGGTGGCCGAGGCGATGGGAACGTCGCGTTGACAGGTTTGAGGAATGTTGGGTTCGCGTGTTCCAGGTTTTCAAGCTCGAACTCGAATTTGAATCTCGAGATGATGAAGTGATTCGAATGATCGGAATACGTTTTGGAGTTGATGGTCGATGTGCTCGAAGTCGTGATGATGGCCGGCGTCGGTCGGAGCTACTGTGCACGTGTACGATGTTGTGTTGCCTGAGTATTTGTTTGCCTGGGAAGCACAGAGGAGATTCACGCGAGTGACTCGAGAAGTTCAAGTGGTATACTCGAAGTTTTTGGGGGTGGAACTCGAAGCAAGGAAGAGGGGTCTCGAGTTAAAGGTTTGGTTCCAGGTTTTACCTGAACCTATCTTCCAGGAATTCAAAACAAAAAAAAATTAAATTTTAAAACAAGGTTTTAAAACTGAGGTTTAAATCAAAATGTAAATAAAATTCAAGTTTGAATTGAAATTTAGTTTGTAAATAAAATAAAGTTTTAAATTCAATTTGGTTTAATAATTTCAACGTAATTAAGTGTATTAAAGAAGTTTGAATTCAAAAAAAAAATAGAATTGAATTGTAAATGGAAATTTAAAACAAGTTGAAGATTTAAAGGTTTAAACCTGAAATAAATTTTTAAATCAGATTTTTAATTTTAAAATAAATTTTAATTTATAACTTAAATGTTTAAATTTAAAAAAAAACAAATTACTAAAGTTATAAAAAAAAGAGGAAAGGAAAATTTATTTTTAACTCTTGGAGAATTTCCTTTAAAATAAATTGTTTTTTTTACATGTAAATTTTAAAATGTTAGAAAATTCTATTTTAAACTTATTTAAAAATATATAAGAATTCATTTCAGTCTTGAATTTAAAATAGAATTGGAAAAGGGAATTTGAAAACAATAAATTTGATTGATTTATTTAATAATAATTATTTGTGGAATGATGAAGTGTAATTACTTAATGACAGTAATTAAAGAATTAATTATTAAATATAATTAAGTGAGTTAATTGGACTAGTTCAGGTTTATCACTTCAGTTCACTAATTTAGAATAACTACCTGAAAATTTTAGAAATTATAATTACATAGAAAAGTAATAAATTGATAATTACCGAATGTAGTTAATAAATGCTAATCAGCAATTTGGGTATAATTATTTGTTAAGGGGTTAGTTTAATTTATTAATTAGAGAAGTAATTAATAATTGTGATTAATTAAGATAAATCAAATAATTAAAGGTTAAATTGATTCATTAATTAAAATTGATTAGTCCATAATTAAAAGTGAAATAATAAATGATAAAAGGGGATTTTATTCTTAATAAATTATAATTAACTTATGATACTTAACCCAGATTTATAATTAATACCGTTGATTCAAATTTATCAGTCAACTAATGAATTTTACTTGTGAATGGTTGAACTTGACTGAATAATTAATTTGTCTGATATCCCTGATATTGATGCTTTGTGATATATCCTAATTTGTGTTATGATGTGAGATGTAATTTATTTATCTGAGATAATTGTAATTATTATCTGTGATATATATATATCTGTGTTCTGTGAATTAAAGATAAGCGTTATGGTTTATATCGCTTATCAAATATAAGCGTTATAGTTTATACCGCTTATCAACTATATTTCTGTGTTTAATCTGTGATGATTGAATGATGTTGCACTATTGTGTTAAACCCATGGACCACACCATACACACACAAATGTGGATTTCACAAGGAAATCGATTAAGTCACAGATTTGTATCAAATTTAGAAATTGAATTCTTGAATCCAAAATAGTTTTGAATTTTAAATTGAGAACTTTTGAAATGAATTTCAAAATAAAAGTTATTTTTTTAATAACTTAATATAACTTGAAATTTTAAATGATTTGAATTCAATGACTTGGAATTTTGGTTTAAAACACTATACAAGTTATAAAGATGTTTATATGGAATTTTAACCATTTAAATAGTGTGGTTTTGGAAATGTAAATTTAAATTAAAGTTCTTTACTTAAATGGCCTTAAATTGTAATCAGTTTTTCCTAAAACAAAAACTAATGGTCTCCAAATAATTAAGCTTCCATATAAGGAATGAATTCCTGATTGGTGTTAAAACGATTTCAATTTTGAAATGGACATGTAAATAGTTGGAAGACTATAAAAAATTTATCTTTGTAAAGATGGTTGAACCTTGTTTGAAATCGAAGAGAATTTTAAATGGTGAATCCTTTATATTATAAAGGATTTAAATTGTAAATGGTTTTGAAAGCTTTGATTTAAAGATTGGATGAGTTAGTCCAATTTTGAAAAGAATTCATTTTGAAAGCTGTGTAAATGAATCTTTGTGAAATTTGGGTGAACTTAGTGAAATAAATCTTTTGTTTAAAAGATTTGAAAAATGGTAATTGGTTGAAACCATTTGAAAGGAAGTTTAAAATTATTAAGTTGTGACTTAATTGAAATCCCAATATCCATATGTTTTTAAATATTGCGCTCACTATTCGGTTTAGCTGGGAGAGGACCTTTGTGTCATATAACCCATTTCGAATAGTGATACGACGTATATGGATAGTATTGAAGACCGGTGGTGAAGACCGGGTATTTGCGAGAACGATAGGATGACCTATCGATTGTCTCTGCACTGAGTCGCGCCGGTATAGAGATTCCCTAAGTGATGGGAAGTCCGATCGGGATGGTGAATACCCGAATTACAAGGACTTCTTCGGAAGTGCCTTCGGTTCTGTTCGAACCCGGAACAGACTTGTATGGTTGTATGTGTGATACTACACTTTGAGATATAAAGTAGATTTCTTTCAAATACATATCTGTTGGTGGCAGAGAATTTATTCTCTTAGCTAAACACCCTTCTCTGAGACGTACGAGCTCAGAGGTTATGTAGTTGAAGATTATCAGCGATATACTCCCAATTTGGTAGTGTGGCATGCTGAGTGCTGCTGTGCGTTGATCATTTGTGATCAAAGAATGGCTTTTGTATAAAGCGTAGCTTTGTGGACGAGACTGCATCAGAACCTCGCACCCCGAAAATGGTCAAAACAGGAAAGATGCGGCAAGGTTATGAGGGTCGCGCCCTTTAGGGTGTGTCATTCCCTTCTGGTAAAGGGTGATATTAGGTATGGAGCCCTGATATTTAACCTATGTGGTTGCTCCAATCTCATTTACTGTGTGGTTGTTGCTTAGAGGTACCTCGAATAAAGGTCCCAAAGGACCGGGGAGTGGCATGCTGAGTAGTAGTTACCTAGTTACAGAGGTAACCCGGCCTTGTGTTGGCAGAGATCCGGTTAGGTTCTCGGGATGTCCCGCCAGAGGCGATCCCATTTGGCAGTAGGAAGTTCCTTAGCCTGACCATTTGTTGGAAAATCCAAACAAAACAATACGAGCCTTGTACGGTTTTAGTTGTATAACCTGCCATGGAATGTGGCAGTAACCTGCTATTGAACATGGTAGCTATAGTAGGCATAGTTCGGAATGTCTATGCTGGCTAAGATTTATATTCTACTTTCGAAATGTTTTCTGCACTTTGCACTTATAATAATAATATCAAAGAACTTTCTACGTATTAAGCATGTTTGACTATCATAAGAAGAAATCTCCTCCAATTCTGCGTTTGCATTGTGTGTGTGGCGGGAGGTCTTATGGTAGTTTCATTTTCGAAAAAGCATATCGGATTTTCTTTTATAAATCTTGTTTTATTTAAAAGATAAACTGTTTTTGTTGCTCACACCAGTCTCATGACTGATCCGGAGTTTATTGTTCCTTTCCTAAACTCTGGATGCTCACTATTTTCCACACGAGCAGTCTAGAGTTGGGTTTTTTTCAGATAGTTAGGTTTGGTAGATTATCTGGAGCTAGTTCAGTCTTTGGAGATGACTGATCTTGCTTAGCTTTGTGCATCATTATTGGGAGTTCAAGCTATTTCTGGATTGGTTCTTAGAGATGGAGTTGCAGTTTTGGAGTCCTTTCTTGAAGGTGATCTTAGAGTTATTGTTCCGCTGTTGTTTTTATCTATTTTTCTTTCCGCTGCTATTTTATTGTATCATATCTCTGATGTATATCAATATCTATTGTATCATCTATTGTATCAGGATGTTGTATCAGATGTTGTATATTGATATTCATTATTTCTTCCGCTGTGTTGTTTATTTAATGGTGTTATAAGCTCCGGCGCACCAGGTTCGACGTTTGGATCTGCGGCATTAGAATATAAGTGTCGTATTCGGTGCCGATTTTCGAAGGTCGAGTCAGGATCGTCACAATGCAGCTATGAAATATATCCTTAGTTGATTATCAAAGTTTTTCAAAGTGGAATTTTCATTTCTTTTTAATAACAAGTTATATCAAATAAGTAAAAATAGTGGTTGGATTTCAATTGCTTACTCTCTCTTATTTGAAAATTTATTAATATTAATAATGTTCACATATGCCTAACTTAGAAAATTGAGGCTAGATATATTACCCATGCATTGCCTTTCAGGCTTACGTGAGGGAAATACAGATCGTGGCGAGTGAACACACGAGTGTGAACACCTATCGACTTTAGGCATTATTAATAAAAGAATTTTTATATACATACACCTAACTTATATAAACTAAGGCCAGATATATCGATCATGCACGACCATTTGGGCTTATATGAGAAGGGTACAAAGCATGACGGGTGTACACACTTGCGTGTGAACACATGACTCTAGATGTTAAAAAAATATACATATATACAAATATTTTTTTCTTTTGTTTTTATATATATATTTTTGTTTTTTGAAGAGAGTGTTTTGTAGAATCATCTTAGCACCGTTTAACTTAGTAGATCAAAAATGTTATATTCTTTACTTTAAATCCACCACTTTTTAAACGAATATTTCAATTGGGTTATACTTCATAATCATCACCCATGAACCTTCATATATACTAGTTAAACCATTCTTATTTGTAATTAAACATTATTTTAATTTTTGTTGGGACAAATAAATTTTTGAAAATTTCAATTTAATAACCAAAATCATATATTATTCTTATAGTGTTTCTTCAAAAGTAATTTGAAACAAAAAAAATTTAGGATTTTTTGGTTTTTAATTATTTTAGGTTTTGGAAAGAAAATAAAAAAATAAACCATGAAAAATAAAAAAGAAGACGAGGTTCCTCCACATTGATTTTTACTGTGTCCCCACAGTGAACCCAAGCGGAAGGAGAAAATAAAAATAAAAATATGACCTATATTTATATGAAAATGAAAAGATTATTATTTACAAGACTTAAGAAAATATGACATTAAGGAGTAAATGAAAAATGGTCTTCCAAAGACCAATTCATTTGTCTTGTCCAATATGAGAGATACGGCTCAAGCGTAGAAAACCAAACCATAAAAAATTTCAAAGTTGAACATTGATTTGGAAAAACGATTTTTTTTTAAAAATTGTATGATTTGTTTTATTTTTGATGATTTTGGTGTTGGTAGAATGATTGGTTGAAGTTCAAGTTAATTTTCACTAAACTGAAATTCAAACTTATCATTGAAAGCTTCTTCAGAATTATTGATGTCAAAATCAAAATGGTTATTTAAATCTTTCCCTTCGGAATTCAAAAACTCATCTTCGAAAATTCTAAAAAAATTATGTTCATTAAATTCGTTTTCCTTTATTGAGTTATTCACAACTTTATTGCATGTATCATGTTCAAAATTCAAAGTTGTTGTATTCAACTTTTCAAAATCGAAAAAAGAAAGATCGAATTTTAAATTTGGTTCCACACTTTCAAATGAATTGAAATCCAACTCAATTACCATACTCTCAACAACTTCAATTCAAAAGTTGTTATTTGAAAATTGTCAATTTGGATAAAAGGTGGATTATTATCTGACTCGTCACATGTTAGGATTTGCTTTTGTTTCTGACATTGTTTCATATGAAAGTGACTGTATGATCCTACAATATGGATATTATCTAAACTACTAGTGAGAAATATAAAGTAAGTAAATATAGCAGTAGAATAAAATAACAGCAGAGATTTTTATACTGTTTCGAACTCCCATTCTACATTCAGTCACAGTCTCCTTCTAGATTTAAACTAGCAACCCTCACTTAACCCCGAGGAATAGGATTTATACCACCCGAGCAACCAAACATGACTTTGACCACCTAAACAGCTGAACATGATTTTCCCGCCTGAGCAACTGAACAGGACTTTGATACAAATGAAATATTTTTTTGACTTTGCGTGTTCTTGTTACAACACAGATTTGTCAAAACGAAGTACACCCTTCCTATAATCTTTTCCTCAAGTATGATATGAATATTTGTGTGTTCGTGAAGGTAAATGAAGTATAAATTGCTTTAGAAAGAGAATTATAAAGCTGGTTTCACAATTTCTAAACAACTGAATATTCACGAGAGTAGACAGTTAAGTTCTTTGGTCTTGAATGAAATGCATATATATAATGAATGAAGAGATACAACAGTTGGCAAAGAGTTTTGATGAAGGGAAATGGATGCAACTTTTCCTAGAAGAGATTTCTCTTCAGGAAAAATAAGCGTTTCTTCAGGAAATTTGAAAATATGGCAATTTTAACAAGTTTAGTCGACTGAAATTGAATAGTTAGTCGACTAAGTTGAAACAGAGAAATACTAGTTCGAATATGATAGAATTTAGTCGACTAACCATGAGTTTTAGTCGACCAAGTTGTAGTGTTTAGTCGACTAAGTTGTATTGTTTAGTCGACTAAGTTCAGTTTAGTTGACTAAGTTGTAGTGTTTAGTCGACTAAGTTCAGTTTAGTTGACTAAGTTGCAGTGTTTAGTCATGCACAATATATATAAAAAATTATATGCATAGGTTTTACTTGAGGAAAGATTTTAACAGTAGATACTAAACTAAACCAAACTTAAAACTCTGATAAAACATACTTGTCGAATATTTGATAATCCACTTTCTGTCTGAAGCTCCTTGTCATGAATTAAAAGCATGAAGTCCAACATTCTCCCCCTTTTTGATTGATCACAATTTCATAGGAGATAAATTTCGACAAAAATCTATAATATATAACTCCCCCTGATTTGTGCCGGTATACTGCAAATTTTGTTAGTGCAATGCGATATTTCTTCTCCCTCCTTTGTCATCAACAAAAATGGAAAGATATATATGAGATAATATTTACACAACATATAATAACTTATAACACCAACAATGATAAACCACATAACACATACAACAATAATAAGGATAACAAACACATAATACAAACAACAACAAACACAAAACAATTGTACGAACAAAGTTAGGGTCCTAAGAGCTAGGACTTTGGAAACCAAACCCAAGAGGGTTCAGAATTTATTTTGTGAACAGTTTATAGAAAAGATTTAATGTTTTGTTTCTAATCAAAGAATTGTTGGTTTTAGGAACCCAAATCTTAATAGATCTAGCATGATTTGAAACTTTTGAAACTGATTTTGAAATAATATCATTATTCCTTTTAAAATTATTACATAAAAAGTTCTTTTTCTTAGGAATACTTTTTTACTTTTTGATATTTGCTTATATCGTAGTCCCTTTTATTTGAAACTGTTGAGAATTTTCTATAATTTTAGAAAGATTCTATCTTCCTTTGTTAAAATTAGAGACATTTTTGGTAATATCGTCTAATTTTGTTTTAAAACTAGAAATGTCGAATTCCAATATTTTAGTATTAGCTTTCAAATCATGATTTTCAACTAAAAGAGCACCATTCTTTTCTTTTTGAGTTACAATTTCTTGACTTAACATAGACAATTGAGAAATTGTATTAGAACAAGATTCTTGAGAAGTTTCATGTTCTTCTTCTAAAATTTCTTTTTCATTTCTTAACATATCTACCTCAATTTAGTCCTATTCAATTTTTCAAAAGTGTCTTTGTATTTTCTTTTGATGTTTCTTAGCTTATCAAGTAATTCTGAATTTATATCCACTAAATCATCAGAAGTTAAATCATTCACCTCGTCATTTGTGGTCATAAAACAGATGTTGGCTTATTCAGAATCGCGGTCTGTTCATGAAGATGATTCTGAATCATTCCATGTAACAGAGAAGGCTTTGTTTTTGAATCTGCCTTTCTTATTCTAAATTTTTTCTTTCTTTCGATCAGGACAGCCTTTCTTGATGTGTTCTTTCTTGTGTCATTTATAACATTCAAGAGCAGAAGCTATTCTTATTGTTTCTGAATTTGTTGCTCTTTTTGAATTTCAAAAACTTTTTGAAATTCTTAGCAATAAACTCCTTCCTCATCTGAATCTGATTCATCCTTTTCTACTTAGAATGCTATATTTTTCTTATCTTGCGTCTGTACTCGTTTTGCCTGGAGATTAACTTCATAAGACATTATATTTCCTATCAACTCTTCTGGTTTAATGGTTGAAATATCGTTAGCTTCTTCGATCCCGAAGACTTTTCATTCCCACTACTCATCCATTAAAGAGTTGAAGATTTTTGAAACAGTACCAAAGTCTGAATATTTTTCTCCTAATGCTAAGAGAGAATGATATATGTCTTGAAACCTAGAGTACATTTTATTTATTGTTTCAACTTGCTTTATTTTGAAATTCTGGAACCGATTCTTGAGCATAGAAATCTTACTCTGCTTTACTTTGTTAGTACCTTCATGTGTAAATTTAAGTGTACGCCAAATTTCATAAGCAGTAGTACATTTTCTAACTTTGTTAAACTCATTTTTGTCTAATGCACAAAATAACATATTCATAGCTTTGACATTTGTAGCAGCATCTAGTTTTTGTGTGTGTATACCATTGCGAATATTCAGAAGTAGGTATGTTATATTCTACATGAGTAATATTCCAGGTTTCATAACTGTTGGCTTGCATATAAATTCTCATTCTAGTAGATCAATAATTATAGTTCAACCCGTTAAATAGCGGTGGTTGTGCAGTAGATCGACCTTCAATAAAACTCGTGCTAGTGTTGTTTTTCATATTACTAAAATATCAAATAATTATGTTATGGTTATAAAATGACCCTGCTCTGATACCAAATGAAAGTGACCGCAGAATCATGTAATACAGATATTTTCTAAAATACCAATGCAGAATATAAAGTAAGTAAGTATAGCAGTAAAATAAAATAAAACCAGAGATTTTTATACTAGTTCGAATTCCCATTCTATGTCTAGTTCCTGACTCCTTCTGGATTTAAACTAACAACCCTCACTTAACCCGGAGGAATAAGTTTATACCGCTTGAGCAACCGAACATGACTTTGACCACCTGAGCAACTGAACAGGATTTTCCCGCCTGAGCAACCGAATAGGAATTTGATACAAATGAAATTTTTCTTGACTTTTCGTGTTCTTATTACAATACAGATTTGTCAAAATGAAGCACACCCTTCCTATAATCTTTTCTTCAAGTATGATATGAATATTTGCGTGTCCGTGAAGATAAAGGAAGTATAAATTTCTTTAGAAAGAGAATTTTAAACTTGATTTCACAATCTCTAAACAACTGAATTCAAGAGAGTAGAGAGTAGAAAGTTAAGTTCTTTGATCTTGAATGGAATGCATATATATAATGAATGAAGAGTTACAACAGTTGGCAAAGAGTTCTATTGAAGGGAAATGAATGCAACTTTCCCAGGAAGAGATTCCTCTTGAGGAAGAAGAAGTGTCTCTACAAGAAATTTGAAAACAAGACGATTTTAACAAGTTTAGTCGATTGAAATTGAATAGTTAGTCGACTAAGTTGAAAAAGAAAAATATTAGTTCGAATATGATAGAATTTAGTCGACTAACCATGAGTTTTAGTCGACTAAGTCAGTTTAGTCGACTAAGTTGTAGTGTTCAGTCGACTAAGTACAGTTTAGTCGATTAAGTTGTAGCGTTTAGTTGTGCACAATATATATAATTTTTTTATATGCATAGGTTTTACTTGAGGAAAGAATTTAATAATAGATACTAAACTAAACTAAACTCTAAAACATACTTGTCGAATATTTGATAATCCACTTTCTATCTTGAGCTCCTTGTCATGAATAAAAAGCATTAAGTCCAATATCATGCATGTTTCAAACAATAAATCCATGTGATCTTTATGAATTTCGTCCATTTGCTCGACAAAATCAAATTTATAATTATTAACTTGAAAATTTTCAGTTTGAAACTGTTGGGCACAAAATTGTCCATTGCACCATAATCGAGATTATTTGCATTGCCAAGATCATTTAAATGGTTGTTTCTATTTTCGCTTAGATTTTGAAATTCATTTTGGAGTTTGAAATTGAATTGGCATAGGTTATAATCGAAATCATTTGAATTTTGAAGTGAATTCAAATCTTGATTATTTTGAAAATTTTGACTTGAATCAATGCACAAATATGAATTATACAAATCAGTTATCCTTTGATTCTGTTATGTAGAGAGTTCAAGTAAAGCTGAAATCATTTTAATACAATTTTCAAGAGTTCAGAGTTGGTCATCATTTTGAAAACTTTATGGTTCAAAATTCGAATTATTTATACAATAGTTGTTAGTAAAATATCCATAAAAATTTAGTGTGAAATTATATGGATTATATTGGATTTCACAACTATTGTAAAATTCATATGAGTAGGGAAACTCGGACATTTTCAAATTTTTTTTAAAGGAAAACTATTTACCAAAAGGAATTTATTTTTTCAAAGGGAAATTTGATTTTTGTTTTGTTTTCGGATTTTCAATTTTTTTGAAAAGATTATATTTTTTTTTTTGGTTTTTGCTTTCAAAAAAAAAATAACTCAATTTTTTTTGTATTTTTTATTTTGATTGAGAAATTTCAAAGGAAAGGATTTAAAAACCAATTTAGGAAATATTTATAATTTTTTTAGTTTTGGATTTTGATTTTTTTTAAAATATGCATGAATTAATGCAACTAAATGAATACAAATGACTTAATTACAACGTTTTTTTAGTAGTAGCTCCTAACCCAAAATTGTATAATCACACGTTTTCTTAATTCAACAAGATAGTCCTCAGCCACGTAACATGCAGGATTCATCAGTGCACCACGATCACCATAACAATGCAGCCGTAGGTTTAAGCACCTTTAAAGAAACAATCAGTATAATATTTACGAATCACCGCAATATTTATAACTAATTATTGCTCTGCCGTACGACACCTAGAATATAAATTGTCGAAATAAGACAACTTGTCAATAAACAATTAAGTCCTAGATGAGCTTGTGACATCCTTAAATTCGATGTCTAACCGTTATTATTAATCGAATTCTAAGATAAAATGCGATTTGCGGGTCAAGGAAGGGGTGATGAAATCTCCCACCTTATGTGAATTGGGGCGTTGTCCTTGGAAAATAAAAAAATGAGATGAATGCAAAACAAAAATTAAACTTGAAGCCAACAGGGTTGGCGCAGTTGGTTGATGGTCCGGACTGCGTAATCGAAGGTCACGAGTTCGAGCCCCGAAACTGACAACCCTGTAACAAGTACCCGAAGTATGTGTTAGGCAGGCATATACTTCCCTAGAGTTTACAAGCGAAGCTTGGTTCTCTAGGTAATTCAAAAAAAAAAAACTTGAATTTAACGTTGCAACTACAATGAAATTTGATTTTGAATTTTTTTAATATAAATGCAAATGCAAGCAACCAACAATGCAATTAAAATAGCAACAAGAGATAAGAACACGATACCAGAGCGTGCAGAATTATTAGCAATTTTATTTTTAAGCGGCAAATTTTTTTATATAAGCAAAAGCATTTATTTTTACAAGCATTTCTGCCACCTGCAACCTGCAACCTGAATTTTTTTTTTTTTTTGAAAATTGGTTAATCTTTATTTCGTGTATAGGCCGAAGCCCAATTGTTTATAGCGAATGTTACTCCAAGTGTTTATAATGATTAGAATTAAATACATAACTCGAAACATTCCAAATCTGAGCTCCTCTCTTAAGCAAGCTGTTAGTCAGTCATGGCGGCTCCCGAATCTCTGATAGAAATCCTTCATCGTCTGCCTTCCACTTCCACTTCGCCAGTAGTGATTTTCCTTGTTCCTTTAGGCTGGTAAGCAATTTCCTGTTGATTCTCAAAATCATCATTTTAACATCCCGATCAATTTGAGCATTCACTGATATAATGTTTGTTTCTTTTCTGTTAAAAGCCCTGTTGTTCCTCTCACGCCAGATTTTCCAAACGGTAGCTGCGAAGCAAATTTTGAATATTTCGTTCAGAAGATTCGTACAATTTCTCCAATTGTTCTGGTAGCAAATTTCCTCCTTTATTGTTTTAATTTCAGTTGATCCCGTACATTTCTCTTTCTGAAGTTTCCAGACTAGCTTAGTGAAATTACACTCAAAAAATAAGTGTTCATGATTTTCAGTCTGTTCATTACATAGTCCGCATGTGTCATCTTCTATTATTCCCCATTTTTTTAACCTATCTTTCGTGGGAAGTCTGCCAAGTATGGCCTTGTATGTTGGCAACCTGAATTTTAAAAACAAGATATATATATATATATATATATATATATATATATATATATATATTCCATTTTTTTTATGTCTTTCTTAATTTAATAAAACTAAAACAAAGGAAAATAAAAATAAATGAAATCAATATGAAACAAAATAAAAGAAAGAAGCCTTTTTTTTTAATATTTTTTTAATCAGAAAAAGATTTAAATTGGAATGAATGAAAATGGCTCCTTTTTTTTCTTTTTTGAAAAAAAAAAAAAAAAAAGGTTAAACAAACACTAAGATAAATATTTAAAACCAAAGCGCACAAAAAAGTACAATCCAAAAACAATTTAATCATCACTCAAGCCATATGAAAGTCAAAATCAGTTGACCACTTGAAATTAAAACCACGCCCAATTATAATAGTCTGCTCAACACAAAATAAGTCGACCATCAAAAATCAAACAAAAACTTGTTTCACCAAGATTACTCAAATTCCAGAAATCAAAATCAAAATCAAAATCAAAAGCCACTAGCGATCGAACTCAAGAATTTAGGAGATTCGATGAAGGTTTTGGTTTGTTGCGATTTCTTGGGTTCGTGGTTTTGTTTCTTCGATTCGAAGGGGGGTTTGAAGCGATTGGCAGTCGATTGTTGGCTTGGGTTTTTCGATTGGGTGTGGAGGTTGCATGCGTCGAAGTCGAGGTGATAGTGAGTTTGTGGTTGCGCTAAATGCTGTGCAGTGAGCAGTGGGACAGTGAGATGCTCTAGGCGGTGATGAATGTTGGATGTAGATGTTTCTATGGTGGAGATGTAAGTGGTTGCAAGCACAATTGATCAGAGGTGAAGAAGTATATATTGTCAGCAGTTTGTATAAAGGGTGACAGTGTGGTGAACGGCAGTAAGTTTTTTTTGGTTGTTTGGGAGAAGTGAGGAAGGTGATATTGATGGTTATAGACAGCAACTGGTGAAGGTTTGTAGTTTGTTGTAGCAGTGGCGGAAGGGGAGTTGCGGACAGTGAAGCAGTGGCGGGGGGCAGTTCAAGAAGAGGATTGTATGAATTTGCTGTGGTATTGGTGTTAGTGCAGACAGTATAGAAGTGTGGGTATGTACTGCTGTGGGTGGTCAGGGAGGCAGTTTGATGGTTGCGATGATTAATGAATGATGGTGAATATGTTTGTGGACAGAGCAAGGAGGAGGTTGTTTTTGATGTGATTTGCGGTGGGCATATGGTGAAGATAGGTTGTAGTTGTATGGATGTTTCAGGTGGAAGTGCAAATGGTATGTTGACTGGTTTATGGAGATGGTCAGGTGTACATGTATGGTACTGGGTAGGGCAGTGAATGGGTGGTGTTTGATTGTCAAAGGACAGTAGAGTTGAAGTTGAAGTGATGGTGAAGTGGTGATGGAAGTTGTTTGGTATGGTGGACAGAGAAGAGGTGCACAATGTTTGTGCACAGTGCACAGGGACAGTGGTGATATGATGCAAGGGGAATGTGAATGAAGTGGTTTTATTTTGAGTGATGGTGTGTTGAGGGTTGTTTGAGTGATAGAAACAATTGTTCGGGAAAATATTTGGTGGGATGTGATGGCTATGTGTGGCAGTGGGATGCAAGAGGGGTAGATGTTGTAGTTGGCTATGCAAGGGAAGTTATGGCAGTAGGCAGTTGTGGGACGTTGGCGACACTGTGCAGCAATTGATGATGTTTGTGGTCAGTAGTATGGTTGTTGTATATGGTCAGTAAGTTGTGGATGAGGGATTTGTTGAACTGTGGAATGTTGAGGTGATTGGGAGTAGTTGCTTGTTGGTTAGAAGATGATGTAGCACGGCAGTTGCACAGTAGGGTCTGTAATTGTGGTTTGAGGTGAATGGTGATGATATGGTGGAATGAAGGCAAGGATGTTGAGAAGTATGTTTGTGGAGTGGTTACGTGGTTATGACGTGTGGTGCAGTGGATGGTATGTGAAGCTTTGGGACAGCAATGTGGTTTGACAGTGACAATGGATGACTGGAGTAGTGTAATGATGGTATGATTGAAGTGTAATGTGGTTGAATGTAGGGTAATGTGGTGATGAGGTGACTGGGAAGAAGTGATGGCTGTGATCAGGTATGTAGTGACAGTGATCGTGGTTGGGTATATATGTACAGATATGCAGTGTGCACTTGGTGCATAGAGAAGTGTTGATGGCAAGTATTGTTGAAGTAGCAGTTTCAGTGGCAATTTGATGAAGGTTGAAAGCAAGATGGTCGAAGCACAGTTCAGACGGTGTTAGATGGTTTTAGACAAATGGTGGAGTGGCTGAAGGCACAGTGGCAGTTTGGGGTAAGCAGAAGTGGTATGAACAGAGAGTTTATGTAACAGTGAAGTATGCATTGAAAATGTATGTATGCACAGAAGATGTAAACGTGCGCAGAGAAATGAATTTTGTTTTGTTTTGTAAAACTGAGAAATGTAAATTAAGAAATGTAAAACAAACCACTTGTACAATGAACAGTGAAGGAAACAAATAAATATTTTTTTCTTGTTTTGAAATGTGTATGTTTAAAAAAAAAAAAAAAGCAAATGAAAGTGTGCAAACTAAAATGGAAGTTGAAGTGTGAATATTCTTTTTTTTTAAATATGAAAATGCAAATGAAAAAGGAAACTAGAACACCAAGCACACAAATAAAATGCCACAAAAATCACACGAAACACAACACAATTTTTTTAAAATGCAATTCAACACACAAAACAAACACAAAATAAAATCAAACAAAATAATTTGAAGAATAGAAAATTAAAATCAAATAAATTCCCCAGGAACAACCTCAAAAAACTTGTTTGACGACTAAATTTCCATCGAATTGAAATATAGCCTATCAAATTTAAATTAAAAATAACCGCAAGCGCACGACGTACAATGTTAATACATGACGATTACAGGTCGATCCGTAGGGAATCGCTTAGATTTTAAAATTCTATTCAATCAAATTAAACCAAGAATTGAAAGTGTTGACTACAATTTTTTTTGCAAAAACTAACTACTACAAAAGGAATGAAAGCTATGAGATAAAAAGACAATTTAAGGATAAATCCACTCTCGTGATCATATAAATCAACACGATATGAAATTATAGATCTCTTTTTTTGGTCATCAGTGAATTTAATCGATATGTTTATCATAAGTATGGTATATTTGTGCTATTAATTAGTCCAATAAAAACCATTAAATTATAACGCACTCATTAAACCACTTCTTAACTCTTATGAAAATGACAATGGGCTTGAAAATAAAATCTATTCTAAGAATGATCTGTTAACTATTGTTTAGAAATATAGACCATTAAATTTTGATTTTAATATTCACTTCATTACCATAATCATATGTAGATGAAGATGTATTTCGTATTTGTGTTAGTTTAAGCATAGCTTATTTGGTGTCAACAACATTGGCTATCAAATTCAAAGCTAAAATAACAAAATTTTACTCATTCAAACATGGTTAATAAGCACAAAAAGAGATCAAAAATTAGCAAAATGTTGAATCTACATAATTAAGAGAGCTCCATTACCCCTAAATCGAATGAGTTTAGCGTCTTATAATTTTTTGTCATTTCAACAAATGTAGAATTCAACATGAAACAAAAACAAGAGAAAAAAGAGAGCTAAATAAAATAAAAGCCAAGCCGATCTATTTGAATAAGAAATAAACTACACTACTAACATAAAAGGAAATAACATTGAAATAAAATAACATGAATTGAAATTGTGTATAGAAAAATTACATAAGAAGAAAATGGCTAAGTAGCCATGAAAAAGAAAAGAGAGATTTTGTTTATTTTTAAGCCTAAAACTAAACTGACTAAAAAGGAGGCTGAGGAGGCTAAGAGGTTAATCACATGAACATATGATGTATTTATACAAGTTTTAAAACCCTAATCCTATTTTTGTGAACTACCCAAACTACCATCGAGGAAGTGTGACCTCCAAGTTGTCATTAGTATGAGCTTAATCCACCATTATATGTGCATGTAACTTTAATTATCATTAGCATATGCATTAGCTCCTAAGTGTACATCATGGCAAGTGAGTAGGTAGGGTCATCCATGTTGAATGAGTTGAATTATTTCCATCTTCATTCCTTTATTTCCTCTTGTGCATGCATATTTCCCATGAAGCCTTCATCATATTTTCATTTAAATTCCTACAAATAACATTAAAATGTGGAAATAAATATTCTCAAATAAATATATGCACAAAAATGACCATTTCCCCCCTATATGAAGATGAATAAATGATGATTTGAAAATAATTTGAATTTTGGTTTAAACATGTTAAAAAACACTCTATATGCTCATTTATTTAATTAAATTCCATTAAATAAGGAAGTAAAAATATTCATATTTACATGCACATCATCTAAACATCAACAAATGGTTCTAAATCAGATTTGAGTTGACATATATATATATATATATATATATATATATATATATTAAACATAAAATACATGAAATTTACCAAAAGCTAAGTTTTCACTAGATACTGAAAGAGAATTATGCCATAAATTCAAAACCTTTTGTGGAATCTTAATATTAGTTTTCTGATAAAATTTATAATCCCTAACATTATTTCCTTGAATGACAAAACCAGACTTTTAAGGGTTTAAACAAACTCAGATGGCTAAAAATATATTATAATAACCTAATTTTTTTGGCTAAAATCCATTTAGTGCTTTCAGATTCATTACGAAATTATATGGATAGCACGAGATTGTTAGAACCTTACTCTGATACCACATGTTAGTTTTATTTACATAAAGCTATCTAAGGAAAAAGATTTTATCTTCATTCAATAACAATTAAATAACCAAATGAATCACTAATCTTTCTACATGCTAGCAGCCGATTTGAAGCTTTGGAATGACGCTCTTCTTCCTCTTGAGAAACGGCCAGGAATGGTGTTTTTTTTATAAAATTTAGAATTTCTCTTTCTTGCTACAATGTGCCGCTATTGGCACTCAAAAATTGCTTCTGGCTACCATATATTTTTTAGTGCATATTTTTTTTTTATATGCTACTTAACACCAAATTCAATTTTTCATTCAGCCCTAAATAACCCTGAGTCTTTGATTCCAATGGCTCTTCACAGCCGTATAGTAATAAATAACCATGTGCCTTTAATTTCTGACGGTTGTTCACCACCGTATGGTTATAAATAGTTGAATAGTATTTGGGTACCTATTTGATAATAATGCATGGTATAAGTAAGCATGTAAGCAGAGTTTGTATGGTGGGCATTAGTTATGGGAGCCAGAAGTAATTTCCTATCTCGCTATAGTAATACACCTTGCTAAAATAAACCGTGTGTTATGTGCTTATATAGACGGTGAAGATATTTCCGTTTATATAGTGTGAGAAGACCAAAATCTTATGCATTGATGACTCGAAAACGTTACAAGTCTTTATTTATTTCAACACATTGATGACTTAAAGACGTTATGAGCCTTTCTTTATTTCAATGAACTGATGACTCAAAGGTGTTACAAGTCAATTTTTATTTCACCAACCATCACATCAATAAAAATTTAGCCCAAAATACGTTATTAATATCTATCATACGCCTATAATAATTAATAAGACCACATATGAAAATACATTAATGTGGAATTTCAAATGATTTGGAGAGTAATAAATATTAATTCATATTACTTTGGAAACTAAATAATTATTAATTAATTTCCAACACTGTAAAAATAAAATATATTAGGGATTGAATTCCCTCTATGATAATTTGAAAATCGGTTGCAGGATCAAATATTGCTCTGATACCATATTGAAATTATTAAATTGAATAAAAGAAAATATCTTGAAGAAGAGGGAAAGAAGAATAAACCAATAAAGAATAAAGGCTACATCTTTATTAATAACTTAATTAATAATTCAACAATACATGACTTATATTTATATATGTGTAATATCCCGGAATTTTCAACAATATCAATTTAATAATCTGTAATTAAAATTAAATTGATATTGATATTCTGTTAATAATTATTCAAATAGATTTAATAATCTTCTTCAATGAATATTTAAATTGGTTATTTTATCTTTTAAAAATAATAAATTGGTTTCTATTTACAATACAAATATTTGGTTTATATTTTAAATAGATTGGTATTGTTTTAATTTTTAATAAGTAAAGCATATTTTTCTAGTTTTATTATTTATAGTAATTTGGAAAATTTGTTTTAATTAATATTTAAGCTTTTCAAAGTTAAGTAAATGATTTTGGTTTAAATTTAATAAATGAATCATGTTTTAAAATTCTTATATATATATTATAAATTGGAAATTTTAATACAAATTAGTATTGAGTTTTTAAAACTATTTCATAAATAAATATATGATTGTAAAATTTATAAGAAAAATATTTAGATGTTTAAATTAAATTAGATTTGAGTTTTAAATTTAGAATAAATTCAACAAAAAGGGTTTCATGGCTTAATAAAATGGATATTTTGTTAATAAAAATATAATTTCTTGTAAAATGATTTTAATTTAATATTAAGAGATTTATAAAAGCAATATTAATATTGTATTGTCTTTATAAATAAGTTGAATAGAATTTTTAATTTTTATTTCAAATTGAATTTATATTTATAACTTGATTTGGAATTATTTAATTTGAATTTAATTTGAATTAAATTCCAAAAGTATAAAATCTTAATTGTTTTAATTTTTAATATGTATAAGTTTATTTACAAACATGATTTGTTCTTATTTATTTTATAAATTTATACACATATTTTAATATAAACTAACATATTAAATTAGGATAACTCATACATTAATTTGTAATTAGTACTAATTATTTTGTAGAGAGACATGTGTTGCATTCTTTTAGACAAGTGTTCAAAAACTAATATACAATTTGACAAGTGTAAAATTTTGGTTTTAATTTATAGTTTATTTCATTAAATCTGAAATACATCTACATTAATTTAGTTTGCATCTTCATTCATATTGCATTTCATTTTTCCTTAACAAAAGAAAATCTTCAAACTTCTAAAATCAATCTCATCTTCAAAATTTTATAAAATCAGTAACACTCTTCAAAAGTATGCATACTCAAAACCCTGTTCAAATCTGCATTGATTCACCTCTTCAAGCAAATCTGCATATTCCTCCTTTTCAAAGTCAAACCCTGCATATGAAAATCTGTAAGCAAACTTGCATATCCCACTTTCTCAAAATCAAAGAAGAGCCTGCATGTTTTCTGCACTCTGTTTTAAAACATGGAATGATCATGCTTGCATTTTGTTTCTGCACAACCTCAGTTTGAAGTATTGTCAAACACATCTGCATGTATTTGAGGAGTTAGCAACTGCATCTATATCTGCATGCAAGTAATTGAAGTATGGATCATGAGCATTTAGATTTCAACAGAGGAAGCAAGCCTGCATATTCTTGTTTCTGCAAAATTCATAAAAAACAACAGGGGTCTGCATTCAATAAAAGGTGAGTAACATCTAAATGTTAAACTATATTTAGGTTGCTTGATAAGTGTTTGTGATAAAATATGTTGTGTGCTTATGAAAAGTCTGTTGTGATTATAATTGTATATGCATGTTGATTATGTTCTGCAGTGTATACTCAGATTCACATCCTATTTAAAAGAATTCCTACAATTGATCTGATTTAAGATAGTAACTGGGTTCTAGAATAATTAAAAGAAGTTTGTTTATCATAGATTAGAATTCAAATTTATAAAGTAATATGTTTTTATTTTCTTAAGTTAAGGTTTAAAATTTTTTAGAGGAGTTAAAATACAGGGTGATATCTCCGTAAAAACAGGTAAGAACATTATATGTTAATCTTGATCTAATCCAAACATATTAATATTGGAATCCAGGTTCATAAACTAAAAACATTTATTGAAACTTGATTTTTAAATCAAGTATTATTATTTCTAGGTGTTTGTTTCAGTAACAGTTTGTTATTGAACAAAAATATGAATTTGAGCTAATTCTTGCAATCTGTGTTTTGAGAAAATTTAGAATCCTTCTGGGTTATAAAGGAAGGATCTTAGATCCTTAGAAAAATCAGAGAAGTGGATATATATTGCTAGATTGATTGCAGTTTTGATTTTTCTGAATTGAACCCTAGTTTTGAATTGGGTTGAGCATTGAGTCAATGAGAAGGGTAGGATGGATCGAGTGTACTGATTTTTGGGGATTGTGTAGTGGAAGTGTGAGGGAGTTCGTGGCCAAAAGGGTCGAGTGTCAGATGGTCGGGGTGGTGGCGAACTGTCGCCATTGACAGGGTTGTAGCTGAAACCTGTTTGAAGTTTACAGGTTTGGATTGGGAAGCTTAATTTTTGAATCCTTGTTCTATTGTTCGATCTGATGGTTGCTGTGGGTATACTTGAGTTTATGGAGGTTGATTGGATCATCTATGATGATGAGAAGGGGTGGCGGTCGCCGTGCATATGCACGGCGATGAAAATTCTGGTGAAATTTTGGGTTTGGATGTGTTACAGGGGAAGGTTGAGGGGTTTTACTCGAAGTGGATGGGAGGAAAACTCGAAGTAGGCAGGCTTTCGACTCGAAGTAGAAACTGGGTTTCTCGGGTCACTGTAAATATTCAGGTAATAGAAACCGTGTTTTAAAATCTAGGTTTTAAATTTTTTCAAAATCTGTACTTTTGTTTTAAAGCAAAGTTTAGGTTTAAAATTCAATTCAAGTTTGAATTTCTGATTTGAAATTCAAATTCCAGTTTTTAAAATAGAAATTTAAGTTTAAAATTTAACTTAATTAACTATTTCATTTTGGTAAATAGTTGAAAACTTTTTAATAATGATATTTTAAAAATATGAATAGATTTGAAGTTAATTTAAAATTTGGAAATTCAAAAGTTAAATTTGAATTTCAGTTTTAAATTTTAAAGAAGGTTTAAATTGAAGTTGTAAATTAAAATGAAAATTTAAGTTATCAAAATTTTGAAATGAATTCAGCTTCAAATTTTATGATTTCATTTTTAAGACAAACTTTTGTTTTGTCTTGAAAATTTAAATAAGTTTTAAAATTTTCAAACTTTGATAAGTTTAAATTACTTTTAATTTAAACTTGTATTTAAAATGAAAATTTAAAGGTAATTTCAAAAGTACTTTGTTTTCAATTAAATTGTTTTAACATAATTAAGTTATGTTTTATCTTGGAAATTAAATTAAGATTAATATTTCAGAATTAATTAACAAGGTAATTAAGATTAAATAATTAATTTAATTAATTAATTGAATTTGAAATTAATAATTGATTAATGATTAATCAATTTATAATTAAGATCATTAATTAAATTATTAATTAATGATGAATGAATAGTAATAATTATGTAATTAAGTTAAATTAAGGTTAATTAATTTAATAATTAACTTTAATTAATGAATGATTAAAGATAATTTAAATGGTAATTAATTTAAGTTAATTACTAAATGAAATAATTAAAGAATGGTTAATGAAGGTCATTAACCAGGATTATTTAACAATTAATTAATATGGTTAATTTTTATAATTAATTAGATTAATTAATTTAATAATAATCAATTATAAATGGTTAGAGAGTAATTACTTGATAAAGTAATTAGGAAATTAATTACTTAATGTAATTAATTTAGTTTAATGATATTGTTTAATTTAATTAATTTAGTTTAATTAATTTTAAACACTTGGGTTTTATAAATAATTACTTTATGTAATTAATGATTTGAAAATTACTCAGTCAAGTAATTGTTTAATAATTACATGATTATAATTAAGTGGAGATGTTTAAGTGTGAGGTAAATTGGTTTAATTATTTAGTAATTAATCAAGGAATTAATTAAGTAATAAATTAAAGGATAATTAATTTGTTTAATATAGTAATTATTCTAGATAATTACTAAATGTAATTAATCTGTGATGATGATTAATAATTATAAGTTAATACTTAAGGTAATTAATAAAAGGGGATCATTAATTATTATAATTAACGATGTAATTAAAGATAATTAATTAATCAATAACAGGCAATTAAAGGTAATTAATTAATGTAATTAAGTAAGGCTTAATGTAATTAATTATGATTAATTAATTAATTAAAGTAATTAAAGGTTAATTTCTGTTTGGTTGAGAATAATTAATTTGTGAAATTAATTAAGGATAATTACCTAAGTGTAATTAAGGATAATTAATCAAGAGTGATTAATTAACGTAATTAATAATGAATGATTAATTGATTGTAATTAATTAAATGATTGAGTAAGCAAGATTTATATTGGTGAAGTTATTAATTTAATTTATTTTATATTAATTAAAGATGGGTAATTAATTTAATTCATTTTAAATTAATTAGAGATAGACATATTTAATTTAATTCATTTTAAATTAATTATATGATGATGAATAAATCATTGCTTATGTATGAATGGATGACATTGATTGTCTTGGATGCTTTGTGATCTCAGTAATGAGACAAATGATATTGTGTGGTATAAATGCCTTGATTGTATTGTGATAATAACATAGGTTATCTATTGTGATGGTAATATAGGGAATATCTATTATGATATTGATAATGTGGATTACCTTTCATGTGATAATGCTGATTATCAGTTATGATTTATGAATTATCTATCTGTGTGTATATAGATACTGTAATTGAATTATTTTAAACCTTTAAAACAACTTGGACCTAAAAGACACGCTTTGGATTTCGATGAGACCGGGATCGGGTTTCCATATTTGGATATCCGAAAACCACATCGATTCCAAATAACGTTAGGTCGTGTATCAAAGTAGAGCTTTATGAAGACTCGAGGTATAAGGACTATGAGTCAGTATAACTCTGTGGGTGATTCCGTAATGAGTTTGACGGAATTAGTTCTTATAGATTCGAGATGGTGAATTAGAGTGCAAGGGTTATTGTCGTTAACTCTGAGGGTGATTCCAAAATGAGTGTAACGAGGTAATGCCTTCGGTTTCGTTCGAACCCGGAACGAACTTGTATGGATTGAATGCTTTCAAAACATCATCAGGTGGACGATGAGCATTCTAAGTGATATGTCCTATAAAGGTAATCGTAGCCTCAAGCCTCATCAACCGGGAATGGCTAAAACAGAGGAGGTGCAGCAAGGCTTCGTGGGTCGCACCCACTGGAGAGCAAGATTTACCCCTGTCTAGAAGTCCCTTTATATTCGGCTGTGTGGGTGGTTGCTAGCTACAACCACGGGGTTGTCTTGTTTGGAACTGTTCAGTAAGGAATGGGTCCGGCTTTATGTTGCAGGGGGTCGGGAGTGATCCTCGGTACGTTGATCTAGGCCACGTACTGTGACGGGCGGTACCCCAGCAGCCCTGCCATTGTATGGAATCCAAAATCCAATAAGTGCCAACGGTTTTGATTGTATTGCCCACTTTTGTGGCTAGTAGCTGGAATTTAATGAATGTAACAATTTCGGCTATTTCTTATTTATTTGAAAACCCTAGACACTATTATAATATCATCGGATTTCCTATCAAATGTTTTGGTTAGCGTAAGGTAAAATCTTTTCCATGTTTATGTGTGGGAAGTCTTACGTGATACCTTTCTTTTCAAAAGGTTTTTGAAAGTTAAGCAACTTTAACCTGTTACTCACACCAGACCCATGTCTGACCCGGAGTTTATTTTTGTTTTTCATAAACTCTTGGGTACTCAAATTTTTACGAGTAGCCAAGGGAATTAAGGGTAGAATTCAGGTTAGCTTTGACGAATTGTGGAGGAGCAAATGGAGCAGGAGGCTTTTGCGTATAGATATATAGTATTCCGCTGTGTTTTCTCTGAGTTGTTGTCTTTGAGTTGTATTGAGTTGTAATAACTAGACAGGTGTTTATAACTGTCTAGTATGTGTTGTATAGCTGTGTATCTCTGATATTGTTGTATATGATACTATGTAATATTTATGTTGTTAATATAGTTTATTCGTTCCGCTGTGTAGATTCTGATGTTGTTTCTTTCTTCTCTTCTTTCTTTTCTCTTTTCTATCCCTTTCTTTCTTAAAGATGATGCGATTTTCTGGGGTAAGAAAGTCGGGTCGTCTCATTTGGTATCAGAGCATTAGGTTGAGTGAATACCTAGGCTCTGTAGTCGTGACTTTCTTGAGAGAGCGTATTTGTAATTTTTAATATATATATATATATATATATATATATATATATATATATTTCTACCTATCTGTTGGGTTACCTGTTCAGGTTTTCCCAATATAAGTTATAAAGGTAGATGGGATAGTGGTGTGTGTAGCACGACTACCATTGGTTGGAGTTTGAATGTTTTGAGGTTGGAAGTGTATTTGTCGAGACTGTAGACCTAATACCGTCTCGAGTGAGTTTTGTAGTGATGAAGGACTTCATTAATCTCTGAAGGTAACCTGTAAAGGTTCGGAGTTTATTTCTGAAGTTGATGAGTAGAGTTTGGATCTGTCGGTTGGGCATAAGCGAGTGATGGTATTTTGATACCTCAGGAAATAGTAGCTGCGTGATGAGATGCAGTGACTATGGATGTTCCCGAAGATGTTTTCTTTGGAACAAGTTTAAGGAGGTGAGTCTGCTTCAGTGTTGTAGCTGTGTTCAGCTGGAGTTTCTATTTGCTTCGAGGTCCGAGTTTCTCGAAGAGCTTTGTTTTGGAATTCTTTGGCATCTGTGGCAGCAGTGCATCTTGGAGTGTTCTCGGTGTTGGCAAGAGATCTTTTGGCTTAGCAGTTTTTCTGAAGTGGAGTTCAGAAGCAGTTAAGTGGACCCGTTTCTTTGATGGGTTGGCTAGTTGGGTGTAAGCTGTTCTATTTGGTTAAGGGAGAACAGTTTTCCTTGGATTTGCTTTGGGTGGTTCGCAAAAGTGACTTGTGATTGTTTGAATTTCTCTTGGGTTATCTGAGATTGAGTTTCTTTATCAACTGGAATTCCAGGAGTGGTACCGGTGGTTCAGCTTTATAGAAGAATGATTCCAAGAGTTGATATGGTGTAGCAGCTCGGAGTTTTGGAGGAACTTCTGAATTTTTTCTTATGGATTTGTTGAATCATATCTCTGGGGTGTGTTTGTCCAGCTTGTGCTTGTGTTCTTCTTCAAATTTTCTTCTACTTCGGATCAGAGTTGAGCAGCGGAAGCAGTTGGGAAGTGTATCTGCTTTTTCTTTCCCGAATAGGAGAAGTGAGCTGTTGTCTTCTGATGTTGAGGAGTAGAGTTTGATTTCTTGGTTTTGGTTGATCTTGAGGAGATCATTTTTTTGTGTTGATTGGTCTAGTTTGTTTCTAGAAGCATCAACGAAGGTTGAGCTGAGCAGTAAGTTTGTGGGCAGCCCAAGATTGTCCGAAGAGATTTTGTGGATAAGAGTCGGAGGGATTTGGACTCTGAAGTCGGAGATTTAATTTTGGATAATTTTTCTCCGATCATAAGTGAGCTATAAGTTTGGGTAAGTCTAAGAAGTTAGCTCTGAAGTGTTTTGGATCTTTTCTATGATCTTGGAGAGTAAGTGATTGATCTACAAGATTGGATTACCAGTTTGGATAACTGGGATTCGATGAGTTTCACGTATCTCTGAGGGAGTACGTGTATGATCTATCTCTGGTTGTGGAACCAGCAGTTCTGGAGTTTTGGTTGTTGAGTCAGACTCGTTTGTAGTCTGATATCTTGTCTAGTGTTATAGATATAGTTGTATAGGAGCTTTGTAGCTTCATAGTATTGTTTGTTTGGATTCTCTAGGGCGAGTATCCCGATATATATATATATATATATATATATATATATATATACATATACCTGGGGAAACTCAATGAAATTCTATCCAGTATTTGTCTGGATAATTTGATTTGTTTGATTGGTTGTTTTTGGTTGTTAGCATTTGTTTGATATATGCTTGTGTTTAAAATTTTAAATTTAATAAGATTATTAAATTACCTTTGTTTTAAATTTCGAGGACGAAATTCTTTTAAGGGGGAAGGATTGTAATATCCCGGAATTTTTAACAATATCAATTTAATAATCTATAATTAAAATTAAATTGATATTGATATTCTGTTAATAATTATTCAAATAGATTTAATAATCTTCTTCAATAAATATTTAAATTGGTTATTTTATCTTTTAAAAATAATAAATTGATTTCTATTTACAATACAAATATTTGGTTTATATTTTAAATAGATTGGTATTGTTTTAATTTTTAATAAGTAAAGCATATTTTTCTAGTTTTATTATTTATAGTAATTTGGAAAATTTGTTTTAATTAATATTTAAGCTTTTCAAAGTTAAGTAAATGATTTTGGTTTAAATTTAATAAATGAATCATGTTTTAAAATTCTTATATATATATATTATAAATTGGAAATTTTAACACAAATTAGTATTGAGTTTTTAAAACTATTTCATAAATAAATATATGATTTTAAAATTTATAAGAAAAATATTTAGATGTTTAAATTAAATTAGATTTGAGTTTTAAATTTAGAATAAATTCAACAAAAAGGGTTTCATGGCTTAATAAAATGGATATTTTGTTAATAAAAATATAATTTCTTGTAAAATGATTTTAATTTAATATTAAGAGATTTATAAAAGCAATATTAATATTGTATTGTCTTTATAAATAAGTTGAATAGAATTTGTAATTTTTATTTCAAATTGAATTTATATTTATAACTTGATTTGGAATGATTTGATTTGAATTTAATTTGTATTGTCTAACGGTATTAATAGTTTGTTTCCCTAATAGCATATTTGGCGTTCTTTCTCCTTTTGAAAATTTTCCTAAGATTGTAGACAATTGTTAGACTTGTGTTTTGAGAGATTCATTTTCATTCAATAATTATGAGCACTTTTAATTAAATTTTCTCTCCCAGTATTTTCACTTTCTTTCAAAATCAGAATTTCATTTTCAAATGATTTAATTTTAATTTCTGATTTTTTAATCTCTTCTTCAAATGATGGACACTTATCACACTTAAGGGCTTTTATTTGATTGTTTTTAACCAATTGTTAAAGTGTATATTAAATTCTATCAAGCTATCTCTTTGTGATTCAATTTTAGCATACTTCTCCCTAAGTCTTTCACAACAGCCATTTACTTCATGAAAATATATAAGTAATTCTGAGTGAGTAAGTTTTGATACCTTGCTTGGCTCGTCATCATCACTATCAGTTATATCACCTTGAAGACACAAATTTGCTTTTTCACTCTCACTGCTAGTGCTTTTTTTAGCTTTATCGATTTCATCCCAAGTAACTACAAAAATTCTCCTTTTCGGTTTCTTTCCATGGTTGAATCAATTCTGAGGACAATTGGGCTTGATAAGATCAGGTTTATTGCACTTGTGACAAATGATCTCCTGCCCTTTTGGGTTGCCTAGAACTTTGATTATTCTGCTTTTCAGTTGTTGATTTAGAGTCGGATTTCCCTACTTGTGATTCCACCATTTGAATTTCTTTATTAACAATGCCAATTCAGCTACTCCATCATCATCATCATCATCATCATCATCACTTTTTGTTGTTTATTTGAGAACTATCGTTTTCTTTCGAGTATCACCTCCTTCGCATTCTTCCTTGAATTTCATTTCTAGCTCATAAGTGGTGAGATTTCCAATAAGTTCTTTGACTTTAATCTGTTTCAAATCCTTCGATTCTTGAGTAGCAGTGACTTTGGCTTCAGAATTTATGGAAGGACTCTAAGGATTTTTCGTACTATTTCCAATTATGTGTATGGTTTTCTGAGAGCTTTTGATTTGTATACGGGATTTGAATGTCATCCATACATCTCTTTGAAATTTTCATCATTGGCCATTGTGAAGTTCTCATATTCGCTACTAATCATGGCAAGGCGAGATTCTTTGACTTGAGATGTTCCTTCGTGAGTCACTTCAAGTGTGTGCCAGATTTCCTATGCAGTTAGACAATGTGAGACACGATTAAATTCAGTTTGATCCAATGAACAAATAATAGAATTCATAGCTTTAGCATTAACATTTTGTAGTTTATTTTCAAGATCTATCCATTGAGCCATTGGTTTTTCAACTTGCTAATTATCTATCACTATCATTGGTGTCCTATAACTTGTCTCAACAATATTCCAAGCATTAATGGTTTTTTAAAAAATTTCATTCTATTTTTCAAGTAAGCATATTCACCATTGAACAAAGATGGTCTAACTATGGACTAACCCTCAGTAAAAGCATTATTAATAGAAGCCATTTTTTAAAAATCAAAATTTTAAAACGGTTATTTGCTTCTGCAAAATCAAAATTTTAAAGCAGAAAATTGGCTTTCGTTCCTTGCTCTGATACCACTTGTAGGATTGATTTCACCCTAGTGGGTGGGTGAATAGGGTGATACTAATAATTATAAATATTAATGTGGAAATATATAAAATAATTACAGCACTGATCATAACAGAATAATAAGAGCAAAAATAGAACAACACAGATTTACCCAGCTTCGACAAAAACCTACCTACGTGCTGCCCCCATGGTTTCTACTGGAAATTAAGTAATCAGACGCTTACACACGTAAACTTGTGACACCATCTATTGACTAACCTAACTCTACGCTCAAAACCCTACCACAACTCAGCCTTTGAGTTGTGAATTCTCGAACTACACCACAATAGTTCATCCCCTAGTCACACGACTAGAATTTTATAAATGTTTAAAACTAAATTGCAAAATAAAAATAACTCAAAACGAAAACCCTAACTTTAAAATTAAAAGCACAAAATAAATTAAATGTCGGCTCAAATAAAAACTATGATAAAAAAATTGTTCCCCTTTTCTCTTTTTATTTCTTCGGCCCGTATTCTTTGCTTTATGAAAAATGGCCGCCTTGTTCGTCCCTCTTTCAACAATTTAGGGTTTTGTGAATTCAAATAGCCGCCTTGAATTTGAATGCTTCTTGCTTGTAAGAAATAAGGCTTGAATTGTATGTTGCTTTCATTCTTTCACGGCTGCTTCTCGATCGAGTTCCATGTGAATGATACTGGTATCTAATTTCCTTTATTTAATCTCGTTGATATGCTTGAACTCGATAATCTAATTGCCGATGATGTTGATTGTATTTATAGGGTTTAATTCCCTAAATTATCGTTCGAATATATCTTTTGAATTCATCTGTTACTTTAGCTTGACCGTTCGATTTTACTTGAATAGGTGTGATTTGTTAGACAGGTTCAATTCGAATATTTCTTTGCTTGATTATCACGGCTTTGCTTTGAATTTGGTTCCGTTCTTTTCTCTGTTGACATCTCTGATTTTGCACTTTGAATTAGAGATATATTTTCTAATTTTGTGATAATTGACTAGTTCATGATTTGCTAGCAATCGATTGTGGTATTTGAATTTTTGATATTTCCTGGACTTGTTCAATTCATGTTATCACCAAGCTTTGACTTTGGCATTTAAACTTGACCTGTTCAGTTTGAATTCCCTGCAATATTGACTTTGTTCATCAAAGTGTGTTGACATGGTCTTTGCATCGAGTTGAATTTATGGTTTGCGCTTTTTTATTCTCTGGCATCGCTTTGCATTTGCTTTGGTTTGCATTGCTTGCATATCCATATGAACTGATATGTGCTTGTGAGTCCGGTTCTTTTGAATTTTAAAGTCTTTGTCCTTATGTCTCCATTTAACCTGGTGGTCTGGTTCCATATATACTTTTTTTTTATATCTCTGACCTGTTACATATGTATGTGCTTATATGCAAATGTTTCGGTTCTGTTTGAAGGCTTGTCTGCATTGTTGTCATATATATGAGTGCATTTTGTTTCACTGGCTTACTTGGTTCACTGGAAATTTGTCTGAACTGATGCATGCTTTGTATTTGTACTGATGAACTATATACATGTATAAATATATACGCATATATGTAAACATGTGTATATGACACTGTATATATGTATGTGCACTGCCCTGATGTGGTGCACTTGTGTCATCACTGCTTTTACCATCCATGCTTTCACTTGTTCCTCTTGGAGTCTTCACTTGGTTGTTGTATACCTGCACTTGTTTGCTTGAGTTACATTAATGTTGTATTCATTTGTTTGCATTTGACTTTGATTGTGTAGTCTGCACTAAAATGTTGTGCACTTTATGTATATATGTATACATATGCGTTCACACATGTATATATGCATGTTAGCTTGTGCGGTTTCTTCTAGTCATTGTTGTTTGTGAATCCATGCCTCATTGTGTTCCAAACTTTTTGCAGTTTTGTTGCTATTTAATGTTGAGGCCTTACTTAGTTGGCTTGTTAGTGACACTGCATGTGTGTGTGTGTCTATATATGTATACATGAGTGTAGCTGCATTGTTTTGTTCACTTATGGTTGTTGCTTTTCTCTAGATCTCTGTTGTAATGTTGTATTGACCTGGTGCCATTGATATTTGAGTAATTGATGACATGTTGAGTGTTGTTGCCTTTGGTCAATGTATTCGATTTGCTAGGTCTGGTAATGACTACACACACACATACACACACAAATACATACATACATACATATATATATATATATATATATATATATATATTCACACATGCATCCATGTATGATGTGTACTTCATTTTTGTTGCATGTTCACTTAACTCTTGTACGTTTGACGGCCTGACCATTTTGCTATTGCACATTTCCTTAAGTCTGGTTGCTTCGAGTACAGCTCATTGTTGATTTTGGACTGGTTTTTTTGTTGCTCCTTTTGAGTTGCAGTCTGAAGTTCTGTGGTCAGTTGCTTCAAGTCTGTTCATGCCTGAGTTTGAATGGTTGAGTTGTTTTCATGTGTACTCATTGGATTTTTGGTCGAGGCTTGTTTTATGTTGGTTTTGGATTCTTGTTGCATGAGAACTTGTACTCGACAATTTTGTGATGCGCTTGTATTTCACCTGAGTTGAATCCAGCCTCAGCTCGGGTTTG
Source organism: Allium cepa (assembly GCA_030765085.1). Classification (NCBI taxonomy): domain Eukaryota; kingdom Viridiplantae; phylum Streptophyta; class Magnoliopsida; order Asparagales; family Amaryllidaceae; genus Allium; species Allium cepa. The sequence goes on from CM060939.1 coordinate 152,743,571, forward strand.
ACCTTGTGCTCATCATACTTGCAGTTTTATCAAGTGTATATCGGTGTGTATGGCCTTATGACATGTACAGTGATACACTGTGCATGTCACAAGTTGTTCGTGTACGATTGGATTCAAATGAAAAAGATGACAAACAGCCCAAATAACTGAGGCAAATAACATTTTCAAGAAATGCATTTTATTTTACACTGCAAAAATATTTCTTTTTCAATTTTACCACGTTAGTGTTTATTTTCAAGATAATCCAGATGCTGGATACAGATTGGAATATAGTTGAAGAACAAATATGAGTGAATGAGTTATATGTAGTGAGGTGCAATATGTAAATTGAAAAATCATGATGTAATCGAAATTATATTGTAATTGAAATTTGTATGTATAGTGAGAGCTCAAATTTTGTACTATTCAAAAATTGTAATTAAATATTTGTTTGAATAAAAAATCTGCTTGAATTTAAATTCCATGTTATTTATTTTGTTCAACAAATATTTATTTAATTATGTGAAAATAATATAGTACAATAGCAAATACATTTATATGAATATATATATATATATGTTTATTATCATCAAACAAGAATCATATACTAGCATATTCAACAAAATCTTATTTAATTAATTAACAATTTAATTAATTTTATATTATTTAAATAAATGTTTTATATTGAATATGTATACTATAACATTCACTGTTATACATATATATCTTTAAACATACGCATTTATTAATTAACTTTCAAGTAATATATTTAATTAAAAAAATTAATAAATTAATTAGTTTTAAAATTCTTATATATATATACTTACATCATCTTAAATAATTCAAGATAATGTAACATATATCATTAGATATATTATATATATTTAATTAATTAATTATTTTATTAATTTTATTAATAATTATTTAAAATTTAAAATTCAATAGTTCAATAAAAATCTTTATATATATTTATTTAATAATTCTATCTTTCTTTAAAAATCTTTTAAATAAATTTCTAATTCTAGAATCAATTTTTTTATTATGTTGAAAATAAAAGATGTTTGTGTCTGTGTATACCTCTATGTGTCATTTTTTTATTAATAATAAAATGTGTATATATAAATCATAGACCTACAGCGTACATATATAAGGATTCGTGATATACAGAGATGATCTGGGCAAATATAACATATTAAATGAGAAGTATATATATATATATATGTGTGTGTGTGAATAAATGTGTATTAATATGTTACCTTAACCTTAGCCTATTAATAATAACACCTTGAATGTTGAACCTATCGCACTCCTTGAACCTAAATCCAATCTCTTCTAGAAAGCACTATCCAATCGAAAGATTTATGCACCCTTATTTATTTAAGTTGAATTTGTATTTTAATTTGAAAAATATGGAAAAGAGGGGCAATGGGATTTTCGACTATCCATGAAGAGGATAGAAGAGTAAAAGAACAAATCTAAAAGTGAGGGGCAATTGGATTTAAATAAGATAAAAGCAAGAGAGGAAACGTTGATCTAGATACGCTCTTTCTTCTATATCAATTCAAACTCTTTTACTTAAAACACAAATCCCTCCTCCCCTTACACAGGATGACCATCCCTATACGACTTTTTGGGCATCTATCTACCTTTAAACCAGATCATATTATCTACATTTAAAAAAAATTCTAACGTATCGATAGCATATATCGATACGTGTGACTACAACTATTATATATGTGTTTTTTAATACTGATAAACAAAAATCAAATGAAAAATTTATAATTAATATTTCATAATTATTAATTATTTAATTAATTTATAATAAATATTTTGGTAGTTGGAGTATTCAACATCGCGGTTATGTGACTCTTAAGTGTAAATCCAATAAGCTATTAATTTCGGATAATTCGAATATTAACGTTCACACATTACTATAGCTAATCTGGTGATATTTTGGCCAAATTTATAAATTACCTACTTTAGTAAAATTCAATTTTACTTATTTAAAGTGGTCCCATTAGTGATAGTTTTTTACACCAATTCTCATATCAAAACTATATCACATTAAGACTTATGATGTTCGGTAATGGTCAAAATTCCAGTATCGTCCATATTCAACTTGTATAGTATAAACAAAATGTTTTTTCTTCAATAATAACAATTTTTATTAACCATAATACTCTGAATAAAGACTTTGACTTTGAGTTAACTATAGTTGACCGTGATACTAACCTTATATAACTACGAAGATGAAATATCTATTGAATAGTGTTTCACTTACAATGCTTCAATTCAACCTAACTATAGTTATTCAATGGACGATGTGCCACGATTTAACTATAATCAAAGTGGAGTTACCATATTTAAGATCGATGGTATTCTCAAGTCGAGAGACTTGTGTAATGTTGTCACATTGATATTTTTCGTTTGACCTAAACTATGTTAACCAATAGAAAATATCGAGAGTCATTCCATGGTTATTAGGTAACTATTAGTATGCAACCCATTGGTGCCACCAACAGTCTTGAGTAATATATTACCCAACATTTGCAGAGTGTTATATACTCTAATATCAACGGATGTCTTGATATAAAGTCCCAATACATCTTGACTAGGTATACTTAAAACGATATGCTTATTTCATTGTGATAACTTGCTCATAATTACAGCACACCGTTGTTACTATCACAAAACATATCATTTATGGATTTTCAAATAAATAAATAATATAACACATTATATCAAGTATATACTCTATAGTATATTACAAAATTGCTAATAGAGCATACCCCTAATTTTATCAGGTATGTCCAGTTGGATGTGAGGTGACCGAGCGTTAGACTTATATCATGCTATAGTATTATTTCTGTAGTTTATGTAGAGTAAAGTATGGATTACTCACAAGATTTATTTTCGACCTACTTCTATTTTCATTTTTATTTATATATCTAGGTTAATGATGTTTGAAGATGAGATAGTATTGAAGGTAAGGATTTATTTATACATAGCGTATATAATGTATATAATTGTTGTGATTTGGATTTGAGTATGTGTACGATTTTGGTTTGACTTGTATTGTATAAGCATATGTATATGATAGTTAAACATTTTATGGCGATGTGATATGAATATGATTATTGTCATATTATATTTTATTTCCTTCCACTATGAGATTCTAAGAGTTATTATTTAGAACTGTATCTGTTTATTTTATCTAATCCTTTTCAGTTACTAAGGTATTGACGTTGGTTTCGGATGTTGAATCTTGGGGTCGAAAATGCAGGTTGTTACATTTGTTATCAAAGCATAATATAACTTTAAAATAAGAACTAGGAATGTATTGAGAGGGCATATTTGTATTTTCTACTTGATACACACACACACACACACACATATATTATATAAGAGTCAAGTACATATGCATACACCATTTACTATTCTAGTTTTGTTTACTATCTATTGGAGAGTTTCTAATGAATCCCCTTTTTACAGGCAGTTGACAATGAGTAATTTGGTCAAAACTAGAACAAAGACCAATGCAGCCAATGTTGGTGGGGTAAAGGCTAGGGCAGGGATTAGAACCTGAGTAGATGTACTACATATGCCTAGAGTTAATATTCTATTATGGTTCAGGTACTATATATAAGCTATGAGTCAAGCTAGTGTCAACCCCATTGAATACGTAGCCTCCAACACCACCACCAACCCAGGTGTGATTCGAACCTTAATACCACCAGCTATTGATTTTCCTAAGCTATGTAGTGATTTTTCTGGCCTTAGTAGGAAACCTTTTGTCGAAACAGAACCAAACTCTGTAACTCGGGTATAGCTTAATGACTGTAAGAAGATTTTCAACCTATTAGGACCTAATGATGTTAATATAAGATAGTTATCTTCTTAGTATTTGCAAGGTGAGGCAACATGTTAGTGAGAGGTAGTGATAGTAGAAGTAGATGAGCACACTATTACTCAGGGAATGTTCAAGACAATTTTTGAGATGAAATTCTTTTTTGAGGCTGAAAGGGATTTTCTACTAGAAAAGTTTATTCATCTTAAGCAGGGAGTGACAATGGTTAGAGAGTATTTAAGTCGGTTTAATGAGTTGGCTAGTGTCGGTTTTGACTTAGTAAACATTCAGGAGAAGGCACAGAAATCTACAAAGAGATTGAATTTGCCTATGAAGGAGCTTGCATTGAATCAAAGTTCGTATGGGACTACATTTGAGGGACTAGTGAAGACATCACTAACAAATTCTTCGAATGCAAATTTGGTTAAGGATTGGTTTAAAGGAGTGGACTAGCATCAGGGTAAGCATAAAGGAAAAGCCCCATAAGGAGGGTAAGGTAAAACGCAGGCGATTACTTATAATAGATGCCTAAAGATGGTACACATTACAAAGAACTATAGTACAAACCTTTCGGAAGGAAGGTGTTATAAGTATAATCAGGTGAACACTTGTCAAAGGATTGTAAGGCGACCCAAATTCAGCAGAAAGTAAAGTGCTACAATTGTGATCAGTTTGGATATATGAAGAGAGGTTGCCCAACTTTGAAGAGTGAAGGTCAAATAGTTAAGGCATATGCTCTAGAAGCCATTCCAATCTCTACTATTGCAACACCCTTGGCTCAAGAGAAGGGAAAACAGACAGTGATGGAATATTTGTTGACTTATTTGATTCTCTTGTTCATACTTTACTTGACAAGATGCATCTCATTCATTCATAGTAAGTGTTTTATTCAATAGTTTAGCCCTTAAACATGAAATTTCACACGGATCCATTTAGATGTCGAGTCCTATTGGGGATCGACCCATTTATTGATACTAAATCATAACTTAAAGTTGATCATTTATGGTGTGTAGTTTCCTTGTGATGCATCTATACTAAAATATATAGGGTGCGGGTTGATTTTGGAATGGATTAGATGTCGTGTTATGAGCTAGTGTTGGATTGTGTTAGGAGGATGGTTCGATTGAGGAAAGTCAAAGGAATTGATTTGATTCTATGTTATAAGCTCGATATTTTTTTGTTATGGAGTCATATTTGTATTCACTCAATCCGTCACAAGAAGAACTATCATTTATACCCATAGTGAAGTATTATCTAGATGTATTCAAAAAAGTTTCTAGTCTACCTCACCTAAGAGAAATTAAATTTCGCATTGATCTTGAGAAAGGTGACAAGCCGGTAGTGATGCCTCTTAGGCATATCCGAAGGAAAGAAGAGAGCTGATAGGCAGGTTTCATAATTATTGTAAAAGGGATTCATTTAGAGGAGTATTTCAAAATGGGAAACACCTATCATTTTCTCTACTAAGGTAGACGACTCGCTAAGGTTATACATTGACTATTGAGAATTGAATAACCCAACGAAGAAAAACTGTTATCCATTACTTCGCATAAATGACCACTTCAATCAGTAAGTTAGGGCAAAGGTTTTCTCATAACTTGATTTGGCAACTGGATTTCATCAGTTGAGAGTGGTTGAAGATATTCTGAAGGCCACTTTCTATATATATATATATATATGATGGATTGTTCGAGTGGTAGGTCATGCCTTTTAGGTTGACTAATGCTCCGACTTGTTTTATAGATTTGATAAGCATGTTATTTAGGAACAGTTGAAAAGGTTTTGTTTGGTTTGGTCTCATGAATGACATTTCTATTTATTCTAGAAGTGAGGAGGGGCATGAAGTTCATTTAAGAGAAGTGATGGATGTCTTGAGGAGGAATTGGTTAAAGGCTAAGTTCTCTAAATTTCGATTCTAAAGGAAAGAAGGTCGCTTCTTTAGGCATGTAGTATAGGTATATGGATGGCCTGTAAACCTAAGGAAAGTAGTTATAGTTAGAGATTGAAAGACATCGAAGATGCAATCAGAAATTTATGGATGGTTTTGGAAAGATAACGCACCTCTAACCCGTTTGACAAAGAAGAACTTGATTTATACCTGGATTTCAAAAGTATGAAGCAACATTTGTTAAATCGAATGAGTTGTTGATGAGTGCTCCAGTTTTGGTTATTCCTAATAGACCAAAACTTTTACCATATATACTGATGCATGGGGTATTGGTCTTGGTGTTGTCCTTATGCAAGAAGGAAAGTTACTGGCATATACGAGTTGACGGTTGAAGAATCACGAGAATAAATATCTGACGCACGATCTGGAGTTGGCTGCTATTATATTTGCATTGAAGTCATGGAGGCATTATTTATTGGATTAGAGATTTGAGTTATTTGTGAACCATATATCTCTTAAGTATTTGTTTCTCAAAAGGATTTAAATTCGAGACAACAGCGTTTGATTGTATTCTTATCATCATATGACTTTGGGATTTCTTATGCTCTAGGGAAGGGAAACATGGTTGTTGATTCTTTGAGTAGGAGGCATGTTGATGTGAATTCTATGTTACTAAAATAGAGGAATTTGGAGTATAAAATCAGAGTTTGATTTCTGACCCTAATCGAAGTATGTACCTGGATTGTTGGCTGTGATGGTAGTTAGGCCTGGACTAATGGATCGTATTAGGTTGAGTCAAGTGGAAGGCGCGTTGTTAGTTGGCATTATGGAGTAGTTAGGACGGGATAAACGATCGAGTCATTTGGATCATTACTATAACACCCCTAATTTTAGCCTAGCATTATTGACGATATTTAATTAGATAGGTCAAATAGAATTATGTAAATAGTTAAGGAGAATGAGCTTAGAAACTTTATAAGGTCGAGCCAATATTAATGAACTAAGTAATGAGATTGTTTTGGAAAACTTAAAACACATAAGAGAATATATGAGAGAGGCATAATAAGTAGATCCATCTTTTAAACCATAAACTCTCCCCCCCTCATATCATTCTCATTTTTCACAAAACATAAACAATCAAGAGGAAGAAAAGAGGCCGGCCATTAACCAAGCTAGGAAACATGAAATCAAGGGATTCAAAGAGAAGGAGCTTAAAGAAAACTAAAGCAAATTCAAATCTCAAACTCCATGCAAATCTAAGGTGAATAATAAGAGAAACCATCTTTTTTTGTTTTTAATTCGACTGTAGGTAACATTTGAGTTATTTCGACAGTTTTGCCAAGATATGGTGGTTTAATCATTGTTTAGGTAGAATAACAATTTATGGAATTTTTTATGAAATTATTTGAAAGGATTTTGAGGTTACAAATGCTTTAATTTTTTGCTATGTTGGATAAAAGACTAATTTTGAGATGAGTTTCTAATTTCATAATTTTCCAAGTTAAAATAAATATTTTATGAATTTCCTTAGGTGGAAACTGGGTTAAATTCGAGTTTTAATTATTAAAAATAATTATATATAGTTTTTGGCCCTGAAAATTTTATGTGGTAAAGAATATGGTACTTTCAGATTTTTTTGAATTTTCGAGGATTTTTCCTAAGTGATTTCGAATTACTCTGAATTCATTATGCTAGATAAGCAATTAAATGGATAATTAATTAATGGTCTTAATTAATTAGTTTGATCACCGTTTTGAGACTTTGAAAATTAATGCGGTAGATTTCTAAAAAAGATTTGGGTAAAGAAATTTTATTATCCTATAGGCATTTAAAAAAGAGTAAGATTTGGTGAAAAGTGTTTACTTTTAGTAGAAACTAGCGTAAATTGCATGTACATGCATTTATGGAAATATTTTATTTTTATTTAATAAAATTTTAATTGACAGATGTGTACTGTAAATCTAAAAACTTTGGTGATTACAATCTTCTATTTCAAACAATTTTGTTGGTTGCAAGTTCACAATGGAATTCCCTCAATTGGTGGTTGAAAAGTAGACGATGGCTGAGATTGCAAATGAATTATAAGTTTCCATTAATGGAGGAAGAGTATTTTTAAAATTTTAAAAAGACATCGGGAAAATTGTATTCATTGAATTTTTTATATTAATAACATAGATAGATATTTATTTATTTATTTTCATTGTAAATATTAATGTAAAATTTTACCATATCTTCCACGAGATAAAATTGAACTGACAAAATAAAGAAAAGACATCAAATGACACAATATAATTATACTGATGTTTTAATATTCACGGTGATGGGCTGCAATTCAATGCCATTATTAACCACTTGGCTTTACATCAGCTATGACGCTTTTCTTAGCCAAAAGATTCTTGATATTTTATTTTATTAAAACAATGTTTAGACATAGAGTAATTAAATCAAAATAAAACAATTGGTATATGCTGCTTGGGAACCAAGCACAATCGGTCAACGCAGCACACGTCTCATATTCCAGTGATCGAGATGCCAGCTTTACAAACTGAAGTTAGGCCACTGTATTTATCGAGTATTTACGAGAGTGACGGATGTGGTGTCAACCGTATGAGCGTAGACCAGTAAACGGAAAGCAAGGGTATTTTTGAAATTTCAAATAGACACCTAGTAAATTAGTTCAATGAATTTTCTTTGTTAGTAGCAGAACTAAATCTGTTTTCATGATAATTACGATAATTCTATGCCATTACATCTTCGCCGCACCTATAGAAGTGCCACACCTTTGACTGTCGACTTCGATATGGAGGGAAGCTTAGGATAGCTACTTCGATAGCCATGGAATGATTCCAACTGTGTCATTGCCAATCTCGTCGATGAACTATCATTGGCATCATAACTTTATCGTGATTCATCTAAAGGTTTGAAGGTTTAGTGTCATGATCATTGAGGTCGCCTCTTATCCTTTACACCGCCATCAATAACGCTAAATGCCTTCACCATTGTTTTAAAGCAATGCCGCATCCTTTCACTTCTATTACTTTCAACGCCAAGGATTTTGACGTCGCATGTTTTAACATTGACACAAACACACTATATATGTATGTATGTATGTATGTATGTATGTATGTATGTATGTATGTATGTCTTGAAGTCTCCATTCATCAGTATGAATGACATTTTTCTTGCTTATAAAAATACTAAGCTTTGTTTTGGAAAGGGTGGGTAATCTGTATGTTATCTATGGCGACACAACATCATCGACATGGTATTTTGTACTAAAAAGATTTTAAGTTTTGTCTTTGACCTTGGATAGTGGTCGACATTGTTTTAATGTCGCGTGTGTTATATGTTATCTTATTAAAGGTGGTGTGTCTTATTCCTCTTTGTCAACAATGTTATTTATTCGAAATTTTCTGTACTAACCTATTTAAAGGCGGCGAGCCTTATGTTTTACGACCACGCCTTTAAAACAGATTGGGGATACAATATTTATATTGTTATGTGTTAAAATTATACGAAGTTTACATTATTTGTTGGGGGTGCCAAGGCAGAATAAACTCGACACTAATCAATGGAGATACCAGTTTGTGTTTTAATAAATTTGACATTGATCATTGGAAACCAACGTCTGTCATTGTGAGATGTTATTACTTTAAGGGGAGATAACCTAACTGGAGATACCAATAGATATAGGCTAGATATGTGAGTAACATGAATTAAATTATTGTGTGAAGGGTTCATAGTTATCTTAGGAAAACTATAAGATGTGAGATGGATGGTCCAAATCAGGACGAAGATGGATAGTCTCCATATGGCTATTGAAGTGTTCATAGTCATCCTAGAAAAACAATGGGATGTGTGCTGGATAGTCCATATCTGTTTAAATAATGAAATATGTGAAATGGATAGTGCACATAACTTTGATAATGCAACCATGGGCGATCGGTAGTCAGCATGGTAGGGGATGAGTTATCCAAAGAAGTGATAATATATGAGATGGGTAGTCCACATAAGTATAAGACGAATGGTTAATAAAAACTTAGATGGGTAGTCTAACAAAATGGGATGGATAATCTAGTATATATTGCATAACTACGGATAATCTTTAATGTTCTAACCATTGTGGATGCAGAAGCACAATATATGGTTAATATATTTTGATTAAGGTATTGGTGAGGGAAAAACCTATTCCGCTCAACAGCGTGGTCTCACCATATATTTATTTGGTTTGAGATGGTAGGTTATTATTCACACTAGAATTTAAGTCTGACCCGAAGTTTTTGGTTTTCCCCTTAAACTCTCGGGTACTCATTCGAGTAGGTCGGGAGTAAGGGTTTTTAGGTTTTCAGGTAAATGAATAAGCTTTCGAAGATGTGTAAGAGGTAATCTGGCTATTTAGGAGTACTTGTCTAATCCGCTGTGTTGTTTGCTTTTGTCTATATAGATGTAATGGCAAGTTATAATTTTCAAGTGTTAGACTCTGATCAACCAAAGGGGCATCTTCATATGTCGCTCTTGGAATATCTTGTATTAGTTATTAGTTATGTTTTTCTTTAACATGGAATCGCGAATGAGATTATGTAATAAATATGAAATCATTTGTGAAATGAAATGTGAAAATTTGTTATGATATGATTAACATAGCCTCGTTTTATCTCCATGAATTAATAACTATGAATGATTGCAGCATCCATAGTGGTTAGTTTTGAGCCTCAAAAGGGGAATGTTATAAGTTGGTATCAGAGCATAGATTTATGGAAAACTTAAAAGAATAAAAAGTTTTTGAAAACATAATCCAATTTATCAAAGAATAAGATTAGGGCTTAGGATAATGTTATATTAACGTACTTGTATTTGCTATATATAAGTATATATTCTCCGTTCTTTCTTAGACCATTCTTTTGTATGTTACTAAGGTTCCTATGCAGATTTACGAGAAAGAAAAATATGGAAGTAGGAAATGGAAAAGTGAACCTTGGGGGCGGAAGCACCACAACTAATGGAAATGCTTGGCCCAACACCAAAAGGAATCCAAATCGACATGCAAATCAAAATGCAAATGCAAATGTAGGTGCTGTGATCCCACCAGTATATATGGAGGCAATGTATCAGTTCTTTGTTAGTCTGATGTAAGTCAAAGTAGCTGGAGGAAATGTTGCTAAAATCTCATAGCGCCGTTGGTAATAACTCTGCTAAGCTGAGTTGAAACTACACCAGTTTGAGTGGGAAGCCTTTTCTTAGGGATGAGGATGTAATAAAAGTGGAGAACTGGCTATTACACTGTGAAAGGAATTTTACAGATTTACGTCTTAATGATGAGCAGAAAAGGAGGTTGGCTTTGAGAAAGTTGCAAGGAGCTGCTTTCTTCTGCTAGAATAGGGTGATCTAGGGGTATCAGAGAGGAATTGACTTGGGTAGAGTTTCGAAGGTGATGCGAGCAAAGATTTTTATCCGAGGTAGCTAATTGGCCTTGATTAGGAAGTTCATAGAATTCGAGCAAAGAGTAATGTTAATGTTGGAACACTCTGCAAGTTTGATGAGTTGTCTAAGTATTGATATGCCACTGTTGACATCATTATCAAGAGGAATGAGAAGTTTATCCAAGGGTTGAGGCCGGAGATTGGTGGGAAACTATGCCACATCTCAAGGATCCATCAAATGTAGTGGTGGAGATGGCTATCAGTAATGAGGAAATGCTATCAACGTTCGGGAAAGGGAAGTCAATGGAAACTCAAGGTTCCCATAGTAAGAAGAGGAAATTCTTTAAGAAAAAGGAAGCTAGAAAGGATGGAGCTACTGGGAAGAGAAAAGCATATATTGTTTACTATAAGTGTGATAAGAACGAGCATTATGCTAATGAGTGTCGTTTGGGTGATGGCAAGATGGTTGTGGAGATGCAGAACGTGAACTGCTATAAATGCGACCAGATGGAGGCATTATAAGAACAAATGTCCAAAAGCGGCCAATGCTGATAAAAGAAAGGTATTGGCTTTAGAGCCGTCTGCATCAAGATCAGCAAAAGCTGAGATGGAAAAGTCTATAATGGAAGGTACGCTTTTGATTCATAGCATATTAGTTAGGATACTATTTGTTACCGGTCATCGCATTCATTTATATCACAGTGTTTAGTAGATAAGTTATGTTTAGAACCATCATTTCTTGTTACTTCCTTAAGAAAAGCTAATCCAAGAGGAGGGTACGCAACTTTAGGGATGAGATGTGACCAAATAGAGTTTGAGTTACTAGGTCATATATTTACTTGCAGTTTGTATGTGTTTGATCTTGCGAGTTTTGGGATTATTTTGGTATGGATTGGTTGAGAAAATTGATGCTAGGATATTTTGTCGGGATAGTAAAATATCAGTTAGACAACCTGATAGTAGTGATTGAATTATATACTCAGTAGATAACTAAAGTGCAGATATTTATACTTTGTTGGGAGCAATGGAAGTAAGACGAAGTGAATCAGGTTTTTGGTTGTAAGAGAATTTGTAGAGGTTTTTGAGCCGGTTACAGGATTACTACTGAAACAAGCTATTGAGTTTCGAATAAATCTTGTACCAACAGCTTAACCTGTAAGTAAACCATCTAGCATGATGACCTCTCCCGACATGATGGACATAAAGGTGTAGCTAGTGGACTTTGAAGGAAAGATTTTTATTAGAGCAAGCAGTTCGCCTTAGGGAGTGGTTGCAGTATTCAAAAAGAAATTTGATGGGCCACTAAGATTATGTATCTATTATCGTAAGTTCAATGGAAAGACGATAAAGAATCGATATCCTTTGCTGAGAATTGATGATTTATTTGATCAGTTCAGTGGAGTTATAATATTTACCCAGTTGGATTTGGCGACAGGGTTCCATCAATTGAGGGTGGCAGACAACATTCCCTTAATGACATTTTGAACAAGATGTAGTTTGTATCAGTTGTTGGTGATACCATTTTGATTAACTAATGCACCTGCGTTCTTTGTGGGTTTGATAAACCAGATTTTCCAAGGGCACTTGGATAGGTTCGTATTGGTATTCATTGATGACAATCTAGTATATTCTAAGGATGAAAAAGATCATAGGATTCATCTTAGAATGGTGCTTGATATGTTGAGGCAGCATCAACTAAAAATGAAGTTTTCAAAATGTCATTTCTGGAAAGAGAGGTAAAGTTTCTTATTCGTGTAGTTCTAGAGAAAGGGTTGTATGTGGATCCAGTGAAGATTAAAGCTATAAATAATTGGAAAAAAACCTAAGATAGTGACCGAGATAAAGAGTTTACTTAGATTGGTTGGATACTATTGGATATTTATCAAGGATTTCTCGTGGATAGCAGCACCCCAGACTAAACTAACTAGGAAGGACGTAAAGTTTATTTGGACTGATAAATATGAGGAACCATTCCTTGAGTTAAAGCATTTGTTGACCAATGTGCCCATGTTAGTTATTCCAAATGCGAATCAGGAACCGATGGTGTATATAGATGCATGTAGAACATGATTAGGATCTGTATTGATGCAGAGGGGTAAAGTGATTGCCTACGCTTCTCGATAGCTTAGACCACATGAATTTAAATATCCGACTCATGATTTTGAGTTAGCAACGATAATTTTTGCAATGAAAGTATGGATACACTACATCCTAGGAGAACTATTCGAGTTATATACGGATCACAAGTATTTGAGGTATTTATTCTCTCAAAAAGAGTTAAATATGAGACAACGGAGGTGGCTGGAGTTTTTAGCATCTTATGATTTTAGTATTGAGTATACACCGGGGAAAGGAAATAAAGTTGCAAATTTACTCAGTAGGAAACATCAAAATGTGGTGTTAGCTATGTTGGTTGAATGGAAGAATTTAAAGGCATTGATTACTTATAGCGTGCAGTTAAGGTCAACTGCTAGTTCTAGTCAAAATACTGCCTTGTCGTCTTACTTGGAAGTTCGACTAGTATTGATCGAGATGATTGCTTCTATGTAGAGAATTGATCCAATGTTAGCTGAAAAAATTAGAAGGTTAGAAGGTAGAAACAAGATCAATGATCAAAAAGATTTTAGTCTTGACCACAGATTACGATCAAAGAAGAAGGGACGTTATGTGTTCCAGATGTTGGTGACCTAAGAAAGGAAGTTCTTAGGGACTGTCATCGATCAAAGTTTACTATACATCCTAAAGGAACTAAGATGTGTTAGGATATGAAGAGAAGTTTCTTCTGGGAGGGTATGAAAAGGGATGTAGGCTTATGGTTAAATCAGTGTTCAAAATGCCAGGAAGTAAAAGGTGAGCATCAAAAGCCGAGCGAATTGCTTCAACCTTTAGATATACAAGGTTTGGAAATATGATTCAATATCCATGAATTTTATTGACGGGTTCCTAACGTCAAATAGGGGAAATGAAAGTATTTGGATCGTAGTGGATAGACTAACCAAAAGTGCACACTTCATTCATGTTAAGTCAACCAGGAAGGGAATCGATCCTGATTTCAAATTTGGCAACTGGTTGATTGGGAAACCTCCTGCGTCATTGGACCGTTTCTATTTCAAGGCAGCTCATTTCTTGAGCAGAGACGATGCGAAACAGTCTAGGAAAAAGGATGACATAGGGCCCAGTGTGGAAGGAATCCAGAGTAATGTCGCTGTGAAACAAACCGGGGAGAGTTCCAGAAAGGTGTAGTTAAATATACGGAATAAGCAGAAAGGTGATGGAAATCAGGGTAAGAAGCAGGATCAGAATCGCGGACCGCGACGTAGAGCTCCCATGTTTGACACCTATACTCCTTTAAATACGTCCTTGGAGAATGTGTACTTGTAAACTTGTAATACTATCCAATATAAGAAACCCGCACCGAAGCAATCATCGGAGAGACAGATTTAAAATGGGAAGTTTTGTAGATTTCATGATAGTTATGGCCACAATATGAACGAGAGTCGTCATCTACAGGATATTATCGAGAAGTTGATCCAAGAAAGAAAGTTGGAGAAGTTCATTCGAGCGTTGTAGGTTGGAGGTGCGGGCCCATCGAATCAAAATAAAATATCGAATCAAGTTAGACCGGAGAAACCCACGCGTACTGGCGAGAGGTTAGTGATTAACACTGTTAGTGCTGGTCCTTATTCAGTGGATCGAAGTTGGAGGGAAATGGAGTCGTATGTCAGCTCTATTAGGCATGCAAGCTTCGAATGTTGTAGTAACTTGGAAGACAGGGTTCTGGCCGAACAACAGAAGACGATGGCAGATGACATTGTTTTCTAAGACAGGGATGCCGATAGAATCGAAGCCCCTACCATTGATCCACTGGTCATTTCAGCTCAGATAGGTCCTGCTTGGATAAAGAGGATCTTAGTGGACAGTGGAAGTTCAATGAACCTACTCTTTAAGCGAGCCTATGATCAAATGAAGATGGAAGTGAAAGATTTGAAGCCTTGTTAGTCTCGTATTCATGGCTTCAATGACAGTGCGACTATACCCACGGGGATGGTAGAGCTACAAGTGGAGTTGGGAGTTGGAGAACGATAGAGAGTCCGGATGCTGTAGTTTACTGTATTGGATATTGAATCACTGTACAACGCTTTCTTAGGCCGACAGTCCCAAGCTAAGTTCAGGGCTGCTATCGCCCCTTGGTGTCTGACATTGAAATTCCCTACCGACAATGGAGTCGGAGTTGTTTAAGGAGACCAGGCTGTTGGACGAGCCTGTTACGTTGCTGAGCTACGGGAGGCATTTCGAAAAGAGAAGAGAAAGGGTGTAGAGGAATCTCTCTGCGTCTGCTTTACAGATAATTGATAGTTAACGCCTGGTCCTAGGCCCGGGCACCACAACCAATTCCCAAGAGATCTTGATCCAAGAGATAATGAAAGTGAGGGCGAAGTCAATGACAGCCAGGCTTCTCTGGTAGAGCCGACGATCAATGTTCCGATCGATAATGATGGCGATTCTAGAATGATAAAGATTGGATCTCAACTAAGCCAACAGATGAAGAAGGGATTGGTTGAATTTCTCCAGGCAAACCTCGACGTGTTTGCTTGGACACACTCTGACATGTGTTGAATCTCGTCGAACATCGCGAACCACACATTGAATATTGACCTGCGGCATGTCCCAGTCCAGCAAAAAAGGCGTGGTATGGATCCAGAGAGATCTATCGCCCTAAAGGAAGAGGTAGATAAACTCAAGCTGAATGGGTTTATCCGAGATGCGCTATATCCAGATTGGGTGTCCAACCCTGTACATGACAGGAAATCTGATAGGAAATGGAGAATCTGCATTGACTACTCATACTTAAATAAAGCTTGCCCTAAAAAAAATTTTCTACTTCCCCGGATGACTAAACTTGTAGACTCAATAGTAGGACACGTGCTCTTATCTTTCATGGATGCATATTTTGGCTACAATCAGATTCTCACGCACCTACCCGATCAGGAGCACACCAGCTTCATCACCGATCTAGGACTTTACTACTACAAGGTCATGCCGTTTGGATGCGAAAACGCTAGAGCAACTTACCAACGGCTAGTCAATCAAATGTTTGCTAACCAGATCGGAAAAACAATGGAGGTATATGTGGACGACATGCTTGTAAAGTCAAGATTCTCCACCAATCATATCAAAGACCTGGAAACGAAGTTCAGCATCCTCCGAGAGTATAGAATGAAGCTTAACCCATTGAAGTGTCACTTTGGAGTCGCATCCAGAAAGCTCCTTGGATTCATCATTATTGCTCGAGGAATTGAAACCAATCCCACGAAGATTTGGGCAATTAGAAACCTTGAGACTCTAAGGACCATAAAGCAAGTTTAGAGCCTCAACAAAAAGGTAGCAGCGCTGAGCAGGTTCATCTAAAAGTCCACCGACAAATGTATTCCCTTCTTCGATCTTATCAGGAAAGGAAACGAAACTTTGAATGGACCTTAGAATGTGAAGGCGTATTCCGAGCACTAGTTCAACACCTATCCATGCCACCTATTCTGTCGAAACTTATTGATCATGAGAGATTGTATATCTACTTGGCGGTGTTAGAAAATGTAATCAGTGCCGCTTTGATTCAGGGGGAGGATTGGATATAACGACCAGTCTATTACATCAACAAACAACTGACTGGAGAAAAGAGAAATTATCTGAAGTTAGAGAATTTACTACTGTCTTGTCATTGCCTCGAGGAAGCTTCGTCCATATTTCCAAGCTCATCCTATCACTATCTACACCGAGCAGCCATTACGACAGGTCCTTACGTGGCCAGAGACGTTTGGTAGGTTACTCAAGTGGAATATCAAGTTGAGTTAGTTCGACATCACTTACACACCGAGGTGAGCTACTGAAGGACAAGTCCTAGCGGACTTCATCGCAGAATTCACTATCCCAGAGGACTTGCCTGAAGCCAGTGAATCTCCCAAATACATATGGAAGCTATACATGGATGGTGCAGCGAACGACCGTTGCCCAGGCGTTGGAGTTGTACTTGAAACTCCAGAAGGTCGATCGGTATGTTATGCCTTGAAGTTTGATTTCCATGCAACCAATAACGAGGCCGAATACAAAGCTTTTGCTGGTCGAACTTAGACTCGTCGGAGACTTGAAAATTATTGCTATGGAGATTTACTGCGATTCACAATTGGTCGTATGCCACGTTTGAGGGGAATACCAGGCTAGAGACCGAAGACTGGCTGCTCATCTTGCTCGGGTCCAGGAAATATTGAATCAGTTCGATTATTATGCCATCTATTGCATACCCCGAGAGCACAATCAGAAGGCCGATTCTTTGGAAAAATTAGGCAGCACCGGTGAGGCACAACAAATGGGACTCGTTGCCGTTGAGACACTATCTTCCCTAAGAATTGATCAAATGGAGACCGACTGGGTGCATGAAATCATACCCGATAAGGAATTATGGATGACTCCGTTCAAGAACTATTTCAAGCAAGGGACCTTGCCAGAGCACAGAAGTGAGAAATGGTAGGTTCTTCAAAAGGCTTCGTGATTCACTATTCAAGATGGAGTCATGTATAAAAGTGGATACTCTGTTCCTTTACTCCGGTGTATCGCCCACGATGAAATCAAACGAGTACTACATGATGTGCACAAAGGAGAATGTGGTGATCACACCGGGGGCAAGCTCTTGTTAAGAAAGTGCTCTGATACGGTTATTATTGGTCGATTATAAATCGCGACGCATCATATTATGCCAGAAAATGTGACAAATGTCAAAGGATTCCAAGAGCCCCGCCTATCGAAATAACTCAAATGGTCAGTCCATGGCCGTTCGCAATATAAGGCATCGATATTATTGGGTTTCTACCTCTGGCTAAAGGTGACATGAAGTACGCCATCGTTGCAGTTGATTACTTTACCAAATGGGCAAAAGCCAAGCCCCTTTCTACTATCATGACGAAGAAAGTGATCAACTTTATAGTACGCAACATTATCTGTCGATTTGATCTCCCACATACTATCCTCACTGACAACAGAGCCCAATTCGATAGTGTTGAGTTCAAGAATTTCTGTCCGTGATTCCATATCCAAGAGAAGTTCTATGCAGTTGCGCACCCTTAGGCGAATGGACAGGTCGGAGCTGTTAACAAAGTTATAAAGTCTATTCTGAAGAAATGATTGGAAAAAGCCAGAGGAAAATGGGTTGATGAAATTCCTATGGCTCTATGGGCATATCGAACAACCTACAAGTCCACGACCGGCCACACTCGATTTCACTTTCCTGCGGCTCAGAAGACGTTATTCCAGTTGAGTTGGAAGTACCTTCTCATCGTGTGACTTACTATAATCCAAAAAAAATGCTATATTTCTTGCCGAATCTCTGGACTTATTAGATAAGAAGTGTGAAGAGGTTGATCTGAGGAAAGCCACGCACCGAAGTCGATTCGCCCGATTGTACAATGCTAGGGTCCGACCCTGAATATTTGAGCTTGTCGATCTCGTTCTTAAGAGAATTTACCCGATCCCTTCGCATATGAAGCCAACGTGGGAAGGACCGTATGTTATTGAACGAAGACTCAAAGACGGGACATTCAAATTATCAACCGTCGATGGTCTCACTTTGCCGAGAGCTTGGAACAGCCAAAGTCTTCGTCGCTACTACACATAACTGGCTTTGTTTATTCATTTAGTCTGCTTTTCATTTGCAATTTGTTTATGCATTTTGAAATTTGAACTTGTAATAAGGTAACTGACTTTGGCTAACTTTCTTATTTCAGCAATAAAATGCAATCTCTTCGAGCCAGAGCAGTGATTCTTAAAATGCGTCATGCGACCACACAATGCGCGGCGGGCTAAGTTCAATCCTACGGCGCGACTTATTCAAATTGGAAGTGATTGTGATACGACCGGTCACTCGCTAAGTGCAACCCAAGCTCGAGGGCAAGTTATCACATTGAAGCCAAAATGGATTGATACACGACAATCCTCTAACTAACTCCGGCTCCTAGATTGTGAGCTGGATTATAAACTTACAAATATAGGCTCGAAGAGGGTGGATTTGTCCACTTAATGACTTCACCCGTGCTTAATCCAAGCCTAAGGATGATGGATCCGTCCGTCTTATGACCTTGCTTGTTAACTCGGGGTGGATGTGACCCAACCGTCCACGATCCTAATAAATCTATCGTTCCTAGAGTGCGAATGAAATCCTAAACCTCAAAACAGATGTGATCTTTCTTCTATTGACTAACTCTAAGTCCCCAGAGCAATGGACTGAAGTACAAACTCCAACTGGGTGTGACTGACCACCCACAACTAACTCTAAGTCCCCAAAGCACAGACTGGAGTACAAATTCCAACTAAGTGTGACTGACCACCCACAACTAACTCTATGTCCCTAGAGCATAGAGTAGAATATAAACTTCAACTCGGTGTGACTGCCTTCCCATAATTCAACCTAAGTCCCCAGAGTGTGGACACGGACCTGATCATTAAAACGGGTGTGACTGACTGCCTGAAAAACAACTGAAGTCCCCGAAGCATGGATGTAACTTTAAACATTAAGCAGGCGTGATCGACTGACAGCATGCGAGTTCAATCCCCAGAGTGTGAATGCGATTGTCAATAAGTGAGTGAGTGTTACCTGACCACTCAAAATCATCTCTCTGTCACTTAGTTCCAACATGAAGCTAAAAATATAGAAGGTAAAAAGCAACCACTGTCCGACCACATCGACTCATCCTCAAGATTGGGGGCATGACTCCAGCACCAACTACTAATTGAGATAGTATAACGTTGAGGATCGGCCTGATGTTTGGTTATAACCCAAGCATGGCTTCGAAACTTAACAACCGAACACAAGTCCAATCCAAAGATTGATGCTTCGGAAGTGTGTCGAAAGAAAACTCAAGTGATGCAACACTTAAACAAATAAACTCAGAGTTATGCAAAGAACAAAATGAAATTCTATTTCATTTATCCTTTAAAAGAAAAATAGATACAAGGAGTCTATGCCAAAGAATCCTACTAGCGGGGGCCGAAACCGTATCTATACACGGCTTATAAGAACGAAAAGAAAGCTCCCAACTATCTACCAAAAAAGGGATGCTAAGATTCACGCCTACTCCTTAGGATTCTTCTTCTTGTGCTTATTCTCCTTTAGAGTCAACCCACTGGAGCTGCTACTGTGATGCCGCTTAGAGCTTTTTCCTTTGCTGGGCTTGTCCCCAGCTGGCGTAAGTATTGTGCCACCTGGAGAGATCATGAGTAAAGGGGTCAGGCCAGGTCCTGCCATTCCACATCCAGTGGTGCTACCCATTGTTGCACCCACCATATCAGCGCTAATTTCTTTCATTATTGAGTCATCATGAGCTGCTTGAGTATTAGGCGAGATGTTGACGGTCGAAGCCGAAGAGCTGGCCATGAATACACTTCCACTCATAACAAATGGAAAGTCAGAAATTGGATCATTGTGGCTGCCTAGGAGCTCATCCATCATCTTCTTATTAAAGGTGAAAGCGCTTACCTTAACTTTCCTGGCCGTAGCAGTAGCAGTGGCATCGTCTCCTCCCTTGTGATAGCCTTCTGCTCTTGGTTTTGTTCATGGGTTGCGGGGCATGGTCGGTGCTGCTTCTATAACTGAATGGAGATAAGATAAAATATTAGAAATTTCATTTGATGGTATTCAAGATTTTGAATGAGTTCGAGAAGTGTTCAGAATAACTTCCTTATGTTGGCTCACGGCGGGGGTCGGGGTTCTTCCTGACACGTGCTCGTAGACTAGAGATAGCGGTGGCTGATCCAGATCATAGGCCGGCACAGGTAGAGGATCAACTGCAGGAGTGGATTTAGGCTGGTTTGGCACAAGAATCGCTGAGCTTCTATCATGATGCTTAGCACCAGAGCCCTCTCGAACCTCCAAGTGCTGAGTAGCGAGCTTCTCTTTCTCAAATGTGACAGTGGCGTCATGGAGAACTCTCCTCTCTTCCTCATTCAACACTCGGTTTTCTAGTTTGAATTCATCAAGGGATTTGGTATGATGTTCTGCCTTCTCATGGGCCAAAAGGCGGTGTTAAGCACTATGCAAGTGAGTTGGATAATCGCTGAGCCAGCTCAAGCCATGGTATTTCAAAATGTCAACATTGTAGGTGATTAAAAGATCTTCAATATCGCTTCTAAGTCTGGCCTCCACTTCCCTGGCCTCAACTTCAACCATAGCCTCGGCTTCTTGAGTTTTCAACTTCTTCGCATCCCGCTCGTTCCAAGCCTCCACAGTTTGGTTGCAGGCCTCTGAGCGATCTTGTTAGCTTCATTTTTTTTCTTTAATGACTTCATCGTATTCGGCTTTAAGCTCTGCCAGTTCCTGGAGTGCTTTATCTCTTTCAGTAGTGACTATGTTGTTCCTATGGCCCATATCATCTACTAACTTTAAATGCTCCTGCCTCATCCGCTCCAACTCCTTATTGGCCTCGTTGACCTTTTTCGAGGCCTCCGTTTTGGAGTTCCATAAAGTATCATTCTCTCCAGTAAGCACTGTGATGATCCGATCCTTCTGGGTGACGGTTTCTTTTAATTCTTCGATTTTCTTTGCCTGCTCAAACGCCAAAGCTAAAGCTTTCTGCTCCATCTAGAAGCACCATCAAATTTTAAGGAAAATGGAAGCTGCTGAAGCATATATACTGGAACTCTCTTTTCAGTTGGGCTATCTCGGCGGCCCCCTCACCTTTCAACTCTGTAACCGACGAATTAGCTGCAATAGTGGTGTCCACCATGGTCGTATGGCGATGTTCGTTGGGTCTTGGAATTACCGGAGGCGCCGGTTGGCGCAAAGTTGCAACTGTCTATGTCCCCGAACTAGGAGGTGGCAACGAAACCCTGGATGGAGGAGAGCGTGATCAGGAGCGGCGTCTATCTAGCCTCTCGTTTTCTCTTTCTCATTCCCTATCCCTTTCCCTGGCTCTCTCTACCGTAATAATCCCTCTCTTGACTAGATTGGTGGCATTCATAGTCAGAATCACTCCTACGAGGTTCCCTATAAGAATTGGAAAATTCGCATGCAGTTGGAGACTACCGAGCATAGACGGTTTCTTCGACGTTGGGCCAGCAAAATAAAAGAAAGGCAAAGTTAGTTATCCTCAGAGATTGGATAACTAGTGAGTATTGAGAATGTGATGTCATGAAGTGTATGCATGTATGTGTTAACCCCTCGACCAACCGGTTATATCGGCCGTACTCAAAGGAGTTGGATCACCTAAATCTAAAGCACTTTGAAGCCCTTCCAATCCGGTATCTTGTTAGAGTAACACATAGTCCGAGATTGGAATATCTACAAATCCTTCGAAGGGGTTATCCATGTGTGAGGAAGGAGCCTCCGAAATTATAACACCGGCAGCTGGCAGCGAAACAACCATGGATTTCCATCTCGTAGATTTGCGAAGTTTACGAGCAACCGCTTTGCCTTTCCTTATCCTTTCAGAATATTAAGGACTATCTAAAGGCCCGACTACAGTTCGTCTTCGGTGGGCATATCTTCTTCGCCACATCGCTCAACGATTACAATTTCGAACGCTCTTTGTCTAGCTTATCTTACTAGAGCTACACTGAGAGATCCTTCAAGCCCTATATTTTGATCTTCGTTAATCAGCCCGACAACCCTTAGATTTTCATCCGTAAGCAATGGTTCACACTCTCTAAACTCGCCCTGCACCTCCTGAAGGATCTTGATCATTTCCTTAAATTGAGCACCTTTGGGTGAAGGAATTGAAGTTGTAAAGAAGAATAAAATTAAGCTCAGTATGAATGGGGATTAACCAATTAGTCACTGGAGGAATTGTAACACTTACGTCTATCTAGCCACTGTCTAGCGAATCCTGGCGGACACCGAACGTAGAACCACTCGGTTTTGAAGTAGATAAGTTTGCTCCAAGTACCAATCACAATTTGATAGTTTTTGGTTCCCTCTAAGAATGTGAAAGAGGGATTATCACCCTGACTCTTTACATTAAACGAGAATCCACCTTCCTCTAGAGCCGGGGGTTAAAAAAGGTGCTCTATGAAGATGGTGAATAAGCTGTTCAGCAAAGCATACCCATTCAGATGTAACTATGACAAGGCAATCCCTAAATAAGATAACACTTTCGGATATACCGATTGAATGATGGGAGTGTCCCGGCTATGCAGGAAAATCTACTGAAAGCGGTATACCCTTCTGGAGGAGTGTGCAACATATCGCTTTGCTCTTGTACAGGACATCATTCAACGATAGCCCGTACCTCAAACAAATTCTCTCCAGCATATATTCAGAAACATTGGATGGAATGGAATCTTGTGGATTCCTATTGAAGGTTGCTTCTGGTAGCTCATCGGCGCCGGACTTATGACTTCGGCACGATAACTGGCATCTCTATTATTGGAAGGGGTGGGTTTTGAGCCTCTTGTTGTTGCGAGCTTCCGGGCTCCATAGCTAATCCAGTGTGTTCCCAAGTGTGAAATGCATGGATTTGTTGTGCAGCGCAGTGCAGTGAGTTACGTAAGAGAATTCTACGAAGATTAACATAGTATTCGAACGACGAGACTTCAGAATTCCATCGGGGTGACTGTCACGCTGACCGTCACAACCGTGCCACCCAGGCTTAGAGACCGATCCAAGTTACGGTTTGTCAAATTTTGTCAAGTTTCAGTTCCATTGACGAGCTTCGAAGGGCATTCAAATATGCCATGAAATGGTAAAGTCCAATTACGCAAGGCGGAAACTCATCGGAGTCATACGTTCAAATGTGCAAAGGGTTTCAAATTCGTCAAGATTCAACATAGATCGGTCACCAAAACTCCAATTCGTATCGGTCAAGGAGGCTGTTCTTATCCATCAAGGTACGAGTTCAGATTGATTATCAAAGATGCCTTCGTATCAATCTCCTGGTTTGCACTTTATATCGATCGAGAACACCGGATTTTGTATGGATCAAGTGCAACACCTTTGTATCGATCAGCAAGTCCAAGCCTTTGTATTAATCATCTCGAGTCGATACAAAATCCTATCATCACTTGATATGAAGACCTCCACTTCTTCATCATGAAATCCTATTACACAGATTGATTTGAATAACTCTTACTCCGAATCGATATGACCCATCCTTCCTTCATAATTGATACGAAACTAAGACCAAACCATTCGCTCATAGATCCTTCATATCATAAACTTCATCTTCTCCAAATCCATTCAGGCATCATCTCTCCCATCCTCGACCTCACTCTGGCCATCCATGGCCACCACATTGCCAAGATCAATCACGAATACATATCGAATGGCATGAAAATTCGAATCTGATCGTTTTAAGTTGTTTGGTGTAGGTTAATTACCTAATTCGAACAAAAAATTCAAGGGATTAATGGGTTGATTGGTTCAAGGACAAAGACATTTGTTTCTCTCTCAAACAACAGAGCGATACGAAGGAGAGCGAAGATGGAAAGCAAGAAAGTAAAAAAATCTAAGTACCAAGTCTTTATGTACCTAGGGAATGACCGTTCGTCTCCCAGTCATTGTTACCGGTCAAAACAGTCGCTAAAGAGATCGATACGAACTGGCTATTTCGTATCCATTAAGAGACCGAGACAAAGCAAATGCAATTCAAGTCATTTATATGCAGCAACCTATCGATACGAGATGAAAGGCAGAAGAATATTTGAGCTATTTGAACCGATTCGAGGTTCATCGATACGACATGCTATATCCGTGTCCATCTGACACCACAGCCATTCGTATCCATCTGCTCCCGTCAATGCGAACTTCATTGAAACGCCAACCAAAATTGTGTCGATCGACATCGGTATGAAAACAAATTTTCAACTTTTCACATCGATCCAGGAGAGGGTCAATACGAAGATATACGTCAAAACAACCATCAAACATTGTTACAACTCGAATTTCACAACGATTCAGGAGAGGATTGATATGGAATTTAATACATGAAAATTGACAACGACTCATGAACGTATGAACATTAACGGAGTCAGATTAAAATGCATTTATGTATGTGATGAATTAACATTTGATTTTTAAAAATTTACAGGAATTGAATGCTCACATAGAGACAACCACAACGGTGAACAATAGATCTCTAGCACTTAATACTCTGATACAACAATGCACAATACAATCCTTGATGATTGTCAATCCAGAATTTATATGTACTACCAAGAAACAACCAAAGGTTACATCTTTTGACGAAAAGACAACAATTATACATTAAATCAGATAGAACTTTTCAGACATAATGTTGCAACTTATCAAAGCACATCATGTTCACATAAGACGTACTTTAGGGGGCAAATGTTATCCCGCATTTTGATAAGGCTGCGACACCAAGAACTCGACTAGAAACCAAGGATAGTCTGTCTCGAAGATTGATTACCTACAAGGTTCACTATGGATACTGATAAATTTTTCCCGAGTGCAGATCGATCTACAATCAATGTGGTACAACAAGCAAAACTATGAAAGTCGACGTTCCAAATTTCAAGTCAATGAGCTCATATGTTCAAAATATTGATTGATCAAGTTTCATAAGAAAGGTGCTTATTTCGTGTCTCTCCAGTTCGTATCCATCAAGTGCCATGGGAAAAACAACATTTGTGTCCGTAAGAAGTTCGCAACCATCGAATCTTAGGCAAAGTATGACCAATTCATATCTGTCTCCTTTGTGTGCACCTCATTCTAATTCATCTGATGAAAGTACCCAGACTCATATCGATCAGTCACTCGATCGATACAGTGGAAGAAGCCAACCATAAGCGATACGAGATGGTCTCTGAGCTATCAACACGTAGGAATTATCTTCGTATCAATACGAATCAGCTATAAGAGGACGATACGAAGGCAATGGTCTAGAACGATACGAAAGGGATTATATCAGATCAATACGAAAAGGGGATGGACTTAATCAGTACGAAACATCCATCAATAATGGATACGAATTGGGATGTGATGGATAGACACGAACGAAATCAAAGCAATGGATACGATCAAGACCTACAAGGAAGGAAGACTTGGTCACTCGGCATAAAAATGGATCGTTCCTAGAAGATGGTGCCACGTCACCTAGCAAGCATGTGTCTCAAAGCAATACGAATGGGACGATATGAATGTATCGATACGAGTTCAAATAGCTTACAACAAATCCAAACCTGCATCGATCATAACTCAAAATGTACAAGTCCAAATGCCATCAAAGTTTCGCAGGAGCTTGCCTACAACCTCAAGAATGTACCTGCTCGATCCCATCCAAAAAGGATCAATTCTTGATCGATATGAATTCCATTCGTATCACTCTGATATCGTGTCGAAATAACCTGAACTCTATCTTGTGGGCCCACTTACATGAGAAAAGAAGTCCTCCAAGATCCGGACGAGATATTTGATGCCTACGCCTATGAATAGCGACCCTAGACCTATAGAAAATGGACTTTTGGACTCGCTATGCCGATACTCTACCGAAAGTGCTATTGTACTTCAATTGTACTATTGTAATCCACTTGTAACCAACGAGTTATAATCAATAAACATCAATTATTTCATAGTGGACATAGGCCATACGCTGAACCACCCTAAAATTGTGTGTTTTTGTATTTTCCTTATCTGTTGATTGGTGTATTTGCTAGATCTGCCTCATTTTACATTTACTTTCTTCATTTTATTTCTTCAAACACATCTGAAGAGTGTTGTGTCTAATTTTGGTATAAACGGACACTATGATTGTTTACTTGACTGATATATGTTAGGAAAATGAGTAAGTGTTATATCACATTTTTTGTTCCGTAGGAATTCTGAAGATGAATTTCTTTTAAGGAAAAAAATGTAATATCCAAAAAATTGGTAAATATTACAATTAATATCTAATAATACGACATGAAAATAATTGAATTTAATGTGTCAATAAAGCAAGTATTAAATAAGAAGGTGCAAAAGGGACATTTTTCCAACTTTGGAATTTTATGATCAAATCAGTGCCATTGCAACCTTTTTTTTTATGATTCACGTGGTATTTTGGTTTACCACATTTGGAGTCCGTATAAAGAAATTATGGTTGAAACTATGTTGAGTTGATCGGGCGCCAAAGTTTAAAGCTTTAGTTACTTTTCCCTCCTATTTAAATAGAAATTATGTACTCCTTTCAATTTTCCAAAACCCAACTCTCATTCTATCTTTCTCCCTTTTGCTTTTTACAGAAAAAATTAAAATGGGGATATCTCCTTTAAATCTTAACAATATTAAAAGAATTCAGTCGCATCACGAAGCTATTAGAGATGGCTACGCATCTACGCCAACTTGGAGGCAAAATTCTAAAACAGGGAGGTGCAATAGGACAGACAATAGAGATTTAGACAGTAAAAAGAAATTTTGGTGAGTAATTTATAGTTTCCTCTTCGTATAACACAATTTTGATCATCTAAATGTGAGATGTAGGCTATGTTATTGTAGATAAACATTTGTAGACATTTAATTCCGGATTTAACATGGTTTAAGGGAATTTGGTACGGATAGTAAATGCAAACTTTCTTTTCGTTAAACTCTTGCGGTTTAACAAATTATCGCTAAAATGGTGAAATAAAGTGTAAAACCATATTTAGAAACATAAGATTAGGTGTTAGGAACGTCCTCAACTTAAGGTAGAATGGAGGTGATTGGAGACAAAACAATATGGTAGAAAAACAAAATCATAGCTTGTAAATTCTAGAATTTTTATGTACACGAGTCCACCAGTCATGCCAATTGATACACCGGTCATGCCAACCAGTCCATCGATGGCCTAATCTAGGCTCAGGATGAACCTAGACCGACATGTGCCTATATAAAATAATGTTTACTGATTCAAGTCTTGTTTCTTTTTTTTGTGAACTCATTCAGGGTTATTGGCGAGGTAAGTGATGATGTTGGGAATTCAATTGTTTAATGCAGTAGTCTACTGTTGTTGTGATGGATATGTATGTGTTCGTAATATAAAAGCATGAAACGATGGTGGGGTGAACGTGGACGAGCCTGTGATGCAAGTAGGTGGCCCAAGATATGGATACACACCTAAGACACATGTAGGTGAACCAAGTATTATGTTGTTCCCCTGTATTGCTTTGGCGGACCGGTATGAAGGATGGATGGTAACCAACCTTGTAGTGCAAGAGGCAAGTCCTAGGCATGAGTCCAGTTAGTGTGCAATATAACAAGCGACCCTATAAGGCCCAGGGCTAGTCAAGGGAAGTGAGTCATATATGCGAGTGATGTAGCAGTAGACAACAGACAACCCTATAGTGATGTGGTAAGTCCAGGGAAGCGAGTCCACAAATATATCATGCAGTATGACTATATGTATATGATAATTAAACTGATATGACCAACAGGATATGAGGTGATCAACGTTAGACTTATATCATGCTACAGTATATGTGGAGTAAAGTATGATTCACACATTAGACGTTTGTTCGACGCACTCCTATTTTTTCACTTTATTTATATATCCAAATTAATGAAGGTAGAGACGAGATGGTATTGAAGATAAGGATTTATTTGTACATAGTGTATATGAGGTTTATAAATGTTGTGACTCATATTTGGTTTATGGTTTAGGTTCTACTTGTATTGTAAAGACATATGTATCTAACGAAGTGTTATGGTAATGTGATATGTCTGTAATTATTATTGTATTATATTTTGTTTTCTTTCGCTGTAAGATTCTAAAAGTTAGTTAAAACTGTACATGTTTATTTTATCTTACCCTAAGGACTCATCCTTTTGGTTTCTCGAGGTGTCGATGTCAGTTCCGTTGTTGAACTAGAGTGTTAAAAAGGCAGGTTATAGCAGCTAAGCTTTCGATCGAAGTGGGAGGGTGGTAGGTGATATGGTTTTAGTTGAGCTCCACCGCATACTTAGGAAGTGAGCCACTATATCAGGTCAACTTAGGAGTTGCATCATGTGTTGATTTGTGCAGACTTTGATGGAGGTGGTTCTAGAAATACGGGAGGAGTTTGGAAGTAGCAATGAGCAGGTAGTATGCTAGGTTTTCCAAGTTCAAGTACCTTATCCCTGGTCTATCAGCCTTTTTCTGACATAATAGATGGGCCATTGAAAGCATTCTTTGTCCCTTACAAAGGCAACATTGAGCATGTGGTCATTGACTAAGAGGTAGAGGTTGAGATCTTCTCCATCCACTCTCTTTGTGAGGATGAGATGTTGTCAGACGATGCATTAATTATCCGAATCCTTTGGTGCATTCATCCATCCATACAAAGGACTTCCCCCTCTTTATTATGTCAAAGAAATTAATGCACCTATCAGTTGCCTGGGATATGAAGCAATTGAAAGTCATGACCATCCTGTTTAGGCTTTAGGGATTTGCAGGTCTTGTAGGGCATAGATTCTATCAGGATTGGCCTTGATCCCTTTCACACATTGATATTTGAATTGTTTAAAATGAATCATTAACTTAATTTACACCTCCGAGTCTCAGAATAATATTTGTGAATTCTTTGAAAAATCATACAATTTAATTATTTATAGAATGTTATAAATTGATTAATTCAATTGATATTTGAGAAATATTAGTTATTATTATTAATTTATTTGATGTTTTGGGTATCATTAGTACTTATTTGAAAGCATATTAAAGTTAAATTTGCATGTATCAATACATGATATTGATACACTTTTAAACATGGTTTAAAAGGGAGATAATTTCCTGAAAAGTTT
Organism: Allium cepa; assembly: GCA_030765085.1. NCBI lineage: Eukaryota > Viridiplantae > Streptophyta > Magnoliopsida > Asparagales > Amaryllidaceae > Allium > Allium cepa. Next base: position 152,773,435 of record CM060939.1, read on the forward strand.
TTGAACATTTCCCACCATATAGATGGCAATACAAATTAGCCATACAATGGGAGATAAATGGGTAGAGTAATTGAAAATTAAGGAGGAACTAATTATGAAAGTTTTAATTAAAACAAATCCTTTGATTTAATGTCCTTTAGTTGTTTTGTTTCTCCTCTTTTCTTATGGACACAATTTTAATCTTCCTCTTCTACATAAAATCAACTCCAAAACAAACTAGAACATCAAATAAAATTAATGGCTATGCATTTAATTCAACTCTTGCAAAGATTGGGTGTGGATTTTAGATATAGGAGGAGAACTTACAGAATAAGGTGTCATTGATTGGCCTGGTCTATTAGGTAAAATTCCTTTTCCACATTTGCATATTTGATTATATCTCTTTATAACGATTATATAGTTATATATCATTACGTTTGTATGATTTATAATTGACACTACAATATAAACAATTAATTGAATGATGTGATTTGATTTAATTCAGTTTTTTAATAATAAAGATATATGTATATATCTGTTTGTGTAAAATTGTGATTACAACCATAAACATGTTTTAACATACATGTAAAAAATTTAAGGTAATATATAATTTCAAAAAGTTAAATAAATTTGAAATGTGAAATTCATTAACATCTTGTTTAAGGCTTAACGTATATGTTTTGATTTTAAATTCCTTTTCATTGCCTTTTATGAATTGAATTAAATTTAGATGATAAATATATATACATATACATATATGCATATACTAAATGTATAAAGAAATAGATGAGTTCTATGTTTATAGTAAAACAATTTAATTTAACATGCATATGTGTGTGTATACATATACAAAATTTTAACATTGGTACTTAATTCATTATGGATATTTTATATTAGATTATTTTGAACCTTGAATAAATCTCACCAAATCAAATTTAGCATTTTTTAACTTCAAATTTGGATTTTGAAATTTTAATTTGTTAATTTATGTTAAATTTTGTTAAATTGATTTTTATTATTAATGTTTAGATAGCATAATAGTTTGTAACCATACATACATCTTATATTAATAAATCAAATTAAGGCAACTAATATATATATATATATATATATATATAATGGATATATACAATGTAGTTATAAATCCCATTATCTACACATCTATATTGACAATGTTGTTGTTTTATATGTTATGTTAAACATATGATTATATATATCATTTTTTGTATAAAGATTAGGTACAGTATTAGTTGAATGTTTTCAAAATAGGAAGGTGTAATCAATTATTGATATCACCTATTTATCTTTTTTCTTTTATATTTTGATGTGATTATATCAAGATCTAACATATTGTTTGTTATACACCAAGCAATTATATTCATTGTATGTTTCATATGTTTGTCACACAATTTAGAGATAAGGATATATTTGATATATACATACTTATTCAAATATCATACTTAATAAACATAGATTTTGTAACGACCAGAATTTTATTTAACTAAAATTTGAATATTTAATTAATTTTAAATATTAAGAAGTGAAATTTATAAGTCGAATAAATTTTAATTTGAATTATTGGATTTAATTGAATAATTAAATCGATAATTTAATACGTTAAATTATGGAAATAATTGAAAATTGAGTTAAATATGATTGAAAATGATTTGTAAAATTTTATTTTATCATGTTAGAGTTAGAATGATATTTTAGAACTTTTAAAATCGAATTAAAAGTTAATTTGTGAAAATTGAATATTTTAATATTAAAATCGACTAGTGAAAATAGTCAATTTTTGAACAGTCTCAGAATTGAACGAAACCAGTTCCATTGGATCCGTAATAGTTAGTTATTACCGGATTTCAATTTTCGTGTCAATCGGAGTTATCGTTTGATCGTGGCAGCTCGAAACGCATCGAATTATTTTTAATTTTAATTTGGCGAGTTAAAATAGCCATTTTTCAAAAAGTCTCGGATTTCGACGAAACCAGTTTCATCGGATCCGTAATGTGATATTATTGTAAGGTTTCAAATTTCGTGTCAATTGGATTTACCGTTTGTCCGGTACAAATTAAAACGCCTAGAAAATCGATTAAATCGGTTTAATTCAAATTGAACGTTTATTGCCATAACTCGCACAGATGTCCGAATTAGCTTCCGAAACCTGTTCCATTGTGTCCGGAACGCGGGATAAACCCTAGGAACGTCAGTTTCGGCGCGTAAATCGGAGTTCGGAATTTCCGGGATGAATAGTGTTCGAAAATTTCTTATAAATAGCCCAAAATTCTCAAAAAAATAAAAAAATAAAAACCTAAGCCTAATCTACGTGTAGCCGCCACCTACAACAGATCAATGGCCGAAAGTTTCACATGTACTTCCATTAATCTCTCTAAATCCAAGCAACAATTCGTGATACCTCCAACATGAAAGTTGTAGCACTCGTCGAGATCTTTAAATCTATATGGCTGTGATCGTCATAGGCGCGATGATCGAGGCGCAGCTGGCCAGGGAAGTGCGCACGTTCATGGGTCGAGATCTTGGCATAGAGGAGGCCGAGCTTCACAGCATGTAGGCCGAGCGTGGCTCTCGCGTGGGCGCACGATATGGGGGCTTCTGATCGTGGTAGAAGGCGTCGTGTAGGTCGCGTGAGTTAGGGCATTAGCGGCGGCATGGGTTTTGGTTACTGAGTATCGAACGAGAGGGGGGAGATGGGAAGGAACGGCCAAGATCTTGGGCTCGGAATTTGCACGTCCCTGATTGTTTAGGGTTTGTAAATAGAAATTTAATTTGTAAATTTATATATATTAATTCGTATAAACTTTGAAAAATTATATCTTGTTCATACGAGGTCGAAAAAATGAAATAAATCGCTAAAACGAAAATAAAATCAAGGTGAGAACTTCTCACTCAATCAAATCAGTTTCGATTTTATTTTAAATAGTTAGATTTAAAATATTTGAATGCATGTTTGAATGATGATTGTTATCTATTGATTGTTAAAATAGACATTATACGCCATTAGTAAGCGGATGTTATTTATTAAAAACATATACCGCGAATATTTCATAAACAGTGAAATTGGTATTATATATATAGTAGCAATATATATATATTGGCATATATATATATATATATATATATATATATATATTGGAGTTATTGATTTCCCGCATTTATTTGTTTAGCGGATGAGACCCTATTGCGCCGTCAATTAAGCGGATAATATTTAAAATCCCATATACCGCGATAATTCCGTACTGGAGCGGAATTGGTATTGTGCTAATGTTTGTGGATGCAGGAAAACAGGTTGGAGGGATCCAACTGGATTCCTCAACAGTTTTTATTTGATTTCAGATATTTTGATATTTGATTGATTATCATATCGATATATGATATCGTTGTTGTCGTGATTGACTATTTGGTGTGTAGCATCATTGGACCAAATTTGGATTTTTTTAAAATGATTTTTCAAAGTGATTTTTGAAAATATGAAATATTTTTGGAATTGATCCATTTTAAATAAATAAACGTATAATTTTTAATGTTATAAAAATTATGATTTTTGAGAAATACAGTTAAAGATTAATTTTTGAAAATATGAGGTTAATGGTTTTATAAAATAGTTAAATTGGAATTTGAATTTATTGTGAAAAGTTTAAATATAGGATTTATAAAATTTAATTATTTTATAAATCAAGAGAACGGTGAAATTATAAAGAGGATTAAAGATGTTTTAAAAGAATAATATAAATTGATTTATATAAGAGACTTATAAATGGATATTTATAAATTGAAATATTGAGATTATAAAATGAGTTTTTATAAGTGTTAGAATGAATTGTGAATGAATTTTATAAATGAATGAAATTTATAGAATTATAAACGGTGAAGTTATAAATGGAATTTTATAAGCAATAGGTTTATAAAATTCATAAAGTTATTAAAAGAATGGTTTTGGATAAATAATTGAATCTTATAAGTTATAAGATTTATAATTATGAAGTTCAAAAGAACGATTTTGTAAAATAATCGTTTTATAAGCATTTAACTTATAATATGAACCTTTAGTTTATAATTGAGTTATAAATCGGATAGATTTATAAAGGAATTTATAAAAGGAAGTTGTTATAAAATAAATAGAAATGGAGTTTATAAACGTTGTTTTATAAATTCGTTTTATAAATTCGTAAACGACTTATTTTGATAAGTAAATTGTTGAAACCTATTAATGGAGTTATATTCACATTTTGACTGTGAATAATCCTTTGAAATAAAATGAATAGAAATGATGAATTTTGTTAACAAAGTATATTCACGTTTTTGAATAATGAATAATATGTTAAAGAAATTGTTTGAATGTGATATTTGAAATAGAATTAAAACGATCTAACGATGTTTTAATTATGTTAAGATTCGAAACCATAGATTTCAACATTTATTGTTGAAATAGACGTTTTCGAGAAATAAAAGGAAATGGTGGACTATAACACTGTTGTTATAGTAAATGATTTCCGAAAGGAAATGTTTTGTATAGTATTGGGATTTATCTATCTATCTTAATTTCGAATCCCTATACTAGTGATTTTGGGACGTCGTAACGATGTTTTACGCAACATTCGTTTTGGCCCAAATAAATATGTTTAAAAGAATGATTTCCTTAAAGAATGAAATATGTACTTAATCTCGATTTAAGTATATTGAATATTTTCCAAGTGTTGAAAATAAATAAAATTTGTGAATTACTTATTAAATAAGTATGGAAATGTTTTCCAATATAAAGTGAATATTTTAAGGATTTATCTTTTTGAAGATAAATTGAAAAGGAAAATTGAAATGAATAATTGAAATCATATATTCATAGATAATTTTAGAATATAAATTCACTATGGAATTTATAAATGAAAAGTGGAATTTGTAGGAAAATAAATATTGATTTATTTTTGAAGTGTGAAATATATATCTTGTAAAGATATTTTGGAAAATAAATAATTTGGAAAATTATTTGGAAACTGGTGATGTGTGCATATCCATTGATAGTTCAATAACCGACTATCAATATTTCCCTTTGAATGGGTATTTGATGTGATTTGTTTGAATTTGAATGCCACACTTATTTTTGAATAAGCGCTCACTATTCGGGTTAACCGGGAAAGGACCATGGGGTCGTATAACCCATTCCGAATATGTGATACGTCGTTGTGAATAGCATTGATGACCGGTGTTGAAGACCGAGTATTTGCGAAAGCGATAGGATGACCTATCGATTGTCTCTGCACTGGGTAGCTCCTGGTATAGAGATTTCTTAAGTGATGGGAAATTCGATCGGGATTGTGAATACCCGGATTGCAAGGGCTTCGTAAGAAGTGCCTTCGGTTTCGTTCGAGCCCGGAACAGACTTGTATGGATTGTATGTCTGACATTACAAATTGAGATATAAAGCAGATTCCTTTCAAATATATTTCTGTTGGTGGCGGAGAATTTATTCTTTTAGCTTAACACCCTTCTCTGAGACGTACGAGCTCAGAGGTTATGAAGTTGAAGGTTATCAGCGATATATTCCCAATTCGGTAATGTGACATGCTGAGTGTTGCTGTAAATGATCATTGTGTTGATTATTTGTGATAGGATCGTTTATTTGATCGTCTATCCTGGTGATCATTTCTATGATCATTTGTTGACCCAAAGCATGGCTTTTGTATAAAGTATGTTTTTGTGGACGTGACTTCGTCGAGCCTCACACCCCGGAATGGTCAAAACAGGAAAGAAGCAGCAAGGTTATGAGGGGTAGCGCCCTTTAGGATGTGTGCATTTCCTTCTGGAAAAGGGTGGTATCATGGTATGGAGCCCAGATACTTACTCATGTTGAAAACACTTTATGATTGTGTGAATTGATTACGAGCGCTCGGTGAAAGGTCCCAAAGGACCGGGGGATGGCATATTCGGTCAGTTGTTACTCAGTTAGGGGTAACCCGGCCTTGTGTTGGTAGAGATCCGGTTTGGTTCTCGGGGATGTCCATCCAGAGGCATTCTCATGTGGCAATGGGAAGTTCCTTGGCCTGATCATTCGTTGGAAATCCAAAGAAACAATACGATCTTGTACGGTTTTAGTTGTAGAACCTGCTTCCTCAGGAGGTAGCTATAGTAGGCATAATATAATGGTACCTATGCTGGCTAAGATTTATATTCTACCTTTGAAATGTTTTATACACTATGCACTAATAATAATATCAAATTTGATTTGATTTTAATGCGTATCAAGCATCTTTGACTATCATAAGGAGAAATCTCCTCCAAGTCTGCGTTTGCATTGTGTGTGTGGCGGGAGGTCTTATGGTAGTCTCATTTTTAAAAGCATTGCGAATTGACTTTAAAAATATTCCTCTATTTTTGATTTTAAAGATAAATAAACTGTTTTGAGTTCTCACACCAGTCACATGACTGACTCGGAGTTTATTGTTTTCCTTCCTAAACTCTGGGTGCCCACCAATTTTCCACACGGGCAGTTAAGAGTTAGGTTTATCAGGATATTCTGGATATTCTGGAGTTGCTGGAGGCAAGCTGGATGGAATGGCGTATTACTAGTTTATATAGTATTCCTTTTTCCGCTGCACTGTTTGTTGTTGTTGTACACTCTGATGATATGATGTAATGTAATGAAATGTATAAAATGTAATAACTGATATAGTTCTTTGTTTAAAGATTATTCATTTATTATATATGTTGTTCCGCTGTGAATTGTGAGATTCTGTTATTGTTCTGTTGTTTTCTATTCCGTCCTATGTTCCGTTCTATTTTCTATTTTCTTTCCTCTCTATCTTTCTATCTATTTTCTTCTCTCTATTTTCTATCTTTTTCTCTCTTTTTCTTTGTCTTTCTTTTTCTTAAACCCTCAGTGTTCGGTTTTCCGTCGTTCGATTGCTCGGCAGTCGATAAAGTAAGTATCGATGTTGAATTTTCGGAAGACGAAGAATCGGGTCCTGACAGATTTAGTTAATCCATAATGAGACGGTATTAATAAAATATGATTTTATTTAAAATAATTTGATTGGATCTGGTATTTAATATTACATTTCATAGGCCCACTAAGATCCAACTAGGGAAGAACTTTTGAAATCTACCCATTTTGTCTATTGCGAAATAGCTTGCATTCAAATAATAGTATAAGAGCCCAAATAGTCTATGCAATCTAATTAGTCAACATTTAGGGCTAACTAATTAAATTCATCCATCTAATGGGTGTTTAGAAAAGTATTGTATGCATTTAGGGTTGAGTAATCAAGTATTCTTCCCTTCCTAACTATCGGCCTGGCCCACTGTGTGGAGTAAGTCCAAAAAGTTGGCCTAGGTGCAAGGCTCAAATTAAATTTGGTTCTTGGGCCAATTTTCATGCTATGTTTTGAAAATTTAAAATATATTTTTGATTCAAACTCTTCTTTCAAAATATAAAAGAAAACTTTATAAATATTATAAATGAACTAAAAATTTCAAAATGTTCTCAGAAATTAATTAATTAATTTTAAAATTTTAATATATATTTAATCAATATAATAAGCAAATAAAGTAAAATAATTAGTTAACAGATAAGTAAATACATATATATTGGTATATCTATGTAACTATAATTATTATAGTTATAAATTTATCTTCAAATTGTTTTAGATAAAGTTAAACTAAAATTCTTGTATTAATTAAATATTTAATTAAAATTTATAATTAATAAAACAATTAACTAATACTTAATTAATTAATTCATATGTATGTGTATATAAACAAAATTATAAATGTTATAGTTGGTTATTTATTGTAAATAGGATGAAGTGAATAATGTAAAATTTTCTATGATAAAATGAAACTTACTTAAATTGGTTAATTAAATTAAGAATTAAAATTATTTAAATATGATTTAAATGATAAGAACTAAAATTAATTAAATATCATCTAATTAATAAAAATTATAATTAGTTAAATATGATTTAACCAATAATATTAAACTTAATTAAATATGATTTAGTTAATAATACGCATATAGATATTATACAAGTTAGTTAGATTATAAATAGTTCTAAATAAAGTAAGCTTATGTAATTATATATCTATAAAAGTAAATATAAGTGGAAATCAAATAAATACAAATGTTTTTTGAAATAAACACATACGTATGGTATATATATAGTGATTTAGATGTATCCGACACTTGAATCATAAGGGTATTTTATAAGAAATATATTATTCCTTAAATACATACCACTCGAAGCATATTGAATGTGATGACCCGTTTTACGATCCTCAAAAATCTCCACTAATACATCTACAGTATTCATGTAACGAACATCCAAGCATCGGAAAAACAAATTGTTGGGGTGAAAGAAAAGACAAAATATAATCTCACATCATGACGAGTAATATATAATATCCAAATGATCTTTACAAAAGAAAACTTTAATATACATATAATAAATCAGAGTATTAACCTACCATCAGCTTGGACAGCTATAACAGCCTGTCCTCACAAATGCTGATAAATATAAAACAAGAAATACAGTGGAAAATAACATATGTCAGGTCTTGGAGGCATCCAGTTTGTCTCTTAAAGCTCCAACCGTCCATCACTAAATCTGGAAAAGTACTCATGTCCAACCTTAGCATTATAAGAAAATAACACCCGGATTAGTGTGGTAAACCAGCACGAGAAAATTTTATGGATTGTTATATTTTGTAAAATACTTAAAAAATAAAGATATCACATAAGACCACACCGCAATAAAAATAGACGATTTTTTTACCTTACTTTAACCAAACCACGTTATAAGAAAATCTTATGATACTATAGATAACGCTTAGGGTTTAAAATAAATATTTAACATAGTCAAATGGTTACATTAATTACATTCAATAGCATATTTAGTATACAACTAAATCTGTAAAGGCACGTATTGGAAAATGGATTCGATACAATGATAAGGCTACTGAGTTACCACCTACCATAGTACACCTAAAAAAAATGCGGGCCTCATACAGACCTTCTGCCAACATAGAACCGGCTTATCCCTTCCTAAATAGCACCGAATATGTAATTACCCTGGTTGCAGCTTACAACCATACCTGGCATCTAGCATACATAGATCCATAAATACTGATCTATATCGAGTATGACCATACCTTAATGGTGGCAAACCACATAGCCCTGCTACATATCCACTGTTTTATACATTACCGGATGTGAGGCTTGGAGCTATGGTTTAACTTTATAGTAAATCCCACTTGGAATGCTAACACTGCTCTCTAAGAAATAATGCAATGCCAACATTCGTCCATATAAGCTGTTCGGGATATGAAAAACTAAAGGCAATACTTTTACTATATCCTTTTTGGAATCACACTCACGATTAGTAGCAAGTAGCCATTGTACTTCAAAGAACTATGTCTTTGATTCCTATCATCTTCAAGATGTCCTCAATTCAAATGCTTCTATCAGTTCAAAGTGGTTTTCGATAACTCATGCTTATCCAATCCTTGTTTCTCTGAGCCAAGAATCGATTATTCCCAGTTGGCTCAATTAAGTTTCTTTTAGAAGTAAGCAGAAAATATAAGAGTCTCAAAGGGATCTCGAATATCCGCTTACAAAGTGAGAAACGTTTCACTAAAATCAGTTCTACCAAGGGATTTCAAACCATATGAAATTGCGAATCTTTTACATATTTCCCAAGTCAAAATAGGTCAAGTTATCGATAGTGGATATACCATCATCTAGTGTAAGTATATAGTTTGGATATGGAAAATGGAATATCATATACTTATCACCACTTTTCGATTTCAAACACACACCATCCTTCGGTTAATAATGAATTCAGGCAAGTTAGAATACTACCCTTTCCTCGACGACATTCTTAATTCTCTCAGATAGAAACGGGTTTCCATATTTTAAAATTTAGTGTCAAGTATAAGATGAAGTACCTTCAATATATTTAATTAATCATGACATATTTATAGAAATTAACCCTCTAATACTTATCACACATCCAACATTTCGACTTCTCTATTCTTCATCCAGAATCAAAGCAAGGTAAATCAGGACACTAGTTGCACCTGGCCTTGCCTTAATTAAGACAACCCAATTCTAGATCTCATAGATAGAGGAAAGTTTACTCATTAGCATTTGGTGTAAAATATAAGATGACTTACCTTCTATAAACGTGTAAACATTTTAGCACAACTTATCATATTTTTTTTATGTTACTTAATGGCACTGACAAAGAAATACCATGCATAAAATAACCGAAAAACCAACTCCATAAACTTATTTCTAGTCTTTGATTTCAAACTAGTTAATGCAAACATTTTTAAAAATCATTTATTTAAACCAAAGCTTGATTTCAAAAGACAAGATCCTTTCTTTATATAAAATAAACGTCTTATTTAATAATAAAAAAGTGTTATAAACCAAACTTCTTCCCACCTTTCCGAAACCATTTACTATAACAAGAATGTTATAGTCCATGATCTCTTTTCTTTTCTTGAAAACATTAGTACCACAAATGTGTAGTGATCCATATTTCTCCCTCGTTTTACAAATACTTCTAAAAATCTCTTTAAAACATAGTTTGAAACTTGTATTTAAAACATCTTCTTAAAGATGGTCGCTTTCAAACAAACTTGACTTTTGAAAACAAAGGAATCTCTTTTTAAAATTTAATTCTTACTTAAATAACCCAAATAAATTCTTAATAATATATTTAAATCTTCAAACTCCCTTTAAAATACTTATACGACTTTATAACACATTTGAAAAGAATTTACAAAATATCTAAGGTTGATAACCTTTTATACTTTACTAAAATCATAGATTTCTAAAATGCACCTATAGCGACTATCACTATATGGACTATAACTTTTAAAACCTTTTTTTTGTAAATAAAGTAGCCCTTAAACCATATTTCTTTCTATATTTATAAACCACTCAATACCTTTGCAAAAAGGTTTGAAAATCAAAAGTAAATTCGAAAATCATTTCAAAATACTTTTAGGAAACAAGGTGGTAAACCGTATAAAAGAGAGCAATGTCGTAAAACCGTTAACAAGAAGGTCGACTATAACCAAGCAACATTCACTTTCTACATACGCGAGCATTTAAATAAAAAAGAGTGCATGTAAATAAAAATGTACAAGGTGAGGAATCCTTTAGGTTCCCTCTACAACATTTTTATTCTCCGAAGTGCTTTTATAGCGACATATTCACTACGAAGACACTTCGACTTCCATCCATAAGTCCTTTGCAGCAGATTGGTTATTTGTGCCATCCACTTCCAAGATGGAGCAAATACTATCAATCCCTAAACATACATCCATATATCATTACATAAAACATAAGCAACCTTATTTTCAATAAATAATTTATAATTTAAATTTAATTTCAAAGTGAGTTATCTTACTTTTATTCGACCAACAAGCCACTTCTTCCGCCTACCATCACTCCATAGCCAAAGTTACCTCCTTTACCTTCAAGACCACAAAACCTTGCCTCCCCCATGCTACAAGCGCTCAAGGCCATGCCCTCCTAGCTCCCTAAATGCTCACGACCTAAGGTTTTTGGGAAGTTGTGCTCTAAATTTTAGATCTTTGAGGTGATGGTGTTGTTAGCTATGTAGATCTAAGGTCATATAATAAACTTAAGGAGGAAAGAATAAGTTTTTAGTGATTTCTTTTTATGGAATTTAAGTGGAAGAAGAGTGAAGAAGAATGGAGAAGAAGATATTTAAGTTTAGAAATGAAGTAAAGTGGAAAAATGAAGTAAGAGGTTCTATTTATAGAGTTGTAAAACATGGCAAATTACACCCATTACCCGTTAGCCAAATTACTTAATTATCCCTCCAAAATGACTTCTTCCATATACTTTCCCATATGCCAACTCATGCACCATACCCTCTTCACATGGCCATATACTTCCATAATGATGGCATGTACTACGTAGTACTTTATCACGTAAAATACGAAAGAAAATTCTTCCTTACTTTATTACTTAACTTAATTGCATTTTAAAAGTACTTGGGGACTCTTTAGTTTAATTTAATCTCTTTTTGTAATATTTTCAAATTTATTAAATGTATATATGTATGTTACAAAAGTGTGCATATGTGTAACAATGTTGTGATAACTTCCATTCGATAAAAGGTCGAAAATATGAAAAGCGAATTTCGGTGACATTTTCCATTTTTCACCGACCTATTTAATTTTGTAAACAAAATTTCAAAATGAGTTTATTATCATTAGTTATTAATTAAAAGAGATTTATTTTATTATTAAAAACCATTAATTGAATATTTGAAATTAATTCAATATTCATAAATCAAAACGATAAAATTTTATCCTTCCCCCTTTTAAAGAATTTCGACCTTAAAATTTCATCATAAACCAGCAATTTAGAAACAAGCCATACTAATTCTTAACATTTCCTAAAATTTTAAATTACTAACAAACAAACTTAGAGTTTTTCGAGGTTAACTACTTTCTCATCACACGAGGATGATAAACAATCTGAGCATACCTCATACTCTACAGCCATAGGTTATTGCTTAATCGATTATTCACACTATCCCATGACAAATTGAAGAGTCATCTATCCAACTCCTCATAAACCATAAAATAGTAAAAGAAAATATACTTAAGCCCATATGATGTGCATGAATCATTTGTACGCAATATCCGATCGCTTGTTTGGATACATAAATCCCTCATCCAAACTAATATAGATCACTCCATTGCAGAACCCTGAATTGGTTCCTTAATCTGGTACTTGTATTTTCCTTACATAGTACTAAATTATGATAGAAAACATTCACATCATCCTAAGAATCCATCTCAAGTACTTGCATTCAAGTATCGTGTGAAAATGCCTAGTTCGAGTTGGTATATAACACCCAGAAATCATGTGCTCGAACTTTGGATCAAGAACTTTCATGCGAATAAAATGATCCAAGTCCAACTTACGTTTTATCCTTTTAGGTAACTTAATAATTATATAGTTAACTTGATCCTATCAACCAATCTGTATTTGATTCTGAATTACTATTAGTGAATAAATCAGGAGCCAAGTTCTCATGGAACAATAGAAGTAGAAGTGGTGTTCGTACTTTTACCACTATTGACCATGCCTTTTGCAACTTCCAAGCCCTTTCTCAATGGCCTACTCTATCAGTTTTCCTCCCTCAACCCATTCTATCTGACCACTCCCCTCTAATTTTGACACTTGGAAACCATTTGAGAAGAGAAAAGAGAAGTTTCAAATTTTTTAATGCTTGGGTTAAGCATGAGCACTTTCTTGTATTAGTTTCCCATGTTAATGCAGATTTTTATTGCTTTGGTAACCCCATGTTTAAGTTTTACAGGAAACTCAAGAAAATTAAGCAAGCTATTAAACAGTGGGCATCAACAACCTTTGGTAATGGTGGTCTGCTGTCTACAAATCTTGCACAACAACTGAAGACAAAGCAGGACTATATGATGGAGCACCCACTAGATGTACAAGCAGCTGATGAGGAGAGGAAATTATTTATGGAAGTAAATACTGCTCTGCATATGGAAGCCAACATGAAGAGACAGCAACTACACAAAAAATGGCTTGATGAGGGTGACAAAAACACAAAGTTTTATCATGATTCAATTAAAGTAAAGCAAGCAAGAGAAAATATACATAGTATAACTGATGAGCAAGGCACACTCCATTCAACTCCTGATACTGTTGACCTTGCATTCATTCAATATTTCACTAAGCAATATGGTAATCATGATGGCTTTTTACCTGATCTGGACTTAATATCAAAAACTGCTCTACCAAACATCACAAACCTGGAAGCATCTTCTCTAATAAGGCCTATCACTGATGAGGAAATCAAGTCAACCCTATTCTCTATGAACAAACATTCATCAGGAGGTCCTGATGGTTTAAATGTTGTCTTTTTTATAACCACTTGGAGTATCCTTGGCAATGATTTTTGCAAGGCTATTCACAATTTCTTCAACAAATGCAAAATTCTAGGTGAAATCAACTGTACCAATATAGCTCTAATTCCCAAGTGCTCTCCTGCTACTACTGTTAATTCATATAGGCCCATATCATGTTGTAATGTGGTGTATAAGTGCATATCTAAAATTCTTGCAACCAGGTTAGTATCAGTGCTTCCTACTGTTGTCTCTATCAACCAATCTGCTTTTTTACCAAACAGGGACATTATTGATAATGTTCTCTTGGCTCAAGAACTTCTCAAAAGTTATGGTAAAAGTAATGGCCCCCCTGCAGCTGCTCTCAAAATTGATATATCAAAGGCTTACGATTCAATACATTGGGAATCCATAGTCAGGATCATGGCAGTGATGGGTTTCCCTAAAACCTTTGTGTCTTGGATATATGTCTGTATATCCACTCCATCATACTCTGTTGTAATTAATGGTAGACCAGTTGGCAGTTTTAGAGGTAGTAGAGGAATAAGGCAAGGGGACCCGTTATCTTCATACTTGTTTCTGTTGGTCATGGAAGTGCTAACTGTAATTCTCAAAACTAGTTACACCAATAAAACCATAAAGTATCACCCAAAGTGTTCTCATCATCATATTACATCAATCATGTTTGCTGATGATGTCATGATGTTCACAAAACCTGAGTTGCCTTCTTTGAATGGTATTAAGGATGCTTTGCATACTTTTAACAAAATGACTGGCCTATCTATTAACCAAAACAAATCATCATTGCTTGTTACTGGAATCAGTCTTGGTCTGGCTACTGACCTCCACCATCAGTCTGGATTCTCTAGCATGGAAAATGACATGAAGTACCTTGGTCTACCACTAATAACTAAAAGAATAACAAAGGATGATTGTTATTCGTTATACCATAAAATTACCTCTGTTATGTCAGCTTGGGAAAATAGGTACTTAACACAAAGTGGCAGGCTAGTTATCATCAAATCTGTGGTCTTCTCTTCTATTGTTTACTGGGCTCGAACAATGGTTCTACCAGTTAAGTTATTACAACTAGTCAGATCAGCAATGAATAGATTCTTTTGGACAGGAAGTATACACAACAGAAAATTAGTACCATGTGCATTTTCCAAATTTGAAGCACCATTAAAAACAGGTGGGCTGGGAGTATTAGATGTCAGGAAGTGGAACATTGCAGCTATAAGTAAACAGTTTGATGCAATCATAAATAGAAGAAGTAGTTTATGGGTTGAATGGACATGGCATTACAACATCAAGAACAGGCATTTTTGGATAATGGAAATCCCACAACTGAGTAGTTGGACTTGGAGAAGCTTGCTGAAGTACAGAGAAGTCTATCTACCTATGATACAATACCCAGTAAATTCCAGAACTGCTGTTAATTTTTGGAATGAACCTTGGGTTAGAAATGGCCTAATCTTATCTAAGTTGTGTTCTTACACTCAAATTATTCAGACTGGTATTCATTTGACTGCTAATGCTAATGTGTTCTTACATAATGGTAAAATACAGTTACCATACAGCAGTAACCATGTCATACAGCAAACTTGGTCTGATATACAACAAATTGCTTTCAGTGCTGTGCAAAGTAATTATGTGCAATGGCACAGCAAACCTCACTCTGTCAAAGAAGTATACAATTCCCTCACTGAAAATGTCCCCCGCCTGCTGCAAATTGGTATGAAGTTATATGGACAAGTGACTCTGTTCCACAGGATAATCTTATGATGTGGAAGGTGCTTAACAGTGCTTTACTTACTAGAAGTCTGTTGCATAAGTATGGGATGGCCTGTCCAACTCACTGCTTGTACTGTGAAATTGAAGAAGAAACTACTGAACATTTATACTTTGATTGTCCTGCATTGCAACATATCTTATTTAAGATGGGTGGACTCACAGGTACTAAACTAACTGGTCACACAACAATAATTCTGTGGAGTATTATACACAAAGCAACAAGGTGGAGAACTGTGAAAAGTAGAGTAATGGCAGTTTGTTTGAAAGTTTATATGGCAGTGATATGGAGAGAGAGAAATTCCAGAGTTTTTGAAAATGTTAGAAGAAATGTAAATGAGTTATGGAATGAAGTCAAGTGCCGCACCTACAAGCTTTTAAGGAACTGTGCTAGTAACTTCCCCCAGTCTATGATTCAAGTATGGGTTTGATTGAGTTGTTTCATTTTCATGTGTGTATTTTCTAGTTTTTCTTTCTACCTTTTGTTTATTCCTCTGTAGTTCTTTTTTATTGTTGTTTGCAATAAAACTGGTAGGGGCCCAGTTAACCCCGCTGGCTTTGCCAAAAAAAAACAAAAAAATAATTATATAGTTAAAATTCTTTTTTGGCTCCAAAAATTACTGATAAATATATTTCGTAAAGCATAACTTAAGTTTTATGCTTCTATAATACCATACTATATCATGAGAGTGTATAAAACTATCTGATTTAATCTTTTTATATCTTTAAAATTCAAATGCAAGCCCAAAATAAATCTAGGTTTTAAAACCGAGTCGATCATTTTTACCTCTTTACCTGTCCGGTTCGACAAGTAGCTAAGAAGAGTAAGGTTTGTGTATCCAAACTCAATCCTAGGGTCTACTTTTCCTTAAACGGTTTTAAGGTAGAGACGTTCATTAGTCTAACCAATAACATAAAATAGTTTTCATAGCTTAGATGTTAAAACAAAAGAGATGATTTAACAAAAAAAAGTTGATTAAAACCTTCTTATTAAACTTAACCCATTTAAAAACTTATGTTAAGTTATTTCTTCTCTAACCAAGAGTGATATAATTCCATATTAAAAAATTCATTTACCAATAGACTCTTTTATCAAAATAACTTTTTACTTTGAATTCATTTTCTTTAATGAAACTTAATAACTAAATACCCGATTTTTATTTCGAAACCTTTTTTATATGATACGATAAATTTTAATCCACAGAAATTATACATATAGATCGAGTAACACCAAAATGATGACATGGATTTGCGTCCTACCAAATAGTATCATACATCCCATATTAAGAAGGGTTATACTTAAGAGAATTTTTTACCATCCAAACACCAAGGCCGGTCCTGAGTTATAAAAGGCCCAAGGCGATATTATATCAGAGGCCTATTAGATGAAAAACAAAGTAAAGAACAATAAAGATGAAAAGACTCATTAAAACAAAATGATTCAACGAGATTATAAAGATAAGTTACAACAGATCTTTTACATAATATTTAACCTTCTTACATTTTGACCTACAAAAGTAATAAGCAAATCATTTAAATCAAGTGATTCCAATAAACTTTTCTCGATAGATATTATTTCTAATCCATTCAATCTTTCTTGCGACGTACTCGTTTGAAGAAAAGATTTAATTATCTTTAATTTTGAAAAGCTTCTTTTCGCTGTAGCAATGGTAACTGATATAGTCAATAATGTTCTATAAGCAACCTATGCATTTACATAAATACAACCCATCCTTTTAATATAATTTAACACATCAATCGTTTTTTTTACATCTTCCATTAAAATGCTTCTTAAGATTTGCAACTCCGCAAATAACTTCGCCCCATGAATATCGGAATTAGGCTCATGCTTTAAGACACTCTCAAGGTGGAGACATGAAGACTTCAAACTATCACATGAACAAATTTTCAATCTCTCTAAATCATATAAGAACTCAAATATGTCATCAAATTTCTTAATTTGTTCAAATCTACTTTCAAGTGATGATGACCCTTGATCCACAATGTTTAAAAAGTAACTGACTCTAAATGGTTCTTTTGGAAATAGAATCATCTCTTCACTACTACTTTCATCAAAAAAATTCTTTCTACGTATTATGCATTTTTCATAAAATTATTGTTTAATTACCATTTCATTTTCTATAATTTCGGTATCAACAATGAAGATTCAAACCCACTTTCTTCAAATGTTTTAAAACAAATTAGCCCTTTTAGATGATCCATGGCGACATCCATGTGCACGTCTTCTATTTGCAACTCTTTGCTCACTCTATTAACATTATTCAATAAATTATATCATATGACCACACTAAGTAAGAACATAAAATTCTCAAGCTCATACTTTGCCAAGGATTCGGCCTCGCTTTTGCACAATGGAACATCATTAAGATTTGCAAATTGAACCAAAGCATTTTTAATTTTTGGAGCTTGAGTCCAAATTGTTTTTACACTTTCGACGTGACTTTCCCAACATTTTTGTGATAATGACTTTAATGTAAGACCATCTACATTGTCTTTGAATACTTTCCATCTTTTAGTAGAAGATGAAAATAAAGTGTATATGCGTTGCACTACACCAAAAACAGAAATGGCTTTAGAGCAACATTTAACAATATCACAAAATGTAAAATTAAGGCTATGACAACCACATAGGATATAAAATGCTCTAGGATTTATTTGTAGCACTCTGTTGTGCACACCTTAATTTTTCCTTTTATGTTTGAACCATCATCGTATCCTTGTCCTCTTGCATTATCGATATCAAGATCAAGATCATTCAAATTATCAATAAGTTCATCAAAAATCTCCTTACCGGATGTGTCATCAACAACTAAAAATCCTAAAAAAACTCTTCCACCATTGCAATATTCTTTGAAATATCCACACATCGTAAGACTAAAGTCATTTGTTCCTCATGACTAGCATCAGGACTACAATCAAGTATAATAGAAAAATATTTTGATTCTTTGATTTTTCGATAATTGTTTTTCTAATCTCACTAGCAATTAAAAGTATCAATTCATTTTGAATTTTGTGACTAAGGTAATGATAATCAGTTTCTTTACTTTGAATGCTATGAATATGTTCTTGCATTATTGGATCAAATTTAGCAATCATTTCTATCATGCTTAGAAGTACATCGTTGTTCTCTTGATAAATCTTTTCATTTCCTCCTCGAAATGCCGAATTATTTTGAGCAAGAGTTGTGAAAATGGCTATTATTCTCATTAGCGCTTGTATCCAATGTTCTTTATCCTTCTTTATTTGTTCTTGAATGCTTTTGTCAATTATTACATCCATTTGAAATCTAGTTTCCAATTCAATCCATTTCTCTATGGCAACGATGTGGTCAACACTAACTTCATGCATTTTTAGCTTCTCACTAATATTTCTCCAATATTTCACACCAACATTTGCTAATTGTGTCATCATTCCATCTTTTTTAAATAACTTGCAACAAAAACAAAACACTTTATCCAAAAATTTTGAGTATATTAACCATTTCCTTCGTACTTCTCTCCATTTGATAATTGCCTAAATAGTGTATAATAGAGAAATGTCTATTTGATTTATCTTTGGGATAATCAATATTGTTCTCCCTTATAGGACCTTTCTGAACAATTAAATATCTCAATGATTGATTCATGTCTTTCCAATTTATCGGATCGCTAATGTCAATATGAACCGGTACAAATTCTACAGCGGTCTCCTTATTTTGGATGTTCTCATTTACGTCTTCATCAATATCTTCGTTTTCTTCCTCGTCAATTATAGGAATATCTTCAACTTCATCTTCATTGCTCTCTTTCTCAACATCATAATCATCTTGTTTCTTGTTAAATTTTTTTTATCAAGTGATCCTATTTGCTTTTATTATCATTTTCAACTTTAAGTTTTCTTTTCCTTTTAGAAGCCCCCAGTTTAAATTTTATACCCGACATGAGAATAATCTTTGATCTTCCTGATAAATATAATGAATATTTAAAATAGGTTGGCAAATTGGTTCAACAAAAATGCTACATATTTTATTGAAATGAAGCAAAACCCCTATTTTTTCTATTTCATTTTGATATTAGGGGTTTCATCAATCAACCCATTTTGTAACAAACATGAGGAAATCTGGTAAGAGTAGAAAAGTAAAATTAGTCTGTAAAGTAGAGAATTACCCAATTTTAAAGATTGAAGTTGATTGGCGCTGCGTTGGAAATTGGAATCCTAGAAACTCTAAATGCATGAAGATGCTTGGAAGCTTGGGAACCCTCGTGTAAATTGTAGCGTGACTGTGTAAGATGGAAAGTCTGCTAACTGAGTTGAGATGCTGCCTATTTCGAATTTCTAATGGGCCTATAAAAAAATCAGAGGCCCTCAAAATTTGGAGGCCTTAGGCAAATGCCTTACTTGCCTTATGCCAGGGCCGGCACTGTCGAACCCATCTCTTGTCAATTTTTAGTCATTTTCGAGCCACTCGGGCCAATTAACATAAAAATAATTCTTCTTTATCGAATCCCATTTTGAAACCGTACTATATATATATATATATATATATATCCATATAAATAGGTTTTACAAAATACTATAAACAAACTCCTTTCCAAAATGTACACTTTAGGTTCGGTCGAATCCAAACTCATTTCGATCATACAATAACAAAAGGGATAATTTACAAAGTACACTATAATGTTCGTCTAAGCAAACATTCAATCATCACTTAGAAGATTATTCAAATCACTGAAAAATAATCGAGACTCATTCCCCAAACTATCCAAAGAAATGTAACTTAGAATTCTCTCTGAAGTATTTATACTTATAAATACTTTCAAGTAATACTATTATTAATTTTCTCAAAAATAATTAGAAATCTTTTTCAAAGACACCTGGATTTACTTTTAAAAAAATCCTATTTTATTTTGAAACATAATTTATAAACCCAATTTATAAAATCATCTTTATATAAAATCAGTCTTTGGTTGGGGCACAGTCTGTGGTTGCTCTACTATTCTGTCTGATTCTATTACTTGGAATTCTGAGGAGCGAGCTTGGATTCAAGGTCCTACTGATATGTGTTACTTGCCAGTTACTGACACTTACTACACCTTTATCAGTGATGTTGGGGATGAGAGTCATAATCTTTTGTATCACATTGATAGTGAGGGTCTATCTCTTACTGGGACTGGTGAGATTGGTGAGGAGAATAAAAGTAAGTTTTATGACAGAATTGGGATAGAAAATTTATTTACTCCCCCGCTTCTGATGGTAATGATCCAAATCTGGCTGCTCTTTTCTCTGGGTTTATTCATATTAGTGGCCCGTCGTCTGACGATTGTACTTGCCGCTTCTCTTCGGAGGGCACACAGTCTTGTTGTTTAGTAGTCTTAGCTCTTTTTTCCTAGCTCATGTACTTCATTTTTTCATTGTGGTTGGTCTATTTTCTCCCACTTAGCTATTATGTGCATGTGCAGAACACCTGTTTTACCATTATTTATACAGTGGCACGATCTACTATAAAGCCGGTTAGCTTTGCTAAAAAAATCATTCCTTCTTATAGTAAATAAACTTTATAGCAAAATTATTTTCAAACACCTTACAGCCAAATTATGAAACATAATTCATAAGATGTTCGTGTTTAATCTAAATCATAACAATAAATGCTAATAAAGTGGCCGAGCATAAATAATCAAAAAACAAATGGTATAATTACATATTATCATTTTCTAACAAACAAACACATCATAAATAACTATATTAAATTTATGAAAATTATTCTTTTATATATAAAATATAATCCTAGGTAAAATTATTTTATTGACCAATTTGAACATAATATAAAACATTTTTATAGCACTAACAAATATGCGCTCTCATATATAACACACTCAACTCATTCTAGGGTGTTACCAACACTATCTCTAATGAGTTTTACGCTGCCAAGGCCAATGAGTTCGCTCAACCTAAGCTCTGATATCATGTGACGACCCGCCTTTTGACACTTAAAAGTCGATACTATACATCCATCGTATTCACGTGCCAAACATCAAGTGTCGAAAATACAGATTGTTGGGTGAAAGAAAAGAAAAGACGAAACAGAATCTCACATCATAACGAGTAACATATAATATCCAAATGATTTTGACAAAAGAATACTATAATATACATACAACAAATCAAAGTAACAAACCTATCATCATCCTAGACAGTTATAACATTATGCCCTCACAAATGCTGATAAATACAAAACAAGAAATACAGTAGAAAATAAAATACGTCAGGTCTTGAAGGCATCTAATTGGTCTACTGAAGCTCCAAGCTTCGATCGCTAAATCTAGAAAAGTACTCGGGCCTGACCCAAGCATTATAAAAAAATAATACCGTGATCAATCTTGTAAAACAACGTTAGAAAATCAAATCATATTGATTGTTATATTTTATAAAACCCTTCAAAAATAAAGGTATCTTGTAAGACCATGATGCATATAAATACATATGGGTTTTTACCTTATGATAACTAAACCATTTTATAAGAAAATCTTGTGATATTATAGATAATGTCTAGAGTTTAAAATAGATATTTAACATGGCCGAAATGGTTAGATTAATTACATTCAACAGCATATTTAGTATACAGCTTAACTCGTAAAGGCACATATTGGAAAATGGATTTCATACAATGAAAAGCCTACTGGGGTACCTCCTGCAATAGTATATCTCTAGAAAAATGTATCAAGATTCTCATATGGACCCCCTACCAACACAGAGCATGCCTACCCCTTCCTAGATAGTACCGAATATGTCATCACCCTAGTTGCACCTTACAACCATACTGGGCCCCTAGGATAAATAAATCTGTAAATACCGATCTAGATCGAGTAATGACCATACCCTAATGGTAGCGAACCACATAGCCCTACAGCATATCCTATGTTTTAGTCATTACCACGTGTGAGGCTTGAGACTACAATTTACCTTTTTAGAAAATCCCTTTTGGAACGCGAACACCGCCCTCTAAGCAACAATTTAATGCAAGCATTCATCCATATATATTGTTCAGGATATGAACAAACTGTAGACACCACTTCTACTACATCCTTTTTGGGATCACCCTCAGGATTAGTAGCAAGTAGCCCTTGCACTTCAAAGAATTGATCTTTGATTCCCATCATCTTTAAGATTCTTCAATTCGAACACTTATGTTGGTTTGAAGTGGTTTTTGGATATGCTTATCCGTTCCCGGTTTCTCTAAACTAATAATCGATACTTTCCAGTTCTTTCTTAAGTAAAGTGTACGATATAAGAATCCTAAGGGGATATCGAATATCCGTCCTTAAAGTGAGAGATGTTTCACCAGAATGATTTCTCTTGAGGGATCACAAACCATATGAAATTGCGAAGCTTTTACATACTTTCCAAGTCAAAATAGGTCAAGTTATCAATAGTGGATAGACCACTATCTGGTGGAAGTACATTGTTTGCATAGAAGAGTTAGATCCAAGGACCGAAATTGAAAAAGCTATAATTAATGAAACTTTTAAAGAAATCTACATTAATCCAAAGGACAAAATAAATCATGAAAATCGAACCTTATTTTCACCACCAATCCAAGAAAAACTAACAACATTTCTTCAAAATAGTTCATATGTATGTGCATGGTCCCATGATGACATGTTGGTAATAGACCCTTCAACCTTATTCCATTATCTAAATATTGATCTGAATTATCCACCCAAAAGGTAAAAGAGACGACCTTTTGATAAGGTTCGTATGTTGTCTTACAAGAATAAGTTAAAGAATGTTAAGTAATATTTTCATAAGGGATGTTCGAAATGGGTTGCCAATCTAGTAGTGGTACCAAATGGCGGGTGGAGAACTTAAATAGACTTTACTGACCTAACAAAGCTTGCCAAAGGATTGCTTTACCTTTCCAAGAATAGATCGGTTAGTTGATGCCACCATTAGACGTTGATTGCTTTCATTCATGGATCCATATTCTGGCTGTAGCCAAATCTCAATGTACAAACAAGATGAAAAACACACAAGTTTAATTCGTTACCAATATAGGATTATTTTACTATGAAGTAATGCCTTTTGGTCTTAAGAATCTAGGATTCTTACCAAAGACTAATAAACCACATTTTTGTGAAACAATTACACTAAAAATGGAAGTGTATGTAGATGACATGCGTGTAAAATCAAAGCTGTCCAGGAGCCTTGTTTTGGAGTTAACAGAAATGTTCAAAGTCCTTCGAAAGTTCAACATGAAGCCAACCACTAAAAGTGCTGGTTGGGATTCAATCCAAAAAGATCCCAGGCTTCATGGTAAGTGCAAAAGGGAAAGAAATTGGTCCAAATCAAATAAAAACTATAACCAATATGAAGATACCAATTAATGGTAAAGGACTTATGAGTTTAAACGGAGAGATCGCTACCCTTAATAGATTCATAAGCCAATGAGCTGAGAAATGCCTTCCATTCTTTAATCTACTCAAAATGCATACTACTTTCAAATGGACTACCAAATGTAAGGAAGCTCATAAATGATTATAAAATAATCTGAGTAAACCTTCTTTTCTATCAAACCAATGGGCGGAAAATACCTTTTTCTTTACTTAGTGGCTTTGAAATAAGCTGTAAGCTCAACATTAGTCTAAAAGGATGACAAGGTCCAGTATTTCATTTATTATGTTAGCAAGAGGTTAAGTCCAGTTGAGAAATATAACCTGACTATCAAAAAGTTAGCCTATTGTCTAATATTCGCAATAAGGAAGCTTCGACCTTATTTCCAAGCTCATCCTATCAAAGTTCTAATAAATCAGCCTTTATGGCTAGAATTCAGCAAATGCGAGATCTCAGGAAGGCAAATTAAATGGGAAATCGAGCTCAGTCAATATGAAGTCTTGTATGTTCCCAGAATTTCTATTACTAGATAAATACTGGCTTATTTTATTCTGAATGTATAGGTTTCAATGTTGAGACCTCAAGCAATGACAAAGCAAACCAACTCTCTTTAGCAACTCACTTCTAATGGACAAGGGCAAGA
Organism: Allium cepa; assembly: GCA_030765085.1. Taxonomy (NCBI): domain Eukaryota; kingdom Viridiplantae; phylum Streptophyta; class Magnoliopsida; order Asparagales; family Amaryllidaceae; genus Allium; species Allium cepa. Next base: position 152,798,171 of record CM060939.1, read on the forward strand.
GCTACTATGTCCTAAACACTCTAGATAGTCATCGAATTTATTATGCAATCAAACTTTCCTTCTCGACCATAAACAACATGGTAGAATATAAATCTGTAACTTTAGAGTAAAAATAACAATCTTCATTAATGTTTCGGAAATTAAAGTCCACAATGACTCACAATTAAGTTTCAATCAAGTCCTCAACAATCAACCTCAAGATTCGAGACTCTCCTTGTATGTAAAGAAAGTGTAGAAACTACTCGAAGCCTTTAAACATTTAGATATCGTAAGCATCCCTCAAGATCAAAATGCAAGGGCTGTGCCTTAGCTAAATACGCAAGTTCTCAAGATATACAAGAATACAAATTCATTCTAGTGGAATTTCTTGAAAAGCTAAGCATACAAATGCCGAAAAAGTTTTGGTCATAACTAGAGTGCAAGAAACTTGAAATAAAGCTTCACAGCAAACAAAGGCTAAAAAAAGTTGGATAACTTCATAAGTATACTCCATCTAATACTTAGTAGACAACATTTTGGCTTTCGGTTTTACCGAAGTAATACATATAAAGATAATGCTCTAAATTTTGGTGTTACTGATGGGGTACTTTGAAGAAGGGGCTATGCAACCCTTTACTCTCAATGTGTAACTGTCGTCGAAGGAAAAAAACTATTGGAGCAAGCACATAATAGCATATGTGGTGACCATTCAAGAAATGGGTTTAAACCGAACTCCTAGCCACAATGATGGCACATCAAGTTATTGAATTCATTATGAAAAAATAATTATGAGATATGCGCTCCCATATAAGATCATAACAGACAATGGTGTGCAATTCAAAAGTTGATAGTTTACTGAATACAACTGAGATCATGGATTTATCAAAGCTTCTCTTTAGTGGCTCATCCATAGGCCAACAAAGCCGAGAATTTGCTAACAAGACCATCAAAGAGTGCCTAAAGAAATGCTTAAATAAGACTAAAGGCAACTACGTGGAAGAATTAACTTTTGTTTTATGTGCTTGTAGAGCCAGTTCCGAAGCTTTAATGGGACATAACCCATTTTCCTGAGTACACGACTACGAAGCCACGCCCCTGATGGAACTTAAAATAGCTTCCCATTGAAGACTCTACTAGATGCTCAACAGAACATAGAATTTTGAAAAGAATCGTTAGACTTCTTACCTGAACTTTGGGACAGAGCTACCTTAAGAATGGCAGTGAATGGCTCAATAGTAGAACCAAAGAGCCCAAACCCAAAATTTAAAAAAAGGAGATCTTGTCCTTTGCCAAACCATGCCAAATACAAAGGATCCAATAGGCGAATCTTTCGCTCCAAACAAGGATAGACCTATAATCATACATGACATTATTTCTCAAGGTGCGTACCGGCTTAAGAGGCCATACAACAACATAATACCTCAAACATGGAATGCTGAGTACTTAAAACATTACCAAGTCACAAGGTTGACTCAGGTATAATTTTTAGTATTGGTTAGCCATGACAAGTAGTACCATGCAACTATAATAATTCCAAATGTATCAAAGTTATAAGTAATTTCGAACATGTCAAATATTGTAGCCATGGTCAAGAAGTATCATGCATCAAAATTACTTCTGAATTTGTCAAATTTATTAGCCATAGACAAGTAGTGTCATGCAAGAGTGAGTCATGGACAGGTAGTGCCATGTAAGGGAGATCCATGACCATGAAGCAACATGTAATTATAGACACAAAGCTACTACTAATAATTCTCTAAGAGGCCCAAATGTAAGACTCGGTCTTAATAACTTGAACATGTTGTCGAAAGTTAAATACAATAAATTCTTGCCACGATGTTGACCTATTTTTGTACTATTTACAATATATATTGTAATTTCTGAAACTAACACCAAAACCTAAAAAGATATTGCATTTTATCATTGCAATCCCAGTGAAATTAAGATCTATTTAAATAATAAGTTTGAGCTTTCGATATTGTCGATTGTCTAAAAGCGTATAAAACCATTTTGGCTCCAGCCTTAAGTAGAAAACTTTTAAAAGTAGTATATTGACTCTATAGTCCACGTAGTAAGCCAATGATCTCTAACTCAATGGACCATCATAGTAAACCAAAGGGATGAGTCAATTACATAATAGATAAAAAAATTATATTCATGGTTAACTCTACACGTAAAGTGGAACGTTTTTATCACAATAATTCAAAATCGAAACGAATTGGACTGATTAACCTATCAAAAGGATTGCGAACTCAATTCCTCATGAAATTTACCATTTGCCTAGAGTATTTACCAGAATACATGGGGCCACAAGTAGGATCCCTATAGATGTTGGCATGTAATCCAATGAGTAATACCTAAAATGGCTTGGAACGGTTACTCTAAATCTAGTCCAGCTAGCATGAACCGCATTACGGCAAGCTATAGATATCCTACCTCCTGCTTTAAATGATATGCCCTTTATATTTCAAAATCTTTGCAAACAATGAAGTAAAATCTTCAAAGTCCTCACTATATGATGATAGTTTCCAAAATTCATTTTCAAAACTCTCAATATACTATGAGGTTAGATTTTTCAAATTCAAAACCCTTATTTTGAGGTTAGATTTTGAAATTTCAAATTCAAGTCATCGTTATACGATGAGGATAGATTTCAAAAATACATTTTCAAAACCTACAATATATTATGAGATTAAATTTTAAAATTCATTTCCAAACCCTCCTTATGAGGTCAGATTTCAAATTCACTTTCAAATCCTCACTACAGGATGAGGTTAGACTTTCAAATCCTCACTATGCGATGAGATTCGAACATAAAATCCTTACTATACAATGAAATTAGACTTTTGAATCCTCATTATACGATGAGGTTCGATCTTTAAATCCTCATTATGTGATAGTCTTTCAAATCTTATGATTCAATAATGTTAGTTCTTTAAATCCTTAATATAAAATGAGGTTAGACTTTTAAATAATCGCCATGGATGAGGTTAGATCTTCAAATCCTCGTTGTACGATGAAGTTAGACTTTCAAATCCTCAATGTACAATGAGTCTCGATCTTCAAATCCTCGCTATACGATGAGGCTAGACTTTCGAATCCTCACTATACGATGAGGTTCGATCTTCAAATCCTCAATATACTATGAGGTAGAATTTTTTAAATCCTCGCTATACAATGAGGTTCGATCTTTAAAACTTGACTATATGATGCTGTTAGACTTTCAAATCCTTACTATACAATGAGGTTCAATTTTCAAAATTCCTCTATAAAGTTTAGAATTTACAAATCCTCAATATGATATGAGGTTAGAATTTCAAATTCATATACAAAATCCCTACTAGATAATGAGGTTAGGTTTTCAAATCCATATGAAAAATCCCTATTAAACGATGGGTTTAGAATTCCAAAATGTTGCCAGACATTGATCGATTTTAAATTCATGGGAACCTAATATAGACTAAAGAAAAGGCGAAATAGCAAAGTACAAAAGCATTATCTAACTCTCCCTATAAAACCCAAAGTTCACTCTGTATTTATAAATCGAAGTAAACTTTGGGGGAATGTGCTATACCATAGATTTTACTCAGCTATATTTAATTTCTATCTAAATTAGCTGAATCCGAAGGCAGATTCCAATGTATTCATTCTGTATGAATACTGAAAGTGTCAACCCTTTAGCTTTAGCTCAAAAAGCTCTACTCTATATGTGACTTCCTATAAGTACTAATATCAATAAGAACATTGTATATGCCTTCGTATAGCTCCATTTGGGATCTTAAAGCAAAGGTGTAAAGACCTCCCTACACTGCCAACACCCAATATAGTTGTATAGTGCGTTGTAGTGGTGCTCTACCAATGCCAGGCGATCATCAATTAAGTAAATGAACACACCATCATAGAACCTATCGTATATCTCACAACGCTTCAAATAAAATATAATAGTAACATCTTATATCTAAAACTAGCAAGACAGTGAATCAATGAATGAATCACGACATTAGATTATATAGATCCGTACAGCAAACAACATAAGTAAAAGAGTTATACATCCGATAATAATAACTCATAAACTGTCTCTAAATAGTAAGGCACCAGCATTCTCCGTAGTGTTGTGTAGCGGAATAGCAAATGAGTAAATATAATAATACGAGAGAATAGCCTCTTTCTTGCCACCTATCCAACTCCATGTGCTCACCAGACCTGATATCCTTGATCTACTCATTTAAGAGTACCAACAGTAATAGAAAGCAAAGCATAAAACCCCGGATCAGACAACAGTCTGGTGTGCGCGGTAGAAATATCAAATACTATAAAGTTAATATACTAAGACAAATGGTATGGAAATCATACCTAACGTGTCCCTGCATCTACAGAGTTAGCACATAAAAAGATATATGTTGCTCTATGATAGTCATCATGGGTGTACTATACATCAAAGTACAAAGGGTGTCAAGATATATACGTCAATAATATCAGCATCAGGTGACATCCTAAGGTGATAAATAATCAAATAAACCATAGCATCCATCATCCGTCCTCACATTCACTTACTCAATGCGTTAGATACGTGATAATTCGGAAGACCCATCATGGTCAAGGACTACTCAACGTCCCAAATCCTTAGTACTTGAATCCACGCCACTCAGCAGGACATGATATTGTCGTAGGGATCATAGCCCATTATGGCTCAGTAGGTACTATATATTACCCTTGCTTTATGAGTATGCTTTGAAACTTCGAATATCATCGATCCTTTTGCGCAGATCATCAATTGCAGAGCCCATTCTAGAACTATTCCTCCGACTCCCATCATGAAGTCATTGCGGTCTGGAACTACTTTATACAACATCATTAGTCATAGAGTGTCATCATGCATCTCGAAACCTCCCTCGAACAGTCCCCTCAACCAACTCATCATTATCCATTCCATATGTTGAAGTGTAGCTATCCATCATCTAAACCATCATTTCTCATCATAGAATCTCTATCATCAGGTCATGAGAGGTCATCGTCGAAAATCGTCAAAATGGTCATAAAGAAACTAACTTCATGGTTGGCTTGAAGTCAAGCCTGAAGTAACCATCTTCTCGGCCCGATGTAGGCCTTAAAATTTTTAGCCTGAAGTCAAACCCGGGTAATTCAGAAATGTCCCCAAGCATGATCAGGGATCATTACTAATCCCTATTATATCTTATTTTTATTCTCCTATGAAAGCGCCCTAAGTCAAGCTTGAGTTTTTGCATTGATGGCCCAAAGCACGTCCTAAAGCAATCCAATACTGATCCATGCACCCAAAGTCACCACTAATCCATCAATATCTTGAGGATACGAACTCCAAACAACTTGAAATTTAAAACATAGCCTATTGGGGCCTTCCTTGTCACCCTATATCAATATCATCGAGTTTGGGACAAAAATTATGGATCGTCACCGATCCACGACCATGGATCATCACTGATCCATAATAATCCATCATCACTGATCCCACACTTCATATATGATCTCCAACACACCCGCTGTGCTCCACTATGGATTGCACGTTAATTGGGTTTACCTTTATGGATCGGCACTAATCCATAGGGACAGACCCACACTTAGCCAAATTCATATGATTTTGGCTCCACTTCATTCCCACTACCCCCTTACTCCGATCTATCTTTTTGTATCAATAGAATCTTTCAGTACCATGTTTCGGTCCTCTTCCCTGTTACTCAGAAAAAGCGAACCGCCCTAACTCCATACTCCAAGCTACTCCTATACATGCTTTAATTCCCCACCGATCCATGTTATGGATCCTCTCCGATCAATACTTCGAACGCCCACAACTCGAGCGCACCAACTCCAAATGACTTGAAACTTAGAGGCAACCTCTGGAGACCATCCTCGTCGCCTACTATCAATCGCATCCCGATCCGGTAAATTTGGCTAATTAAAGTATTTTTAATTTTTCTCTTTGTTCAATGGAGGTTTCTAACTATTTTGAAAATAGTAGAATAATGAGGATGAGGTCCAATCAGCCTCCACTTGCTCCAAATCCAAATAGGTCAAGGGCCTCAATGCTAATGACCCTAATTACCCACTTAAGCTGTCAAAAATCAAATAAAACTTCAAATAGCCATATCTCTCAAATGGTTAATCTGTTTTCTTATTGTAACCACTCTATCGAAAAACCAATGGAAGTAGTTTCAGACCTTAGCTCATCTCCTATCAAAATTTATAGCTCATACAAGATTTACAGGGTCAAAATGGTCACATAGAAATTCAACAAAAAGCATAGATGTGGAAAATGTCCATAAGAGTCATCTTCCAAAATAATAAAATCATACGACCTCATATGAAAATAATGTAAATATTATACTATCCTCCAACGCATAGAATACGGTTTGTTACATCCCTCCCTTTAGGAATTTCGCCCCCGAAATTCCATAATCAAGTCAATAGGGTCATCCTACATGCCTAAAAATTATTTACAAGTATAGGCAACCATCACACATATCAAACATGCATACATAGAAATAAAGGAAAACGAAAACATTTAAGCCTATCTTTGCATGTAGGATACAATGCCACGGTATATTTTATGATATCATAAGTGAAAGGAAAATGATGAATAGAAAGTCCCGCTAAGTAAAGAGCTCTATATATGCTGTGCTCGTGCTCTCCTCGGTTTCCTAAATGCAATCGCCTTCATTTTCACTCCATTAAACCTTCACTAACCTCACTATCTTCCTTCTAAGGTGCTTTGTAGCATGTCTGATGATACAAATACGAGGTCTTGAAGCCTTTGGTTCAATATCGATATCATTAAGCTGATCTGGTATGATACACTTGAGTCGTGCACAAATTTCCATATGTGAGAAATATGGAAGATGTTGTGCATTCCCGCCATCTTTTGAGGTAAGTTGACTCTATAAGCAAGGATCCCAGTCCTATTTAGTATCAGAAAAAGAACTATAAATCTCGGTGCCAACTTACCTTTACTACCGAACCGAATGTAATTGTTCAGTGGAGTTATCTTGACAAATACATGTCACTGACAGAGAACTCTAAATCTCTACGTCTCCTATCAACGTAGCTTTTATGTCTGCCTTCTGCAGCTTTCATCCATTGTCGAATGATCTCAATCTTCTCTGATGTTTCTCTAATCATATCAGGCCCCAGTATCAGTTTCTCACCCGTTTCCCACCAACTTGAAGAAGCATTGAATATTCGACTGTAGAATGCATCAAATTGTGCCATACTGTGCTAGACTGATAACCATTGTTGTATGCAATTCAACAAGGTATAAGTGATCATCTCATGAGACTCGAAAGTTTAATATGCAAGCATGCAAGAGATCCTCAAAGATACGATTCGCTCTCTCAGTTTGGCCATCAATTTGTGGGTTAAGTTATGCAGAGGTGCAACTCTATCCCTAACGCCTCCATTAAGCTCTTCCAAAACCCACTAGTGAACAACGTGTCTCGGTCACTCACAATGCTCTCTGGCACGCCATGAAATCGTACTATCCACATCACATACAATTTGGCCTGTTTGACTACCATTCTACTTCACTTGACGGGTATAAATCTGGTGCCCTTGGTCAATCGATTGACTATGACCCAAATGTTGTCGTACCTTGCTCAAGTCCTTGGCAGTCCATCGATGATATTCGTCGATAGTTGTTCTCATTTCCACTCGGGATCTTCTAGGGGTTGTATCAAACCACTAGGCTTTTTCTTCTTAGCCTTCACCAACTGGCAATTCATACACTTCAAGATGAATGTCCCAACGTCTTTCTTCATCCCTTCCAAATAAAAGGTCTGCCTCATATCATAGTACATCTTAATACTACCAGGATGAATAGTCGGCCCTCAATGATGGCACTCTTATAGCACCACATCCCTCAATTATGGAGCCAACCATCTCGGTCGAGTCCCTACTTGCCTCATATCTTCGGACTCTACTCTAGCTTCAATCCTAGCAATAATCTTAGCTAATCTAACATCACACCTCCGATTATTTCAAATCCTCTCAATCAGAGTAGGTCTAATAGTCAAGCTTTCCAACATCTCAGGCTCTAGCTTGCATCTTGGTCAAAAATCATAACCAGCAATATAATCTAACTGCATCCATTCTAAGAACATAGCTCCCAAGCTAGCATGTCTCCTACTCAAGGCATCCAACTGCATTACCTTTCCCGAGTGCATATGTAATATCATAGTAGGAAGTTATAGCGAAGGTTAAGATTCTTTTATGAAAAAAGGTGCTTCAATGATTTATGGTTGGTGAACAGCTTAAACCTCTCTCCTAAAAGATAGTGTCTCAAAATCTTCAGTGCAAACACAATCGCTGTCAACTCTAAATCATGGGTCGGGTATTTCTTCTCATGTGGCTTTAGTTGTCGACTAGCATAAGGAAAAACTTTACCTCTCTGCACCAATACCGCATTGAATCTAATACCAAAAGTATTCATTTATACCATTATCTCCTCATCCCCCATCATAATGGTCAATACTGGTGCACTAGTCGAATTTTCCTTCAGACTCACAAATGCATGTTCGCATCTCGCATCCCAAGTAAAAGTCAGATTATTTTTCATTAAATGAGTCTATGGTGTCACTACCTTAGAAAAGTCCTGGGTGAATCATCTATAATAGCCAGCTAGCCCCAAGAAACTTCCCACATCCATAGTGTTTTTGGATCTAGTCTAGTATTGAACTGCTGCGACTTTTGCAGGATCAACAACAATGCCCTACCCAAAAACAAGTGACCTAAATATCACACTTTCCTTCTGTAGAAGTGACATTTAAAAAACTTTGCCATTATTCGATGCTCTCTTAGAACCTCCAATACAATCCTTAAATGCATCTTGGCCTCCTCTTCTATCCGTGAGCAGGCGAGGATGTCATCAATGAACATAGGCATGAATTTCTTTAGCTAACCCTTAAAGACACGGTTCATAAGATCAACAAAGTATGTCGCTACATTGGTTAGCATGAATGGCGTAATCAACCACTCATAAAATCCAAATGGCGTACAAAACACTATAATCGGCACACTCTCCTTTGCTACTCTTAGTTGGTGAAATCCCATCGCAAGAGCTAACTGAGAAAATACTCTAGCACTATGAAGCTGATCAAATAAGTCATTAATATGTGGAAATGGGTACTTATTCTTCAAATCATCACTTTATTCAGCTTACGGTAATTAACATATAATCTAAGAGAGACGTTTGCCTTCGTGGTGAATTCTACCGGTGCTTCCCACTCAAATATACTCCTGCGAATGAACCCTTTTCGCAGAAGATCATTCACTTGCACCTTGAGCTCTCTCTGCTATGTAGCTGCCATCCTCCTCAAAGGCATCACTATCGCTCTGGCATCTTTCGTCAAATCAATACAAAACTCAATCCTTCCGTGTTACGAAAGTCCCGTCACCTCGTCAAGTGCGTTCGAATAATCCTTAACAATAGGCACCAATGATAACTCGTCATGTAGGATATCAAGCGAATACATAAAGCTAACCATCATATCATCATCTGGAGGTAGCCTAACACCACTGTCTGCCCATCATTTACCCTTATCATTACCAATGGCTTCTCACAATCCACTATCACTATGCATCTATGAATCCAATCCATCCCTAATATAATACCGAACCCTACATAACCTAAAACATAGCAGTCACAAGCAAAATAACATCCACGACTCGATAGGACCAAACCACGACAAACCATATACAGACTAGTGGAGCCTCCAACAGGGTTTGTCACAATCAAAGGTCGGTTAATAATTTCGAGTCACAATCCTAATCTATTTACTGGGACAGTAGGTATGAAGGAATGTGAAGTCCCAGTATAAAATAAAAATCATATAGGAACATCATAAATGGAAAGCATACCTTGAATAATGAAGCCTTCCCATCCTCCGTCATCGATGAAGCATTAGACGAAGTTGGAACACCATTGATAGCATATTCTTTAACCATCTGCTTCTGCTTTAATAACACCGGAAAATTCTTCTGAATGTGCCCATGGTTGTTGCAATTATAGCATTTCTTCCTCTCAGCTTTGTAATCTCTACTATAGTGTCCCTTCTCTAAGCAGTTCAAGCAAGTCAAGGTTAGCTTGCTCTTCTTTTAGCCACCTTTGTTCTGAAACTGCTTCCTCTTATTATTCAACTTCTTCTTGCCTCCTCCTCTCAATTGTGGCTTTGTCTCATTTTTTGGAACAATGGTCCTCGGCTTCGGATACAGAGTATCATGTCTCGAGGCCTTCTCAACCAACATCTCGAAAGTCTCATCAGTAAGTCCCATAAGCTTTTCTCCTAGATAGTCATACAAGCCGATGATAAATTTCTCATTCTTCTTTAATGGAGTGTCAATGAAGGACATCCCATATTTTGAAAAAGCATAGAACTAAACAACATATCCGGAGATCGTCGTGTCTCCTTGCTTTAGATCTGCAAACTTACGGAAGAAGACCGACTTCTCAGCTAGGAAAAACTTCTCTTCGAAATGAGCTTTGAACTGATCCCAAGTAAAATAATCCTCAGATATAGCAACCTTCACGGTGTTCCACCAGTTCATCACCCTTTCCTGAAGCTGACGCGAGGCCAAATTCCTCTTTATAACATCATTAAGTTCTGGATCATTAAATATGTGCTCATAAGTGCCGAGCCAATCCTGAACTTCCATTGCCAACTCCGTTCCAGAAAAAAGGTTGCTACCAAGACTAGCAAAGTCCTTATTCATCTTAACGAAATCAGCTCTGGATGCCTGTAATGGAGCACCACCATCAGCAACATTTAGAGCGACTACTTGAGAACTCTACAGCATGTTCCTCATCATGGTGTTAAACATAGTCTGATGATCCGGATTAGCAGCTCCTAAGCCAGCTCCTTCTTCAACTCTAGTGATGGAGTTTCAAGCAACATTCCTAGTTTAATGACTTACCGTTCAGTCTGTAATAAGGATGTTTGGTTTCTCTATAAGGAATCCCACTTAAGTAGTACTTGTGTATGCAGTGTGAATTATATACTATATATGCAGCAATATAGTTTTGGAAACCAAATTATACAACAAGTGCATGCTCTCGTGTATATATACACACTCTAGATCGAGTTTAAGGTGAGAACCCCTACCATATCCCTTTTGGATCCCAATATTCCTTAGTGTAACACTCCTAATTTTTAATAACATTATTCAAGAGGATTAATTAGATAAAGTAAGTAGAATAATTTAAATAATTAGAGTGATAAGGGGATTAAATTTGAAAATAAATTTGAGGCCATGCTTAATAAGATAAATGGGCTTATAAATGGTTACATATGATAATTAATTAATATAAGGGCTTATTACGAAATAGTCGTACACATAACTTATTACCTTTATATATTCTTGTTTCCATCTATTCACGTTCATTTTTAGAAAAACAAAAACAAACGTAAAACATAATAGGAGCCGACCATTGCTAAGGAAGAAAAGAAGAAATTCAATTTAACAGTAAGGATTCAAGCTAGGGGAAATTAATCTCAATCAAATCTCAAATTCCTTATCCTAACCAAGGTGAATAATAATCTATATCATCTCTATTTTGTTTATGAATATTTGTTTTTGGGTTTAAGATTAACTCCATTATAATGATGATTTTTATGATGATATGCTTTGATTTATGTGATGTTAAACTCAAATAAGACTATTTGATAAAGGATTTACATGGTTTTGGGGCCAAAATCGATTATAATGATCTTCATATGCCATGAGAAAATTTTACATTAGGGAAAACATGATTTTAGAGATGGGCTTTAATTTTTTTCATTTTCCAAGCTATGGAAGATTTATTATGAATTTTCAAAGAAAAATTTGAATACTGGGTTTAGAAAATAATTTGGATTATTTTATGAAGAATTCGGGTCTGGAATTTTTATATGTTAGATAACATACTGACTGTAATTTTTGGGAATTCTTCCTAAGCAATTTACTATGGAAATAAAATTATTTTAGATGAAGGAATTAATTGTTTTATTGGCTTTGCATAATGGGATGGCTTATTTTTTAAATTAATCCTTGTTTAGATCTGAATTTATATGACAGTTATTTTTGTAAAGAATTTGAAAAGTTATGGCAAACAATCACATGTTTACAAGTAGGCAGGTTAGTTAGAAAGTATTTGCATTAATTGGCATTAAATCAGTTTACCTAGAAAAGTGGATTCCGCCTCTTTCAGAAGCACTTTTTGACCTTATGCTTCCGCCTTCAACCAAGTCAAAACCTAGTAGCTCGAAACCAACTAAACTGAAACCAATACAAAAGGTATCACAAAGGTGGTACATAGTGGATTGGAGAAAGGCGGAAGGAAGGCGTCGGAACATAGCTTTCGATGGGGAGATCCCTTTGTTTTACTTTCAAATAATAAGTGTCGGCCTTGTTTTAATAAAAACATTCGAAGGAGTCAAAAATAATCTTACGAAAGGGTCTTTCCAATAGCTTTCAAAGAAAGTTGCCATCATTTAGTTTAAAATTATAAGCTTTTGAATGAGTTCCTTTATTTATAGAAGAATGCTCTCAGAAAGGGTGGTTTCGACTCAGTCGAGACCCTACTGCCGTTCTTTTGGCCTTTCGAATGTATTGAAGTAATCAATGCTTTCGAAGGGTAGCTTTTATTTTAAACTTATCCTAAGTCACTTCCTAAATGCTTTCGAATGGGTTTAAAGGTTTCGAAGGAAATGGTGTCGAAAGGGGGTTTTGATGCTATCCTTCAATATTTTACTTAAAGGTCCTAAGTTTTCGAATGGATAGTTCCAAATCCATCAACTTTTCCCCAAATAATTTTATATAAAGATCATTGGTTTCAAAAGGGGTACTTTCATATGTATTCACTTTGACCCAAAAGATATTTTAAGGAAAAACCCAATGGTTTCGAAAAGGAGACTTTCAAATGGTTTTCGAGCTAAACTTCTTTAGCTGAATGCTAATGCTTTAATACAGTCAAAAGGTTTCGAAAGAAAGGTTTTAAATTGTTTCGAAAGGCAGGTGCCTTGAGTTTTGAAAAGAAGATTTGAATGCTTTCGAAAGGAAGTTTTCCAATGGTTTCGAAAGTAAAGATTAAAGGTTTTGAAAGCCTTAGTTTTCAAAACAAAGAATCCAATCTCAATTTTTGAAGGAAAATCATGGCATAATAAAAGACTTTTGAAAGGATTCTAAATATGAATTTTTTAAGAAGCTTTCCATAATTAATAGGTTAAAGGGATTAACCAAATTTTATATAAAATGATTTCAAGAATATTAAACCAAAGGTGTTGGTAATATTATGTTATTATTTTTACTTCTTCATATATATATATATATACATATATTCACATTGTAATGGACCTATAACTGCATTTTGGGGAGAAAGGGCAGAATAATCAGCTAGGTTGACCCAGCGGTGAATATAAATTAAATTAACTCCTGAATGAGTAGAATTGCATTTAGGAGGTCAGATAGACCAAAATATAGGATGTCTAAATAGTGAAGTTGTCAGATAGACAGGTTCATAGTAAACCCATGAAACTATATTTAGGAAAAGGTATTGGCAAATGCCAATAGGTTCATAGTAAACCTATGAAAACTATGATTAATTGGAGTTATTGGCAGAGGCCAATAAGTTTGTAGTGAACCCATGAAGCGGATTAAGTTATTGACAGATGTTAATAGGTTCCTAGTCAATAAAAGAAAGCTAGGATAAGATGGAAGTTATTGGACTTACCAATAGGTTTAGGAATAACCCATGAAATAGTAAAGTTATTGGCAGGGGTCGATAAGTTCTTAGTGATCCCATGAAAACTATGAAATCTGATTGGGAGTCCATAAACATTAAATAGGTTATTAGTAAGCCATGAAAACTAATCGGTTAATAGTGATCTTAGAAACTATAAATAGGACAGTTACTCAAAATGAATGGGGATGGAAAATCCAGAATTGATTTACTTGTTTGCATATCATCATAATATTATGGATTGCTATGTTTTTTACCATTGTGGATGCAGGAGTATAGTATATGGTTTTATAAAGTTTTTAGGATACTAGTGATGGAAAAACCCGTTCCGCTAAGCGGCATGGTCTCACTAGATATCTAAATGGTTTGAGATGGTAGATTATTATTCGTGCCAGACTTTATGACTGACTCAAAGTTTATGTTTTCCCCTTAAACTCTCGGGGACTCAATTGGTTTTGAGTAATTTGAAAGTTGAGGTTTTTAGGTACCTCTTTAGACGAATAAGCTTTCATAGATGTGGAGGAGGTATGATAGCTATTTAGAGTTCTTTTCTATTTTGATTCCACTTTGTGTTGTTGTAAAGGAAAAGTTGTTAATTGTCTAGATATATACTTTGATCATTCAAGGGGGCTTCCTCATATGTCGCTTTTGGCGTATGTTGTATTAGTTATATTTTCTCTGAATGTGGTTCTCATGTTGAGATTATGTAATGAATTTGAAATGCTTTGAAATGGAACGGGAAAGTTGTTTGTTGATTTTAAATTTTTTCCATATCCATGTATTTCTGTTATATCAATGTATCTAACATTACCGTATTTGGTCGTCGAGGATTAATAACTATGGATGACTGCAGCATCTGTAGCTGTTAGTTTTGGACCTCTAAGTAGAGAATGTTACAAGTGTGTATCAAAGCATAGGTTTATGAAAATTCAAAGAAGTTTAAACCTAAAAGATATCTTTTAAAACATAATCCAATGAATCAAAAAATAAGATCGGGGTTTAGGTTAACGCTATAGTAACCTACTTGTATTTGATATATATATATATATATATATATAAGTACATATTTCCCTCTCTCTTAGACTGTTCTTTTGTATCTTACTAAGGCTCGTATGCAGATTTAGGAGAAAGAAGATATGGAGGCAGGAAACGGAAGAGGAAATCTCGATGAAGGAAGCACCAGAACCAACAGAAATGTTAGACCGACCAGAAGGAACCCAGGTCGATGAGTTAATGCTAACCAAAATGCAGATGCCAATATGGGTGCTAGGAATCCACCAATCAATATGGGGGCGATACTTCAGTTTTTCATCAATATGATGCAAGCTGGAGCTGCTGCTGGTGTTGCTGGATATGTTGGAGAAGCTAATCTTGTGGCTGTAGTTGGGAATAATTATGCTAAACTGAGCAGAGATTGCACCATTCTTGGTGGAAAGACGTTTATGGGAACAGAGGATGGCATAGAAGTGGAGAATTGGTTGTTGCACTATGAGAGAATTTTTGCTGATTTGGGTTTGGATGATGAGCAGAAAAGGAGTTTGGCCACTAGGCAGTTGCAACGGGCCGCACTTCAATGGTGGAATAGTGTTACCGCTGGGGTTCCGGAGGAGGAATTGACTTGGGCAGATTTTAGAAGGATATTTGAATAGAGGTTTTTATCTAAAGTTGCTAAGTTAGGGTTGATGAGAAAGTATATGGATTTGATGCAGGGAGAGATGTCAGTAATTGAGTATGTTATTAAGTTTGATAAGTTGTCTTGATATGGGATGCTACTATAGACACCGTCATTAAGAGGAAAGAGAGGTCCATTCAAGAACTAAGGCCCGAGATTGCTAAGGCAACCCTGCCACATCTCCTTGATCCTAATAATGTAGTTATGGAGATGACGATCCACCATGAGGAGATGGTTGCTATTTGTGCTAGAGAGAAGTCAGTTGAAATCCAAAGTTCTCAAGGGAAGAAGAGAAAGTTCACTAAGAAGAAGAGTGGCCAGAAGGAAGATGCTACTAAGAAGGCAAAGATTGATTTACTTTGCTTCAAGTGTGACAAGGAAGGTTATTATGCTCATGGATGCCGGTCAGGAAAAGGGAAGAAGGTTGCTGAAAAGAAGAATGTGAAGTGCTTTAACTGTGACCAAGTTGAGCATTATATGAATAAATGTCCAGAAGCAGTTAGAGTGGAGAAGGGAAAGGTTTTTGCTATTGGACCATCATCTGCTAGGCCAATTGCAGCTGAAAAAGGAAAGATTGTGATGGAAGGTATACTTTTGATTCAAAGTATAACAGTTTGGGTACTATTTGATACCCATGCATCATATTCATTTATATCATAGAATTTGGTTGATATGTTATATTTAGAACCCATATACCTTATTACTTCCTTAAGAGTTGTGAATCCAATAGGAGGGTGTGCAAGTCTATTGATAAGATGTGACCAATTAGAACTAGACTTGTTTGGTTATAAGTTTGCATGCAGTCTGTATGATTTTGATTTCGTAGATTTCAAAATCATTTTGGGTATGGATTGGTTGAGTAAGTATGAGGCTAGGATATTCTGCCAGGATGGAGAAATATCACTAAGACACCCTGATAGTCATAACCGAATTATATTCTCAGTAGAGAATTCTAATCGGAGTAGTTGTGCTTTGTTAAGTGCTATGGAAATAGAAAAAGTGATAAGTCAGGTTCGAGTAGCAAGAGAGTTTGTGGATGTTTTTGAGCCGGTTACAGGACTAGTACAGAAACGAGCTGTTGAGTTTAGGATAGATCTTGTGCAAGAGCTAAACTTGTTATTAGATCACCTAGCAGGATGACGCTAACAGAGATGAAGGAAGTGAAGGTGCAGCTAGTGGATCGAGAAGGTAGGAATTTTATTGGGCCAAGAAGTTCGCCTTTATGAGCGGCCACGGTGTTCGTGAAAAAACTAGATAGGTCATTGAGGATGTGTATCGACTGTCATAAGTTGGACGAGAGAACGATTAAGAATAATTATCCTTTTCCAAGAATTGATGATCTATTCGATCAGTTGTGTGGAGCCAGAGTGTTTTCCTAGTTGGATTTAACAATGGGTTTCCATCTGTTAAGGGTGGCAGAGGAAAGTATTCCATTGGCACTAGTATGGTTCGTATAAGTGGTTAGTAATGCTATTCGGATTAACGAATGCTCCCGCTTTCTTCGTAGATTTGATGAACCAAGTTTTCTGAGAGTATTTGAATTGGTTCGTGTTGGTGTTCATAGATGACATTTTAGTGTACTCTAAAGATGAAAGAGAGCATAGGGATCATCTTAGGTTAGTGCTTGAGACGATGAGGCAGCATCGACTGAAGGAAAAGTTTTCTAAGTGTCATTTTTGGAAGAAAGATGTTAAGTTTCTTGGTCACATGGTTTTAAAGAAAGGCTTGTCAATCGATTCAGATAAGATCGAAGCTGTTAATAATTGGAAGAGACCAGAGATGATGACTGAAATGAGAAGTTTTCTTGGACTTGCTGGCTATTACCAGAGATTCATCTAGATTTCTCGCGGATAGCAGCACCTTTGACTAAATTAACCAGAAAGGATGTGAAGTTTGTCTAGTCTGACAAATGTGAGAAAGCATTCCTTAAAATAAAGCATTTGTTGACTAATGCACCAGTGTTAGTAGTTCCAGACAGAAACCAAGGGTTGGTGGTGTATACCGATACATATGGCACTGGATTAGAAGCTGTGTTGTTGTAGAAAGGTAAACTTATTGCCTATGCTTCACGATAGCTTAGACCACATGAAGTGAGATATCCTACTCATAATTTAGAGTTGGCTGCGTTGATCTTCGCATTGAAGATTTGGAGGCATTATCTCTTAGGGGAGAGATTCGAGCTATATACAGATCATAAGTCCTTAAGATACTTATTCTCTCAGAAGAAGTTGAACATGAGGCAGCAGAGGTGGTTGAAGTTTTAGCAGCTTATGATTTTGATACAGAGTATACTCTTGGAAAAGGAAATAAAGTAGCGGATGCCCTTAGCAGAAGACATCAAAGTGTGGTGTTAGATATGTTGGCAGAATAGAAAGATTTGGAAGCTATGACTACTTGTAGTGTGTAAATAAGATCGACTGCTAGTTCTAGTCAAAGCTCCGCCATGTTTTATTATGTAGAAGTTTGTCCTGTATTGATCGAAAGGATTTCTTTTACGTAGAAAGAGGATTCAGTATTAGCCAAGAGGATTAGAAGGCTTGAGGATGGAACTGAGATCGATGATCTAAAGGTTTTTAGTCTTGACCAGAGAGGATGGTTGAGAAAGAAGTGGCGATTATGTGTTTCGAATGTTGAGGACTTAAGGGAAGAAGTTCTTAGAGAATGTCATCGATCCAAGTTTATGATTCATCCTTGAGGGACCAAGATGTATCAAGATATGAAGAGGAGTTTCTATTGGGAAGGTCTGAAGAGGGATGTTGGCTTGTGGGTTAAGCAGTGTGCAAACTGTCAACAAGTAAAAGCCAAACATCAAAAGCCAAGTGGGTTGCTTCAAATTTAGAGATTCCAGTTTGGAAATGGGATTCAGCATCCATGGATTTTATTAATGAGTTGCCAAGGTAGAATATAGGAAATGAAATTATATGGGTCATAGTGGATAGATTGACCAAGAGTGCTTATTTCATCCCAGTTAGATCAACCAGGATGGCCCCTGTTTTTTCTAAGTTGTTCATGGAGAGAATAGTTAGACTACATGAGATTCCTAGTAGTTAGTCGGTGACAGAGATGCTTTATTTACTATCGAATTCTAGAAGAGTCTACAAGATGTATTAGGCACCAAGCTTAAGATGAGTACCCCATATCACCCTTGTACGAATGGGCAGACAGAGAGAGTCAATAAGATACTCAAGGATTTGTTAAGAGCTTGTGTATTGGACTATGGTGGATCTTGGGAAGATCACCTACACTTAGTGGAGTTTTCCTATAATAATAGTTATCAGACTAGTATAAGAATGACGTCTTTTGAAGCTTTTATGGAAGGCCATGAAAATCACCAACATGTCGGTTAGAGACTAGAGATAGATTAGTCTTAGGTCCAGACATGGTTAGAGAGGCGAAAGAGAAGATTGAGTTAATCCGAGAAAGGTTGAAGGAAGCTCGGTCTAGACAGAAGAATTACGCAGATAAGAGGCGTAAAGACCTAGAATTCTCAGTTGGAGATAAGGTTTTCATTAAATTATCAACGACAAAGGGTGACGTACGATTTGGAAAGTCAGGAAAACTAGCATCGAGATATGTTGGTCTGTTTCAGATTATAGGGAGGAGTGGAAAGCTCGCGTACATAGTAAAGTTGTCGAGCAGTATGGAAGGTGTCCATAATGTCTTTCATCTATCTCATCTTCGCAAGTATGTGCATGATCCAAAGACCACTATTCTCTGACAGGTTTCGAAGATTTGATAGTAGAGCCTAATTTGACTTTTATTAGACAACCAGTTCGGATTGTAGCCAGAGATGAGAAAACATTGAGGAACAAGATAGTCAAGTTAGTGAAAGTTCAGTGGAGCGACAATGAGAAGGACTGTACTTGGAAGATAGAAGACATGATTAGAGATACTTATCCTGACCTACTATGAGGTTATGTCTACATTAGATTTATGTAGATAGTTGTTAGTCAGGTAGGCTGGTATGGTTGTTTGGAGTTGTTACAGATGATTTTTATGTTTAGTATTTAGTCCCTACTGAATTTTGAGGACGAAATTCTTTAAGGAAGGGAGACTGTAACGCCCCTAATTTTTAATAACATTATTCAGAATATTTAGTTAGTAAATTAAATAGAATAATGTAAATAATTAAAGTCATAAGGGGATTGAGATTTGAAAATAAAATAAGGTCGTGCTTAACAAGATACATAGGCTTATAGATGGTTATAAAGGCTTATTAGGAAATAGCCGCACATAACTCGTTACCTTTATATATTCTCGTTTCCATTTATTCACGTTCATTTTTAGCGAAACAAGAAAAAACGTAAAACATAATAGGAACCGACCATTCCTAAGGAAGAAAAGAAGAGAAATTCAATCTAAAGCTAAGGATTCAAGCTAGGGGAAATTAATTTCAATCCAATCTCAAATTCCTTATCATAACTAAGGTGAATAATAATATATATCATCTCTATTTTATTTATGATCATTTGTTTTTGAGTTTAAGATTAAATCCATTATAATGATGATTTATGATGATATGCTTTGATTTCTATGATGTTAAAGTCAAATAAGATTATTTGGTAACGGATTTACATGGTTTTGAGGCCAAAACCGATTATAATGATTTTTGTATGCCATGGGAAAAATTTATGTTAGAAAAAACATGATTTTAGAGATGGATTTTAATTTTTGTAATTTTCCAAGCTATAGATGATATATTATGAATTTTCAAAGAAAAATATGAATAATTGGGTATAAAAATTATTTTTGGTTATTTTATGAAGAATTTGGGTCTGGAATTTTTATATGTTAGATAAAATATTGAAAGTAAATTTCTGTCATTTTTGGGAATTTTTCCTAAGCAATTTACTATGGAAATACAATTATTTTAGATGAACTTAATTGTTTTATTGGTTTTGATTAATGGAAGGGGTTATATGTTAATCCTTGTTTAGATTTGAAATTATGCGGCAGTTATTTTCATAAAGAATTTGAAAAGTTGTGGCAACCAATCTCGTGTTTACAAGTAAGCAGGTTAGTTAGAATGATTTGCTTTAATTGGCATTAAATAAGTTTTACCTAGAAAAGTGGGTTCTGCCTCTTTCTGAAGCACCTTTCGACCTTATACTTCCAACCAAGTCGAAACTTAGCACGTTGAAACAAATTAAACCAAAACTCATACACAAGGTATCACAATGATGATACATAGTGGATTGGAGAAAGACGAAAGGCAAGGTGTTGGAACGTAGCTTTCGATAGGGTGAATCCCTTTGTTTTACTTTCAAATGATAAGCGCCTGCCTTGTTTTAATAAAAACTTTCGAAGGAGTCGAAACACAAGCTTTCGAAAGTGTCTTCTAAGTAGCTTTCGAAGAGAGTCTGCATCACTTAGTATAAAATTATAAGCTTTTGAATGAGTTCCTTTATTTATTGAACAATGTTTTCGAAAAGGGTGGTTTCGATCCAGTCGAGACCCTGTGCCATTCTTTTGGCCTTTCGAATGTATTGAAGTCATCAATGCTTTCGAAGAGTAGCTTTTGTTATAAACTTATACTAAGTCACTTCTTAAAAGCTTTCGAATGGGTTTAAGTGTTTCGAAGGCAATGGTGTTGAAAGGGGGTTTCAATGCTATCCTTCAATTTACTCAAAAGTTCTAGGTTTTTGAATGGATGGTTCCGAAGCCATCAACTTTTCCCCAAACAATTTTATATAAAGATCAATGTTTTCGAAAGGGGTACATTTTTATGTATTCACTTTAACCCAAAAGATATTTTAGAGATAAACCTAATGGTTTCGAAAGGGGTACTTACAACTGGCTATAAAGCTAAGCTTCTATAGTTAAATGCTAATACTTTAATATATTCGTAAGGTTTCGAAAGAAAGGTTTTTAAGTGTTTTGAACGACAGGTGCCTAGAGTTTTGAAAAGAAGATTTGAATGCTTTCGAAAGGAAGTTTTCCAATGGTTTTTAAAGTAAAGATTAAAGGTTTCGAAATCTTTAGTTTTCAAAACAAAGAACCCAATCTCAATTTTTAAAGGAAAACCATGGCATAATAAAAGAGTTTTGAAATGATTTTAAGTATGGAGTTTTTGAAGAATTTTTCCTTGATTAATAGGTTAAAGGGATTAACCAAGTTTTATATGAATTGATTTCAGGGGTATTAAACCACAAGTGTTGGTATTATTATGTTATTATATTTACTTCTTCATACACACACACACACACACATATTGTAATGGACCCATTATTGAATTTTGGAGAGAAATGGCAGAATAACCAACTAGGTTGACCTAGTAGTGAATATAAGTTGAATTGATTCCTGAATGAGAGAATTGCATCCAAGAGATCAGATAGACCAGAATGTAGGATGCTTAAATAGTGAAGTTATCAGATAGACAGGTTCATAATAAACCCATGAAAACTATGTTTAGAAAAAGTTGTTGGCAGATGCCAATAGATTCATAATAAACCATGAAAACTATGATCAGATGGAGTTATTGGCAGGGGCCAATAGGTTTGTAGTGGACCCATGAAAACTATATCCATGTTTAGTTATTGACAGATGTCAATTGGTTCCTATTTAACCCAAGAAAATTAGGATAAGGGGGAAGTTATTGGAATTACCAATGGGTTCAAGAAGAAGCCATGAGACAGTAAAGTTATTGACAGAGGCCAATAGGTTCTTAGTGATCCCATGAAAACTATAAAATCGGATAGGGAATCCATAAACATTAAACATGTTATTAGTAAGCCCATGAAAACTAATTAGTTAATAGTGATCTTAGAAACTATAAATGGGACAGTTAGTTAAAATGAATGGGGATGGGAAATCTAGAATTGATTTACTTGTTTGCATAACATCATACTATTTTGAATTTCTATGTTTTTAACTATTGCAGATGCAGGAGCACAATATATGGTTTTAAAAAGTTTTTAGCATACTAGTGAAAGGAAATACATTCCACTGAGCGGTGTGGTCTCACTAGATATCTAAATGGTTTGAAATAATAGAATATTTTTCATACCAGGCTTTATGTCTAACTCAAAGTTTTTGTTGTCCCCTTAAACTCTTGGATGCCAAATTTATTTTGTTAATTTGGGAGTTGAGATTTTTAAGTACCTCTTTAGATGAATAAGCTTCCAGGGACATGCAAGAGGCATGATAGCTATTTAGAGTTCTTTTCTATTTTGATTCAGCTGTGTGTTGTTGTAAAGGCAAAGTTGTTAATTGCCTAGTTATATACTCTGATCATTCAGGGGGGAGGGGGCATCTTCATATGTCATTCTTGGAGTATGTTGTAATAATTATTTTTTCTCTAAACATGGTTCTTTTATTGAGATTATGTAATGAATTTGAAATGCTTTGAAATGGAATGGAAAAGTTGTTTGTTGATTTAAAAAAAATTCATATCCATGTGTTTCTGTTATATCAATGTATCTAACATTATCATATTTGGTCATCGAATATTAATAAATACGGATGACTACAACATCCGTAGCCATTAGTTTTGGGCCTTCAAGTAAGGGATGTCACATTTAGGCTAAACAACGCAACCAAAATCACGATACCAAATGTGACGGCCGTTATATACCATCGACATCCAATATACCTATGTAGTGTGCTATAGCGATGCTCGGTCGATGCAGGGAGATCATTAATGAAGTAAATAAACACATCATCATAGAACTTGTCATATATCTCACGAATAAAATATTATAATAACATCTCAAAAATAAAATAGGCGAGACAGTGAATAACCGAATGAACCACAGCATCGGAGTATGTAGATCTATACAGTAAACAACATAAGTAATAGAGTTATACGTCCAATAATAATAACTCATAAATTGTCTCTAAATATTAAGGTGCTAGCAAGCCCCATAGTGCTGTGTAGCGAGATAGAAAATGAGTAAATATAATAATACAAGAGAATATCCTCATACTCTCCACTTGTCCAGCTGCACGTGCTCAACAGACATGATATCACTAATTTACTCATTTAAGAGTACTCAAAATAATAGGAAACAAAACATAAAACCCTGAGTCAGACAATGTCTGGTTTGAGCGGTAAAAATCTCAAATAATATAAAGTCGACATACTTGGACAAATGGTATGAAAATCATATCTAACTGATTCCTGCATCCCCAAAGTTAGCACATACAAAGGATATACACTACTGTATGATAGTTATCATGAGTGTACTATACATCAAATTACTAAGATATATATACACACACGTCAAAAATATTAGCATCGGGTGATATCCCTATAGTGATAAACAATCAAAGTAACCATAACATCCATTATCCATCCTCACATTCACTCAATTAGTGCATTGGATACGTGATAATTCGAATGACTCGTTGCGGTCAAGGACAACCCAACGTCCTACTTCCTTAGTACTCGAATGCATGCCACTTAGTAGGCTAGGATGCTAAAAGACCCGTCTTGGCTGATCCACTGTAAAAGAGCATACGTCATGGAGACCAGAACGCCCATCATGGATATCAGAGCTCGTCATGGAAAATAGGAACAACATGAAATACCCACACCTTTTAATATACCCAAAAGGACACATTGAAAGGTATGGTGCATTGTAGGTATAACTGAAACTAACAAAGACTAAGATTCACAAGACAAAAATAGGTAAAAACAACGGAAACTAAAATAATTACTTATTTAAAACAAAAGCGTCATAAACCAAATAAGTCAAAATACAAATACAACATACACGTCACAAAATCCAACATGTCTCATAAAATAAAATCTCATAGTCTCAACAAAAATCAAAGTACAAATATCACTTATAATAAGCCAGCACATAGAAAGAACTAAAGCTGAAATAAAAGAAACACATAGTAGAGAACTCTTCCAAGAAACCACCAAGCAACTGCAATCTACTGCCCTCTCCCATGATTGCCTATAGGAGGATAGGGTAAAAATAGAGGAGTGGATCAGAAAAAAAAGTCTGGTGGATGATAATAATTACTAGATTTTTTAAGCAAAGTAAAAGTAATAGACTCTACAACAGTTCTAGCATCTAAAAAGGAAACAAAGGAAATAGGAAAGGGATAAATTGGAAATGAATACGATTAAGTATAAGATAGGTTAATTTCGATTGCATGCACTTGTCCTTAATTTCAGCTTTGATTAGGCTGAATTCTTAATCCTGTAATTAGGATATAATCCTAATACTACCCTTTTTGATCGGCCTGCTAGTCCATAGACCTTACTTCACACCAGAAGCTATATAACTCCCTGCATAGCAGCCAATGGTATCTACGAAAGATGCACAAAGCACCCACGGTGGATCCGGACAACATGTATAGCTCCCTACATAGAAGACAATGGTGTTTACGAAAGACACCCATATTAAGCGCTTGGAACTCATAGCGATTACTGCACCAGAATGGAAGTCGCATGTGTAACTGCCACCATGCCCATGCTACCTTTTTCTCTACCTATTGGGCTTTCTTATTACCTCAAACTCCAGCATGCCCGTTCCCCTCATCTCACTTCAGGCTAATGTGAGATCACCATGTGTCCATAGAAACTATAAGGGAAATGTTGTTGGTAATGGCCTGTCATCCAAACAATGTCTAGTTGCGCCCCTTATCCAAATCTCCCATGATTTGGACTTCTATTTGACCAATTAGTACCATCTTAGCGTAAGCGCTCCCTCATCTTACTTCAGGCTAATGTTGACACCGTTTTGTCTAATAGGGAATGCTATATGGTATAGGTTCTACTTTCATCTTTGCTTATTAACTTAGATAAATTATTTAAATAAGCCTTTATTATCATCTTTACTTTCTTCGCTTATTAATTTATCCCAAGTCTTAAAATAAGTCTCATTCTATTCTTCTTATTATAACCTACATTATAATCATGCTTATTACTTAACCTAAGGTATAGGTGTGAAAATAAGCTTCTTTCATCTTTTACTCTTTTTTAATTATAATTCTACGTTATAACTAAACCAATTAATTAGTCCACTTCTAATCATAATTAAGCATAATTTTAGTCTTAATTCCATTTTATTACAGTCTTTATAATTCACATCTTATCTTTCGTTATTTCAGAATTCTTATAATTTAATCTAATTTTACGTTAATTCTATTCTAATCCATATGCGAAGAAGAAGGTGAAGCAAAAGAAAAATGAAAATATAAGAAAATCCAAGGCGTAGGAAGAAGATGTAAATAACGCATAAATATTGGTAAATAAATTAAAATACTGTAAATAGACTATAAATAAATGAAAAAGCTATAATTAACAGAAATAACTAAAATTAAATGAAAACAATAGCTAGAAAGAAATAGACTGAAAATAATTCTATAAACTGATAAAAAGACTACTCCAAAAATCATAGTAAAACTACAACTATTGGAAACCCTATTATTTTAAATTACTTAAAGAAATCTTAAAATAATTACAATCACTCACCTCTGGTCTTTAGCTCTTCCCTTTAGGCCTTCACGGATCTACTTGGGTTGTTAAAATATTTTTATTAAAAAGGTTTTCGCCTTGAAAAATTATTTCTTTTTGGGTCCTTCCTGAAAAGGTGAACCCAAGCGGAAAGAATCGAGAGTGAGAAAAAGTGTTAGGCCTAGGGTCTTATTTATATGGGTAGAAGTGGATCTCGGACCATTGGATTTGGGAATTGAATAGGATGCAATTACGTCATAGACTGAATATGAGCCATCGGATGCAAAAATACATGGACATGATTGGTCGGCAAAATGCAAAACACGTGAGTTGAGGCTCTAGAACGTTTGAATGAACAAACATTCGTTCATTCATAAATAGTAGAGGCGGGTCGAATGGTCGATCGACCTACACATATATACATACATACATACATACATACATACACACAAACACACACACATTCTTTATTTCCTGCTTATTTTGTTTATTTTATAACTTGATCATATTAGCTCAGATTTTGACGTTCTATATATGGAAATTGACCAGAAAATTACCATGGACACAATGGTGTATCTCTCATGGCTCAATTCTGATAACTTAAAAAGGTTATTTTATTATTTAATTGATTAATGCATTAATTATTATAGCTTAAATTTCGGGTTGTTACATTCCCCTCTCCTATATTGATTTCGTCCCCAAAATCTCTAAGGATAAGACAATGTATAATATGTTTTCATCCACTTCTAAAACCAACTACTCAATCATCAACTATTCATCCATTGTACTTAAGTTTTTCTAATAAGTTTATGATACTTATCCAATTAGAGTAGGGTAAATGTCCCTAACTAATGCAAAAGATTAGGAGGTCCACTAATTCAGTTGACCTCCTTTTATGCAATTATGTTCATGCCATGTATCCAAATGAAAGCAAAAATTTCCTAATGATAACTGATAATTCTATATGCGTGCTACAAACATCATCCAAATGCAATAACCATGTGAAAATCATCCAATTATAGCAACCATGGAAAATAGAATAAAATGTGCATACATTGCATATGCTCTAATGTCCTAGTTAGGCCAATCCCTAAAGAATAATTGTGCCTAGCGTACCTATATGCGTCCATAAGCATCCACTAGCAAACACTTGTAATCACTATCATACATCATTCGTAACATGTTCTATTAAAATGTTTACATCAAATCCTATCATCTATAGGTTAAATCCTAAGTTCTACCCTCCCAAAGGATAATAAAGAAAAGAATCTATCCAAAACTAAAGATGGGAAAAGGAAGTTCTAAAACCTATTATCAACAAGACATGGATATGAGATAAGAATTTTCTCATAATCAAATTAGTCTTCTCCGAAGTCTCTCTAACCATGTCGGAACCAAGAAGCAACCTTTCTATAGACTCCAACCAATATGAAGACGCCTGACACGGCCTTCCAAAAAGAGCTTCAAAAGGTGTCATTCCAATGCTAGCTTGAAAACTACTACCATATGAATTCCACTAAAGAAAGACGCTTTTTCCAAGTTCTTCCAAAATCAGAATACTCATTCTCAACCATGCTTGTCTTACTATCCTACTAATTTCATTTCACCGTTCTTCATGAATTAAAATTCCTAGGTTCTTACTAGTGTCCTATACACTTTAGGGAAACTTCCATTATTACTTCTAAAAGTAATTACTGATATCTCCTTGCACCTTTTCCGTTACTCCTAGGAAATGATTCTTCTCTACTCCACTTTAAGAGTTTTGTTTAGTATTTATCACCTTGTTTTAAAAACTAAGGATTTAAAAAAAATTAAAACATCAAATCCCAAAATCTTTATCTTTAAAAGTGTTATCTTTTCAGTTTCTATTAATTTAAAAAATACTTGGTCACTGAATATTATTTTCCAAACCTAGAGGGAAAAACTTCCTAAATTTTAAGTCTAAAACTTATATCTCTCTTTCTTTTAAAGACTTTTATAGTTTTTTATAAAAATTCAAATTTTCAAATTTTACTTTTATTAAGTTTTTCATTTCAAACGCTTATTTACTTTTTCACCAAACCATTTTCTTTTAAACTATCCTTTATGTGTTTTCAAAACAGCCTCTTATTATACCTAACAGTCTCATACCCTTGATGTATTGGAACTACTTTCCCTTATGAGTAGATATTAACGCCAAAATCTTCTATGAACCTTTAAAAGAGGACTTCATGTTTTTGTGAAGTTATAAGGAATTTATTTTATATTTTCGAAATAGGTTATACAAAATATGGTGCTTCCCATATCTTGTACATCTCTTTCATGTATTCCTTGTAACTTGCACAAAACATTTTTATTGGTTTCATAGAAAATCAAATCATTGTTCTTTTCATTCCAATAGATTAAAATATGTTTAAATTATATTCTTCAATGAAAAATATTTTCTAATATCTAACTTACATATTTTCCTTTCAGAAAAACTCATCTTCAAAATTGTTTTTATATTTCCATAACTGCATAAACACTTCCTTATACTTTACTAATAATAAGTGTACTTTACAAACCATTTTGTTTCTATGCTTAGAAATTACCTTTTAAAATACATTTTGATTTGGGTTAAAATGGATGTTGTGTAAAACACCGTTAGTACAAACCAAAAAAATAATACTAGTGTATGGATTCAATTTAATAAATACCAATAAATCTCATATACCTATGTAAAAATATTTCTCTTGAGAGTCACTTACTATAACAATAGTGTTATAGCCTATGCTCCACTTATTTTTCACGAAAACATTTATTACAACAATAAAAGTTGTAATCTATGTTTTCGATACTTGATAAACTCTAGGTTTTTATGTTTAAAATCTTTGTTTACTTACAATAAATCTAGTGAGTTATACACACACACACAAACACCAGTGAGTTTTATTGTACATATCTATCCTTTGCGTACCTCTCTTTAGATTTCCATAATCCCAATCCTAAATGTACAAAACCATTTCTTAAATCTCTACCATGTGTAGACATTCTTTATGCCCCAATAAATGCGCTTCGAAAGTGATACTTCAAGAACTCTTCTCTCAACTGACGGACACAAAGCGTATGAAGAACCTCCTTTAGATGAATAGCATGCTCTTCCATACTTCATGGAGAACACCAAAATGTCGACCACAAATACCACCAGAACTTTATTTTAGGACATCTCTAAAAACATGGTTCATCAAATCTATAGAATAGGCTGGGACATTGGTTAGCCCAAAAGTCATGACTAACCTCTCAAAGAATCCGTCCGGTGCCCTAAATGCAGTCTTATCAATGTTATTATCAGCGACCCTAAGCTGATGAAATCCAGTGGCTAAATCAAGTTGGGAGAATACCGAAGATCCAACTAACTCGTCAAAAAGATTGTCTATCCTAGGAAGTGGATTTTGGTTCTTCTTTGGGAGCTCACTTAGTTTCTATAGTCCTCGTAAAGTCGGAGGGAACCATCCGCCTTAATGGCGAAGTGGACTGGCGCTCTCCACCCCGATATGTTTCTTCTTATGAATCCCTTCTCCAAAAGCTCACGGATCCGCTTGCTCAATTCTTTCCTCTCCCTAGGTTCTATGTGCCTCACAGGTAACGATGCCGGCTTAGCATTCTCATCAAATAAATCCTAAAGTCAATCTCTCTCTTAAGGGGTAGTCCCCTCACCTCCTCAAAGACGTCTGCAAAATTTCTAACGACTGGAACCGAATGCAACTCAGATTATGATGAATGGAGGGAATAGAGAAAACTCAACATGACTAATCCTTGTGGGTCGCAAGATATCTCGAATGTCCTACCACTGTAAGTCTCTTATCTAACGACTCTCCCCTCCCAGTCTAATATAGCTCCATATATGGTAGCCAATCCATTCCCAAAATAATCCCATATCCCGAAAATCCAATATATAGGCATCGCAGTCAAATTCTATGCCTAGGATAAAAATTTTAAACCCCTACAAATCATATTCAAGTGTGTCGATCCTCCTATGAGGTTTGAAACAACAATGGGTCTACTAAAGAAATGTCTAAGTGTAAACAATCTACCAAAGAACTAGAGATGAAAAAGTGTGATGCTCTAGGATCAAAAAGAGTCCAAATGGAAAAAATCAGAAGTAGAAATCAAACTTTCCTACCTTGATTTGGTCTACTACTGGAAGGTGCTGTATCCAAAGTCTGAATCTGTGTTGTAGGTACGCTTGCTACCTGCCTTGCTTTCTAAGGACATACTTTACAAAAGTGACCAAGCTGTCCATAATTGAAACACCTTCCCTCAATTCCTTCTTTCTTACAGTCTTTTGCGTAATGACCATACATTCTACAGTGCTTACATTTCCCATTTTTCTTGATTCGCTTTTGTGCTCCACTTTCTTTCCTCTTATCCTTCTTGTCCTTCCACCACTGTTTGTTAGAGTTTGTAGAAACCTCCTAAAGTTATCCCTTTAGCTTTCAATAAGTAGGTTGAATTTGCTGTTGGTCCTCCAAGCCTAACCGCCTAAACTTTCGCTCCATATCTTCCAACCTAGCTTGTGTCTCCTTGAAATCCTTCGTGTCAGAAAACGTTCCGCCCCCTATGCTAGTGAAGTCCTTGCATAGCTTAGAAAATTGGTTGGTGTAGGTGGATTAAAGGGATATCCACCTACCGGTGTTGTATTGGGCGCTTTCCCATGCACCTCTGGGGCCGTAGCTCTACGGAACCAGTCAACCATACTATGCAAAGAAAAGGAAACTTAGGCTCGAAAGAATCAAAAGAAGGTTGAACTGGACTTTGAGGGGATATTTATAAAAACTCTTTTATACGTAAAAAACTATTTCTAAGAGTTCTTTTCTGAAAAATGCTTTTAAAACAAGTTATTTTGAAAAGTACTTTACTTTTAAAATAAATTTTTGGAATCCTGTAATCTAAGGCTTTGATACCAAGTGAAATACCCCATATCCCTTAATATACCCAAAAAGAAACATTAAAAGGCGTGTTGCATTATAGGTATAACTGATAGTAACAGAGGCTAGGATTCACAAGACAAAAATATGTAAAAATAGCGGAAACTAAAATAATAACTTATTTAAAAAAAAGCTTCATAATTGCTTCGTAAACCAAATAAGTCAAAATCCAAATACAACATACACGTTTCAAACCCAACATGTCTCATGAAATAAAAACTCGTAGTCTCAACAAAAATCAAAGTACAAATATCCCTCATAATAAGACAGTACATAGAAAGAAATAAAGCTGAAATAGAAGAAATACATAGTAGAGAACTCTTCCAAGAAACCGTCAAGTAACTACAATCTACTACCCTCTCACTTGATTTCCTGTGAGGTAAAAAGGGGAAAATAGAGGAGTGAATCGGACAAAAAGTTTGGTGGATGATAGTAATTACTAGAGTCTTTAAGCAAAGTAAAAGTAATAGACTCTACAACAGTTCTAGTATATAAAGAGGAAACAAAGGAAATAGAAAAGAGATAAACTGGAAATAAATACGATTAACTATAATATATGTTAATTTTGATTACTTGCATTTGTCCTTGATTTCGAATTTGATTAGGTTGAATTCCTTATCCTGTAATTAGGATGTAATCCTAATTCTACCCTTTTTGATCGGCCTGCTACTCCATAGACCATACTGCGGACCAAACGCTATATAACTCCCTGCACAGCAGCCAATGGTATTTATGAAAGATGCACAAAGCACCCACTGTGGATTCGGACAACATATATAGCTCCCTACATAGAAGGCAATGGTGTCTACGAAAGAAACCCATACTAAGCGCTTGGAACTCATAATGATTACAGAGCACCAGAATGGAAGTCGCACGCGTAACTGCCACCATGCCCATGCTACCTTTTGCTCCACCTATTGGGTCTTCTTATTACCTCAAACTCCAGCATAATCGTACATCTCATCTCACTTCAGGCTATTGTGGGATCACTGTGTGTCCATAGAAACTATAGAGGAAATGTTGTTGGTACTTTTCGATCATCCAAACAATGTCTAGTTGCGTCCCTTATCCAAATCCCCAGTGATTTGAACTTCTATTTGACCAATTACTTCCATTCTTAGCATAAGCGTACCCTCATCTCGCTTCAGGCTAATGTGAGACATCGTTTTGTCTAACAGGGAATGTTATATGGTACAGGTTCTACATTCATCTTTGCTTATTAACTTAGATAAATTATTTAAATAAGCCTTTATTATCATCTTTACTTTCTACGCTTATTAATTTATCCCAAGTATTAAAATAAGCCTCATTCTATTCTTTTTCTTACTATAACCTACGTCATAATCATGCTTATTACTTAACCAAAGGTCTAAGTGTGAAAATAAGCTTCTTTCATCTTTTACTCTTTTTTTAGTTATAATTCTACGTTATAACTAAGCCAATTAATTAGTCCAATTCTAATCATAATTAGGCATAATTTCAGTCTTAATTCCATTTTATTACAGTCTTTATAATTTACATTTTATCTTTCGTTATTTCAGAATTCTTATAATTTAATCCTATTTCATGTTAATTCTATTATAACACATACGCAAAGAAGAAGAAATAAAAGAAAACTGAAAATAGAAGAAAATCCAAGGCGTAGGAAGAAGATGTAAATAATGCATAAATATCAGTAAATAAATTAAAATACTATAGATAAAAGTAAATAAATGGAAAAGATATAATTAACAGAAATAACTAAATTTAACTTAAAAGAATAACTAGAAAGAAATAGACAAAAAATAATTCTTAAAACTGATGAAAAGGCTATTCCAAAAATCGTAGTAAAACTACAACTATTGGAAACCCTATTATTTTAAACTACTTAAAGAAATCTTAAAGTAATTACAACCATCACCTTTGGTCCTTAGCTCTTCCCTTTAGGCCTTCACAGATCCACTTAAGGTTGTCAAAATATTTTTATTAAAATGGTTTTCTCCTTGGAAAATTATTTCTTTTTGGGTCCTTCCTGAAAAGGTGAACCCAAGCGGAGAGAATCTAGAGTGAGAAGAAGTGTTAGGCCTAGGGTCTTATTTATAGGGGTAGAAGTGGATCTCGGACCATTGGATTCGGAGATTGAATAGGATGCAACCACATCATACGTCGAATAGGAGCCATCGGATGCAAAAGTAGATGGACGAGATTGGTCAGAAGAATTCAATACACATCAGTTGAGGCTCTGGAAGTTTCGTTCGTTCGTAAATAGCAGAGGCGGGTCGACCGCCTGATGCCTAGGTCAACCGACCGATCGACCTGCCAATATATATATATATATATATATATATTCATTTTCTACTTATTTTTTTTATTTTATAACTTTGTAATATTAGCTCAGATTTTGACGTTCTATATATGAAAATTGACCAGAAAATTACCATGGACACAATAGTGAACTCTCGTAGCTCAATTCTGATAAGTTCACAAAGTTATTTTATTATTTAATTAATTAGCGGATTAATTATTATGGGTTAAATTTCGGGTTGTTACAAGTACTCTCTAAACCTTTGAACATAATCATCCATTTGCATACGTCATAAATTGCAGAGCCTGTTCTAGAACTATTCCAATGACTCCTGTCATGAAGTAACTACGGTCAGGAACTACTTTAGATAACCATCATTAGTCACAAAGTGTCATCATGCTTTCCATAACTTCCCTCCAACAGTCCCCTCAATCCGAATCATCATCGTCAACTCGACATCTCAAAGTGAAACTATCCATCAATGAAGCCATCACTTCTCATCATGGAAACTCTATCGCTAGGTCACGAGTGATCATCGTCAAAAATCATTGAAAATCGTCAAGACAATTATCAAAAACTCACTTCAGGGTTGGCCTAAAGTCAAGCCAAAGTAACCATCATCTCTGCCTAAAGTTGACCCTAAACTTTTGGTTCAAGGTCAAACTCGGGTAAAGTCAGAAATTTCCCAAAGCACGCTCAAGAATCGGTACCGATCCCTGACTTTTCTTTGTTTTATTTTCCTCTAAAAATGCTTCATGCCAAGCCTGAATTTTTTCCTTGATGCCCAAAGCGCGTCCCGAAGCGATCCAATATTGGTCCATACTCCCAAAGTCGCCACCGATCCATTAATATCTTGAGCATACGAACTCTAAACGACTTGAAATTTGAATAGCATATTAAGGACTTCCTTGTCACTCCCTATGTCATCGAATTTGGAACAAAAAACATGGACTGTCTCCTCATGATTCTTCTCCTATCCGTGAATATGGATCATCATTGATCCATCACCACGAATACCACACTTCACATATGAGCTCCAACATACCTCCCCATGCTCTACCATAGATTACACATTGATTGGGCCAACCTCCATGTATCGATACCGATCCATGGTGACCAATCCTATACTTAGCCAAATTCATATGATTTTGGCTCCACTTCGTTCTCACTACCCTCCTTGATCCAATCCATAGCTCGCATCCAGACTCCATACTCCAAGCGATTCCATCGACCCATGCTTTAATCCTCCGTCGGTCCATGTTATGGATCTCACCGATCGATACTTCGAGCACCCTCAACTCGAGCATACGAATTCCAAACGACTTGAAATTTAGATTTAAACTTCTGGAGACCATCCTAATTGCTGCCTATCGGCCGCACCTTGATTCGTGCAATTTGAGTTTACGGATCATCACCGATCCATGACCATGGATCGCCACTGATCCTTGACCATGGATCACCACTAATCCATGCTTCAAATGCTTATATCCCGACCATATTAATTCCAATTGACTTGAAATTTAGTGTGAAACCTTATGATGCCTTCCTTGTTGCCTCATATCGATCGCACATTGATCTGACCACTCTGAATTTATGGGTCATCGACGATCCAAGAACCGATCCTAAGTCTAAATCGCATTCGATCGACGTTTTCAACTATTCAAATACCTAACAATCATGCATACATTATACACAAACAGCAACAACATCCAAACATACAAATACATCAAATTTAAAAAAAATCTAAGGTTAAGAATCCATAAGAACACATTTTTGCAAATCAAGCACAAATTGACTAAATTTCACATATATGGGCAATTACAAAATATTTTTTTGAAGATTTTAAAACATCGTTTAAGGTGAATAATGAATTAATTAGCAAGTGAGAGATCAAATCACTCACATTAATCCAAAGCAAGATCCAAATCCCCAAGCCAACATTAAAGGGCATGGAATCTAAGGCTTTTCCAATAGAAAATCTCAAATCCCAAGTGCTAATCATGCTAATCTCCTCTTAATGATGTAATTTGGATAATAGAAGTAGGTTTAAGGATTGCTTTTTTGTTAGTGGAAGTTTCTAACTATTTTGGAATAGTGAAATAATGGGGTGGAGGTCCCATCAGCCTCCACTTGCTCCAAATCCGAAATAGTTCATAGGCCTCAACACTAATGACTCTAATTACACACTTAAGTTGTCCAAAATTAAATAGAAGTTCAAGTAGTCATATCTCTCAAATGGTAAGTCCATTTTCTTAATATAACCACTTTACGAAAAGGAAAATCAACCTGATCCATTGGAAGTGGTTTTAGAACCTAACTCGGCTTCTATCTAAAGTTTTAGGTCATATAAGATTTATAGGGCCGAAATGGTCACATATAAATTTGGAAAAATCCATAGATGTGGAAAATGTCCCTAAGAGTCATTTCCTAAAATTATAAAATCGTACGGCCTCATATAAAAATAACATAAATATTCTACAATCCTTCAATGCGTATAATACGGGTTGTTACAAAAAGCTAAGCTCCCATTCTGAAGCACAAGCATTGTCTAAAGGCTAAATGCAGCAATATACTAAGACCCAAAGAACGATCCTACTATGCAGGGAAAGTTGAGGAATGCATGTGTAACTCATAACGAAAGTAACGGTCAACCAAATGACCTTGGACTAAAGGCATAGGCCTCAAAGTGAACCTTCCCTTGGGAGTGTTAGCCAAGAGATCAATTTCATATCGAAAAACAAAAGACGTCAAGGCATGCTACAGCTCCAAGACTATATATTGCCTTAAGATCATATGCCAAGACCCTCTAACAGTTACTATATAAAGAAACAACCTTAGACAGTCATAACTGAGAAAACATGCCAAAAGAGCTTAGTTGACATTCTTGGTTCATTTGACAAAGAAACAAGTAATCTGACAACAATGGACGCAGGGACAAGCTTTCGAACCACTAAAATCCCTTGTATCTTTAATTTACTGTATTCTTCTTTTAGTACTTTCAGTCAAGGCTTTTTTACTTTCGACCATAGTTCTCTCTTCGAAATTAATACTTCTAGAGCTCACCTCTAGAACTTTAAGATGTTGGACTTTTATTAAAAATCAGTCCACACGTTCCAAACACTCTAACATGTAAGCTAATTATATAAGATGAATTTTTTTTAACTTAACTCAAAACAAGCACATTTCATTAGAAAATCTAATACAAATTCTCTTAGATGAAAGAGAAACCATGAGTTTCATATTAGTGTCGAAAAAATGAATTTTTGTGTTAATAATTTCCTTAGTTTCCAATAAGCCGTAAAGAATACAGAATCTATGTGGCATGATGTTTAAATTTGAAATAGATTTCAAATACATTATCAAAATACGATTTTGACATATGTGTCTAAAGAGATATGATCACCGGTCATGGGCGTATCTTCAAAAGAAAAACTGATGCGGTTAATATTGGGGAAAATCCCTTCAGGTGATCAATCTAAGGGAATAAAAAAAACCAATACAGCAGAAAACAACTGGATCGTGATTGTAGTGAAACGATACAAACAGAATAAACACCAGAACAGATAGTCACAGATCAATGCAATGCATAAAAAAATTACTAGTATTTATAGTGGTTCCGCTACCACAAGGCAGTATACGTCCACTTGGGAAAAGGAGATTTTATTAATCACTGAAAGATTAAAGTTACAAGATTGATTCACTTTTGGAGGCTATACATAAGAAGAATTAACAATACAATAAAAATTCTATGGAATTTCAGCTCTGTAGGATGGCTGTCATTGTTGTCCAGAGGCTCCACTCTTTACAAAGTGAAGAAGTGAGGAGCGGTAGTTGCTATATAGAAGCTCCGGCATCTGGTTCTGCAAGATTTCATTCGGCAATTAGTACTCCAGATCTGGACCGATTAGCTCACAACGCATCTCGTTCGACATTAGTTCCCCGAACCAAAATTGTGGACCGGCATGCCCAAATACCGAACGAGATTTTTCGTTCGGCATTACGAAATCACTGAATGAAATTTTTTGGTTCGGTCTTCATCTTCACTTTTCATAATACCGAATGAAGCTTCTCTACCGAACGAAACTGCTCTTCCACCGAACGAACTCTAATGGACGAGACAACATTCTTCTTCCTCGAACGAGATCTGTTGCTCCAACTTTATTGAAAGAGATTACTCGTTCGACCTTCATAGCTTCAACGTCGAGCCACAAATCAACGGACGAGATTTCTCGTCCGGCTTCCTCATCACCAAACGAAATTCTTCACCGAAGTCACTCACCTGCACCAGACCAAACTTCTGGTTTGGCCTTCCTTAATTACAAACCACCAACATCCTTTTCCTACAAATCGTGACTTTGACATAGGGTTAGGGCTTCGGTGCTTCCCCGTTGACGCTTCTTTAAAGGCTTCTTTTCGAATTCAGGTATCAATTTCTAACAATCTCCACCTTGATACCAAATTCCATACAAGCCTTCCAACTTCATTTACAGCTTCATGCTCCAAACAATGGATACTTATCCAATGAGCTTCAACAACGCCATCATCCATTACACTCTATTAACGAACTTCGGCAAGGCCACCGCCTGTCAAAAAGGTGTACGAAGTACCCAGTCTGTCTAGAACCTATCAATCTCCACCATGAAAACAAATATCTCCATGAACCATCTCAACTCTCCCCCTGTGCCACCCCATGGCACCTAGCAGTTTATTAAGTGAATCAAGTATGAGAAATGCTCGAACTTAGCAACATGCAACGACTTGGTAAACATGTCTGCTGCATTCTTCTTTGTGTGAACTTTCTGAAGACAAACTAGCTTTTCTTTTTTTTCACTCATCGAGACAAGAAACGACTCTCCCACCTCAATATGCTTCATCCTCGTGCTGAATGCCAAATTTTCAGCAAAATGAATTGCACTCTGACTATCACAATACACATCCATGCCTTCATATACGAAGCCAAATCACACAATAGTCGCCTTAAATAAAGCGCTTCCTTAGCTTTTTCAACCGCAGCTATGAGCTCTGCCTCTATAGTAGACAAAGCCAAAATCGTCTCATCCTCACTCTCCAACTGATTACTGTCCCACCAATGGTGAACACATATCCGAAGGTTGATTTTCTTCGATCTCTATCACCGGCATAGTTGGAATCACAAAATCCAACCAAGCTGAAATCTCTATCTCTGCCACCAAAGACAAGTCCATGGTTTGGAGTTCCTTTAAGGTATCTAAATATACATTTCACTACTTCCCAATGCATCTTTCTTGGATTTGTCATGAACCTGCTCACCAATCCAACCGCCTGTGTAATGTCAGGCCTAGTACTGACCATGACATACATCAAGCTGCCAACTACACTTGCATATGGAACCTTCATTATATAAACCATGTCCTTTTCAGGCATGGGTGTGCTGATTTCCTTTGCTCCTTCCATGCTAAACCGAGCAAGCACTTTTCAAATGTACTCCTTTCGAGTGAGGCTCAAAAGTCCTACCATTCTATCCCTTTGGATTTCCATACCAAAAATTTTTTTTACTTCTCCAAGGTCTTTCATTTTGAATCCCGCTTTTAGCTTTCACTTTAAACTATTGATTTCAGCTTTATCCTTGGAAGCAATCAACATATCGTCCACGTACATGAGTAGGTTTACTCATTTACCATTCTTTAAATTCTTAAAGTACACACAAGCATATTTGATGCTACGATCAAAACCAAATGAAAGCATAAAAGAGTCAAACCTCTTGTATCATTGTCCAGGCGACTACTTAAGCCCATACAATGACTTCTTCAATTTGCAAACTCAATTTTCTTTCCCATCTACAAGAAATCCTTCAGGCTACTTCATGTAGATGGTCTCATCCAAGTCTCTATGCAAGAAAGAGGTTTTCACGTCTAGTTGCTCCAGCTCCAAGTCTTGAGCTGCGACGAAAGCGAGCAAAATGCGGATGAAATGCATGCCTTACTACTGGAGAGAATATCTCATCATACTCCAAACCCTTTCGTGAAAACCCTTTAGCTACTAGTCTAGCCTTGTATCTCCCATCATCCTTCACCTTGAACATCCACTTGCAACTTATGGCTCGGCTTCCTTGAGGAGGTAGTACCAAATCCCAAGTCTTGTTCTTCTTCGACAACTCTAATTCCTCTTCCATAGCACACATCCACTTCGAATTATCATATGACTTCAAACTTCATCAAGGTCAAGCGGCTCCTCATGAACCATATGTAAGGCATAGTCAAACTGATCACCAAGGCTAAATTTTGTAAACTGCGAATTACCATACCTTTCGGGCAGCCTAATAGTCCTATGGCTAATCCGAGTAGATACTGCTTTTCCTAAACCCCTTTCAGCTCCACCTTGAACTGTACTTCCTTTATATTCATGCACATCACCAGCACTACTAGAAGGTATTTGTGGACTATGCTGTGATGTTTCATAAACTGCTTTTTCCTCGACAGCATCAACAACAACTATACTATTTGGCTGGAACAAGGGAACTTCTTCCATCTCCTTAGGCCTATCAGAATCTTCTAATGTGGTAGGTAGCTTCTCCTTCAGATTGAACATAGCAGACTCATCAAAAGTAACATGTTTGGAATGAATAATCTTCCGATCAACAGGGTTCTAAATTCGATACCCTTTGATACCATCGTGTATCCCATTAGTATGCCCTTGTATACTCTAGCCTCTAACTTGTCATCACCTGTATGGTAATAGTACGTAGGACAACCAATAATTCGAAAGTAACCAATATACAATGCTTTACCTCTCCACTTTTCCTCTAGAATATTCCCATCTATGGCTGAGCACAAAATTCGATTTATGATATACGCCGCAGTTGATAATGCCTCAGACCAAAAGCCTCTAGACAAGCCCGCCGTCAATCTCAAGCAACCAGCCTTCTCCAGTAGAGTCCTATTCAACCCCATTGAATTCCAGATCTCCGAGTGTAGTGAAATGTCTCTGGATGTCATGCTGTCTGTAAATTCGAGGAAATCCCTAGAAATAAATTCACCACCATTATCAGATCTCAACACCTTCAACCTAGAACCAGATTGGTTCTCAACAAGCGCTTTCTAGTTTTTGAAATTTTCAAAACTTTCTGATTTGGCCTTCATCACATACACCCATACTTTCCGAGAAAAGTTATCAGTGAAAGAGATAAAATACTTTGCTCCTCCAAGAGAAGGAGTAGCAACCAATCCCCAAACATCTTAAGCACGTACTCAAGTACTCGTCTCGATCTAAGGAGTCCAACTTCAAAAGATTAGTTTGCTTGTCTAACACACACTCTTGGAAAAAGTCCATCTTGTTGAAACTTTCTCCTCTTATCATCTTCCATCATCGAAGCAACTCTAAGCCCTTGTCTGAAATATGACCCAACCTGAGATGCCAAAGCTTTGTGGTATCCTATGCACGAGAATTATCTACTCCAACACACGACTCTCCAAGAACTCTGGTTCCTTTTAGCAAATACAAATTTCAGAACACATCTCCTTTCATAAGAACTAGTATACCTCTCGAAACCTTTAGACTATCCTTCACGATAGTTACCTTGCATACCAAAGATGCCAATTATCCAAAAGAAATTAAGGACTTTCGAAGATCTGGAACATACCGAACACATGTCAATGTGCGTATCACTCCGTCAAGCATCCTAATCCTCACTGTACGTTCATCCATCTCTATAGCTAGCATCATTGCCTATAAGAATAGAGCTTCCCTCTCGTCCAATGAAAGAACTGAAGTGATCCTTATTAGGCGTCAAATGGAAAGACACCCTCGAGTCCAGCACCCAATGGTCTGAGACATCCGATACTGCTGCAAACAACACGTCGTTAGATATAGACTTCTCCACCATAAATGATGAAGATTTCCTTATTCTTCAGATATAGACAATCATTTTTCCAATGACCAAGTTTCTTGTAGATAAAGCACTTCCCGTCCTTAGACTTTCCTCTCCTGCCATTACTGGGCTTCCTAGACTTGGAACGCCCTCTAGAGTGCTAGTTCTTCTTATCTTCTCTACTTCTTTCAATAAACATGCCATGATTACTACTTCCACCTCTACTTCCTTCACTTATCTCCTTCATTTGATCTCTCAAGCCCTTAGATAGAAGACCCGACTTCACATCTTCCACTGTCAATGTGTCTCTAGCGAAGATAAGGCTGTTAGCGAAACCTGTGTAACGCTCCGAAAGAGAACACAAAAAAATCATTTCCATTTGCTCCTCATCCATTTTCAAGTCAACAGTCTTCATCTTCATCATGAAATCATCAAATAAATTAAGATATTCCTTCACTGAAGTACCCTCTCTCATCCGCATGGTGAAAAATGTCTTCAGCAATATCAGATGGTTAGTCAGAGATTTTTTCAAGTAGAGGTTTTCTAGCTTGGTCCAAATGCCCCTAGTAGTGGTCTCACTGCTAATCTCTGAGATGACATTCTCTTCCATAGCTAGTTTAAAGTAGTAGACGCTCTTTTCTCAATCTCCTTCCTTTCCACAACTGAGATGTCAATCGTCAACTCAGGGGCAAACACTACTGGATGGACTTCATTCCTCACTAGAACAGCCTTCATCCTCCATTGCACTTCTCGAAGTCTTTATCCCCATTCCATTTCTCAATTGCCAACTGTGATCCTGACGCGATATACATCCCTCCAGTATAGGGTCTTGTAACAACTGGAGTCGCTTCATCTCCTACTATAGCGTCTAACACTCATCAATCACCTTGCAGCTCTTGTACCAAACTGTTGGGGGAAAATCTCTTCAGATGATCAGTCTAAGGGAATAAAAAACTCAATGCAGCGCAAAACAACTCGATTGTGATTGTAGTGAGACGATACAAATAGAGATAAACACTAAAACAGACAGTCACAGATCTATGCAATGCAGAAAAAATAAGTAACACCAGTATTTATAGTGGTTCTACTACAGTGAGTCAATGTACGTCCACTTGGGGTGAGGATATTTTATTAATCACTTAAAGATTAGAGTTATGAGATTGATTCACTTTTGAAGGCTATACATAAGAAGAATTAACAATACAGCCAAAATTCTGTAGAGTTTCAGCTCTATAGGATGGCTGCCATTGTTTTTCAGAAACTCCACTAATTATAAAGTGAAGAAGTGAGGAGGGTTAGCTGCTATATAGCAGCTTAGGCATCTGGTTCGGCAAGATATCGTTCGGCAATTAGTACTCCAGATCTGGACCGGCTTAGCTCACAACACATCTCGTTCAGCATTAGTTCCCCGAACCAAAATTATGGACCGACATGTCCAAATACCGAATGAGATTTTTCGTTCAGCATCACCAAATCACCGAACGAAAAATTTGGTTCGGTCTTCATCTTCACTTTTCACAATACCGAACGAAGCTTCTATACCAAACGAAACTGCTCTTCCACCTAACAAAATCCACCGGACGAGACAGCTTTCTTCTTCCCCGAACGAGATCAGCTGCTCCAACTTCACCAAACGAGATTACTCGTTCGGCCTTCATAGCCTCAACGCCGAGCCACAAATCACCGGATGAGATTTCTCGTCCGGCTTCCGCATCATCGAACTAATTTCTTCACCGAAGTCACTCACCTCCACCGGACCAAACTTCTGGTTCGGCCTTCCTTAATCACCGAACCACCAACATCTTTTTCTTGCTAGTCGTTACTTTGACATAGGGTTAGGGCTTCCGTGCTTATTCGTCGACGCTTCTCCAATGGCTTCTTTCCAAATTCATTTATCAATTTCTAACAGTTAAAATATAGTAAGCAACACTGATGATATAACATGTAAATTATTGAAATTTACCTAACATATTCGTCAGTCAGCATACTTGAATTAATTTGATTCAGCTTACAAAAATATTTCTCAATGACTTTAAATTTGTGTATATCTTTATTGAAAAGAAATTCTAAATATGGTTTAGAATAGACTGTTTGCACATAATAATCAAAATATGACGATATCAATTGGAGCGATAACTGTGTATCGTAAGGGTTTGATAAGATCCAAGAACCTCTACGACAATACCATTTCACAAACATTAAACTTGAGCTAATAGTTTGACGATGAAATCAAATAGTTTAGTCATTAATTAAAATGCAGACAAAGCGGGTATTGGTAAAAAAGAATATGAAATGGTACAAAAATATTTCTAAAACTACAAGTAAAAATGTTGCTTAACATGCAACATATAAGATGGATTCTTTATGGATCAACAATAGAAATGATCGTACATATTATGATTTTGTCTACTATATCAAATCTATTGAATTGGTACCTTTGAGTAAGTATCAAATTCAAATTGAAATTAGGTAAAAATCTAGTTTTCTTCTTTCTTTTAGTTGAAATCCTACCAACCCATGACATGGCAAGTAAATACCCCCAGTTTTGTACTTGACATACGCATGATGCTGGTGTATGTACATGTCGGTCCCCCCAGCTCTTTGAGAAAAGAAATGGTCGTAAAAACTACAGGAACAGAGCCCAACAACACGTTCATTTAAAAAATCATGTATAAACAGTGAAAATAATATGCACAGTTGCGATAAATACGTATATAGATAGATATAAATCAAGCACTGACTAAACAATCCAAATAACACTAAATAGATACGGCTGAATGTAATATAACAGACTTTGAATCACATTTTCAGGTTTCAACACGGCAGTACCATATCAAATAAAGCTGTAACCAAACCCACTCATACAATTTGTCAATGTAATAAAAATGCAAACGCCTCAGCGAACGATTAAACAACAGGGCTATGAAAATGCCCCAAAATGAGACAATAAATCCAATGGCAGTGGCAGCATTGATCCATGCCATTTCGTACCAGCATTCCTCCTCTTCATCCAAAACATTATGGTTATTGTCATTAGTGTTAGATCGAAAACATTTTTGCAGAGGCCACCCACACAAGTTGCTATTGCCACTATAAATGGAAGGCTCGACGAAACTTCCAAATTGATTCTCTGTTGGAATCGTTCCGGAAAGTTCATTGTGCGACAAATTCAAGAAGCTCAACGAAGTCATCCCTTCCATTGTAGAAGGAATCTCTCCGGATATGTTGTTCCAAGATAAATCCAGTGCTTCTAAATCCTTGAGTGCACCAATGTCTTTCGGGATCATACCTACAAATTTGTTTCTGGACATATTTAGAAATTTCAATCCAACAAGTTTTGTTATCTCTTTTGATATTTCTCCAGAAAGTTCATTGCTTGATACATCTATCACTATGGCGTCCACTATCACCGTGGTATATTGCCTTACAGAACCTTGTTTATACAGCCAAATGTTCTGCACATGAAAAGTGTTGGCAAACATGAAAAGATCTTCTACAGATATGTCTTTTGTTTTAGTCATCACTTCAAGATTATCGAAACGAAGTGAGAAATCTCCACTTATGTAGTTCTGCGAAAGATCGAGAATCTGAAGGGAGGTAAGGTTAGACAGTTGTCTAGGAATTTGCCCGGTAAAATTATTTGATCTCAAACTTAGAATTTTCAGAGATGATAATTTCCCTCCTATCCATGGTGGTA
Source organism: Allium cepa (assembly GCA_030765085.1). Classification (NCBI taxonomy): domain Eukaryota; kingdom Viridiplantae; phylum Streptophyta; class Magnoliopsida; order Asparagales; family Amaryllidaceae; genus Allium; species Allium cepa. Next base: position 152,842,747 of record CM060939.1, read on the forward strand.
TTATACCACTTAAACTATTTTCACTAAGATCAAGAACACCCAATTGATCACAATATTTCAACGAAGGTGGAATAAAACCGTGAAATTTATTCCTCCCCAGTTGCAGTGATTCAAGTAAGGGAAGAAATCTGAATATGTCGGGTATTGTACCCGAATAGAGATTGCTTGATAAGTTAACCACCTCAAGCTGAGATGATATGTTCTGGTTAAAAGGGAAAATTCCTGAAAAAGAGTTATTGGAGAGATCAATTTCTATTAGCGAGCTTTGATTAGAAAAGAACACGGGACCTTTAAATCTGTTGTTTGAAAAATCTACAGAAATGAGGTTGTTGAGGTTGGCAATGGATTTTGGTATCTCCCCCGAAAAATTGTTGATCGACAAGTCTAACACACTCAAGTTAGTGATTGTGAACAGCGAACGAGGTATCTGCCCGTTCAAAAGATTCGTGGACACATCTAAACTGTCCAGTTTCTCAAGATTCCCTATAGAATCTGGAATCTGTCCACCTATATTGTTGTGGTCTAAGTATAAACCAGTTAACCTGAAAAGGTTTCCTATACTAAGAGGAATCTCTCCAGTTATATAATTGGATGATACCATGAATGTCTCGAGCTGGTTGAAGTTTCCTAGTGCTTTTGGAAGACTTCCAGGAATATGATTTTCAGAAAGATCAAGATTTTTGAGATGTGTAAGGTTCCACAAACTTTTAGATATGGAGGCATTGACATTATTAAATGCTAAGATCAATCCTTTCAATGATGGAAGCCTGTCTAAATGCAGAAAGACTTCTCCATCAAACCTGTTGTTTGGCAAATACAGATATTTCAAGTTGCTAACTGGTCCATAATGAAGAGGGAGCTGTCCATAGAGCCCACAGTTTCCGAGTGATAACTTCTGAAGGCTGCTAATGTTGAAAAATAACCAGCTAGGAATGGTCGAATTTAATCCATTGCCCCACAAATCAAAATGCTGAAGAAATGTAAAATTATGTAATGGTGGCATGGTCATAGGGATGCTAGGTAAAGCATTGTATTCGAACGAAATAGTGGAAATAAATGGAAGTTTGGTAACGTCATGAATCCAACCAGCAGCAGCAGATAAGTCGACCGAGCACATTTGAAGATAGGTTAAAGAAGTCAGCCGTGATAGCCAACGAAGGTTATCGACTCGTAAATCGAAGGAGGCGGGTTCGTACCCGTTATTTATTCTAAGCATTTGCAAGTTAGATAGATTTCCCAGTTGGGGAGGAATGGTTCCTTCAAATCCAGAAATGGAAAGGTCTAAATATTCTAAACGGCTCAGGGACCCGATAAATGCTGGAATTGGCGATCCGGAGAAGTTGTTGCCGCTCAAGTCTAAGTAAGTGAGATGTTCTAAATCGACAAGCGAAGGACTCAACTTACTTTGGTTCGGCTTTTTGGTTTCGTCAGTGGACCAGTCGTAGGGATATTGAAGGTCTAAACTGATGACGTGGCCAGTTGTGTTGTGGCACGCGATACCTTGCCAATTACAACAGTCTCCTCCTTTTCTCCATGAAGAAAGCCAATCTTCGGGGTCATAAATGACGTTTCCGATTTCGAGGAGGGCTCGCCTTTCACCCTCAATGCAAAGATTAAGGCACGGATGAATCTGTGACATGATCATAAGACAAAGTATTATTTCCTTTGTAAACATTGTGTGCGTTTGATGTGAGTAAATCATACGCAGTCAAGCTATATATAATAGTACATTGGTAGATCAACCCGTTTACAACATTTGAAGGAATCTTCATCTTAGTTATTATTTTTTGACCCCTAGACTAGTGAAGACCAAGCAGACAGTAACCTATGGTATAGTCTTTCTTTCCGATACAATAATAACATATTTCCTTAGTCAGCCTTGTTTTTAATGATAAAAAATATATAAGATGCTAGCACTTTATTATGACTGCATATGTGGCAACAAAGAAAATATGCTAGTGGACAAATTTGGTGGGTTGCTGACAATGATCTTTCATTATGCTTCCTATAAAAATTACATAAATTAATTTTCATTTTCTAACAAAGCATGTTACAATTATCATTTTTACTTCATAGATAATTATCGTAAAGAATTCATTAAACATCACTTTTAGAAACATAAATTAGTCGGAGATATTTCTAAGATGTTCTTCAAAGTCCAAGATGTATACTTATGATACACTTATCTCGTCAGAGGTATTCTTTGATATGAGATATCTTATGTGGAAATCTTGATGCGAAACGTGATCAAAACCGAGATTTGAAATCTTGATAAGTGGTGATCAATAAAACGAAGATGGTAAGGTTTGACCTTCAATTTAAGTGTAAAACTACAAACACTAAATCACTACTTGATCCACTAAAGTTTGATAAACTTTTCCTATATATGATTGGGGGTAGGGAGGGTAATCCCACTTCCTAGGTTCCTACCCTCAATTTTATGTTCATTTATGATGAGTGTGTTTAAAATAAGTGGTTTTTAATAACAAAGGAAACAAGCAAGGAAAATTGAAGTCTGTTTGTCGTAAGTGTTCAAAACCAAGCAATATGTGTTCGGAGCTTCAAATACAAAATCAAAAAGTGATGAATTAGTTATTATCACAACTTCAAAGCGTTGAATGATATATTTTCTCAATTATACCCTTGAATTAGTTTAAACTATAATTTTTCACGTAGTAATTGAGTTTAGGTACTGATATCCTACTATTTTCGTCTCTTTCACATGTATTTTTTATCCAAATTTTCATTGTCGGTGCAATATTTTGTTAATGAATTGTAGAAAATAGACACTAAGATTTGTTTATTAATTTTTTTAATTTAAACATATTCATCAAAAGTTATAATAGTTTATCTTCTTCTTCTTCTTTTTTAATCAAAATGCAGTTCAATATTTTATTATTGATCTTACATTGGATCAAATTCATTTGAAATTAAGAAAGTGACTATTAGTTTGATGACATGGAGGGGTAATATTATCTCAATATTTATTCAGTTTAATAAAAGAAGAACTCTTTAGATGGACATGATTATTTGCCAAGAGGAGAAACTTATAGGGGGACTTAGTATATAAGCTAAAGAGACACCACATATTTTGACAGTTTTGTAACCCAACCTAATAAAATAATATGAAATTCAAATATACCCTCACTTTTTAAAATCTGCCATTTTATCAGACTTACTTACATTTTCTTGTCCTGTTCATTTTTTTTCATTTTTTAATCTTCAAATTGCACCCTTGTTTATATTTAGATTTTTCTAAAAAAAAATAGGATCACGGAACTTTTATGGCGACTCGAAATGTATTTAAAATTGTTATCGGTACATTAAAATTGTGAGTGTTACAACAAGAAATAAACTTAATTAGAGACCATTTGTAATAGCCTTTAATTAAAGTATACAGTTATTGATTAAATATCAAACAGAGAGAAATGATTGTCTATGTCTACTGTCTTAGACACCAACTATATTTGTTAATAAAATCGAAGACTAATCAATTGGTCCTAAATGAGTATTTTGTTTAAAAATTCATTAAAAACTGTCCTATTTGGTCCCTAGTCCAAGTCTAACCAGTTGTTCGTAAATGTACCTTTGATTTAAAAATTCCTCGGGGACTATTTGTTTGGCCTCTGGGATAATAATTAAAGACCAAAATTTTGATCACTGACAAGTCATTAATATTAGGTGCTGCTATATACATAAACACCCAAAACCTAATCATATGATCACCTGTGCACTTAACTAAATATAGATAAGAAATGATTTAAACATAATCTTCATTAATCAGACACAACCAGCAGTCCAGATACACTAGTATCCAAGTTATGTAACTTTGATACCAAAAAAAGGAGATACATGCATCTGATATATCTTTGATACAAAAGGCAATAAAAGCTGATGTTGAATAGAAAATAACATGTTACAGGCTATTTGATGTACGGAGTTTTCTAAAGAAGAGTAATCATTACTATTTTTCTACTTTTTATACAGAGCTAAATAAACCATATGCTGAAGGAACGAATAATAACAACTTAAGCTTCTCAAGCTTAAAGCATATCAAATTTTTCCATGGAAAAACCCACTCAAATTGGAAGAGAACCTTTTTTACATATTCATATTCAACACTCTCTAAGTTTTGATGGATTTAAACTTATATGTCAATTATATAGAGTATTGCAACATATTTACACTGGAATTAATTGGCATAAAAAATATGTACTCCAGAGCCTTAGTTTTATCAAGCAAAGTATATAAACTGTCCACACCTTGCAACAAGCATTTATGACAAATAGAACAATAAAATGCACATATGATCATATAAGATACATATACGTACATAAAGAAAATGAACATACACACGTATATTTTGTGTGTGTGTGTGTGTGTTTTATAAATAAAATCCACTATCATATAAAATCTGCGTGCGCGTGCATGCGTGTGTGTGTATAGAGGATAGGTGATTCCCTTTTTAGCAACTCTATTTCTAGCCATAGTTTCACTTAAATACTTGTTATTTCTCTCTCTTACCTTATCATATTGTTAATTAACTAAAACCTAGTGGCTATAAATAAGGATTTTATTGTTTAAAATTCATCACACACACATGCGCGCGCACACATATGCGTATGTATTCAGTAGCACTCCTTATTTATAGCCTCTTTAGCATCAATCTTTGCTACACCTCATCTATACGTCTCTTCTATTTCGACCTACATAGTTCGAAATCAAACGTAAATTTATAAATATATTCTTACGTAAATCAAGATCATCTCTACAAAATTTAGCTTAATTTGAATAATCTAACATGTCTAAAATTATATTTCAAATATAAGTTTAAAACAAGAGTTTTACTGGTTAATATTCATCTTGACATTTTGAATATGTTAGGAGTTGTGAATCTCAATTTTTTGGGACATGATATTAGTAATGTAGATTGAACGTTCTCAAAGTTTCACTTGATTTGGAATGGTATAGCACCAAAAAATGTAAAGGTATAGAATGAGATGTAGCAGATTATTGTCATATGTGTACACACATAGAGAGAGTTTTAAAAATGTAAACGTGATATTTGAATCACATGTGAGTTAAAACAATATGATCTGATGCATAACTATTTGTTTGTTTTAAACGAACGGTATGATATGAGTTCATGTAGTCTACTAATCAAATGTAGAGCTACAATGGAAATTTTCACTGAATACACAATTTTTAAACAAGTAATTTGGATGCTGTGCGTTTTCTTTGGAAGAATTTGACAATGTCCAATATTATAAAGGGAAAATTTGTAAGACAACCTCTTTAATTTCAAAATACACATATGTCCCTTCTCAAAAAGAAGTTATATCCATGTTTTTAGTTTCAGCTACGCATACAAAACTACAATTATCTATAGAAAAAACTACAAATGTTTGCATATTTTCAAAAATAAATAAAAAATAGTTTTGGGCATATAAACATGCGATTAATTTTAGATTAAATTTTCGAAAAAAAATACCAAAAATAAAAATAGAGTTGTGATTTAAAAAATCATGTTTTTGAGAAGTGTTTTCACATATAGAATTTGAAGATAAAAGACGTATCCTAATTTCCACCATTAATTTATTATCGAAATTGTGTAACTCAAATGGATATCAAAACAAACATATAAAAAAATCAATTGATTTAATTAACTGATTGGTGGTTAAACATGAGAGGAAAGGTTGAAAGAAGAAAAGAGTGAAGTAATGAAACTTGACCGAGGCTTAATAAGTAGCATTACTTAAGAGCATTCAAGTGAAGAATGCTATTTCTTGACTCTTTTGTGACACATTCCTAAAATTTTCCTTTTGTAAAATTATATATACAAGGCCTTCACTCCATTTCATCATATGAGAGATCTTCTTGTGTCCCCCTTGAGAGTAGGACCCTAATCAAAATCAAATTGCGAGTTTTATGAGTGACCAAGTAGTTTGTGAAATTGAGTGTTTAGTTTGTAATTATAGGTTAACTTTCCACATTAAAATCTATAATTGTGTAACTATATTTTTTATACTCTTTGTTGGAAGGAACAATAAAGATATATCCTAATTTGGTCTATAAATGTAGGCAATTCGTCGAATCTCGTTAAATCTTTATATTCCTTTTATTATTTCTTTAGTGTTTATTGTTCATAATATATTTTTTGATGGGTATTCTGTTAAATTGGTTGTTGATTTATAATCGTCAACTTAAATCCTTGGAATAGGTTCGGTGATTACTCATGGGTAAATTTTTACTAGTAGATTGATATGAGAGTAAGCTATCTTATTTTAGATTAATTTTCAATGGCTAATTCATCTAAAAGTGAAATGAATAATTATGGAGTCACTAAGTTTAATGGAAAAAATGATGCTGGAACATGGATGTTAAAGATAGAGAAAGTGTTGATGGAGTATATCTTTAAGATAGTTTCTGATTTGGATACCTAAAAGTTGATGTTTTGGATGAGATTGAAGATGAAGCTCTTATATCCATATAACTAAGTCGTCCATATGTAGTACTTAAGGAGCTTCACTTAGAAAGAAAACCAAACTATTATGGGATGCATTGCAAGCATCCTACCAAAACAAGTTCTTGACTAATTGCATCACTCTCAACTATATTTATTTAGGATGAAACCTAAATTACACTATCATAGTATATGGATACTCTTGCTACCTTGATAATTGATTTGATAGTAGTGGGTATTGATGTTAGTAACGAGCTGCAGGTGGTCATTTAATTATGTTCATTGCCTTCAGATTATACGATGTTCGTGAACTTCACAATTTATGGAATGAATTCCATTAACATCAAGGCAAACTTGCATAATAACATGTTAAGGGATAGGTCGCTAGTAGTGAAGTGTTGATAGTGATGTTGAGGGCTTGGTGAGTCAGAGTGGAGATAAGAGCCAGAAGCACCTTGGAGTTATGAAAGGTATGCGTAGATCAAAGCTTCAAGATCCTAGAAGGGGTGTTTGTTACATTTTACATGGGAATGTCTGGTTCGTAGGAAGAAGAGAAATATGGAAAAAGCTTCAATTTCAATAGAAAGAATGCAAATAGTAATGATAGTAATATATCAATATTTTTAGTCGGTATCTCATCTTTAAGGAGTCCAAGTTGGTTGATTAATTCTAGAGTCTCATGCCATGTGATACCATATAATTCTTTTATCATTTATATGGAGACTGATGGTGGAGTGGTTCATATGGTGAATGACACAACTTATCATGTTGTGGGTCTTGGAAGTGTGAATTTTAGGATGTTAAATGGTGGTGTTAGAACTATCACAAATGTTAGGCATGTTTCGATGTTGCGTAGAAGTTTGATCGTAGTGGAATCTTTGATCAAACTTGATACGATGATAGTAGTAGATGACGAAAGACCGAAAAATGACACGGGTCTTCATGATGGCGACGAAAAGGGTATAAGTTGATGATATTTATGTGCTTCAAGGAGAGATAAACTTGGAAGAATTTGTAGTCTCTATTGACTTTGATGTTTCAAAATATACTCAATTAAAGCATCTTTGGTTACGTAACGTTGATGCGAGGACATTGATATGTTACAAAATCGAGGGTTAATTGATGTTGCTTATTATCACAATCTAGCTTTTGTAGAGATTGTACTCTTGGAAATAAGAAACATATCGCATTTGATGTTGGAATATGTACAACTAGTTTTGTAGAGTATGTACATTGTTTATGTAGGGACCCACCATATTTGCATCTTTAGGTAGAGCCAACTAGTTCCTCTTGTTTGTGGATAATTTCTCATGGAAAATTTGATATATCTGTTGAAGAGCAAACTGAAATATTTCCACGGATTCAAAAGTGGAAGACCATGATAGAGAAGCAACCAAAAAATCATTTGGGAGTACTCGGAATAGGCAATAGTAGTGAATTTGCACGACAAGAATTTCACTAGCTATTGTAGGTCCAATGGTGTAGTCGGAGACTTTGTGCAGTCGTAACGTCATTAGATGGCTAAAAGTATAAGTTGGATTTTGGAGAGATATGAGCTTGAAATCGATTTTTTGTTTTGGAAGAGTGAATTTGAATGGAGACGGTATCTATGGAAATATTTCCCATCAACCATACACCTTCAATTGTCATAAATAGGAAGATTACTTGGAAATATGAAAAGGTAAGCTCGTGAATATTTTATTGTTTGGATATTTAGCTTATATTTGTGATGAAAGATATGGTAAGTTGAATCCTAAAGGATGCAAGCATATTTTGTTAGGTTATATAGGAAATGAAGGAATATAGGTTGTGGTGTACAACTAGGTGAAAACCATGGCAACACGCATTTGATGATAGACGAGGGATCTTTACTAAAAGTGAAACTTTTATCTAGTAATGATATTAAAAGGACTGAAAATTATTACACATTTTGGACCATCATATTATTACTATATTTAGAGAGATAGTGGTATTTTCGATAATAGCATGGTTGATGAGAGAGATTTAGAGGCTCATACTTTAGGTAGAGCTCAATAGCAAACAAGACCATTCATTTTAGTTGGTCTTATTAATGAGCATGGTAGTGTTCGTGAATCGACTATTTATGCATGCAATGGTAGAGAGCTAGTTGGAAAAGTTTGAAACTGTAGGCTTTGGGAAATGGAGCAAAATTCTTGAGAAGGAGATTACAGTAAGTAATATTAAGGATGTCATCACTCAACATGGGATGAAGAAAATGAAGCATGTAGTGATTTCTCAATTGGTTTCTCGAAGCTTGAGATATACAAGTTCATCTCCTACGTCAGATTTGTTGAAGAATTTTGGTATCCGGATATTGTTTTTTTTTCTTATGGTGGAGAAATAAGATGAAGTAGAAATTTCATTTAGATAGCAATGCCCAAACTTGTAGGTTCTTAAAAAGAGCTTTGGCATCATAGGGTGTAGAGTCAACAACTTGTTGAGATATAGTAACGGAGGGAGATGGTTATATTTTAATCAATGTACAGTGCTAAAATTGTGCGATTCAAATATATATCAAGCCAAATTTATAAAGGAAGATTAATTGATTGATTAAATCAATTAAATAATGATTCAATACGAGGAAAGAATGGAAGAAGGAAGTAATGGAAACTCGTTGATTCGTTTAATTAATCAATTAATGATGCATTAAGAGGCAATTTACAAGTAGCATCTGTCAGTAGCATTTAAGATAAGATTGCTATTTTTTGGCTCTTTCCTTGCTCCTTCCTATAAGCTTCCTTTTCTACAATTTTATATACCAAGCTTTCACTCCATTTCTTAAAATGAGAGATCTACCATCATTCCACTTAAGAGTGACCCTAGTCAAAATCAAATTGGAGGTTTTGTCAATAATTAAGTAATTTGTTGAACTAAGTGTTAAATTTGTGATTATATGTTAATCTCCTTACTCTAGAACTTGTAATTTTGTTAATCTCTTTCTTGATTTCATACTTTTCGTTGTGAACCATGTTAAGTCTTTGTGATCAATCTTTAATTGCTTTGGTGTTTATAGTTGGTAGCATTCCATGTGATTGGTATTATGTTTAATTGTGGTTGTTGCTTCTAATTGACAAGCTAGATCATTGAGATAGCTTCCACGACTGTTGTAATAATAAATTTTTGACAGCATCTATATGTAATTTCTATGTTCACAGTAGATTTAAAAGCTTGGAAAAATCAATACAAAAATAACCAAATAAAATTTGAATACAATAAATTTTTATTCAAATTCTCTTTAAGTGGTTATTTTTGAGTGCATAATGTTTTTTTTCTTTTTTAAAGGACAGGATGCATGGTATAAAGTCATGCAGCCATATCATAACTAAGCAAAATAAAGAAAGTTTAACGATCAAGAAGCCTGATCGGTAGCAAAAAAGAAGTACCCATCAATATAATATATGTGCACATAATAGCATGAACAAATCAATACAAAAATAAACCACTTAATAAGAATTTGAACAATGTGAAGTGCATCAAGAGAAAGGCTCAGTATACATAAATTTATGTGTTCTTAACTATCTCATTCGAAGTCAAAAAGGATTTTCCGCAGTATCAATGTGTTCTTATTCTAAGCCAAAATCTTGAATACTCAGCATATTCCTCTAGTTTTAGGAAAGTGTTTCTTTTAGATTTACTTTTACTTTGATCTACACATGCTTAAAAAATGTAGTATGAAAATGTTGTTGCAATTAACATTCAACGGTACATGGTGATACATGCACAATGGTCTATTAATGGAAACTGAATGAATAGGATTCATGGTGTGTTCATTTCAATTATTGTCATATAGAATTACCCTTCAAAATTAATATAGTCTATCACATCTTTACATCATGTGAATGCATGCTAATATCATGCATTTCATCCATTAATGTAACAAAAAATTGTTATATAAATCAAATAATTTACTTGGCATTAGTGTTTGGAGTGTGCTATGCAACGGCAGCTAGTGCGAAGGCAGATAGAAATGTTACCTGGAAGGTTTGTTGCAAGGTTCTAATTTCAGGCAGTTATGCCGAAATTCCAACCATTTCGATTCTGACATGGCCACGATTGGAATTTGAGTAAAATTTTATTCCCACTATAACATATATATTTAAAAAAATTACCTCCTACATTTTCTTTAAATTTTATTTTATAGTATCAAGTAGTGGTTCTAATTGATTCGGCAAGCCTTGTGGCGAGCTGGAATGTTTTTATTAATTTTTTTCAATTGGAAGAACCAGAATTCGAAAATCTCAAAATTAACGGAATTTTGAAAAATACCAAACATCAGAATAGAAAATATAATTTCAAACCTTGATCTGTTTATATATGGCACGGATGTAATTAGTTATGTCTCAGTTTTCAAGCTATTTTGTTTATTTGACTTATTTTGTATTCCGCTAATATTATATCTATTTGTGTTCATTGAAAGGTGGCAAATTTTTACATGATTTTGAATAATTATTTCAAATTATTTTGTGATCGTTTTACTTGCTATCATTTTACATTTTCGATCAATTAAGAATGCAGTTATTATTGTTATATAAATTCATAATTAATGCACAACCTGTCAAGGACCACTAACTCGACTAGTTAGTTGTATGGCATTTTAGGCATATATTCTTGAGGCATGGGTTCGATCCTATGAGATATCAAAATGAGTACTTCTCTTAAATAAAGTGTTACTCCAACTATAAAAAGAACTTGAAGCGCAACTTATGAGACTTGTTATATTTTGTTTACATAAGATAATTATGTATCTTGAGTGGCAATTAGACACGTTGGGTTGTACTTGAACAAAATGTGAGGTTCTATTTGGATTGGATCGATTTATGTTTGATTGGGTGGTACCACTAAAAATTCACATAATTTATGTTTTCTTGTCGGGTCTTTTGGGGCGATTCGATTCGAGTTAAAACTGATTAGCTCTTTATGGCACTTTTCATCGTCCAAACTTAACCTAATACTTATAGAATATGGGTTCAATTCGTATTGTATTTGAACTTTTTGGGTTGAATCGGTTTGGATTTGTGGTTCTTGATCATAATCATTAGCCCTATATGTATCCAACAAGAACATGCGTAGATAAGGCATACAAACCGTGAATTCATCCAATATGTATAAATTTTCATGACTTGAGACAACTATCATTAACAAAATATGCATAATATTATAATGTAACTTGTAAATTATTTTATTGTACTAACACATCTGTTGGTTGGATTTTCGTCAAACTAAAACACCCCAAGTTTAAAGGGTGAACTTCGACCAGTTCTTTCATAGAGACTTCGATAGGCTTGTTACCGAAGATCTAAATGATTGATTGGAGTTAGAACAAGTCTTTTTGTTAAATGCCGAGATAAGTAAATGCAAAATGGGAAAAGAATGAGCGCAATAAGTAATACCGAAAGTGAAAGTGCAGAAAGTAAAGACAGGTTTAGGTTAAACATCTACATCCACTTTGTTTTGTCCTTCTTTAGAGTTCTAACAGTGCCGAGTTGGCAATGCCCACTATTAAAGAGTTTTAACAAGGAGCTTTAATACAAAAAAGTACAACTTCCTTAGTCTCTAAATTATGCAAGTGTCAAAATCCATGATGCATTGGGATATGGGGCTATTTATAGGCATATTATAACTTGATTGTTGCAAAGAGTTTTTCACTTGTATTGCTGACTTGTCTCCATGAAGGGTTGAGATTTACACACGTGTTGATATTAGGTTTGTTTGTCAATTGACATGAATTACTGACCTTGCATTCTATAAGGCTTTTGGATGTCGTGATCCCCAAGTGTTGTATATAGTCTAGGCTATCTAAATCATTGATGCATATAAGGGTTATCTCAGTCATTGATCTTGATCACAGACGGAAGCATTTTTCATTTTAAGACATTGTCTTGGTTTAAGTCTTTGGTCGGTGTCCACTTGATGCTTAAGCTTTTGATTTTGGGTCGGCTGGATAACGATTGCCCTTGGTATGGGTGATACTTTCGAATCTTTGTCTATACTTCGGTTTTGAAGCTTATCCTTTGGAATGAGATACCAAAAGGGATCTATTTGAAGCCATATACAAAGTTTGCATGGATTTTCACCATGTTATGGGAAGCTAACACAAAATAGAGCTTTAGAGCATAAGTCAAAGGAATGGAAATTTCAGTATACACTTGTAAATATTCCCTTGGACTTCGGCTTATATGGCTAGAGGTTGAATATGTGTAAAGATTAAGGATTTTCGACTTTCGAAAATCGACATTAATACATCCACTGTATCAACTGCCGAGCAATCGAATGTCGGAAAACCGAATTATTAGGGTTAAAGAAGAAGAGGTAGAAGAAGAAAGAAAGAAGCAGCAACAGAAACAATATTAGAATCTCACAATCGCAGCGGAACAACATATAATAGATAAATGAATAATCTTTAAATCAATCGAGCTTTATCAATTTATTACATTACATCACACAACATTACATTATCAGAGTTTACAACAACAAACGGCGGAAAAAAATACTATAAACTAGTTGATACGCCATGACGTCCAGCTCGCCTCTTTAGCTCCACAACATCTCCTGAATTCCAGAATGACCTGATAACCTGACTCTAGACCGTCCGTATGGAAATTGGTGGGCACCCAGAGTTTAGGAAAGGAACAATAAACTCCAGGTCAGTCATGTGACTGGGGTGAGAACTTAAATCAATTTATCTTAAAAAAACAAACAAAGAACTATTTTTAAAATAGATCTGCAATGCTTTTAGAAAATGTAACTACCATAAGAACTCCCGCCACACACACAATGCGATCGTAGAATTGGAGTAGATTTCTTCTTATGATAGTCAAACATGCTTGATACGCAAATTTCTTTGATATTATTACTATAAGTGCAAAGTGTAGAAAACCTTTCGAAAGTATAATATAAATCTTAGCCAACATACGACCAATATCGTATGCCTACTATAGCTACCATCTAAACAGTGGGGCGCCACCATAAGTAAATGGCAGGTTATACAACTAAAACCGTAAAAAGCTTGTATTGGATGAATGGATTTCCAACAAATGGTCGGGCAAAGGAACTTCCAAAGTAAAATGGAACGCCTCTGGAGGGACGTCCCTGGTTCCTAACCGGATCTCTACTAGACAAGGCCGGGTTACCTCTGTAATAGGTAACAACTGACACGAGTATGCCATCCTCCGGTTGTAAACAACCTTTATCCGAGGATCCTCTCAACCAACAACCACAAAATAATAAATTTGCAGCAACCACAAAGTAAGTATCTGGGCTCCATACCATGATACCACTCATAATCCAGAAGGAAATGACATACCCTCAGAGGGCGCTACCCTCAAATAACCTTGCTGCTACGATTCCTGTTTCGACCATAACCGGGTTGTAAGGTTCGACGAAGTCTCGTCCACAAAGCTACGCTTCTCACAAAGCCACGCTTTTCATAAAGCCACGCTTTTCACAAAGCCACGCGTTGATCAACAAATGATCAGCAGCAATCAGCATGCCACATTACCAAATTGGGAGTATATCACTGATAACCATCAACTACATAACCTTTGAGCTCGTACGTCTCAGAGAAGGGTGTTAAGCTAAGAGAATAAATTCTCCACCACCAACATAAATGTATTTGAAAGAAATCTGCTTTATATCTCAAATGTAATGTCAGACATACAATCCATACAAGTCTGTTCTGGGTTCGAACAGAACCGAAGGCACTTCAAAAGAAGCCCTTGCAATCCGAGTATTCACAATCCCGATCAAACTTCCCATCACAAAGGAAATCTCCATACCGTAGCTATCGGTGCAGAGACAATCGATAGGTCATCCTATCATTCTCGCAAATACCCGGTCTTCAAATGCTATCCATTATGACGAATCACTATTTGTAATGGGATTTATGACCCAAAGGTCCTCTCCCGGCTAAACCGAATAGCGAGCGCTTATTTTTAAAAATAAGTGTTCATTCAGATTCAAGCAAATCATAACAAGTACCCATTTAAAGGTAAATATTGATAGTCGGTTATTTAACTATCAATAGATATGCACAACATCACCAGATTCCAAATAATTTCCCAAATTATTTTATTTTCCAAAAATATCTATACAAGAAATATTTTCCACACTTCAAAATAAATCAATGTTTATTTTCAAACAAATTTCCCTTTCCCTTATAAATTCCATGGTGAATTTAAATTTTCAAATATCCACTGATATACATTTTCATATCGATTTCAAATATTCACTTTCAATTTATCTTTAAAAGATAAAATCTCAAAAAAATTCACTTCATATTGGAAAACATTTCCATACTTATTTAATAATAAGTAATTCACAAATCTATTTATTTTCAACATTTGAAAAATATTCAATATACTTAAATCACAACTAAGTATATTTTTATTCTTTAAGGAAAACATTCTCTTAAACACATTCATTTGAGTCAAAACGAATGTTGCGTAAAACATCGTTACGACAACCCAAAATCACTAGTATGGGGACTCGAAATTTAGATAGATATATAAATCCCAATACTATATAAAACATTTCCTTTCGAAAATCATTTACTATAACAATAGTGTTATAGTCCACCATTTCCTTATTTCTCGAAAACGTCTATTTCAACAATGAATGTTGAAATCTATGGTTTCGATCCTTAACACATTTTAAAACATCTTTAAAACTCCTTTTAATTCTATTTAAAATATCACTTCCCCAAAACATTTCTTTAATATATTATTCACTGTCCAAAATCATGAATATAAATTGTTTACCAAATTCAGCACTTCTACATATTTTAATTTAAAGGATTATCCACTGTCCAAAATCGAGGATATATCTCCTTTAATAAGCTTTCATAATTAACTTATCAACATAAGTCGATTTCGGATTTATAAAGCAATGTTTATAAATTCACATTTATATATATTTCATAAAAACTTCAACTTATAAAATCCCTTAATTAATAAATTCTATTTATATCTCATTTAAATGCCAAAATCCAATTTATAAGTTAATTACTTATAAATCTTTTATTTTACAAAATCTATTCATTTTATAACTTCACAATTTATAAATCTATGAATTTCATTCACTTATGAAATCCATTTATACTTCATTTTAACACTTATAAAAACTCGTTTTATAATTCCAATATTTTAATTTATAAATATCAATTTTATAAATCTTTCGTATAAATCGTTTATAATAATTCAAAAATCCCAATTTAAACCATTTTACAAATTAATCAACAACTTATTTCAAAAATCACATTTCGGTTATATTTCACAAAAATCATAATTTTTATAACATAAAACTTTTAACATTTATTTATTTAAAATGAATCAATTCCAAAATTCAATAAAATATATATACTTTCAAAAATCACTTGAAAATCCTTTTAAATTCGAAATCGTTACTTTAACATTTTTAAAACTCCAAAAATAGGTCCAATGCTGCAACAGCACCAATACATCAACCACGACATCCAAACATCATATATCAATATGATAACAGAATATATCGCAAATATCTGTAAATAAATCAATACTGTTGAGGAATCCAGTTGGATCTCTTTAACCTGTTTCTCTGCATCCACAGATGTTAGCACAATACCAATCCCGTTTCAAGACAGAATATCGCAGTATATGGGTTTATATAAAATATTATCCACTATTATGCGACGCAATAGGGTCTCATCCGCTATATAATGCGGGAAAATCAACTCCAAGTACATATATAATACCAATTCCACTTCAAGGTGGAATATCGCGGTGTATGTGTTTAATAAATAACATCCGCTTAATATACGTCGTGTAGGGTCTATTTCAATACAACAGATAGCAATTTATCATCCAAGCATACAATTAAGAAATTTTAAATTTAACTATTAAAAATTTAAATTGAAACAATTCGATTTTCTCACCTTGTTTCAAATAACAGTTGCAGTGCTTTATTTCGAATAAAATTGAACGCGCGTTTAATTCTACCCAAAATTATCACTAGTTTCAATCAATTCCAATCCAACTCCATCACGTAGTGCTCGTCAATACGAAGCCAACGCAATTCGTTTCGTCATTTTTCGACCTCGTATGAACAAGTTACGAAGTTACAAAGATTACACGATTTTAAATATATAATAATTTACAATTTTTTTTATTATAACCTAGAATCATCAGGGCCTCACATTTCAAACCCTCCAGATATCGGCTGTGAATCCTATTTCTTCTTCCTCCCTCAGTTTTCACGTACGCACGCAAAACCCGAATGAGCCGCCCAAAACCCTAGATGACGCGACCCACTACGATGCTCGAAACATCATCACTCCACAACCATTCGAAAGCTCGTGTCGCAACCCCTCACCGCCGTGATTATCATCGAGCTTTGCCCCCCAGGCATCTCGAAAAACGTGAAAGCCTATCGTTCCTTTGAATGCATATTGTCGTTGATCCGTTGCTCAAAAATCCATCATCACTGTATGGATCTGTAGCTCTCATCGCCCTCTATAATTTTTTAGTTGAAGATTTCTTGAATAGATCGATGGATTGGAAGAGATTAATAGAAGAAAATTGGCAATTTTCGGCCATTAATATATAACTGGCGGCTAGGGCTTAAAGATTAGGGTTTGATGCAAAATGAAACAATAAAGGTCCTTTTATAGAAAATTCTCATGACACTATTCATCTGAAATTTTTTCGAACTCCAAATGAAGCATGCCGCCTAGCGTTTATAATGTTTTACCCATATTCCGAACGCAATGGAATATATATCGGGAGCCAATTCAATCAAATTTGAAAGATAGGTTTTCAAATCGACTATTTAAATTTAAAAATTCACTTAAACCGATTTCAGAGCGTTTTAGCTTGCCCCGGACAAACCGTAAATTCGATTGACACAAAATTTGAAACCATACATTAATATAACATTATGGATCCGATGAAACTGGTTTCATCGAAATCCGAGACTGTTTGAAAAAGGGCTATTTTTACTCGTCAATTAAATATTAAAATATTCAATTTCTACAATTTAACTTTTAATTCAATTTTAAAAGTTCTATAACGTCATTCATACTCCAATATGATTTAATGCAACTTTACAAATCAATTTTAATCATATTAAACCCAATTTCCAATTATTCCTGTAATTTCAAATATTAAATTATCGATTTAATTATCCAATTAAATCTAGATATTCGAAATAAAATTTATTCGACTTACAAATTTTACTTGTTAATATTTAAAATCAATTAAATATACAAATTTCAAATGACAGGAATTCTGGATCGTTACAATATATCTGAGTAAAAATTATGGTCCTTCAAAGTTTACTTTGTGTGATGAATACGAAATGAACTTTGAATGTTTTAGGGAGATTTAGACCATACTTTTTTATTTTGTTATTCCACTCTAACTTGTATTAATTTCCCATAACTATCAAATTGATCAATGTTCAATGGAAATTTGAAATCTGACTTCATATTAACGTAAGGGTTTTGTAAAAAGGTGTGAAAATCTAACCTCATCATAAAGCGAGAATTTGAAAATCTAACATCAACGTATAGTGAGAAGGATTTGAAAATCTACCCTCATCATATAGCGAGAATTTGAAAGTTTATCACCACCATTGTAACGACCCCGGTTTCTAGTTAAATTTGAATTAGTAGTTTATTTAAATTTTTGGGGATAAATTTGAATTAAATTAGTAATTAATATAAATTTTAGATTTAATTATGAATTTATTTGATTTTTTTTCCAAATAAAACAAGATATTTGTTTATTTATTATATATGCATATTAATTGATTTTTAAAATAGAATCTGGATTTGAGATGCAAAACAATTTTGAAAATAAATTGATTTTGGATTTGAAATTCAAATATAAATGTGTTGAAATATAAATTGGATTTAAAACTATATTTTAAATTAATAAGAATTTGTTTTCTAATTTTAATATACATATAATTTTAAATTATATTTTGAATTAAATACAAATGATTTGCAAAATAATTGTTTAAAAATTAAATTCTATAATATACATATGTGTGTTGATTATATATGTATATTTAAGTTGACTTTAAATTGGACTTTCAAATTTAATTTAAATTTGAATTTGAATTTAATTTTAAATTTCAAAAGATGGACATTTTAAAAATATTTGGATGAGCTTTTATTTATATATAATTAGTTTTATTACATTTTCTTTAAAAATAAATTCATATATACATTTACATAAGAATAAATAAATTAAGTAAAAAAAATTCTTAACATTTAAAAATAAATAAAGATTACTTACTTACAAGTGTTAACATATCAAGGCTTCATATAACAAGTGTATATTAATAATCAACTTAAGATGAAAAATGGTGAAATTTAATACAAGTGTCATATTATTTTTTATTTTTCTTTTATTTTAATTAAATCACAAAATTTAACTTATATAAACACATATTTTCTTACCCTCATTCTCTTTTATCCTTTTCTATTCTAAGGCTAAGAAACTCAAGCTTGTAAACCATTCTCAAAAACAAATCCTCATAAAAAAAAATCTGAAAATCAATCCACTTCAAACCAGAAAATCATGTTCAACCTAAAAACCTATTCATTTGCTAAAGCCTGTTCTTTGCAAGCCTGAGAATTCATCAAAGCATGTTCAAGTAATCATCTCTGTTTTAAAAGCAATCTGAAAATCAAGAGCCTGCAACATTTTCAAGTTTCAAATTCAAAATCTGAGATGAATCAAAGCCTGTACATTTTCAAAATCAACTAAGCCTGTAACATCACCTCCAAAATCTAATTCAAAGGCCTGCAAACGACAAGCATGCATTTCTTCAATTCTGCTTTGGAAAGCAAGCTCAAATCAAAGTAGATCCATCTTTGTTCAAATGTTTGTCATCACTGCAAGTCTCTGTAATAAGCATTACAGTTTCAATAGCAAGTTTTCTTCGGCATTCAAGTCTAAAAAGAAATGGCAATGCAAGTTTCCAATTTTAAAAACAATTCAAGTTTTCAAAATTTAAGATTACCTCTATTCCATGCATGCCAGGAGAGTAACATCACTTTTTAAAAATTAAAGTATCTGTAATCTATTGCATGTTAATATCTGGAAAATAAATATGATCTATGTGATTTTATGTGATTGAATTATCTGTTTACATGGATGTATAGAATGTGTGCATGCTTATTTCCTGTAGCATTCATGTTTCTTTGCTTTTAAGTTCTAGTTTGATTTAAAACCATTATCTTTTGATTTAATCTTGGTTTGGATTTAAGACTTAAATAAAATCTGATTGTTAAATTTTTATTTAAGTCAAAATAAATTTGAAATGGCTCTAGGAACAAGAACAACAGAGCAAGTTTGATGTAAGTGAAAATTCAAACATTTTAATTAATCAATTAAGGAACATAAACTAAATCCTTAACCCTAAACATGATTTTTAAGAATGAAATTATGATTTTTAGTAAAGGTATGAAAGAGCAGTTCCTCTTTGGTTAGTTTAGGTGTTTTGGGTTACCTTTTGGTGATCTACTAGGTCGGTATGGTCGAGGTTCTTACAGGTGGTAGTGGAGCAATCAGAGAGGTCGGTAAAAATTACAGGATGGTTATCTAAGCGTTGTGGCGGCTGCGGTGACCAATTTATGTTTATAACCTAGTTTTGATGGTGGTCAGTTAATGATCCACCACGGCTTCTCTGGTGGATCGAGTGCTACCAATTTTTGGGAAATGGAGGTGGGTGTGTTGACGAAGGTGTCGCCGGAATTTCAGATACTCCAGTGGTCGGAGGCGCGAGAACGAGAAGATTCTAGGTTAGGTCTGTGGTTCTAGGTTTGAGCAGCGATGTTCGATTTTGATTTTGCGATGTTGTCGATGCTTGGATGGTCAGAATCAGGTGCGAGGATGATCGGCGACATGAGTAAGGCTTCGGCGATGATCGGAGTTAGTTGGAATCATCGTGCATGTGCACGGTGCATCTCCTTGGTTTTTCTGGTGAGTTTGGTTTAAGCAGAGAGGATTTGTACTCCAGTTTATCTCGAGTAATTCGAGTGTTTGCTCGAAGTTTTTTCGATTTTGGCTCGAAGTATTTTTAGTTGTGCCTCGGGTCAATTGTTGGTTACAGATTTTAAAACTTGTTAGTGTTTTAATTTTTAAAATAAAATTTGAAATTTGAAAACAAGGTTTAAACTGAGTTTTAAATCAAATTTTAAGATATGGATTTAAATCTAAATTAGTATCCTAATTTTGAAATAAAATAAAGTTTTATCAAAGTAAAATGTTTAACCAAATTTAAATTGTTTAAAGTATAATTTTTAAAATGATTTGAATTTTCTTTTATAAGAAAAGTGTTTCTTTAACATGTGATTTAAAAAGTTTTAAATTGTTTTAAATTTTATTGAAGTTAAATTTGTATTTATTTTGAATCTTAATTTGAAATAAATTTAAAAGAAAATTTAAAAGTAAAATGCTTTCAAATTTTTTTGTTAATGAAAAATTTTGGCATAAATAAGAAAATGTTTTATCTTAAAATAGATTAAGATTTAATGATCAGTGATTCATTAAATAAATAAGGAAAGTTAAGGTTATTTAATTAATTAATGATTAGGATTAACTAATTAAGTAATTAAAGGTTTAAATTAATTAAGTTAGGGAAAATCAAGGGCCATTAATTTAATAATTATAGATTATTAATTAATGATTAGAAATTGATTAATTAATTAAAGATTAATTAAGTTACAGTTAAGCAATTAAATATTTAAGTAATTAGAGACTAATTAATTGATAATTAAAAATTAATTACTTTGTAATTAATAGTGGTTAATTAAAGCATAATTACTTAAGAGAAGTAATTTAAAGAATTGTTAATAGTTAATGAAGATCATTAACTAGGAATTATTAAATAATTAATTAATGTGATTAATTTTAATAATTAATTATATTAATTAATTAAAAATAATCATTTGTGAAATTGTTTAAGTATAATTACTTAATGAAAGTAATTGAAGGAATTAATTACTCAATGTAATTAATTAAAGTAATGTGATTAGTTTAAGTTAATTAATTAAGTTTAATTAATTTAAAATAATCATTGGATAATGGGTTAAGTATAATTACTTAGTGTAATTTATAAAGAATAATTACTTAGTAAGTAGTTAGTGGGTAATTACTGGATGTAATTAATTAAAGGAAAATTAATTAATAAAAGTAGTTTTGGGTTTGTTTATTTATTTTATTTTTTTGGCAAGGTCGACGGGGTTGAATGGACCCCTACCATTTTATTGAAGCACTAGGGAAACAAATACAGATATAAGCAAACGCTTATAAGAAAAACAACGAGGAAACATAGTGCAACAAACACCGGAAAAACGAAAAGGAAAATAGAAAAGGCGAAAACTAAAAAGAACACGAGAAGGCATGCAAGATTCCAGGATCAAAGGTGAATCCAAGCATCTTGATGCCATCTCTGATTACATTCATTATCCATGCATGCAGCACATGATCATTCTTTGCTTTTCCAGGATTGAAGACACGAGCATTTCTTTCAGTCCAGGCAGCATGAATGAAACATTTGAGAATACAGTTGGAGACTCTCTTCCTTGAACTATTGATACCAGTAGATGCGAATATAGCATTCCATTCTACATGATTAGTTTCTCTCACGTCAGTACGACCAAACTTGTTCATCACTTCAATCCAAATCGCTTTAATCATGTCACATTCGAAATATATATGCTCCACCGTTTCTGGGAGGTCAACACAGAACAAGCACTGAATAAGAACTGCAAATCCCATGCTATTCAGTTTCGCACGCGTAAGAATTCCGCGATTCAACATTTTCCATAGCAACATGTTTTGCCTTGCATTATTATCATAATGCCAAATCTTTCTATACCAAGTACACCTGGGCATGTCATCAATATGAGATAAATAATGATATATATCAGCAATTTTGCACCCCTTCCTTTTGCGATTCCACGTCACCATCACATCAGAAGATAAGGAAGTATTGAACTGATGTATTTTGCTCCATAAACAGTGGATTCTCTGATTAGAAGTATTAGGCAAAGTTATAACATCTTTAACTTTAGCTTGAAAAGCAACACCGGATTGAAGGATCTCATTATGCGTCAGCTGCCTGCAAAAAATAAACCCTTGATCTAGCCATGGGTCATCCCAAAAAGATGTATCAAACTGCGGAGAGCTGCTGAATTGAATCATAGGTAAGAAAGATTCCTTAAGTTTAAAAATGCATTGCCATGTCCAGCTCAATCTTTGCGGTCTTTTCAAGGACCACAAACATTTACCTTTAGTGACATGCTTTCTGGACCAAGCCGCCCACAAGCTAACATCAGAGTTAAAGAACGTATCCACATGCTTGGCGTAGGCTGCGTTATTCCATATCGACATATTCAGAATGCCGAGCCCCCTATTTCTAATCGGTTGTTCAGTTTTGGAAAATCGAATAGGAGCGACATACCTGCCAACCGTCGAACCAGTCCACATAAATTTCATCAATACCTTTCTCGGCCTTTTGGCTAAGATCAAGTGTAGTAGTTTTGGGTTTAATTACTTTGTGTAATTAATAAGAAAGATAATTACTTTGTTTAAGTGATTAAGAATTAATTACTTAGTGTAATTAATTTAAGAATTAATTGATAAAATTTATTTAGAAGTTAATTAAGAAATGTAATTAATTAAGGGTAATTAATTACCGAACGTGACTAATCATAGATTAATGAATGTGATTAATTAAAGAATAATTAATTGAATAAACAATTAAGGGATAATTACTTAAATGTAATTAAAGAATGATGAATTAAGGAAGATTTGTTAAAGTAGATAACTAGAGATAATTATAGAATTAATTTGTAATCAATTAATGTTAAGTAAGTAAGACTAAGGTAATCCAAGTAATTTAATTAGAGATTAATTAAATTAATTAAGAATTTATCAGTCTTACTTATGGGTGTTTGAATTCTATTGATTGTTGACTTGTTTGATATCCCTGATATGTTATGCTTTCTGCTATGAATTGTTTTGGTGTGATCTGTGATGATGTAGTTTATTTTCCATGATAAATTTACATTGTTTATCTATGGATCTGTGAATGAAGATAAGCGTTATTCGATTATACTGCTTATCAATGATGATGTGCTTGAATCTGTAATAATTGATGTTTTTGCACTATTATGGAAAACCCCTCGACTACACCATACACATACAAATATGGATTGCACGAGGAAATTGGTTGAGTCACAAATTTTTGAAATGGTTTTTAAAAATTGAATTTTGAATCCAAATGATTTTGGAAATAGAATTGGGTTAAAAGTGAAACGCTTTTTGAAAGAAGTTTTGAAGATAGTTATTTGGAATAACTTGATAAAGTTTTGAAATTTAAATAATTTGATTTGAATTTGAATTCAAAATTTGAAATTGAATTCTATGTTTGAAAACTATGTTTTAAAAAGGATATACAAGTTATATAATATGGGTTTTACACCGTTTTTATGGTATTGGTTTGAGAATTTGAATTTAACCCAAGGGCTTTAACTTGTATAAATGAAATCTGATTTTTTCGAAATGAAGAAAACTATTTTTTTCAAATAATAAAAGCTTTAATATAAGGAATGAATTTCCAATTTGTGTTAAAAGGATATCAAGTTTGAAATGAAAATGGTTTTCCAAGTTATGAATGAATCTTTGGAAAAGATTTTGAAAGCTATGAATTGAATCTTTAATTTAAGGATTGGATGAGTTAATCCGATTTGAAGTGGAAATTGTTTTGAAATCTGTGAATGAATCTTTGTGAAAAATGGGTGAACTTGTGAAGTGAATCTTTTTGTTTAAAGATTTGAAATGGTTTAAACCATTTGAAAGAATAGTTTTGGGTTTTAAAGTTGTGACTTAACTGAAATCCCAATATCCATATGTTTTTAAATATTATGCTCATTATTCGGTTTAGCCGGGAGAGGACCTTGTATCATATAACCCATTCTGAATAATGATACGACGATATGGATAGCATTTGAAGACCGATGGTGAAAACCGGTTATTTATGAGAACGATAGGATAACCTATCGAATGAATCTGCATTGAGTAACTCCGGTATAGAGATCTCCATATGTGATGGGGAGTCCGATCGGGATTGTGAATACTCGGATTACAAGGATTTCTTTGGAAGTGCCTTCGGTTATGTTCGAACCTGAAACAGACTTGTATGGATGTGTGTCTGACATTACACTTTAAGATGTAAAACCATTTTCTATCAAATACATTTTTATTTGGTGGCGGAGATTTATTCTCTTAGCTTAACACCCTTCTCTGAGACGATACGAGCTCAGAGGTTATGTAGTTGATGGTTACTAGTGATATAATGGTTACAGTGATACATTCCCAATTTGGTAATGTGGCATACGAAGTGCTGCTGATCATTTGTTGATCAAAGCATGGCTTTGTGAAAAAGTGTAGCCTTGTGGACGAGACTGCATCAGGACCTCGCTCCTCGAAAATGGTCGAAACAGGAAAGATGTAGCAAGGTTGCAGGGGTCGCGCCCCTAGGGTATGCCCATTTCTTCTGGAAAAGGGTGGTATCGTGGTATGGAGCTTAGATACTTAACTCATGTGGACACTGTAAATTTATTACTGTGTGATGTTGCTTTGTGATTGAGGTACCTCGGATAAAGGTCGCAAACGACCGGGGATGACATATCTTAGGTGTTACTCCCGGGGAGGGAGTAAACCGACCTTGTGTTGGCAGAGATCCGGGTAGGTTCTCGATGCATCCCTCCAGAGGCGTTCCTATGTGGAAATAGGAAGTTCCTTAGCTTGACCATTTGTTGGAAATCCAATCATCCAATACGCGCCTTGTATGGTTTTTGTTGTAGAACCTTCCATTTAACATGGTAGCTATAGTAGGCATACTATAATGGTACGTATGCTGGCTAAGATTAATATCATACTTTCAAATGTTTTCCACAATGAACTAATAATATTATCAAATGGTTTTCGCGTATCAAGCATATTTGACTGTCATAAGGAGAAATCACCTCCAAGTTTGCACTTGCATTGTGTGTGTGGCAGGAGGCCTTATGGTAGTTTCATTTTCCAAAAGCCTAGCGAATTCTTTTACTTCTTTTGTTGTTTGTTTTAAAAGATAAAAACTTTTTTTGTTGCTCACATCAGTCCCATGACAGACCCGGAGTTTATTGTTCCCTTCCTAAACTCTGGGTACCCACAATTTTCCACACGGGCAGTCTAGAATTGGGTTTTTCAGATAACCAGCTTATAGATGTAGATACGGTAGTCTTCTTCAGTCTTTGGATGACTGGCCTTGCTTAGTACAACTTGATTGGGAGTTCGAGCTATTTCTGGATTGATGCTTTGGAGATGGAGATTGTTGATATGGGAGTTCCTTCTTTGGAGTCCAAGTTTACGTTATTATTCCGCTGTGATCTGTTGTATCATATCTCGGATATTTGTTGGGTGGTTGTATCATTGTTGTATACCATTGGATATTGTATTCATTGGAATTATATGACATACTCTTTTCTTCCGCCGTGTTGTTATACTTAATGTGTTATAAGCTCGGGCACGAATCGGATTTCAATGTTTGAATCTGCGGCATTCGAGTACAAGTGAAGTACGGATGTCGATTTTCGAATGCTGAAATTTGGGTCGTGAAAACTTGGTATCAGAGCTGAAGGTTGAAACTTTAGCTCAGCATTATAACATATTAGGTAGCTCATTAGAGATAGGGTGAAGTATACCCTAGAATGAGTATCCCTAAGATATCCATTTGTATGCCTTAGTAAACTCTCTTACTATTCACTGATAGTGAGTATGGGTGCAAGAAGAGGGCGAGCTAGGGGACAGGGAAATGCGACTACAAATGGTCGATACCTTGTAACATCAAGAAAAAAATCTTTCTCTATCAACCTCTTTTGTTCATCATCAAGTTTCAATCCTTTGATAGTTCCTAGCAACTCTAGGAAGAAGCTTTAGAGAGAGATCATTATTTTGGCTAAGTCAAAGAATGAGTTGGCATGTGACATAAACTCCAAATAGGTCAGAATTAACTACTTTGGATACTATGGTTGATAGGTATACTTTGTTAAAATGAAGTTAGGGATTGTCCCCTACTTTCGAATTTCGAGGACGAATTTTTTTTTAAGGGGGGAAATCTGTAACGACCCCGGTTTCTAGTTAAATTTGAATTGGTAATTTATTTAAATTTTTAGGGATAAATTTGAATTAAATTAGTAATTAATATAGTTTTTGGATTTAATTGTGAATTTATTTGATTTTTTCCAAATAAATTTATTTATTATATATGTATATTAATTGATTTTTAAAATAGAATTTGGATTTGAGATTCAAAATAAATATTGAAAATAAATTGATTTTGGATTTGAAATTCAAATATGAATGTGCTGAAATATAAATTGGATTTAAAACTATATTTTAAATTAATAAGAATTTGTTTTCTAATTTTAATATACATATAATTTAAAATTATATTTTGAATTAAATATAAATGATTTGCAAAATAATTGTTTAAAAGTTAAATTCTATAATATACATATGTGTATTGATTATATATGTATATTTAAGTTGACTTTAAATTGGACTTTCAAATTTAATTTAAATTTAAATTTGAATTTAATTTTAAATTTCAAAAGATAAACATTATAAAAATATTTGGACGAGCATTTATTTATATATAATTAGTTTTATTACATTTTCTTTACAAATAAATTCATATATACATTTACATAAGAATAAATAAATTAAGTAAAAAAACTTTTTCTTAACATCTAAAAATAAATAAAGATTACTTAATTACAAGTGTTAACATATTAAAGCTTCATATAACAAGTATAAATAAATAATCAACTTAAGATGACAAATGGTGAAATTTAATACAAGTGTCATATTATTTTTAATTTTTCTTTTATGTTAATTAAATCATAAAATTTAACTTATAAACACATATTTTCTTACCTTCATTCTCTTTTGTCCTTTTCTATTTTAAGGCTAAGAAACTCAATCTTGTAAAGCATTATCAAAAACAAATCCTCATAAAAAATCTGAAAATCAATCCACTTCAAACCAGAAAATCATGTTCAACTCAAAAACCTGTTCATTTGCTAAAGCCTGTTCTTTGCAAGCTTGAGAGTTTATCAAAGCATGTTTAAGTAATCACCTCTGTTTTAAAAGCAATCTGAAAATCAAGAGCTTGCAACATTTTCAAGTTTCAAATTCATAACCTGAGATGAATCAAAGCCTGTACATTTTCAAAATCAACTAAGCCTGTAACAACGCCTCCAAAATCAAATTCAAAGGCCTTCAAACCATAAGCCTGCATTTCTTCAATTCTGCTTTGAAAAGCAAGCTCAAATCAAAGCAGATCCATCTTTGTTCAAATGTTTGTCATCATTGCAAGTCTTTGTAATAAGCATTACAGTTTTAATTGCAAGTTTTCTTCAGCATTCAAGTCTAAAAATAAATGGCAATGCAAGTTTCCAGTTTTAAAAACAATTCAAGTTTTCAAAATCTAAGATTGCCTCTGTTCCATGCATGCCAAGTGAGTAACATCACTTTTTAAAAATTAAAGTATTTGTAATCTGTTGCATGTTAATATCTGGAAAATAAATACGATCTGTGTGATTTTATGTGAGTGAATTATCTGTTTATATGGATGTATAGAATGTGTGCATGCTTGTTTCCTGTAGCATTCTTGTTTCTTTGTTTTTAAGTTCCAGTTTGATTTAAAACCATTATCTTTTGATTTAATCTTGGTTTGGATTTAAGACTTAAATAAAATCTGATTGTTTCATCATAAATTATAATTTAAAAATTTTATTTAAGTCAAAATAAATTTGAAATGGCTCTGGGAACAAGAACAACAGAGCAAGTTTGATGTAAGTGAAAATTCAAACACTTTAATTCATTAATTTAGGAACATAAACTAAATCCTTAACCCTAAACATGATTTTTAAGAATTAAAGTATGATTTTTAGTAAAGGGATGAAAGAGCAATTCCTGTTTGGTCAGTTTAGGTGTTTTGGGTTGCCTCTGGTGATCTAGTAGGTCGGCGTGGTCGAGGTTCTTACTGGTGGTAGAGGAGCAATCGGAGAGGTCGGCAAAATTTTCAGAATGATGATCTAAGCGTTGTGGTGGCTGCGGTGACCAATTTATGTTTATAACCCTAGTTTTGATGATGGTCAGTTAATGATCCACCACGGCTTCTCGGGTAGATCGAGTGCTACCAATTTTTAGGAAATGTAGGTGGGTGTGTTGAGAAGGTGTAGCTGGAATTTTAGATACTCCAGTGGTCGGAGGCGCGAGAACGAGAAGATTCTAGGTCAGGTCTGTGGTTCCAGGTTTGAGCAACGATGTTTGATTTTGATTTTGGGGTGTTTTCGATGTTTGGATGGTCAGAATCAGGTGCGAGGATGATCGGCGACATGAGTAAGGCTTCGACGATGATCGGAGTTGGTTGGAATCACCGTGCATGTATACGGTGCATCTCCTTGGTTTTTCTGGTGAGTTTGGTTTAAATAGAGAGGATTTGTACTCGAGTTTATCACGAGTAGTTGAGTGTTTGCTCGAACTTTTTTTTATTTTGGCTTGAAGTATTTTTAGTTGTAGCTCGGGTCAATTGTTGGTTACAGGTTTTAAAACCTGTCAGTGTTTTAACTTTTAAAATGAAATTTGAAATTTTAAAACAAGGTTTAAACTGAGTTTTAAATCAAATTTTAAGAATGTGTTCAAATCTAAATTGGTATCCTAGTTTTGAAATAAAATAAAGTTTTATCAAATTAAAATGTTTACACAAATTTAAATTTTTCAAAGTATTTTTTTTAAAATGAATTGAATTTAAAATAAATTTGTTTATACTCTTTTAAATTTCTTTTATAAGAAAAGTGTTTCTTTAACACGTGATTTAAAAAGTTTTTAAATTGTTTTTAATTTTGTTAAAGTAAATTTTATTTATTTTGAATCTTAATTTGAAATAAATTTAAAAGAAAATTTAAAAGTAAAATGCTTTCAAATGTTTTTGTTAATGACAAAATTAGGCATAAATAAGAAAATGTTTTATCTTAAAAGATTAAGATTTAATGATTTATGATTCATTAAGTAAATAAGGAAAGTTAAGGTTATTTAATGAATTAAATTAATTAATGTTTAGGATTAACTAATAGAGTAATTAAACGTTTAAACTAATTAATTAAGGGAAAATTAAGGATCATTAATTTAATAATTATAAATTGTTAATTAATGATTAGAAATTGATTAATTAAGTAATTAAAGATTAATTAAGTTACGGTTAAGCACTTAATTAATTAAGTAATTAAAGATTAATTAATTGATAATTAAAAATTAATTACTTTGTAATTAATAGTGGTTAATTAAAGCATAATTACTTAAGAGAAGTAATTTAAAGAATTGTTAATAGTTAATGAAGATCATTAACTGGGAATTATTAAGTAATTAATTAATGTGATTAATTTTAATAATTATTTATATTAATTAATTAAAAATAATCATTTGTGAAATTATTTAAGTATAATTACTTAATGAAAGTAATTAAAGGTATTAATTACTCAATGTAATTAATTAAAGTAACGTGATTAGTTTAAGTTAATTAATTAATTTAAAATAATCATTGGATAATGGGTTAAGTATAGCTGCTTAGCGTAATTTATAAAGAATGATTACTTAGTGGGTAATTACCGGATGTAATCAATTAAAGGATAATTTATTAATAAAAGTAGTTTGGGGTTTAATTACTTTGTGTAATTAACAAGAAAGATAATTACTTTGTGGAAGTGGTTAGGAATTAATTACTTAGTGTAATTAATATAAGATTTAATTGATAAAATTTATTTAGAAGTTAATTAAGTAATGTAATTAACTAAGAGTAATTAATTACCTAATGTGACTAATCAAAGATTAATGAATGTGATTAATTAAAGAATGATTAATTGAATAAATAATTAAGGGATAATTACTTAAATGTAATTAAAGAATGATTAATCAAGGAAGATTTGTTAAAGTAGATAATTAGGGATAATTATTGAATTAATTTGTAATCAATTAATGTTAAGTAAGTAGGATTAAGGTAATCCAAGTAATTTAATAGAGATTAATTAAATTAATTAAGAATTTATCGGTCTTACTTATGGATGTTTGAATTCTATTGATTGTTGAATTGTTTGATATCCCTGATATGTTATGCTTTGTGCTATGAATTGTTTTTGGTGTGATCTGTGATGATGTAGTTTATTTTCTATGATAAATTTACATTGTTTATCTATGGATCTGTGAATGAAGATAAGCGTTATTGGATTATAACGCTTATCAATGATGATGTGCTTGAATCGATAATAATTGATGTTGTTGCACTATTGTGTAAAACTCCTGTACTACACCATACACACACAAATATGGATTGCACGAGGAAATTGGTTAAGTCGCAAATTTTTGAAATGTTTTTAAAAATTGAATTTTGAATCCGAAAGATTTTGGAAATAGAATTGGGTTAAAAGTAAAAAGCTTTTGGAATGAAGTTTTGAAGATAAAAGTTATTTGGAATAACTTGATAAAGTTTTGAAATTTAAATAATTTGATTTGAATTCTAAATTTGAAATTGAATTTTATGTTTGAAATCTATGGTTTAAAAAGGATATACAAGTTATATCATATGGGTTTTACACCATTTTTAAGGTATTGGTTTGAGAATTTGAATTTAACCAAAGGGCTTTAACTTGTATAAATGAAATCTGATTTTTTTGAAATGAAGAAAACTATTTGTTTTCAAATAATAAAAGCTTTCATATAAGGAATGAATTTCCAATTTGTGTTAAATGGATTTCAAGTTTGAAATGAAAATGGTTTTCCAAGTTATGAATGAATCTTTGGAAATGATTTTGAAAGCTATGAATTAAATCTTTGATTTAAGGATTGGATGAGTTAATCCGATTTGAAGTGGAAATTGTTTTGAAATCTGTGAATGAATCTTTGTGAAAAATGGGTGAACTTTGTGAAGTGAATCTTTTTTGTTTAAAGATTTGAAATGGTTTAAACCCTTTGAAAGAAAAGTTTTGGGTTTTAAAGTTATGACTTAACTGAAATCCCAATATCCATATGTTTTTAAATATTGCGCTCATTATTCGGTCTAGCCGGGAGAGGATCTTGTGTCATATAACCCGTTTCGAATAATGATATGACGATATGGATAGCATTTGAAAACCGATGGTGATGACCGGATATTTATGAGAATGATAGGATAACCTATCGAATAACTCTGCATTGAGTAGCAACGGTATAGAGATCTCCATATGTGATGGGGAGTCCAATCGGGATTGTGAATATTCAGATTGCAAGGAATTCTTTGGAAGTGTCTTCGGTTCTGTTCGAACCCGAAACAGACTTGTATGGATGTGTGTCTGACGTTACACTTTAAGATGTAAAACCAGTTGCTATAAAATACATTTCTATTTTGTGGCGGAGATTTATTCTCTTAGCTTAACACCCTTCTCTGAGACGTACGAGCGCAGAGGTTATGTAGTTGATGGTTACTAGTGGTACATTCCCAATTTGGTAATGTGGCATACGAAGTGCGGCTGATCATTTGTTGATCAAAGCATGGCTTTTTGAAAAAGCATAGCTTTGTGGACGAGACTGCATAAGGACCTCACGCCCCGGAAATGGTCGAAATAGGAAAGATGCAGTAAGGTTGCAGGGGTCGCGCCCCTAGGGTATGTCCATTTCTTCTGAAAAAAGGTGGTATCATGGTATGGAGCCCAGATACTTAACTCATTTGGACATTGTAAAATTATTACCGTGTGATGTTGCTTTGTGATTGAGGTACCTCAGATAAAGGTCGCAAACGACTGGGGATGGCATATCTTAGGTGTTACTCCCGGGGAGGGAGTAAACCGGCCTTGTGTTGGTAGAGATCCGGGTAGGTTCTCGGGGCGTCCCTCCAGAGGCGTTCCCATATGGCAATAGGAGGTTTCTTAGCCTAACCATTTTTTGGAAATCCAATCATCCAATACGCGCCTTGTACGGTTTTAGTTGTATAACCTGCCATTTAACATGGTAGCTATAGTAAGCATACGATAATGGTACATATGATGGCTAAGATTAATATTATACTTTCAAATGTTTTCCACTGTGCACTAATAATAATATCAAATGGTTTTCGCGTATCAAGCATTTTTGACTGTCATGAGGAGAAATCTCCTCCAAGTTTGTGCTTGCATTGTGTGTGTGGCGGGAGGCCCTATGGCAGTTTCATTTTCCAAAAGCATAGCGAATTCTTTTGCTTCTTCAGTTGTTTGTTTTAAAAGATAAAAACTAGTTTTGTTGCTCACACCGGTCCCATGACTGACCTGAAGTTTATTTCCCTTCCTAAACTCTGGGTGCCCACAATTTTCCACACGAGCAGTCTAGAGTTGGGTTTTTCAGATAACCAACTTATAGATGTAGATACGATTGTCTTCTTCAGTCTTTGGATGACTGGCCTTGCTTAGTACAACTTTATTGGGAGTTCGAGCTATTTCTGGATTGATGCTTTGGAGATGGAGATTGTTGATATGGGAGTTCCTTCTTTGGAGTCCAAGTTTACATTATTATTCCGCTGTGATCTGTTGTATCATATCTCGGATATTTGTTGGATGGTTTTATCATTGTTGTATATCATTGGATATTGTATTCATTGGAATTATATGATATACTCCTTTCTTCCGCTGTGTTGTTATATTTAATGTGTTATAAGCTCCGGCACGAATCAGATTTCAATGGTTGAATCTACGGCATTCAAGTACAATTGAAGTACGGATTTCGATTTTCGAACGTTGAAATTCGGGTCGTGACAATCATATAGTGTGGACTTTGAAATGATAACCTCATCGCATAGTGTGGATTTGGAAATCTAAATGTCGAAGGCTAAGTAGATTATATGCCAAAAGGTTAGTTGATTGTATGTTGAATGCCTAGTAGTCCGATTGTCGTAAAGTTTAGTATATAATGTGTTGTTAAGGCTTAATTCATAGTGTATCGTAAGGCTTAGTAGTTTAACAACATAAGGCTCGGTTGATTGAATGTTGTAAGGCTTAGTATATCAAGTGTCGTAAGGCTTAGTAGATATAGTGCCGTAAGGCTTTAGTTGATTGAACGCCGCAAGGCTTAGTAGATAGAGTACTGTAAGGATTAGTTGATATAGTGTCGTAAGAGTTGATTAAAGTTTCAAAGATGAGGCGCGTCAAGTATCGAAAGCGGTGTATGTCGAGTGTCGATGACAGAGTATATTAATTATCGAAAGTGAGGTACATTCACTAAAGACAAAATGAGTTTCGTATTTCATTTAGCATTTTCTTCGGTAATCATTTGAACTTTTATAAATTGGACATGAAGTTACTTCTCTGTTATACATTAGATGCAGTTGCTACGTGGCATTATATGATTGCTCCTCTACACTTTAAAACATTGCCTTAGAAAAATCTTGGAAAACCTTCCATTTAAAACCTTTCGAAACCGATCAGAAAATAGAACCTTTCAACTTTATCGGAAGCTACCTTTCGACTCTTTTCAAATCATTCAGAAAATAAAATATTTCGAAAGCGTTCAACTTCTTAAAACATAAATCTTTCGAAAACTCTTTGGGTTCAATTTAAAACAAGTGGAAAATCTTCTTTCAAAAACCTTTGGACTTCATTGGAAGCAACCTTTCGACTTTGTCGAAAGCTCTGCTTCAAAAGCTTTTAAACATAACAATTAAAACAATGGGCCTCTACCTTTAAAACAACTCCTTCGAAAGCTTTGGGTTGTACTTCAATTAGAAAAACAAGGGTAAATCATCTAAGTCAAAAGCTTTCTTTCGAAAGCATGGAGAAGCAGCTGATTTTAAAACAAGTAAACCTTTCATCTTTGTCTGAAGCAATGACTTCAAAAGGTTGGAAAGCGGCAGTAACCTTTCGACCTTGTTGAAAATCTTAAAACCTTTATTTTAATTATTTGACCCGGCCAAAAGCAACCAAGTTGAAAGCTCTTATTTGAAAGCAAAGTAGGCGATTCTTTTGGTTTATAAAACAAACATACTCCAACCTTTTTGGCAACTAACCTTTCGACTAAGTATCCTTTGACCTTGTCTGATTCATTACGTACCAAGCAACTTAATACCATATGCATTGGTTTGACCTTGTTAAAAGCTTTGATACCCTTCGACCTTGTCGAAAGGTCTGTGTCGGAAGGTTTGATGCCGAAATAGCCGAAAAATGCTAAAAGTATGTTTTTCTTCTTTTTAACTTAAAAAAGATTACTTTACAACTAACCTGCCTTTATTTGTCAATTCTTATTGGTTAACAACTATTTTTCAGAAAAGTGCTGCCACTATTTTCAGAATTAAATAATTATTTTATTTTATAAAATGCTCCTTATCCTTAATTAAATATATAAAACATTTAAGTCACATACCGTAAATAATTTTATATATTTATCAAAACACCTAGCAAAAATCTGGAAAAGTCCCATAAAATCTATTTTAACATGTTATCCAACATAAACAAATTTCAAATCCAAATAATTATTTATTTAGCCGTAAATAATTTATAACCCAACAAATTATTTTCTTCACTATAATATTAATATAAAAACCACATTAATTCAGAAAATTATGAAAACTGGAAGCGATCTTTAAAATATCATTTATGACCTATATTTAAATTTAAACATATCATAAAAACTAACATGAACATA
The DNA here is from genome assembly GCA_030765085.1 of Allium cepa. NCBI lineage: Eukaryota > Viridiplantae > Streptophyta > Magnoliopsida > Asparagales > Amaryllidaceae > Allium > Allium cepa. The sequence goes on from CM060939.1 coordinate 152,877,967, forward strand.
TATAATCCACCAACATGCATATATATATATATATATAACTTTAATCATAAAAAACAAGGCATATACTTGTAAAATCATTTCGGACCTAATCTTAAAACCAAAAACATAAGAAAATTGGATGTAGTAATTATTCACCTTAGCTTTGAGATTAAAAGATGTGAGATTTGGTGTTGAATTAGCTGACTAGCTTCTTCCTCTTGAATCCTAACTTTATCTTCTCTTGAGAATAGAAATGATGGCCGACTTGGATGTTTTTAGTTTGCTAAAACGAAATGAACGTAAGTTTCATTTCCTAAGGGTTTAGGGTATAAACCTATTCTATTTCCCATATTTCCCTTGCTCATTTCCTAATACATTAGTTTACGTTATCTCATTTTAATTTTCACATTAACATGACACGACTACCCTTAGTTTAATCAAATTTCAACCTATTAATCTTCGTATTATTTTATTTAATTTAACAATTAAATATCTTAAATAATGGTATAAAAATACAGGGTGTTACATTATAAATCAAAAATTAATGAAGATTTCACATTTCCAAAACATATATTTAATGGGTCAAAAACAATGTTATTTATGACATTGTTTACTATAAACTCATACCAGTTAGTACTGAGTAAAAAGAGATCCATAGAAATTAGGCTAATTATGCTCAATATTGTTTTCCATAATTAACCCATACCATTCCTCAAATAAAGATGATATATCTTTTAAATTCGTAGGGGTAGTACGAGTTCCTTCCTCGGAATTTAACACAGAGTTTAGCTATAATGTTTTCTATGCTTTCAAAATCTTTGTTATTTTAAAATCCTGCTTATTCTTTGGGAAACTCCAAATCTTTTTTTATCTTATCTTAGGAAGATGTGGTCTGAGCAAATCAAATTAGCCATCCCTTCGTCACGCCATTCCAGATAGCCAAGAAGAGCAGAAAAATGGTTTTCCAAACTCAAACCTAGAGACTATCTCTCTGTCACCCATAGGGTAGTCAAGTTATTTGATGGACTCTAGCTTAGTATTTTTAAAACTTCTTAATTATCTTTATAATACTTGATTAATTATTTGAAAAACATTCATAAAAGATTCGGCAAGATTGGGGAAGAATAATTAATTATTCAAATCACCTTCAAAATAATTGTATAACCTCCAAATCACCTTCAAAATAATTAATTATTCATTTAAAAAGATTATTAAAAAGATTGGGGAAGAATAATTAAACTAAAACCTTGATTTTCAATAGTTACTAAAACCATCGTAAAAACCGCAGTGAATAGTGTTTTTAAAGCTTCTTGATCAAACCGCCTTTTCCATTTCATATAAGTCAATTTTTATAACTAATTAAAATATCTTTTAAAACATTTTAACATATTTATGGAATTTATTTCATATTTTTAAAGATTAAAAATATCCATTTTTAAAGAATTTACTGCTTTGGTTTCTGAACTACCAAAAGCGACGTTTTTGAAAACTTGATTTGGACATATCTCAAACTCTACTAAATGAAATCTCGATTTTACCTTCTCATTTGAAAACTATAACCCCAAGGGTCCAGGAAATTCTTATTCCAAAGAATCCCGACTTATGATCCATCCTACACATTCGTTTAACTTTTCAGATCGCGAATTGCCGAAACACGATGACCTATTTTGATCACTTTAGTCAACTTTTATGAAAATTGTCTGAACCACTTTTAAACTATTTTGAACTCAAAATAAATCATTTTAAACTATTTTTGGACAATATCTTTCATATTAAAACTCACATTCACTTTTATTCCATATTATAATATTATAATAATATTATAATATTCAATTTACATTTTTATTTGAAAATCCATTTATAAATTCTCATATGATATCTTGTATGAAATTTCAACTTTTTAAATTCTCATTTCCCAAATCAAACGTTGTAATTTATTTTTCCAAAATAAATCAAAACACTTTTTTAAATAAATTTCAAAGTGATATCTTTTCAATTTTAAACCATCCAAATTACATTTCTCTTTAATTTCGAAACCATAAAGAAGCTTAATAAATTCCATACACATATTAATATTAACTTATTTTCCATGAATTAACTATGGTCAATTAGTTAAACATTTCTATTTGATAAATATGATTTTCTCATTATATTTTATATTTGTCACAACCAAGTTATCAACCATATAATTAACCAATGTTCAAACATATTAATCATCCAAGCGTATTAATTTACCAATCAAACATGCAATCATTATTTTCCAAACATTTCAAACTATATGTAAATCAAGCACTCACGGTTGTAGCATTCCCTCCGTTACTTCTCTGAATTACTCTAGCACCATTCTTGCAGCACTTCTCTCTGCTTTCTTTACTCCGAAGCTTTTGGATCTCCCTTCTTCATCTCAAGAGAGGTCGGGCATGCATGGAATGGAGGTGGATGCTCGACCATGGTGGAATGGTGGTGTTGGCCATAGGTTTCATAGAGGTAGAGGAGTGTTTTGGCACTTCTTTGGACTTGAAACGCTATTTTGTGTGTGTATGTGTGTGTATCTATATCTTTATATCTATATATCTTCTTCTTACTATATTTTTTTTCATTATTTTTATTAAGAAGAGAGGTCTTCGTGGAAGCCAATAGAGAGCTCAAGAGAGAAGAAGAGAGCTTGGAAGTTGAATGCGTGAATGATAAGTGAAGCCTTAGGTGCCTAATCATAGATTTTTCAAACGTTAAGCCTTAAGTAAAAGTGAAAATATCTCCAACATCATCTTGCACCCCTCCCACCTCTTAGCCTTGACCTTCCCATCCCATGACACTCCTTTCCATCACTTTTCACACCTTTCTTTGACTATGGAGGTAGCTTACATTAATGGTGAAGGGATGTGCATTTATGGTGATGCGAAGGCTACTTTTTCAAACAAAACCCCTTTCACACTTGAAATATGTAGATGTGAATGTGCATGTGTACATGTGTGCACATATGTGTATGTGTGTGTATAGTTATGTGCACAAGACACTTAACACGTTGTAACGACTTCAAACAACTTCCGTTTGTTAAATCGTTGAAAATCCAGCATCCGAATTCCGATCATATTTTATTTTTCAGATAAACTAAATATATTTGTAAACAAATCATGAAAAATATATTTATTATAATTTTTAGATAATTAAAAAAATATTATTTAAGTTATAAAACCATATTAATCAACATTAAAATCCAATTGCAAAGATACGACGTCGATCTGCCAAAATGCGACAAAGTTTGTTATATTTATAAAACAAGTTAATATATTTATAGAGCTATTATAAATCAATTAATTGTATCATTGTATGATACTTAAAATGAATTATTAATCATTTAAAACAATTATTTTGAATATTTAAATACCTAAAATACCAAAACTTTCCTTATATGCTCATTTATGAAAGCGATGACATCATTGACGACATCATAATCATTTTATTTTCAAAAATGGAAAATTATTTTTATTACTTATTTTTTGTTTAAATATTTAGATAAGTGTATGTAAAAAATTGTTCATAACTTCTGATGGTTAAAAAGCTGTTTATCAATAAAACGATTTTTTGGTCACTTTATCGATATTTCTCCAATGAATACATTTTGTAAACATTTTTTCAAAACAAGATCACCATTATTATTTATCACATAAAACATGCTTATTTATGTTTAGTAAACCTATATTTAAATATTTAAAATTAATCAAATATTCTCAGTTAAAGCAACAAAATTACGGGTCGTTATAGCGCTTGGATAATACTTTGATAAAATGAGCAACTTATGCCTTAATTGAAAGAGCATTGCACCTTAATGATCGGATGAATATTGGAAACAAGCATTTGAATCACGAATAAGATTGTGATACCGTGTTCAAAAATTAAAAATGAAAAAATCTTTATACACAAAAAAGATTATAAGGTCTTATAGGAATGTAATTAGTTGGGAGAGACTTAAAAAGAGCTTGGATCAAGTTGCTTCTTTAACAAAACCAGAAAAAACATATTAGATTCAAGCCCAAGATCAAAACACTCTTGGTATGCCTTAATTCGGAGCTAATAATTAGAATCACTCTCCCGATAGCAGTGGAATTGCAGCCTTAGAGGTGTCAAAACTACGAAGTATAAAGAAGTAGTACAAGTGACACTGAACATGTGCGAGTGGAATTTCAAGACCTTTCATGAAGTGAAACAACTATCATCCAAGAGATCGAAGAACGAAAAATAGATTTATTGCGAATTTAAAAAAAAATGAAACAAAAGCATGATGCATATGACCTGCTATTGATGAATAATGACATTGTACCTTCTAGTTGTTTGGCAAACAATGTTGATATTATTAGGTCATATGTAGTTTGTTGTAGTAGTTATTCTTCCTTTGCTAGCACGGGTGAGTCTAATATTCATTTGGGGTAGTTCTTGAGAAATGATTCCAATTGATCTGTATTTTCTGGTGTTGGTCAACAGTTTCCGGGTGGTGTTACTGAATTAAGGCTCAATTTGATGATATATAGTATTAAGAATAGGTACAAGCTTCATTTGATTAAGAATGACAAGGAAGGAGTCACTGCTGTTTGTTCTCGATCTAAATGTACCTTCAAGATTCATGCTTCTATTAAGTTTAATCTTCTTGGCTATTTTGTTATAAAGAGATTTTAGCCCGAGCATTCTTGTGGTGCTGGAATTCTTGATATTAGTGATCCTCCAGTTTTAGGTAAATTGATTAAATTGTTGGTTTATGATCATATTCAAGCTAATCCATTGATGAAAACCAAGGGAATTTTTAATATTTTTCAAACTGAGTATAGTATTATTTCGAAGTATTATTTTGCTTATAGTGGAAAGAGGTTGGCTTTAGAAGATTTACATGTGTAACGTTATTCTTGAAACTAATCCTGGAAGTAAAGTTGTTTTGGAGCATAATTCTAGTACTTGTCAATTTGAGAGGGTTTTTATCGGTTTTGAAGCTTGTGCTCACGGTTTTCAATTTTTTTGGCCATTAATATTTTTGGATGCTACTTTTATAATTGGCAAGCTCAATGTTGTTTGATGGCTCCTACTGGTAAAAATGGCAATGGAGTATGTTGTTTACTTTTTATATATATTTTCTTCAATACCTTATGTTATTCTAATTTATTACTGATATATCTGCAAATAGTATTAAAATTTGCTGATTTTTCTTCAAAATTTAATGTTAAGTGCAGAAAATCTAAAATTGTTTATATCATAGACTTGTATATTTTCTTCTTCTTACTCTCTTGTATTATAGGTAATTGTTTTAAAAAAATTCATATTGTACATGATATAATATTATCATTTTAATTCAATTATGCAGATTGTATGCATATTTGGCTGCAATTATTTATGATTATTTTCTAGTCATCAGCATATGTTATAAATAATTGCATATTATTTTGCACTATTTTACAATAATTGCTTACTTTTCTGCAATTATTAGATGAACTGCTATAGTATTGTTTTTTTTACTTAGTTATCTATGTGTTTACTATTCTATCAGGTTATTTCCCTATAGCAATTGCACTTATTTCTAGTAAAGATGAAAATAATTGGATTTGGTATTGTGAACAAATGAAAGACTTTCTAAAAGACGATCTTAGAAATTTTGTTTTCATTTCTGATTGGCATCCTAGTTTTCTTGTTGCTGTTCCAAAAGTTTTTTCGAATTCAGCTCACGGTTCCTGTTTTTATCATTTGAACAATAATTTAAAAGTTGCTCTAAAATCTAAATTTCTGAAATCTAAGAAGAAATGGTTGATAGATTTATTTGCACGTGTTGCATATGCGTCTAACTTAGATGATTTCAATGTAGTATTGAGAAATTTTAAGGATGTTGGTGGATTTACCATGGCAAACTTTTTGAATGGAATTCCTTTTGAGAAGTTTGCTAATGTTTTTTTCCTACATGTCGTTATGGTGAAATGTCATATAATTTTTCTGAGAGTCTTAACAAATGGATTTTGGAAGAAAGGCATTTACCGATCACTGCTTGCTTGGATAAATTAGAATTAAGTTGATGAAGCTTATGTCTGATAGTCGAGAACTTTCCGATAGTTGGAATAGCATTTTATGTTCAGTTAATGAAAATCGTTTAAGAAATCTACATTTGGAGGGAGCTACATGATTTGTAATTAGATCAAGTGAACATGTATTTGAAGTTCATTCTCCATTCCGACAATCTGTTGATTTGTATGATCGGGTGTGTTCTTGTAATTTGCGGCAAATATACGGCTTTCCTTGTGTTCATGCTGTTAGATGTACTTTGAGTTATGAAAAGTTGAACGTGTAATGGTTACATAGAAGATTATTTCAAAGTTTTTTGTTTTCGCTCAGCTTATTCTCATGCAATAAATCCAGTTGTAAACTTCACACAAGAAGATGCCTTAATTGATGCTGTTGATATAACACCTCCAATAGGTTGAAAAATGCCTTGTTGTCCATCAGCTTCTAAGAGAATTAAATCTGTTGGCTAAATTGCAAAGACGATTAGATGCATTTTATGTAAAAAGTTAGGTCACAGTAAAAGGAATTATCCTTTGAAACACATGTAGTACTGTTGCTTTTTCGTTTGGAAATACTTTAATGTACTGCTAAAACATTATATTTTCTTAATTTGTGTTTTTTTGGTATTTCTGCTACTATTGTATTGGATATTTTTTTTCTTTTTAAATGAATGGAAAGAATATTTCTAGCATTTTATGCAATAGTTGAGTAATATTGCTGCCATATCTGCAATTTTCTTGAATATTTGTTTATATTTCTGCACTTTGTAAATGTGGTTGCATACTTTTTTGCAACCATTGTAATACTTTACTTTATATCTACGTAAATGTTCTTAATAATTGCGAAAATGTCCTAAATAATTGTGTAAATATTCTATTAATTTGTAACCTTCCTAATAATCCTCTGACTAGTTGCATGAATGTCTACAGTTATTCAGGATTTATGTAGACATATATGCAATAGTTTTGAAGACTTGCATAAATATCTGCAGTTATTATGGATAAATGTAAACATATCTGCAATATTTTCAAAATTTTGCATTACTGTCTGTAGTTATTCTGGGTTAGTGCAGACATATCGGCAATAATTTAAATTTTTGCGTAAATGTCTGCAATAGTTTAATATAGTTTCTTACTTTTCCTTCAACGATACATATAATTGAATTCAACCTCACAAACTGCTTATTTCCTAATTTTGATAACCATTATCATATTGAAGCATTAAATTTGGCTTTCAAACACATAAGTTTGCCATTATATGTACATTTTATAAGTTCTACACTAAAACCCACAGTTACAAAACAATACTAAAGTTTGTTGGCTTCTGATAATAAAAATTGACGTGTTAGGCTTTCTTCAATGCTCCAACTGTATGGTTTGCACGATAGAATTTGATATGCTAATTCAGCTCTTTGTATTTCTATAGCATCATATCCATACTGACTGTCTTCTTTGTTTATGGACTTGTTTTCACATCTTTCTTTCATTATATTCATTGCAAAAATCCTACAATCAACCCTGCAAAAATTGTAGATTATTGGAAAGTTAGTCAGAATAATTGCAGCATGATGTGCAAATATTTCAAGTTTATTTGTTGTGGTGTACTTACGAATCACTACGCTGTTGTGGGATGTCTGCAAATGTAATTAGACTTGAAGGTTTGTGATCTTTCTTTTTCCAATTTTTTTTAACAAGGTTGATGTTGATGCGAGATTCCAACACGAGACCACTCAAATCAAAACCCCACAAGCACAACGGAAGACGAAATCATGGTAAGAAGTGTAAAAACAACCAATTGACGACTCAATTCCGAACTCAACCAATCCAAAAGCAATCACAATCCCAAACAAGCAATATAGAAATCAAAGCAATAACGAAAAATAAATCACACAGCGATTTATAGTAGTTCCACTAATATTGTGTTAGTGTACATCCACTTTAAGAGAGAACTTTTATTAATATTGATGAGAAGAGTACAAGAGATTGAATACAATGACCAAAAATCTATTTAGAGTTGATTTGTGGAGAAGAGAATTGAAGAAAATTAGGTTTTGACAAACCCTAATTTGGTGGAGGCTAATCTCTTGCAGTTGCTTGCACACACATAGATCTGAAATCTGAGGCTAGCTTATATAGGAGAATAGAAACCCTAGGCAATGTTTCGAAAATGCCCCTGCAGATATCTCAAATTTTCATCCAAAGTCCGTACGAAGAAAAACTGAAGAAAGTCGTTCTAGACGTCTGGCCAAAAAATCAGACATCTGGATTAAGTTACTGGAGTGACTTCGCTTCAGACCAGACGTCTGGCCCATTTGCTCAGACATCTGATAGAATGCTCTGGAAGCATTTCTGTCCCAAATCAGACGTCTGAACCTTTTGGTCAGACGTCTGAAAGAAAGCTCTGCCCTAAACTTCGCCTACTTCGCCTTTTCTCCTATAACTTCCACCTTCGAACTCCGATTTGCGAATCTTTTTCTCCGTTACAAAACTACTCCCGACCTCTACAAATTCCCATATAGTGTCGCCAAAATTCAACACTCCACCTCGACACTATATCTATCTTCAATTCCAATGGTACCATACCATTAACGACAACCGATAGCGCCAACTATCACCTCTTCTACCTTCAACCAAACATGAATGCTTTCCCAATGAGCTCCAGTAAAGCCACCGCCCATCGCACTCCACCAACGAGCTTAGGTAAAGCCCCCGCCCGCTAATGGAATGTTGAAAACATCCAAATCCTAAGCTATCTCATCAAAGACTAGCACTTACTGAGAAGATAGAACTTCATTCTTTCACCGATACTCTTCCTCATCTACCACCAAGTTCCTCCTTAACCGTGCCACTCCGTGGCACCTAGCACTTCTACAAACGAATCAAGTTCGAGCAATGCTCGAAATTTCCAACTGGCAATGCCTTAGTGAACATATCCGTCGTGTTATCCTTTGTGTGCACTTTCCGATGATATACTTGCTTATCTTCATCCAGGGCTACTAGAAATGACTCTCTCACCTCAATATGCTTAGTCCGTGAGCTAAACGCCAAATTCTCTGCCAAGTGAATTGCACTCTGGCTATCACATCGAACATCAATACTATCATGCCCGAATCCCAAGTCACACAACAATCGCTTCAAATAGAGTGCCTCCTTTGCCGCCTCCACTGTGGCTATCAACTCCGCTTCCATAGTGGATAGAGCAACTACGGTCTGAAATCTAGATCTCCAACTTATGGATGTACACCCAATTGTGAAGACATATCCGAAAGTTGATTTTCTTCGATCCATATCACCGGCGTAGTCTGATCACAAAAACCAACCAACTTGCAATCCATCGTCTTCCGCCAAAAACAAGACCATGAGATAATGTGCCTCTAAGGTATCTCAATATAAGCTTCACTGCTTCCCAATGCGATTTCCCCGAATTAGACATGTATCGGCTAACCATCCCGATGGCATTTGAAATATCGGGCCTTGTATACACCATAGCATACATTAGACTTCCAACCGCACTAGCATATGACACCTTTGCCATATATGTCTTGTCTTCCTCCAAGATAGGTGATCCTTTACTCGAAAGCATCGTATGCAAATATAAAGGTGTATTTGACGCCTTTGCATTCTTCATGCTAAACCGGCAAAGCACTTTCTCAATGTACTCCTTTTGAGTTAGTTTCAACTCAAAATTCTTTCGATCCCTTACAATTTTCATGCCCAATATCCTTCTTTCTTCTCCAAGATCCTTCATTTCGAATTCTGATTTCAAACTCAGTTTTAGATTGTAGATTTCATTCTTATCCTTAGAGGCAATGAGCTTGTCATCCACATACAAGAGTAAATACACCCAAAAATCATTTTTCAACTTCTTGAAATAAACACAAGCATCTTTGATGCTTCTTTCAAAACCATTTTCAAGCATAAAATGATCAAACCTCTCATACCATTGTCTAGGTGATTGCTTTAAACCATATAGTTATTTCTTCAACTTGCAAACCAAATTTGACTTACCATCTACAACAAAACCTTCTGGTTTCTCCATGTAGATGTCTTCATCCAAGTCCCCATGCAAGAAGGCGGTCTTCACATCAAGTTGCTCCAACTCCAAGTCATGAATAGCAACAATAGCAAGTTATATCCGGATAGAAGTATGGCGCACAACCGGTGCGAATATCTTATCATACTCCTTTCCCTTCCTTTGTGCAAACCCCTTAGCCACTAGCTTAGCTTTGTATCTACCATCGTCCTTCACCTTGTATATCCATCTGCACCCAATAGCATGGTTTCCTTTAGGAAGTGGAACCAAATCCCAAGTTTGATTCTACAACAGTGATTGTATCTCTTCCTCCATGGCACAAATCCATTTCGAGCTATCACTCGAATTCATGACATCATCAAGGTCCATCGGCTCATCTTGGACTACATGAAGAGCATAGTCCAAATTATCACAAAAACTAAGATAGTTTCGATCACTATATCTTTCGGGTGGTCTTATAGTACGACGACCAACCCGAGTAGCAATACCATCAACTCCCTTCGACTCCAACTTGAATCGAATCTTCTCTAGAGTCATGTACATCACCAACACTACTAGAGGCACCCAGTGGACTATGTGATGTAACATCAACCGCTACTTCCTCACAAGCATCTCCTACTAATCTACTCTCTCTATTCCTTGGACAAAATGTGAAAATAATTTCCTTCTCCTTTGATTCATCATGAACCAAATCCGGAACATCCGATGAGCTCACATTCTTCTTGAACGTCGCCGACTCATCAAAAGTAACATGATGAGAATTCACTGCCTTCTTCGTTTCCGAATTCCAAATTCGATAGCCTTTTACTCCGTCCGTATAGCTAGGTAAAATCCCCTTGAAAGCACTTGGTTCAAGCTTATCATTTCCCGGATCATGCACATAAACCGGACTGCCAAACACACGAAGATAACTCAATTCAATGTTCTTTCCCTTCCATACTTCCTCTGGAATTTTGTTACCAATAGCTGAGCATGGAATTCGATTAATAATATGCACCGCGGTTGACAAAGCTTCAGCCCAAAATCCCTTCGCCAAACCCGATGTCAATCTCAAGCATCGAGCTTTCTCAAGTAGAGTACGATTCATCCTCTTTGCAACACCATTCGACTGCGGATCTCCAGGTGTAGTAAAATGCCTCCGAATACCAAAATGCTTGCCAAAATCCAAAAATTCTCCGGAAATATACTCTCCGCCATTGTCAGACCTAAGAACCTTCAAAGACTTTCCACTCTCATTTTCAACAAGAGCCTTCCACGCTTTGAACTTTGCAAATGCCTTGACTTGGCCTTTATTACAAGCACCCAAACTTTTCGAGAAAAGTCACCTATAGAGGCAATATAATAACGAGCTCCACCTAAAGAAGCTACAGGTGCCGGTCCCCAAATATCCATGTGAACATATTCAAGAATCCTTCTCGAATCATGCTTTCCCTCTCCGAATGAAACTTTGGTTTGCTTCCCCATGACGCATTCTTCGCAAAAACTCTAACTTGTTGAAACTATCTCCATCAATCATCTCTCTTTTCCAAAGAACATCTAAACTCCTCTCCGAGACATGACCTAACCTCTAATGCCACAGCCTAGTCGCATTCAAGCTATAAGAACTATCAACTCCCATACAAGTTTCACCTTCTACAGTCACTCCTTGAAGCAAATAAATACAATGAGTCCTTGCACCCTTCATCACCACAAGCGCCCCCTTCGAAACCCGCAAGCTATAACTCTCAATAGTGATCTTACAACCTAAAGAATCCAGCTGCCCCAAAGAGATAAGAGACTTTCCAAGTCCCAGAACATAGCGCACATTAGTGAGAGTACAAACCACTCCGTCAAACATCCAAATTTGCACGGAACCAATGCCTTTCGACTTGCAAATATCACCATTTCCCATAACAATTGAATTTCCTTCTTTGTCGATGTAAGAAGAAAAACAATTTCTATTTGGAGTCATATGATAAGACACCCCTGAATCGAGCACCCAATCGCTACCCGAAACATACGATGCTACCGGCGACAAAACATCTACATCTCCCTCACCAACTCCACTCTCCACCGCTACTGATGAAGATGCTACTTCCTTCTTTGCCTTCTCCTTGTCCGGACACTCATTCTTCCAATGACCGGGCATCATACAAATATATCACTTGCCTTTTCTTTCCTTCGACTTTCCTCTCCAACCGAGGTTCCTAGATTTAGAACGCCCTCGGTTCTCCTTCTTCACATATCTCTCCTTCTCCACAAATAAGCCATGACCACTACTAGCACCGCTACTTCTATCACTTAACTCCTTCATTTGATCACGCAACTTCTCGCTAAGAAGACCCGTCTTGACATCATCAAGAGTCAATTTATCCCGACTATAGATCAAACTATTTGAGAAACTTCTATAGCGATCTGGCAATGAACACAACAATATCATTGCCTTTTTCTCTTTCTCAATCTTCAAATCTACAGCCTTCATCTTCATTATAAAATCATCAAAAATGTTTAAGTGCGCCTTCAGCGAAGTACTTTCCTTCATCTTATAGGTGAAGAACGTTCGTAATAAGATCAAACGATTTGTCAGTGACTTCTTCATATATAATTCCTCCAACTTGCCCTAAATACCCTTAGCGGTTGTCTCACCACTAATTTCAGAAATAACATTCTCTCCCATAGCAAGTTGAAGTGTAGTGAATGCCCACTCTTCCATCTCCTCTCTCTCAACATCTGAGATGTCCGTTGGCAACAAATGTGTGTCAAACACTACCCAATGCACCCGATTCTTTCTTAGAACCGCTTTCATCTTCCATTGCCATTGTTCAAAATCATTATCGCCATTCCACTTGTCTATTACCAATTGTGATCCTGAAGCTGCATACGAACCACGTACATAAGGGGCTACACCACTTGGATTACCCATTGAGGAGCTACTAGAGTTACTACTTGATTCAGGCATTTCTACAACCACCTACCAACACCAATGCTCTGATACCAAATGTTGATGCGAGAGTCCAACACGAGACCACTCAAATCAAAACCCCATAAGCACAACGGAAGACGAAATCGTGGTAAGAAGTGTAAAAACAATCAATCGACAACTCAATTCCGAAGTCAACCAATCCAGAAGCAACCACAATCCCAAACAAGCAACATAGAAATCAAAGCAAATAACAAAAAATAAATCACACAGCGATTTATAGTGGTTCCACTAATATTGTGTTATTATACATCCACTTTAAAAGAGAGCTTTTATTAATATGGATGAGAAGAATACAAGAGATTGAATATAATGATCAAAATTCTATTAAGAATTGATTTGTGGAGAAGGGAATTGAAGAAAATTGGGTTTTGACAAACCCTAATTTGGTGGAGGCTAATCTCTTGCAGTTGCTTGCACACATATAGATCTGAAACCTGAGGCTAGCTTATATAAGAGAATAGAAGTTCTAGGCAATGTTCCAAAATTGCCCCTGTAGATATCGCAAATTTTCATCCAAAGTCCATACGAAGAAAAAATGAAGAAAGTTGTTCCAGACGTCTGGCCAAAAAATCAGACGTCTAGACTAAGTTACTAGAGCGACTTCGCTTCAGACCAGGCGTCTGACCCATTTGCTCAGACGTTTGACAGAATGCTCTGGAAGCATTTCTATCCCAAATCGGACATCTGAACCTTTTGGTCAGACGTCTGAAAGAAAGCTCTGCCCCAAACTTCGTCCACTTCGCCTTTTCTCTTATAACTTCCACCTTCGAACTCCGATTTGCGAATCATTTTCTCCATTACGAAGCTACTTTCGACCTCTACAACTTCCCATATAGTGTCGCCAAAATTCAACAGTTGATAAATAAACCCTCTATAAAAAATAAAAGTTTTTATTATATAATTTATTTTCATTTTAAATAATTTATTCTTTGTTTTTTAAATTACATACCAGTCTTCTTGCAGCTTTAGCATGTGGAGCTTCATTTCTTTATTTCATTGAATCGTAATGAATCCAATGTCTAACTTCTTTTATGAATTCCAATAAAGTTAAATGTCCGTTTACATAGATTGGGAAGAATATTTTAAGATAGTTTGTCAAACTGTTTTTGATTGGCTCATCAATTAGAGCTTGAATGACTTTTTTATATTGCTTAGTAGGAATGTCTATAGTAATATATATTAGTAAACTGAATTTATAAATTTTTTAATTTCATTAAACAGTTATAAAAATTACAGTTGCATGGACTTTGAAGAACAAAATTGTTGAATGCATCTTTTGCAACTCATGTGCATACTAGTCAATGATCTATAGGAATAGTTATTTTGTTAAATAATAATATTTTTGAATTTTAGGAACTTTATGAAGAATTTTCTGCAAAAATTATGAATAATTGCTGACACATAAGCAAATATTATGAAAATGTGCAGACTTGTCTGTAATTATCATCAATTAATGTGAAAAATTACAGTAAATATTATGAATAATCGTAGATTCTAATTTGTAAATTAATATAAAAAAACTATTTTCAAACTTCTGTACCTAACCATCAATGAATCTTCCAATAATTAATTTACCAAGGGCGAATCCAGATATTATAATATCTTTGTGCCCATTGAGATATGCATTCTTGCTATAAAATTATCGAAGACTATTAGTACTATTATTAGTATTCCGGCAATATAGCAATTATTACCAATATTCGCTTATTTTTCTGCAATTAATAGCTATATGTCCAGACAATATAGCAATTATTTCCTATTTCTGCTGATATATATGCCGCTATTAGAGAAATTTTAACAACACAGCAAATATTTCAAATAGTTGCTTATGTGTCTGCAATTTTTGGGTACATTTACAAACAACAGAGCAATTATTAGGGTTATTTTTCAGACAACATAGCAATTTAAACAATTATTTAAATTTAGTACTTTGTTGACATATCGGCATTTATTTTTACCCATGGTCATTGTTTCTAAAGAATTGTTCAAGTAATTTGATTTTTTCATTGCCTAGCCTTTGTACATTCAGACATTGTCTGACATTTATTTTTGCATTTGAAGGCAACTCATTGGATCTTGGTTTTTCTTTATAGTCTTCTACTGATATTGATTGAATTTCTTTTTGCTCCTTTGCTTTTTTGATCTGCTTTTCAACTTCAATTTCTTCAGTTGATTTTGATCTTTTTTCTTCTCTTGATTTCTGTCAATTGGTTTTTTTTCTTTTCAGTCTCTTCTTCTGCCTTTTTAAAGATATCATCAAGCTCTTGACTACCTTTGATACCTTGTGTTTCACTGCCGCTTTCACTTGAAATAATTTTAAAGTTTGGGTTATATTCCAATAGTTTTTTCCATTTTTCAGAACTTTCCTTGGTAGGTTCTTTCCCAATTATAGTTGAGTAATTGTATCTACAATCTCAAGACTGTGTTCAACTTGAATTTTTTCATTAGTAGCAGCAGGATCGATTTCCTCTTCATTTCCTTTAGTGGTTTGAACTGAAAAATATATTTGAAATTTAAATATTTAGTGCTTCTAAAATGGTATTGAATATATGCAGTTATTTCCCAAATAATAGGAAAAAATGCAGAATATGCAATAGTTATTTATAATTATTGTAGGGTTCATTTGCATTTATTCTTTTTAAATGCATTTTTTCTCAAATGTTATGAATAAGTGTAGATATTAACATTTATTAATAAGTATAAATATATCAGAGAATAAGTCAGAAAATTACCGAATAAAATTTTTGTTTGTTTTGGATCATTTTCTTTAGCAACATTTGTATCTTCATTTTTCTTCACTTCATCTTGGTTTTCTTCTTCATTCAAATTACTTTCATCAACATACTTATCTTTTTCAGTATACTTTATTTCGTCTTCCTTCTTTTCATCATCATCATCATCATCTTTTTCTTCTTATTCTTCATCATCTTTCTTCTTTTCTTCTTCATTTATATGCTCCGCATTTTCATTTTTTTTCTTTTGGCTCAACACTTTGAACCATTTTTAGTTCTTCTTTTGCAGTATTTGAAACATCTTCTTCCGCGTCATCTTCCTCTTCTTCAATCCTTTCATTATCTGCTTCATAATCTTCTACTTCTTGTCCATCATCTTCTTCCTCTTCTTCTTCATCATCTTCTTCCTCTTCTTCATCGTCTTCTTCTTTATCAACATTTTTCTTTGTCTGTACTTCAAATTGTTTAGAAGCATTATCACTTTCACTTTCTTCAACTTCTTCACTTTCAGAGGAATAATTTTCAGAACCACTTACTTCTTGTAGGGGTAGAGTCATTATTGTGGGAAATACGGATTAAGGATCTTAAGGAAGAATTAACACTAAAGGGGGATGAATAGTGTTTAATTAATTTTATGAATCTTTTTGAAATATTTTCAAATTAAATCCAAACTGATGCAATTCACAAACACAGAAACAATTACAGAATCAGATACAAATGTAAAGAGTAAATAAAAGCAGTAAAGTAAAGAGCACATCGGAATTTTACACTGGTTCGAAATTACCCTACATCCAGTCCCACACAATTTCTTATACAGGTTTCTTTTCAAATATAATGTTGATATTACAACCTCGATTTCAAGGCCATGAGATATACCCTCCTGTCTTCGAGTCCAGGGCAAACTCTCTTTATTTATCCAGGCTACAAGATCACCTAATTGATTTACGGGCTATAATCATACCCAATTGATTACGGGCAACAATTACACCGTTTTCAATATCACTTTTATAGAAACAGAGAGACTCGATACACTTCTTTGATTACAAATGATCCTATAACTCTGAATAGCACCGAGACCTTTAAGAGAGAGTGACAGAGAAATAAACTAGAGATAATCGAGTTTGATTCACTTAGGATTTCGATAGAGTTTTTTTAAAATATAAGAGAATACTTGAATGGAGAAGGAGTGAAGAAATGAAGAAAAACAAACTTAAAATTCGTTGAAACAACTGGTATTTATAGAAGAACAACATTCATGTTCATTCGTAAAAGTTTATGGAGAACGGACACTACATTTGAAAATTTAAATTTTAAATTCTACGGCTACCGCGTCGAATGAGGGGGGGCATGTCGACATGCCTATGTGTATTTTGAAAATTGATTTTTTTAAAACGATTTCTATTCTAAAACTTGTCAAAACAATTTCTAAACTTTGTAAACCATTTTGAATATAGTTTAAACTCATAAAAGAGATTTAAAAACTAATCTTAAAAATATATAATCTATAGTATAAAAGTAATATTAAAAACTAAGTATAGAATATATTTTGTAGATTTAAAGCTCATAATATTAAAACCCGGAGATAGCTTAAAAACAAGAAATGATTTTGAAATCAAAATACAAAAGATAATAAAAATAGTTTAAGGCTAAAATATTTAAACTAAGAGAGATGAGTTTTAAAAAAATTGAAAAATATTTAAAATAAATAATTTTGAAAATTTTGTGGATTCCATTCCACTAGAAAAGGTCGTGGGTTCCATTCCACTAAAGAGGTCGTAGGTTTCATCACACTATTAAAGCGAGAAGGTGGATTCCATTCCACAATTAAAATCTAAATAAAGATTTTAGTGTTCTTATGAATTTTTAACATAAATCTAGATACTATTACTTATCTTGATATCTTAAACTCTTGATACTCATGAGTCTTCGGTCTTGATTTCTTCAATCTTGAATTCATCAGTCTTGAATCTTTATACTCAGTCTTGAATCTTTATATTGTATAATCTTCATTCTTCAGTACCTGATATATATATCCTGCATATACATATATATCTAAACAAGAATATTAGTATTTATATTTTATAACAAGTCCTAAGGTTGTTGTCATCAAAACCATATCTTAGGAACTAACAAGCTCCCTCTTTTTTGTGATGGCAACCTTTTTTTATAAAATCTACTCCACCAAACTTTGATTCTACTCCGACTCCCCCTTATTCCAACAACACCCCTTTAATCTACTAACTCCCCCTTAATCTAAGCCTATCTAACCTATTATATAATTCTCCCCCTTTGTCATTAACAAAAACTAAGCCTAAACTACATAAATCCCCCTTAAACTAATACCATGGAACTAAATACTAATAATGAATTATAATTAAGCGAAACATAAATATAATTTTATTATATATTTGTTTTTATATTACACATATAAACACAAATACACACAATATATAAAAACATTAACATAAAAACAATCTAATGAGAGTCTTTGATAATTGATGACTTGTGAATCGAACAATTTGGGTAATGGAGACAAAAGTTTTCACATTGTTCGACCAAATTACCATCTTTATCAAAACAGACTTCTCCAACGCAAATAACTTAATCATCTTCGTCCATTTGCGCTTCTTCTTCTTCGTCCTCTTCCTCTAATGTATTATGAATATGAATGTTAGAGGAGTCATCTTCAATCACTAAAGGATCTGCATGATTATCCATTATAAATTTTTGCAAATTTCTTAGGATCTTACCTTGTTTGTCCTATTCCTTTGTCGTTTTTATTTGCATGACTTGTAATTCAGTCAGCATTTGTAGGGGATCCTTCAAAGTTTCCTCAATCTTAATCACTCGAGCCAATGTAGTTTGTTGAAATGGACCAGAATTAGTAGAAGGGAAAGAAAAGGTCGCATTTTGGTTTGATTTCGGAGAGGAGGCCATTATTTTATATTCTCAGAAGTTTATTACAGAGAGAAATGAAGTTAAAGATAGAAGAATTCGAAATATAGAGAATATATAACTACCAAACTAATTGTAGAGGAAAAATTAAATTTTCAAATTTTACTGTTGCATGTCGACATGGGGGGTAGGGGGATGTCGACATCCTTATAGAAATTTTGACAATTTTATTTTTCTATATTTATTTAAGTATATATTTACTATATCTATATTCTATATCTAGAGCAAATACCTAGTTTTCTTCTAAATTTTGGTATAGATTGATTGATTCAAGGGTTTGGTCAGAATATCAGCTATTTGATTCTCAATGTTGATAAATTCAAGAGTGATAATCTCTTTACTTTTATATTATCTCTGAGAAAATGATGACTCATACCAATAAGTTTGGTTCTGGCATGATAAGTAGAATTTTTGGATAAATTTATTACACTTGTATTATCATAATAAATTGGTGATTTTGAAATATTTATTCCAAAATCCTTTAGGGTCTGTTGCATATAGATAACTTGAGAACAAGCCAAAACAGTAGAGATATATTCTGCTTCAGTCGTTAATAGCAAGACATTAATTTGCTATTTACTAAAACAGGAAACCAAAGAATGTCCTAAAAAGTGACAAGTTTCACTTGTACCTTTTCGGTCTGATTTACAACCAGCATAGTCAGCATCAAAATATGAGATTAAATCAAATGAATCATTTTTACAGTTAAATACGCCATAGTCTAAAGTGTGTTTAACATATCTTAGGATACATTTAACAGCTTTTAAATGGGTCTCTTTGGGTTGAAATTGGTATCTTGCACAAAGACAAACACTATGCATGATCAGGCCTACTCGCAGTTATATAGAGTAGCGATCCAATCATTCCCATGTATAGTTTTTGGTCGACATCTTTTGACATGTCTTCTTTATTCAAGGCTTCATTGGTTGCCATAGGAGTGGGTTTTCTACTCGCAGTGGTCATACCAAACTTATTAACTAGATCCCTGGCACACTTTTCTTGACTAATGAAAATACCACTATCTAATTGTTTTATTTGCAATCCTAAAAAGAAAGTAAATTCGCCCATATGACTCATCTGAAACTCTTTTGTCATTATTTCACAAAACTCTTTGTTCATTTCATTGTTTGTTGATCCAAAAATTATATCATCTACATAAATATGTAGTAATTGGATATCATTTTTGTTTCTTTTGACAAAAAGAGTATTATCTACTTTAATAATTTCAACATTTGACTGTAATATGTAAGATCTTAGTCTATCATACCAGGCTCGATGAGCTTGTTTCAGATCATATAAAGCTTTCTTTAATTTGTAGGCATGATTTGGAAACTTTTCATCTTCAAAAATTTGGGGTAGTTCAACATAAACATCTTCTTTAACAAAACCATTTAAAAATGCACTTTTGACATCCATTTGATATAATTTGAAATTGTTATGGTTTGCGAAATCAAGTATAATTCTAATGGCTTCTAATCTTGCTACGACTGCATATGTTTCATCATAGTCTATTCCTTCCTCTTGACAATAACCTTGCACGACTAACCGAGATTTATTTCTAACGACCTTAACTTGTTCATTCATTTTATTTTTATAAACCTATTTAGTTCCTATTATAGTTTGTCCTCAGGTATAGGAATAAGTTCCCATATATCATTTCTGGTGAATTGATTCAATTCTTCTTGCATAGCAAGAGTCCATGAATCATCAGATGATGCTTCTTTTGAATTTTTGGGTTCAATAGTTGATATAAAAGCTACATTACTCATCTTGTTTAATTGATTTCAAGTTCTAACAATAGATTCTATATTTCCTATTATATTTTCTACAGGATGATATTTTAAAAGCCTGATCTTTTTATTAGGATGAATAGTTTCATTTGAGTCATTATTTAAAGTAATAAAATCATTTTCATCATTTATTTGAACAAAATCTATGAAATTTTCATCAAAAGATACGTGCATTGTTTCTTCGATGGTGTTAGTTTTTAAATTGAAAACTCTGTATGCTAACTTCTATTAGAATATTCGATAAAGATTCCTTTGTCAGATTTAGGATCAAATTTATCTAAATTGTCCTTTGTATTTAGAATGAAACATTTACTTCCAAAAACTTTAAAATAAGATAACTTTGGTTTCTTATTAATGTTTTATTGGTTAAAGGTCTAATTAAAATCCTGTTCAAAATGTAACAAGCTGTAGCGACTGCTTCAGCCCAAAAATTTCTTGGTAATTTACTATCTGAAAGCATAGTTCTTGCACACTCTTGAATCGTCCTATTTTTACGTTCTACCACTCCGTTTTGTTGTGGAGTTCTTGGAAAAGAAAAATTATGATTTATTCCTTTTTTATTACAGAAATTGTCAAAATTTTCATTTTCAAATTCCCCACCATGATCACTATGGATAGTTTTGATTTTTAAAGAAAGTAGATTTTGAATTCTTTTTTGCAAAAGTTTTAAATAAATCAAAAGCATCACTTGTCAATTTCAGAACAATTGTCCATGTAAATCTAGAAGATCATCTACAATTACAAAAACATATTTACTGTGATTTATTGACTGAATTTGAGATGGGCCAAACAGATTTAAATGAAACAACTCAAAGGGTTTTGAAGTTGAAATCATATCTTTCAATTTAAATGAACTCTTTCTAAGTTTTTCAAATTGACAAGCATCACATATACTATTTACTTTAAAATCCATTTTAGGGAGACCTCTTACTAGGTTAAGTTTTGAAAGTCTAGATAAGAGTCTGAAATTCAAATACCCATATCTTTTATGCCAAATCCAAGGGTCACTTGTATTAGCCAAAAAACATAGATTATCATTTGAAATTTTCATACTGAGAATATGAATATTTATCTTCCTAATTACTAGATGATATTTGATTTATTATCTTCGATGTGACACTTATCCTTTTCAAATTTTATTTTGTAGCCCTTGTCAAATAGTTGACTTATGCTAAGTAAGTTGTGTTTTAGATCCTAACCAACAGAACATCAGAAATAGCAGGAGTTTTAGAGTTATCGACATTGCCGATGCTAATCAAATATCCTTTTGAATTGTCTCCAAAGTTGACCATTCCTTCATCTTCATAAATTATGTCATTCAGTATCTCCGGACTTCCAATCATGTGTCTTGAACATCCACAATCAAGTATCCATTTGTTTTTCTTGATTTGCACCATTTGTCCATTTATTGTTGATTCATCAAAAGTCATGTAACACATCTGTTCCTGCATAACACACCAATTCGGTAGATAACTTGATTTTCTATAATAACAATATGTTGACTTATGAGACAATGATGATTTTGACAGTTTTGAACTAATGTTAATAAAATGTACAAAATTGCCATTTTAAACTTTTTCAAAATTCAGATTATGATAGCTTTGAAAACCAATGCTCTAATACCAAACGTTGGAAATGCGGATTACGGATCTTAAGGCAGAATTAACACTAGAGGGGGTGAATATTGTTTAATTAATCTTATGAATATTTTTGAAATCTTTTCAAATTAAATCCAAACAGATGCAATTCACAAGCATAGAAATAATCACAGAATCAAACATAGATGCAAATAGTAAATAAAAGCGGTAAAGAAAAGAAAACACCAGAATTTATATTGGTTCGGAGTTACCGTACATCCAGTCCTACACAATTTCTTGTGCAGATTTCTTTTCAAATATAATGTCAATATTACAACCTCGATTACAAGGCCACGAGATACACCATCCTGTCTTCAAGTCCAGGACAAACTCTATTGATTTAACCAGGCCACAAGATCACTTAATTGATTTACGAGCTACAATCACACCCAACTAATTTATGGGCCACAATCACACCGTTTCTAATATCACTTTGATAGATAGAGAGACTCGATACATTTATTTGATTACAAATTATCCTATAGCTCTGAATAACACTGAGATCTTTGAGAGAGAGTGACAGAGAATCAAACTAGAGACAAACGAGTTTGATTCACTTAGGATTTCGGTAGTGTTTTATTAAAATATAAGAGAATACTTGAGTGGATAAGAATAAGTGAAGAAATAAAGCAAAACTAACTTAAGTTTCGTTGAAAACAACTGGTATTTATAGAAGAACAATAGTCATGTCCATTCGTGAAAGGTTATGACGAATAAACACTTCATTTGAAAATTTAAACCTTAATTCTACGGCTACCATGTCGACATGGTGGGATGGGGTGTGTCGACATGCCTATGTATATTTTGAAAATTGATTTCATTTTTAAAATGATTTCTATTCTAAAACTTGTCAAAACAATTTCTAAACTTTGTAAACCATTTTGAATATAGTTTAAACTTATAAAAGAGATTAAAAAATAATCTTAAAAACATATAATCTATAACATAAAAGTAATATTAAAAACTAAGCATATAATATATTTTTGAGATTTAAAGCTTATAATATTAAAACAGGAGATAGTTTAAAAATAAGAAATGATTTGAAATTAAAATATAAAAGATAATACAAATAGTTTAAGGCTAAAATATTTAAACTAAGAGATATGACTTTAAAAAGTTTTTGTTTAAAATTAATCATTTTGAAAATTTCGTGAATTCCATTCCACTAGGGAAGTTCGTGGGTTCCATCCCACTAAAGAGGTCGTGGGTTCCATCGCACTACTAAAACGAGAAGGTGGATTCCATTCTACAATCTAAATCCGAATAAGGATTTTAGTGCTGTTATAAAGTTTTAACTTAAATCTAGACACTATTACTTATCTTGATATGTTGAACTCTTGAAATCTTGAACTCTTAATACTCATAAGTCTTCTTGATTTCTTCAATCTTGAATTCGTCAGTCTTGAATCTTTATACTTAGTCTTGAATCTTTATATTGTACAGTCTTCATTCTTCAGTACCTGCATATATATCATGCATATATATATATATATATATATATATATATAAGAATATTATATTTATATTCATTAACAAGTCCTAAGGTTATTGTCATCAAAACCATCATCTCATGAACTAACAATTATATTAGAATCAGTGGAAGAAGTTTCTTTTTCATATTTACTTGGTCTCATTTTAAAACAAGCATTCTGATTTCGAAGGCTTTTGTTGTCCATCTCTAGCCTTCGAATTATTTCTTTGTATTTTTCCTCTCTTGCTTTGTATATTTTTTCACATCATTCCATTTTTCTAAAACATATTTTAATAAGTCTATTTGTTTCTCTTGAGTATCCTGAAACAAAGAGTTAAAACAAGTAGTTTCAGAATTTATTAGTAATAATTGCATATGAAACAACAAGTGTTACAAATTATTATAGATATGCCTGTAGTTACTGTGGAGCATATAACTCAGCAATCAAGAAATTATTTTCAATATTAATATTCTATTCTACAAGTATGTTTTATAATTGCAGATTAGTCTACAAGAATTATATATAATTGTAGATATGTCTGCAAGTATTGCTGATAATTGCTGTTATATATGGAAGTATGTTTTTTTAATTGTAGATATGCCTATAAGTATAATAGATTATTGCAGATATGTATGCAAGTATTTCTATTAATTGTAATTATATCTGAAATATATCTTATATTTGAAGATATATCTGCAAGTATCAAATATTATTGCAGATATGTCTGCAAATATTCTATTAATTGCAGTTATATCTGAAATATATCTTATATTGGAGAATATATCTGCAAATGTCAAAGATTATTGCAGATATGTCTGCAAGTATTTCTATAAATTGTAGTTATATCTGAAATATATCTTATATATGTAGATATGTCTACACGTATACTGAATAACATCATTCTTTAAACATTTTCCAAATTTTGTAAATTCTATGGTTATTATTTATATACTTACATATTTGTATTTCATCGTCAACAACATTATTGGTTTAAGCTTTGAAATGGTCCATTTTCCAGCTAATGGGTATGAGATGTTGTATTCAGATTTAATCGACTTTAGCACTTGAGTCTTTTCGCAAATCCACCACTGAAATAAAATATTTAATATCAAAACTAAATATATATAAATACTTTGACATCTTATCTATTTAAGTCGAAATATCATACCAATAATAATGTTACAAAAGCTGTGATTTTTCTTGGCTTGTCAATATATTTTCCTACTTAATTCATAAGATGTTTATGAATTGTTTTGGGCCATGACATCAGGGACATTTTTGCATTACATACACAATATGGAACCATGTTCCATGACACATTTGAGTTTGAATTTGATACAAAAAATGTTGCAACCAAATATAATTGGAGAAATTCTGCTGTGTCTTCTCTGTCTTGTTATGTAGTTCCTTTAATTGTAGAAAATAACCGTTTCTCTATCCTTTTCTTGTCTACGTTTGCATCTCATTCAAAATGTCTGCTGATGAAAGAGATGTACTCATTGTCACTTTTATCTTCCTTTTTAACAAGGCCGGATGTTTTGACCAATTGACCTGTTGTAGGAACTCCAAGTATTTGTGCAATATCAAGCTTCGAAAATACAATTTTCTGATCCCCATACTCGAAATATCTCAAATATTTTTTATAGTTTCTGATGATTATATCAATAGATGTCGAGGTTGTGGTTGTTTCTTTAATTGAAATTATTCCATTACAAATCATTTCAATAAAATTGTAGAAAGGTAAGCTTTCAAGATATTTTTTGTAAGAATTCCTAAACAAATTTTCCTTTCTAATCCTCGTCATCGGTTCAAGAAATGGCTTCAGACTGTTTCTACAATTTTCTTGTTTATCAGGAAATTTTGTTGCATCAGTTGTTTTTCTCTTTTTTGTTGTTCTATTGCTATCTTTTTCAGACTCTAAAATAGTTTGAATGGGAATAACGGATTTTTCTTCTATAACATTTTCTTCTTCTTCTTCTTCGATTCCTTTCGGAGTAATTTTTTGCAATAATGTACAAAATGCAGAAAATTCTTAGATATTTGGAAACAATATTAACAAATGGTATGCAAAAGTTTTGTACCAAATGTTTAAAAATGGTGCATTTTTTTGTAAATATTGTGAATAATTGCACGTATTTCTGCACTTTTTTGAAATATTGCATTAGTTTTTTGAACCACGGCTGATAAATAGGCATTAATCAGTATAATTGCAGAGATAGATGTAACTATTCCTAATAATTGCAGAGTAAGTAATTGCAAACAAACACTTGTGCAATTATTATGAATAATTCCAACGGGAAATGATAATAAGTGATATTTAGTAAATAAGTGCTGATAATATGCAATTATTATAAATAATTGCAGAGTAACATGGTATTGATTTTCACCATTTAATTGTTTGCATTAATTCAATATTTTACATAATTGCTGTTATTTCCTCAGTTATTTTGATTAATTGCGGACTGCACTGCAATTATTTGTATTTTTTTTGGAAATATGTTGCAATTTTTTAGACAAATGCTTGTATGCATTCAATTTTCAATATAGCTAGCTTCATTTCTTCAACTTATTTTATTAATTGCAGAATATTCTGCAATTACTATTAGTTTTTGAAAATATGTTTGTAATTTTTCAGATAATTACTTGGATGCATTCAATTTCCATCTAATTTCTGTTTTTTTTCAATTATTTTGATTAGTTGCAGATTATACTACAATTATTTATATTTTTTGAAATATGTGTGTAATTTTCTAGATAATTACTTATGTGCATTCGATTTTGTGTATAATCAATGCAATTTCTTCAATTATTTTGATTAATTACATATTAATATGCAATTATTCATATTTGTTTTTTTGGAACCGTATTGCAGTTTACTTGTTCTTGCTTACATGCATGAATTTTCAAGCAATTGTTGAAATTCCTTCAGTTATTTTGTATAATTGCAGAATTTTCTGCAATTATCATTACTTTTTTGGGTATTATTCTGCAATCTTGCATGTTCTTGCTTTCATATTTAATTTCTTAAATAATATCATGTATATGTGCGAATAATGTGAATGAGCTATCAACAAATCCTTAAAACAAATCAATCGATTATAACTGAAAAAAAAATCTATTTCAAGAAGAAAAGTAGGCGATTGCCTTCGATTTCGCCATTTTAGTTGATTCCGTCTTCTTCAATTCTCTTTTCTTTTCCCGTCGTTTTGATTTCATCTTCTTTGTTTAATTTTCGTTCGCTTACAAATTTTATGTCAGGAATTTAATCGTATGCTTCAACAGATTTCGAAGTAGGAATCTCGAGGGTTTTGGGTTTTGTATTCAGCCAGCGTAAGGGTAATTTTGAAAACAAAATACGTAAACTCAAAAATAGGGATGTATTTTACAGCTTTGTTTTGTGAAGGATGTGTTGTACATTTTAAACTTTAACAAGAATGTTAGCCATAGGGCTGTTATGGTAATGTTTACCGTTATCATTTTGTAAATACCGCTACCGTACCGTTTTTACTGGTAAGCTAAAATTGTTTACCGCTACAGTTACCAATTGACTGATATACCAATAAACTGGTAACCATTACACTGATAATGGTAAATTACCATTTGTCTAGAAAAAATAATAAGTCGATATATTTTTACACCGAACAATGCTTCATTATATATCTCACTGGGTCACTTAATAAAGGACATAGAAAAGAAGTGTTTTTACCACCGTTCGAGTTGAATTAGTGAAATAAATTGAACAATTTTCTTGCTTCTAAATGCCCCTGATACAACATCTTACATGAATATCAATGTATTATGAGTGGACTGGTAAATTACCATTGCCGTTGGTTTTGAAAAAATATTACTGATGTTCTACCATAAAAAAATGATAATTTACCATTACTATACCGATTATATGATCGAGCGTTATAGCACGCGCTTCGCGCGTGATGAAGGCATCTGAATTGTTTTTCTACATATTGTATTTGTTTAATACGTTCAAAAGAAAATGATTTTCATAAATATTTAATCATATTTTTGTGTTGAATCAAATGTAGTTAATTTGAATTTTTATTTTTAAGTTGTGATATCTAATTTTTTATCGGTTTAAATTTCTATTTATATTTTTAATTAATAAAAAACGGATTTGTAAAGTAATTTATTTGTTAGATCCTATTTTTAAGTGATATTAAGACGTGTAAATATTTGTAGAGGAATTTTAAATTTGTAAGCAAAACTTAATTGTCATATCCTAATTTTAAGCGATGTTAAAATTTAATAATATTTCTACAAAAACATTTTTACTAAAGGAATAAATATTAAAGGCAATTTTGAAACTTCGCGGTCTGATAAAAAAGATTGTGCTTTCAAACCAACTATTAAAGAATAAAGATATTGACTTTAGTCTAAATTGTTGACTGATTGGCTTATAATGTTAAACTTACGGTTAACATAGATAGCAGCACTAGTTAGCCAAACTTTCCCATGTAAGTTTCGAAAATAATCACTTGTGAGTTCCCTTCTCTTCAATATTATTCATGCTTCTCCTCACTTCTTTAAATTCACAAAAGAATAAACCGTCTTCATCGAAGAAAAAAACCCGATCCTTCTCCAAAAACTTGAATTTGCCTCGCTTGATTTAAAAAATCACTATGCCGCACCACTCTACGTCAGATCGGAGCTGCTCATGATTGGTCACTTCTAAAATCGCGCTGAAGAAAAAGGTTGCCACTTTGGAGATGCATTGCTGTGGATCTAGAAACACAACCGATACTTGCGGCTGGGTCGGATTTGGGGTCATGAAGCTTGCCGCCCGAGTCTGAACCCACAACGTGGTCAATGAGTTGCTTTGCATATTGAGTCAGAAAAGGAGCTCGATGCTGAAACTTGGTCATGTTGTTGGCCTAAAACAGTTGCTTGCTATTTATTGCTCCTGACGTTGGACAGTTCTGGTTATCCAGAAGGATGACGCATCCTTGAATAAAGGTGATGAAGAATTGCGGCTCTGAGATGGAATCTGAATTTTGAGATTTTATACATATTGAAATGGGGATGAATGTATGAGTAGTGAAGGTGTTGATGGTCCCTTGCCGATGTGGTTTGAATGAAATGAAAAAAAAAAAAAAAATCTTAGATGGTTTTGGACGTGCTTTGGCTTGTTGAGTTGAATAGATGTTATTTTGAAATAAGATGATGTCAAATATCACTTTGAATTTAGAAATTATGAAATAACATGAACGAAAATATCACTGCTAAGAAATATTACATAATCCGATTATATCAAGGTAGTTCATACGATGCAATTAAGAAGTATTTCCGATTCTTTTCCATAGCCCAACAATTATTGTTTCAAAATGAAACGAGTATCACAATCTTTAATCAAATTAACTTGTTTGATATAATCATTCAAAAATTTGATGTCTTTGGGCAAAGGAGTTATAAACTCCTCAACTAAGTAAGGATAATTCTTAAGTTGATTTTATCACATCCAACTTCATCCTTTAAGGCATTGTTTTGCATTATAATACATGCAAGTTCGATATTAACTAATTTCTTAATGCAATGAAACTTGATTGGATAGTGGAAAATATGAGACAAACCTTG
The DNA here is from genome assembly GCA_030765085.1 of Allium cepa. NCBI lineage: Eukaryota > Viridiplantae > Streptophyta > Magnoliopsida > Asparagales > Amaryllidaceae > Allium > Allium cepa. Next base: position 152,907,148 of record CM060939.1, read on the forward strand.
AAAGACACCAAGCAAACTCATTGTTTTTCTTCCACTTTCCTGAGCAATTGTAAAATGAGTATCCTTCTTAGTGATCGGATATTTAATTGTGTCAGCATGTGCTACTTGTTTGGGATATAAAAAACTAGTAAGGTGGTAATACCTGTTGTGTTCAAGTCCAAAAATGTTGTACTGATAAGGTATTGCAAGATCTGAGATCAAATATAGTTGCTTCATTATATTAATGTCGTTTATCAAAACTAGTATACCTAAAATAATTGCCAAAAAAGACCATAAGAAAGCAGAACCTCTAAAGTTAAATTTGGATCATTTTTCTTCTCAATATATTGTCTCTGCCAAGTGTGTGAATAATTTTTCCACTTTCAAGGCATACAACTGGGGCTGTCGTGCATTGTAGGAAAACCTCTTTTATTCCAAAGCTAGTAATCTCTATGTATCTTTTCTGCTCATCCTTCCAAGATACATTTCATCCAAATATCAACTATTATTTCATAGAGTTCTTTTTATGTCTTATTATAAACTTTTTGAAAACTGATGTTGTTTCAATATGATATTCTATTTTCGTACTACCATACCATGTATTTAGCCTGTACATTATATTCATTACACCATTGTAAAAACTGCTTGTTAAATAGCTGTAGCAGCTCCCTTAAATGACGATACTTGTTTCGAATTCTTCAGAAGATGCTGCTATATTAATTGTTGATTTTAGATCCACCATGAGCAGGTGTCAAATCTGCTGCCTTGCGATTGAAGCTCCTCCATTCCAAGTCGCGATTCAAGCCGACGAAGGGGAGGTGTGACCAAACTAGGCAAAGATGAGTTTCTATCCTTTCTTTTCATCTTCCCTAATATTAGCTCTTTTCAATGTTTGCAGTCTGTCATAATTTGTTCTTCTCTGATGTGGATTGGAGATCCAATTCATTGAATAACGCACATGTTACGCTCCACCCATATGTGTCACATAATCATTGTAATCACTATGTCCACTAGTTTGTTGCAAGACTTCTTGTTGTTGCTTCTACTAAAAACCACGTCGAACACCTCATTAATGTCGCTTTTAGTAGAAATTGGGAGTTTGAGTTTGGTCTTGTAATTTTCCAATACGCTGTTTGAATATGAACAGTTGAATAAAAGATGAGAAATTGATTTTGGTTCTTGTTTCCGTAAGACGCACGACGTATGGTTGAGTTTATTCCGTTGTGAAATTCTACATTTAGTATGTAACTAGTTTGATTTTATTTGCAAAGCACAAAGAGACATTTTAAAAGCACACTGTATTCTAAATATGTTTGAACCAATTTAATTAACTTTATATCTATTCGACTTTTTTCCAAGCTGAATTAAATGAAAAATCCCTCCCCCTTTTTTTGGTAGTTTCCATGACTAATGATCTTCTGATCTATCATTGTGACACCTCAAATTTTTAATAACATTATTCAGAAGATTTAATTAGATAAATTAAATAGAATAATGTAAATATTAAGTGATAAGGGATTGGGATTTGAATAAATACTTAAAGGCCGTGCTTAATTAATTAATTAAATGGGCTTAAGAATAGGTTATAGGCTAATCAATTTACACAAGAGCTTATCGGAAATTAGCCGCACCTTATTACCACAACCCTTATATTTTTTCGTTCCTTATACCATTCACGTTCATTTCTCATTTTCACAAAACTTAAAAACATAAGAAAAGAAGAGCTTAGAGCCGGCCATTGCTAGGAGAAGAGAAAATTCAAATCAAGCTAAGAATTAAAGCAAGGAGAATAAATCTTAATCTCAATCCAATCTTCTTATCCTAATCATGGTGAATAAAAATTTATACCACCTCTATTTTGTTTATAATCATTTGTTTTCGGGTTTAAAATTAAACTCATTTTAACGATGATTTGGATGATCATATGATTGGATTTATAACATGTTTGATTTAAATCAAATGTTCATATGCAGATTTATTCGGTTTTTAGGGTAAACCGATTGTAAATGATTTCGAATACCATTAGAAAAAATTTTGTTATGTAAAACATGATTTTGAAGTTGGATTTCAATTTTGGTAATTTCCTAAGCTATGGAAGGATTATCATGAATTTTCAAAGGAAAAAATGGTTAATTGGGTTTAGAAAATTTATTTCATAAATTATATTAAGAAATTTGATCTGAAATTTAGATATGTTAGATAACATATTACATGTGAATTTCTGTGATTTTTGGGAATTTTCCGAATGTGAATTACTTTGAGAATTAAATTATTTTGAAAGAAGGATCTAAATGATTTAATTGTTTCGCTTAATAGAAGGACTTATTTGTTAAACTAATCTTGGTTTAAATCTGAAATTATGCGGCAGTTATTTTGTGTAAACGATTTGAAAAGTAAAGGCAACCAATCATATGCTTACAAGTAAGCTGGTTAGTTAGAAAGAGTTTGCTTTAATTGGTATTAAATCAGATTTACCCAGAAAAGTGGGTTCTGCCTCTGTTAGAAGCACCTTTCAACTCATAGCATTCGCCTTCAATCAAGTCGAAACCCCACAAAGCCGAAACCAATACACAAGGTATCAACATGGGCATGTAGTGGATTGGAGGAAGGCGGAAGGTATGATGTCGAAACCTAGCTTCTGATGGAATGAAACCCTTGCTTTGCTTTTAAATGTTAAGCGTCTACCTTTGCTTTACTAAAGCTTTCGAAGGAATCGAAACATAAGCTATCGAAATGGGTTTTCTAAATAGCTTTCGAAGAAGGTTGCCATCTTTTACTTTTAAGTATAAGCTTTCGAATGAGTTCCTTATTTGTACAACAATGCTTTCAAAAATGGCGATTCCAACCAAGTAGAAGCCCTGATGCCGTTCTTTTCCCTTTCGAGAGCACTGAAGTCATCAATGCTTTCGAAGGGTAGATTTTGTTTTAAAAATGTACTAAGCCACTTTCTAAATGCTTTCGAAATGGTTCAAAGGTTTCGAATGCAATGACTTCGAAAGGGGGTCTCGGTGCTAACCTTCAATGTTTCTCTTAAAGGTTTTGAAGCTTTCGAAAGGATGTTGCCGACACCATCAAACTTTCCACAAACAATTTTATATGAAGAATCAAGGTTTCGAAAGAGATATTTTCGTATATATTCACTTTGACCCAAAAGATGTTTTGAGTAAACCCATAGGTTTCGAAATGAGACTTTCATTGGTTTCGAAGCTATGTTTCTAAGGATTACTAAGTAATGTTTTGATAATTTAGAAAGGTATATTTTGGTTTCGAAGAGATGATTTAAAGAGCTTCGAAAGGTATATATTTTGTGTTTTGAAAAAAAAGTTTTCTATGCTTTTGAAGGAGGTTATCCGGGAGCTTCAAAAGTAATGTTATAAGGTTTCAAAAGCCTTAGTTTTCAGAATAAATAACTCAATCTCATTTTAAAGGAAAACCATGGCATAAATGAAGAGTTTTGAAATGATTTTAAGTATGGAGTTTTTGAAGAAGTTTTCCTTAGTAATTAATAGGTTAACGTGATTAACCAAGTTATTATGTTTGCTTCTTCATATATGTATATATTCACATTGTAATGGATCCATAACTGTATTTTGGGGAAGGGCAGAATAACCAGCTAAGTTCACCCAGTAGTGAATATAAATTAACTAAACTCCTAAATGAGTAGAATTGCATCTTGGAGTTCAGATAGCCCAGAATGTAGGATGCCTAAACAAAAAAGTTGTCAGATAGATATGTTCATAGTAAACCCATGAAAACTATATACAGGAAATTAGGAAGTAGCCAATAGGTTCATAGAAAAACCATGAAAACCATGATTAGATTGAGTTATCAGCAAGGGCCAATAGATTTGCAGTGAACCCATAAAACTATATTTGGATTAAGTTATTGACAAATATCAATATGTTTGTAATCAACCCATGAAAAATAAGATAATAGGGAAGTTATTGGAGTTACCAATAGGCTCAGGTTGAACTCATGAAATAATAATGTTATTGACAGTGGCCAATAGGTTCTTAGTGAGCCTATGAAAGCTATGAAATAGGACAGGAAATCCATAAGTTTAAACAGGTTAATGGTAAGCCCATGAAAACTATGAAAATGGACAAGGAGTCCATAAACATTAAACTGTAGGATCTAGATTAACCCTAGAGTGGGGGGGTGAATAGGGTTATAGCAAATTTTCTCGAATTAAACACAGAAATATAATAGCAGAAATAAATATGCTGAAAAGTAAATCACACACAAAATTTACCTAGCTTCGGCAACCCCTGCCTACTGCTGCATTCACAGATTTCTATTAGAATTAAACAGTATCACGCTTACAAACACTCTACTAGACTCGCAGACCCTTTTGCTCCCGCTCACAAACACTCTACTAGACTCGCACACCCTGCTCCTGCCTATAGAGTTTCGCTCACTCGCAAACACTGCTCCCGCCTATAGAGCTTTGCAAACTCGCACGCCCTGCTCACTGAACTAATTCAAAATAGACAATCTGACACTACCTAAACCTAGGTGGTGATTTACTAACTTTTTGATTCGTAAAATAAAAAACAATAATTTAAAAACAATAACCCTAAAACAATATTAATAAAGCCTTATAAACAAAAACCCCTTCTTTTTTTTTTTAAAGGACCGGCCCACTAATTAGAAACAGCGTCCCCTTTCTCCTTTTTATTTTATCGGTCTGGTTTCCCCTTTTTTTCTTGAGAATAATGTCGGCCGCTGTTTTCTTCTTTCTGAGATTAGGGCTTGTAAAATTGGGGCTTTCGATCTCTCTGCTCTGGAAATTAGGGCTTGAAGTCGCTGGCTTTAATTCGATCGATCCATTGATATTTTGCGTGTCGCCTTGATCGATTTATTCCTTGTTGCTTATGTGGCTGCTTCGATGGAGTTCGTGTTCGAATTGGTATGTTCTTTTTATTGCTTGCAATTGCTTGATTTCTGTATTGCGAACTCCCCCCTTATGCCGATGATGATAATTTGGTTTTTATAGGGTTCGATCCCCTGAGTTTTCGTTCGTATATTCATGTTTGAATTTGTCAATGAATTACCTCGGCCACTTGATGATGCTTGAATGTTTGAGATTGATTCTGACTTCTTCAAATCACTTGAACAACACGGTTTCGAATTTATGTGTTGATTTCGTGATTTGTGATATTTGACTTTGTCAATTTCGTATATTTTCGATTGTTTACACATGAATTTCCTCGTTGCCACTGCAGAAACTACTGCTTCAACTTGTCACTGCATTTGGTCTGCACTTATGAACTTTGTTGTGTCTTGTTCATTCGGCTGTGCAATTGCTATGTCTTGTAGCTGAGCATTTGAGTCAGTGCTGTATCGATTTACTTGTGATGTTCTTGTAGTCAAGGCTTTGGTTGTTGCAGTATGTCACTTTGGTTTTTACTTGTGCATTTTGCCTTGAGTACATGTATTCTTGGCACTGCTTCTTTTGTTGTATGTATTGCATCACCACTGCATCATGCTTGGCCTTGACTTGTAGAATTTCACTGTATCTTCACTTTTGCTTTGCATTGACCATGGCTTCTTTGTATGAACTGCTGTGTATTTAGAGATTGAACCTGAGCATTACTTCGAGTTGTATTTACACCACTTTCTGTTGCACTGATTCTTGATATTTGTATCACTTGAGACTTGATGTTGACATGTGCATTTGGGTTTGTTGTTGATCTTCATGTGTTGGTTACTAATGCATACATGATCTGTGTACACTCTTTGTTCTTGCATCTTCACCTGGTTGTTCCCTATACTTGTGTTTCTGGTCTGTATCATGATTGAACATAGCATTCATATTGTTGTTGGATACTTAGAACTGTCGACAACAATTCGACTTCAACTTGGTCTTTGAGAATTGCATTACTTCATGTATGCTGAGCTCTGGTCATTTGCACTTGCACACTCCAGCATTCCATTTCACCTCTGACCTGTTGGTTCATTGTGATGTTCATTTTCATTGTTGCCTTATTGACTGTGTTGTTGCATTGTATTCTGGTCAGTGGTGCTTTGAGTCAGTGCTTCACCATACTTGTTGTTGCAGTATTCTGGTCAGTGGTGCTTTGTCTCAACTTTATTGGTGCATTGTTGCTGTAGCTTTTTGAAGCTTGAGTTTTTGGTCTTGATACTTGCAGTTGTATCACTTGATATTCATTCCTGTTGTTTGCAACTGTGTTACACTTGCTTTTGATGTAGCTGATGGTCTTTGTGGTCACTTGTGCAGTTTGGTCTTGCTGTTTGTCGAGTTGCATTTGTGTTACCATATTGATGTCTCTGTTTGCTATGGCTCTGACCATCTGATTGTTGTATTGCATGTTGCTGTTTCATTTCATGCATGTTGAACTGATTTTGCTTGGTGGTCTTGTACTTGTATACTGCTGGTTTGAGGCTGTGTCACACGAGTTGGCGAGGCAGTGCACACGTGTATGAATGTACACGTGTGTATTGCAGCCACTTATGGTTACATGTCCCTGATAAAAATACTGATATGCACAGATATTGCACAGTCAAAAATGATGACGAACAACCCAAATAACTGAGGCAAACCATAGTTTCAAAAATCGTATTTTATTTTATATTGCAAAAATATTTCTTTTTCAATTTTACTGCGTTAGTGAATATTTTTGCAGATTTCTCAGATGCTGGATTCTAACTGGAATGCAGTTGAAGATAAATACGAGTGTGAGTGATATGAAGTGAGGTGACCTGTAAATATGAAATGTGATGTAATTGTAATCAAAGTTGTATAGTTATAGTGAGAGCTTGAAATTGTACTATTCAAGTTTGTAATAAATATTCGTTTGAATAAAATATTCGTTTGAATTCAAAAAACTGTGTAACTTGTTCTGTTTGAATTCAAATTCAAATTCTGTGTAATTTAATTTTATTCAACAGATATTTATCTAACCAAATACATACTATTCAAAATATTTGTTTGAATAAAATTTCTGTTTGAATTCAAAATCTGTTTAACTTGTTTTGTTTGAATTCAAATTCAAATTCTGTGTAATTTATTTTATTCAACAGATATTTATCTAACCAAATACATACTATTCAAAATATTTGTTTGAATAAAATTTCTGTTTGAATTCAAAATCTGTTTAACTTGTTTTGTTTGAATTCAAATTCAAATTCTGTGAAATTTAATTTTATTCAACAAATATTTATTTAAACTATGAAAAACAAAATAGTACATTACCAAATACATTTATATGAATGTATATATGTTTATTATCATCAAACAAAAATCATATAGCGCAAAGCGTATATTCAACATAAACTTATTAGTAAGCCAATGAAAACTAATAAGATAATAGTGACCCAATAAACTATAAATAAGACAGATAGTCAAAAATGAACGGGGATGGTTAATCCAGAATTGATTTACTTATTTCCATATCATCATATTATGTTGAACTACTATGTTTTAACCTTTACGGATGCAGGAGCATAGTATATGGTTTTATAAAGGTTTTAGAATGCTAATGAGGGGAAAACATGTTCCGCTAAGCGGCGTGGTCTCATTAGATATCTAAATGATTTGAGATGGTAGAATATTATTCATAGCAGGCTTTATGTCTGACTCGAAGTTTATATTTTCCCTTTAAACTCTCGTGTACTCAATTGATTTTGTGTATTTTGAGAATTGAGGTTTTCAAGTACCTCTTTAGATGAATAAGCTTCCAAAGACGTGCATGAGGCATAATTGCTATCTAGTGTTCTCTTTTATTTTGATTCTGTTGTGTTGTTGTAAAGGCAAAGTTGTTAAGTTACCTATATATACTTTGATCATCCAAGGGGCCATCTTCATATGTCGCTCTTGGCGTATGTTGTAATAAATATATTTTCTGTGAACATAGTTCTCATATTGGGATTATGTAATTAACTTGAAATATTTTGAAATGGAATGAGAAAGGTGATCGTTGATTTTAAATTTAAAACCATATCCATATGTTTTTGTTATATTAATGTATCTAACATTACCGTATTTGGTCATCGAGGGTTAATAACATGGATGACTGCAACATCCGCTGCTGTTAGTCTTTGGCTTCCAAGTGGGGGATGTTACAAGTTGGTGTCAGAGCATAGGTTTATGAGACTTAAAAAAATTAAACCTAAAAGATTTTCAAGCATAATCCAATGAGTCGGAAAATAAGATCGGGGCTTGGGATAAAGCTATAGTAACGTACTTGTATTTGATATATACTCTCTCCCTTAGACTATTCTTCTATATCTTACTAAGGCTTGTATGCATATTAAAGAGAAAGATGGTATGGAGGCAAAAACGGAAGAGGAAATCTCGGTGGAGGAAGAACTACAACCAATGAAAATGTTCAACCTAATACCAGGAGGAACCAAGGTCGACAGGCTAATGCTAACCAAAATGTTGATGCCAATTTAGGTGTCAGAAATCCATAAGTGGATATGAAGGCAATGTATCTGTTCTTCGTCAATATAATGCAAGCAGAAGTTGCTGGAAAATTTAGAGGAGCTAATTTCATGGCTCCAGTTGGGAATAATTATGCTAAACTAAGTAGAGATTACACCAGTAATGGTGGAAAGCTATTCACGGGGACGGAGAATGGCATAGAGGTAGAAAATTAGTTGTTGCATTATGAGAGAATATTTGCTGATTTGGCTTTAGATGATGAGCAGAAGAGAAGGTTGACTTCTAGGCAGTGGTAAGGGCCAGTACTTCATTGGTGTAATAATGTTACTGTCGGAGTTTCGGAGAAGGAATTGACTTGGGCTGATTTTCAAAAGAGATTTGAGCAAAGGTTTATGTGCGAGGTTGCTAAATCAGCGTTGCTGAGGAATTTTTTGGATCTGGAGCAGGGAGAAATGTCGGTTGTTGAGTATGCTGCTAAATTTGATGAGTTGTCCCGTTATGGATATAATACTATAGACACCGTCATCAGGAGAACTGAGAGGTTCATTAGGGGATTGAGCCCCTAGATTGCTAGGGTGATTGTGCCACATCCTCATGATCATAGTAATGTAAAGGTGGAGATGGTAATTCGCCATGAGGAGATGCTTTCTGTTTATGCTAAAGAGAAGCCAGTTGAAACCGAGGGTTCTTAGAAAAAGAAGAGGAAGTTCTTTAAGAGAAAGGGATCCCAAAAGGGAGATGTCGCCAAGAAGGCAAAGGTTGATTTAGTTTGTTCCAAGTATGACAAGAAAGGTCATTATGCTCATGAGTGCCGCTCAGGCAAGGAAAGAAGGCTGCAGATAAGAAGAATGTCAAGTGCTTCAACTGTGACCAGGTTGGGCATTATAAGAATCGGTGTTTAGAACTAGTTAGGGCAGACAAGGGAAAGGTTTTGCTGCTAGACCATCATGTGCTAAGCCAACTACATTTGAAAAGGGAAGACTATGATGGAAGGTACGCTTTTGATTCAGAGTATACCAGTTAGGATACCATTTGATACCGGTGCATCACATTCATTATATCTCGAAATTTGGTTGATTGGTTATGCTTAGAACCCACATAACTTCTTACTTCCTTAAGGGTTGTGAATCTAATTGGAGGGTATGCAACTTTGGGGATGAGTGTGACCAGTTAGAACTGCTTGTTAAGTCATAAGTTTGCATGCAGTCTATATGTTTTTGATTTCATAGATTTCGGAATCATTTTGGGTATGGATTGGTTGAGTCAATATGAGGCTAGGATATTTTGCCAGGATGGGGAGGTATCACTAAGACACCCTGATAGTCATAACCAAATCATATTCTCAATGAAGAATTCTTACCGGAGTAGTTGTGCTTTGCTAAGTGCTATGGGAATGGGAGAAGAGTTAAGTCAAGTTCGAGTAGTAAGAGATTTTGCAGATGTCATTGAGCCGGTCACAGGACTACCACCGAAACGAGCTGTTGAGTTTCAAATAGATCTTGTGCCAAGAGTTGAACCTGTAAGTACACCACCTAGCAAGATGGCACTGACCGAGATGAAGGAATTGAAGGTGCAGCTAGTGGATCTATAAGGAAGGAATTTTTTTCGACAAAGTTTGCCTTAGAGAACGACTGCAGTGTTCGTGAAGAAACCAGATGGTCGTTGAGGATATGTGTCGACTATCGTAAGTTGAACGAGAGAACGATTAAGAATAAGTATCCTTTGTCAAGGAACGATGATCTATCTGATAAGTTGTGTGGAGCCAGGGTGTTTTCCCTGTTGGATCTGATGACAGGTTTCCATCAGTTAAAAGTGGTAGAGGACAGTATTCCTTCGACCACATTTCGGACTTGTTATGGTTTGTACGAGTGGTTAGTAATGTCATTTAGGTTACCGAACGCATCCGCTTTCTTCGTGGATTTGATGAATCGAGTTTTCCAAAAATATTTGGATAGGTTCGTATTGGTGTTCATAGATGACATTTTAGTGTACTCTAAGGATGAAGGAAAGCATGAGGATCATCTTAGAGTTGTGCCTGAGATGCTGAGGCAGCATCGGCTGAAGGCAAAGTTTTCCAAGTGTCAATTTTGGAAGAAAGAGGTTAAGTTTCTTGGTCACGTGGTTTCAGAAAAGGGCTTAACAGTCGATGCAGATAAGATTGAAGCTGTTAATAATTAGAAGAGACCAGATACGATGACTAAGATTAGAAATTTTCTTGGACTAGCTGGCTATTACCCGATATTCATGAAGGATTTCTCATGGATAGCAGCACCTTTGATTAAGCTAACCAGAAAGGATGTGAAGTATGTTTAGTCTAACAAATGTGACCAAGCATTCCTTAAGTTGAAGCAATTGTTGACCAACGCACTTGTGTTGGTAGTTCCAGATGGAAACCAAGGGTTGGTGGTGTATATCGATGCATGTGGTACCGGGTTAGGAGATGTGTTGATGCAAAAGGGTAAAGTGATTGCCTACACTTCACGACAACTTAGACCGCATGAAGTGAGATATCCTACTCATGATTTGGAGTTGGTTGCGGTGATCTTCACATTGAAGATTTGGAGGCATTATCTCTTAGGGGAGTGGTTTGAGATATACACAGACCATAAGTCTTTAAGATACTTATTCTCTCAGAAGGAACTGAATATGAGATAGCATAGGTGGTTGGAGGTTTTAGATGCTTATGATTTTAGTATAGAGTATACTCTTAGGAAAGGAAATAATGTAGCGGATGCTCTTAGAAGAAGACATTAGAATGTGGTGTTAACTATATTGGCAGAGTGGAAAGATTTAGAATCTTTGACTACTTTCAGTGTGCAGTTAAGATCGACTACTAGTTCTAGTCAGAGTACCGTCAAGTTGTCATATTTAGAAGTTCGACCAATATTGATCAAAAAGATAGCTTCTAAGCAGAAGGAGGATTCGGTATTAGCCGAGAGGATTAGAAGGCTTAAGGTTGTAACTGATATTGATGATTTGAAAGATTTTAGTCTTGGCCAGAAGGAATGGTTGAGGAAGAAGGGATGATTATGTGTTTCAAATGTTTAGGACTTGAGGAAAGAAGTTCTTAGAGAATGTTATCGATCTAAGTATACGATTCATTCTAAAGGGGCAAATATGTATGAAGATATGAGAGAAGCTTCTATTGTGAAGGTATGAAGAGGGATGTTGGCTTATAGGTTAGGTAGTGTGCAAACTGTCAACAAGTGAAAACCGAACATCAGAACCGAGTGGATTGCTTCAGCCATTAGAGAGTCCAGTTTGGAAAATGGATTCGATATCCATGTATTTTATAGATGGGTTGGAAAGGTCAAATAGGGGAAATGAAAGTATATGGGTTATAGTGGACAGGTTGACCAAGAGTGCCCATTTCATTCCAGTTAAGTCAATCAGGACGGCACCTGTTTTAACGAAGTTGTTCATGAAGAACATAGTTAGACTACATGGGATTCCTAGTAGTGTAGTCGGCGATAGAGATGCTTTGTTTAGTAGCAAATTCTGTAAGAGACTACAGGATGTGTTAGGCACTAAGCTCAAGATGAGTACTACATATCACCCTCAGATGTATGGGCAGACCAAGAGATCAATAATGTACTCAAGGATTTACTAAGAGCTTATGTATTGGACTTTGATGGATCTTGGGTAGATCACCTACATTTGGTTGAGTTTTCCTATAATAATAGTTATCAGACTAGTATAGGAATGACGCCTTTTGAAGCTTTGTATGGAAGGCCATGCAAATCACCAACAAGTTGATTGGAGACTAGAGACAGATTGGTCTTAGGTTCAGATCTGGTTGGAGAGGCAACAGAGAATATTGAGTTAATCTGAAAAAGGATGAAGGAAGCTCAGTCCAGACAGAAAAGTTACGAGGTTTAAAGACCTAGTGTTCTCGGTTGGAGATAAGGTTTTCATTGAAGTATCACCTATGAAGGGTGTGGTGCGATTTGGAAAGTTAGGGAAACTAGCACCGAGATACATTGGGTCATTCCAGATTATAGAGAGGATTGGAAAGCTCGCATACAGGGTAGAGTTGTCGAGTAGTATGGCAGGTGTCCATAATGCATTTCTTGTGTTTTGTCTTCACAAGTATGCGCATGATCCATAGACTATTATTCCTCCGACAGGGTTGGAAGATTTGGTAGTAGAGCCTAATTTGACTTTTGCTAGACAACTAGTTCGGTTTGTAGCGAGAGATGAGAAAAGATTGAGTAACAAGACAGTCAAATTGGTGAAAGTACAGTGGAACGACAACGAGAAGGATTGTAGTTAGGAGACAGAAGACATGATTAGAGATCCTTATCTTGATCTTCTTTGAGAGTATGCCTATTTTAGTTTTATATAGATATTTACTAGTCAGGTAGGCTAGTATGGGTGTTAGAAGTCGTTACAGATAATTTCTATGTTTAGTATTTAGCCTAAATTTCAAGGACGAAATTCTTTAAGGAGGGGAGCCTGTAACACCTCTAATTTTTAATAACATTATTTAGGAGATTTAATTATATAAACTAAATGTAATAATGTAAATAGTAAGTGATAAGGGGATTGAAATTTGAATAAATACTTAGAGGTCGTGTTTAATTAATTAATTAAATGGGCTTAAGAATGACTTATAGGCTAATTAATTTACACAAGAGCTTATTGGGAATTAGCCGCACCTTATTACCATAACCCTTATATATTTTCATTCCTTATACCATTCACGTTCATTTCTCATTTTCACAAAACTTAAAAACATAAGAAAAGAAGAGCTTAGAGCCGGCCATTTCTAGGAGAAGAGAAAATTCAAATCAAGCTAAGAATTAAAGCAAGGGGAATAAATCTTAATCTCAATCCAATCTCCTTATCCTAATCAAGGTGAATAATAATTTATGCCACCTCTATTTTGATTACAATCATTTGTTTTCGGGTTTAAGATTAAATTCGTTTTAATGATGATATGTTTAGAATTATAATATGTTTGATTTAAATCAAATTTATTCATTTATGGATTTATTTGATTTTTAGGGTAAAACCGATTGTAAATGATTTTGAATGCCATGAGAAATTTTTTTTGTCATGTAAAACATGATTTTGGAGTTGGGTTTTAATTTTGATAATTTTTCAAGCTATGGAAAGATTGTTATGAATTTTCAAAGGAAAATACGATTAATTGGGTTTAGAAATTTATTTTAGAAATTATATTGAGAATTTGGGTCTGAAATTTATGTTTGTTAGATAACATATTAAAAGTGAATTTATGTGATTTTTAGGGATTTTCCCTAAGTGAGTTACGATAAGAATTAAATTATTTTGAAAGGATGACCTAAATGATTTAACTATTTTGCTTAATGGAAGAGCTTATTTGTTAAATTAATCTTGGTTTAGATTTGAAATTATGCGGCAGTTATTTCGTGTAAATGATTTGAAAATTTGAGGCGACCAATCATATGCTTACAAGTAGACAGGTGAGTTAGAAAGTTTTGCTTTAATTGGTATTAAATCGAATTTACCTAGAAAAGTGGGTTCCGCCTCTTTTAGAAGCACCTTTCGACTCATAGCTTCTGCCTTCAATCAAGTCGAAACCCCACAAAGCCAAAACCAATACACAAGGTATCAATTTGAGTATGCAGTGGATTGGAGGAAGATGGAAGGCATGGTGTCCAAACCTAGCTTCCGATGGGAACGAAACCTTTGCTTTGATTTTAAATGTCAAGCGCCTACCTTTATTTTACTAAAGCTTTCGAAGGGATCAAAACATAAGCTATCGAAAGGGGTTTTTGAAATAGCTTCCAAAGAAGGTTTCCATCTTTCATTTTTAAGCATAATCTTTCGAATGAGTTTCTTGTTTATAAAACAATGCTTTCGAAAATGGTGATTCCGACCTAGTCGAAGTCATGCTGTCGTTCTTTTGCCTTTCGAGAGTACTGAAGTAATCAATGCTTTCAAAGGGTAGCTTTTCTTTTAAAGATTTACTAAGCCACTTCCTAAATGCTTTCGAAAGGTTTCAAGGGTTTCGAAGCCAATGGCTTCGAAAAGGGGTTTCGATGCTAACCTTCAATTTTTTACTTAAAGATTTTGAAGTTTTCAAAAGGATGGTGCCGGCACCATCAAACTTTCCCCAAATGATAATATATAATGACTCAAGCTTTCGAAAGAGGTAATTTTGTATATATTCACTTTGACTTAAATGATGTTTTGAGTAAATCCAAATGCTTAGAAAGGGGTACTTTCATTGGTTTTGAAGCTATGTTTCTAAGGATTACTAAGTAACGTTTTGATACTTTCGAAAAGTACGTTTTGGTTTCGAAAGAGATGATTTAAAGAGCTTCGAAAGGTGTATAAGTTTTCTATACTTTCGAAGGAGGTTATCCAGGGGTTTCAAAACTAATGTTTTAAGGTTTCGAAAGCCTTAGTTTTCGAAACAAATAACCCAATCTCATTTTAAAGAAAAACCATGGCATAAATGAAGAGCTTTGAAATGATTTTAGGTATGGAGTTTTTGAGGAAGTTTTCCTTAATTAATAGGTTAAAGGGATTAACTAAGTTCTTATGTTTGCTTCTTCATATATGTATATATTCACATTGTAATGGACCCATAACTTTATTTTAAAGAAGGTCGGAATAACCAGCTAGATTGATATAGTAGTGAATATAAATTAAGTTAACTTCTGATTAAGTAGAATTGCATCTAGGAGGTCAGATAGGTCAGAATGTAGGATGCCCAAATAAAGAAGTTGTCAGGTAGACAGGTTCATAGTAAAGCCATCAAAACTATGTAAAAGAAAGTTATTTTCACTAGCCAGTAGATTCCTAGTCAACCCATGAAAACTAGGATAAGAGGGAAGTTATTGGAGTTACCAATAGGTTCAGGAGAATCCGTGAGACATCATTGTTATTGGCAGGGGCCGAAAGGTTATTAATTAGTACATGAAAACTATGAAACATGACATGGAATCCATAAATTTAAACAGTTTAATAGTTAGCCAATGAAAAGTATGAAACTGGATAGGGAGTCCATAAACAATAAATAGGTTATTAGTAAGCCTATGAAAACTAGTAGATTAATAGTGACCCTAGAACTATAAATAAGACAGATAGTCAAAAATGAATGGGCATGGGTAATTGAGAATTAATTTACTTGGTTGCATATCATTATATTATGTTGAACTACTATGTTTTAACCAATATGGATGTAGGAACACTGTATATGGTTTTATAAAAGTTTTAGGATACTAGTGAGCGGAAAAACCGTTCCGCTAAGTGGCATGATCTCGCTAAATATCTAAATGATTTGAGATAGTAGATTATTATTCATACTAGGCTTTTTGTCAGACTCGAAGTTTAAATTTTCCCCTTAAACTCTCGAGTACTCAATTGATTTTGAGTAGTCTAAGAGTTGAGGTTTTCAAGTACCTCTTTAGACGATTAAGCTTACAGAGACGTGCTGGAGGCATGATAGCAATCTAGAGTTTTCTTTTATTTTGATTCTGCCTTGTTGTAAAGGTAAAGTTGTTAAATTGCCCATATGTACTCTGATCATCCAATGGGGCATCTTCATATGTCACTCTTGACTTATGTTGTACAAAAAATATTTTCTCTGAATGTGGTTCTCATATTGGGATTATGTAATGAACATGAAATGTTCTGAAATGGAATGAGAAAGTTGATTATGGATTTTAATTTTTTTTCCATATCCATATGTTTCTATCATATCAATGTACCTAACATTACCGCATTTGGTCGTCTAGGATTAATAACTATGGATGACTGCAGCATCCGTAGCCATTAGTCTTAGTCCTCTCAGTGGGGGACGTTACAGGCTGAATTAAAGATAAAAACCCTATTGTTTTGTAGTTTCCTTGACTAATGATCTTTTGAACTATCATGGTTTATAGAAATTTTGCTAATCTATTGAAACGTAACAACCTACACCTTAATGGGTCCGAATTTCGACAAAACCGCAACCCAAGTCCATTAGGGTATAGGTCACTCATTTTGGTAACCTGTAATAAACATAAGTATATCAGAGATCAATCAAAGCAAACTCATAGCGGAATAGAAAATATAGTTGGATATAAATACTAACCAAGGCCACTATCTCAGAATCAACGATACTCCTTGGACATCAAATCGCCCTGTCAGTATCGAGCATGAATAAGAAGACTTCTGCATCAACCATTCCGTCTTGCTCCAATGATCTATTCTTCTAAATCTATCATGTGGGTTGTAATAAGAAAGGGGTCATAACAACGTTCTTGTGATTGAAAAATTGCATACTTTATCCACAACATAATTTACACCATTTGGTTTCCATCTAAATGATATGTTTGTTATTTACGGCTAATTCTTTTAATTTAACATATATGCATATGATATTTCTACCCTAACCTTTCCCAAGGTATAATATACATATACATTTCCATGTACATATATACACATATATACATTCTAATCATTTTCTACCCAAAATCCTGGCCACACTACACTTCTTAAATATAAGTTGGGCCTTTCGCATCGACAACGCTAATCTATCAGTCCAAGCTACAGGGATCAGTGACTCCTATATATGAATTATAACATAATATATAATTTAATTGTCGTACTACTACTGCCACTCAAAGACTCATCTAAGGGTTAACTATTATGGATATATAATAATACAGAGTATAGTGATGATAGTAATACTGTAAATAATGCGGAATATAAAAAGCAAAAATGACACTAGAGATTTTTATACTGGTTCGGAGCACCGTGCTACGGCCAGTCCCATACTCCTTATGAAATTTCACTAAAACAACAACCCTCACTTAACCCAGAGGAACAGGTCTATACAACCCCTGAGCAGCCGAACAGGGACCTAAGCAGCAAAACATGATTTCACCTCAGCAGCCAAAGAGGACTTCACTCGCCTGAGCAACAGAACAGGACTTCAACAAATACAGAAAATAATTTTGACTTTTGTGTGTTCTTATAACACGGATTTGTCACTTGTAGTACACCCTTTCTATAATCTTCTCCTCGAGTATGTGTATATATATATATATTTGAAGTATATGAAGATTAGAAAGGTATAACATTGCTTTAATGCAGAATAATTGAAAGTATAACAGCAAATAGATTCCAGAGAGTTGGATTAGAGAAATAAGAAAATTCGATTGTAATTCAGTGATTTGAAATCAAGTTTGAGTATGTATTTATAATGGTTAGAAAACAGCGACTGTTGGTGAAGAGTTTTGATTGAAGTGTTGCATCCAAATCTTTTCGTAGAGGTTCGTATCTCTTTACAAAAAGTCATGTCTTTTCAAAAAGTAGCTGTTGTAGAAATTCAGTCAACTGATCCTCTGGGTCAATCGGCCGAATATTCAAAATAATTTTAAATATATATCTGTATATCTGTGCACCTGTGCATGTTGCATAAATTTTCCAGTGTCAGTCGGCTGGACCTCTGGGTCAGTCGACTAACCTGGTGAAATCTATGCAATATGCACAGTTTACACAGGTATAGAAATATATATAACTTTAATTACTTTTATAATTTAATATATGCTTATATATGTATAAAATATTTTGAAAGAGAATGATTAAATATATAAGCTAATATGTAGTAACCGAGGAGAGATTTTAACAACATTGACCTAAGACTCAAACAATAATGTTTTTGATGCACCGGTTTTGAAGTCTTGTCTCCTTGTAATATATATTCTCTTTTTGTCATCGCAGTTGTCAAATCTGTATGTCATAGTGATAGCTTCGTGTCGTGAATCAAAACCAAGTTTCAACATTCTCCCCCTTTTTGATTGATGGCAACCTGTAAATAGATATAGAATTCGACTGTATATATATATATATATATATATATATATATATAACATAAATACTTCTCCTCCTGAATCTTTGACGCTCTATATCCTGCATTCTTAATGTTAGCAACAATATTTTTATATTTCTCCCCCTTTGTCATCGATAAAAAGGAATAAGGAATATAAAAGTATGAAGTTATAATGTCTAGATATTAGGAAAGAAAAACAATCATTCATACATTAAACTTCCATAAACAAGAGTCTTTGAAATGATATGAAACAAAATGGCCATTTAGTACAAGCCATATGAAATAAATATTAATGTTTTAAAGGAAAAAAACATCTTATGCCATTGGTTGCTTACCCCTACCACTATGTGATGTCTGACCACTACTATCCCCTCCATCTCCATCATCATCACTACTACTTTCTTGATCGTCAGAAGAAGAAGACCAAGTGAAAACGGGTTGCTTATCCGGACCGCCTTAAAGTAGCCATGGAAGTTTCGGAAGAACATGAAATAGTTTGCCATAACTTCATAAAAAAATCCTTTAACTTTATCAAGCTTCTTGTCAACTTTGGTGATATTGGATTGAAGAATTTGTTGGTTACCGCATATTACAGAAATCGACTCACGTGGAGGAAGGCCCGGATTCAGAATCAAAATTTCGTCTTGTTGACGACAAGTTGATCTTTGATGAGATGGACATTGAGATGCGTTGCATTCCTGATGTTTTTTGGTTGTCCTTGAGATAGTTGTCATTGGATCCATTCTTCAAAAGTGATGATTGGAGGTGGTCGAGCAACCGGTAGCTTCATTAATGCCAAGGTGCGAGAATTTAAACATCCAACGGTAGAAACCAGCGAGTCAGGTTCCAGAATCTCGCAAAACTTTAGTAGTCGCATAATATATTCACCATAGTATATTACATTCATTTTACCGTTGTTGAAGCTTAAAAATTCATCAAGAATTAATCGTAGCCAATTGACTTTAATGTTTTCGAAAACAGCATACAATGCTTTAAGTTATGTTCATAGACAAGTTCATAAGTCCCGGTTCTCAGGAGTTATGGTTTTCATTACAACACGATGTATAATTTTTGCTTTTGGTCGTAGAGACATGGGTTTGAGTTGATGCATGTCGTCTTCTAAAAACAAATGACTTATTTGGCCACGAACAACCAAATCACAATCAATATTGGCCAATTTCATACGATCATTTTCGGTTCTCAAAATATGAGCAATTCGATCTATGGAAAAAAAGATGGGTTTTCCACACACTAAACTCCATACACAATCCTGTTGATTTTGAATGGTTTGGTGACCCAAGTTAAGATTTGCGTAGAATAATTTGACTATTATTTGATTGATTTTGTGCTTATTATCGTCAATGTTAAATAACGATCCTAGATTGCTCCTACAAGCTAATTCTTGGATATGGTATGGAGAAAAATCAGAAAACTTAACAAACGAACCTTCGAAGATACGTGAATCTTGCATTCGTCTTCACCTCCTAATTGCGGTGTCATCGAATAGCCATCTTTGGATTTGTTCGTTTGGAGGAGGTTGAGAGGATGAAGAAGCTTGTCCCTTTCTCTTAGGAGCCACTAATTTGAATTTTTGGAGAATAAAAATGGAGTTTCTGAAAGGATAGGGTTTTGGAAAACTTTGAAATCTGAGATAAGAATGGTGAAAGAAGGTAAAGTAGTAGTTAAAAGGAGGAAAGTGGGTGGGTAAAAGCAATAAAGTTACTTAGATTTGCGATTCAGTCGACTGCCTCACTGCTTCAGTCGACTGAAGCTGAAAATCGAAATATTTCATCCTTCTGGTCCAGTCGACTGAGGCATTGAGACAGTCGACTGACTATACTTTTTAAAAATTATTTAACTTTCGTGTCAGTCGACTGACCACCTGGTCCAGTCGACTGGCCTGGATGAATTTTTTGTAGTGAATTTGTTTTGGAGTAAAATGTTAATATATTATATATGTGAATGTTGTAAGTTTATTATTGAATATTATAATTAGTTTTCATATTGATGAATGAAACAGAAATAAATTATTCCAAGAACATAACATACATACTTAGTAGAATTATTCGAAAATAAAAGAAAAGATAATGACAACTATGCTTTATTTTGAAGGGCTAGGCGTCTTGTAGCCCTTTAGTTACTTGCGACGAGCATTTGATTCTTTATTGCGATCCCATGAATTCGGTGAGAACGATGGTCGCAGTGGGGATGAAGTCGAAGGTCGTCTAATAGGCGAAACAACATGTTCTTCTATCAGATATGAAGAGGCCCCGCAAAACTTTATAGCAATATGCTCGATAATTCCTAATCGTCTAGAGTTAATCTTTTATTCGTAGTACATTTCACGTTGAAGCGTTAGTGATTATTGTTGATAATGGTGCAAATCATCTATCTTTTGCTTCGTGTTTGAAGATATGTCAATCATCTACTTTCCTTTCTTTTTATCCGAAGTGTATCTGGTATGATAGACAGAAGATGGTGAAGTATTATGAACCAGAGTCTTTGGTGAATTGTTTGAGGCAAGAATTTGGATAGAACCAGTGGATGAAGAGGTTGACATCTTGAAAATAGTTTTTGAAAGGAAAAATGAATGAATGCTGTGTTTGTATTTCATTTTGATTGTATATATAAAAAATGGAGTATGTATATCTAATTATAGCCTAAATTTAGAGAAAAAGTAAGTAAAAATAAGTGGCTTGTATTGAATTTAGCTAAGTAATAGGGTAGTTCGTTGGTTTTTCTGTTGTTTGTTTTATTGTATTTAATATAATGCTTATAAAAAAAGTAAAGTATGTTTATAACGCTAAATTTTATACATAATTTTTAGTATATATTGACGTCACCATATAATAAAATCCCCATACTAAATTGTAATAGAAATAATCAATAGCTCAGGTGGTTAAAACACTTGGGCTATTAACAACAAGTCATGGGTTCGAGGCTTAGCATGGTCAGAATTATGAATTTTTTGTAAAAAAATTATTTTAGAGTTTTTAATCAATTTTTTTGTATTTTATTTATATATCTTTAATTGAAATTATACCGAGTTCACGACGTTATTTTATAAAAGTATTTTCTAACAATGGCTTGGTAAAAATATCGGCTAATTGATTTTCTGATGGTACGTAGTCTAAATTTATCACTTCTTTTTCTATGTTGTCGCGTAAAAAATAATGTCTAATATCTATATGTTTAGTTCTTGAGTGGTTTACTGGATAATTGGATAGATTTATTGCACTAGAATTATCGTAGTAAATTGTTGATTTTGATAGATTGAATCCGAAATCTTTAAGTGTTTGTTGCATATAAATTACTTATGTGCAAGCTAGTGTCGTAGAAATATATTGTGCTTCATAAGTTGATAGTGAGACATAGTTTTGTTTCTTGCTAAACCATGATATTAAAGGTTTACCAATAAAATGACACATACCGCTAGTACTTTTTCTATCTGCTCGTGATCCTCCGAAATCAGCATCGTTGTATGATGCTAACTCGAATGAGCACCTTTTGGATAGAAAAGTCCTAAATTTGTAGTTTTACTAAGATTGTGTAGTATTCGTTTTATGGCACGTATATGTGAATCTTTCGGGTCAGCTTGACATCGTGCACATAGACATACACTAATCATAATATCTGGTATACTTGCTGTTAGATAAAGTAGTGATCCTATCATATTACGATATAGTTTTTGGTCTATACTTTTGTCATTTTCATCTTTATTAAGATGTGCTGTTGTGCTCATGGGTGTTGGTTTGGCAGAAGTGTTTTCCATTCCAAAACATTTGATAAGATTATTATAGTATTTTCCTTGATTAATAAATATTCCATTTGAAACTTGTTTTATTTGAAGTCGTAGAAAATATGATTATTCTCCTATATAGGACATTTCAAATTCTCTAGTCATTATTTCAGAAAATTCATTACATAATTCATTATTAGTTGAGTCAAATATAATGTCGTCGACATGTATTTAAACTATCAATATATCATTTTTAAAATGTTTTATAAATAAAGTTTGATCTACTTTTCTTGTTACGAATCCCGAGTCAATTAGATAGCTTTTAAGGCGTTCGTACCAAGCATGTGGTGCTTATTTTAAACCATATAAAGCTTTCTTAAGTTTATAGGCATGATCTGGATATTTTTCATGAATAAATAAAGGAGGTTGTTCAAAATAAACGTTTGCTTTAATATACCATTTAAAAATGAAATTTTAACATCCATTTGATAGAGTTGAAAGTTATTAAAATATGCGTATGCTAATAAGATTCGTATTGCTTATAGTATAGCGACAGGAGAAAACGTTTCTTCGTAGTCTATTCCTTCTTCCTGGTTATATCCTTATGCTACTAGTCTTCTTTGTTTCTAGTTATATTTCCTAATTCGTCCGCCTTATTTTTATAAACCCGTTTAGTTCCTATAATAGTCTGATCGGTCGGTCTGTATATTAGTTCCCAAACTTCATTTCATTCAAACTGATTTAGCTCTTCTTGCATAGCAATAATCCAATTTTCATCGGATGATGCTTCTTTAGTATCTTTAGGTTCTATATTAGAGAGAAAAGCTATATCCCCCATTAAATTTAGTTGATTTCTAGTTCGAACATTTGAATTTATTTGTCCAATTATATTTTCTGTAAGATGATTTCATATGACTCTTCGAGGAGATTTTATTGTATTAGTAGTATTTCTGTTTCCTAAGTTATTAACAATGTTTTCATCTTCTCTAGAATTATAAACAATATCATCATCATCTCTTGAATTGTTTATTATTATATTTGTTTTGTTATTATTAAGTAAATAATTGTCATTAATTATATTAGAAATAAGTTTAGAGTTCTCATCAAAAGATATATGGAGTGACTCTTTGATAGTATTAGTTTGTTTATTAAAAATTCGATAAGCTTCGCTTAGATTCGAATATCCAAGAAATATACCTTCGTCACATTTTGAATCAAATTTACCAAGCCGATCTTTGGTATTTAGTATAAAATGTTTAGATCCAAATATTTTAAAACAAGATATATATGGTTTTCTACCGTTAAAAAGTTCATAAGGAGTATTCTTGGTGAGAGGTCTAATAGAAACAAGATTCAAAAAATAACAGGAAGCTGCAACAGCTTTAGCCCAAAAACGTTTTGGTAACGTGCTATCATTTAGTAAAGTTCTTGCATATTCTTATAGAGTTTGATTCATTCGTTCTACAACTCCATTTTGTTGTGGAGGTCTAGGAAACGAAAAGTTATGAAATATTCCTTTCTTTTTACAATAGTTATTAAACTGTATATTTTCAAATTCACCTCCGTGATCACTTGTAATATTTTTAATTCTAATACCTTTTAAAATTTGAATTTGTTTAACAAAAGTTTTGAAATTTTTAAAGGTATCACTTTTATTTTTCAAAAGATAGTCCATGTATATCTAGAAAAATCATCAACTATCACGAATACGTATTTATTGTGATTTATAGATTGAATTTGGGTGGGTCCAAATAAATCCATATGAAGTAATTCAAGTAGTTGTAATGTCAATAAAACTTCCTTAGATTTAAACGAGGATTTACTTAATTTACGTAATTGACATGAGTCACCTATATTATTAACTTTAAAATTCATCTTTGGTAATCCTTTTACAAGATTATTTTTGGAAATTTTATTTATATTTTCGAAATTGATATGACAGAATCGTTTGTGCCATATCCAAGGATCATTTTCTTTAGCTATTAAACATATATCTGAGTTATGATTAACTTACATATTCAAAACGTAAATGTTTTTATTTCTCTTTCCTTCAAAAATAAGATTTTGATTTTGATCAAGAATGCTACATTTATTTTTAGAAAATGATATTTTAAAACCTTTATCGCATAATTGATTTCTACTTAATAGATTATGTTTTAGATTCTCAACTAATAAAACGTTTATAATAAGAGGTAAATTAGATGTACCGTAATTGCTCACATCGCCTTTACCGATGATATATCCCTTGAAATTATCTCCGAAAGTGAAATAACCTCCATCTGAGTATGTAATATTTATCAGCATATCTTTGTCTCCTGTCGTGTTTTTTGAACAACCACTGTCGAGTATCCATTTTTCTCATTTCTTAAGTGGGACCTGCAAAAAATATGAGATAACGTTGGTACCCACCTTTTTAATAGGGTCCTAAGAGTTAGGTCTTAAAAAACCTAACCCAAGTGGGTTTAGTATCCCTTTTATAAATATAATTTTTATTATTATGAACATTTCCTATAAATGAACTAATATACATTTTCCTTATTAACTTGTTATTAGTTTTAGGTACTCGTATATTTATAGTTTTAGAAACTAGTCTTTCTGAAGGTGTAGGTGTTTTATCATACTTAACTTTGTTTAAATTACTAGATTGTGAGTTCTTGATTTTCTTCTTATGTCCTAAACCATTTTTATTTTAACAGATTGTGATTCTCTATAATTCTAGATAAATTTTCTCTTCCTTTATTAAAATTTGAAACATTTTTAGTGATTCCTTTTAGTTTAGTCTTTTAGACTTGAATTTTCTAGTTCTACCATTTTAATATTATTTTTAAAACATGATTTTCAGAAACAAGACCATCGTTCTTTTCTTTTTGAGTTTCAATTTCTTAACTCAATAATATAAGTTGAGATGAGTTTTCTCGAGTTATTCTTCCAATATTTTCTTCTCGTCTTTAAGATATATCTTTATAATTCTGTCTTATTCTGGTTTTCTACAGCTTTTTATATTTTCTTTTGAGACTCTTTAATGTATCTAATAATTCAGAATTTATTTCTATCATATCATCAAAAGTTAAATCACTAACCTTATTATCTTTGGCCACAAAGCATACGTTGGCTCATTCATTATTGCCGTCACTTTCACTTCCAGAAGAAGATGAGGAATCTGAATCATCCAATGTAACTGAAAAGGCTTTTCTTTTGAATTTGTCCTTCCTTTTATTTGGATATTCTTTCTTTTGATCTGGACAGTCCTTCTGCATATGCCCATTTTTGTAACAGTTAAAATACTTCATAACTGATAAAGACGGTGATTTATTGCTGTTTGAGCATTTCTTGCCATTATTTCTGTTTCCTTTTATATATTTCAAGAATTTCTTGAAGTTTTTGGCCATAAAGGCTAGGTAGCCTTTGTTTGAATCTGATTCTTCTTGTTCTGCATGGAATGCTAAATTCCTTTTATCTTGAGCTTGAACTTGTTTAGCCTGCAAATTCACTTCATAAGACATTAGATTTCCTATTAACTCTTCCAGAGTTATTTTGGAAATATCGTTTGCTTCTTCAATTGCGAGAACTTTTCTTTCCCAGTCTTCCGTTAAAGAGTTAAGGATTTTGGATACAATATCAAAGTATGAATATTTTTCTTCTAGTCCTACTAATGAATGATAGATATCTTGAAATCTTGAGTACATATTATTTATAGATTCATTTTCTTTCATTCTAAAGTTTTGAAACTTACTTTTGAGCATTGATATTTTGCTTTGTTTGACCTTGTTGATTCCTTCATGTGTAACTTTGAGTGTACGCCATATTTCATATGCAGTATTGCACATGCTAACAAGGTTAAATTCATTTTTATCTAAGGAATAAAACAACATATTCATGGCTTTTGCATTAGCTGTGGCATCTAGTTTCTGTGTATTTAACCAAGTAGAATATTCTTTGGTAGGAATAGTATACTCTGTTTGAGTTATATTCCATGAATCAAAACCATTTGCTTGCATATATATTCTCATTCGCGTGGTCCAATAGTTATAATTCATTCAATTAAATAGTGGTGGATGTGCAGTGGATTGTCCTTAAATGAAGCTAGTGTTAATGCTACTGCTATTGCTAATGTTAGTGTCCATATTATTAGATTATCAGATAATTGTGTTACGGTTATATGATGACCTCGTTTTGATACCAAATGAAAGTATGCTATGGATCGTGTAATATGGATATATGATAATACAGAGTATAGTGATGATAGTAATACTGTAAATAGTGTGGAATATAAAAAGCAAAAATGACACTAGAGATTTTTATATTGGTTTGGAGCACCGTGCTACGTCCAGTCCCAGACTCCTTTTGGAATTTCACTAAGGCAACAACCCTCATTTAACCCGGAGGTACAGGTCTATGTAACCCCTGAGCAGCCGAAATGGGACCTAAGCAGCAGAATATGATTTCGTCTCAGCAGCCGAAGATGACCTCACTCGCCTGAGCAGCAGAACAGGACTTCAACAAATACAAAAAATAGTTTTTACTTTTGTGTGTTCTAATAACGTGGATTTTTCACTTGTAGTACACCCTTTCTATAATCTTCTCCTTGCGTATAAATACATATATTTGAAGTATATGAAGAATAGAAAGGTATAGTATTGCTTTAATGTAGAATAGTAGAAAGTATAATAGCAAATAGATTCCAGAGAGTAAGATTAGAGACATAAGAAAATTTGATTGTAATTCAGTGATTTGGAATCAAGTTTGTGTAAAGGTTTGGAATTTTCAACCTCGAAAATTCCAGATAGTTAAGGAAAAGAAGAAAGAGGTAGAAGAAGGAACAGAAAAACAAGTCACAGAATCTCACATTCGCAGTGGATAAAATATAGTGTCAAATAATAGCAGTTATACAAAGAAAGCTGCATTGGTTAATTTACATCATACATCAGAGTTAGTACATTTACACAAAACACTGGATATATAAAATCAACATGTCTCAGATAAACTACAATATCACAGTGGAATACACTATATACGTTTCTGCCATCAAGCTCGCCATCTGAGCTCCAGAACGTCCTTACCTGGAAATCTGTAATACTCGGTCTGACCCGAGCATTACATCAAAGTAACACCCGGGTCAGGCTGGAAACCAGCGTGAGTAAACCCATATAGTACGAAATGCTAAGTTATAACATTTGTGAATATCCGAGGTAATTCATACCTTTACGAGTTCTTACTTTAAATTAGTCAACCATTTATCACTCAACAGTACTCAATTTGAATATCCAAGTTACTCAATTTCACTCCTGCCCATTTAATACCACAATTCCGATTTATAAAGAATTTGTTTACTAATCGAAGTGGTTTCGGGTGTTACTGATACCCGACCCTGGTCTCTTCAAATTCAGTATCATTTTTAATCCAAGTTGTTAAGTTTTAAAACAATACAATTCATTTTCAGGATATCATACCGCACAACAATTCAAATTAAATTGGTAACCTACATTATCACAGTTCAAACCATTCATATCGCAGCACATTCCATTAGAGACATCGACAATCCAAGTCATCCAATGTCATTCAACCATCCGTAATAAAGATTTATTAAATATATAATTCCTAATTAATTTAATTAATCTCCAATTAAATTTATTACCAACTTTAATCATTTGAATTATCTTAATCCTGCTTACTTAACCTTAATTACTTACAACCCAATTAATTATCCATCTTAATTAATCATCCTTGATTAATTATTCTATAATTATATTAAGTAATTGTCTTTTAATTAATCTTCATTAATTAACCATAATTAATCTCATCCAGTAATTAACTATCTCTTAATTACTTACGTTGATTAATTAACTTAATCAATTTCATAGGAGATTTTCCTTAATTAATATCTTAATTAATTATCTTAAATTAATTACCTTAATTAATCATCTCAAATTCACTAGTTAATGATCTTTAAATTAATTAAAATCATTAACTATCCACTAATTACTTATACCATGTAATTACCTTTTTATTATCAACTTCAATCAATTAATCTATATTAATCTCATTAAGTGATTATCCTATAATTAATTTCACTAATTAATCTCAATTAATTTCTTAATTATCAAATAATCTTGAAATTAATTTATCATTAATTGATAATTTAACTTAAGACCTTTAAGTTAAAATAAATTACATAACTTTTAATTATCCAATCATTCTAAATAACATTTTGTTTTAAAAGAAATAGTTTTAAGCATTAGTTTACAACTTGATTATCATTTAACTTTAAAATTTTGCTAGCCTCAGCATCTACCCGAGCCCAAACTAAATTTTCCCGAGCCACTCACGAACTCTCACGCGAAGGTCCTTCCACGAGATAATCACGAGAAAACTCGAGCTAGTTCCCGCACCTTTCTTCTTCCTTGAAGACTCTACTAGACATTAACGTGCACGCATGCACGTGCACGTCGCCACACCACTACTCCGATCGCCACCATGTCCTCAGACAAAATGTCGCCGGCCATCCCATCATGAACGACAGCCCAAAAACCTAAAACACCGTCGTTCCTGAAATCGAGCTATTCGTGTACCCTCAGGAACCCATCGCTTGACGGAATCCACCTCGAATAGCCATCCCCAAGGCGCCAGGGACCCTACAACTCCGACCATAGCTACCCCGACCCATCATGTATCGTTTCTCCTTGGACCGGTCAAGTCCGATCCTCAATCGACGGCAAATTCCTTCATTTAATCTCGTTGACCAAACTGACCATAAAACCCTAAAATGAACTTGAACGGCTTTTCCCGATCAATAGAAAAATTCCAGACTAATTTTCCTATGATCATCAACCCCTAAGCCACCTTCGACAAGAACCCCGACCACCTTAGTTATGCCGATCACCAAAAAATACTCGAAACCCATGTCACGTTCAACTCTCGATTTCTCGAGATTTATTATCTTAAAAATCATGGTTTTCTTTTAAAAAAACCTAGATTTCGAAATCAAATTCGATTATATGCTTGATTCCAGAAATCGTTTAAGTCGAATATTTTCTATTATTAAGATCCTACTGTTCTTCTTCCTTATTTTTAAAACTTCTCTTAATTATCTTCTGCAAATATTTTTAAAATTGGTATCATGATGTAACAAACAAGTTTTGTTTATACAACATGTTCTAAAGAAGATCAGGGAATGAGAACAAGATTTTTTTTTTACAATTCTTAGAACCAGAATAATAGGAGCAGAGGAAATGTCCTGTGAATAGACATCCTCAACCATTCAATTCATATATATAATTCATATTAAACAATCATATGAACACTTATCACACTTTGCTTTAAATTTACTGCATGCTACAAGATTTTAAAACAGGTTAGAAGTTTGTTTACTCACCTTTATTTGAACAGAGACAGTACTTTTTTTTTTATTTGATCTGGAACTCTGATTTGTTGAATTGAACCATGATTTTGATTTGTTGCTTGATTCTAGTTGAATCTTTGTATCTCTACTTGATTGTTGAGATGATAGTTGTTACAGGTTGCAAACTAATCTTGTTCTGGTTTGATTTGATTTTGAACTGGTTTTCTTGTTTCTCTTTTTTTCCTCTTTTTTCAATATGAAGAATAGAGATGATCAAATATACAGCTTTTAGAAAAGAAAATAAAATAAATTGCCACTTGTACATTCCATGCTACATGCTTTACATTTGTTATTACATGTTCTTATTATTTGACAATTGTTAAAAATATCAATTTTATGTTTAAATCCTTTGTCCCTAATTAATATAAAAATTGTGTTTTAAACCGTTTTCCTTTTAAAATTTGTGAATTAATTTATCTTTCATGTTTAATACCTTTATATATAAATACAACATTTATATTTTAGAGAAAGAACGTTCCTATATTAATCCTATTTTAAGCTTGAACCACCATATTCAAACCTAATAAGTATTTATCTCTAGTGTTTATAAATATAGAACGCTAACTTTAAATCTCCTTTGAAAATTTAATGCATTGAATTCAAATTAATGTTCTCAGTTCACAAAACATATATATACACTTATATATTTGTATATGAACACACTTAAAATTTTCAACATTATTAAGTTTGCACATTACTATTTATATATATATATATATATATATTAATTAATTTACTATAAGACATATCATTTCCAGATATTTACATTTCTACATTTATCATAGTTTTAAATTTATCTCGATTTTTTTTTTAAATAGACGATCATATCTTATTGAAGATTATAAAAATTCCAAGTCACACAGTTCTATAAACATCTTATATAAATAGTAACAATCATTTTTTATTTTGCTTTGAAATAGATATCTATATTATCAGAATTTATTTTGTTCAACTAAATAAGTATATGGCAAAATCAGTAAATTACCCAATTACCAGATATTCAAAAATCAAGGTTATCACATTCCTCCCCCCTTTGAATCCTTTCGTCCTCGAAAAGGAACAAAGCCAGAACTTATTCAATACTTAAAACTAGATAAATTACCCTTTGATCACTTTTAAAATACCTTTAAAATCTATATAATATTACCAAATAGCTTTATAAAAATTCTTTTTATAACCCGATGTCTCAACCAGTCCATCGTTGTTCTCACAGAAATTAGGTCATACGTTGATCAGACGTAAGACTGAAAATCTGTAAGTACTCGGTAAACCCGTTTTCAACACTCACTGAAAATACATGAAAAAATATCGTTTTTTTTAAATATAGAAAACATTTTGAAAATAGAGGGAACATCTTTTGGTGAGAATGCTATGGAAATCATCACCCCCATCCATGGTCGTAGTTAACCCGATGGTTACATTGTTATCCCAGCAAAATCCATAGATAATGTAAGCACTCCGTGCCTCACGATTACGCCTTGGAACCCGCTACAGATCACAGCTACATCTGGGGTTACGTTGCTATCACAGCAAAAACCCATATAACTGTAGGCATCAGCGCCCTCGAATTCCGTTGCCAAAAAATGAAACTTCTCCACTCCACTCGACCATAGATCGCAGTCTACCGATGTTACGTTGCCTTCCCGAAAAAATCGAACGTAGACCGTCGACACTCACCTCCACACTATTTTCGCTATGGTCCACGGTAGATCGCAGCGACATCGAGTTACACCGTCGTCACTGCATAACCCAAATGCCTCTATAGGCATCAGCGTCCTCGACTTTCACTACCCAATAATCCTTAGGAACTTCAGTTTGTTTGGACTTTCTCACAGGATCCACTTTAGAGCCTCCCCCTTGGGATCAAGGAAGTACCAACCTATGGTACTCCTGAGAAGTTCATTTCAAGGGAGCGCCTTTTTCTTTAGAGCTATTTTCAAAACACTTTATACTATACACATATAGTATCTTCCAAATCATACACCTAATATGAATCCCATATAAATATCCTTTTCTCAAAATCGATTATTCCAAAATCGATAATTCACAAACTAGGCTTTCCAAATTTCCAAAATTGATTTTATCCAAAAATCAAAAGCCTTTCCAAAATCCATAGGTTCCTAAAACCTGTCATCAAAATCATTCTCATAAGATCCTTTATACATATATAGACATATATAACTTTTAAAAATCTTTGGATCACTTCATACTTGTACAAATTCCCTTTTTATACTTCAAATACTTTCAAAAACCCTTTTCTTGTGACGACCCGGAATTTTTGAGCATTTGAAATTGGAATTTTTAATTGATTTTAAATGTTAAAAAGTTAATTTTTAACTTGAAATCAAATATCACCATTTATTAGGTAATTTAATTATTAAACTAAATAATTCGAAGTTGGGTAAAATATGGAATCTGGAGTTTTAAGCTTATTAAAAATAATTTAAGGGTTTGTAAAATTTATATTGATAATACTGAAGATAGTAAAAGCGTTAAAATTTGATTCGGAAGTGTTTTGTTAAGTTTTGAAATTTTATCGTTTAAATCGATATTTAAAAATAGCCTTTCGAGGCATAGTCTCGGATTTCGACGAAACCAGTTCCATTAGATCCGTAATGTTGTATTATTAGCGGATTTCAATTTTCGCAGTGTTTGGATTGACCGTTTGGTCGTATGATGTATATAAACGCGGTAAAATCTTTGTCGAAAATTTAATATAATAACTAGTTTAAAAAGTTATCTTCTCCATACGATCGAGTTAGGACTCGAAACCTTTTCCATTGCATTCGGGATAGAGGTATAACATTATAAACGCCTAACGGCACCCTCGATAGGTCAAGATTTTAGGTTGTATTTATCGAGACGTTTGGAATTTAAAAAAAAGTATTTCTTAATTTATCGAGACGTTTGGAATTTAAGTAAAAATATTTCTTAATAAACCTACTCTGCAGCCGCAATTATTTCACATCATAACTTTCTTTTCTTTCATTTCGAAATCATTGTAGCTGCCTGTACAATGTCTCCTCATTCCTTCTTCATTATGCAAGATATCTTTTGCTTCCTCCTTCATTTAAATCACTTAGCCAAGCGAATTAAAGAAGAAAACAAAAACAATCTCAAAAGGAAAAAATGGAGTCCTGCTTCATAGTTTTCTTTCGAACGAAAACTCAAAAAGGGAGCTCGTATTCATCTCAAATAAAATTTCCTTCTTTCAATTCAAAGAAAAATGGCCGCATTGTTTTCAAATCTAGCTGCGATTATCCCTTTCCTTTCATATGCTTTAGGAAGTCAAATCAAAACAAAATTTTGAGCTCGTGTCATGGGGATTCTAAGCACTGCCTGAAGGAGAGACTCGTGATCGTCTCGCGATTGAAATTGAGGGGAGGCGCTCGTGCGGGGTGGCTATGGGACAGCGCGACGTGGAGATAGGCGTTTTGTGAAGCTCGAGTTCATGGTGAGGGCTTGGCGAAGGGTTGTGCGTCGAATTGAGGCAGCGACATCGCGTACGTGTTCGTGTAAGGGGGCGGCCTCGAATAGTAGCAGTAAGGTAATTTTCTTTTATTGATTTATATATCTGTATTTATATACGCGGAAAAGAAAGATAAAATAATAATAATAAACATAGATATGTACACTTAAAAAAAACTTTCTAGATTATTTTAAAATAATGGATTATGGGGTTAACTCTTTTAATTCACTTGTTCAATTATTTTAGTCATTAGAAACAATTTATTTAAAGGGGAATTAGTTAAATAAAATTCTTAGTTAATTAAATTATGAAATGGGAAATTAAAAATTCAAATTGTTTGAATATTAATAAAATCATCTAAAATTTAATCAAGGTCAAAATCCGAAAGGGAACAAGTCGAGGTAGGATCAGATTGCATATTAAAAATAAAAGGTGAGTTAATCTCACTCTTTTGGATTGCTATTTAAATTTAAATTGTTAAATTTAAATAATTAGTTGATTGATTGATTTGATTGGATGTGCTATATTAAATATAGTAGTATATACTATATATATTGGAGCGATTGATTTCCCGCATTATATAGCGGATGAGACCCTATGCGCCGCATAATAACGAATGATATTATATTAATCCCATATACCGCGATATTCCACCTCGAAGTGGAATTGGTATTTTATGTTGTGCTAACATCTGTGGATGCAGGGAAACAGGTTGGAGGAATCCAACTGGATTCCTCAAATATTTAGATTTATTTAAATATTTTGTGATATGATTATTTGATATACTGTGATGAATTTTATTGATAATTGGAGTATTGGATGTTATGGATTGACCGAATATATATGGGTATAAGGAGTTACCAAAAATACATAGAATTGGATTTTTGAAAAAGAAATAGAAGAGGGAATTTTTAAGTTAAATAATTATAGAGAATTGAATAATTGAATAATGAAATGGAAAAGAATAAAAGGTGATTTTAAAATTCTAATAAATAAATTCCAAGTATGGGATAGGGGATTTGAATAAAAATGGAAAATAATGAATTTTAAAACTTAAGTGATGTTATCCAAAGGAATGAAAGAATTTACTTTAAAATTCAAGGTTTAAAAGTTATTTAAAAGAATAAAGCAGAAATTTGGAAAATCTGAAAATTGGTATGTTTCAGTTGCAAGATTTAAAATCAAAACGAGGAGATAAAATCTGAAGTTAATGGATTTTGAAATAAAGTGAGTAAGTAAAGAGATTTATTTCAAAATGGAATAAATTGGAAATTGATTTAAGTGTTTGAAATCGGAAATTTAAAAGAGAATGCGACTATGAAATTTATAAACTGGGTTTATAAAAGTGAAGTAATATATCAATGGATATTTGGAAGAATAAATTCACGATGGGAATTTATTAAAGAAATGGGAAAATTTGTTTAAAAATAATATTGCTTTATTTTTAAAGGACGTGAAGAGAAGTATATTTCCCTGGATAGCCAAGTACGTTTTCAAAGTAAAATTTTAAATATAAGTTAAAAGTTTTAATGTTGTTTTAAAAGGCATGTTTTAGAAAATTTATTATTTCTAAATGTTTAAATTATAAAGTAAATATATTTTTCTAATCTGTTATCGTAGTAATTAACTAAAGGTGACTTGATATTTTGTTTTAAAAATAGAAAATCTAGTTTAAAATTTTATAAGGTTACCTTATTTTAAATATTCCTAAAGTATATATATTTAATAAAGTATTGAAGTAGTTTTCAATTTAAATGTTAAAGTAAATTTTATAAATAAGTGTTTTAAATGATTTTAGAAATCTAAAGTTTTGGTGCTTGGTGTTTCCAGTGGAAATAAATATTTGGAAATTTATTTCATTTGAAAAGTGTGGTTTGAAACTGTTTCAAAAGGATTGGAAATGGAAATATATCTTGTGAAGATATTTTGAGATAAATAAATAATTTAGGAAATTATTTATTGTTTGATGGTTGTTTGTGAATGTTGATTGATAGTTAAATAACCGACTATCAATATTGGCCAATGCATTGATCGTTTCGAAGAGACCGGGATCGGGATTAATTTCTCGAAAACCACTTCGATCCGGTTTGTACGTTTTCGTAAGGAAGATGAGTTTGGATTTGAAGGTGGAGCGGTGAAGTGCAAGGGCTAGTCGCTACTAATCCTGAGGATGATTCCAAAATGGATGTAGTAGGATTAGTGCCTTCGGTTCCGTTGGAACCTGGGACGGACATGTATGGATGAATGCTTTCGGAACATCGTCGGGTGGAAGATGGGCATTCTAAGTAAAACGTTCTAAAAAGGTAATGCTTAGCCTCAAGCCTCATCAACCGGGAATAACTGAAAATCAGGGGTTATGCAGCAAGACTAGTTGGGTAGCACCCATTCCGGGTAAGGTCATCCCTGTCTAGATGTCTCTTTTTATTCGGCTTAGTGGTGCGGTTGCTGATCCCAACCGTGGGGTGATCTTACTTGGGATTATCCAGTAAGAGGTAGTCCCGGTCTTGTGTTGCAGGGGGTCGGGAGTGATCCTCGGTATACTGATCTAGACCAGGTACCGTGACAGGTGGTATCCCAGTGCCTAGTCATTAGTTGGAAATCCATTTTTCCTACGCGCCCGTACGATTTTGATTGTGCCCAACTATTGCTGAAACGTGAGATGCAAGCATTTCAGCTAGATTCTATTTTACTTTCTATAGACACTATTATAATATCAGAGAATTTTAATAGAAGTGTTTTAGCTATCGTAAGGTAAAAACCCGACATGTTTATTTATGGCGTGGTCTTACGAGATGCTTTTGATTTTCAAAGGATTTTTGAAACTTTAATAATCAATTTGAGTGTGATTTCTCACATTGGTTTTTCAGACTGACTCAGGTGTTATTTAACTATAATGCTCGAGTCAGACCGAGTATTATAGAATACAGGAAAGGATGCTGTGGAACAGGAGATGGCTGGATGACGATACGTACTTCCGTACTTGATTATTATTCCGCTGTGTATTCAGTTTTGAGGACAAGTTTATATGACTGTCTAGTTGTATCATTTGAACTCTAATAATGTACTCTATTGATGTATGAAATAAACAGATATTGCTTTTTTGTGTAAAGATCTGTTATTATCTATTATATTTTATTCCGCTGCGATGGTTAGATTCTGATGTTGTTTTCTTTTCTTTTCTTCTACCTCTTCTTCTTTGACCCAAATGGTTCGTATTTCCGTACATCTAGAGTTGATTGATGGAGAATAGTGTCGACTCAAGGGGTACGGAATTGCTGGTCGTTTCACTTGGTATCAGAGCTGAAGGTTAAGCGATAACCTTGGCTCTGGTTGGAATTACTCATAGAATAGAGTCCATAGTACTCTAGAATGAGCTTGAGCGTATTAATAGATACGAGCGCATAATAGTGAATATAAAATTGTTTTATATTGTGTTGATTTGTCGGTTGAGTGTTTATGGATTCTGGCCGATATGTAGGACGCAATGTTATCGATAAGGGTTTCTAAACTCTTAAAAAGATAAACCGACATAGTATTGTTTTAAATAGGGTAAATGAAATAATTTTACCTAAATTATTTTTATATATGAAGGGAATAATTTTTTGTAAATTATTATAGTTATATATGGATGCTTGGTTGTTAGGGATGACGATATTAAATTATTATCATTAATGTGCAAAATTGAATAAGAAATTGAAATACTAACCAAAGATGAAGGAATAAATTAATAAAATAAATGGGATTTGTAAATGTGATCTATAATTTTGAAATAGAATTCCAGAGAAATATTGAAAATGTTTCTGAAATAATTTGGGATTTGAAATTTTTGGAAATTTAAATTCCTTTGAGTTTGAAAATGATTCTCAAAAGGTTGGGAAAATATACATATATTTGAGAAATATTTTTGAATCGGATTTGAAATCTAGAGAGATTCGAAATTTAAAAATATTTAAAGGGATTTTAAAGTGATAAAAGCATTGAACTCTTTTCGGTAGCTGGAAAATAATTCCGATGATGATCGCGACATCATCGGTGTTCAATTTCGAGTTTCCAAGAGGGGGATTGCTACCTGGATGTTTTGGATTAATGTTTGTTTGTGAAATTGGGTTTGATTTTGAAAATGCAAAGGAATAGTTTGATTTAGATATATATGTTTACAAAATTCAATTTTGAACATTTTAGTAATGTTTTAAAACTATGGAGTTGGTTTGAAATGGTTGGATGAAACTCTGGAAGCTTATTTAAAATGATTATGGAATGGTAAATAAGTTTGGAAACTTATAGAAAAAAGTTAGCAAACGGAAGATAAATAAATTAGAGAACTTAAAGAAACTTAAAATTTGAATTAAATTAGAATGTAACTAAACCAAGTTAAATAAAAAGTGAATGTGAGGAAATAAATCTAAGTAGGCTAAAGGAAATAAGTAAATGAAATAAAATTTGTTATTTAGAAATGAAATTTGAATATTGGATAATGTTTGATTTGAAATTGTGTAAAATGAAGTGTAGAATTAGTTCAAATGGACTAAAAATAACTAATGTTTGGAAATAAAATTTATTGGTTGAAAATAAATTTGTGAATGAACAAATGAATTTATAATTGTAAGTAAATGAACTGAAATTGGATATTGGAAGGAGTAACCTAAAATAAAAATGCATTTGGTATTTTGGAAAGTGAAATAGAAATCTAAACTCGAATTATAAATTAGATTGAACTCAAGTAAAGTAATAAACTGATTTTTGAAGATAAAAATCAAAGATTGAATTGTAAATTGGAAGTGCGCCAACTGGATAATTAATTATGAAATATGGAAATGGAACACTTGTTGGATAAATAAGAGTTGAAATTTGAGTTAATGATGGATTTATAAATGAAACCAGAGTTATAAATAGAAATTCAACTTGGAATTGTAAGTGAATTAAACATGAATTAAATATGGCCTTGGATATTATTTTAACGAATTGAGAAAGGAATTAAAATTTAGGTGGATTAAGAGAATGGCTAATTGAATTAAATGAGTCGTGAATGAATTGAATTTGGAAATTAAAATTTGAAACGAACAAAACAAAAGAACTAATCAAATAAATTTGTAGATTGGAAGGAGATTTGATAAGTTAAAGTGAAAAAGAAAATTTATTCGCAAATGAAATGAGCTTAAGTTTCGAAGTTGGAATAAATTGAAGTAAATTAACTTAGGTTAAAAATAATTAGAAGCTCAACTTCGAGTAAGGATGAAAGTTCATTAAATAAAAGTTTGGGTTAAATTAATTCGGGAAGTGGTTATTAATATAAGAATCGAATGTCGTCAAGCTCAATGAAATGATTTTAAAATATATGGTTGGTGAATTAATTAAAATGGGATGGAATTTAATATAAAATGAGTTGGAATCAATTTCAAATGGTTATAGGCTTAAGTAATTATTTATTCACATGAATATAGTCGAATTCCGTAGAAATAAATTGTAGTTTGACGAAAATGAGATTAAATAAAATTATATGAATTGATAGAGGTGAAATAAAATTGGTTTTGAAATCAACTGAATTGAATATGAGTTTGTGTTGCTTAAAAATGAATTGAATGTAAGCATGTGAGTTGTTAACCATTCGAATTAAGTAAAACGATGTGTGATTGATTGTAAGCAATTAAAATTAATGTTAGAACATTGAAAGTGCTTAGTGTTTAGTGTGCATTGCTTTTAGTATTCGTGAATCGTAGTTGTTTTAAAGAGTGAAATGATAATGAATTTCATATATATGGCACTTACATATTTAAATTGATTAAGTACAGGTTCAGGGAAGCCGTTTGGCAGGATTTGGACACGCAAAATGATAGATAAATAAGCCGCTTGCTTAAAAATGCTAAATAGAGATACGCCTATGCAATAAAAATAGGAAATATGAATTGTTTTTGTTTTTCTGGTGGGTCGATGTATATATATTTATATCTCTTGTCAAATTACAAAAGCTCCTCCGTACAAAGGAGACTCTACCAAATTTTTCCAAAAATTTTGGGAGTTAGAAAAAAATTTGTTAGCGAAAAAATGATTTCAGATTGGAAATTGAAATAAATTAGGGAATGAAACCAATTTAAAATAATGATATGAATCAGTATAAATGGAAGATAAAATTCAATATTCAGAGTTGAAGATAAATTGAATTCATATGAACCAATTTGAATAAAACTAGATATAAACTAAAGTGGTGAAGTGAAAATAAACATAAGAAGCGTATAAAATACTTATATTGAACTTAAGAAGAAATGGTGAAATTCTTAAGTAATATGGGTGTCAGGAAAATATATTGAATAAGCATTTGAGTGAAGATTTAATAAAAATATATGTACATCATACGGCTTGAATGAATAGATATTGAAATTTTGTAAGGAAGTCAATAAAATGTTTTGAATGTTGTGATTGGATATTATTACTAAGTAGGATATGCAGATATTATAATGGAAAAGGAAAATTTGTTTTGGTTCCAAAAGATAAATTTGAATTGCTTGACAAAAAGGTATGTGTTTAAATTTCTGTATGAAATTTGATTGGGTTTTTGGATCTAGCCACTTGGCCTTTTGTTTTCTTTTGGAACTTGGGGACCGGTAGAGGCATTTTGTAGTTGTACCGAGCTAGCTGCGCAAAGGAGATGCTGGCAAAAATTTTCGAAAATTTAAGGAGTTAGAAAAAAAATTGAGAAAATTTTGATAATTCAAAATTTGGTTTTAAATTGAAATTTGAAAGATTGAGCAAATAGTATTGTTTGAAAACTATGGAAGAGTTTGGGAAGTTAGTAAGAATGATAACGGGTCTTTTATAAAAAAGATAGTTGGTAGGATGTTGAACTGTTTGGTTTTGGAAAATAGTAATGGGTATTGGATCATTCTTATTAACTAGTAATTTTGGGGACGAAATTCTTTTAAGGGGAGAGGAGTGCGACGACCCGGAATTTTTGAGCATTTGAAATTGAAATATTTAATTGATTTTAAATGTTAAAAAGTTAATTTTTAAATTGAAATCAAATATCACCATTTATTGGGTAATTTAATTATTAAATTAAATAATTTGAAGTTGGGTATGTGGAATCTGGAGTTTTAAGCTTATTAAAAATAATTTAAGGGTTTGTAAAATTTAGATTGATAATACTGAAGATAGTAAAAGTGTTAAAATTTGATTCGGAAGTGTTTTGTTAAGTTTTGAAATTTTACCGTTTAAATCGATATTTAAAATAGCCTACCGAGGCACAGTCTCGGATTTCAACGAAACCAGTTCCATTAGATCCATAATATTGTATTATTATCGGATTTTAATTTTTGCAATGTTTGGAGTGACCGTTGGCCGTACGATATATATAAGCGCGCTAAAATCTTTGTCGAAAATTTAATATAATAACTGGTTTAAAAAGTTATCTTCTCCATACGATCGAGTTAGGACTCGAAACCTTTTCCATTGCGTTCGGGATAGAGGTATAACATTATAAACGCCTAGCGGCATGCCTCGATAGGAGGTCAAGATTTTAAGTTGCATTTATCGAGACGTTTGAAATTTAAATAAAAGTATTTCTTAATAAACCTACTCTGCAGCCGCAATTATTTCACATCGTAACTTTCTTTTCTTTCATTTCGAAATCACTGTAGCTGCCTGTACAGTGTCTCCTTATTCCTTCTTCATTACGCAATATATATTTTGCTACCTCCTTCGTCTAAATCACTTAGCCAAGCGAATCAAAGAAGAAAACAAAAACAATCTCAAAAGGAAAAAAAATGGAGTCCTGCTTCATAGTTTTCGTTCGAACGAAAACTCATAAAGGCAGCTCGTATTCATCTCAAATAAAATTTCCCTCTTTCAATTCAAAAAAAAAGGCCGCATCGTTTTCAAATCTAGCTGCGATTATCCCTTTCGTTTCGTATGCTTTAGGAAGTCGAATCAAAACAAAATTTTGAGCTCGTGTCGTGGGGATTCTAAGCACCGCATGGAGGAGTGACTCGCGATTGACTCACGATTGAAATCGAGGGGAGGCGCTCGCGTACGGTGGCTATGGGACAGCGCGACGTGGAGATAGGCGATTTGTGAAGCTCGAGTTCATGATGAGGGCTTGACGAAGGGTTGTGGCTTCGAATCGAGGCAGCGACACCGCGTACGTGTTCGCGTAAGGGGGCGGCCTCGAACAGTAGCAGTAAGGTTATTTTCTTTTATTGATTTATATATCTGTATCTATATATGCGAAAAAAAGATAAAAAATAATAATAAACATAGATATGTACGTTTAAAAAAAGCTTTCTAGATTATTTTGAAATAATGGTTTATGGGGTTAACTCGTTTAATTCACTTGTTCAATTATTTTAGTCATTAGAAATGATTTATTTAAAGGGAATTAGTTAAATAAAATTCTTAGTTAATTAAATTATTAAATGGAAAATTAATTATTCAAATTGTTTGAATATTAATAAAATCATCTAAAATTTATTCAAGGTCAAAATCCGAAAGGGAACAAGTCGAGGTTGGATCAGATTGCATATTAAATATCAAAGGTGAGTTAATCTCACTCTTCTGGATTGCTATTTAAATTTAAATGGTTAAATTTAAACAATTGGTTGACTGATTGATTTGATTGGATGTGCTATATTAAATATAGTAGTATATATAGTATATATTGGAGTGATTGATTTCCGGCATTATATAGCGGATGAGACCCTATGTGCCACATAATAGCGGATGATATTATATTAATCTCATATACCGCGATATTCCACCTCGAAGTGGAATTGGTATTTTATGTTGTGCTAACATCTGTGAATGCAGGGAAACAGGTTGGAAGGATCCAACTAGATTCCTCAAATATTTAGATTTATTTAAATATTCTGTAATATGATTATTTGATATACTGTGATGAATTTTACTGATAATTGGAGTATTGGATGTTATGGATTGATTGAATATATTTTGGTATAAGGAGTTACCAAAAATATATAGAATTGGATTTTTGAAAAAGAAATAAAAGAGGGAATTTTTAAGTTAAATTATTATAGAGAACTGAATAAATTGAAGAATGAACTGGAAAAGAATAAAAGGTGATTTTAAAATTCTAATAAATAAATTCCAAGTATGGGAAAGGGGATTTGAATAAAAAGGGAAAATAATGAATTTTAAAACTTAAGTGATGTTATTCAAAGGAATGAACTAATTTACTTTAAAATTCAAGGTTTAAAATTTATTTAAAAGAACAAAGAAGAAATTTGAAAAATCTGAAATTGGTATGTTTCAGTTAAAAGATTTAAAATCAAAACGAAGAGATAAAATCTGAAGTTAATGGATTTTGAAATAAAGTGAGTAAGTAAAGAGATTTATTTCAAAATGGAATAAATTAGAAATCAATTGGAAATCAATTTGGAAATTGATTTAAGTGTTTGAAATCGGAAATTTGAAAGAGAATGCGACTATGAAATTTATAAACTGGGTTTATAAAAGTGAAGTAATATATCAGTGGATATTTGAAAGAATAAATTCACGATGGGAATTTATTAAAGAAATGGGAAAATTTGTTTAAAAATAATAGTGCTTTATTTTTAAAGGATGTGAAGAGAAGTATATTTCCCTGGATAGCCAAGTACGTTTTCAAAGTAAATTTTTAAATATAAGTTAAAAGTTTTAATGTTGTTTTAAAATGCATGTTTTAGAAAATTTATTATTTCTAAATGTTTAAATTCTAAAGTAAATAAATTTTTCTAATCTATTGTCGTAGTAATTAATTAAAGGTGACTTGATATTTTGTTTAAAAAAGAGAAAATCTAGTTTAATTTTTATAAAGTAACCTTATTTTAAATATTCCTAAAGTACATATATTTAATAAAGTATTGAAGTAGTTTTCAATTTAAATGTTAAAGTATATTTTATAAATAAGTATTTTAAATTATTTTAGAAATCTAAAGTTTTGGTGCTTGGTGTTTTCAGTGGAAATAAATATTTGGGAATTTATTTCATGTGAAAAGTGTGGTTTGACACTATTTCAAAAGGATTGGAAATGGAAATATATCCTGCGAAGATATTTTGAGATAAATAAATAATTTGGGAAATTATTTATTATTTGATGGTTGTTTGTGAATGTTAATTGATAGTTAAATAACCGGCTATCAATATTGGCCAATGTGCTGATCGTTTCGAAGAGACCAGGATCGAGATTAATTTCTCGAAAACCACTTCGATCCGGTTTGTACGTTTTCGTGAGGAAGACGAGTTTGGATTCGGAGGTGGAGCATTGAAGTGCAAGGGCTAGTCGCTACTAATCCTGAGGATAATTCCAAAATGGATGTAGTAGGAGTAGTGCCTTCGGTTCCGTTCGAACCCGGGACAGACTTGTATGGATGAATGCTTTCGGAACATCGTCGGGTGGACGATGGGAATTCTAAGTGAAA
Organism: Allium cepa; assembly: GCA_030765085.1. Taxonomy (NCBI): domain Eukaryota; kingdom Viridiplantae; phylum Streptophyta; class Magnoliopsida; order Asparagales; family Amaryllidaceae; genus Allium; species Allium cepa. The sequence goes on from CM060939.1 coordinate 152,950,358, forward strand.
TGTTCTAAAAAGGTAACGCTTTGCCTCAAGGCTCATCAACCGGGAATGACTGAAAATCAGGGGTTATGTAGCAAGCCTACATGGGTAGCACCCATTTCGGATAAGGTCATCTCTATCTAGATGTCCCTTTTTATTCGGCTTAGTGGTGCGGTTGCTGATCCCAACCGTGGGGTGATCTTACTCGGGATTATCCAGTAAGGTGTAGTCCCGGTCCCGTGTTGCAGGGGGTCGGGAGTGATCCTTGGTATACTGATCTAGACCAGGTACCGTGATAGGTGGTACCCCAGTGCCTAGTCATTGGTTGGAAATCCATTTTCCCTACGTGCCCGTACGGTTTTGATTGTGCCCAACTATTGCTGAAACGTGAGATGGAAGCATTTCAGCTAGATTCTATTTTACTTTCTATAGACACTATTATAATATCAGAGAATTTTAATAAAAGTGTTTTAGCTATCGTAAGGTAAAAACCCGACATGTTTATTTGTGGCGTGGTCTTACGAGATGCTTTTGATTTTCAAAGGATTTTTGAAACTTTAATAATCAATTTGAGTGTGATTTCTCACGCTAGTTTTCCAGACTAACTCGGGATGCTCGGGTCAGACCGAGTATTATAGAATACAGGAAAGGATGTTGTGGAGCAGGAGACGAGCTGGATGGCGATACGTACTTCCGTACTTGATTATTAATCCGCTGTGTATTCAGTTTTGAGGACAAGTTTATATGACTGTCCCGTTGTATAATATGATGTTGTTGAACTCTGATGATGCACTTTGATGATGTATGAAATAAACAGATATAGCTTTCTTTTGTGTAAAGATCTGTTATTATCTATTATATTTTATTCCGCTGCGATGGTTAAATTCTGATGTTGTTTTGTTTTCTCCTCTTCTACCTCTTCTTCTTTAACCCAAATGGTTCGTATTTCCGTACATCTAAAGTTGATTGATGGAGAATAGTGTCGATTCAAGAGGTACGGAATTGTGGGTCGTTTCATTTCTTCTGGCAATAGATTCAACAAGGGGAGTTTATCAAATATTTATAACTTGATTATGCCAAATGCATATTCAAGCTTGATTACTCTATAAAGTCACTTACCATATTACTTACTTCTATAAAGTAAATTCTACCAAAGAAATATCCAATTTCCACTTTATTTCATCATATTTTTCATAAAATATACTTTTCATTTCAAAAATCATTTTACAGTTCTAATCCACAAATTTTCAATATCAATTTCATTCAAACCCGTACATATATCATCCATATGCTATATCAATCTGATCACTCACTCGATCACACAATTTCTCTTCCGAACTAGTATCATCCACCCGACTTCCTAGCACGGACTCAGATCTGGTTTCTTGATCAGAAACCATCACTCTACTTGCATAGCCTAACTATGATAGAGAATTTCCAAAACCAATCAAAAATCCATATCAAGGTTCGTCGTCGAAAATCGAATGAAAAACCCAGCTCGGATCGATATATTATCTCGAAATTCTATGCTCGATTCTGGATCAAATCACTATGCGAATAGAATAATATACGTATATCCTATGTATTCATCTTCATTGATTATTAACCAAATCAATTCCCTTTTCTATTCACATTCACTTTTGATTTCTATTCACTTATTCACTTTTGCCTCAATCCTCTTTTGGATTATCAGTTTAATTCTTATCTCAATGGCTATTTAATTATAAACAGTTTGCATTCTACCCAGCTTAAATTTAGAAAATAGCTTGAAAAATTAAAAATAGATAAGTAGTTGAAAAACGATGATTAGTTTATAAAACAGCTGTAAAATAGTTAAGTAATTGTAAAATAGTTATAAAATGATTAGATAATTGCAAAATAGTTGTAAATAGTAGTTATAAAACAGTTGTGAAATTGTTAAATAGTTCCAAAAATAATTGTAAAATAAGTACAGAATAGTTTGGCTTTAAAAAGAAAGGTTGTATATAGTAAATAGCTTGAAAAATAGGTTTATATTAAAACAATTTATTTTGAAAATAGTCCAGAGCCAAACTGTACAACTCCCAATGTCCATTCCCATCAATTCAATTTAAGTTTCCATTTCTATTTAAATTGATTCAATTCCAATTCAATTTGAATTAACTTCAATTTCTATCCCAAATTCAAATTAACTTCCCATTTGAATTTGAACCCATTCAACTTCAATTTCATTTCAAATTAATCCATTTCAAATTTTCCATTTGAATTTTAAACTTATCCATCTTCAATCACAATTCTAATTAATTCAAATCAAATTCAATTTGAACTAATTCAATTTAAATCTCAACTTTAAACCATCTCGAATTATATAAATACGAGTTAAATTTTAAATATTGATTTAATCCCTTAAATCAAATTAACCTTTATTTTTAAATCAACAATCTAAATCTTTAAATGTTTTAATTCTGAGTCCAAATTTCAAAATTCCAATTTAAATTTTCTTTACTTAACTTATTTCAAAGTTCAAAACAATTTTATCCTTAAAATTCAATTTATTACCTAAGTTTATCTTCCAACTTTGAAACCGATTTTTAACAATTTTTAATTTACAAATTCAATTCTAAACATTCAAATCTTAAATTCAAAGTGATTCCGAATCCTTAATTTCAAATTAAAGCTTTGTTTCCTTTTAATTCTACAATGGATATAAAATATCACAATCCACTTCTTAATTCATTTTAAACAAACCAATTTACAGTGTCATAGATTATTGATAACAGCAGGATGATATTAGGATCAGTCAAAGTAAACAGACATCCAGTTTATTTAAACATCCACCAATAGCATCTATCAAATATTCCTAGAACTCAAACCCGTTTGAGATCTTATATAACTCCCTTCTAAATCAATTCATTTAACTTCCCTAAGTTAAATCTCAATTTCATCTCAAAATTTCCAAATCAGGTTGTTTGTTCTAAACTTATTTAACTTTCCTTAAGTTAAATTCACTTTAATCCCATTAACCTTACTCAAATTTGAATCCTGCATTTTAAATTTTAAATTTCATATTAATATCCAATCCCATTTATAAGTTTAAAAACTTATCACTTTGGGTTGTCACATTACATTCCAAGAAAAAATTAAAACGAAGCACTTAGAGTTTATTTCAAATCATCTTTGATATTATGTATATCCTTTATATATACATATTTATTTCCTTTGCATACCAAGTTATCCTTAAATTTTAAACCACCTTTGGTTTTTAATTCAAAACAAATTGCTTTAAATTTTCAAACAACTCTTGTTTGAAACAGGACCCTTTCATTCAAATACATTAAGCAATATTATTTATTATTTTTTATCACTTTGAAACAATTTTCAAATTTATGGACCTAGATTTAAAACTTCACAATTTAGACCATCCTCAATTCCAATTTATAAGTCATACTCACCTAAATGTTTTACTTCCCTAAAACATTTCATTTTTCTTACTCATTAACATACATTTCATTATTATCGTATTCTAAAAGCATTTCTATTAATTCAGGATTTTAGTTTCAGTTTGGATCCATTTCAAACTTATCTTCATTCAATTTCAATTTGGTTGTATTTCTATTACCTTCTGCTCTGATACCAATGTAACGGTTCGGAATTTTTGACCTCGAAAATTCCAGGTAGTTAAGGAAAAGAAGAAAAGAGGTAGAAGAAGGAACAGAAAGACAAGTCACAGAATCTCACATTCACAGTGGATAAAATATAATATCAAATAGTAGCAGTTATACAAAGAAAGCTTTATCAGTTAATTTACATCAATACATCTAAGTTACTACATTTACACAAAACACTGGACAGATAAAATCAGCATGTCCCAGATAAACTACAATATCACAACAGAATACACTCCATACGTTCTTGCCATCTAGTTCGCCATCTAAGCTCCAGAACGTCCTTACCTGGAAATCTGTAATACTCGATCTAACCGGAGCATTACGTCAAAGTAGCACCCGGGTCAGGTTGGAAACCAGCGTAAATAAACCCATATAGTACAAAATGCTAAGTTGTAACATATGTGAATATCCAGGGTAACTCCTACCTTTACGAGTTCTTATTTTTTTTAGTCAACCATTTATCACTCAACAGTTCTTAAGTTGAATATCCAAGTTACTCAATTTCATTCCAGCCTATTTAATACCATAATTCCAATTTATAAAGAATTTGTTTACTAGTCGAAGTGGTTTCTGGTATTACTGATACCCGATCTAGGTCTCTTCGAATTCACTATCATTTTTAATCCAAGTTGTTAAGTTTTAAAACAATACAATTCATTTTCAGGATATCATACCACACAACAATTCAACTCAGATTGGTAACCCACATTATCACAGTTTAAACCATTCATATCATAACACATTCCATTAGAGACACCAACAATCCAAGTCATTCGATGCCATTCAACCATCCATAAGAAATATTTATTAAATATATAATTCCTAATTAATTTAATTAATCTCCAGTTAAACTTATTAACAACTTTAATCATTTGAATTATCTTAATCCTGCTTACTTAACCTTAATTAATTACAACCCAATTAATTATCCATCTTAATTAATCATACTTGATTAATTATTCTATAATTACATTAAGTAATTGTCTTTCAATTAATCACATTCATTAATTAACCATAATTAATCTCATCCAGTAATTAACTATCCCTTAATTACTTACATTAATTAATTAACTTAATCTATTTCGTAGGTGATTTTCCTTAATTAATTAATCTTAATTAATTATCTTAAATTAATTACCTTAATTAATCATCTCCTATTCACTAGTTAATGATCTTTAAATTAATTACAATCATTGACTATCCACTAATTATTATTCCAAGTAATTACCTTTTCATTATCAATATCAATTAATTAATCTATATTAATCTCATTAAGTGATTATCCTATAATTAACTTCACTAATTAATCTCAGTTACTTTCTTAATTATCATATAATCTTGAAATTAATTTATCATTAATTGATAATTTAACTTAAGACCTTTAAGTTAAAATAAATTACATAACTTTTAATTATCCAATCATTCTAAGTAACATTATTGTTTTAAAAGAAATAGTTTTAAGCATCACTTTACAACTTGATTATCATTTAACTTTAAAAAATTTCTAGCCTCAGCATCTACCCGAGCCCAAACTAAATTTTCCCGAGCCATTCACGAACTCGCACGCGAAGGTCCTTCCTCGAGATAATGACAAGAAAACTCAAGCTAGTTCCCGCGCCTTTCTTCTTCCTCGAAGACTCAAATTATACTAGACATTAACGTGCACGCGTGCACGTGCACATCGCCACACCACTACTCCAATCGCCACTGTGACCTTAGACAAAACGTCGCTGACCACCCCATCACGAACGACCACCCAGAAACCAGAAACACCATCGTTCCTGAAATCAAGCATTCGTGTACCCTCAGGAGCCCATCGTTTGATGGAATCCACCTCAAATTTCCATCCCCAAGATGCCAGGGACCATACAACTCCGGCCATAGCTACCCTGACCCATCATGCATCATTTCTCCGCAGACCAATCAAGTCTGATACTCCATCAATGGCAAATTCCTTCATTTAATCTCATCGACCAAACTGACCATAAAACCCGAAAATGAACTCGAACGGCTTTTCTCGATCAACAGAAAAATTCCAGACTAATTTTCCTGTGATCATCAACCCCTAAGCCACCTTTGACAAGAACCCGACCACCTTAGTTATGCCGATCACCAGAAAATACTCGAAACCCATATCACGTTCAACTCTCGATTTCTCGAGATTTATTATCTTAAAAATCATGGTTTGCTTTTAAAAAACCCAAGATTTCGAAATCAAATTCGATTATATACTTGATTCCAGAAATCGTTTAAGTCGAATATTTGCTATTATTATGATCCTACTATTCTTCTTCCTTATTTTTAAAACTTCTCTTAATTATCTTCTGTAAATATTTTTAAAATTGTTATCATGATGTAACAAACAATTTTTTTTTATACAACATGTTCTAAAGAAAATCAGGGAATGAGAACAAGATTTTTTTTTACAATTCGTAGAACCTGAACAACAAGAACATAACAAATGTCCTATAGATAGACATCCTCAACCGTTCAATTCATATATATAATTCATATTAAACAATCATATGAACATTTATCACACTTTGCTTTAAATTTACTGCATGCTACAAGATTTTAAAACAGGTTAGAAGTTTGTTTACTCACCTTTGTTTGAACAGAGACAGTACTTCTTTTTTTATTTGATCTAGAACTCTGATTTGTTGAATTGAAGCTTGATTTTGATTTGTTGCTTGATTCCAATTGAATCTTTGTATCTCTGCTTGATTGTTGAGATGATAGTTGTTTACAGGTTGCAAACTGATCTTGTTCTAGGTTTGATTTTGAACTGGTTTTCTTGTTTCTTTTTTTTTCTTTTTCCAATATGAAGAATAGAGATGATCAAATATACAGCTTTTAGAAAAGAAAAATAAAATAAATTGACACTTGTACATTCCATACTACAATGGTTTACATTTGTTATTACATGTTCTTATTATTTGACAATTGTTAAAAATGTAAATTTTATGTTTAAATCCTTTATCTCTAATTAATTTAAAAATTGTGTTTTAAACCTTTTTCCTTTTAAAATTTGTGAATTAATTTATCTTTCATGTTTAATACCTTTATATATAAATAAAACATATATATTTTAGAGAAAGAACGATCCTATGTTAATCCTATTTTAAACTTGAACCACCATATTCAAACCTAATAAGTGTTTATCCCTAGTGTTTATAAATATAGAATGCTAACTTTAAAGCTCCTTTGAAAATTTAATGCATTGAATTCAAATTAATGTTCTCAATTCACAAAACATATATATACACTTATATATTTGTATATGAACACACTTAAAATTTTCAACATTATTAAGTTTGCACATTACTATATATATATATATATATATTAATTTACTATAAGATGTATCATTTCCAGATATTTATATTTCAACATTTATCATAGTTTTAAATCTATCTAGATATATATATATATATATATATAAACATATTTTTAATTAGACAATCATATCTTATTAGAAGATTATAAAAAGTCCAAATCACACAGTTCTATAAATATCTTATGTAAATAGTAACAATCATACTTTGTTTTGCTTTGAAATTGAAATTTATATTATCAGAATTTATTGTGTTCAACTAAATAAGTATATGGAAAAATCAGTAAATTACCCAATTACCACATATTCAAAAATCCGGGTAATCACAGTTTGAGTATGAATTATAATGGTTAGAAAGCAGCAACTATTGGTGAAGAGCTTCAATTGAAGTGTTGCATCCAAATCTTTTCATAGAGGTTCGTATCTCTGCACAAAAAGTCATGTCTTTTCGAAAAGTAGCTGTTGTAGAAATTCAGTCAACCGAGCCTCTTGGTCAGTCAATTGAATATTCAAATAATTTTTAAATATATATCCGTATATTTGTGCACTTGTGCATGTTGCACAAATTTTCCAGTGTTAATCGACTGGACCTCTGGGTCAGTCGACTGACCTGGTGAAATCTGTGCAATATGCACAGTTTACATAGGTATAGAAATATATATAACTTTAATTACTTTTATAATTTAATATATGCTTATATATGTATAAAATATTTGGGAAATAGAATGATTAAATATATAAGCTAATATATACGTAACCGAGGAGAGATTTTAACAACATTGACCTAAGACTCAAAAAATAATATTATTGATGCACTGGTTTTGAAGTCTCGTCTCCTTGTAGTATATATTCTCTTTTTGTCATAGCAGTCGTCAAATATGTATGTCGTAGTAATAGCTTTGTTTCATGAATCAAAACCAAGTTTCAACATTAACTAGCCGACCTCCTCTAAATTAATTTTTCATCTACTCATTGACCATGAGGTTCACATATATCTTATACGTATTCTATATTAGGGAAAAGTGAAATTCATCAGGGCACAACTCAAGTTTTGTTATTGCTCATTTTGGATCACTAGGTGTTAAATCCTATATGTCGTCTTACTATAGCTACACGGGTACCAACTACTGACATAGCCCGCTGACCCTCCATAGTTGACATCCCAATGTAGACCAACCTACATAATTCAAGGAAAGTACCCCATTTGGTTACTTACTACCTCTTATTGGATATGAATCAGACCCCATTTCCCGAAAGGTACTAGGCCATTTAACTTCAAATCCGAGGCGAACCCCGGGCATGTTTTCCTATAATCTATCCACAATATAAATCCCTTTCGCACTGGTCCTAAGGTTGGAGATGTCCCACATCAGTAGTAAAAGTACATAAATGTTGGTAGCATCTGAGTGAAGGACGGACTTCTGTTGTGTAACCTTACCGATCTCGCATTCCAACCCACTAAATCAAATTAAATATTATAAGCTTTAATATTGGGTAAAGCCCACTAATCTCCATTTGCATATTTAAAGCCATGTATAATTGTCCGATTTACTCTGATAACAATTATATTGCCTTATAATATTTAATGGCTACCTAGCATGTTTTATTTATTATCTCTTTAAATGTCCCTTTTTTCCATAATGGATGACTATTACCTTAACAGACGTTTTCTAAAGACATTTATTCACTTATTCAAATTTTAACAATTAATCCTTCCTTATCTCTCCACAACTACCCCAGTAGTCTCATTAATCAGTCCTATTACTCCATTTACAACCTACTTAAATCTTTGTTACTCAAAATTTATTATAAATTTATTACCTATAAATTTTAAGGTTACAACCTTCCCATCTTTATTTCCTAATTCTATCTTTTGTTGTGAATTTTATTCTAACGTTCCAATATAACTAATGTGAATATTAACGTGTATTACGTTGTATTAATTATATTCTAGTTTCAAATGTTTAGCAGAGTTATACGTACATATATATATATATTTATTTTATATTTCTAGTTATTAGTTCCTAATAGAATAGCTCATTCCATATTTTAATCCATTAGAATTATCCTTCTAAAAAGGTTTTACATTGCAACTTTCCATAAACAACCTAAAATAAGAGATTTTCTTTGTTTGAAAAGTACAAGGAGTTATTTACTTACTTATTATTGAAATAGATGGTGTAAACTACAGAAAAGAAATCCATGCTTTATACATCTCTTTCCGCTTTTATGTATATTCCTTATCAAATCAAACACTGCACATATTTCATATAACTTAAAAATTAGACAGATTTATGGAGGTAAAAGGTATAAAATTTCTAACAAATTAAAATAAAAAATTCACATTCTAATGAAATTAGAGTAGACCTAGATCATACTAATGCTTCTATAACACTATCGTAGATTTGGAACGAACTCTACATCTTTGTCCGTATTCAACTTCTAATAACTTGAGGACTGATTTTCAGATCTAAGTTTAAATAACATTACTATTCAACTTTTCCAAATTGAAGAATATATAGGCAATGTTTTATGCGTTAAATTTGAGCCTACAACTCTAGATCTTTATTTGAGCATAGAAATTAATTATAAATCCAACGAAATAAATTCCAATGTTAAAAACAAATTATATAGTTTCCTACTCACCTTTAGAGCATTTCGAATCTCCAAATCAAAATTTGATTCTTTGATTCAGCTCCATCTCCTTTTTAATCCAAGAAATATGTATAAAAAGGTATACACACGCATTAAAATTTCATATCCAAGAAGAGATTTGGGGTAGAAGGGGAATAACAATAGTGAAATTTACCTTGTTATTGTGCAACACTGATTCATTTATTCTATTTATTTTCTGCTCTTATCCATTTGTAAAAATACAAATTATTTTATAGCTAGAAAGAATAATAGAGAAGAGAAAATGGTAGAGCTTTGCTGCTTGAATCATAAAATATGAAAAGAGAAGTGAGTGGTTAGGCCTAAATTTACAGGCACTCGAATCAATCGTATCCATTCGATTAAAAATATAAAATTCGGGCTGTTGGTAGAGGTTCAATCCTAGCTGTCGTTTGCACGATCGGTCGGCCGCATACCTATGAGCGGTCGACCGACCGTAAAAAAGGGCTGACCAGTGGGTCCTGAATTATTATATTTATTAGTAAATTTTGTTTTCAAACTATTTTCGTTTCGAATTCTTAAAATGTTTGTAACTTCTTCGTTTGAACTCTAATGACGATACTCCAAATATGAAAATTTCTTAGGTAATTACCACGAACACAATGATTTAAGTTTCATTGTCGAATTACATTGTTTGTTCAAATTCTATTTTTGGAGCTTTATTAATTATTCAATTATTAACCTAAACTCACGGGGTTACATTCTACCCCCCTTAAAAGAATTTCGTTCCCAAAATTACTTCTATGATTAAATCATGGGATAATGCAGTAGCTATCCTAAACTATTCAACCAATTAATGTACAATCAATTTTGTAGTCAACTGTACACAAGTGCATAGTGTATCATAACATAGAAAGCATGTATGTAGAATGATTCTAAATCGGGCCCATCTATATGAATGTATTCATTTAATTGTACTTTTTGAAAATATAATGCAAATGACCTACGTATATATATACATGCATGCATGTATGTATGTATATGTATATATATACTGGTTGTTCTATATGTATGCAGACTTTGAAAAATCTTTTTCATAAAAAGTTCCATAATTCTATGAATAGAAGCATAGTTCGTCCAATTTTGCATCCAATTCCTACCATCCAAAATTCTAACGCGTCGAATTTTCATTTCCTAAACATTCACTTCTATGCTGGAAAAGGAATTTAGGTAGAGAATTTCACATTCTTATCACTCTATAGCTACCAATCCCATTGTATATTGGAAATTTCATCATTGCCTTGGATTTTCTTCCCATTTTTCGGGTACAATATGCATGAGGAGGCTTGTTTTTAAGCTCTAAAATTGAATTGAATTCAAAATTGGACTCTCGTACGTTGTCGACAAGGTATGGAAATAGAAATTCCAAGGCTAAAACAACTTTTCCCTTGTTATTGTCTATATTTTATCCTAACGTTGGCATTAATGCACCGCAAAATTCATATTATTAACTCATCTAACTTTCGTACGCTTAGTATATGGCATTTAAAATTAATATTTTTTTTCATATTTTTTTTTTCATTTTTCAATCAAATCTACACATGGTTTGAGAAATCAACTTCCTTAAACATTTGAACGCTAGTTTCCTTAAAACTATCTAGGAAAAAATTTCAAAAATTATTTGAAAGTCGAAACTTTTTTCCATCGAACGTAAATTTTTTTTCCAAACATTCGCCTTTTTATTTATAATAAATCAAACCACATTTCAGCATAACTGGAGTGATTTAATGCATATGTTCAATTCTAGCAAGTAATTAATTTTTAGAACTTACTTCCTTACCTTCATTTATTCATTTATTTTAAAATGACGACAAACTAAGTTATTTACAAATTTAAGCTTTTAAGTAACGGAAACAATGACAATCTTAGCTCATCATTCGCTCTATAGAATTCATTATTTTATAAACTTTCAGTCTTACATTGTATTTACCGTTTGTTAGGTGTCTTTATGCGATATCCATATTTATACCGTTTCTTCCAAATGCACATACAAGAGCAGTCTATATATCAGAAACAATAGTACTGTGAGTAAGTAGGAATATTTCTCATAATATATCATATGAATCTTTTTGTACAAGAGACAACCAACGGTTACAATCAAACAATCTAAAGAAAATAAAAGAACAAATGCTGGAGGGAAATGACAACAACAACACTACTAGACCTAAGGTACTAACTGCAGACTATGGCTTGATTCCGATCCTCTAGGGAGCTCGAGCCATTGCGGCGACCCCGAAATGGGCGTAGCATAGCAGCCATACACCCAATCTCGTGGCTCTAGCACCACTGCTCGGCTCAAATCTCTAAGATCTCTGCCTCAACCTGTTGGATGGTGACTGGCTTGGGGTTCTAGTATCCTTTAGCGCCATGTCCTTGCACTGCCTCATGCAACGGCTGCTCTTCTATTGCTGACACTACTACACCAACTGGTGGTTAGGGATTCCCATCTTCTTAAGAGAGGCTTTATCATATGGGGAAAGGACCTTCTTCTGGACTAGCTCTCCAGAGAGGTTCACTCCGTATTGCCAAAAGATGTAAGTGAAAAGAAGACAATACAGAAACTGGCTCCGAGGAGTACCAACTCCAGGACTAATACATTTTCTTATGATAGCACAAACCCAATTGACAACCATACCACCCATGATAGTGTAGGCGACCTTCTATACCAACAGATAAATCTGAATGAAGCTCCCCATCTTCAAAATGATGTTCGGTTGAACTATGGGAATGACTAGGTGGGTTGTAGGTCGTAAAATTGTCTGATCTTCAAATACTGGTATCTCTAAAAAAGATCCACTACAAACCCTCTGAATTAGCCATCTTCCCATTATCCAAATCTGCTCCCTTTGTAGTTATCCCCAAAATATCTCACTGAAATCGTCGCCAGACAAATCGATCTCGACTCCCCGCACTTTCGAAGATTGTTGATATCCTCATCAAATTTGTATGCTAGATAGGCATCAAATAGATGCATGCAACACGGGTAGCATTTCTAATCAAAAGAGTCGTGGCGAAGAATTGATGCTAATCCTGCAGCCGTGAACAATATCTCGAGTCCAAAGATAGTGAAATCTCCAAATTTGACCAGATGTCCCTAAAGAAAGGTGAAATTTGCTGAGGCCAAGTAAACAGAGATTTTATATTCGCTCTAGTCGAGCCAAGCGATGCGACTGGATGTTGTGAGGAAGAGCCGGAGGTTCAAGGTGGTGCCATGGACGGAGTAGGGATCAAAAAGGGAAGATTGGATTCAGATCTAGAGTGGTAGTAGGGCTAGATCTGGCATGCAAAAATTGGCCCATGTGGGAGGCTCGGTTGTTGCTCTTTGAAGGGTGCTGCGATGGAGGTGATGGCATCGTGCCTAATATAGAGGAGGGTTGAAGATGGCAGTGGCTCGTTTGGAGGGAGGAGGAGGGTTCAGATTTAAGGACAAAGGAGGAACGATGGAAAATTAGGGTGTTGAAGGTTGGATGCAACTACATGTCACGTTCTAGGTTTAGGTTGTGGCCTAAACCTATTAATTAGTCGACCTCCTTCGAGCTTCTGGTCGACAGCTACAGGTAGACCACTAGGGTCGACCGTTTGTTGAATTTCGGGCCTAGGTTGAACCAGGACCTTATTTAGTTCAAGCTAATTAATAATAATTATTATTATCATTTCATTTTTTTGGTCCGATACGATTCGAAAAATTCTTGTACTCTTCACAATAGCATCTTAGCTAATCGTCTAGCTCTTTGAACCTCCTCCTCAATTATTTGCAGTATTCCTAACTTACACTGCTTCGACCATCAATAACTTTGGAAAACTGAAAATATCCCAGCTACTATTCTCTATATTATTTTTATACGGGAATATTCCTCTTATTCGCCAACGAGCATTCAATACACTTCCTAACTATATACCCCAATTAAGTTAAGTGTCAAATCTATTTTATCTGCCCCTTTAAAAGAGAGAAATTTTAAAAACTTCCAACTTTATGAATAGGATCGTCAAGCTATACATATGCTCATTTCAATTTATTTCAAAAATGATAAACTCTTTTTTGTCCATAACCTTTTTAACCAAAATCAAGCTATTATTTTACTATACATATTTAAGAATTTCAAAACTTGCTCTTTTAAATCAAGACTTTTTAGCACAGCCAATTAAATATCCAAAACTCTCCTACTTTTCAAATCAAAAATTTCCATGTGGACCCTTTGGATAAAGCAAATCCTTTGAAACCCATTCAAACATTTATAGGCATTTGCGAAATATTTTGTCAAATTCTCTCACTAGGGGCCAGACTTGGAAATGGACTTTACTCTTTTAGATAAAAATCCAAATCGTCATCTTATGGTGATCGATGAACTTTCTCTATGAGAACCTTCCTTCGGATGTTTACGACATATAGACTCTTATTTTCCACTTGTTTGGATAAAATATGCATCTTCAACTGCCAATCTTTTCAAATTCACAATCATACGGTAGCTACCAAGTCAAACACTTCCTCGTCTTCGGGATCGTTCCATATGTCATGCTCATGCTCTCCTAGGTTAATACCTTATGTGTCGCTAAAGCTCCATGGGCTAATCAGGGTAGGCGCATAATTTTTACCTATAAAATTTTCCTTACTCGTAATCTCCTCGTCCACCCTTTCGGAGTATGGTTGCAACTATTACATGGTTGGAATTTATAGAATACGGCATATAGTATATATTTATTGCTAAAAATATACAAATAAGTACTCTTAGAGTATCCTAATCCCTATGATCGACTAACCTAGGCTCTGATACCAAATGCAACAACCCACACCTTAATGGGTCTAAATTTTGACAAAATCGAAACCCAAGTCCATTAGGATGTAGGTCATTGGTTTTGGTAACTTGTAATAGACGTAAGTATATCGATTAACATAAACTCATAGTGGAATAGAAAATATAATAGGATATAAGTATTGACTGAGGCCACTACCGCGAAATCAGTGGAATTCCTTGGACATCATGTAACAACCCTGAATTTTGTGATTTATTCTAATTGCTTATTTTGATTATTTTATTTGAAACTCTTGATCTAAAAACTTTATTATATTTATTAAAATGGATAAATTTTGTTATTTTAAAAGTGTATTTTTATTTTTGTGTGAATTATAGTTTCAAACTTGAATAAATAGAATATTTTCCAGAAAAGGGGATTTTTGGTCAATCTGCCCAAACTTTGACTTTTAAATTTAAAATTTAAATATTTATATTTTTGAAATTTTATCTTTCATTATGAAAATACATTTAATTTCAATAATACTACTTTTCGTTTCGTTGAAATCCGATTCGTATTGTGAAAGTTATGCTTTTTACAATATTGTATGTAAATTGATTTATTTAATAAAATTGTCTATTTTAAATTATATAAATAATATTTTTATTTGTCATATCATGTTCTAATATGTGTAATATGACATTTTATGTATATATTTTATTTTTAAAACGTTTTAAAGTGATGATATAATTTTCCAAAGCTTACTGTATTTTATTTTCAATTTTTAAAACCTTATTTCTATTTTTAAGCTATTTTCTTAATTAATTTATATTTATCTATAATATATTTATTTATTTTTATTCATACATTATTTTTTTTGTTTTTATTTTATTTACTTACATTTTCATGTGTTTAGAAATGAATAAAGAAAATTAGAAATATGAAGAGTTTTATAACCTTTCACATGCCTTTGACTTTTCACCTTCTTTTTACATTTTCATTTGCAAATCAACACTTGCATTCAATTTGGCTGAGCATATCCTTTCTTCAGCCCATCGGCTTCACTTTCCATGAAAAAATAAGTTTCTCAATCCTAAACTTTCAGCCATCAACTTCTGAGCAAAAAAATTGGTAATGTTCTTTCACTTTTTTTTTCATTTTTTCCTTGTTTTATGCATTCATCTTGCACTTGCTTTCACTTTGGATGTTCGGCCTGTAGCCTCCACCATCACCACCACCTCCACCACCATTATTCTCAGCTGTCATCACCTCCATCTCCTCTTACCTACATGGCGGTGGCCATCCTTGATGAGAAGATCCAAAAATATTAGCAAAACATCACCTTAAACATGCATAGCCGATCACCAATGCCTCCACCACTTCACCACACCTCTTGGCCACCTCTTTCATCACTTCCACCACCCCCCACCTAACCCAAAGTGACTGCCACACCATCACCTAGCTTCCACCAGGCCTGGCCGAGCCAATACATGCCATGGCCAAACCTTGTAGCGGTGACAAAATACATTTTTATGCCTTGGCTTGTGATGCTCATGCATTACAACTTCCACTCCTTCACTTCTTCATTTTGGCCAACCCCATGAACCATACCTGACCCAAATTCATAGCTTAGGCCATGCATTTTTATACCTAAGCTGAGCATAGGATGGATGAAAGAAAGTGCAAGTGATTTAGTTCTTGGTTGTGCATTATTTCTAGTCTTGTTTAATGTTATATTGTGTTGTATATTTATATGAAATATGTTGTTTTGTTTCATATGTACAAGACAACTATTTTGGCTCTCCTCTCACTAGAATCTATAATTGCGCCTTCATGCTTTCCGGATGTTTGTTTGTATGTCTGAATCGTTTATCTCCAGCTTGTAGAGGTGAGTATTTCTCACCGGGCATTCCGTACTTATATAAGTAGTGAATTGACACCATGTGAATCTATAGACTATATTATCATGTTATACTTGCCTATGCTATGATTCATATGATTTTCACCATGTTTATACACCTGTCATATCATCTGTTACTGTTATATAATGCAATTCTATTTATTTATATCAGTTTATCACACTGCAAATTTCCTATAGATTAGAAGCACTATGGGTTGAAATGATACATACCCGAACGGACTTTAGAATAGGGAAAAATCGTTATGGGCGGAAATGACAGGCCTGAATGATTTTTATTTTATTTTATCTATTTATTTTTTTACTTCGGATTGCGGGTTTGAAATGATAGAACCCGGATTTTCTTTGTAAATTATGGATTGAAAAGATATATATCTGTATCACTTGACCTATGCTTGAAAATTATATACAGACCGTGGTTAACATATATTTTTCTAAAAATTTTTAGTATTTTAAAAATGTAAATATTATGATATTTTGATTTAATTTTTTTTTAAAATGATTTTTATAAAATATTAGTGATTTTTTACAAGTTAAGTAAGTGAGATAAATAAATAGTAAAGTAGTATTTGAAATATAAGTAGAATTTGAAATATAAGTTAATTTTGGAATTTATGATTTTGCTTATAAATGAAATATAAGTTAAGTAAGAAAATATGATAATTTGTTTAAATTTGAATTTAAAATGATTTTATAAAGTGTTATTGATTTTCTACAAATTAAAAATAGTTAAATAAATAAATGTTTATGATTGAAATTTGAAATATAACTTAACTTGGAAAATGTGAAAAGTGTTTTAAAAATAAAAATTAAGTTAAGAAAATAATATTGAATTTAAATTTAATTTATGAAATGGTAAACTTATTTAGAATGTAGAGTAAATGAAATGTTATAAAATTGTACATTTATGTTTATAAGTGAATTATAACAAAAGATTTGATAATTATTTGTGAAAATTTCACTTTATAAAATGATAAATTAAAGGGTTTTTAAATGATTGTTTTTTTAAAAGTAAATTATATGATTCATAGGTTTAAAATGATTTAAATTAAATTTAATTGTTTATGAAATGGTATTGAAAATTTGGAATTTAAATTGACAGCATTTCTGAAATGCTGTAATTTCTAAAGTTAAAGATATTGCAGCATTTTGTAAATGCTGTGAATGATATAAATGAACTAAAAGACTAAATTGAACTAAGGGCTATTAGAGCACTTTGTAAGTGTTGTAGTTGTTAAAACTAAACTAAAACCATTACAGTATTTCTATAAATGCTATCTTTGTTAAAATGAATTGTTTTCAAATGTAAATTTTCCGTAGCATTTTCTAAATGCTGCGAAAACTGAACTTTCACCGTTTCAATAAATTGAAGTGAATAAATGAATTCTGAAAATGGTAAAAATTTGAGAATTGAATAATTGATTATTAAATAGAATAACTTCATTTTTAAATAATTTAAGTGGAATATTTTGATTTGAAATATAAACCATTTTGAAATGTGATTTGAAATATAAACCATTTATCCCATGCATCCTTTAAATTATTGTGCATTACTACTACAGTTCACTTGAGTTGGTTTACATTATATAAGTATGTCTAGTGCTTTGTGTTTTACTTTACGCTTGGGTCAGCCTGAGTATTTACAGCTTAGCTTTGGATTTCTTTTCTAGAGCTAGGAATCGCTGGAGATTCTGCTTGTCTAGTAATCTATTCCCTTTCAGTTTCAAATGTTTTATTTCAGCTCTGGTATTTATAAACTTCTATGTATCTGAGACTTCTATTGTATATGTTTTTCAGACCGATATTATGTATTTGTTTTGAGAGTATTGTTATAGTAGTTTCATGAACTACTATGGTATTTTAATTTCCGCTGCGAGTTATTCTGATATTTCTGTGTCTGTGATTCTGTGATTGTTTTCATTTGCTCCAAATTTATTTACAATGCGGTATTTTGAGCAATTCAAGTCCTACGTGTGTGGATGTGAATGGCTGAAAATATCGGGTTGTTACTATTGGTATCAGAGCTTTGGTTATGGGCAAACCATAGCCTACGGAGCAAAAACTCATTAGAGATAGGGTAGAAATACCATAGAATGAGTGAAATGAATCTCAGAATCCTTTCTTTGTGAGAGAACATATGTTCGAAGTGCAAAATGATTTCCATATGATTTTTAAAGGATTTTCAAAGATTATTTTGGTATATTTTTTTTCTTCTTATTTTGAAATCAAGATTTTCTAAACTTCATCTCTTTGGTATACACCTTGTTAGAAATCTCTTGGTTAGGTTTCTTATCGATTAGGATTCCTTGAACTTTGGAATGCTTCCACTGGTTTTGAAATCCAGTCATGTCTTCCCTATTTTTATCATTTTGATTTTGGGGCATTCCATAATTCCATAACTCTACTGACCTCTATAAAGATCGGTGATTCCGCAAATTTTGAATGATTTGTAAAGGGGTGAAACTCCTTTACAATTGGCATTGATTCACCGAAGATTCATGTATCCTCGGTTTTTGATGCTATCTATCTTCTGCTATATCTGGATTCTATCTCTGGCGATCGAATGTCGATTTGCCTTAGATTTCTGCATTGACTATATTCCTAAAGTCTCAGTTGACCGGTTAAGGTTGCCCGCGATTTATATTGGCTTATCATCTCTTATTTGGTAATTAAAGTATCTCATCTTCGTTCGAGCTTATTTTCGAACCCGAATTCTATTTAATTAGAGTTCCTCTAAATTGAATCTCTGTTTGTTTAAAATCCATCCTTGAATCATCCCTTGGAAATTTGTGTTTGGTTGTATTTGAAATTGTGCATACATTGAAATTATTATTTTGATAAGGATGACCCTATTTTGTATATAAAAGTAAAATGTTTCAATAAGGATTTTTTTATCTTTTAAAAATGAGAATTTGAAATTTCGAAAAGATTTGAAATTTTGAAAATTTTATAAGAATTTGACTTATATAAAAATGATTTATAACTGAAGAGTTTTGAATTTGAATTTCGAGGACTCGAACTCCGGTGTTTTGAAATTGATTTTAAGATTTTGGAAAATATATAATAATAATATATTTAAAAGATATTTTCTGAATAAGAAATGTTTCAAATATATTCGATTGAATTCCAATGATTTCGAAGAGAGTTTAAAAAAGTTTCAAGAAAATAAAATTCCAGAACCCACTTATGTTCGCTGAAAATAATTTCGGTAATGAATGCATGCATCATCAACATTGATTTTCGAGTTTCTGATTAGGGGAGAGGCCACTCTAGTAACTTTGCTATGCGAGTGATTTTATAAAACCAAATTTTGATTTCATATTTCGAAGTATGGTCTAATATTCAAAGGATATGTATGTATATATATATATATATTTGAAATAATATAAAGCAAGCCGGTGTTCGGTCCTCGAGTTTCAGATTGTTTTGGTATAACCTTATCTATTGGAATTGATTTACCGATTTGATGGTGATTTCCAGCTTTTGGATTTTTAATACGATTTCTTGACTATTTTTAAAAGTTCGAGCACTTCCAAATCAAGGTTTAATTTTCAATGCTAAGTAATCCTGGAAAAATATAAATCATCCGATTAGGTAAATGAGTTGAACTATTTTGTTAAGTAAATGAATAAAAATATTTTGAATTATATTGATATGGAAATTAGTTTTGGAATGTTTTGAATAAAATTTAGTTTTAAATAGTTTGAAAGGTAAATTGATCTTTTGAATAGAAATAAATAGTTTAAAGGTCTTAAAGGGATTAAACTTGGAAATTATTTTGGGTATAGTTGATTATGAGAAGATATTTGGTTTTGAAAATTAATTTGGATAGCAAAACCCAGTATCTATATGATGGTTTGGAAATGAATTTGTTTGGCATAAATTTTGTTGATTTGGAAACCAGGATTATTTTCTAAATCTATTGTTTTGAGAAACTTTAAAACTGAATATATATAATTTGGAAGAAATGATTTGGCGAAATCATATATATTTTGAAACTACATCGATGTTGAAAAGGAATTGAAATCGAGAACCTTTTTTTACTAAATACGTGATTTGGGAGTTATCGAACTGATATAAATGGATTTGTATAAGGATGAAATTGATTTGAAAACTGTTGATTCGAAAAGGTACTCATACTCAATTTGAAAAGAGAAATCTTATATAATCGAAGTCTATATAGTGTGATTTGATATACTATTGATTTTGGAAAGTATCTGATTTGAAATGAAATCTTATATATAATGGACTTTATATAAGTATGATATTTGAAAGTGATTTGAAAGGTACTATATGATACATATTTTCGAAGTAAAAATATGGAAAGTGCCTTCTGCTTGATATCCGCTTTATGGCCACACTGTGGATTCATTATATCGATATTATTCTCTCTGATTTGGGTTTTCCGGATATGATACTCGAGTGTCCATCGAATTCTATGGCGATCTCCATAGTCTTATGAGCGCGACTGCATAGCGTAATTCGCAGGGGCTGCGAGAGCCTAAGGGTACGGATGTTTCCTGGGGGATCCAAGCGTAACCATTGTGTATCTGCGATCTATTGGGTCGCTTGGTAGCGTAATCTGCAGGGGCTGCGAGAGCCAAAGGGTACGGATGTTTCCTGGGGTATACCGGCGTAATCATTGTGTATGTATGGTACTACCAGTCTTCATGGCGTAATCGCAGGGCAGCGGTAGTCAGCCTATGGGTACGGATGTTTCCTAGGGGATCCAGGCGCAACCATTGTGTATCAGCGATCCATGATCGACATGTTTTGGTTCGGTTGTTTTGTTTGGACTGTATTTTCCATATCTGTTTTTTTTAAAAAAATTCAAGTATTTTCACTGGGTGTTGAAAGAAGTCTACTAAGTACCTGGAGAATTCTAGCTTTGCGCCTGATCAACGCATGGTCAGAGTCTGTAGGAACGAAAGTAAATTTGTTAAGACATCGAGTTATAAAAGTATTTTGACAAAGTATTATATAAAGGATATTTTTGATCATTTATTTTACTCGTCTAAATAATTTAAAAATGTTTTAAATATTGTCTACTTCGAACTATCAAATTTGAATCAAATGACTATTCATCATATTATAAAATATTTAAAATGTTGTAAATAAAATTTTTAAATTGAAATGTATATGGTTTTAAAATATGGTTCGTCCTTGTCTTTCAACCTACTTTCCCTTCTAGCTATTTCTATCTTCTTCCTCTTCGAGGGTCCTTTCTGTATTATGGAAGGAGTTGGTTCTTTGGCTTATCGTTTGGATTTGCCCGAGAAACTTTCTGGAGTGCATGATGTATTCCACGTCTCACATCTTCTCTGGTATCTTCTTGGCCCATCTCTTTTGTTCAGCCTTCTGCTCTTGATGGTTTGGATTTTGAGCCTAATCTGACTGTCGAGAGTAAGCCACTTCGTATTGTCGATAGAGGTACGAACCAGCTAAGAAAGGAATCTATTTGTCTGGTCAAAGTGCTGTGAAGTACTGATGATTGAAATTGTATTTGGGAGACGGGGGAGAGCATTCATGCTTCAAATTCGGAATTGTTTTTCCATGTACTATTTGTTTTGTCTATCTTGCTTTTCTTTATTTTCCTTGTTCGTTCTTTTTGAGGACGAAAAGATTTGAGTGGGGGAGAGTGTAACAACCCTGAATTTTGTGATTTATTTTAATTGCTTATTTTGATTATTTTATTTGAAACTCTTGATTTAAAAACTTTATTATATTTATTAAAATGGATAAATTTTATTATTTTAAAAGTATATTTTTGTGTGTGTGAATTATAGTTTCAAACCTGAATAAATAGAATATTTTTCAGAAAAGTGGATTTTTGGTCAATCTGGTCAAACTTTGACTTTTAATTTAAAATTTAAATATTTTTATTTTTGAAATTTTATCTTTCATTATTAAAATACATTTAATTTCAATAATACTGCTTTTCGTTTCGTTGAAATCCGATTTGTATTGTGAAAGTTATGCTTTTTACAATATTGTATGTAAATTGATTTATTTAATAAAATTGTCTATTTTAAATTATATAAATAATATTTTTATTTGTCATATCATGTACTATTATATGTAATATGACATGTTAGGTATATATTTTATTTTTAAAACATTTTAAAGTGATGTTATAATTTTCCAAAGCTTACTTTATTTTATTTTCAATTTTTAAAACCTAGTTTCTATTTTTAAGCTATTTTCTAAATTAATTTATATTTATCTATAATCTATTAATTTATTTTTATTCTTAAATTATTTGTTTTATTTTTATTTTATTTACTTACATTTTCATGTGTTTAAAAATGAATAAAGAAAACTAGAAATATGAAGAGTTTTATAACCTTTCACATGCCTTTGACTTTTCACCTTCGTTTTACCTTTTCATTTGCGAATCGACACTTGCATTCAATTTGGCCGAGCATATCCTTTCTTCAGCCCATCGGCTTCACTTTCCACGAAAAAATAAGTTTCTCAACCCTAAACTTTCAGCCATCAACTTCTGAGCAAAAAAATTGGTAATGTTCTTTCACCTTTTTTCATTTTTTCCTTGTTTTATGCATTCATCTTGCACTTGCTTTCACTTTGGATGTTCGGCCTGTAGCCTCCACCATCACCACTACCTACACCATCCTCATTCTCAGTTGTCATCGCCTCCATCTCCTCTGACCTACATGCCCGTGGCCATCCTTGATGAGAAGCTTCACAAAAATTAGCAAAACATCACCTTAAACATGCATAGCCGATCACCAATGCCTCCACCACTTCACCACATCCCTTGGCCACCTCTTGCATAACTTCCATCAGCCCCTACCTGACCTAAAGTCACTGCCACGCCATCCCCTAGCTTCCACCAGGCCTGGCCGAGCCAATACATGCCATGGCCGAATCTTGCAGTGGTGACAAAATTCATTTTTATGCCTTGGCTTGTGATGTTCATGCATTACAACTTCCACTCCTTCACTTCCTCATTTTGGCCGACCCCATGAACCATACCTGACCCAATTCATAGCTTAGGCCATGCATTTTTATATCTAGGCTGAGCATAGGATGGGTGAAAGAAAGTGCAAGTGATTTGGTTCTTTATTGTGCATTATTTCTAGTCTTGTTTAATGTTATATTGTGTTGTATATTTATGTGAAATATGTTGTTTTATTTCATACGTATGAGACAACTATTTTGGCTCTCCTCTCACTTGAATCTGTAATCGTGCCTTCGTGCTTTCCGGATGTTTGTTTGTGTGTCTGAATCGGTTATCTCCAGCTTGTAGAGGTGAGTATTTCTCACCAGACATTCCGTACTTATATACGTAGTAAATTGACACCCTGTGAATATGTAGACTATATTATCATGTTATACTTTGCCTATGCTGTGATTCATATGATGTTCACCCTGTTTATACATCTATCATATCATCTGCTACTATTATATAATGATATTCTGTTTATTTATATCAGTTTATCACACTGCAAGTTTCCTATAGATTAGAATCACTATGGGTTGAAATGATATATACCAGAACGGACTGTAGAATAGGGGAATATCGTTATGGGCTAAATGATAGGCCTGAATGATTTTTTTTTACTTGGGATTGCGGGTTTGAAATGATAGAACCCGAATTTTCTTTGTAAATTACGGATTGAAACGATATATATCCGTATCACTTGACCTAGGCTAGAAAATTATATAGACCCGTGGTTAATATATATTTTACTGAAAATTTTTAGTATTTTAAGAATGTAAATATTATGGTATTTTGATTTAATTTTTAAAAAAAAATGATTTTTATTAAATATTAGTGATTTTCTATAAGTTAAATAAGTTAGATAAATAAATAGTAAAGTAGAATTTGAAATATAAGTTAATTTTGGAATTTATGATTTGTTTATAAATGAAGTATAAGTTAAGTAAGAAAATATGATAATTTGATTTAAATTTGAATTTAAAATGATTTTATAAAGTGTTATTGATTTTCTATAAATTAAAAATAGTTAAAGAAATAAATGTTTATGATTGAATTTTGAAATATAACTTAACTTGGAAAATGTGAAAAGTGTTTTAAAAATAAAAGTTAAGTTAAGAAAATAATATGGAATTTAAATTTAATTTATGAAATGGTAAACTTATTTAGAATGTAGAGTAAATGAAATGTTATAAAATTGTACATTTATGTTTATAGGTGACTTATAACAAAAGATTTGATAATTATTTGTGAAAATTTCACTTTATAAAATGATAAATTAAAGGGTATTTAAATGATTGTTTTTTTTAAAAAGTAAATTATATGATTTTTATAAGTTTAAAATGATTTTAATTAAATTTAATTGTTTATGAAATGGTATTGAAAATTTGGAATTTAAATTGACAGCATTTCTGAAATGCTGTCATTTCTAAAGTTAAAGATATTACAGCATTTTCTAAATGTTGTAACTGATATAAATGAACTGAAAGACTAAATTGAACTAAGGGCTATTATAGCACTTTGTAAGTGCTGTAATTGTTGAAACTAAACTAAAACCTATTACAGTATTTCTATAAATGCTATCTTTGTTAAAATGAATTGTTTTCAAATGTAAATTTTTCCGTAGCATTTTCTAAATGCTGCGAAAACTGAAATTTCACTATTTTAATAAATTGAAGTGAATAAATAAATTCTGAAAATGGTTAAAATCTGAGAATTGAATAATTGATTATTAAATAGAATAACTCCATTTTTAAATAATTTAAATGGAATATTTTGATTTGAAATATAAACCATTTTGAAATGTGATTTGAAATTGTATTTAAATTAAATATAAAATGAATGTGGTTTTGGAATGATATGATATTTTAATTTAAAATGAATTTGAAATGATATTGAATTTTGAAATGATGTTTGATTTCCAAGTATAAATTACCATTTTACAATTTTAACCACGGGATGTATTAAATTTATGGTTTAACTGATCCTCAGAGGATGGGCGATCCCATGCATCCTTTAAGTTATTGTGCATTACTACTACAGTTCATTTGAGTTGGTTTACATTATATAAGTATGTATGTCCTGACTCGAGTGTTTTGTGTTTTACTTTACGCTCGGGTCAGCCTGAATATTTACAGCTTAGCTTTGGATTTCTTTTCTAGAGCTAGGAATCGCTGGAGATTCTGCTTGTCTAGTTATCTATTCCCTTTCAGTTTCATTTGTTCTATTTCAGCTCTGGTATTTATAAACTTCTATGGATCTGAGACTTCTATTGTATATGTTTTTCAGACTGATATTATGTATTTGTTTTGAGAGTATTGTTATAATAGTTTCATGAACTATTATGGTATTTTAATTTCCGCTGCGAGTTATTCTGATATTTCTCTGTCTGTGATTCTGTAATTGTTTTTATTTGCTCCAAATTTATTTACAATGCGGTATTTTGAGCAATTCAAGTCTGACATGTGTGGATGCGAATGGCTGAAAATATCGGGTTGTTACACATTAAGTCGGCTTATCAGTAGTAAGCATGAATAAGAAGACTTCTCCATGAACCATTCCATCTTGCTCCATTGTCATGTCTCTCTAAATATATCATGTGGATTGTAATGAGAAGGGGGCTAGGAAAATATTCTAGTGATTGAAAAATTGCATACTTTATCCATAACATAATTTACATCATTTGGTTTCCGTCCAAATGTTATGTCCGTTATTTACGGCTGATTCGTTTAATTTAATATATGTGCGTATGATATATCTACCCTAACCTTTCCTAAGGTATACTATACTATACATACATACATACATGTATGTATATGTATATGTATATGTATGTTTGTACATCACTAGTATAAAAATCATTCTAGGCCTCCATCTAGGCCATGCCTAGGCGCTAGGCGAAACTTACCGCCTATGATTTGCCTAAGTCTGCCTAGGTAAGATTTACCGTCTAATGTAAGAATTAAAACATGTACTTAGACACTAGTTATACATTATTTAATGTTCATTACCACATGTAAGAATCAATGTGCATGTTTTAGACAGTCTTACCTCCTTAGCTGCTCCTAAGCACATTTATAATCTCAAAATTCTAATTTATATCAATCGATGGTAAACATAACACTTAAATTTTATCCAAAGTACATGAGTTATCTAAAATTCCTATCTTCGATTAATCCTTGATTAACCTCTGTCTAAACTATTAATCCCTAGTCCATACTAACCACATAGCGTCAGCCTAGCGATTTTTACAACCTTGATGTACATATAAACATTCTAATCATTCTTTACCCAAAACCTCGACCACTTAATACTTCTCAAATATAAAGCATATCTTTTGCATCGTCAATGCTAGTCTATCGATACTAGCTATAGGGACCGATGACTCCTATATACAACTTTATAACATAATATATAATTTATTGTCGTACCACCACCACCACTCAATGACTCATACGAGGATTAACTATCCCATCTCCATTAAACTAATTGTTCTTCTACTCATTAACCATGAGGTTCATGCATATCTTATATGGATTCTACACTAGTAGGAAGTGAAATCCATCTGGGAGTAACTCAAGTCTTTTCTACCACTTATTAGGGATCGTTGGGCATTAAAGCCTATATGCTAGACCTACTATGACTATACTGGTACCAAACACTAACATAGCCCGCCGACCCACAACAGCTAACATCCCGGTTTAGATTAACCTAAGTAATTCAAGAAAAATATCCCCTTTGATAACTTACCACCTCTTATTAGATATGAAACAGACCCCATTTTCCAAAAGGTACTATACTATTTAATACTTCAAATCTAAGGCAAATTCTTGGGAATATTTTCCTCTAATATATCTACATTGTAAATCTCTTTCCCATCAGTCTTAAGGTTGGAGATGTCCCGCATCAGTAGTAAGTGTACACAACTCCTGATAGCCTCTGAGTAAAGGACAGACTTCTGTTGTATAACACTATTGATCTCACATCCCAAACCACTAAATCAAATCAATTATTCTAAGCTTTAATATTTGGCAAAACCCACCAATCTCTATTTGCGTATTTATGGCTATATAATTTACTCAATAACAATTATACTGCCTTATAATATTTAGTCACTGTCTAGCATATTTTATTTATTATCTCTATAAATGTCTCTTTTATCCGTAATAAACGACCATTATCATAATGGACATTAGCTAAAGACATATTTCTACTATTCAAATTTTAAAGAACAAAAATGCTTTTCTCCCTGGTAGAAGTATCTCTGACAACATCGTTCTCACCCGTGAATTGTTGAAGGGCTATGGCAGGAAAAACATCTCTCCTGTTGTTCTCTTAAACTAGGTATTCAAAAAGTTCTTGATACAATTCAGTGGTCTACCATTATTATCATCCTCCAGAAAATGAAGTTCCTCTCCCGTTTGTAGCTCGGATACATTCTTGTATCTCTATTCCATCCTATAGTTTATCTTTCAATGGCGACACTTTTGGCTGCTTTCATGCTTCTCAAGGTATTAGACAAGGAGACCCAATATCCCTTATCTCTTTATTGAGGTTATGGAATGTCTAACAAAAATACTTCATAGGGGCTGTGAAAAATATTGATTTACACCCTGTTGTAAAATGCCTGAAGTTGTTTTTCTTCATTTTGCCGATGATTTAATTATATTCTCTAACCCTAATAAGAAATCAATTATTAACATTAATAAGATTCTTCACTTTTTTTTCTTGATATCCGGTCTTAAGGTCAGTTCTTCAAAATCTAGCATTATGATAGCTGGTATCCCCCATGAAAAGGCCTTGGAAATTTCTTCCCTTGCCGCCTTGCCTTATTTCACTGAATACTGTTCCAACCCTGGTGTTCCCTTGACTACTTCAAAGATATCTGCTGCTCTATGTATACCTATGTACGATAAAATAATTAAGAAACCTACCTCTTTGCCTTCAAATAAACTGTCTAATACTGGTAGACTTGTGATTGCTAGATCCATTGCCACTATCATGAGCACATACTATTCCGGTTTATATCCTTCCAACAAAGCTAATTTCTATGATTAACAATGCTACTAACCATTTTATCTAGCATGGAAATCTTCACTTTAGGAAGCTAATTCCCATGTCTTATAAGAAAGTTACACGTTCATTTGTCAGAGGTGGTCTATGGGTATTGAAGTTAAAACTATGAAATAAAGCTGCTATATCCAAGCACATAAATAGATTTCTTCACTGGAAAAATGGTTTACTATCCTTGTGGATTCAGTCCAACCTAATCAAGAATCAACATTTTTGGTCTATGGACTCTCCTCTGGATTGTAGTTGTTTTTGGAAAAATATTTTGAGGTCTCGTACCTGGCTCTTTCCTATGTTTAAAAGTGGTATATCTAACTCAATCTTATTTTGGCACTCTCCTTAGTTTTGTAAAGGTGTGACTCTATCATCCATTATTAACTATGGCCTTAGATCTATGTCTGGCATCCTGGATCTTGTCGTTGTCTGCTCATATATCATGGATGATCATATTAATTTGCCCCACTCTAGTTCTTATCTTGTTAGAATGAAATGGAATCACATCTCTTCTTTCCGGGTTATTTATGAAAGCTCCTCCTTCTGGAATGATCGTCCTCACTCTATTAAACATGTATATAATTCCTTAGATTCTTCCACTAGAAACCATGGCTTCCCTTGGCATTCTCGAATCTGGTCTTTGAAATCTACGCCTAAGGAAAATTTACTATTTTGGAAAATTATCAACAACACGAATCATACAATGGATAATCTTTGCTTTAGAGTTCTTCCAGTTATTTCCAACTGTGCTCTATTTGATATCGCATCCGATAATAATTCCCATCTTTTCTTTGAATGCAGCTTTCAAGTTTGGCGTGCTATCCTTTGTTACTATAACTTGCATTATCCTTCTATAAACTCTAAGATAGAATGGTTTAATATTTTCAAAGGAATTAGACGGAAATGTCATAGATCCAACAAGTTATTGAGAATTTTAAAAAAATTCATTGCGGCAATATGAGAGGAAAGGAATAGGATGGTCTTCAGACTGGATTTTCGATTTGCTGATATTATTATTCGTGGTATTCTAAAGATTTCCTTGTGGTTATGTGGTAGGGTTAATCCTTGGTTTCTTGGCAGATCATTTTGGGCCTTAGCCTCCTTGAAATGATCTGCACATATCCCTTTGTTTTTTTATCTTTTCATATTTGTTAGTAATGGTTGATGTTTTTGTTTATCTTCTCCTCTATTATGATAACATGTTATCATAATAGTTTTCTTCTTCTTTCATAATCTATCTGGTAGGGACCGGTTCTTCCGCGTTAGCTCTTCTAAAAAAACCATTAATCCTTCCTTGTCTCTCCACAACTACCCGAATAGTCTCATTAATCAGTCCTATTACTCTAACCTACATAAATCTTTGTAACTCCCAATTTATTGTGCATTTATTACCTATAAATTTTAGATTACAAACTTCCCATCTTTATTTCTTGATCCTATCTTTTGCTGTGAATTTTATTCCAACATTCAAATTATAACTAATGTGAATATTAATGTGTATTGTATTAATTATTATCTTGTTTCAAATGTTTAGTGTGGTTATACGTACTTATATATTTCTTTTATATTTCTATTTGTTAATTCATAACTAGAATAGTTCTTTCAATATTTTAATCCATTAGAATTGTCCTTCTCAAAAGGTTTCACGTTATAACATTCCATAAATCAACCCAAAATAATGGATTTGCATTTTTTGAAAATTACAAGAAATTATTTATTTTCTTATTATCGAAATACACGGCGTAAACCATCGAAAAAATCCATTCTTTATACACATCTCTTTCTCTTTTATGTATATTACTTATCAAATCAAAAGCTGCACTTTCTCTATGTAATTAAGAAATTAGACAAATTTATCGAGGTTAAATGGATAATATTTCTAACAAATTAAAATACAAAAATTTACATTCTAATGAAATCAGAGCAAATCTAAGTCATATTAGTGTCTCTACAACACCATTGTAGATCTGGAATAAACTCTACATCTTTATCCATATTCAACTTCTAATAACTTGGGACCGATTTCCAGATCTACGTGTAAATAACATTTCTATTTAATTTTTCAAATTGCAGAATATGTAGACAATGTTTTATGTGTTAAATTTGAGCCTACAACTCTTAGGTCTTTATTTAGGTATGAAAATTAAATAAAAATCCAACGAAATAAATTACCTTGTTAGAAACAAGTTACGTAATTTCCCACTCAAATCACATTTTAGAACATTCCAAATCTCAAGGTCTGAATCAGATTCTTTAACGCAACTCTGTCTCCTTTTTAATCCAAAAAAATGTATAAAAGAGTACATACATGCATTAGAATTTTAGATCTGAGAAGAGATTTGGGGTTGAAGGGGAATATGAATTTACAATGTTGAAATGTATCTTGTTATCGCGCAACGCAGATGCGCTTCTTTTCTTCTTCTATTTATTTTGCCTCTTCTCCAATATGTCTAACTACAAATTATTTTATAGTCGGGAGGAATAGTAGAACGTAGAAAATAACAAAGCTTCGCTGCTTGAATCATAAAATACGAGAAGAGAAGTAGGAGTTAGGCCTAATTTTATAGGCGTTCGAATCAATCGTATCCGTTCGATTAAAAATATTAAATCTAGAGCATCATTCGAGGTTCAACCTTAGCCGCCATTTGCACGATTGGTCGACCTCTCCACATAGGGAGGTCGATCGGTAGGTCTCGGTGATTTATTATATTTTGTTTTCTAATTATTTTCATTTTGAATTCTTAAAACGCTCGTAACTTCATCGTTTGAAATCCGACCGCCAAACTCCAAATATGAAGTTGCTCAGAAAATTGCATTGTATATGAAATGGTGCAAGTTTAGTGGCCGAATTCCATTGTTTGCTCAAATTTCATTTTTGGAGTCTAATAATTATTAAATTATTAACCTAAATTTTATGGGGTGTTACATGGGATATATGCCGGGGCGAGTAGCAGATATCGTCTCTCCATCGTCCATTGGAGATAAGCAAAAAAACCATCCTGTTGTTGCCCCTATTATTGACACAAAATCCTCTTCCATTAGGTCCACGAAGGATTAACCATTAACACATGGGTTAAATCAAAATTTTAGCTATCCCTATTATCTACCTTCCTCTCAATTACATTCTTGATTGTTGATCTTGTATTGAGCAGTAATTTCCACGTGTATGATGTATTATTGTCTTGCTTGATGCATCAAAATTTTTTATTCTTGCAATACCTATTTCTCATCCATTGGGACCATAGGCATTTGCCTCGTACAAATATCTACGTAAGTTTTGGCGTTGTTGCCTTCATTAAGTGGGGCAATTTTCTTAAGCCCACGCCTCCTTTAAATTGTGGTCAGCATAAATCTTCCCAACACATGTTATGCCTTTTTGTATTGCCGTACAAAGTTTGCACACATTGCACTAATTTTGTTTATTTTTGATATTGGTAGCTGACAAAATTGAATCCAAAAAGTAATCATTGGATAAATTACAGTTTTGAGCAGTTCAATTTTACTAGCTATGTTCAGCAACCTATTTTTCCAATTATTAATTTTCTTGTGGATTTTATCAAACAACACTTTGAAATCTCTAGATTTCAGTTTGCTATAAAATAAGGGAATTCCTAAATATGTAACCAGGAGATTCCTTTGATTAGATCTTCAGTATGTCACGGATTTGATTTTTGGATTTTGCCCCTTTGCTAAAATACAGTGTAGTTTACAATTTATTCATTTATAAACCCACATAATCTTTTATTATTTTCATAATTTTAAGTATGATTTCTACATTTTTTATGTTAGCTTTGGTGAAACTAGAATGTCATTAGCATAAAGTAAAGGAGTGAGGATAGGTTTAGTAGGAAGAATAGGGTCAATACTACCCTCATAGAATTCTAAATCTAATAAAATAGTGAAAAATTCCATCGTGATAGTAAACGGTAAAGGAGATAAAGGATCTCCATGTCGAATGCCTCTGTTGCTACTAAAGAATCTTATAGGGCTGCCATTTATAAGAATTAGAAAGGTAGAAGTGGAAATACATTTATATATCAAGTGTGCAAAATTTCTAGAGAATCCCATACATATTGACATATGGTATATGAACTCCCTACGTTTTGTTGTTGCATGGTTTTTGTAAATCTACTTTCAAGCATATATTGTTAGCCGTCTTCCTATTGAATCCCCTTACCATTTGATATGCTAAAAGGGAATTTTTTATGATAATTCTCTGTGGAATGTACGCATTTTGGTTCACTAAAATTAAGTTGTTAATGTAATGCTTCATTCTATGACTTAACAGATTAGCCAAAATTTTGTATAATATGCTACATGAAGAGATTGACCTATAATCTGATAAAATCCGTGGATTGGATTTTTATGGATTAAGCTTAAAAAGGTGTGATTAATTTCCATGATGATCTTACTTGACTGCTGAATACCCAGCATTGCTAGCCAAATATCATTTTTGATTAAATCCCAATACAATTTGTAAAATTTTGAATTGAAACCATCCAGCCCAAGAGAGCTTTCAATTTGGAACACTGCTCTTTTGACTTCATCTATTTTAAATGGAACATCCATTGCCTTTCTTGCATTACCTGAGATAATTTTTTTACAAGTAGTATAAGGAAAAAAAGGAATTAATGTAAGGAGAATCAAACAAGTCTATAAAGAATTGCAAAGCTTCCCTGTTTGACTTCTCATTCGAGTTTACCTAATTACCCTGAAATAAATTAACCTTTATTGGAAAGAATTTCCAATTAAAACTTACAAAGATTTTAACTTAAATTCTTTGAATTCAAATTCAATCTTAATTTCAAATTTCAAACCATATTATATTTAAAATGGTTCAATTTCAAAAACTTCCTCTTCCAAAAAAATTCATATTTAAAACTAATTTCATTTTCAAAACAAATTTGAATTCAAAATCCAATTTCTAAAATCTTCACCATTTCAAAATTGCCTTGACTTAACCAATATCATGTGATATCCATATTTGTGTGTGTATATGTGTAGTCCAGGGGTTTTACACAATAGTACAATATCAATAATCATCACAGATTCAAACATAGCAATATCGATAAGCGGTATAATTATATAACGCTCATCTTCATTCACAAATTCACAGATGAATAATAAAAATTTATCACAGATAAATAAATTACATTCATCATACCTCAAATCAAAACAAAGCATCACACATCAGAGATATCAAACAATTCAATATCCAATAGAATCCAAACATCCATAAGTAAGATCAATAAATTATCTGATTAATTTAAATAAGATTAATTACTTATGAATAAACACTATCCTAGTTAATTAATATTAATTAATTACAAATCATCTTAATTAAGTAAACTTTAATCATTTATTAATTAATCCTGTAATAGTAAATAAATTAACCTTTAATTATTAATTAATCAACCTTAAATTATTTAATTATCCTTAATTAATCACATTAATTAATTAACCCTTAATTACTTACCATTTAATTAATAATCCTTAATTAATTACCATAAATAAATCATTCTTAAGTTAATTACATAATTAATGAACCCTTAATTAATAAATTATCCCTTAATCACTTTAATTTATTAATTAACCTTAAATTTATTTCATTAGTAAATCATCTTGGTCAATTATCCTTTAATTAAATAATCCTTTAATTACTCAATTATCTTTTAATTATTTTAATTATCCTTAAATTAATAATTAGTTAACCCTTAATTAATTACCATAAATTAAATTATCTTAATTTAATTACCTAAATTAATCATTTTAGTTAATTAAGTAATTATACTTTAATTACTTTTGTTAATAATGCTTGGTTAAATTAAGACAACCCACCTACTTCATTAAACTCTACCTATCATTTAAATTAAATTAAAAGCTTGAACTTGGTTTATTCAAAATCATCATCCTTTGATTTATTAAAGTTAAACACCTTTCTCTTTAGTCACATTTAAATTTCAACAATTACATTTTATTTGAAAATGTTTGGGGACTAATTACAAAATTTGTCTAATTTAATATTTATATAAACCAAAATTTTTTAAAACAAAATTTAAACTTTAAAAATTCATACTTTTAAAACTTAAACTTGTTTCAAACATCTTGCTCTAATTGCATTCGCTCCTCTTAGCTTCCATCACTTCTTGCCTCCTCTTGTTTTCTATGGCTTGCCTATGAAAAAAGCCAGAGAGTTGTTCTTCCTTTTTCTTGTATACATCCATCAATAGATAATTATTTAGGTGATTAATAAGATCAAAGTAAATCATATCTAGCTCTTGATGTATTGATTCCACAGTCTTTTCATTGCTGGAATGTACCTTACTCCAATTCTAAAGGCAATCCTTTGTTTTTTTTCCCCTTCAATTTCAAGATAAGCTGAAATAAGGGATTTCTAGCATAGAGATTTCCCCTTACATATGTCATGGTAGTCATTCCTATAGTGCCATGAGTTATTGTACTTGAAAGGTATACTCCTAAGTGGAAAAGGAGTAGCAAAATTGAAAACAATAGGAGTGTGGTTGCTTTGTAGGTGGTTCAAATAAGTCTAAGGTCCCTATACAATCTAAAAAATTAGCGTCTGGATTCATACAGTAAGTCCCATTGTTAATTCTATCTTGACCGCATAGTGTAACGTTGAAGTCTCCTGCTATTACCTAAGGCAAATTAAAAGAACTAGCCAGAGATTTAATGTATTCTCATAACTAGTTCTCTTATCTAATTGGTTATGTGCATATACAAAGGTGCACTAGAAGGTCAGACTAAAGTTGTAATATATTGCTTACTTTGGCGAATAACCGAAATCGACCATATGTTAGCATCCCAAAGGACCAAAATTTTATTTTTACTATGTTAGTCCTTATTAAAAGTAAAATTCCATCTCATATTAAATCGATCAAAAATATCATTAATTTTATTTTTTGGAAGTTCATTCTCTAATAAACCTACTATAGAAGCTTGTCGTTGTTTTAGCGTATTGATTACGCCTAATTGCTTAGAAGGGGAGTTAAGACTCCGCAAATTCAATACAATCAAATTCAATGGGTAGTGACATTAGCTTTGCTTCTCTATTTCAAATGAGAAGGAGCACTCACATTAATCTTAGCTCATTTTATTATTTTCCCTTTTGTTTTAAGGTGATTAATCATATTTTTCCATGTAGCTGATCAAATGAAGCTTCATCCTATCGCTATTTCTTGGGCTGTTTTGATCTTGTGTGTGAGCCACTGTCGCTAGTCCATGTGTGATTGACTTTGCCAGCAAAGCTAGCTCATCAGGGACCATCATAAGTGCATCAGTTTTAGTCATGGAGGATTTATCATTTTGTATATTGAGAATATTCCGTCGTTGAATATGAACTTTTTGTGTAGCTAGAATATTCTGTACATGATAACATGAATCAGGACATTACATCTGTGTATCCTTTTTGGAACCTCTGTGACATGATTCTGAGATGTAGCAGCATCGCTTTAGTCTTCATTATCTGCACTGGAAATTGATTCAGAGCGTTCTAGCTTCATATCTTGCGTGAAATTATGGTCTTGTTGCTTTGTATGTTTAGAATCCTGCTGATTTAAGGAGCACGGATTATTCAATTTGCTATGTTGTGTTTCTAGATTGATTTGTACCGAGCTCATGTTTTTCATTTTTCCCTGTTGTGCAGTTGTGTTAACTTGTACAGAACTTATATTATTACTTTTGTCATGTTATTGACCATGAGGGTGAATTTTGAACTATTTTTTTAAGTATTTAATTTAGCATTCTATGAATTGTCTTGGGTTGTGGCTATTTTGGCCATCCAAAAATTTCAAATGAGCACAACTTCAAAGGGTGGCTGAAGCAGCTAGAAATCGGACAGACCGTGGATCTCCATTTGTACTCTACTCGTTGAATGAAAACATCGTTGTCTTTGTTCACTATAGTAACTTCGCTAGGGGATTTAAAATTATTATTGATTTCAACTAGGGCTCTAGCATATAAAATTTTAGTCATACCTTTGGTAAAGTCGTCCTTTTTTAAGGGATTAACCAAAGCCGAAGCAATTATACTAAATCCTTCTTCTGATCAGAATTTCAGTATTAACCCTAGAAATTAGACCCACACGGAAATAGATTGAAGCATTTCTTTTGAAAGGTAAGACCGATTGACTATCTCTTCATCATCATAAGTTTTTCATTATAAAAATAAGGGCCCCTACTAATATTCATATATGGTCCGCATTGTTTACAAACTCGATAACATAGAATCCGTT
The DNA here is from genome assembly GCA_030765085.1 of Allium cepa. Lineage (NCBI taxonomy): Eukaryota > Viridiplantae > Streptophyta > Magnoliopsida > Asparagales > Amaryllidaceae > Allium > Allium cepa. The sequence goes on from CM060939.1 coordinate 152,986,913, forward strand.
CTCCGTGAATAAAACATTCTCCTCTAGACTGCTACACCCTTTCAATATACGGACATGACCCAACCATGTAAATCACAATAGAATTCTCCCAATATCTCTTCTACATGTGAAATTCATGAATGAGAAAATGACTGCTACTATTTATGTTGCGGCATGTTACATTTTCATTAGATTTGGATTTCATGCTCTGAAAGAAGTCGGTTGCTACATTTTCCCCATGCTGCACCCATAGTTTCTTATGATCATGCCTTGAAATAATAGGAAAGAATCCATCGCATGCTCATGAAGTCTCGAGGGTCAGGAGGAATGAAAGGCGGGGAGGAATTGAATCTCGAAGCATGCCATTGGAGGCTGAAACCCTAGTTCAAAGTGAAAATCTTATCCCTTATATTTATTAATTTTGTTACTTATTGATATTATAATCAAATAATTTTTTTTTTAAAACATATCTAAAGTTGACTAAGTCAAACTAATTTTAATGCTAAATAAATTTAATCAAAAAATATTTAACTTTGGATCTTTCAAAACTAAAACAATGAAAATTAATATCTTATTACATTAAATATTCTGTTTATAATAATATATATACAATAAATTTTAAACTTAAATTCAAAATCATACACATACACACACACATATTCCGTTTTGGCATAATAAAATTTTATGAATAATACTATTATTTTAAAACACTCGGCTATTGAGAAAAAACGTTTTTACGATTTAATTTAGTTGTATCTAATTAGTATGGTCTTAATATGACAGATTATACTGTTAAATTATGTTTGGCTATTTTTTTGTGTTTGCAAGACATGGGAATGTGTATAAAATATTTTTTTATATAATAATTATTAATTTAACTAAATCATAATTGAATACTAATTTCAAAATAAATTAATATATTCGAATCATAAAATTCAAAGTATTATAGGATAATTTTTTCTAAAGCTAAATAACAGTTTATAGATTTTATAAATATAATTTCAACGCATGATACATTTAACTAATTTAAATGATTTTCTGTTAATATTAATTTATAATAATTAACTAAAACAATTTCCAACTGATATTAATTTATAATAATTAATTAAAACATATTATATAATGCTAAAATTAATATTATAGTCAAAATAATTCTATGGTTTCTAGCTATGTATTTAGAATTATGATATAGAAGTGTTATCTTTTGAATCGAGCCTAGTTTTATACATGTTGGACTTGTATATTGACATTCAAAGAACTCTTTTATTTTTGCTAAGAGTCACAAATCGAAGCTTTTGGTTATTCGGTGGAGGAGACAATGCTCTTGCAAAATTTGTGTAAATAAAATGAACTCTCTGAGTATGTATTTAACATAGAGAAGTGGAATTGATGACATCATCCTACATTTATACTTTCCTCAACCTATGGAGAAATAGTCTACTATGATTATTAAAGTCAAAAATTAATACAATTTTCACCATTTAGCCTATATGAGGCAAGCCTTTTGGGCTATATCTAAACATTTAAATATTCAAATCCCAACCCATTTAATTTATTAAAAGTTCATTGAAATTAAATAAATACATGTAGCATTTATACATGTTTTGTCAATAAATATAGACACTTTAAATATTAAATTAAATTAACTCCATAATAATTTATAGCATTTATAAACTACTTCATAAAATTTATTTAGTCGAGTACTGCGAGTCGAGGTTGTATGACTCATTGGTAAGAATTCAGTCATTAGCAATATGTGAACAATTTAAATATCAAAGTCTATATTGACTTTGTTAAAGTACAGTAGAGGATATGGATTCAAATGCTTTTCAATCATCTAGGTTTTATAACATTTTAAAGAGGCACCCCTAAGCAAAGATATATTTGCACACTCCATCTCTTTGTCATTATTATCTCACTTATATGTCTAAAGTTTGATCAACGGTTAATAATCTTATAAAGTACGCATTTAATTGTGAAGTTTAACCTTCAAAGTCACTTGATTCAATTCTGTAACACTATTTATTAACAGAATTACTTTAATAAAAAAATTATGACTTCGTGTCAAATTCCAATCGTGGTGACATAAACCTTTTGTATCGATGGAGATGAATCCTCTCTTGAGTATTTTACTTCATATGTTTCGACACGTATCCAATTATGGTCAAAACGCAAACACATACTATGTGATCGACTATAATCAAAGTAAGGGCTTCCATACATAAGATTCGCAGTACAATAAGGTCAAAATTCTGCTACATTATCACATAGGTTCCTCTATTTGGTTTAAATATAATAACCTATAGAGTACGTTCGGTGAGTCATTCTGTAATCAATGTAAATGGTATATCGATACCCATTCTCGAAATACAAATGTCTATGAACATTTAAGGATAAGTGTTTATGTCTTTTATACAAACTATACTTATGATTACGAGCTCTTTCATAATTGTGGTTGACTAAACACTTTCTCCTAAGAATGTCTATAAATATTAATAATGTACTCTTAGCCTTTAATATGTGAAACAACCCGACTTCAGGTATACCAATGATTATTGAAATAGATTATATGAGTTGCATTTTAGGATGAAAATTATCTTAAAGATATTTAATTGAGTTAAAATTTATTGAAATAAGGAATTTATTTTAATAGTTTAAATCAATTGACCATTTTAGAAAATAAATGAGCTTGAATATATTTTTACAACAAGTGTATAAATATTTATATCCCATGAATAATATGTATATGGTTGAAATGGTTGAAAATATAATTTAATTTTAGGAAATAAAAATATAAATGAATAACTAAATAAAGTTAATAATTTATCCAATGTTGGTTATTTTGTGAAATTGGTAGATGATAATATTTTGAGTAAATATTCATATCGAAATTGTTAATTATGTATGAGGATTTAAATATGGATTTTTTTATAATGAAATGAATTGAAAAAAAAATTGAACGATTATTTTAATTATTGAATTGTTTGAAAACAAATAGAGTGAAATAGCATTCGATAAAATTGTTGTATAATAGAATGGAGTAAAATAATTATTGAAGTTAAATATATCATATAACTTATTGAAATATATATTATAAAATATATAGTAGAACAATTTAAATTGAATCATGATGTATTTGCAAATGAGAAATCTATGGGGTTAGATACTAATATATCAAATACAGTTAACAATAAGAACATTATCTCTTTTTTCTCCCTCATTCTTATCTCTAGAATGTCCTACACCATTTTCTCCTTAAAAAACCCTAGTTCTTAAATCAAAAAACAAAAAAACAAGTGATCATGTTGGGGAGAAACATACGAAGATTGACATGGATCAACAGAGTTTGCGCATCTATAGGAGTGAAGCACGATGCTTGTAAGCATTATGGTGATTGGTGGGCTTATGACCAATATTTTAGTGTAAATATAGGGAAATTAGATGTTTGGACTACTATTCCAGACATCTAAAATAAAACTTAGATGTTTAATTCCTTTGATCAGTTATCTAAATAGCTATTGATTAAACAGTTGGGGTTAGGATTTTGGGGTATTGGAGGCTCGGATTCGTTTTATGGACTGACGAGATGCTCATAGGATCCAGAGTGACCATGGAACAATACGATGAGTTCTTGAATGATACACCAAGTCTCAAAAATTATGCGATGGTTGCTAAGTGATATAGGTCGACGATGATGGCTGAGATGCAATTTGATTCATACGGTAGATTTATAGAGTCGTCCAGTGGCTTCAAGATGATATGATGCAGCACGATCTACAGAAGTTCAGAGGTTAGAGCGTTCACAAGATAAGGGAGCTTCGGTTTTAACTCTTAAGTCGTGCACAAGTCAGGAGAAGGAGTCACGAGTTAAGAGCAGCGGCATGAGTCATTCACGACTTAACAGATCAGAAGGTGATGACATGAGTCGTCTACGACTTAACAGGAGTTTGAGGTGTTCAAGTGTGGCGAGTCGTACACGACACAACGACTCATCGATAAGTCGTCCACGGCTTATCGAGAAGCGGAGGGAAGCTCCAGTAGTTGAAGACCTTAAACCAGAAGCGAGTTACGACTCAGTTGAGTCGTGGAAAGATAGGTCGCGGGAAGTTGATTCTCTCACATGGCCGAAGACGTATGGTTGATGAGTCGCCAGTCTGTTATGTCGCATTGAATGATGAGTCGTGTACTGTCTTGTTGTCCTTAAACCGTTATGTCTTAGGTCGTCAACGACCTAAGTTAAGTCGTGTAAAAGCGCATATGTGCATACGTGCTGTAATGATATATTGAGTCGTATGTCGTCTGTAATGTTGTGTCGTGTACTGTTTGTATTTACCTAAGTGTTGAGTCGTTTGCATTGTGCTGTGTCGTAGAGGGGTTGAGTCGCCAGTGCTAAGTCGGTGACGACCTATGGGTAAGCCGTGAGTCGCATACGACTTAAGGGCCAGTTGATAAACTCTATAAATAGCGAGTGTGTTGTACATTTCGGGTGGTTGATTTTTGAATAAAAATTTCTTGTTGATTGCTGTGTGCTTTCATCTTAAATCGGTAGTTGAGTGTAATCTCCTATCTCCACTTTCGGTTATTCGAGTGCGCTCGAATCAACGATTGTTGAAGCCGATTCGCGGAATCAAGTGCGCTTGATCAACGCTTGAAGAATTGAAGATCTTCTTTCACGGTATCGTGCGCGATCAACGTGTTAGAGATAGCTAGAATTCGGTATCTTTGGATTAACGAATTTGAGCATTTTGGTATTCATCAATCCACCGATTGCTACTTTCACCGATTGAAGTTTATTTTGATTAATCCGCTGCGTCAGTTTTGGTATCGGAGCTAGACTTAGCCAATCATAGCTAAGCCGAGACTTGGAGCCAATTTTTGAAGTTGGAGTTTATCGTGTTCATCTTGAAGTTGCGACGAGTTTGAAGATTTTGATCCATTTGATTTTGGATCTAGAGTTGGAGAAGTGTTTGAATTTGAAGTTGCTTGGAAACCTTGAGCCGAGCCAAGTTAAGCCGTGAAGGGTGAAGGCCGAGCATAACATTGAGTTAAGTATAGGTCGTGCATCAGTTTTTGTTTGAAGGGTTGAAGCGAGCCGAGTCAAGTGATAGTTGAGCCGAGTTAAGGTTGAGGCCGTGACTTGTTGGTCTGGTATTGAAGTTTTGTGTTTGATTTATTGAAGTATTTGTTGAAGTTTTTGAGAAGTTTTCAGTCATGCCGCCAAGAAGAGCTAATCATCATCAAAATGTTGAAGCTTTGTATAGAAGAGAAGAAGCCGAGCTTATGGAACAACGTATTAATGAGAAATTTGATGAAGGCATTGGAAAGTTAGAGAAGTTGATGAATGACTTGAATCAAACTCAAAGGAGGAGATCACCAAGCTCGAACCATGGAGGAAACCGAGTTTCGCCATCGGTTACGGAAGCAAGGAGGGTATCACCGCATTCTTTTAGAGATAGAAGAGAAACATCATTTTCATCACGAAGAGATCATCATGACTATGGACATGAAGAGAGAAGAAGTCAACATGAATTTGACAATGAGGCGTATAGAGATGAAGAGAGACATAGTCGAAGAAGCATGCATGAACGAAGGAATGTTGAAGGTCGAGATCGATGTAGGCGTACTTTTGATTTTGATGAAGAGGGTGATAGAGCTAGCAGTCATTATCGAGATCGAGACCAAGTTCGAAATTCTTATCGAAATGTTGAAGATGATCGTCGATGGGAGTCAGGTATGAAGATGGAAATTCCTGAATTTAAGGGTGGAATGGTAGCAGAAGAATTTCTTGATTGGTTGTCTAATGTTGAAGAGATCTTTGATTTCAAGGAGGTTCCGGAGAATCGTCGAGTGAAGTTGGTTGCTACTAGGTTGAGGGGGAGAGCTTTGGCATGGTGGCAGCAAACTAAACTTACAAGGGAGAGAATGGGAAAGTCAAAGATTGAATCATGGGAGAAGATGAAGAAGTTGATGAGAGCTACTTTCTTACCTTACAACTATCAATCACTTATGTACCAGAGGTTGCAGAATCTGAGGCAAGGGACGAAGTCTGTTAGTGATTATGCTGATGAATTTTACCAACTCATTGCCAGGAATGATATTATGGAAACGGAAGAACAGCTAACTGCTAGATTTATTGGGGGATTGAGAATGCAGATCCAGGATATGGTTAATATGTTTGATCCTAGATCAGTAGCAGAGGCACATCAGAAAGCGTTGGCTTGGGAGAAGCAGGGAAGGCGTGGAGGTGGTGTGTTTACTAATTCCAATAATCAAGCGAAGGGTGTTAGTGGGATTTCTAATGTTCCTAAACCTGTCAATAAGCCAGTAGTGAAGGAGGCTGAGAAGGCAAAGGTTAGCAGTGGTTTCAAATGTTACAATTGTCAGGAGTTGGGTCACAAAAGCAATGAATATCCGAAGCCGAAGAAGAGAGCAATGGTTGCTGAGATTGAGGATGATGGTGAGGAGGCAGAATGTTTAAATGCACCTTATGTTGAGGAGGAAGAAGAATTATCTGGAGATGAAGGTTGTAACCTTATGATGAGGAGGTCATGTCTTACACCAAAGCAAGAAGAGGATTCTAGTTGGTTGAGAAGCAATATTTTTCAGTCGACATGCACTATTCTAGGGAAAGTTTGCAAGTTCGTTATTGATGCTGGAAGCTGTGATAATATTATCTCTACAGAAGCAGTAAAGAAGTTGAACTTGAAAACTGAAAAGCATCCTAAACCGTACAAGCTAGCATGGTTAAGGAAGGGAGGTGAAGTGAAGGTGTGTCGAAGAGCTTGTGTTAATTTTTCTATTGGGAAAAAGTACAAGGACGAAATTTGGTGTGATGTTGTAGACATGGATGTGTGTCATCTGTTGTTGGGCAGACCATGGCAGTTTGATAGAGCAGTGCAACATGATGGTCATGCTAATAGCTACAGTTTTATGTTTGAAGGTACTAAAATCACTTTAGTTCCTAAGAAGCAACAACAGAAGGAGAGCAAGTTGGAAGAGATCGAAGAACTAAAAACTTTGCTATCTTTGAAGGAGTTTGTTAAAGAAGTTGAAGAGGAGCCTGAAGTCTTTTTGTTGATTGGACGAGAGTGTAGTGAAGAGGTTGAAATTCCAGAAGAAGCAAAGCCAGTTTTGAAAGAATTTGAAGATGTATTTCCAGAAAAGTTGCCTAAGAAGTTACCGCCACTGAGAGACATTCAACATCAAATTGATCTTGTTCCAGGAGCAGTATTGCCGCATAGACCACATTATCGAATGAGTCTGAAGGAACATGAGGAGTTGCGAAGGCAAGTGGAAGAGTTGTTAGAACAGGGACGTGTTCAGGAAAGCTTGAGTTCTTGTGCATTACCAGCATTGTTGGTGTCGAAGAAGGATGGAACATAGAGAATGTGTACCGATAGTAGAGCTTTGAACAAGATTACTGTTCGCTACAGGTTTCCTATGCCAAGGTTGGATGACTTGCTAGATCAGTTGAGTGGGGCTACTATCTTTTCGAAGATTGATTTGAAGAGTGGTTATCATCAGATTCGAATTAGACCGGGAGATGAATGGAAGACCGCATTCAAGACGAGGGAAGGTTTATATGAATGGTTGGTTATGCCGTTTGGTCTATCAAATGCACCAAGTACATTTATGAGAGTGATGAATCAAATTTTCAGACCATACATCGGGAAGTTTGTTGTAGTTTACTTTGATGATATTCTGATTTATAGTGCAAGTATAGAGGAGCATGCAGAGCATTTGAGAAAGGTGTTAATTATTCTTCGTGAGGAACAATTTTATGCAGCTACGAAGAAATGTTGTTCATGATTCGAAGTGTTTTATTTTTGGGATATGTTGTATCTGAGAAGGGAATCCAGGTGGACCAGAGTAAAGTTAAAGCAGTTAGAAATTGGCCACAGCCGAGAACTATCACTGAAGTTAGAAGTTTTCATGGATTGGCATCATTCTACCGGAGATTCATTCCACACTTCAGTAGCGTGATGGCACCAGTTACTGATTGCATGAAGGGGAAACAATTTTCTTGGACAGAGGAAGCAGGAGTTGCTTTTGAACGAATCAAAGAACTGTTGACGATAGCACCAATTCTTGTATTACCAGATTTTCAGTTGTTGTTTGAGCTACACACTGATGCATCAAAGGTTGGGATTGGAGGAGTGTTGAGTCAGTGTGGAAGACCTATTGCATATTTCAGTGAGAAGCTATCAGGGGCAAAGCTGAGATACAGTACATACGATGTTGAGTTTTATGCTGTTGTGCAAGCTGTTAAACATTGGAGGCATTATCTATTTCAGAAAGAGTTTGTTCTTTACAGTGATCATGAGGCGTTGAAGCATTTGCAGGGGCAGGATAAGATTTCAGCGAGACATGCATCAGGGATTGCTTATTTACAACAGTTTACTTTTGTTGTGAAACATAAATCTGGGGTAACGAATCGTGTGGCTGATGCTTTGAGTAGGAGGAGTCATTTGTTGACTACAATGAAGATTGAAGTAACGGGATTCGAAGTATTGCCAGAATTGTTTGAGGAGGATCCTTACTTTGCAAAGTTTGTTGAGAAAGTTAAGGATGGAGATACTGATGAATATATGTTAGTGGATGGATTCTTGTTTAAAGGAAAGCGATTATGTATACCAGAGAGCAGTTTGAGAATGAAGATTATCAAAGAATTGCACGAAGAAGGCCATGTGGGTAGAGATCGTACTTTGCAATTAATTTCTCAATTTTACTTTTGGCCGTCGATGAGGAAAGAGGTTGAAAGGTTTGTGGAGAGATGTCATATTTGTCAAGTTTCGAAGGGAACAGCGACCAATGCAGGATTGTATATGCCGTTACCTGTACCGTCTAAACCATGGGTTGATATCAGCATGGATTTCGTTTTGGGTTTGCCAAGAACTCAAAGGGGAAATGATTCTATATTTGTTGTGGTGGACAGGTTTTCGAAGATGGCACATTTTATTGCTTGTAAGAAGACGGCGGATGCTGTTCGTGTTGCTCAGTTATTCTTTAAAGAAATCTATCGTTTACGTGGGTTGCCAGAGTCCATTGTTTCGGACAGGGATACCAGATTTTTGAGTCATTTTTGGCTTAGTTTGTGGAAGATGGTGGGAACGAAGCTGAAATTTAGTAGTGCTTATCATCCGCAAACTGATGGACAAACAGAAGTTGTTAACAGATCGTTGGGAAATTTGTTGCGATGTCTTATGAAGGACAATCTGAAGAGTTGGGACATGAAGATATGCCAGGCAGAGTTTGCTCATAATCATGCAGTGAATCGTAGTACAGGATTCAGTCCATTTCAGATCGTATATTCAATTTTGCCAAAGGGACCGTTGGATTTGGCTGTAGTACCACAACCGAAGGGGACGGTTAAACGAGCTACTGATTTTGTTGAAAGTTTAACGGAATGTCATAGAATCGTTCAGGAACGATTGGAAAAGTCAAATGAGAAATATAAGAAATTTGCAGACTTGAAGCGACGAAATGTTGAATTTAACAAAGGAGATTTGGTGTATGCTGTGTTAACGAAGGATCGTTTTCCAGTGGGCGCTTATAACAAGTTGAAAGCCAGAAAAATTGGACCTGTCGAAGTTGTGAAACGAATTAATGAAAATGCTTATAAGTTGAAGCTGCCGGAGGATGTGTACACTTCTGACGTGTTCAATGTTAAGCATCTTATACCATATTATGGTAATAAACTACCTGATGGGGAAGAATTTACAAATTCGAGGTCGAATTTTTCTCAACCAGGGGAGGATGATGCAGCACGATCTACAGAAGTTCAGAGGTTAGAGCGTTCACAAGATAAGGGAGCTTCGGTTTTAACTCTTAAGTCGTGCACGAGTCAGGAGAAGGAGTCACGAGTTAAGAGCAGCGGCATGAGTCGTTCACGACTTAACAGATCAGAAGGTGATGACATGAGTCGTCTACAACTTAACAGGAGTTTGAGGTGTTCAAGTGTGGTGAGTCATACACGACACAACGACTCATCCATAAGTCGTCCACGACTTATCGAGAAGCGGAGGGAAGCTCCAGTAGTTGAAGACCTTAAACCAGAAGCGAGTTACGACTCACTTGAGTCGTGGAAAGATAGGTCGCGGGAAGTTGATTCTCTCACATGGCCGAAGACGTATGGTTGATGAGTCGCCAGTCTGTTATGTCGCATTGAATGATGAGTCGTGTACTGTCTTGTTGTCCTTAAACCGTTATGTCTTAGGTCATCAACGACCTAAGTTAAGTCGTGTAAAAGCGCATATGTGCATATGTGCTGTAATGATATATTGAGTCGTATGTCGTCTGTAATGTTGTGTCGTGTACTGTTTGTATTTGCCTAAGTGTTGAGTCGTTTGCATTGTGCTGTGTCGTAGAGGGGTTGAGTCGCCAGTGCTAAGTCGGTGACGACCTATGGGTGAGCCGTGAGTCGCATACGACTTAAGGGCCAGTTGATAAACTCTATAAATAGCGAGTGTGTTGTACATTTCGGGTGGTTGATTTTTGAATAAAAATTTCTTGTTGATTGCTGTGTGCTTTCATCTTAAATTGGTAGTTGAGTGTAATCTCCTATCTCCACTTTCGGTTATTCGAGTGCGCTTGAATCAACGATTGTTGAAGCCGATTCGTGGAATCAAGTGCGCTTGATCAACGCTTGAAGAATTGAAGATCTTCTTTCACGGTATCGTGCGCGATCAACGTGTTTGAGATAGCTAGAATTCGGTATCTTCGGATCAACGAATTTGGGCATTTTGGTATTCGTCAATCCACCGATTGCTAATTTCACCGATTGAAGTTTATTTTGATTAATCCGCTGCGTCATGATAGAACTAGAATATTGTGATACACTATTCCTCATGATGTTGCATATACGGAGTAAGTTCGTACCCTTAGCTACTACGACCTTGGGATTTAATATTGGTAGACCATTTGTTGTGTTAGGTGTGGTTGTCTTGATTGCACGTGTTCATTGGCATCGATTTAGAGATAAGAGATGTCCATCTTGGTAGAAAGGGCAATAGACTTTGGATTACTTTATAGAAAGGGTTATTTGTTGGATCAAGTGCACTTGCAGCGGGGTTAAAAGACAAATCTCAAAAGAAAATCCTTTTACTAATTTGCATAAGATCTTTAGTATGTGTTTGCGTAAATAAATATTATTTAAAACTAACTCAATTTTAGCATTTGGATTAATAAAAGAGGTTTGATTCATTTTATTAAATGAAATAATTAGTTATTATTAATGAGTAAAATAAAATTATTTATTATTAACTAAAAACGAATTTATGTTTATTTTGATATGTCATAATATCCATATTACAATATGCACATTAAAATAATAAATACATGCACCTACAAAAGTGGGGGTTTAAGGGGAAATTGACCACTTTGTCCTACAGTCAATAAGATGACTAAGTCTGATAATATATGTATATGTGTGTATATATAGTAAAGTCCTATTGTATGCACTTCTTTTATTCAACTATTTATGTTTAGTTCGCGGGTGCAGCCCAGTGGAAAGGAGCCTTGGGTTCTGATAAAAAGACTCAAGTTCGATTCCTATCAAGCGCTTTTCTATCCTATATAAATTTACCCGGGGGTATGGGGGCTTGAATCAGCGGACGGTTTTACTGTACCCTCCTTAGGAGTTTACCGCCCTACCGGGTTCTCTTGGGTTTTCAAATATATATATATATATATATATATATATATATAGAGTAAAATAATACGTTTATTTTTGTTTAATTTAGTATATATATTGTAAAATAGTTAACATTAATAATCCTAAGTGAACATGAACCAAATAATTATTATTTTTAATCGACCATTAAAATATGATTATAATTAATAATTAAAATAAAACATACAAATATATATATATATATATATATATATATATGTGTGTGTGTGTGTGTGTGTATGAAAAATATATTATAATTTATATATGTATATACAGATTAAATAATTACTATAAGATATAAATTTGTGTATATATATACACACATACGTATATGTATATGTATGTATGTATTAAAAAACATTATAACTATATATATAACATTTTAATTTTGACTACTTATAAAGATTTTAGAATTCAATTTCATAGGTTTTGACTTATTCAGTACATATATACATATATACAAATATGTACATATATATGTACGTAGGTATGTATGTATATAATTAAATTAATGCAGTCGCCTCATGTTAAATTATTTTATTGATTTAAATCGGGTCACATGTATGTATAATTCAAAATTCAGTTTTTTAATATGCTAACTTAGCAAAATATATAAATATATAATATTTTTTTGCTCAGATCTGAAAAATGTTAAATATCATTTATATGTATATATATATAATCTCATAACTCGAAAAGTTCAATTTGTGTATATATATCGACTCATTAGAATATAGTTAAATATTAATATAATACACATCCATACACTTTATTTGTTGATATGAACCAAAAATATATATTAAAATATAATTTTTTAAAGCTAATTTAAAATCAAAAACTTGTGGTTAATATAATTAGTTTTAGAATATTAGTGTATACATAAATTTGATATTAAAAATTATAATTTTTTATATAGATTAACTGAAACATAAAATTAATTGTAATATATATATATATGTATATATATTTAGAATTATTATATTAGTTTTAAAATAGTAAATAATTTTTACAATTAATTAATTTTTTTTATGAAAGACCGAAGGTAATTATAACATAATAATATACATGATAATGTAAACATATGAATATAAGCAAGATTACAGTAAATGGAATCTATACCTTACGCCGAATGATCATCCCAAAAGCCTGCATGTTGTTTGTTTAGAACCTCCTCTTAGAGCATCATAGTCTTCTCCTTTTCATATTGCAAAGACGAAAAGATGGCATCGCCATGAAGAAGGGGATGGGCCAATATGGAGGCATACCTAAAAAAATTTCAGTGTATAATTGTGGTAGATGCTACCTGTAGCTGAAGGTCTGCAAATTTTTCTCTATTATTTAACGGAACATGGATCTTAAGGCTAGTTTAACCCTAAGGGGGTGAATAGTATTTTCTAATTTTAACGAATCCTTTTAAATTCTTTTAAGATTATAGTTTAAACAATGCAATTAACAATCACAGATTCAAACACAAATAAATATAAATGTAGTAAAAGTAAAAAGAAAAAACATACCGGGATTTTATACTGGTTCAGAGTTACCTTACATCTAGTCCTGTACAATTGCTTGTATAGATTTATTTTCAAATAGCAAAGTCAATACAGTCTCGATTTCAAGGCAACGAGACACACCTTCTAGACTTTCCGAGCTTTGGCTAGACTCACTTGATTTACACGGGCCATAAGCACACCCATTTGAATTTTTGGATCACCAAGTACACCCAATTGATTTACACAGGCTACAATCATACATACCAATATACGAGTACGATTTAATAGAGTTTTACAGAAACAGATCATTGATCTTAAATACAAATAATCCTATAACCTCTTGAGTAACACTTTGATCTTGTTTGAGTGAGAGAGATGAGATAGATTAGAGAGCAGTCAATAGAGAATCAAATCAATGGAGTTGAATTTGATTCTGATTGAATTTCAGAAGAATTTGAGTAGAATTTCTTTTAGAAAATAGGAGAGTTAAAGAGGAGAGAAAACATGAGAAAGTAGTTAACTAAATTTCGTTATTTTACCCCCTATTTACAGAGAACAACAATCATGTCCATTCGCAAAGGGATACGATGAAAAGAAACTTCCATTCAAAATTTGAATTTTGAAAATTTCGGTCCATATGTCGACATAGTCTATGGGGATATGTCGACATGCTCTTTTTAATTTTGAAAAATTACTTTACAAAAATTATTTTGAAAATATTAAGGTTTTTAAAATATTTTGATACTTTGCAAAATCATTTAAACATAGTTTATAGATATTTTAATTATATCAAAACTTAAGAATATTTTATGAAATTATTTTTAGAGTAATTAAGTATATAAAGGATTTCAAATAAAAATAATAAAGTATAAGTGAATATATTTAAAATCAAAATTATAACAAATATTATAATATACTTATAAATATTTATAAAGCTTTAAAACTAAAATTATATCAAAGTATAATATTCAAAGTATATTTTAAAACACTTTAAAAACTTAATTTCTCAAGGTATAATAAAATCAAAAAGTAAAAATAATTTAAAGGCTATTTTGAAAGATTATTTTGAAAACAAGAATTCTCTTTAAAAACTATTTTTGAATTTAAAAATATTTGAAATTGATAATCATTGAAAAGGAAAAATAGAGAGAGGGATCAAAGAAGTGCTATTAGGGTTTTAACAAAAATTCTATGACTATGACTTATCTGGAAAATCTTGAGTACTTCAATACTCATGAGTCTTCAATCTCCAACTCTTGATCTCTATATTAGCCTCTTGAATCTTCATTTGATACTATACAGTCTTCTTAATTAATATTTGTCTAATATCCTACACTATACAATATATATAACTTGATAAAAATATTAGAATCTATATTTTATATAATGTTATCTATATTTTATATAATGCCATATGGTTGTTGTCATCAAAACTAATGCCTAAGTACGACCAATCTCATCCTTTTTGATGATGACAACCATATGTATATAATATGCTATAACTCCCCTTAAGTTACAAAACTCCCCCTTAGTCTATGCCTAGATTTTATATATTTCTCCCTCTTCGTCGTCAACAAAAATCTAACTAAAACTCCCCTTAACTAAGGTATTACATAATGTATATAATACTATGATATAAAAGCAATTTTGAAAAAGCAATAACATTAATATATGAGAATGATAAGAATGATAAGTGATAACAAAAACTATTTGTATTATTTACATCAATCCAATACATATATTTATACTAATGTGACATCAAAAAATATTCAAGCAATCAATTTAATTCAGATAAGTCAATCTAATCTAATCAATAAATCTATACACACTAATGAAAAGTAAATCCAAATCACACAAAACAAACCAAATTCGAATCCTTACAAATCATACTAAAACTTGATAATCCTAAGTGTTAAGGTTTCTTCTTGATTACGGGAGAGTTGTGGATGGGGAAAAAGGGAAACTATAGGCAGAACTTTACTTTTTGTTCGACGAGATTTCCATCTCGATCGGAACGGTCTTCTCCAACACAATGGACTTCATCTTTCTCCATTTGTTCTTCCTTTTCTTCTTCCTCTTCTGCGTTTGTAGGATTAGGATTATCCTCTTCAATCATAATTGGAATTATTGGATTGTCCAATAGATATTTGTGCAGATTTCACAGGATTCTGCCTTGTTTTTCTTGGTTCCTGAAGATCCTAAATTGAACCAATTATATTTTAGTGATTATTTGCAGAACACTCTTCATTTCATCCTCCAATTTAGTCACTTTGGCCATGGTGATGTTCTGGAGAGACCTTTATATAGAAGATGGGAAGAATAAAGGATGCATTTTCCTCTCTTGAATGCTTAGAGTTAGAGGATGCCATGTATTTTATTTCGGAAGATGGAACAGTGAAAAGATAGAAGAATGAAGAAGAGATCTAAATTTGGTGGTTATATAAACTTAGTTCCTTTCAATTTAGGAGGCAATTTGAATTCTGAATTTAATGCATATGTTGACATATCTAATCCATATATGCTGACATATCTAGTGTAAATTTGATATTTTTTATTTTTTATTTTCTTTTTTCATTTTTATGTTATTATTTTTATATTTCTGATAGAGAATAAATTCCTAACTCTCTACTTAGCTTAGTAAATGTTGTTTGGTTCAATGGTTGTGTTAATATATCAGCCATATGATTTTTTCAGTATTTATAAATTTTAGTTAGATTATTTCTTTGTTTACTTTATCTCTTGGAAAGTGATGTCGTATATTTATATGTTTAGTTCTAGCATGATGAGTTGGATTTTTAGATAAATTATTCTCACTATTATTGTCGTAGTATATTGGTAATTTTGTAAAGTTTAAACCAAAATGTTTTAACGTTTGCTGCATAGAAATAACTTGTGAACAAGCTAATGTTGTTGAAATATATCTGCTTCTGTTTTATGGACAAAGATATAGAATTTTGCTTTTTGCTAAACCAGGAAACTAAAAAGCGCCCTAAATACGGACAAGTTCCACTTGTACTTCTTCGGTCTGATTTGCAACCAACATAATCAACATCACTATATGAAATTAATTCAAAGGAATCTCTTTTGGATAAAAGAGTCCATGATCTAATATTTTATTACATATCTTAATATTAATTTTACCGATTTTAGATGAGTTTCTTTAGGTTAAGACTGATATCTCGCACATAAACATAAACTATGCATTATATTAGGTCTACTACTGGTTATACAGAATAGTGATCCAATCATTCCTCTATATAATTTTTGATCTACATCTTTTAAAGTTTTTTCCTTATTTAATTTTTCATTCGTGGCCATGGAGTTTGGCTTACCACTGGTATATGACATGCCAAATTTCTTAACTAAATCATTAGCATATATTTATTGACTTATAAAAATACCATTACTTAATTGTTTTATTTGTAATTCAAAAAGTAATTTAGTTCTCCCATTATGACTCATTGCAAATTCCTTAGTCATTATATCCGAAAATTCTTTTTTTAATTTATCGTTAGTTGATTAAAAAATATTATCATCTACGTATATTTTGTATTAGTTGAATATCATTGTTATTTTTTTGAATAAAAAGAGTACTATCTACTTTGCCTATTTCAAAATTAGATTGTAATAAGTATAATTTAAGTCTATCATACCAAGCTCTAGAAGCTTGCTTTATACCATATAAAGCTTTTTCTAAGTGGAAATTAGGTAGGCATCACTATCATACTTTCATATTGTAAAGCGGATCCCTGTCAAAGTTTCAATGTAAATCCGACCCCTATTTTCTAGAAACAAAGAAAAATTATTGCTGAAACGTCATCAAGTTTTATAAATAAATACTGATATTTCAACAACTTTTCCTGCCAAAGTTTTATTGTAAATCCGGTCCCTATTTTCTAGAAACAAAGAAAAATTATTGCTGAAATGTTAGCAACTTTTATAAATAAGTGCTGATATTTCAGCAACATTCATATACCGTGTTGTACATAAATGTTGCTAAAATGTCAGCAACTTTTTTAAATAAGTGCTGATATTTTAGCAACTTTCATACACTATGTTCACAGTGTACAGAAAATTTTCTGAAACGTCAGCAACTTTTATGAAAAGTTGCATCATGCTCTGCAATAATGGTGAATAAAATACAGGGACCTAATTTACACTGAAATTTAGTGAAGGACTTTTCATGTATTTTGAACCTTAATAAGGACCTGTGCCAAAAGTACCATTTTTTAATTTATAAACATGATTAGGGAATTTCTCATCATCAAAAAGTGGGGACCACATAAACTTCTTCTTAATAAAACCATTTAAAAAAGCACTTTTAACAACCATTAGAAATAATTAAAAATTATTATGGTTTGCATAAGTGAGTAAGATTCTTATTGCTTCTTATTTAGCCACGGGTGCAAATGTTTCATCAAAATCAATACCTTCTTCTTGACAATAACCTTGAGCGAGTAAACGGGCTTTATTTTTTGCAACTTCTCCTTATTCATACATTTTATTTCTATATACCCATTTATTTCTTATCATAGATTTATCCTCAGGTCTTAGAACTAATTCTCAAACATCATTTCTTATGAATTGATTCAATTCTTTTTGTATAGCAAGAATCCATGAATCATCTATTGTAGCTTCCTTAGGATTTTTAGGTTCAATAGTTGAAATGAAAGTAGTATTACTCGTTTTATTTAATTTATTTCTTGTTTTAACAACAGATTATATAATTCTTAGAATTTTTTCTACAAGATAATCATTTAATATTTTGGTTCTCTTATGTGGATATATATTTTCAGTATTTTTGTAGTTTTCATCATTAATAATTTCATTATTAGTAATTTCATTTGTATTATCAACATTTTCCTTTTCATCAATACTTGTTTTATTAATTTTAAAATTTTCATCAAATGAAACATGTAATGTCTCTTCAATATTATTAGTTCCAGTATTAACAACTATATAAGCTTTACTTTTGTTTGAATATCTAATAAAAATTCCTCTATTTGATTTAGCATCAATTTTATCTAAATTTTTGTTAGTATTCAATACAAAATGTTTACTACCGAAAACTCTAAATACGATAATTTACGATTTTTATTATAACATAATTCATATGGTGTTTTCTTAGTTAAAAGTCTTATAAAAACTTTACTTAAAACATACCATGCTATAGCAACTGCTTCGGCCTAAATTTTAGGCAAATTACTATCATTTAACATAGTTTTAGCACTTGAATTGTTCTACTTTTATGTTCTAATACTCCGTCTTGTTAATGTGTTTGGAAATTTTTTTTATGAGTAATTCCTTTCTTATTACAATTCTCCTCAATCACTTCAAATAGTTTTAATTTTAATAGCTATTTGAATTTGAATTCTTTCAGCAAAAAATTTTAACATTTCAAAAAGCATTACTTCTAAGTTTTAGGAGAATTGTCTATGTAAACTTAGAAAAAGCACCTACGATTACAAAGACATATCTATTATGATTTATATATTGCATTTATGTGGGACCGAAAAGATCTAAATGAAAAAGTTCAAGGGGTTGAGAGGTAGAGATCGTATCTTTTGACTTAAAAGAACTTTTTCAAAGTTTTCCTAATTTATACACATCACAAAGATTATTAAAATCAAAATTTATTTTAGGAAAACCCCTAATCAGATCATTTTTGAAAATTTTAGAAAGGTGTTTGAAATTAAAATGACCAAATCTTTTGTGCCAAATCTAAGGTTCACTTTATTTAGCCAAAAGACATAAATTATCATATGATACCTTCATGCTTCATATGTGAATGTTTCTTTTCCTAACGCTTTCAAAGATAATGTTTGAACCATTATCTTTAATATGACATTTATCTTTTTCAAATTTAATTTTAAAGCCCTTATCACACAATTGACTAATACTCAACAAATTATGTTTTAAATTCTTAACTAACAAAACATTATAAATAGTAGGAGTTTTAGAATTATTGACATTGCCGATGCCAATTACAAATCCTTTAGAGTTGCCTCAAAATTGACTGATCCACAGCCTTTGTAAATGATATCTTTCAAGATCTTTGATTTCCAGCTGTATGCCTTGAGCAACCACTATATAGTATCTATTTGTCCTTTTTAATTTGTAGAGTTTGATCACTAGGTGTTTATTCATAAAAAGCCATATAACATGTCTGTTCCTGCAAATTATACCTTTTAAAAAGATCAAGTGACTTTTCATAATGAGTGGATGCAAATTCGTGCAACAATTCCATGTTTATTTTGTCACATTGCTTATCAGAAATAGGGTTAAAAATATTATCAGCATCTCTTGCTATTAAAAATTTTCAAAACTCAAACTACTAAAATTGGAAAAATAATACTCTAATACCAAATGTTATTTAGTGAGAGATGGATCTTAAGGCTAATTTAACACTAGAGGAGGGGGGAAGGGTGAACAGTGTTTTCTAATTTTTATCAATCGTTTTGAATTCTTTTAAGATTGTAGTTTAAATAATACAATTAAAAATCATAGATTCAAACATAAATAAATATAAATGTAGTAAAGTAAAAAAGAAAAGAACACACCAGGATTTTATATTGGTTCGGAGTTACCCAACATCCAGTCCTATAAAATTCCTTGTACATATTCCTTTTCAAATAGCAATGTCAATACAGTCTCGATTTCAAGGCAATGAGACAAACGCTTGAGGCTTTCCAAGCTCTAAGTAGACTTACTTGATTTGCACGGGCCATAAGCAACCCGCTTGAATTTTCGGGTCACTAATCACACCCAGTTGATTTACACGGGCAGCAGTCACACCATCCAATATAGGAGTATGATTTGATAGAGTTATACAAACGCAAATCATTGATCTTGAATACAAATGATCTTATAAACTCTTGAATAAAACTTTAATCTTATTTCAGTGAGAGAGGTTAGAGAGCAGTTAATAGAAAATCAAATCAGTGGAGTTGAATTTGATTTTGATTGATTTTGAGAAGAATTTGAGTAAAAATTTCTTTTAGAAAATAAATGAGTGAAAGAGGAGAGACAATATGAGAAAGTAGTTAACCAAATTTCATTTTAACCCATACTTATAGAGCAACAACAGTCATGTTTATTCGCGAAGAGATACGATGAAAAAACACTTCCATTCAAACTTTAAATTTTGGTCCATATGTTAACATACTTTATGGGGATATATGTCAACATACCCTTTTTAAATTTGAAAAGCCACTTTATAAAAATTATTTTTAAAATATTAAGGATTGTGAAATATTTTTATACTTTGTAAAATCATTTAAACAGAGTTTATACATGTTTTAATTATATCAAAACTTAAGAAAATTTATAAAATTATTTTTAGAATATTTTGAGTATATAAAGGATTTTAAATATAAATAATAAAGTACAAGCGAATATATTTATAATCAATGTTATAACGAATATTATAATATACTTATAAATATTCAGAAAGCTTTAAAACTAAAATTCTAACAAAGTATAATATTCAAAGTATATTTTCAAACATTTTAAAAGCTTAATTTCTCAAGGTATAATAACATCAAAAAGTACAAATAATTTAAAGGCTATTTTAAAATTAGAATTATTACCATGAGATGTTGCCGAGAGAATGCACCATGAATGAAGGAATCTCCTTAGAACTCCAACATTCACATCTAATCCTTGCAGCAGATGGATGAACCACTTGTGCATTATTTTATTAGATGTTATTTTAACTGATTTGGGGTTAGTTTTTGTTTTGAATGCGACGTTAATTTTTGGCCATGACACAAAGGAGGATAGAAATTTAAAAATGATCTGTAAAGAGAATGATTTGATAAAAGAAGGAAGAGAAATTTTTTTGATGGAATTATTGAAACCTTTTCAATTTCTTCCTGAAAAACTTCCTTCATTATTTCTTGTCAATTCTCAATCAAATCTAAACCCACCTTCCATGTATGGTCAGCTATTTTTTTGCCATCTTATGGAAAAAAACCATTAAGTAATTATATTTTATTTAAAACATTTTAAAGTACATCAATATAGTATCTCGATGCATGCAAATATAACTTTTATAAATGCATTCAAATGATTTAAAGCAATTTATAGATTAAATAATAATCAACATGTTCCAAAAATTAGTTAATTTAATTAATTTACAATATCTTATAAATTAATTAAATCATATGATTTTTTTAAAGAATTCATCATTACGGTTGTGCGACTCAAAGATGTAAATCTAATCAGCATTAGTATCAAACAATTCGAATATTAATGTTCATATGTCACCTTAGCTAGTGGTTTGACATTTAGCTGAATTTATCACTTACACATCCTTTGATAAAATCAAATTCTACTTATTATAAGCGGTACCTGACAGTGACGATTATTTACACCAATTCTGTTCATCAAAACTATATCACTTTGGGCATATGGAATTTGATAATGGTTAAAATTCCAATATCGTCCATATTCAACTTTTATATCCTAAACACAAAGTCGTTGTGTAATGACCCAAAATTTTATAATTAATTAAATAAGCCGATCAAAGGAATAAGGCGGGTTAAACAAAAAGGGTAAAAAAATGAATTAATATAAGTAGGTATGAGGGCCTGCGGCCCAACTTATTATAGGACAATAAACATTACTTATTTATATTCATTCATTTTATTTTACTCCAAATAAAAATAAAAAGCTAGAGAAACTTGTTAACGGTGAAAACATAAGAATTCAAATAAGGAAAAGATAGAAAATGCAAGCTAGAAGAGAATAAAGAAGACTAAAAGCTCTACATTTTAAAGATCTAGGTAAGTCATACTTAACCCTTCTAATTCGAGTTCTTATATATGTATTGAATCGGTTTAGGTCTACATGTTCTTATGAATAATGAGGTTCCTATGGGTTTTCATGCAAAATTATAAAAGGATTAATGAGTATATTTGGGGAAGAATGTGCATACAAGGGATGTTTATAGTTGTTTTCCCTACTCTCGTGATTTCAAACCTTAATGGAAGTTTTATATGATGTTTAAGACCTTATTTGGGTAGTGCATTTACAGTTTAAGGGATTTCTTATGCTTAAATAATTCTATATGAATTTTTGAAGTTGCATGACTCGAAATAAACAAGGAAATTACCCTAAAAAGACGAAATAAAGTTAAACTATGGAGGAACTGGGGTTTGGCAATACTAGGGAATTTTCCAGAATCTTCTATAATGAAATAAAGATAAAACTAGCTAAAACTATGCTGGGGCTAGATGAGCACTATGGGAAATGTACTGAAATAAACTTTGTGTAAAAATATATTAACAGGGTTCAAGAAAAAGGGAGATGGGATCTAAAATATTTTTTGAAAAGAACACTGCAAATAACAGAATGTAACGACCCCTATTTTTTATAATTAAAATATTAAATATAATAAGACTTTGGAATTTAATATTGTCAGAAATTATAATTTATGATTTATAAATGAAAAAATTATTAGAATATAATTTAATAATATGGATTGAATGTAATTGACAAATGTTTTAAGGTAATTTCAACCAATTGTGATAATAAAGGTTAATAAGGAATAAAACTAAATGATGTATTAAAAGGACAAATCATATGTTATTTAATTGAAATTGGTTTTAGCATAGAATATGAAATTAGTTATTGGTAAGTAAACTTATTAACCTTTTTGGTAATAAACTATAGATAGTTGAATTACTTAGATGTAACAATTTTTTATTTTTTATCTCATTTAGTTAATCGTTTTGAAATTAATTTTGTAATTAATGAAATTTCATGTAATTGAAATATTTCAATTAATACGAGGGAAAACATTAATTATGAAATAATTGTGTGTAATAAAATGAAACTTATATTAATGGATACATAAGAGAGATTGTGATTTAATATAAAGAACTTTTAAATCAAAATAATTGTAAATTCAATAGTAAAAAAAATAAGGTTTATTACGGTTGTAATTAAATGTTGAAATTAATTTAATATTTTAATCTTGGATTGAACACGGAAATTTAATTTAAAAAATCATTAATTTCTATTTAATCAAAATGACGATAGAAAACTTTTAAGTTGGAATTTAAAAGTGATTGAATCAGTTTATTAATAATTCATTTTTATTAACGTGCAAAAATAAATATAATTTGATTTTTAAAGCTAATTTCTATATACGATAGAATTAGGGTTTGAAATTAGTTCCAATTAATTTAAAAATATTGAAAACCTTCATTTCGATATTGGGATGACCTATTTTCATTTCGGAAACGAAACGGGCTTTCGGGCCTTGTTATCGCTTTGGCCCAATCAATCAGTTCCATCTATTCATATTCCATCTTTGCTATATATGTGACTTTATGAAACCTTAGCAGCCTTCTATTCTATTTTCTATATGTACTTGTTAATCTCATCTTCTCCTTTCCAACGTCAAATATCACAAAACCCTAAATTCCAGTTTCAAATCAAATCAAAAAAATGAAACTGCTCAAAACGTATCATATAATATATCGTTGCAAAGCTCTCGACAAACGGAATCATCATCTGTAATTCATTTTTTGATTGGAGGTTCCATTTGGCCAGAAATTTGCGATTTATTCGTGACCGTTCATCGACTATATTTGGTTTAACGGTGGATCATTGACCAATCGATGATCAGAAAGCGCTATTGTGTAGAGGAGGATGTGCGGAGTGAATCCAGCGGAGCCGATCATCTTAGAGGTGGTTCAATTTTGCCAGAAATCGCGATAGACAACGGTGGTGATAGTGCAAATCCAGGCGAGGACGGCGGTCGCGTGGCCAGTCGTGGGTGCAGCCTGAGACGTGGAGCTCGATGATGGTGGCTGATCTAGTCGAAGGCGAGCATAGCGGTGGCGATTGGCGGTTGTAGGTCAGCGGTTGAGGTTGGTTTCATGAACGAGGGTTTGAAGAAGGTATCATTAATTACCAATATTCCTTTGCTTTATTTTTAATTTAAATTAAAAAATTTCAATCCTCTAATTCGTATAACTTTTGCATATGAACTCTGATTATCGTGCGGTTTCTTCCGTTGATTCGAATTAAAATTCCAAACAACAAAAAACTGGTCTAGTTGAATTTAGAGACTGTTGAGATTTTGGGCTTTTATTGGATTTTTAATGGGCAATAAATCAAAGGTAAGTGATTAAACATACTCACGCACTACTAAAATTTCCATTGCAAGTTAAATCAAATTTATGATGCGATATATAAATCTATGATTTCCATTTGTCAGTTTAAATTTACATTTGACTTGATATTGAATCTGAATTGACATTAAATTAAATTGACATTTAAGTTTATATTGAAAATCAATTGCTAGTTTAATACCTAGGCAATTGATAACTAGTAACTGCTATGATATATTGGTTGATTTTGATGTTGTTTGAAATGGATGCTTATTGATTGATATGTTGGATGTATGGTTGTTTATTTATTTTGAGATATCCATGTTATCACCTTATATATTAATGACATCGTTTAAATGGTCATTTGATTCATTTAAAAATTGGATACCTGTGACATTTAAAATATGGCTTGAAATGATATATACCCGTACAATTGAAATTGTAATAATGATGACTTGGATATAAGGTAGAAAATTATATATGAGCATCGGATTTAGTTAAATTGAATGGTTTTAAAATCTAGAATTTGGATTGGTCTGAATGATATCGGGAAGATAATAATTTGGATTTATAAAAATTAATTATTTTCTAATTCGGGCTTTGAAAAGTTGAAATTGAAACTCTTTAAATGAAATTGTTTAAAGGATTTAACTTGAAATCTTAAAGTTAAAGTGAGATGTGATGTAAATTTATCAGAATTGAATCATTTGAAAGGCTTTAGTTTAAATTTAAATTTAAAATTTATTTTAATTAAAGTGTTTTAAATTGGTATCTCGAATTTTGATTAGAAGATGGAAAATCCCGTAACATCTCTTAAACTATTACATTCACATTGTACACTTCATAGGAGATAAAAAAATCCTATAAACATCTCTAAAGCTATTACGCTCATATTTTTTCTGATATTGATTTGACTTACATAGGAATTTTTAGTTCCGACTCGAGTGTATTGTTTTTCATCATGCTCGGGTTAGCCTGAGTATTTCAGTATTTTAAAGACGATATTCCTTGAAGAAAAAGATGAAGATTTGGTGATCACATTTATTATTATTTTTCCGCCGTGTTATTTGATATTTTTGTTTATTATACTGTGATTAATGCTGTAAAAATGTGTGATCAAATGTATATTGTAAAATAACTTCATGAACAGTTTTATTTGAGTATTATATTTTGTCGTTTCGCTGCAAGATTCTATGTATTGTTTTCCTTCTGTTCTCTTATTTTCTTTATTAAACCCCATTGATAATCCGCCCTTTTGAATGGTTTGAGTTAAACATGTGTGGTTTATTGTCGACTTGAATTATCCAAAAAGGTGGGTCGTCACAGTTGGTATCAGAGCTTAGGTTTAGAGGTACCTTAGCCTATTGGGGTAAACACATTAAGAGATAGAGTAATGTTATGCCCTATTATGAGTTGAGAGTATATATGAGAGAACGTATTTTTTAGTGTTATAAAATGTTTTGAAATTCATAAATGAAATGATTTTAACTCAGATTATATTTTGTGTGTAAATATATATGCAAATAAGAATGGATTTAAATAAAATGATATAGTCCTTTATGCTTGTTTCATGATTAGTGACAATTATCACTTTACTGATTGATTGGAATAGTAGTGCTTATTATCATTTATTTATTAATTAGTTGTGCTCGGCCAGTTTATGAGCATCAACTATTCGTTATTGATTTTAACATTGATTATTGTCATGAATTTTCAAAATAGTTTTAAAAGTTTATAAGAAATTGCATATTTTCAACATGGGATTTCGAAATAAATACATATCTAGATTCCCAACTGTTTTGTTATACCGAGTATTTGATACCATATCAATTATATCTAAGCATATAAGAAAAGATTTACTATGAAATACATCGAGTATTATATAGAAATATATAATCTTCCACTCACCTTTAAGCTTTCCAAATCTCCAAATCTAGAACTTGCTGTTTTTTTTTGACTCCCTTTTCCCCCTATCGGAATATGTACCGCAAGCATATACATACATATTAGAAATTTAGATCGAAGAAGAGATTTAAATTTAACATAGATTTGGATTTATATTTATAATTTTCCTTGGCATTGGTGATTTAATTCGACCATATTTTTCTTCTCTATTATCCTTCGATATTCTCTACTTGCACACACATATATAGATTATAGTTTTATTTAGATTTAAGAATTTGTAAGCAAAAGAAAATGGCAGAGCTTTACCGTTCTTAGGGAAATACGAGAAGAAAATGGCATACACATATATAAATATGGATCATCGGCCTAGGTTGAATCTACAGCCGACAATCAAATAGCAGTCGATCGCTATCCATTTATTGGTCAAACGTAAGCGGTCGATGGGCCCCTATTAGGGGTCAACCTATTGTAATTTTTGGTGTGCATTAATTTCCTTCCTTTTATTTTTTATGTTGTGCATTTTTCCATGGATTCAATTAACACTAATTATTCTTCCACATTAAATAAATGTTAACTATCAGTTAATACTAATTATCAGTTAACTATCAATAAGAAATGGTAAATTATATTTGTTTCTTTAATTACATATGTAATTATTTCTGATTCGAAATATTCAAACCTTAATAATTTTTTCGTCTAAACTCTGATTCGAAAACTTTATATATGAAAATTGATCAGAAAATCGACACGAACCCAACGGTGTAATTGTTTGTCAAATTATGAAATTTATAAAAATCTATTTTCTACATTACTAACTACTAATTTATTTCTTTTTAATTAATTATCGTTAAATTTACAATATGTTACAGAACGTTTCTATGACTGATCCATCTTTGGCTACATGTTATGTGTAGGATGTAGTGAGGTTGCATGGTGTACCCTTTAGTATAGTGAGTGATGGAGACCTAATTTTCATGAGTGAGTTTTGGAAGAATTTGCAACATGCATTAGGCACAGAGTTGAACTTAATCATGGCTTCTCATCCCCAGACGAATGGCCAAACCGAATTGGCCAAACCGAATTAGTGAACTGGGTACTTGAGGACTTATGGACAGCTTAGATAATTGATTTTGGAGGATCACAGGAAGATCACTCACCTCTTGTTGGGTTTGCATGCAACAATGGCTATCAAGCGCGTATAGATATGACACCATTTGAAGCATTGTACGACCGACCTTGTTACATGTTGGTAGGAAATGATGGATAAGGTAATTCTTAGACAAGATACGATCTGTGAAACGTTAGATAAAGTCGAGTTGATCAATAATAGAATGAAGGCGTCTTGTGATCAACAAAACTCTTGTGCCAGTAAAAGACATATTGAGCTAGATTTTAAATTATGTGGCATGGTACTTGTGAAAATTTCACCATTAAAGAGAGTTGTTAGATTTGGCAATTCGAAAAAACTTACATCATGATTCGATGGGCCATTTTTTATTTTGAACAGGTCTGAAAGCTAGCATATAGAATTGACTTCCCTGAAAAGATGGTTGGAGTACACAATGTGTTTCTTATTTCACACTTAAGCAATTATACATGACTCGAGTGTAGCGGTAGAGCCAAGTCAATTAGAGGAAGTGGATGTTGAATGGAAGCATCTACTAGAGAAACTATTCGTATTATGAACATGGTCTAGAGACTTCAAAACAAAGTTGTCAAGCTTCTTTGAATCCATTAGGGCATCGATTTTGGAAACAACACATGGGAGCTAGAAGTGAAGATGCGTGCTTTCTATTTAGAACCTTTCACTGGTATGATTCCATATCCTATTTTTTTTTAATTATAGTTGATTAAAGTTGCATGCTAGTACAGAAATTGCTTTGTGCTATTATTATTGATGCCAAGTATTAACGTAGTTAGGTACGTTGGTAGGCACAATACAATGTTCCACTTCTTAGTGATTTTGGGAGAGAAACCCTTTTACGACGAAGAATGTAGCAGTGCATATTTTAACATTTAGCAATTAAGATAGTAAATTATTTTAATTCAACTAAATAACTTAGTCAAACAAATGACCTAAAAAGTGAATTTTTAAAGATGAATGAACTAGAACACAAAATCTATTACATTGTGTTTGTAATGTCGTTCACATATGAAAAACATATAAAGATTATTAAAATCAGATAATATGATAAAAAGAAGGAAAAAAAGAAGTTAGAAGAAAAATGGTAATTAAAACAAAATAGCATACTTATTTATGAAATGAAATATTTTTCTTCATTCACTCGTTATTTTCCTCCTCTTCTTCTTTAGAAAGAAGGTTTTATTTCCAAATCTTATAATCTCCATAGTTCTTCACTTCTTAATGAAAAGTTACAAATAAACACTATAAATCCAAGTTAGAAGATTCTCTATAAATCTAGTTATTTAAGTTAACATTTTGATAAGGACCGAGGCTGAATTTCTGTAATCAAGAGAGCTTAAAGTGTAGATTAATTTGAAGTTTAGATTTCACTATGTTTGGTGAGTGGGATTTATTTTCTATACTCTACATGATCACCATTTATGCTATAAATTACTCTTAAATGCAAACATTGGGTTATAGTTTGATGAATGGGCTTAAATTAGTATTCTAGAGATGAGAATAATATTGAATTAAAGGCTATCCACGTTTAATTATACAGTGAATGTTTTAAAAATACTTAAGAAGAATGCATTGAATTACCTTGATTGTTTGTTTGGATTAGCTTGATTATTTTTTGGGTTTGAAAATTATTGTATAAGTAAAGAATTTGTTGAGACACTTAAGAATGACATTGTTGGACGAACGTAGAAGTTGGAATAGAAGTACAGTAGTTATAATCGAACGACTATTTGAAATGGCATTCACCACCTGAAAGTTGTTAGTCAAGTATACGCATCCAACTGGCAATAAAAAGGTACAAATTCGAGTAGAGAGACGTAGATGCGAATTATCTCGGTGACACAGAGTAAAACGTCGAAGAGAAGAATTGAAAGGCGAATGAGAGAAAGAGAAGATGGTCATATGAATTTCCACCAAAAGAAATTCTCCCATCAAAAATAAACTCTTGGCTATAATAGGCATTTAAAAGTCTAACTGCCAATTTAGATGTCTAAATTTCAAGTAATATTTTTCTTCAATATTTCGACGTAAATACGAGGCACTCAAATGTTTAAACAACTATTCCAAACATTTGAAATAAAATTTAGCGTATGATTCCTTTGGGAAAACATCTGAAAAGTTGTTGATTTGATTTAATTTTGGGAATTGGGGCCCATTCTGTTTTGTGGACCCACGAGATGCTTAGAAAGTTTGGAGTGATTTAGGAGTAATATGATTAATTTGGATATGGTATGCCAAGTCTTGGAAAACATGTGGTGGATGCTAAGAGATATAAAGACTACAATAACTCGAGATTCAATTCAAATAATGATTTTATAGAGTCATCATATGGCTTCGAGATGAGAAGATTGGTGTATTGCACTACACGATTCTAGACAATGTTATGTATATAGAATAAGTCTGTATCCATGGCTAAGGCCTTGGGATTTGACATTACAAACCATTTGTTACGTGAGTCGAGGTTGTCTTGATTGCATGAGTTAGAAGGCATCGATTTAGAGATAGGAGACATACTATCATGGTAGTAAAAGCAATAGACCGTTGACTACTTATTAACAAGGGTTATTGGCCTTGAGCTACTTTTCCTAAGTCTTCTTGATAAACAAATGGTAGTAGCTTAGCACGTGTATATCGATTTGTGTTTGATATGATTCGTAACACCCTGAATTATTAATAAAAACAAATAATTAACTAAAAGGGCATTTTAGTAATTTTACATCAAAAAAAATGAATTTTTACAAATGAAGGAATTTGAACAAATGAATTTCCATTGCATTAAGTACATTTTTTTAGCTCAAATTCATATATATCTACAAGAGAGACAGGCTATTCCAACGGCTCCCAACCGTTGGTAGCCTTTGGAAAAACCGTTTGAATAGCGTTCACGCTTTCCAACGGCTTCCAACGGAAGCTACGGGACTATTCTAACGGCATTTCCAATGGCTACTAACGGCAACTAGCCGATAGAGGCCGTTGGAAGCCGTTGCAATAATATGATCAAACAGCCGTTTGTAGCCGTTGGTTTCCGTTGCTAATCTACGTGAACTTTTTTTTTATAACAGCGAGTCATTCACCTTCCAGCCACTCATAATCAATATATATCCATTTCCATTCTATTTCCACTGCATTTCACATATATATATCACATATTCAACACATTATACCACAAACAATATAAACAACCAAAAATTAACATCAAACATTACATTTTCAAACCAAACTCTAAGTCAATATGTACATGAACAACAAAACCCTCAGCAACACCAACTCCAATCCATATTCAAGTCAAAATATACAATGCAAACAATTAAACCTCACCACCCCAAAGTCAATATATACACAATAACCATCAAACATAATCCTCACCACCTCAAAGTCAATATATACAATAACCAACCACAAAGACAATAATCACCATACCTCTCAAGCATCATCCTTACCTTCGGAAGCACCAGACGACGAAGGGAAGGAACCATGCCTATGCGCGTACTCCGCTAAACGTTGATTCAGCTGCCCATTTGTATAGCGCGAAGACGGTCCCGCTCTTACAGTTACTCAACCATGGCTCTAAGCTCGTTTATTTCTGCTTTGTCACACTCCTTTGAGCTGTCCGAACCTGCAAATAGAATGTGAGATGTTCACATTTGTGTTATAATCATTTTCTTAAGCAATGCATATTTTAAAATATATAAACGTAAAGGACATGATCTTAAGCAATGCATATACCATAAGGAAATGCATATTTTATTAAATGATAATGGTGTAGGATGGTAAATCATGTATATGTTAGATTTAACCCAGGTAGAAATCATCATATATATAGTGTATCTATAGGTTAATTTATTAAAGATAATATCGCAATGTTTATAAGATTACCACTTGGTTTCCATAGCCATAGCGCATACTCCGCTACATCGGATCCATGAAAACGTCGAAAATATTATCTTGCTCCTCTACCGTCAACTCATCGCGATCCGATTCTGAAAGCAGCTCTGCTCGTGCCTTCTGAAACTTTGCCTAAAATAAAAAACAATTACAGGTTAAAGTAATAGTATATGATTTAAACTTATCGATATCAATAAAACAAGATTTAAAATATGCATACATATGCAGCCGTCGCCTTATCATCATCATCCCATTGAAATGTAATATTGCTAGCATTGTCTACTTGTCATGATGCGTGAGTGTGGGTAAATACCTCCATTATAGACACAAGATGTCCAAGCGATCTTTCCTGCAGTAAATAATTTATATATTTTAATTTTTCATAGCTAATTACTGAACTGATTAATATGCAAAATGTAATAATGGTTTAGATTCGTAATTGATAAATTTACCAAGTCCTCACGGTGATACTGAAAAGACTTGGATCCGCCACGATGCGTTACAGGATTCCTCCTTCTATTGGCGGAGTTCCTCTCCGACTCCACCTGTAATTTAAATTGAATATTATATTTACTAATTGTGAAATAATTAACTATATATTTGGTAGATTTACCTTGAACTCGTCGGTCTCCCACCAAATCATCCAAGAATCCCATACGGAAGCGCCCATCCAGTTCGGTTTCTTCCCCGATTTTTTAAGAGCTGACATTACTTTCCTGTAATTTTTGACGACCTTTGAATTCCAGTGGCCCTGAACCATGGCGACATCGGGCTCCGCCAAGTCCACTTGCCCCTGTACAAAGAGAAAATATTACTAATTATTCATTTATACTTATTCATATAGTAAAGTGGTATAAACTCACCAGAAAATCCTGCCAGATGGCCTCCCTGACTTGGTCAGGGATCTTACTCCACTTAGGCCAGCAATCTGTCATCCTGCTCAGATATGATTGCTTGGAAATGCCAAGCACAACTCCCGAGGGCTCCAAATCAAATCCCCTGTGTCAAATATAAAACAAAGCTTTAGACAAGTATATATATGTATGAAAAAATTTATATTGTTATCATTTTAATTTTGATACTTACGCTCCATTAGCCTTCGGCTGCAAATATACAAGTGATCGAGCCGGAGGCTCACCACTACTCTTGCCGGTCGAGCGAGAAGGGCTACGACGTTTGGAGCCTGACATAATACCTGCTGAAAGTTTCATTTTTAATTATAGACATAGATAAAATGATGATGATATGCGGTGCATGTAATAAAGTCATTTTTAATTGGTAGTGCATGTAATGATGATGATGATATGTGATGCGTATGCGTGAATAATTTTAAAAATTACCGGATATTACTCAGTCCTCGTCGTTTTCTGATTCAGACTCGGTCTTGTGTTCTATATCGTTTTCCTCTACACTCTCAAATGCTTCGACTAATACATTTGTTTCATCATTTAATTGTCCAAAATCAGTTTGATCATCTGCAATTGTGATTTCAACATTTTCCTCGATATCTTCTTGATAGGCTTGTTCTTCTGGAATATTCTTTCCATCAAATGTAAACCTCGCCTTGGTTTTAAAAACCGCAGACCAATCTGCTTTACCTCTTTTTAGAGATGGATAAGGGGCATAATAAACTTGTAGGGCTTGTTTGGCTAGTACAAAAGGATCGTACTGCTGATAACGGGAGGTATGTTTTATTTCTATAAGATTATAATTTGGATGCACGTTAATACCAGAACCTGGAACATTGTTGAACCAGTTGCATCTAAACAAAAAACTTCCTCTAAGGGTCTTATAAAATATGTCGATTGCAAAATCTGGGTTAACACGCCATAAAAATCATGTATATGATTATTAGGATCATTACTGTCTTTAACAAATACACCGGTATTGTTTGTTAATTTTTCAGCACCATATTCTTTGGTGTTGAATTTATATCCATTAATGAAAAATATTGGATACGTTTTAGTTTTCCTTTTCGGTCCCAACGCTAAATGTTTTAATCCTTCATCGACCACATTATTTGTAGGATCACAAACGTAGTTCGAAAACCAAGTAGCGAAATTTTTGCTTAAATCGCCATTTCGATTTTGTGATTCATAAACACTGCAAACAAAAACATAATATATTGCTTTACTATTAATTTACACATGAAGTATTAAATTAAATTTATCAAAACTTGTAATCTGATAATTACCTAATAAATGGTGCAACTTCTGGACATTTAAGAAGAATATATGTGTGTGCTACGTGGTAATCTCCATCATCTAACCATACTTCTACACATTTTCTAACATGTCGACCATGTTGTTTAAAAATAGATAACATTGCTTCAGAAAAAGAATCTTGTTCAACAGCCTCATCATTACACGCAACACTTTGAAATGATAAATTCACATGATCATTGAAAAAATGAGAGAAAAAGAATGATGCTTCTTCTTCGATATATGATTTTCAAATCGAACCTTCAACTCAAGCTTTTTATCTCACTTTTTTCTTTAAATGATTTAAGTACCTAATAAAAAATATTTCATATCAATATTGATTTTTATTTATAGTTAAATAAACATTTACATACTCAGTATTAATAACATACCTCTCGAACGGATACATCCATCCATATTGCACAGGACCTCGAAGACGTGCTTCAAATGAAAGATGAATAGGTAAATGCTCCATTACATTGAAAAAAGCTGGAGGAAATATTTTCTCCAGTTTTCCTAGCAGAATAAGGATTTCTACCTCAAGTTTACGAAGACGTTCAACTTTTAACGTAGTTGAACAAAGCTCCTTATAAAATAAACTATGTTCTGTTATAACCTTCCAAACTTTTACGGGCAAAAATTCTTCGAAAGCGACGGGTAACAAATTTTGCATCATTACACGACAATCATGGCTTTTCATCCCACTCAGTCTTCCGTTCTTATAGTCGACACATCTACGAAGATTAGATGAAATTCCATTAGGAAATCGTAATCCTTCCACCCATTTTAAAAGTACTTTAACTTGGTTGTTATCTAGTTCATAACATGCTTTGGGGTTTTTAGGTCATTTGGCTTCATATTAAGCTCAGGACGATTACATATTTCTTCTATATCACATCTTGATTTCAAATCGCCCTTAGTCTTGCTCTTAACATTCAAAAGTGTATTAAACACATTATCGAATACGTTTTTCTCGTTATGCATCACGTCAATGTTATGACGGATTAAGAGATTTTTCCAATAAGGCAACTCCTAGAATATACTCTGTTTGCACCAATTATGAAACGTCGATTTACCTTGGATTTCAGTTTGCTGCCCGGTTTCATGTATCTTTGGATAATCTTTTATAAGTTCATATATATCTTCACTTGACCAAATCATTGGTGGTTGTAAAGTCTCATGTCTATTAGCTATGAAGTTTTTTTGTCCCTTCTAAAATTAATATGGAGAAAATGTCGATGACAATCAAACTATGAAATTTTCTTCCCATGCTGTAAAGAAAATGCTCGTGTTTCTTCCATATAGTAAGGACAAGCAAAACGACCGGCCGTACTCCAACCCGAAGCATTGCATATGCAGAAAAATCGTTAATAGTCCATAACAAAGAAGCGAACATCCGAAATTTTTTTCCGATACATCATATGTTTCAACTCCTTTATACACAATGTTTTCAACTCTTCGATTAGTGGTTGTAAGTAAACATCGATACCCTGTGTCGGATCATCAGGGCCAGGGACGACAATTGTGAGAAACATATATGGAGTTTTCATACACATCCACGGGGGTAGATTGTAAGGTGTAATGATTATAGGCCAAGATAAATATTTAGAACCAAACCGAGAAAACGGTGAAAATCCATCAGTACACAAACCTAGTCTTACGTTACGGCTCTCCGCTGCGAAATCGGGATATTTCTTATCAAAATACTTTCATGCTTCTCCATCAGATGGGTGTGTTAACGTACCTTCTTCAGGTGTTCTCACACTGTGCCATCTCATATGATGCGCTGTTACAGATGATGCATATAACCTTTGAAGTCTAGGAATGATAGGTAAATAATGCATACGCTTGTATGGAACTTCTTTTCCCTTTTTTTCCTTGGTTTGTATCTTTCTTGATTACATATTTTACAATTCGGAAGACTGACGTCATCTTTCCAAAACAACATGTAACCATTTAGACATGTATCAATTTTTTGATAAGGCAAACCGAAAGATGACATAAGTTTTTTCACTTCATAATAATTTTCGCACATTAAATTATCTGATGGCATATGGCGTTTAGCAGCTTGTACAACAACCGTAAATCCGGCTTCTGTGAGGTTGTACTTTGATTTCATTGCAATGTACTCTGCAGTTGCCAATAATTGAGTTCCGCTTGTACATTCATTCCAAAGAGCTTTCTTAGCAGCATCCAATAAATTATATATTTTTTCGCTCCAACATTTGGTTCCTCTTTGACGTTAACATCGTCGTTATTAATTTCAACAGTAGGGAACATTGATCGTGCTACATCTTCAACCATACGTTCTATGAAATTCGTCGTACTAACTTCATCACTAATGGCCTCTATTGACTGTTCTTCGTTACGTGTTATAATTACTCCATAACGATCCTACACCAAATAATTGGTTACGAAACCATATTGGCGCAAATGAATCCTAACATTTTATGTACTAAATGCTTCAATAATTTGCACCTACTACACGGACAATGAATTTCTACATCGTTTCCAATATTACTTAAAACAAATTCGACAAACACATTTACCCCGTTAAGAAAATGTTTACTTATTGAGCCTCCCATTTCTCTTCTTTGATACATGCAGCTCCGATCAATAAAATAATTGACCATTTTTCCTACCGTAAAACCTATGATCAATAGTAAAAAAATTATTAATCAAATTCGATAAAAACATTTAGATTTTACTGTTTTTTATAATCCATTTTCATTTATGTACAAAGTTATATTTCTTGATATTTTGTTCACTTTTTTGTACCTTTTGTGATGCTCGGTCATCCTACTTTCCATTACAAACACAATAGTAATTACATTTCTTAAATCATATCATTATAAACGATTTTTCAAAATTTTGACAGCACTTTCCCCGTGTTCCTTGTATCGTACAATATGCATGTACATAAGGAACGAAAAGGAAATGCCATCGAAATTTTGTGAACCGTTTATAACGATATGATTTACGAAACGTAATTACTTTATAGTATTTGTAACTTGTCAAATGCAGGGACAAATCCAATAGATATTGTATCATATGAATATGAATATCCGTTTTGCAATAAAAACGAATATTCATATAATGATCATATACAACACTTGTCAGACGGGGCCAAAAATTCACTAAGGGATTTAAATTTTGTTTATATGTTACCGTTTTATTAAATATATAAAATAAAGCATATTATGCATTTTTTTATTTATA
This sequence comes from Allium cepa, assembly GCA_030765085.1. Classification (NCBI taxonomy): domain Eukaryota; kingdom Viridiplantae; phylum Streptophyta; class Magnoliopsida; order Asparagales; family Amaryllidaceae; genus Allium; species Allium cepa. The sequence continues at coordinate 153,023,530 of CM060939.1, forward strand.
TTCTACAATTTTACTAAATATATAGTAAACTATATGATCTTTACTATTTCACAAAATATATAATTCATGTGTATATATACTAAATTATATACTTATCTAATGCTAACATATTTTGTAAAAGATATAATTCATGTTCGTAAAATATTTGACTAATTCATGTTTGCCTAATATTTTACAAAACATACACAAAATAATTTAAATCAATCCTAACTAATCTGACGCTAACTCAAATGCGCATTCACACTAAATTATCAACATATGTATATATGTGCATAATATATATACATAAATAATTTGGACATTTGGATGGTAATAATTGTAATTAGCACTTAGTTTGATATAATAAACAATCAGTAGGCCATTACATACAACTATAACAACAAATTAACACAAAATTAGAAAAACTTAAAATTTTAGGGTTTTAGGCAAAACCCGATTTTGGAGATGTATGTGGATGGAGAGAGGCTGCTGGCGTTGATTGATGGCGTCAGAGTGGCTGCCGGTTGCGTGGGGAAGCTAGGAGCAAGAAAAGTGGAGGAGTGGTGGAGGGTTTTGGTGTTTTTGGGGAGGAAGAGAATAATGATTCAGCTCTCGGCCTCGCTGCAGGTTTACACGAATATTTCCAACGGCTTCCAACAGCCGCAAATGGCTGTTTTTTTCCAACGGTTAACAACGACTACTAACGACATGTTAAAAAATAACGAGCCGTTGGTAGCCATTGAAAACTCCTGTTGGCGGCCGTTGGAAACCTGTTGTGGCTATATACTGTAGTTCTAGATCGAAAGCAAACAATAGATTAAAGAGGTATGAATTGTTTGTCGTGATGCACTTTTCGTAATGAAACAGGTCAAGGCCTAAGTAGGGCTGATGACGATTTCAATTTTTGCTATAAATTGGAAGGATACACAGCCCTATCTAACCCTATTCTTATTTCTCTTCATCCATAGCCGCCGCTAAACCTTTGACTCTTGTAATGGCGAGTCTAGTTCCTAGCTATATAAAGTGGCATGGACTCAACCACTAATAAACCGCATTGTTAAGTAGTCTCTAGGTGAATGATAAGGACATATGAGTTATCATATATCGAGGCCACATGACTTATCATATATTCAATGCACCCGAGTGATGTGAGGACTGTTTGATGGATGTTATGTTTGTTTTATCACTCTATGGAGTCACATAACATAGTTATTATTGACTTGGATACCTAAACACCCAGCACTGAACTTTGACTTTTAGTGCACCCATATGATGTTGATAGTAAATTGGTATATATATATATATCTTTGGATGTAAGGATATATCAGGTATGATTCTCCATACCTAACGTCATGTACTTTGTTATGTCAACTTTTATAGTATTTAGATGTTTTTGATCACTCACACGAGACCATTGTCTGATTCAAGATTTTATGCCTTTCTTTTTTTTATCTTCGGTACCCTTAAATGAGTAGACTAAATAGTAGTGAGGGATGGCACATGGAGTTGTGCAGATGGATAGTAGAAGGCTACACTTTCATATACCTATACTTAGCATTCTATTGTTACTGTTCTATTGTAGAGCATGTAGGTATTCATCAGTACTTTACTTTATTTAGCAATGGTTTATAATTGGAGTTGCATGATGTATAAACTCTATGATCTTTTTTGTCTAACTGTATCAAACCTATGTCCCAATCTATGAAGTTTATATAGTTATGTTTCTACTTTGCATCTTTTATATCTGCGATGACTATTATGTTTTATCCTTGCATTTTGACATATATGATTGGTTCTAAGATTGTTGTGTTAGTTTACCCTTGACTATTGTCCTAAATTGGTCGGATCCATTGAAGTGCACTGTATAGGTATAATGAGCACCGAAGGTGTAGGACGGTCGTTACATTTGGTTTCAAAGTTTAGGCAGCATAGTTAACCTAAGGGATACCGAGGTCCATCACATATATGGAGGAGTTAACATCTTAGGACAGATAGAGAGTTTACAAGAGAGCGTACTTGTTATATATTATGATTTCAAGAATAGTAGTATATGTAGTAGATAAGTCGCATTGCTCACACGAGTACCATTAATCCACCATTTTCTTTTGAGAGACCAATCATTCTTATTTACAGATTAAGAATGAGCCGGTAAACGAGAAATATTGCTAGGAACTACATCTATGAAGTTGGAAGGGAGGGGGCAGATTTATGGGTGGCTAACCCCACTTACAGTACATGTTCGCTGAGATGGTGCGAAACATTGTTCAAAATGTCCAAGTTACTCCAAATGCTGGTTATGGTGGTGCTCAAGTGCAAATGCCTAGGGTCGACTTTGCTAAATTGAATGGAGCTTATTTTAAACTGTCACATAAACCGTTCCTAGGAAGGGAGTTGGCTATATAAGTTCAAGACTGGATCGAAATTTGTGAATGGATCTTTGAGGACTTAGAAATAAAGGACGTAAAAAGAGGAAGTTAGCCTCTGGACAGCTTCAAGGGAGAGCGATGGGATGGTGGAATGCCATGAAGATTACTACTCTTGAGGATCATATTTCCTGAGAGGATTTAAAGATGAGATTTGAGGAGAAGTTCACACAGATCACTCAAAAAATCAATAGTATTCTACAAGTTCGCTTATTTAAGGAAGGAATCTTGGAGTATGTGGCCAAATCCGACATGTTGTTGAAATATGGTTTATTTTATTAATACTCTACTAGAAAAGAATGAGAAGTTCATTATGAGATTAGATGATTATCTTGAGGAACTACTAGTAGACCATATTGGCAGATTGTTTGAGAAGCTTGCTGAGAAGGCTCTCTAACAAGAGAGACTTTATCCAAAGTCTAAGTCGATTGTTGTATCCAGGGTGAGCCAAAGCCGCAAGTAGGTGGGAGAGGAAAAAGGAAGTAGAACAAGTAGAAGAAGTAGCAGTAGTTTCAGAATAAGGATGGTCGAAGAAGGGGAAATGAGAGCACACTTGGTAGAATTTTAGTGAGAAAGGCATTTGAAAACAAACTACAAAACTGATGGAAAGAAATGAACTGCTATTATTTTGGATACATTCAGAAGAACTGTCACGAGCCAGCTAAGTAGAAGCAGGTGGTGAAGGCATACTCTATCGATGTTATTCCAACTTTGTCTAGTGCTCCATCGGCTAAGGATAAAGGAAAGAGCATCGTGATCCATGGTATGCTTTCTATTTATGGTGTTCCTATGTCTGTTTTATTCGATACCAGTGCTTCACATTATCTAGTGATTTGGTAGATAATTTGGGATTGAGACTGAATATAGTTGACTAGGCTTTGATTGTGACGAACCTAATTTGAGGTTTACTAGCATATGTATGGTTTGTCGAGACCTAGTATTATTGAGTCATGAATGTACGATTGTTTTGTTTTGGGTTTTTTGGGGTTTTATATTATATTGAGAATGGACTGGTTGCGAAAATACGAAGTGGTGGTGGGTTGTGAGAGCCGTTGGTAATGATAGGAACTGACTATGGGGGGAAGGTAGAGTAGGCAGCCTATCGGATGAATAGATGACGGTTGGCTTTTTATATTATATCATGGTCCTGCATGATGAGTTGCCATCTATGCCAACAGCTAGGGAGTATCTAGATATTTTAGGAGTTGATAGAATTACCACCACCTAGGGAGATAAAGCTCCATATAGATTTGTTGAAGGATGCAAAACCAATATTTATGCCTTTGAAGCATGTGGCAACCAAAGAGTAAGGGAACTAGAGATGGAAGTGAATGACCTATTGAGACTCATTCATAGGAGTATAACCGAGTATGTAGTAGTTATAGTATTCGCCACTAAGGCAGATGACTACTTAAGGTTGTGTGTTGATTATCGTGAGCTGAATAAGGTAACAAAGAAGAATAATTACTCACTATAACATTCCAACTTGGAGATTCAAACTAGACACCGCTGATGCTGCAGTCTTCAGCATAATCATTTTTCAAACGACAAAGTGGATTCCATAATAAATTTGTACAACCTAAGTAAACAAAGCAGGTAAATGAATTTACATTACACAAATTGTTTTATAAGATTCATTACATCATCATTAACCCTTTTCGTTTCCATGTAGAAGTAAATACAATAATAAAATTAGAGTAGTGTCATGTGCGACATATGAAGATGCCAACACAACACACAACCATTTATAATTCCTAGTTTTATACAATAAAACTTTCATAAATTTTATATGCTAAATAAGTATTTTTCTTTACAATTAGGATCCTTATTTGTTCTTTTAAAAGACACATGTCTAATCTATAATCTCAGCCTACTCAAATGAGTACCCGTGGGTTTATGGGAAATAATAAAAACATGGTTAGATATAAAGTCTAGTATGAGTAAAACTCTAGCCTAATAAGCAAACAAATAGTTAGACCACACCACCAAAGCACGAGATGGGTTTTCCCTCACTATTCCAATCATCATAATCAATTATAGAATAACAATTGTATCATGTCATGGTCATGTATAGTCATCAACTCATCATAAGTGTGGGATTTCTTACACGCATGTCAAACTAATTTCTATAGTCTCATTTTAGATTGACACTTAGGCCTAATGCTTACTAGTTCGATTCCGATAATTGACACTTAGGTATTTTTCTTAAGTGTTTTACCTTAATTTATCGTGAACATATAATTAGGTTGCATATTTACTCCTAGATATTATCATAAATAGATGATTTTATACTACATAAGTCTTGATCCATCATTCTCATTTATCTGTCATGAACAGACAAATGGATTCTACTCAAGCCTTACTCCAGCATTCTTGTTTATTTTTCATAAATGGACAATTGGATGCTATACAAGTCTTACTCCATCTACGTTACCAATTATAATGTGGTGGTCTAGATACTTTGTAGCCACGCGGGCCTTTCATCTAATATAATGTCAAATTTAAGCATATAATTGTCACTGAGGCTTTATCTCGCTAATCATCGAATAAGGAGTCAGGTATAGACAACTTATTACCACAAAGGCCTTCAGTTTGCATCAACATTCTTATGAGTGATTCAACTTAACATTATATAGCCTGATCAAGCTCGACCTCATTTTCATTCTCATTTTCATTCTTTAATTAAGTTATTAATCAACTTATTATTTCCTCAAAGTCATTTCATCTTTAGGTTTCGTAATATTTTTCACTTAGCCTTTTTTCCTTAACGTTCTTTATCTCAAACTAACTTTACATGGTTATCGCATGTTAAGCCTCCTAAGACAATCATGCGTTGATATTATCCTAGCTGCCGCAAGTCGAGTCCCCTAGGCTGTCGCAAGTTGAAAGATTTTATTAGTTATCGTGGGTTGATAGCTTACCAAGCTATCGTGTACTAGACTATAAATAGTTGTTACATTTTGATAGCTTCCCAAGCCATTTCTTGTTGGGCAACAAATAACTGTCGCATGTTGATAACTTCCCCAGCCATCGTCTATTAAGCTACAAATAGTGGTCGCATGTTTATAGCTTCCCAAGCTACCACTTGTTAAGCTACAAATATCTGTTGCATGTTGATAGCTTCCCAAGCTATCATGTATTGAGCTATAAATAACCATCGCATGTTGAAGAATGTCAGCTATTGTAAGTTGATAGCTTTAGAGGGTTGAGCTCAAATGAGCTTTTGTATGTTGGATTTTCCTAAAGCCGTTGTATGTTGATAGCCTGAGTGTTATTGCATGTTGATATGTAGCTATCGCGGGCTAATTATTTAGGTAGTTATCGCATGTTAAGATGGCATACTCGTAATTAACGTGAATACCGTTTTGTTACCTTATTAAGTAGTTACTTTACATCAGACCCAATTTGGTGTCAAATTCTCATTGGTTAAGTATTCCTTTACAGTCCTCTTTTTAGAATTGGCTAATTACATTATCCATTTATCAATTAATTATCATTAATTAATTCTTTCTTTTCCTAACCAATTAATTCATGTAAAATCGAAAATTAATGGGAAAAATCCCATAGATTCATGAAAATTCAAATTTAACGGGCTTTATTATACTAAAATTTCTGCATAAAATAATTTAATTTATTATTTTTAATAATTAATTTACTCGAAATAAACCATTTTCTAAACTTAGAAAATTCATAAAAATTCGGTTTTGTTCTAAAATTATGAAATTAGAAACCATCTTTATTTCATGTTTATAAACATTATATCCCAATTTCAAACCATTTAACCATGATTAAATCGTGTTTTACCCTAAAACGTGAATAAGTTTACTTCATTTAAACCTCCAAACATACCAATCAATGTTTAGTCATTACCAGCATGTTTATCATTGTCAAAACATTCGTTTAGAATTAAGTCCGAATCCAAACGGATAGAAAGGGTTTTAGGGAGAAATTTGCTCACCTTTGGTTTAATTAGGCTAGATTGACGCCTTTTGTTTTCCTTAAAGGAATGCTCTTCTCTTTAGCTTGATTTTCCTCTTTCTTCCCTTAGAAATATGGCCATCTTAAGCTTTATTTACTTTTTTGGTTTGTGGGAAAATGGGAGAATGAATGGGGAATTGGAGTAAGGACTTTGTAATTGTGGCTCTAGCATAAAACCCCATTCTAGCCTAGTCTAAATAAATCTTTAACTCCTCTTTCTACATTCGTTCACCCTTCATTAGTTAACTTTCTTATTCATTCTATAACTAATTACATTTATCATTTATTTAATTTATTTCCCCATATTGAAATTCAGTCAAAGCAGGATAAAGACTGCCTTCATCGAAACAACCTACACACGATACCACAATTACACTGCCTCCCCACTAATGTAAATCATCATCATTCATTAATCATTGTGTATTAGTATCATTGCAAACACACAAAAACATCACATCATATAGTCATACTAGTGTCTTTACTAGTCTACGCAACAAACATACATGTCTAATTGTACGTGTCAAAACAAATCAGGATAGTTATTTCTAATCCTATCCTCCACCTACAAGGTACAATCATCAGCATCGTCACTCCACTAGACATAAACAAATTTAATAACATTGTCAATTAACACTTTTGCATCCTAACCTACCATTCCCTTTGGTCGTCTAACATATTTCAAATCTAGCTTTACAGATAAATCTTCAATTGCCTATGATTCCACTACCGAATTCGGGTCGTGCACACTTTCCTCAAGTGTGACATATGAAAAACATTATGTACACCCGCTAACCTACTTGATAACTTGACCTGATAAGCGAGTTTACCAATCCTCTTAATCATCAAAAATGGTCTTATATATTTAGGCGACAATTTCTCCTCCTTTCCAAAACGTATAACTCCCTGCATCAGAGAAACCTTCACGAGCACATAATTACCTACCGTGAACTCAAGCTCTTTCCTTCGCCTGTTGATATGACTCTTCTGCCTTGATTTTGATGCCTTCATCCTTACATGAATCAATTCCACCTTCTTGATAGCATCTCTTACCAAATCAGGTCCTGACACAAGTCCATCTCTCGTGTCTAACTAACAAACTGGTAACTTACATTGTCTACCATAAAGCACCACAAATGGCGCCATTTCGATACTCGACCGGTAACTATTATTATATGCAAACTCTACCAGATGCATATGATCTTCTTAAGATCCTCTACATTCCAAAACACAAGCTCTCAACAAATCCACGATTATATGGTTCGCACTCCCGGTTTGACAATTAGCCAGTGGGTGGTAAGTCGTGCTTGGGTTCAACTTTGTACCCATTGCACTCTGCAAACTTCTCCAGAATTTACTGGTAAACAATGCTTCTCTATTACGTATGATACTACTTAGAATCCCATGTAGTCTCACCATATTCTTCATATATAGCTTCGCTAAGCTAATTTTCATTCTTGTTGACTTCACCAGGACAAAGTAGGCACACTTAGTCAATTTATTGACTATCACCCAAATGTTATCATTTTCCATTCTCGACCTAGGAAATCCATCAATAAAATACATTGAATATAATCCCACATCCAAGTTCGTACTTCCAAAGGTTAAAGTAAATCGCTTGGCATCTAATGCTTAACCTTCGCTTGTTGACAAGTGAAGCACTTCTTCACACATTTTCCTAAATCTCTCTTTATCCCTTCCGAAAAGACGACTCTCTTCATGTCACTATATATCTGAATGCCCCTGGGATTAATGGTAAACTTAGACCAACGAATTTCCTCCATGACCCTTAGAAGGTCTCTTGCATTCGGAACACATGGTCTACCTTCTTCCTTAGCCGTCCCTTTGAGTCTATCTTGAATCCTTTTATATCCTCAGCATCCGCCCCATCCCTGTTCGCGTAATCCTCTCGGCAGTTGGTGGGTCCTCCTTCTACTTTGGTGCAATCCTATCCACAAGTATTGGACATATCACCAAACTTGCTAACTTTCTTGGATCTTTACTTGATCCAGTATTCAGCCTATAATGCACTCTGCATGAGGCTAACGTCTTTAATGTATTCCATTCTTGTATTGTAGCTAATACTCCATCCTGATGCTTCCTACTCAAAGTAATGTCAACCATGTTCCTTTTTCCTGACATATATTCTAGTGAAGTCATATGCTGTAAAGAATTTAGCCATCTTTGATGCCTCATATTCAACTCTTTTTGAGAGAATAGATACTTAAAGGACTTATGGTCTGTATACAACTCGAACCATTCTCCCAATAAGTAAGGTCTCCAAATCTTCGACGCAAACACTGCCAACTCTATGTCATGGGTTAAATATCTAACCTCATGTGGCTACAATTGCGTCGATGCATAAGCTATCACTCACTTTTTTTCATCAATACCGCTCATGGACCTATTCCATATGCATCAGTATATATGCTGGATCATGTTTCCCTTCAGGCATGATCAAGATAGGAGCATTCGTCAATAACCTCTTCATTTCCTAAAATGACCCTTCACACTATCGGGCCATACAAATTTCTCATTCTTTCTAGTTAGCTTAGTCAAGGGTGTTGTGATATGCGAGAAATTCTTGATGAATCTGCTATAATAACCAGCCAAACCCAAAAAACTTCTCATCTCTATGACCATCTCTGGTCTCATCCAACCATTAATCATTTCTACCTTCGATGGATCTACTGCTAATCCATTTTCTAATACAACGTGCCTAAGAAACTTAACCTCCCGTTTCCAAAAGTGGTGTTTCAAAAACTTTGTCTTCAACTTGTATTGTCTCAACCTCTCCAACACCAGCCTAAGGTGGACTTCATGATCCTTCTCATCCTTAGAGTATACCATGATATCATTAATGAAGGATAACACATACCTATCCAACTGATCATAAAAGATTTAGTTCACAAGATCAACAAAGAAGGCAGGGGCATTGGTAACTTAAAAAGGCATCACTAACCATTTATATTAGTCGTACCTTGTTTAGAACATGATCAATGGAATACTATCTTCTTCTACCCTCAGCTGATGGAACCCCATTACCAAATTTAGTTGCGAGAACACCCGAGCTCCACTCAAATGATCAAACAAGCCATCTATCCTTGACAATGGATAGCGATCTTCATAGTAAGCTCATTCAGCTTTCGATAATCAATGCATATCCATAAAGATCCATCCGACTTCTTTATGAATATCGCGGACACTCCCCATGATGAACTACTCGACCTAATGAAACTTTTATCCTCAAGTTTCACTAGCTGCTTCTTTAATTCCTCCATCTTCTTGGGAAACAACCTGCTGGTGGAGCGCTAACAGGCTGGGCCCTCGGCATTCAGTCTATTCGAATCTCAATAGCCCTCCTAGGTGGTAATCCCGTTGTAGGTTCAAAAACATCAGTGAATTCTCTAACCACCCATACTTTACCGATCACATCATCATCTTCCGTACCACATACAGTCTTGCTCGACTTCTCCTTCATTACGTCCAAAGCTATTATAAATCTCTCTCACCTCTAAGATTATGTAAGGTGATGATTCTATCCACATAATAGATCCTAGCATTATTGCACACCGACCAATCCGTACTCAAAATTACCCCGTATCCTACAAAGTCAAACATGTATAGGTCACAAATAAAAGAATGTCCATAAAAACTGAATTATGGTTTAGTGTACCTTAATCCAAGAGTGGCATACCCATCGATCAGATTAACCACATATGAATAAATAAGTGGTATTTTGTTCTAACAAATAGCACTAGTTCAAACAAAACTCTAACTAGCAGCTAGAAATCAAAATCATGCTTCCCAGCACACTCTTTTCCTTCTCCTTAGTATCGGTTCTAACAAAGGTCCTTCCAAAGCATAAACCTTCGACTTCTTCATTTTAGGACAATCTTTCTTCTTGTGCCTGGGTTTGTTACAAAAAAGCACTTAAATTTTACTGCCCTAACCAACTATGATACTTATTTGCATAGTGCTCCCGCTACCTACAATTATAGTAGGCCACGTCAGCAACATCTTTCCATTCTCTATTTCGTCAAGCCTTTCCTTTTTGTCGCTGGCCTTTCTTTCCTTTCTAGTAGAGGGAAAAAATATTTCTTCTTAATTTGAGCCTTTTTCTCCACACCCCACCTTTCAACGTACATCGGTTCATACCTCCTTGTCATATTTACTGCTTCATTGAATGGAAGTGTTAGATGAGCCATCATTTTACTGCTCAGTCCTAGCCTCAATCCCAAGATGAATTTATCCATATCCTTTCTTTGAGCCTAATTAAACTGGTTCTACACTTTTACAAGTTATTGAACCTCTCCAGATACTCCAACACAATCAAACTTCGTCGCAACACCACAAAATGCCAGAATATTGCCGGTAACACCAAGTCAGGTATGTATTAATCTTTAAACAACTCCTCGAACCTTTCCTAAATAATTTCTTGCTTAGAAATCTTAGACCTCATAGTTCCCCATCAGACACTCACCGACGCCTTGAATTGTCTAGATACAAGCTTCACCTTTTGAGCATTTGTTAGCTCTAAACCTTCATAAATCCTCTCAACATCACTAGCCAATCACTTGCCTTTAGTGCCTGTTTTGTTCCATTAACCATCTCTCCTCCCGAGCTTCGTTATTCATTTTAGCAAAATCCTTCCTAACCTGCTGACCTTTTAATACAATTTGGGCTTGCGGTGGCACTTGCTGCTGCGCTAAGTTTGTTAAGAACTGTTGGAAAAGTGCCTTCATATCCAAATTTCCTACTACCAAAGAAGGCATTTCATTATCAGCTTCTGTTCGAGCTTCTGGGGAATCCTCCTCTCCATGGCCATTAGTTTACGTACTATCATCTTCTATACTAGGATTCTCTCACATACACCCTAAAGTCAAACGTCGGTTAAATAAATCCATTCTTGCTTTCTGCATAAGCAAAGGTTCATAAGAAATCAAAGTAAAGAGAGTAGGGACAACAATAGAGGGGTAGATATATTCTTATACACACACACACGCACGTATATATGCATGCATATACCTATATCAAAACACAAATATGTTACACATATAGGGTTTACCCTTCCCAGGGTGTTCATAATCTATTTCTTAGTTTCTATTTAGATTTGTTTTACTTAGGTGTTCCCTAACCTAAGCTCTAATACTAAGTTATAACATCCCCTACTTCGAGACCCAAAAATAGACGTCGATGACGCAGCAGTCATCACCGTAATCATCTTCTGCGAAGTGGGTTCCATATTAACTGTACAACATAAGTAATATGAGCAGGTAAATAAATTTCCATTACATAATTTTTTTACAATATTTTTTACATCATCATTAACCCTTTTCATTTCCATGTAGGGGTAAATACAATAAGATAATAAAAGTAGTGTCATGTTCGACAAATGAAGATGTCAACACAATATTTGTAACACCCCCTACTTAGAGGCTCAAAACTAACAGCTACGGATGCCGCAGTCATTCATAGTTATTAATCCTCGATCAAATACGGTAATGTTAGATACATTGATACATAGAAACACATGAATATAGGAAAAATTTAAAACATCAAACTAGTTCCACATTCTATTTCAAAACATTTCAAATTCATTATTTATTCCCAATAAAAGAACCACGCTCAGAGAAAATATATTACAACATATGCCAAGAGCGACATATGAAGATGACTCCTTGGGTGATCAGAGTGTGTGTGTATACATATATATAAGCAATTTAACAACTTTGCCTTTATAGCAAAAACACAACGGAATCAAAATAAAAGAGAACTCTAGATAGCTATCATGCCTCCAGCATGTCTCTGGAAGCTTATTCGTCTAAAGAGGTACCTGAAAACTAAACTCTCAAACTACTCACAATCAATTGAGTAGCCGAGAGTTTAAGGAAAAAACATAAACTTCGAGTTGGACATAAAGCCCGGTATGAATAATAATCTATCATCTCAAACCATTTAGATATCTAGTGAGGCCATGCCACTTAGCGGAACGGGTTTTTCCTTCACTAGTATCCTAAAATCTTTATAAAACCATATATTGTGCTCCTACATCGACAATGGTTAGTACATCTCAAGATAATATGATGATGCAAAACAAGTACATAAATTTTGAATTACCCATCCTCATTCGTTTTGACTATCTGTCTCAGTTATAGTTTCTAGGGTTACTATTAACCATTAGTTTTCATGGGCTTACTAATAACCTATTTAATGATTAAGGACTCCCTGTCCAATTACATAGTTTTCATGCGATCACTAAGTACCCATTGGCCTCTGCCAATATTTTACTATTTCATAGGTTCTCCCGGAACCTATTGGTAACTTCAATATCTTTCCTCTTATCCTAGTTTTCATGGGTTGACTAGGAACCTATTGACATCTGTCAATGTCTTAATCCAAATAGAGTTTTCATGGGTTCACTATAAATCTATTGGCCCCTGCCAATATCAAATCATAGTTTTCATGGGCTAACTATGAACCTGTCTTCTTGACATCATCATTTATACATAGTTTTCATGGGCTTACTATGAACCTATTGGCCTCTGCCAATCTCTTTTCCTATACACAGTTTTAATGGGCTTATTGTTAAACTATTGGCCACTTCCAATATCTATTTTAGCATCCTATATTCTGGTCTTCCCGACCTCCTGGATGCAATTCTAACCATTCAGGAGTTAATTTATATTAACTACTGGTTCAACCTAGCTGGTTATTCTGCCCTTCCCCAAAATACAGTTAAGGGTCCAATACAATGTGAATATATACATATATAAAGAAGCAAATATAATAACTCGGTTAATCCCTTTAACCTATTAATAAAGGAAAACTTCTTCAAAAACTACATTTCAAAATACTTTATTTATTTATTGCATGGTTTTCCTTTAAAGTGAGATTGGGTTATTTGTTTTGAAAACTAAGACTTTCGAAACCTTAAAATATCACTTTCGAAATCCTCGGATAACCTTCTTCGAAAGCATATAAAACTTCTTTTCAAAACATTACATATTAACCTTTTGAAGCTCTTTAAATCCTCTCTTTTGAAACCAAAATATACCTTTCGAACGTATCAATCATTACTTAATAGTCTTTAAAACATAGCTTCGAAACCAATGAAAGTGACCCTTTCGAAACCACTGGGTTTACCTAAAAACATCTTTCGGATCAAAGTGAATATATACAAAAGTATCTCTTTCGAAACCTTTAATCTATTTATAAACTTATTTAGGGAAAACTTGATGGCGTCGTACCACCCTTTTTGAAAACATAAATAATTTGGGTGAAACACTTGAAGGTTGGCTTCGAAACCTCTTTCAAAGCCATTGCCTTCAAAATCATTAACCCCCTTTCGAAAGCATTTAGGAAGTGGCTTAACATAAGTTTAAAACAAAGACAACCCTTCGAAAGCATTGATGGCTTCAACACACTAGAATGGCAAAAGAACAACAGCTGGGTTTCAACTAAGTCGGAACCACTACTTTCCAAAGCATCATTTTATAAATAAACGAACCCATTTGAAAGACTATGCTTTTACGACATAAAATGGCAACCCCTTCCAAATAAATTTAGAAAACCCCTTTCGAAAGAACATGTTTCGACTCGTACGAAAGCTTTAATAAAACATAGGCATGCGCTAACATTTAAAAGCAAAGCGAAGGTATTGACCCTATCAGAAGCAAGGCTTTTGACACCATGCCTTCCGCTTTTCTCCAATCCACTCCGTACCAATATCATCATTACCATGTGTATTGGTTTCAACCTTAGTTGGTTTCGACTGGGTCGAAGCCAAAACATTGGAGTCAAAAGACACTTCTAAAAGAGGCGGAACCCACTTTTCTGGGTAAATCTGATTTAATGCTAATTAAAGCAAACACTTCCTAACTAACCTGTTCATATGTAAACATATGATTAGTTGCCTCAACCTTTCAAATTCTTTACTAAAATAACTGCCACTTAATTTCAATTCTAAACCAAGGTTAATTTGGCAAATAAGCCCTTCCATTAAGCAAAACCAATGATGCAAATAAGTCTTTCTTCCAAAATAATTTAATTTCCATAACAAATCACTTAGGAAAAATCCCCAAAAATAATAGAAATTCACTTTTGACATGCTATCTAAGACATTTAAACTTCAAACCCAAATTTTCAGTATAATTTCTGAAATAAATTTCTAAACCCAAGTGACCATATTTTCCTTTAAAAATTCATAATAATCTTTCCATAGCTTAGAAAATTATCAAAATTAAAACCCAAATCCAAAATCATGTTTTACATAACATATAATTTTTCCATGACATTCAACTATCAATTCAATTGGTTTTGCCCTAAAACCGCATAAATCCCCTTATTAATAATTTTGTTTGAATCAAAAAAATTATACTTCAAGCATTTCATAATCCAAAACATTATAAAAACGAATTTAATCTTACATGCGAAAACATGTGATCATAAAACAAAATAGAGATGATATAGATTATTATTCACCTTGATTAGGATAAAATGATTGAATTGAAATTAAGATTTATTCCGCTTCTATAATTCCTTAGTTGGATTTAAATTTCTCTTCCTTAACAATGGCCGACTCCTCCTTTATGTTTGCGTTTGTAATTTGTTTTTGCAAAATGACGTGAATGGGAAATGAGACTACAAGGAGTGAGAATATATGTGGGTGAGGGGTTATGTGCGGCTATTTCGCAATATACCCTTATGTAAATTAATTTGCCTATAGTCCATTCTTAAACCCATTTAATTAATAATTAAGCATAGCCTCTAAGTATTTATTCAAATCTTAACCCCTTATCACTAAATATTTACATTATTCTATCCAATTTATCTAGTTAAATCTTTCGAATAATGTTATTAAAAATTACGGGTGTTATAGGTTCCCCTCCTTAAAGAATTTCATCCTCGAAATTCAATAAGGACTAAATATTGAACATAGCAATCATCTATATTGACTCTTAACAACCATACCAGCTTACCTGACTAGCAATCATCTATATAAAGTTAATATAGACATACCATCAAAGCAGTTCAGGATAAGCATCTCGAGTCATGTCTTCTATTTCCCAAGCATAGTCCTTCTCGTTGTCGCTCCACTGAACTTTCACAAACTTAACTGTCTTGTTCCTCAATCTTTTCTCATCTAGTGCTACAACCTTAACTAGTTGTCTAACAAAAGTTAAATTAGGCTCTACTATCAAATTCTCCAACTCTATCGGAGGAATAGTAGTCTCTGGATCATGCACATACTTGCAACAATGAGACACATGAAATACATTATGAACACCTGCCATACTGCTCGGAAACTCTACTCTGTATGTGAGCTTTCCAATCCTCTCTATAATCTGGAATGGACCCACATATCTTGGTGCTAGTTTTCCGGACCTCCCGAACCGTACCACACCCTTCATCGGTGATACTTTAATGAAAACCCTATCCCTAACTAAGAACTCTAGGTCTTTACGCTTCTTATCTGCGTAACTCTTCTGTCTAGAC
This sequence comes from Allium cepa, assembly GCA_030765085.1. NCBI lineage: Eukaryota > Viridiplantae > Streptophyta > Magnoliopsida > Asparagales > Amaryllidaceae > Allium > Allium cepa. The sequence continues at coordinate 153,039,405 of CM060939.1, forward strand.
TGAGCTTCCTTCTTCTTTTCTCAGATCATCTCAATCTTCTTTGATGCCTCTCTAACCAAATCTGGACCTAAGACTAATCTATGTCCAGTCTCGAACCAACATGCTGGTGATTTGCATGGCCTTCCACACAAAGCTTCAAAAGGCATCATTCCTCTACTAGTCTGATGATTATTATTAGGAAAAACTCAACCAAATGTAGATGATCTTCCCAATATCCACCAAAGTCCAACACACAAGCTCTCAACATATCCTCGAGTACCATATTGGCTTTCACTGTCTGCCCATCTATTTGAGGGTGATATGCAGTATTCATCTTGAGCTTAGTGCCTAACACATCCTGTAAACTCTTCTAGAATTCGCTAGTAAACAAAGAGCCTCTATCGCTGACTATGCTACCAGGAATCCCATATAGTCCAATTATATTCTTCATGAATAACTTAGCTAAAATAGGTGACGTCGTGGTTGACTTAACAGGAATGAAATGGACACTTTGGGTGAAGCTGTCCACTATGACCCATATACTTTCATTCCCTCTATTTGACCTTGGCAAACCGTCTATAAAATCCATGGATATTGAATCCCATTTCCAAACTGGAATCTCTAAAGGCTAAAGAAACCCACTCGGCTTCTGATGTTCGGCTTTCACTTGTTAATAGTTTGCACACTGCCTAATCCACAAGCCAACATTTCTCTTCATATCTTGATACATCTTGGTCCCTCCAGGATGAATCGTAAACTTGGATCGATGACATTCTCCAAGAACTTCATTCCTCAACTCCTCAACATCGGAACACACAATTATCCTTTCTTTCTCAATCATCCTCTGTGTTCAAGACAAAAATACTTTAGATCATTGATCTCAGTTCCAACCTCAAGCCTTCTGATCTTATCAGCCAATAATGGATTATCTTTCTGCTTAGAAGCAATTCTCTCTATCAACACTAGTCAAACTTCCAAACAGGACAACATGGCAGTACTCTGACTAGAACTATCAGTCGATCTTAACTGCATACTGCATGTAGTCAAAGCTTCCAAATCCTTCCATTCTACCAACATACCTAACACCACATTCTGATGCCTTCTGTTAAGAGCATCCACTACCTTATTTCATTTGCCAAGAGCATACTCTATACCAAAATCATAAGCAGCCAAAAACTCCAACCATCTTTGCTGTCTTATATTCATCTCTTTCTGAGAGAATAAGTACCTTAAAGACTTATGATCTGTGTATAGCTCAAATCTCTTCCCTAAGAGATGATATTTCAAAATCTTGAATGCGAAGATTACCGCAACCAACTCCATATCATGAGTAGGATATCTTACTTTATACAGTCTAAGCTGTCATGAAGCATAGGCTGTCATTTTAGCTTTCCGCATCAACACAGCCCCCAATCAAGTTCCACATGCATCAGTATACACCACCAACCATTGATTTCCATTTGGAACTACTAACACAGGTGCACTGGTCAACAAATGCTTTAACCTAAGGAATGCTTCCTCACATTTGTCGGACTAAACAAACTTCACCTCCTTCCCGGTTAGCTTAGTTAAAGGCACTGCTATCCATGAGAAATCCTTAATAAATCTCTGGTAATAGCCAGCACATCCAAGGAAACTTATAATCTCAGTCGTCGTCTTTGGTCTCTTTCAATTATGAACAGCTTCTATCTTATCTGGATCGACTGACAACCCTTTCTTCGAAACCATGTGACCAAGAAACTTAACCTCTTTCTTCCAAAAATGGCACTTGCAAAGCTTTACCTTCAGCTGATACTGCCTCAGCGTCATAAGTACTACTCTAAGAAGATCTTCATGCTCCCTTTCATTCTTAGAGTATACCAAAATATCATCTATAAACACCAACACGAATCTATCCAAATACTCTCGGAAGACTCGGTTTATCAGATCCACGAAGAAAGCAGGTGCAGTTGTTAACTCGAATGGCATTACTAGCCACTCGTATGAACCATACCTAGTTCGAAATGTTGTCAAAGGAATACTGTGCTCAGTCACTCTTAACTAATGGAAATATGTTGCCAAATCCAATTGGGAAAACACTCTGGCTCCACAAAACTGATCAAATAGATCATCAATTCTAGACAAAGGATACTTAATCTAATCATCCTCTTGTTCAACATATGATAGTCAATACACATCCTCAACGACCCATCTGGTTTCTTCACGAACACCGCGGCCACTTCCTAAAGTGAACTACTTGGTCTAATAAAATTCCTTCTTTCTAGATCCACTAGTTTCACCATCAATTCCTTCATTTCAGTTGGTGTCATCCTACTACGTGGTCTATTTATAGGTTTAGCTCCTTGCACAAGATCTATCAGAAACTCAACAGCTCATTTTGGTGGTAGTCTTGTGACTGGCTCATAGACATCTACAAACTCTTTTTCTACTTGAACCTGACATGGCTCTTCTCCCACTTCCATTGCACTTAACAAGGCACAACTATTCCAGTCAAAATTCTCCACCGAGAATATGATTCGATTATGACTATCTGGGTGTCTCAACAATATCTCCCCATCCTGGAAAAATATCCTAGCCTCATGCTTGCTCAACCAATCCATACCCAAATCAGAAAAGATACGCTCACAATGCAATAGCCAATTCTCTACGTCTATGGTGTTCTCCATCCCCATAAATTGCTTCCTACCGAGACTGGTGTAATCTCTACTCAGCTTGACATAATTATTCCCAACTAGTGTCACATGATTAGCTCCTCCAACATTAACAGCAACTCCTACTTGCATCATATTGACGAAGAACTAATACAACGCCCCCATATCTACTGGTAGATTTCTAGCACCCATATTGGCATCAGCATTTTGGTTAGCATTAGCTTGTCGACCCGGGTTCCTCCTGGTGCGTCGAGCGTTTCCATTAGTTGTGGTGCTTCCTCCACCAAGATTTCCACTTCCATTTTCTGCTTCTATATCTTCTTTCTCATAAATCTGCATACAAGCCTTAGTAAGATACATAAGAACAGTCTAAGAGAAAGGGGTTTATTTTCTTACATATATATCTATATATTAAATACAAGTACGTTATTATAGTATTAGCCCAACCCCGATCTTATTTTTAGATTCATTGGATTACGTTTGAAAATCTTGTAGGTTTAAATTTGTTTTAAGTTTCATAAACCTATGCTCCGATTCCAATTTGTAACATCCCCTACTTGGAGGTCCGAAAATAATGGCTTAGATGCTACATTCATCCATAGTTATTAATCGATAACCAAATACGGTAATGTTAGATACATGGATACACAAAAACATATGAATATAGAAAATTTTTGAAGCATCAAACAATTCCACATTCCATTTTAAAACATTTCAAAATCATTACATAATCCCAATACGGGAACCATGTTCAAAGAAAATATATTTATTACAACATAGCCAAGAGCGACATATGAAGATGCCCCCTTGAGTGATTATAGTATATATATAGGCAATTTAACAACTTTGCCTTTACGACAACAACACGGCAAAATCAAAATAAAAGAGAACTCGAGATAGCTATCATGCTTCCTGCACGTCTCTGGAAACTTATTCATCTAAAGAGGTACCTGAAAACCTCAAATATCAAACTACTCAAAAATCAATTGAGTAACCGATAGTTTAAGGGGAAAACATAAACTTCGAATCAGACATAAAGCCTGGTATAAATAATAACCTACCATCTCAAACCATTTAGATATCTAGTGAGACCACGCCACTTAGCGGAATAGGTTTCCCCTCATTAATATTCTAAAACCTTTATAAAATCATATAATGTGCTCTAGCATCCACAATGGTTAAAACATCTCTAAATAATATGATGATATGCAAAACAAGTAAATAAATTTTGGGTTACCCATCCCAATTTATTTTGACTATCTGTCTCAGCTATAGTTTCTAGGGTTACTATTGACCTATTAGTTTTCATGGGATTACTAATAACATGTTTAATAATTAAGGACTCCCTGTCTAGTTGCATAGTTTTTATGGGATCACTGTGAATCTATTGGCCCCTGCAAATATCTTTACTGTTTCATGGGTTCTCCCCGAACCTATTGGTAACTCCAATATCTTTCCATTTATCCTAGTTTTCATGGGTCGACTAGGAACCTACTGACATCTGTCAATATGTTAATCCGGATATAGTTTCCATGGGTTCATTACAAACCTATTGGCCCCTGCCAATATCAAATCATAGTTTCCATGGGATAACTATGAACCTGTCTTCTAGTCATCTTCATTTATACATAGTTTTCATGGGCTTACTATGAACCTATTGGCCCCTGCCAATATCGTTTCGTATACACAGTTTTCATGGGCTTACTCTGAACCTATTGGCCCCTGCCAATATCTTCTTTAATATTTTAGCATCCTATATTCTGGTCTTTCTGACCTCTTGGATGCAATTCTACTCATTCAGGAGTTAACTTAATTTATATTCACTACTGGGTCAACCTAGCTGGTTATTTTGCCTTTCTCCAAAATACAGTTATGGGTCCATAAAAATGTGAATACATACATATATGAAGAAGAAAACATAATAACTTGGTTAATCCCTTTAACCTATTAATCAAGGAAAACTTCTCCAAAAACTCATTTCAAAATACTTTATTTATTTATGCCATGGTTTTCCTTTAAAATGACATTGGGTTACTTATTTTGAAAACTAAGGCTTTCGAAATATTGAAACATCACTTTTGAAACGCCTGGATAACCTCCTTCGAAAGCATAGAAAACTTCTTTTCCAAACATTACATATCAACCTTTCGAAGCTCTTTAAATCCTCTCTTTCTAAACCAAAGTACCTTTCGAAGGTATCAAGCATTACATAATAGTCTTTAAAACAAAGCTTCGAAACCAATGAAAGTACCCCTTTCAAAACTTTAGGTTTACTCAAAAACATCATTTGGGTCAAAGTGAATATATACGAAAGTATCTCTTTCGAAGCCTTTAATCTTCATATAAAATTGTTTAAGGAAAACTTGATGGCATCGACACCACCCTTTTCGAAATCATAAATCATTTGGGTGAAACATTTGAAGGTTGGCCTTAGAACCCATTTCGAAAGAATTAATCCCTTTCGAAAGAATTTTGGAAGTAGCTTAACATAAGTTTAAAACAAAGACAACCCTTCGAAAGCATTGATGGCTTCAATGCACTCGAAAGGCAAAAGAAAAACAGCTGGGTTTCAACTAAGTCGGAACCACTACTTTCGAAAGCATCATTTTATAAATAAAGGAACCCATTCGAAAGCCTATACTTTTAAAACATAAAATGGAAACCCCTTCGAAAGCTATTCAAAAAACCTCAACATGTTTTGACTCCTTCAAAAGATTTAATAAAACTAAGGTATGCGCCAACATTTAAAAGCAAAGCAAAGGTATTAACACCATCAAAAGCAAGGCTTTCGACACTATTCCTTCCGCTTTTCCCTAATCCACTCTGTACCAATATCATTGATACCATGAATATTGGTTTCGGCCTAGGTTGGTTCTGACTAGGTCAAAGCGGAAGCATTGGAGTCGAAAGGCACTTCTGAAAGAGGCGAAACCTACTTTTTTGGGTAAATCTGGTTTAATGCTAATTAAAGCAAACACTTTCTAGCTAACCTGCCCACGTGTAAACATATGAATTGGTTGCCTTAAATTTTCAAATTCTTTACCAAAATAACTCCCGCTTAATTTTAGATCTAAACCAAGATTAATTTGGCAAATAAGCCATTCCATTAAGTAAAATGAATAATGCAAATAAGTCCTTCTTTTAAAATAATTTAATTTCTATAACAAATCACTTAGGAAAAATCCTCAAAAATCATAGAAATTCACTTTTAACATGTTATCTTATATATCTAAATTTCAAACCCAAATTCTCAATGTAATTTCTGAAATAAATTTCTAAACCCAGTTAACCATATTTTCCTTTGAAAATTTATAATAATCTTTCCATAGCTTGGAAAATTATAAAAATTAAAACCCAACTTCAAAATCATGTTTCGCAGAACATATAATTTTTATATGGCATTCAAACACCAATTTCAATCATTTTTCCCCTGCAAAAATCTCCCTTTTAACAATTTTGTTTAAATCAAACGAATTATAACTCAAACATATCATCATCCAAAACATCATAAAACGAATTTAATCTTAAATCCAAAATCATATAATCATAAAACAAAATAGAGATAATATAGATTATTATTCACCTTGATTAGGATAAGGAGATTGGATTGAGATTTATTCCCCTTCTTTAATTCCTTAGCTTGATTTAAATTTTTCCTCCTTAACAATGGTCGACTCCTCCTTTATGTTTGCGTTTGTATTTTATTTTTGCAAAATGATGTGAATGGGAAATGAGACTATAAGGAATGAGAATATATAAGGGGAAGGGTTATGTGCCACTATTTCCCAATATACCCTTATGTAAATTAATTAGACTATAAGCCATTCTTAAACCCATTTAAGTAATTAATTAAGCATGGCCTTTGAGTATTTATTTAATCTCAACCCTTATCACTAAATATTTATATTGTTCTATTTAATTTATTGAATTAAATGTCTTGGATAATGTTATTAAAACTAGGGGTGTTACAACGTATAACCAGTTATAATTGTTTTACATGGTAGAATTTTCAAAATACTTTATTTGCTAAATAAGCCTCTCGCTTCATCTTTAGGTCTTTATTTGTTCTTCTAAAAGATACCTATCTAATCAATAAAGTCAGCCTACTTGAATGACTGCCCATGAGTTTATGGAATATAGTAAAAATACGTGTCAAACATAAAGTCTTGTATGAGTAAAACTCTATCCTAACAAGAATATATATAGTGAGACCATGCCGCTAAAGCACATAATGGGTTTTCCCCATACTATACAAATCATCATCATCAATTACAGAATACTTCACAATTGTATCATATCGTGGTTATGTATAATCATCAATTCATCATAAGTGCGGGATTTCTTATACACATATTCAACTAATTTTCATAGTATCATTATAGATTACTACATAGCCTTAACGCTTACTAGTTTGATTTTAGTGCTTGACACTTAAGGGTTTCTAAAAAGTGTTTTACCAAAATTTATCATTAACAGATAATTAGATTGCCACAAAGACCTTACGTCATTACTCTTGAATATCGTCGTAAATAGACAATTGGATGCTACATAAGTCTTGCTCCATCATTATCATTTATCTGTTATGAACAAACAATTAAATTCTACTTAAGCCTTACTCCATCATTCTCGTTTATTTATCGTAAATAGACATTTGGATGCTACACAAGCCTTACTCTATCAACATTACTAATTATAGTGTTGTGTTTTGACATTTGGTACCCACATAGGCATTTCATCTAATATAATGTCAAATTTAGACATATGATTTCCACTAAGGCTTATCTCACTAATCATCAAATATGCAATCATATTTAAACATCCTACTGCCATAGAAGCCTTCCATTTGCATTAACATTCTTAGAAATGATTCGACTTAACATCATATATAACTTAGTCAAGCTCGGTCCCATATTCATTCTTTAATTAAGTTATTAGTTAACTTATTATTTCCCTAAAGTCATTACACATTCAGAGTCCATAATCTTTGGCACTTAGCCTTTTTTTCTTAACTTCATTCTTTATCTCAAACCAACTTTACATGCCTATCATAAGTTAAGCCTCCTAGGGCCATCGTGCTTTGATATTATTGTACCTATCATAAATCAAGTCCCCTAAGCTATTGTATGTTAATAGATTTTATTATCCATTATAAGTTGATAACTTCCCAAGCTATTGCATTTATAGCTACAGATAGTTATCGCATGTTAAAGCTTCCTAAGCTATCGCATGTTGAGCTACAAATAGCTGTCGCATGTTGATAGCTTCAAAACCTATCACTTGTTGAGCTACAAATAGTTTTCGCATGTTGATAGCTTCCCAAAGTATCACGTGTCATCTATAAATAGTTATCTCATGTTAATAGCTTCCCAAGCTATCATGCGTTAAGCTACAAATAGTTGCGGCATGTTGATAGCTTTCTAGGATTAGGCACAAAGGAGCTTCTACATGTTGGCTTCTCCCAAAGCCATCGCATGTTGATAGCCTAAGTATTATCGCATGTTGATAGGTAAAGTAGACAACGCTAACTGATTATTTGAGTAGCTATTGCACGTTAAGATGGCATACTCGTAGTTAAAGTGAAAATTGTTTTGTTACCTTATTAAGTAGTTGTTTGGCGCCAAATTCTATTTGGTGTCAAATTTTCATTGGTTAGCCATTCTTTTACTGTATTCTTTTTAGAATTGGGTAATTACATTCTACATCTATCAATTAATTATCATTAATTAGTCAATTCTTTCCTTAACCAATTAATTCATATAAAATCGAAAACTAATGAGAAATATCCTAAAAATTCACCAAAATTAAAATTTATCTGGTTTTACCTTATATAGGGTCAATATAATTAATTTACCTAAAAATCAACCATTTTCTCAACCTAGAAAATCATAAGAATTCCAATATTCCAAAAATTGTGAAATTAAAATCCATCTTTATTCATATTTATAAACATCATATCTTAATATCAAACATTTACTCATGATTAAATAATGTTTTACCCTAAAATATGAATAAATTTACTTCATTTAAACTTCTAAACATACAAATTGATGTTTAATCATTATCCATATGTTTATTATCAACAAAACCATTCACTCAAAATCAAATCCATTCCGAACGTGTTAGGAAGGGTTTAAGGAAAATTTCACTCACCTTTGTTTTAATCAGGCTTGATTAAAGCCTTATTTTTTCCTTAGAGATGAATGTTCTTCTCTTTATCTTGATTTTCCTCTTTCTTACCTTGGAAATATGGTCGACCAAAGCTTTGTTTACTTTAGTTTGGTTTTTAGAAAAATGGAGAATGAATGGAGATTAGATCATAAGGACTTAGTAATTTGGGCTTTGGGTTAAAACCCTATCCTAGTCTTAATAAATCTCCAACTCATCTTCCTACATTTACTCTACCCTCATTAGTTAACTTTTCTTATTTATCCCATAATTAATTTAGTTGATCATTTATTTAATTTATTTTTCTATATTATGGTACTTCAAAATATGGTGCGTTATACCTACACTTGCGTGTTGGTAACTTGTTTGATTAGCTCAATGGTGCAAAGGTGTTCTATTAGTGTAACCTACTAATGGGGTTTCACCAAATAATAGTAACTAAAGAGAGTGTCGGTTATAGCATTTTATGCACAGTCGGGATTTTATGAGTGGTTGCTTATATCGTTCAAACTAACCAATGCACTAACATGCTTGTAGATCTCATGAACCATGTCTTAAAGGATCGGTTCAATAAGCCTGTGATTGTGTTCGTTGATGGTATTCTTATTTGTTCATGGATGGAAGAGGAACATAAGACACCTTTGTGGATTGTATTGGAGATTTTGAGGAAACATTGATTGAAGGTGAAAGGAAGTGTGATTTTTAAATCACGTTTTTTATCAAGGCATTACTATGGATCCTACAAAAGTTGCAGTAGTCCAAAATTGGGACAGAGACAAGAATGCTATAGATGTTAAGAGTTTTCTTGGATTAGCGGTATACTATAGACGTTTTATCCTGGACTTCTCTAAGGTACCAGCTTCATTAACCAATTTAACGAAGAAGAGTTTGATTTTTTCTTAGGACGTAAGGTGCAAGCATGGGCTCATGAGTCTTAAGGAATGGATTATGAGTGCACTAGTGTTAGTTATTACAATTGGTAATGAGGAGTTAACAGTATACACAAATGCATGTAGTACTAGACTAAGTGCAGTGTTGATGCAGAGAGGAAAGATTGTAGCATATGCTAGTCGACAGATGAAACCGCATGAGAGTATCTGACTCGTGATTTGGAGTTGACTGCGATGGTCTTCACTTTAAAATTGCGAATGAACTACTTACTTGGAGAGAGGCTTGAGATGTTCATGGATCAAAAAACGTTAAAAGTGCCGCTTTTTGCAAAAGGATCCTAACCTTCGTAAGCAATAATGGTTAGAGTTCCTGGTCTCCTATAATTTTTGACATTTTGTGTATACACAGTAAGGGAAATGCAACCTTTGATCCTTTAAGTAAAAGATATGCCTATTTGGGTATAATGTTCCTAAAGTGGATGCAACTTGAGTTTATTGTCGGCTATGACTCCAGATCTTGATGTGATCTTGAGCCAGAGATGTTAGCTAATCTGATTATTATGCCTACTATGGTCAAGAGGCATGATAATATACTAGCATAGATCATTGCTATGGTTGTAAGTGGAGCAGATGCTGGAGATATGAAGTAGTACAAACTTTGATTGTTGGCTCCATAAAGGTAGAAGATTGTTTATACCTAATTTTGACAGGTCAAAGGATGAGAGTGCCATCATTCGAGATTTACTATACGTCCCGAAGGAAATAAAATATATAATGATATAAGCTAGAAATTTTGTTGGGAGGGGATGAAAAGGATGTCAGGACATTTAGAAGTGTATGAACTTTCAGGTAAAGAAGGCCAAACGAAAGAAGCCAAGTGGTTTGCTACAACTGCTTGAGATTTCCAAGTGGAAGTGCTACAGATATCGATGGACTTCATCGGTGGATTATCAAGGACAAATGGAGCTTACAATAACATCTGGGTTAATATCGATTAATTAATGAAGAGTGCTAGATTTATACCCATAAAGTCAAGTAGAACGACATCCTAATTGATCGAATTGTATGTGAATTAGTTAGTTGATTTCACAACGTTCCAAAGGGCACTTTAAGTGACCGTGACTCGTTGTTAACTAATGGGTTTTGAAAAAGCTTATAAGAGGAATTAGGGATGGAGTGGCATTTAAATACAGGTTATGACCCACAAACTGATAAGCAAATTAAGAGGGTGAATCGTACTTAGAGGATCTTATATGGGCTTGCATTTTTGACTTTGGCAGCTTGTGGAATAATCACTTATATTTAGTTGAGTTGAAATACAACAACAATTATTATTCTAGCATAGGTAAGTACCATTTGAGGAATTACATTACTGATCATGCAAGGTTCCTTTATGTTGGTAGGAAATAGGCAAGAAATTGATACTAGGGCAAGTAAGGTTAGGGAAACATAGAAGAAGATCGAAATAATTTAGTAATTAATAAAAGCTACTTAGGATAGACAGAAGAGCTACACTGATAAGAGACATAGAGATTTGGAATTCTCTATCGATGATATGGTACTTATTATGGTCACTTTATTAAAGAATGCAATTTGATTCGGTACTAAGGGGAAGTTGGCATCAAGGTTCATAGGCCCTTTTATGTTACTCAAGAGGATATGGAACATAGCTTATAGAGTTGACTTACCTCAAAAGATAACATGTGTGCATAATGTATACCATATTTCTCATTTACGGAAGTTTGTGCATTACTCGGGTGTGACTATTACATTGGACCAGCTGGATGATATCGAAATTAAACCAGAGGCATCGAGACCTCGTAGATCTATTCGTATCGTGGGATGTGATATGAAGCAGCTTCGAAAGAAGGCGGTGAAGCTAGTGAAGGTTCACTGGAGTGAATATGGAGTATATTGCACTTAGGGGACCAAGGAGAGCATGAGGACAGTTTATCCAGAGATTTTCACTTAGTACAATTTCCATTATATTGTCAGCTTTCACATCTGGTATCATATTTGTTGTTTTATATGTAGTTTAGTACTTTGTATACTAGGATAAGCATAGATTATGTTTGATTGCTTATGGTTGCATGGTTGCGCGGTTACATGGTTGATATTGATATGTTCTCTCATGACTGTTAGGCATATGGGGTAACTATGTTTGATTTACCTTGTTTGATGGGATTTCGAGTGTCAAATTCCTAAAGGAGGAAATAGTGCAACGACCTGTGTTTTACGTATTGGAGGATTGTAAAATATGCTATTTTAATTCGTATTGGATTGCATGATGTTATAACTTTTGGTGATGTTGAGCTTTGATATTTTTGACCCTTAGTAATTTTATTAGACAGCTTCGACCTTAAAAACTTGTAAGATTATAATTTTTAATAGGAACCAAATTATGGTATGAAACCACTTATAAATGGAAGATATTATGGTTTCTCTTTATGTAGAGTGTCATAATATCATTTTGGACTTATCATTTATAAGATATGACCATTTAGGCAACTTAGTAGGGCAATGGGACATCCTTCTATAATTATTCCACTTTCCAAAAATACTTAGAATCTCCATTAGTGTCCTCTCTATCCAAAAAGCAACCTTCTTCCTTAGTTAAGTCACATCATTAAAAGGGAATTAGCAAACGGATTAGATGGATTAATATTTAGGGAGCATTAGGAAACATGAAGGAAACTATTCATCATGGGATTTTATTGGATTTTGTGCTTGATTTGATCTAGTTGAGTGGTTTTTACACAACTCACTATCCTATATTAGTTCATACTGTAAAATAACATTTTCAAATAGTTTTGAAACTTTAAAATGATTTATATAAATCTAACATTAATAATAGATTTAAATTAGTTTTAAAAAAAATGTTAATTTTGATTCTTTTTTTGGTGTTTGACCATACCGGCCATCATTTTCTATTTTGTTAGATCTAGGACATTATAAATGTTTGAATTGTGTTTGTATTGCTTGTACATGACGTTTGGATGCCATATAATGTTTGTATGAAGTCATTTACTTCTATTTTAATCCGTTTGAGTGTAGTTTAAGAGTGCTCGTCATTTGAGTGGATCGAGTAGCAAATTTGGTCAAAACATGATGAAAAGATAAGGAGTGTTTGTGAAGGCCTAGAGATCCTATAATTTTGGTTACATGATGTTTTGTGTTGGGGAGATGAAGTTTTGGCAAGACCCAAAAGTGGTTGGTGATGACGTTGAAAACTAGTCGGGGTAGATGGTACTTTAGCTATTTTGGCATGAAACTTTGGACCAGACTAATCATCATGTAGGGAGAATTTCAGGCAAGCATGAAACAACGTGGCTCTAGACTTAAGAACAATCTTGACATGGAAAAGATTTCATCACCAAAAGTCTTTGGAGATGTGTATGGTTGGACTTTCGGATAGGCACAATACTACTTCGTGCTTCTAGTGTTGATTCTAAGGAAGAACTTGGACTGTAAGAGGTCTTCAACACTTAGACAAAATGACTAAGTGTGACCCTAAAGCAGTCATGACTGACAACTCTAGAGTGGTCGGTATGGGCCATTATAGAGGTTGGCCAAATGTGGCTAATTTTAGTGAGGATGATGAGGGCACTTTAGGGAGCGACAATAGTGGTTCATTCATTCGTTCGATGCTCGATTTTGATGTTATGGATCTACAGTGAGCGATTTTAACGGTGTACCAATGACGTGACACTTTGAAATGATGACTTCAAGACTTTAGTAAGGGGACTCTACGACTTATAATGGGTGTCTAGGGATGTTCCGACGATGATGACTTGATTATGGGAGTTGTGATAATGATCCATAGGACAAGTTAAATGATGTGAACTTGTGGGTGAAATGTTAATATGTTCTACTATGGAGATGAGTGGAACAACGATGAGTTCTACCATAGAGATAAATGGAATAATGACATGCTCTACTACTGAGACGTGTGCAAAGAGGTCTCCAATACTTAAGTTTCATGTGTGCTCATTAGAAGGGTTATGTATGGAGCTGTGCAGTTAAATCCCCACAAACTCCCCACTGTAACGCTTAGCGCTCTTTGATCGCTACGCTATTTTAATAAAGTTTTATTAAATAGTAGATCCACATTAAGCCTCGCTATTTTCTGCTATACCTGCTAAATAAAGGCTTTTTAGGAAGCGCTTTAGCAACATTAATATACAAAGGTTGATTTGACCAGTTCTCTTGTAAAAAAAATCAACAAAGTTAGGATAAATATCAAATTTTAAGGCATAAGTGCTCAATTGAAGTACAAATCTACTATAGCCACTAAATCTAATCTGCATAAATCAACATATTCTTCATTTTTTTATATAAGATTAAGAAATATTTCTTTTTCCAACACAAATGATGTGAGAATGAGAATAAATTAACTTTAAATATTTGGTTTTTTTATCTAATAAACTTTTTACACCTCCACTATTTTCCGTTACATCCCGCAATAATTTTTTGCACCTCCACCTTTATGGAACCGCTAAATGCTTTATTTGCACAGTATGGGGGGCCCACTGAATTTTATGTTGTGATCTCAGATCGTATAATGTGATCTGCCTTACCTTTGATTCTTTTGACGATGTGTCTAGTTCCTAGTCGTACAAAGTGACATGGAGTCGAGCATTAGGAAACTAAACTATTGAGTAGTCTCTAGCTTTTGATGGAGCAATACGAGTTATCTTATATCCAATGCACCGTAGTGATGTGAGCGTTGTCTAATGGATATTATGTTTGATATGTTTATTTTACCACTCTAGGATTGTCACAAGACGTAGGTTCTGTTATTTTGGATGCCCAGACACCTGATATTGTACTTTGACTTGTCTTACACTTATATGTTGATGTATATGTAACGACCCGTGGTTTTCGATCCCAAAAATCCCAGATAGTTATGAAAAAGAAGAAAGAGATAGAAGAAGAAGATCAGAAACACCAACATCTCACATTTGCAGCGGATAAAATATAATCATAAATAATAACAGTTTACAAAAGAATACTATATCTGTCGATTACATTTCAATACATCATAGTTGCACATATATACAGACACTGAATATACACGAATCAACATGTCTCAGGTTTACAATAATATAATAGAGCGGGAGTACTCTATACGTTCCTACCATCCAGCTCGACTCCTGAGCTCCAAAACGTCCCTACCTGAAAATCTGTAATACTCGGTCTGACCCGAGCATTATATCAAAGTAACACCCGGGTCAGGCTGGAAACCAGCGTGAGTAAACCCATATAATATGAAATTCCAAGCTATAACATATGTGAATGTTAGGGTAACTCGTATCCTTTACGAGTTCTCATAGTCAGCATTTATCACGCAACGGTTTCAGGTTAATATTCATATTTCGCAATTTATTCCATTCCAGCCTGTTTGTTTCCACACGTCACAATTACGAGAATTTAGATTGCTAATCAAAGTGGGTTCATGTATTACTGATACCCGTCCCTGGTCACTTCGAATTCAATATCATTCTAATCCAATTTATTCAAGTGACATACAATTCACTTTATATACAGGATGTCATTTTAAGTAACAATTCATCATAGAAAGGTAACCACCTTATCACCGTTCAACCAAATCGTATCATTGATATTTCATATCAGAAATATCAATAATTCCAACGCATTCAATCTTTTATGAGTAAGATTTATCAACCATGCCCTCTCGAGTTAATTTAGTTAACACACTGAATTAAATCAAATAATTTAATTATTTTAAATCCTGCTTATTCATTAATTATAAACCAATTAATGAATCATCCATCTTAATTAATCTTCCTTGATTAATTATTCTTTAATTTCATTAAATAATTAATCTTTAATTAATCACATAGATTAATTATTTCACCATTCACATTAATTAACCTTAAATTACTTTATTAATTTACCACTAGTTACTTCATTAAGTAACTACCCCTTTATTTATCATTTTCATTTATTATCCATTAATTAATAAAGTTTAATTATTTACATAAATTAATTGATTATCCTTAATTAATTCTCCAAGTAATTAATCCCTAATTACTTCCCTTAATTACTTCCATAAAGTAATTACCCTCTTAAATTAATTACATTTAGAAATTACACATTAACTACTTACACTAAGTAATTCACTTGATTAATCTCATTAAGTAAGCAATCCTTAATCAAATCCAAGATTATCCTTAATTAATTTAAACCAATTAATTCTCTTAAATTAATTACCTAAATTAACTAATCATTTCTTAACCACTAGTTAATGATCCAAACATTAACTATTCATTATAACTTACTCTAAGTAATTATTATTTGAATTAATTACGTCATTAATTAATTCCAATTATTCATATTTAGTAATTAACTTATTTCTTAATTACCTTCATTTAGTAATTGTTCTTTAAATTACTTACCTCTAGTAATTATCCTTTGATGTTTATCATTAAATTTCCATTTGAAACATTCTGCAAATCAATTCCAAACAACTTAAAATTCTTTAAACACTTTGAAAGCTTGTTAAAAACGTCTTGCTTTGAAACTGTTAAAATCATACTATTTTTTTCCAAGTTTCAAAAAATGGTTTACAACTAAATTTATCAGGTTTAACATCTTGAAATCTGAGACCCGAGCAAGATCTTAATTTACTCGAGTTCAAGCCCAGGGTTTTCCTTTCTTCTTACATTCAAACTGTTAGAAATGTTTTGAGAAACCTGTTCGAGTTTCTCATGCGAAACCAGATGAAGACCCAGGTAATCTCATAGGAAAACTCGATACAACACTCGAATCATCTTCCTCATTTCTCAAGCACGCCCCCAATCCATCTCAACCTCACGAAGCCATGATATAGCAGGAATTCGTGCATGTGAACCACGATTCCAGCCACTGCCGATCGAAGTTAGGGTCATCAACACATCGACGATGATCCCACGAACACCCACCTTCACTCAGAAATCGAAGACGATGGTGAAAGCAAAATCGAGCAACACAACCCAATTGGAACCAAGACAATCTTCAATGAAATGCCTCGCCCCGAATCCACAGGCCACCAGAGACGATGATACTCTGATCAGAGCTTCTCCAACTCCTCTTCTTTCAATTGCCACGGGTGCGAACTGACCCGGTCAACTGAGGACGACGCAACACTTAGAATTCGACCCATACACAATCACAAGCTTAAAACCCTATATCGTCAAAGTCCAGCCTCTACGATGATTGATAAATTCATCAAACATTTTTACCGTGGTCTTCAGATCCTCCTCCACCTTTGAGCACAATCCCGACCACAGAAAGTATCCCGATCGCCAGAATTTGCCACTATACCCTATTTCGATCAACATATAATATCACCCAATTTACAAACCTAAAATTCATGATCTTCATCTTAAAAATCAAGTTTTTGAATGACGATTCAAGTGGTGAATTCAAATCATCAATTTAAAATGTTTGGATTTTACCTACTTAAAGAAAATCTACTGTATTTTCAAACTTCCCATAAAATTCTAAACCAATAACGCTTAGAAATATTTTTAAGGTTAAGATCTGGTTGATTCAAACAACTTTTGTTTAAACATTAAATCCTGGAAGGATTAGGAAATGAATATTTGATTTTCTTAAATTGTTAAAGCCTGTAAATTTCTTTAAACAGAGAAGTATAAACATTTATACTAACCTGCATACACTTAACCTTACTATATACAGACATACAACAAGATTTACATCCATAACTTCAAGGATTTATCTCGTACATTAAGATTTAAACCAGATAAGTTTCTTAAAAATAGTAGCTTACTCACCTGTAAACCAAGAACAGAGAGCCTATAACTCTTGAAAACTGAGAGTTACTATTGGGTTTAATCTGATCAAAATGCTGCACTTTGAATCTCTTTTTTGTGTTTGCTTTCTAGTTAGATTATGAACACATATTCTGATTTGAATGGTTTTGAAACTTGATCTTGTTTAAGATGCTGCAGATTTGAATTAACTTGTTCTTCGATCCTCTTTCTCTCTTAGTTTTCTTTCATTCCAGGTTTTTATTTATTTATTTACATTTTCGAATTTAGGAAGATAAGACATGCCACTTGTTAAGTTGCATGTAAATATAATTACATTTGTTTTAATGTATATTAAAATTTGTTACACTAGTCTTTTATTCATGCACTAATTCAATTTTAAATGTTAATTATATTTACCTTATGTCAAAATATTGATTTTTAAATCTATGCTAAAATCTTTTATATGTGTAATTATGTATGTATTAATGATTGTTTTGACTTTGAGAAAATGTTTTCAGGTTGTAACTGTTTTGAAATGAGAATAGGAAAAAGAATTGAAGAAACGAAATATATATTTATATAAGCTTAATTATTAAAAATAAAAGAAGATGAAAATAAATGGATGACACTTGTTATTCATCCAACATTTGTCGTTAGCAAATGTTTATCATCTTACACATGTGATTAAGGTGGTTTCATAAATTAACACTTGTTCTTATGCAATTTTAAATTATTTTAAAATGTTATTAAAAGCTTTTATATTTATTTTTCTATAAATAAATACTTTCTTAATTTACATAATTTAATTCTTTTTAAGTAAATATTATAAAACAAATCTCATTCAAATAAAAATCTTATCCATATATGTTATATCCAAAATATTTTTAAGATATATATCCTTTAAATTCAAATTTAAATCCAAATCCAAATTCAAATTTAATTTAAAAATCCAACTTAAAAATCAAGTAATATATATATATATATATATATATATATATATATATATATATATATATATATTAAATGAACACATTATTAAATTTATAAATAATCATTCTATTTAAAAACAACTTAAATACATACAGACATACACACACACACACACACATATATATATATATTTGAACAACACTTATTAAATTTGAAAATAATAGGTCGATTTAAAATATATTTATATCTATATATATATGCACAGCATATTATTATTTTTGTTTGAAATAACAATTTTTTCAATTTAAAATTAAGTAAATTAGGAGATTATCAAATAAACACTTATCCAGATATTTATAATTCAATTTTTATATATATTTCCAAATTTATTTACACTTTCATTTATCTTTTATTATCAGAGTTTTATATGTTCAATTGATTAAAACAGTTAATTACCCATTTATCAGATGTCCAAAATCCGGGTTATTACATTCCTCCCCCCTTAGAATCTTTTCGTCCTCGAAAAGGTTCGAAGCCAGAATTTATTAAAATACTTAATATAAGTTAAATCACCTCTAGTCATTTTTTTAAAACATTTTAAAATCTATATAATGTTGCAAAAATAGTTACTTTTATAACTCGATGTTTCCACAAGTCCGTCTTTGTTCTCACAGAAATTCAGTCACACGTTGATCAGGCGTAGGACTGAAGATCTATAAGTACTTAGCAGACCCGTTTTCAACACCTAGTGAAAATTCTTTAGAAAATAATTTTATTAAAAATATAGAAAACATTTTTGAAAATAGAGAGAATATCTTTGGCGAGAATGCTCTGGAAATCATCACCTCCATCCATGGTCGCAGTTACATCCTCGGTTACGTTGCCATCGCAGCAAAAGTCCATGTAACTGTAGGCACTCCACTCCCCTCGATTACGCCATGGAACCCACAACAGATCGCAGTTACATTCTAGGATTACTTTGCCATCATAGCAAAAGTCCATGTAACTGTTGGCTCTCAGCGACACACACGATTTTCGCTGTCAAAATGAAACTTCTCCACTCCAACATAGGTCGCAGTCTACCGATATAAAATCAAACGCAGACTGTGGGCTCTCAGCGACACACACGACTTTCGCTATGTTACCATAGGTCGCAGTCTACCGATATAAAATCAAACACAGACTGTTGGCTCTCAGCGGCACACACGAATTTCGCTATGTTACTCTACTCATAATCCTTAGGAACTAGTTTTGT
This sequence comes from Allium cepa, assembly GCA_030765085.1. Classification (NCBI taxonomy): domain Eukaryota; kingdom Viridiplantae; phylum Streptophyta; class Magnoliopsida; order Asparagales; family Amaryllidaceae; genus Allium; species Allium cepa. The sequence continues at coordinate 153,059,053 of CM060939.1, forward strand.
CCAGAATCCTCATAGGATCAACTTTAAAACCCCCTTGGGGCTCCAGGCAGCACCACCCGGTAACACTTCTGAGAAGTTCATTTCAAGGGAGCACCTTTTTCCCAGAGCCATTATCAAAACACTTTATACTATACACGTATAGTATCTTTCAAATCATACACCTAGTATTATCTCACACAAAGCTCCTTTACACAAAATCGATTATCCCAAAATCGATAATTCTCAAACTAGGCTTTCCAAATTTCAATATTGATTTCACCCAAAAATCAAAAGCCTTTCCAAATCCAAAGGTTCCCAAAACCTTTTTCCAAAATCCTCATAAAATCCTTTATATATATATATATATATATAACTTTAGAAATCTTTGGATTATTTCAAACTTATATAAAACTCCTTTTATACTTCAAGCACTTTCAAAATCCTTTCTCTTCTGGCTATGGATTCAACAAGGGGAGATTTATCTTATATAACAAAGATATATAACTTTGTTTATTCAAAATCAAATACTCAAATTTGATTATTCTATAAAGTCACTTACTTACTTCCATAAAGTAAATTTCTACCATAGAAATATCCAATTTCCACTTTTACTTCATCAAATATTTTACAAAATATACCCTTCATTTCAAAAACCATTTCACATTTCTTAACCCCAAATTCCCAGTATAAATTTCATTTAAACCTGTACGATATACACATATCATCCATACGCTATACCAATCTGATTGCTCACTCGATCACACAATTTCACTGTCGAACTAGTATCGTCCACTCGACTTCCTAGTGCGGACACAGATATGGTTTCTTGATCAGAAACCTTCATTCTCCTTGCATAGTCATAACTATGATAGAGAATATCCAGAACCAATCAACAATCCATATCCAGGTTTGCCTTCAAAAATCGAGTGGAAAATTCAACTCGGATCGATACAACTATCTCGAAATTCTGTGCTCGAATCTGGATCAAACCACTATGCGAATAAAATAGTATACGTACATTCCACGTGTTTATCCTCATTGGTTACTAGCCAAAACAATCTCATTTTCTATTCACATTTCCTCAAATTCATATTTACTTATTCACATTTTTTTCAATCCCATTTGGATTAACATCTCTATTCTTATCTTAATTGGGTATTTAATCATAAATAGTTTGCACTTTGACCAACTTATATTTTGAAAATAGCTTGAAATTTTTTAAAATAGATAAGTAATTGAAAAATAATTATTAATTTGTAAAATAGCTATAAAATAATTAAGTAATTGTAAAATAGTTGGAAAATAGTCAAATAGTTATAGAAATTTTAAATAATTGCAAAATAACTATAAAATAGTAATTAGTTATAAAGTAGTTGAAAAACAGTAATTATTTTATAAATCAGTTGAAAAATTGTTTAATAGTTCCAAAAATAATTGTAAAACAAGTATACGATAGTTTTAGTCTTTAAAAAGAAAGGTTGTATAGTAAATGGTTTGGAAAATAGATTTATATTAAAACAATTTATTTTCAAAATAGTCCACAGTCAAACTGTTCAATTCCCAATCTCCATTCTTATTAATTCAATTTAAATTTCCACTTCCATTTAAATTGACCCAATTCCAATTTAAATAACTCCAATTTCCATTGGACTTGATTTGTCCCCAATCCAAGTTGAATTAATTCTCAATTTCTATTCAACTTCAAATCAAATTCCATTTGAATTTTAAACCTATTCAACTTTAAATACAATTCCAATTAATTCAAATCAAATTCAATTTGAAATACTTCAATTCAAATTTCAAATTTAAAACCATCTCGAATTATATAAATTCGAGTTAAATTCTCTAAATGTTGATTTAACCCCTTAAATCAAATTAATATTTATTTATTTTTATTTTTATTTTAAATCAACTATCCGAATCTTTATACAATTTAATTCTATGTCCAATTTTCAAAATTCCATTGTAAATTACCTTTACTTAACTTTTTCCAAAGTTCAAATAAGAGTTTAAAAACAATTTTATCTTAAAAGTTTAATTTATTATTCGGTTTTATCTTCCAGTTTTGAAATTAGTTCTTAAACAAGTTTAATTTACAAATTCAATTATTCAAATTTTCAGTTCAATGTAATTCCATATCCTTTATTTCAAATTAACATTAGATTTCCCTTTTATCTCAATAATGGATATTTTATCACACTTCATTTCTCATTCATTTAAACAAATCCAATTTGCACTTTAAAGATTTTTAATAACAATAGGATGATATCATCCAATTTATTCAAAACATTCATCCATTTCCAATCTAGAGATCTAAAACCCATTTTGAGATCACACAAACTTCCAATTAAATTTAACCATTTAAATTCCCAAGTTAAATCCCAATTTCATATTGAAATTTCCAATTCAAGTTGCTTGCTAACTTATTTAATTTTTCCCAAAATTAAATTCAATTTTCTTAATCCATCCAACCTTACCCAATTTGAATTCCCTTTACAAATTTTAACCTTCACATTAATAATCTTATAAGTTCAAAATTTTATCACCTTGGATATCACACCTCATTTCAAATTTAAACTCAACATTTAGAGTTTATTTCAGACCATCTTTGATATTGTGTACATTCCTCATATATACATATTATTTCCTTTACACACTAAATCATCCTTAAATTTTAAATCACCTTTGGTTTTTAATTCAAATCAAATTTTTAAACAACCCATTGTTTGCAGCAAGTCCCTTTTATTCAAATAGTACTTATTCATTATTTCTTTTAGCACTTAGAAATAATTTTCAAATTTTTGTACCCAGATTTAAAATTTCACAATTTAGGTATTTCAATTTCAATTTATAAGTCATACTTTACCTAAATGTTTACTTCTTTAAAACATTTCATTTTGCTTACTCATTAATACACATCTTATTATTAAACACACAACAATCATGATAATAACCAAGATTATCATATCTGAAAACCAATTAAATTTTATCTTTTTTATTATTCTGAAACTTTTCCAAAAAGTCAAGATTTAATTTCAGTTTGAATCCATTTCAAACTTATCTGTATTTAATTTCAATTTGGTTGTATTTCTATTACCTCTTAATTTAATTCTAATAATTTAACAGCCAATTTCCTTAATATTTATTAGAATGAAATATTGCTTTATATATTAAAATATAATCTTATATAAAATCATTTAATATATTTATATAAGAAAATAATAAGTACGCTCTCATATACACACACACACACACACACACACACACACACACACACACACACACACACACACACTCAACTCATTCTAGGGTACCACTGACCCTATCCTTAATGAGAATCCCACCAGAGCCAAGGTTCTCGCTTAACCTCGCTCTGATACAAACTGTAACGACCCGAGGTTTTCGATCCTGAAAATCCCAGATATTTATGAAAAAGAAGAAAGAGATAGAAGAAGAAGATCAGAAACACCAACATCTCACATTCGCAGCGGATAAAATATAATAATAAATAATAACAGTTTACAAAAGAATACTATATCTATCGATTACATTTCAATACATCAGAGTTGCACATATATACAGACACTGAATATACACGAATTAACATGTCTCAGGTTTACAATAATATAATACAGTCGGAGTACTCTATACGTTCCTTCCATCCAGCTCGACTCCTGAGCTCCAGAACGTCCCTACTTGAAAATCTGTAATACTCGGTCTGACCCGAGCATTACATCAAAGTAACACCCGGGTCAGGCTGGAAACCAGCGTGAGTAAACCCATATAATATGAAATTCCAAGCTATAACATATGTGAATATTAGGGTAACTCGTATCCTTTACGAGTTCTCATAGTCAGCATTTATCACACAACGGTTTCAGGTTAATATTCATATATCGCAATTTATTCCATTCCATCCTGTTTGTTTCCACACGTCACAATTACGAGAATTTAGATTGCTAATCAAAGTTGGTTCAGGTATTACTGATACCCGTCCCTGGTCACTTCGAATTCAATGTCATTCTAATCCAATTTATTCAAGTGACATACAATTCACTTTATATACAGGATGTCATTTTAAATAACAATTCATCATAGAAAGGTAACCACCTTATCACCATTCAACCAAATCATATGATTCATATTTCATATCAGAAACATCAATAATTCCAACGCATTCAATCTTTTATGAGTAAGATTTATCAACCATACCCTCTCTAGTTAATTTAATTAATCACATTGAATTAAATCAATTACTTTAATTATTTTAAATCCTGCTTATTCATTAATTATAAATCAATTAATGAATCATCCAATAATCATCCATCTTAATTAATCTTCCTTGATTAATTATTCTTTAATTTCATTAAATAATTAATCTTTAATTAATCACACAGATTAATTATTTCACCATTCACATTAATTAACCTTAAATTACTTTATTAATTTAACTCTAGTTACTTCATTAAGTAACTGCCCCTTTATTTATCATTTTAATTTATTATCCATTAATTAATGAAGTTTAATTATTTACATAAATTAATTGATTATCCTTAATTAATTCTCCAAGTAATTAATCCCTAATTACTTCCCTTAATTACTTCCATTAAGTAATTACCCTCTTAAATTAATTACATTTAGAAATTACACATTAACTACTTACACTAAGTAATTCACTTGATTAATCACATTAAGTAACTACTCCTTAATCAATTCCAAGTTTATCCTTAATTAATTTAAACCAATTAATTCTCTTAAATTAATTACCTAAATTAACTAATCATTTCTTAACCACTAGTTAATGATCGAAACATTAACTATTCATTATAACTTACTCTAAGTAATTATCATTTGAATTAATTACGTCATTAATTAATTCCAATTAGTCACATTCAATAATTAACTTATTTCTTAATTACCTTCATTTAGTAATTGTTCTTTAAATTACTTACCTCTAGTAATTATCCTTTGATGTTTATCATTAAATTTCCATTTGAAACATTCTGCAAATCAATTCCAAATAACTTAAAATTCTTTAAACACTTTGAAAGCTTGTTAAAAACGTCTTGCTTTGAAACTATCATAATCATACTATTATTATTATTATTTCCAAGTTCCAAAAAATGGTTTACAACTAAATTTATTAGATTTAACATCTTGAAATCTGAGACCCGAGCAAGATCTTAATTTACTCGAGTTCAAGCCCAGGGTTTTCCTTTCTTCTTATATTCAAACTGTTAGAAATGTTTTAAAAAACCTGTTCGAGTTTGTCATGCGAAACCAGATGAAGACCCAGGTAATCTCATAGGAAAACTCGATACAACACTCGAGTCATCTTCCTCATTTCTCGAGCACGCCCACAATCCATCTCAACCTCTCGAAGCCATGATACAGCAGGAATTCGTGCATGTGCACCACGATTCCAACCACTGCCGATCGAAGTTAGGGTCATCAACACATCGGCGATGATCCCACAAACACCCACCTTCACCCAGAAATCGAAGACGACGGTGTAAGCAAAATCGAGCAACACAACCCAACTGGAACCAAGACAATCTTCAATGAAATGCCTCGCCCCGAATCCACAGGCCACCAGAGACGATGATACTCTAGTCCGAGCTTCTCCAACTCCTCTTCTTTTATTTGCCACAGGTGCAAACTGACCCGGTCAACTGAGGACGACGCAACACTTAGAATTCGACCCATACACAATCACAAGCTTAAAAACCTATATCGTCAAATTCTGGCCTCTACGACGATTGATAAATTCGTTAGACATTTTTACCGAGGTCTTCAGATCCTCCTCCACCTTCGAGCACAATCCCGACCACAGAAAGTATCCCGATCGCCAAAATTTGCCACTATACCCAATTTCGATCAAATATAATATCACCCAATTTACAAACCTAAAATTCGTGATCTTCATCTTAAAAATCAAGTTTTTGAATGACGATTCAAGTGGTGAATTCAAATCATCAATTTAAAATATTTGGGTTTTACCTACTTAAAGAAAATCTACTGTATTTCCAAACTTCCCATAAAATTCTAAACCAATAACACTTAGAAATATTTTTAAGGTTAAGATCTGGTTGATTCAAACAACTTCGGTTTAAACATTAAATCCTAGAAGGATTAGGAAATGAATATTTGATTTTCTTAAATTGTTAAGGCCTGTAAATTTCTTTAAACAGAGAAGTGTAAACATTTATACTAACCTGCATACACTGAACCTTACTATATACAGACATACAACAAGATTTACATCCATAACTTTAAGGATTTATCTCGTACATCAAGATTTAAACCAGATAAGTTTCTTAAAAACAGCAGCTTAATCACTTGTAAACCAAGAACAAAGAGCCTATAACTCTTGAAAATTGAGAGTTACTGTTGGGTTTAATCTGATCTAAATGTTGCACTTTGAATCTCTCTTTTTTTTTGGCAAAGCCAACGGGGTTAACTGGGCCCCTACCAGTTTTATTGCAAACAATAAAAGGGTACATCGTAAAAGAAAAAGGAAAATAAGGACAAGGAACATGCAAGGAAAAACAACAAAATCAAGCCCATCCATCGAGTAGTGTTTGAGGGAAAACACTTTTGCTGTTCATCGGTTGCCAATGTGTTCGAGTCTTAACTTCATTCCACAGCACTTCATCATTTCTTCTTTCATTATCAAAAACTATAGCATTCCTCTCACTCCATATTACAGTCATGCATATTTTCAAGCAAACAGCTAACACCCTCCCATGATCATTTCTCCACCTAGTAGCTTTAAATATAATACTCCATAGAATGCTAGAATTAGAACAAGATAGCTTAATTCCAGTAATACAACTAATCCTATCCAACAAGTAGTGAAGGGCAGGACATTCAAAATATAGATGCTCAGTTGTTTCTTCATGAAGTTCACAGAACAAACACTCAGTTGAACAAGCCAACCATATGTTTAATAAACTTCTTGTAAGTAAAGCTTGATTAATAACTTTCCACATCATTAAATTGTCTTTTGGAATAGAATCAGTAGTCCATATGACAGAGAACCATTTTGAAGCAGGCAGTGGGACATTGGCAGTAACAAGGTTGTAAACTGCTTTAACAGAATGAGCTTTCATATGCCAAAATACAGGGTCATCTTGTTTTGCACAGAAGATTTTTTGATGTATTTCACCCCACAACTGCCTAATCACCTGATTGCTATTGTATGGTAATTGCATTTTACCATTATGTAAAAATTCATTAGCTTTAGCATCAATATGTATTCCAGATTGTAAAATCTGAGAGTGTTCACACATTTTAGATAAGGTTTGGCCTTTACTAACCCATGGATCATGCCAAAAGCTAACAGCAGATCTAGCATTAACAGGATATAGTATCATAGGGAGGAAGGCTTCTCTAAGTTTCAACAAGCTTCTCCATATCCAACTGTAGTTCTGAGGAGCAACCATACTCCAAAAATATTTGTTCTTAATGTTGTAATGCCATGTCCAATGTACCCATAAACTTCCTCTTTTGTTAATTAGGGCATCAAATTGTTTACTTATAGCAGCAATATTCCACTTCCTAACATCATGAACTCCAAGCCTTCCCAATCTCAGAGGTGTCTCAAATTTAGAAAATGAACATGGCATTAACTTCCTATTGTGTATACTACCAAACCAAAAAAAATCTATTCATGGCAGACCTAACAAGTTGCAATAATTTCACAGAAAGAATGAGTGTACGTGCCCAGTAGACAATAGAGGAAAAGACAACATATTTTATAAGCACTAACCTACCACTCTGTGTCAAATACCTATTATCCCAAGCAGACATTACTAAGGTAATTTTATTGAAAAGAGGTAAACAATCAGCTGCAGTAATTCTTTTTGATATTAAAGGGAGACCAAGATACTTCATGTCATTTTCCATGCATGAGAAACCAGAATGTTGATGTAGAGCAGTAGCTTGAGCTTCACTAACTCCAGCAACTAGAATAGAAGATTTGGCCCGATTAATAGTAAGACCAGTCATACTGTAGAAAGCCTACAGAGCATCCATAATACCATTCAAGGAGGGTAACTCAGGTTTGATAAACAACATAACATCATCAGCAAACATAATAGATGTTATTTGTAGATGTGAGCACTTTGGGTGATACTTAATGATCTTCTGGTTGAAACTAGTCCTGAGCAAAACAGTTAATACTTCCATACCCATCAAAAATAAGTAAGAAGATATAGGGTCACCTTGTCGTATACCTTTACTACCTTTGAAACATCCCACAGGTCTTCCATTTATTACAACAGAGTATGAAGGTGTGGATATACAAACATATATCCAAGACACAAAAGTTTTGGGAAATCCCATCACAGCCATAATCCTAACAATTGAGACCCAATGAATTGTGTCATATGCCTTGGAAATATCTATTTTAAGAGCAGCTGCAGGAGGCACACTACTTCTACCATAACCCTTAAGTAATTCCTGAGCAAGCAGAACATTATCAATTATATCCCTAGAAGGAATAAAGGCAGCTTGATGAAAGTTCGGTGTGTATACAACTATAAGTGCTAATATAGTATACACGGATCGTGTAATATGGACCACAATATAAATGCGGAAATAGATGATAATAGCATAGTAAATAAAAAATAGAAAAAATCACACCAGAGATTTTTATACTGGTTCGGAGCACCGTCCTACGTCCAGTCCGAGACTTCTATCTGGATTTTCACTATTAACTACCTCGCTTCACCCGGAGGAACAGGTTTACAACACCCGAACAACCGAACGGGATTTCACGCCTCTAATACACTGAGGACTTCAACACTTGCCTCTTACAACACAGAGGACTTCAACAAAAGAACAAATACAATTGTTGTTGACAACTTGTGCTCTTGAAAACACGGATTTGTCACTAGCAGTACACCCTTCCTATAATCTTATCCTCAAAGTATGCGAAATGTTGTTTTGAAAAGATTAAGGAAAGTATATTACTTATTGAATCAAAGGATATGAAATAGTTTCAATGATTCAATAAATAATTGAGAGCTTTTAGAATGCAGGAGTATGTATAAAGTAAGATCAGAGATTAGATTAAAAAGAATATAAAATCATGTTTTCATATATCTTGAATCAATGATTTAGATGAGTATATATAGAGAAAAATAGTTGTAACTCTTTGTGAGCAGTTGCCATTAAGAAATATGATCTTTGGTGAAAGGTAAGAGATGCAACCTTTGGAGAAGAGAAGTGTCTTTTGGAAAAATTGCTTTCTGTTTAAAAACGATCGACAGGTTAAAAAGTGACCAGTAGATAAGAATTTAAATATATATACGTTATGTGTATGTGTGCACGTTCAGTGTGCAAATTATGCAGGAACGGTCGACCGCCTATATTGTGACCGGTCGACCGGTCCCTGTAAAGTTGCACACTGAATGTGCAACTATATTCCAATTGTATATATATTAATTTTCTTGAAAATACATGATTATTTGAGGATAGATTTTAACAAGTTTATCACTAATATAATATCAAATAATCAATCTACAATCTATAGTAACATATGTAGCTCTAATGACCTTGTTTTGTCGATCGCCTTTAGTTATTTGTCAGAAATCAAAACTTTCATAAAACTTGTGACGCAACATTATCCCCCTTTTTGATTGATGACAATATATATCTGCAAATCTGAATCTCCCCCTGTGTATGTGATCTCTTGAATTCTTATATATGTATGTTCCTGCAAGCAATTGTTAGCCCTTTCTCCCCCTTTGTCATCGACTAAAAGGAGTAGCAGATACTAGAATAGTAAAATGAATATGATATGCATAGAAAAATAAATCATTAACACATCCAAAACATAACAGAGTATACTACAGATCATAATGTCAAATGAAAAACAAGAATAACGACACTATTTAGTACAAGTGTCGATGAATGTTTTTAAAGTGCTAAACCATAATAGAATCTAGGATGAAGCAGATCGTATCTCCTCTTCTTCATCATCATCGTCGTCGTCATCATCATCTTCTTCTTCTTCCTCATCATTGTTTCCTCTAGATGATTCTCCATGTCCATGTCCACTCATACCTGTAGACTCGTCAGATGATGTTCAGGTGAAAACAGGAGCAGCAGGACGTTTTCCTGGGTCTTGTGCTTGAACAGAGGTGGATGTGGAACAAGATATAGCATCCCATAGCATTCCAAAGAATGACTTGACCTTATTGAAGCGCTTATCAATTTTAGAGTCCATGCGCTTGAGACGTGATTCAAGCAAAAATTGGTTTCGCGCAATCGTTTCAAGTGATTCTTTTGTGGATGACTTTGATTTTAGTAGTTTTACTTCATCGGAACGAGGACGAGAGGAAGTTGCTCGTTGTTTTCTTGGTCCTCTTTATTGCCATTCTTCAAAAGGCATAATCTCAAGATAAGGTGGAGGAAGCTTCATTCGTTTGATGGTTATGGAGTCAATGCATTTTGGTTTTGAGGTTGCAGAATCAGGAGGATTGACCCCACAAGCTAACAAAAGTCGCATGATATATTCATTGTAGAAGAAATGAGGCCGTGTTGAGTTATTTACCTTGAGAATTTCATCAAAAAGCATGTGTACCCAATTGATTTGGATTTCACCATAAATAGCATAGAGTGCTTTGAAGTTTTCTTTATATACTGCATCATCATTTCCAAGTCTAGGAAAAAGAGAATGCATCAAAACACGATGAAGTAGTCTGGCTGTCGGTCGAAGTCCAATAGACTTAGTGCCATCACTATTGTCTTCTATGAACTGATGACTAGTACTATTTCGAGTGAAGACTTCGCAGAAGGTAGATGAAAACTCTTCGCCTCGATTTGGTATACCAAGTATAGAGGCAATTCTAGCATGAGTAAGAAAAATTTGCTTGTCACAGACCATAGACCAGATGACGCCGTTTGGATTATCAGGTTGATACTCATCAAGATTCATATTGGCGTAAAACAATTTGATCATCAAATGATTTATCTCCACACTATTTTCTAAAAAATCTATTAATGGAGTAATGTTGGAATTATTGGCTAACCTCCGAACTCCATAAGCTGTGAAATCATCAAATTTGATGAAAGAGCCTGGATGAAACTTGTAATTTGTCATCTGATTCCATCTTGTTACAGCAATTGGACTTTGAAGCCATTTTTTGACGGAGATGGTAAGAGATGAAGTTTCAGAGGTTGCTCCTTTCTTGCATTTCTTTTGAGGAGGAGCCATTGTTGGAGGATTTGAGATTTGGGAATTGAAAATAGGAAACTAGGGTTTGTGATTTTGGGTAAAAGAACAGCTTGAGTAAAAAGTGAAAGAGGGTAGAGGGAAAAAATGACGCATAAGTATATATAAAAACTGAAAATACGTCAACCGGTCGACCTATGAAATATGGCCGGTCGACCGTTTTCAACCAGAGAGCAAACGGTCGACCGGTTATATATGGGGCGGTCGACCGGTTTTGGCCTGCTGAGCAAATCATGTTATTTTTCAAGTTTTTATAATATATCAACCTATATATATTATATTTCATTTTTAATATAAAATATAACCGTTATTACACAAGAGATATATAAAGATATAATAACTATATATAAATCTAATGAGAAAGTTCGTCATTAGAATTATCGTTGTTTCCTTCAATACGTTTTGACCATGGACTCCATTGTTTCTGAGCTCCTTCATTCTTCTCATAGTTCCGATCCCACGAGTTAGGACTTTTAGATGTTGATGGCCTAGACAGCATTGGTTCATGCACGTCATGCTTGTTGGAACCGCAGAAAAATGTTGCCAACTTTTCTAAAACGGATAATCGTGCCGATGTCCGTTGTTGCTCGTGATAAAGTTGACTTTGCCCGTAATAGAGCTGTCTCTGAAGGTCTATCTGATGTTTCTGGTAGTGGTGTATCTCATCGATTTGTGCTTTGGTACGAGGAGAATAGAACAGTGTCCTCTTCACTCGTTTTGAATTTGGAGTTTTATCAGACATACAAGAGCATTGATGATGACAACTTGATTTTTGTTTTGGAGTTGTAGGAGAATAAAATTCTTCCGACTCAGAACTCGTAATTGAAATGTATGATTCTTGAGCACATTTATCACAAATGTGAGCCATAGTGTATGTTGTATAGAATATTATGGTTAGATAAAAAAGATGAACAAAATATAAAATTTTTGCAAGCTTATATACAAGTTTCTTATGTATAAACCTATGGATGTGAGTTAATGGAAAATTTTAACCAAGAAAACATAAGCAGAAATTTTATTTTAACTCTAAAAATAGCTCTCTTTTTAAAACTGAAATTATAAAATAAGAAAGGAAAGGACGATCACTAAAAGAAAAGAAAAAAAAATGAGTAAAGAGAATTTAACCATTAAATAAAGCAGTGGTTTATATTTAATGTAAAAAAAATAGTTTATGCAAAAGTTATGGTTAAAGGATAACTAAAAAGAATAACTAAAGGATAACTAAAAAGAAGACGTTCTTTAGAAATTACTTAGTCAAGATTTTTTCTTGAAATTAAACCAAGCTCTCTTCGTAATCTAATAAAATTAGATTCGAGCAGAGGCTTAGTAAAAATGTCTGCTAATTGATTGTCAGTATGAACATATTCAAGACATATATTTCCTTTGTCAATATTATCTCGAAGGAAATGATGACGGATATCAACGTGTTTGGTTCTAGAGTGATTTACTGGATTTTTAGAGAGATTTATAGCACTAGTGTTATCACAGTATATAATAGAATTTGATAAATGAATATCAAAATCTTGAAGTGTTTGTTGCATATATAGTACTTGAGTACAAGCGAGAGCTGCTAATATATATTCAGCTTCACATGTTGATAGTGAAACACAATTCTGTTTCTTACTGAACCAAGAGACAAGTGATTTTCCAATAAAATGGCACGTACCACTTGTACTTTTTCTATCCGTTCGTGAGCCACCGAAATCAGCATCACTATATGATACTAATTCAAATGGACATTCTTTTGGATAAAAAAGACCGAAATCTTTTGTATTATTAAGATAACGAATTATACGTTTCACTGCTCGTAGATGTGATTCCTTTGGATCGGCTTGAAAACGAGCACATAAACAAACACTCATTATTATATCTGGACGACTAGCTGTAAGATAAAGAAGAGAACCAATCATGCTCCGATATAATTTCTGGTCAACATTCATACCACTTTCATCTTTTTCAAGATGTGTAGTTGTACTCATAGGAGTTGGTTTACCAGATGTATTTTCTAATCCGAAGCGTTTGATAAGGTTTTCACAGTATTTTTCTTGATTGATAAAAATGCCGTTTGAAAGTTGCTTTATTTGAAGTCCAAGAAAATAAGACAGTTCTCCCATATGAGACATTTCGAATTCTTTGGTCATAATACTTGCAAATTCTTTGCAAAGTTTATCGTTTGTTGAACCAAAGATGATATCGTCTACATATATCTGAATAACTAGAATATCTTTTCGAGAATGTTTAATAAACAAAGTTTGATCGACTTTGCCTATTTGAAATCCTGAGCTAATAAGATAGCTACGTAGTCGTTCATACCAAGCACGAGGTGCTTGTTTTAAACCATACAGAGCTTTCTTAAGTTTGAACACATGGTCAGGATATTTTTCATGTACGAACAAAGGAGGTTGTTCGACATAGATATTCTCTTTGATAAATCCATTGAGAAAAGCACTTTTGACATCCATCTGATAAAGTTTGAAATTATGGTGACAATCAAAAGATAATAGGATTCTAATAGCTTCTAGTCGAGCAACTGGTGCAAAAGTTTCTTCATAATCGATACCTTCTTCCTGATTATATCCTTGTGCTACTAATCTTGCTTTATTTTTGGTGATATTTCCTTGTTCGTCAGCCTTATTTTTATAGACCCATTTAGTACCGATTACTGACTGATCAGTTGGTCTTGGAACAAGTTCCCAAACGTCATTGCGCTCAAACTGATTTAGTTCTTCCTGCATGGCAATGATCCAGTAATCATCTGTAGCAGCTTCTTTTGGATTCTTAGGTTCGATATTTGAGAGAAAAGCGACATGACCCATTTGATTGAGTTGACTCCTTGTTCTGACATGTGATGTTATTTCACCGATTATATTTTGAGCCGGATGGTCTCTTAATATTCTTGGTGGTGATTGTAACTCACATATTTGAGGAATATTCTCAATAATTATTTCCGAGTCAGAATCAATATTTGTGATGATTTGATTGTCAGTGACTATTGATTCGTCATCATCTGATATAGTGTGAGGGTGCTGATAGATTTCATCAAAAGAGACATGAAGTGATTCATCAATAGTTTTGGTTCGTTTATTAAATATCCGATAGGCCTTACTTCGTTCCGAATAACCGACAAATATTCCTTCATCGGCCTTTGGATCGAATTTGCCAAGCTGGTCTTTCGTATTTAAAATAAAGCACTTGGAACCAAAAACTTTGAAGTATGAGATTTTAGGCTTCCTTTTGTTAAATAATTCATAAGGAGTATTCTTGGTAAGAGGTCTTATGGATACACGATTTAAAACATAACAGGCAGTTGCCACAGCTTCTGCCCAAAAATGTTTTGGTAAGGTGGTTCCATTCAATAATGTTCTTGCACATTCTTGTAAAGTTCGGTTCTTCCGTTCTACAACTCCGTTCTGTTGTGGAGTTCTGGGAAACGAAAAATTATGATATATACCTTTCTTTGTACAAAAATGTTCAAATTCATTATTTTCAAACTCTCCGCCATGATCACTTCTTATATTTTTAACTTTAATCCCTTTTGATTTTTGAATTCTTTTGACGAAAGATTTGAAATGATCGAAAGTGTCACTTTTATTTTTTAAGAAAATTGTCCATGTATAACGAGAGAAATCATCAACAATTACAAGCACATATTGACTGTGATTTATTGATTGAACTCTAGTAGGTCCAAATAAATCCATGTGTAGTAACTCAAGTGGTTGTAATGTTGATATGACTTTCTTGGATTTAAAAGATGATTTGGTCAATTTTCCTAATTGACATGCATCACAAATGTTGTTAACTTTAAAACTCATTTTGGGTAGTCCTCTAACTAGATTGTTTTTGGCTAGCTTGTCAATAGTTCTGAAGTTTATATGACAGAAGCGTTTGTGCCATAGCCATGGATCATTGTCATTAGCCACAAGACACATATCTGAATTATGATTAATATTCATATTCAGAATATAGATATTTCTGTCTCTATAACCTTCGAAAACCAAATTATGGTCTTTATCTAAAATACTACACTTATTATTTGAAAATGAAATTATAAAACCCTTGTCACATAACTAACTAATACTAAGCAAATTGTGTTTTAAATTTCTAACTAGCATGACATTAGTAATAAGAGGTAAGTTAGATGTACCGCAATTGCTCACATCGCCTTTGCCGATGATATAGCCTTTTGAATTGTCTCCAAAAGTGACGGAGCCACCATCTGAATATGTAATATTTGTTAATAAACTCTTGTCTCCCGTCATGTGCTTTGAGCAACCACTGTCCAATATCCACTTTCCTCTTTTCTTAAGTGGGACCTGCAAAAAATAGAATTAAGTCCATGGTACCCACTTTTTATAGGGTCCTAAGAGTTAGGTCTTAGGAGTCCATACCCATTTGGGTCCGGTATCCCCTTTATATATATATAATTATTATTAAAATGCACAGTATTCATGAATTGCTGAATGTATTTGTTCCTAATCAAATTGTTATTTGTTTTAGGAACCCATATTTTGATAGTCTTGACATTTTTCTTTTGAAATTTCACAACTGGTTTTGGTTTGGAATATAATAAACTAAGATTTTTCTTAGCTTCAGTTTTTTGTACTTTCTTTTTCCTTATATTTCCAAGATGTTTCTTGGTTTCTTGTTTGTTATATCCCAATCCTTGTTTGTCTGAGATAGATTGTGAACTTTCAATGATTTTTGTCAAATTTTCTCGACCTTTGTTAAAGTTAGAAACATTTTGAGTAATGTCATCAAACTTTGTTTGTAAGCTAGCTTTTTCTAGGTCTAGAATTTTGACTTTTGCTTTAAGCTCATGATTTTCAGTAGTGAGAGCATTATTTTTCTCTTTTTGAGTTTCTATTTCTTGACTCAAAAGAGATATTTGAGAGTCAACATTAGATGATGATTCTTGAATATTTTCAAGTTCCTCTTCTAATATTTTCTTCCCATCTTTTAACATATCTCGTTCAAGCTCTGCTCTACTTAAATCTGCTTTGACTACTTTTAATTGACGTTTTATGTCTTTATATTTGACTATCAATTCAGCATTAATATCAAGTAATTCATCAAATGTAGGAATTTGTACCTCATCTTCTGTTGCCATAAAACAAACATTAGCTTGTTCATTCTCTGAATCACTTTCACTTTCTGATGAAGATGACTCTGAATCATCCCATGTTACTGAGAAGGCTCGTTTCTTAGATTTGTCCTTCTTATATTTGAATTTGTCATTTTCTGACTTCTTCTTTTGTTCTGGACAATCCTTCTGCATGTGTCCCTTTTTGTGGCAGTTGAAACATTCTATAGCAGATGAAGATGGTTTGTTTGATCCAGATTTCCTTTTATTGTAACGACTGGCTTTTCGATATTTTAGGAATTTTTTGAATCCTTTCGCAATGAATGCCAAATCTTCGTCTTCAGAATCTGATTCATTTCCATCTTTCTCAACATGAAATGCTACATTTTTCTTTTCTTCTTTCTGTTCTTTTCTAGCCTGCAAATTTGCTTCGTAGGACATTAAATTTCCTATCAATTCATCTGGCTTCATGACGGAAAGGTCATTAGCTTCTTCAATTGCTAATACTTTTCCATCCCATTCACTAGTCAGAGAATGTAGGACTGTTGAAACAACATCGAAATCAGAATACTTTTGTCCTAAGCCAATAAGTGCATGGTGAATAGTTTGAAACCGTGAATACATGTCATTGATTGTCTCATTTGGTTTCATTTTGAAATTTTGAAATTGACTTTTTAGCATGGCTATTTTGGCTTGTTTAACCTTGTTAGTACCTTCATGAGTGATTTTTAGTGTTTGCCAAATTTGATATGCAGTAGTGCAGATACTAACACGGTTATATTCATTTTGGTCTAATGCACAGAACAACATATTTATTGCTCTTGCATTTACGGCTGCTGCCGTTTTCTCAGCTGCAGTCCATTCTGAATAATCAGTTGTTGGATTCACTATTTCTCTTTGAGTGGCATTCCAAGCATCATAGCTATTTGATTGCATAAAGAATGACATACGTGTTGCCCAATAACTATAGTTAAGACCATTGAAAAATGGAGGTCTCTGTGTTGATTAACCCTCCGTGTAAGTGGTGTTTTGAGTGCTAGTACTTACGTTATTTGCCATATTACTATAATATATCAAATAACTGTGTTACGGTTATATGATGATCGTGCTCTGATACCAAATTAAAGTTCGGTGTGTATACAATTATAAGTGCTAATATAGTATACACGGATCGTGTAATATGGACCACAATATAAATGCGGAAATAGATGATAATAGCATAGTAAATAAAAAATAGAAAAAATCACACCAGAGATTTTTATACTGGTTCGGAGCACCGTCCTACGTCCAGTCCGAGACTTCTATCTAGATTTTCACTATTAACTACCTCGCTTCACCCGGAAGAACAGGTTTACAACACCCGAACAACCGAACGGGATTTCACGCCTCTAATACACTGAGGACTTCAACACTTGCCTCTTACAACACAGAGGACTTCAACAAAAGAACAAATACAATTGTTGTTGACAACTTGTGCTCTTGAAAACACGGATTTGTCACTAGCAGTACACCCTTCCTATAATCTTATCCTCAAAGTATGCGAAATGTTGTTTTGAAAAGATTAAGGAAAGTATATTACTTATTGAATCAAAGGATATGAAATAGTTTCAATGATTCAATAAATAATTAAGAGCTTTTAGAATGCAGGAGTATGTATAAAGTAAGATCAGAGATTAGATTAAAAAGAATATAAAATCATGTTTTCATATATCTTGAATCAATGATTTAGATGAGTATATATAGAGAAAAATAGTTGTAACTCTTTGTGAGCAGTTGCCATTAAGAAATATGATCTTTGGTGAAAGGTAAGAGATGCAACCTTTGGAGAAGAGAAGTGTCTTTTGGAAAAATTGCTTTCTGTTTAAAAACGGTCGACAGGTTAAAAAGTGACCAGTAGACAGGAATTTAAATATATATACGTTATGTGTATGTGTGCACGTTCAGTGTGCAAATTATGCAGGAACGGTCGACCGCCTATATTGTGACCGGTCGACCGGTCCCTGTAAAGTTGCACACTGAATGTGCAACTATATTCCAATTGTATATATATTAATTTTCTTGAAAATACATGATTATTTGAGGATAGATTTTAACAAGTTTATCACTAATATAATATCAAATAATCAATCTACAATCTATAGTAACATATGTAGCTCTAATGACCTTGTTTTGTCGATCGCCTTTAGTTATTTGTCAGAAATCAAAACTTTCATAAAACTTATGACTCAACACTTGATTGTTTGATACAACAGTAGGCAGCACTCTGACTAAACGTGTTGCTAGAATTTTAGAGATACACTTGTAGACTACATTACAGCATGATATACGCCTGAAGGAGGAAACGCTAGTAGGAGGAGTGACTTTAGGGATAAGAGCAATGTTGGTGGAGTTGACTTCCCCAAGTAACTTGCATTTATTGAAGAAATTGTGAATTGCTTGACAAAAATCACCACCTAACACACTCTAAGTAGAAATAAAGAATGTAACATTTAGCCCATCAGGGCACCCAGATGATTGCTTGTTCATGGAGAAAAGGGTAGCCTTGATTTCCTCGTCAGTGACATGCCTAATAAGAGAAGAAGCTTCCAGGGAAGTAATGCAAGGTAGAGTAAGAGATGAAATTAGGTCCAGATCAGGAAGGAAGCCATTTGAGTTACCAAGCAGATTGGTGAAGTATTGTATAAAGGCATGATCAACAGTATCTGCAGAAGTAAAAAGAGTACCATGCTCATCATTAATTCTAAAAATATTATCTCTTGCATGCTTAACCTTTAATGATTCATGATAAAACTTAGTGTTTTTGTCTCCTTCATCTATCCATCTTTTATGCAATTGTTGCCTCTTCATGCTAGCTTCCAAGAAAAGGGCATTGTTAACCTCCTTATATAATTTCCCCTCTTCAGCAGCAGCATGAAAATCAAGAGGATGCTCCATCATATAGTCTTGCTTTATCTTCAATTGTTCCTTAAGTGTTGTTGATAGAAGGCTACCAGTACCAAAGGTTGTAGATGCCCACAGCTTAATTGCTTGCTTGATGCTTTTTCACTTCCTACAAAACTTATACATTGGGTTACCATAACATGAAAATTCAGAGTTAACATGTGAAACTAAGACCAGAAAGTGCTCATGCTTAACCCAAGCATTAAAAAATTTAAAACTTCTCTTTTCCCTTCTAAAATGGTTCCCAAGAGTTAATATAATAAGAGAGTGGTCAGATAGTATAGGTTGTGGAAGGAAGACAGAGAGGGTAGGCCATTGATTGAGAGCTTGGTAATTACTGAAGGCATGATCAATAGTTGTGAATGTACGGACACCACTTCTACTTTTGTTATTCCATGAATACTTAGCTCCTGACTTATTCACCAAGATCAACTCAGAATCAAAGACAGCAAGATTGAGAGGATCGAGATCTCTTGGAGTAAGAGGAGAACCACCAAATTTGTCATTATAGCCAAAGCAGGAGTTGAAATCACCAAAGACAAGCCAGGGGTGAGAAGATTGTCTTAAGGGAGGCAAAGAATTGAGAAATGCATTCCTGGAATTTACAGAGTTGTCAGCATAAACAAAAGTTATGTAGTAGGAGGATTGAGTTTGGGAATCATGAACATGAAAATGAATAAACTGTCTAGAAGACAAAATGGGAGAAAGTGACAAAACAGCTGGGTCATAGATGACAAGTATTCTACCATATGCTGCAGTATCAAGATTATGATGGAAAGACCATTTAGGGTTAATGTAGGAAGCATCTTTAAGGATAAGGAAAGATTAAGCTTAGTTTCTAGCAGACCAAAAAGGCAAATATTATGCTCTGAGATATAACTTTTAGCTTGATCAAGTTTCAAATTACTATGGGCTCTTCTTAGATTCCAAGATGCAATTTTTTTATACATTATAATTTATTAAGATTGGGTGGAGTTATTCCTTCTCTGAGCTGACAGAGATCTTGTTTCAATTTTCCTTCTTGGCAGGTTCGGGGGGGAGGTTGGATGAGTATTTGAATGGGAGGAGGTTGGATCATGAGGAGGGGCTATTTGAGATTGTGAGTTAGGAATGCAAGAAGGCCATCCTGGTAACTGAATTGAAAAGTTGTAATGAGGTGGTATAGGAGGTTGAGTGTGGTCAGCAGATATATGCATTGAGGATATTAATTGTGTGATTTGTGTTTCAAAAGAATTGCACTATTTTATATCAAAATCAGATGCAGGCGAATTGGAAAGAGGATACACTTCAGATGTAACATTACCAACTTCCTTATTACTCCTACTTATGGTAGAGACCTTCTTAAATATTTCCTGCACACCAAGATTTGAAGACAATTCTTTTGTTTCTGATTCATTGTATTCAGCAGCAGTAGTAATATTCATGGTTGACTCATTGTGTTTCTCTCTACAATTAACCTCAGCAGTTATCTCTCCTTCCTCTTCATCAAACATTTCCAATATACCTTGTTCATTCTCTATAGTTTGGAGCAAGTTGTACTTGTTATGAGTGCTAATAATACAAGCCTGTTCATCATTGTGAGGTTTATTAACTTTATCAAGTTCCTTTATATGTTCTTCAATTCCATCATGAACATTTTTTTTCCTTAGCACCTAGTATCTTCAAGGAAGTATCTTCCAGTTCTTCACAATTAATCATTTTTTTCCTTTGTTATTATTGACTTTTAGCCAGATCTGTTTCACTTTGTCTTGTTTTTCAATGTTTTGCCCCTTCTTCATCATGTTCCTTCTCACATCACTTATTATTTGCTGCTCATTAGTTAAACATTGTTCAACATTTCTTTCACATACAACTTTCTTGCAGTTGTTCACTAAATGCCCAAACTCCTTACATATAGTACAAATCTCTGGTTTCCACAAGTAAACAACTTTAACAATCTGCTCAGTACCATCTAGCAATTTAACTGTAAAATTATCAGGCAATTCTTGATTTGGATTTACTTCAACTAAATATTTTGCATAAGAGATACGTTCAAATTTTTCAGTTGATGCATCCAAACAAAGAAGCTTTCCAACTCTAGAAGCTAACCAGTTAATACCCAATGGAGACCAAGCATACAGTGGGATATTAGATAGTTTAATCCATACTAGAACAGCTTTAATGCTACTACAACTATTGCCTATATTTTTTTGTTTGCTTTCCAGTTAGATTATGAACACATATTATGATTTGAGTGATTTTGAAACTTGATCTTGTTTGAGATGCGGCAGATTTGAATTAACTTTTTCTTTGATCCTCTTTCTCTCTTAGTTTTCTTTCATTCCAGGTTTTTTTTATTTACATTTTCAAATTTAGGAAGATAAGACATGCCACTTGTTAAATTGCATGTAAATATAATTACATTTGTTTTAATGTATATTAAAATTTGTTACACATGTCTTTTATTCATATGCTAATTCAATTTTAAATGTTAATTATATTTACCTTATGTTCAAAATATTTCACATTTTTAAATCTATGCTAAAATCTTTTATATGTGTAAATATGTATGTATTAATGATTGTTTTGATTTTGAGAAAATGTTTTCAGGTTGTAACTGTTTTGAAATGTGAATAGGAAAAAGAATTGAAGAAATGAAATATATGTTTATATAAGCTTAGTTATTAAAAATAAAAGAAGATGAAAATAAATGGATGACACTTGTTATTCATCCAACATTTGTCATTAGCAAATGTTTATCATCTTACACATGTTATTAAGGTGGTTTCATAAATTAACACTTGTTCTTATGCAATTTTAAATTATTTTAAAATGTTAATAAAAGCTTTTATATTTATTTTCCTATAATAAGTACTTTCTTAATTTACATAAATTAATTCTTTTTAAGAAAATATTATAAGACAAATCTCATTCAAATAAAAATCTTATCCATATATGTTATATCCAAAATATTTTTAAGATATATATCCTTTAAATTCAAATTTAAATCCAAAACCCAAATTCAAATTTAATTTAAAAATCCAACTCAAAAAACAAATAATATATATATATATAATTAAATAAACACATTATTAAATTTATAAATAATTATTCTATTTAAAAACAACTTAAATACATACATACATATATATATATTTGAACAAAACTTATTAAATTTGAAAATAATAGGTCGATTTAAAATCTATTTATATATATATATATATATATATATATATATATATATATATATATGCACAGCACATTATTATTTTTGTTTGAAATAACAATTTTTTCCAATTTAAAATTAATTAAATTAGGAGATTATCAAATAAACACTTATCCAAATATTTATAATTCAATTTTTATATATATTTCCAAATTTATTTACACTTCCAGATATCTTTTATTATCAGAGTTTTATCTGTTCAATTGATTAAAATAGTTAATTACCCATTTATCAGATGTCCAAAATCCAGGTTATTACATTAAATTAGCATATATTGATGTTATGTGCCTACGCTTTAGATGTAGGGATAGGGAAGGTATGATTCTCCACACCCTATGTCTTGTACTTTACTATGTTGACTTTTATGCTATCTTGAGGTTGTTGATCGCTCATATCATGCTGTTATCTGACTTGAGGTTTTATGCTTTGCTTCTTATTATCTCAAATGCTCTTAAATAAGTAGATTTGATAGCATATGTAAGATAACACATGGGGTTGTGCAGATAGACTAGAAATAGGCTACGCTTTCATATACCTATAGTTGGCTTATTATTGCTATTATACTCCTGTGCAGCACTATGTGGCTTCATCGGTGCTTTAATTTATTTAAAGACGGTTTATCATTAGAATTATTATTTGATGTATAAACTTTGTGATCGGTTTGGTATAACTATGTTGAACTTGTGCTCTGATCTGTGATGATTCATATAGTTATTTTTTTGTCTTGCCTATTTTATATTTGTGATGGCTATTATATTTTATCCTTGTGTTGTAAGATACACAACAGGTTTTGTGATTGTTTATGTTACACTACCCTTGAATATCATCCTATATCGGCTAAGTACCATCGTAGCACATTATACAAGTACATTGGGTACCGAAAGTACAGGGTAGTCGTTCATACTTGTTAAATAAAAAAATGGTTATAGGCGAACAGTTGATTGACAATAGGTCACCTATCAACTGAACGATTAAGGAGTCGACTAGTTATGTCTATTCAATGGACTGTTGATATGTTTAAAAGAATAAGTATATAGTTTCGAAACTAATTTAAGGTATTATAGGTTTTAAACTTAGTAAATAATCATTCAAAATTAAAAATAAATATTTATAATATCTAGGAATTTGATACATACATATATATATATATTAAATACATACACGGCCGAATATAAAATAATTACATATATATCTTTAATTTTAAACTTTGAATTTAAATTAATAGTTTCATGTTGATTGATTATATAATATAATTTAATGTATATTAATATTTATATGAGACAATACCATATATATAAATTCATTTTAACGATATAATGAATAATATATAACTTAAAAGAATATACCTAAGAGAAGTAACATTTGGTTCACATGTCGATTCAAATCGTCTCCTAGATCTTCTAGATCTCTTTCCAACAAGGCAAGCTTCGGAATTCCACCACTTGAAAGGGCGGTGTATTTGATTTGGAGTGTATTTGAGCTCATCTACGATTGGAGTACATGGGATAATAGTAGCCATGGAGTGGCAGAGATGGAGCAAAAAGAGTAAAAAGGAGAAATAGAGGCTTTGGTAGGCTTAAATAGAGGATCTAGGAGAAATATCTTCCACCATATCCTCTTACAAAGTCATACCCTAAGACATCCTCTTCCCCTCAAATTTTGCTTGCCTATACCTGGTCCGACATGGACCAAATGGATCTAAAAACCTAATAGAAATTAATTCTATTTAAATTGGATATAAATTCTTATTGATATCGTATATTGATACACATATTTATAGCTTTTATTTATGCACCTAATTAATTACTAATAGCACTGAGAACATTTCTACAGGCCACCTCAATAACTAAATACACCCCAAATATTAAATATAATAATAATTAATATTTCTCCGAATATTATTTAATTTAATTAATTTATAACACTTAATGAACTAATTAGCTCGAGTGGTGTTTGGAGACTAAAATGAATTCATTTATGCGACTCACATGTATAAATTTAGTCAGCAACTAATATTTGAGTAATTCAAATACAAAGGTTCACAATTCACATTAGCTAGTGGTGTGATAGTTTGCCAAACTCATCGCTTGCAAATCTCATTAGTGAATCTAATTTTTTACAAATTTAAGTGTTACTTATTTAGCAATGATTATTTATACCAATTCTCTTCATCAACACTCGATCACTTTAGGATTTATGGAATTTTTTAGTTTGGTTAAAATTCCAATATCATAAATATTCAACTCAGTTAGTCCAAAAACTATGTCCCTGGTTCAGCGATAGCATATATTATTAATCGTATTACTCTGGCTAGAGATTTTGGCTTTAAATTGACTACAATTGACCGTGATACTAACCTCATACAACCAAGCAGAAAAATACTTTGTTAAATAGTGTTTTACTTCCAATGCTTTAAATCAGCCTTAACTATAGCACTCGATGGTTGTTGTGCCATAATTTAACTAAAATCAAAGTGAACTTTCAATATTGAATTTGTAATAACCCGCCATTTTCTGACCTCTGGTGTTCGACATAAAATTGTAACTTCAATATGAGAAGTCAAAAAATAACGGATCGTTAGGGGATTAATATAAGAAAACAAAATAGAAACTATTTATTTTTCCTTTCAAAACAAAACAAAAGGAACATAAAAATATAATAGTCAAGAAACACTATGTCATTTCCTAAACAAATCTATATATAGTTTTACATGTCCCTGATATGTACAATACAAACCCAAATCCATATAATACATCAAGTATCTTACTTATATATACAAATCATTAAACACACACACTAATATACATACATACATGCATACACACATACATACACACACACACATACACACACATATATATGTATGTATTTTTTGTATATGTATATGTATATGTATATGTATATGTATATGTATATGTATATGTATATGTATATGTATATGTATATGTATATGTATATGTATATGTATATGTAAAGCATGCCTTTGTCACCTGAGCCTCAAACGTCATCATAACCTGACCTATCTCCATCAACGTATCATATATCATAAACAAAGGAAACATATGGAGAAACGGTCGAACACAAATTTTTGTGAGTGAATATAACTGAATTTAACATTCACTATACTTATCTCATAATATAACATGATCAAAAATGAAAAAAATACTATATCATTATTGTAACGACCCACCTTTTCGACCCTTAGAAAGTGATACAAATACATCCATGGTATTCATGTGCCGAATATCCAAATGCCAGAAAGATAGGTTGTTTGGGTGAAAGAAAGAAAAGAAAGAGAAGAATCTCACATCGCGGCAAGATAAATATGTAATACACACAATATTCTTTACAAAAGAAATCATCTTATTTATATATACATAACACAACATCAGAGAAACCCACCTTCTTCAGCCTGGACAGTTATAACAATTTGTCCTTACAATTGCTAACGAATACATACAGAAATCAAGAACAACAAACAGCGGAAAATATAAGATACGTGAATACGCCTTAGAGAATCCAGCTCGTCTCCTGAAAGCTCCAAAGTATCTAGCTAAATCTGGAAAATATGCTCGGGCTGACCCAAGCATTTAGGAAAAACAACGCACGGGTCAGTCGGGTAAATCCAGCATGAGACACTCAAATCATAAGGAATTTTATTTATTATAACTTGTAAATCCTTTAAAATCAAAGGTATCTTGTAAGACCATGCCGCACATAAACATGGATGGGTTGTTACCTTATGATAACCAAAACATTTATATCAAAAAATCCAGCGATATTATGATAAGGTCTAAGGTTGAAAATAATAATAATCAAGTAGCTATAATATTCGTGAATGTACATCACAACAATGCTAGGTATATAATAAAAAACTGATAAGCCATGTTCACTAATTGTATAGGATTTCTACAAATGTGCCCTCAGTACTTCGAGAACGGTCCTCCTGCACAAGGATTAGAGCTATCCATCCAAAGCAGCATACATCCCTAGTGATGTACTATAGGAAAAACATAGCTGATCTCGCTAAGACCAGGTGCATAGCCCCTTGCATGCAAAACAACTGCAGGTAAAATCCGGGTGGAGCTGACTACACCCTATGGATTTGCCGACCCTACTGGCCATGCCTCATATCTCTAGTTTTAGTCATTATCGCTTGTGAGGCTACGTCCGGAGTTCCAGCTCATGCACTACCATCAAAACAGATCATGGAATCCCACATGGATTCCACTACACCCAGTGGGGCTCGGAATCACACAAGGATTCCTATATCTCAAATAGATCTTGGAATCACCCATGGATTCTCATACCCCAACGGCTTTAAAATCATACATGGATTCCAACATCTCAAAATATCATGAAAATCCTCTATAGAACAGTATATGGTTTTTGGAGTGGTTACGATATGAGTCACCTCTGACGAGTATACTCTTCTCGTTTACCGGGTGCTCTGCAAACCAATCGTTAATTTTCGGAATGCTCGATACCAGTTCTTTAGGAAATAATTGGACAATACATAAGAGCGAGCATCACCCCCTAATCGTTTAAGTGGACGGATCTCCTTATCATTTGTCCTAGAATAACAAACGAGTTTATAGGCACAATATAACACCACTAACGGTAACCATACCCTATAATCCCCATGTTTCTCCTAGATATTTCCGAAGTTAAAATCCTTTAGTGTTAGGTAGGAAATTGTTTCCCTACCACCAAAATTAAGAAGGATTACATATTTAGGCCAAGATTTGATAGTGGGTTATTTAACTATCAAATAACCAAACATTCAAAACAAAGACTACATTTCCTATTTAAATCGCTAAGCCTAATTTGATTAAATTTCCATTAATTATAATCTCTTTCAAAAATATGTATCAAAATACTCATATACTTATCTTACTGGAATAAGTATATTCACAAACCATTCCTTTCAAAATACTTCAAAACTTTTAAAAATAGATATGGAAAGTAACGTTCAATATCGGCCATGGATCGCAACTTACATAATGGTTACATCGCTATCCCAACGAATCTATAGTAAACTTTAGACAAATAGTGATTCTGAATTGAAATGATTTTCAAAGTGATTTTGGAAGTACATATGCTTTATCTTAAATTATTAAAAGGAATAAATTTATTTTTAAACAAATAAAAAGTAGGATTTTTGATGTTATAAAAGTATAGTTTTATGAAATATTTTTAGATAGAAATTTTTGAATGGTTCATAAAAAGGATTTATGAAAGTGATATTTTATAAATAAAGAAATAGATTTATAATCTGAATTTGTTGTTAGAACCTTGAATTTTGGATTTTGATTGTGACAACTATATATTGTTTAGATCTAGCTAAACTTGCAGGAGAAGATATTGTTTTTACTCGAGAAATAGTCTAACAATTTGAAGACCAGATTCTTGATTGAAGCTTCAGCAAATTATTAAGTTTCAGATCTGAGGCTAGTAATAAATATATGTTAAAATCTCTCTGAAGTGGTATAAGCACACACACATAATATAAAGTTCATCAAAACAATTAGAAAAACCTAGAAACATAACTCAGTCGGCTGAATGGCTTAAGTTAGCCGGCCGACTACTGTGTATGTGCACAGATAAATATAAAAATTAAGATGGCTAAATTATGCTATTTTTGCACTATTTCCATGATGTTTTGATT
Source organism: Allium cepa (assembly GCA_030765085.1). Classification (NCBI taxonomy): domain Eukaryota; kingdom Viridiplantae; phylum Streptophyta; class Magnoliopsida; order Asparagales; family Amaryllidaceae; genus Allium; species Allium cepa. The sequence continues at coordinate 153,087,167 of CM060939.1, forward strand.
TAAGTAGATTCTGTTGGATGAGTTGCTCCATTTAGACGGCTGAGTCTTCGTAACGACTATTTTTTCAGGAGACGCTTCATTTCAATTAACAAAAAAACTCTTGATTCAAGAGTTGCTTCCATATCTTTTCATGGCATCTTTCATGAACGAATGCAACTCTTAATCTCTATAAATAACCAAGAATTCCATTGTTTTAACAATCAATTCTTATATTTATTTCTGATCTATCTTGCTATTTCGACTCTAAGCATTCAATACATAAAAACTTCATAATAAACACCTATTCATTCAAGAAACTTCATTAGTCATTTAATAAACTTCCTATCTTCATGAATTACACGATATACCGCAAAGGAGGAGATTACAGGAAGGGTGTGTGAGAAATGCGGATTACGAATCTTAAGGCTAGAATTAACACTAGAGGGGGGGGGTTGAATAGTGTTTTAAGGAATTGCTAATTCTTTTTGAGTTTATATTAATTTGAACACAAAAGTATGCAATATTCAGACACAGATATGATTACAGAATCAAACATAGATGCAGATAAAAAGTAAAAGCAATAAAGGAAAGAACACACCGGATTTTATGCTGGTTCGGAGTTACCCTACATCCAGTCCCTCAACACAAGTACGGATTTTCTTTCAAATCAATTCTTACAATTACACCCTCTATTTCAAGTCCACGAGGTACACCGCTCCAGATTCACAATCCTCTGGGTAGAGATACTTGATTTTATGGGCAACAAGTTCACCCGATTGATTTTCCAGGCTACAATCACACGTTTTCTTGCTCGATTGATTTTCCAGGCTACAATCACACCTTTTCTCACTCGATTGATTACAAAGAAGTCTATAACTCTGAATAGCACTGGGATCCTGTTGAGATAGTGATAGAGAATCAAACCGGAGATGATCTAGTTAGATTCAATGGTGATTTCAGCAGAGTAATGGTAAAAATGTATATAAAGAAATGTGAAGAAGAAGAAGAGGAGTGAAATCAAAGAAATATATGAATGTAAATTAGTTTAAAACAGCCCCTATTTATAGTAGAACAACAACCATGTCCATTCGTGAAAGGATATGACGAATAGACACTTTCTTTGAAATTCAAAATTTTGAAATAAACTGTCACCTTGTCGCCAAGGGATCCTTGGGGTTGTCGACAGGCCTAAGTTATTTTTGGTAATATGTTTTTCTTTGAAAATAACTTCTATCTTGTATTAAAACTATTTTAAACTTTATAAATATACTTAACTATAGTTAAATACATAAATAAGTATAGAGAATAATATTTTGGTATATATAAAATTTTACTATATTTTATATTTAAATCTAAGGATAATTATTAAAAGTTGAATATATTATAATTAAAAGATAGTTCAAAACTAAGGATAATTTGATTTTGAAAATAAAGATTATTTTGAGGCTAAAAGTATTTTAAAACCAAGATAGTTGTTTTTTTATTTTTAAAAGGAGATTTTGAAATCATTTTGAAAACAAGATATAATTTTGTAAAACATTTGAATAAAAGTTAGCGGATACAAAACAATGTTCCACTAGATTTTTCGTAAGTTCCATCCTACTTAGGGTTCCATCCCTTTAATGGGCTCGAAGTGGATTCCATTCCATGAATAAAGTAGATTTTAAGATGTCAGTGCTTTTCTAGGAGTTTAACAAAATTCCTGTCTAAATTACTTATATCGAAATCTTGAACTCTTGATAATCTTGATACTCACAAGGCTTGAATCTTGATATCTTCGATCTTGAGTTTATCAGTTCTTGAATCTGTATACTGCACAGTCTTCATTCTTTGGTACCTGTATATATATCCTGCATATACTACATATATTTCTAAACAATAATGTTAGTATTTATATTTTATAATCTTATACTAAGGTTGTTATCATCAAAACCAATTTCTCAGGGATTAACAATCTCCCCCTTTTTGATGACGACAACCTTTGTTTATAAAATATTACTTCTATCCTAATAACTCCCCCTAAAACTAATAATTCTCCCTCAATTTATGCCTAATTATCCTATTTTATACTTCTCTTCCTTTGCCGTCAACAAGAATTAACTCCAAGCTATATAATTCCCCCTTAGTCTAATAATCAACACTTAATTCTAAAACTAAAATTTAGTCCTTAATTACTAACTATCCTAACTAAGAACCATATATGATAATACTTATAGTAGTGAAAATATGAGAATTCAAATATAAGAACACAAATCATTTATTAATTATATATTGTTATATTTGCATTTGCGTAGAAAACGTAAGTAAGATCATATAACGATAAGAAAGAGAGAAAAGAAACTAATGTGTATCCTTGAAAATGGGAGATCTATGAACCGAGCAATTTGGGTAGTGGAAACAGAAATTTTCACGTTGTTCGACTAGATTTCCAACCTTGTCAAAGCACATTTCGCCAACGCAAACAACTTTGTCATCATCTTCAGCGTGTTCTTCTTCCATGAGGGCTTCTTCTTCTTCCTCGCTGTCCTCTTGCACTTGATCACCTGAAGATTCTTCATCAATCAAGATGGGTTGGCGTGATTGTCCATTAGAAACTTTTGCAAGTTTCTAAGGATTTTGCTTTGCCGTTCTTGTCTTTGACCATTCTGATTTGCACTACTTGAATTTCAGTCATAGGTTGTGTGGCTTCCCACCTCTATACCCACGCTAGCCAAGGACACTACTGTGTAATGCCGTCAACTAGCACGGAGAATAAGGCTATTGAGGAGCGACCATCCGTGTAATGGCTTTGTGCGAGCATCGATATGCCAGATAAAATATAACTTGCATTTCTTTTCAAGAGGAAATCCGACATGCCGACACAAACTCAAATCTACTACACAGTGGCTATAATATCTTCGGAAACAAATATAGAAATAAACATAACACAAATCAGTCACAGATAATTCATATCACAAAGGCGGAAATAGATATGAATATTACACATAAAAGTGTATATCAGAGTAGTGGTCAAATAAGATCCACAAGATCACAAAGGAATAGATACAAGTGCTAGACAAAAATATGTATACATCAAGGAGTCTATACAATTGTATACAACAAAAAATACTAAACTAAAGTAGTTAGCCAAAAGATCAGATGATGGTCCGATAAGGAGTCAAGTAGAAGCACCTGTAAAATCTCAGTCTGACCCGAGTATTATTTAAGAAGAAAATAATAAACGGATGAGTCTAGCTATAATTATCAGATAAAATGAGATATAAGAAGAGATATAATAAAAACCTATGATAACCAAAAATGTCATACCTCGACAAGTATACATTAGGAAATCAACAAAGGAAAATCATACAAATATCTCACGAATCTCATAGCATAAAAAGAATGTCATATTCTTTATTTAATTCACCAAGGCACAAAAAAATGACATACATATCAATGTCAATTGTAAAAGTTGGTGAAACATAAATTCCAGAAATCAATAATTAGAAATCCAGAAATCACAAGAAAAGGATGGCCAATCCCAAGCGGGTGCATGAAAACTCACCAACACGTGTATCACAAACAATTCGGAACATCGACGCAGTACACACGGTACGTCCAATGAATCGAAAAGCCGAGAAATCGATGTTGTACAAACGGTACATCCAATGAATCGAAACACAAAACAATTCGGAACATCGATGTAGTACACACGATACGTCCAATGAATCGAAAAGACGAGACATCGATGTAGTACAAATGGTACATCCAATGAATCGAAATACAAAACAATTTGAAACATCGACGCAGTACACACGGTACGTCCAATGAATCGAAAAGCCGAGACATCGATGTAGTACAAACGGTACATCAGATGAATCAAAGCACATTAAAAGTACATGGGTCGCTAGCCCACAAAGAAATGAGACGAAGCTCAATAAAATGAGATACAGTCCTCCACGTGGACAAAGAGACATCGCACATTGCTAGTCTAAACCATAAAATGATCATCATCGATCATCAAGAAGTGTCAATTACAGTAAGCTAATAAATATATGGGCTTAGATTTATGTCCCATAACCACTAGCTTAACTTAAATATTTACGAACAAATTGTAGATCTCCACTAGAAAATTGTCACAAGAGATTCAATCGAACAAGTCCAAAAATTAACCAACGAAGCAAACGCAAGCGTTTCGTACCACTTGTTTTACTAAGCCGTTTAATTAGATTTCTCATACGAGTGAGGTAAAGGTTTGTATATACTAATGGATTGGAAAACAGTTTAAGAAACGAGCTTTGTAATAAAATAGTGTTGAAATCGTTTTGAAGAAAGGGTTTTGATATTCACTACTAGTATTAAGAACCTTTATATTTTAAAGTGACAAATCATAGAAGTGATTGTAGAAACAATCAATCATAAAAATTCACATACAAAGACGTGAATAAAATCCAAAGAAATCGATACCGAATCCAAAAAAGTGGAAATACCCAAAGATCCCAAAAATAGAAGTTATCAAAGTCGACAAAGGTGATAACAACTAATTGGAGAAGAAGAATCGATTAATAATTGGAAAAACAAAGCAAAACGAGCATACTTAGGCAAACAGGTAAATAGGAGCAGGTCGGTCAACTGAACCACTGAGTCGGTCGACCGAAAATAGCCCAGAATGTTTCGGCTTTAGCTTCGGTCGGCCGACTCAGGGGGTTCGGTCTACCGAACTTGTTGTTCTGCCTTTTCTTTTTTTATCCCTTTTTAAATGAAGTTCAAACTCAATTAATTTGCAATCGGGCAAGCACGAACGCTAGGGGTTTACGCCAATCGGCAACCCGGCCCTATTGGCTCCTCGATGCATCACCAAAAACATGTTCCAACATCAAAGTTAGGATTTTTAAAGATTTGAACACAAAACACTAGAAATTAGGATATTCACCAATTCAATCCAAACCAAAAGAAAATGCACATGAATAAGTGTTAGGAATTCATACCCAACATTCAAAGATAGATATAAGCATAGATGTGAGATAAAAATCTCACCTTTGAATTCAAAAACAGTGAATGAGAAACTTGAAGACAAGGAAAGATCAACCACACTTCAATCTCAACACAAGAAGCTTGAATCTAAGCTTAAAAGAGAAACATTTTCCAAATTAGGTTTAGCAATTTTCTAAAATTAAAGAGAGAAAGAGTTGGAGAAGATGAAGAGAAGCCTTACCAATGGCTTCTCTTTGGTTTTGGAGCAAGAATTTGAGTTTGCAAAGGATCTATGGCTTAGGAATTCTAATTTCCAATCTTTTCCCCCATTATTCTCTTGAGCTTGAGAGAGTTAGGAAATGAGGAATGAATGAAGAGAAGTGGAGAGGGGTTGGGCTGAACCCAAACCCAAAGCCCTATAGAAAAAGTAGCAAAAATCAACTTACTCCAAACATATCGAAGCTTATACTCAAAAAGATTGCAAACGGCATTTTGAACTCAATGGAAGGGGTCTCGAGTCCCAATTCGACTATTTGCAAAAAGTAGCTTTTTGGACCATAATCTGACTAACGATGAAATATTTAAATAAAATATTTAAATAAACAATCGATAAATATGCGGGTTGTTACATGTTGCAGTGCATCCTTCAAGAATACCTCCATTTTTATCACTCGTGCAAGCGTAGTTCGTTGAAATGGTCCAGTAAAAGGAGAAAGGAACGAAAAGGTTGAATTTTTATTTGATTTGGAGGAAGAGGCCATTGTTTTATTGTTTTCAAAAGTTAGAACAGAGAAAGGACAGAAAGAATGAACAAAATTTCGAAATAAGAAGAATATATAACCACCCATTTGAATTTTGGGGGGAAAATTTCAAAAGAAAAAAAATCGTTATATGTCGACAGGGATAAAGGAGGGTTGTCGACAAGGTACTTATATTTTTTTTCTATTTGATTAATTTAATTTTAATTATACTTGTTATTTATATTCTATATTTCAGTTATTGAACAAATACCTAATTCTCTTCTTAATTTAGGAAATATAGATTCATTTAAGGGTTTTGTTAAGATATCAGCAATTTGGTTCTCGGAATTGATATAATCGAGAGTAATTACTTCCTTACTTATATTATCTCTGAGAAAATGATGTCCGATATCAATATATTAGTTCGAGCATGATGAGTAGGATTTTTGGATAAATTTATTGCACTAGTATTATCACAATAAATTGGTGATTTTGAGATATTTAAACCAAAATCTTTTAAACTTTGTTGCATATATATTACTTGAGAACAAGCCAAAGCAGCAGAAATATACTCTGCTTCGGTTGTTGATAAAAAAAACTATGTTTTGCTTTTTACTAAACCAGGAAATCAAAGAATGCTCCAAAAAGTGACAAGTTCCACTTGCACTTTTTCGGTCTGATTTACAACCCGCATAATCAGCATCACAGTAAGATATTAATTCAAAAGAATCATTTTTAGGATAAAATAAGCCATAATCAAAGGTGTGTTTAACATATCTTATGATAGTTTTTACAGCTTTTAAGTGGGTCTCTTTAGGTTGGGATTGATATCTCGCACAGAGACAAACACTATGCATGATATCAGGTCTACTAGCAATGATATAGAGTAGTGATCCAATAATTCCTCTATATAAATTTTGATCTATACCTTTCGAGATAACTTCTTTACTTAGGTACTCATTGGTTGCCATGGGAGTGGGTTTTCCACTTGCAGTAGTCAAACCAAATTTACTAACTAGGTCTGTAGCATATTTTTCTTGATTGATAAAGATACCATTATCTAATTGTTTTATTTGCAATCCTAGAAAGAAGTTTAGTTCACCCATACAACTCATCTCAAACTCTTTTGTCATTTTTTCAAAAAATTCATTATTCATTTCAAAATTAGTTGATCCGACAATGATATCATCTATGTAAACTTATACTAGTTGAATATCATTTTTATTTCTTTTAGTAAAAAGATTATTATCTGCTTTACTAATTTCAAAGTTTGATTGTTTTAGACCATATAGAGCTTTCTTAAGTTTGTAAACATGATTTGCTAATTTTTCATTTTTAAAAAGCGGTAGTTGTTCAACATATACTTCCTCTTTTACAAATCCATTTAAAAAGGTACTTTTAACATCCATTTGAAATAATTTGAAATTATTATGATTTGCAAAAGCAAGTAGAATCCTGATGGCTTCTAATCTTGCTATGGGAGCAAAGGTTTCATCACAATCTATTCCTTCTTCTTGACAATAACCTTGAGCGACTAACCGGGCTTTATTTCTAACAACCCACCTTGTTCATTCATTTTATTTTTATAAACCAATTTAGTTCCAATTATATTTTTATTTTTAGGTCTAGGAAAAAATTCCCAAACATCATTTCTAGTGAATTGATTTAGTTCTTCTTGCCTAGCCAAAATCCATGAATCATCAGTTGATGCTTCTTTTGGATATTTGAGTTCAATAGTTGATATAAAGACTACATTGCTCATTTTAGTTCAGTAGTTGATTTCTACTTCTAACAACAGATTGCATATCTCCTAGTATATTTTCTATAGGATGACCTTTTAAAAGTTTAATCTTTTTATTAGGATGATTAATTTTATTATTAGTTTCAGTTGACTCTTGATTTTGAATGATTAAATCCTCTTCATCATTTGTATCTTCAAATTTTTTGAGAGTTTCATCGAATGAAACATGCATTGTTTCTTCGATGGTGTTAGTTCTTAAATTAAACACTATGTATGCTTTACTTCTATTAGGATATCCGATAAAGATACCTTTGTTTGATTTAGGATCAAATTTATCTAAGTTATCTTTTGTATTTAAAATAAAACATTTACTTCCAAAAATTCTAAAATAAGATACGTTAGGTTTCTTTGTGTGAAGAAGTTCGTAAGATGTCTTATCAGTAAAAGGTCTAACTAAAATTCTATTTAAAATATAACAGGCAGTAGCAACTGCTTCTATCGAAAAATATTTTGGTAATTTACTATCTGAAAGCATAGTTCCCGCACACTCTTGAATCGTCCTATTTTTACGTTTTACTACTCCATTTTGTTGTGGAGTTCTTGGAAATGAAAAATTGTGAGTTATTCCCTTTTTATTGCAGAATTCCTCAAGCTTTTTATTTTCAAATTCACCACCGTGATCACTACGGATGGTTATAATTTTTACATAAAGTTAATTTTGAATCCTTTTTGTAAAGTTCTTAAAACATTCAAAAGTATCACTTTTACGTTTCAAAAATATTGTCCATGTAAATCTAGAATAATCATCAACAATTACAAAAACATATTTACTGTGATTTATTGACTGAATTTGAGATGGACCAAATAAATCAAGATGAAGTAATTCAAGAGGTTTTGAAGTTGAAATCATATCTTTTAATGTAAAAGAACTTTTTCTAAGTTTTCCTAATTGACATGCATCACATAAACTATCTACTTTAAAATTCATTTTAAGGAGAACTCTTACTAGATCATGTTCTAACAGTCTAGATAAGAGTTTAAAATTCAAATGCCCAAATATCTTATGCCAAATCCAAGGGTCACTTGTATTTTCCAAGAGACACAAGTTATCATTTGAAACTTTCATACTAAGAATATAAATATTCTTTTTCCTAATTCCCTCAAATATTATGGTTGAATTATTATCTTCATTGTGACACTTATCTTTTTCAAATTTAAATTTATATCCTTTATCGCAAAGCTGACTAATACTTAGCAGATTATGTTTCAGATTCTTAACTAGCAAAACATTAGTAATAATAGGAGTTTCAGAGTTACCGACTTTGCCGATGCCAATCACATATCTGTTTGAGTTGTCTCCAAAGTTAACCAGTCCTCCGTCTTTGTATATTATATCATTCAGCATATCCGAATTACCAGTCATGTGTCTAGAGTATCCATTATCGAGTATCCATTTATTCTTTTTGAACTGCACAATTTGTTCATTGTGGATTGATTCCTCAACACCCATAAAACATGTTTCCTGCACATCATACAATTTTGGTAGACAACTTGAATTTGAATATTGATTATATGCAGACTTATGAGACAATGATGATCTGAATATTTCTAAACTAGTAATAACAAGTTTTTTAAACATAGCTATTTGAAAAGCTTTTTCAATATTCATATTATGAAACTTTGAAAACCTTGCTCTGATATCAAATGTGAGAAATGCGGATTACGGATCTTAAGGATAGAATTAACACTAGAGGGGGTGAACAGTGTTTTAAGGATTTACTAATTCTTTTTGAGTTTATATTAATTTAAACACAAATGTATGCAATATTCAAACACAGATATGATTACAGAATCAAACACAGATGCAGATAAAAAGTAAAAGCAATAAAGGAAAGAACACACTGGATTTTATACTGGTTCAGAGTTATCCTACATCCAGTTCCACGACACAAGCACGGATTTCCTTTCAAAATAAATTCTTACAATTACACCCTCGATTTCAAGGCCACGAGCTACACCGCTCCATATTCACAATCCTCTGAGTAGAGATACTTTATTTTACGGGCAACAAATTCACCCGATTGATTTTCCAGGCTACAATCACACCTTTTCTCGCTCGGTTGATTTTCCAGGTTACAATCACACCTTTTCTCATTCAATTGATTACAAGAAGTATATAACTTTGCATAGCACTGGGATCTTGTTGAGACAGTGATAGAGAATCAAACCATAGATGATCTAGTTAGATTCAATGGTGATTTCGGCAGAGTAATGGTAAAAATATATATAAAGAAATGTGAAGAAGAAGAGGAGTGAAATTAGAGAAATATATGAATCTAAATTCGTTCAAAACAGCCCCTAATAGTAAACAACATCCATATCCATTCGTAAAAGGATACGACGAATAGACACTTCCTTTGAAATTCAGACTTTTGGAATAAACTGTCACCTTGTTGAAAAGGGTTCCTTGGGGTTGTCGACAGGCCTAAGTTCTTTTTGGTAATATGTTTTTCTTTGAAAATAACTTCTATCTTGTATTAAAATTATTTTAAACTTTATAAATATACTTAACTATAGTTAAAATACATAAATAAGTATAGAGAATAATATTTTAGTATATATAAAATTTTACAATAATTTTATATTTAAATCTAAGTATAATTATTAAAAGTTAAATATATTATAGTTAAAAGAAAGTTTAACACCAAGGATAATTTGATTTTGAAAATAAAGATTATTTTGAGGCTAAAAGTATTTTACAACCAAGATAGATGTTTATTGATTTTTAAAAGGAGATTTTGAATCATTTTGAAAACAAGATATAATTTTGTAAAACATTTGAATAAAAGTTAGCGGATACAAAACAACGTTCCACTAGATTTTTCGTATGTTCCATCCTACTTAGGGTTCCATCCCTTTAATGGGCTTGAAGTGGATTCCATTCCATGAATAAAATGGATTTTAAGATGTCGGTGCTTTTCTAGTAGTTTTAACAAAATTCCTATCTAAATTACTTACATTTGAAATCTTGAACTCTTGATAATTTTGATACTCATGAGTCTTGAATCTTGATATCTTCAATCTTGAGTTTATCAGTTCTTGAATCTCTATACTATACAGTCTTCATTCTATGGTACCTGTATATATATCCTACGTATATTACATATATTTCTAAACAATAATGTTAGTATTTATATTTTATAATCTTATACTAAGGTTGTTGTCATCTAAACCAACATCTCAGGGACTAACAGGGTGTGCTTTAAAGACTTATCCGTGCTATTAAAAGAGCACATTCAGTCAAGATAATTCTCTATATTGAAGTCCTGTTCGGTTGCTCGGGCGGTTGAAGTCCTATTCTATTGCTTATGCAGTTGAAGTCCTATTCGGTTTCTCAAGCGGTGTAATACCTGTTCCTTCGGGTTAACTGAGGGTTGATAGTTAAATTCCAGAAGGAGTCTGGGACTGGACATGGAACAGAAAGTTCGAACCAGTATAAAAATCTCTCATGTCATTTACTTTATCATTTTACTTTTATATTTATATTTCATACAAGTAAATAGTTTAGTTAATATTCCATATTGTATGATCCTTAGTCACTTTCGTTTGTATTAGAGTCTGGAATTCTTTCGGTCGTCACAACATCATTGAATAATGGCCAGAAAAAGATCAAATCGAAATACAACAAGCAAATTCCCTTCAAAGCCACCAATGAGAAATTGAAAAATGAGAAATTAAATTTAGAAATTCAACTTGGTGTTTAATTTTATAACTCTTAAAGAATTTCTAGATGAACAAAACACCTTATTTGTAAAAGAGAAAGAAAAAATTTCAAAAGAAAATTTTGATTTGAAAAGATAAAATGATTTATTACTATCCTCTTTAGCTAACTCAGAATCTCAAAAAAAATTCTCAAAAATGAGAATCGTACGTTAAAAAATGAGAATTCTGAACTAAGTGAGAAAATTTTCTTTACGTTAAAAAACGAGAATTCTGAATTAAATGAGAAAAATAATATTTTGAAAAATAGTAATATTTCTTTTGAAAAAAACAATTGTGACTTTGAAACTAAATTTGAAAAATGTAAAAAAGAATTCATGAAATTTAATAAAGGTCAAAATGATTTTATCTAGTTTTAGACCTTTATATGATAAAAGTGGTTTAGGATATAATAAAACTGATTGTAGAAATAGCACTAAATATGCTTCCATGTATAGTAAAAATGGTAGTGCTAGTACTAGATTTCAAGTAAAGTCGAAATCCAATTTTTATAGAAATTCAAGTACTGCTATGACCAATAATGTTTATAATATCTCTAGATATACAAAATCATCAACGGTAAATATGAATAAAAATTACCTAAGTATTTAGGTTCTGTTAATTGAAAAATAGAGAAAAATACATTGACGATTATTTTGATATAGTAGTTATTAATGAAAATTATATTTATAAAGGTTCAACCACACCCAAATGGGTATGGCTTTCTAAGACCTAACCCCAGACCCTAACATAGGAAGTGGGTACCAGGACATATATCTTTTCTTTTACAGGTACACCACATCCAAAATGGGAGATATATTCCAAATTTTATGATTTTATGGAAATGAAGCCACGAGCGTGATGTTCAAATTTTCAATATGAGTATTTTACGTGATGTGATGATTGTATGCTCTGTGATATTTTTAGTCTAATACTACTTCTCGTAAATTATTTATCTTTACAAACTTAATTTTCTCTTATCTATTAAGTTCTCCATTTTATCGATGATAAAGGGGGAGAAAAAGGTATGTCATAACGATAGGGGGAGTATTAAGATAGGGGGAGAATAAATCTATTTATTTTTATTTATAACTTACATATTTGTCATCATCAAAAAGGAGGAGAATGTTAGAACCTCGAATTTTGGAGTTTTGATTGTGACAACTATAAATCGTTTAGATCTAACTAAACTTGCAGGAGAAGATATTATTTTTTATTGAGAAATAGTCTAACAATTTGAAGACCAGATTCTAGATTAAAGCTTCGATAAATTACTAATTTTAAGGTCCGAGTTTAGTAATAAATATATGTTAAAATCTCTCCGAAGTGGTATATGCACACGCACACACACAAAATATAAAGTTCATCAAAACAATTAGGAAACCTAAAAAACACTAACTCAGCCGACTGAATGGCTTGAGTCAGAAGGTTGAATATGATAATTCAGCCGGCTGAATTATGACATTTTTACACCATTTCCTAGCTGTTTCAATTTTAAATCGATTCAGCTGCTGAGTTGCTCAATTCAGACGGCTGAATCTTCATTACGGCTATATTTTCAAGAAACACTTCATTTCAATGAATATAAACAACTCTTTATTCAAGAGTTGCTTCCATATCTTTTCATGGCTATCTTTCATGAACGAATACAACTATTAATCTCTATAAATAAACATGAATTCCATTGTTTTAACAATCAATTCTTATTCTTATTTCTAATCAATCTTGTTGTTTGAACTCTGAGCATTCAATGCTTAAGAACTTGATTCTGATCACTTGTTCATTCAAGAATACTTCATTGGTGATTTAATAAGCTTCCTATCTTCATGAATTGCATGACATACCACAAAGGAATAGATTATAGGAAGGGTGTACTCTAAAGACTTATTTGTACAATTAAAAGAGCATACTCAATCCAGATAATTCTCTGTATTATCGAAGTCCTGTTCGGTTGCTTAGGCGGTTGAAGTCATATTCTGTTGCTTAGGCGGTTGAAGTCATGTTTGGTTGCTCAAGCGATGTAACACCTGTTCCTTTGGTATAAGCGAGGATCGATAGTTAAATTCCAGAAGGATTTTGGGACTGGACGTAGAACAAGAAGTTCGAACCGGTATAAAAAACTCTGGTGTCATTTACTTTATTATTTTACTTTTATATTTATATTTCGCATAAGTAAATAGTTTAGTTAATATTCCGTATTGCACAATCCTTAGTCACTTTCATATGTAAATATTTTGTAAATGGATTTATAAATGGATTTTATAAATAAATTATATTTATAAAAATATGAATTTATAAGTGGATTTTGATAGTAAAATGAGTTTTTATAAAAGATTGATTTTTAAATAGAATTTTATAAATAAAGAGATTTTATAAAATATAAGTTTTATAAAATAGAAAGGAGATTTATAAACATACTTTATAAATACGGAAATTGTTTATGTTGAGATTTGAATATGGATTTTTGTAAAAAGGAAATACATCTTTTAAAGGAATGTTTTGAAAGTAATATATTTGGTGAAGTTAATGGTTTTTAAAGTGATAATTTTTAAAAGTAATAATTTCAAATGAAGTATAACTAGTTTTGAAAGGTGATTTAAAATGTGTTAACTATTGAAAACATGGATTTTAACGTTTACTGTTGTAGTAAACGTTTTCGAGGAAGTATGGAAGGCATGGACTATAACACTATTGTTATAGTAAATGGTTTCTGAAAGGAAACGTTTTATATAGTATATGGAATTTATATATATGTATATGTATATGTATATATAATTAATCAAATCCCTATACTAGTGTTTTTGGGTTGTCGTAACGATGTTTTATGCAACATTCATTTTGACCCAATAAATTATGCTTTGACCTTCCGTTGTGAAATACACGAATTGGTTATTATGATCGTACTAAAGGCTTAGTGGTATAGGAAGCGTTGCTTCTTATACTTAACACCCGTTCTGAGGCATATGAACTTGGGAGTTATACGGTTATAGAAATCGATTTGGCATGTTTCCAAAATGGTAGTGATATTAAATATACTTATATCGTTGATATAAGAGTATGGAAATGTTTTCCTTTATCAAAAGATTGAAATGGTTTGGAGAACATATGTTTTAAAGCTAATCTGAAGTAAATATTTGGGAATCGATTTACTTAATAAAAGATTAAATGGGCCTAGTGATTGCCTATGGGCTAAGTTTTTTTATTACTTTGATGGTTAAATAACCAACTATCAAATTTGGTCATTTTTGGTTCCATGACTTGATGTAGAAACTGATTAGTTGTGCACTTAGCACGAAGCTGACTGGATTGGTCTGATTATCGTTTGGATTAAGAATGTTGATTTGAGTAGTGCGGAGTGTCTATTGTACTCCAATCTACCAGACTTCCTTTTTGATCGAAGGATAGCAAGTTAAAAGTTGGAAACGTGATAAGTCTATGAGATTTTTTTCCGTATGGGGTTGAGGGTCTGTTTATCGTTGTTGGTCCTAAGAGACCAGGGTCAGATTTATCCGACAACCACTTTGGACCAATATATGCATTAGAAAGTGCAGGTTTATGATGATGATTTTGAAGATGAAGATATCATGATGCAGGGCTACTTGCCACTAAACCCATAATACATATTATATATATATATATAGTGGCAATAGTGCTTCGTTATGAAAATCAATGATATGCAAGGACTTCTCGCTACTAATCCTAGAGATAATTCTCAAGAGGACGTGATAGGAGAGTGCTTTCGGTTTGTTCTGTTCCTAGACAACTTGTATGGACAAATGTCTGACGTTGCATTTCTAATTATATTGATTAATCTCTATAAACGTATCATCTGTTTGGTGGCGGAGAAGGCAACTTCTCTTAGCTTAACACCCTTTCGCAAGACGTATGAGCTCAGGAGTTATACGTTTGTAGAAATCAGTTGTGTGATCATGGAATGGCAGTGTGGCATTCAAAGTGGAATGTGCTATGTAAAGGGTAAACGATACCTTAAGCCTCATCACCCGGCAATGGCTTAAACAAGATAAACCGTAAGGTTATGTGGTTCGCAACCATTAGGGCATGATCATCGCCTTTCTCTATAACCCTCTATATTTCAGGTATGTGGTGTATGCTACAAGACGTCTATAGGTCGGTAACGACCTGGTGGTGAAATATTCGGTTTCTATCCAGTCCATGTATGAGTGCAACATAGGGATAGACTGGTCTTGCCATATGCAAAGTATTGTTTGTGTATCCTTGGTACATTCCTCTAGAGATGTACTGTATGGAAGGTAGCCCTTTACCTGCCATTGTATGAAAATCCATGCTCCAATACATGTCTGTAATTTTGTTCGTAAACCTATTATTCCATCAAATTTACCCAATGTAACAATTTCGGCTATTTTAATATTATTTTTGTACTAGATACTAGTATAATATAACATGATTTGATATGAAATGTTTTGGATATCGTAAGGTAAAAAACCGAACGTGTTTATGTGCGGCGTGGTCTTACGAGATACCTTTATTTGATAAAGAAAAGTTTTTATAACTTTAAAATTCAGTTGAGATCTGCTTTCTCACTCTGGTTTACGAGACTGATCCGGGCGTTCTTCCCTTTCAGTGCCCGAGCTAGACTGAGCATACTTACAGATTTAGATTTGGATGCTTTAGAGCTTCAGCAGACGAGCTGGAGGTTTTCAGATCATATGCATGTATATATTTATTTTCTGCAACATTGTTGTTTAAATTATCAGCATTTGTGAGAGCAGCTTATTACAACTATCCAAGTTGATAATTGTGATCTGTTGTTGTACTCTGATGGATATATGTATATGACAGTTTCACTTTTGGAAAGTTCATTGACATTATATTATATGTTGTTATGCTTCGATTGTGAGATTCTATGTTGTTTTAGTTTCTCTTTCTCTTCTTCTTCTCTTTTTTTCTTATTTCTTTCCCATAACTATCCGTCTTTTCGTTCGATTTGAGTTGGACATGCATGGTTTATTATCAGATTGGATTGTGTGGATTTGCAGGTCGTTATAGTCAAATTCCATCGTACTCCAGTCATCCATGAAATACAAACATTGACATTCAAGTGTGTGTGTGTATAATATTTAATTCATAATCAAACAAAATTTCTCTTGCTAATTCATGCTTTCAATCAACACATCCAATCAACATTCCAAACAACAATCAATACTAAACCACCATACCAAACCATACATTCGATAAATCAATTCAAGCTATATACAGTATGAATATAAATATTGTATAGCAATAGAGATATAGTGGTGAATATGGAAACACACATTAAGCAATTGTTAGTTGAAATTTCCATTACAGCCACCATCGTCAGTCTTCATTGTTTCGTCCACCACCATTGCCACGGTCTTATCGCAAGACCTTCCAGTCATTGCTGTCATCACCATCGTAATGCCTAATATCACGGCCACCACTTCCAATCACACACATAAAGTCGACCTCCCTTCCTAAACACGAGCGTCTCGCCATTGTCCAAAGCTAGGCATCAATTGCCTCAAGGTAGGCTCCGTCCTTGTCGCTTCAATGATCGCCTAGCCCCATCATCAGCCACCACCGACCAGCCTTGCCCCGCCTGCCTCGATCGCCTTCGAGTCTCCATGCTAGGAATCGTATGCCATAAGCAAGATATTTTTTTAATTTGGAGAGATCTTTTTAAATGAATTAGGGGATTAAGGCTCGAACTGAAAAATGGAGGGTTCTAGTTTTTAGATACGGGCTTGAGTTGGAATATACTAGAATGGGATAGAAATATTAAATTTAAATAAGCTTGGGCTGCATTTGGGCCTAGTTTTGATTATTAAATTTTCTTTTCATTTAAACAATTCAATTTTATTTGTAAATAAATTCTATCCTAATATAAATTTATTTTTACTTTAACCTATAAATTATATTTCAATTAAATTGATTTACACAACATTCTACAATTTATATTTCGTTAACTACATAATTTCTTCCAGTTTAATACTTGTTTGTGTTATTTTTCTACTATTTCAATCATATAAAAATTATTTACACTTCTAAAATATTTTGTATTTAATCCAAAATATTTTGTATTTAATCAAAACATTTTATTAGAATCAATATATTATTCGAAAAGAATTTATAAATTTACTTTAAATTATTAAAACAGAATCTTTTATAAAAATAAACTTCAAATAAATAAGATTTTATTTTGAGTCTAAACTTTCTAATAATGTATACCCTGCAATCCATACCCTAAAATCAGTTTAATAAGATTTTGTTTGATCTTGTTTATATCAAAAACTAGTCCATCCCTAAATCAGTCCATACCCCACAAATCTTAATACGTACACGCCTAGCAAAACACCACATTACAAATTACTAATTCCAAGCCAAGGCAAATCTTATCAACAATAGTTGTAACGTCTCGCCTTTACGCACGCTTTAAATCGACATACGTGCCAATTCAAACCATATAAAAGGGAGGATTGTTATGGGGTAAATAAGAAAACAAGGAAGAAATAAAAAAAAATAGAATCTCACAGCGGAAGGATAAAATATAATAATCAATATATAGTTCAAGAAGCTGTTTTACAAAACTTTTGATTATATTTATACAATACATATCAGAGTACACATACCAATAAAAATGCAGCGGAACAGTATGAGTGTAGTGCAATAATATAAATAATAATAATACAGATCTTTGTCTTCATCCTCCAGAGCTAAATCTCCAAATCCTGAAACGCTCGGACTGACCCGAGCGAATTGAAAAGACAAAACACTCGAGTCAGAACTAAAAGAACTTACGTAAGTTAAATTAACAGAAATAAATATGAGTGCAGTAACTCAAAAGATGCTCGGGATTTACATCTCTTAAGGATCCGTTAAACTATTTACTATGTAGTATATTTCGCTATTATGATAGTGCCTATAGTAAAATAAACATACTTTTAAATAGCATTAAGGCTTAACATTTTCCACCTTAACACGTAATAGTCCCAGTAGTCCATCCAATATCATAGTCCCTCCTGATCGAGAAGCCACCAGAGGATACCACACGGGCTACGGGAGAAATCCAAACTCGTACAAGGCTTGGTATGGTAGGTGACACGGCACAAATAGGCAATGCAAGGGTAGATATACCAATTACGCTTCCGGGCCGATGGAAACGCGCATCGCCCAGCTGCCGCCCACCTCGAACAAACTTCCTACATCAAAGAAATCAAAAATGAAGGTGGCCACCGAATCAATCCAAAGTCAGAGTATAGTATCGAAGGGAAGTGTCCGATCAGAGGTGCTACCTCATTAACCCGTCAATCGCTCCTGTTTTAGCCACCTTATGCCAACTCACAGGAGTTGGGTCCACGTATTTACCTTACAGGAAACGCCGCCACCAACCTAGTTCATTCTGGAATCTCCACCGCGTACACGGTTGTTAAAGTGGTTTTCGGAGTTGGCAGAGAGTATGACAACTTTCGATCCCGGTCTCTTTAACAACCAAACGTTATTATAACACCGCGGTCATTTAAACTAATTTGTACTTTAAAACCAGAATAAAATATCCATTTTAAACCCATATAAATACGATATCATTTATATTTTTAAAACCCCAAATCAATACGATATCATTTAGACCCAAACCAATATAATGTCATTTTATTTTCCAATATATTCTCTTCCAAAAATCATAGTCTTTTCAAAGTAAAATATTTAGAAATCAAAACTCCTGAATATAATATTTCCAAATTATACTACCTTGAAAATCATAAATTTGAAACAAATTTCCATCTCTTAAATGGTTAAATATTAAATTACTTTTATAAAACAAAATAGCTTCTTTAGATTTCACAAATCAATTCCAAATATCGATTTAAACTTCCAAATATATAACGACCCTGACTCGACCTTCGAAAATCGGCACTGAATACGACACTCGTATTCAAATGCCGCAGATCCAAACGTCGAACCTGGTTCGCCGGAGCTTATAACACATTAAGTAAATAACACAGCGGAAGAAATGAATAACATATATCAATATACAACATGAATGATACAACAGAATGATACAATAGATATCAACATACATCAGAGATATGATACAAGATAATAGCAGCGGAAAGAAAAGATAATACTAGCAGCGGAACAAAGCTCAAATATGGTCTTCAAGAAAGAACTCCAGTATCAGTAATCTCCATCTCCAAAGCACCAATCCAAAAATAGCTCAAACTCCAAATCAAGATGAAGAGAAGCAACTCAATCCAAATGCGATTGCCACATCCTAAGGCTGAAAGCTGTCGAATCTACACCTACCATTGATTTCTGAAAACCCCAACTCTAGACTGCCCGTGTGGGAAATAGTGGGCACCCAGAGTTTAGGAAAGGAACAATAAACTCCAGGTCAGTCATGGGACTGGTATGAGCAAACAAAAACATTTGGTCTTTTAAAACAGATAGAGAAATTTAAATTTGAAATCCGCAATGCTTTTTAGAAAATGAAACTACCATAAGGCCTCCCGCCACACACACAATGCAAACGCAGACTTGGAGGAGATTTCTCCTTATGATAGTCAAATATGCTTACTACGCAAAAATCAAATCATTTTTGATATTATTATTAGTGCATAGTGTAGAAAACAATTTCGAAAGTAGAATATAAATCCTAGCCAACATAGACATTCCGAACTATGCCTACTATAGCTACCATCCAAACAGTGGTGACCACCATAAGTGAATGGCAGGTAATACAACTAAAACCGTACAAGGCACGTATTGGATGAATGGATTTCCAACAAATGGTCAGGCTAAGGAACTTCCTACTGTCTATGGGATCGCCTCTGGCGGGACGTCCCGAGAACTAACGTTACGGTTAGATCTCTGCCAACACAAGGCCGGGTTACCTCTGTAACTAGGTAACTACTACACGAATATGTCATCCCCCGGTCCTTTGGGACCTTTATCCGAGCGCGCGCAACAACCACAAAGTATCACAAAGTAATAGATCTGCAGTATCCACATGAGTAAGTATCTGGGCTCCATACCATGATACCACCCTTTACCAGAAGGGAATGACACACCCTAAAGGGCGCGACCCTCATAACCTTGCCGCATCTTTCCTTTTTCGACCATTTCCGGGGTGTGAGGTCCTGATGCAGTCTCGTCCACAAAGCTACGCTTTGTGCAACAAAGCCATGCTTTGGGTCAACAGATGGCCAAAGCAATGATCACAAAGATAAATGATCAAACAAATGATCATATCACAAATGATCAACCAATGATCATCACACAGCAGCACTCAGCATGCCATATTACCAAATTGGGAATATCACTGATAAATATCAACTACATAACCTCTGAGCTCGTACGTCTCAGAGAAGGGTGTTAAGCTAAGAGAATAAATTCTCCGCCACCAAGCAGAAATGTATTTGATAGAGATCAGATAACATCTCAAAGTGTAATGTCGGACATACAACCATACAAGTCTGTTCCGGGTTCGAACAGAACCGAAGGCACTTCCGAAGAAGCCCTTGCAAATCCGGGTATCCACAATCCCGATCGGACTTCCCATCACTAAGGAGAACTCTATACCGGAGCAACTCAGTGCAGAGTCAATCGACAGGTTATCCTATCGTTCTCACAAATACCCGGTCTTCACCACCGGTCTTCAAAAGCTATCCATAACGTCGTATCACTATTCGGGATGGGCTATATGACACAAGGTCCTCTCCCGGCTAAACCGAATAGTGAGCGCCATATTTTAAAACATATGGATATGGGATTTTTAGCTAAGTCACAACTTATAAAAATCCAAAACTTTTCTTTCAAATGGTTAAACAAATTACCATTTTTAAATCTTTAAACAAAAAGATTTATTTCACAAAGTTTCACCTAGTTTCACAAAGATCTATTCATAGATTCAAAACAACTTCCATTCCAAATGGATTAACTCGATAAATCTTTAAATTAAAGATTTATAGCTTTCAAAACACATTTCCAAAGATTTATCTAAAACTTGGAAAACAATTTTCCTTTTAGACTTGAAAATTCTTTTAACACAACTTGAAAGTCCATTTCTTGTGAGAAAGCAAATCTAATTTATACAAGTTGAAATCTTGAGTTGAATTTAAATTTCAAAACATCACCTTGAAAAATGGTTTAAAACCCCATATAAATCCATTTATAAGTTGGATAACTTTTTAAACCCTAGTTCCCAAATTATAGAATTCAATTCAATTATTGAATTCAAATTTAACTCAAATTATTTAAAATTTCAAAACTCAATCGAGTTATTCAAAATAAGTTTTATTTTTGAAATTCATTTTTTTTTTCAAAAGCTTCAATTCTAATTCCAAAACTATTTTGGATTCAAAAATTCAAATTTTTAAACAATTTCAAAATCTGTGACTTAACCCATTACCACGTGCAATCCATATTTGTGTGTGTATAAGTGTGGTCTAGGGGTTCAACACAATAGTGCACAACATCATCATCACAGATTCAATCATAAAGATAAGCGGTATAACCTATAGCGCTTATCTATATTCACAGATTCATAGATAAAGTAAATTATCAATCACAAAAATTCACTAATATGATTCGATGTGGGTTTCGGATAACCAACTGGAATCCGACTCCCTGTCGCATCGAAACTCAAATGTCGTTTTACGGGTCAAAGGGTTTCATATTCATACAACAGTATATTCATCACAAATATAGCAGATCAGCACAAAGTATCACATAGCATCACATCACATATCAAATATATCAATCCATCACACAACATTCAATAACAATCAGCATCTACAATTAAGATGAATAAACTGGGTGGTTTTAAATTTATTACCTACATGATTACTTTCATTTATTATTCCTAATTAATTAACTATCCATATTTATTAAATTAATAAATCTTCAATTATTAATTTAAAATCTAATATCATTCAGTTAATGATTTCTTAATTACAAATTAATTATTCTAAGAAAAATTAATCTTAAACTTTAATAAATCAAACTAAAACCCTTAATTACTTTAATTAATTATCCATTTCATTAATTAATTAATTATATTAATTATCCATTTGTAATACCTTAATAATTAAATGAATTACAAATCATTATACTTTTCTTTATCTTTAAATAAACATTCCTTATTTAAATTATGCATTTAAAAACAAAATGTTTTTAAATTCGCATTAAATTCCATTTAACATTTTCTTTAAACTCAAGACTCAAATTTATCTTAAATAAGAGTTTAAAACAATACACAACTTAATCTTATATGTTTAAAAGAAACATATACTTTATTAATAAGTTGAAAAGGATTTAAATTTCAATTCAAATCAAATTCAAATCAATTTAAAAATTACTTTAAAATTTCAAAATTGAAATATAACTTCCATTCTCAATTTAGTTTAAACTCTCTAAAACTCTTCCTACAATTTGCACTTTCGATTCAAATGTATGTCATTTGAAAACAATCTAAATTTAAATCTTTATTTAAAAATTGAAGTCTAAATTTTAACTCCAGATTTAAAACTCAGTTTTGAATTCAATTTGAATTTCTAAATTAAATACTTAACTTTCCAATTCAATATGCAAAACAACAATGCATTTTATACTTGAGAGTTAAAATCAAATTTGAATTTAAAAACTTAAATGGTTTCAAATTTCAAACCATCAGCATTTGAATTCATATTCAAACTTCAACTTAAACTCAGTTTAAATCTCCATTTAAAAATTTAAACTTACCTCTTACATTTAAAACAGAAACTGTTTTCTGTTTATAAAAAAAAAAAAAAAAAAAAAAAAGTAAACTAACTTTTGAAATTTCTGAATTTAAACTATTTCAAAGATACAGGATTCAAACCTATTTGAATTCAACTAAAATTCAATTTTCAAAATTCTAAGTCACATTTGTATTTTTGCACCTTATTTTCAAATTTTATAAAACCTGAAACAGGCTTCCTATTCCCCCTTTCTCTTTATTTTAATTCCAAACCAAAATTTGAATTTCTGCATTTAAACAATTATAAAATAAGAATTCAAACAAATTTGAATTCATTTTAGATTCAAGTTTAATCCTAAGTTCAAATTTCTAAATTTAATTTAAACTTGATTCTTAAAATTATAAAAAAAACAGAACAGGTCTGTTGATTACACCCTGAACACATACACCCTGTACTCCTCTATTTTACTTCGGGTCAGTAGCCTCATTGCTTCGAGTCATTTCCCAAAAATCCCGAGATCAACCCGAGTCAAAACACTGCAATTCCAATACCCCTGAAACCTGAAACAGCCTTCACCAATATCACCTAAAACCTGTCAACTCCAATTTCTCTCAACTCCGACCAACATCAACACCCAAACTCCGGCACTAGCTTCATCACTACACCAACCATCAATTCCCAAAATAGCTTTGAACTCGATTCAATGAGGAGTACATAATCGACCCAAAACTGTAACCCAAATAAACTAGGGTTCATCACAGTAATTTCCAAATTTCAATCTCAATTTTGAATTGCAAATCAATTCAATAGTTTTCTTGTGATTGGTGATAGATAAACTATCACCAGAAACAAATTCATCCAATTCAAATACAAGAATCAACTGATCTTGTTCAAATATAAAATACAGTAGAGTTTGAATTGTTTTCTGGTTAAAGCAATAAGAACTGTAATTTTACCTTTAAAAAATTCTATTTTGTTTGATGATTTAATATACTAACTTAAAACATGAATTTCTATAATTTAAATTTCACTTGACATAAATCTTTACTCTGTTATATTATTATCAAGTAAAACAAAATTTGATTTTAACTTATATAATTTTGTTTAATGCTTACTATATTTGATATAAGCAAATTTCATTCACAGATTAAACATAACAGCAAACAATCAAAAGGAAAGGATTTTTCTATCAACTAGAACCTATATTGTAGATAGCCAGAACATAACAGAATGTATCCTATATAGACATATAAACAACAAATTCAAATGTTAAGTCATTTCTAAATAAAAGCATGCAACAACTTTCACCTACTTAATTTTTTTTAAAGGATAAGTTACTCACCTTATTTGCCAAAATGCAGAGCATGCACTGTCCAGATTGATCATGCAGAAGCTTGAATGCCCATTCAGATGCAGGTTCCAAATTATGAAAATGCAGGCTTGAATGCTCTTAAAAATGCAGACCCCTGCCTTTAAAAAATGATGCTTGCTTCATAATGCTTCAGGTTGAATCATTGATTTGTGAAATTTTAAATCTGCAACTTGAAGGTATAACATTTTGTTTGATCACTGTTGCATGCTCTTGTTTTCATTAATGTTTGAAAATTCAAACTAAAAAAACTTTTAAAGGAAAATTTTACTTGCCTTTACTATTTATTTCCAGGTTTTCAGTTTTTCTTCTAGACTTCTTTTCCTGTTTTCTAAATCTGTTTTGCTTGATTAAGTTTGAGATGCTCTGATTCTTGTTGAGTTGCTCCCAGGTTGAAGTTTACTTTGATTTGTTTGCTTTGCTTCTGATTTCCATTTCAGTTTGGAATTGATTTTTTTCAGAAACAGAGACAGTTTTTTTTTTTTCTCTACTTTTATTTGTTTTGAATTGTTTCTGGTTTCAGATTTTGACATTTTTTTTCTTTCTGATTTTTCTTTCTTTGTTGAGATCTGAAATGCAAAATCTTTTATTACTGTAGTTCAGATTTTGGTGAGAGGTTATTATAATTGCATATGGGGAACTCAAAAGTTTCTTTGCAATTTTTTATTTAATTAAAAAAAAATGAATGCCACTTGTCTAAAAGAGATGATTATGAGATCTCTATGAAATGTCCACTTCTTTATTCATTTGTATGTGTAGTGTTTTCTTTCATATCTATATTCACAAAATTTACATTCTCACATGTGCATGTTTGTATATGTTTATATTTATTTTAAATTTCAATTCAAATTGAATTATAACCACTTATGTACATTTATATATATATTCATATCCATACATTTATTTAGAAAAAAGTTATATCTACACAATTTACATTCATACATATTTTTATTTATTTATTTATTTTTGTACAATCTTTTATAAAAAGAAAAGAATGACTTTTAAATACTTTGATTTTATATTAACAATAGTTATATTTATTTGTATATGTATGTACATGTTCAATGCTAAAAGAATCTAGTCAACATTTATATATATATACATATATTATATCTTAATAATTTTTTTTTTTTAAATGCTACTCATTTTTAAAACACTCATTTTAAATTTAAATTTCAATCTTAAACTTGAAATACAACATTTGTATTTATTTTACTTTTACAAAATTTTAAAAAGAAATGAATATACATTTCTTAGTTTATGGTGCTTTTGTAAACTTATTTTATTACATCAATTTTATTACAATACATTTATTAAATTCCAAAAGGTAAGTATTTCATATTCATTCTTGTTTTTAAATTTTTAAACTCAAGTCATTGTACCAATCATATTTTTTTTATTAATTCATGAATTCTATTTTTAATGTTTAATATACAAATCATATTCAACTCCTTAGTTTAAATTATTTTATAGATTCTATTTTTAAATCTTTTAATTTAGCTCACATATTAATATAAATATATTTTATACATCTTATTTTTAAATTCAATATTTGTTTATAAAATACTTATTCATAAATCTTAAACCAATCCTACTTTATAAGCTAAATTTTTTTTTTTTTATTCTAGAAATTATCCAATTAATTCATAAATAAATTAGCAATTTATCTTCAAAAATTAATTTAATTGCCAATTTAAACTTGACAAATTTCAGGAATGTTACAGATTTCCCCCCTTAAAAGAATTTCGTCCTCGAAATTGCAAAGAAGACGAGAAAGAAAAGATGATAGATAAAGAAATGATTGATCAGATCAGAATCGAATATTTATTCTGCATTTGGTTTCCCAAATCATAATATCAACAATATGAGAACAAACTCATACAATATTACACAAGATATTCGGGTCCACCGGTCTACAAATATGCAATGACATTGATTAGTTCGAAGAGATAACTAATCGTCCGTAGAATATATCGGATCCCAGAGAATAGATAGATGGATCAAATCTTCATATTAGTTAACCAATTTATTCAATTTAAAATTTTTCCATTTATTTAAAATTTTCAAATTTCAAATTCATTAGAGTTTAGATCGAAAAGCTGATAAGAAACGGATGAAGATACGAAGTAAGGATTTTCTACAACGAGTCGTAAGGTCATCATCACACCGAAACTTCTTTCTGGAGCAGCTACGAAGCAATCAAAGAATTTGAAATCGAATCAAAGGAGATTGATAGAGAAAAGTTGTTTCCACTGTTGCAGGGTATTGACCATTGGTAGTCGTATTCCCCTGTCCCCTATCTCGTTCTCTTCTCGCACTCATACTTACTATCGGTGAATA
The DNA here is from genome assembly GCA_030765085.1 of Allium cepa. Taxonomy (NCBI): domain Eukaryota; kingdom Viridiplantae; phylum Streptophyta; class Magnoliopsida; order Asparagales; family Amaryllidaceae; genus Allium; species Allium cepa. Next base: position 153,113,762 of record CM060939.1, read on the forward strand.
GTAGGAGAATTTACTGAGGCATTCGAACGGATATCTTAGGGATATACTCATTCTAGGGTATACTTCACCCTATCTCTAATGAGCTACTTAATGTGTTATACTCCTGAGCTAAGGTTTTAACCATCAGCTCTGATACCACTTATAACGACCCTGACTCGACCTTCGAAAATCGGCACTGAATACGACACTCGTATTCAAATGCCGCAGATCCAAACGTCGAACCTGGTTCGCCGGAGCTTATAACACATTAAGTAAATAACACAGCGGAAGAAATGAATAACATATATCAATATACAACATGAATGATACAACAGAATGATACAATAGATATCAACATACATCAGAGATATGATACAAGATAATAGCAGCGGAAAGAAAAGATAATACTAGCAGCGGAACAAAGCTCAAATATGGTCTTCAAGAAAGAACTCCAGTATCAGTAATCTCCATCTCCAAAGCACCAATCCAAAAATAGCTCAAACTCCAAATCAAGATGAAGAGAAGCAACTCAATCCAAATGCGATTGCCACATCCTAAGGCTGAAAGCTGTCGAATCTACACCTACCATTGATTTCTGAAAACCCCAACTCTAGACTGCCCGTGTGGGAAATAGTGGGCACCCAGAGTTTAGGAAAGGAACAATAAACTCCAGGTCAGTCATGGGACTGGTATGAGCAAACAAAAACATTTGGTCTTTTAAAACAGATAGAGAAATTTAAATTTGAAATCCGCAATGCTTTTTAGAAAATGAAACTACCATAAGGCCTCCCGCCACACACACAATGCAAACGCAGACTTGGAGGAGATTTCTCCTTATGATAGTCAAATATGCTTACTACGCAAAAATCAAATCATTTTTGATATTATTATTAGTGCATAGTGTAGAAAACAATTTCGAAAGTAGAATATAAATCCTAGCCAACATAGACATTCCGAACTATGCCTACTATAGCTACCATCCAAACAGTGGTGACCACCATAAGTGAATGGCAGGTAATACAACTAAAACCGTACAAGGCACGTATTGGATGAATGGATTTCCAACAAATGGTCAGGCTAAGGAACTTCCTACTGTCTATGGGATCGCCTCTGGCGGGACGTCCCGAGAACTAACGTTACGGTTAGATCTCTGCCAACACAAGGCCGGGTTACCTCTGTAACTAGGTAACTACTACACGAATATGTCATCCCCCGGTCCTTTGGGACCTTTATCCGAGCGCGCGCAACAACCACAAAGTATCACAAAGTAATAGATCTGCAGTATCCACATGAGTAAGTATCTGGGCTCCATACCATGATACCACCCTTTACCAGAAGGGAATGACACACCCTAAAGGGCGCGACCCTCATAACCTTGCCGCATCTTTCCTTTTTCGACCATTTCCGGGGTGTGAGGTCCTGATGCAGTCTCGTCCACAAAGCTACGCTTTGTGCAACAAAGCCATGCTTTGGGTCAACAGATGGCCAAAGCAATGATCACAAAGATAAATGATCAAACAAATGATCATATCACAAATGATCAACCAATGATCATCACACAGCAGCACTCAGCATGCCATATTACCAAATTGGGAATATCACTGATAAATATCAACTACATAACCTCTGAGCTCGTACGTCTCAGAGAAGGGTGTTAAGCTAAGAGAATAAATTCTCCGCCACCAAGCAGAAATGTATTTGATAGAGATCAGATAACATCTCAAAGTGTAATGTCGGACATACAACCATACAAGTCTGTTCCGGGTTCGAACAGAACCGAAGGCACTTCCGAAGAAGCCCTTGCAAATCCGGGTATCCACAATCCCGATCGGACTTCCCATCACTAAGGAGAACTCTATACCGGAGCAACTCAGTGCAGAGTCAATCGACAGGTTATCCTATCGTTCTCACAAATACCCGGTCTTCACCACCGGTCTTCAAAAGCTATCCATAACGTCGTATCACTATTCGGGATGGGCTATATGACACAAGGTCCTCTCCCGGCTAAACCGAATAGTGAGCGCCATATTTTAAAACATATGGATATGGGATTTTTAGCTAAGTCACAACTTATAAAAATCCAAAACTTTTCTTTCAAATGGTTAAACAAATTACCATTTTTAAATCTTTAAACAAAAAGATTTATTTCACAAAGTTTCACCTAGTTTCACAAAGATCTATTCATAGATTCAAAACAACTTCCATTCCAAATGGATTAACTCGATAAATCTTTAAATTAAAGATTTATAGCTTTCAAAACACATTTCCAAAGATTTATCTAAAACTTGGAAAACAATTTTCCTTTTAGACTTGAAAATTCTTTTAACACAACTTGAAAGTCCATTTCTTGTGAGAAAGCAAATCTAATTTATACAAGTTGAAATCTTGAGTTGAATTTAAATTTCAAAACATCACCTTGAAAAATGGTTTAAAACCCCATATAAATCCATTTATAAGTTGGATAACTTTTTAAACCCTAGTTCCCAAATTATAGAATTCAATTCAATTATTGAATTCAAATTTAACTCAAATTATTTAAAATTTCAAAACTCAATCGAGTTATTCAAAATAAGTTTTATTTTTGAAATTCATTTTTTTTTTTCAAAAGCTTCAATTCTAATTCCAAAACTATTTTGGATTCAAAAATTCAAATTTTTAAACAATTTCAAAATCTGTGACTTAACCCATTACCACGTGCAATCCATATTTGTGTGTGTATAAGTGTGGTCTAGGGGTTCAACACAATAGTGCACAACATCATCATCACAGATTCAATCATAAAGATAAGCGGTATAACCTATAGCGCTTATCTATATTCACAGATTCATAGATAAAGTAAATTATCAATCACAAAAATTCACTAATATGATTCGATGTGGGTTTCGGATAACCAACTGGAATCCGACTCCCTGTCGCATCGAAACTCAAATGTCGTTTTACGGGTCAAAGGGTTTCATATTCATACAACAGTATATTCATCACAAATATAGCAGATCAGCACAAAGTATCACATAGCATCACATCACATATCAAATATATCAATCCATCACACAACATTCAATAACAATCAGCATCTACAATTAAGATGAATAAACTGGGTGGTTTTAAATTTATTACCTACATGATTACTTTCATTTATTATTCCTAATTAATTAACTATCCATATTTATTAAATTAATAAATCTTCAATTATTAATTTAAAATCTAATATCATTCAGTTAATGATTTCTTAATTACAAATTAATTATTCTAAGAAAAATTAATCTTAAACTTTAATAAATCAAACTAAAACCCTTAATTACTTTAATTAATTATCCATTTCATTAATTAATTAATTATATTAATTATCCATTTGTAATACCTTAATAATTAAATGAATTACAAATCATTATACTTTTCTTTATCTTTAAATAAACATTCCTTATTTAAATTATGCATTTAAAAACAAAATGTTTTTAAATTCGCATTAAATTCCATTTAACATTTTCTTTAAACTCAAGACTCAAATTTATCTTAAATAAGAGTTTAAAACAATACACAACTTAATCTTATATGTTTAAAAGAAACATATACTTTATTAATAAGTTGAAAAGGATTTAAATTTCAATTCAAATCAAATTCAAATCAATTTAAAAATTACTTTAAAATTTCAAAATTGAAATATAACTTCCATTCTCAATTTAGTTTAAACTCTCTAAAACTCTTCCTACAATTTGCACTTTCGATTCAAATGTATGTCATTTGAAAACAATCTAAATTTAAATCTTTATTTAAAAATTGAAGTCTAAATTTTAACTCCAGATTTAAAACTCAGTTTTGAATTCAATTTGAATTTCTAAATTAAATACTTAACTTTCCAATTCAATATGCAAAACAACAATGCATTTTATACTTGAGAGTTAAAATCAAATTTGAATTTAAAAACTTAAATGGTTTCAAATTTCAAACCATCAGCATTTGAATTCATATTCAAACTTCAACTTAAACTCAGTTTAAATCTCCATTTAAAAATTTAAACTTACCTCTTACATTTAAAACAGAAACTGTTTTCTGTTTATAAAAAAAAAAAAAAAAAAAAAAAGTAAACTAACTTTTGAAATTTCTGAATTTAAACTATTTCAAAGATACAGGATTCAAACCTATTTGAATTCAACTAAAATTCAATTTTCAAAATTCTAAGTCACATTTGTATTTTTGCACCTTATTTTCAAATTTTATAAAACCTGAAACAGGCTTCCTATTCCCCCTTTCTCTTTATTTTAATTCCAAACCAAAATTTGAATTTCTGCATTTAAACAATTATAAAATAAGAATTCAAACAAATTTGAATTCATTTTAGATTCAAGTTTAATCCTAAGTTCAAATTTCTAAATTTAATTTAAACTTGATTCTTAAAATTATAAAAAAAACAGAACAGGTCTGTTGATTACACCCTGAACACATACACCCTGTACTCCTCTATTTTACTTCGGGTCAGTAGCCTCATTGCTTCGAGTCATTTCCCAAAAATCCCGAGATCAACCCGAGTCAAAACACTGCAATTCCAATACCCCTGAAACCTGAAACAGCCTTCACCAATATCACCTAAAACCTGTCAACTCCAATTTCTCTCAACTCCGACCAACATCAACACCCAAACTCCGGCACTAGCTTCATCACTACACCAACCATCAATTCCCAAAATAGCTTTGAACTCGATTCAATGAGGAGTACATAATCGACCCAAAACTGTAACCCAAATAAACTAGGGTTCATCACAGTAATTTCCAAATTTCAATCTCAATTTTGAATTGCAAATCAATTCAATAGTTTTCTTGTGATTGGTGATAGATAAACTATCACCAGAAACAAATTCATCCAATTCAAATACAAGAATCAACTGATCTTGTTCAAATATAAAATACAGTAGAGTTTGAATTGTTTTCTGGTTAAAGCAATAAGAACTGTAATTTTACCTTTAAAAAATTCTATTTTGTTTGATGATTTAATATACTAACTTAAAACATGAATTTCTATAATTTAAATTTCACTTGACATAAATCTTTACTCTGTTATATTATTATCAAGTAAAACAAAATTTGATTTTAACTTATATAATTTTGTTTAATGCTTACTATATTTGATATAAGCAAATTTCATTCACAGATTAAACATAACAGCAAACAATCAAAAGGAAAGGATTTTTCTATCAACTAGAACCTATATTGTAGATAGCCAGAACATAACAGAATGTATCCTATATAGACATATAAACAACAAATTCAAATGTTAAGTCATTTCTAAATAAAAGCATGCAACAACTTTCACCTACTTAATTTTTTTTAAAGGATAAGTTACTCACCTTATTTGCCAAAATGCAGAGCATGCACTGTCCAGATTGATCATGCAGAAGCTTGAATGCCCATTCAGATGCAGGTTCCAAATTATGAAAATGCAGGCTTGAATGCTCTTAAAAATGCAGACCCCTGCCTTTAAAAAATGATGCTTGCTTCATAATGCTTCAGGTTGAATCATTGATTTGTGAAATTTTAAATCTGCAACTTGAAGGTATAACATTTTGTTTGATCACTGTTGCATGCTCTTGTTTTCATTAATGTTTGAAAATTCAAACTAAAAAAACTTTTAAAGGAAAATTTTACTTGCCTTTACTATTTATTTCCAGGTTTTCAGTTTTTCTTCTAGACTTCTTTTCCTGTTTTCTAAATCTGTTTTGCTTGATTAAGTTTGAGATGCTCTGATTCTTGTTGAGTTGCTCCCAGGTTGAAGTTTACTTTGATTTGTTTGCTTTGCTTCTGATTTCCATTTCAGTTTGGAATTGATTTTTTTCAGAAACAGAGACAGTTTTTTTTTTTTCTCTACTTTTATTTGTTTTGAATTGTTTCTGGTTTCAGATTTTGACATTTTTTTTCTTTCTGATTTTTCTTTCTTTGTTGAGATCTGAAATGCAAAATCTTTTATTACTGTAGTTCAGATTTTGGTGAGAGGTTATTATAATTGCATATGGGGAACTCAAAAGTTTCTTTGCAATTTTTTATTTAATTAAAAAAAAATGAATGCCACTTGTCTAAAAGAGATGATTATGAGATCTCTATGAAATGTCCACTTCTTTATTCATTTGTATGTGTAGTGTTTTCTTTCATATCTATATTCACAAAATTTACATTCTCACATGTGCATGTTTGTATATGTTTATATTTATTTTAAATTTCAATTCAAATTGAATTATAACCACTTATGTACATTTATATATATATTCATATCCATACATTTATTTAGAAAAAAGTTATATCTACACAATTTACATTCATACATATTTTTATTTATTTATTTATTTTTGTACAATCTTTTATAAAAAGAAAAGAATGACTTTTAAATACTTTGATTTTATATTAACAATAGTTATATTTATTTGTATATGTATGTACATGTTCAATGCTAAAAGAATCTAGTCAACATTTATATATATATACATATATTATATCTTAATAATTTTTTTTTTTAAATGCTACTCATTTTTAAAACACTCATTTTAAATTTAAATTTCAATCTTAAACTTGAAATACAACATTTGTATTTATTTTACTTTTACAAAATTTTAAAAAGAAATGAATATACATTTCTTAGTTTATGGTGCTTTTGTAAACTTATTTTATTACATCAATTTTATTACAATACATTTATTAAATTCCAAAAGGTAAGTATTTCATATTCATTCTTGTTTTTAAATTTTTAAACTCAAGTCATTGTACCAATCATATTTTTTTTATTAATTCATGAATTCTATTTTTAATGTTTAATATACAAATCATATTCAACTCCTTAGTTTAAATTATTTTATAGATTCTATTTTTAAATCTTTTAATTTAGCTCACATATTAATATAAATATATTTTATACATCTTATTTTTAAATTCAATATTTGTTTATAAAATACTTATTCATAAATCTTAAACCAATCCTACTTTATAAGCTAAATTTTTTTTTTTTTATTCTAGAAATTATCCAATTAATTCATAAATAAATTAGCAATTTATCTTCAAAAATTAATTTAATTGCCAATTTAAACTTGACAAATTTCAGGAATGTTACAAAATACCATTTCATTTCTTATGTTTCAAAGCTTTAAATATTTCACCATTTCAAAAACAAACTCATTTGACAATTCCATATATATTAAATTCAGTTACTTATTATTTAGACTTGAAATGTTTACTTAATGAATTCAATATAATTTAAGAAAAACCTTTAACTTCACATAACTGGAAAATCTTTAAATTCATTATATATTCATTTAAATCCACCTGATATTCATTTAAATCACTCTACACTAAATCAAGTTATAAAAATCATATCCTTTTAAAAGTTCTAACTTTATGTTAAATTCCAGTTTAACTTAATATTCATCTTCCAACCTTATTCTCATTTAAGTCATTAAAACTCCAGAAATTAAATTTTAAATAAATGCTTAATCGTATTTGATCCCAAAAAATCAAACTTATTTTATACTTCAAATCAATTTTATACAAAGATTAAAACCTGAAAATTACTATATACAAATAACCTTTATAAATAACCAAATCAATATCCCATAAACCATATATATATTGCTTTACAAAACCATAGAAATCACTTTAAAATATATACATATACATATATATATATATATATAGGCCGCGGTGTCCGTATAAAGTTTCTATCCTATGGTCAAGTGATGCGGATGTTTATCATTTCAATCCGCAATTTTAAAAATAAAAAAATTTGCGGTTGTATATCATTTCAAACCGCAATCCCGACTAAAATGAAATGCATGATGACTTGCAGATTTTCAAAATATAGTACACATCATCCATTCACCAAACATCAATCAACAACCATTAATCATAACCATCATCCAATTTTAAACAAACATTAATATAGAGCATATAAATATAACAGGGATAACAAGTATTAACTAACAGTTATATTCAGTAATAAATTTAATAACTATTTAACTAGCAGTTTATATGCAAATAAATAAATTTTAGCTGCCAATTTATATACAATAAATAAAATTAATTAACAGTTAAACTAAATAAATGCGATTTAACTGAGATGATGAATAAAACATGCCAAACAGTCATAAATAAATTTCTACTCATATCTTAAGTCAAATAAACAAACATAAGAAACTTTAGAAGTTGTGAGTGGGTTGAAACATTCACCTTTTGAATTTAAATCGAATTTAAATCCGACTTAAACCCGAAAATTCAACGATCTCTAAATTTGTCCAAACCAGTGTCAAAAGATCTGGAATTTAATTATGATCCTAACAAAAAAATTTGCGCGTGAAACGGATAATGTATGAGAAAGTTATGTTGAAAATTCGATTGAAAACAAAAATTAAAATAAATGAAAATGGAACAAAATTTCATACTTCCATTTCATATCCACGTCATCGTTGACTTTCCCCCTTCTTCACGCGAGTTGCCTCTCCCAAGCCTTACTGTACAGAACGAAGCCGCCACTTTCCTCGTACCCTTCCCTCAATTTTCGCCGCTACCCCAGCCAACTTCAACGCGATCTGACATGGCCGATGAACCCCTTGCCTCGAGCCGCCCCTATGCCCCAAAATTCACGACTTCCGGCTCCTCCTTGCACAGTGCGACCACCGCCCCCTAAAGGTCCAAGTTCTGGCAATTTTTGACCATCTTGACCCAAGCGACTATGAGATCCGTGACCTACACTCCACCATCTTCCCAACGCCACCTTCCGATCGTCGATTGGGCAAAGATCCACCGTTGGATCGTCCAAAATCCCATACGAACGGTCGGAATTGATTCATGATTTCTGGCTAAACGGTGAATCGGATTGGAAAACGAATTCCACCGGAAGATTACGCTCGCTCAGGACTTTCAACATATATTTTTTTGAGAATTTTCTGAGGACTTTAAATTTTGAAGTTGATTTTTGATTTTGTTTAGATCTAGAATTGTTTGTCGCCATTGAAGAAGAGGAGTACAGAAGTTTGTATACATATAGAAATGAGGAATAGAGGCTGCTAGGGTTTATAACAGCCTATTTATAGACAAAATGCAATAGAATAGATGGACCCGAATCTAAACGTGCTACACGATAGTTGGCCCAAAAAGCCCGTTCTGACCTCAGAACGAAATTGGTTAAACCCATATATCAAAATAGGTATTTTAGAATATTCTATTTTAAAATATTCTAAACGCGGTGGGAAAAGTTTCACGTCCAAATTCCATCGTATGAAGAAGTTATGCTGAAAATAATATTTTCAAATTGATTTCAATTACATAAATTTCAAGGCGTTTTGAGTCCGTACGATCAAACGACAAGTCCGATCACTACGAAACTTGAAACATTATTATAATTCACCATTACGGATCCGATGAAACTGGTTTCGTCGAAATCCGAGTCAGTGACAAAAATGGCTATTTTTATATTAATTAAATAAATTTAAAATAAATAAATAAAATCCAATTTTATACTTAGATTCTAAAATTTACCCATTTTATCACCATATATATTCTCACTTATTTAAAATGACTTAAACTAATCTTTATGTAAATTTAGAGTTGATAAATCCATCAATTGCAGTGCCAAAACTTCTATTTCATTATATTCAAAATTATAAATTAAGTTCCCCAAAATTTCTGTTAAGTTAAATAATCAATGATTATTCCATCTATAAATTTTAAGTAGATGGATTCAAATGTTGGGTTCAGAAACTATTATTTTAATATTCTTGAATTTCAATTAAATCTTTATAAACGTAATACTTCAAACGTTAAATTTCATTTATTTTGCAATACTTTAATTAAATTAATAAATATTGCTTTTTATACTTAAATCTACATTAACAAAACGTTAGCTTTGGATCGATAGAAATCGATTTACCAAAATTTACATACACATTACGTAAATAAACAACTATATAAATTTGCCACCTATTAGCTCTTAATTTTATTCTTAAGTTTGTTACCTATCGATTTCGATTATACTTCCATCTATAATGCAAATCCAATCTCCTCTAACTGCATAAATTAGGACAATTTATTGCAATTGATTTCCCATTAAACTTCATAAATTATCAAATTGAAACCTAAATAAAACGTTTATTTATTATAAAAATCTTGTTGTTTAATTGAATTGACCATTCACGGATATAATTTACCTTGATCTCCAATTACTACTTAAATACATCACAAACGTTAAATCTATACTCATTACAATTTGTTACCAAAATTAATTTAACGAAATCAATTATGCCCTTTAAAAATTTCTATTCATTCGTAAATTGCTAATTGTTATTCAATTTAAACCCATTCATTTGATTTCCCTATTATGCATCAATTATAAACCCATCATCTTAAAGGTGATGTCAACATTTTATACTGTAAATTTACCCTTTTATATTCCAATATAAATAAATGCTCACATACAAATTAAGATTCTAAATCCAATTAATTATTCCATTTAATCCATTGATTTATCAACTTTAATTATTTTAATTCATTGTCTAACATAAATTTGAATCTATTTCCAAATTTTCACGTTTCAATTAATTAACACCTTACAATAGTTTACAAATAAAAAGGGGATTGTACTAAATAAATATTTATTGTCCTGCATTACTTTATTACCTCCATTTACATTTAATCTTCATAAATAAATAATTTATTTCATTGATGAATTCAATACTTGCCTTTATTTACTTAATTTAACTTCATATCCAAATGCATAAATTTTCACTATTCCAATTAATTGAAATATAAAATTAAATTTGTAAATTTTAATTACCACTGATACATCAAATTTCAATATTTGCTTTCATATAAATTAATAAGATTTTTTCTTCTTTCTAAATTTAAATACAAATCTTATTAATTTAAATCATTTTAAACATCGGATTATACGGGTCGTTACACTCTCCTCCACTCAAAACTTTTCGTCCCCGAAAAGGAAATGAAGGGAAAAGAAGAATTAAATAACAATACATCTTATTCAAAATATTTAACTTATAAACAATAATTTACTAAATTTATTACCTTAAATAAAATATACCCGTTTTATAATCATTATATCCTTTTATACTTAAATTACTAAAGTTTGGAAAAACATTTTCAAAATATTTCTAAGTTCAAAATTTTACGAAAAATATTGGCAGAGTCTCCTTTGTACGGAGAGGCTCGGGAGAAAATATAATATTAAATATAACAATTATATTACATATATTATCCAAAATATTATATCCCAACATGGGAAAATATATAAAATAGCGCTATAAACCGAAATCCGAAAATGTACCTATTTTCGGGCAATTTAAGCTTAATTTATGGAACCCAAAAGCAGTATCAATTGCTTCCATAACCTGAATTTTACTTATAAAATCTAAAAGGGTTAACTATTTATATAAAATGAAATATTTAAGTGGTTTCAATCACTAACAACAATTGAATACAACAACCAACAATTTCAACAAACAGCATACACAACAAATACAAAACAACCATTAAATCAAACAAACAAATAATTGTTCGGGTTCGAAACTTTTAAAATGTATGGAATTAAGAATAACTACTAGCGCATCATTTACTCAACAATCTTAGATAAAACTAAGCAGATTATTCATTCACCTAAATCCAATTTTATTAGTATCCTTGCCCAATCAACCATCAACTAACAACAACAAATCCAAACAACAATCAATTTATCTTATTATTAATTTCATTTCATACATTTGTTATTTAATTTCTCTTTTATTCATACCCCATAAATTTTCCTTTTTATAATTTACATTTATCTCTAACAACTTTTAAATTTTATTTACTCATTCAATGTTTGTTTCATTTATTTTCACTTATTACTTCCAATTTTTCATTTCCATTAACTCAGGTCATGCCAGTTCTTTTTATTTCATTATAATTATTCATTCATTTATTGCATGCCCTCATTTATTTACATTTGTTTTTACATAGTATTCATGTCTCATTTAATTTCTTAGCCTTTCCATTTTATTTACTTAAGTTGATAATCATCTATTTGAATTACTTACCTTTAATTATACTCACTTATAGTAAAACTTTAATTATAACCTAAGTTTATAACATTAAATTCTCATTTATAATAGCAAATTCATTGAATACTTCATTGCCTTTTTTTTTACTTGAAATTTTCATTACATTTCCTATCGAACATTTAAACTTTTAATATTTGGTAAGTTATATATGTTTTTAAAGAATGTACATGAAAATTATACAAGTTTTCTCATTACCTATGATTAATTTAACGTTCAATAATAATATTCTTTATTTCATAGGTTATAATTTCAACTTTCATTTAATACCATTTATAACCTATCATTAAATCTCTTATTTCCTTTAGAGGTTTTAATTTATTAATTACCTACGTTTCAATTCACTACAATAATTGAAACAATTAATTAATGGAAATTTAAGCATTTAATACGGGGTTAAATTTCAAATTATTTTAAAATTATAGATAAATATATTCTTACAACTTATATATCTCTAATCATATTTAAAACAATTCAAAATTTATATATTTTTCAAAAATGAATCTACAACAGAACTACTACAGTGGCATTCCCCCTTCGAAACTCGAAAATGAAAGTCGATGATGCGGCCGCCATCATTGAAATTATTTTCCAGCGACAAAGAGGAAAGTACAAAACTTTTTTCTCCAAAATCTTCTTTAAAACAATTCTTCCGAATTATAATAAATATTTATATCAGAAAGTGCTTATAAACAATATTATTATATGTCAAAATTTATTCGAAAGAAATTTCAAAACCCCGGATCTTAAGTTCTAAATTTTCAAATTTCATTTATTTTATTTTTCAATCTTATTTCTATTATTATTTATACACTTTAATACCTAACAACCAATCTATTGCAGCCAAATATAGATATCATTTGAAAAAATTTATTTTATATATAGAAAATATAATAGGCAAAAATTATTTCATTCACCTATATTAAAACAAATATTATGTCGGTCTATCCTATTAAGGGTTTAGAAATTCATGTTGATGTCATAGCGTCCTATGCACCAACCAGAATTTATAAATACGAAACGGAACAAATTAACACAATATTTAAACCTTTTTATGACACTAACAAATACGCTCTCTCATATATACACTCAATGACTCCCATAGGGTATTACTATCCTATTAATAAAGAGTCAAACCCCACAAAGCCAAGGGTTATCGCTAAACCAAAGCTCTGATACCAACTCTAACGTCCCGCCTTTTCGCACGCTTTAAATAGACACACGTGCCAATTCAAACCATACAAAAGGGCGGATTGTTTTGGGGTAAATAAGAAAACAAGGAAGAAATAAAACACAATAGAATCTCACAGCGGAAGGATAAAATATAATAATCAATATATAGTTCATGAAGCTGTTTTACAAAACTTTTGATTATATTTATACAATACATATCAGAGTACACATACCAATAAAAATGCAGCGGAACAATATGAGTGTAGTGCAATAATATAAATAATAATAATACAAATCTTCGTCTTCATCCTCCAAAGCTAAATCTCCAAATCCTGAAACGCTCGGACTGATCGGAGCGAATTGAAAAGACAAAACACTCGAGTCAGAACTAAAAGAACTTATGTAAGTTAAATTAACAGAAATAAATATGAGTGCAGTAACTCAAAAGATGCTCGGGATTTACATCTCTTAAGGATCTGTTAAACTATTTACAATGTAGTATATTTCGCTATTATAATAGCGCCTATAGTAAAATAAACATACTTTTAAATAGCATTAAGGCTTTACATTTCCACCTTAACACGTAATAGTCCCAGTAGTCCATCCAATATCATAGTCCCTCCTGATCGGGAAGCCACCAGAGGATACCACACGGGCTACGGGAGAAATCCAAACTCGTACAAGGCTCGGTATGGTAGGTGACACGGCACAACTAGGCAATGTCAGGGTAGATATACCAATTACGCTTCCGGGCCGATGAAACGCGCAGCGCGCAGCTGCCGCCCACCTCGAACAAACTTCCCACATCAAAGAAATCAAAAATGAAGGTGGCCACCAAATCAATCCAAAGTCAGAGTATAGTATCGAAGGGAAGTGTCCGATCAGAGGTGCTACCTCATTAACCCGTCAATCGCTCATGTTTTAGCCACCTTATGACAACTCACGGGAGTTGGGTCCACATATTTACCTTAGAGGAAACGCCGCCACCAACCTACTTCATTATGGAATCTCCACCACGTACACGGTTGTTAAAGTGGTTTTCGGAGTTGGCATAGAGTATGACAACTTCCGATCCCGGTCTCTTTAACAACCAAACGTTATTATAACACCGCGTTCATTTAAAATAATTTATACTTTAAAACCAGAATAAAATATCCATTTTAAACCTATATAAATACGATATCATTTATATTTTTAAAACCCTAAATCAATACGATATCATTTAGACCCAAACCAATATAATGTCATTTTATTTTCCAATATATTCTTTTCCAAAAATCATAGTGTTTTCAAAGTAAAATATTCAGAAATCAAAACTCCTGAATATAATATTTTCAAATTATACTACCTTGAAAATCATAAATTTGAAACAAATTTCCATCTCTTAAATGGTTAAATATTAAATTACTTTTATAAAACAAAATAGCTTCTTTAGATTTCACAAATCAATTCCAAATATCGATTTAAACTTCCCAATACCATTTCAATTCTTATGTTTCAAAGCATTAAATATTTCACCATTTCAAAAACAAACTCATTTGACAATCCCATATATATTAAATTCAATTACTTATTATTTAGACTTGAAATGTTTACTTAATGAATTCAATATAATTTAAGAAAAACCTTTAACTTCGCATAACTGGAAAACCTTTCAATTTATTATATATTCATTTAAATCCACCTGATATTCATTTAAATCACTCTACGCAAAATCAAGTTATAAAAATCATATCCTTTAAAAAGTTCTAACTTTATATTAAATTCCAATTTAACTTAATATTCATCTTCCAACCTTATTCTCTTTTAAGTTATTAAAACTCCAGAAATTAAATTTTAAATAAATGCTTAATCGTATTTGATCTCAAAAAATCAAACTTATTTTATACTTCAAATCTATTTTATACAAAGCTTAAAACCCGGAAATTACTATATATAGATAACCTTTATCAATAACCAAATCAATATCCCATAAACCATATATATATATAGCTTTACAAAACCATAGAAATCACTTTAAAATATATATATATATATATATATATATATATAGACCGCGGTGTCTGTATAAAGTTTTCTATCCTATGGTCAAGTGATGCGGATGTTTATCATTTCAATCCGCAATTTTAAAAATAAAAAAATTTGCGGTTGTATATCATTTCAAACCGCAATCCCGACTAAAATGAAATGCATGATAACTTGCAGGTTTTCAAAATATAGTACACATCATCCATTCACCAAACATCAATCAACAACCATTAATCATAACCATCACCCAATTTTAAACAAACATCAATATAGAGCATATAAATATAACAGGGAATAAATAAAAGGTATTAACTAACAGTTATATTCGGTAATAAATTTAATAACTGTTTAACTAGCAGTTTATATGCAAATAAATAAATTCTAACTGTTAATTTATATACAATAAATAAAATTAATTAACAGTTAAACTAAATAAATGTGATTACTGAGATGATGAATAAAACATGCCAAACAGTTATAAATAAATTTCTACTCATATCTTAAGTCAAATTAACAAACATAAGAAACTTTAGAAGTTGTGAGTGGGTTGAAACACTGACCTTTTGAATTTAAATCGAATTTAAATCCGACTTAAACCTAAAATTCGACGGTCTCCAAATCTATCCAAACCAGCGTCAAAAGATCTGGAATTTAATCATGATCCTAACAAAAAAAATTGCGTGTGAAACGGATAACGTATGAGAAAGTTATGTTGAAAATTCGATTGAAAACAAAAATTAAAATAAATAAAAATGGAACACAATTTCATACTTCCAATTCATATCCACGTCATCGTTGACTTTCCCCCTTCTTCATGCGAGTTGCCTCTCCCAAGCCTTACTGTACAGAATGAAGCCGCCACTTTCCTCGTACCCTTCCCTCAATTTTCGCCGCTACCCCAGTCAACTTCAACGCGATCTGACATGGCCGATGAACCCCTTGCCTCGAGCCGCCCCTACGCCCCAAAATTCACGACTTCCGGCGCCTCCTTGCACAGTGCGACCGCCGCCCCTAAGGGGCCAAGTTCTGGCGAATTTTGACCATCTTGAGCCAAGCGACTATGAGATCCGTGACCTACACTCCACCATCTTCCCAACGCCACCTTCTGATCGTCGATTGGGCAAACATCCACCGTTGGATCGTCCAAAATCCCATACGAACGGTCGAAATTGATTCATGATTTCTGGCTAAACGATGAATCGGATTGGAAAATGAATTCCACCAAAAGATTACGCTCGCTCAGAACTTCAACATATATTTTTTTTGAGAATTTTCCGAGGACTTTAAATTTTGAAGTTGATTTTTGATTTTGTTTAGATCTAGAATTGTTTGTCGCCATTGAAGAAGAGGAGTACAGAAGTTTGTATACGTACAGAAATGAGGAATAGAGGCTGCTAGGGTTTATAACAGCCTATTTATAGACAAAATGCAATAGAATAGATGGACCCGAATCTAAACGTGCTACATGATAGTTGGCCCAAAAAGCCCGTTCTGACCTCAGAACGAAATTAGTTAAACCCATATATCAAAATAGGTATTTTAAAATATTCTGAACGCGATGGAAAAAGTTTCACATCCAAATTCCATCGTATGAAGAAGTTATTCTGAAAACAATATTTTCAAATTGATTTCAAATTGATTTCAATTGCATAAATTTCAAGGCGTTTCGAGTCCGTACGATCAAACGACAAGTCCGATCGCTACGAAACTTGAAACATTATTGTAATTCACCGTTACGGATCCGATGAAACTGGTTTGTCGAAATCCGAGTCCGTGACAAAAATGGCTATTTTTATATTAATTAGATAAATTTAAAATAAATAAATAAAATCCAATTTTATACTTAGATTCTAAAATTTACCAATTTTATCACCATATATATTCTCACTTATTTACAATGACTTAAACAAATCTTTATGTAAATTTAGAGTTGATAAATCCATCAATTGCAGTGCCAAAATTTCTATTTCATTATATTCAAAATTATAAATTAAGTTCCCCAAAATTTCTATTAAGTTAAATAATCAATGATTATTCCATCTATAAATTTTAAGTAGATGGATTCAAATGTGGGTTTAGAAACTATTATTTTAATATTCTTGAATTTCAGTTAAATCTCTATAAACGTAATACTTTAAACGTTAAATTTCATTTATTTTGCAATACTTTAATTAAATTAATAAATATTACTTTCTATACATAAATCTATATTAACAAAACGTTAGATTTGGATCGATAGAAATCGATTTACCAAAATTTACGTACACATTACGTAAATAAACAACTATATAAATTTGCCACCTATTAGCTCTTGATTTTATTCTTAAGTTTGTTACCTATCGATTTCGATTATTCTTCTATCTATAATGCAAATCCAATCTCCTCTAACTGCAAAAATTAGGGCAATTTATTGCAATTGATTTCCCATTAAACTTCATAAATTATCAAATTGAAACCTAAATAAAACGTTTATTTATTATAGAAATCTTGTTGTTTAATTGAATTGACCATTCACGGATATAATTTACCTTGATCTCCAATTATTACTTAAATACATCACAAACGTTAAATATATATTCATTACAATTTGCTACCAAAATTAATTTAACGAAATCAATTGCGCCCTTTAAAAATTTCTATTCATTCGTAAATTGCTAATTGTTATTCAATTTAAACCCATTCATTTGATTTCCCTATTATGCATCAATTATAAACCCATCATCTTAAAGGTGATGTCAACATTTTATACTATAAATTTACCCTTTTATATTCCAATATAAATAAATGCTCACATACAAATTAAGATTCTAAATCCAATTAATTATTCCATTTAATCCATTGATTTGTCAACTTTAATTATTGCAATTCATTGTCTAACATAAATTTGAATCTATTTCCAAATTTTCACGTTTCAATTAATTAACACCTTACAATAGTTTACAAATAAAAAGGGGATTGTACTAAATAAATATTTATTGTCCTGCATTACTTTATTACCTCCATGTACATTTAATCTTCATAAATAAATAATCTATTTCATTGATGAATTCAATACTTGACTTTATTTACTTAATTTAACTTTATATCCAAATGCACAAATTTTCACTATTCCAATTAATTAAAATATAAATTAAATCTGTAAATTTTAATTACCACTGATACATCAAATTTCAATATTTTCTTTCATGTAAATTAATAAGATTTTTTCTGCTTTCTAAATTTAAATAGAAATCTTATTAATTTAAATCATTTTAAACATCGGATTTATTCGGGTCGTTACAATAGTCGATCCTCCAATGGGATTCCCTACCGAAACAGATTCATGCGCAATATGAGGTTCTAAGTTCAAACTTTCTATTAGCGCACTTGATATAAATGAATGCGATGAGTCGATGTCAAACAATGCATGGATCGGAAAATCAAGTAACAGTATCACACCTTCCATTATGATCTGTTTGCCCTTCTCTGTAGTAGCCGGTGGAACAATTTTGGCAGTAGGAACAGCCTTCAATGTGTATGTCTTAACCACCTATGTATCCTTCTTCAATGCTGGGTAGTTAGGCATGATATGTCTTATCTGATTACATCCATAACACTTAAATCCAATGAGATCCGTCTTACAGTCTTTAGTTACCTGAAAAATGGATACATTAGTACTTCTCCATAAATCAGATGATAGACTGGGATGGTAAAACAGTGTATACGTATGTATTCTATTATCTATAGAGTACAATTACACATACGTTTTCTCTTACGTTCCTAGTTCTATAGTTTTGCTCTGATACTGGATGTAACAACCCGCCATTTTCAAACCTCTGATTTTGATATAAACAAGCACATCAACCAGAGATGTCGAAAAACAATGGATTATAGTGATTTTCCGACCTTTGGTTCCGTGAGCCTCCAACGTCATCATAATCCAACCAGTCTACATCAACCTATCATATATCATAAATAAAGGAAACATGGTAGAGAGGGGGTGAATCATAAAGTTTGGTAAGTGAATATGACTGAATACAACATTTACTAAACTTATTTCATAATATATAAAAAAATCTAAAATGATAATATACTATAGCATTATACATTTTAGATCATATTCAACTCATGTCAAAATACGATATAAAATTCATACTTACCAAGTTTCATATAGTCGTTTTACTATATTCATTCTAAAGTGAGGTAACTATATTCACACTCATCCATACGCTAAGTTGTATAGTTGTATCAGGATAAACTGGAGAAACCACGAACCCCGTTATACCCAATAACAACTGTGTTGCAGCTCATTCTCAACATCTAGAGTCATGACTCCCTCACATATCAACTCTATTCCAAATCAACAATAAACTAAGTCATATGATTTATAAACATTTCCCCAATAAGGCATGCGATATCCGTGTACTATCACACATTGCCACTTGGGCTAGGGTACGTCATCTACCCCTGTACTTAAACTTAACACACTCAAGAAATCTAGCACGAGCCTTTTAATCTATATATTATGGGCTAAAATAGGTCTAGGTTCAACCTTCCAAATTTATTCGGCGATTGGTGCACTGGTGTGGACCACCGGTCCAATGGTGTACATGTCTAAAGCCATTCCTAGGTTAATCCTATATATATATAGGTATAAATTTGTGTGTTTCCATTTTTAATTCTTTGTTCCTGCGGTTCCTCAGCCTTTTGATTTCATACTTATGCAATATACCTTCATGATACATCTTACTATATTTTTCCATAAATTCTTATCATTATTTTATATTTTTAAATTATAATTTCCTTAACTTGCATATATTAAAATACAATGTATAATTTCATATATATATATATATATATATATAGTTAAATTCAAAATAAAATTATATTTCATACTGAAACATATGCCCTAAATCTCCAAAAATCAAATCTTGATTTTCAAACCATATTTTATATGTACTTTCATATATACATCTTTATCTTTACTACTAATAATGTAAATTCCACCCACTGTATTCAACCATGTCTTTTTGAAATACCTAATATACCCTCCGTCTTTCCATTCACATTCCCGCTCCGTAAAGCCTGATATGTGGTTTCTTACCCAAATCAGCCACATTCCCATATTTGATTCTTCACACCCTGATTCATCACTGCCAACATCCTAAAATTCCTTACCAATTTGAATTCAATTGTCACTGTCTTCCATCATCGTAGCCGCCTTCAGCATTTGCAGTTGCCGCCTTTAGCATCTTCTCTCCCACTCCTTTTAGTCAACTCTCATCTTCGCCCGTCGAATAAGTGTTTCACCAAATCCAAATCAAATCACATTTTCAATTGCGGATTTGAACTCAGTTCACGACTCCAATGCACTCATTTGGTTCGTAGGTTACAATACACTTTTGTTGTTCATATGGTTTTTCGCAAATTGATTTGTTGTCTGTTTTACACCAGATTTTATATTCCACTTACTATCATTTTTTAAACTGTTGGAGTCACTTTGATACTGCTATGACTACATTTATCATCCAATAGACCATTGTTGATTACCTCATGGAATTTGTGATGCCTAAATCATTTTGTTGCTTGCCACTGAACCTTTTTCCTCAATTTAAAGTTTGACAGCTTGATTTTTTACTTTGCATTTATTTCCAATTTAATTAAAATCAATAAATATGTCAATGCCTATGAGATATTGCTAAATTAATCCCAGTATGACTATCAATGCTTTTTTTAATATATAAAATTTTCCAGTTTATCCTAACAATAATTTATACTAAGCTCATATTTTTTCAACCTTAGTTTAGAAAGAAAGTAAAAAATTATGTCCAGTGGGACGCTATTGTCTATCCATTTACGCTCGTGCACTGTGGTTCTGGTTTGAGATGATTCTCCTTCATCTCCTTCGTCTGCTTTAGGAATGATTTTATCTTTGTTTACTGTCTTCTTTTCTACTTTGGATGATAATTCTTCTATTTTTTGTTATGTTTTTGACGTTGCATCGCTTAGCCTTTAAGATATAACTACTTGGAAAATTATGAATATAAGGTAATGTTGTTTTTCATAGTGTTAAATACAGTCATGCACATAACAATGCTACGAAGTTTCCTACGATGTTATTTAAGCACTTGGTATATGGATTTCAAAAGTAAGTAAAATCCAGCTGATACTGTGAAATATGACAGGACATGCACAATTGCGAATACTTGGGTTATTAATAATTTTGTTTTAAACATGAGCTTTTTGATCAAATATTTTTAGATACTAGAGCTCATTGGGGAAGCATGCACCTCCATCTATTTGTACATTTTTCTCAACTCTTACACTGCCATGGTACTGGATGCATTCTCAGAATAATAATAAGAACATCTATATTCATATACTTTAAACCTAATATTAATTACTACTTAAGAATTGAATATGTGGAAAGAGTGTTTGGTAAGACAACAAAATTTCTACTCAGCATACTAATCCTGCCTAAACTGTTGTCTTAATTTTACGATTACTCAAATTTTGGGTGTAATTTTTGATTGAAATAGTAATTAAGGGTTGCAGTTTAAAGTTGTGGTTTCGTATTTCCACTGAATTTGGATTTAGTGGTCAAATATTTTAATGAGCGATAAAGAAAGAAAAGTTTTCATATTTTAACTAGGATGAATAAGATTCATCCGTCTAAACAAATATCATAATTTTATTATTCATTCGTTTTCATTGGGATATATATAGTCAAAGGAATACACAACAATTTGATACGGGTCTATGAGAGAAAATATGGATTTTAATAGGAGCAATCCTTGAAAAAACTCATACATATTTGGCAAGTATGCATCATACAGTTCCATACAAGATTACTAGATATCTTCAATTAAAAGGTATAATATGATCACGAGATATCTGATGTACAATCCTCTTCAAATGTTACTAGATAAAAAAACAAGGGCTATTCCTGGTAAGATAACTATAGAGAAATCTAGGAACGCAACACAAGTTTGTGCTTCTCAACCATTACTGTATGTATATTTATCCTTACTATTTTCATTATCATTTATTTTGTATCCTATAGGAACTTTCACTAACTTCTTTTTTTATGTTGCTACAACTGCTTCCCGTAAGTGTTTGGCTAATTTGAATCTGCTTAGTGTTAACTTTTACCCATAGATTGATGCACACCTACTTCCTTCCTGCTTTTTGACATAATAGTGGATTTTCAACGCTTGTAGGCTTGGGTAAGTGGAGCACTGATCATTTGGTTAATTAACAACATCATTATACGACAGCTGATTCGAAACCTGGAAACTAATCCAAGTATGCTATATTGTACAATATAACTCATTTCAATTTGAATTAAGCGAAAAGCTATGGTTATCATTAAAGAATACTTTTACCCTCGTCCGACTAATTGAATGTGTAAATCAGCTTAATCTGTATGATATACTGGATGTACCTATATATTTGTAGTAGAACTCAATTCAACTATATGCATTTTTACCGAGGACATCGTTAGAGCTAACTAACCTGAATTAAATTTTTGTTGTTACCTCTACACCAATGTTTATATAAAATATGAATGACCAATCCACTTTACATTTTTTTTGCTTTATTTTAGATTTTTTGCTGTATTGTTATGCTTGACTTAGTTTTAGAAATATTGTTGGCATTGTTCAGCTATTCCTATACATAAAGTATCATTTATACTGACTATAATGAGCCATAACTAAATATTATAATGTTACTACTCAAGTTTCAAGTGTTTACTTATCGATGTAAAGGGACCTAACTTAAACTAACTAATCACTTATATTTCTACATCAATAGAGGATTTTTTTAGTGACATCATCTCTCAAAAATAGATTTCAGGGTTGAGCACGGTGTAAATTAAAATAAATAAAAAATCATTGGTTTAGTTTGAGCATGGTGTAATAGATTTCAGGATTGCAATTACCGTTAATAACTTGATATAGTTCTTTGTTTCTGTTAATGGGAAGTACTTCGCTACTATAGTGAAGCCAAAAAGTTGCAAGTAAATTCCCAGAAGATACTATCCTTGGCAGAAATGGAAGTATTACTAACAATGAACCATACTAATTCAGGTATTAGTGTTCTTGCAATTTTATCTAAAGGTTCAAATTTAAGATTGTTACTGTTGTTTTATGAGTTTGTATTTGGTCTCGATAGAAAATTTGCCTCCATTGTGTATTACTATGTGATGGCGGCACTATGACCGTCGAATCGGTAATAGTCATCATTTGATTTTGGATGGAATTTTTTTTTTTAAAATAAATCTTGCATTCACCTACTAATAAATATCTTTAAGTTGGTGTTTAAAAATGTTGCAAATGATACTAAAAGGAAGACATGCATGGTTTTTCTAAATACCGACTTATTTGCTATAATATCATACAAGAATCGAATCAAACATCCATAGTATCATATCCCTTCATATATTCTAAGATTTTGCTGTGATATTTTTCAGGACCTAGTTCTTCTATTGGCATTTTCCACCATGCGTCACTACCATATCTTGATATAGCGAGACGTTGTATTGTGTAGTGTTAATAACATTGGTGCAAACAAGCCACTTTCCTTTCTTCATAGTTACAGTGTAAGAAGAATTTCAGACAAGAAAATTTCAAACCATGTTATGAAAACTTCCCTTTCTGGCCTGGCATTATTCCTATCAATGATTTAATAAGATGAAATGATAGGCTTTTGAACACAGCTTCTTAAGAATGCTTCTCAGTTCTCATGTAGTGGTACAAATCTGTGCTTTCTTGAAAAATAATCTCAGAGTATATTCACTTCAAAAACAAACCTGAGTTAACTCCTTATTTACTGCACAGTATGAAACCAATGTTATGGTCAAAAATATGATATTTTTATATGACGCCGATGTTAAGAATGTTTAATATCTCAAACTCCTTAGTACATTTTTTACTAAGATTCGTTAAATTTTTACTAAGGTAGGGAGTCCAAGTGATGAAGACCATAATTTTTACATAAAATGAAGATTCTATCAACCTTATGATAATGTAAGCCAAATCGAAAACAATAAATCACTACTATAATAGACACATCTAAATCTCTATTTGACTATCGTCCTAGGATTATGATTATGTTAGCTGCTCTTATGTCTTCACTATTCAACGGCCTTATGCTCATTTAGTTTGTTCCAGTACTTCTGCCTAACTTGTATTTAGCTTACTAGATTTAAAGAAACCCAAGGATTTACTAGGTTGTAAAGCTGGGAAAGTTTTGGAAGATGCAAGTGAAGGATAACATTGAAGCTCCAAATTTGCTGTTTACCTTTAGTTTACTATTTTTAAAATTTAGTACAGTCTGTTTGGGTTTTTCCACATAAGTTCATACTTATTATTTAAGATGTTACTTCCGTTTCCAAATTGATCGTGGATTATGAAGTTAACAGTGGGGAATTGTTAACTGTACATTATGCACTTTTCAGCACATTATTACTAACGAATGTCGGGGTAGATAAGAAGCTTATTTTTTGAGCAACGTAATTTTATCACGTGTTTGACGTTACTATATAATAATGTAACGATCATGCCGTTATTATGAGTTTTAAATTCACCAGTAGTTTCATGTCTTATTTTAACAAAAACTGTGAGATTCATCCTTCTATACCTATTTTGTATAGGTAGGCTAATCGAATTAGTTTTCGCATTCGTTTGCAGCGGTTGGGCCTTTATAGTACAATGTAATTTATCACTTTTCCTACTTTACGGATGTTTGATTGATTCATTTTATCGGTATTTTTTTATTTTCGTTCCTTAAATAAATATTTTGAAATAAAAGTTCGGGTCCTATTATGCAGATCTACAAAGTTATATATATTATGTTTAATATAGGTAATTACTATCTACATGTTAATTGTGTGACATTGATTGCATAGTATAGAACTACCTTCTATGCGACAACAACCATTTATATTCACTATAACCTCATAAAAAATTGTGTTGTTGAACTAATGCATGCACACTGTGATCAGAGCAGGCCCACTTGAGTATGCATATACACTCGTATTATTAATATTTATTGTATTTTCACTGAAAAATCCTACCGATTTATATACATATATATGTGTGTGTGTGTGTGTGTAAATCCAAAATAAAATTTCTAAATTCATATAAAATTGTACTTTAACTTTGGAAATCAATTTCATTTTGGTATGATTATATACACTAAATCATTAATATCCAAATCCAGACCGATTTTCACATATTATGAAACCAAATATATATAAATTCATATAAATTGAATTAAATTATATAAAATACATTTTAAACATGAAATCATCGTATCTAATCTTAGAAAATACTTCCATAGCAATTTGACATATCAAAATGTCCCAAATCATCGAATTTATAAATTTGGACTATTTGTGCAAATAAATGAAATATCACTATGTCAATTCATGTAAATCATATAAAAATGCACAAAAATTATATTTAGGTTTATAAATATCATATTTCATCTCAAAAACTTATATATATATGTATATGTATATGTATATGTATATGTATATGTATATGTATATGTATATGTATATGTATATGTATATGTATACATTTTCCGCCATTTTACTAGGATTTTTCCTAAATTTGTGCCTTAAGTTCAACTATCTTTGCATTTTAAGTTTACATACACATTATATAACTTTATTGCCTTATGTAGTTAACCAAAAGCCATTAACTAATCAAGTTAGGAAAAGTTTTCAAAAATCACAGAGCTAAATTTCGAATTCTATTATCTATTTACTAAATTTAATCATACTAAACATTGCAATCAAGAGACTAGGTGGACCCACCCACCCTAATCGATTCCTCTCAATTTCAAGTCTCTAACCCTAATTTACTTCACCGTCGAGAGAAAGAACTTCCTTCAATTCGCTGTTCTAATACCGTAAGTGACTCTAATACGCTACCGATTCTTGACTTTTTTTGAAAAATGACAAAAATAACATTATAATAATTTTAAAATTTTCTTAGGTATTACAAAGTTCAACAGTAATCCTGATTCGAGAGACATGTATAATATCGCCACTATATGATTTCGTGTTTGAACTAATTTTTGTTAACTAATGAAAACTCTTCAATGAGTCATTCTATAGTCATCCAATAACTATTAGTATGTAACCCCTCGGTGCCCCTAGTAGGCATGCGTATTGCCCAACATTTGGAGAGCATTACGTACTTTGGTCTCAACAGATGTATCTATATCCTTTCCGAAACATCTTGGCTAAGAATGTTTTAAATAATATATTATTTTATTTTGTGATAATTTCCTCATGATTACAACTTCTTGTATATATTATTACATAACATATCATTTAGGGATTTTCTATTTAATATACTTTAAATTAATTACCTAATTAATTATATCATTATATAAAAAGGTATATAATAGAAATTAAATACCTTTATTATGAATAAGGTTGGTTATAGAGTTAGATATATGAAACATATTACATAATTTCCCCTAGAGCATACCCTAACTCTCGCAATCTCTTACTTCCACTCGGGTTCAATTAGGGAATTTTAATCTC
Organism: Allium cepa; assembly: GCA_030765085.1. NCBI lineage: Eukaryota > Viridiplantae > Streptophyta > Magnoliopsida > Asparagales > Amaryllidaceae > Allium > Allium cepa. The sequence continues at coordinate 153,140,563 of CM060939.1, forward strand.
ATCATTTCAATAGGTTTTCTCAAAACTAATAAATTCAATTCCTTATTGAACGGGTATACTATTTTTTTATTATGTACTCTGCAATCACTCTCTCCGATGTTGGTAAACCAACTTTATCATATGGAACTTTTTAGAGTATGTTTCTCGACTTCTAGTGAGATCTAGGTTCTTTTGCGAATTGCATACGACGTTATTTTCATATGAAAATGTTTTGGAATCAACCCTTGAGATATTATAGATTTTGTGCATTTATACATACACACACATAAAAATGTTGCTTTTATTATTGCACTTATTCAAGACGATATACGTAGCATATTGGTTGAATTTGCCATAACATCTTATTTGGAGCATTTCCAACTTAATGACCTTAACTAAGTTTGATCTTGAATTTAGGATTGACATACTACACTAGATATTACTTATGTAGTTCGAGTCTGAATACTTTATCATAAGGAATTCATTGTGTAACATCCTGCTATTTTGAACCATTCGCATCTGCATATGCCAGACTTGAATCGCTCAAAATATCAGATTGTTAATTTAAATTTTGCACAAACTCAGCATATACAGCAAATAAAATAATCACAGACACGGAGTAATAAAATAATAGTGCAGCGGAATAGATAAATAGTAGTCCATGAAGCTACTATATAACATCAGAGTTAGAAATAAAATACAACAGAATATCTCAAATACAGTGAAGTCTCCAGTACAAACAGATGACTTCTCTGAACAAATCAACTGGAAAGATGAAAGCTGAATCAATAGTAGGATCTCCACGCAAAGCTCCAAACTCCAAAGGTGAGTCTCAAATGTTGTATCACTCAGTCTGACCCGAGCGTAAAACAAAACACAAAACACTCGAGTCAGGATTAACATTCTTATATCAATAAATCCAATTCAAGTGAAATAGCAACCGAAACACAAGTAACTTAAAGGATGTTGAGATAACCATCCTCTAAAGATCTGTGGAAATATCTACAATGTAGAAATGCACACTATTAACAACCAAACGTCATTATAACACCATGGTCATTTCAAATCGTTTATAATTCAAACCAAAAAATCATTTCCTTTCAATATATATACATTTCCAAATTATAACCCTTTCAAAGTTACGACACTTTCAAAAACCAAAACACTTTGAAATCATAATTTTTTGGAAAACCATGCTTAGAAATCATAACCTCCATCACAATTTATCAATTCCAAATTTCAAACCAAATCGATTCCAAATTCAAATTCTATTCAATCTCACTTAATCAATTTCAATTCAATTCAATTTCTAAATAAACCATTTCAATTTATGACTATTTCACATGTAGATTTGAATCACAAAATAAACCATTTTAAATTCCAATATATTTCAAGGCTTTAGATATTCAACATTTTCAAAACTAAATTTAAAAATTTCATATAAACCTTGGTTTAACTTCATTATTATTTAGTCTTGGAATATTCACTTAATAAATTCAATATCGTTTAAATAACCTTAAATTACAGTTTACTATATTTTCCTTCAATTTCTTTAAACAGGAAAATATTCATTAAATTTCTTAAATCAAAATCAAGTTATAAGATCATATCTAAAAATTCGAAATTCAATAGTTTCAAATCAATTTAATTAAGTAAATTCTTAACTAATACAATTTTAATCAATTCAACCTTGTCTTCCTTACTTATACAAATCATTGAAAAATCGATTTAAGAATATAACACTTAACATATTATATTAATTAAATCAAACTTTATTAATTTAGGTCTATTATTAAATTTAATTTATATTCAAAACATATTTATATAAAATATTTCAATATTAAATAAAACCATATATATTCCCTTTCAAAACCAGAGAAATCATTTTCAAAAGATTTATATATATAGACCAACGGTGCCTGTATAATTCTCTATCCTATGGTCAAGTAATACATATATTTATCATTTCAATCCGTAATTTAATATATACGGGTATACATCATTTCAACCTGCAATCCCAAATTCAATGCAAATAAAAATCGCTTGCGTCTATCATTTCAACCGATAACGATTTTCTCCTATTCTAAAGTCCGTTCGGATATGTATTATTTCAACCCATAGTGATTTCTATACTAACAGAGAACTTGCAGAGTGATGGCAGATACTATAATAATAACAACATGCATATATCATAAATAATAATATAATATAAACAACAGAATATGGTGTCATATCCCACATGTGAACATTTACATAATAATAGTATATATATCACAATTTAAAATAACTAATAGCAACATATTTTAATTGTCGTTTCAATTGAAATCAAATTTAATAAATATAAGAACGTTAATCGTGAGTGATTGCTCGTCTTTCGGGGCTAAATAGATTTAGACAAGGAAATGAGCTACGAATCCAGGCACGAAATCTCAAAGCAAATCAGGATTGGCACAAATTCGATGGACGAACAGAGCTGATAAATAGAGATCGATGAAAATAGATCAGAAACTGCTTGATGTAGACGAAACCAAATATATATATTACTCTAATATATTATTTTCTTAACCAATATTAATTTTTGAAACTCATTAAAATTATATGTACTTACTGTGATATCCCGAAAAATTTGGGCAATATAAATTTAATAATCTGTGTTATAAATTTAATTTGATTTGATAATTTTAATAACAAATTTGGAATTTGATTTAATAATCATGTTTTAATAAATATCTAAATTGAAAGATTTTATCTTTTTAAATAAGTAAATTGTTTTCTGTTTATAATATATATTTTTGTATATATTGTAAATTGATAAATTTTGATTTTGAATTAGTGAATGAATTGATTTTCCAATTCTAGTTTATTTTTAGTAAACTAAAATTTTGATTTAGGAATTGGCTTTTCAAAGAAATGTAATAAATAATGTTATGGTTTATACTATGATAAATCTTATTTATTTTGAAATTTTATTTAGCTTAAAAATATGAATTTAAATTTTGATAAATATAAAAGCTAAGTTTTACTTTATAGTACTTGGGATTTATATATATATAAGAATTTACAATGTAAATTACAAATGATTTTAGTTTGTTATAATCTCCTTTACAAATTATTTGATATTGCTTAATTTATTATTTTTAAATAAAAATTTATAATACTTAAGTTCTTATAAACATGAATAGATTTTGTAAGGAATAAAATTGTTGTTTTTAATTTTAATAGAATTATATATGCATTTATATATGTAACTTGATTATTAAAATTTGATTTGATAAATTAATTTAAAGTTTGAATTTAATGTTTCAAAGAATAAATACTTAAAAAGTATTTGAATAGGCTTTTATTTATAAAATTATTTTGTTTTGTCTTTCTATAAAGGAAGAAATAAAATTCATTTATATATACATAGGAAATAATGAATTAAGATAAAGTTTTTAAAATTCAATTTAAATTAAAAATATTTAGATTACATGTGTAAGTTTCTTAAGACACAAATTGACATGTGTTACCATATAATAAACTAAAGCGACAATTGTTTAAATGTGAACAAGTGTAATGTTTAAATTTTCTTTTTTTCATTTTATTTCTATTAAAATAAAATCTACATATATTAAAACATTCCTTCTTATATCATTTTTCTTTTTAAAGCTTAAGAGAAATTTTCAGATTCTAAAATCTGAATTCTTCTACATTCAAACAAATTCTGTTCTAAATCCAACTGTAAATCTCCTCAAAATCCATCTGCAAACTCATCTTCATACAAATCAGTAATCTCCCTTCAAAAATTCAAATCAAAAACAATATCCAAACCTGCATATCCTTTCTGGAAACTTGCATGCATCTTTTCTCTGGAAGCCTGCATTTTTCTCCTGATATAATGAAGTCTGCATTCTATTTAAAACCAACCCGAAAATAAGCATGCAAATGAAGCATGGAAGCAATCATGCAAATGTAAATCTGGAAAACGAAGTACTACATCATTTCAAGTTTAAAGGCAATCTGAAGTTCAAGTCTTCAATAAGCAAAAGCAAGATGGATGTTTTTAAAGCATCTGCAGTTTTTAAAATGAAATCTGAAGCTCATATGCCCTGCCCCTAAACCCAAGTGAGTAACAATTTATACTAAATGGACTTAAGTAGGAATCTAGTTGCTGATTCACTCTAGAAATTAAATGCATGTCTGCCTTTTTAAAGCTTATACTGGTGAATATGAATGCATGTCTATTGTAATGTATGCTGCAGAGAATTTGTATTCTGTTTCTTTGATCAGGTTCTAGATTTGAATAAAAATTTCATTTCAGGTGATTTAGTATGTATTAAGATTTAAGTTTTTAAAACAATATGGTTGTGATACATAAGCTAAGTTTAAAATTGTATTTAATATGAAATTTCTATAATAACTATCTGTAAATTCAGAGACTACAGGAAATTCTTATATAAGTAAAAATCAAACCATTAGGATTTTTGTAATTTAGGAATATAAACCAGTTGCAAAATCAAAGATGTGAATTCTAAAACTAAAATTTGAATTTTTAGATTAAGATTGGTTGGGAAATTTTGGTTTAACCTGAAAACACAATTTGGGCTGGTTCTACCAATCTAGGGATTTGGAGTTGCCTGTGTTCCTATGGTTGATAGAGTGATGTGTGTAGTTTATAGGAAAAATAATTGTTGATGGATCTGAGAAATAAGGCAAACATGATTTGGGTTTGAATTTTATAACCCTAGTTTTACTGTGTTCAAGAGAATTGATCACTGTGATCAAATTAAGTAACCGAGTCCTTTCTAATTCGGGGAGAAGGTAGATGGGGTATGGAAGAGGTGATGGCCGGAGGAGTAGTCTCTCAGGTGATCGGAATTTGAGTATTGAAGAATTTCCAGGTTGCGACATTGTTTCAGTATTTTGAGCTCGAATGCTTAAAATTGATTTTGGGGTTTTTCAGTTAGCTTGATGATCGGAATGGAATTGAGGGATGGCCGTTGACTTGCGAAGGGGGTTGCGATGGGTCAGAGAGGGTCGCCGTGGTGGTGCAGGTGCACAGTGGTAGTGGCGTGTCAGTTGTTTTCTTTGGGAAGAAGGGGGGTTTGTGTTTTACTTGGGATTGTCTCATGTTTTGCTCGAAGAAATTGGTTTGGGGACTCGAAGAATTTGATGTGAGGCTCGGGTGTTTTAAATTTTGTTTCAAGGTTGGGTAAACCTGTCAACACAGGTTTTGTGTAAATCTGATTGTAATTGCTTTTAAGATGAATTTAAAAGGAATTGTTACTCGAGTTGCTTGAGTCAGCTCGAGCTAGTTATTGAGGTTTAGTAATTGTTATGTTTCAAATTTTAAATTGGAATTTGAAATATAAAACAAAGATTTAAATTAAGTTTTAAATCTAATTTAAATTATAGATTCAAGTTGAATTGGATCTTAAAATTTGAAATGATTAAGTTTTTAAATTTAAATTTGCTTTAAAATAACTTTAAAAGAGTTTATTGTTTAAAATGTTTTTAAAGAATTTGAATATAAATTTGGAAATTGAAATAGGTAGTAATGTTTAAATAAAGATTAAATTTGATTCAAATCTAATTTTGAATCTTTGGTTCAAAATGAATTTAAGTTTTATAAATTTAAGTGTTTAAAACCAAATTTGATTGATAATGTAAAAATTTAAATGGTTTTAATTTTTAAAGAAATTTGTTTTGACCTTTGTGAAATTTCTTTTATAATAAAAGTATTATTTAACAATTAAGGTTTGAGATTGAATTTAAACTTGTTAAAGTTAATAATAAATTAATTTTTTTATTTCATTTAATTATTAGAGTAATTAAATGAATAATTAATTTATTTAATAAATTAATGAAATTAATAATTACTTAAGGTAATTAGGGGTTTAATCTTCAGGGTTTAGGATTAATTATTCATTGAATAATTAACTTGTAATTAAGAGTAATTAATTAAATAAAATTAGTTTCTAATTAATGATTAATAATTAATTAATCAAGTAATAAAGGATTAATTAAGTTTTAATTAACACTTAATTATTTCATTAATTAGGGATTAATTAATGGGTTAATTAATGATTAATGATTAATTAATTTGTAATTAATAATAATTAGAATAGGTTAATTACTTTAAAAAATATTAATGAACTGTTTAATAGTTAATGAAGGTCATTAACTAAGGATTATTTAATAATTAATTAATGTGATTAATTTTAATTATTAATTAGATTAATTAATTTAAAAATAATCAATTGTGTAAGTTATTAAGTATAATTACTTATGGAAGTAATTAAGGAATTAATTACTTATTAATTGAGTTTAAATTTGATTTGTTTAAGTTGATTAATTTAGTTTAATTAATTTAAATTAATCGTTGGATGATTTGTGAAGTATAATTACTTAATGTAATTAAATCAAGAGAAGTTACTTAGGAAAGTAATCAATGAGTAATTACTATATGTAATTAATTGAAGGTGATTTGTTGATAAAAGTAATTTGAGTATAATTACTTGTAAATTTATCAAGGAATTAATTAGAGATAATTAATTAAGAAGTAATTAATTTATTTGGTAAAGTAATTAATGGTAGTTGATTACTGAATGGAGTTAATCAAGGGTGATTAACAGTTATGATTTAAATAAAGATTAAATTACTTAATGTAATTAATTTAATTTGAAAATGTAATTAGAAGATCATTAATTATTATAATTAATGATGTAATTAAGATTGATTAATTAAGATTAATTAATCAATAATAAGTGATTAGAGGTAATTAATTTTAGGTAATTAATTAATGAAATAATTAAAGGTTAATTACTGTATTTGGTTAAATATAATTAATTTAAGAAATTAATTAGTAAATAATTACTTGAATGTAATTAAGAGTTAATTAATCAAGGATGATTAATTAAAATGAATAATTGGATGATGATTAATTATTTGATTGATAATTAATTAATAATGATGAGCAAGTTGATATTGGTAAAGTAATTAATTTAATTTACTTTAAATTAATAGAATGTTGTAATTAATTTAATTCATTTTAAATTAATTATATTTGGGTGTGGTTAATCATTGCTTATATGGTTGGTTAGTGTTGTTTGCTTTGGATGGTTAGAATCTCAGATATGAGATAGATAATGATGAGTGATTTGGATGCATTGGTTGCATGGTGATATTGATATAGATTATTCTTTTGAATAATGATAATATGGTTTATCTGATATGTTGATAATGTTGATTACCTATTGTGTATCTGTGATTTATCTATTTGGACATATAGATAATTGAATTGTTTTAAACCTTTAAAACAACTTGGCCTTAAAAGACACGCTTTGGATTTTCGATGAGACCGGGATCGGGTTTCTATATTTGGATATCCGAAAACCACATCGATCCAAATTAACTTTAGGTCGTGAATCAAAGTGGAGCTTTGTGAAGACTCGAGGTGTAAGAACTATAAATCAATATAACTCTGTGGGTGATTCCGTAATGAGTTTGACGGAATAGTACTTATAGATTCGAGATGTAGATTTAGAGTGCAAGGGTTATCGTCGTTAACTCTGAGGGTGATTCTAAAAATGAGTGTAAAGAGATAATGCCTTCAGTTTCGTTCGAACCCGGAACGAACTTGTATGGATTGGACGCTTTCAGAACATCGTCAGGTGGACGATGAGCATTCTAAGAGATGTTCCTCTAAAGGTAATCGTAGCCTCAAGCCTCATCAACCGGGAATGGCTAAAACAGGGGAGGTGCAGCAAGGCTTCGTGGGTAGCTCCCACTGGAGAGCAAGATTGATCCCTTTCTAGAGGTCCCTTTTTATTCGGCTTAGTGGGTAGTTGTCAGTGTACACCAACTGCAGGGTTGTCTTGTTCGGAACTGTTCAGTAAGGAACGGGTCCGGCTTTGTGTTGCAGGGGAGTGGGAGTACTCCTCGGTACGTTGATCTAGGCCACGTACTGTGACGGGAGGTACCCCAGTAGCCCTGCCATTGTATGGAATCCACAATCCAATAAGTGCCAACGGTTTTGATTGTATTACCCACTTTTGTGGCTAGTAGCTGGAATTTAATAATGTAACAATTTCGGCTATTTCTTATTTACTTGAAAACCCTAGACCCTATTATAATATCACTGGATTTCCTATCAAATGTTTTGGTTAGCGTAAGGTAAAAACTTTTCCATGTTTATGTGTGGGAAGTCTTACGTGATACCTTTCTTTTCAAAAGGATTTTCAAAATTAAGCAACTTTAACCTATTACCCACACCAGACCCATGTCTGACCCAGAGTTTATCTTTTGTTTTCTTAAACTCTTGGGTACTCAAATTTTTACGAGTAGCCAAGGGATTCAGGTTAGCTTTGACGAATATTGGAGGAGTAATGGAGCAGGAGGCTTATGCGTTAGATATGTAGTATTCCGCTGTGTGATCTGTGATTGTCTCTGAGTTGTATTATGTTGTAAATACTAGAAAGGTGTTTATAAATGTCTAGTATGTGTTGTATATCTGTGTACTCTAATAGTGATTGTAAACTATGTAATATTTTATGTTATTCATATAATTTATTCGTTCCGCTGTTGAGATTCTAGTGTTGTTTCTTCTTTCTCTTCTTTCTTTTCTTCTTCTATCCCTTTCTTTCTTCTTAGCGATGCGACTTCCTGGAGTTTCGAAGTTGGGTCGTCACAAGTGGTATCAGAGCATTAGGTTGAGTGAATACCTAGGCTCTGGAGTGGTGTCTTTCTTGAGAGAGCGTATTTGTAGTTTTATTGTATATATATTTATATAATTACTTCTACCTATCTGTTGGGTTACCTGTTCGGGTTATCCAATATAAGCTATAAAGGTAGATAAGGTAGTGGGGTTTGTAACACAACTACTACCCTTAGTTGAAGTTTGGTGCTTGAGATTGGTAGTGTATTTGTCGAGACTGTAGACCTAATACCGTCTCGAGTGAGTTGTGCGGAGTATAGGATTTCATAGATCTCTGAAGGTAACCTGTAAAGGTTCGGAGTCTATCTTTGAGTTGGATGAGTAGAGTTTGGATCTGTCGGTTGGGCAGAAGGAAAATAATGGTATCTTGTTATCTCAGGGAGTAGTAGTTGCGTGATGAGATGCAGTGACTATGGATGTTTCCGAAGAAGTTTCTTTGGAACAAGTTAAGGAGGTGAGTCTGCTTCGATGTTGTGGCTGGATTCAGCAGGATGTTTTTGTCCGGTTTGAAGCCTGAGTTTCTCGAAGAGCTTTGGTTTATGAAGTCTTTGGCGTCAGTGTCAGCAGTAGTTCAGGGTATTCTGGGTGCTGGCAAGAAAGTTTTTTGGTGAGCAGTTTTTCTGAAGGATTTCAGAAGTAGCAGAGTGGATCCATTTCTTCGATGGATTGGCTAGTTAAGCGTATGCTGTTCTGATTGGTAAAGAGAGAACAGTTTTCTTTGGATATTTGGCTGGGTTGATCGCAAAAGTGACTTGCGATAGTTTGAGTGTTCTCTTGAGCTATGAAGAGTTTGTCCGTACCTAGAGGCTGAGTTTTCTTATCGGCTGGATTCTAGGAGTGATACCGGAGGTTTAGTGAAGCAGCTTTGGATCAGATGGGGCATCTGAGTTTTCTCTTATGGATCTGTTGAACCATATTTCTGTGATGTGTTATCCAGTTTGTGCTCGAGTTTTTCTTCTGCTTCAGATTAGAGTTATGCAGCGGAAGCAGTTTGGAAGTGCTTTTGTTTTGTCTTTTCCGGGTAGGAGAAGTAAGTTAGTCTTCTGATAATTTGGAGTAGAGTTGGTGTTCTTGGTTTGGGATTGATCTTGAGGAAATCATTTTGTTGGATTGTTTGGTCCAGTTTGTTTCTAGAGACATCAGCAAAGGTTGAGCTGATCAGGAGAGTTGAAGGCAGCCCAGGATCGTCAAGAGTGTTTGGTGGATAAGAGATAAAAGAATTTGGATTCCGGAATCGGAGATTTGATCTTGAATAAGTTTTCTCTGATCTATGGAGCTATAAGATTGAGTAAGACTGGGTAAGTCAACTCCGAGATGTTTTGGACCTTTTCTATGTTCTTGTGAGGATTGGTGTTTGGTTTTCAGGGTTGAATTGCCAGTTTGGATAACTGGGATTCGATGTGTTTTACGTATCTCTGAGGGAGTACGTGTATGGTTTATCTCTGATTGTGGAACCAGCAGTTCAGGAGGATGTGATTGTTGATTCAGACTCGTCTGTAGTCTGACATATTGTTTTGTTGGCAGCTCTAGTTGGATAAGAGCTCTATAGTTTAATAGTATTGATTGTTTAGATTCTATAGAGCGAGTATCCCGATATTTATACCGGGGAAACTCGTGAAAATTGTATCCAGGTTTTTCTGGATAATTAGATTTGTCTTGTTTGAATTAATTGCTATGGTTGTTAGCATATGTTTGATAATATATGCTTGTATTTTAAAAATAAAATCTTAAGATAGATTATTAAATTTCCTTTGCTTTTAAATTTCGGGGACGAAATTCTTTTAAGGGGAAAGGAATGTGATATCCCGGAAAATTTGGGCAATATAAATTTAATAATCTGTGTTATAAAATTAATTTGATTTGATAATTTTAATAACAAATTTGGAATTTGATTTAATAATCATGTTTTAATAAATATTTAAATTGAAAGATTTTATATTTTTTAAATAAGTAAATTGTTTTCTGTTTATAATATATATTTTTGTATATATTGTAAATTGATAAATTTTAATTTTGAATTTAGTGAATGAATTGATTTTCCAATTCTATTTTATTTTTAGTAAATTAAAAATTTGATTTAGGAATTGGCTTTTCAAAGAAATGTAATAAATAATGTTATGGTTTATACTATGATAAATCTTATTTATTTTGAAATTTTATTTAGCTTAAAAATATGAATTTAAAATTTGATAAATATAAAAGCTAAGTTTTACTTTATAGTACTTGGGATTTATATATATATATATAAGAATTTACAATGTAAATTACAAATGGTTTTAGTTTGTTATAATCTCTTTTACAAATTATTTGATATTGCTTAATTTATTATTTTTAAATAAAAATTTATAATACTTAAGTTCTTATAAACATAAATAGATTTTGTAAGGAATAAAATTGTTGTTTTTAATTTTAATAGAATTATATATGCATTTATATATGTAACTTGATTATTAAAATTTGATTTGATAAATTAATTTAAAGTTTGAATTTAATGTTTCAAAGAATAAATACTTAAAAAGTATTTGAATAGGCTTTTATTTATAAAATTATTTTGTTTTTTTTTCTATAAAAGAAGAAATAAAATTCATTTATATATACATAGGAAATAATGAATTAAGATAAAGTTTTTAAAATCCAATTTAAATTAAAATATTTATATTACATGTGTAAGTTTCTTAAGATACAAATTGACATGTGTTACCATATAATAAACTAAAGGGACAATTGTTAAAATGTGAACAAGTGTAATGTTTAAATTTTCTTTTTTTCATTTTATTTCTATTAAAATAAAATCTACATATATTAAAACATTCCTTCTCATATCATTTTTCTTTTTCAAGCTTAAGAGAAATTTTCAGATTCTAAAATCTGAATTCTACTACATTCAAACAAATTCTGTTCTAAATCCAACTGTAAATCTCCTCAAAATCCATCTGCAAACTCATCTTCATACAAATCAGTAATCTCCCCTCAAAAATTCAAATCAAAAACAATATCCAAACCTGCATATCCTTTCTGGAAACTTGCATGCATCTTTTCTCTGGAAGCCTGCATTTTTCTCCTGATATAATGAAGTCTGCATTCTGTGTAAAACCAACCTGAAAACAAGCATGCAAATGAAACATGGAAGCAATCATGCAAATGTAAATCTGTAAAACAAAGTATTACATCATTTCAAGTTTAAAGGCAATCTGAAGTTCAAGTCTTCAATAAGCAAAAGCAAGATGGATGTTTTTAAAGCATCTGCAGTTTTTAAAATGAAATCTGAAGCTCATATGCCCTGCCCCTAAACCCAAGTGAGTAACAATTTATACTAAATGAACTTAAGTAGGAATCTAGTTGCTGATTCACTCTAGAAATTAAATGCATGTCTGCCTTTTTGAAGCTTATACTGGTGAATATGAATGCATGTCTGTTGTAATGTATGCTGTAGAGAATTTGTATTCTGTTTCTTTGATTCAGGTTCTAGATTTGAATTAAAATTTCATTTCAGGTGATTTAGTATGTATTAAGATTTAAGTTTTTAAAACAATATGGTTGTGATACATCAGCTAAGTTTAAAATTGTATTTAATATGAAATTTCTGTAATAACTATCTGTAAATTCAGAGACTACAGGAAATTCTTATATAAGTAAAAATCAAACCATTAGGATTTTTGTAATTTAGGAATATAAACCAGTTACAAAATCAAAGATGTGAATTCTAAAACAAATTTGAATTTTTAGATTAAGATTGGTTGGGAATTTTGGTTTAACCTGAAAACACAATTTGGGCTGGTTCTACCAATCTAGGGATTTGGAGTTGCCTGTGTTCCTATGGTTGATAGAATGATGTGTGTAGTTTATAGGAAAAATAATTGTTGATGGATCTGAGCAATAAGGCAAACATGATTTGGGTTTGAATTTTATAACCCTAGTTTTACTGTGTTCAAGAGAATTGATCACTGTGATCAAATTAAGTAACCGAGTCCTTTCTAATTCGGGGAGAAGGTAGATGGGGTATGGAAGAGGTGATGGCCGGAGGAGTAGTCTCTCAGGTGATCAGAATTTGAGTATTGAAGAATTTCCAGGTTGCGACATTGTTTCAGTATTTTGAGCTCGAATGCTTAAAATTGATTTTGGGGTTTTTTAGTTAGCTTGATGATTGGAATGGAGTTAAGGGATGGCCGTTGACTTGCGAAGGGGGTTGCGATGGGTCGAAGAGGGTCGCCGTGGTGGTGCAGGTGCACAGTGGTAGTGGCGTGTCAGTTGTTTTCTTTGGGAAGAAGGGGGGGTTTGTGTTTTACTCGGGATTGTCTCATGTTTTGCTCGAAGAAATTAGTTTGGGGACTCGAAGAATTTGATGTGAGGCTCGGGTGTTTTAAATTTTGTTTCAGGGTTGGGTAAACCTGTCAACACAGGTTTTGTATAAATCTGATTTTAATTGATTTTAAGATGAATTTGAAAGGAATTGTTACTCGAGTTGCTTGAGTCAGCTCGAGCTAGTTATTGAGGTTTAGTAATTGTTATGTTTCAAATTTTAAATTAGAATTTGAAATATAAAATAAAGATTTAAATTAAGTTTTAAGTCTAATTTAAATTATAGATTCAAGTTGAATTGAATCTTAAAATTTGAAATGATTAAGTTTTTAAATTTAAATTTGCTTTAAAATAACTTTAAAAGAGTTTATTGTTTAAAATATTTTTAAAGAATTTGAATTTGAATTTAAATTTGGAAATTGAAATAGGTAGTAATGTTTAAATAAAGATTAAATTTGATTCAAATCTAATTTTGAATCTTTGGTTTAAAATGAATTTTAGTTTTATAAATTTAGGTGTTTAAAACCAAATTTGATTGATAATGTAAAAATTTAAATGGTTTTAATTTTTAAAGAAATTTGTTTTGACCTTTGTGAAATTTCTTTTATAATAAAAGTATTATTTAACAATTAAGGTTTGAGATTGAATTTAAACTTGTTAAAGTTAATAATAAATTAATGTTTTGTATTTCATTTAATTATTAGAGTAACTAAATGAATAATTTATTTATTTAATAAATTAATGAAATTAATAATTACTTAAGGTAATTAGGGGTTTAATCTTAAGGGTTTAGGATTAATTATTCATTGAATAATTAACTTGTAATTAAGAGTAATTAATTAAATAAAATTAGTTTCTAATTAATGATTAATAATTAATTAATCAAGTAATAATGGATTAATTAAGTTTTAATTAACACTTAATTATTTCATTAATTAGGGATTAATGAATGGGTTAATTAATGATTAATGATTAATTAATATTTAATTAATAATAATTAGAATAGGTTAATTACTTTGAAAAATATTAATGAACTGTTTAATAGTTAATGAAGGTCATTAATTAAGGATTATTTAATAATTAATTAATGTGATTAATTTTAATTATTAATTAGATTAATTAATTTAAAAATAATCAATTGTGTAAGTTATTAAGTATAATTACTTATGGAAGTAATTAAGGAATTAATTACTTATTAATTGAGTTTAAATTTGATTTTTTTTAAGTTGATTAATTAATTTAAATTAATCGTTGGATGATTTGTAAAGTATAATTACTTAATGTAATTAAATGAAGTGAAGTTACTTAGGAAAGTAATCAATGAGTAATTACTATTTGTAATTAATTGAAGGTGATTTGTTGATAAAAGTAATTTGAGTATAGTTACTTGTAAATTTATCAAGGAATTAATTAGAGATAATTAATTAAGAAGTAATTAATTTATTTGGTAAAGTAATTAATGGTAGTTGATTACTGAATGGAGTTAATCAAGGGTGATTAACAGTTATGATTTAAATAAAGATTAAATTACTTAATGTAATTAATTTAATTTGAAAATGTAATTAGAAGATCATTAATTATTATAATTAATGATGTAATTAAGATTGATTAATTAAGATTAATTAATCAATAATAAGTGATTAGAGGTAATTAATTTTAGGTAATTAATTAATGAAGTAATTAAAGGTTAAGTACTGTATTTAGTTAAATATAATTAATTTAAGAAATTAATTAGTAAATAATTACTTGAATGTAATTAAGAGTTAATTAATCAAGGATGATTAATTAAAATGAATAATTGGATGATGATTAATTATTTGATTGATAATTAATTAATAATGATGAGCAAGTTGATATTGGTAAAGTAATTAATTTAATTTACTTTAAATTAATAGAATGTTGTAATTAATTTAATTCATTTTAAATTAATTATATTTGGGTGTGGTTAATCATTGCTTATATGGTTGGTTAGTGTTGTTTGCTTTGGATGGTTAGAATCTCAGATATGGGATAGATAATGATGAGTGATTTGGATGCATTGGTTGCATGGTGATATTGATATAGATTATTCTTTTGAATAATGATAATATGGTTTATCTGATATGTTGATAATGTTGATTACCTGTTGTGTATCTGTGATTTATCTATTTGGACATATAGATAATTGAATTGTTTTAAACCTTTAAAACAACTTGGCCTTAAAAGACACGCTTTGGATTTTTGATGAGACCGGGATCGGGTTTCCATATTTGGATATCCGAAAACCACATCAATCCAAATTAACGTTAGGCCGTGAATCAAAGTGGAGCTTTGTGAAGACTCGAGGTGTAAGAACTATAAGTCAATATAACTCTGTGGGTGATTCCGTAATGAGTTTGACGGAATAGTACTTATAGATTCGAGATGTAGATTTAGAGTGCAAGGGTTATCGTCGTTAACTCTGAGGGTGATTCCAAAAATGAGTGTAACGAGATAATGCCTTCGGTTTCGTTCGAACCCGGAACGAACTTGTATGGATTGAATGCTTTCAGAACATCGTCAGGTAGACGATGAGCATTCTAAGAGATGTGTCCTCTAAAGGTAATCGTAGCCTCAAGCGTCATCAACCGGGAATGGCTAAAACAGGGGAGGTGTAGCAAGGCTTCGAGGGTAGCTCCCACTGGAGAGCAAGATTGATCCCTGTCTAGAGGTCCCTTTTTATTCGGCTTACTGGGCAGTTGTCAGTGTACACCAACTGCAGGGTTGTCTTGTTCGGAACTGTTCAGTAAGGAATGGGTCCGGTTTTGTGTTGCAGGGGAGTGGGAGTACTCCTCGGTACGTTGATCTAGGCCACGTACTGTGACAGGAGGTACCCCAGTAGCCCTGCCATTGTATGGAATCCACAATCCAATAAGTGCCAACGGTTTTGATTGTATTACCCACTTTTGTGGCTAGTAGCTGGAATTTAATAATGTAACAATTTCGGCTATTTCTTATTTACTTGAAAACCCTAGACCCTATTATAATATCACTGGATTTCCTATCAAATGTTTTGGTTAGCGTAAGGTAAAAATTTTTCCATGTTTATGTGTGGGAAGTCTTACGTGATACCTTTCTTTTCAAAAGGATTTTCAAAATTAAGCAACTTTAACCTGTTACTCACACCAGACCCATGTCTGACCCAGAGTTTATCTTTTGTTTTCTTAAACTCTTGGGTACTCAAATTTTTACGAGTAGCCAAGGGATTCAGGTTAGCTTTGACGAATATTGGAGGAGTAATGGAGCAGGAGGCTTCTGCGTTAGATATATAGTATTCCGCTGTGTGATCTGTGATTGTCTCTGAGTTGTATTATGTTGTAAATACTAAACAGGTGTTTATAACTGTCTAGTATGTGTTGTATATCTGTGTACTCTGATAGTGATTGTAAACTATGTAATATTTTATGTTATTCATATAATTTATTCGTTCCGCTGTTGAGATTCTAGCGTTGTTTCTTCTTTCTCTTCTTTCTTTTCTTCTTCTATCCCTTTCTTTCTTCTTAGCGATGCGACTTCCTGGAGTTTGGAAGTTGGGTCGTCACACTTACGTTTTTCAGAAAAATAGTTTTGAAGCAAACTATAGACCACACATTATGTGTAATCAACCAATATACATTATATATTTTGAATATATATATATATATATACTTATTTAAAATCAACATACTCAAAACATATATACGTAGAGAAAACACGTTATGTATAAAACGTATATACATATATATCGAAACAATCTCTGACAAAATACAACACTCATAACGTGTTTTATAAAAACTATCTAATAGAAACGCAAATATATGCAACTATATAACTAACATATCTTATAAAAACTATCTATAAACTTATACAACTATGTAGACAACCAATACAACAACTTATGAAGACAACTTAATTCATAACTTATAATTAAATATACAAACTAATTTATAAGTATAAATACTTTTAAACAATATATATGTATATATATATACCTTATAACAACTGTATATATTGAATACAGTAAAACTTTATACTCGTATAAGCAAATATATATATCAACTAATAAATTTTGTTTGTAAACTATGATATATATATATACACACACACACAAGTAATATATATGTAACAATATATCGGTAGTATAAATGAAATAAAACAAATATCAATTTGAAAGCAAACAAAATATTATTATTAATTTAATCATCAAAACCCAATAGTTTAACATACATATACTAATATATATAAACACTATATATATTATTATCATCAAAGCTGTTCAAATATACAATGCTTAGTATATGCATAAGTTACAGACAAAGCTCATATAAATATAAACTCATCTACTCACGCGGATATAAACAAGCACAAGATTTGTAAAATTTCTATATATATAACACGACCTTACAGACTAACATATAGCTAACAGTAAACAAATCTTTGTATAATACTATAATATAACCAGGCATACATACCTACTTACTGAGTTATATATATTCACTGCCGAGCTAATATAACTATCTACATAATTAAACATAAACAAACGAATATAACCTTCCTAAGCTACAGTTATTAAACAAGTATACATAGACTAGCATATATATATATATATATATCAACCTCAAACAAAATATACATACACACGAGTTAATAACACATTTAAAAATCAATATACAGTCAAACCAATATATTACCTTTCCCAATATCATATATATATATATAAAAGCAAAACCAATTTATATAAACGAAATATATATATATATACAATATATACGCATACACATACAATAGATTATAAAACATTTAGTATAACAGATTATAAAAAAAATTATAACTTATAAAATTTAGTATAACATATACAATATATATCACTGTCAATACACTTTTATACAAATATAAACTAATCTCTAGAAGAAGGTGACCGATGGCACATAAGGTAGAGGTGGCGGGTTAGTGGTGAGAGGAGGAAGACCGAGATCTGTGGAGGAGCTGTGAACAGTGGAGGGAGGAGGAAGAAGGCTGTTCGATGGCTTGGATGAATTGGTGAAGTCGGTACTCGATCCAGGGAAGGGGCGACAAGGGTAAGGGAGGAGAAAGAGGCTGGACGGCGCTGATGGTTCTGGAGAGGACGCACAAGAGAGAGGGAAAGAAGAAGGGGTTGAGCACGTACGCAAGGAGGTGGAAATTTTTTGATGAGCAAGCATATGTAAAACTGTATTTCTCAAAGCAGAAAAATAAAAGGGGAGAGGAAGAAGAATAAAAAGATGAAATTATAAAGGCTAAAATGAGCTGTTCAAAAATAATCAATGCAAAACGTACAAGGAATATAAAAATTATATATGGATGGAAATGAAAGCAGCGCACCATCAATGCATTGAAATGATGAATAGTAACATGGGATAATAAATGGCGGTGACCGTTTATTTCAGCCATTTGAAATTTGAATGGACATCAAAAGTGGTACAGATACATAATCGTTTCTACGGATTCCGCTGTGTACCAGACTTCTAAACACAGGGATAAATATATCACAGAGATCAGCACGACGAGACTATCAAAATGGTATACAAATGTCAGTGGTATGATCATCCTATCAAAAGTCAATAATCGGTACCGATATAAGTTGCTATTCCGTACAGAAAAATCCAAATGGAGCTAGAAACGTCCGAATTTTATGAAACGAATTTCGCAGTCTGATTCAGAGTGTTCTAAATAAATTTTCTCATGTTGACATATTTAGGTTTGGGGAATTTTTTTATTATCATTCATTTTTAACTGATTTAAATTGGAATAAAATTACTCAATAAAATAAACTTCAATATTATATGATGAAAATTTACCATTTTCTATGTCTAAATAGACGTATTACAAATATTAAATTTTCAATTCAAAATTTCACAAAATTTCAGTTAATTACGTTATGAAACCATTAAAAAATTTGGGTTGTTACATGTTGTTTCCATAAAAAAAAATTTCTAATATTTTGTAAACACTCGAGTATCTTTAACTACCATTTAGTGATCTTAATTCAGATTTGATGCTTGCCTTAGTATCATACGCATAATAAAATGCCAAACTGTAGACAATACCACATGTTGATAGTTCTTATTGCCAATGCATAAGGAGTCCATCTTATATGCTCCATATTAAACATTTTAATATGGCGTTTTGGGTATCGATTGGGATATTCCCAACTCCTTTTATACCGAGTATAAAAGTGTCTTTGCAAGTTAAAACCAAGAATTAAACATTAGAACTAAAACCAATTTCAACATTGATACATCGTTAACAATCTATAGGAGTATGTTGTTTACTTATAGTTTAGAAATATATTAGTACCTTACAATGTTCTTTCTTACAAACACATGCTTCCTCTGCATTTTGACTGAAAATCAAACTATTTTATTTCTCGTTGGTTATCATATGCAAACAGTCTATTCTAAATCATTATTTAGAATTTTCGTTTCAACGTATATGTACCAAGACTCAAAATCATATCAGGTGATAATTTTATGAGTAAAATTTAAATTAATTTAAGCATGTTGAATGACGAATCAGTTATGATATTTCAACAATTGAAATTTACAATGTTATTCTTATTAATGCTGCTTACTATACTCTAATTACATTGGTCTTTTTCTCAAATGCCACATTTGTGCTGATGGATTATATACCTTCGGATACAACTATCGGAACAATAATTTGATGTAGTATTTGGAATCCATTATGGATTCATGGATGGTCCTATATGGCAGAGTCAATACCCATTATGGCTTATTGACAACTAAGGAAGTTTTTTTCTCGACATTGATATGAAATTCATAGTTTTTCTTCAATGTGTTGGAGTTTCTATTAGACATTTTAACGAGTCATGTCTATATTAGCTCGATTAGTTTCATTCATCTTCCATAATCAATTTTATCTTTAGACATGCCCAAATCCATTTCACTATCAAATATTTCTAAAGAAATTCCTTTGTAATGAAGTTGGCATATCTTGAAACAACAGTTATTTCTCAATACAATGGAATAGTTATTCATAGATATTTTGCTAACTGCTTTATATATAAAACTATTTAGTTTTGAGTTTACAAAAATTTGTATTCATAACATAAATTAGTCAACTAATGTTGGTTGATCCTAAACTCCTCTGGGGTGGTTACCTAGGATCCTTCATGAACAAATATTATGTGCCGTCTTTCGACTCACACAACCTGTCAACTTCTTGACCATAAGGGTTTCTTATCAACTCTTATTTTGTATGATATTATAAACTATTCTTTAGATGAAATAAAATTTAACCTATTTACTTACTTTGAAGTGAAATCCCTTACAAAAAGAAGTTAACTATACTTCACTCATCGGTAGTTGTGCTTTGTCCAACAAAGTCTGATTATACCTTATCAATTTTTTATTATGTGTCATAGGGAGGAGTGACTTTTGAGACTGAGTCTTATTTTATTTTAGTTACTTTTGGAACCTTTTTCCTTTACACTGGCCTATTGGATCAGATTGAATTCTTTTATTTCTTTTGCATGTTATTTTTCTACTTTCATTTTATATTCTATGAACTTATCATAGACATACTACTTGTATATCAAATGCACATGCTTATATATAAATGTATAAATGTATGCATATATGTATGTATGTATGTATGTATGATCATTCATTGGTGAATTCAGTGAAATAGATCTGTTTTGGTATCATTAGACCTTTAACTACATACATCTATATGTATCAATCTTAAGAGTTTGTTGACTACTTTTTCACCCTCACTAAATGAATGCTCTGCCCTTAATCGTTTGAGATATAGTTTGCTAGTACTATATGATTCATAATCATATGATCGAAGAATTACTTGTCAATAAATATTATACTTCCAAAATAATTGTAAAATATTTGATACTATTATATTTTCGAATGCATCACTTTTGTTATGAAAACGAACACAATTATTGTACATTTATCTTATAAGAATATTCATAATATACATAATAAAATAAAACCATAACTATTTTCAGTCAATATTGAAAACAATTATTATTTCGTAAATAATATTTTGTATCTTGATTCATCCACTGGTTAGTGTCATATAGTGTGCTTCCATTCTTTCTATCATTACTATAACAATGTATGAAATATGAAGCTCCACCCAACCACTTAATATGTGATATTTATTTCATTTACTATAACTAGTTTATAGTTAAGAGTTTTAGATCACTCATCTCAAACTCAAAGAAATGAATCTCTTAGAAATAATTTTTCTGTAAGAATAATATGTTTAGAATAGAAATCACATTTATCAATCCATATTAAGTATCTTCTTGTATTTTATACAATTCATGTTTCCAACGTCTCTCCATGAAGCAAAGGTGACCATTCACCTCTTCATCTTACCCATGCCTCAATTTCATCCACTCCTATATATTCACTTTCCTTTTCAAAAGGTCAAACTATTTAAAGGAAATCCTTACTACAAGACCGCACCGAACTATTGGCAAAAGTATATTTGCTCATCCTTAACATCTAAGGAAATCAAATAAATTGCATATTACATAAACTAATCAAATTGACATGTAATTAATTCCTAGGTCCATCTTGTAGTTTTCGGTGTACTACTATGTTTAACACAACAAGATCCTTACTTCAGTCAATCATATTGAATAAATTATCTAGCATTATGGTTTACTTGCCCTTTTTGAATGAACTAATTTTATTGATATTTCGTATAGTGCAAATCATGATTGTTCACCGTATAACATTTATATGTGATTGAATATGTATCAAATATTTATATTCTTGTATTGCTTAAGTGTAACAACCCGCATATTTATCGATTTTACATTTAAATATTTTGTTTAAATATTTTGTCGTTAATCGGATATTGGTCCGAAAAGCTACTTTTTGCAAACGGTAAAATTCGGACTCGAGACCACTTCCATTGAGTTCGAAATGCCGTTTACAAGTTTTTTAAGTATAAACATCGATAGGTTTGGAGTTAGCGAAATTTCACTAACTTTTCCCGCTTTGGACTTTGGGTTAGTTTAGCCTATTAAGCCCAAGTTCCAACCCCCTTCTCCTCACTCTTCATAAAATTCCTAACTAACTCAAGCTTGGGCATTAATGGTGAAAAGAATGGGAAATTAAAACTCCAAGCACAAATTCAATTGCAAATCCAAACATTCAACTCCAAATTCAAGTAGAAGATATTGGA
The DNA here is from genome assembly GCA_030765085.1 of Allium cepa. Lineage (NCBI taxonomy): Eukaryota > Viridiplantae > Streptophyta > Magnoliopsida > Asparagales > Amaryllidaceae > Allium > Allium cepa. Next base: position 153,162,746 of record CM060939.1, read on the forward strand.
TTCAAGCTTTGGATTGCTTCTCCTTGCTTTCAAGCTTCATCTTCATAAACTTTAGTGCAAAGGTGAGATTTTTATCTCACAAATCTAGTCTATAACTATATTGGACTGTTGGGAATGATTCCCTATCACTTTTGCATGCACATTTGCATTTGGTTTGGATTGGATTGGCGAAAAACTCCAATTTTTAGCGTTTTGGTGAATTTTCTGCACTTAGGTCGTTCTGGCCATTTTCGTGTGTTCGGAGTTAGGTCGCTCGCGACCTAACCCTTAGGTCGTTCGCGTGTTAGCGCGCTAGGTCGCACTGCCTTGAATTTTCACTTTGGAGTTAGGTCGTTTCACGTTAGGTCGTATGGGGTTTAGGTCGTAGGTCGTTTCTGGCCTTAAATCCCCTCTGCAGCGTTAGGTCGCTCGGCCTTTCCTTGTTAGGTCGTCACCACTTAGGTCGCGACAAATGTTAGTACGTTAGGGCCTTAGGTCGTAGGCCTTAGCTCGCATTTGAGCTTAGGTCGTAGGTCGCTAGCTCGTAGCTCGTATTTGAGCTTAGGTCGTATGGCGCTTAGGTCGTAGGTCGCATCACCCTTAAGTCGTTCGACCTGATGCCTCTCTTAGGTCGCGCATCCCTTTAGGTTGCTAGGTCTTAGGTCGCGCATCGCCTTAAGTCGCTCGACCTGCTCTCACCTTAGGTCGCGCCATCTTTTAGGTCGCGTACCATACTTTACCCCGTTGTCCCTTAGGTCGCTTGCACCTTAGGTCGGCCTCGTTAGCTCGCAGATCCTCTAGGTCGCGTGGTCTTTAGACCGTAGGTCGTTAGGTCGTAAGACCTTAGCTCGCCTGACCACTTAGGTCGCTTGACCTATTCAAATGTTAGGTCGCGAGTTCCTTAAGTCGCTCGTCTCTCTTAGGTCGCTCGCTTCGGCTAACTCGCGAACACCACTAGGTCGTTTGACCCTTTAGACCCTTAGGTCGTGAGCAGTTAGGTCGTTAGACCTAGGTTGCCTTTTCCCCTTAGGTCGTTGGACCGATAGGTCGCTTCACCTATGCTCACGTTAGGTCGTTCGACCCATTCATCTTTAGGTCGTTCCACTTGCCCCCGCACCCCTACCTTGGGGGGTTGCCACCCCCCCTGGACCCCCCCTCCGTAGGGGATCTTATCTGAAAAACATTGAGCTGATTTCCTTGGATTTTATTCACATCTCCGTATGCGATTTTTGTGACTGATTGTTTCTACAATTGCTTCTGTGTTTTGTCACTATAAAATATAAAGGTTTCAATACTAGTAGTAAATATCAAAACTCTTTTAACAAACAATTTCAACTCTATTTTTAATAACAAAGCTCTTTTCTTAAACCGTTTTCCAATCTATTAGTATATACAAGCCTTTACCTCACTCGGATGAGAAATCTAATTAAACGACTTAGTAAAACAAGTGGTACGAAACACTTGCGTTCACTTCGTCGGTTAATTCTTGGACTTGTTCGATTGAACCTCTTGTGACAATTTTATTAGTGAAGATTTACAGTTTGTTCGTAAATATTTAAGTTAAGCAAGTGGTTATGGGACATGAAGCTAAACTTCTATATTTACTAGCTTAGTGTAATTGACACTTCTCGTTGATCTTGATGATCGCTTTATGAATTAGACTAGCAATTGCGCGATGTCTCTTTCATTGCAAGGTTAGACTAGACACCACTTGTGTGATTCCATTCACACATACCTTTCTGCTTTTTGGTTAGTCTTGACCTCAATCTGTGTGATTCCACTCACACATGTGGGGTAGCTCCCCATGGTTTTCGGACCGTCATGTGATAGGCCTCTTTCCCTTTTTATGATTTCTAGATTTCTTGTGTTGATTTCTGGAATTTATCTCTTTGACTTGTCATGAGTACAAGTTTAGGGTATGATGCCCTCTTTGGATCTTTGAGAAGATTCTTGTGATATTGATTTATCTCTTATCGGTTGATCTCCTGTTGATCATTATTTGCATACTTATAGTAGTATGTCAGTATGGATATTTTATGTTTATGCCATATATTTTATTTTATATCATGTCATCTGATATTTATAGCTAGACTGATCCGTTTATTATTTTCTTATAAATAATACTCGGGTCAGACCGAGATGTTACAGGTGCTACTGCTTGACTCCTCCCCCAGTGATTCACTACTCAGACTTTTGGCTACTTGTTTAGATTAGCAGCTTTTGTTGTTTACACTTGAGATATAGACTCATAGTTGTATTCTTTTGTATAGCACGCGTTGCTATTCTTTTGTATTATCGTGGATCTTTTTAGACCACTACTCTGATGTACACTTTTATGTGATATATATTCATATCTCTTTCCGCCTTTGTGATATGGATATCTGTGATTGATTCGCATGTTATGCTTCTTCTATATTTGTTTCCGAAGATTATTTTATAGCCACCGTGTGATAAGAAATTACATGGATGGTCGCTCCTCAACAGCCTTATTCTCCGCGCTAGTTGACAGCACTACACCGTAGTGTTCTTGGCTAGCGTGGGTATAGAGGTGGGGCGTCACAGCAAGGGTTCAAAATTCGTAGAAAGTAATATAAAGTCTTGAACAAATAAATACTTAGTGATAGTGGCACAAATGTTTTAGTGGATGTATAATTTGGCTCTTGCATGGGTTATGAAGTGACAACATGAAAAAAGTTTTATTGGTAAGTACATTTTATATTTCTATGACAATTTTAATGCAGTTCATTAGTATATTAACTGATTAACATTTTACCAATTATATTAGTTGCACAAATTTATCGAAATATATTATCTTTAACTTTATATGGCTATGTCTTTATAATATTAGAAAGGTTAAATTTGTTCATTTCATATTTCTAATATGTCTCTTAATAGATTTTTATATTCCTAAAAAATTAAGCGTAAAAGAAATATAAAAATCTTAGACTCCTTTAGTTAGCTTTAGGTCTCGCTTGCCTTGGAATTCTGACATTGAATTTGGTCAACGAATCACAGGTCCGCAAGTGATGGATAACTCCTTATCAGTTGTATCGTATACAACTCCTAAACATGACCTTTTCACTAATCTAATCTCAACCTTGTGTTTTCTCAACAAATCAAAATATATTATTCACTTGTACCTACAATTTCGCGATGGCCTAAGTATAACGCATGTACCTTGAGTTTGCTCAATAAATTCATGCATGCATCTTACCTCATCTAGTCAATATATTGATGGTACTACACATAATATCCCTAGCTTTAGTTTTCGCAACAATTAAAAAGTGTGCAAATAATCTATTAATATACAAATGGTAGAGAACAACTTTACATATTAGAGACTCATAATATATATATATATATATATATATGTATATGTTAGAGTGATATTGATTTAGGGAATAATGTATTTTTATATGAAATACCCACGTGATTCAAATGTCAAACACATCTGAAATCACGCTATACAAATAATATGTATGTACTTATCCCCAAATCTGCTATGGGTTTATTTCAGTTCCACTTACAATATTTTATACATACGTAGTTATATAAGTTTAATTTCTGTATAACTGTTATAATTTAATTAACTTCGATAATGTATTATGTAATTTATTAAATAATCATATTTAATTAATTAAATTAGTTAATTAATCCATATTTAATCAATTTAATAGTTATAAAATTTTATATTATCATTTTAAACTATTTAAGGTAAACAATTAACTATAACATTTAAAGTTTGTATAGATTTGTATCAATACATGTATAAATTTTAATTAATTAACTTTAATTAATTTATTTAATAAATACTTTTATTTAATTAGATATAAAATTAGTTCAAAAAAATTAATATAATTTATCTTAAACAAATTTAAGATAAAAATATATACAACTATAACAGTAATGCACACATATATCAATACATACATACATTCACACACACACATATATAATTAATTAAAATTTTACTTAACTATTTAATTCAATTAATTCAATTAATTAATTAAATATATTAAAATTTCAAAATTAATTATTTTATTTTTAGCATTTTCTAAAAAAATAAATTTATTTTATAACCTTTATAAAATTTATTTTGTACTCTAAATTTAACATTTAAATTTAAAATATGTCTTTAAAATTTTCTAACTGAGTTTTGAAAACAAGCCCAAAACCCAAATCAATGTAGGCCTTTATAATTTGGCCGACCTTTTGGACTTTCTTCATCCATCGGGCTAAGCGAGTAAACCGAGAAAGAAGAATATTTATTATTTAACTCCAAGTCTATAAACTACTATTCTAGACAACCATCAAAAAGTAGGCTTTATTAGTGGGCCCTAAAGTTGCTAATTATACCGTACACCATTCGGGCATTGATGGGTGAAATGAGTGAATTTCAAAAAAAAAAAAAATTGATTGGATCTTAGTGGGCCTATGAAGTCTAATTTCGTACTAGATCCATTTAGTTATTTTATATATCATCATATTTTATTATTATTTTTGATTCAATAATTATCGTATGTTAATTAATTTAAGATTTAGAAAAATTTTAGCATATCAATACGTATGTGTGTGTGTAATTGTAATGTGTAACATAGCAATGTGTACATGATTAATAATTATATAAGTAGATATTGGGATTTATATCCGCTATGTAAACTTTGGACATTTATAAATGTGTTAGTTATCTCAAAACATTATTTAATATATATATTTGAAATTATTTATATATACTATAATATAAAATACTAATCTAGTTTTTACTAAGTCAATAGCATTTAAATGTCTAATTAAGGCTTAGTAAAACATTTCAAAATTCGAAACTAGATCTTAAAATATCAGTTAAAATATATCTTTAAATACAATTAAAATGCATATTTGTATATAATAATTATTATGGTAGAAAATAATATATATTTAAATTTATTTAAATTTATATATTATTTATTTATTTTAAACACATAAGACTGTTTTAATATGTATAAACTATATATATACACACACACATACTTTGAAACATCTCACCTCTATACCTATACTATCCAAGAGTATTATTGAGTAATACAATCAAATAATACGGAGAGTGAGGTTATATGGTGTATGTGATGACCCGCAAATCCGTACCCCTTGAGTTAACACTATTCTGCAACAATCAACTCAAGTTGTACAGAAATACGAACCATTTGGGTTTAAGAAGAAGAGGTAGAAGAAGAGAAAACAAAATCAACATCAGAATCTAACCATCGCAGCGGAATAAAATATAATAGATAATATAAATCTTTACTCAACATCAAATATTTCTGTTTATATATTACATCATCAGAGTACATCAATCACAGCTCAACATCAATATCATACAATGAATACACAACAACTCAGAATACACAACTCAAACAGCGGAAAATATATATATAAATAAGTACGAGAATACGTGTCATCATCATGCTCGTCTCCTGAGCTCCATAGCATCAAATCCTGTATCCTATAATACTCGGTCTGACCCGAGCATTACAGTTAACACCCGAGTCAGTCTGGAATACCAGCGTGAGAAAATCGCACCCAATTGATTATTAAAGTTTCAAAATCCTTTTGAAAATAAAAGCATCTCGTAAGACCACGCCACAAATAAACATGTCGGGTTTTTACCTTACGATAGCTAAAACAATTTTTATAGAAATCCTCTGATATTATAATAGGGTCTATATGCAAATACTTATAAAATAGCCGAAATTGTTACATTCATTAAATTCCAGCTACTAGCCACAAAAGTGGGTAATACAAACAAAACTCGTACAAGGCTCGTAGGGAGAATGGATTTCCGACAATGACTAGGCACTGGGGTACCACCTGTCACAATACGGGGCCTAGATCACCGTACCGAGGACTACTCCCTTCATCCCCTGCAACACAAGGCCGGAACCATTCCTTACTGAACAGTCCCGAACAAGATAAACCCTGTGGTTGGCGCGACCAACCACCCACTAAGCCGAAATATATAAGGGACATCTAGACAGGGGAAATATCTTGTCCTGCTTGGGCATGACCCACCTAACCTTGCTTCATATCCCCTGATTTTCAGTCATTCCCATTTGATGAGGCTTGAGGCTAAGCGTTACCTTAAGAACGTTTTCACTTAGAATGCCCATCGTCCACCTGACGATGTTTCGCAAGCATTCGTCCATACAAGTCCGTCCTGGGTTCGAACGGAACCGAAGGCACTATTCCTACTACATCCATTTTGGCAATATCCTCAGGATTAGTAGCGACCAGCCCTTGCACTCCAATGCTCCATCTTCGAATCCAAATCGTTTACACGAAACGTACAAACCGGATCGAAGTGGTTTTCGAGAAATAAATCTCGATCCTGGTCTCTTCGAAACGATCAACGTAATTGTCCAATATTGATAGTCGGTGATTTAACTATCAATTATATTCACAAAACAACCATCAACCAATAAATAATTTTCCAAATTATTTATTAATCTCAAAAATATCTTCACAAGATATATTTCTATTTTCAATCCTTTGAAAACAGTTTCAAAACCATCTTTCTTTTCAGAATCAACTTTCCCAGATCTTTTCTATCTCCTCTGAAATTACCAAGCACAAAAATAGATTTTTAAAATAAATTTTAAAACACTTTACTTTGAAATATATACTTTAAAACATTTAAGTTAAATTACTTCAATAAATTTGTTAAAAATACATACTATAGGAATATTTGAAAATAAGGTTACTTAATAAAACATAAAACCAGATTTAAACTTTTTTAAAACAAATACTAAATTACTCTGTAAATAATTATTGCTATAATATATTAAAAGGAAATACTCGCTTTAGAAATTAAATATTAGAAATAATAAATTTTACAAAACTTGCTTTCTTTAAAAAAACAACTTTAAAGCATTTAATTTATATTTACAAATTTACTTTTGAAACGTGTACTTGGTCATTCAGAGAGAATTCCAACTTCAAGCACTTAAATCAATTTCCCGAATTGATTCCCAATTCATTCGATTTGAAATAAATTTCCTTACTTTCTCGGTTTATTTCAAAAATTTCATTAATTATAGATTTATTATTATTGTCATTACCTTCCGTTTGATTTTAAATCTCTTACCTGAAATATATAAATTTAGGTCTTTCCCAATTCTTCTTTATTCCTTCCAATAATTTAAATCTTTAATTTTAGATAAATGTTTAGTTCTCCTAAATAATAACACTACAATTTAAAATTTCATTAACTTCCTGTCATTCAAAATTTCCTTTCTATATTCTAGCTTTATTTATTAAAATTTTAAAGGCACTTTATTTTATTTTTCCCATTCATTCTTAAAATTATTTAAATTTTCTATAATTATTTCTCTTACACATCCTCTTCATTTTATTTCCAAAATCCAATTCTTCGTATGTTGATAACTTAGTGCACAGGAATGTGTTCTAGTAAACCATAACATCCAATATCCCAATTATCAATAATATCAATGATATTCACCACAGAATATAAAATGATCACAACAGGGAGTATTGAATAATTTATATAAATGGTGAGGGGTCCAGTTGGATCCCTCCAACCTGTTTTCCCTGCATCCACAGACGTTAGCATCACATAAAAATGCAAATTCCAAATATATACCACACTACAACACATAGATCAATTCAACCAGTTCAAACAATTATTTAAATTTAATCGTTTAAATTTAAATTAACTGAGTGAGATTAACTCACCTTTGTCCCTTAAATTTGCAATCCACTTTATTCTCGATTGTATTCCACATTTTCAGACCTTGAATAAACATTTGATGATTTTATTAATATTTGATCAATCAAACTAATAAATTTCCATTTGATAATTTAAATTAAATAACAATAATTTATCTACGTGAAAATTTTATTCATCTAAAAAAAATTAAATTTTACTTAAACAAATTTTCTGAAATAAATCATTCGGTAACTAAGATAAATTAAATTAGTTTATTAAATACAATAATTACCTACTCTCATATTTTAGGATAGTACGTCAAACATGTATATTTATTTATTTGCTTTTGCATATAAATATATATACATATATATATATTGAATTGAAATAGCTATGTATTAGATTGAAAACAGAAAATAAAACAACAATACCTCACTGCCAAAACCTACTCGCGACTACCAACTCCACTGCCTCGCCCAAATCGACCACACAACCACGAGTTCGACTCGACAACGCTACTCAATCTGCACCCAGACCCTCGACCGTGTTGCCGCCCCACACCCACACGAGCATCGTCCACGCGATGCCGTCGCCACGCCCTAAATCCCATCGCCGCACGCAGTTCATCCAAGCAATCGCTCGCGTGCGTCGTTGACCTCGTCCCTCTCTCTCTCTCTATTTTCGAAGACATAGGGAAATCTCGAGTGCAATCGACTCGAATTGAACAACATGAGTCGCCGATTTCGATGGGCAGAAGGAGGAAGACATTCGGTGGATCTCGAATTGGAACGAATCAATTTCGATTCGGTTTAGAAACGAAGCCACCTCACGCGTCGCTCGCGTCCCCCATTCCTCTTTTTATTTTATTTTATTTTATTTAACTGTGTTGGATTAAAAGGAAGAAAGGGGAAGGTATTTAATTTGAACGAGGATTGCTTCACAAAAAAGGTTGATACGTGAATTCTTGAAGAAGGCAGATGGGAAGGAGGCGTGTAGAAGAATATTTGACTGTAAAGAGGAAGATTTGACTTCAGATTTGATTTTTCTTCTATAAGTATATTTTATTTCGATTAATATCAATTAATTTTCAGCGCGTTTAAATCTCGTGCGCTAACACAACAATTCCAATCGCTACGAAAATTGAAACCCGATAGTAACACAATATTACGGATCCAATGGAACTGGTTTCATCGAATTCTGAGACTGTCCCTCGGAAGGCTATTTTTAAATTCAGTTTAAGCGATATAAATTCCGAAACTGAACAAAGAACTTCCAAATTCAATTTTAACACTTTTACTGCCTTCACTATCATCAATATGAATTTTATAAGCCTTCAAATTATTTTAAATCGGATTAAAATTCCAGATTCAACATTTTATTCAAATTCAAGTTATTTAATTCAACAATTTAATTGTCAATTAGATTATGATATTTGTAATTTAAGTTGATAAGTAACCTTTAAATAATTAAAATCAATTAAATATTTCGATTTTAAATGCTCGAAAATTCCGGGTCGTCACATTCCTCCCCCCTTAAAAGAATTTCGTCCCCGAAATTACTAGTTAGGAAGAATGATTCAATACCCGTTACTATTTTTCCCAAAACCAAACAGTTTCTAACAGTTCAACATCTTACCAACTATCTTTTATAAAAGATCCATTATCATTCTTATTAACTTCCCAAAACTTTTCCTAGTTTCAGACTACACCATTTGTTTAACCATTCAAGTTTCAATTTAAAACCAAATTTTGAATTGTCAAAATTTTCTCAAAATTTTTCTAACACCCTAAATTCCCAGAAAATTTTGCCAGCGTTTCCTTTGCGCGGCTGACTCGGTACAACTACAAAAGGGCTCTACGGCCTCCCAAATCCAAAAAGAAAACAAAAAGCCAAGTAGCTCAATCCAAATCCAAATCCCAATCAAATTCCATACCAAATTTAAATACATACCTTTTTGTCGAGCATTTCAAATTTATCTCTTGAAATCCATCCAATTCTATTTTTCCTTTAGATTACCTGCATATCCTGCTTAATACTAATATCCAATCACAATATCCTCAAACATTATATCAACTTTCTCACAAAATGCCAATATCTATTCATTCAAATATTAACTTGGAATATATTTATATTATCAATTTCCAATTAAGAATTCACTATTCCACTCTTAAGTTTGGTATAAGTATTTAATATGCTTTTTATATTCATTATCACCTTACCACCTCAGTTTATATCATTTCTATTCAAATTGATTCTTCCATTTTCATACAAATTCAATTTATCTTTAATTTCAAATAGTGAATTTTATTTTCCATTTATAACTAACTCATGTCATTATTTTAATTAGTTTCATTTACTAACTAATTTCAATTTTCCAGTTTGAAATCGTTTCACTGTTAACTAAAGTTTCCAAAAAAATCTTCAAAAATTTTCTAACTCCCAAAATTTTTGAAATTTTTTGGCAGAGTCCCCTTTGTACGGAGGGGCTTTTGCAATTTGACAAAAGAGATAAATATATATACATCGACCCACACGGTCGGAAAAATAAAAAACAGTTCATATTTCCTATTTTTATTTGCGTAGGCATACCTTATTTAGCATTTTAAGCCAGCAGCTTATTTATTTTATCAAATAGCACAACCAAATCCAGCCACACGGCTTCCAGATACCTGTACTTACTTAGTTTAAACTTGTAAGTGCCAAATATAAGAAGTTTAACACATTTCACTTACTTGCAATAGTTAAAACATATGAATTCCAAAAGAAATTCACACCAAACATTTTTCCATAAGCAACTTCTACCATTTCCATGTTAATTCAACTGTTCCAATTTATTTATAACCATTTTTATGCAATTTTAATGGTTTTCAATCCATTCGTATACAACCTCATTAATTTTAAAGGGTTTTAATCTCAATCACTTACATTTAATTTATTTTTAAGCAAACTGAGCTCATATTTAATTCAATTGCTTTCAAAAAATCAATTTATTTTATTCCTATCCATCCAAGGTATTTTAATAACTTCTATTCCACTTTAAATTTATTCACAAAACATATGTTCTCAGTTACATTTCAATTAAATTTTAATCCATTCAGAATCATTTATTTAGCTCGACACATTCCATTTAAATTTCATTTACAATCCATTTATTTGCATTTCATTCCATATTTGTTTATTCCAAACTATTTTATTTAGTCGAAGACAATCCAAGCTATTTCATTCAATAACCATTTCTTAACTTATTTAAACCACATTTCATTTGATACTCGTTTATTCCATCCATTTATTTATTCAATATAATTAGTTTATCCACATTCACTTAAACCATTCTAATAAACTCGGAACATTCTATCTTTTCCTTGTTGTCCCAAATTAATTCAATCCCTTAATAATTTAAATGGTTTACAATTATTTATTTAAGCATTTTCATTCCATTAAATATTATTGGTAACTCACCGAATTTATTTCAGTTAAAATTTATTTTTACTTGATTTAAATCCAATCCACTATCATTACACTTAGTCTTAAGTTGAATTCAATTCAACTCTCCTTCATTTCTTCAGCTTAAATTATTCCACTTCAATTTATTCAAATTTTACACTTAAGCTCATTTCGTCTCAAGTAAATCTTTCTCTTCCATTCAACGTAATTGTATTTCAGTTAAAACTCATTTTAAAATTTACAATTTCATGTGTTTTGTTATTATCACATTTAACCTTTCAGATTCAGTTCATCCAATTTATTACATGGTCATATCCAATTTATTTCCACTTAATTGGATCTTATTTACAATTCAAACCATTACTATTTAAATCCATTTCCATTCTCATTCGATACATTTCAATTATATTTAATTTTATTAACACTTCAACTAAATTTAATTTATAACTCAAGTTCTAAATCCATTATCCATTTCAAATTACCATTCACTTTTAAATTACCATCCAATTTTATTAACCACAATATAATCACAGTTACTTCACTATCGATCCAAGTCGAATTTGATTTACAACTTGAGTTTTATTTTCAAACCTCATCATACACTCACAATTCAGCTTCTATTTAACTATAATAGGTTCCATTTACACATTTCATTAATTAATTTATTAACAAATTAGTTCTTCCGTATTTATAGTTCAATACTTGATTTTTAATTCCAATCACCACTTCATTTTATTTTCTTAGTTTCAATTTTATTATACAATTCAAGTTTGGATTTTCCTTCCATTTTCCAATTCGTCAAAATATTTATTTTGGATTTGTATTCCATTTTCAATTTTATAAGTCACAACTTATTATTTACACTATTCCATTCATTATAGGCTTGAATATATTCTTCTTTTATTTTTGACTCGAGTTTTACACTTATTTATAACTCAAACATATTTTATTCCATGCATTTTTAATCCTTTTATATGCTATTCTGATTTATTTAACTCAATCTATTTCTTATCCAGCTTATTTCCCAGTTATCCAGGTAAAAATTTAATTTCATTCAATAATTCAATTGAATTCTTATTCCAATCCAATTTTATTTTAACTCGGTTTTATTTAACTCAATCCGATTTCAACTTAATTTGAAATACAACCGGATATTAATTTCCGCCTATCCAGTTAATTTTAATCCGGTTAAATTTTATTCTCCAATCCAAGTTAATTCCATTTTAACTTTTCACCTTAGATTTATATTCCATTATTCAAAGCTTATATTTCCTTCATTTTCATTCACTTAAGTTAAATTTTATTTGCTGAATTCAAATTTTCAATCCCTTCTTATTAATATCAACTTCTCTTTATAAGTACATTATTTGATCATTTATTCATTCACCAATTCATTATTTAACCAATAAATGTTATATCCAAACATTTATTATCTTTAGTCCATCCTGACTTATTTTCCCATTCCACATAACTCCACACAATTAAATTTTAAATTCCAGCACTCAGTTTCACTTACACCGTTGAAATTTTGTTTTTCAACAAATTCCAAGGTTTAAACAACCTTTCAACATTTCAAACTTCCCTTTAAAACCTTCTATATCCAAAATTCGTTTGATAAATTCAATTTATTTCTTTGAATTTCAAAACTCAACCAGTTTTGCAAACAATTTCAATTCAAAACAATTTGGTAGCAATTTCACTTCTGGAAACTCGAAAATGAACATCGATGATGCTGCAGTCATCACCGAAGTTATTTTCTAGCAACCAAAAGAGTTCAATGCTTTTATTCTCTTTCTAAAATACATCCAATATTTTAAATTCCAAGTCTCTCTAGATTTCAAATCCGATTCAAAACTATTTCTCCATATATATTATCCTCCCAACTTTTGAGAATCATTATCCAATCCAAAGAAACTTAAATCTTCAAATTCCAAACTCTTTAGATTTAAATTCAAACTTTTCTTTGGAGTTTTATCTTACTTTAATAATTAATTTACACTATAATTTACATTATAGTTTACATTTACAAATTCATTTGATATGAATTGGTTTCTTAGTTTTTAATTATGAATTCAATTCCTTATTCCATTATGAATCACATTCATAAATTGCATCTATTATGTTAATCTATTCCTTAATCTTTAGTTATTATTTCAATCTCTATTCAATTATCATATAATGATAATAATTTAATATTTATCACTTCTAAGAACCAAACACCCATATATAGTTATAATAATTAAGAAAATCATTTTCTTTTATATACATAAAATAAATTTGGGTAAAATTATTTCATTTACCCTGGTTAAAACAATACTGTGTCGGTTTATCTTGTTCAAGAGTTTAGAAATCCCTATCAATGACATGGCGTCCCACACATCGATCAAAATCCATAAACACTCAACCGATAAATCAACACAATATAAAACAAATTTTTATTCACTAACAAATACGCGCTCATATCTATTAATACTCTCAAACTCATTCTAGAGTACTATGGACTCTATTCTATGAGTAATTCCCACCAGAGCCAAGGTTATCACCAACCTAAGCTCTGATACCAAGTGTGATGACCCGCAAATCCATACCCCTTGAGTTAACACTATTCTGCAACAATCAACTCAAGTTGTATAGAAATACGAACCATTTGGGTTTAAGAAGAAGAGGTAGAAGAAGAGAAAATAAAATCAACATCAGAATCTAACCATCGCAGTGGAATAAAATATAATAGATAATATAAATCTTTACTCAACATCAAATATTTCTGTTTATATATTACATCATCAGAGTACATCAATCACAGCTCAACATCAATATCATACAATGAATACACAACAACTCAGAATACACAACTCAAACAGCGGAAAATATATATAAATAAGTACGAGAATATGTGTCGTCATCATGCTCGTCTCCTGAGCTCCATAGCATCAAATCATGTATCCTATAATACTCGGTCTGACCCGAGCATTACAGTTAAATAACACCCGAGTCAGTCTGGAATACCAGCGTGAGAAAATCGCACCCAATTGATTATTAAAGTTTCAAAATCCTTTTGAAAACAAAAGCATCTCGTAAGACCACGCCACAAATAAACATGTCGGGTTTTTACCTTACGATAGCTAAAACAATTTTTATAGAAATCCTCTGATATTATAATAGGGTCTATATAAAAATACTTATAAAATAGCCGAAATTGTTACATTCATTAAATTCCAGCTACTAGCCACAAAAGTGGGTAATACAAACAAAACTCGTACAAGGCTCGTAGGGAGAATGGATTTCCGACAATGACTAGGCACTGGGGTACCACCTGTCACAGTACGGGGCCTAGATCACCGTACCGAGGACTACTCCCTTCATCCCCTGCAACACAAGGCCGGAACCATTCCTTACTGAACAGTCCCGAACAAGATAAACCCTGTGGTTGGCGCGACCAACCACCCACTAAGCCGAAATATATAAGGGACATCTAGACAGGGGAAATATCTTGTCCTGCTTGGGCATGACCCACCTAACCTTGCTGCATATCCCATGATTTTCAGTCATTCCCATTTGATGAGGCTTGAGGCTAAGCGTTACCTTAAGAATGTTTTCACTTAGAATGCCCATCGTCCACCTGACGATGTTTCGCAAGCATTCGTCCATACAAGTCCGTCCCGGGTTCGAACGGAACCGAAGGTACTATTCCTACTACATCCATTTTGGCAATATCCTCAGGATTAGTAGCGACTAGCCCTTGCACTCCAATGCTCCATCTTCAAATCCAAATCGTTTACACGAAATGTACAAACCGGATCGAAGTGGTTTTCGAGAAATAAATCTCGATCCCGGTCTCTTCGAAACGATCAACGTAATTGTCCAATATTGATAGTCGGTGATTTAACTATCAATTATATTCACAAAAAAACCATCAACCAATAAATAATTTTCCAAATTATTTATTAATCTCAAAAATATCTTCACAAGATATATTTCTATTTTCAATCCTTTGAAAACAGTTTCAAAACCATCTTTCTTTTCAGAATCAACTTTCCCAGATCTTTTCTACCTCCTCTGAAATTACCAAGCACAAAAATAGATTTTTAAAATAAATTTTAAAACACTTTACTTTGAAATATATACTTTAAAACATTTAAGTTAAATTACTTCAATAAATTTGTTAAAAATACATACTATCGGAATATTTGAAAATAAGGTTACTTAATAAAACATAAAACCAGATTTAAACTTTTTAAAACAAATACTAAATTACTCTGTAAATAATTATTGCTATAATATATTAAAAGGAAATACTTGCTTTAGAAATTAAATATTAGAAATAATAAATTTTACAAAACTTGCTTTCTTTAAAAAAACAACTTTAAAGCATTTAATTTATATTTACAAATTTACTTTTGAAACGTGTACTTGGTCATTCAGAGAGCATTCCAACTTCAAGCACTTAAATCAATTTCCTGAATTGATTACCAATTCATTCGATTTGAAATAAATTTCCTTACTTGCTCGGTTTATTTCAAAAATTTCATTAATTATAGATTTATTATTATTGTCATTACCTTCCGTTTGATTTTAAATCTCTTACCTGAAATATATAAATTCAGGTCTTTCCCAATTCTTCTTTATTCCTTACAATAATTTAAATCTTTAATTTTAGATAAATGTTTAGTTCTCTTAAATAATAACACTACAGTTTAAAATTTCATTAACTTCCTGTCATTCAAAATTTCCTTTCTATATTCTAGCTTTATTTATTAAAATTTTAAAGGCACTTTATTTTATTTTTCCCATTCATTCTTAAACTTATTTAAATTTTCTATAATTATTTCTCTTACACATCCTCTTCATTTTATTTCCAAAATCCAATTCTTCGTATGTTGATAACTTAGTGCACAGGAATGTGTTCTAGTAAACCATAACATCCAATATCCCAATTATCAATAATATCAATGATATTCACCACAGAATATAAAATGATCACAACAGGGAGTATTGAATAATTTATATAAATGGTGAGGGGTCCAGTTGGATCCCTCCAACCTGTTTTCCCTGCATCCACAAACGTTAGCATCACATAAAAATGCAAATTCCAAATATATACCACACTACAACACATAGATCAATTCAACCAGTTCAAACAATTATTTAAATTTAATCGTTTAAATTTAAATTAACTGAGTGAGATTAACTCACCTTTGTCCCTTAAATTTGCAATCCACTTTATTCTCGATTGTATTCCACATTTTCAGACCTTGAATAAACATTTGATGATTTTATTAATATTTGATCAATCAAACTAATAAATTTCCATTTGATAATTTAAATTAAATAACAATAATTTATCTACGTGAAAATTTTATTCATCTAAAAAAAAATTAAATTTTACTTAAACAAATTTTCTGAAATAAATCATTTCGGTAACTAAGATAAATTAAATTAGTTTATTAAATACAATAATTACCTACTCTCATATTTTAGGATAGTACGTCAAACATGTATATTTATTTATTTGCTTTTGCATATAAATATATATACATATATGTTGAATTGAAATAGCTATGTATTAGATTGAAAACAGAAAATAAAACAATAATACCTCACTGCCAAAACCTACTCACGACTACCAACTCCACTGCCTCGCCCAAATCGACCACACAACCACGAGTTCGACTCGACAACGCTACTCAATCTGCACCCAGACCCTCGACCGTGTTGCCGCCCCACACCCACACGAGCATCGTCCACGCGATGCCGTCGCCACGCCCTAAATCCCATCGCTGCAAGCAGTTCATCCAAGCAATCGCTCGCGTGCGTCGTTGACCTCGTCCCTCTCTCTCTGCTTTCGAAGACACAGGGAAATCTCGAGTGCAATCGACTCGAATTGAACAACATGCGTCGCCGATTTCGATGGGCAGAAGGAGGAAGACATTCGGTGGATCTCGAATTGGAACGAATCAATTTCGATTCGGTTTAGAAACGAAGCCACCTCACGCGTCTCTCGCGTCCCCCATTCCTCTTTTTATTTTATTTTATTTTATTTAACTGTGTTGGATTAAAAGGAAGAAAGGGGAAGGTATTTAATTTGAACGAGGATTGCTTCACAAAAAAAGTTGATACGTGAATTCTTGAAGAAGGCAGATGGGAAGGAGGCGTGTAGAAGAAGATTTGACTGTAAAGAGGAAGATTTGACTTCAGATTTGATTTTTCTTCTATAAGTATATTTTATTTCGATTAATATCAATTAATTTTCAGCGCGTTTAAATCCCGTGCGCTAACACAACAATTCCAATCGCTACGAAAATTGAAACCCGATAATAACACAATATTACGGATCCAATGGAACTGGTTTCATCGAATTCTGAGACTGTCCCTCGGAAGGCTATTTTTAAATTCAGTTTAAACGATATAAATTCCGAAACTGAACAAAGAACTTCCAAATTCAATTTTAACACTTTTACTGCCTTCACTATCATCAATATGAATTTTATAAGCCTTCAAATTATTTTTAATCGGATTAAAATTCCAAATTGAACATTTTATTCAAATTCAAGTTATTTAATTCAACAATTTAATTGTCAATTAAATTATGATATTTGTAATTTAAGTTGATAAGTAACCTTTAAATAATTAAAATCAATTAAATATTCCGATTTTAAATGCTCGAAAATTCCGGGTCGTCACAGTGTACACACATGAATATTCCCTTCGGCTAATGCTAGTATGTATTTAAACATTGTATATAAATAACTCACCTATACGTACATGGTATTTACACAAACCAATAAATACATGCATCTCTAGGATAGAACAATACATAATGTACAACAAATAATGGAGAATATAGAGTTGTATTATGGCAATGATATAAAATATACAAAGTATGTCCAATATACATCACAAGTATATACATACATGAGACTATACAATACAAGAAGATAAACTACAATACTGAATACTAGCCTCCACTACGCAAGAAAATACAAGCTTGTTTCATCGTCCCTGAACTTGAAATGTCTTGGAATAACCCGAGTATTATGTAATAACCTACGGGTCAGACTATGTCTAAATTTCTACGTCAACACATATTCATACATTTTTTTTGAATTTTAATACACACACATATACATATACACGTACATACATACATACATACATATATCATAGTGCATGCATGCATGTAATTATAACATTATAAACCACTTCAAAATATCAAAGAATGATAGTACCATAGAACCTTATATAAAGATGTCATTACCCTTATGGAATCACATCAAATAAAGAATCATAGAATCAACATCAAAAAGGGTGAATCATGCATATCCATAACCATCATCCAAGTCTGAAAGACTTCAATACTTGAGATATCATCAACTATAGTAAAGCTAGTACACAGCAATGCCCAACTATACCCTTCAATCTCAAATAATAAAATACCATCATCAAATCACTGAAATCAACAAGAAAGATTGGGCTAACACACGATCATTGAATTCAATAGTTAAATTTGAAACATATTTTTAAAATTTTCAAACTAAATTTTGAAAACTAGCCCAAGACCCAAATCAATTTAGGCCTTTACAATCGGGCTAACCTTTTGGGCTTTCTTTATCCATTGGGCCAAGCTAGTAACCAACGACAGGAGAATGCTATATAATTCAACTCCAAGCCTATACACTACTATTCTATACACCAATCAGATAAGTAGGCTTTATTAATTTGTCCTAAAATTTCTAACTATACCACATACCACATACACCATTTGGATTTTGATACCATTGTTGGTGCAGGATTGGTAAGTAGCGAGTGAAATGATGAATTTCAAAAAAAAAATCTTTAATTGGATCTTAGTGGGCCAATGAAGTCTAATTTCCATACTAGATCCATCTAGTTTATATAACATTATATTCAATTAATTCTCTCAATCTAATTAATTACCGTATGTTAATTAATGTAAGATTTATAAAAAAAATTAGCATATCAAAACTCATGGTGTATAGTACAATGTGTAACATAGTAGTGTATACATGATTAATAATTACATAAGTAGATATTGGGATACATATTCGCTATGTAAACATTTATATATGTGTTAATTATCTCAAAACACTAATTATATATATTTGAAATTATTTATATATAATAAAATATAAAATACTAATCTAGTTTTTTTACTGAGTCCATAAATTTTTAATTTAAATTTTGTATTTAAAATATCTAATTAATACTTAATAAAACATTTCAAATTTTAAAACTAGATCTTAAAACATCAATTAAAATATCTTTAAATAAAATTAAAATGCACATTTATATGTAATAATTATTATGGTAGAAAATAATATACATTTAAATTTATTTAAATTTATATATTATTTAATTATTTATTTAAAACACATAACACTATTTTAATATGTATAAACAATTCACACACACACACATATTTAGAAACACCCCACCTCTATACACATACTATTCAAGAGTATTTTTGAGTAATACAGTTAGATAATACAAAGAATGAGGCTATATGGGTACACACATGAATATTCTCTTCGGCTAACACTAGTATCCATTTAAACATTGTATATAAATAACTCACTATACGTACACAATATGAACACAAACCAACAAACACATGCATCTCTAGGATAGAAGAATGCATAATATACAATAAATGATAGAGAACAGGGAGTTAGTATCATAGCGATAATATTAATAAAATATGTACAAGGTATGTCGAATATACATCACAAGTATATACAAACATGAGACTATACAATACAAGAAGACAAACTACAATACTGAATACTAGCTTGCAATATCCTAAGTAAATACAGCCTGGTCTCATCGTCCCTGAACCTGAAATGTCTCGGACTAACCCGAGTATTATGTAATAATCTGCGGGTCAGATTATGTCTAAATGTAAGTGTCAATACATATTCATACATATATATATTTTAATTATAATATATATCGTAATGTATGCATGTATGTAATTATAACATTATAAACCACTTCAAAATATCAAAGAATGATAGTATCATAGAACCATGTATAAAGATGCCATCACCCTTACGAAATCACATCAAACAAAGAATCACAGTATCAATGTCAAAAGGGGTGAATCATGCATATCCACAACCATCATCCAGGTTCGAAAGACATCACTACTCGAGATATCATCAAGTATAGTAAGTCTAGCACACAACAATGCCCAACTATACTTCTCAATCTCAAATAACAAAATACTATCATCAAATCACCTAAATGAACAACAAATATTGGGCTAACAGACAACGATGCCCTAAATAAGTATAAAATAGGCATTGTCGGGTTTATGAAACTCACAAAATGTAATAACAATCATCAATATATCCAAATATATAAATGGTGACACATGCCTATGAAAATATAATTGGCGACACATGCCAAAGAAGGATGAGGGGATAGACTATACGCTAGGCACAGTTTCAGGGATAATCATAGTACATCGTCATAAGTTATATGTGTTTACCTACCACACATCAAAACCGAAAAGGTGACTGGTAGCACACCTTACTCCAGGAGACCACACACATGCCTGTCTGACACTGCTCATGCGTACATCCTTTGGTACGTCCCCTCTATATTATGATAAGTTCTACCGGTGTGCTTATTACGTGAGGACTTAGCTCTATCATGACATGGAATATGCCCCTATAGTAATAGACTATTGGCCTAGGTGACACGGGAGAATGCACACAGCTATATAAATATAAGGTGTCACAAATTCAAGGCATGGCCCCACAATCAAGCTGCCATGGTGGCTAATGACCTAATTTGGTTCACTCTTGCATCATAAAGGAAGTTAGACAGTGACAAACTAATAGATATTACCTATTTATATATTGGTTGAAACACGACCATATAGATATGTCGAACACGACTCTATACAGGTATAAATATTTCTTATCGCAGCAAGCTCCATCATACATAACAAATCCCCATATGAATGTCATCCACGAGCGAAGAATAACCAAATAAATATCACAACGGCTTCCATACCACTGCGCGTTTCTATTCCATTTATTCAGTGGTCACAAGTCACACTCACTCCATCATAATGTCTATATCATGATTCATAGGAGTAACCTAAAAAATAATATCAAACGTCCTATACCAAATGGTATTACTAATTTGTTACTCAAATTCCTCATGATCTAGAATCTCCACAATATTAATCTATATAACGAGTCCAAAGAATAATCGAAGAAATATTACCGAAAATCCCATACTAAATCATAGTATAACTCCGTTTGTTTATATTCCTCATTACATAGAAATATAAACAAGTATGACATTCAAATTTATATGATTTATTTAATATAATAAAACTTATAAATCAATTATATATATATATATGTATGTGTTATTCCATTCTACCTTATTCATTCAAAACTAAAACAAAGATTTACTCGCTTATAATATCTTTCTAAATCTTCACTTCCTTAATTAAAACCTTTTAAATTACTTTTCATATCAGATATAATTTACGAATTTCATTTCAACATTTTCTATCTATTTTTAAAGAAATTCGTAAACCACAAAATAATTTCTTTTTATTTCAATCCATAAATATATCTCAAACCTTCTCTATATATTTAAAATATTTGGTATCCTATATTAAAAACCACTCAATATTGTTTAGAAATCATTTATAATTTTCTAAAAATCAAACAGAATATTATAATGGATTTATAAATACTAAGTCCGTATTTCGTTTGTTAAAAATTTATAGAACATAATTTAAAACACTACATGCATGTGTGCACATGCACATGGATATATATATATATATATATATATATATATATATAGACACACACACATACATATCTATATATATGTATGTATGTGTATGTATATATGTATGTATGTGTGTGTGTATAAATATATGTATATGCTCATAAAGTATGAAATGCTCTTCAAAACACTTAGAATATAATCAGAAAACATTTATAAATTTTTAGAAATTATATAAGATTTTAAATAATCATTTTATACCATAAATCAAATCTCTTATTATATAAATAATCTTTAATAGAATAAAATATCAAATTAAATAAATCTTTTCTTTAAATTATCTCAACTGATATAAAGTTCATAACATAATTTTATATTTAAATCATACAAACTAATTATATTATTTATATAATAAAACATAAGAATATGAAATGGAGTACAATTGGGCTTTCGGGTCACCATCGGTCGACAGATAGTGGTTGATCGGCGGATATTCCCGTAGCGAACTCTAAAGTCGTAACTTGAACCCAATTCAACATAACTTGCACCATTCAATCATCTTCAAGAGTAGAATTCATTTTGAATTCATATGACAAACATATGGCATGTAACTAAAATAATACAGATATAGGTTAGCGAGTAAAATTACCCATCTTGGTCTTAACATGCACAATACACTTACTGCTACCATTATCCTCTTCACTACAACCTCCAACAGCTTTTATACTTGATCAAAACACAAACTTCTTCATAGCAAATGGTATAGTACAGTGTTGAGATGAACATACTTTGGTTTGGGAATTTATATAAAATTACTTGATTTTATTTTATTTTTAAAAGAAAAGGAAGGATAGGTTTTACATAAAGGAGGAAGTACATCCTCCAAAAGGAAGAGAATGTGAATGGAAAATATCAAGGAAAGGTGTTTACTAGACTTAAAATGTCTAAATACGGAAATATAGCTTGTATCTTAATTTTTAGGATTTGGGCTTCATAAGGAACTAAAATAACTATTTCCTTTCAATTCCTATTCACTTTCTGCTAATTTCATTTAACACAAATTAATATAAAATTTGAAAGTAAAATCATATGGTCACCGCTTAAATATTACACAATAGTATAGAATTTATCTTTCATGTATATGTTTTATTTTTAATTAATTATCTCAAAAATGATCAATTTAACCCACTTTAATAATAATAATCACATATTATCCCCAAATTTAAATCAAATTTCCACTTTAAAATACCTCTTACTTAAGTCAATACTGTTCATTCAATAAATAATTTGTGATATATTATTGCCACATTTTGACTCGTTTAATTTAATTACTTCATATTTACATTGTAAACCTATATATTAATTCAATTCCAAAATTATTCTCATTAATCTTTAAAAATCCATTCTAATTACTCAAATCAACATTAGTAATTTTTAATTAATTGTCTCATAACACTGGGTTGTTGAATATTTATTATAAAATAAATATTTTAAGATTATATATATGTAAAACATTATTTGGCCATTTAGAAAAAAAATTAAATACACATACGTACATACATAGATATATATATATACACATATACACACACACATATATGTTATTTATTTTTTAAAATACACAACAATGTTTTAATATGTACAAAATAATATATATATATATATATATATATATATATTATGTGTGCATTTGTATGTTTGTTATAGAATATACATTTAAAAATTATATATAATAGTATGGACCCGTGTGTAAGCTATTTGTATTATTGCATGCGGTGGTGTTTTGTTTGAATGCAAATATGTAAATGAAAAGCAAGGGTATTTTTGTAATTTCAAAAAGATACCGAGTAAATTAGTTGAACGAATTTTCTTTATTAGTAGTAGAGATGTAAAACATTATTTAGCTAGTAATAAAATGGAAAAAATATTTTATACGTAAAATAATTTTTATTAAAATTATATATATATATGTACATATATGTAATAACATTATTAAACACAAACACTGTATTGAATAATATATATATACATAATTAAATAAATTATGTTTTAGGCTAGATAATATTTTTTTGCTTTAACATCCAAAAATTATTTAGATAACTTAATTATATATGGTTTTGAAATAGTTTTAAGGTATTTTAGATCTCAAAATTAATTAATAACCATTTAAAAATAAAAAAAAAGGTTTATAATATTTACAATATTAATATAATATATATGTCAGAATACGAACATAGCTAAGTTTAGCATATTTATATATTTTTTCTTAATCTTAAATGTCGACTTTACACTAAATTTTATATAGATTAATTGTTTGATATAATTTGATATATATTAACATATATGGGAATATAATATCACATATATATAATCATTATAATGGTATGAAAAATATATAATGAACCATATATATGCCATGAAAGAATATACCTTTTAAGGAAGTAGCTTATGATTCGCACGTCGATTCAAATGTCTCGTATATCTCCTAGATCCCTGTCCACATGTGCAAATTTCGAAGTGCCATCCCTTGAAAGAGTTGTGTATTCGATTTATGGTGTGTTAGAGCTCATTCATGGGCTAGAATACATGGGGCTATGATGGCCAAGGACTGGCAGGGATGGAGCAAAAAAGGTAAAAAGAAAAATAGAGGCTTAGGTACTCTTAAATAGGGGATCTAGTAGAAATATCTTCCAACATATCCTTATACCAAGTCATTCCCTATGACCTCCTTACCCCCTCAATTTTGGCCAACCTATACTTGGTCAACTATAGGCTAACTGAAAATCCAAATCCAAAAATAAATAATTATTTTCTAGGAAAATTTAAATTCTTATTGATATAGTATATCAATACATACGAATATAACTTTGTATATGCATCTAATTAATTACTAATAGCACCCAGAGCATTTTTTGAGGTTGCCTCATTTAATAAATACATCCTAAATATTAAATACAACAATAAATAATATATCTTTAAATATTAATTAATTTGAATAATTTATAACACTTTATAAACTAATTAAATCGAGTTATGTTTTGGAAACTGAAATGAATTCAGTTGTGCGACTTACAGGTGTGAATTCAGTCAACACATAATATTTGAACAATTCAAACACTAATGTTCATACATCACCTTAGCTAATGGTGTGATGGTTTGGTCGAACTCATCGCTTACAAATCTCGTCGCTAAATTACAGTTTTGCAAATCTAAGCGCTACCTTTCTAGCAACGATTATTTATTCTGATTCTCTTCATTGACACTATATCACTATAGGATTTATAGAATTTGGTTTTAGTCAAAATTCCAATATCATTCATATGCAACTCGAATAGTCCATAAAAATTCTTAGTTCAGCAATAATATTTATTACTAACTGTACTATTATGGCCAAAGATTTTGATTTTGAGTTGACTATGGTGCACTTTGATACCGACACCATATAATCGAGGAGCCGAATTCTCTATTAAATAGTGTTTTACTTTCAATGCTTCAACTCAAACAAAATTATAGTAATTTGATGGTTGCTAAGCTTAACTCTAATCAAAGTGGAGTTTTCACATTAAAGTTCAATATTTTCTCAAGTTGAGAGAACTATGTAATTTTGTTACTTCGAGATTTCCTGTTTGACTTGCTTGTTATTAGCAAATAGGAAACTCTTGAATGAGTCATTCTAGTTAACTAACAACTATCCATTGATAACTCCTTACTGCTCCCCCCAGTAGTCATGATGTGACGACCCACCTCCTTGACCCATGGAAATCGACATTGATACATCCTCGGTATTCACATCTCGCAAAACCAAGTGCCAAGGAGGCAGATTATCATGGGGTAAAAGAAAATAAATATTATTTTGAGGCCTTTTGGCCCACTATATTCAAACTGACTAGGCAAGTTAGACTGGACGATCTTTGAGGAAGACAGCTCAGAGAGATGAGTATTAGGCTCAGAGATCAAGCGTAGGCAATGATATGAAGCGAAGATCAACCGAGACCAAGAGTAGACTCTCCAGAATGTTCTAAGTATGGAGTAATGCCACTCTTAGGCGGGGGATCAATGCCCATTCCTTTCCCTAAGCGATCAATACATATCCTAGATTTTGTCCCAAACTAAGTGAGATCGATATGAAGTGACAAGGAAGGCCCCATGAGGCTACATTTTCAGTTTCAAGTCGTTTGGAATTCATATGCTAAATTTTTGGGAAAATTACTTCACCTATAAAAGGGATCGGTATAAAGGGATCGCATAAAAGGGATCGGTATAAAAGGGATCGGCCTATTCAGCTTTCACTACATATTGCAACACTTATCGGTCAATAACTAAAAATCTACAGATGCTATCAACATGAAACTTAGAGTAAAAGCACAATACAACATGGAGAACATCCCCTAGGGATTGCATTCCAATCAGACGAGATTGGAGGGATCGGTCTTATCCTTGTAGAAGGATCGGCTGAAATCGGAATGCATGTAACACAACTTCACAGAAAATGCGATATCTCACAAATGGTAAGTTGGAATGGCGTGAAATTTAGAGGGAAAGTAGCTAAAATCATGGAGGACCCACTAGTGGAATTGCAACCTACTGAACACCAAAATAGTGTTTGATACCTATCCCTATTTTGGGCTCTAATGGGACTCAAAATTCTTATGTTGCCTCGTTTGGCTTCGATGTTCTTCTGCCAAAATTTTAGCCCGATTCATGCATGTCTTTCCGTATAAATGCAACAGGAATGGCAAGAAAAGAGGCCCCTTCTTTCTGCTGTAAAGGCTCTTCCATTTTTATTCTTCATTCTTGTACCAATGGATCCCAGCTGATCCAATATTCTTGTAATCATAATCGCAAGATCAATAAAAATATAAAGTGGACGTAGGCCAAGATTTTTGAACCACTATAAAAATTTATGTGTTCATTTATGATTTTTTCTCTATTTTAGTTTCCTTCTTCATTTAGTCTCTACTAGATTATATTGGGTGTTGATGCCCATTTTTGGCATCAACATTTTGGTGTTTTGACTGAGAGTTGAATTCTCAGCTTGATTGGATCTCCTCGTCTACTTGTGGATTCCCATATTCATGAGATAGATTCAGTTATTTACCGACAAACTTCCTATTCTATAAAGATTTGAAGGAATTCAAAAGGAAGATGATAGCTATGGTTAGAGGAACTAAATTTACTTCCCATGTTGTTGGAGGATCTGATGATGCTAGCGTTTGACGAGGCAAGTAGAACGCTGAACCGACATTCATCTTAATCAATTCCAAATTTCATATAGGGACCGGCATTTGACTCGGTGTACTGGAGTATAGCGTTGGCAATTCAAGTTTGATTCTAATCCATGTTCAAGGAAAAAGATCGTGTCTATCCATATGCATGTATGTTCAAACTTAAGGACTGCAGTTTATGGCTTATTGTCAAGCTCAAGTTTGGATGCAAATGTTAAAGCCCATGGTGCTAGAAAGTGTTGAGCCTTCCTTACAAAACATAGTCTTATGCGAATGCAATGCCATGCCATTCTAACCAACCCCTAAACACATAAACACGCTCAATATTGATCCCACCAACGACGTCAATACCGATCCCTCCGAAACAACAATACCGATCCCTCTAGCATACATACTGATTGCTCCAAAAATTATATATATCGATCCCTCAACAAGGTGTATGTACTGATCCCTCTACAAGATAAATATATCGATCCATCTAAAAGGTGTATATACCGATCGCTCTGCAAGGTCAATATATCGATCCCTCCTTTGGCTCCATCATCTCCAACATGCTTCCAATCAAACCCTCCTAAATGCAATGCAATCCAATGAATAAATAAGGGGGATCAGTATGTATACATAAAAATATGGATCGAGTACGATCCATTTAAAAAATAGCTCTACTTAAAGACGATGCATTCTATCCACTTCCCTTACATCTCATGACTGACCGGGGCATAGAGAATCAAGCGGCAGCTGCTGAATTGCAGCCAAGGAATGGACAAGGAACTGCTACTCAAACGGTACACCTAGAGGCAGGAGAACTAAGACGATATGACACAAAATAGGATCAGTTACTGGGTCAAGCTCCCTAGGTAGATTGCGACTGCCTTCAGTTTACTAGCTTCCAAACCCTTAACTTGGCAGCTATGGTATGACGGCTTGTCAAAGAGAGCGCAAGACTAGATCGATGACGTCGGAGCATCTTCCCTATTGAAATCTATTCACTGAAGCGTTCTATTAGTAGAATATCCAAGGATGCAATGTCACTACCCAACTTATTCCAAATGCCACGCAAGCCACTCAAATACTACTCGCACAAATTCGACTTCGTCGTCACTAAAGTGAACACTCTCCATGAGGATATCAAACCGATGGCATTGATAAGGAGAATCAACCTCAAGTTGGATTTCAGCGATTGGTTAGCTAGAAATCTCCTACGACCTTGGATCACTTCTATTACAAAGAGAATCAATGCTTACGCAAGGAAGATGCGAGACTAATATTGGTTGGAAGTAATGTAGGCCCGATGGTCAGAGGGATTCAAAACAAGAGTAACGATAATGCCCTAAATGAGGACTCGAATTTTAGGCAACAAACTATAGTCCTAAAATTCGACTCATACACTCCTTTGAACGATTCAATCAAAAATGTCCACTTGGAGACTCATGACTCGAAGCAGTACTGGAAACTAGCCTCGAGAGAGTCCATCAAAACGTAGAAGAAATCCAGGAAATGTTGTATATTTCAAGATACACATGGTCATCACACTAGCGATTGCAGACACCTCCGAGATGTGATCGAAAACCTAATCCGGAAAGGAAAGCATTAATAATATGTCCAAGCCCCGTAGAAAGGTGGGCAAGGAACATTCGATGCCTATCAATAAAGAACTTTGATTATCAACTGGACCACTTACGATCGTCTTCCAGTTGAGAAGGGCTGGGACAAAGTAGAATAGTGAGCATATGATGCTACCTCACTTATTAATAAGATTTATTTCAATTTCAATTATTTTGTGAACTACGACTGACTTGAACTAAACTACTTCCAAACAACGTAGGTGACCAAGTACTTAGGGTTGGGTGTCAACCAACCTCCACAGACCATGATCGGACCTTTGGAGGATCATCCGGATGAGCATGATTCAACCGCTCATTAGCTAACATATGCCCCTGACTTAGGGGAAAGGACTTGAAATGAAAAGTAGGTGTGACTCGACCATCTACTTGTTATTCTGTGCATTAATTCTGACATAACATTTATGCCTTACTCAGAGCCCGACAAAGGTCGGAATCCAACACAAAGTGGACATGACTAACCGTCCGCTCATCAACCTCCACGA
Organism: Allium cepa; assembly: GCA_030765085.1. Taxonomy (NCBI): domain Eukaryota; kingdom Viridiplantae; phylum Streptophyta; class Magnoliopsida; order Asparagales; family Amaryllidaceae; genus Allium; species Allium cepa. The sequence continues at coordinate 153,191,979 of CM060939.1, forward strand.
TTGACTTGAAGAACAAAGAAGTATTGGAGTGGATGTGATTCGACCATCCACTCCCCAGTAGGCACTTGAAGTTCGCCAAAATACATATGCCTCTCTCAAAGCTCAGCGATGTTGGGATCTAACTAAAATGGACGTGAATTGATCGTCTACACATCGACTCCTACCTTGGACACAAGGGGGTTGTTTGAAAGCTCAACTTAAAGTAGGCATGACTGACTGCCTACTCATCAACCATCGCACTCAACACCTTGGCACGACTGTTGCTTGAGGTGGATGTGACTTGATCGTCCACTTGACAACCCTCGCCCTCAACTTGTCGGGAGGAGTACTAAGAAATTTGAATGAGACCAGACTGTCCAACATAGGCATGGATGTGATCTAGCCATGCATCACTTACTCCCTTCCTTGATTTGATTGGAGGAGCTACAATCATCAAGTGGATGTGAATCAACCATCGATTTTTCAAGTTTTGTTCTTGATGCTGGGGGAAGAATTCCATTCCATGGATAAACATGGTTCGATCGTTCATTCGACAACTCTTACCTCGACTTGACAATTGGAGTACAAATAAAAAATGGGTCCGCGACTGACCACCCATTGACTAACTCTATTCCCGAGAGTGCGGACCGGAGTATAAACAACAAAAGGATGGATGCGGTATGACCATCTATCGACCAACTCTGGTCCCCAAAGCGTGGACTAGAGTACAAACACCAAATGGATGTGAATGACCACCCATTGACCATCTAGTCCCTAAAGGGCATACTGGAGTATAAAATGATATGGGTATGGCTGACTAGCCATCGACCAACTCTGGTCCCAAGAGCGTGAACTGGAGTATAAACACCAAATGGATGTGACTAAAAACCCATCGACCAACTCTAGTTCCTACTGCATAAACTGGAGTATAAAATCAAAACGGGCATGATTCGACCGCCTATCAACAAATGCGGTTTCCCTAGAATGCACCAGATTATAAGCAACCAACTCAGATGTTACTCAACCATCCGATATAAAGTGGACATGACATGGTCGTTCATTTGCCAACTCCAATCTATGCCATGATAGATGGATTATAAACTTACCAAGTGGATGCGGTACTACCATCCGCTCACTATCTCTTACTCTTGGTCTGATAGAAAGAACATATGTTAAAAAGCTGGATGCAATTCGACCGTCCATCAATAACCTTAGCTTTCAGAGTGTGAGTTGAAGTATAAACACCTAATAGGCACGACAAACTACCCATTATAAAACTCTCGTCCCCGGAGCGTGGATTGGAGCATAAAAACAAATAGATAGGTGTGGTTCGACCGTCCCCTTCTCAACTCTTGCCCATGACTTTGAGTCAAACACAAGACTCAAAGTGGATGCAATCTGACCATCTCCTTCCCTGCTCGAGCTCAAAGTTCTTTAGAACACTCATCTTACTCCTAAGGCTCGGCAAAAACAGGATCCAAATGGAAGTGGATATGGTACGACCCTCGACGCATCGACTCCTACCCTGGAGAGCCTAAGCCTAAATTGGATGTGGTTGGACCGACCAATCCAGAGGATGTGATACATCCATCCATGACTTTATTTGCGCTTGAGGTACGACGAACAATCCAAGCCTTGCCTGGACATCGGTAAGCTCAAAATCCCAACCAAGACATGGACGCGGTTAGACCGTTCAGTAAATAACTTTGGTCCCCCAGTGGAGATTGGAGTATAAACACGAATTGGGTGTGATTCGACACCCACCAATAAACTCTTATCCCCAGAGTGTGGATATGAGTATAAATAAAAGGATTAGTGCGGTTCGACCACTCAATATTCCATAAACTCTGACCTGAACTCCATAGGAGGAGTATAAACTCACTACAGATGGAATTCGGCCGTCCACGAACTAATACTGCTAACCTAAGAATAGGAACGAGAGTGCAAACATCTACAAGATAGGTATGAAATCTCACTATAGCTTCGACTTTGGTAATCTTTACAACTCAAGGCAACGACTGCAAGGGGGCCTTAATACCAAACCAATCAAAACGTTGTGTGAAGTTATGGGCGGCCGAGTGTATCGTACCACTAGGTCGACATGCAACGTCGATCCAAGCTTTCCATATTGTAGCGCTGGGTCGACGGTCAATATATATCCATACCAAAAATAATTGGATGTCCTCCAAAAAACTTTAATCACCAGATTGCGGATAGGAGAATAAACCATAAAGAGTGTGACTTGATCATTAATTCTCCAGCATCCTCCTTCGGTCTGTCAAGAGTAGTATCAAACCAGATGAGCATGACATGACTGCATCTGAGCCAACTCTATCCCTAGATCTGGGGGGTGAATATGAATCAACATGGATGCGACCGACCGTCCAGCTCCGAATGAATGCGATGTGATTGTTCATTCATTGACTCTTACCATGATCCGACTAGAAGAGCAATATGAAACATACATGATTCAACCATCCGCACACTGATCCTTGCCCTTGGTCCTGCAGGGAGAGCATCAATCACTGATTGGATAAGACTTGCCTTCCTACTTATCGACCTATGCCCTAGACTTAAGGGCGTTAGTGGGAGACAAGATGGATGCGAACCGACCATTCATAGGTCAACTCTAATGTAATGACCCATCAATCTGTATGATTCAAGCTAGCAATAGATCACACATGTCCAACCAAAATTGAATGGAAAGACTGATAATTATGAGAAAGAAGAAGAGAAGAGAAGAGAAGAGAAGAAGAAGAGAAAAGAAATTAAAAACAACACAGACTCTCACAATTGCAGTGGAAAGATATATAATATAATGTCAATGGTCATTACAAAGAGAAACTGTTATATACATACATCACTCAGAGTACAACAACAATCACAATCATTAACCTGGATAGTTATAACAACCCATGCTCACAATTGCTAATGATTTCAACAAAAAAGCAGTAGAAAATAACATATACGTGAATACGACTTGAAGACCTCCAACTCTTCTCTTGAGCTCCAATGTATCCAAAGCAATCTGTAAATATTCTCCGTCTGACTCGAGCATTATAATAAAATAACACTCAAGTCAGTCTGGAAAACCAGTATGACAAAACATACCCAACTGGATTTAACCGTTATAGAAATCTTTGAAAATCAAAAGCATCTCATAAGACCGTGATGCACATAAATACAGACAGGTTTTTACCTTACGATAACCAAAAAAAGTTATATGAAATTCTCTGATACTATAATGGTGTCTTAGATACAAATACTTGTTAATCTTAGCCGTAATTGTTACATTAATTAAGTTCCATCATAATGGGTATACAACTAACACCGTAAAGGCTCGTATTGGAAAATGGATTCCATACAATGACTGGGGTATCGCCCATCACGGGGTGCATCTCTATATAAAATAACACCGAGGACTTCGCCTGGATCCCCAGCCAACAAAGGACTAGCCTACCACTTGACTAATAGTACCGAATATGATCACCCTGCTTTGGTCCCTAAAGCATAAAATTTTAGAGATAATATCGACTCTAGATAGGGATGATTATACCCTACTTGGGAGCGACCCGCTTAGACCTGCTACATCTCCCATGTTTTAGTCATTTCTGGTTGATGAGGCTTGAGGCTACGTTTTACCATTTATATAGCACTTCCCTCTTGAAATGTTAACATTGCCTTTCACGCAGCAATGCAATACCAGCATTCATCCATACAAGTTCGTTCGAGGGCTGAGTGAAACACTTCAGGTCTCCGTTTCCAAATTCCATCATCCTCAAAACGTCTTCGCTTTGCAATGCTTAAGTTGTATCGATGTGGCTTTCAGATAACATATCTGATCCTGGTCTCTTCGAAACAACGTTCGATAATTCTCGATAAATTAAATCCATTTTCTAAGGAAATAAACAGTCAAATATAAGAGCGGAGATCACCTCCTAGCCATTCGTGGAAGGATTTCCTTATCATTGTCCTAGAAGAACGAAATGAGATTCATACACATAGTACAGCATCATCGGAGATGACTGTACCATATAACTCACATATTTCTCCTAGATATTTCCAAAGTTACGTTTTGGGTCCAAATTTGATATTCGATCATTTAACTATCAAATAATAATCATTCAATCAGGAATTTAATTCCATAGGGAAAATCAACATTGGTTAAACACCGAGCAACACTAAGCCACTTATAATAAATCCTTCGATTAACTCAAATTACTTTGTAAATATTTGTACCAAAATATTTTTAAAAATATATGCATATATACCCACAAATCCCTATTTCTCAATACTAGGGAAAATATCCATATACTTATCTTAACGGTTTAAGTATATTCACCAATATTTGGGAAGATTCCCTTTTATTTCAATTCTAAAATCATTCATAACTCCATTATAAATCCATAGACAATTTATAAAACTCTTTTTATAAATCCATAACCCACTTCTAAATTCTTTTACAAATATCTAAAACCATTTATAAAACTCTTTTATATTTTAACCAATCTTCCTATAATTTTCCCAAAACATGTTATAAGATTCCTCTTTTAATCCATATCTATTTATAAAACCTATTTATAAATCTCGAAAACATTTAAAATATAAATTTTAATCATTTTCTTGAAACCACTATTATTATATAATGGTAAACATTATAAATAAATAAATATTAAGTTTAAAACATTTTAAAATAATAACTAATAAATTCCAAACATCCTAAATAAAACAACAATAATTTATCTTTAACATTTTTATAAATACTAATAATTAATTTCCTAAACACTACTGATAAATAATTATAATTAATTTCAAATCATATTGATAATTTTAAATAATTAACTTTTAAAAATATTAAAATATTGATAACCAATTTTAAAATAATAATAGTAGAAATAAACAACTTTTAAAACAAATATTTTTCTTTGATAAAATTCATACTTAACTTTCCATATAATCATTCCCATATTTTATAAACTAAATTCATAAATCTCTATCTATTTTACGAATCTTCCTTTCATAAAATTCATTTATTTATGAACCCCGTTTATAACTCCATTCCTTTATAAATCTCTCTTGTTCATAAAGTTCTATTGAAACATAATTTCAACCGTTTTTAACCTTATCCCGTAGGTATAAATTTCTTTTATAAATTTCCTTCGATTTATAAAATATCGTTTAACAATCCCAAATTTACCCTCACTTTCAATTTCCAAAGTAGAATTGGCTATTTTTTAAAATTCATTCCACGTTGTATAATAAATCCACTGTTTGATTTGTTTATTTTTTCTAGTCTATCCAACAATAATAGTTTTCTTTTTATTTATAAACACCGTTTATAAATCCATACTTTTACTAACGAAATACGATGTTACAAATCTTCACTTCTTTTGTAAAATATCACTTTTATAAATTATCATATTTATAAATTTCACCTTTATAAATAAATTATAATATATGTACCTATATATATATATATCATTTTATATAAAATAGTTAACAAATATTCATCTCAAAATATTTCTATTTTCCTTTTAAAACAATATCCATTTATTATAAAAGACTGTCTTTTTTCCAAGATTAAAAAATAATTACTTTTCAAATTCTCAATTAAGCTATTTTATAAAACTATAAATTTATAATCTCTAAAAATCATATTTTTTATTTTAAAATAAATCTCTTCTTTAATTAAATTTAAGAATTTTTTTTTAAAACATATATAATTCCAAAAATCACTTTGAAATCCCTTTTCAAATCAAATCATTATTTTATGCTATTTCAAAAATACCAAAAATAAAACCCAGTGCTACTGAAGCACTAATTAAGCAAATTCATATCCATGTCATCAATATGGCATCCACCATATCATATATCACAATATATATGAAAATAAAATCAACAATGAGAGGTATCCTATTTGATCCCTCAAACATGTCCCTCTGCATCAAATACAGTATATAATTATAAAATATAAATCAACCACTTCGAGGCAGGATTCGTATATAAAGGGTCATTCGCTCTGAAAGGGGAAAGTAATAGGGTATCATTCGCTTTAGTGGTGGGAATATATCCAAACCAATATTATAAACTAGTAATCCACCAAAACAGTCAATAACAATCAATAATAGAATATCTAAGCATCTAATAAATAAATTTTATTAAATATATAAATTTTTTGTATAACCAAAAAGGTGAGATTAAATCACATTGATTTTAATACTCGTCAAAACATTTCGTTTTCAATTAAAATTGAATAGACGTTCAATTTTAACCCAATTTCTTATCAGCTCTGAATCCATCCAATCCAATTCCATAGTGTAGTACTCGCTGATACGAACGCAACGCAACTTGTCCCGCTCGATTAGGACCTCGTACGAACAAGTTCTGAATTAAATAACATACGAGATAATTGATTTTATAATTAACAATTTAAATTTTAAACCTTTCTTCCTTGCATTCGTTCCCACCAGGCCATGCTTGGCTTTTTTTATCATCAAACATCGATTGCTCAACCACCAGCCACCATCGTCGATGCCGTCGACCACCCATGCCGCTTGTGCCGTCTCGCCTGTGCCACAATCCACCTTTACGCATGTGCATGCGATCAAACGAAACCAAACGAGCTGCTCCTCGAACGCGGCTCGATTTTAGCCTCTACGCCTCGCTAAACGACAATCTATCCATTGATTTTCTTCGTATAGTCGTGCTCTACGTTTCTCTAGTTGAAGTCAAAGGCCAATTCAGCCTCTAAAGGCTCCGAAGAACCATGATCGTTCGATTTGGTTATGTTTAATGGCGGTTGAAAATTTGTTTTAAGGTTAGGGTTTGCAAGTAAAGGAATGGATGTCCTTTTATAGAAAATTAAACTCGGCACTATTCACGCTTTAAAATTTTGGACTCCAAATGAAACGTGCCGCTTGGAGTTCTATATGTTATACCCCTATTCCGAACACAATGGAATATATATCGTAAGCCAATTCCATCATATGCAAAAGTTAACTTTCAAAATTTAATTATATTAATTTAAATTCCTTTATAATTAAATTCTACCCATTTCGAACTTGCACGACCAAATGATCCGTCTAATTGCCATGAAATTTGAAAGCATATAATAATTCACTATTACGGATCCAATGACAATGGTTTCATCAAAATCCAAGACAATGCCCCCAAAAGACTAATTTTACACATTAATTAAAATGAATAATTCCCAAAATTCGTTTCAACACTTTTAAATCAAATTTAAAAGTTTACTATCTTCCTTCTTATTCAAATAGATTTAAAATCAACTTTCCAAATTACTTTCGTTCATATTAAATCCAATATTCAATATTTAAACAATTCCAAATATTAAATTTAACAGCTAATTACCCAATAAATCATTATATTTGAAATTCATGTTATTTTTCCTATAAAATTAACTTTTCAATATTTAAAATTAATTAAATATTTCAAAGTTAAATGAATGAAATTCTGGGTCGTTACATCTAAGTCCATAGAGCTTAGGCGGGAGTATGAACACAACTAGGACGAGACTCGACCGTTCATGCAATACATTTATCAACCTGAGATATGGGAGGAAGTGTGATCATCCAAAGACTGACTATGATAGCTCAATATTGTGGCTCATGCCTAGTGTTTACTATGACTCGAGTTTACGACCAAAAGGATGCCTAAAGGTACAATTATCAAATCAATGCCCAAGCTCATTGGCAACTGACCATCACTCTAACCCGAAAGACAAGTAACTGGTCGTAATACATTGACTGGAAAGCGCATTACTCGAATACACATGACTAAACTCTGCTTGGTGATTTATTCAATGCTCCCTTAAGCAAGGTCTTCAACTATCGCAGATAATTGCTAAAGCGTCTAAAATTCATCACTATCAGATTCAGCAGCTCATGAAATGACTCTAAGATTCGCCGGAGTGATCGTCATCATTCACCGTCCCAATCGTATTTCGTGCTGATTGTTACGCAAAACAGTTACATTTGAACTTAAGGATCGGCTATCGACATATAGGAACTAACTTTCATATTCAAGTACCCTCAAGCTAAAGGATAAGTCGAAGCTGTTAACAAAATCATAAATTCCATTCTGAGGAAGCATTTGGGAAAGGCTAGAGGCAAGTGGGTCGACGAACTCCCATCCGCATAATGGGCAAACAAACCACCAACAAGTCAACGACTGGTCACACTCCATTCGCCCATGCTTATGGCTCTAAGGCCATCATCCCTGTAGAACTTAAAGTCCATTCTCGCCCAGTGGCTTATTGCAACCCCTATTTCGTTATAAAAAATTATAAGCAAGGAATTGCAACCCAATTGCAATTAAACTATAAGGAATTGATGGCGACCAGTGAACATACGATCATGTCTGGGAGCAACGATAGGAAAGTGTACATGAACATGCATGTATGCATCCCAAAAAATTGATTTCTTGGAACTGACAGAAATTGAATTCTCACCTAGAGTTATCAATGAATGAATTGGATCAGATAACCAAGGCATACTAACTCGAATTAGCTCAATGGAGCCGAGTGAAGACAATTACCGATAGATTCTACTCAAGAACTTACATCGCTTGATAACGACCAAGTGTCACAATGAACAGAGAGAGATTTGACCTCCACAAAGCATCTCAATAGCAACGGAAGGATAACAACCACTCAAGACTCTGAGTGGAATCCTCTACGATGACCTTAACTTGACATCAATTCAAAGCATGTAATGTACGCAACAAGATGCATTTTGGGGGGGCAAATGTTATCCGACCTTTTGGGTTGGCTATATTCTGACTGACTGGACAAGTTAGACTGGGCGATCATCAACGAAGATAGCTCGAAGAGATGACTATTAGACTCAGAGATCAAGAGTAGGCAATGATATGAAGCGACAAATAATCGAGACTAAGAGATAGATTATCCATAATATTCTAAGTATGAAATAATGCCTCTTCTAGGCGGTGGAAGTGCCTATCCCTTTCCCTAGGGGATCTGTACCTAACCTAAATTTTTTGTCCCAAACTGGATGAGATCGATATGGAGTGCCAAGAAAAGCCCCATGAGGCTACATTTCAAGTTTCAAGTCATTTGGAGCTCATCAAGTTATAGGTAAATTACTTCACCTATAAAAAGGATCGATATAAAATGGATTGTATAAAAGGGATCGGTATAAAAAGGATTGACCATATTCAGCTTTCACTACATATTGCAACAATGATCAGCCAATAACTCAAAATCTATAGATGCTATCAACATGAAACTTTGAGTATAAGCACAATACAACATAGAGAGCATCCCTTAGGGATCGTATCCCAATCAGAGGAGACTGGAGGGACCGGTCTCTATTCCTCTAGAGGGATTTGTTGAATCAGAATGCATGCAACACAACTTCGTGGAAAATGCAATATCTTACAAATGGTAAGACAGAATGACATGAAATTTGGAGGGCAAGTAGCTAACATCATGGGGACCCATTAGAGGAACCATACCCCATTCGGACACCAAAATAGGGTTTGGTACCGATCCATGTTGTGGGTCCCAATAGGCCTCACAATTCTTGTGTTGCCTCGTGTTGGCCTGGAGGTTCTTCTATCGAAATTTCAATCCGACTGTGCACGTCTTTCCCTATAAATACATCAAGCATAGTGTCAAAAAAGAGGCCCCTTCTGTCTGCTGCAAAGGCTCTTCCATTTTTATTCTTTACTCTTGTACTAATGAATCTCAGCTGATCCAACATTCTTGTATTCATAATCAAGTGCAAGATTAATAAAAATATAAAGTGGATGTAGGTCAAGACTGCCTAACTGTGTGTTCATAGATGATTTTGCTATGTTTTAGTTTCATTCTTCATTTAATCTCTACTAAATTCTATTGGGTGTTGATGCCCATTTTTGATAGTAATAAAGACAGAACATAATCGAACGCGAATGGAATAACATGTATTACTTCAATACATATCTTTACAGTAGAAATTTTAAACACAATTATTGGAGTCTATCTTATAAATCAGCCTTGATAGTTATAAATCTCTATCTTTATGAATGCTGAATACAATCAGTGAGCAAATGCAGCAGAAATGAAAATGGAGAACTATCTATAGGAACATCTTCAACTTCAGACTCCAAGCTCCATCACAATGCTCCAAGTTAAACTTGACTGCCAAAAAATACGGTACCTAGAGTTTAAGCGAAAATATAATAAACTCTAGGCCAGTCAAAGGACTGGTGTGAGTACCTCAAAAATATGGATATTTGAAAACAAAGGGTATCTCATAAGACCACACCGTACATAAACATGGAATAGGTTTTTACCTTATGACAACCGAAATATTTGCTATGCAAAATCTAGGATATTATTTTTAATGACATCCTTTTGAAAACACTTTTCAAGTAAACTTGTATAATCTTTGCCGAAATTATTACATTGACTAAATTCCAGCATAAATGTTCAACAACCAAGCCCGAAGGCACTTATTGGAGAATGGATTTCCATACAATCAAGTTTGATAGTAGCAAAGAATGATAATGAACTTAATTTGGGAAAAAGTTCTAGGAAATATTTCCTTTTGAAATAATACCGATAAAATGGTCAAAAACCGTTATATCGATCAACAGCTCTAAAATCGTAAAACATCGTGCATGGAGCTAGATACATACACTTATTTTTGTAATAGAATACGAATATGAAATAACTCAATTATTTTATTTTTTGGAAAATTAAAAGTATGTAGGACATCATCAACAATGCTCTTATATTTAATAATTGACTAATGATTTTAATTTGAGATTTATTGATTTCATAATTATTATAATTATTCAAATAATTATTTTAAATGATTATAATTCATTTTAAATAGTTATCAAGCGATAATAATTCATTTATAATAAATGTTTAGAAAAGTGGTCAACCATCTAACAACAAAGTACACACCTGAGCACGCATACATGGCAGGTGATGATGGTGGATGTTGGCAACCAAAATGATGGATTGAAATATGGCACATGGGTGATGGAGAAGGAAGGATATGATGTGGGATATTTTGTATAAACTTAAGGCTATAAATACCTCTCCACTTCTTTACATCCACTTCAACCAGCCATAACTTTCTATTCTCCATTCCAAATCATAAAATTATTTTTCTCAAATTGTAGGGAATTCAATTGGCTATAATGTTTCTTTACACCGCTACTTCCAAAATAAGGAGTAGCTATGTCAAAATTTTGACTCTTTCATACTCATTCTTGGCCTAGATCTTTGGAATTCGAGAATGCATTTTATTCTCTTGGCCATAACTTCCTCAAAACCAAACCAACTCAAGAATTTTTTTTTGAATTTATCATAATTGAGTTTGCTATAATTTTCTTTTTGATCACTTCTTCATAATCAGAGAGCTACTAGGGGAAAATGCAATTCTTTCAAAGGCATTTTATGGCCTAAGTTTTTAGAACCCAAGAACACCTTTATTTCTTTTGACCATATCCCACTCAAAACTAATCCATATTGGATGATTCTTTCTTTAGAACTATATAAAAAAGAAATTTCCTATAACTTTCATGTTGACCACTTTTACAAATTCAGAGCGTAGAATGTCCAAAAATCTGAGTGAAGATGACCTATTTTCAGGTCTATTTTTTTGGTAAATTCAATAATAATCCAAAGTCCTACACCTCATTCCCCATGCTTGACCGAGCACACTAGAAGGTAAGGAGTAAGGGTTCATGAGTTCAAATCATGAGTCAGTGAGGCTATAGCCCTTTTTCGATAGTCAATTTGAGAAACTCTACTTTAAATGTATGACATATTATATGTTAAATATTGTTTGCCATCCTTGCTTATGATAGTTTTTAACCACATTTGGATGATAATATGATGTTTGGAATGGATGTTTACTATGCTTTAATCATCAAGTATGGATGTTTAATGTTGTTGTTGATTATATATGCAAGTCATGTTTAAATACACGTCGATAAGTACTAAGGAAATCACTTTCCTTTCTTAAATGAAATGGTGTGTATGGAATGTCTAAGGAAATGGTTTAAAATGATTTAATAATGTTTTATAAACATATAACATATTTTCGATGAAGGTTGAAAAGAAATTGGAAAATTGGTGAAATTAGACGCGTCGCGTAACGGTAGTTCGCGATTTCACGCCATAAAATTTTAAATCCATTTATATAGTGGAGTAGGAGTCGGATTTCTTTGAAATAAGAATTTTTTGAACTCTTATAATCATAATTCTCAAATGAAATAAAAATATCATGATTTGGTTTAATAGATTTGAAAATATGAGTAAAACAAGTTTTGAAAATATGAGTGGTTTTGCAATTCGGAATCCATAAAGGATTTCTATTGAAAATGATATTTTTAGTTCTTTAAAATACAAAATAAATCCTATAAATCTTTTAAATTATTTTAAAAGATATTTGAGTCATAAAAATGGATTTCTAAATAATCGGAAAGTTGTTTCTATGAAATAAGCTTTTAAAGCAGTATTTGCAGCACTTTTTAGTAACTTTTGCAAATAATGATTTAACTTAATTATTCTTTACCGAATTTTTTGTGAATCTTTTCAAATGAATAATTAAATATATTTAAAACTAATTTGAAAATTCTTTTAGAGGAGTTTAAATTAAATTGGTTAAAGGAAAATTATTGTAATACAAAATTAGAATAGTGTTAAGTAAATAAAAATCATCTCCAAAAGATAATAAAAGGATTTAGAGCCGATCAAATAAGTTGACCACCTTATGGGTGATAGAGAGGTAGTCTCTTGGCTTGGGTTTGGAAAACTAGTTGCCTGCCCTTCCTAGCTACCCGGATTGGCCTGACGGTGAGGATAGTAAATTTGATTTACATGGATCAAAAGTTCCTAAAGTATAAAAGATATAATTTTCCAAGTTTAAACAACTTAGATTGCATAGGAATATTCTTTTTATACTTGGTATTGAATTCCAAAGGGGGAATTCGTACCGTCTGTGTGAATTTAAAAGGTGATTTCACCATTATTTGAGGGAAATTAAAGGTTGAATATGAAAATTGATGTTATGTAGAATTAGTACAATTTATATCGACCCTTTTAAACTCAATAATGTTTTCCAATATGAATTATGAAAATGATTTGGAATTGATTTAATTCCTATACATAAAATTAGTTGGTTTAGGTTTATAGTAGACGATGTCTTAAATGACAATGTTTTTGACCCATTTGAAAGATTATGATTTGGGAATCCTTGTTAAGATTTGAATAAATGACTTGAAAATATTTTCCTAACTGAAGAATGAAATGATTTGGAATTTAAAAAGGTTTTAAATAATCAAAGAATTTGATAAGAGATGCTTATGATTTCGTATGTACTAGAAAGAATGGTTTTAAAGATATACATCACCAGAAGATATTTTGATAAAAAAGAAATTAATCAATCAAAGAATAATTCCATATTACCTAATATCTTTTTATCGATGATTGGTTTGAAGGAACCGGGGTCGAATTGGAGTGATTCTTATCTGAAAACCACTTCGAACCTATATTCGCGTTCGAAAGCAAAGACATGAAATGGAAATGATTTGGAAGATGGAATGTAGGGATGCTTGTCACTAGCTCTCAGGGGAAATTTCCAACATCATATTTATGTGGCAGTAGTCCTTCATTTGATATCTTTAATGCAAGGACTTCTCGCTACTAATCCTAGGGGTAATTCGTGACAGGATATGGTAGAAGAGTACCTTCAATCTGTCCTATTTCTAGACAACTTGTATGGACGAATGTCTGCTATTGCGTTTCTAATTACATTGACTGATCTCTATGAACGTAACATCTGTTTGGTGGGGGAGAAGGTACCTTCTTATAGCTTAACACCCTCTCCTGAGACTTACAAGCTCGAGAGTTATACGTTTTTAGCAATCAGTTGTGATCATGGAATGATAATATGGCCTTCAAAGTGGAATGTACTATGTGAAAGGTAATCGTTACCTCAGGCCTCATTACCCAGTAATGGTTTAAAAAAGGGTACGTCATAAGGCTGTGTGGTTCGCAACCATTAGGGTATGATTATCACCTTTCTAGATAACCCTCTATATTTTGGGTATATAGTGTATGCCATGAGATGTCTCAGATGGGTTGAGAACAAATGGCGGGATGACATTTTTGGCTTCTATCCAAGCTATGTTTGAGTGCCAAATAGGGATAGACCGGTCTTTCCAAATGCGGAGGATTGTTGGCGTATCCTCGGTACATTCCTCTAGAGAAGAATTATATGGAAGGTAGTCCCTCACTTTCCATTGTATGGAAATCCATTCTCCAATAAGTGCCTTTGAACTTAGTTGAAAACCTTTTATGTCATCAAATTTTACCAATATAACAAATTCGGCTATTTTAATATGTTTATTTGAAAAACATTTTTCAAAGAATGTCATTAAAAATAATTTTCCTAGATTTTGCATAGCAAATGTTTTGGTTATCGTAAGGTAAAAATCTGTTTCGTTTTTATGCGCGGCGCGGTCTTATGAGATGCCTTTGATTTCAAAACGCATATTTTGAATTTTTCACACTAGTTCCATGACTGACCCAGAGTTTATTTTCCTTTCCCTTAAACTCTGGGTGCCCTGATTTTCTTAGGAAGTCTAGTAGTTAGGTTTAGTTAGAAGAATTGGAAGATCTTGGAGCATGAAGTTAGAAGATTCTTCTAAAGATTATCATTCGTTTCCACCACATTCATGTATTAGTGTATTTAGCATTTGTAAGTACATACATTTATAACTGTTCATGTGTAACATTGATAAATGTATTTAAAATTTTGCACTATAAAGATTATATGTTGAAATAATATATATTATTCAATTCGCGTGAGATTTTGTTCTGTCTTTATTTTCTTTCTTACCCTTGATAATTCGCCTTTCCGGCACTTGGATTTGTGGCACGTGAATACCAAGGATGTACTAGTGTCGATTTTCGAGAGTTGAAGAAACGAGTCTTCAAATTTGGTATCAAAGCATAAGGTTAACCGAGAACCTTGGCTTTAGTGGGGTATAGTCTCATCAAAGACAGGGTTAGTAATACCCTAGGTGAGTAACTCATTAGAGATAGGGTTAGTAACACCCTAGAATGAGTTAAGAGTATTATATATGAGCGCGTATTTGTTAATGATATATACAATTGATTTTGGTTTTGAAAATATGTAAATGAGATAATTTTTCCTAAGATTATTTTTTGAATATAAAGAATATTTTTTTAAATAGTTATTTTATTAAGAAAATGATAATATTCAGTTATTATCATTGATTAATTGGTTATTTAATTTAAAGTTCAAATACGAATACCTCGTGAATTTTGTTCCAGAATTTGACTGTGGGGTATTCGATAAATAATAATGTTGTTTAATATTAAAAGAATTTATTTAAGATAATTAAATTTTATAAATGTGTTTTATATAAGTGATTTTATGAATTTGATTTATAAAACTTGCTTTGTAAAGGAATTTTTGAGAATTTAAATATCGATATTTTTGAAAGGAATTTCAAATGATTTTCGAAGAAGGAATAATAATAGTATTATTTCTAAAATAGGATTTTGAAAACGAAAACCAATCTTGTGATTAATTGGTTCGAGTGGCTCGAAAGTAACTAAAATTGGATAAAAGATGTATTCGGATGATAAGAACTTCTCTTAAGTATTCCCCTTCTTGTTGAAGGAATACGTGATACTATTGGTAGTACTCAATTTCTTAGTATCATTTTGAGTTACTCTATCTATACAATTTTCTAAAGTTAAAAAGGATAATGTGAATCATTAATTAATAAATTAACTGGTGGTTGTTAATTTTTATGAAAGTGTGTGTAACAACCCTGTATTTTGTGATTATTTGAATTGCATATTTCAATTATTATAATTGAAATTCCTTATTTAAAAACTTTATTTTATTTAGTAAAATGAATAAAAAAAAATATTTTAAATATAAATTTTATTTTATGTGAATTATATGTCCAAGCCTGAATAAAAAGAATCTTTTCTAGAAAATGTGATTTTTGGTCAATTTGGTCAAACTTTGACTTTTAAATTTAAAATTTAAATATTTGAATTCTTTAATTTTATCTTTATTATGAAAATAAATAAAATTTCAAGAATAATGCTTTTTGTTTCGTTGAAATCCGATTTATATTGTGAAACTTATGCTTTTCACAATATTGTATGAAAATTGATTTATTTAATAAAATTATTGTTTTAATTTATATAAATAATATTTTTATTTGTCATATCATGTTATAATATGTTCTATCTGACATCTTAGGTATATATTTTATTTTAAAACATTTTTTGTATAGTTATAAATTTTAAATGTTCATTGAATATTATTTTCAATTTTTAAATTCTAGTTTAAATTTAAGCTATTTTCTTTATTTATTTTCTATTTTTCCTTAAAATAATTATTTGTTTTCTTCTTCACTTTATTTTGTTTTCATATTTTTATTTTATTTACTGAAATTTTACTTATTTAAAATGAGTAAAAGAAAAAGAAATATAAAAGGTCAAAATCTTTTCATTTACCATGACTTTTCATACGCTTTTGTCTTTTCATTTTCAAGTGACATGTACATTGAATTGTCGACCATATCTTCTTTCTTCATCCGTGCATATTCTTTTCATTTCACTTAAGAAAAACTTCTCTTCATCTCAAATGTTCGGCCATTAATTTCTGAAAATTTTCGGTAATGTCTTTTCTTTTTTCTCTTTATTTTATTGATTTTTCCTTTGATTTTGCCATGCTTTTTCCATAGCCTTGCTCGGCCATAAGCTCCTCCACCACCATACTTGGTAGCTCTTCCTCCTCCTCCACTGACCATGACTGGCCGTGGCCTCCCCTATTTTGAAAACTCCACAAAAATAGCATGCACGCTTGAAAAGCAAACTAGCCGAGCCTACATGCCATACCACTCCACATACTCCTCTTGGCCACCTTTTAAACCACCTCCACCAGCCATTAACTGACCTTAGCCCATTGTTGCACCATCACCTGACCACCACCAAGCAAGGCCGAGCCACCTATGGCCATGGCCGAGCCTTGTTGTTGCACCAAAAACCACTATGTTGCCTTGACTTGTATTTGTTTCATCAATCAACATAAACTCCTTCACTTCCTTACTAGGCCGAGCCATATGGACCCATACTCGACCCATATACACAACCATGGCCAAGCATTATAACCCCTAGGCAGAGCATATGATGTGGTGAAAGCATGGTCAAGCTGTGTTGTTCTTTGTTGTGTTATATTTCTAGTTGTTCAATGTTATATTTTGTTATAAATTCATGTTTTCAATATCTTGATTTATTTGCTATGTACAAGATAATCACTTTGGCTCTCCCCTCACTTGAATCCGTAGTCGTGCTATCGTGCTTTCTGTATCTTTGTTTGTGTGTTTTGTTGTGCTATCTCCACCTTGTAGAGGTGAGTAATCACGCTTGACATTTATACTTATATAATAGTGAATTGATCGCAAGTGAATATGTAGAATATTATATTATCATGTTATACTTGCCTGTGATATTATTTATATGATGATCACCCTATTTATAAACCATTCATATCATCTGTTACTGCTATATGATGTTATACTGTTTATTTATATCAGTTTATCACACTGCAAGTTCCCTGTAGAATAGAATCACTGTGGGTTGAAATGATACATAGCCGAACGGACTTTAGATTAGGGAAAAATTGTTATGAGCTAAAATGATATGCCTGGACGATTTTTATTTATTTTAATTGACTTGGGATTGCGGGTTTGAAATGATAGAACCCGATTTTTCTTTGTAAATTATGGATTGAAATGATATATTATCCGTATCACTGACCTAGGTTAGAAAATATTATTCAGACTCGTGGTTATTGTATATATTTTTCTAATTTTTTTAAAGTATTTTAAAAATGTTAATTTATGAATTTAAATGATTTTTGTACAATTAAAAAGTGAAATAAATAAATGGTTAAGTTGTAATTTGAAATATAACTTAAATTTGAAATTTGGGAATTTTGTTTAAAAGTGAATTTTGAATTAAGTAAATAAATGTAAAATAAGTTATATTTTGAAATGTAATTTAAACTTAAGTGTTAAATTAAATTTTAAAATATAAAGAATAGAAAATTAAATGCTTGAATTTAATTGAATATTTATTAAAATTTGATTTTTATGTATAAGAATTTCACTTTATAAAAATCCTAATTCAAGGATATTTAAATGATCATTTTTTATTGAGAATATGATTTTTATAAGTTAAAATGGTTTTAAATTAAATTTTATTTGTTCTGAAATTATATTGAAAAATTTGGAGTATAATTAACAGCATTTCAGAAATGCTATCATTTTGAAGTAAAGGATATTACAGCATTTCTAAGCGCTTTAGTTGATACAAATGAACTAAAAGGCTAAATTGAACTAAGGCCTATTACAACACTTTGTAAGTGTTGTAGTTGTAGAAACTAAAACTTGAACCTGAACTATTACAACAGTTTTAAATGCTGTCTTTACTTAATTAAATTGTTTTTCAAATGTAACTTACCGTAGCATTTTCTAAATGCTGCGAAAGCTGAAATTTCACCGTTTAAATAAATTTAAGTGAATAAATGAATTTTGAAAAACTAAATTTTTTGGGAATTGAATGTTTGATTTTTTAAAAAGTATAATAACTTCATGTTAATGGAGTAATTTGATTTGAAATATAAACCATTTTGAAATGTGGTGTGGAATGGTATTTAAATTAAATAAAAATGAACGAGGTTTTGGAAGGATATGATATTTTGATATTTTAAAATGGATTTGAAATGATATTTGATTTTCAAAGTATAAAATACCATTTTGGAATTTTAACCATGGGACTTTTCTCTGTATGCCTTGTGATTTTGGATGTACACCTTTAATTTGAGAGTGTGACTAGAGGTGAGCGATTGATGCAGCTCTACGCTACCCTAGCCATATTAACATTGTTATTTGCATAATTTACTTTAATATAGACATTTCCATTATAGTGGTCATTACCGTTAAATTGATGGTTTAACTGGTCCTTAGAGGATGGGCGATCCCAAGCATCCTTTAAGTTATTGTGCATTACTACTACAGTTCACTTGAGTTGATTTACATTATATAAGTACGTATGTCCTAACTCCAGTGTTTTGTGTTTTACTTTACGCTTGGGTCAGCCTGAGTATTCACAGCTTAGCTTTGGATTTCTCTTTCTGGAGCTAGGAATCGCTGGAGATTTTGCTTATCAAGTTATCTATCTATTTCAGTTTCAGTTGTCTATTTCAGCTCTTGTATTTATAAACTTCTATGTATTTGGGATTTCTATTGTATATGTTTCAGACTAATATTATGTATTTTGTTTTGAGATTTTGTTATAGTAGCTTCATGAACTACTATGGTATTTTAATTTCCGCTGCGAGTTATTCTGATATTTCTGTGTCTGTGATTCTGTGTAATTGATTTTATGTGCTCCAATTTTTATTACAATGCAGTATTTTGAGCAATTCAAGTCCGACATGTGCGGATGCGAATGGTTGAAAATATAGGGTTGTTACATTTGACATCAGAGCTTTGGTTTTAGGCAAACCATAGCCTACGGAGCAAAAACTCATTACAGATAGGGTAGAAATACCCTAGAATGAGTGAAAATCAATCTCAGAATCATTTCTTTGTGAGAGATCGTATTTTCGAAGTATGAAATGATTTCCAAATGATTTTAAAGGATTTTCAAAGATTATATTGGTATAAAATTTTCTTATTTTGAAATCAAGATTTTCTAAAACCTCATCCCTTTGGTATCCACCTTGTTAGTGATCTCCTGGTTAGGATTCTTATCGATTAGGATTCCTTGAACTTTGGAACGCTCCCACTTGTTATGAAATCCATTCATGTCTCCCCTACTTGTTTTCATTTGATTTTTGGAGAATTCCATAACTCCACTTTGAATGACCTCTATAAAGATCGGTGATTCTGCAAATCTTTGAATGATTTGTAAGGGGTGAAACTCTCTTACAATTGGAATAGATTCACCGAAGATTTCTGTATCCTCGGTTTACGATGCTACATATCTCCTACTACCTGGATTCTATCTTTAGCGATCGAATGTCGATTTGCCTTAGATTTCACGTCGATTATATTCCTGAAATCACGGTTGACCCGGTTAAGGTCGCCCGCGATTTAGATAGGCTAATCCATCTTCTATTTGGTAACTAAATTATCTCATCTTCGTTCGAGCTTATCTTCGAACTAGAATTTTTTATTAGAGTTCCTCCAAATATGAATCTCTGTTTGTTTTGAAATCTATCCTTAAATCATCCCTTGGAAATTTGTGTTTGGTTTTATTTTGAAATCGTGCATACATCAAAACTATTAGTTTGATAAGGATGACTACATTTTTATATCAGAGTGAAATGTTTTCGATAAGGACTATATACCTTGTAAAAATAAAAATTTGAAAATTTGAAAGGATTTGAAAATTTGAAAATTTATAAGAATTTGATTTATATAAAAATGATTTATAACTGAAGGGTTTTGAATTTGAATTTTGAGGAATTTGAATCTGGTGTTTTGAAATCGTTTTTAAGATTTTGGAAAATATATAATAATAATACGATGTAAAGATATTTTTCGAATAAGAAAGGTTTCAAATGTATTCAAATGAATCCTAATGATTTCAAAGAGATTTCAAAGATGTTTCAAGAAAATAGGAATCCGAAACCCCCTTGTGTCGTTGTAAAATAATTTCGGTGATGAGTGCACGCATCATCGACATTGATTTTCGAGTTTCAGAGTGGAGGAGAGGTCATTTTAGTAGCTTTGCTATGTGAGTGATTTTGTGAAACCAAATTTTGATTTCAAATTCCGAAGTATGGTTTGATATTCAAAAGATATATGTGTATATATATATATATATATATATATATATATTTGAAATGATTTAAAGTAAGCCGGTGTTCAATCCTCAAGTTTCAAATTTGTTTTGGTATAACCTTATCTATTGGAATCAATTTACTAATTTGTTGCTGATTTCCAACTCTTGGATTGGAAAATATGATTTCTTCGATATTTTGAAAGTTCGAGCATGTCCAAATCAAGGTTTAAATTTTTAAAGCTAATAATTTTCAAAAGGTAAAATTGGATTGTCCACATGTGGAAATAAATAGTTTAAAGGTTTTAAAGGGATAGTTATAAACTTGGAAATCATTTTGGGTATAATTGATTTTGAGAAAATATTTGATTTTGAAAATAGATTGGAATTTAAAACCTAGTATTTATATGATGGTTTGGAAATGAATTTGTTTCACCTAAATTTTTCTGATTTGGAAATTTGGATTATTTTCTAAACCTATTGTTTTGAGGAAACTTTGAATCTGAATATATGTAATTTGGAAGAAATGATTTGGCGAAATCATATATGATATTGAAACTAAAACGTTATTGAAAGGAATTGAAATTGAGAACCGTGTTTTATTAAATACTTGATTTGGGAGTTACCGAACTTATATAAAATTTATTTGTATGAAGTTGATTTGAAAACTGTTGATTTATGAAGGTACTCAATTTAGAAAGAGAAATCTTATATAACCGAAGTCTATATAGGTATGATTTGGTATATTATTGATTTGGAAAGTATTTGATTTGAAAATGGAATCTTATATATGATGGACTTTGTATAAGTATGATATTTGAAAGTGATTTGATAGGTACTATATAATACATATTTTTGAAGTAAAGATATGGAAAGTACCTTCTGCTTGATATCCGCTTTGCGGCCACATTGTGGATTCATTCTATCGATATTATTCTCTCTGATTTGGGTTTTCTGGATATGATACTCGAGTGTTCATCGAATTCCATGGAGATCTCCATAGTCTTATGAGCGTGATTGCATACCATAATTCGCCTGGCCGAGATGGCTTGAAGGTACGGATGTTTTCTGGGGGATGCAGGCGTAACCATTGGTATCTGTGATCTATGGCAGGTCATATTTAGTAGCGAAATCCACTGGCTGAGATAGCTTAAGGGTACAGATGTTTCCTAGGGGATCCAGGCGTAATCATTGTGTATCTGCGGTCTACTAGTCATCATGGCGTAATTCGCAAGGCTGAGATAGCTTATGGATACGGATGTTTCCTGGGAGATCTAGGCGTAAAAATTATGTATCTACGATCCATGGTTAGACAAATGTTCTGGTTTGGTTTATTTTTTGGATTGTACTTTTCATATCTGTTTTTAAGAGTTTTCCAGTATTTTCACTGGGTGTTGAAACAAGTCTACTAAGTACCTGGAGAATTCTATCTTTGCGCCTGATCAACGCATGGCCAGAGTCTGTAGGAACGAGGATAAACTTGTTAAGACATCGACTTATAAAATTATTTTGATAAAGTATTATATAAAGGATATTTTGATCATTTATTTTACCTTCCTAAATAATTTAAAATGTTTTAAATATTGTTTACTTCGAACTAACAAATTTGAATCAAATGACTGTTCATCATTTTATAAAATGTTTAAAATGTTAAAATAAAAATAAATAAAAAAATTGAAATTTATATGGTTTTAAAATAGTGGTTCATCCTTGTCTTTCAACCTATTTTCCCTTCTAGCAATTCCTATTTTCCTACCTTCTTCCTCTTCGAGGGTCCTTTCTGCATTGTGGAAAGAGTTGGTTCTTTGGCTTATCGTTTGGATTTGCCTGAGAAGCTTCCTGGAGTGCAAGATGTATTCCACATCTCACATCTTCGCTGGTATCTTCATGACCCATCTCTTTTTGTTCAGCCTTCTGCTCTTGATAGCTTGGATATTGAGCCTAATCTAACTATCGAGAGTAAGCCAATTCGTATTGTCGACGGAGGTACGAAGCAGCTAAGAAGGAAATCCGTTAGTCTAGTCAAAGTACTATGGAGTATTGATGATCAGGATTATACTTGGGGAGACGGAGCATTCGGGCTTCGAATTCAGAATTGTTTTTCAGGTACTATTTTCTTTTCTAGCTTGTTTTTCCTTATTTTCCTTGCTCGTTCCTTTTCAAGGATGAAAAGATTTGAGTGGGGGAGAGTGTAACAACCCTATATTTTGTGACTATTTGAATTTTATATTTTAATTATTTTAAATGAAATTCCTTATTTAAAAACATTATTTTATTTATTAAAATGAATAAATTTTGTTATTTTAAATATAAATTTTATTTTATGTGAATTATATGTCCAAACCTAAATAAAAAGAATCTTTTCTAGAAATTATGAATTTTTGGTCAATTTGGTCAAACTTTGACTTTTAAATTTAAAATTTAACTATTTGAATTCTTGAATTTTATCTTTTATTATGAAAATAAATTAAATTTCAAGAATACTGCTTTTTGTTTCATTGAAATCCGATTTATATTGTGAAAGTTATGCTTTTTACAATATTTTATGGAAATTGATTTATTTAATAAAATTGTTGTTTTAATTTATGTAAGTCATATTTTTATTTGTCATATCATGTTCTAATATGTGTTATATGACATGTTAGGTATATACTTTATTTTAAAATATTTTGTTTGTATAGTTATAAATTTTAAATGTTCATTGTATATTGTTTTCAAATTTAAAATTCTATTTTAAATTTAAGCTATTTTCTTTATTTATTTTCTATTTTTCCTTAAAATAATTATTTATTTTCTTTTTCACTTTATTTTGTTTTAAAATTTTTATTTTATTTACGGAAATTTTACTTGTTTAAAATGAATAAAAGAAAAAGAAATATAAAAGGTCAAAACCTTTTCATCTACCATGACTTTTCATATGCTTTTGTCTTTTCATTTTCAAGTGACATGTACATTGAATTGCCAACCATATCTTCTTTCTTCATCCATGCATATTCTTTTCATTTCACGTAAGAAAAACTTCTCTTCATCTAAAATGTTCGGCCATCAATTTCTGAAAATTTTTGGTAAAGTCTTTTCTTCTTTTTCTCTTTATTTTATTGATTTTTCCTTTGATTTTGCCATGCTTTTTCCATAGCCTTTCTCGGCTATAAGCTCCTCCACCACCACATCACCTTCACCACCACCATACTTGGAAGCTCCTCCTCCTCCTACATTGACCATGATAGGTCGTGGCCTCCCCTATGTTGAAAACTCCACAAAAATAGCATGCACACTTGAAAAGCAAGCTAGCCGAGCCTACATGCCATACCACTCCACATACTCCTCTCGGCCACCTTTAGAACCACCTCCACCAGCCACTACCTGACTTTAGGCCACCACTGCACCATTACTTGACTACCACCAAGCAAGGATGAGCCACCTATGGCCATGGTCGAGCCTTGTTGTTGAACCAAAAACCGCTATGTTGCCTTGACTTATATTTGTTTCATGCTATCACCTTAAACTCTTTCACTTCCTTACTAGGCCGAGCCATATGGACCCATACCCTACCCATATACACAACCATGGCCGAGCATTATAACCCCTACGCCGAGCATATGATGTAGTGAAAGCATGGTCAAGTTGTGTTGTTCTTTGTTGTGTTGTATTTCTAGTTCTTCAATGTTATATTTTGTTGTAAATTCATGTTTTCAATATCTTGTTTTATTTGCTATGTACAAGATAATCACTTTGGCTCTCCCCTCACTTAAATCCTTAGTTGTGCTATCATGCTTTCTGGATCTTTGTTTGTGTGTTTTGTTGTACTATCTCCAGCTTATAGAGGTGAGTAATCACGCTTGACAGTTATACTTATATAATAGTGAATTGATCGCAAGTGAATATGTAGAATATTATATTATCATGTTATACCGGCCTGTGATATTATTTATATGATGATCATCCTATTTATAAACCTGTCATATCATCTGCTACTGCTATATGATGTTATACTGTTTATTTATATCAGTTTATCACACTGCAAGTTTCCTGTAGAATAGAATCACTATGGGTTGAAATGATAAATAACCGACTGGACTTTAGAATAAGGAAAAATCGTTATGTGCTGAAATCATGGGCTTAAGCGATTTTTATTTATTTTAATTCACTTGGGATTGCGGGTTTGAAATGATAGAACGAGGATTTTTCTTTGTAAATTACGGATTGAAATGATATATTATCCGTATCATTTGACCTAGGTTAGAAAATATTATTCAGACCCGTGGTTATTGTATATATTTTTCTAAATTTTTTTAAAGTATTTTAAAAATGTTAATTTATGAATTTAAATGATTTTTATAAAGTGTTAATGATTTTTGTACAAGTTAAAAAGTGAAATAAATAAATGGTTAAGTTGAAATTTGAAATATAACTTAAATTTTAAATTTAGGAATTTTGTGTAAAAGTGAATTTTAAATTAAGTAAATAAAATGAAAAATAAGTTAAATTTTGAACTGTATGTTAAGTTAAATTTTAAAATATAAAGAATAGAAAATTGAATGCTTGAATTTATTAAGCGAATATTTACTAAAATTTGATTTTTATGTACAAGAATTTCACTTTATAAAAATCACAAGTTAAGGATATTTAAATGATCATTTTCGATTGAGAAAATATGATTTTTATAGGTTAAAATGGTTTTAAATTAAAGTTTATTTGTTCTGAAATTGTATTGACAAATTTGGAGTTTAATTAACAACATTTCAGAATTCTATCATTTTGAAGTAAAGGATATTACAGCATTTCTGAGTGCTGTAGTTGATACAAATGAACTAAAAGGCTAAATTGAACTAAAGGCTATTACAGCACTTTTTAAGTGCTGTAGTTGTAGAAACTAAAACTTGAACCTGAACTATTACAGCAGTTTTAAATGTTGTCTTTGCTTAATTGAATTGTTTTTCAAATGTAACTTACCGTAGCATTTTCTAAATCCTGCGAAGACTGAAATTTCACCGTTTTAATAAATTTAAGCGAATAAATGAATTTGAAAAGGCTAAATTTTTTGGAAATTGAATACTTGATATTTTTTTTTAAAAAGTGTAATAACTTCATTTTAATGTAGTATTTTGATTTGAAATATAAACCATTTTGAAATGTGATGTGGAATGGCATTTAAATTAAATAAAAATGAATGAGGTTTTTGAAGGATATGATATTTTGATATTTTAAAATGGATTTGAAATGATATTAAATTTTGAAATGATATTTGATTTTCGAAGTATAAAATACCATTTTGGAATTTTAACCACGGTATTTTTTTCTGTATGCCTTGTGATTTTGGATGTACACCTTAAATTTGAGAGTGTGACTAGAGGTGAGCGATTGCTGCAGCTCTGCGCTACCTTAGCCACATTAACACTGTTATTTGCATAGTTTACTTTAATGTAGAGATTTCCATGATAGTGTTTATTACCGTTAAATTGATGGTTTAACTGATCCTTAGAGGATGGGCGATCCCAAGCATCCCTTAAGTTATTGTGTATTACTACTAAAGTTCACTTGAGTTGGTTTACATTATATAAGTATGTATATCCTGACTCGAGTGTTTTGTTTTTTACGTTACGCTCGGGTCAACCTGAGTATTCACAGCTTAGCTTTGGATTTCTCTTTCTGGAGTTAGGAATCGCTGGAGAATTTTCCTATCTAGTTACTATCCAGTTCAGTTTCAGTTGTCTATTTCATCTCTTGTATTTATAAACTTCTATGTATTTGGGATTTCTATTGTATATGTTTCAGACTAATATTATGTATTTTGTTTTGAGATTTTGTTATAGTAGCTTCATGAACTACTATGGTATTTTAATTTCCGCTGCGAGTTATTCTGATATTTATGTGTCTGTGATTCTGTGTAATTGATTTTATGTGCTCCAATTTTTATTACAATGCAGTATTTTGAGCAATTCAAGTCCGACATGTGCGGATGCGAATGGTTGAAAATATAGGGTTGTTACAGTGTGTTATCTTGATTAATAAGCGTGGGAATGCTTTGATCTTTAAAATAAATGTTCAAAGTTAGTAATGAATAAGTAAAGGGTTTGGGATTGATAGTAGATAATATTTTAGCAACATTTGTTTTTAAACCCTTGAATTGCATTTTGAAAAGAAATCTTATAAATATATTTAGATAGTAACGGGTATCGGAATCTTATGAGAAAAAGATAGTAAATGTTGAATGTTTATTTAATAAAAGAAAAGGAGTTCACTATGATAATGTTTTGTTTTTTAATCTCTTCGATTATATTTTAAAGTAAGTAAAACTTGTTAAGTAAATTATGAATATACTTAAAACAGTTGAATAAGTACATGAATACATTTATATATTGACACTGTAAAAGTAAAGGAATAAATATATATAAAGGGAGTTGTAATTAATAAAAGAGTATTAATTAATAAAGTAAGTTTAAACTAATAAAGAAAGTTTTCACATATAATATTGGTTAAAGGAAGTTTATGGTAATTTATAAATTTAATGAATTGGTTTGAAAGCGAGTTTTTCAGAAACCATTAAGATATGTTTAGAGATGTGTTATAACAAAAGGATATTTATCATTTGGAAAGAAATGGTTTCTTTAAGTAGAAATAATTGGAAATAAGAAAATAAAATGGTTGTGTATAAATAAGTATCTTTATAAAAGTTTGAATAAAAGATGAAAGTTTTATGAAGTATTTCATAAGAATTATTGAAAAGGTTAATAAATACATATGATTTATGTGGATTATTTCATCGCACGATTTAATCTAAAATTCGAATATGAAACATTGACTTGTTTTACACTTATCCAAAAAGGATTTATCACTTGATTCTCGACGATGAACATTGGTATGGATTTATGGTTGGATACCTATGTTTTCTATCATGGTTGAGAGCTATGTACGGAAAAAAAAGATTTTTGATCAAGAAGCTTGATCAAATTCCGAACTAGAGGGTCAATGGATCAATACTAGTTTGGAACTGAAGTTTGAATTCGGATAATGGATCAAATCAAATAAAGCATAGGGATGGTCTGTATAAGTCATAAAGATGTACGTTTAAAAATAAATATATTTCTGCAAATAATTTTATGTTCCGCTTTCGCATAATTTCGAGGACGAAATTCTTTTAATGGGGTAATGTAACAACTTGAAATTTAATCACTTTAATTAAAGATATTTGATGTTCAAACATATATTATTTTTCATAAATAATAAAATTTTAAAGTAATAAAGAATGATAGTGAACTTAATTTTGGAAAAAGTTATGGGAAATATTTCCTTTGGAAATAATACTGATAAAATGGCCGAAAACCTTTTTATTGATCAACATCTCTAAAATCATAAAACGTCGTGCATGGAGCTATATACATACACTTATTTTTATAATTGAATAATAATATGAAATAACTTAATTATTTTATTTTTTGGGAAATTAAAAGTATGACATCATCAACAATGCCCTTATATTTAATAATTGATTAATGATTTTGATTTGAGATTTAATCATTTAATAATTATTCAAATAATTTTTTTAAATGATTATAATTCATTTTAAATAGTTATCAATCGATAATAAATCATTTATAATAGTTTTATAATGATATATAATTGATTTGAAAATATAAGAAAAATCGATATCGGTTTATCGATATAATAACACTTTTTGTAAATCGTCATTTAATATTGATTTATATGTTTTTATAATCCAAATGTGATCATTTTAATTAACTAATAATGATTAGAAATTTATTTTCAATTAGTTTTAACAAATATATGTATATAAATTAATAAGTGAAAATGTGACCGGAAATCGGTTTCTCGATTTTCAACGGTTTAACGAACAGAAGTTGTTCGAAGTCATCAAAACGCTATTAGTTCCCTTGTGCAAATACATGAGCATGTTTATACATGTCACATGCGCACATGAACTCTTATACACATACAAATAAATGTACACATTTATATATATAAACATATACAGGAAAAATCTAAGATATTTTAGAAGCTTAACCCATAAGCTTTATATAAGTCAATCATCACACATCAAAGTACACACTTGAGCACATACAAATGGGGGTGATGATGGTGAATGTTGGCAGCTAAAATAATTGATGTAAATAGGGCACATGGGTGATGGAGAAGGAAGGATATGATGTAGGATATTTTGTACAAACTTAAGGCTATAAATAGCTCTCCACTTTTTTTCGTCCACTTCAACCAGCCATAACTTTTTCTTCCCGGCTCTAAATCATAAAATTATGTTTTCAAATTGTAGAGAATTCAATTAGCTACAATTTTTCTTTATATCACTTCTTCCAAAACAGAGAGTAGCTATGTCAAAATTTGATTCTTTCATACTCATTCTCGGCCTAGATTTTTGGAACCCGAGAATGCACTTTATTTTCTTGGTCATAACTTCCTCAAAAAAACCAAATCAAGAATTTTTTTTATAAATTTATTATAACTGAGTTAGCTATAATTTTCATTTTGATCACTTCTTCAAAATTAGAGAGATACTAGGGTGAAAATGCAATTCTTTCAGAGGCATTTTCTGGCCTAAATTTTTAGAACACAAGTACACCTTTATTTCTTTTGACCATATCTTACTAAAAAAATAACCCAAATTGGATGATTCTTTCTTTGAACCATAGACAAAAAAAATTCCTATAACTTCCATATTGACCACTTTTCGAAATTCAGAGAGTAGAATGTCCACAAATCCAAAAGAAGATGGGTTATTTTCAGGTCTAATTTTTTGGTAAATTGAATAATAATCCACAGTCCTACACCTCATTCCCCATGCTTGGTCGAGCACCACTTTTGGCATGGAATGGTCGAGCACATAGGAGGCAAGGAGTAAGGGTTCATGAGCTCGGATCGTAAGTTAGTGAAGTTATAGCCCTTTTTCCTATAGAAAATCAATATGAGAAACTCAACTTTAAATATATGATATATTGGATGTTAAATATTGTTTGCTATGCTTTCTT
Organism: Allium cepa; assembly: GCA_030765085.1. NCBI lineage: Eukaryota > Viridiplantae > Streptophyta > Magnoliopsida > Asparagales > Amaryllidaceae > Allium > Allium cepa. Next base: position 153,221,844 of record CM060939.1, read on the forward strand.
ATGATTGTTGTTTACCATATTTGGATGATAATATGATGTTTGGAATGGATGTTTACTATTCTTTAATCATCAAGTATGGATGTTTAACAATGTTGCTGATTATATATGCAAGTCATGTTTAAATACACGTCGATAAGCACTAAGGAAATATTTCCCTTTATTAAACGAAATGGTGTATATGAGATGTTTAAACCCTTTTAAAATGGTTTAAAATGATTAAATAGTGTTTTATAAACGTATAAATGAGTTTCGACGGAGTTTGAAAAGAAATTGGAAAATTGGTGAAAATAGACGCATCGCGTAACGGTAGTTCGCAATTTCGCATCGTAATAATTAAAACCCATTTGTATGATGGGTTCGGAGTTGGATTTCTTTGTAATAAGAATTTTTTATAGTTTTCAAATGAAAGATAAAGATAAAGATTTGGTTTAATAGATTTGAAAATATGAGTAAAACAAGTTTTGAAAATAACAGCGGTTTTGCGGTTTGGAATTCATAAAGGGATTTCTTTTGAAAATGATATTTTTAATTCTTTAAAAATATAAAATAAGTCCTATAAATATTTTAAATTGTTTTAAAATATATTTGAGTTATAAAAATGGATTTTTAAATAATCGAAAAAAATGTTTTAATCAAATAGGCTTTTAAAATACTATTTGCAGCACTATTTCGGAGCACTTTTTATTAACTTTTGCTAACAATGATTTAGTTATTCTTTCCCAAACATTTTATGAATCTTTTAAAATGAATAATTAAGTATTTTTGGAAGTCATTTGAAAATTCTTTTAAAGGATTTTAAATTAAATTGGTTAAAGGAAAATTGTTTGAAAAACAAAATTTGGAATAGTGTTAAGTAAATAAAAATCATCTCTAAAGGATAATAAAAGGATTTAGAGTCGATCAAATAGCTTGACCACCTTATGGGTGACAAAGAGGTAGTCTCTAGGCTTGAGATTAGGAAACCAATTGCCTACCCTCCCTAGCTATCTAGACTGGCCTGATGGAGGGGATAGTAAATTTGATTTACTCAGATCAAAATTCCTAAATGTATGGAAGATATAATTTTCTAAATTTAAACAACTTGGATTGCATAGAAATAATCTTCTTATATTTGGTATTAAATCCAAAGAGGCAATCGATACTATCCATGCAAATTTAAAAGGCGATTTCACCATTATTTGACAGATATTAAAGGTGGAATATGGAAATTGATGTTGAGTAGAATTAGTACAATTTCTATCGACTCTTTTTAACTTAATAATTTTTCTAATATATTTTATGAAAATGATTTGGAATTGATTTAATTCCTATACTTAAATGTAATTGGTTTGTGTTTATAGTAAACGATGTCTCAAATAACATTGTTTTTGACCCGTTTTAAATATTATGATTTGGGAATCTTTGTTAAGATTTAAATAAATGACTTGGAAATATTTTACTAAGTAAAGAATGAAATGATTTATAATTTAAAAATGTTTTAAGTAATCAAAGGATTTGATAAGAGACGTTTAATGATTCTGCATAACCAGAAAGAAATGTTTAAAAAATATATATCTCTAGAAGATATTTTGATAAAAAGAAATTAACCTATCAAAGAATAATTCCATATTACCTAACATCTTTTTATCGATGATTGGTTCAAAGGAACCGAGGTTGGATTTGAGTGATTCTTATATGAAAACGCCTTCGAACCAACATACGCGTTCGAAAGCAAAGACATGAAATGGAAATGATTTGAAAGATAGAATGTAGGGCTTCTTGTCACTGACCCTCGGGAGAAATTTATCATATCATATTTATGTGGCCGTAGTCCTTCATTTGAGATCTTCGATGCAAGGACTTCTCGCTACTCATCCTATGGGTAATTTTTGACAGGATATGGTAGGAGATTACCTTCAGTTTGTTCTGTTCTTGGACAACTTGTATCGATGAATTTCTGACGTTGCATTTCTAATTACATTGATTAATCTTTATGAATGTATCGTATGTTTAGTGGCAGGGAAGGCAACTTCTCTTGGATTAAACCTTTCCTAAGACATACGAGCTCAGGAGTTATACATTTTTAGAAATCAATTGTATGATCATGGAATGGAAGTGCGGAATTCAAAGTGGAATGTGTTATGTGAAAGGTAATTGTTACCTCAGGCCTCATCACCTGGTAATGGCTTAAACAGGGTACGCCCTAAGGCTATGTGGTTCGCAACCATTAGGTTATAATCATCATCTTTCTAGATAACCCTCTATATTTTAAGTATGTGGTGTAGCCATGAGACGTCTCGGATAGGTTGGTAACTACCAAGGTTATGACATATTTGGTTTTTATCCAGGCTATGTCTGAGTGCCAAATAGGGACAGACCGGTCTTGTCAGATCCGGGGGATTGCTTGTGTCTCCTCGGTATATTCATCTAGAGATGTATTGTACGAAAAGTGGTTCCTTACCTGCCATTATATGGAAATCCATTCTCCAATAAGTGCCTTTGGAATTAGTTGTAAACCTATTAGACCATCAAATTTAACCAATGTAACAATTTAGGCTATTTTAATATGTTTATTTGAAAAAAGTTTTTCAAAGAGTGTTGTTGAAAATAATATTCCCAGATTTCATGTATCAAATGTTTTGGTTATCATAAGGTAAAATGATTTTTCGTGTTTATGTGCGACATGGTCTTATGAGATGTTTTTGTTTTCAAAACTTGTATTTTGAATTTCTCACACGAGTCCCATGACTGACGCAGAGTTTATTTTCATTTCCCTTAAACTCTGGGTGCCTTGATTTTCCTGGGCAGTCTAGCAGTCAGATTTTGTTAGAAGAAACCTGGAAGAGCTCGGAGCATGGATTTAGAAGATTCTTCTAAATATTTTTATCCGTTTTCCACCACATTCGTGTATTATTGTATTTCGCATTTGTAATGACAGACATTCATAACTGTCTAGGTTTAACTTTGATAAATGTATTTAAAATTTTCCGCTGTAAAGATTATATGTTGAAATATTATATGTTATTCAATTGTGCGAGATTTCATTTTGTCTTTATTCTCTTTCTTACCCTTGATAATCCATCTCCCGGCACTTGGATTTGTGGCACGTGAATATTGAGGATGTATTAGTGTCGATTTTTCAAGAGTCGAAGAAACAGGTCTCTACAGGCATACTCGTAGACTTATCCGACGGCGGATAGAATCGAATATGACATCACCAAGGTCGTTCCGGACCTATTCGAGAGCTCTATTAGCATACACAACATACTTGATATATAGAGGGCAATCTAGAAAGGTGATGACCATACCCTAATGGTTGCGAACCACATAACCTTATGGAATGCTCTATTAAGCCATTACCGGGAGATGAGACCCGAGGTAATGATTACCTTCCACATAGCATATTTCACTTTGAATGCCACATTGCTTATTCCACCACACATGATCTATTACAACAAATGTACATCATCTAAGCTCGTACGTCTCAGAGAAGGGTGTTAAGTGTAAGAGAGTTACTTACTGCACCCCCAAATAGATGTATGTTTGTAAAAATCAATGTACGTGCATGTTAGAGATGTCATGTCAGACATTCGTCCATATAAGTTATCCAAGAACAGGACAAACCAAGGAATTCTCCAACTACATCTTGTCGGGAATCGTCCCTAGGATTAGTAGCTAGCAACCCTTTCATCGAAGATCAAATAAAGATGCTACTGCCACATATATATGTGATATGGGAAATTTCTTCCGAAGGTCAGTGACAAGCAGCCCTTCATTCCAAATATTATCCTTCCATGTCTTTACCTTTGAATATGTAAATTGATTCGAAGTGGTTTTCGGATAAAAATACCAAATCTGACTCCGGTTCCTTCAAATCCATCATCGATAAAAGATGTTAAGTTTGAGGGTGATTATCATTTCATTCATTAATATCTTTTACCAATTAAAATATCCCTTTTAGAGATATAAATCTTTAAGTCATATTCTTTTCCTATATATGGAATCGTTAGCCTTCTTTTACTTTGGAAATACCAAATCAAAATCGTTTCTCATTAATCACACTTTAAAACCTTATTGAGTAGAAAAGGTCGATAGAAATTATACCAATTCTACTCAACATCAATTTCCTTATTCAACCTTTACTATCCGTCAAATGACGGTGAAATCGCCTTTTAAATTTACAAGGATGGTACGGGTTCCCTCTTGGAATTTCCTATCAAGAATAAGTAGATTATTTTTATACAATCCAAGTTGTATTAAATTTGGAAAAATTAAATTTTTTATACTTGCCTCGTTTTCGATATTCCGACCTTATCTATTCCTCGCCCAAGAAAGAGGGCAGGTGTGCTCGGGCACTGGTTGTTCATGAACATCTTCTTAGTTTAAGCACCTTACATCCGAATCTCACAAGAAAAATCCAGTCTACTCATCTGCTTTTGGAGCCAAGATTAAATCACTTAGTTATAACAACTTTTATTTAATTCATTTATTTAAACTCTTTAAAATAAAATATACAACCTCCACATTAACTTTAAAATACTTAACCATTTATTTGAAAACATTTATAAAATATTTGGGAAAGAATACTTAGGTTTAAATCCATATTTCAAAAGTTATTAAAAGTGCTGCAAAAAGTGTTGCGAATAGTCATTTTAAGGCTTATTTGATCAAAACAACTTTTCGATCGTTTAGAAATCCATTTTTATAACTCAAATCTCTTTTAAAAACATTTTAAAATATTTATAGAATTTATTCCAAATATTTAAAGTATTAAAAATATTAACTTTTAATAATTTGTCGCTTTGGTTTCCGAACTGCCAAATCGTGACTATTTTAAAAAGTTGTTTTGCTCAAATTTAAAAATCTACTAAAAGAAATCTCAATTGTTTTCTTTTGTTTGAATACTATGATTATAAGAGTTCAATAAATTCTTATTAAAAATAATTTCAACTCTGATTCCATCGTATAAATGGATTTAAACTTTTACGGCGTAAAATCATGAATTACCGTTACGCGATGCGGCTATTTTTGATTCAACTTTCATAACTTGTCCAAACTTCACCAAATTTGATTTTAACGCTTATAAAATATATATAAACAATTTTATATCATTTAAAAGGGGCTTAATAATTCCATCTCACTTTTATAACATGATTTAGAAAGTGATTTCCGTATGTAATATCAACGTGTATTTAACGTGACTTGTTTAGTCAATTAAACACTGTATTAAAACAACCAATACTTGATGTTCAAAGCGTTGTAAATATTCATGTCACATCATCATATATATATATAGAGAGTTTCTCACCTTTATTTATTTTTAATTTTATAAAATTCGCTATAGCACCGCTACGATCGAATCAAAGCCTATGGAATTGAGCCTTGGACCTTTGAATGGGTTCGACCTACGCTTGTAAGTAGAGATGGGCTTGGCCTTGGTGGTAGAAAGTGGTGGCCGTGGGTTTTGAGTGAGGGAAGGAGTGGATTTGAGCTTGTTTTTAAGTGGATTGAAAATGTATATACAAATTTATTTATTTTTTGCAATATTTTTCTTCATAGTTTCCTTAAGGTAGGATGCCATTGTAAAGCTTGAGAATGAGGAAGAAGATGAAGTAGAATACTGTATAAAATTCTTAAGAGAATGTTGGTTATTTATATGAAAGTTTTGCACAAAAAAGTATCATGATACTATTTCCTTACCTAAGCACACTTGCATCACCATTCCACCTCATCCCCTCCCATCACCATTCAGCCGACCGTAAAGCCCACTCTTCCCCTCCATGTCCTTGGCTTGTGATGTGATGTGGTGCTTTGTTTTTATCTCTTGTTTACACAAAGAGCTTGTATATATACATATGTGTTTGGATATTTTCTTTGCTTGATTCAACTAATTTCTAAACATATTTAAATGTATATGTGTTCATGCATGTGTGTATGTATCACAACGTTGTATTGATTTGTTTACAACTTCTATATGTTAAACCGTTAAAATAACTTGAAAATATATTTCTCATCATTTTAACTGAATTAAAATAATTTCGCTTGAATTATAAAACCATGTATATTGATATTAAACAATTATTTACAAAAAGTGTTGTTATATCAAAAAAGTGATATCAATTTACTTGTAATTTCAAATCAGGTATACATCTTTATAAAACTATTATTAGTAATTTATTATCACTTCATAACTAATTAAAGTGAATTACTATCATTTAAAAACAATTATGTGAATAATTATAATAATTATTAAATCACAATATAAATTCACAAATCAACTATTAAATACGATGTCATTATTGATGATATCATAAATACTTCTGAACCAGTATTGATCCTTCGATTCTCTAGTGCGGACTCTGATCAGGCTCTCTGATCAGAACTTTAGTTTCGCTTACACAGCTCTCAACTATGATAGAATACCTAAGTATCCAACCACAAACCCTTACCAATGTTTGTCATCAAGAATCGAGTTATAAATCCTTTTTTCGAACTACTGTAATCATCTCAAAGTTCCATGCTCGAATCTTAGATCAAAATCATACGATGGAATGATTTACGTACCTCATACGCACTTATTAGCCTTTCCAAAAAATTTAGGAGAACATTTCATAAAATTTTTGTTCAAACATTTTTTAAAAAATGCTTCTTTATGTATAATTACCTTAACAAAAAATTCGCCAAAAATTTCTTTCTAATTTCCAAAGAAATATTTCAATTTTAACACTTAGAATACCTCTATATACTTAAATCCATAAAAATCTCTTAGGAAAGCTTCATATTTCCAAAACACGTTTTATTGGGTCAAAAGAATGTTGCATAAAACACGTTACGATAACCCCAAAACATTAGTATAGGGATCTGATTAATTATACATAATATTAATTTTTGATGTCGAACTTAAATTATTTATCAGTTAATAATAAAGCCGATCTAGTTGGGGTATCATTACTTCTCAGACCTTAAATGTAAGACGCTCTCAACTTTAAAAAGGACATAAGTTACCTACCCCTAATCTTTTCATCAAATATAGGATATGAATAATGAAAGTGTGCTATGGATCGTGTAATATGGATATACGATAATACAGAGTATAGTGATGATAGTTATATGGTAAATAGTGTGGAATATAAAAGCAGTAAAGTAAAATGACGCCGGAGATTTTTATACTGGTTCGGAGCACCGTCCTACGTGCAGTCCCAGACTCCTTCTAGAATTTTACTAAAGCAACAACCCTCACTTAACCCGGAGGAACATGTCTATACAACCCCTGAGTTGCCGAATAGGGACCTAAGCAGCAGAACAGAATTTCGCCTCAACAGCCGAAGAGGACTTCACACGCCTGAGCAACAGAACAAGACTTCAACAAATACAAAAGATTGTTTTGAATTTGTGTATTCTAATAACACGAATTTGTCACTTGTAGTACACCCTTCCTATAATCTTCTCCTCGAGAATAAATACATATATTTGAAGTTTATGAAGAATAGAAAGGCATAATATTGCTTTAATGCAGAATAACTGAAAGTATAATAGCAAATAGATTCAAGAGAGTTAGATTAGGAAGATAAGAAAATTCGGTGATTTGGAATCAAGTTAGAGTTTGTATTTATAGAGGTTAGAAAGCAGCGATTGTTGATGAAGAGTTTCGATTAAAGTGTTGCGTCCAAATCTTTTCGTAGAGGTTCGTAACTCTTCACAAATAGTCATGTCTTTTCAAAAAGTAGTTGTTGTAGAAATTCAGTCAACTGAACCTCTGGGTCAGTCGATTGAATATTCAAACGAATTTTTAAATATATATTCGTATATCTGTGCACCTGTGCATGTTGCATAGAAATTTCTGGGTCAGTCGACTGACCTGGTAATATCCGTGCAATTTGCACAGTTTACATAGGTATAATAATATATATAACTTTAAATACTTTTATAATATATATATATATATATATATATATTATGCTCATATATTTATAAATTATTTGGAAATAAGACGGTTAAAATATAAGCTAAGATATACGTAAACGATGAGAGATTTTAACAAAATTGACCTAAGACTCAAAAACAAAATAATATAATTGATGCACTGATTTTGAAGTCTTGTCTCCTTGTAGTATATATTCTCTTTCTGTCGTAGTAGTCGTCAAATCTATATGTCGTAGTGATAGCTTTGTGTGATGAATCAAAACCAAGTCTCAACATTCTTCCCCTTTTTTATTCATGACAACCTGTAAATAGACATAGATTTCGACTGTATATATATATAAATACTTACTCCCCCTGAATCTTTGACGCTCTATATCCTGCATTCTTAATGTTAGTAATAATATTTCTCCCCCTTTATCATCAAAAAAAAGGAATAAAGAATATTGAAGTATGAAGCATTGATAGATATGATATGAAGGAACCGATCATTCGTACATTAAAATACCATAAACAAGAGTCTTGAAATAATAAGAAAAGGGTGGCTATTTAATACAAGTCATAATGTTGTGAAATAAAGACAAATGTTTTCATAAGAAAATAACAACTTACTCCACCCTTAATCTGTGCTTGCATGGTTTATTCCTGCAAATAGTGTTAGAGCAATATTTTTCTCCCCCTTTATCATCGACAAAAAGGAGAGTTTATATAGAACATGGAACAATATAGAATAATTACTACTTATAATGTAAGGTATCAAAAAATTTAACATTTAAAGTATGCGATACCTAAGGTTCTTATAATTTCCTAATTTTTAGAAAACCAAACCCATGTGGGTGTGGTTGAACCTTTAGAATTATAATTTTCAATATTAACTACCATATCAAAATAATTATCAATGTAATTTTCTCTATTTTTCCAATTAACATGAACCCAAATACTTAGATAATTTTTGTTCATATTTCCCGTCAATGATTTTGTACTTCTAGAAAAATTATAGACATTATTGGTCATAACAGTATTTGAATTTCTATGAAAATTGGATTTATACTTTACTAGAAATTTAGTAGTAGCACTAACATTTTTACTATACATGAATGCATATCTTGTGCTATTTCTACGATTGGTTTTATTATACCCTAAACCACTTTTATCATATAAAGGTCTAGAACTTGATCAAATCATATTTAAATCGTTTTGACCTTTATTAAATTTTGTGACTTCATTGTTAAGTTTATAAAATCTAGCTTTAAATTCACAATTATTATTTTCAAAATATCAACTTTCTCACTTAATTTGGAATTCCTTTCTTAACGTATAGTTCTCATTTGTGAGAAGAAAATTTTGAGATTTCGAATTATCTAAAGAGGATTGTAATATATCATTTTATCTTTTCAAATCAAAAATTCCTTTTGAAAATTTCTCTCTCTTTTTCAAATATAATGTTTTGTTCATCTAGAAAATCTTTAACAGTTATAAAATTTTTCTTTAAATTACCAAGTTGATTTTCTAAGTTTAACTTCTTATTTTTCAATTTCTCATTGTCACGTTCTACAGATTTCATCTTTTCTAAAATAATAAAATTAAGCTTTGAAATCTTATCGCTTATACTAACTAATTCATTATTATCTTTTACTATAATTTGTAAATCAGAAAGTACCATTTTGTAGTCCTCACTGGTGGCTTTGACGGGGATTTGCCCGTTGTATTTCGATTAGATCGTTTTCTGGCAATTATTCTATGATGTTGTGATGATCGATAGAATTCCAGGCTCTAATACCAAATGAAAGTGTGCTATGGATCGTGTAATATGGATGTACGATAACACAGAGTATAGTGATGATAGTTATACGGTAAATAGTGTGGAATATAAAAGCAGTAAAGTAAAATGACGCCGGAGATTTTTATACTGGTTCGGAGCACCGTCCTACGTCCAGTCCCAGACTCCTTCTCGAATTTCACTAAAACAACAACCCTCACTTAAGCCGGAGGAACAGGTCTATACACCCTTGAGCAGTCGAACAAGGACCTAAGCCGCAGAACAGGATTTCGCCTCAGAAGCCGAAGAGGACTTCACACGCCTGAGCAGCAGAACAGGACTTCAACAAATATAAAAGATTGTTTTGACTTTTGTGTTCTAATAACACGGATTTGTCACTTGTAGTACACCCATCCTACAATCTTCTCCTCGAGTGTGTGTGTGTGTATATATATGTGAAGTTTATGAAGAATAGAAAGGTATAATATTGCTTTAATGCAGAATAATTGAAAGTATAATAGCAAATAGATTCAAGAGAGTTAGATTAGAAAGATAAGAAAATTCGGTGATTTGGAATCAAGTTAGGAGATGTATTTATAGAGGTTAGAAAGCAGCGACTATTGATGAAGAGTTTTGATTAAGTGTTACGTCCAAATCTTTTCATAGAGGTTCGTAACTCTTCACAAATAATCATGTCTTCTCAAAAAGTAGCTGTTGTAGAAATTCAGTCAACTGAACCTCTAGGTCAGTCAATTGAATATTCAAACGAATTTTTAAATATATATTTGTATATATGTGCACTATTGCATGTTGCACAGAAATTTCTGGGTCATTCGACTGGGCCTTTGGGTCATAGATTGACTTGGTAATATCAGTGCAATTTGTTGAATATGCACATATATGATTTTTGTTTGCTGATTATAAACATATACATTTGTTTAAATGTATTTGTTAATGTACTATTTTATTTTTTCATAGATTAAATAAATATTTGCTGAATAAAATTAAATATACAGAATTTGAATTCAAACAGAAATTTTATTCAAACAAATATTTATTACAATCTTGAATAGTACAAATTCATGCTCTCACTATACATATACAATTTTGAATACATCACAATTTATATTTACATTAATATCCTCACTACATATCACTCACACTCGTATTTTGTCTTCAACTGCATTCCAGTTTGAATCCAGCATCTGAGCAATCTGCAAAAATATTCACTAACGCAGTAAAATTGAAAAAGAAATATTTTTGCAATATAAAATGAAATATGATTTTTTGAAAATATCATTTGCCTCAGTTATTTGGGTTGTTTGTCATCATTCACACTTGAATTCATCACAAAGTCATGCACATAGATATGTACACTTGATAACGCTACAAGGACAGGTAATCATGAGTGGCTGCAATACACACGTGTACATTTATACACGTGTGCACTGCCTCGCCAACTCGTGCGCACAGCTCCAACCAGTAATGCAACATAACAAGTAATCAGTGAAGCCATAATGAAACTACAGTGGACAGGTATACGACAACAAGCATGAAGTATGCAAGCTCGACTAACAGCAGACCAAAGTGCCACAAGATACAGTAATGCAACAGTGGCCAACCAGAAGTTCAAGGCAGTAGTGTACATGAATACAACTCGACTACAAAAGCCATCAAGTATACATTACTGCAAGCTCAAGTGATAAAAAAAATGTGTCCAGACAACAAAACAATGAATACAACTAAAGGCAGATTTGAAGAAATGCATGTCACCAAATTCAACAACATCAGAGACTGCAATATCAAGTTCATATGCAAAGTGCAATAGCAGATACATGAATACCATTAAAGTGATCTCAATATAGCAATGACAGAGTACATGCAAATGCATCAAAGCACAAATACATGGAAAAATGCAACAGTGAAGCTACTGAAGGCAACATGACCATAATATGACAGTGCCAACATGAACAGAGACCAGAAGTGAAGATTGCAGCAACATTCAGTGACATGCTACAGAATATACAATGAAGACAGTGGTCAATGCCAAGAAACAATGTACACAAATGAAACACAAGTTAGTTGCAAGTACAACAATGCACAATGACACAAAGCAAATTCGACAGGCAAACAACAATCCCAACAGCAATGCATGTATCATGAAACCAAAGTACACAGTGCAGACCAAATGCAATTATACAACATTGAAGAATAACCAGAGTGATGCAAGTGTCGACCAAGTGATAATGCAAGCAAAAATTCAAGTGCAACAGTGAACTTCGGTATGGAAGTGAAACAGACAACATAATGAAGCAATAACCAATGTCACAGTAAAATCAACATCATCAGAGAAGATGGCCAGAGACGAAGATCACAATGATGGAGGAAGCCATGTCAAGAGCATATGTTAACCAAGTCAGAATTCAACTCAAATTCGTATTCTTTGAAAAAGGCAAAGCAAAGTAGAATAAGAAAGTTTCTGCAATGACAATCAAGAGAAAATCGAACGTTTGATAATCAAAGCCGTGGTGGCCACGAAACAAATTCGAAGCCGAATAATTCAAACCGTATCGAATGTCTCAAGTTAAAGCCGTGTGTCTTAAGGTGTAACAAAATCAGGAAAGCCGTGCGTATCAAGTTGTAACAATTTAGGAAAGTGATTAAGTCGCAAGTGAATACGAACGAATTAAGTGTATTCAAATTCATATAAATACGAGTTCCAAAGTATCATCATCGGCATGAATGAAAAAGCAATCGAATTCAAGCAATCAAACCTGAAAGCAAAAGATACAAATAACATACCAGAAGAAAAGGCGAATTCAATTATCTCGAAGCAACCGAAGCCGAACCCTAATTTCACAAATCAAGAGAAGCAGCCGAGCGCGACTCCAAGATCAATAGAGCATCAATATCAAACGGCATCCGAAACCCTAATTTTGATCGAAGGACAAAAGCCCTAAATTATGATCGAAGAAGCCGCTATTTTCCAAAGGACCGAATAGAAAAGGAAGCGGGTCTAAATAATAAAGGGGCCATTCATTAAGTATTAGGGTTTTAGTATAAGGGATTTAGTTTTTAAATAAGGGCTTTATTTATTTTCTGTTTTAAATTTGTTTTAAATTTTAAAACTCTTTTCAAACCGTTGTATTTGCTAGTCGTGTGACTAGGGGACAAGCTACGTGGCGTAGCATGAGAATTAGCAACTCTGTGGCTGAGTTGTGGCAGGGTTTTGAGCGTAGAGTTAGGTTAGTCAATAGCGAGTGTCGCGAGTTTACGTGTGTAAGCGTGTGACTATCTAATTTCTAGTAGAAACCTTGGGGGCAGCACGTAGGCAGTTTTTGCCGAAGCTGGGTAAATTCTGTGTCGTTCTATTTCTGCATTTATTATTCTGTTTTTATCTTTGCTGCTTCTATTCTGTGATTTGTGTTGAAATTATTTTATAAGCTTCCATAATTAATTTTTATAATTAATACTATCACTCTATTCACCCCCCCTCTAGGGTGAAATCGATCCTACAAGTGGTATCAGAGCAAGGTTTAGAAGTCAATTTTTTAAATTCATTTTTCAAAAATCAGTTTCTGTTTAAAAATTTGAAAAATGGCTTCTTTTAATAATGGTTTTGCTGAAGGTCAGTCCATAGTTAGACCACCAATGTTCAATGGTGAATATGCCTACTGGAAAAATAGAATGAAAATTTTTATGAAAGCCATTGACGCTTGGAACATTGTTGAGACAGGTTATAGATCACCAACTATAATTGTAGACAATCAGGAAATAGATAAACCGATGGACCAAAGGACAGAGCTAGAAAATAAATTACAAAATGCTAATGCTAAAGCTATGAATTCTATTATCTGTTCATTGGATCAATTTGAATTTAATCGTGTCTCTCATTGTTTAACTGCGCAGGAAATATGGCACACACTCGAAGTAACTCACGAAGGAACATCTCAAGTCAAAGAATCTCGCCTAGCCATGTTAAGCAGCGAATACGAGAATTTCACAATGGCAAAAGAAGAAAATGTCAAAGAGATGTATGGACGACTGTCCAATATAGTATACAAATCAAAGGCTCTTGGAAAATCGTACACAGAGTTGGAGATAGTCCAGAAAATTCTCGGAGTTCTTCCTCGAAGCTTTGAAGCAAAAGTCACAGCTATTCAAGAGTCAAAGGATTTGAAACAAATCAAGGTGGAAGAGCTCATTGGAAATCTCACCGCTTATGAGCTAGAGCTAAAGTTCAAGGAACAGCGAGAAGGAGGCGATACTCGAAAGAAGTCAATTGCTCTCAAAGGAACAACTGAAAATGACGATGATGACGATGATGATGGTGAAGCTGAATTAGCACTATTAATAAAGAGATTCAAAAAGTGGAATCGCAAATATGGCAATCCAACCAGAAACCATCAAATTAAAAGCAGAATAAACAAAGCACTAGACATTTCGGAGAAGCAAGAGATCATCTGCCACAAATGTAATAAACCAGGTCATATCAAGCCAAATTGTCCTCAAAATCGACCAAACCAAGGAAAGAAACTGAAGAAGAAAAGTTTTGCGGCTACTTGGGATGAAATTGATGAAGATGAAAGTGATAGCACCGAAAGTGAAAGTGAAAGAGCAAATCTATGTCTTCATGGTGAAGTAACTGACAGTGATGATGATGAGCCAAGTGAGGTATCAAAACTTTCTCATTCAGAATTACTTATATATTTTCACGAAGTAAATGGCTGTTTTGAACGACTTAAGGAAAAGCATGCCAAACTTGAATCACAAAAGGATTCTTTAATTGATTTAAATAAACAACTTAACCAATTAGTTAAAACCTATCAAAGCAGAATCCCTAAGTGTGAGAAGTGTCCAACATTCGAAGAAGAGATTAAAAATTCAGAAAACAAAATTAAATCGCTTGAAAATGAAATCCTGCTTTTGAAAGAAATTGAAAACACAAGAATAGAAGACTCTATTAAAAGGTGCACACAACTGATAAATGAAAATGAATCTCTCAAGACCCAAGTCCTACAACTATCAACAACGTTAGATAAATTCTCAAAAGGAGAAAAATCGTTGAATATGCTATTAGGGAAACAAACTCTTAATACATCTAGGCAAGGACTTGGATATAACAAATTTCAAAAAGATAGAAACCAAATTAATCAAGTCAATTCATTTGGACATAATCAAAATAGTTGTTGGTATAAACCCGAACTTGTGAAGACTATATCGATTTGGGTTCCAAAAGGCACAAATATAAAATCTCTCAAAGTAAAACAAATTTGGGTGCCAAAAGGAACATGTTTAAATAGTTTTCAGTCTCCTCTAAATTATCTTCCAAAATATCTTGGACTAACAATTTTGGACCTATGAAAACAAATAGGTCACTAAAAATTTTTCTCGTGTAGGTATGCTAGCAGGCTAAGGAACAACAGCAATGGTATCTGGATTCTGGCTGTTCCAGACACATGTCAGGCGATAAGTCAAAGTTCCTTAGCCTAGAAAAGTATAATGGTGGCAGGGTCACAATGGGTAACAATGAAAAGTGTAAAATTGTTGGCAAAGGTAAAGTAGGTAACAATACATTTACCCTGAATGATGTACTGTATGTTGAAAATCTGCACCACAACTTGATATCGATCAGCCAGCTATGCGATAAAGGTACGAATGTTATTTTTGACTCTGACTTATGCAAAATTGTTGACAATTCATCTGAAGAAATCTTATTTTAAGGTAAGAGGAAAGGTAATATATATTCTCTAACTTTTGATGATCTCACCCTTTTAAAATGCTTGGTTGCTAAGGACATAGAAGTAAATTTATGGCATCGACGTTTAGGGCATGCTAGTATGAACTTGCTAAACAAATTAAAAAGGAAAAATTTGGTAAGAGGGTTGCCTTCACATGAGTTTAAAACAGAAAACATGTTGTAAGCATGCACTTTAGGAAAACTTAAAAAATCATCATTTCATGCCAAAAACAGTGTAAGCACTTCTAGAGTACTTGAGCTAGTTCATATGGATCTATTCGGACCTAATGACATTGCTAGCTTAGGAGGTAAAAAATATTGCTTTGTTATAGTTGATGACTACTCAAGACATACATGGGTATATTTCTTAGCCAAGAAATCAGAAACATTTTCATATCTCAAGAATTTCACAAAATTAGTCCAAAATAAAAAGAAGTTTCCATTATTTCACTAAGAAGTGATCATGGTGGAGAATTTGAAAATTATGAATTTGAAATTTTTTGTAATGAAAATGGAATCAAACATGAATTCTCTGCACCACGTACTCCACAACAAAATGGGGTAGTTGAGAGAAAGAATCGAAATTTACAAGAGTTGGCTAGATCTATGATAAATGAGTATGAACTACCTTTACATTTTTGGGCAGAAGCAATAAATGCAGCATGTTATGTAATGAATAGAGTTATGATTAGACCGCTTCTCAACAAAACTCCCTATGAGCTATGGTTCAACAATAAACCAAACATTGCTTACTTTAAAGTGTTTGGATGTACTTGCTATATTCTCAATACAGGTGATCAATTAGGAAAATTTGAAGCAAAAGCTGATGAGGGTATCTTCATGGGATACTCTTCGAGAAGCAAAGCTTACAGAGTCTACAACAAAAGACTAAAACAATCGTGGAATCAATCAATGTGAAATTTGATGAAGGCATTGATAATCAGGAAACATCCAAAAGCAATGTTGAAGAGGAGAAAGAAAAAGATGAGCATGAAGAACCAAAAGAAACTGATGATATCAGAGAAACTGTCATAACTCCAGAATTTCGAAGGAATCTAGATCCAGCAAAACTGAAATACACAGCAGACCATCCTCCAGAATTGGTAATTGGAAACCCTATAGCAGGTACACAGACTCGTTCCTCCTTTAGAAATCTATGTGATCTGTGCTTATATAGTGGATTTATTTCAGAAATAGAACCAAATAACATAGATTCAGCCCTTAACGATGAAAACTGGTTTATGGCCATGCAAGAAGAGCTAAACCAATTTGAACGAAATAATGTTTGGAGTCTAGCACTTAGACCTAAGGATTATCCAGTTATAGGAACAAAATGGATTTTTAAAAATAAATATGATGAATCTAGAAATGTAATTAGAAATAAAACTAGACTAGTCGCTAAAGGATACAATCAAATTGAAGGAGTTGACTTTGATGAAACTTTTGCACCTGTAGCTAGACTAGAATCAATTAGAATATTATTAGCTTTTGCTTGCTACAAAGGATTTAAACTAAGACAAATAGACATTAAGAGTGCTTTTCTTAACGGAATTTTAAAAGAAGATGTGTTTGTTGAACAACCAGAAGGTTTTGAAAGTCATGAATATCCAAACCATGTATATAAACTGAAAAAGGCTTTATATGGATTAAAACAACCCCCTAGAGCCTGGTATGAATGTCTTAGTTCTTATCTCCTTGAAAATGGGTTCAAAAAGGGATGTGTAGACACCACACTATTTCTGTTGCATGAAAACGATGATCTTTTGATTGTTCAAATATATGTTGATGACATCATTTATGGTGCTACTAACAAGTTATTGTATGAAAAATTTGAAAAGGTCATGCAGGAAAAGTTTGAAATGAGCTTGGTTGGAGAGTTAAAATTCTTTTTAGGATTTCAAATCAAACAAAGCGATAAAGGAACATTCATTTCTCAAACAAAGTATGTTAGGGAACTTGTCAACAAATTTGGATTGAAAGATGCCAAACCAGCAAGAACTTCCATGAGTACAACACTTAAACTTGACAAGGATGAAAAAGGTAAGACAGTTGATCAAAAGCAGTACAGAGGTATGATTGGATCACTTCTTTATCTTACCGCTTCTAGACCTGACATCATGTTTTCTGTTTGCCTGTGTGCACGTTTTCAATCTAACCCAAAAGAATCTCATTTAAAAGCTGTTAAAAGAATTATAAGATATTTGTTGCACACCCCACGGTTTGGTCTTTGGTATCCATCAAACGATAACTTTGAATTAAAAGGTTTTTCAGATGCTGATTACGCTGGAAATTTAGTTGATAGAAAAAGCACTAGTGGAGCATGTTTTATGTTAGGGCATTCATTAGTTGCATGGTCAAGCAGAAAACAAAATTGTATTGCATTATCCACCACAGAAGCAGAGTATGTTGAAGTAGAGTATGTTGCTCTAAGCGGTTGCTCTGCTCAAATCTTATGGATGATACAGACTTTGCAAGACTATGGTCTAAATTTTAAACGTGTACCACTAATGTGTGATAGTAAAAGCGCAATTGATCTCACAAATAACCCTGTGCATCACTCACGAACAAAACATATAGATGTTAGGCATCATTTTATTCGAGATCATATTTCCAAAGAAAATATCAGCATAAATTTTATTTCAACTGATTCACAATTGGCAGACATCTTTACAAAACCCCTTCCAGAAAACAGTTTTTGCAAACTACGTCTCAGTTTAGGTGTTTTAGAAATTTGATTGCCTAATTAACAAATCTATCCTCCTCCTAATTATCAAAAAGGTAAATAGTGACTGAAAAATGATAAGGGGTGATATTAATCATACATTTTTCCTCAAGACAGTGTACTTAGTAAATTTCTTTAGAAATTCACACAAGAGTTATAAAATTCTTTGTTTGGCAAAGATTCCATGACCAGTTCTAATTCTATCATAATTCTATCGACCATCGCTTATCAAAAATCCAATATAGTTTGTCGATATGTGGTATCATAATCAGGAATCGTTAGTTTTTCAGTTTATAAAATAAAATAAAATTCAAAGTATTCACTCTTATTTAAAAGTCCTCACGGTTATGCATGGGTGAATTACTTTGAATTTGATATGTAGTTCCATGCTCATTTAAAAGTCCTTACGGTTATGCATGTATGGAATGCATATCAAAATTAATTTATTAAGTAAACAAGTTGATTCTAATCCCATTTAAAAGTCCTCACGGTCATGCGTGGTTAGAAGATACTTGAATTCATTTTTAAATTAAATTTTTTTTTTTTGAAATACTACTAACCTCATTTAAAAGTCCTAACGATTATGCATGGTTAGTAGAAATTCAAATTCCTGATAGATATATATATCACAACTCGACATAACTATATGATTTTATGATAACATCATTCCCATCATCTCTAAAATGGAATACGCGCCCAACAAGAATGGTTATGATTTTTGTTTGATTTTCTATTTAAATTACATAGTTATAGTCGATTGAGTTTTAATGTTATATTACTATCTATCACCTTATCTCTATTTCATGACACTTTTACTCTTTTGCTGATAACAAAAGGGGGAGAGAAATGTTGGATTTTGGCATTTAAATCTTATACTGATATGCATATAAGAAGGGGGAGTTTCGTAAAGATGAAGCATTTAAATAGGGGGAGCAAGCATTGAAATGGTGAAATCATCAAATACATTTAATATGTTTCAAAATCCTAAGTATATGATTGTTATCATCAAAAGGGGGAGATTGTTGAATATGCACTTATATGATTTTTGTTTGATGATAATAAACATATATACATTTTTTTAAATGTATTTGTTAATGTACTATTTTATTTTTTCATAGATTAAATAAATATTTGCTGAATAAAATTAAATATACAGAATTTGAATTCAAACAGAAATTTTATTCAAACAAATATTTATTACAATCTTGAATAGTACAAATTCATGCTCTCACTATACATATACAATTTTGAATACATCACGATTTTATATTTACATTAATATCCTCACTACATATCACTCACACTCGTATTTTGTCTTCAACTGCATTCCAGTTTCAATCCAACATCTGAGCAATCTGCAAAAATATTCACTAACGCAGTAAAATTGAAAAAGAAATATTTTTGCAATATAAAATGAAATATGATTTTTTGAAAATATCATTTGCCTCAGTTATTTGGGTTGTTTGTCATCATTCACACTTGAATTCATCACAAAGTCATGCACATAGATATGTACACTTGATAACGCTACAAGGACAGGTAATCATGAGTGGCTGCAATACACACGTGTACATTTATACACGTGTGCACTGCCTCGCCAACTCGTGCGCACAGCTCCAACCAGTAATGCAACATAACAAGTAATCAGTGAAGCCATAATGAAACTACAGTGGACAGGTATACGACAACAAGCATGAAGTATGCAAGCTCGACTAACAGCAGACCAAAGTGCCACAAGATACAGTAATGCAACAGTGGCCAACCAGAAGTTCAAGGCAGTAGTGTACATGAATACAACTCGACTACAAAAGCCATCAAGTATACATTACTGCAAGCTCAAGTGATAAAACATGTGTCCAGACAACAAAACAATGAATACAACTAAAGGCAGATTTGAAGAAATGCATGTCACCAAATTCAACAACATCAGAGACTGCAATATCAAGTTCATATGCAAAGTGCAATAGCAGATACATGAATACCATTAAAGTGATCTCAATATAGCAATGACAGAGTACATGCAAATGCATCAAAGCATAAATACATGGAAAAATGCAACAGTGAAGCTACTGAAGGCAACATGACCATAATATGACAGTGCCAACATGAACAGAGACCAGAAGTGAAGATTGCAGCAACATCCAGTGACATGCTACAGAATATACAATGAAGACAGTGGTCAATGCCAAGAAACAATGTACACAAATGAAACACAAGTTAGTTGCAAGTACAACAATGCACAATGATACAAAGCAAATTCGACAGGCAAACAACAATCCCAACAGCAATGCATGTATCATGAAACCAAAGTACACAGTGCAGACCAAATGCAATTATACAACAGTGAAGAATAACCAGAGTGATGCAAGTGTCGACCAAGTGACAATGCAAGAAAAAATTCAAGTGCAACAGTGAACTTCGGTATGGAAGTGAAACAGACAACATAATGAAGCAATAACCAATGTCACAGTAAAATCAACATCATCAGAGAAGATGGCCAGAGACGAAGATCACAATGATGGCCGAAGACATGTCAAGAGCATATGTTAACCAAGTCAGAATTCAACTCAAATTCGTATTCTTTGAAAAAGGCAAAGCAAAGTAGAATAAGAAAGTTTCTGCAATGACAATCAAGAGAAAATCGAACGTTTGATAATCAAAGCCGTGGTGGCCATGAAACAAATTCGAAGCCGAATAATTCAAACCGTATCGAACGTCTCAAGTTAAAGCCGTGTGTATCAAGGTGTAACAAAATCAGGAAAGCCATGCGTACCAAGTTGTAACAAATTAGGAAAGTGATGAAGTCGCAAGTGAATACGAACGAATTAAGTGTATTCAAATTCATATAAATACGAGTTCCAAAGTATCATCATCGGCATGAATGAAAAAGCAATCGAATTCAAGCAATCAAACCTGAAAGCAAAAGTTACAAATAACATACCAGAAGAAAAGGCGAATTCAATTATCTCGAAGCAACCGAAGCCGAACCCTAATTTCACAAATCAAGAGAAGCAGCCGAGCGCGACTCCAAGATCAAAAGAGCATCAATATCAAACGGCATCCGAAACCCTAATTTTGATCGAAGGACAAATGCCCTAAATTATGATCGAAGAAGCCGCCATTTTCCAAAGGACCGAATAGAAAAGGAAGCGGGTCTAAATAATAAAGGGGCCATTCATTAAGTATTAGGGTTTTAGTATAAGGGATTTAGTTTTTAAATAAGGGCTTTATTTATTTTCTGTTTTAAATTTGTTTTAAATTTTAAAACTCTTTTCAAACCGTTGTATTTGCTAGTCGTGTGACTAGGGGACAAGCTACGTGGCGTAGCTTGAGAATTCGCAACTCAGTGGCTGAGTTGTGGTAGGGTTTTGAGCGTAGAGTTAGGTTAGTCAGTAGCGAGTGTCGCGAGTTTACGTGTGTAAGCGTGTGACTATCTAATTTCTAGTAGAAACCTTGGGGGCAACACGTAGCCAGTTTTTGCCGAAGCTGGGTAAATTCTGTGTCGTTCTATTTCTGCATTTATTATTCTATTTTTATCTTTGCTGCTTGTATTCTGTGATTTGTGTTGAAATTATTTTATAAGCTTCCGCAATTAATTTTTATAATTAATACTATCACCCTATTCACCCCCCTCTAGGGTGAAATCGATCCTACAAGTGGTATCAGAGAAAGGTTTAGAAGTCAATTTTTTAAATTCATTTTTCAAAAATCAGTTTCTGTTTAAAAATTAGAAAAAATGGCTTCTTTTAATAATGCTTTTGCTGAAGGTCAGTCCATAGTTAGACCACCAATGTTCAATGGTGAATATGCCTACTGGAAAAATAGAATGAAAATTTTTCTGAAAACCATTGACGCTTGGAACATTGTTGAGACAGGTTATAGATCACCAACTATAATTGTAGACAATCAGGAAATAGATAAACCGATGGACCAAAGGACAGAGCTAGAAAATAAATTACAAAATGCTAATGCTAAAGCTATGAATTCTATTATCTGTTCATTGGATCAATTTGAATTTAATCGTGTCTCTCATTGTTTAACTGCGCAGGAAATATGGCACACACTCGAAGTAACTCACGAAGGAACATCTCAAGTCAAAGAATCTCGCCTAGCCATGTTAAGCAGCGAATACGAGAATTTCACAATGGCAAAAGAAGAAAATGTCAAAGAGATGTACGGACGACTGTCCAATATAGTATACAAATCAAAGGCTCTTGGAAAATCGTACACAGAGTTGGAGATAGTCCGAAAAATTCTCAGAGTTCTTCCTCGAAGCTTTGAAGCAAAAGTCACAGCTATTCAAGAGTCAAAGGATTTGAAACAAATCAAGGTGGAAGATCTCATTGGAAATCTCACCGCTTATGAGCTAGAGCTAAAGTTCAAGGAACAGCGAGAAGGAGGCGATACTCGAAAGAAGTCAATTGCTCTCAAAGGAACAACTGAAAATGACGATGATGACGATGATGATGGTGAAGCTGAATTAGCACTATTAATAAAGATATTCAAAAAGTGGAATCGCAAATATGGCAATCCAACCAGAAACCATCAAATTAAAAGCAGAATAAACAAAGCACTAGACATTTCGGAGAAGCAAGAGATCATCTGCCACAAATGTAATAAACCAGGTCATATCAAGCCAAATTGTCCTCAAAATCGACCAAACCAAGGAAAGAAACTGAAGAAGAAAAGTTTTGCGGCTACTTGGGATGAAATTGATGAAGATGAAAGTGATAGCACCGAAAGTGAAAGTGAAAGAGCAAATCTATGTCTTCATGGTGAAGTAACTGACAGTGATGATGATGAGCCAAGTGAGGTATCAAAACTTTCTCATTCAGAATTACTTATATATTTTCACGAAGTAAATGGCTGTTTTGAACGACTTAAGGAAAAGCATGCCAAACTTGAATCACAAAAGGATTCTTTAATTGATTTAAATAAACAACTTAACCAATTAGTTAAAACCTATCAAAGTAGAATCCCTAAGTGTGAGAAGTGTCCAACATTCGAAGAAGAGATTAAAAATTCAGAAAACAAAATTAAATCGCTTGAAAATGAAATCCTGCTTTTGAAAGAAATTGAAAACACAAGAATAGAAGATTCTATTAAAAGGTGCACACAACTGATAAATGAAAATGAATCTCTCAAGACCCAAGTCCTACAACTATCAACAACGTTAGATAAATTCTCAAAAGGAGAAAAATCGTTGAATATGCTATTAGGGAAACAAACTCTTAATACATCTAGGCAAGGACTTGGATATAACAAATTTCAAAAAGATAGAAACCAAATTAATCAAGTCAATTCATTTGGACATAATCAAAATAGTTGTTGGTATAAACCCGAACATGTGAAGACTATATCGATTTGGGTTCCAAAAGGCAAAAATATAAAATCTCTCAAAGTAAAACAAATTTGGGTGCCAAAAGGAACATGTTTAAATAGTTTTCAGTCTCCTTTAAATTATCTTCCAAAATATCTTGCCACTAACAATTTTGGACCTATGAAAACAAATAGGTCACTAAATTTTTTTCTCGTGTAGGTATGCTGGCAGGCTGAGGAACAACAGCAATGGTATCTGGATTCTGGCTGTTCCAGACACATGACAGGCGATAAATCAAAGCTCCTTAGCCTAGAAAAGTACAAAGGTGGCAGGGTCACAATGGGTAACAATGAAAAGTGTAAAATTGTTAGCAAAGGTAAAGTAGGTAACAATACATTTACCCTGAATGATGTACTGTATGTTGAAAATCTGCACCACAACTTGATATCAATCAGCCACCTATGCGATAAAGGTACGAATGTTATTTTTGACTCTGACTTATGCAAAATTGTTGACAATTCATCTAAAGAAATCTTATTTTCAGGTAAGAGGAAAGGTAATATATATTCTCTAACTTTTGATGATCTCACCCTTTTAAAATGCTTGGTTGCTAAGGACATAGAAGTAAATTTATGGCATCGACCTTTAGGGCATGCTAGTATGAACTTGCTAAACAAATTAAAAAGGAAAAATTTGGTAAGAGGGTTGCCTTCACATGAGTTTAAAACAGAAAACATTTGTAAAGCATGCACTTTAGGAAAACTTAAAAAATCATCATTTCATGCCAAAAACAGTGTAAGCACTTCTAGAGTACTTGAGCTAGTTCATATGGATCTATTCGGACCTAATGACATTGCTAGCTTAGGAGGTAAAAAATATTGCTTTGTTATAGTTGATGACTACTCAAGACATACATGGGTATATTTCTTAGCCAAGAAATCAGAAACATTTTCATATCTCAAGAATTTCACAAAATTAGTCCAAAATGAAAAAGAAGTTTCCATTATTTCACTAAGAAGTGATCATGGTGGAGAATTTGAAAATTATGAATTTGAAATTTTTTGTAATGAAAATGGAATCAAACATGAATTCTCTGCACCACGTACTCCACAACAAAATGGGGTAGTTGAGAGAAAGAATCGAACTTTACAAGAGTTGGCTAGATCTATGATAAATGGGTATGAAATACCTTTACATTTTTGGGCAGAAGTAGTAAATACAGCATGTTATGTAATGAATAGAGTTATGATTAGACCGCTTCTCAACAAAACTCCCTATGAGCTATGGTTCAACAATAAACCAAACATTTCTTACTTTAAAGTGTTTGGATGTACTTGCTATATTCTCAATACAGGTGATCAATTAGGAAAATTTGAAGCAAAAGCTGATGAGGGTATCTTCATGGGATACTCTTCGAGAAGCAAAGCTTACAGAGTCTACAACAAAAGACTAAAACAATCGTGGAATCAATCAATGTGAAATTTGATGAAGGCATTGATAATCAGGAAACATCCAAAAGCAATGTTGAAGAGGAGAAAGAAAAAGATGAGCATGAAGAACCAAAAGAAACTGATGATATCAGAGAAACTGTCATAACTCCAGAATTCCGAAGGAATCTAGATCCAGCAAAACTGAAATACACAGCAGACCATCCTCCAGAATTGGTAATTGGAAACCCTATAGCAGGTATACAGACTCGTTCCTCCTTTAGAAATCTATGTGATCTGTGCTTATATAGTGGATTTATTTCAGAAATAGAACCAAATAACATAGATTCAGCCCTTAACGATGGAAACTGGTTTATGGCCATGCAAGAAGAGCTAAACGAATTTGAACGAAATAATGTTTGGAGTCTAGCACTTAGACCTAAGGATTATCCAGTTATAGGAACAAAACGGATTTTTAAAAATAAATATGATGAATCTGGAAATGTAATTAGAAATAAAGCTAGACTAGTCGCTAAAGGATACAATCAAATTGAAGGAGTTGACTTTGATGAAACTTTTGCACCTGTAGCTAGACTAGAATCAATTAGAATATTATTAGCTTTTGCTTGCTACAAAGGATTTAAACTAAGACAAATAGACATTAAGAGTGCTTTTCTTAACGGAATTTTAAAAGAAGATGTGTTTGTTGAACAACCAGAAGGTTTTGAAAGTCATGAATATCCAAACCATGTATATAAACTGAAAAAGGCTTTATATGGATTAAAACAACCCCCTAGAGTCTGGTATGAAAACATGGAAAAATGCAACAGTGAAGCTACTGAAGGCAACATGACTATAATATGACAGTGCCAACATGAACAGAGACCAGAAGTGAAGATTGCAGCAACATCCAGTGACATGCTACAGAATATACAATGAAGACAGTGGTCAATGCCAAGAAACAATGTACACAAATGAAACACAAGTTACTTGCAAGTACAACAATACAGAATGATACAAAGCAAATTCGACAGGCAAACAACAATCCCAACAGCCATGTATCATGAAACCAAAGTACACAGTGCAGACCAAATGCAATTATACAACAGTGAAGAATAACCAGAGTGATGCAAGTGTCGACCAAGTGACAATGCAAGCAAAAATTCAAGTGCAACAGTGAACTTCGGTATGGAAGTGAAACAGACAACATAATGAAGCAATAACCAATGTCACAGTAAAATCAACATCATCAGAGAAGATGGCCAGAGACGAAGATCACAATGATGGCCGAAGCCATATCAAGAGCATATGTTAACCAAGTCAGAATTCAACTCAAATTCGTATTCTTTGAAAAAGTCAAAGCAAAGTAGAATAGGAAAGTTTCTGCAGTGACAATCAAGAGAAAATCGAACGTTTGATAATCAAAGCCGTGGTGGCCATGAAATAAATTCGAAGCCGAATAATTCAAACCGTATCGAACGTCTTAAGTTAAAGCCGTGTGTATCAAGGTGTAACAAAATCAGGAAAGCCGTGCGTATCAAGTTGTAACAAATTAGGAAAGTGATGAAGTCACAAGTGAATACGAACGAATTAAGTGTATTCAAATTCATATAAATACGAGTTCCAAAGTATCATCATCGGCATGAATGAAAAAGCAATCGAATTCAAGCAATCAAACCTGAGAGCAAAAGATACAAATAACATACCAGAAGAAAAGGCGAATTCAATTATCTCGAAGCAACCGAAGCCGAACCCTAATTTCACAAATCAAGAGAAGCAGCCGAGCGCGACTCCTAGATCAATAGAGCATCAATATCAAACGGCATCCGAAACCCTAATTTTGATCGTAGGACAAAATCCCTAAATTATGATCGAAGAAGCCGCCATTTTCCAAAGGACCGAATAGAAAAGGAAGCGGGTCTAAATAATAAAGGGGCCATTCATTAAGTATTAGGGTTTTAGTATAAGGGATTTAGTTTTTAAATAAGGGCTTTATTTATTTTCTGTTTTAATTTGTTTTTAATTTTAAAACTCTTTTCAAACCGTTGTATTTGCTAGTCGTGTGACTAGGGGCCAAGCTACGTGGCGTAGCTTGAGAATTCGCAACTCGGTGGCTGAGTTGTGGCAGGGTTTTGAGCGTAGAGTTAGGTTAGTCTGTAGCGAGTGTCGCGAGTTTACGTTTGTAAGCGTGTGACTATTAATTTCTAGTAGAAACCTTGGGGGCAGCACGTAGGCAGTTTTTGCCGAAGCTGGGTAAATTCTGTGTCGTTCTATTTCTGCATTTATTATTCTGTTTTTATCTGTGCTGCTACTATTCTGTGATCTGTGTTGAAATTATTTTATAAGCTTCCGTAATTAATTTTTATAATTAATACTATCACCCTATTCACCCCCCCCCCCCCCCCGCCCTCTAGGGTGAAATCGATCCTACACAATTTGCATAGTTTATATAGATATAATAATATATATAATTTTGAATACTTTTATAATATAATATATATATTTTATATGCTTATATATTGATAAATTATTTGGAAATAAGACAGTTAAATATATAAGCTAATATATACATAAATGAGGAGAGATTTTAACAAAATTGACCTAAGACTCGAAAACAAAATAATATAATTGCTGCATTGATTTTGAAGTCTTGTCTCCTTATAGTATGTATTCTCTTTTTGTCGTAGCAGTCGTTAAATCTGTATGTCTTAGTGATAGCTTTATGTCATGAATCAAAACCAAGTCTCAACAAATAAATCCTATATATTATATAAAACATCTCTTTTCAAAAATCATTTAATATAACAATATTGCTATAGTCCATGCCTTCCTCACTTTTCCAGAAAACATTTATTACAATAAAAATGTTGAAATCCATATCTTTCTATCGTTTAACACATTATAAATCACTTTTTAAAACCACTAAACTCTATTTGCAAATATCACTTTCAAAACATTCCTTTTAGAGATTATTTTGCTTTTAGAACAAAATGTATCTCCCTTTATAAAAACCATCTTCTACTTATCAAGATAAACCCTTTTTATATTTGTAAAACCATGTTTTATAATCTTCTTCCTATTATAAAATTTATTTTTATAAAATCTCTTTATTTATAAAATTCCATTTATAAATCTATTCCTTTCTAAATCTCCTTTATTTATAAAATACCTTTTATTAATCTATTTACAAAAGATAAATTACAAGTCCATCTTTAATATTTATAAAACACCATCTATAAATCTGTTACTTTATTTATGAAATATTACCTTTGTAAAAAATTTACGTAAACCATTTCGGAAATATTTGTTTCAAACTACTTCTATCTTCTTTAAAACTATATTTCCTTTATAATAAAAGATGAACATATTTGTTAAAACACTCCTTTTTCGAAATAAATTTATTTTTGAATCCACTTTCTTAAGAATTCACACACCAATTTTGTTATTCCAAAATATCACTATATATCTTTTTTTTTATACACACCATTATATCACACGCTCAATTATTATCTCATATAAATTCATTATCCTTACCTCAACATTATTATCAAACACCTTATAGCCAAATCGTTAAACTTAATTCACAAGATGTTCGTATTTAAACTTTTAAATCAAACAATAAATCAATCAATGATAATAACTAAATATTATCATTCCCTTAACAACCAAACACTACATAATAACTATATTTTTGAAAGATATTCCTTTATATTCAAAATATAATCTTAGGTAAAATTATTTCATTTACCAAATTTTCCAAAACAAAAATCATTTTGTTATATAACATTAACAAATACGTGCTCATTTATAATACGCTCAAACTCATTCTACGATGTCACTTACCCTATCTCTAATGAATTACTCATCTTAGGGTATTACTAACCATATCTCTAATGAGACTTTACCCCTACCGGGCTTAGGTGTTCGCTCCACCTAAGCTCTGATACCAAATATGATGACCCACCTCCTCGATGCTCTGAAATCTTCACTAATACATCCTCGGCATTCACATGCCACAAAACCAAGTGCTGGAGAGGCAGATTATCATAGGGTAAAAAAACGTAAAGACATAACAGAATCTTACGTGAATGGAATAACTTAATTCCAATATATATATATATATTTTTATAGTGAAAATTTTAAATAAAATTATCAAAGTCTATCTTATAAATTAGCCTGGACAGTTATAAATCTACGTCCTTATAAATGATGAACACAATCAGTAAGTTGATGCAGCAGAAATGGAAATGGAGAACTATTTATAGGAACATCTCCAACTCCAGAATTCAAGCTCCATCATAATGCACCAAGTTAAACCTGAATACTTGGCTGCTTAGACAAATAGGACATCCAGAGTTTAAGGGAAAAGATAATAAACTCCGGGTCAGTCATGGAACTGGTGTGAGAAACTCAAAAGTATGGATATTAGAAAGTAAAGGTTATCTCATAAGACCACGCCACACATAAACACAGAATGAGTTTTTATCTTATGATAACCAAAACATTTACAACACAAAATCTGGGAAATTATTTTCAATGGCATTCTTTTGAAAACACTTTTCAAGTAAAATTATATAATCTTATAAAAATTGTTACATCGATTAAATTCTAGCTTAATAGGTTCTACAATCAAGTCCGAAGGCGCTTAATGGAGAATGGATTCATATACAATGGCACGTAAGGAACTACCTTCCATATAGTACATCCCTAGAGGGATGTACCGAGGATCAACTCTTCTGAAACCTCTGCACCTGACAAGACCGGCCTACTCACAGACCTATCTGGTGGTAAACAGAACCGAATATGACATCACCCCAGTTATTCCCGACCTATCCGGGAGCTCTCTTAGCATACAGAACATACCCAATATAGAGGGTAATCTAGAAAGGTGATGACCATAGCGAAATAATTGCAAACCACATAACCTTACAACATGCCCTTTTTAAGTCATTTTCGAGTGATAAGGCCTGAGGTAACGATTACCTTTCACATAGCATATTCCACTTTGAATGCCATATTGCGAGTCCCATCACAAACTATTAATTTATGTAACTGTACAACCTCTGAGCTTGTACATCGCAGAGAAGGGTGTTAAGTGTAAGGGAGTTACTTCCTATACCACCAAACATATGTATGTTTGTAAAAATAAAAATATATGCATGTTAGAAATGCATTGTTGGATATTTGTCAACACATGTTATCTAGGAACAGGACAATCAAAGGAACTCTCCTAATACATCCTATTAGGAATAATCCCTAGGATTAGTAGCGAGCAGTCCTTACATTGAAGATCAAATGAAGATACTACGGCCACATATATATGTGATATGAGAAATTCCCCTGAGGGTCAGTGACAAGCAGCCCTTTATTCCATTTATTATCATTCCATGTCTTCACCATCGAACGCGTAAATTGGTTCGAAGTGGTTTTCGGATAGAAATCACCCAAATCCGACCTCAGTCCCTTCGAACCAATCATCGATAACAGATGTTAAATTTAAGGGTGATTATCATTTCATTTATTAATACCTTTTATCAAATAAAATATCCCTTTTAGAGATATAAATATTTAAATCGTATTCTTTTCCAGTATATACGGAATCATTAAACCTCTCTTTTACTTCGAAAATACCAAATCAAAATCGTTTCTCATAAATCACACTTCAAAACCTT
Organism: Allium cepa; assembly: GCA_030765085.1. Taxonomy (NCBI): domain Eukaryota; kingdom Viridiplantae; phylum Streptophyta; class Magnoliopsida; order Asparagales; family Amaryllidaceae; genus Allium; species Allium cepa. Next base: position 153,252,383 of record CM060939.1, read on the forward strand.
ATTGAGTAAAAAGGGTCGGTACAAATTATACCAATTCTACTCAATATCAATTTTTGTATTCTACATTTGCTATTCATCGAATAATGGTGAACACCTTTAAAATTCACACAGACAGTACTTATTCCCTCCTTAGAACTTAATGCCAAGTATAAGAAGATTATTTCTATACAATGCAATTTGTATTAAATTTGAAAAAATTAAATCTTTATACTTTCTCCTTTCCAACATTTTGACCTTATATATTCCTCACCCAGGAAAGAAGTCAGGTGAGCCAGGGCATTGGTTGCTCCTAATCATCTCCTTAGTATAAGCACCTCACATTCGGATCTCACGAATGGAAAATCTAGACTACTCATCGGCTTTAACGTCAAGATTTATCTTTGAAATACTTAATTATTTATTTGAAAATATTTATAAAACATTTGGAAAAGAATACATAAGTTTAAAGCCATATTTCAAAAAGTTATTAAAAGTGTTGCAAAAAGTGCTACGAATAGTGCTTTTAAGGGTTATTTGATCAAAACAACTTTTCGGTCATTACGAAATCCATTTTACAGCTCAAATATTTTTTTAAAACATTTTTAAATATTTATAGAATTTATTCCATGTTTTTAAAGAATTAAAAATATCAATTTTAAAGAATTTGTCACTTTGGTTTCCGAACTTCCAAACCGCGACTATTTTGAAAACTTGTTTTGCTCATTTTTCAAAATCCACTGAACAAAATCTCGATCTTTTTCTTTTTTTTGAAAACTATGATTATAAGTGTTCGTAAAATTATTATTACAATGAATTCATACTCCGATTCCATTGTATAAATGGATTTAAACTTATAGCACGAAATCATGAATTTCCGTTACGTGACGCGCCTATTTTTGACTCAACTTTCATAACTTGTCCAAACTTCACTAAATTGGATTTTAGTGTTATAAAATATTTATAAACCATTTTAAATCATTTCAAAGGGGTTTAATAATTCCATATCACTTTTATAACCAGATTCGGAAAGTGATTTCCTTGTGTAATATCGACGTGTATTTAACGTGAGTTATTTACACAATTAAACACTATATTAAAATAGCCAATACTTGGTAATCAAAGAATAGTAAACATCCATAGCAATCATATCACATCATCATTTTATATATATATATATATATATATATATATATATATATAGTTTCTCACCTTCATTGGTTTCCAACTTTACAAAAATTGGATATAGCTCCACTACAATCGAATCAAAGCCCACAGAATCGAGCCTTGGACCTTTGAATGGGCTCGGCCTATGCTTGCGAGTGGAGATGGGCTCGGCTTTGGTGGTAGAAAGTGGTGGATGGGGGTTTTGAGTGATGGAAGGAATGGATTTGAGCTTGTTTTTAAGTGGATTAAAAATGTATATATAAATTTATTTTATTTTTGCAACATTTATTTTATTTGTTTCCTTAAGGTAGGAAGCCATTGAAAAGCTTGAGAATAAGGAAGAAGATGAGGTAGAATAGTGTGTAAAATTATGAAAAGAATGGTGGGTATTTATGGGAAAGCTTTTCATCAAAAATATCATGATATTATTTCCTTACCAAAACATGGTTGCATCACCATTCCAACTCATCCCCTCCTATCACCATTCAGCCGACCATAAAGCCCACTCCCCCCTCCATGTGCTTGGCTTGTGATGTGATGTGGTGCTTTGTTTTTCTCTTGTTTGCACATAAGGAGCTTGTATATATACATATGTATTTGGATATTTTCTTTGCTTGATTTGACTGATTTCTAATCATATTTAAATTTATTAGTGTATACATTTATATATGTGTTCTTGTATTTGTATACGTATCATAACATTGTATTGATTTGTTTACAACTTCTATATGTTAAACCGTTACGAATTCTGATTCCAATTCCCGGTCACATTTCTATTTTTTAGTTAAACTATATATATTAGCAAACAAAAATTGAAAATATGTTTCTAGTCATTATAATTAAATTACAATGATCTCACTTGAATTATAAACCATATATATTGATATTAAACAATTGTTTACAAAAAGTGTTGTTATATCAATAAAGCGAAATCAATTTTTCTTATAATTTCAAATAAATTATGAATCTTTATAAAACCATTATAAATGATTTTTTATCACTTCATAATTAATTAAAATGAATTATTATCATTTAAAAAAAATTATTTAAATAATTATAATTATAATTAAATCACTAAATCTTAATTTAAACCCATAAATTAATTATTAAATATGATGCGATTATTGATGGTGTCATAAATACTTTTTATTTCCCAAAAAAAAAAAAAATCATATTCTTGTTTAAACAGATAAATAAGTATATGTATCCATCTTCGTGCGTGACTTTTGATAATTATAAAGCTATTTATTGATAAAATGATTTTCAGTTATTTTATCGATATTCCAGCCAAAGTATATATTTTTGTAAATATTTATTCAAAATAAGATTGCCAATATTATTTATTGTTCAAAACATCAATCTATGTTTTGAAAAACTTATATTTGAATATTTAAAAATATATATAATTTATCAAATTGATAAAGTGGTGGGTCGTTACACATGAGTAATACACTACCCAATAGTTAAAGAGCGTTACATACTGTGGCCTTAACAAATGTATCGATATACTTCCTTGAAACATATTGGTTAGGAATATTTTAAATAATATTTTATTTTATTTTGTGATAATATTCTCATGATTACAACTCCTTGTAATTACTATCACATAACATATCATTTAAGGATTTTCTGTTTAATATACTTTAGATTAATTAATTAATTAATTATATCACTATGTAACAAAGTATATAATAGAATTAAAAATAACTAATAGCTGGCCAATGACATCCCTCTCCCTCCCCCTTTTTCCTTACCCTCCTCCTTTTTAATCACATCTTCCTCTTCCTTCCCTTCCTCCTCCTCTTTCCTCCACTATAGCCTTGTCTTCAATCCCTGTAACCCTAATCTCTCCGCATGTCTTACTATCCAACCACCAAAGCCTTACCATCCAACCAACCCCGACTCTAAGCTAACCTCCTTCCTATGGATCTGCTTGATCCCCCTCTCCAGCCTCTTTACCCATTTCCCCTTCTTTCAGCTCCTAGCCATCTTAAACCTAACTTATTCCAAGCCTCTGGACTTCTCTATTCAAGGCCGATATAGTTTGAGATGAAGCACCTAAAGCTTTGCCAAAGTATCTTATTAGGGTAACCATCTTGTGGAGTTCTTTTTGGGAGACAGGCTCACTTTCACTACTACCTCAAATCATGTTATAAGGGTATGGAAGTTGTGTGCAGAGGTTGATATTAAATCTAATAGTTTTAATTTTTACTTTAGCTTCTCGAATGATGAAGATAGAAAAAGAGTGTTACAAGCTAACAATCTTTTAAAGGGTAAAATGTTTATTATCACAAATGGAACCCCTCCTTTGGTTGTGCTCAAGAACAAATCTGTATGGGTTGATTTTTTGATAAATACCTCTTACTGCATGGACTTTAATTGGGATAAATAGGCTCTCTTGTCATCTTGGTCATCTAATTTGCTTTGATGAAAATACTTAAAAAAAACTTAAAGATTTTGAGTATATGAAGTCGTTAATCAAAGTAATACTGGATCAATGTCTCCTATCTTTCATTGCATTGGATGCATTAGGTGAAAATTGTCCTTGCGTTGTTGTTGAATGTGATAGGAAACCAAAGATTTGTTCAATATGCACAATGTCTTGCCATGGGATTGTGAAATGTGAAAAAGTCCTTCCAAATAGCAACAATTACTCCCAGAATACAGCTCAATACAAGAAGGCACCTTTCAAATTTAATGCTATGAATGTAAATAATTTCTAAGCCTTTAAAAAATGTCATCAAAATGAAAAGTATAGGTGTGCAAGCCTTTCAACCCTGTCCTCCCTCCTGTTATAGAAACAAATACTCAAAATTCTTTTATTGTTATACAAGCTCCACATTATGGCCTAAAAAATTTGAAAATCAATGTATGTCAAGTCAAGGTGAATTAATTATTCTTTCCTAATCATGAATCATGCTAGCTAGTCCTCTAATAATGCAAAATCCCATGTCGGTTTGTCGGTTTTCTCTTTATTCAATATATCATCTGCCAACTCACCTTCCTATGCAACCAATAAACAAGCTCCACCGCATACTGATTTTGCTCTTACCTTAGATTGTTTCTTATTACTTGCTGATTTAAATGAAGACTTGGAACTAAATTGCAATAAAACTACAAATAATTAGTATTTGCCCGGTTATCAATTTTTTTCTCCACCTGTGGATTCAACACTCCCTCATCCTTCTTTATCTCTTCAGCAAACATTCAGATCCCTTATTAATACCATTCCACCTCCTCTCCCCTCGGCGTAATACTCTTCTACTTTGTGAACTGCACCTACATTGAACCACAAAACTTCCTCTTTGTTAGTTCCTGAGATGATGGTTTTGATGACAACAACCTTAGGACTTTTTATAAAATATAAATACTAATATCTTTGTCTAGATATATATGTATATGCATGATATATATATATATATATGTATATATATATATATGAAGGAGTTGACAATGAAGACTGTACAGTATAGAGATTCAAGACTGACGAATTCAAAATTATGAAAATCAAGACCGAAGACTCATGAGTATCAAGATTATCAAGAGTTCAAGACTTCAAGAGTTCCAAATAAGTAATTGAGTTTAGATTTGTGTTAAAACTTCATAATAGTACTAAAATCTTTATTCTGATTTTAATTATGGAAGGAATCCACCTTCTTGCTTTAATAGTGGGATGGAACCCACGACCTTCTCTCGTGGAATGGAATCCACGAAATTTTCAAAATGACTTATTTTTAGATTTTTTCAGAACTATCTTTTTAAAAATATATCTCTCTCTCTCGGTTTAAACATTTTAGCCTTAATTCAAGAACTGTTTTCAACCATATTGATTTCAAAATCATTTCTTGTTTCTAAACTATCTCCTGGTTTTAATGTTTTAGCTTTAATCTCAAAATATTTATATATTCAGTTTTTGTTACTTCTATATTTCATAAGATCACTTTCCAAAGGTTTTTATAATCATAAAGTATATTCAAAATAGTTTAGAAAGTTCTAAGATTGTTTTGACAAACTTTGGAAAGAAAATCTCTCTTAAAACAAAATTCAATTTTCAAAAAATACTAGGGGATGTCGACATGCCTACACCCCCTATGTTGACATGGTAGCCGTAGATTTTAAAATTCAAATTTTCAAAAGAAGTGTCTATTCGTCATAACCTTTCATGAATGGACATGACCGTTATTCTCCTATATATTAGTAGTTTTCAATGAATTTTCACTTAAGATTTCTTTGCATTCTCTCCTCTTTCTCTTCTATTCTTATTTTCAAACACTCATAACAAAACTCTATCGAAATCCTAAGTGAATCAAACTCGATCGTCTCTAGTTTGATTCATTGCTAATCTCTCAAAGATCTCAGTGCTATTCAGAGTTATAGGATCATTTGTAATCAAAGATCAAAAGATCGAAGTATATTGAGTCCTCTCTATCAGAGTGTGATTGGAAACGGTGTGATTGTGGCCGTAAATCAATTGGGTGTGATTGTATCCCGTAAATCAATTAGGTGGTCTTGTAGCCTGGATAAATCAAGAGAGTTTGGCCTAGACTCAGAGACAGGGGGTGTATCTCGTGGCCTTGAAATCGAGGTTGTAATATTGACGTTATATTTGAAAAGAAATCTGCACAAGAAATTGTGTGGAACTAGATGTAGGGTAACTCCGAGCTGTATAAAATTCCAATGTGTTCTTTCCTTTACTGCTTTTATTTACTATTTGCATCTGTGTCTGGTTCTATGATTGTCTCTGTGTTTGTGAATTGCATCTATTCGGGTTTAATTTGAAAAGATTTCAAAAATATTCATAAAATTATTTAAACACTATTCACCCCCCCCTCAAGTGTTAATTCTTCCTAAAAATCTGTAATCCGCATTTTCCTACATTTGGCATCGAAGCTAGGTTTTCAAAGTTATCATAATTTGAATTTTGAAAAAGTTTAAAATGGCTATTTTTGGAGATTCTGTTAACACTAGTTCAAAATTGTCCAAATCATCATTATCTCATAAGTCTGCATATTTTTATTTTAGAAAATCAAGTTATCTACCGAATTGGTGTGTTGTGTAGGAACAGATGTGTTATATGGCTTTTGAAGTATCAAAACTCAATGGACAAATGGTGCAAATTAAGAAAAACAAATGGATACTTGATAGTGGATGTTTAAGACACATGACTGGCAATCCGGAGATACTAAATGACATAATTTATGAAGATGAAGGATTGGTCAACTTTGGAGACAATTCAAAAGGATATGTAATTGGCATCGGCAATGTCGGTAACTCTAAAACTCCTATTATTGTAGATGTTCTATTAGTTAGGAATCTAAAACAAAACTTACTTAGCATAAGTCGACTATCTGACAAGAGATACAAAATTAAATTTGAAAAGGATAAGGGTCATATCTCAGTTAATAAATCAAATATTATCTTTGAAGGAATTAGGAAGAAAAATGTTTATTTTCTCCGTATGAAAATCTCAAATGATAACCTATGTCTTTTGGCTAATACAAGTGACCCTTGGATTTGGCATAAAAGATTTGGGATTTGAATTTCAAACTCTTATCTAGACCTTCAAAACTTGATCTAGTAAGAGGTCTTCCTAAAATGGATTTTAAAGTAGATAGTATATGTGATGCTTGTCAATTAGGAAAACTTAGGAAGAGTTCATTCAAATTGAAAGATATGATTTCAACTTCAAAACCTCTTGAGTTATTTCATTTAGATCTGTTTGGTGCATCTCAAATTCAGTCAATAAATCACAGTAAATATGTTTTTGTAATTGTAGATTATTATTCTAGATTTACATGGACAATTTTTCTAAAACATAAAAGTGATGCTTTTGATTTATTTAAAACTTTTGCAAAAAGAATTCGAAATCAACTTTCTTTAAAAATCAAAACTATTCGTAGTGATCATGGTGGAGAATTTGAAAATGGAAATTTTGAGAATTTCTATAATCAAAAAGGAATAAATCATAATTTTTCTTTTCCAAGAACTCCACAACAAAATGGAGTGGTAGAGCGTAAAAATAGGACGATTCAAGAGTATGCAAGAACTATGCTTTTAGATAGTAAATTACTAAGAAATTTTTGGGCTGAAGCAGTCGCTACAGCTTGTTATGTTTTAAATAGGATTTTAATTAGACCTTTAACCAATAAAACAACATATGAACTTCTTTTCAATAAGGAACCAAAGTTATCTTAATTTAAAGTTTTTGGAAGTAAATGCTTTATTTTAAATACAAAGGACAATTTGGATAAATTTGATCCTAAGTTCGATAAAGGAATCTTTATCGGATATCCTAATAGAAGTAAAGCATATAGAGTTTTCCATTTAAAAACTAACACCACTAAAGAAATAATGCATGTATCATTTGATGAAAATTTCAAAAAAAAATTCAAATAAATGATTAAGATGATTTTATTACTTTAAATAATGAATCAAATGAAACAAATTGTGAAATTGTTCATCCTAATAAAAGGATCAGGCTTTTAAAAGATCATCCTATAGAAAATATTCTAGGAAATATTGAATCTGTTGTTAGAACTAGAAATCAACTAAACAAGATGAGTAATGATTTATGTAGATGATATCATTTTTGGACAAAAAATGAAATAAACAAAGAGTTTTCTAAAATAATGACAAAAGAGTTTGAGATGAGTTATATGGGTGAACTTACTTTCTTTTTAGGATTGCAAATAAAACAATTAGATAGTGGTATTTTCATTAGTCAAGAAAAGTATGCTAGGGATCTAGTTAGTAAGTTTGGTATGACCACTGCGAGTGGAAAACCCACTCCTATGGCAACCAGTGAAGCCTTGAATAAAGAAGAGATGTCAAAAGATGTTGATCAAAAACTATACAGGGGAATGATTGGATCGCTACTATATGTAACTACGAGTAGGCCTGATATCGTGCATAATGTTTGTTTCTGTGCAAGATACCAATCTCAACCCAAAGAAACCCATTTAAAAACTGTTAAACATATCCTAAGATATATTAAACACACTTTAGACTATAGCCTATTTTACCCTAAAAATGATTCATTTGATTTAATCTCATATTGTGATGCTGACTATGCTGGTCGTAAATTAGACTGAAAAGGTACAAGTGGAACTTGTCACTTTTTAGGACATTCTCTGGTTTCCTGGTTTGGTAAAAATAAAAACACTGTCCAACTATCAACAACTGAAGCAGAATATATCTATGCTGCTTTGTCTTGTTCTCAAGTTATCTTGTTCTCAAGTTATCTACATGCAACATACCCTAAAGGATTTTGGATTAAATATCAAAATCACCAATTTATTGTGACAATTCGGTGCAATAAATTTATCCAAAAATCTTACTCATCATGCCAGAACCAAACACATTGACATCAAACATCATTTTCTTGGAGATAATATAGTAAAGAGATTATTTCTCTTGAATTTATTAACACTGAGAATCAAATAGCTGATATTCTGACCAAACCCTTTAATCAATCAACCTTTACTAAATAAAGAAAAGAACTAGGTATTTGTTCTATAACTGAGATATAGAATATAGATACGGTAACATATATATATATATATATATATTTAAAAAGAGAAAAACAAAATTTTCAAAATTTTCAAAGGGATGTCAACATGCCCCTACCCCCATGTCGACATACAACGGTCAGATTTGAAAATTTTAGTTTCCCTTTAAAATCAGTTTGTTGGTAATATAACCATAATATTTCAAATTCATCTGTCTTCTCACTTCATTTTCTCCACAATAAACTTCTGAAAATACAAAATAATGGCCTTCTTTTCTAAATCAAACAAAAATGCAATCATTTCCTTCCCTTCTCCTAATTCTGGTCCATTCCAACGTACTACATTGGGTCGAGTAATAAAGATCGATGAAATTATGAAGGATTCTCTGCAAATAAGGATGGCAAGGGAACAAGAGAAACAAGGAAAAATTCTTAGAAATTTGCAAAAATTTCTAATGAATAATCATGCAGGTCCTATTGTGATTGAAGATGATTCCTCTAACATACGTATTCATAATTCATTAGAGGATGAAAAAGAAGAAGAAGAGAAAGAAGCGCAAATGGATGAGGATGATAATTTGTTTGCGTTGGAGAAGTCTGTTTTGACAAAAAAGATAATTTGGTCGAACAGCTAATTCTAGCTCTTCCAGAGTGGTATCTCACTGATGGCTCGGGCCCCATGGAAACTTTTGTCTCCATTACCCAAATTGTTCGATTCACAAGTCACCAATTGTTAAGAACACTCATTAGATTGTTATTATATTAATGTTTTTACATTTTGTGTACTTGTATATATTTGTGTCTATGTTTATATACATGTGCAATGTAACATCATATATAACAAAATTAGATTTATGTTTCGCTTATTATACTTCGTTATTAGCATTTAGTTCCATAGTATTAGTTAAGGGGAAGTTATGTAGTTTAGGCTTAGTTTTTGTTGATGTCAAAGGAGGAGAATTATAAAATAGGATGGTTAGGCTGTTAGTTAGGCTTAGATTAAGGGGGAGTTAGTAGATTAAGGGGGAATAGTTGGAATAAGGGGGAGTCAGAGTAGAATCAGAGTTTGGTGGATTATATTTTATAAACATATGTTGTCATCATCAAAAAAGGGGAGATTATTAGTTCCTGACATGATGGTTTTGATGACAACAACCTTAGGACTTGTTATAAAATATAAATACTAGTATTTTTGTCTAGATATATATGTATATGTAGGATATATATATATATGTAGGTACTAAGAATGAAGACTATACAATATAGAGATTCAAGACTGACGAATTCAAGATTGTAGAAATCAAGACTGAAGACTCATGTGTATCAAGATTATCAAGAGTTCAAGAGTTTAAGATATCAAGATAAGTAACAGAGCCTAGATTTATGTTAAAACTTCATAATAGCACTAAAATCTTTATTCTGATTTAATTGTGGAATGGAATCCACCTTCTTTCTTTAATAGTGGGAAGGAACCCATGACCTTCTTTAGTGGAATGGAATCCACGAAATTTTCAAAATGACTTGTTTTTAGATTTTTTTTCAAGACTACCTTTTTAAAAAAGGCATCTCTCTTTCGGTTTAAATATTTTAGCCTTAATTCAAGTACTATTTTTAATCATATCAATTTCAAAATCATTTCTTGTTTTTAAATTATCTCCTGGTTTTAATGTTTTAGCTTTAATCTCGAAATATTTATATATTTAGTTTTTATTACTTTTATATTTTGTAAGATCACTTTCTGAAGGTTTTTATAATCATAAAGTATATTCAAAATAGTTTACAAAGTTCTAAGATTGTTTCGACAAACTTTAGAAAGAAGGTCTCTTTTAAAACGAAATCAATTTTCAAAAGATACTAGGGGATGTCGACATGCCTATGCCCCCCATGTCGACATGGTAGCCATAGATTTTAAAATTCAAATGTTCAAAAGAAGTGTCTATTCATCATAATCTTTCATGAATGGACATGATCGTTATTCTCCTATATATATATATATATATCTGTAGCTTTCAATGAATTTTCACTCAAGATTCCTTTGTTTTCTTTCCTCTTTATCTTCCATTCTTATTTTCAAACATTCTTAACAAAAATATGCCGAAATCCTAAGTGAATCAAACTTGATCGTCTCTAGTTTGATTCTTTGCTACTCTCTCTCAAAGATCTCCGTGCTATTCAAAGTTATAGGATCATTTGTAATCAAAGATCAAAAGATTAAAGTGTTTGAGTCTCTCTCAATCAAAATGTGATTGGAAACGGTGTAATTATGGCCTGTAAATCAATTGGGTGTGATTGTAGCCCGTAAATCAATTAGGTGATCTTGTAGCCTAGTTAAATCAAGAGAGTTTACCCTGGATTCGGTGATAGGAGGGTGTATCTCATGGCCTTGAAATCGAGGTTGTAATATCGACATTATATTTGAAAAGAAATCTACATAAGAAAGTGTATGGGACTAGATGTAGGGTAACTCTGAACCAGTATAAAATTCTGGTGTGTTCTTTCCTTTACTGCTTTTATTTATTATTTGCATCTGTGTTTGGCTCTGTGATTGTCTTTGTATTTGTGAATTGCATCTGTTTGGGTTTAATATAAAACGATTTCAAAAAGATTCATAAATTAAATTAAACACTATTCACCCCCCCCCCCTTTAGTGTTAATTCTGCCTTAAGATCCGTAATCCTCATTTCCTACACCTTTCAGTTGCTAATCCGAAGCAACAAAATTTGCTTTCTTAGGAAAATAATGTCCACTCAAAGTCAGCCTATCCTCTATCTAAAAATTCTGATTTTCCTCATCTTTCTTTCTAAGTCATTTCATTAACATGCTCCAAGAACGGTCATTCTGTGCATGTTACCTTTGAAGATGTGCATATCAGTGTGCATGCACTAGCACATCAAATGCTAATTGTCCTTCCCTTGCCACTTCCATCTCCCCTTATCATCACATCCATCCACCTACACACCTTATTCTCCCTCCTCCACCTTCTCTTTGCTCCTTCCCCACTCTTCCCTCCTCCTCTACTTGCAAGAGAGGTAGAAAAAAGAAGCAGAAAAGCAATGTACACCCTATGGAAGACATTGATAATGGAATTGATTTGGGCTTGATAGAACTCTCCCTATAACTTGCACCAATCCTCAATCAAACTCCTCATCCGGAAGACATACAATGTGAAATGCCACGCCCCTTGCTCCTTCTCTCCAATTATGATTGTTCACGATATTGCTATAAGGAATGTTATAAGTGCTTACTCTCCCTCTAAGCATCTAATGATCAAAATATTTATTAAAGAAAATAATATTTCCATCATGGGAAGTTGCAAAACCAAGCTCAATCTTGATCTCACTACAAGTTTGAGCAAATATATATATTCATCCTGGATATTTGAACATGCCTTTTGTAGTTGGATTATGGTTGTATGGAACCCTTCATTTTTCTCCTTAACCAAATTTTCTTCCTCTGATCAATTCAATAACTTTTCATTCACTCACCTTCCATCAAACTCTTTCTTTCATCTGACTTTCACTTATGCCCATAACAACCTTATTTCTAGATAAGTGTACATCAATACTCTCCCTTCTTTGCAAACAACTATTCCGTGGATCTATTTAGGAGTTTTTAATTATATGCGTTACTCAAACCAAAAAATCTGTTCATATCCTCTCCCTTTGAAAGAAATTAATCGTTTATGTTAGGCCTTGACCCTTTGCAGACATGGAATAATAGATCTAGAACTTGATCTAAAACTCTAAGAAAATTGGACCATGCTTTCCACAACTCTTCCTCTATTAACAAATGGCTTACCATCCAACGCTTTACCTTACCTCCTACTTTACCAGACCATAACCCTCTTCTTATTAGATGGGGAGAATACCATAGCTGGCTATCCCTCTTTTAAATTTTTTAATCATTGGTGTGATAATAAGGATTTTAAAACTATTTTATTGTAGGTTTGGTCTATTGTTATTGTAGGTAATCTAATGTTCATATTGCAAAAGAAGCTTAAATTCCTAAAAACAATCTAAAGCTATGGGCTAAAAAGGAGTATGGTTCGAGGAATAGCCATTCAACTCTTATTAAAGTTGCCCTTGTGAAATTTCAAAAGCTTTTGGTTTGTGACCCTCACAATAATAGCCTTGGCTGAACAAGAAGTGGACCTATATAGGCAACTTGATGCGGCTCTTCATGTTGAGTTAGCTAACTCAAAGTTTTTCCACTATAGAATCAATTTAAGCATTTTAAAGTATATATTTCAAGTATCCAGGACATGAATGGCTAGGTTTATGATACTACCGATGAAATTAACAATGCTTTTGTGTAGTATTTCTCCTCCATCCTTGCTCATACAAACCTTTACAAGCCTGACCTATTCCTTCTTTTCTCCATGAAACTCCCTACTATTTCATAGCAGCAATCACAAACATTGTTTAACATCATCTATGGTGGAGATTTAAGCTGTTATATTCTTACTTGATTCCTTAAGCTCTAGAGGGCCTGATGGATATAATGCTTTTTCTTCAAGAATACACATGATATTATATTATTTGATTTCATTAAAGCCATAAAATACTTTTTCAAAACTAATATTCTCCTTATGGAGTTAATGCAACTCTTATTTCAGTAGTTCCCAAAGTTTAGACTACTTCCCATGTTTCTCATTATAGGCCCATATCCTGTTCTAGTGTCATCTATAAGTGTATCTCAAAAATTCTTATCTCTAAATTACAAACTATCATTCACTCAATCATTTCTCCAAACTAAACTACATTTATTCCGGATAGATCTATAAGTGATAATATCCTTCTCACTTAAGAGCTTCTCGAGGAATATGCAATGAAAACTATCACCACAAGATGTATGCAAAAACTTAATATCAAAAATACCTTTAACGTGGTCTCGTGGGAAACAATAACCATTGTTTTGTCCAGAGTAAATTTTCTAAGACCCTTGATTGCATGAATATATAGGTGCATATCATTCCCTTATTTCTCCATTTATAAGAAATGGTTCTTCTCTTGGTTCCATTAAGAGCACGCAAGGAAATAGGCAAGGTGATTCTCCCTTATATCTCGGGTCGTCATTCTCATTTCGAACCAATTCGATATGTATTTATTTTCTTATCGGGCCTTGTTCGTATAAATAGTTTTATTCTAACCCTGGAAGCCTTTTTATTTCTCATTACTATACGTACTGAAATTTCTATCCTTCCTCTCTTCTCAATGGCTAAAAACCTAAATTCCCAAATCCATATCCAATTTCAAGTCAATTTCAAAAATTCAGACTCCTCCAAACCTTATCATATTATATACCGTTTTGAAGCTCTCGAGAGCGTAATTCACTGCTGTTGTTCATTTGTCGATTTGAATCGCCGTTTGATTAGAAATTAAGGTTGCACCTCAACCGTCCATATTAGGGTTTTGATTATTTAATGGTGAATCGTCGACAATTTTGATGATCGGTTGGTGCTGGAGCCTAGAGGAGAGCATGAACTTTCGATCCATGCGGTTATTTCGTTTCAACTATGCCTAGATTTGCTGTGGTGGACCTTTGTCCACTGACGGCAGCGACGGCCATAGAGGGGAGCGGAGGCGATGTTTTTGGATTATAGGAGCGGTGGACCAGGGGAAGCTCATAGGTAGTGGTCAATCAGGGTGTAGGTACTTGTAGCAGCAATGGTTGATGGAAATAGGGTGGCGGCCGCTTCTTTGGAAGGTCGATCGGGAAACGAAAGTAGTTAGAGTTATGTATAGGAAGGTATGATGTGGCTTATTTTTCGATTTATTATTATTTAATTTGAAATTTATATCTTCGAACGATCATAACTTTTAGGTACGAGGCAGGATCTACACACGGTTTATTCCGCTACGATTGTATCGAAATTTTGGACATATTGGCGCTGGTTTGGATGAATTCTGTGACTGTTAAATTTTAAGACTTTGTTTGGATTTCATAGTTGAAATCAAAAGGTGAGTGTTTTAACCCACTCAAAACTACTAAATTGTCCTATGTTGGTTTAAATAAATTCATAATGAGATTAGAAATTGATTGGTTGATGTTTGGTATATTTAAATAGTCATTTCGGTTAAATATGACTTTTATTGCATTTAATCATGGACGATTCATTTTATCAATTTGTTTCAGATAATCACTTGGACCTAAGATGCCTTCACTACTATTCCTCTGGTGACTCTTTAGTTCTCGCATCGGATGGTTAAATGGGGAATCGAAATGCTGAGATGTTATCTGACACTTCCTGGGACAGGTCGTTATATACTCTTTTGACTCGGTGGATTATGATCCTTGTCTTGTAGTACTTTTTCACCCCTTCGCACGTATTGTTGGGAAAGTCCCAGTGGGATCACCCCAAGTGTTAGCGAACGATGGTGTTTCCTTTTCTTTTGAGGAAACCTAGTCGTTAGGCTATTTATAATAGTTGTGACATCTCTATCACGATCTTGTTCAGTATTTTCCTTATTATTAGTAGTTAAGGTGTTCTTACCTTACTCCTGTACTTAAATTATTTTATTATTTTCGTAATAAAAAGTGGACGGCCCACTACAAAATTAGTCGGCTTTGCCAAAACAAATCATTATTTAATTTAATATTGAATTTAATTGCCCATTGAATACTTATTGATGATAATCAATTAACTGATGTTGTTTATTGGTTGATGGAATGGTGATTGCGATGGATGTTAAATTGTTGATATTGGATGACTGAATGTTATATTTTATAACACTGCAAGTTCCCTTAGTTATTGCTAGGAAAATCGCTATGGATTGAAATGATACATACATGAACGATCTACAGATTTGGGAAAAATCAATATGGGTTGAAATGATAAACTCGAGCGATTTTATGGATTTTGAATGTTAATTCGAGATTGCGGGTTGAAATGATATATATATATATATATATATATATCCTAAATATAAAATATTTATGGATTGAACAGATAAATATCCGTCTCACTTAACCATAGGGTAGAAAATTATATACGGACATCGGATTGGTTGAATTAAATAATTTTAAATCCTTAAAATTTGAATTCAGTTAAGTGATATTTTAAATAAAATTTGATTTATATAAACCAAATTATTTTTGAAAATCCAAGCTTTAAATGTTGAAATTGAAGTTGGTTTAATGAATTATTTAAAGAATAAAATGGAAATTTTAAAGTTGAAAATTGAAATATAACTGAAATTTACCAAAATTGAGTTATTGAAAAGGTTTGAATATTTAAACTTTGAAATCTATGAAATTGAAGTACTCTAAAATTGTAGTTCAAACATGAGTTTGAAATCGATATAAATTGAAATGATTTTTATAGGAATTTGAACTGAAGGAAAATTTAGTTTTGGTGAAATCTGGATATGGTCCATATTTGTTGAAATGGAAGAAGTAGTTTAAATTTGATATTAATTTCAAATTAAATATTTTAATATAAACTATTTAGAAATATATTATTTAAAATTCAAATTTATTTGGATTATCAAACCAATTTATATTAAATTATATTAAACCTATAAAACTATTTTAAACCATAAAAAACTATTTAATCTATTTTAAACTAATTAACCTACTTTAAACTATTTAAAGTATTTCAAAGTATTTTAAGTATTTTAAACTATTTTAAAGTATTTTAAGCTATTTTAACTATTTAAAACTATTTTAATTTATTTTAAAACTATTTTAAACCATTAAAACTATTTTAAAGCATTTAAACTATTTTTAAAATATTTATGACTATTTAAGCTATTTTCTGAATTTCAGACCGTGTAAAGTTGAAGTGTTTATATTTAAATCCTTGATTTTTAGAGCGAATATGATTAAACGATGTTATAACATAAGTTGGGATTTGAAATGATATTTGCTAATGAAATGACATATTGAGTGAATATTATGATCTTGAAATGAGGATTTAATTAACCTATCTTATCGATATGATTTCGAAAGTGAATATGATTTCAAAAGTGATATGGTTTGAATTGAATATGATATTTTGATATCAATTATGAATCGGTTTTGGAAATGAAAAAGAACCATCCGGTGTGAAATGAGCATTGGTTGTTAAAGAGACCGGGATTGGATATTATCATACTCTTTGCCAATACCGAAAACCACTTTAACAACTGTTACATGGTGGAGATTCCATAATGAAGTAGGATGGTTTGGCGAACAATTCTATATGAGGTATTTACGTAGCCCTGACTTCCGTGAGTCGGCTTGATGTGGTTAAAACAGGAGGTATACCGAGCCAAGTAAGGTTGCTCCTCCTATCGGGCATATTTCTTCGATACCATATAATGACTTTATGATTAATTTGGTGGCCACCCCTCAATTTGATTATGGAAGTGTGTTCCGAGGTGGACAGTAGTAGCTGGTAGCCGTTACCACCGGTCTGCGAGTGCAAATGGTAGAGTCCTACCCTGGCATTGCCTCGCGTTTCATGTCACGTGCCTTATTGTGCCCACTATGAGTTTGTTTTGTACCATACCTATGTAGTGCCCTCTAGGTAGACTACCGTTTTGGTGGAGCTTACGGTACTGTGTAGACGACGAGAATATATAATACGTGTTAAGGAGGATATGGGTAATGCCTTAACGCTATTTTAGTACTTTACTTTACTGTAGACACTATTATAATAACGTGTTGTACTATGTATCTAGATAGTTTAACGGATCCTTAGGAGATGTAATCCCAAACATCTCTTAATTTATTGCACTCACGTTAGACACTGAATAGGAGATGTCAAACCCCGTAAACATCTCTGACGCCATTACACTCATATTTATTTATTGTTGATTTAACTTACATAAGATCTTTTAGTTCTGACTCTAGTGTTTTGTCTTTCAATTCGCTTGGGTCAGTCTGAGCTTTTCAGTGTATCGAAGACTGCTTTTCTAGAGAATGAAGACGAAGAATTGGTACTACTATTATTTATTTTATCTATCCCACTGCATCATGTGGTTCCGCTGCATTATTTATTTATTACTGCTATATGTACTCTGATTCTGTATTATAAAAATTTAATCAAAAGTTATATGTAAAATAGCTTCATGAATTGTTTATTTGATTATTATATTTTTTCATTCCGCTGTGGGATTCTGTGTTTGTTTTTCTTTCTTCCTCTACTTTTTCTTATTTACCTCATAACAATTCTCCTTTTTGAATAGTTTGAGTCTGACGTGTGTGGTTTATCGTCGATTTAAACCGTCCAAAAAGGTGGGTCATTACATTTGATATGAGAGCTTTGATTTAGCGATAACCTTAGCTTTGTGGGGTCTGACTCATTTGAAATAGGGTAGTAATACCCTAGAATTGGTCGTTGAGTGTACATATATGAGAGAGCGTACTTGTTAGTGTTATAAAAAAATTTTATTGTGTTAATTTGTTCTGTTTAGTATTTATAAATTCCAGTCGGTACATAGGAATCTATGACATAGGAATCTATGGCATCGATCGGGATTTCTAAATGCTTAAAAGTGCAGACTAACACAATATGGTTTTGAAATATAAGTAAATGAAATAATTTTCCTAGTATTATATTTTGTATATAAAAAGAATAATCTTTATAAATTTATATAATTGTATGTGATATATTTGGTTTGTTGTTAGGTAGTGAAACTTTATAAATCTTGATTGTCAAATAGGATCTACAAGTAAAATAAATAAGAACTAAAAATTGGAGAACTTAAGTTCTAGGATATTGAAAATTTGGTTCGAAAGATTTTGGAATACGATATTAGTATTATTTGGAAGTATATTACTATATAAATATTTCAATGTGATTTGAATGAAAGTTTTAAAAAGAATTTTTAAAAGGAAATAAGTTTTGTACTCCCCTCACTGTTGCTGGAAAATATTTTCGATGATGAGTGCATGCATCATTAATGTTCATGTTCGAGTTTCAAAGTGGGAAGACTGTTTTAGTAGTTTTACAACATATCTATTTTAATGAATAAATCTTAATTTTAAATTCCTAAATATGTTTGATTTATAAAGGATATAAATATATATATTATTTTCAAAATGACTGAAATGAATCCAGGATTTAGTTCTTAAACCTTAGGATAATTAGTAGTTTTCAATTATTGTAGTGAATGAAATCTTAACTATTTTAATAGTTGGAAACTTCTAAAAAAGAAAAAAAAAGAAATTAGATGCTAAGTAATTAATGGAATATACAAGAAATTGAAAATTTGTATCTTCGACATGAAAGATAAGAAAATGTAATTATTGAACATTTTGTTAACTAAATGAATAAGATAAACTTGGGTATCATTCAATTACATTCTAAAAGACACGTATATAACTCACCAAAATATTAAAAGATGAAATGTTAATAAGAATATTTAATAGAATATTATACAAGTAAACTTAGGAAATGAAAGTGTTCCATGGAATAAAGTTTATAAATGAAGAATTAAGATGTATAAGAATGTTATAAACTTAAGTTAATAATTTGAGATTCTACTAATTAAATTTAATAGAAAAAAAGTGAATACAGAAAGTATATGATTATAAACTTAAGTTAATAATTGAAGCCATTTATAAAGTAAAAGCGAACAGTATAAGTGAATACTATATATAAAAGGAATAAATGTGAAAAGGAAAAAAAGAATTAAATTTTAAGTGTGAGTTGCTTCACACATGAATATTTATATAAAAAGTCAATCAAAGTAAATAATAAATGTGAAGTAAACTGAAATAAAATGTATGTAATCCTTCAATAATGAATCCATTGATTATTTTAAATCATTGAATGGAAATAACTTGTGTAGGTAATTAAATGAAAATTTAATGAAAATGGCATTGTATGAATAAATGAGAAATGAACTTTTGTAACAATGAATGTAACTTAATTAAAATAAGCTTTGTATGAATGAATGAAAATTGACAAACAGTAAATGATATAAAAAGAAATTTGTAAGACTAAACTTAACGACATTTGAAATTATTGGTTGTTTTGCTTATAGGATTCTGGAAAGGATACTTCTAACTATATAAAGATGTATAAATAATCTATTAAGTTTTATCTAAGACTGTTAAGTGTATGGTATACTTAGTAGTTTATTTATTGTAACGACCCAGAATTTCTGTCATTTGAAATTCGTATATTTAATATATTTTAAATATTAACAAGTAAAATTGTAAGTTGAATAAATTTTATTTCGAATATCTAGATTTATAAAGGATAATTAAATCGATAATTTAATATTCGAAATTACAGAAATAACTGGAAATTGGGTTTAATATGGTTAAATTTGATTTGTAAAGTTTTATTTAATCATATTGGAGTTAGAATTATGTTATTGAACTTTTAAAATTGAATTTAAAGTTAATATGCAGAAATTGAATATTTTAATATTTAATTGACGAGTAAAAATAGCCATTTTTCAAACAGACTTGGATTTCGACGAAACTAGTTTCATCGGATCTGTAATGTTATATTATTGTAAGATTTCAAATTTCGTGTCAATCGGATTTACGGTTTGTCGGGGTAAGCTAAAACACACAGAAATCAGTTTGAGTGAAATTTTAAATTTAAATAGTCGATTTGAAATCGTATCTTCCAAATTTGATCAAATTGGCTCCCGATATATATTCCATTGTGTTCGTAATGAGGGTAAAACATTATGAACGCCAGGCGGCACGCTTCGTTTGGAGTTCGGAAAAATTTCGGGTGAATAGTGTCGCGAGAAATTTCTATAAAAGGCCTCCATATTCACAATTTTGCATCAAACCCTAATTCATTCAAGCCCTAGCCGCCAGTTATATGTTAATGGCCAAAAATTATTCCTCTTCTCCCTCAATTTTCATCCAATCTACAAACTTTTATGCCTCGACTTCAATTGCAAAGTTGTAGAGGGTATCGAGATCTTTAATATCAACGATTATGATCGAAAATTTCACAAAGAATCAATGGCAATTTGAGCTTGAAGTCCTGCCGTTCGTGCACAGTTTTCAACATCGGGGGGGGGGGGGGGGGGGGCAAGCTACACCATACTCCGGCCGAAGGTGGAGTCGACGATGCTCTTCGTCGTGGAGTTGCTCGATCGTCTTCAAGTGCAATAGGGTGGTCGCGAGCATTAGGGTTTTAGTGGCGGCCGTGGGTTTTGTTCGTGCGCGACATTGCCTGGGTCTTCACGCGTGGGAGAAGAAAGAAGCGTGGGGCTCAGATCTTTGGGCAAGGAAATCAATGGCCCAGATGTGTTTGAGGTTTAAAAATAAAAAGAAAAGGTAAATTTATTTATATATTAATTCGTGTAAACTTTAAAACACTATAACTTTTTCATATGAGGTCCATTTTGGACGAAACAAATTGCGTTGGAATCGTATTATCGAATACTACGCAATGGAGCTGGATTGGAATTGATTGGAGCTAGTGAGAATTTTGGGTAAAATTAAACGCACGTTTAATTTTATTCGAAATAAAACACTACAACTGTTATTTGAAACAAGGTAAGAACTTCTCACTCAACCGAAATTAATTCGATTTAAATTTTAAATAATTAGATTTAAAATTGCTTGATTGTGTGATTGAATGATAAATTGCTATCTGTAGTATTGAAATAGACCCTATATGCCGTATATTATGCGGATATTATTTATTTAACACATATACCGCGATATTTCACCTTGAAGTGGAATTGGTATTATATATGTACTTGGAATTGATTTTCACGCATTATATAGCGGATGAGACCCTATTGCACCGCATAATAGCGGATAATATTTTATATAAAACCCATGTACCATGATATTCCGTCTTGAAACGGGATTGGTATTGTGCTAACATTTGTGGATGCAGGAAAACAGGTTGAAGGGATCCAACTGGATTCCTCAACAGTATTGATTTGTTTACAGATATTTGCGATATATTCTGTTATCATATTGATATATGATGTTTGGATGCCGTGATTGTTATATTTGGTGCTGTTGCAGCATTGGGCCTATTTTTGGAGTTTTAAAAATGTTAAAGTAACAATATCGAATTTAAAAGGATTTTCAAGTGATTTTTGAAAGTATACATTTTTTTGAATTTTGGAATTGATTCATTTTAAATAAATAAATGTTTTAATTTTTATGTTATAAAAATTATGATTTTTGTGAAATATAACCTAAATGTGATTTTTGAAATAAGTAGTTGATTAATTTGTAAAATGGTTTAAAATGGAATTTTTGAATTATTATAAACAATTTATATAAAAGATTTATAAAAAATTGATATTTATAAATTAAAATATTGGAATTATAAAACGAGTTTTTATGTGTTAAAATGAAGCATAAATGGATTTCATAAGTGAATAAAATTTATAGATTTATAAATTGTGAAGTTATAAAATGAATAGATTTTTGTAAAATAAAAGATTTATAAATAATTAACTTATAAACTGGATGTTGGCATTTAAATAAGATATAAACAGAATTTGTTAATTAAGGGATTTTATAAGTTGAAGTTGTTATAAAATATAAATGGAATTTATAAACATTGTTTTATAAATCCGAAATTGACTTATTTTGAGAAGTTAATTATTATAGCTTATTAAAGGAGATATATCCACGATTTTGGACAGTGGATAATCCTTTAAATTAAAATATGTAGAAGTGTTGAATTTGACAAACGATTTATAGTCACGATTTTGAACAGTGAATAATATATTAAAGATATGTTTTGGGGAATTTATATTTTATATAGAATTAAAACAATTTAAAGGTGTTTTAAAATGCATTAACTATCGAAACCATATATTTCAACATTCATTGTTGAAATAGACGTTTTCGAGAAATAAGGAAATGGTGGACTATAACACTGTTGTTATAGTAAATGATTTTAGAAAGAAAATGTTTTATATAGTATTGGGGTTATATATCTATCTTCATTTTGAATCCCCATACTAGTGATTTTGTGTTGTCGTAACGATGTTTTACGCAACATTCGTTTTGACTCAAATTAATGTGTTTAAGAGAATGTTTTCCTTAAAGAATAAAGTATATACTTAATTATGATTTAAGTATATTAAATATTTTCCAAATGTGGAAAATAAATAGATTTGTGAATTACTTATTATTAAATAAGTATGGAAATATTTTTCCAATATGAAGTGAAATGTTTTGAGATTATATCTTTTAAAGATAAATTTAAAAGTGATTTGAAATTGCTTTCAAACAGTTGAAGTGTCGAAAAAATTATATCTTGTAAAGATATTTTTGGAAAATAAATAATTTGCGAAATTATTTGGAATCTGGTGATGTTGTGCATATCTATTGATAGTTAAATAACCGACTATCAATATTTACCTTTAAAAGGGTATTTGATGTGATTTGCTTGAATTTGAATGCTACACTTATTTTAAAATAAGCGCTCGTTATTCGGTTTAGCCGGAGAGGACCTTTGGGTCATAAATCCCATTCCGAATAGTGATACGTCGTAATGGATAGCATTTGAAGACCGGTGTTGAAGACCGGATATTTTCGAAAACGGAAGGATTACCGTCGAATGTCTCTGCATCGGCTGATCTCCGATATAGAGATTTTATCACCCTTTGTGATGGGAAGTCCGGACGTGATTAGTGAATATCTGGATTGCAAGGGCTTCTTTGGAAGTGCCTTCGGTTCCATTCGATCCCGGAACGAACTTGTATGGATGAGTGTCTGACGTTACAATTTGAGATGTAAAGCTGGTTTCTATCAAATTCATTTCTGTTGGTGGCGGAGAATTTATTCTCTTAGCTTAACACCCTTCTCTGAGACGTACGAGCTCAGAGGTTATGTAGTTGATGGTTACTAGTGATACATTCCTAAATTGGTAATGTGGCATACAGAGTGCTGATGATCATTTGTTGATCAAAGCGTAGCTTTGTGGACGAGACTTCGTCGAACCTCACACCCCGCTAATGGTCAAAATAGGAAAGATGCAGCAAGGTTATTAGGGGATAGCGCCCCCTTAGTGTATGTAAAATTTCCTTCTGGATAGAGGTGGTATCATGGTATGGAGCCCAGATACTTTACCTATGTTGTTGCTGCAAACTTATTATTTTGTGGTTGTTGGTGAATCCCGGGATAAAGGTCCGTTGCGACCGGGGGATGGCATACTCGTGTTAGTACTTACCCAGCTAGGGATAAGCCGGCCTTATGTTGGCAGAGATCCGGTTAGGTTCTCGGGGCGTCCTTTCAGAGGCGTACCCATGTGGCAATGGAAGTTCCTTGGCCTGACCATTTGTTGGAAATCCAAAGAAACAATACGAGCTATATACGGTTTTAGTTGTAGAACCTGCCATTTACTTATGGTAGCGCCCCACTATTTAGATGGTAGATATAGTAGGCATACGATACTGGTCGTATGTTGGCTAAGATTTATATTATACTTTCGAAAGGTTTTCCACTTTGCACTTATAGTAATAATATCAAAGAAATTTGCGTATTAAGCATGTTTGACTATCATAAGGAGAAATCTCCTCCGATTTTGCGTTTGCATTGTGTGTGTGTGCGGGAGGCCTTATGCTAGTTTCATTTTCAAAAAGCATTGCGAATCTATTTTAAAATATTTCTTTGTTTGTTTTTTTAAAGATATAACTGTTTTAAGTTCTCACACCAGTCCCATGACTGACCTGGAGTTTATTGTTCTCTTCCTAAACTCTGGGTGCCCATCATTTTCCAAACGAGCAGCCTAGAGTCAGGTTATCATGTCATTCTGGAATTCAGGAGTTGTTGTGGAGATCAGGAGCAAGCTAGATGGCATTGCGTATCAACTAGTATATAGTATTTTTTTCCGCTGTTTGTTGTTGTAAACTCTGATAATGTAAGTAATAACTGATATAGTTCTTTTGTTTTAAAAATTGTTCATTGATATATTATATGTTGTTCCGTTGTGATTGTGAGATTATGTTATTGTTTTTGTTGCTTCTTCTTTCTTTCTTCTTCTATCTTTTTCTTCTTCTTAAACCCTAAGGGTTCGATTTTCCGGCATTCGATTGTTCGGCAGTTGATACAGTGGATGTATAAATGTTGACTTTCATGAGTCGAAGAATCGGTCCCTTACATAGTGGTATCAAAGCATTTGGTTAAGAGGCAACCTTGGCTCTGTTGGGTGTTACTCATTAGAGATAGAGTCGGTAGTACTCTAGAATGAGTGTGAGTGTAATAATAATTATGAGCGCGTATTTGTTAGTGAATATGAAATTGTTTTGTTTATTGTGTTGACTTATCGGTTGATTGTTTATAGATTCTGGTCGGTGCAGTCTAGTTAACTGTATCAATAAGGGTTTCTAAACTCTTAAACGAGATAAACTGACATAGTATCATTTTAAATTGGATAAATGTAATAATTTTACCTTTATTATATTTTATATATAAAGGA
This sequence comes from Allium cepa, assembly GCA_030765085.1. NCBI lineage: Eukaryota > Viridiplantae > Streptophyta > Magnoliopsida > Asparagales > Amaryllidaceae > Allium > Allium cepa. The sequence continues at coordinate 153,277,390 of CM060939.1, forward strand.
ATAAATTTTTCAGAAATTATTAAAGTGTATATGAATGGATTATTTGGTTGTTGAAAATGTAAGAATATATACAAGTTAATTAAAAGAATAATTGTATAAGCAAATGAATTATTAAGTATGGAATTTTATTTAAAGTGATTTACAATTGTGAAATAATCTTATATATAAAAAAGTGAAACTATATGAACATATTTATAAATATGAGTTATAAATAAAAATGAATTTGAACTATGAATTGAAAATGTTGAATCCTATTTATTTTGTAAATTATTTTCCAAAATAAAAAGTTAAATAGTGAAATTCTATAAGGAAAAAGATTTATAAATGAGATTTATGAATAAAATGAAAATTTTAAAAGAATATTAAGCACTGAATTCACTACCGTTGCTGGAAAATAATAAGGGTGATGACTGCAGCATCATCAGTATCATTTTCGAGTTTCTGTGTGATGGAGTTGCTACCATAGTAAATTGAAAAATTGAAGTTTTGTTGTGATAAACAAATTTGAAATTAAAATCCAAGTTTTAATTGTTGAATATAAGAAAAACTAGATATGAATTTGAATAAGTGATGAAATTTGACTTGGTAAAGGTTAAATAGAATTTACTTTAGAATAGGAATCTGAATTGGATTTATAAGGGGAAATTTAAGTTTAAGTTAAACAAATGATGTTTGAAATGGAATATAACTTAAGTAATGTTGTATGAAGTTGATTTTGGTATCGAAGTAAAATAATAAAGTGAATTAAATGGTTATGGACTTGAGTTATATAAATGAAATTCCACCTTATTTGTTAAATGAATTAGCAAATGAATTAATAAATGGATTGAATATTAATCAATCGAATGTAAATGAACTGATATAGAATAATGAATGTAAGTGTTAATTCATTAATAATTGGAAATTAAAAGTGTTAAACCAAATTGAAATTAGACAAAGTGAATATGAATTGTTGAATGTAAATTTAATAATTTGGTTGTATTGGATATACATTGGTTGTTATATGATTGTTAGTTGATTGTATATAATTCGTTAAGTGTTAATGAAGCTAAATTGACAAAATTGAAAACTATGTAATTTGATTTGAATGTGGAAGTGAACTAACTTGAATATAAATTAGTGAAAATAAACTAATTGAAAATGAATAAATGAATGTTAGTAAAGTCCAATGTTAATGAATCAAATGTGATTAAATGAAAAACCAATTCATTGGATATTAATGAGAAGTGAATGTATATTGATTTGATGATTGGAATCGTTTTTGGATGATAGTTGTTTAATGGTTGGATTTGTTGCCTTTTGTTGCATTTGCTACATTTGGCACATATTGTTGTTGTACTAGTATATGTTGTATATTGATATTACTTTCATATACGCATGTTTCTCATTATTATTGAGTGTTTAGTAGGTGTGGATTGCGCTTGCTTCGCTTTTGGGAGCTCGCTTTCACGCTATATTAGTCATATATGCTCGCTAATAATATATAAGGTACATATCTCGGATTACATATCGTACTTTTACACTTTTTTCCCTGCAGGATGCCTCATTACTTTGATGAGATGTATATTTGTGATATATATATATATATATTGACATTTTTTTGGATCGAGCCGCGCAAAGGAGACGCTGGCGAAATTTTTTGAAAATTTAAGGCGTTAGAATATTTTTGAGAAAATTGAAAAATTTTGAAAACTATAACTTTGATTTTAGGGTGAAAAGTTAAACGATATAGTTGGTTTTGAAAAGACAACTAAGTATGATTTGAAACTTAGTAAAGTTTTTACAAGAAGTATAACTATTGGATTTTGGAAAAGTTAAACACTTAAGTGAAATTGAAATCTAATCTGAATGGATGTTTGAAAAGTTAATGGATTCTGCAATTTTTTCTTACTTGGCAATTTCGAGGACGAAATTCTTTTAAGGGGGGAGTTTGTAATGACCCATAATTTATGTCATTTGAAATTCGTATATTTAATTGATTTTAAATACTAACAAGTAAAATTTGTAAGTCGAATAAATTTTATTTCGAATATCTAGATTTATAAAGGATAATTAAATCGATAATTTAATATTCGAAATTACAGAAATAATGGGAAATTTGGTTTAATATGATTAAATTTGATTTCTAAAGTTTTATTTGATCATATTAGAGTTAGAATGATGTTATCGAACTTTTAAAATTGAATTTAAAGTTAATTTGCAGAAATTGAATATTTTAATATATAATTAACGAGTAAAAATAGCCATTTTTCAAATAGTCTCGGATTTCGGCGAAACTAGTTTCACCGGATCCGCAATGTTATATTATTGTAATATTTCAAATTTCGTGTCAATCGGATTTAGGGTTTGTGCGGGGAAGCTAAAACGCACAGAAATCGGTTTGAGTGAATTTTTAAATTTAAATAGTCGATTTGAAATCATATCAGCCAAATTTGATCGAATTGGCTCCCGATATATATTCCATTGCGTTCGGAATGAGGGTAAAACATTATGAACGCCAGGCGACACGCTTCGTTTGGAGTTTGGAAAAAATTCGGGTGAAAGTGTCGCAAAAATTTTCTATAAAAGGCCTCTATATTCACAATTTTGCATCAAACCCTAATTCATTCAAGCCCTAGCGCCAGTTATATGTTAATGGCCGAAAATTGTTTTTCTTCTCCCTCAATTTTCTTCCAATCTACAAACTTTTACTCCTCGACTTCAACTGCAAAGTTGTAGAGGGTATCAAGATCTTTAATATCAATGGTTATGATCGAAAATTTCGCAAAGAATCAACGGCAATTTGAGCTTGAAGTCCTTCCGTTCGTGCACGGTTTTCAACACCGGGGGGGACCGAGCTTCACCATACTTAGGACAAAGGTGGAGTCGATGAAATGCTCTTCATCGTGGAGTTGCACGATCGTCTTCAAGTGCAATAGGGTGGTCGCGAGCATTAGGGTTTTAGTGGCGGCCGTGGGTTTTGTTCGTGCGTGACTTTTCCTGGGTCTTCATGCATGGGAGAAGAAAGAAGCATGGGGCTCAGATCTTTGGGCAAGGAAATCAATGGCCCAGATATATTTGAGGTTTAAAAATAAAAAGAAAAGGTAAATTTAATTATATACTAATTCGTGTAAACTTTAAAACACTATAACTTTTTCATACGAGGTCCGTTTTGGACGAAACAAATTGCGTTGGAATCGTATTGTCGAATACTATGCAATGGAGCTAGATTAGAATTGATTGGAACTAGTGACAATTTTGGGTGAAAGTAAACGCACGTTTAATTTTATTCGAAATAAAACACTACAACTGTTATTTGAAACAAGGTGAGAACTTCTCACTCAATCGAAATTGTTTTGATTTAAATTTTAAATAGTTAGATTTAAAATTTCTTGATTATGTGATTGAATGATAAATTGCTATCTGTAGTATTGAAATAGACCCTATACGCCGTATATTAAGCGGATGTTATTTATTAAACACATATACCGCGATATTTCACCTTGAAGTGGAATTGGTATTATATATGTACTTGGGGTTGATTTTCCCGCATTATATAGCGGATGAGACCCTATTGCGCCGCATAATAGCGGATAATATTTTATATAAAACCCATGTACCGCGATATTCCGTCTTGAAACGGGATTGGTATTGTGCAAACATCTGTGGATGTAGGGAAACAGGTTGGAGGGATCAAACTGGATTCCTCAACAATATTGATTTATTTACAGATATTTGCGATATATTCTGTTATCGTATTGATATATGACGTTTGGATGCCGTGATTGTTATATTTAGTGTTGTTGCAGCATTGGGCCTATTTTTGGAGTTTTAAAAATGTTAAAGTAAAGATTTCGAATTTAAAAGGATTTTCAAGTGATTTTTGAAAGTATACAATTTTTTGAATTTTGGAATTGATTCATTTTAAATAAATAAACGTTTTAATTTTTATGTTATAAAAATTATGATTTTTGTGAAATATAACCGAAATGTGATTTTTGAAATAAGTAGTTGATTAATTTGTAAAATGGTTTAAATTGGGATTTTTTAATTCTTATAAACGGTTTGTATAAAAGATTTATAAAAAATTGATATTTATAAATTAAAATATTGGAATTATAAAACGAGTTTTTATAAGTGTTAAAATGAAGCATAAATGGATTTCATAAGTGAATAAAATTTGTAGATTTATAAATTATGAAGTTATAAAATGAATAGATTTCTGTAAAACAAAAGATTTATAAATAATTAACTTATAAATTAGATGTTGGCGTTTAAATGAGATATAAATAAAATTTGTTAATTAAGGGATTCTATAAGTTGAAGTTGTTATAAAATATAAATGGAATTTATAAACATTGTTTTATCAATCCGAAATCGACTTATTTTGATAAGTTAATTATTATAGCTTATTAAAGGAGATATATCCACGATTTTGGACAGTGGATAATCCTTTAAATTAAAATATGTAGAAGTGTTGAATTTGACAAACGATTTATAGTCAAGATTTTGAACAGTGAATAATATATTAAAGAAATGTTTTGGGGAAGTGATATTTTAAATAGAATTAAAATGATTTAAAGGTGTTTTAAAATGCATTTACTATCGAAACCATAGATTTCAACATTCATTGTTCAAATAGACATTTTCGAGAAATAAGGAAATGGTGGACTATAACACTGTTGTTATAGTGAATGATTTTCGAAAGAAAATGTTTTATATAGTATTGGGTTTATATATCTATCTTAATTTCGAATCCTCATACTAGTGATTTTAGGTTGTTGTAACGATGTTTTACGCAACATTCGTTTTGACTCAAATTTATATGTTTAAGAGAATGTTTTCCTTAAAGAATAAAATATATACTTAATTGTGATTTAAGTATATTGAATATTTTCCAAATGTGGAAAATAAATAGATTTGTGAATTACTTATTATTAAATAAGTATGGAAATGTTTTTCCAATATGAAGTGAAATGTTTTGAGATTATATCTTTTAAGTAAAATTGAAAAGTGATTTGAAATTGTTTTCAAACGGTTGAAGTGTCGAAAAAATTATATCTTGTAAAGATATTTTTGGAAAATAAATAATTTGGGAAATTATTTGGAATCTGGTGATGTTGTGCATATCTATTGATAGTTAAATAACCAACTATCAATATTTACCTTTAAATGGGTATTTGATGTGATTTGCTCGAATTTGAATGCTACACTTATTTTAAAATAAGCGCTCGTTATTCGGTTTAGCCGGGAGACGACCTTTGGGTCATAAATCCCATTCCGAATAGTGATACGTCGTAATGGATAGCATTTGAAGACCGGTGTTGAAGACCGGATATTTTCGAAAATGGAAGGATTACCGTCGAATGTCTCTACATCGACTGATCTCCGATATAGAGATTTTATCACCCTTTGTGATGGGAAGTCCGGACGTGATTAGTGAATATCCGGATTGCAAGGGCTTCTTTGGAAGTGCCTTCGGTTCCATTCGATCCCGGAACGAACTTGTATGAATGTTTGTCTGACGTTACAATTTGAGATGTAAAGTTGGTTTCTATCAAATACATTTCTATTGGTGGCGGAGAATTTATTCTCTTAGCTTAACACCCTTCTCTGAGACGTACGAGCTCAGTGGTTATATAGTTGATGATTACTAGTGATACATTCCCAAATTGGTAATGTGGCATACAGAGTGCTGATGATCATTTGTTGATCAAAGCGTAACTTTTATGAAAAGCGTAGCTTTGTGGACGAAACTTCATCGAACCTCACACCCCGGTAATGGTCAAAACAGGAAAGATGCAGCAAGGTTATTAGGAGATAACGCCCCCTTAGTGTATGTAAAATTTCCTTCTGGATAGAGGTGGTGTCATGGTATGGAGCCCAGATACTTAACCTATGTTGTTGCTGCAAACTTATTATTTTGTGGTTGTTGGTGAATCCCGAGATAAAGGTCGGTTACGACCGGGGGATGGCATACTCGTGTCAGTAGCTACCCAGCTAGGGGTAACCCGGCCTTGTGTTGGAAGAGATCCGGTTAGGTTCTCGGGGCGTCCTTCTAGAGGCGTGCCCATGTGGCAATGGGAAGTTCCTTGGCCTGACCATTTGTTGGAAATCCAAAGAAACAATACGAGCTTTGTACGGTTTTAGTTATAGAACCTGCCATTTACTTATGATGGCGCCCCACTATTTAGATGGTAGCTATAGTAGGCATACGATACTGGTCGTATGTTGGCTAAGATTTATATTATACTTTCGAAAGTTTTCCCGCTTTGCACTTATAGTAATAATATCAAAGAAATTTGCGTATCAAGCATGTTTGACTATCATAAGGAGAAATCTCCTCCGATTCTGCGTTTGCATTGTGTGTATGCGGGAGGCATTATGGTGGTTTGATTTTCCAAAAGCATTGCGAATCTATTTTAAAATATTTCTTTGTTTGTTTTTTTAAAGATATAACTGTTTTATGTTCTTACACCAGTCCCATGACTGACCTGGAGTTTCTTGTTCCCTTCCTAAACTCTGGGTGCCCATCATTTTCCACACGGGCAGCCTAGAATTAGGTTATTAGGTCAGTCTGGAATTCAGGAGTTGCTGTGAAGATCAGGAGCAAGCTGGATGGCATGGCGTGTCAACTAGTATATAGTATTTTTTTCCGTTGTTTGTTGTTGTAAACTCTGATAATGTAATGTAATAACTATTATATGTTGTTCCGCTGCGATTGTGAGATTCTATTATTATTTCTGTTGCTTCTACTTTCTTTCTTCTTCTATCTTTTTCTTCTTCTTAAATCCTAAGGGTTCGGTTTTCCAGCATTCGATTGTTCGGCGGTTGATACAGTGGACGTATAAATGTCAACTTTCATGAGTCGAAGAATTGGTTCCTTACATTTATCATTTTATACGATTAGAAGTTTCTGAACCCGAACAAACCATTTGTTTTGGATGTTATGGATGGAAGGTTGATAACTTTTATTGCATGTGACGATTGTATGGTTTTGGTTTGCAAGTGACTATTGTATGTTGAGATGATTTGCTTTGTTATTAATTGAAACAACTTAAATATTTCTCTTTTATGTAATTATTAACTTTTTGGGGATTTTATAAGTGAAATGCAGGTTTATGGAAGCAATAGCTACTGCTTTTGGTTTCATAAATAAGCGTTGTTTGCCCAACAAATAGGTATTTTTCGGATTACGGTTTTCTAGCGATATTGTATTTTTTTCCCGTGGTTTACATATACATATATTGTTATTGTTGATATTATTATTTCTCTCGGACCTCTCCGTGCAAAGAAGATTCTGCCGAAATTTTTCGTAAATTTTGGACATAGAAAATTATGTGAAAGTGGAAATGTTTTCCAAAATTTTATTAAACTTGAATATGAAAGGATTCAATTGTTTATAAATTGATATATTTTATTTAAATTGTTTAATTATGTAAATGAATTGTTTTATATTGAATATTATGAATAAGATATTTAATTCCTTCTTTTCCCTTTTCGAGGACGAAAAGTTTTGAGTGAGGGAGAGTGCAACGACCCGTAATTTTCTGATAATTAAATTATTGAATTTAATAAGATTTTGTAATTTAATATTGGAAGAAATAAAAAAATTGTGATTTATTAATAAGATAAATAACTAGAATGAATGTAATAATGTTAATGTAAGGTAACCGATAACAATTCTAATGTAATTTCAATTAATTGAAATGACTTTAGAGTTAAAATTGGTTACAAATTGTAAATAAGGAAATAAACCAAATGTTGTATTAACTGGTGAAATAATATAAAATAAATTGTAAATAGATAAAATCGGTATCATGTAAGTAGTTATAACATTTGTTTGTAGATAATAAACTTATAAATCTGATTAAATTCAGTAAAATGTGACAGTTGCTATTTGTTACCTATTTATTTAATCTATTGAATTGAATTGGAAATCAATTACAATTAAATGTAATTGAATATTATGTTTAAATGAGTGAAGATGATAACTGTAAAATGTGAAGATAATAAAATGTATATTTATGTCAATTATATTCATAAGATAATAATTGATTAAATAAAAAAAGGAAAAATCAAATTAAATGAATTTAATGTAATTTTTAAATTATAATTTATTAATATATTACATTTATAATAATGGTTTAATTATAAATTCACTAATTAATTCATTGAAAATTGATTGGAATTAAATTGCAACAAATGTAATTAAATATTGTATTAATATGAATTAAGATGATAATTGTAGATTATTGATGTAATATGATATAATCTAATGTTAGCCATGTCTATAAAGTACTGATTGAGTGAATAATAAGATTGAGGTCAAATTAAATTAATTCATTTGGATTTTAGATTATAATTAATAAAATATTATAGTTGAAACAGAACACTATAATTAATGTAATATTCAACATTGAATTAATATGGAAATTTGTTTAAAAGGCTATTAATTTCTGTATAAATAGAATGGATAAAAATTGTTGGTTATTAAATTTGAAATTGAAAAGTGATTTAATTAATTTATAATAATCTATTTAAATAATGTGGAAATAGCCATTTTGGCCACTGTCTCGGATTACGATGAAACCAGTTTCATCGAATCCGTAATGGTGAATTATTGTACGATTTCAAGTTTCGTACCGATCGGACATGTCGTATGATCGTACGAACTCGAAACACGCAAAAATTAGTTAAATTGAATTTAATTGAAATAAGATGATTTTAAAGCAAACTTCTTCATACGATGGAATTAGGACTTGAAACATGTTCCATTGAGTTTAAAAATATCGAAAACGTCTATTTTGATATATGGGATGATCCACTATCGTTTCGGAAGCGAAACGGGCTTTTTGGGTCGTTATTCTCGTTTCAAACCAATTCGATATGTGTTTGTTTTCTTATCGGGCCTTGTTTGTATAAATAGGTTTGTTCTAACCCTGGCAGCCTTTTTATTTCTCACTGCTGTATGTACTGAAATTTCTGTCCTTCCTCTCTTCTCAATGGCTGAAAACCTAAATTCCAAAATCCAAATTCAATTTCAAATCAATTTCAAAAATTCAAACTCCTCCAAAATTTATCATATTATATACCATTTCAAAGCTCTCGATGAGCGTAATTCACTGCTGTTGTTCATTTTTCGATTTGAATCACCATTTGATTAGAAATTGAGGTTGAACATCAGCCGTCCATATTAGGGTTTTGATTATTTAACGGTGGATCGTCGATTATTTGACGATCAGTTAGTGCAGGAGCATGGAGGAAAGCATGAGCTTTCGATCCATGTGGCTATCTCGTGTTAACTGTGCCTAGATTCACTGTGGTTGACCTTTGTTCATTGGCGGCGGCAGCCATAGGGGTGATCGGAGGCGACGTTTTTGGGTTGTGGGGCGGTGGACTAGGGGAAGCTCGTAGGTAGTGGTCGATCAAAGTGTAGGTGCCTGTAGCAGCAGTGGTTGATGGAGATACGGTGGCGGCCACTGCTCTGGAAGGTCGATCGAGACACGAGAGTAGTTAGTGTTACGTAAAGGAAGGTATGACATGGCTTAGTTTTTGATTTATTTTTATTTATTTTGAATTTATATCTTCTAATGATCATTACTTTTAGGTACGAGGTAGGATCTATGCGCGATTTATTCTGCTGTGAACGTATCGAAATTTCAGGCATTTTGGCACTGGTCCGAGACTGTTAAATTTTAGGACTTTGTTTAGATTTCAAATCGATTTGAAATCAAAAGGTGAGTGTTTTAACCCACTCACTAAATTGTCTTATGGTTGTTTAAATAAATTTATGATGAGATTAGAAATTGATTGATTGATATTTGGTATATTTAAATAGTCATTCCATTAAATATGACTTTTATTACATTTAATCATTATTTAATTTAGTATTTAATTTCCAATTGAATAGATGTTGATGATAAACAGTTAATTGATGTTATTTATTGGTTGATTGAATGGTGATTGTGATGGATGTTTGATTGTTGAAATTGGATAACTGGATGTTATATTTTATAACTCTTCAAGTTCCCTTAGTTATTACTAGGAAAATCACTATGGGTTGAAATGATACATACCCGAACGATCTATAAGTTAGGGAAAAATCGTTATGGGTGGAAAGGATAAACCTGAGCGATTTTATGGATTTTGAATGTTAATTCGAGATTGCAGGTTGAAATGATATATATTTGTAAATACAAAATATTTGAGGATTGAAATGATAATATCTGTATCACTTAAGCATAGGGAAGAAAATTATATACGGACACCGGATTAGTAAAATTAAATGATTTAAATCCTTAAAATTTGAATTCAGTTAAATGATATTTTGAGATAAAATTTGATTTATATAAAATGAATTATTTTCGAAAATCCAAGCTTTAAAGGTTGAAATTGGAGTTGGTTTAATGAATTGTTTAAAGAATGAAATGGCTATTTCAAAGTTGAAAATTGTTATAACTGAAATTTTTCGAAATTTAGTTATTGAAAAGGTTTGAATATTTAAACTTTGAAATCTATAAAATTGAAGTACTCTAAAACTGCAGTTCAAACATGAGTTTGAAATTGATATAAATTGGAACGATTTTTATGGGAACTTGAATTGAAAGAAAAATTAGTTTTGTTGAAATCTGGATATGGTCCATATTTGTTGAAATGGAAGAAATAACTTAAATTTGATATTAATTTCAAATTAATTATTTTAATATGAATTGTTAAGAAATACATTATTTTAAATTCATATTTATTTAGATTTTCAAACCATTTTATATTAAATTATATTAACTATTTTAAACCATAAAAAAACTATTTAATCTATTTTAAACTAATTCACCTATTTTAAAATATTTAAAGTATTTTAAACTATTTTAACTATTTAAAACTATTTTAATCTATTTTAAAACTATTTTAAGCCATTAAAACTATTTTAAAGTATTTAAACTATTTTTAAACTATTTATGATTATTTAAACTATTTTCTGAATTTCATACCATGTAAAGTTGAAGTGTTTATATTTAAATCCTTGATTTTTAGAGCAAATATGGTTAAATGATGTTATAATGTAAGTTAGAATTTGAAATGATATTTGTTGGTGAAATGACATATTGGGTAAATATGATGATTTTGAAATGAGGATTTAATTAACCTATCTTTTAGATATGATTTCGAAAGTGAATATGATTTCAAAAGTGAATATGATTTTGAAAGTGATATGGTTTGAATTGAATATGATATTTTGATATCAAATATGAATCGGTTTTGGAAATGTAAAAGAACCATCCGGTGTGAAATAAGCATTGGTTGTTAAAGAAACCGAGATTGAATGTCATGCTCTCTACCAATACCGAAACCCACTTTAACAACTGTGTACATCGTTGAGATTTCAGAATGAAGTAGGATGGTTTAGTAAACGATTCTGTATGAGGTATTTACTAGCCCTGACTCCTGTGAGTCAGCTTGATGTGGCTAAAACAGGAGCTATACTGGGTCAAGTGAAGTCGCTTCTCCTATCGGGCACATTTATTCGATACCATATTTTGACTTTGTGATTGATTTGGTGGCCACCCCTCGATTTGATTATGGGAGTGTGTCCCAAGGTGGGTGGTAGTAGCTGTTAGCCGTTACCACCAGTCCAGGAGTGCAAACGGTAGAATCCAACCCTAGCATTAAAGATAAACTATTTTTTTTGCGCACGCCTATCCCATGACTGACCTGGAGTTTATTGTTCCCTTCGTAAACTCTGGGTGCCCACAATTTTCCACACGGGCAGTCTAGAGTTGGATTTTCAGACAATCAAATAGTAGGTGTAGATTCGATAGCCTTCAAAGTCGTTGGTTTGGTAGCATTTGGAAATCTTCTTCAATCTTTGGGTCTTTGAAGTTTTTGGTTTGGCAATCGCGTTTGGGATATCATTTGCTACAAGTTCAGCTTGGTGGTGGTTCTCGCTTGAAGTTTAGAGCTTTGGCTTTGGAGTTTTGGTTTGGGAGTTGCAAATTTTGGATTCACGCTCTATCGAAGATCATATTGGAGTTATCTCTTCCGTTGTTATCTTTGACGCTGTTGTTTATGGACTCTGATACTTATGGATATGTTGTATCATGATGTAACTGACATTGTATCTATGTCGTATATCAATGTAATCATCCTTTGTTTCTGTTGTGTGTTTATTTTCATCTAATGTTGTTATAAGCTTCGACGATACGGATTTCGATGTCATTTCGGGCATCGAGTCCGGGTCGTCACAATTGCCTCGCGTGCCTTGTCACAGCATTATCGCACGCACTACGAGTTTATTTTGTACCATACCTATGGAGTGCCCTTTGGCTAAACCACCGGTTTGTTGGAGCTTACGGTATTGTATAGACTATGGGAATATACAAAATGTGTTAAGGGGGATATGGGTAACGCCTTAACGCTATTTTAATACTTTACTTTACTCTAGACACTATTATAATAGCGTATTGTACTATGTATGTATATAGTTTAATAGACCCTTAGAAGATGTAATCCCAAAAATCTCTTAAGTTATTGCACTCACGTTAGACATTGGATAAGAGATGTCAAACCACGTAAACATCTCTGACGCCATTACACTCATATTTATTTACTGTTGATTAACTTACATCAGACCTTTTAGTTCTGACTCGATTGTTTTGTCTTTTCAATTCGCTTGGGTCAGTTTGAGCTTTTCAGTGTATCGAAGACTACTTTTCTGAAGAACCAAGACGAAGATTTAGTATTAATATTATTTTTTTATCTATCCCATTGCATCATGTTGTTCCGCTGCATTATTTGTTTATTACTGTTGTATGTACTCTAGTTCTGTATTGTAAAAGTGTGATTGAATGTTATTTGTAAAGCAGCTTCATGAACTGTTTATTTGATTATTATATTTTGTCATTCCGCTGTGAGATTCTGTGTTTGTTTTTCTTTCTTCCTCTGCTTTTTCTTATTTACCCCATAACAATTCTCCCTTTTAAATGGTTTGAGTCTGACATATGTAGCTTATCATTGATTTAAACCGTCCAAAAAGGTAGGTCGTTGCAGTCTTACTGAAGTACAAACGCAGATAATCTTCTCTTTTGCTAATATCCAGGAAATGCCTAGCTATTCATATTATCTTGATATTCCTCTTATTAGCTCAATAATCTCCGCATCCAAATGTCTACAATCATTTGAAAAATTAACTAAAGTGCTAGCAGCTAATTCAGTTTAAAATCTCTCAAGCTGGTAGATTAGTGATAGTTCAAAGCATTGCAACTACCATGGCACTGCATTTTGAAATATGTAAGATGGAAAACTTCTAAATCTCGATTATTTCACATTCTCCTTTTAAGATGTGTTGCAGGAATTTGGGAAGAGTAGAAAAAAAATTGTGTTTAAGAATGAGAAGCTAATCCCTTGTTCTTTGTTTCAAAAAGCGATTGGCAAGTTCAAAAAGATATTGCTAGATTTACCATAAGTCATTAATCTCCTGTGACTACAGGAATTGGGTAGTTTATTTTTTTTAGGCTTTCCTAGAATATTTTGGTTTTGGCCGTTTTTGTTATTTGGCCTAAGAGCTTTTTTCTTCTTCTGTATATATTTTTAATTATATATTATATGGGTAGGGCTCCCTCGGCCCAAGCCCACCTTCAAAAAAATAAAGTATATAATAAAAATTAAATACTTTTATTATGAAAGGGATTAGTTATACAGTTAGATATATGTAATAAATTACATAATTGCCCCTAGGGCTTACCGCTAACTCTCTCATCGATTGACCATGTCTATTTAGTCGATTGGTAGCCTGTAGATAACATATGTTGAACCTACACCTGGTGCATGCTAAATAGGATAGCTTTAGGGATTTGTTTCCCACTTTGCTAACAGACTGAAGTTCACTTAGCTTTATGATGTTTTATAACATGATACTCAACATGGCGTGTGATTGTATCACAATTAGTTTCTCTTATTGTTACTATTAGTGCCTTGGTTGCATATTTTGACTTGCAAACTACAAGGGAGACGAAATAGAGATATATGTATTGTCTATTAGCCCTGTTTGTTTCAATCGAATGATGCAGAGTGTAGGACATTGTTGCTCAAATTTATCGAAAGTATGGAATGGGTCGTCCTACATCATTTTATCGACCCTCATGGTTTAAGCAGTATGCATCTTGGCTTAATACTTGATCCATATGCATCCATTACACAACATTATGGCTTGCCCGGTTCACACGGCACACGCCTAGCTCAAAAAGCAAGACTCCAAGAATAGATGTCTCGTCCGGCTATCTTATATACATAAGCCAAGCACCTCCCGCATATTTATCGACAGGCAACGACAACGGGTACCCATTTACCCATAAAGCACCCCACAGTGGTTAACCGGCCTAACCACAACATAAAGTCTCCCCTTGGTAGTTTAGTAGACCAACCCACAATCCACTCTCTAGCACAGTCCCTTGCTCGTTCTCATCATCGACCGCCCACGCCTTTTGAAGCCCTCTTGCCTTATTTCGGCCGACTTTGGCCATCGATGCCTAACTTCCCCAACAAGAGGGAGCCTCACCTACACTATTCTGTTGAAAAGACTAACACAAACTGTGTTTCTCATCTAACAAAAGCATCATCGTATGGTACCCAATCTATGTCCTTCGTTGCCACCTTAGCAAAGTACCACTGCATAACCACTACCTGATCTCATATTGCATATTCCTACACAAAGCATGTTCAAGGTATGGACAGCCAGCTGGTATCATCTCAGCCATGCAAACCAACTAGTGCTATGTTGTCACACGGTGGATCGAGCGACATGATCATTGGATCAGCATGATTGCAGCAGCTCAACCATGCACTCTCATTTCTCAATAAAGGTTGAACAAAATAAGCCCTCAAGCATTAAAATTTCTTATTATTGTCTCTTATAATCACCATAATTGTAAGAGAAGAAAAAATAAGAGACTATTCATAGTGGACATGGATCAACGTTGATCGAACCACTTTACATTATGTGTCTTTACTATTCTTGCAAATATTATTTCCTCGATTTCCATGTATTCAAGGTATTTATGAATAACCTTTGTTGAATACCCACTCATAGTCTTAATTTCGAGATTAGCTAAAAAAATTAGTCAACATTTTGGTGCTAGAAGGAGGATCCTCCCTAAATGCTCTCATTTCATTTTTCTTCACCTTTTCTTCCCTTCAAACTTCTCTTATGACTCGCACTATATAAATCTCGGTGATAACGAAGCTGACAACTCCAACAGTCATAATACCAATGGAGCTACTAAGGCAAGTGTCATATGTCCTATCCCAAGACAGAGAAACGACATGAGGCTTAGCATGACCAATGGTATGAGCACATAGGGAAACTTTCTCATGATGTAAATGACCTCCATATTAGAATGATTGGTTGGAAAATTGTAAATTTCGACCAGTAGACCCAGCAGTCGGCACTGCCCATGTCTAGCCCGCTCTTCCTCCCACCTACAACATAATGAATGATGCTTAAGAAAGGGTCCCTCCCTCTATACCTACAGTGCATATCACCACCCGCTTTTATAGATCCCCATTGCGGAATAGGGAGTGGAGGAGTCTCTCCTTAATGAGGGGCCAGTGCATAGTTTACATGAAGAAATAATTTCACTACGCCAGCAAAAGCATAAAATTCAAACCACATGTGGTAACGGTTTTTCGAATGATGAGAATGGAGACCCTTTCTTCGAAGAAATCATGGGCACCTACATCCATCAAATGTAAGGTTTCCTTCCATGGACAAGTGTGATAGCAGCAATGACTCGTCCAACCATATCACCATATTCAACTTAATCATCTGGATAGCCAACTCTCCGACCATGCATGACTTCATTTCCTCTCCACCTTAACCATATCGAGCTTTTGCCGGTTCCTTCATTTAAAAGCGGTAATGTTAACTCTTGGACTTAGTTGTGTTTTGACTTGAAAACGTGCTTCTTCGCATCAAAGACAAGAATCATGATAGAAAGCGAGCTAGGCAACATAAGGAAAGGTTTGACCATGTCTCCCTGCTCATATGTCAACCGCTTCAATAAGGAGTTAATCCATGTAAGGAGAGAAAACAAGATCAGCTTGGTGATTGCCCTTTTTTAGGGGTGAGGTACTAGTCCTGCATGTGGAAAGAACTGTAGAAGAAGCCCGCTTAGCCCTTGATCGATTTTCTCCAAATGGAAAATGATATAATAACAGTGGAGGAGGTCAACATCTCTAATAGTGAAGAGGAGAGAAACCAGAGAAACAAAGATGGCCCAAGGGAAGATAATCTTTGGAAGAATGGTCCAGGAAAACAAGAAGCATGCAAAAGAAGGCTCATGCTTCAGACCATGGTACACAGATTATGCAACTTTGAACTGGGACATAGAAATTATATATCTAGCCATGCGTGATCGCATGCCATTTAAATGGCACGCTCCCTCCTGGCCAGGGTGGAAGGTGGAGTCCAAGGGCAATGGAAAATACTACAAATTCCCCCAATTTAATAGTCACTTCACCAATGAATGTCGACACCTTAAAGACAAAATAGAGTGGTTGATCCATGAACGCATATTGGTATAGTATTTGAGGCAATGGGTGGAACAATGAAACTCGCAAAAAATTCACATGCCTAATCCCAATAGCCAACTGATAACAACATGGTCTTAATCAACACAAAGATCCTTTTAATTTGTGGCTTCCCACTTGTGGCCAGAAGTAATCGTGGGGCTCAGGCCTAGTATAGGAGAGAGCTCGCCTCCGGTGATTAAGTAAACCTTTAAGACTAAAGGCTATATGGGTTAAAGAAGAGGTAACAACCATTTCTTCCATTGCGGAAGACAAAAGAGTAGTTGGCTTCTTCCATCATGACCCTATGGCCATCTCAGTCATTATGGCCAGTACCAAGGTCTAATGGGTCTTCATTGATTGGGACAGCTCCGTTAAAGTGATGTTCAAGGAAGTTTTTGACAAAATAAAGCTTTCCACCTCCAGTCTTACTCCTTTTGCATTGCCTATCTATGGGTTCAAGGGTGTAGGCATATTACCAATAGGAACTACCTCTCTCATAGTAACCTTCGACTAGGATCCTTTAGGACAAGATTTGGGTACATTTTTTTAATGGACTGGTCGTTCTTATATAATATCTTAATAGGTAGACCGACATTTTCAAACATGGATTAATTGTGGCTTATCAGCTACTAATGAAATTCCCAACCAAGGGAGGAATCTTTTTGCTAATATTTTGCGTTTGCAGCAATCAGTAGGCCGTCAGGGACTGCTACAACTAGCCAAAAATGGTGTACTCGTGCTACAACAAGATTTAGCAATTCTCAATGGTGACATACCTAAGAGACTGTGAGACCCACTCAACCCTCTCGTTCATGTCGGGGTTGCTTAAAGCTTCGAAGCTGAAGCATATATGGAAATAACCAACCCTAAGAAAACATGCAAGCATCTCAACGCTTTCATTCATGTTAGGAGCTCAAATAGCAGGGCTAGGAGGCATTATCTCTCCTTAGCAAACCTAAGTAAGACAAGAGAGCTCATAATAGCATGGAATGGGAAAGTTCATCCACGTTGGTATGTGAGATCAAAAGTTTCTACCACTCATTCCCTCTTAACATCATTAGACTCATTTATGAAAACTGGGGATAGCCATAGCTCTTTGGTTCATGAGTGAATGTCCATCTTAGTCTACGACATTATTAAATTCATGAAATATTCATTGGACCAGTGTAACCTAGGAGACAAAGTGGAGGATAACAATGATAACTCACTCATATAGGAGATTCAAACCCTGATGGTGGGTCGGCACTCTGCTTAAGGCAGTACTAGTCGATGACAGCGATCCCAACAAGGTTGTCCAAATAGCAATGGAGCTAAGTCTAGAAGTACAGGATAAGCCAATCTATTTCCTAAGGAATAAAAAACATGTGACATGCCCTAAACATTGACCTAACAGCTCATCTAATCTTCCAAAAGAGATGGCCTCTCAATCCTAAGTAAACGAGGGACTCAAGGAAAAAGTGGAAAAGCTTCTTGCAAATGGCTTCATCTATGAAGGTACGTACCCAGTCTAGGTGGCCAATTCGGTATTGGTTCGAAAGCCAAGTGGGGCATGGAGAACTTATATTGACTTCTCATACAAGGCTTACCCAAAAGATAGTTTCCCACTATGCCACATCAATTTGCTCATAGATGTAACGAGTAGACATGAGTTACTGTGACGACCCGACTTTCTTACCATAGAAAATCGCATCATTTTTAAGAAAGAAAGGGATAGAAAGAGAAAAGAAAGAGAAGAAGAAAGAAACAACATCAAAATCTAAACAGAGGAACAAATAAATTATATTAATCACATAATACATTACATAGTATCATATACATCAGAGTTACACAACATAATCAACAATACTAGGCAGTTATAAACACCTCTCTAGTTATACAACTCAATACAACACAAAGAGAGCAACTCAAAGAACACACAGCGGAAAACTATATAGCTATACGCAGAAGCCTCCTGATCCATTGCTCCTTCAGAATTCGTCAGGCCAACCTGAATTCCCCTGGCTACTCGTAAAAATTTGAGTGCCCAAGAGTTTAAGAAAAACAGAATAAACTCCGGGTCAGACATGGGTCTGGTGTGAGTAAACGGTTAAAGTTGCTTAACTTTAAAACCCTTTTGAAAGAAAAGGTATCATGTAAGACTTCCCATACATAAACTTGGAAAAGTTTTTACCTTACGCTAACCAAAACATTTGATAGGAAATCCGATGATATTATAATAGTGTCTAGGGTTTTCAAGTAAAATACAGAAATAGCTGGAATGCTTACATCTCACGTTCCAACATAGTTGGGCACAACTAATACGTACGGCACTTATTGGATTTTGGATTCCATACAATGGCAGGGCTACTATGGTACCGCCCGTCATAGTACGTAGCCTGGATCACCGTATCGAGGAGTACGCCCGCTCCCTTGCAACACAAAGTTGAAACCATTCCTTACTGAACAGTTCCGAATAAGGCAACCCCGACGGATGTAACTATTCAACCGCCCACATAGTCGAAATAAAAGGGACCTCTAGACAGGGGTAAATCTTACTCTCAAGTGGGGGCTACCCACGAAGCCTTGCTGCACCTCCCCTGTTAGCCATTCCCGGTTGATGAGGCTGGAGGCTACGATTACCTTTAGGGAACACATCACTTAGAATGCTCATCGTCCAGCTGACGATGTTCTGAAAGCATTCAATCCATACAAGTTCGTTCTGGGTTCGAAAGAAACCGAAGGCATTATCTCGTTATACTCATTTTGGAATCACCAACAGAGTTAAGACAATAACCCTTGCACTCTGAACCACCATCTCGAACCTATAAGAACTAGTTCCGTCAACTCATTACGGAATCGCCCACAGAGTTATACTGACGTATAGTCCTTACACCTCGATTCTTCACAAAGCTCCACTTTGATTCACGACCTAACGTTTAATTGGAATCGATGTGGTTTTCGGATATCCAAATATGGAAACCCGATCGCGGTCTCGTCGAAATCCAAAGCGTGTCTTTAGGTCCAAGTTGTTTTAAGGTTTAAAACAATTCAATTATCTATATACACATAGATAGATAACTCACAAATCACAATTGATAACTACATTATCAAATAAACAGATGATCCATAACAAAAATAGGTAATCCACATCATTATCACAATAGATAATCTATATTATCATCACAATGCAACCAAGCATTCATACCACACACGTTACTTATCTCATTTCTGAGATTACATCCATACAAGACAATCAATGTCATCCATTCATATATAAGCAATGATTTACTTAATCACAACATAATTAATTTAAAATGAATTAAATTAACTATCTCTACCTCTAATTAATTTAAAGTGAATTAAATTAATTACTTCATCTCTTAATTAATTTAAAATTAATTAAATTAATTACCTTCATCACAATAAATTTTGCTTAATTATCCATTAATTAAACCAATTAATTAATCATTATCTTAATTAATCAACCCTGATTAATTAATTCTTAATCAAGTAATTAATCCTTAATTATTCTCATTAATCATATCAATTAATGAGCCTTAATTAATTACTTCCATTAATTAATTAACTATAATTAATTACATTATTCCTTAATTAGTTACATTAATTAATCATGCTTAATTAATTACTTTCAATTAATCCACTTTTAATAAAGATAAACAGTAATTAATTATTCTTAATTACTTCTTATTACTTTTAATTACATTTAAGAAACCTTTGATTTATTACACCAAGTAATAAACCCTTAATTACTTTACCAAGTAATTATCCATTTTAAATTACTTCCCAATCAGTAATTTACCTTATCCCAATTACCTCTGTAATTTATCAATTACTTACCTTAAGTAATTAGCCTGATCAAAAACTTATTAAGTAAACATACTTAATCTTTTATCAAGTGACTATATTTAATTAATTTACAAATTAATTAACTTACTTAATCATACTCACCTCATAAATTATAATCGAGTAATATATCCCTTAATTACTCTTTAACCAAATTAATGTTCAATTTACAGATTAATTATCTTCAACTATAAATTAATAAATCTCAATTATTAATCAATCCTTTAATACAAAGTAATTAATCACTAATTACTTTTATAATTAATTAATTAACCTTAATTAACCAATTAATTATCTCTTAATCATTAATTAATAAACTTAATTATTAATTAACAACCTTAATTACAAATTAATTAATCCATAAATAAAATTAATTAATCCTTAATTACAATTAATTAACCTTAAATAATAATAGTTAATTAATTCTTAATAATCCTTTTAATTATTAATTAAGAAAACCTAATTATTACTTAATAAAACCTTTATTAAGTATTAATTAATTACTATTTTAATTAACCCTTAATTACTTAATTAATAAGTAACTACAATTTAATTAATCATTAGTCATTAATTTAAATCATCATAATTATTAGTTAATTAAATTAATAATCATACTTAATTAATTACTTAATTAACCCCTTTAAAATAATTAATTCAATTAATTAATTAAACTTAAAAAAATTTAATCAACTTAATTAATTACAAATCATTAACACTTAATTATTTTCAAGATAAAACATTATCTCTAAATAACCTTGAAATAACTTTACTTAACTTAATTCATTAATTAGTTTATGATATAAAGTAATCTTTAATTACTTTCTTTTAATTATTAATTAATTAATTTAAAAACATTTCCTTATAAATTTCCTTTTATATTTCCAAAATAAGTTTGAAAATAACATTAACTTAAAACGTTTAGACAAATCATACAAATTCATTTATAAAAATAATTCAATTCAAAAACAAGAATTTTAATTTAACTTAAACTATTTAAAGTTTAAAACTTACCTAATTTTAAGCTGAAAATCTGTTTAAGCATTTCTATGTTGAGTTCAATCCATGCGTATAAGAATCCAAGAAACAAGGTACAACTTCTTTCTCTTTTTTTAAAACAATTTGACTTTAAAAATTTTAAAAAAAAAACTGATTTCATTAAAAATTTAATAACTGTTAAACACAACAGTTTAACCCTGCAAACAAATGAACCCAGAACTAACGCGAGACACAACCCAGAATACACGAGTTCCTCCCCGAGCCATCTCCCTTATATCCCGAGTCCTACTTCGAGAAAACAAGGAAACCCAAAACAAAACCCAATCCTGCTGACACCATCTACCTATGCACCTGCACCAGTGCCGGAACCACCTTCGGTCATCGTCGAACCCACATCACCCAAGCACTCTGCAAACCCATACGACCAACAGAACATCACTTCTTGACACGATTCAAAACCAAACTCCCTTGGTTGAAAAGAACCCAGATGCCATCAGAAAATTCTCCTGAACCCACACCACCGATCAACGTTAACCGCCATGATCACGGCTAGTGCTTGCCGACCCACCACTCCTCCTTCTCCTAAAATCCCTTACAACTCGATGCAAAGATGAAGATACAGTAGCCAAAATTCCCAAGTTCAAACAAAACTAAGGTTAAAATCAAAATCAAGCAATTCCAATAATCACAGAGATTTACAAATTCATCAACCATTTTTACTACATTACCCAAGCATGTTTCTAGCTTCATCAAAAATCTCGAGCAACCCAGATGCATGAATCAACTGATTTTTGCAAAAACCTAAATCCCAGATAAACCCCAAGTCCTCACTTAATACAATTTTAAAAATTTTGATTTTCTTTCTCAAATTCATAATTCCCAGTAACATTCCCAATTATATAATTATTTTAACCAAATTAAACACTTGTTTTCAAACATTGATGTACATTTGTTACTGCATTATTTGTTTCCAGAAGAATTTTCAAGCCAGAACTTAGTTTTATTTCTTTGTTCTTAGTTTATACTAATCCAACTTATTTTGCTTGAATCAAAATCCTATTGTTGTTTTAAATAGAAAAAGCTTGTAGTTCTAACTGTTCTTTAAATTTTGCAGTAAGAAAAAAAATAAACTAATAAGACCAAGCATGCACAGATTCAAAGCCATACATCACATTGCATGTTTATATACAGATAACAGAGGCAACTTATATAAATAAAGATCATCACAACTTATATGCAACATAAAATATACTACTTGATTATTTTGTAAATTGTTTACTCGCCATTTTTAAGGAATGCAGGGGTTTGATGAGAAACTGGAACTTTGCAAAAGACTTGAACTTGAAGTTGAACCCTTTTCTTTATTTTAACTGCATTGCTTTAGGTTGCTTTCAACAGATTTGTTTCAGGTAATACCTCTTT
The DNA here is from genome assembly GCA_030765085.1 of Allium cepa. Taxonomy (NCBI): domain Eukaryota; kingdom Viridiplantae; phylum Streptophyta; class Magnoliopsida; order Asparagales; family Amaryllidaceae; genus Allium; species Allium cepa. The sequence continues at coordinate 153,300,196 of CM060939.1, forward strand.
GAAACTTGCATGCATTTGAAAATTTGATACAGACATTCAAATGCAGAACTGGGTTGAAATTTGCATCAAGCTTTTGAAAACATTTTGTAGATTTGGTTTGAAAACAACAGCAGGTATGCAGTTTTGATTTGAGCAATGATTTTTGTTTTGAAAATAAACTGTAGACATGCAGTTTGATTTGGAGGAAGTTTAGGTTTTGTTAAACAGGAACTAATGTTTCAGGTTTTGGTAAACAGAGAGTGGTGATTGAATTTGAGGAGTAGATGCAGACTTGGGAAAAATTTTTACAGGAAATAAATTTGTAGATTTTACTTTTGAGGAGGTTTTAGATTTTGTTTGAGCATTGTTTTGAAAATTTGATGATTTTGGAATGAGTGAAAGTTGCATGATAGTTCTAGTTTTCTTCTAGGCATGAATACAAAATTTTAAAGAAAAAGAAAAATGAGAAGAGATGGTGTTTAAATAAGAAATTTTCAGATTTAATAAATTAAAAAGAAAAATTAGAAAAATAAATGGACACTTGTCTTTAAATTACTCAAATGTTTAACACTTGTTGACAAAGTGTTTTAGAACTTAACACATGTCCTGGTTTATTTAATTTTATTCTAAAAGAAATTTAACACCCTTTTAAATTATTCTCCTAATTACTAATATGTTTTCTAAATTTAAAAATACTTTTCTAATTAAATATCTAATAAACAAATATATTTATACATTTATAAATGTTTGCTAAATTTATATAAAATACAATCTTTAAAAAGAATGAAACCAAATATAATTTAAATAAAAATTATATACAATATTACAAACTCATTTTAAAAATGCTATTTCAAAAGCCTTGCATTTATTCTTATTAAATAAATACAAATCCAAATTTTTATAAATAAATTTCTATAAAAATAAATAAAACAAATCTTATTTTTAATTAAAATATTATCTATATATTTTAAACTCAAACTATATTATTATTATTTTAATTTAAGATGCATGTATATCTCTTAAATTCAAATCTATATTTAATTCAAAGTCAAATTTAAAAATCCAAATTTAAAATCAATTTAAAATACACAGATATAGATGTATTTAAACACACTTATAAATTTTGAAAACAATAAGCCAATTTAGAATTTATTCTTACAAATAAAATAATTATCCTTATTTTAAATCAATTTATAACCAAAATTAAGACATTATATTATTATTACTTGGTTAATTATCTTTGAAAATAACAATTTATCAATTTCAAATAATTTAAATAAGAAATTATCAACATTTTAAACTCCTGAAAATTCCGGGATATTACAGTTACTCACATTCGTGGATGCCAACTCTGGTTACAATAAGATTGCCATGCAAAACCCCAATTAAGAGCACACACCCTTTATAACTAACGTTGATCTCTACAACTACTGGGCCATGCCATTCAAGCTGTGCAATTCCAAGGTGACCTATCAATGGCTCGTCAAAGATATTTTTCCCCAATAGGTTGGTCGAACCATGAAGGGATATGTGGATGACATGGTCGTGAAATCTAAAAAGGCCGGGGAACATAGAAAACCAATGAAGACGCGACAAAGACATTCAGCATCCTCCGTAACTATAAGCTCAATCCTAAGAAGTGTTCCTTTGTTGTGCGATTTGGGAAGTTCCTTGGTTTTATAATAAGAATTAAAGGAACTAAGGAAAACCCCAACAAAATTCAGGTAATTCAAGACATGTGAATACCCCGTACGATCAAGAAAGTACAAAGCCTAAATAGGATGATCACGGCACTTAGCAGTTTTGTGTCAAAAGACACCAATTAGTGCATCCCCATCTTTGGTCTCATTAAGAATAGGAAATTGGTTGCATGGAGTGAAGAATGCACCGAGGCTTTTGACTTAAAGAAATGGATTGCCTCACCCCTGCGCCAAATCGGTTGACTAGGAAGATTTGTATTTATACCTTGTAGTTATTGGCCATGGGATCAGTGCTACCATGGTTTAAGAGGAGGAGAAAATTCAATGACCAATATACTATGTAAGTAAAAGGTTGTTAGACCCAGAAATTAGATACACAAAATTAGAGAAGTTAGCTTTCTTCCTTCTAATCAAGGCCCAGTGACTCCGACTATATTTCCAAGCACACCCGATCGAAGTTCTCACCAATCAACCTATTAAGCAAGTACTAAGTCGGCTCGATATAGTGGGTTGACACTAGAAGTGGTCCATGACCTCAGACAACATTATGTCACTTTTCATGCATATCATTCAAAGGCTAAGCTATGGCTAACTTCATAGAAAAATGATCAAGTTTGGCCTTGATGCTTTAGACAAAAGAAGAGTGATGATAGAGCTCTGCACCAAGGCATACAAAATGAAGATAACTAAGCACTACAACACTAAGGAAAAGGTTCAATGATTAAAGATCGAAGATTTAGTACTACACCGGGTCTTCATAAACATGAGAAATATAACCAGGGGAGTATTGGAGCCAAGTTGAAAGGCTCATACTTGGTTTATACTGCACTCACCAATGGTGCATACAGACGTTCACATCAAGATGTCAACCACGTGCCTCATACCTGGAATCCGAAACTTCTTCAAGCATTTTACATATGAAACTTTATAATCCACAATTATAAGGTCAAAAATCATGTAAAAATTCTAAGTATGGAATGAAAAATGAGATAGCCCAAGCATTCGTTGCTCAAGCATCAGCAATAAGGTTATTCGGTAGGAAGAGCCATGCAGCAGTCTCCTCCTTCCCAGGAATGCACCAAGACAAGGCTATCCAGAGTGGATAAGGAAAAAAGGGCTCTCCTATAACAACCCCACTTTCTACGCCATAAACAAAATAAATATAATAAAATGGCTTGAATCCGATATTTAATAACTAATATTTTAAAAAGTTAATATTTATCTAACTGAAATGTTTTTAATAAAATATTTTATTTTAATAAATTGAACTAACTTAACAAATTCCTTTCAAATAATATATTAAAATTGAGTAAATTATTTTAATTGAATATAACTATTTTTATATTATCAAAATAGTTGAAGAATGAATGTATTTTGTAATAATATAATGAATATTTAGACAAAAAATATAAGGGGATTGAAATGATGGAATTGTCTACTTGTCAAATATATTGGTGTAAATCAATTTAAATTGAACTGAAATTATTTATAAATAAATGAAAGAATTATATGAAAGAAAGGAAAATCAATTTACTTAAACAAAGCCCAATCTAATTAGCCCATACTCTTCCATTTTCCTCTCTTTTATTCTCACTTTGGCCCAAACCCGATACCCTCTTTTATTTGCCTTAAATCAGAAATTAAAATCGCGATAGTATAGATTAAAAAAAAGATATAAGGGTTGTGCATGGAGGCAAGGGGCTTGGCAACATCAGTGATGCAAGGAGGGGTAGTGGCGACTTATCGACCGGCCATGAGCGACTCGTAATTGACATGAAGCAAAGGAGAGGAAGGTCTGCTATAACACCTCGTTGCGAAGTTGGCGCGCGACATTGGCAAGCACGACAATGACTTCAAAAGGGGAGGTTACTTCTGGCGATGGTGTGAATGAGGTGATGAGCAAGAGTGACCTGGTGGTTGTGTGTTTTAGTGAGTGACGTGAGGTGAGGGAGGAGCGATCATGGGTTAGGGTTTTGAGTGATGGCTATTGGCAAGCAATGGAAGAAGTGTGTCGTGATGGATGGTTGCTATAGCGATGTTGGAGGATAAGAAGAAGATGGCAGTGTTGACATCGTAGAATTGTCTAAAGTGGAGTTCAATCTCGCACTCGTCGATTCAGTGAGTTTTCTCACTTACATCTATATCTATATCATTATCTGCTAGATCTATATATTCATCCCAATATTTGATTGCATTATTCCATTATGTTGGTTGAGATTATTAATTGAATTGTTTGGGTGGAACGTTGCTTGAGATACTGGTTGTTTCTAAAATTGGATATGATATTGGAACATTGGATTGATTGTGTGGTACTAGATGTGGTTTAGATTTAGCAGTGAAATTTTGTGTTTGTTGGATTGTCCAAAATGCAAAGCAGATGTTGTCCAACTATATTTTGATTTGCATATTTTACACCTTTTAAGGCCTTTCAGTTGAGAGTATTTCCTCTCATTAGAACTGTTGGTCGAGACGGATTTTGAACTTTTATTTGTTGAATGTGTATTTTTGGATAACTGAAATTCAATGTGATTTGGTTCGAGTCGAGTGATAAGGTTTGTATTAATGATTTGTTATGATTTTGGAGAATTTCGCTCAATAATTGGTATTTCGGATGTTCAAAGGATTTTATGGTTTTTAAATACTTTTATTGTTTTAAAAATTAAATTGAAGAATATATTTACATATAAATAAAAGTGGTTGGAAGAATAAAATGATTTATTGGAAATTGTTTGGATATAAAAGTTATTTGGAAATAAAAATTGATATTTTTCAATATATTGGAATGTATGGAATTTTCATCATTGTAAATAAGGGATTTTTAATAATACATATTTCTATAAGGGAAATTGTTTTGTAAATTGAATATTTAATAAAATAGATTAAACGGGATATTTTGATCATAAAAAATTATTTTAAGAGTTTAAAATATATTCCCCTTTTTATATCTTTGTTGGTTCGGAAATTGGTTTATTTGATTTGATTTGATAAAAAGGATTCAACAAATATTTTTGGAAGGGGATTTTTAAAATATATAATCCATTTTGAAGATATATTAATTGAGAAATATTTAAATGGATTTAAGAGCTTTAAAATATAATTCCCTTTCGTATATGGTATGAATTGAAATGGTTTATATTAATGATTTTGTGATTCAATTCTATATAATGAGGATACTGAATAGATGGATTAGTAGTATTGGGTGGTATAGGACACTCGGTAATATTTTTCTTATTATTCTATGGACTCATATTATAAAATATTTTTTGTTTGACGAGTGTAGTTTACTAACTTCTAGTAAACGATCTAGTAATACTGAGCGGTATGGCATGCTCAAGTAACCCTTGTTCGATTTTTGTTGGTGAGTATATGTCACTTATATTCGAAGATAAGTTAGGATTTGTGTTATCATCTAAAGGTGACTCTTAAGAGCTTAATAGTCGAGAGTTCCATTGCTCTCTAAAGGCTATATATGCTGGAGATATGTTAGGCTTTATAGATTTATGCTCTTAGGACTACCTAGCCTAGTATATTATTATTTACTCATAGGACTAGTAGTCGAGGAATTAATATGTTGTGACCCTCTCATTAGGACGTGTGGAGTCGAGGGTACCTATTATTACTCTTATTATGACTCTCATCGAGAGTATATTGTGTTGCGTCCTCTAAGGACAAACTAGTCGAATATCATTATCTACTATTAGGAGTGGTAGTCGAGGATTTGTTATGTTGATATTCCCTCATTAGGACTCATATAGTCGAGACCAGTAGTTGCCACTCACTTCAGGACTTCAAGAGTCAGTTATCACTCTCAATAGGACTTATATAGTCGAGAGTATTTGTTGGGAATCTACATCATAGCGTTCATGCCACTATGGAAAGCATGTGAATTGGACCTACCAGATAGGCTAGTTATCCATCCTAGCAGTCATGATTGCAAGACCGCTCCTCGGATCTGTGATGTCAATTTGTGAGTTGTAGGCTAAGAGTTACGTCTCTCATTAGAGCCGTTACCCCGACGACACTTAAGGATCAACTGTCCATTACCAAGGGCAAGTAGGAGTTATGACCAATGCTCGGTGTGATCTGACAGCATTTTTATGGCATGCGATGGATACGAGTGTCATGATTTTGGGATTAACTTAGGGTCTGTAGGAAACGGGTTGTGGTCATCAATGTTTCCGAGAGCAGTGCCATGGTACGTCAGTCTCCCATATGGATGACCTAGATAAATCCATTTTATTTGATATTTTTATATTAACACCTCATCAAAGATGATCATTAACATTAGAGATTGGCTTCTTGTTAGTCTGTCATTTGAGATACCCTAACCCGAGGTAGCTAAGTGTTATCTATTTATGACTTTAGATACATGCTGCGAGCTTATCTATCATTCTCTCATAAGAGCCTGTGGCTGAGAGATCTCCTTTTTATATGGTTTGTTGTTTCTATCTCCTAAGACAATTCGGTCGAGAGTTTTGCCTCTCTAAGGATAAGGTTTTAGATATATGGTTTTGTATATTGAGTTTTTGCTTAAGTTTGACATTAGTTTGAGTTTATATTTCTGCATATCTCTGAGGTCATAATAGTCGAAAGTTATATCTTCCATCAGGGTTGTAGGTCAAGATAATTATTTGGATATTGTTTTTGATAGTTCGTTGAATATTGTTTTATTTGGGATTTAGGATTTGGGTTTCTAGCTATCCCCTAGGTCTAACGATTGGAATTTTTGACATCCATCGAGACCGTAAGTCAAGATTGTATTTTTGGATATTGATTGTTGTATTTAGTTTGGATTTCTTTCTATTTGGCTTCCACATTTCCTGATTTATCTTTTATGGTTTAGCAGTCAGAAGTTATTGCATCCTTTAGGGCTGTAAGTAGAGATTTGATATTTTGATCGTATATTTAAGATTATGTATTCCTAATTTATATTTTTGGGCTTGTCGATCAAAAGTCTTCATTTCCATTAGGACTGCAAGTCAAGACTGATATTTTTGGGTTGTTGAGCCTTAGAGTTGGCTTAATTCAGGATTTATTATTTTATTGTGGGTTTATGGATACACCATGCACTTCTCCATATTGTTTTGAGACTTTAATTATATTTTTGTTATCACCCGATTTATATATGTCGTGATTCTTACTTGCTTATGTGAATTTCTTGGGTGATATTTGGGAATGAGTGGCATGGTATATTATTATAATATTTGTGATAGATGTTACCTTGGGTCATATTCATCCTTGCTTTTTATCACCGTGCTTATATTTATGTTCTCACCTTAGATTCAGATATATTGTGAACTATTAATTATTTATATAATACTCGGGTCAGTCTGAGACTTTTTAGGTACAAGGACATAAGGCATTTTGGATGTGGGCTTTAGAGGAGACAAGTTGTGTGTATAATATCGTGTTTAGTAGTCCATGTATATTTTATTTGAGATGTCTCCTTGCACTTGTTTATATTGAGTTGGCCAAGGATTGTGTATAGTGAAATTGACTTATAATTTATTGTTGTGGTGAGATAGACCTTATATTTGTGATGTATTATATTTTTCTGTTGTGATCTGTGATTTGATGTTCACTTGTATGTATTTTTATATTGTTATATCGTGGAGGCACAAATGTTCATTGCTTTATGCTGACACCGAATACATATGGACGTGTTATTTGAGATTTTTAATACGTACTGGTGTTACCCCAAGGGCATATTCATGTATAGTCCCCCTTAACAAGCCTTGTTCTCCGTATTACCAGATAGGATTGCTTAGTAATCCTCTTTGATGGTGTGGGTATAGAGGGGGGTATTATGGTTGGTATCAGTGTAGGTTCAGAATAATACATCATATATAAGGGACACGGTTATTGGCCTTCGATGAGACTTAGAGTCACTATCCCTATGGATGTAGTAGATTATTGTTTATACGTAAGTGATAGTAGGAATATATGATGGTTAGTGGGGTAAATCATCTGGGAACATACTTTTTATTTTCCTTACTATATATATATACACATATATGTACACACCTTATCTCTACCTCTTTTGTATGTGTTTGTTTTCATGTGAAATAGAAGTTGTTAAAGAGGTAGTGAAGTAAGGAATAGTTAGCCTAACCAGAAATGTCAGTATTATTAATGGTGATAAACCTCTGTATGGCTTAAATGTGAATGTAATATCTCGGTTAGGTAAGCCGTAAAAGACCCTGATCCGAATTCTTTTATTTTAAATACTTCACAATCCTATATTATGATGTGGCGGGTTGAGAAAATGATTAATAGCTTTTTGTTGAAGGCGTTTTTTTGCTTGTTTGAAAATGTAAATCGTTATTTAATGCTTGTTTGATTCTATATATGTACAGTGGTTTTTGTTGTTGTTAATAATGGATTATTGGATCATATATGAATTTGGAAATAAATACTTATATTCAAACAAGCAAATAATTTGGTAAAATATGAATTATAATCTTATGTAATGATTGAAATTAATTTTGTAGTATATTTTTGTGTTAATTTGTTTGTCGAGTGCTATAAGAATTCTGGTCGATGTAGGTGCACACATTTTCGATATGAATTCCTAAATACTAGGGCGAGGCATCCCGACACAATGATTTTAAAAGAATTACTATTTTGAAAGAAGTGTTATAAATAATATTTTTGGAAATAAGTAATTGTTTAAAATAAGTTGAATAGTTGTAACGACCCAGAATTTGACCACTTTAAAATATACTACTTAAAATGATTTTAAATATAAAATATATAAAATTTTATGATTTAAATAATATTAGATATGATTTACAAAGAGAAATATACACAAAAATAGGAATAATTGCTTGTATCGACAAAAGTGACAAAATCCTAATTTCAGAAAAGTAAGTTTCAATGGTTAAATAAATTATTTTAATTAATTCATGAGTGTTTATATTTTTAAATAACATTATACACATTTATTTTTAAATTTGGTTTACATAAATAAATAGCTTAACTAAAATGTCAAAATATGACCATAAAACATTTTGTCGAAAATAAACGTTTCGTCGATTTATAGTTGTCGCAATGTTGTTGCATCTTTATTTTCTTACATATGAACATATATTCAAATAGTATAATTATTAATTAATGCACTAATCAAGTTTAATTTTACTAAACATACTTAGAAAATTCTAGAATGTAACAAAAAGTAAGCATAAAAAGACAAAAGGCGTTATAATGGTCAAAAAGTAAAAGTCAAATCAAACAAACCTAATTATATATTCTTTACTTAATACTTCAGTGAAAGTGACTAAAGTAATGATTTGAAATGTGATGTTAAGTGTTGAAAAGGTAAGTTTACTTTAAATTAAAGTAAGGGTATTTTGGTCAATAATAATATTTTATTCCAAACTTTTAAATACCTACCACTTCTTTCACAAATTTCACACACTTTTCATTCTTCTTCTTCTTCCTTTTCTAAGCTTTATCCTTCTTCTTCCTTAGAGTTTTGATGGCTTCCATGCTAGCTGAAAATAATTTAAAGTAATAACGAAGTTCTATCGGGAAATCAGAAGTTAATAGTCCACTTAAGTTCGAAATCAAGATAGTGGAGCTATAGCAGATTTCAAGAAGTTTCGGGAAATAGTAGCGAAGCTATAGTCAAATCTGTAGTGACAAAGTTAGCAAAATGGGTAGGAAGTGTGGTTTGGTCTGGAGTTCCTTGCCTTAAAGTTTTACGGAGTGGAATCCAAAATGAGTTATTTCTTTTAAATTCATTAAAATCATTTCTATGTTGAAGGAACTTTAAGTGTTAAGTGTTGCTTGAAAACCCTTGTTGAATGCTTGTTTACTTTGTTTGCTAAAACAATGGTTTTATTTCCTTACTTGACTATTTGGATGGTTAATTAAGTATTTTAAAATTTGGAAGTTAAATACTAAATGGGGTATGCAGAAATGACTAGTACACATGTTTCGTCTATGAGATCCAAGGAGACTTAGGTGAGGGACTGAACATGTCGAAGGAAAGCCCGGATGCTCCAAAATAAATATCAAACTATTTAAACCCATGATAAAATAAAGTGTTATAAATATTTGATAGAATAAAGCATTGATTATCGTTTATTGTTGTGTTTATTTCATTGATTTATTGTTTGAATTAGGCTCGACCGGTTTATGAGAACTGATTATTATTTATTGATCGTTGACTTTGCTCTACCAGTTTATGAGCAATTAATCATCCATATGCATGGGATGGGTAGAAAATAATTGTAGGCTAACATCTTGTGATTTATTTTTCGATTAGACTAAAAGGTGTTTAGCGATGATATTGGTTCATTTAAATTGTTAGAATTAGTTATAATAATTTGACGTCAATGGAATTCTTTTCAAAGTCGGTTTTCATGAATGAAATTTTACGAAATGTTTAGAAAAATAGAAATATTTAAAAATGAATAGTCTGAAGTTATATTAAATAAAAGTGATTTGTATAATCATTTTATAAAAATGTTTTATAAAATGGAAAGAATTTCGAGGACTAAACCCAATGGTTTTAAAATGTTTTTGAAAGTGAAATGGAAATTATTATAGATTTGAATTATATGTAATTATTAGTGTAAATGATTTATCACTTCAGGATATAAGTTACCAATGATTTGGGTAACCTATAACTAAAAAGGTGGGCAAGAGAGAGGTGCAGATGTTTTATAGCCTCGGTAAAGTCCGCTCTCGTTGTAGAGGGATATACATATCTATATTTATTTTCATAAGGCTAGGACCTAGTTGCCTTGTTATGGTTATACCTCCTGATCAGGTACCATACAGTTTTGTATGCTTGTATATTAATATCGTTTACAAAGGTGATTAGTTTCCAGATCCCAAAATAAAGGACTAATTTGAATACAAAAGATATATATATTTCAAAAGTTTTGAAATAAGAATTTGGGAATAAAGTCCAAAGAGATCATTTCCATAAAGTTAATTAGATTTTAAAAATATATAATTGAGGATTAAGCCTAAGTGGGTAGTTTTGGGAATTGCATATTGTTTGTGTATCGTAAGCTCCATGAGTTCTATTTGCGGTAGAAGAACAACGTTGGCTTAATCCTGTATATACCCAATTAGATAGGGGTACGTAGGCAGTCACAAGTAGTAGTGGTGCAGCCCCATTAATAACATAACATTTTTCTGCTTATTGTTTTCCACATATCGTGTGTTGATGTATTTTTCCTGCTTATTATCTTATTCTTCATTTGACAAGTTTATTGAGTCTGCAGGAATGGCTATTGTTGTCTCTCTCATCAAAGTTGTGCAGCGGTAGATTTATTTGTATTTGGTATGTATTAAAGCACACCTAGTAGATTAAATTGATTACTCTGATAACTTGTGAAAATTGAAATTGTATCCTATAGATTAAATAGTTTTGAATATTTATCAAATATTGAATGTTAAAATGGTGGTTTTCATTTGTAATTTTAGAACGGACGGGTTTTCGACGATTTTGGCTAGTCCGGAAAATCTGGGTCATCGCAATAGTAATTTGAAAGAAATGGAAATTATGAAAAATAAATATTAGTAATGAGTTTGTGAAAATATGTTAATGATTTTAAAATGTGTTTGAAAAAAATGATAATTTTTATTTCGATAATTTATGTAGTGCTACAAATGAAGCAATACCCTTCGATAATAAGCTTTTATATGTTCATGGCTGCTAAAACGAAAGTGATTAATGATTGAGTTACCATGTTAAGTCTAAGTAAATGTCAATAATTTCAACTAAGCCTGAACTTTAGCTGTTGAGCATCATATCCACTATCCATTGTATATATTGTGGGAAAATATATCATGATGTATTATATAGTGAGTGAGGTTGTTACACAACCAAATCAAGTTAACAGACAAAATCATATTTGAGCTATAAATTACTTATTAATATATATTTATCATGGTTGACCTAATGGCAACTTAGAAGCGGATAGTTTATCTATAATTTAAACAAGCTGATAGATAACATTTTAACACATTTTATCAAGTTTTCATCTAGTACAAATAATTTTCAAACAGGTAGCCACTTTGAATTGAAAGTAACAAACATGGAAAGAATACTTTGAGGTATCATTATATATATATATATATATATATATCATGTTATTGCCAAACTTAAGTACAAGAATTTTTTTTAAAATTTTGCTTGTTGCATATTGACATAAAAACAAGCTATAATATGAAGCTTAGCTACCCACTTTAATATGCTTTACCATTTCGGACATAAATTTTGATTTTTGATTAGATTATGACAACTTTTCTTTCGTTTGAAACATATTTTCATAATGAACAACTTTCATGTTGTCCATATTTTGAAATTTTAAAGTATCTACAATTTAAATATGGATTCAAAACGATTTATGTTACTCTTTTGAAAATGGGAACTATTGTAACATCGTTGAAACTCATTAGATTATAACTTTTGATTGCTTTATCCAATTTCAACGTTTTTCCCATTTTGAAAAGCTAAAAAAATAAGCAACAACTTTTTTAGAGAGTTTTATGAAATTTTGATGCTTGCTAAGCCAAACTGCAAATTTTGAATGTGGGCCTATGTATATATGAAAAATCTGCTACACTTATCATTGCAAAATTCCCCATAACTCGAGTTGTAACCTAAATTTTTACAGTCCGAAATTTCTTTTGGACATTTAACTCATTATGTAACAATTTATTTTTAGAAACCATAGCTTGATTTTGTATTTTTGACCTTTGAAAGTTCGTCGAAAAATGGATAAACATGTGGGTTATGTTTCTTTTAATTTAAATTGAATGCATTCTTATCCTATATTTCATTATGTGCGTTTAATGTTTAAAACTAAATTAAGATAGACACTTGAGAAGCTTATTTGGATTGCTAATTGACAAAGATTGCTTGCTTTTTCTTGCATAAAGGCGAAATATCTCGCCTGAACGCTAATTAAATGGCAAGTTTTACGATAGTTTGGTATATATGTGATATTGTATTTTTTTTCCATGTTTCGGGATGCCCTATTGATTGGAATGCATATATATTATGTTCTGATTTTTCGAAATGCTCTCCGTACAAAGAAGCCTCTATCAAAAAATTTAAAAAATTCTAACACTTAGATATTTTTTCACATATTATCGTACGCGGAAAATAGAAAGTTATTGAATGAATCTATAGTTAACGATCAGAGAAGTTTGTGAAAGAGCCACATAGATGATTTTGTAAGCTTTTAGAAGTTTTTAAAATACGAAGAAAGTCATGGTATGAGTTTTGTGTGATGTTTCCCCATACGAAATTGCGAGAATACAATTTTTTAAGGGGGAAGTCTGTATCAACCGTGCTTTCTACGTCATAAATTAAATAAATATAATTAAAATAAAATGGTTTGAATGCGATATTTAACAATTAATATTGTAAAAAATTAATATTTAACTAATTGAAATCTATTTATTAAAAGATTTTGTTTTAATAAATTGAATTAACTTAACAAATTTCTTTCAAATAATATACTAAAATTGTGTAAACTGTTTTAATTGAATATGATTATTTTATATTATCGAAATAATTGAAGAATGAATTTATTTTGTAATAATGTAATGAATAATTAGACAAAAATATATATAGGTATTGAAATGATGGAATTGTCTGCTTATCGAATATATTGTGTAGAATGTGGTGTGAATCAATTTAAATTGAATTGCAATTCTTTATAAATAAATGAAAGAATTATATGAATGAAAGGAAAATTAATATACTTAAAGAAGGCCCAATCTAATCGACCCATACTCTTCCATTTTCCTCTCATTTATTCTCACTTCGGCCCAAACCCGATCCCCTTTTTATTTTCCCTATATCGGTTATTAAAAACCGTGACAGTATAGATTAAAAAAATATAAGGATCGAGCACGAAGGAAAGTGTGGCTCGGCCACATCGGCGATGTAAGGAGCGGTAATGGCGACTTGCCGACATGGCATGAGTACCTGGCGATTGACGTGAGCAAGCGGGAGGCGGGTATGCTATCGCACCTCATTGTGATGTTGACGCACGACATTGGCAGATACATGGATGACTTCGAAAAGGGATGTTTCTTCTAGTGATGGCATGAGTGAGATGGTGAGGGAGGGCGACCTGGTGGTTGTGTGTTTTGGTGAGCGACGTGAGCTTGAGGAAGGAGTGGTCATGGGTTAGGGTTTCGAGTGATGGAGGTTAGCGAGCAATTGAAGATGCATGCTGTGATGAACGGTTGTTGCGACAATGTCGGAGGATAGGAAGAAGATGGCAATTTTAGCATCGTAGAATTGTCTAAAGCAAAGTCTAAGTCTCGCATTCGTCGATTTAATGAGTTTCCCCACTCACACACACACACACACACATGTATGTATGTATGCATTTTAATCATTGTCTAATATGTCTATATATTTATCCTAATATTTGATTATATTACTTCGTTGAGTTGGTTGAGATTACTGATTGAATTTTTTGGATAGAATGTTACTTGAGATATCGGTTGAATTGGTTGTTTTTTATTTTTGATACGAATTGGGATATTCGATTGATTATGTGGTATTAGATGTGATTCATATTTGATAGTGAGATTTTATGTTGTTGGCCTGTCAAAAATGCAAAGTGGATGTTTTCCGATTGCATTTTGATTTGTATATTTTACGTCTCTTAGGGCCATTCAGTTGAGAGTATATCCTCTTATTAGAACTATTGGCCCAAATCGATTTGAAGCTTTATTTATTGGTGATGTATTTATGGATGATCGAAATTCGATGTATTTCAATTTGGGTCGAGTAATAAAATTTATATTGATGATTTGTTATGATTTTGGAGAATTTTGCTCCATAATTGGAATTTCGCTCCATAATTGGTATTTCGGATGTTCAAAAGATTTTCTGGTTTTTAAATATTTTTGTTGTTTTAAAAAATTAAATTGAAGAATATATTTACATATAAATAATAGAGGAAGGAAAAATAAAGTGATTTATTGGAAGTCATTTGGATATAAAAGTTATTTGAAAATAAAATAGAGAATTTTCAATATATTAGAATGTATGGTATTTTTATCTCTGTAAATAAGTGATTTTTAATCATTTATATCTCTATAAGGAAAATTCTTTTGTAAATTGAATATTTAATAAAATGGATTAAAAGTAAATTTAAAAAGAGGATTTTGATTATGAAAAATTTATTTTAAGAGTTTTAAAATATATTCCCCTTTTTATATGATTATTGGTTCGAAAATTGCTTTATTTTGACTTGATTTGATAAAAAGGATTCAAGAAATATTTTTAAAAGGAGTTTCTAAAATATACAATCCATTTTGAAGATGTATTAAATTGTGAAATATTTGAATGGATTTGAGAGCTTTAAATTATAACTCCCTTTCGTATATGGTTTGAATTGAAATGATTTATGTTGATTTTTTGATGTAATTTTATATAATGAGGATACTGAATAATCGGATTAGTAGTACGGGATGGTACAAGATATTGGGTAATATTTTTTCGGTTATTCTGTCGACTCATATTTTAGAATATTCGTTATTTTATGAGTGTAGTTTAGAAACTTTTAGAAAACAATCTAATAATACTATTGGTATGGGACGCTCAAGTAATGCTTGTTCGATTACTATTGGTGAGTAGATGTCACATATATTTGGGGATGGATTAGGAGTTTGTGTTATCGTCTAGAGGTGACTCTTTAGAGTTTAATAGTCGAGAGTTCCATTTCTCTCCTAGGGTTGTATAAGCTAGAGATATATTGAGTTTTATAGGTTTATCCTCTTAGGACTAACTAGTCAAGTATATTATTATGTACTCATAAGACTAGTAGTCGAGGAATTAATACGTTGTGACCCTCTCACTTTGATGTATGGAGTCGAGAGTACGTACTATAACTCTCATCGGGAGTCATCTCATCGAGAGTACACTGTGTTTCATCCTCTAAGGAAAAACTAGTCAAGTATTATTATCTACTATTAGGACTGGTAGTTGAGGATTTGTTATGTTGATATGCCATCATTAGGACTCATATAGTCCAGAGCAGTAGTTGTCACTCGCATCAGGACTTCAAGAGTTGAGAGTACTAGTTATCACTTTCAATAGGACTTGTATAGCCGAGAGTATTTGTTAGGAATCTACGTCCTATGATTTATTCCACTATGGAGAGCACATGAATTAGACCCACTAGATAGGCTAGTTATCCATCCTAGTGGTCCTAATTGTGGGATCTCTTACCAGATCCGTGATGTCAATTTGTGAGTTGTAGGCTAAGAGTTACTTCTCTCATTAGAGTCATTGCCCCGACGTCATTTAAGGACCAACAGTCAGCTACCAAGGGCAAGTAGGAGTCATGACCAATGCTCAGCGTAGTCTAACAGTGTATTTATGATTGCGATGGATATGAGTGTCGCGATTCTGGGAGAAACTTAGGGACTGTAGGAAACAGGTTGCGGTCATTAGCATTTTCTAAAGCAGTGTTGCAGTATGTCAGTCTCTTATTTGGATGACCTAGGTGGATCCATTTTATTTAAGATATTTGATATTAACACCTTATTAGAGATGATAATCATTAACACTAGATACTGGCTGTGTGTTAATATGTCATTTGAGATACTCTAACCCAAGAAAGCTATGTGTTATCTATTTACAACGCTAGAGACATGCTGCGAGCTTATTTGTCATTCTCTCATAGAAGCATGTGGCTGAGAGATCTCCTTTCTATATGATTTGTTGTTGCTATCTCCCGGGATAATTCGATCGAGAGTTTTCCTCACTAAGGACTGGGGTTGAGATATATGGTTTTGTATATTGAGTTTTTGATTGGATTTGATATTGATTTGAGTTTATATTTCTAGACACTTCTAAGGGCCTAACAGTCAGAAATTTTCTTTTCCATTAGGACTATAGGTCGAGATATTTATTTGGATATTTTTTTGGATATTTCATTTAATTGTGTTTTATTTGGGATTTGGGTTTTTAGCTATTCCTTATGACTAACTAAAGTTTTGACTTCCATCGGACTGTAAGTCAAGATAGTATTTTTGGATATTGATTGTTGTATTTGGTTTGGATTTTGTTCTATTTGGCTTCCATATTTCTTGATTTCTTTAGCAGTCAGAAGTTACTACTTCCATTAAGGTTATAAGCCGAGATTTGGTGTTTTGATCATTTATTTGGGATTACGTCTTCTTGATTTATATTTTTCAGGCTTGTCATTCGAAAGTCTTCATTTCCATTAGGACTACAAGTCAAGGGTATATTTTTGGATTGTTGACCCTTAGATTTGGTTTAATTCGGGATTTATTATTTTATTATGGTTTTATGGATACGCCATGCACTTATCCATATTGTTTTGAGACTTTAATAATATAATTGTTATCACCCACTTTATAGATGTCATATTTCTTACTTGCTTGCGTGCATTTCTCAGGTGATATTTTGGAATGAGTGGCATGATATATTATTACGATGTTTGTGATGGATGTTACCTTGGCTCATACTCGTGCTTGCTTTTTATTACCATGCTTGTAGTTATGTTCTCATCTTAGATTCAGATATATTCTGACCCGTTTATTATTTATATAATACTCGGGACAGTCCGAGACTTTTCAGGTACACGGATGTAAGCCATTTTGGATGTGAGCTTTAGAGGAAATAGGGTATATATATATAATACCATGTTTAGTAGTCGATGTATATTTTCTTTGGGATTTCTCCTTGTATTTGCTTGTATTAAGTTGGCCAAGAACTGTATATAGTAAAATTGATTTATAATTTATTATCGTAGTGAGACAGACCTTATATTTGTGATGTATTATATTTTTCTACTGCAATATATGACTCAATGTTCATTTGTATGTATTTTTATATTGTTCTATCCTGGTGGCACACGTGTTCAATGTTTTATGTCGATACCGAATATGTATGGACGTGTTATTGAGATTTTTGATACGCACTAGTGTTAGCCCAAGGGAATATTCATGTATGGTCGCCCTTAACAAGCCTTGTTCTCCGTATTACCTGACAAGATTACCTAGTAATTCTCTTTGATAGTATAGGTAAAGAGTTTGTGTGTTACATCTCCTATGCAACCGAGAGTGCCAAAACCGCTCTATGAGGATGTGCAAGCCACTTAACACTCCCTTTCATACTGAAGGCATCGACGAACTGATGGTGTGACCACCTATGCCATGGTCCCAATTTGTTCGTATGTGTTACTGCCTGTTCCATTATTAGGGTAGGGTCATTAATGCCATGGATGCTCAGTAACCCATATTGTAACCTTGAATATGGTATCCATAGTGATACACCATGAGGATGCGCAAGCCATTCAATGCTCTCTTTCGTGCCAGCGGCGTCGACAAAACGAAGGCGTGACCACATACGTCGTGGTCCCGATTCATTCACCTGTGATGTTACCCGTCTCTCCAGTGGGATGACGTGCTAGTTCCAAGGCGATGCAGGTACCCACCTGTAACCTCAAACCTGGCATCTGTAACGCTGCCCTATAACGATACATGAGCCACTTAATGCTCTCTTCCGTGCTAGCGAATTGATGGCACGATCACCTATATCGTGGTCTTGATTAGTTTGCTCATGATGTTATCTGTCCTTTCAGTGGGTTGGAGCACTTCTCGACTTAAGCATCCAAAGTGGCCCAATTCAACAAAGTCGGGCTGAAAGACTGCATATGGATACAACAAAGGCGGACCATCATAAGCATCCGGCATCCAGTAAATATCCTTCAGCTCTTGTCTGCCATAGAATATCGGGGATAAAACCCCTTAATAAAACGATAAGTTTTTTTTTGGTTTTCCTTTTGTTTCCCTTATATCTACTTATTTGTTATATTGTGCGTATGAAGCTAAGTCTAAGCGCTCATTACCGATGTTGGGGCCTCTTGATCTGCCTGGCATAAGAACAAATAAAACTCAGGTAAGTATGAAAGACACACACACACATATGTAATGTTAATAGAGATGTAAGAGGTAAACATAGGACATTTAGACAGACAAACGGGTCAAAAACAACATATCTCATCATAAAGTAAAGAGCTTAATGCATCAAAAGGGCTCATTATATTCAATAAAAAGTTTCATTACAGTAAGGGGGCTTGCCCAATCAATACACAAACATAAAAAGAAAAGTAAAACTCCACCATACATTAGGGCGGGAGGTGCTCAGTGATTTTGAAATCATCATTATGAACCAAATCTTTGTCCACCACCAGGGCATCATCAGTGAACAGCTCGCTAGGGACGACTGTCAAGGAGGCGATCTACTCCTAAGTCAAAACCACCGTAGGAACCATGCCTTCAACTACCATATTATTTTCTACTTCTTGCTGCACCTCGCTATATTACTCTCTAAAGAAGAAGCTAACCGTCAAAGTAAAGTGGCTGTTGGCTTCAAAGATTAACTTCAGCATATTTGCCAGCTATTCATCTTTACATGTTGCTTTGGGGTGGCACAATCCAAGTGTTGTTGCACCTTTCGCTTCATCTCATCTACCTCCTTTTGGCTGGCTTCCAAATCCTCCCTCAAGCGGGCATTCCCACCTCCAGACCCAACCTCTTGGTCACTACTTGCGACCTCTTCTTGATTGCAGCTTCCTTGGTCGCATCGGCGTAAATACCCCTTCGCTCAAGCTTGGTAGAACGACCTAGATACCTGGCCTTAGGTCGGTCAGCCTACGCCAAAACTTCTGAAGCGGTACCCACGACCATCTGAAGGTGCCAAGCAAACGCACCTAGTCCAAGATCATTGCTATGGAGAGGCTAGTGGTCCCGATCACCCCAAAATCACCAATTATAGGCGTTTGACCAATGAGCTTAACCTTCAAAGCAAAGCTGAAAGATGGCTACCCCTCGGGCCTATCTGCTTCTTATCAATCCTCCTCTTTTCAATTCTAATTGAATTGGCCCCACTGCAACAACAGAGTATCACGTGACTTGGTTTAACTTGGACATAAGTGGGGGGCCCCAAATAAGGATGATACGGTTTAGGGGTGACCTCCTCTAAGTGGGTCGGGGAAGAAGTAACCAACATCTTTTGTTGAGCACTAGTGCCAATGAAAACCTCTTAAGTAGGGTTCTATGCAGGGGTTTTCTGTTAAATATGCGAGTATATGATTTTTGTTTGATGATAATAAACATATATATATATATATATATATATATATTCATTTAAATGTTAATGTACTATTTTATTTTTCACATAATTAAATAAATATTTGCTGAATAAAATAAATAACACATTATGTAAATTCAAACAGAAATTTTATTCAAATAAATATTTATTACAATTTTGAATAGTACAAATTCAAGATCTCACTGTACATATACAATTTTGATACAAATTCAATTACATCACAATCTTTCATTTACAAATCTTCTCACTACATATCACTCGTTCACTCATAATTTATCTTCAACTTCATTCCAGATTGAATCCAGCAATTGAGCAATCTGCAAAAATAAATATTGACGTAGTAAAATTGAAAAGAAAATATTTTTGTAGTATAAAATAAAATATGGATTTTGAAATTAATATTTGCCTTAGTTATTTGGGTTGTTCGTCGTCATTTAAATTTGAATTCATCATGCATGAATAGCTTGTGACATGCACAGCTTATCAATGTACATGCCATAAGGCCATGCACACCGATATATACAATTGATAAAATTACAGGGACAGGTGAGCGCAAGGTCAAACCCAAATAAAAAGCCGGGTTCAACTCAAGTGAAATAGAAATAAAGTCACGACACGAGCACAAGGTCAAACCCGAGCTATAAGCTGGATTCAACTCTGGTGCAATTTCAAAAATCAAGATGAAGTTCAGGTGAAATCAAAATGAAAGGCGACATGCACATGAAAACAATGTAGCTAGTTAGATATGGAACCAGACTCAAGCAATTCCAGACCACATACAAGTAGCATGATCAGACCAGTGAGCAGTGCACATGTATACCAGACCAAATGCCATCAAGTGAACAAGACCAGAGAAGAAAATAAAATGGCACATGTATATACAGTGCATAGCATCATCAATAGAACCATAAGCTTGTAGACATCAAGCTACAAAGTTTTAGTTTTCAAACACAAACCAAAGTTCAAAACACAAGCTAACATACACATATATACATACGTGAATGTATGTACACACATGATGCAAGACCAGTGAACTGCAAAAGTCAACCAGGCTACACAATGAACTCAAGCTCAAGTGAATACAAGTACAGCTAGCAAAACCAAAATGAACAGCAGCTACAACTAAATGTAAGCCAACATTACAGTATCACTAAATCATGGACAATGGAGTACCTATCTACATGGAATGGCAAGTAAAAATCAAACAGGTCGAAAGTGCTATCAGGCATGACTTCTATTTTTTTACAGGCAATAGCAAATCAATTTTATCAAGGCCAAGGTCAAAGCAAAGAATAACTGAAATCACCACAAAATCAAGGTCAAAGCAAAGAATAACTGAAATCACCAGAAAATCAACGCCATGATGACCAAGGCAACAATGAATGGAATCGAACAGTTCAAAATCAAAACCGTGGTGAGCAAGGAAAATAACTTCGGAGAAATCAAACCATGTCAACCAAGTAAACAATAAATATATGAATTAGAAGAAGTCAGTAATAATCTCAAGCATCCAAACGAAGATCAATGGCCGAGATAAATTAAATGGAAAATTCAAACGAATGGAAAATAGGAATTCAAACCCTATATAAACATTAACATCGTCGGCAGTTTTGATCATCGAGTTCAAGATTCAACCCAGAGAGCAAAAGGCATAAATTACATACCAGAATCAAAGTCGAACTCAATCAAATAGAAGCAGCCGAAAGCATCTCAAGAGACAATCAATCGATAGAGCAAGGAAATCGAAATCACTTATTCGATCGATCTAATTAAAGTCGGCTTCTTCGAATTTATTCAAAGCCCTAATTACAGAACGAAGAGGAAAGAACGAGGCCGCCATTTCACAGAGCAAAGAGGAATAAAGATATAAAAAAAATGGTCGGCCTTTCTGTTGTTTTCATTTGAGATTAACTTTTTAAATTAGGGTTTTATTTAAATTTATTTTAAATTTAAATTTTCTATTAAACCATTGTAATTTCTAGTCGTGTGACTAAGGGACAAACTACGTGGCGCAGTTTAAGAATTCGCAACTCAGTGGCTGAGTTGTGGCAGGGTTTTGAGCGTAGAGTTAGGTTAGTCAATAGCGGGTGTCGCAAGTTTACGTGTGTAAGCGTGTGACTGCTTAATTTCTAATAGAAACCTTGGGGGAAGCACGTAGGCAGGTTTTTGCCGAAGCTGGTTAAATTTTGTGTTGTTCTATTTCTGCATTTATTATTCTGCTACTATCTGTGCTGCTATTATTCTGATATATCTGTGTTGAGAATATTTTATATACTTCCGCATTAAAAAAATTATAATTGATAGTATCACCCTATTCACCCCCTATAGGGGAAATCGATCCTATGAGTGGTATTAGAGCTAGGAACAAAATCCATTTTTGTTTTAAAAAGTTTGACTTTTCAAAAACCATTTTTTTTTTAAATTTGAATTTTTAAAACGGCTTCTTTTAATAATGCTTTTGCGGAGGGTCAGTCCATAGTTAGATCACCAATGTTCAGTGGTGAATATGCTTCCTGGAAAAATAGGATGGAAATTTTTCTGAAAACCATTGACGCTTGGGATATTGTTGAGACAGGGTATAGAGCACCAACTACAATTGTAAATAATCAGGAAATAAATAAACCGAAGGATCAATAGACAGAGCTAGAAAATAAATTACAAAATTCTAACGCTAAAGCTATGAATTCTATTATCTGTTCATTGGATCAAATTGAATTTAATCGTGTCTCACATTGTTCAACTGCGCAGGAAATATGGCACATACTCGAACTGACTCACAAAGGAACGTCTCAAGTCAAAGAATCTCGCCTTGACATGCTAAGCAGCGAATATGAGAACTTCACAGTGGCATTGGAAGAAAATGTCAAAGAGATGTACGGACGACTTTCCAATATCGTAAGCTCTTGGAAAATCGTACACAGAATTGGAGATAGTCCGAAAAATCCTCAGAATCCTTCCACGAAATTTTGAAGCCAAAGTAACTGCCATTCAAGAATCAAAAGATTTGAAACAAATGAAAGTTGAAGAACTCATCAGAAACCTCACCACTTACGAGCTAGAGATGAAATTCAAGGAAGAGCGTGAAGGAGGAGACACTCGAAAGAAATCAATAGCCCTTAAAGGGACAACTGAAAGTGAAGATGATGATGATGATGGTAAAACAGAACTAGTACTATTAATAAGATGATTCAAAAAGTGGAATCACAAATATGGCAATCCGGCCAAAAATCATCAAGTAAAGAGCAGAATAAACAAAGCACTAGACAACTCAGAAGAGCAGAAAGTCATTTGTCACAAGTGCAATAAACCCGGTCATATCAAGCCAAATTGTCCCCAAAATCGACTCAGTTAAGGAAAGAAACTGAAAAGGAGAAGTTTTGCAGCTACTTGGGATGAAAGCGATGAAGATGGAAGTCATAGCACTAGTAGTGAGAGTGAAAAAGAAAATGTGTGTCTTCATGGTGAAATAACTGATAGTGATGATGACGAGCCAAGTGAGGTATCAAAACTTACTCATCCAGAATTACTTATGTATTTTCACGAGATAAATGGGTGCTTTGAACGTCTTAGGGAGAAATATGCTAAAATTGAATCACAAAGAGATAGTTTGATAGAAGTAAATGAACATCTTGAACAATTAGTTAAAAACTATCAAAACAAGTGCCCTAAGTGTGACAAGTGTCAATTGTTTGAAGAAGAAATTAAAAAATCAGAAATTAATATAAAATCACTTGAAAATGAAATTCTGACTTTGAAAGAGAGTCAAAAAACAAGGAGAGAAAATTCTATTAAAAGGTGCACTCAATTATTAAACAAAAATGAATCTCTCAAAACACAAGTCCAACAATTGACTACAACTTTGGAAAAAAATTCCAAAAGCGAAAAATCATTAAATATGCTATTAGGAAAACAAACAGTCAATATTGATTGACAAGGACTTGGGTATATTCACCCTGAACGTATTAATGGAAGATTTAATCAAGTAAACTCTAAGTGCAAAATTTGTAAAAAAAACTAGACACAATCACAATATTTGTTGGCATAGACCCAAACACGTGAAAACTATACCAATTTTGGTTCCAAAAGGCACAAATATAAAATACCTTAAAGTTAAACAAATCTGGGTGCCGAAAGGAACATATATAAATAGTTTTTGGTCTCCACAAACTTATTTTTCAAAATTTGTTGCCACTAACAAACATGGACCTATAAAAACAAATAGGTCACTAAACTCTCTTCTTGTGTAGGTATGCCGGCAGGCTAAGGAACAACAGCAATGGTACTTGAATTCTGGCTGTTCCAAGCACATGACAGGCGACAAATCAAAGTTCTTTAGCCTAGAAAAGTAAAGAGGTGGTAGAGTCACAATGGGTAACAATGACAAGTGTAGAATCGTCGGTAAAGGTAAAGTAGGTAACAATACATTTACATTAAATGGCGTACTATATGTTGAAAATATGCACCACAATTTGATATTAATCAGCCAGTTATGTGATAAAGGTATGAATGTTATTTTTGACTCTGACTTGTTGAAAATTATTGACCAATCATCAAAAGAAATCTTATTTTCAGGTAAGAGGAAAGGTTATATATTCTTTATCTTTTGATGATCTCACCCTTTCAAAATGTTTGGTAGCTAAGGATATAGAAGTAAATTTATGGCATAGACGATTAGGGCATGCTAGCATGAATTTGTTAAACAAAGTGAAAAGAAAAGATTTGGTAAGAGGGTTGCCATCACATGATTTCGAAACAGAAATTTTATGTAAAGCATGTACCTTAGGAAAACTTAAAAAATCATCGTTTTATGCCAAGAACAATGTAAGCACTTGTAGAGTTCTTGAACTAGTTCATATGGATCTGTTTGGACCTACCGACATTGCTAGCTTAGGTGGTAAGAAATATTGTTTTGTGTTAGTTGATGATTACTCAAGATATACATGGGTATATTTCTTAGCTAAAAAATCAGAAACTTTTTCATACTTCACCAAATTCACAAAATTAGTACAAAATGAAAAGGAAGTTTCTATTATTTCGTTAAGAAGTGATCATGGTGGAGAATTTGAAATTTATGAATTTGAAAATTTTTGTGATGAAAATGGATTCAAACATGAATTTTCTACACCACGTACTCCACAACAAAATGGAGTAGTTGAGAGAAAGAATCGAACATTGAAGAGTTGGCTAGGTCTATGATAAATGAGTATGAGCTACCTTTGCATTTTTGGGCAGAAGCAGTAATACAGCTTGTTATGTAATGAATAGAGATATGATTAGACCGAGTGTTAACAAAACACCCTATGAGCTATGGTTCAAAAGTAAACCAAACATTGCTTACTTCAAAATATTTGGGTGTCCGTGCTATATTCTCAATACAGGTGATCAATTAGGAAAATTTGAAGCAAAAGCTGATGAAGGCATATTCATGGGATACTCTTCTAGAAGCAAAGCTTATAGAGTCTATAACAAAAGAAATAAAACAATTGTGGAGTCAATCAATGTGAAATTTGATGAAGGCATTAATGAACAGGAATGATCAAAAACAATGTTGAAGAGGAGGACGACAAAGATGATAATAAAAAACCAAAAGAAACTACAACAACAAAAGAAATCCGAAGGAATATAGATCCAGAGAGATTGAAATTCAAAGCAGATCATCCTCCAGAATTGATAATAGGAAATCCTATCACAGGTGTTCAAACTCGTTCCTCCTTTAGAAATCTGTATGATCTGTGTCTATATAGTGGATTTATTTCAGAAATAAAACCCAAAGACATAGATACAACTCTTAATGATGAAAACAGGTTTATGGCTATGCAAGAAGAGCTAAATCAATTTGAGCGAAATGATGTTTGGAGTCTAGCACCTAGACCTAAGGATTATCCAATCGTAGGAACAAAATGGATTTTTAAAAATAAATATGATGAATCTGGAAATGTGATTAGAAATAAAGCTAGATTAGTCACTAAAGATATAATCAAATTGAAGGAGTTGACTTTGATGAAACTTTTGCACCAGTAGCTAGACTAGAATCAATTAGGATATTGTTAGCTTTTGCTTACTACAAAGGATTTAAACTAAGACAAATGGATATTAAAAGTGCTTTTCTTAATGGAATTTTAAATGAAGATGTATTTTTTGAACAACCAGAAGGTTTTGAAAGTCATGAATATCCTAACCATGTATATAAGCTTAAAAAGGCATTATATGGATTAAAACAAGCTCCTAGAGCTTGGTATGAATGACTTAGTACTTATCTTCTTGAAAATGGGTTCAAAAAGGGTTGTAGACACCACACTATTTCTGTTGCATGGAAACGATGATCTTTTGATTGTTCAAATATATGTTGATGACATCATTTATGGTGCTACTAACAATTTGTTGTATGAGAAATTTGAAAAAGTTATGCATGAAAAGTTTGAAATGAGCTTGGTTGGAGAGTTAAAATTCTTTTTAGGATTTCAAGCCAAACAAAGTGATAAAGGTACATTCATTTCTCAAACAAAATATATTAGGGAACTTGTCAACAAATTTGGATTAAAAGACACTAAACCAGCAAGAACCCCCATGAGCACAACAATTAAACTTGACAATGATGAAAAAGGTAAGGAATTTGATCAAAAGCAATATAGAGGTATGATTGGATCACTCCTTTATCTTACCACTTCTAGACCTGACATCATGTTTTCTGTCTGCTTGTGTGCACGATTTCAATCTAACCCAAAAGAATCTCATTTAAAAGCTGTTAAAAGAATTATAAAATATTTGTTGCACACCCCACGGTTTGGTCTTTGGTATCCAACAAATGATAATTTTGAATTAAAAGGATTTTCAGATGCGGATTATGCTGGAAGTCTAGTTGATAGAAAAAGTACTAGTGAAGCATGCTTTATGTTAGGACATTCATTAGTTGCATGGTCAAGTAGAAAACAGAATTGTATTGCGTTATCCACCACAGAGGCAGAGTATATTGCTCAAAGTGGTTGCTCTGCTTAAATCTTATGGATGATACAAACTTTGCAAGACTATGGTCTAAATTTTAAACGTGTACCACTAATGTGTGATAGCAAAAGCGCAATTGATCTCACAAATAATACTGTATATCACTCACGAACAAAGAATATAGATGTTAGACATCATTTTATTAGAGATCATATTTCCAAGGAAAATATTTGCATAAATTTCATTTCAACCGATTCTCAATTGGCAGACATTTTTACAAAACCCCTACCAGAAAATAGTTTTTGTAAACTACATCTCAGCTTAGGTGTTTTAGAAATTTGATTTTCTACTTATTTAACAATTTTTTCTCCCTACTAATTATTGAAAAAGTAAATAGTAATTGAAAAAGTGATGAGTATTGATATTAATCATATATTATAACTCAAGACAGTATAATTAGTAAATTCCTTTAGAAATTTGAACAAGAGTTATAAAAACTTTTTATTGATAAATATTCTATGACCATTTCTATTTCTATCATATTTCTATCGACCATCACTCATCATAGTCCATTATAGTATGTCAATATGTGGTAGTTTAAACGGGAAATCATTCATTTTTCAATTTATTATGTATAAAAAAATCCAAAGTATTCACTCTCATTTAAAGTCCTCACGGTTATGCATGGGTGAATTACTCAGAATTTTTGACTATGCGCTTCCATGCTCATTTAAAAGTCTGCATGGTTATGCATATATGGAACGCATATCAAAATTGATTGATTAAATAAACAAGTTGATTCTAATCCCATTTAAAAGTCCTCACGGTTATACGTGGTTAGAAGATACTTGAATTCATTTTTTAATAAAAATTTGGAATACTACTAATCTCATTTAAAAGTCCTAGCGGTTATGCATGGTTAGTAGATATTCAAATTTTCTAAAATAAATATACCACAAATAGACACAACTATATGGTTTTATATGATGATATCATTGCTTCACTCTAAAGTGGAATATGCGTCAATCAGAGTATTTATGTTTTTTGTTTGATTTTAATATTGAAATTTAATATTTATACTTGACTGAGTATTAATATTGAATTAGTATCTACCACTATATCTTTATTTTTCGAGTACTATTACTCTTTTGCTGATAACAAAAGGGGGAGGGAAAAGTTAAGATTTTGTCAAATAAAATCAAGTAAAGGTTAAATATTTTCTATTTGCATCTAGGATCATTTGCATATTTTTAATTGTATGCATATATGAAGGGGGAGCTTTCTGTAGAGAGGAAGCATTCAAATAGGGGGAGCAAATTGAACGATCAAATACATTTAAAAAATTCAAAATCTTAAATATATGTTTGTTATCAACAAAAGGAGGAGATTGTTAAATATACGAGTATATGATTTTTGTTTGATGATAATAAACATATACATATTCATTTAAATGTATTTGTTAATGTACTATTTTATTTTTCACTTAATTAAATAAATATTTGCTGAATAAAATAAATAACACAGTATTTAAATTCGAACAAATGTTTTATTCAAACAAATATATATTACAATTTTTAATAGTACAAATTCAAGCTCTCACTATACATATACAATTTTGATACAAATTTAATTACATCACAATCTTTCATTTACAAATGTACTCACTACATATCGCCCGTTCACTCATAATTTATCTTCAACTTCATTTCAGATTGAATCAAGCATCTGAGCAATCTATAAAAATAAATATTAACGCAGTAAAATTGAAAAGAAAATATTTTTGCAGTATAAAATAAAATGTGGATTTTGAAATTAATATTTGCCTCAGTTATTTGGGTTGTTCGTCATCATTTAAATTTGAATTCATCATACACAAACAGCTTGTGACATGCACAGTGTATCATTGTACATGCCACAAGGCCGTGCACACCGATATATACACTTGATAAAATTACAGGAACAGGTGAGCACAAGGTCAAACCCAAATAAAAAGCCGGGTTCAACTCAAGTGAAATACAAATAAAGTCACGACGCGAGCACAAGTTCAAACCCGAGCTATAAGCTGGATTCAACTCAGGTGCAATTTCAAAAATCAAGATGAAGTTCAGGTGAAATCAAAATGAAAGGTGACATGCACAAGAAAACAATGTAGTTGGTTAGATATAGAACCAGACTCGAGCAATTCCAAACCACATACAAGTAGCATGATCAGACCAGTGAGCAGTGCAAATGTCTACCAGACCAAATGCCATCAATTGAACAAGACCAGAGAAGAAAATAAAATGGCACATGTATATACAGTGCATAGCATCATCAATAGAACCATAAGCATGTACACATCAAGCTACAGAGTTCAAGTTTTCAAACACAAACCAAAGTTCAAAATGCAAGTTCAAAACACAAGCTAACATACACATATATACATAATAAATGTATGTATACACATGATGCAAGACCAGTGAACTGCAAAAGTCAACCAGGCTACACAATGAACTCAAGCTCAAGTGAATACAAGTATAGCTAGCAAAACCAAAATGGACAGCAGCTACAACTATTCACCCCCCCTCTAGGGTGAAGTCGATCCTACATTTTCCTCACTGAAGATGAGTCAAAGCTTACTGCAAGATTCAGGCCGGCCGTTGAAAAAAACAAAAAAAAAGGAAAGTGTTAGAAAATTTTCAAAGAAAATAAAGACAATGTGAAGAAAAGACTACGCTACCCTCACTGGACGGTACAGTTGCTATTAGAACGTTCACCATCATAGTGTTGTGCATCCAGGGGGACAGTATGGGTTACTTGGGTCAAAGGCCCATGGGTGGGCGGAGTCTTGGAGGAGGATCCCATACATGATGGTGTATTTGGCTAATCTATTAGATGTGGTGCACACACATAAATAAACACCCTTAGGTTGCATATAGTATGAATGATAATTTAATTACTTATCAACACCATGCCGCTAGTGATATTTCTTACTTATTGGACATTGTCTGCTACATTCTATTTCTCTCTCTTTGTACCTACTCTCGCGATGATAGGATAGTAGGTGGTGCGATAGGAGGAGTAAAATATGAGAAGGAGGTAACCTTGTGAACTGGAGTTATTCGATTTATACTCATCCCACATATATCTTATTACTTTATTTAGAAGGTTATTTATTGTATTTTCAGTTGGATATTATTAGAAAATTTGTTTTGTTGTTTCCCATATGGACCACTGTTATTTTAAAATAGAGATAATTTGGTTCACATTTGTGCTTATATTTTATTCATTTCACTTTTAGATCTGAAAGTGTAGAATATTTAAAGTTTATATTTTTTTTCTATCTTCCATATAAACCATCAAAAATCAAACGATCTGTATTCCTTGGCACGATAGGTCAAATGCTACTTTTGGGCTTTGCATTAGCGTGTCTAGAAGTGTAGGTTATTGCATGATTATAGGTGTGGGGGTGTTGTAGATGTTATGGTATGGGTGTTACATCAATGACCAAACTTACTGAGGCTTGGGCTTACCTGGAGACTTGAGTCCCGCTAGCCAAGTGTGTAAAGATTGAGTCACGTTTGATTGCCATAGTGATTAATAATTACTAAACTTATCTCATATTACATAGCACTATAATCGAAATGTGATAACTTGTTGAAAGTGTGCTATAGATCGTGTAATATGGACAAATGACAATACAGAGTATAGTGATGATAATAATACTGTAAATAGTAAGGAATAAAAAAGCAGTATAGTGAAATAACACCAGAGATTTTTATAATGGTTCGGAGCACCGTCCTACATCCAATCCTAGACTCCTTCTGCAATTTCACTAAAACAACAACCCTCACTTAACCCGGAAGAACAGGTCTATACACCCCTGAGCAGCCGAACAGGGACCAAAGCAGCAGAATAGGATTTCGCCTCAACAGCCTAAGAGGACTTTACGTGCCTGAGTAGCAGAACAGGACTTCAACAAATATAGAAAATAGTTTTGACTTATGTGTGTTCTGATAACACGAATTTGTCACTTGTAGCACTCCTTTCCTATAATCTTCTCCTCGAGTGTGTATATATATATATCTGAAGTATATGAAGAATAGAAAGGTATAGTATTGTTTTTATGCAGTGTAATTGAAAGTATGATAGCAAATAGATTTCAGAAAGTTAGATCAGAGATATAAGAAAATTCGATTGTGATTAAGTAATTTGGAATCATGTTGGAGTTTGTACTTATAAAGGTTAGAAAGCAACGACTATTGGTGAAGAGTTTCAATTAAAGTGTTGCGTCCGAATCTTTTCGTTAGAGGTTCACAACTCTTCACAAAAGTCATGTCTTTTCGAAAAGTGGCTGTTATAGAAATTCATTCAACTGAGCCTCTAGGTCAGTCAACTGAATATTCAAAATAATTTTTAAATATAAATTCGTATATCCATGTATCTGTGCATACTGCACAAAATTTCCAGTGTTAGTCGACTGGACCTCTGGGTCAGTCGACTGACTTGGTTAAATTTGTGCAATATGCACAGTTTACATAGGTATATTAATTTTTATAACTTTAAAACACTTTTATAATTTAATTGTATGCTTATATATGTATAAAATATTTGGGAAATATAATGATTAAATATATAAGCTAATATGTACGTAATCGAGGAGAGATTTTAACAATATTGACCTAAGACTTAAAAAAATACTATAGTTGATGCACCGGTTTTAAAGTCTCGTCTCCTTGTCTCTTTTTGTCATAGCAGTCATCAAATCTGTATGCCGTAGTGATAGCTTCATGTCATGAATCAAAACTAAGTCTCAACATTCTCCCTTTTTTAATTGATGACAACCTGTAAATAGATATAGATTTCGACTGTATATGTGATGACCCGGAATTTTAAGCAATATCAATTAAATAATCTGGATAAAAATTAAATTGATTTGATAATCTTTGTGATAAGATTTGAATTAATTTAATAATCCAATTGAATAAATATTTAATTGATAGATTTTATCTTTTAAAATCTAATGAATTGTTTTCTATTTATAATGTATATAGAATATGTATATATTGAAAATAGATAAACCTTGTTTAAATTTGATAAATAAATAAATCCTGTTTTCTAAATAATATATATATTTGGTAAAATTGGGTATAATTTTAAAGTTAAACTTTTAATAGGTTATTTAATAAATAAAATATGTTTTTAAATTGATAAGATAAAATTTTAATTTGTTTAAATTGATTTATTTGATATTAAGTTTTTAAAGGTATATAATAAACAACTATATGATTTTAAATACATAAGGTAAATTATCTAAATGGCTTAGAATATGTTTAAGTTAAGTTTAAATTTAAATAAAAATAACAATAAGGTTTATTTTGATATAGTATGATAAAATAAATAATTTATCAATAAAGAAAACAATTTCTTTTATAAATCATTTATAGTTATTAAATTTTGTTATTTTCAAAATATAATAATACATTGTTTTTAACAAATAGATTTTTAATAAAAATAATTGTTTTTCAAAATTTAATTGTGTAGTTATATATGTAAATATATAACTTAATTTCAAGATTTAATTTTAAAATTTGATTTGGATTTGAATTTAAAGCTTTGAAAACTTAAAGTATAAATATTTTTAATTGTTTTGATTTTAAAATATTTGTATACACTTTATTTTATAAATATAATTGGATTTATTCGTTTTAAAATTATCTACATGTAAATAAGTTCCTAATCGCTAATTAATTAAACAAAGATTCATATTTATCTCATATTAACATATTAACTAAATAACTAATTAACATAATTATAACTAATTAACATTAAAGACAAATGTAAACATTTTACGAATTAAAAGACATATGTTAACTAATTAACTTACCTTCATGACAAGTGTTAAAATTGGAAGACAAGTGTCATTTATTTATTTTTTCTTTTATTTTTATTAATAAGTATTTCAATTTTTATATAAACAAATCCTCTTACCTTTTTATTCCTTTTCTAAATCTAAAATGCAAAGAAAAACACACGCTTCCTTTGAAACTAAAATCTGAATCATCTTCAAATTCTATAAATCTGAAACATGCAAAATCATTTTCAAAATTGAAATCAAATGCATGAAATCAAAGCAAGCAAATCTGTTTTAAGCCTGCATGGTTCAGAATCTGGATTTCAAAAGCAAATCTGTTTTTAAAAGCATCTGCATTCTTCAACCTGGAATTGTTTACTACAAGCAACTTCATTTTTCAAGTACAAAGTTTTAACTCGAGCAAAAGCATTTTTGGTTTGATATGACATTTCAGCATTAAAGTTTTAAATAAAAAAAAATTCAGTGTTTTCAAGCTTTTCAAATCAAATCTGGGGCTCTGTCTTCTTCTTTAATATGGTGAGTAACATCACATTTTTTAAATCTTAATTGATTATGGTTGCATGCTGAGATCTGGAATGAATGTGTGTTGAATAAATATTTATATGTGATGAATTTCTATATATATATATATATATATATATATATGGATGTGTAGATATGTGTATATGTTCCATTGTCATCTCTGTTACCAGTTTTCAAGCTCAAGACTTGATTCAAAATTCATTTTCTCTTGAACCCATTGATGTTAGTACTTAAAATTTAAATAAAACTTGTTGTTATGTCATAGAGAAAGTTTTAAAATTTTGTTTAAGTTAAATTAAAATTGAAATCTAGCTGGAAGTATAAAAAAACATCAGTGTATGTTAAAATATGTGAAAATTCAAATTGTGTAATTTATAAATTCGGTATTATAAAATGAAAACACAAAGCAAAACATGAATTTCAATACTAAAATCATAATTTATAGATTGAGGAGAAGGGTGCAGTTATGTGATGAACAGAAAATGGAAAATAGGGGATTTTTGGTGATCTATCGATATTGAAAGGTCGGGATTCTTCTTGTGGGTAGAGGAGTAATCAAAGAAGTTTAGAAAAATAAGTGATGGTGATGCAAATCACCATGGCAGCAGTGGTGATGTTTTCTTATCTGTAGCCTTAGTTTTTGGAGGATTTAGTAAATTGATCGACTCGGCTTTAATGTTTGATCGAGTGTCGTGTGCTTTTGGGTGATGGTTGCTGAAGCGTAGTCGAGGCTGTGGCCGGTGGTGGAGACTCTCTGGTGGTCGGAGCACCGTAGATGAAGAGTTGAGAGACGCTCAGTGAAGGGAGAAAGGAAAGGATGCGGAGAGGCCTCTCTGCATCCAAAATGGTTTAGCAATCAGTGTCCGAGCCTTGGTTCGGGCACCATCGTCGATTCTATAAAGATATAGATCTAAAAAATGAAGAAGATGGGCCTAAATAAACCAAGGCTACACCTGTTGAGCTAATGATCGACATAACGGTTAGCCACAATGACCCGTCATGGGTCCTGAAGGTCGGATTACAGCTCAGTGCGATGATGATGAAGGAATTAGCTGGCTTTCTCAAAGCAAATCTTAATGAGTTCGCTTAGACTCCTTCTGACATGTATGGGATCTCACCGACCATCGCGAGCCATGCATTGAATATCGACCCAAGGCATGTCCTCGTGAAACAAAAGCGACGCAACATGTATCCGGAGACATCTGTTGTGCTTAAAGAGAAGGTGGATAAAATCAAGAACAATGGGTTTATCTGTGATGCCCTATACCTAAAATTGGTATCTAATCCAGTCCTTATGAGAAAAGTTAATGGAAGTGGTGGACCTATGTCAATTACTCAAAACTGAACAAGGCATGCCCAAAAGAATAATGGGTTTCGACTTTCGAGGATCGACTGGTTGGCAGACTCAATCGTTGGGCATGAACTGCTTTCACTTATGGATGTGTACTTCGGATACAATCAGATCCTGATGCACGTCACAGATCAAGAACACACCAGCTTCACTACTGACCCAGGATTATACTGCTACGTTGTGATGCCTTTTGGACTAAATGATGGTGAAGCAACTTACCTGAGACTAGTCAACCGAATGTTCAAAGACCAGATCAGGTGATCAATGGAAGTATATATAGATGATATGCTCATAAAGTCACGGCGATCAAACGACCACAACGATGACTTGGTGGAGATGTTCAGCGTTCTTCGAAAATACGGAATGAAACGTAATCCCTTGAAATGCTTTTTTGGCATTGCATCAGGAAAATTCTTTGGTTTCATCATCAACTCTCACAGAACTAAAGCCAATCCCAAGAAAATTTAGACAATAAGGAATATCCAGGTGCCAAAGACAATGGAACAGGTGCAAAGTCTAAATAGGAAGGTCGTCGCCCTGAGCCGGTTCATCTCTAGAGTCGTTGACAAGTGTATTCCTTTCGTCGACTTAATCAGAAGAGGGAAAAGAAATTTTGAATGGATGCAGGATTGTATTGATGTGTTTCAAGCTCTGATAGAGCACTAAGAGATACCCCCCATCTTCTCTAAGCCAGTGGATCATGAAGACTTGTACATCTATTTAGTGGTGTCGATACACGCCATAAGTGTCGCACTGCTGCGCGAGGAGAATTGAATTCCATAGGCCAATGCATTATGTTAGCAAGCTTTTGATAAGTGCTAAAAGAAACTTTCAAAAACTAGAAAAGCTCGCATAATTCATATTAATTGCACCAAGAAAGCTCCACCCTTACTTCTAGGCTCATCCCATCAATGCCTTCACTAACCAACGATTACGATAAGTCCTACATCAACCTAAGACGTTTGGAAAGTTGTTTAAATGGAATATCGAATTAAGCTAGTTCGATATCACTTATCTCCCTCGGAGACCCATCTAGGGACAAGCACTGGAGGACTTCATAGCCGAATTCACTACACAAGATGAATCCCCGGAGAGCAGTGGGGAACCTACCATCCAATGGAAGATGTACACAGATGGAGCGTCCAACAAACGATGTTCTGACATTGGAGTCATACTGGTAACCCTTGAGAAACACTCGTTCTGATACGCCCTGAATCTTGACTTCCCTACAATGAAAAACGAAGCTAAATATGAAGCCTTGATCGCTGGGCTTAAATTGGCTAGAGAGCTGAGGGTAAAAGCTTTGCAAAATTTCTATGATTCCCAGTTAGTAGTAAACTAAGTCAAGGGAGAATACCAAACCAAAAGAGCATGACTTGCTCCTTAACTCAACCAGTTCCAAGAGCTACTAACCATTTTCGAGCATTATACCATTACATACGTCCCCAAAGAACAAAACAAGAAAGCCGACTCGCTGGCCGAGTTGGCCAGTTATAGGGGTGCACAAAAATTGGCTTGGTTCCAGTTGAAATACTCAATGCTCCGAGCATTGAACAAATGGAGATGGATTGGGTCTTAGAAATTGAGCTCGAGAAGGAGTCATGGATGACTCTAATTAAAGATTATTTGCAAAGGGGAATCCTTCCCGAAGGCAGGAATGAAAAAGGACAGATCCTTCATAAAGCTTCACCATACATCCTTCATAAAGGATTCATGTACATGAAGGGTTTCTCCATCCCCTGCTTCGGTGTATCGCCAATAATGAAATCATGTGACTATTAAGAGAAATCCATGAAGGAGAATGTGACGATCACACGGGGAGGCAAACCCTTGCAAAGAAGATACTCCGCTATGGTTATTTGTAGCCAACTATAAATTAAGGTAAAGCTGATTATGCTAGACGATGTGGCAAGTGGAAGATGTTTGCAAAAATCCCAAGAACCCTACCGACAGAAACCACTCAGATGGTCAGTCCATGGTCATTTGCTGCTTAGGATATTGACATCATCAACTCTTTGACGATTTCCAAAGGCAGTGCGAAGTATGCCATCATAGCAATTGATTACTTCACTAAATGGGCTGAAGCTGAACCTTTATCTACATTCACTATGAAGAAAGTAATCAATTTTGTTGTTCGAAACATCATCAGTCATTTTAATCTATCCCAAATAATCATAACTAATAACAGGACCATAATTAGATAGTGCTAAATTCAAAGACTTCTACTGCCGGCATCGTATTGAGAAAAGATTTGCGACAGTTGATCACCCTCAAGCTAATGGACAGGTCGAAGCTGTCAATAAAATAATGAAGTCCATTCTAAAGAAGCTTTTAGAAAAGATTAGAGGCAAGTGGGTTGACGAACTCCTATCGACATTATGGGCATACAGAACCACCCATATGTCCGTGACTGACCATACTCCATTCGCCCTTGCCTACGGCTCCAAAGCCATGATTCCAGTAGAACTCGAAGTCCCTTCTCATCGAGTGACTTACTATGACCCTAGAACTAACTGAGACCTCCTTTTGGAATCTCTAGAAATAGTTTATGAGAAGTGTGAAGAAGCTAAGTTTATGGCAGCTGAACACCGACACTGAGTCAGTCGGTACTATAATGTTGAAGTCCGACCTAGGACCTTTGAAATTGGCAACCTTGTCCTGAAACGGATCTTTCCTAGCCCCGCAAACATGGTTATGAGATGGGAAGGATCGTATGTCATCAATTAGAAACTTAGAGATGGAACTTTCAAGCTAACGACTATCGATGGCATCCCACTTCCTAGAGCATGGAATAGCAAGCATTTACATGCTATTTCACTTAATTTTGCCTCACTTGGTTATATTTCATGTAGAATTTGCTTTTGTATTTGAATTCAAAGCCATGTAATAAGACAGATTCTATCGCTTCTTTTTTGGTTTGCAATAAAATATTATGTCCCTTCCATTTCTGTGAATTGTTTATGTATACTAAAGTAGTTGGGATATACGACCAACATATATCCATATATGCATAATATAAACCAAAGAGTATGTAGAATTTGGAACTAACCAAGTACTCAGGTCCATAATTGAATTAAAAAAAATGAACGTGACTCGACCGTTAATCCATTAACTCTCGCCTACAATCTGATAGGCTGAGTATAAAGCAAAGAGCGGGTGTGACTCGACGACCCGTTAACTAACTCCATCTCCCAACTCGATGGGATGAATGTGAAGTAAAAGTGGTCGTGATACGACTGACCACTCTTTGACTTTTTCCCCTAACTTGGGCGCAAGGAATTAATCAAAGGAAATGCGATCTGACCATTTCCCAGAACAATCTCAATCCCCAGAGTGTGGGCTGGATTATGAATATTAAACGGGTGTGATTAACCATCCATCGATTAACTCTGATCCCTAAAGTGCGGATAAGAGTATAAATGAAACGAATGAGTGTGATTTGCCCATTCATTCTCCAACTCTGGCCTGAACCCGATGAAGAAGTATAAACTCATCATGGATGGGACCCGACCGTCCATGAACTTGCTCCACTAACCCAAGACTAGGGACAGGAGTATAATCACTTAGCCATTGGACATGACAGCGTAACACTATGGCTTCACCTAGTTTTTGATATGACTTAAGGCAGGAGTATAATCACTTAGCAATTGAACATGACAGCGTAACACTATGGCTTCACCTAGTGTTCGATACGACTTAAAGCCGCGACTAAAGTGAGGCCTTGAGATGGATTTTTTGGATCAGGGCCCAAAGCAACAGGAAATAAAAAAGACACTACAACTTAAACGATGAGCGATGAATTACAAGTACGTTAAAGGAGAAACCTAATCGCTCAAATACTTAGATAAATTTTATATAGAAGATGAATGAAAATGAAAGAATCTTTATTCACGTACTTGGAAACTGGGTACAAGTTTACTTCGAAAACCAAAACCAAAAATGGGGGCCATACCCACACAATTATGGCCAATAAAAGGAAACTAGCTACCTAGCTACGAACTACCCAAGCTTGTTCGATGGCTATTTCCTCCCGTTTTTGGCTTCTTCGGGGTGGATTCTCTGGAGCTATTCTCCTCTTTGCCCTTTTTTCCCCTTGCTACCCTAGGAGATATGCTTTTAGAAATGGAGGAACTTAACTTTGGGATATAGAAGGATCGACCTCATCAGGAGTGGCACCACCCGGCAACATAACTTGAAGCAGAGTAATATCCACTTCGGCACTCTCCTTCTTGGCTTGCAACTCTAGATCCTCCTTTTCGATGCACTCCTTCATGTTAAGTTTATCAGAGTGTTTGTAGGAAGGGGTCACTACAACATCCTTTGCTTCATACTGGCCATGTTGGTCATCATTCTTTTCTTCATTCAGAGCCCCTATGACTTTAGCATCCGGGCCAGGAGTCTCAACAGGTTGATTTTTGGGAGCTACCTATGTAGTGACGGCCGTAGTGAACCCCATAGTTTGCGCCAGATGTATTGGGGTAACATCATTGTCAAGAGCATGGGAAAAAGTAGACGGGCCTTCAATTTCATGAAGACCAATGGGTAACCCCATGACTATCAAGAGAGAGATTAAACCTTCTCGAATGTCGAAGAAGTAAGAGATACACCTTCACTGGATTGGCCTTTAGTCGTAGCTAGATTACCGCCTTCCAAAATCGAAGACAGTCCAAAGGATTTGTCTATCCCTAGATAATCTAGATCATAACCTGCATCCTTCACTGGGCGTGAGAAATTGAAGCACTAGCTGCTTGAGTTGTGGGGGGTCTAGGGAATCAGATCTCGAGGCTTTGCCGCCATCTTTCACCTCTTTGATGGTCGTTGTATCATTGAGTAAACTAAGCCGACCAGCCCTGAGCAATTGGGCTCTTCATCGTGCAAAATTTTGCGCATGAGCTACACTTCATCCACTTCAGTACCACCGAAGGACTTCTTTTTCAAATCAACAGTATAGTCCCAGGCTTCGATGAGTGATTCGGGATAGCCCTCTCCAAGGAAACGGAGGTTGTGATTCATTTGGATGCATGCATTGTAATATATCAACAGTGGATCAAACTCATCCTTTATCTCTGTCCATCCTGCCACCCTAGCCTCTTCCTTGAGGCCCTCTACCTGTGAAAGTTTTCTATCAGCCTCTATTTTAGCTTCTCGAGATTCGATAGTCTCCTGTAGTATCGCCTGGACTCCAACTGAGCCTCAAGTTTCTCCTGTCTTTCCTTCTCGAGCTCTTCCTTAAGCTATTTACTACGAAGGGCCATAGAATTATTGTCCTTTTTTAGCACCTCCTTCTCAATCTGTAAAATGTCTTTTTCAAGGGCTAAAGTACTATTGCGAAGAACGACGGTGTCCAATTACGCTTGATGCACTTTCATTAAACACTCAACGGCTTTAGAAGATTCATTGGCATTTTTCTCAACATTGGATAGCTTTGTACCCAGCTGCTTGACCTTCTCGTCCAAGCACTTAATAATGTCTTTGTAATGGATCGCCTTAAGTGTAAATGATCGATCTCATGTTTCCTCTCTATTGACACCTCAAAAATTCTCATAGCAACACGGAGAGTTGTATTGTGTTGGACACAGACATCATTAATGTATGAGAGCACTGTGTCCTTGGCCTCTGGAGGAATTGAATACAAAACGGGAATAAATTTGAACTCGTCAAAGCACAACTTAAGAAATGTAGCCTTGAGCTCAGCTATCTTGTCAACAGCAGTGGCATTAAGAGTAGCAGGGGTTGAGAGGGCCCGTCTGTCGTGCTTGTAGGATAAAATATCAAGGCTTTCTTCAATAGACTGAGGGTCCGAAGATCAACGGGCACTAGAAGAACCTGAATGTTACTTGGACGTAATGGCTGAAGTGGAGGCATAACGCAGCGACATACTACTACTATGTTTAGGGGGTGTTGATCAGCACCTTTCATGAGAAGATTGAGATTTTGGGTTATGCCTGGATGATGAATCTTTGGATTGATAGCTTCGATCTCGGTTCTCTCTCACTTCATGACCTTCTCTATCTCAACCAGGGTCAAGACCTCGACTGGGCCCAAAATAAGACGGTTGAGAGTATGCTGATCCCTTTAAGTGGTCATAGTTACGGGGACATCCCATCAAGCCTGCAACCAAATGAAAGTGTATAAGAGTACTGGATTTAAAGGTGGATAAGTGTCATGTAGTGCAGTGTGCATAATCGTGAGTGTCCCAGTGTCCCCCCAACAGACCAGTTGTTGGAGCTTTGCTCGTTGGAGTGATCTATCCTATGTCAATAGTGGGAATTTCGGTGCCAAATCGAATATGAGATTTTAAACCCCCACCCTCCCCCTCGAAGGCTTAAGTTGGCAAAATCATAGTTTCTAACATCGTCCAGAAGTGGGATGTCTAGAAGCCCCTTAAATAGACTATCTAGAGGCAAAGAGCTCGATTGATCAATAGCAGCAGTGGTTGATTTGGATTTCTTGGAGACCCGCCCTCTACGAAGCTTATAAATAGGCCTTTTCCTTTTCTCTTCCCTAAGGTAGGGAGCTGTAGGACTTAGGAGGATCCAACTGCAGACTCATGGCTTGGGCTTACAGTGTTAGCATCACTCCTCGTCTCGGTGACATCCTGATCCCCTTAGATTGGGGGCACGACAAGATCAGATTTGTCACCTCCTCACCCAATGGCACCCTTATCTTTACAACTTCCTCCTCAATGTCTCTAGGCAGTCTCATGTTGTGACCTTCTTCTAGTTAGTCGAAGGAAAAAGAGTGCTCATTGGTGAGAAGAGATATGATGTCCCTATCTGCAACTGGTATGTTTTTTAGCACTGAAACTGCCTCTGAGTATATGCCACCAGTGGAATGTGGATGGCTACCTGCAACGTTTAACGAGAAACTGCTTAATTAAGGATACAACTTCAATAAAAGCACTCAAAGTTAAGTTTGAAGCGATAATTACATCCTTCCAACCACTGTCTTGCAAAACTAGGTGGGCAGCGCATGTAGAACCATTCATTCTTAAAAGTGCTCAATTTGTTCCAAGCACCGGTTACGACCTGGCAGTTGTAACTGACTTGTGAAAAAGTGCGCAAGAGGCTTCCTCTTGGCCATGTTGAGGTTGTAAATGAATCTAGTATCTTCCGAGGTTGACTCACAATATAAGAACTCAAGGAATATCATGTACATGCAGTGTAGAAATGCATAGTTGTTCGGATGCAGCTGAGCCGGCGCCAATCATAAATAATGCAACATTTTTCGAACGATTCAATTGAAGGGTGGAATGCAACTAGCCTAGCACATGAACTTGTTGCAAGCAGTATACCACTCCGGGGTAAGTGAGCCCTATTATCACGAGAAGGGACTTGCACATCTTCATATGAAATCCTATGTTTAATGCACAGCCCGTGGAGAGAGGCCTCATCAAACTTTGAAGATAAAGAATCCTCCAGCTCATTAAAAAATATGGCATCTTTTAAAGTATCGGGAGCTGGCTCGATTTTTGCCTCGGGATTCAAAGAAATTTTAGGCACTTAATGAGAACTTTCGGGGTGTTCAAACTGCAGGCCTGGAGAGTTTTGAGCAGATATCATTACTGAGCTTGATTCGGCATCGGGATTGTCATGTGAAGAAGTTTGTTAGCCCATAGTAGCTAAACGCTCCGAGCGTCTGGAACCCATAACTATCAAACTCAATAGATAGTAATCATTAGGAAAATAAACTTATTCCCCCGCGCTAAGTGTATCCTATTATAGTGTGGTGTAGTGTTGTGCAGTGCGGTGATAAACAGATTGGAATTAAGATGACAGTTATGACGA
Source organism: Allium cepa (assembly GCA_030765085.1). Taxonomy (NCBI): domain Eukaryota; kingdom Viridiplantae; phylum Streptophyta; class Magnoliopsida; order Asparagales; family Amaryllidaceae; genus Allium; species Allium cepa. The sequence continues at coordinate 153,342,467 of CM060939.1, forward strand.
GACTTTGGGATTTAGCTAGAGTGGTTGTCACCGCTGACCATCCCAATCGGATTTCACGTCGATCGGTTGTGTATTTTATCTGAGCTCTAGGATTAGCCATCAACATATTAGAGCATGAACTTTGCATCCAAGTTCATTCGAGAATGCACTTTATTCTTATTCAAGTTCAAGTTTCGGTGATCAAGTCATTTGTGTTTAAATCGTGTAAGTTAAAATGCAAAGGTCCAAACATTCCAGATCGAAGTCATGTCTCTAAGTCATGGTCGAGCTCAAGTCAAATGCTTGTGTCCATTGATCAATTGAGTTCAAGTACACAAGTTCAATGGGAAAAAACGAATAAGTCCCTATAGGGCAAGGGACCATTACCAATCCATCCCTTACGCAATGTTGCCTTGTCTAAATTCAAGCCCAGAGAGCTCATAACCATCCCTCCAACCGATCCTCTTACACCGGTCCCTATACCACAACCGATCGCTCCATAATTGAATCCAAAGCATGACCAACCCCTTCACTTTATATCCATCCATATCACTGATCACATATCATCGTCGATCCCTCCTCATCACCTTATCACTTTTACACATCGCCTTCTCCAAGTTATACGCAAAACCGATCCATCCATCACTGATCGCTTCACTCCACCATTCCTCTTCATCTTCTCCGATACATAACTAATTCTGCCATAATTTAACCCATCTCAACTCCAAACGATCACCACCAATAGTATTGTCACCGAATACTATGCCCACAACCACCAACATGGTTAACCCCATCTACTCGTTAAGATTCAAGTTCGTGTGTTACAGCCTTATACCTACCAGTATGTGTAAAATCAAATTCAAATGAAGGATTGAAAGTCGAATTAGCTTATGAAGAGAAAAAGCGACCCGGGTACGGGTTGAATTTAAAAATTGGACCGATGGAGTGAAGGGGAGTTGGATTTGGAGTGATGGTGGAAGCTTCTGGAAAGATAGAGGATGGGTTCGCCCTGGGGATTGAATGGATCGATGGAAGAGCGGATAAGAGTATCAAATTGAAAAGCTTTTAATGGTGGCTGTAAAGGAAGAAAGGGATCGGGTTGGTTGAGCAAATAAAGTGAGATGAGAAAGCACAAGCTAATTATTTAGCTTATATATGGTATCGACTCGCTCCTCTTGAGCCGAAAAATGGACTAAGTCCATGTAGGGGATCAGATACATCCCTTACCTAGGGGATCAAAATCCATCCCTTACCGATGTCAAAAAATGAATGAAAAATGAGATGATTAAAAGTGATAACAAATTGCAATGCGCTTGCACTTCAACTACATGATATCGGCAATGGCCCATGAACATGTTAACATGATCGGGAGCCGATGACAAAAGTATGTACGTGAATGAACATGCACATGTACATCCTAATATTGATTTCTTAAATCAACAAAAATTGAATTATCACCTGGATGTCACGAAAAAGAACTCACTACCAATTGCTGGGGCCTACTAACTTGATCGACAAGCTCAATGGAACTGAACATTGACAAAGATGAGGGATTACACTCCAGATTTATTCTAACAAATATCAACCAAGCATTGCAATGAACAGAGAGAGATATGACTCTTTGGAAAAATTACTTAATAGAAGGATAACGGCTGTTTAGGAAACTGAATGGAAATCCTCCCGACGACTCTAGCTTGCTTCGATTTAAAGCACGTCATGTTGGAAGCAAGGCATACTTTAGAGAGCAAGTGTTATCTGACCTTTTGACTCGACTATATTTAGACAAATTGGATAAGTTGGACTCGATGATAGAAAAGAAAAGCAGTCCAGAGGGGCGATCACAGAGTCATAAATCAAGCGCAGACAACAGTATGAAGAAATGATCAAGTAAAACCATGAGATAGACTCTACAGAACATTTTAACTAGGGAACAGTGCCTCCCCTAGGAAGGGAATCGGATCGCATCTCAATGGCTATGAACAACATCAATCAGCAGTTCAACTCAATGGGAATCGATTGATATCCCTTAAAACATGAATACAACTGTGCAAACAACTTTGAAAACATGAAGTTAGCATGGAGAGGGACCCACCAAAGGGATCGCATGCTGCCACATGGCATGGAAGGCCGATCGCTATACATAGGGAATTAGGGCTTGAAATTTTCTGGGTGACCTTGTCCCTATCTTGAGATTCTGCTATCGAAATTTCAAGAAGATATTCGGTCGTCTACTTCTATAAATACATGCTTCATAGTTAATTTGAGGGATCTTTATGCTGTTTTTTTCTTTGTACTCCATTGTAATTACTGATTCTATTCAGATCCCTCTTGTACTCAGAAATTCAAGTCACTAATAAAGTTATCTCTTCAAATGGACGAAGGCACTCAACGCAGAACCACTATAAATCTGTTTGTCATTGTTTTTACTTGCCCTCTACTTGTTTACTCATTTTTTCCTTCATTTATTTTTCTACATATAATATGTTGGGTGTTTGTGCCAAGTTTTAGAGAAAAAAATAAAAAATGTTATTTATTTTTGAAATCTTATATCAATAAATGAAGTTTTATGAAATATATTAAATACAATGTTATTTCTGATGAATTTTTTTAGTTAAATAAAATATTTAACATATATATATATATATATATATGAAAATTTTAATTTTTAATCATGGCCGTGGCATCCATGCATGGAAAACAATTATATACACATACACACAAATACATACACACACACATATATAACCATCCAATATGTGACAACACAGAGATATACAAATTTGTGATAAATGATTCTATCTAAACTAAACATGATATGATAATTTGTCAAGAATTTATATAATTGTAATTTAGTAAATTACCTTTGCCTTATCCCTGGAATTCGCAACTTGAAATGAAGAATCAAGCTCCTTGAATCCAATTTCAAATCTTGAAGCTGCTAGCTCCCGAATACAGCTACAAGAAATAATTAAATTATATTTAATTTGATATATTTAGGCTTGAATTTTTTGTGTATATGGAAGGGGTATGGCTGGCCTTAATTATTAAAGAGGAAGGGCAAAAGGATCATCACAAAAATGAGGGTTAAGGAGATTAAATAAAGAAGATATAAGAGAGTATAAAGTGGATCTAGATCCCTTTATTTCTCTTACCATTTCTACCTTTATTATTAATTCAAAATCTCCCACACCATGTCTTAAATAGTCGACCTCACTATGGCCTTCTATAGCCGGCTAAACCAAGCCCATTCTGGGACTTTAAATCAATTCAATCTCAAACAATATTTGTCACATTTAAATCCAATTTAAATGCATATCGACATCGTATATCAATAAGTGCATTTTAACTGTTATATATACACGTTATTTAGTACTGTTAAGCACACATCAAATAAAATTTTATAATTGATATTCATAAATATTAATTGATTTATAACTATTATAATTTAACCAAATCGGGTGGTAACTAGAGTATTCAACATTTTGGTTGTGTGACTCTTAAGTGTAAATTTGGTTAGCGATTAGTATCGAACAATTCGAATATTAACTTTCACAGATCACTTGGCAGGTGGTGTGACATTATAGCCGAACTTAGTGCTTACTTGGCATCGATAAGATCTAATTTTACGTTATTAAGCATGATCCGGTAGTGATAATTATTTACACTAATTCTCCTGGTCAAAGTTATATCACTTTAGACGTATGGAAATTGGTAATGGTTAGAATTCTAACATCATCCATATTCAACTCTATAGTCCAAAAATAAAGTGCTGGGTTCAATAATAACAATTATTATTAATTGAACTGCTCTAGCCAGATACTTTGAATTTGAGTTGGCTTCAAGTTGACTATGATACTAACCTCGTATAACTAAAGAGAGAATTCTCTCTTGAATAATGTCTCACTTCCAGTTTTCCACTTGGCACAACTATAGTCGTTCAATGGATATCTTACCATAATTTAATTATAATCAAAGCATAGATTCCACATTAAAGCACGATGGTATTCCTAAATTTGAGGAAATTGTGTAATATTGTCGCATCAATATTTTATGTTTGACCTTAGTTATATTAACCAACGGAAAAATGTCGAGTGAATCATTCCATGGAAATCTAACAAAAATCAATACATAACCCCTTGGTGCCTCATTGGCCATGATTAATACACTTTCCAACATTTGAAGAGCATTACGTATACTCTAATCTCAACGGATATATCGATATCCAATCTCGATACATCTTCATTAGGAATATTTAAAATGATGTATTTAATTTTATTGTGATAAATCACTCATGATTATAACACATTGTACGTATTATCACAAAACATACCATCTATGGATGTTCTATTAGATATACTTTTAATTAAATTAATTAATATATTATATTATATCAAGTATATATAATAGAAAGAAAATACCTTGTATTTCAAACAAGATTGGTAATTGAGTTGGATATATGTAATAATTACATAATTGCCTCTAAGGGTACCCTAAGTCTATTAATCTACCACTTGCACTTAGGGATAATTATGGAATCTCTATCATATCCCTATGATCAGTTTGATGAGAACTGATCAAGTTAAACCTCTATGATGGATGTGCTATGTCATTTTAATTATCTACTCTGTCAATCAACTCTCTCTGATAATAGTAAACTATCTTTGTCATGTGGAACGATTCCAAGTTATCGACTTCTAATGAGCTCTTATTATTACATTGTTATCATATAACAATGGTGTAGTATTCTTAATACTTTGAATCATCCATAGCTTAACTATAAATTTATGTGTTTATATTTATATACATTGCTTTTATTTTAGCGTTATTCAAGGCGATGTTTTTAGCTTTTTCATTGAATCATCCATAATATTTCTTTTGGAACATTTATAAATTTAAACTTCTTACTTAAGGATGGAATTATACTTGATAGCAATTATGAAGCTCGAGTTCGAACACACTCATAAGGATTTCGTTGTCTATAAATAATTCTCTAGTATTTCGTAAATACCCGAGAATACTCTAAAATACCATTTTGTGATCCATTTTGTGATCCTTATTTGATTTGATATTTTCTTCAAACATCAAATATATAAGCAAATTACGATATTGTAGACAATGGAATACCTATGATTATTCCTAGTCAATACATAGGGAATCAACTTACATGTTTCATATTAAACATTTTAATATGATGTCTTTGCATATCATTCGGGACACTCCCAATACCTTTTACACTTATTATAAAAGATATGATTTACAAATCTAATATCAAGTAATAAACAACCAAACTAGAACTGATTTTAATATAAAAATATTGATAATAATCAACGGTATGTTGTTCTCTTATAGTTTTAGAAATATCCATGTACCATTTAATGTTCTTTCTCACGGGCACACGATTCCTCTGCATTTTGACCGAAAATCAAACTATTAGACATTTCAATCAAAATACTTAATCAATTTGGATGCTTATCGAATGATTCTTTCATATTATTTCTTAGCTCATATACAAAAACCCATAAACTCAATATCGCTTCCACTGACTTCGAGACACTTTAGTTGTTATGTGCAAACAGTCCATTCTAAATTATTATTTAGAATTTTCCATTCCAATGCATATGTACCATAACACAAAGTCATACCAAGCAATAATTTATTGAGTAAATCTGAATTAACTTGAGCATACCAAATAGCAAATATTTTACGTTAATTTCAACAGTTGAAATTTACGATTTTATTATTATCAATGTGGCTCGCGATATTCCAACTGCACTAGTCTTTCACGTAAAGACACATTCACAACTGATGGATCGTATCTATGACGACCACCTTTTCGATCCTCGAAGATCGACACAAATACATCTTTGGTATGCATGTCGCTAATTCAAGTGCCGGAGAGGCAGATAATCAAAGTAAAATGAAAATAAAGATAGAAGATAGAACAAAGTAGATTCTCACATCGCATTAAACAACTTATAACTATATAGATAGTACATACAATTGCTCTCAAAATGAGATATCATAGCCATAGCAAGTACTAACCCAGGCAGTGACAATTATAACTACCTTTCTCTACAGGTGTTGGTAGACACTTATACATAGTATAGCAAAAATAGGAATTAGATAACTCTCTACTTAGGAAATCTTCTAGCTCCATGCTCCAAGTTCCATATAAATACTCCAACCTCAACATGACTACATTGATGACCGAAAAATAGAGCACCTAGAGTTTAAGGGAAAATAAAATAAACTTCAGATCACTCAGGGGACTGGTGTGAGAAAACTCAAAAGAACGGAAACTTTTGAAAACAAACGGTGTCTCATAAGACCACACCGCACATAAATACAGATGGGATTTTACCTTATGATAACCATAAATTTCATATATAAATTTAGAGATATTATTTTTAATGACTTTATTTGAAAAACACCTTTCAAATAAATAAATAACATAGCTGAAATGCTTGCATCTCACATTGCAGTATTTGCACAACTAAGTTCATAAAGCTCGTATTGAAAATTGGATTCCAACAATGGTGGGTAAAGGACTACCTTCCTTATAGTACATCTCCAAAGGAATGTACTAAGGACCCACAGACAGTCCTCTGCATCTAGCAAGACTGACCTATCCCTTTTCGAATGACCAACACAATGGTCCTGGATAGTACCGAATATGACATCACCCCGGTTGTTACCAAACTTTACCGGGATCCCATAGCATACACTACATACTTGATATATAGAATGAAATTTGGAAAGGTGATGACTGCACCCTAATGGTTGTGAACCACATAGCTTTACGGCATACCCAGTTTAAATCATTTTCGGGTGTGAGGCTTGAGGTAACGTATTACCTTTCACAAAATGGATTCTACTTTGAATGCCACATTGCCCTTCTAACAACACGCTATTGATTTCCACAAAAGTACAACCTCTGAGCTTGTATATCTTAGAGAAAGGTGTTAAGTATAAGAAGGGTTGCCTCCTATACTGCTAAATAGATGTACGTTTGTAAAAGTCAAGGTATGTGGTCTTAGAAATGCAATGCTAGACATTCGTCCGTACAAGTTGTCCAGGAATAGGACAAATCAAAGGCACTCCTCCTACTACATCCGGTTTGGGATTCACCCATAGGATTAGCAGTGAGTAGTCCTTGTGTCGAAGATTCAAAATGAAGATACCATTGCCACCATGTATATGATATGGGAATTACTCCTGAGGTTAGTGGCAAGCAACCCTATATTATGAAGATCTTCGTCTTAAAAATCGTTGTTTTCAACATGATTTCACTTTCAAACTTATATTGGTTCGAAGTGGTTTCCAGATAGGAATCACCCAAATCTGACCTGTCTCTTCAAACTAACTATCGATAAAAATATGTCCATTACATGGGTAATTATTATCCACTTAAATGATATCCTTTTATCCACAAAAATATCTCCTAGAGGTATACATCTTTAAATCATTTCTTTTTCAGCATAAATGGGATTATTAAACTCTTTTTAACATGGGAAATACCAAATCATTTCTCATTAATTACGTAGGAAAATATATTCATTTTTATTCAAATTTTAATAGAGGTTTCATATTTCCAAAACATATCTTTTTATTGGGTTGAAACCAAGTTATCTATGATGGTAAATTCAAACCAGTTGGTATTGAGTAAAAAAGATCCATATAAATTATATTAATTATCCTTAGTACTAATTTTTGTGTTCAACTTGTACTATTCTTCGAATAATGGAGAAAACGCCTTTTAAATTCACATGAATAGAATGAGTTCCCTCCTTGGAATTTAATACAGAGTTTAACTAATATGTTTCATATATCACCAAAATTTTACTGTTTAAATCTTGTTTAACTTTAGGAAATGTCCTAATTTCTTTTTACCTTAGTAAAATGTGGTCCGAGTAAATCAAATTTACTATCCCCTCCGTATAGTCCAGATAGCTAGAGCAGAACGTAGAGACTGGCTGTCCAAGCTTGGGTCTAAAGAATATCTCTCTGTCGCTCATAAGACGGTCAAGTTATTTAATCAACTCCAAACCCTAAAATTGCATCAAAAATGGTTGATTTGTTATTTTAAAACCACTCACAAAAGATTTGGAAAGGAAAATTACGTTTAAACCACTAATTTCAAAAGTTACCAAAATCGTTTGCAACAACCGCTGCGAATAATGTTTTTAAAGCTTCTTTGATCAAACACCAATTTATTTTCATCCATGTCCATTTTAATAACTCAAATCCTTTTTAAAACATTTTAACGAATTTATGAAATTTATTTCATATTATAAAATATTTAAAAACATCCATTTTAAAGAGTTGAAATCCATATTTTATGAACTGCCAAGACGCGATTTTTTGAAAACTTGATTTGGAAATATCTCGAAATTAGTAAAATGAAATACTGATTTTTCTTCCTCATTTGAAAACAATAGTTATAGTAGTTTCGAAAATTCTTATTTTAAATAATTCCAAGCTATATTTCATTCTAAACATTAATTTAATTTTTACGGCATAAAACCGCGAGCTGCCGTTACACGACGCACCTATTTTGACTCTAATTTAATATCTTTTCAAAACTTTGCCGAAATGAGTTTTAATATTTATAAAACATATATAAACCATTTTATTCATATTTAAAGAGGTTTAACTATACCGTAACTGTCATAGACCCGTCTTCCACTAACCAGAAAGACGTATCATGAATTAAGAAAGAAAGGAATAGAAAGAGAAAAGAAAGAAGAGAAAGAAGAAACAACACTAGAATCTCAACAGCGGAACGAATAAATTATATTAATAACATAAATATTTACATAATACACAACAATAATCAGAGATACACAGCATATACAACATATACTAGACAGTTATAAACACCTGTCTAGTATTTACAACTTAATACAAACACAATACAGAGAACACACAGCGGAATGCTTACATCTCACGTTCCAACATAGTTGGGCACAACTAATACGTACGGCACTTATTGGATTTTGGATTCCATCAATGGCAGGGCTACTGGGGTACCGCCTGTCACAGTACGTGGCCTAGATCGCCGTACCGAGGAGTACGCCCGCTCCCCTGCAACACAAGGCCGGAACCATTCCTTACTGAACAGTCCCGAACAAGACAGCCCCGGCAGTTGTTGCAATCAACCGCCCACACAGCTGAATATAAAGGGGCCTCTAGACAGGGGAAAATCTTGTCCTACTTGGGCATTACCCACTTAACCTTTCTGCACCTTCCCTGTTTTAGCCATTCCCGGTTGATGAGGCTTGAGGCTACGATTACCTTTAGAGAAATAGCTCTTACAATGCTCATCGTCCACATGACGATGTTCTGAAAGCATTCAACTAATCAAGTAAAATACAGAAATAGCTGGAATGCTTACATCTCACGTTCCAACATAGTTGGGCACAACTAATACGTACGGCACTTATTGGATTTTGGATTCCATCAATGGCAGGGCTACTGGGGTACCGCCTGTCACAGTACGTGGCCTAGATCGCCGTACCGAGGAGTACGCCCGCTCCCCTGCAACACAAGGCCGGAACCATTCCTTACTGAACAGTCCCGAACAAGACAGCCCCGGCAGTTGTTGCAATCAACCGCCCATACAGCTGAATATAAAGGGGCCTCTAGACAGGGGAAAATCTTGTCCTACTTGGGCATTACCCACTTAACCTTGCTGCACCTTCCCTGTTTTAGCCATTCCCGGTTGATGAGGCTTGAGGCTACGATTACCTTTAGAGAACACATCTCTTAGAATGCTCATCGTCCACATGACGATGTTCTGAAAGCATTCAATCCATACAAGTTCGTTCCGGGTTCGAACGAAACCGAAGGCATTATCTCGTTACACTCATTTTGAAATCACCCTCAGAGTTAACGACGATAACCCTTGCACTCTGAATCTTCATCTTCACTTGAGATTCACGACCCATCGTTAATTTGGATCGATGTGGTTTTCGGATATCCAAATATAGAAACCCGATCTCGGTCTCATCGAAATCCAAATCGCCATCATTTAGGTCCAAATTGTTTTAAATGTTTAAAACAATTTCAATTCAATATTATCTATATACACACAGATAGATAATACACAACATCAAAATAGGTAATCAACATTATCATCACAACAGATAATCCATATTATCATCCCAAACAGATAATTCATATTATCAACTCAAATGCAACCATAGCATCCATATCACACCATATCACTTATCTCATATCTGAGATCTCAACCATTCAGGGTAATCAGTATTAAACAACATTCACAAGCAATGACTTATTAATCATCAATCTATAATTAATTTAAAATGAACTAAATTAATTACTTCTTCCCTAATTAATTTAAAATAAATTAAATTAATTACTTATCCATATAAATCTTGCTTACATATCCATTAATTAGTTACAAATTAATCAATTAATTACCCTCAACAAATTACCCTAATTAATCATCCTTGATTAATTATCCTTTAATTACATTCAAGTAATTAACCTCTAATTAATTTCACAAATTAATTATTCCAAACCAAATTCAGTAATTAACCTGTAATTACTTCATTAATTAATTAATTATAATTAATTACATTAATCTCTAATTAATTACAATAATTAATTCCTTCATTGATTAATTGTTCTTATTAATCAATTCTTAATTACATCATTAATTATACAAATTAATGATCCCAAATTATTTTATTTATAATTACCCTATTAAATTAATTATCAATTATCCATATTGATTAATCACTCTTGATTAATCACATTAAGTAATTAGTTACATTAAATTAATTACATCTCTTTATTATCTTTGAATAACTCAACTATCAAATCCTAAATTAATTACACTAAGTAATTAATTATTAACTACTTCCTTTAAGTAATTATTCTGCATACTAATTACATATTAATCACACAAAGTAATTAATTTCCAAAAACTCCTCCATTACCCAATTATCCTTCAATTAAATTACATCAAATAATTTATCTTCTTAATTGCTTCACTAAGTAATTATTCATTTTTAATTACATTGGGTAATTACTTCTCAAATTAATTGGTAATTAATTTAAATTAATTAAACTTAATTAATTAACTTAACTAATCAAAATAAACTTAATTAATTACAATTAGTGATTAATTTTCTTAATTACTTCCATTAAGTAATTTCACTTAAACAATTCTCAATTGATTATCTTTAAATTAATTAATTCAATTAATCAGTAAAATTAATCACATTAATTAATTATGATACTAAGTTAATGACCTTCATTAACCAATAACAAATTTTTAATTACTTTTCTAAAGTAATTAACTGAGATTAATCAATATTAATTACAAATTTAATTATCTATAAAACCCATTAATTAACTCTATTAATTAATTAATCAAGTGATAATCAAAAACTTAATTACTTTTTAATTACTTGATTAATAAATTCAAAACATTAATTAAATTAAATCAAATCTTATTTAATTAATTGATTTCTTAATTACTATTTAATCTTTCTTAATTAACTTACTAATCCTTTAATTAAATAAATAAAATCCTTAACTATTTAATTAATTAACCAAATTATTAATTAATTAAATTATTTAATTACAAAACTTAATTACCTTAATCATTTAATGAATTATAAATTATTAAGTTCTAATTAACTTAATGATGAACATAAATCTTATTAATGATTTAATTATCATTATCAAAAAAAACAATTTGTTTTTAAATTTTCCTTTAGATTGCATTTTAAATTAAGATTTAAAATGAAATCAAATTCTGAATTAAACAAGGTTTAAGTATTTAAAACCTTTTAATTTCATTTTAAAAGAATTACTTACCTCCTAAGGTAAGTTTAAAAATAGTTTTAACCCATATTCAATTTTAAATAAATTTGAAATATTCTTTAAATATTCCAAGTGGATTTGAAACATTTAAATTCAAAAACTTATTTTAATTTCAAACTAGAATTCAAATCATGCTTTGAATTCATCTTCAAAAAACTTAAATTTAAAATCCTATATTTCATATTTAAAAAAAACAGGTTATAAAATACTATAATATTCAAACTTAATTATAACATTAGAATTTATAACTTATTTTCTTTTCCAAACTTTAAGATTCAAATTCACATTTGAATTCAGATTTACAATTCAGATTTAACTTAAATTTAAAAATCATGTTTTAGATCTTATTTTAGATTTATAAATCTCTTTATAAATACTGTACGGGTTTTAGTTATTAAACATTTCATATTTTATAAAATTATTTATTTGAAAACAAGAATTCAAATTCATTTTGAATTCATATTTTAAACTTGTTTCAACTTTTGGTTTAAATCTTTCTTTGTTTCCTTTATTTAAATTTAGTTTAAAATTTAAAAACCTGAAACTGTCAGGTTTTTGAAAACAAAACCTGAAAAAAAAAACAACAACTCGAGCTCAACCCTTTTTACTTCGAGTCAACCCTCGCTTGACTTCGAGTAAACCCTCAAATGACTCGAGTACTTACTCGAGTACAATCTGCATCCTCCCAAACTAACCAAAACACCCCAGAATTCTAGATTATCAGAAAAATAAGAGCACCGTGCATATGCACGGTGGCTCTGACCTCCTCCAGTCAACTCCGGCGGCATCATCACACCAGAAAATAACCTCGCGCAACAACACGATCATCAGAACATCTCCATTCACCCAAAAATCAAAACCGGCCTCACTTCTAAAACCTGGAAACACAGTGCTACATCAAGGCGCAGACCTGTCAACGCCAACATCCCAATCCTTCGACCACCGTTAGAGCTACAACTCCGGTCGCATCCACCTCATGGACCCAGCTTCCATCCCCCAAAGTGGCTTCACACTCGGTAAAATAGAGTGACAACATCAATAATATTTCTAACATGGTCATAAACTAGGGTTACAGAACAAAATCCCTCACCGCTGCTAATCCAAAGATCTATTCGCCAATTTGATAATTTTTTTGAAATGCCTGATCACTTTACTTCATACAGAAGAAACTTCAGACCAACGGAATTTCAAGATCATCCAAATTTCCCAAATTCCTCTTTTTAGTTCATCACAGAACTACTTCCCAAATCCCAACTAAATATTATGATTTCTGATTTAAAAATCTTGTCTCCATATAGGTTTTCAGATAATAATCTTAAATTAATGAATTAAAGAATTTAAGTTTTAAACAAATTCATGTTTTCCTGATTATTTTGGGTTTCCAGAGAAAGTTGTATTTGTTTTAACTTAATTAAAATTTTAAACTTGAACTTATGATCACACAAACAATTTTTATTTGTAACGCAATTCATAACAGTGATTAGAGTCAAGTGATAAGGAATTAAATAAAAAAGACTTGAATCTGGGAACAGAGTGATTTTCAGAATTACAGTAAACATGCACACATTCATCAAATGTTCACAAACAATCTAATTTTCCAGAGATAAATTAGGCAACCAATATTTACTTAATTCATTTTAAACAAGATGTTACTCACCTTATGCAGGAGAACGGAGCATCCATTGATTTAGAAAAGCTTTTTGAATCCTATTAACACTCATGCATGCAGGCCTTTTTATTATCAAAGTAGATTCCAGGTTGCTTGCATTTGAAACTCTGACCAAAACTATATGCATGCTAGTGATTCAGAACTGTAGCTTGATGCTGGTGATTTCCAGAAATGAAATGCAGATTGATCTTCTTTGAGTATCTTTGAAAAATGCAGACTTGATTTCAGAATTGTAGTTTGCATCCTTATTCAGGTTGTAAAAAGAAATGCAAATTTTGAAAATCTTGTTACAGGATTTGGTTTGCAAATCATAATTTTGAGGAGTGAAATTTTGGATTTGCTTTGACGGAATTTTAAGTTTCAGATTTTTTTTTCTTCTTTGATTCAACTAGCTTTTGGTTTTTAAAAGAGAATGAAGGGAAATGAAAATGGTTTAAGGGCTGAAATAAATTTTAATTAAAATAAAGAAAAAGATAAAAGAAAAACAATGACACTTGTCATTATATTAAGTTCATACATTAACACACGTTATTTTAGATTACTAATAGGTTAACATATGTCCCTAAATTTAATTAGTTATATTAAAATGTTTATAAAGGGTTTTTCTTTAATTTATTTTATACCTATATAAATATGTATGAATTTCTTATTTTAAAGAAAATGTGAATAAAACAAATTATAAATTAAAAGTTATTCAAATATTTTAAAGAATCTAATATTTTGAATCTCAAAATCAATTCCAATTCAAATTAAACTTTTGAAATCAAATTTAAAATCAATTTATTCAATTTAAAAAGAAAATTCCATTTTCTTATTTTAATTCTTTTTATATTTATGGAAAAATAATACATTATACATATTGCTTGAAAATAACAATTTAACAAATTTTAAATGATTTTTAAAAGAGATTACAAATCACTTTTATTGACAAATGAATTTAAACCATATGTTATTTTGTATTTTAAACTTGTATATAATATTTCCAAATCATATTTATCAAATAATATTTAAAAAGAAATAAAACAAACTTTTTATTTTAAATTTAAAAATTAAGCTAAGATATAATTTTAAACAATTTATCATTTATTTTAAGTATTTAAAAATCATATAGTTATTAATTTAAATAACTATGATAAACTTAAAATAAATTTTAAAACATAATTCCCAATTACTAAATATAATATTAGAATTTAAAAACAAAATTTTATTTATTTATTAAATTCCAAAACAAAGATTATCTAAAATATATATACATATATATATACACACATTATAACTAAAAACATTTATTTAGCTTTTAAAAGATAAAATCACAAATTCAATATTTATTTAATCAGATTATTAAACCAATTCATATTTTATCGATCAATATTATCAAATCAATTTAATTTTATATAAAGATTATTAAATTGATATTGTCAAAATTTCCGGGATATCACATTCCTTCCTCCTTAAAAGAATTTCGTCCCCGAAATTTAAAACAAAGGTAATTTAGTAATCTATCCAAGATTTTTAATTTCAAAACACAAGCATATATCAAACATATGCTAACAACCATAGCAATCAATTCACCCAATCAAACAAAATTAACTATCCAGATAAAATTCTGGATAGAGTTTCCTCGAGTTTCCCAAGTAAACACCGGGATACTCGCTCTATAAAATCCAAACAATCAACACTACTAAGATACAGAGCTCCTACTCATCTAGATCTACAACAGAATAAGATATCAGACTACAGACAAGTCTGACTCAACAACCAAATCTCCCAGAGCAGCTGATTCCAAAACCAGAAATAGATCATACACCTACTCCCTTAGAGATACGTGAAACACATCGAATTCCAGTTGTCCAAACTGGAAATTCAATCCAGAAAATCAAACACTTATCCATAATAGAACACAGAAGAAATCCAAAACATCTCGGAGCTAGCTTACCCATCCTTACCAAAATTTATAGCTCCTAAAAACTGAGAAACTTATCCAAAATCAGATCTCCGACTTCAGATCCACCAAAACTCTTCAGACGATCACGAGCTGCCTACCTCCTACCTAATCAGCTCAATCCTTGCTGATGTGTCAAGAAACAAACTGGACCAAACTCAATCCACCAGAATGATCCTCCACGATCAACCATGATCAAGAACAAACTCCACTCACAACCATCAGAAGAAAACAACTTCTCCTATCCGGAAAAGAAAAGCAGATGCACTCCCAAACTGCTTCCGCTGCACAACTCTAATCTGGAGTAGAAAAGAATGTTGACGAAGAACACAAGCACAATTGGACAACATAACCAAGAAGATCTTTGATAACCAAGAGAAAACTCAGAAGTTCCTCAAATCCTGAGTTGCTTCAACAAACTCCATCTCAAGGAACCAACCTTTAACTAGTTGAACCACCGATACCACTCTTGGAATCCTGGTCGATAAGAAAACTAAATCTCTAGATGCGGACAACCTCTGACTCCCCTGAAAATATCCAAAAAAATCTCCAACAATCCAAGAGAATACTCAATTATCGCAAGTCACTTTTGCGATCAATCCAAACTAAAATCCAAAGAAAACTGTTCTCTTTTTACCGATCAGAACAGCTTACGCTGGTCTTGCCAATCCATCGAAGAAATGGATTCACTCAGTTGCTTTTGAACACCACCTCCAGAAAACTGCTAAGGCAGAAAACTCTGCCGACACACAGAACACTCCGAGCTGCACTACTGACACCAATGCCAAAGAATTCCCAATCCAAAGCTCTTCAAGAAACTCGACTTCAAATCAAACAGAAACACCCTGCTGAACTCAGCCACAACACCGAAGCAGAGCTACTTCCTTAAACTTGTTCCAAAGAAATCGTCTTCGGAAACATCCATAGTCATTGCACGTCATCACGTAGCTACTACTTCCTGAGGTATCAAGATACCATCACTCGCTTCTTCTCAGCCAATAGATCCAAACTCTACTCATCCAACTTCAAAGATGAACTCCGAACCTTAACAGGTTACCTTGAGAGATTAATGAAGTCCTTACACCACTGCAAAGCTCACTTGAGACGGTATTAGGTCTACAATCTCGACAGATGCACTTCCAACCTCAAACATTCAAACTCCAACCAATGGTAGTCGCGTTACACACACCACTACCCCAATCTACCTTTATAACCTATATTGGAAAACCCGAACAGGTAACGCAACAGATAGGTAGAAATAAATAAATATATATAATTATATTAAAAATTACAAATACGCTCTCTCAAGATAGACACCACTCCAGAGCCTAGGTATTCACTCAACCTAACGCTCTGAAACCAACTGTCATAGACCCGTCTTCAACTAACCAGAAAGACGTATCATGAATTAAGAAAGAGATGGATAGAAAGAGAAAAGAAAGAAGAGAAAGAAGAAACAACACTAGAATCTCAACAGCGGAACGAATAAATTATATTAATAACATAAATATTTACATAATATACAACAATAATCAGAGATATACAGCATATACTATATATACTAGACAGTTATAAACACATGTCTAGTATTTACAACTTAATACAAACACAATACAGAGAACACACAGCGGAAATCTATATATCTACAACGAAGAAGCCTCCTGCTCCATTGCTCCTCCAATATTCATCAAAGACAACCTGAATCCCTTGGCTACTCATAAAAATTTGAGTACCCAAGAGTTTAAGAAAACAAAAGATAAACTCCGGGTCAAACATGGGTCCGGTGTGAGTAACTGGTTAAGGTTGCTTAACTTTAAAAACCTTTTGAAAGAAATGTATCACGTAAGACTTCCCATACATAAACATGGAAAAGTTTTTACCTTACGCTAACCAAAACATTTAATAGGAAATCCGATGATATTATAATAGTGTTTAGGGTTTTCAAGTAAAAGACAGAAATAGCTGGAATGCTTACATCTCACGTTCCAACATAGTTGGGCACAACTAATACGTACGGCACTTACTGGATTTTGGATTCCATCAATGGCAGGGCTACTGGGGTACCGCCTGTCACAGTACGTGGCCTAGATCGCCGTACCGAGGAGTACGCCCGCTCCCCTGCAACACAAGGCCGAAACCATTCCTTACTGAACAGTCCCAAACAAGACAACCCCGGCAGTTGTTGCAATCAACCGCCCACACAGCTGAATATAAAGGGGCCTCTAGACAGGGGAAAATCTTGTCCTACTTGGGCATTACCCACTTAACCTTACTGCACCTTCCCTGTTTTAGCCATTCCCGGTTGATGAGGCTTGAGGCTACGATTACCTTTAGAGAACACATCTCTTAGAATGCTCATCGTCCACATGACGATGTTCTGAAAGCATTCAATCCATACAAGTTCGTTCCGGGTTCGAACGAAACCGAAGGCATTATCTCGTTACACTCATTTTGAAATCACCCTCAGAGTTAACGACGATAACCCTTGCACTCTGAATCTTCATCTTCACTTGAGATTCACGACCCATCGTTAATTTGGATCGTTTTGGTTTGTGGATATCCAAATATAGAAACCCGATCCCGGTCTCATCGAAATCCAAATCGCCATCATTTAGGTCCAAGTTGTTTTAAATGTTTAAAACAATTTCAATTCAATATTATCTATATACACACAGATAGATAATACACAACATCAAAATAGGTAATCAACATTATCATCACAACAGATAATCCATATTATCATCCCAAACAGATAATTCATATTATCAACTCAAATGCAACCATAGCATCCATATCACACCATATCACTTATCTCATATCTGAGATCTCAACCATTCAGGGTAATCAGTATTAAACAACATTCACAAGCAATGACTTATTAATCATCATTCTATAATTAATTTAAAATGAACTAAATTAATTACTTCTTCCCTAATTAATTTAAAATAAATTAAATTAATTACTTATCCATATAAATCTTGCTTACATATCCATTAATTAATTACAAATTAATCAATTAATTACCCTCAACAAATTACCCTAATTAATCATCCTTGATTAATTATCCTTTAATTACATTCAAGCAATTAACCTCTGATTAATTTCACAAATTAATTATTCCAAACCAAATTCAGTAATTAACCTGTAATTACTTCATTAATTAATTAATTATAATTAATTACATTAATCTCTAATTAATTACAATAATTAATTCCTTCATTGATTAATTGTTCTTATTAATCAATTCTTAATTACATCATTAATTATACAAATTAATGATCCCAAATTATTTTATTTATAATTACCCTATTAAATTAATTATCAATTATCCATATTGATTAATCACTCTTGATTAATCACATTAAGTAATTAATTACATTAAATTAATTACATCTCTTTATTATCTTTGAATAACTCAACTATCAAATCCTAAATTAATTACACTAAGTAATTAATTATTAATTACTTCCTTTAAGTAATTATTCTGCATACTAATTACATATTAATCACACAAAGTAATTAATTTTCAAAAACTCCTCCATTACCCAATTATCCTTCAATTAAATTACATCAAATAATTTATCTTCTTAATTGCTTCACTAAGTAATTATTCATTTTTAATTACATTGGGTAATTACTTCTCAAATTAATTAGTAATTAATTTAAATTAATTAAACTTAATTAATTAACTTAACTAATCAAAATAAACTTAATTAATTACAATTAGTGATTAATTTTCTTAATTACTTCCATTAAGTAATTTCACTTAAACAATTCTCAATTGATTATCTTTAAATTAATTAATTCAATTAATCATTAAAATTAATCACATTAATTAATTATGATACTAAGTTAATGACCTTCATTAACCAATAACAAATTTTTAATTACTTTTCTAAAGTAATTAACTGAGATTAATCAATATTAATTACAAATTTAATTATCTATAAAACCCATTAATTAATCTCTATTAATTAATTAATCAAGTGATAATCATAAACTTAATTAATTTTTAATTACTTGATTAATAAATTCAAAACATTAATTAAATTAAATCAAATCTTATTTAATGAATTGATTTCTTAATTACTATTTAATCTTTCTTAATTAACTTACTAATCCTTTAATTAAATAAATAAATCCTTAACTATTTAATTAATTAACCAAATTATTAATTAATTAAATTAATTAATTACAAAACTTAATTACCTTAATCATTTAATGAATTATAAATTATCAAGTTCTAATTAACTTAATGATGAACATAAATCTTATTAATGATTTAATTATCATTATCAAAAAAACAATTTGTTTTTAAATTTTCCTTTAGATTGCATTTTAAATTAAGATTTAAAATGAAATCAAATTCTGACTTAAACAAGGTTTAAGTATTTAAAACCTTTTAATTTCATTTTAAAAGAATTACTTACCTCCTAAGGTAAGTTTAAAAATAGTTTTAACCCATATTCGATTTTAAATAAATTTGAAATATTCTTTAAATATTCCAAGTGGATTTGAAACATTTAAATTCAAAAACTTATTTTAATTTCAAACTAGAATTCAAATCATGCTTTGAATTCATCTTCAAAAAACTTAAATTTAAAATCCTATATTTCATATTTAAAAAAAACAGGTTATAAAATACTATAATATTCAAACTTAATTATAACATTAGAATTTATAACTTATTTTCTTTTCCAAACTTTAAGATTCAAATTCACATTTGAATTCAGATTTACAATTCAGATTTAACTTAAATTTAAAAATCATGTTTTAGATCTTATTTTAGATTTATAAATCTCTTTATAAATACTGTACGGGTTTTAGTTATTAAACATTTCATATTTTATAAAATTATTTATTTGAAAACAATAATTCAAATTCATTTTGAATTCATATTTTAAACTTGATTCAACTTTTGGTTTAAATCTTTCTTTGTTTCCTTTATTTAAATTTAGTTTAAAATTTAAAAACCTGAAACTGTCAGGTTTTTGAAAACAAAACCTGAAGAAAAAAAACAACAACTCGAGCTCAACCCTTTTTACTTCGAGTCAACCCTCGCTTGACTTCGAGTAAACCCTCAAATGACTCGAGTACTTACTCGAGTACAATCTGCATCCTCCTAAACTAACCAAAACACCCCAGAATTCTAGATTATCAGAAAAATAAGAGCACCGTGCATATGCACGGTGGCTCTGACCTCCTCCAGTCAACTCCGGCGGCATCATCACACCAGAAAATAACCTCGCGCAACAACACGATCATCAGAACATCTCCATTCACCCAAAAATCAAAACCGGCCTCACTTCTAAAACCTGGAAACACAGTGCTACATCAAGGCGCAGACCTGTCAACGCCAACATCCCAATCCTTCGACCACTGTTAGAGCTACAACTCCGGTCGCATCCTCCTCATGGACCCAGCTTCCATCCCCCAAAGTGGCTTCACACTCGGTAAAATAGAGAGACAACATCAATAATATTTCTAACATGGTCATAAACTAGGGTTACAGAACAAAATCCCTCACCGCTGCTAATCCAAAGATCTATTCGCCAATTTGATAATTTTTTTGAAATGCCTGATCACTTTACTTCATACAGAAGAAACTTCAGACCAACGGAATTTCAAGATCATCCAAATTTCCCAAATTCCTCTTTTTAGTTCATCACAGAACTACTTCCCAAATCCCAACTAAATATTATGATTTCTGATTTAAAAATCTTGTCTCCATATAGGTTTTCAGATAATAATCTTAAATTAATGAATTAAAGAATTTAAGTTTTAAACAAATTCATGTTTTCCTGATTATTTTGGGTTTCCAGAGAAAGTTGTATTTGTTTTAACTTAATTAAAATTTTAAACTTGAACTTATGATCACACAAACAATTTTTATTTGTAACGCAATTCATAACAGTGATTAGAGTCAAGTGATAAGGAATTAAATAAAAAAGACTTGAATCTGGGAACAGAGTGATTTTCAGAATTACAGTAAACATGCACACATTCATCAAATGTTCACAAACAATCTAATTTTCCAGAGATAAATTAGGCAACCAATATTTACTTAATTCATTTTAAACAAGATGTTACTCACCTTATGCAGAAGAACGGAGCATCCATTGATTTAGAAAAGCTTTTTGAATCCTATTAACACTCATGCATGCAGGCCTTTTTATTATCAAAGTAGATTCCAGGTTGCTTGCATTTGAAACTCTGACCAAAACTATATGCATGCTAGTGATTCAGAACTGTAGCTTGATGCTGGTGATTTCCAGAAATGAAATGTAGATTGATCTTCTTTGAGTATTTTTGAAAAATGCAGACTTGATTTATGAATTGTAGTTTGCATCCTTATTCAGGTTGTAAAAAGAAATGCAAATTTTGAAAATCTTGTTACAGGATTTGGTTTGCAAATCATAATTTTGAGGAGTGAAATTTTGGATTTGCTTTGACGGAATTTTAAGTTTCAGATTTTTTTTTTCTTCTTTGATTCAACTAGCTTTTGGTTTTTAAAAGAGAATGAAGGGAAATGAAAATGGTTTAAGGGCTGAAATAAATTTTAATTAAAATAAAGAAAAAGATGAAAGAAAAACAATGACACTTTTCATTATATTAAGTTCATACATTAACACACGTTATTTTAGATTACTAATAGGTTAACATATGTCCCTAAATTTAATTAGTTATATTAAAATGTTTATAAAGGGTTTTTCTTTAATTTATTTTATACCTATATAAATATGTATGAATTTCTTATTTTAAAGAAAATGTGAATAAAACAAATTATAAATTAAAAGTTATTCAAATATTTTAAAGAATCTAATATTTTGAATCTCAAAATCAATTCCAATTCAAATTAAACTTTTGAAATCAAATTTAAAATCAATTTATTCAATTTAAAAAGAAAATTCCATTTTCTTATTTTAATTCTTTTTATATTTATGGAAAAATAATACATTATACATATTGCTTGAAAATAACAATTTAACAAATTTTAAATGATTTTTAAAAGAGATTACAAATCACTTTTATTGACAAATGAATTTAAACCATATGTTATTTTGTATTTTAAACTTGTATATAATATTTCCAAATCATATTTATCAAATAATATTTAAAAAGAAATAAAACAAACTTTTTATTTTAAATTTAAAAATTAAGCTAAGATATAATTTTAAACAATTTAACATTTATTTTAAGTATTTAAAAATCATATAGTTATTAATTTAAATAACTATGATAAACTTAACATAAATTTTAAAACATAATTCCCAATTACTAAATATAATATTAGAATTTAAAAACAAAATTTTATTTATTTATTAAATTCCAAAACAAAGATTATCTAAAATATATATACATATATATATACACACATTATAACTAAAAACATTTATTTATCTTTTAAAAGATAAAATCACAAATTCAATATTTATTTAATCAGATTATTAAACCAATTCATATTTTATTGATCAATATTATCAAATCAATTTAATTTTATATAAAGATTATTAAATTGATATTGTCAAAATTTCCGGGATAACACATTCCTTCCCCCTTAAAAAAATTTCGTCCCCGAAATTTAAAACAAAGGTAATTTAGTAATCTATCCAAGATTTTTAATTTCAAAACACAAGCATATATCAAACATATGCTAACAACCATAGCAATCAATTCACCCAATCAAACAAAATTAACTATCCAAATAAAATTCTGGATAGAGTTTCCTCGAGTTTCCCAAGTAAACACCGGGATACTCGCTCTATAAAATCCAAACAATCAACACTACTAAGCTACAGAGCTCCTACTCATCTAGATCTACAACAGAACAAGATATCAGACTACAGACAAGTCTGACTCAACAACCAAATCTCCCAGAGCAGCTGATTCCAAAACCAGAAATAGATCATACACCTACTCCCTTAGAGATACGTGAAACACATCGAATTCCAGTTGTCCAAACTGGAAATTCAATCCAGAAAATCAAACACTTATCCATAATAGAACACAGAAGAAATCCAAAACATCTCGGAGCTAGCTTACCCATCCTTACCAAAATTTATAGCTCCTAAAAACTGAGAAACTTATCCAAAATCAGATCTCCGACTTCAGATCCACCAAAACTCTTCAGACGATCACGAGCTGCCTACCTCCTACCTAATCAGCTCAATCCTTGCTGATGTGTCAAGAAACAAACTGGACCAAACTCAATCCACCAGAATGATCCTCCACGATCAACCATGATCAAGAACAAACTCCACTCACAACCATCAGAAGAAAACAACTTCTCCTATCCGAAAAAGAAAAGCAGATGCACTCCCAAACTGCTTCCGCTGCACAACTCTAATCTGGAGTAGAAAAGAATGTTGACGAAGAACACAAGCACAATTGGACAACATAACCAAGAAGATCTTTGATAACCAAGAGAAAACTCAGAAGTTCCTCAAATCCTGAGTTGCTTCAACAAACTCCATCTCAAGGAACCAACCTTTAACTAGTTGAACCACCGATACCACTCTTGGAATCCTGGTCGATAAGAAAACTAAATCTCTAGATGCGGACAACCTCTGACTCCCCTGAAAATATCCAAAAAAATCTCCAACAATCCAAGAGAATACTCAATTATCTCAAGTCACTTTTGCGATCAATCCAAACTAAAATCCAAAGAAAACTGTTCTCTTTTTACCGATCAGAACAGCTTACGCTGGTCTTGCCAATCCATCGAAGAAATGGATTCACTCAGTTGCTTTTGAACACCACCTCCAGAAAACTGCTAAGGCAGAAAACTCTACCGACACACAGAACACTCCGAGCTGCACTACTGACACCAATGCCAAAGAATTCCCAATCCAAAGCTCTTCAAGAAACTCGACTTCAAATCAAACAGAAACACCCTGCTGAACTCAGCCACAACACCGAAGCAGAGCTACTTCCTTAAACTTGTTCCAAAGAAATCGTCTTCGGAAACATCCATAGTCATTGCGCGTCATCACGTAGCTACAACTTCCTGAGGTATCAAGATACCATCACTCGCTTCTTCTCAGCCAATAGATCCAAACTCTACTCATCCAACTTCAAAGATGAACTCCGAACCTTAACAGGTTACCTTGAGAGATTAATGAAGTCCTTACACCACTGCAAAGCTCACTTGATACGGTATTAGGTCTACAATCTCGACATATGCACTTCCAACCTCAAACATTCAAACTCCAACCAATGGTAGTCGCGTTACACACACCACTACCCCAATCTACCTTTATAACCTATATTGGAAAACCCGAACAGGTAACCCAACAGATAGGTAGAAATAAATAAATATATATAATTATATTAAAAATTACAAATACGCTCTCTCAAGATAGACACCACTCCAGAGCCTAGGTATTCACTCAACCTAACGCTCTGAAACCAACTGTCATAGACCCGTCTTCAACTAACCAGAAAGACGTATCATGAATTAAGAAAGAGATGGATAGAAAGAGAAAAGAAAGAAGAGAAAGAAGAAACAACACTAGAATCTCAACAGCGGAACGAATAAATTATATTAATAACATAAATATTTACATAATATACAACAATAATCAGAGATATACAGCATATACTATATATACTAGACAGTTATAAACACATGTCTAGTATTTACAACTTAATACAAACACAATACAGAGAACACACAGCGGAAATCTATATATCTACAACGAAGAAGCCTCCTGCTCCATTGCTCCTCCAATATTCATCAAAGACAACCTGAATCCCTTGGCTACTCATAAAAATTTGAGTACCCAAGAGTTTAAGAAAACAAAAGATAAACTCCGGGTCAAACATGGGTCCGGTGTGAGTAACTGGTTAAGGTTGCTTAACTTTAAAAACCTTTTGAAAGAAATGTATCACGTAAGACTTCCCATACATAAACATGGAAAAGTTTTTACCTTACGCTAACCAAAACATTTAATAGGAAATCCGATGATATTATAATAGTGTTTAGGGTTTTCAAGTAAAATACAGAAATAGCTGGAATGCTTACATCTCACGTTCCAACATAGTTGGGCACAACTAATACGTACGGCACTTATTGGATTTTGGATTCCATCAATGGCAGGGCTACTGGGGTACCGCCTGTCACAGTACGTGGCCTAGATCGCCGTACCGAGGAGTACGCCCGCTCCCCTGCAACACAAGGCCGCAACCATTCCTTACTGAACAGTCCCGAACAAGACAACCCCGGCAGTTGTTGCAATCAACCGCCCACACAGCTGAATATAAAGGGGCCTCTAGACAGGGGAAAATCTTGTCCTACTTGGACATTACCCACTTAACCTTGCTGCACCTTCCCTGTTTTAGCCATTCCCGGTTGATGAGGCTTGAGGCTACGATTACCTTTAGAGAACACATCTCTTAGAATGCTCATCGTCCACATGACGATGTTCTGAAAGCATTCAATCCATACAAGTTCGTTCCGGGTTCGAACGAAACCGAAGGCATTATCTCGTTACACTCATTTTGAAATCACCCTCAGAGTTAACGACGATAACCCTTGCACTCTGAATCTTCATCTTCACTTGAGATTCACGACCCATCGTTAATTTGGATCGTTGTGGTTTTCGGATATCCAAATATAGAAACTCGATCCCGGTCTCATCGAAATCCATACCGCCATCTTTTAGGTCCAAGTTGTTTTAAATGTTTAAAACAATTGCAATTCAATATTATCTATATACACACAGATAGATAATACACACTATCAAAATAGGTAATCAACATTATCATCACAACAGATAATCCATATTATCATCCCAAACAGATAATTCATATTATCAACTCAAATGCAACCATAGCATCCATATCACACCATATCACTTATCTCATATCTGAGATCTCAACCATTCAGGGTAATCAGTATTAAACAACATTCACAAGCAATGACTTATTAATCATCATTCTATAATTAATTTAAAATGAATTAAACTAATTACTTCTTCCCTATTTAATTTAAAATAGATTAAGTTACTTACTTATCCATATAAATCTTGCTTACATATCCATTAATTAATTACAAATTAATCAATTAATTACCCTCAACAAATTACCCTAATTAATCATCCTTGATTAATTATCCTTTAATTACATCCATGTAATTAACCTCTAATTAATTTCACAAATTAATTATTCCAAACCAAATTCAGTAATCAACCTGTAATTACTTCATTAATTAATTAATTATAATTAATTACATTAATCCCTAATTAATTACAATAATTAATTCCTTCATTGATTAATTGTTCTTATTAATCAATTCTTAATTACATCATTAATTATATAAATTAATGATCCCAAATTATTTTATTTATATTTACCCTATTAAATTAATTATCAATTATCCATATTGATTAATCACTCTTGATTAATCACATTAAGTAATTAATTACATTAAATTAATTACATCTCTTTATTATCTTTGAATAACTCAATTATCAAATCCTAAATTAATTACACTAAGTAATTAATTATTAATTACTTCCTTTAAGTAATTATTCTTCATACTAATTACATATTAATCACACAAAGTAATTAATTACCAAAAACTCCTCCATTACCCAATTATCCTTCAATTAAATTACATCAAATAATTTATCTTCTTAATTACTTCACTAAGTAATTATTCATTTTTAATTACATTGGGTAATTACTTCTCAAATTAATCAGTGATTAATTTAAATTTATTAAACTTAATTAATTAACTTAACTAATCAAAATAAACTTAATTAATTACAATTAGTAATTAATTTTCTTAATTACTTCCTTTAAGTAATTTCACTTAAACAATTCTCAATTGATTATCTTTAAATTAATTAATTCAATTAATCATTAAAATTAATCACATTAATTAATTATAAGATAATACTAAGTTAATCGCCTTCTTTAACAAATAACAAATTTTTAATTACTTTTCTAAAGTAATCAACTGAGATTAAACAATATTAATTACAAATTTAATTATCCATAAAACCCATTAATTAATCTCTAATTATTTAATTTATCAAGTGATAATCAAAAACTTAATTAATTTTTAATTACTTGATTAATAATTCAAATCATTAATTAAATTAAATTAAATCTTATTTAATTAATTGATTTCTTAATTACTATTTAATCTTTCTTAATTAACTTACTAATCCTTTAATTAATTAAATAAAATCCTTAATTATTTGATTAATTTACCAAATTATTAATTAAGTAAATTAATTAATTACAAAACTTAGTTACCTTAATCATTTAATGAATTGTAAATTATTAAGTTCTAATTAAATTTATGTTAAACATAAATCTTATTAATGATTTAATTATCATTATCAAAGTAATTTAAAAACAATTTGTTTTTAAATTTTCCTTTAGATTCCATTTTAAGTTAAGATTTAAAATGAAATCAAATTCTAACTTAAACAAGGTTTAAGTATTTAAAACCTTTTAATTTCATTTTAAAAAAATTACTTACCTCCTAAGGTAAGTTTAAAAATAGTTTTAACCCATATTCAATTTTAAATAAATTTGAAATATACTTTAAATAATCCAAGTGGATTTGAAACATTTAAATTCAAAAACTAATTTTAATTTCAAACTAGAATTCAAATCATGCTTTGAATTCATCTTCAATAAAACTTAAATTTAGAATCCTATATTTCAGATTTTTAAAAAACAGGTTATAAAATACTATAATATTCAAACATAATTATAACATTAGAATTTATAACTTATTTTCTTTTCAAAACTTTAAGATTCAAATTCACATTTGAATTCAAATTTACAATTCAGATTTAACTTAAATTTAAAAATCATGTTTTAGATCTTGTTTCAGATTTGTAAATCTCTTTATAAACACTGTACAAGTTTTAGTTATTAAACATTTCATATTTTATAAAATTATTTATTTGAAAACAAGAATTCAAATTCATTTTGAATTCATATTTTAAACTTGTTTCAACTTTTGGTTTAAATCTTTCTTTGCTTCCTCTATTTAAATTTAGTTTAAAATTTAAAAACCTGAAACAGTCAGATTTATGAAAAAAAACCTGAAAAAAAACAACAACAACAACAACAACAACAACTCGAGCTCAACCCTTTTTACTTCGAGTCAACCCTCACTTGACTTCGAGTAAACCCTCAAATGACTTGAGTACTTACTAGAGTACAATCTGCATCCTCCCAAACTAACCAAAACACCCTAGAATTTCAGATCATTAGAAAAATAAGAGCACCGTGCACATGCACGGTGGCTCTGACCTCCTCCAGTCAACTCTGGCAGCATCATCATACCAGAAAATAACCTCGCGCAACAACACGATCATCAGAACATCTTCATTCACCCAAAATTCAAAACCAGCCTCACTTCTAAAACCTGGAAACACGGTGCTTCATCAAGGCCCAAACCTGTCAACGCCAACATCCCACACCTCCGACCATTGTTAGAGCTACAACTCCGGCCACATCCTCCTCTTGGACCCAGCTTCCATCCCCCAAAGTGGCTTCACACTCGGTAAAACAGAGAGACAACATCAATCAATATTTCTAACATGATCATAAACTAGGGTTATAGAACAATATTCCTCACCGCTGCTAATCCAAAGATCTATTCACCAATTTGATAACTTTTCTAAAATTCCTGGTCACTTTACTTCATAAGAAGAAACTTCAGACCGTCGGAATTTCAAGATCATCTAAATTTCCCAAATTCCTCTTTTTAGTTCATCACAGAACTACTTCCCCAATCCCAACTAAATATTATGATTTCTGATTTAAAAATCTTGTCTCCATATAGATTTTCAGATCATAATCTTAAATTAATGAATTAAAGAATTTAAGTTTTAAACAAATTCATGTTTTCCTGATTATTTTGGGTTTCCAAAGAAAGTTGTATTTGTTTTAACTTAATTAAAATTTTAAACTTAAACTTATGATCACACAAACAATTTTTGTTTGTAACTCAATTCATAACCGTGATTAGAATCAAGTGATAAGGAATTAAATAATAAAAAAAGACTTGAATCTGGGAACAGTGTGATTTTCAGAATTACAGTAAACATGCACACATTCATCAAATGTTCACAAACAATCTAATTTTCTAGAGATAAATTAGGCAACTAATATTTACTTAATTCATTTTAAACAAGATGTTACTCACCTTATACAGGAGAACAGAGCATCCATTGATTTAGAAAAGCTTTTTGAATCCTGTTAACACTCATGCAGGCCTTTTTATTATCAAAGTAGATTCCAGGTTGCTTGCATTTGAAACTCTGACCAAAACTATATGCATGATAGTGATTCAGAACTGTAGTTTGATGCTGGTGATTTCCAGAGATGAAATGCAGATTGATCTTCTTTGAGTATTTTTGAAAAATGCAGACTTGATTTCAGAATTATAGCTTGCATGATGATTCAGGTTGTAAAAAGAAATGCAAATTTTGAAAATCTTGTTACAGGATTTGGTTTGCAAATCATAATTTTGAGGAGTGAAATTTTGGATTTTCTTTGAGGGAATTTTAAGTTTCAGATTTTCTTTTTCTTCTTTGATTCAACTAGCTTTTGGTTTTTAAAAGAGAATGAAGGGAAATGAAAATGGTTTAAGGGTTGAAATAAATTTTAATTAAAATAAAGAAAAATATTAAAAAAAATAACAATGACACTTGTCACAATATTAAGTTCATACATTAACACATGTTATTTTAGATTACTAATAGGTTAACACATGTTCCTAAATTTAATTAGTTATATTAAAATGTTTATAAAGGGTTTTTCTTTAATTTATTTTATACTTATATAAATATGTATGAATTTCTTATTTTAAAGAAAATGTGAATAAAACAAATTATAAATTAAAACTTATTCAAATATTTTAAAGAATCTAATATTTTGAATCTCAAAATCAATTCCAGTTCAAATTAAACTTTTGAAATCAAAATGAAAATCAATTTATTCAATTTAAAAAGAAATTTCCATTTTCTTATTTTAATTCTTTTTATATTTGTGGAAAAATAATACATTATACATATGGATTGAAAATAACAATTTAACAAATTTTAAATGATTTTTAAAAGAGATTATAAATCACTTTTATTAACAAATGAATTTAAACCATATGCTATTTTGTATTTTAAACTTATATATAATATTTCCAAATCATATTTATCAAATAATATTTAAAAAGAAATAAAACAAACTTTTTGTTTTAAATTTAAAATTTAAGCTAATATATAATTTTAAACAATTTAACATTTATTTTAAGTATTTAAAAATCATATATTATTAATTTAAATAACTTTAAGAAACTTAAAATAAATTTTAAAACATAATTCCCAATTACTAAATATATTATTAGAATTTAAAAACAAAACTTTATTTATTTATTAAATTCCAAAACAAAGATTATCTAAAATATATATACAAATATATATATACACACACATTATAATTAAAAACATTTATTTAGCTTTTAAAAGATAAAATCACAAATTGAATATTTATTTAATCAGATTATTAAACCAATTCATATTTTATTGATCAATATTATCAAATCAATTTAATTTTATATAAAAATTATTAAATTGATATTGTCAAAATTTCTGGGATATCACAGTAACACTTTTATAATTCATAAGAAGATAGTGATTTCTTCGTGTAAATTCGACGTGTATTTAACGTGAATTATTTTCATACCCAAGCAAACATATTATCATATCTAAACATGACAAAAAACCATTATAAACATGCATAGAAATTATATCATATCATCATAGATTTTATAAAATAAATTAGTAGTGTTTCTCACTTAATAGCTTTCTCGATCTAACTTTAAATGTTATTAAGTCGACTATAGCTCCGCTCTAGAACTCTTAGGGGGTTCCACCTTGGGCTTAGATGGGTGAAGGAGTGCTTAGATGGGCTCGGCCTAGGTGGGAAAACAAGAGGAGATTATTAACTCGGCTTCGAACTCGAAGTGGTATATCTCTTTAAACATTACGACTTATTTTGGCAGAACTTCAACTCCATTTTTGAATTTTCATAAGAATCCATGAAAATAATTAATGAAGAGGAAGCAAAAGATGAAGAAAGCTTAGGAAATTGTGGAAGGAAGTGTGAATCAAAGTGAAGAGGTGTGCCTTGTATTTATAAGTAAAAGTTTGAATCAAAATTTCATGATTTTTTCACCAGACATCACCTCATCTTTCCACCTCACCACCACCATCGCACCCTCCATGTGCTTCGACCGCACATGCCCACCCCCCTCCACATCATCTCCATTACTTCCTTTAGCTTGTAAGGCATGTTTCAAGTTGACTTAAGGGAGATATGTCATCATTAACTTAGATTTCCTCCTTCATAAATATCATGATATTTATTTTATTTACCATTAGTAAATATAAATGTTAATTCTAAGGTGTATATATATGTACAGATGTATACATGTGTATCTATGTGCATGTATGTCACATATAACATTTCACAACTTCTCTGCATCAAACTGTTATGAATTTAAGTTTCGATTTCCGATCATATTTTTACTTCTCAGTTAATATAAATATATTTGTAAATAAGTTTAATAATAATATTTCTATTATAATTAATAATTAAAATGGCCTCATTTGATTTTAAAATAATTATTATATCATTTAAACTCAATTTAAATTCAAATATCAATTATTTAAAAAATGATGATCTCGTTGATGATGTCATAAAAACATTTTAATTTTAGAAATAAATAATTTTATTACATACTCTTCCTTATATGGTGAAATTAGTGTATGTATCCAGACTCATTCATGATTCCTGATGGTTAACAAGCAATTTATTAATAAATCGATTTTCGGTCACTGTATCAATATTTTTGTAAATACTTATTCGAAATAATATTAGCATCATTAATTATTGTTCAAAACATTATAATTTATGTTATAAAATCTTATATTTGAATAAAATTAAATTAAATATTATTTTCCAAAGTGATAAATTCACGGGTTATCACAAACTTCCCTCCTTAAAAAGATTTCATCCTCGAAAGTCATACTTAAAGAATGCATCGTCTCACAACACCAGCTTCTAATATCCGAGTTTCGTCTGCGGATACGTATTCGACAGGATAAAGAAGCCAAGATTAGTCAGATGAAATGGTGGAAGCTCAAAGGAGATGCTTCACGGGTTTCTAAGGATAGGGTGATGGGAAAAGGGGCATTGAATTTGGAAGGAGAAGCAAATCACATATGGGATGAGATGGCAACGTGCATTCGGAAAGTGAATACTGAGGTGTTTGGGGTAACGAAAGGAAATAAATGTGAACCTAAAGGTTCGTGGTGGTGGGACAGTGACATGCAAATGGCTATTAAAGAGAAGAAGAATTCTATAAATGCTTGCATCATCACAGGAGCGAGCGCAACATGCAAAGGTACAAAGTGGTAAAGAAGAACGCAAAGATAGCGGTGAGTGAAGCAAGGGGTCGGGCATTATGAAGACCTGTATCATAAGCTAGGTGCGAAGAAGGGTGAAAAAGACGTCTATATGATAGCTAACCTTTGTGAGAGGAAAACAAGAGACTTAACCAAGTTAAATGCATCAAAGATGACAATAATAGACTTTTGGTGAAGGACGATGAGATAAAAAATAGATGGAGAGATTAAGTTGACAAGCTATTTAATAAAGAAGGTGATAGCACTATGATCGAGATAGATGACTCTTTTTATGACACCAATAGGCATTTTGTTCGAAGAATTCAACAATCTGAGGTAAAGGAGGCGCTAAAACAAATGAAAGCAGGCAAAGCATTGGGGCCTGATGGCATCCCATTGAGGTGTAGAGATGCCTTGGAGATGAAGGGATAGCCTGGCTAATTAAGTTGTTCAATAATATTTTCAAAAAAATCAAGATGCCAGATGAGTGGAGGAGAAGCATATTAGTTCCACTTTTTAAGAATAAAGGAAATATCCAAAGTTGCACAACTATAGAGGAATTAAGCTTATAAGTCATACGATGAAGCTTTGGGAGAGAGTCATTGAATATCGTTTAAAAAGAATGACAAGCGTTTCAAAAAACCAATTTGGCTTCATACCTAGGAGGTCGACCACAGAGGCAATTTTCTTGATAAGGCAACTTATGGAGAGGTTTAAGAAGCAAAATAAGGATCTACACATGGTACTTATCGATTTGGAGAAAGCTTATGACAAAGTTCCATGAAAGGTGATGTGGTGGGCTCTAGAAAAGAAGAGAGTTCCAACAAAGTGTATTACCCTTATCAAGGTTATGTACGATGATGTTGTGACTAGTGTCAGAGCATGCGACGGTGTAACCAGTAACTTTCCCATTAACATAGGATTACATCAAGGGTCAGCTTTGAGCCCTTACATTTTTTCCCTAGTGATGGATGAGGTTACGAAGGGTATATAAGAGGAGATTCCTTGGTGCATGCTATTTGCTGATGATGTAGTGCTAATTGATGAAAGTAGGATTGGGGTTGATAGACAACTTGAGTTGTAGAGACAGACATTAGAATCAAAGGGATTTAGGCTTAGCAGAACTAAAACAAAGTATATGAAGTGCAAGTT
The DNA here is from genome assembly GCA_030765085.1 of Allium cepa. NCBI lineage: Eukaryota > Viridiplantae > Streptophyta > Magnoliopsida > Asparagales > Amaryllidaceae > Allium > Allium cepa. The sequence continues at coordinate 153,376,500 of CM060939.1, forward strand.
CAGTGGTGTCTGGTCAGAGGATGGAGATGTCACTCTAGCCGGACAAATAGTTCCTAAGAAGGAATCCTTTCGATATTTAGGATCAATGTTGCAGTGTAATGTGAGATTGATGAAGATGTAGTTTTAGAAATTGAGCGGGATGGGTGAAATGGCGACAAGCATCTGGCATTCTCTGTGGCAGGAAAGTCTCACAGAAGCTTAAAGGAAAGTTCTATAGAATGGAAATTGGGCCTACGATGTTGTATGGTGCAGAATGTTGGCCTACTAAAAACCAACACGTCCAGAAGATAAGTGTAGCAGAGATGCAAATACTGCGATGGAGTTGCGGTCATGCAAGAAGAGAGCGAATTAGAAATGATGGCATACATGAAAGACTTGGAGAATTGAGGAGAAGCTAATTCAGCATCGCTTAAGATGGTTTGGACATCTCCAATGAAGGCCGCCCGAAGCACATGTGCGCGTTGGAATTATAGGGCGCGTCGTATGCTCAAAGAGAGGTAGAGGTCGACAAAGGTTGACATGGGAGGAAGTAGTAAAAAAGGACTTGAAGGACTGGAATATATCCGAAGAGCTGGTAACGGATACGAGCGCGTGGAAGTTAGCGATTTACGTCCTAGAACCATGAGCTTTGAGTTTTATACATTTTAGATTGTAGGACTAGGGAAAAGGAGCCAAAGTCATAGTGTTTGGTCTTTGATCAATATTAGTATCAACACCATTATTACTATACTATTATCATCATTTAATTGTTTAAATTTTTTTTACATATATATATATATGGATTTTTATTTTTATTTTTACTACATAATTACTATTATTATTAATTTACCTATTTGACTTTATTTTATTATTGTTATTGTTATAACCTTTAAATTAGCTCTGTCGTTTAGTTTTTGGGTTACATCTCTAGCCGACCCCAACTTAGTTTGGAAATAATGGCTTTGTTGTTGTTGTTGAAATTTACAACAACAAGAAGATAACTCAAAGAGGAATATATTTGATACGAGGAAATATATACAAAGGTATGATGAGTGATTACACCATAGGCGATGAGTACACTATATCGGTATAATATATATAGACTATCCATCCATCCTAAACTTAGGATATGCCTTTCTCATTCTATCTTCTGTTTTCTAAGTGCAGTCTTCAACATCACCACTCCACTAAGATTTAATTAAGCTTATAATCTTTCTCCATAATCGCTTCTCATTATGAACTACGATTCGATTAGGTTGCATGATGACATTCAAGTTTGGTTCCACTTCTAAATCTTTTTGGGCAGTTGTTCCATAATTTGTTCTGGGTCATACACATATTTTCGTAAATGAGACACATGAAAAACATTGTGCACACCGGACAACCTTTCTGGTAATTCTACTCGATAGGCTAATAGACCAATCCGTTCAAGAATGGAAAAAGGTCAAATATATCGAGGTTCTAACTTCCCAGTTCTTCCAAATCTCACTACTTCCCTCATCGAAGAGATTTTCAAAAATACAAAATCTCCAACCAAGAATTTTAAATTCCTACGCCTCTAATCAGTGTAACCTTTTTGACTACTTTAAGCTTCCTTTAGCTTCTTCCTGATCATATCTACCTTTTTCGAGGCTTCTCGAATCATATTAGGACCAAGTACTAACCTATCTTTGGTTTTGATCCAACATGCTGGTGATCTACATGGACAACCATATGTAGCTTCATAAGGTGCCAGATTAATACTTGCCTCGTAGTTGTTGTTGTAGGAGAACTCTACTCGATGAAGATGATTATCCCATGAAACACCAAAGTCTAACATACAAGCTCTCAAAGATCTTCTAACACTTGGTTTACCCTTTTTGTTTGCCCATCATTTTGGGGATGATATGCGGTGCTTATACTTAGCTTTATTCCTAAAGCTGTTTGTAATGCCTCCAAGAACTGATTGGTAAAAATTGAATCTCGGTCACTTACTATATTGCTTAGAACTCATGTAATCAAACAATTTTTTTATGTATATGTCTGAAAGACTAGAAGTAGTCCTTATTGGCTTTGCTGGAATAAAGTGTGCGCTTTTGGTTAATCGGTCTATGATAACCCAAACGCCTTCATTTTCCTTCCTCGTTCGAGGTAAGTCATTAATGAAATCCCTTGATATCTGATCCCACTTCCAATTTGGAATCTCGAGAGGTTGAAGTAGTCCTGCAGCCTTTTGTTGATTTCTTTTGATTTTTTGACAATTTACATATCTACTAACATGAATGGAAATGTCCTTCTTTATACCTTCCCACCAGAAAGTCTTCTCCATGTTTAGATACATTTTGGTAACTCCAGGATGTATTTTAAGTTGAGAATTGTAACATTTGGCTAGAACTTCCTGTCTAATCCCTTCAACATTTGGAATACATATTCTCTCATGCATTCTTAAAATTCCTTACTCATCCACTTTGAATTCCATCCATCTTCCTGGTATCGTGTTCTCCTCAACTGCCTTGGCTATCCTTAAAATTAACGGATCCCTAAGCTGGTTCACCTTTATACGATTAATCAAGGTTGGATATACCACTAAATAAGCTATAATGGCATGCCTTTTGCTTAGCGCATCTGAAACTACATTGGCTTTCCCGGGAGAAAAAAAATTGTCAAGATCATATGACATTAAAAATTCTAGCCAACGCTGTTGTCTCATGTTTAGATCCTTCTGTGTGAAAAGATACTTCAAAGATTTGTGATCTATGAAGAGATCGAACTTTTCATCCAGTAAATAATGCCTCCACATTTTTAATGCAAACACAATGGCTAATAATTCTAAGTCGTGTGTTGCAAAGTTTCGCTCATGATTTTTTAACTACCTACCTGCATAAGCGATAACCTTTCCATGCTGCATTAGTACTACACCCACTCCTTCTCCATAAGTATCGGTATATACGGTTAAACCTCTGCTTACATCAGCAATAGCTAGGACTGGAGTGGTAGTTAACCTTTTCTTGAGCTATTCGAATGCTTCTTCACATTTCGGTGTCCATTTAAATTTAACATCTTTCATAGTCAACTTCGTTAAGTGTGAGGAATTTTTTTGAGAAATCCTTAATGAACCTCCGGTATTATCCTGCTAATCCTAAGACTACGAATATCATTCAAAGTTTACAGATGTCATTCAAAGTTTGTGGTTACTTCCAGTCTAGAATGGTTGTAATTTTCCCTAGATCAACTGAAATTTCATCTCCTGACACAACATGTCCAAGGAACCTTACCTCTTTCTCATAGAAGTGGCATTTAGAGAATTTAGCTTTAAGAACATTCCTCCTTAATATTTCCAATACAATTTCTAGATGCCTTTTGTGTACTTCCTTGGTCTTTGAATATATAAGAATATTGTCAAGAAAAACCAACAAGAAGTTGTTGAGTATGTCTCTAAACACTCTATTCATAAGGTCCACAAAATAAGCAGGTGCATTGGTCAGTCCAAAAGGCATAACCAACCACTCGAAGAAATCATTTGGACCTCTGAATGTAGTTAAAGGAATGCAATATTCTGTTACCATTAGTTGATGGAATGTTGTAGCCATATCCATTTTTGAGAATACTCGAGCACGTGAAATTAATCGAACAAGTCATCAATACGAGGTAGAGGATACTTGTTCTTAATCGTCTGCTTGCTCAAGTCTCGATAGTCTACCCAAAGTCTTAGGGAACCATTTGATTTTGCAACAAAAACTATCGGTGCTTCCCAACATGAGCCACTAGGTCTAATTAATCCTTTTATAACAGTTCATCAGTTTGATTTCTTAACTCATCCTTTTCTTTTGGACCCATCCTTTGAATAGGATGAATAACAGATCTCGCACTGGGAATCAAGTTAGTTCGAAACTCAATTTCCTAATGCGGGGGTAAACTTTTTACTTCTTCAAAAAAAATTTGAAACTCCTTAACAATTGGTATTTCTTCTAGATGTTTTTGAAAAAAATTAAGTGCATATATAAAACCATCCCTTACCGAACTAAGTTGTTCACACGTTATTTTAAATTGTTCGCCTCTTTTACTTTGCAACAGCACTGTCCTTTTAACATAACTAAGAACAGCTTTATATTCAGACAGCCAATCCATACCAAGTAAAATCTCAAATCCAACAAAATCAAGGACAATTAGAGCACACAAAATTTTTTGGGATAGGCAGGTAACTTGTAGTTTTTCAAAAACCATATAGAGATTAGTTATACCACCTATGGGGTTGGACACACAGATAGAGGTATCCACTATTTCTGGGGTAAGCTTTAACCTATCGACCAATTCCTCAAAAATAAAACTATGGGAAATCTTAATATTAAATCATACTCCGAATAATCTTTATTAACATAAATATTACCTTCAAGAACTCCCTTGCCTTTCACATCTGTGGAAGTTAATGGTTCATCCTTGATAACAAAAACTCTGACCTGCACCCCTACCTTTATTAGCGGGAAATCCTTTACCATGTGCCCTGGTTGGTGAAAATTATGGAAGGACCTTTTCTGAAACTTAGGATTTATATAGATGGTGGAAAGATGGCCCTTCTATTGGCAATTATAACAAATAACATATTTCAAATGGTTTTCTTGAGATCCTCCTCCTGACTTGCCTTGCCATGACTTCTTCCCTTGGTGATTGAATTTTCACTTCTTCCAATTATTGTAGTTGCTTTTAGCTGTGGGTGGATTCTTCTTATCCAAAGCTTCATATCGAAAACCCATATCTACCAGATCTACAAAGGTTCCCTTCACATGTGCTGTCATTCTATCCTGATACCGCTCCTTCATCCCAGTAATAAACATCTTATTTTTCTTAAGAGGTGTGTCTATCAGTCCAAGCTCAAAGTGAGATAATTCACTTAATTTACTTGAATACACTTCCACGGACAGTTCTCCCTGCTTCAGATCCATGATACTTCTATAGAGGCGGGCTCTTCTAGCTGCGGGCATGTATTGTTCCTCAAAAACTTCTTTGGACCTTGTCCAAGAGAAATTATCTTCTGATGCATTGAGAGTAATGGACTTCCACCGAACTAGAGCCCCTTCATATAATTGCTAGGAAGCCAAGAACCTCTTTTGATCGTCACCAGTGTTTAGTCCCTTAAAGATTTTCTCACAATAGCGAAGCCAAGCTTGAACTTCAATAAACTCTATGCCTTTGAATGTTTTCCCTCCCAAGCTGGTACGATTCTTACATAGAGTAGCAAAGTTAACTTGAGGTTGCACGGGAGCTATTACTTCTTCAACCGCTGCAGCATTTGGAGTTCAACCATTGGTGGTCATTGTGCTGCTACCTCCCTTTCCGTCCTCTTCGGTTACTCATTTCCTACTATCTTTATATAGTAAGGAAACACCTTTAGAATATATAGACGAATAAGGAATGGGTATTAAGCATAAAATAACTTGGATGCATTTATTCGGATAAAATTAAAAATACACACCCTTACTGACTAAACTCATTCTAGGACATTACTAACCTATCTCTAATGAGTCAACGACATCAAGGCTTAGGTGTTTGCTTAGCCTAAGCTATGATACCAAATGTGATGACTACCTTTTCGACCCTCGAAGATCGACATTAATACATCCTTGGTATTCACCTATCTCAAATTCAAGTGTCGGAGAGGTAAATAAGTAGAGGTAAAAAGAAAATAAAGATAGAAGATATAAAAAATATATTCTCACATCACATTAAACAACTTAAAATTATATAGATTGTACATGCAATCACTTTCAAAATGAGATATCATAGTCATAGCAAATACTAACCAAGCCAGGGACAGTTATAACTGCATATCCCTTCAGGTGCTGGTAGATACTTATACATAGTACAGCAGAAATAGGAATAGATAACTATCTACAGAGGAAATCTTCCAGCTTCATGCTCCACATTCCTCCAAAATGCTCCAAACTCAACCTGACTACTTGGCTGCCCGAAAAAATAGGCACCCAGAGTTTAAGGGAAAAGAAAATAAACTTAGAGTCAGTTATGCAACTAATGTGAGAAAACTAAAAAGAACAGATACTTTTGAAAACAATGGGTATCACATAAGACCACGTTGCACATAAACACAGATAAGTTTTTACCTTATGATAACCAAAACATTTCAAATGTAAATTCAGAGATACTTTTTTAATGACTTTCTTTGAAAAACACCTTTCAAATAAGTATATAACATAGCTGAAATGGATACATCTCACATACCAGTATTTGCACAACTAAGCTCGTAAAGCTCGTATTGGAAATTAGATTCCAACAACGGCGGGTAATGGACTACCTTCCGCACAGTACATCTATAGAGGAATATACTGAGGAACCACAAAAAATCCTCTGGATCTGGCAAGACCGACCAATCCCTTTTTGAATGACCAACACAATGATCCTAGATAGTACCGAATATGACATCACCCCGGTTGTTACCAACCTTTACGGGGATCCCATAGCATACAGCACATGCTCGATATATAGAGAGTAACCTAAAAAGGCGATGACCATACCCTAATGGTTGCAAACCACGCGGCCTTACGGCATACCCAGTTTAAGCCATTTTCGGGTATGCGTCCTAAGGTAACGTATTACCTTTCACATAATGGATTCTACTTTGAATGCCACATTGCCATTTCTAATAATACACAATAAATTTCCATAAAAGTACAACCTTTAAGCTTGTACATCTCAGAGAATGGTGTTAAGTATAAGAGGGGTTACCTCCAACACCACCAAACAAATGTACGTTTGTAAAAATCATGTACGTCATCTTAGAAATGCAGTGCTAGACATTCGCCCATACAAGTTGTCCAAGAGCAGGACAAATCGAAGGTACTCCTCCTACTACATCCTATTTGGGAATCACCCCTAGGATTAGTAACGAGCAGTCCTTGCATCGAAGATTTCAAAATGAAGATACCATTGCCACCATATATATGATATGGGACTTACCCCTAAGGTTAGTGGCAAGCAGTCCTACATTATGAAGATCTCTATCTCCATTGTCTTCAACATGTTTTCACTTTCGAACTTATATTGGTTCGATGTGGTTTTCGGATAGGAATCATCCAAACCCGACCCCGATCTCTTCGAACCAACTATCGATAAAAAGATGTCCATTATATGGGTAATTATTATTCACTTAGTCAATATCCTTTTATCCAACAAAATATTTCCTAGAGATACACATCTTTAAATCATTTCTTTTTCAGCATACATAGGATTATTAAACATCTTTTTAACTTTGAAAACACCAAGCAATTTCTCATTAATTACATGGAAAACATTTCCGTATTTTATTCATATTTTATTATTTCCAAAACATATCTTTTTATTGGATTGAAGCATGTTATCTAAAATGGTAAATTCAAACCAGTTAGATTGAGTAAAAGGATCCATCGAAATTATACTAACTATGATCAATACAAATTTCTTTACTCGACTTTCACTATTCGTCTAATAACAACAAAATCACCTTATAAATTGACATGAATAGGACGAGTTCCCTCCTTGGAATTTAATGCAGAGTTTAACCAATATGTTTCCTATATCACCAAAATCTTGGTATTTAAAATGTTGTTTAACTTTTGGAAATCTCCTAATTTATCTTTATTTTAGGATAATGTGGTCCGAGTAAATCTAATTTACTATCGCATCTGTCGGGCCAGTGCTGATAGCTAGAGCGAAACCCAGACACTGGTTGTCCAAGCTCGAATTTAGAGGTTATCTCTCCGTCATCCATAAGGTGGTCAAGTTATTTGATCAAGTCTAAAACCTTAAATTTCTTTTAAAATTCTTGGTTTGTTATTTGAAAACCATTCACAAATGATTTGGGAAGGAAAATTAAGTTTAAACCATGAATTTCAAAAGTTATCAAAACTGTTGCCAATAGTATTTTTAAAGCTTCTTTGATCAAACACTAATTTCTTTTTATATACATTCATTTTAAAAACTTAAATCCTATTTAAAACATTTTAACACAAATTTATTTCATATTTTTAAAGAATTAAAAACATCCATTTTGAAGAGTTGAAATTCATATTTTATGAATTACCAAAAGCGATGTTTTTGGAAATTTGATTTGGACATGTCTTAAAATTTATAAAATGAAATCTTAATTTTCTTCTTCATTTGAAATCTATAATTATACGAGTTTGAAATATTCTTATTTCGAATAATTCTAAGTTATTTTCTATTCTACACATTGATTTAACTTTTATGGCGCAAAATCGCGAGCTGTCGTTACGCGACGCGCCTATTTTGACTCCAGTTTCGTATCTTTTCTAAACTTTTTCAAAATGAGTTTTAGTGTAAAACATTTATAAACCATTTTATTCATGTTTAAAGAGGTTTGACTATACCGTACCACTTTTATAATTCATAAAAAGAAAGTGATTTCTTCTTGTAAATTCGACGTGTATTTAACGTGAATTATTCCCACAGCCAAGTAAACATATTATCATATCAAAACATGATAAATAACCATCATAAGCATGCAGAGAAATCATATCATATCATCACAGATTTTATAAAATAAATTAGTAGAGTTTCTCACTTAATAGCTTTCCCGATCTAACTTTAAATGTTATGAAATCGACTATAGCTCCGCTATTCCTGTACTGGAGCTTATGAATTCCGCTCTGCGACTCTTAAGGGGGTTCTACCTTGGGCTTATAAGGGTGGAGGAATGCTTAGATGGGCTCAGCCTAGGTGGGAAAAGAAGAGGAGATTACTAACTCGTCTTCGAACTTGAAGTGGTATATCTCTTTATATATTATGGCTTATTGTGGTAGAACTTCGACTCTATTTTTGAATTTTCCAAAGAGGCCATGGAAGAAATTAGTGAAGAGGAAGAAGAAGATGAAGTCAGCTTAGGAAATTAGAGAAGGAAGTGTGAATGAAAGTGAAGATGTATGCCTTGTATTTATAGGCAAAAGTTTGAATCAAAATATCATGATATTTTCACCAAACATCACATCATATTTCCACCTCACCACCACCACCCCCTCCATATGCTTCGGCTGCACATGTCCACTCCCTCCACATCATCTCCATCACTTCCCTTGGCTTGTAAGGCATGTATCAATTTGACTTAAGCAAGATATGTTATCATTTGCTTAGATTTCCTCCTTTATAAATATCATGATATTTATTTTATTTACCGTTAGTAATTAGTAAATGGAAGTGTTAATTGTAAGGTGTATATATGTGTGCATGGATGTATATATGTGTATATGTGTGCACGTATATCACATATAACATATAACGTTGCACAACTTCTCTATGTCAAACCATTACGAATTCAGATTCCGATTTCCAGCCACATTTTTACTTCTTAATTAATATACATATATTTGTAAACAAAGTTCAAAAATATTATTTCTATCATTATTTAATAATTAAAATGGCCTCATTTGATTTTAAAATAATCATTAAATAATTAAAACTCAATTTAAATCCAAAAATCAATTATTCAAAAAATGATGATATCATTGATGATGTCATAACTAAAAATAAATAAATAATTTTATTACATTTTCTTGCTTATATGGATAAATAAGTATATGTATCCAGACTCTTTCGTGATTCCTGATGGTTAACAAGCAGTATATCGATAAAACGATTTTCGGTCACTTTATCGTTATTTTTGTAAATACTCATTCAAAATAAGATTACCATTGTTAACTATTACTTAAAACATTATAATTTTAGTTACAAAATCTTATATTTAAATATTTTTAAACTAAATATTATTTTCCAAAGTGATAAATTCACTGGTTGTTACAAGATCCCTTTGTAGAAAACTGGGGTGGCTATAACACAATGTTGGGTCTTAAGGCTATTCAGACACTAGAAGTGGTGAATTGTGTATTGACTACTTACTTATGAATATAAAACTGTATTTACTCAAATTGCAAATAGAAAGAAGTAATCATAGAATAAGTAAGTAATAAAGTAAAATGCACCAATGTAAATAACACCCGGATTTTTATATTGGTTTGGATTAACCAATCCTACATCCAGTCCTGCACTCTATCATGCAGAATTCCACTATAATCGCTTGCTTTCCACGGGTGGCAAGAACACCTTTACAATCTTGGTTTCACGGGCTACAAGACACACCCTCTTGATTTTACAGGCTACAAGAACACCTTCTCCTTATCACCAACAACAAACTTTGACAAGTGGTTGTATCTTCAATACAGATTCTTGTAGATTCGGTACAATGATCATATAGACCTCCAATGGCAATATATCTTTCAATTCTTTGAGGAATATGATGAAATCAGAGAGAGAATGATGTGAATTAAAGTACAACTCTCTGATATTGTGTGGCTTGCAAATCAATGAAGAATTGGAGTGAAATAGTATCGATTTGCAAGGAGATTTGGAGAGTATGCAATGAATTTCTTTTGCAAATGTTTAGAGAAGAAGGAGCAAGAGAAAATGAGAATTCTTAAAATTCGTTTTCAGAGGCCTTTATATAGTGGTTGAAGAGGCGTGTCTTTTGGTGAAGAGGTGGAGGGAAATGTCTCTTCATTTAAAATTTGAAATTCTGAAAAACTGCTAGTATGTCGACATGCCCAAGTACCCCATGTAGACATGGGTGTGTTGCAAATGAACAGCAAACTAATAAGTATTGCAAATTTTCAGCCTTTCAAATTACCTTATATTTGTGGATTTTTGTGATTCGGTTGAGGTCAATGGTTGATGATCTTCAAGTATAATTGTCATGAGATCTTTAACAAGATATTCTAACATTCAACCAACTCCTTATCACTTCAAACACCTTTATGCTTCAGCATTCTTCTCTAATTGGGTTTTGTTCTTCAATTGCTCTTATCAACCTTCTTCTATAATTCATTTGCTTCCACTGTGTTCTTGTTTATCTCTATAAATGTCTTCATAATATGTCTGATATGACTGCATAACTCGAAGATACGTTAGTAGTAATATTTATATGGTTGTTGTCATCAAAATCAATACCTAGGGTATTAACACCCTTTAGGTACAATTACCAAAATCATATTTTGATAATGTTTTTGGAATTATTTTGGATTTTTTCATCATACCATATAGGGTAGTCAATACTCTTAATGGTTTAATTGACATTTGAGGATTATCGATTCTCGACATTGATAAGAAACTCATAGTCGCTTTTTAATGTACAAGAATACCTATTAGACACTAAATGCATTGTGTTTGTTTAGCTTTGGTTAATTTATTTTATCTCACGTAATCAGTTTCATCTTTAGATCATATACAAATCTATTCTACAACTAATAGTTTGTAAAATAAATTCCTTCACTATGAAGTTGGTATTTTTTGAACAACAGTTGTCTCTCACTGCAATGGAATAGGTATTCATTAACACTTTGTGAATTGCCTTATATGTAAACTGATTTGCTTTTAGTTTACGATACTTATGTTCAAAACATAAATTGATCATCCAATGACGTTCGTTTTCAAACTTCTTTTAGATGATTCATACAAGATCCCTTAGATATAATTATTACATGTAGTCTTTTGACTCACACAACCTGTCAACTCCTTCGCATAGGATATGTTGGGGTTTCTTATAAACTCTTATCTTGTATGATTTTGTAAACTATTATTTAGATGAAATTAATTTTAATCTTGTGTACTAATCTTAAGTACACGACCTTATAGAATGAAGTTAACTCAACTTCACTCACCATTAATTATACTTTGTCATTCAAAATTTGATTATTCCTTATCGATACATCATTATGTATCACATGAAGGAGTGACTATTGAGATTGAATCTTTATTCATTATTAGGACGTTCAGAACTCTTTTCAATATACTCACCTATTCGATCAAATTGAAGCATTTTTATTTTCTGTTACACGTTATTTTATTTACTTCTGTTTTATATTCTATGAACTCGTTCACATAACACATGTGTATCAAATACACATGTTCATGTTTGTGACAACTCATTGGTGAATACAATAAAGTACGTGGAACCATTTTAGAATTAATTGACTTTTGATTGCATACATCTATATGTATCAATCCGTAGAGTTCATCACCTCATATGATGCTCCCACTGAATGGGTGCTTTGCCCTTTATTATTTGAGATACAATTCACTAGTACGATGTGATTCATAATCGTATAATCAAAGAATTATTTCACCAAACTATGGATTAGTCCATATTCCAAAATAATTACAAATAAACTTAGATATTTACGTATTTCCAATGCATCTCAAGTACCACTATTATAATTTCATTTTATAATGAATATTCATAATATTCACATTAAAACAAAACCATGTCCATTTTCAGTCAGCACTAAAAAATAATTATTATTTCATATATAATGTTTGATATGTTTTACGTAAATAATTTACATAACTTGATGCGACCAATAGTGTTGTATGGCATGCTTTCTCTATTTCCACCATTACTATAATAGCGTATAAAACATGAAGCTCCACTCATCCACTTAATATAGGCTATTTATTTCATCTACTGCAACAAGTTTACAATCGAGAATCTTCATACCAAATATTTTGAATTTAAAGAAATAAATCCCATAGAAACAATTTTCTATATCAAAATATAGTTTTGTAATAGAATCATATTTCTCATTCCAATATTAAGTATCTATTATTATTTTACCATTCTCGTTGTGATGTTTCTTTATGAAGCTAAAGTGACCATTCATTCTATTAATCTCAACTGTGCCTTAGGTTACAACCACTCCTATACATTCTATTTCCTTTCTAAACCATCGAACCATTTAAAGGAAATTCTTACTACAACATCATAATGAACCCTTTATAAAAGTGCATTTGGTCATCCTTAACTTAAGACATCAAATAAATTGCACTTTACTTAAACTGAAAAAACTGACATTTAAGTGATCGAGTTCTTAGATCTATCTTATAGCATTTGGTCCAGTATTACATTTAACACAATAAGATCATTATTATAATCAATAACATTGAATTTACGATCTCACTCTATAGATTTCTAGCTTGTTTCAATGAACTAAATTCATCAAGGTTTTATACATTACGAATTGTGACTGTTTACCATATAACATTTATATATGATCGTATATGGATCAAATATCTATGTTCCTATATTGCTTAGGCAAGTAAACTCATAAGTAACTGAGTTATGAACGTATTTAGTGGTTGTATAATTAGGCGCTTGCATTGATGAACATGTAAAAAATTATTGGTAGGTATATTTTAAATTTTTATTTGTCGATATTAATTCAGTTCATTTGTATATTTTAATTGATAAACATTTTATCAATATATTAATTGCATAAATTTATTAATTTAGATTATTATAACTTTGTACAGCAGATGTTCATACAATATTAGAAAGTTTAAATGTTATCATTTTATTTTTATAATAAGGCTCCCATTAGTCTTTTATGTTTTTTCAAGCCCTAAAACGAAACATAGAAGTCTTTTGACTTCACTAGTGGGTGTTAGGACTCGTCTGTCTTGTGATTATTACCTTGAATTTGCTCAATCAGTCATAGTCCCACAAATGATGGATAACCCCCTATCGGTTGTATCATATACAACTCCTAAGTCCTAACCCATGATTCATTATCCTAATCGCATTTCGACCTTTAGTTTGCTCAACAAATCGAAAGAAATTATTCACCCATACCTACCACTTCACGACGGCCTAAGTGTACTGTATGTACCTTGAGTTTGCTTAAAATATATATAATTATCTTGCCTCGTCTAGTTAATATATTAATAATACTACACATAACATCTCTAGCTTGAATTTGCTCAATAACCAGAGAGTATGCAAGTAATTTATTAATATATAAATGGTAAAGGACAACATTTGTATTAAGGATCCGTAATCTTCAATATATTTAATTGAGTGATATCGACTTATGGAATAATGTATTTCTTATGAAATACCCTTGTGATTCAAGTGTTGGGCACATTAGAAATCACTGTATATGTACATTTACATATGTATTTATTTCTTAAGTCTATTTATAGTTTCTTTGATGTTCCACCTTTAGTTTATACATTTATATTATATAAGTTTTCTTATTATATAACTTTTATGTTTATTTAACTTATATAAAATTTTATGTATAACATTATATTAATTAAATCTTATTTAATTAACTAACACTTTAATTAATTATAACACTTTAATTAATTATAGTATTATTCTGTTATAACATATTATATTGAATATATATATATATTACAACCTTTCCAGTAACACACATATATCTTATATGTATGTATTTAATTTATTAATTAAGTTTTAATTTATTTATTTAATTAAACAATTTTAATTAAATTTTATTAGTTATAATATTCTTCTATAAACAAATGTATACCCGTATTGTCTTAAACAATTCAAGATAACATAACATATATCATTATATATATCATACATGTATATTTATTTAACTAATTAACTTGTTTAATTAATTACTTAATTTTATTGATCTTATTAATAAATAATATTTTTAAAATTAATTTTATAACATTTTCAAATATTTTGAAAAATTATATTATAACTTTTATAATATATGTTTTATTTTAAAATTAAATTTAAAATTTAAAAAATTTAATTTAATTTTCAAAACAATTTGAAAATCTATATCATAATATTTATATTATTTTTCTTATTTAAATTTTTTTTTATTTTAATGTCAATCCAAATTTGAATTTAGCCGAAGGCCTAATCTAAGATGGGTTGTTCCTATTAGGGATAACATTCAAGCTTACTTCATTCTTTCGGGCCAGCTCAATAGCCGGGTAGGACAAAGATTTAGTTATTCAAACCTTAGACACTACTTTTCTAGATACCTACTATTTGGGTAGGCTTTAATAAGCTGGCTCTAATAATGCTAATCTAAACCATATAGGCCATTTGATTTTGATACCATTGTTGGAACTAGGCCAGCAAGTAGCGACGTAATTAGGTAAATTTAAAAAAAAATTCTATTTTGAATCTTATTTGGTCTATGAAGTCTAAATAGATCTTATCTATTTTATTTATAAACAAAACAAATATTTTATTTTAATTGTAAAAAAGTTTCATTTATTGTAGTATTATATTATATGTGTGTGTGTCATATATACATATGTGTGTACGTGCACGTACAACATAATAAGGTATACATAGGTGTTGGGATCTACACCACAACGGATATATTAGCCCATCTATATACATGTTTGTTGTCTACAAACATTTGTATGTATGAATGATTGTTTATATTATAAAGTACTACTTATAAACAAAATTTATATATTACACTTATATAAATACATATATAAAATATAATTAGATTGCAAAATATTTTGAATATAAATACACAAAGTAGTTTTAAATAAATATTATATATGATTCGAATTATATATATATGTGTATGTATTAAATGAAATTTAAAAACATTATACATATATAATATATATACTTAAATATATACTTGTAAATAATTATAATGTAAATAATGATAATAATATATATATATATACACATACATACACTAAAAGCTTTCGGCTTAAAAAATGTTTTTTTATCAATTCCTTACATAATAAGTTAAAATTAGTTATTTTAATAAATTTCAAAAACCAAAATGATTATTTTATATTGAAATTATGTACTTACATGTTACATTATTTATAAATAAACATATATATACATTAATTGTTTGTATAAATTAATTTTAAATTAAATAAAATATGTATATAACATAAATGCGAATTAAATATAAAATATAAAATGTTTTTTAAAATTTTGAAATCTTATATAAATAAATAAAATTTTATGAAATATAAAGTGCTTAATATAGTGATAATATATATATATACATATATATATACACATATACATATATATATTATTTTTTAATTTTATTAATCAAGGTCGTGAGCATCTATGCATGGAATTATTTTATATATGTACACAATATATATATATATATATATATATATAACCATCCAATATGTGACAACACAAAGATATACAGATTCATGATAAATTATTCTATCTAAAGTAATACACGATATAATAATTTGTTAACCATTCACATAGTTGTAATCAAGTAAAATTGCATTTTTCTTATGCTTGGAATTCGCACCTTGAAATGAAGAACCAAGCTCCTTGAATCCAGTTCCAAATCCAGAAGTTGTAGCTCCCAAATACAGCTTCCACAGACAATTGAATTGTATTTAATTTGATTATTTAGGCTTTAAATTTTTGTTTATATAGAAGGGGAATGGCCAGCCTTAATTGACGAAGAGGGGAGGCAAAAGGGTCATCAAAATAAATGAGGGTTAAGGAGATTAAATAAAGGAGATACAAGAGAGTAAAAAGTAGATCTAGATCCCCTTATCGCTCTTACCGTTTCTATCTTTATTATTAATTCAAACTCTCCTACGCCATGTCATACATGGTGGCCTCGCTATGGCCTCCTATAGCTGACTAGCCTCAAAATCAATTTAAGCTCGAATAATATTTTTCACATTTGAATCCAATATAAAGTGTATCGATATCACATATCGAAAAGTGTATTTATAACTACTATATATACATATTATTTAATATTGTTTAATGCGTATCAAATAAAGTTTATAATTAATATTTCATAAATATTAACTAATTTAATTAATTATAACGATTATAATTTAATTAAAACGGGTAGTAACTAGAAAGTTCAATATTTTGGTCATGTGACTCTTAGATGCAAATTTGATCAGCGATTAATATCGAACAATTCGAATATTAATATTCACATGCTACTTAGTAGGAGATGTGACATTATGGCCGAATTTATCGCTTACTTGGCATCGGTACTTTATTAAATGTTACCGGATAGTGGCAATTATTTATACCAACTCTCTTCGTCAAAACTATATCACTTTAGACTTATGGAATTTGGTAATTATCAAAATTCCAAGATCGTCTATATTTAACTCTTAGTCCAAACACAAAATCTTTGGTTCAATAATAGCAATTATTCTCAAACGAACTACTCTGGCCAAAGACTTGACTTAGAGTTGACTTCAGTTGATCGTGATACTAACCTCATATAACTGAGAAGACGAATTCTTTCTTAAATAGTGTCTCACTTTCAATGCTTCCACTCAACCCAACTACAGTCGTTCGATGGATGTCGTATCACGATTAACTATAATCAAAGTAGAGTTTCCACATTAAAACTCAACGGTATTCTCAAGTCGAAGAAATTGTGTAATATTGTCACATCAATATTTTCTTTTTGACCTTATCTACATTAGCCAATGAAAAATTATCAAGTTGGTTGTTCCATAGTTATCCAATAACGATCAGCACGTAATCCATTAGTGCCCCCAACATGGCCCATGAGTAATACATTGTCTAACATTTAGAGAGCGTTACGTACTCTAGTCCAACGGATGTGTCGATATCCAATCTTGATACATCTTAAGTAGGAATATTTAAAATGATATGTTTATTTTATTATGACAAATCGCTCATGATTACAACACATTATAACTACTGTCATAAAATATGACATATATGAATTTTCTAATAAAATACTTTTAATTAAAGTAATTAATATAACATATTATATCAAGTATATAATAGAAAGAAAATACCTTTTATTTCATACAAGATTAGCTATCGAGTTAGATATATGTAACAATTACATAATTGCCACTAGGGCATATCCATGACTCTATGAATATGTAAATTCATATGTAAATTCATGGCATCGGTGTGATGGTTGTACAAAACACATACTCATCAATTGATTTGTAAACTTCAGGAAATCAAACACATATTAAAGATCTGGAATAAGAACTAAAGCAGAGATACAAATATATATCAATTACAACAACGGTACGAAAATTTCCATCAAGCCGATGATGACCCATAACAATATAATATAATATATATAATGAAATATTACTGGTCAACATTCAGTTAAGACTTCAACTTTAGATACAGTTGGCATTCAACATACAGCAAAGTAAAATTCTATGATTACAAGATGGAGATACAAATTCCAGATTTTTTTTTTGGTGCTAAAATCTCTATGAGAAGACATTGAAACAAGATTCAAGCTTTACTAAATGTTAATGGGTATTATATCTATGATACAAACATGATAACAGAACAAACCATTGGGTTTTATACTGATTTATATAAAGCAACTACCTTGAGATTCAACCCAGAATGACTCTAAATGATGTAGGCAAGAGATATCTTTTGAGCCCTATTACTATTATGGAAGTCAAAAGTGCTGTTTTTTTTCTATTGACGGTGCAAAGAGTCCTAATCCATATGGTAATCCATATGGTTTCTCTTCTAATTTTTTAAGCTTTACCGGATGTTTTGGAACAAGAAATGTTTTCTATTTTTACAGAAATCTTCCAAACTGGGAAACTAGCCAAAGGTTTGAATCATAATTTTATAACTTTGGTACCAAAAAAAGATAAACCACGATACATTTCAGAGTACGGACCTAGTTCATGTGCTAATGAGCTTTACAAAGTAGTGTCCAAAGTAATTTGTACCAAAATAAAGCCTTTTCACCATTTGTTGAAAATCGGTTTGCATTTATCCCAAAAAGAAGAATTGGAGAAAATGTTTTACTAGCTGGCAAACTAGTTAAAGACTTCAAAAGAATTGGAAGGGGTAAAATGTGCATTAAAATTAACCTACATAAAGCATATGATACATCAATAAGGAATTTGTTTGTTATATGCTATACGGAATGGGCTTTTCAAATCTCTTGATTGAGTTAATACATGAATGCATTTTTGCACCTACATTTTCCATAGGTGCCTTAGAGATTTATATCTTCTACAAGAGACTGAGACAGTGGATCCTTTGTCCCTCTATTTATTTTGCATTGCAATGAAATATTTCTCCTTGCTTATGGAAGATAATATATCTACTAATATGTTGCAGCCTATATTCACAGCTTATCTGATAATATCACACTTATTGTATGTTGATAATGTGGTGATTTTTGCTTCTACAACCACCACTAATGCTAGTGTGACAAATAATATGTTTGGTACTCTTAAAAAGATAGCGAGACTCGATATAAACTTAAATCAAAGATATATTTTAGTAAATCTGCAATGAACAAGGAGGAGATCTTAGACATTCTTGCTATGAAAGAGGATCATTTGTCAGTTTAATACGTGGAATACCACAATCTTTAATCTATATAAATGTTGATCAATGTGTTCCTCTATTTTGCATAAAATTAGTGGGAGGATACAAGGGTGGGACAGTTCCCTTCCTCTATTTTACATAAAATTATGCAGACATAAAAAAGAGGGTGGTATTGGCTGATTTAAAGCAAACATCTATTATCAAGTTGACATGGATTATGTTAACTAAAAGTACACTATGGACAAGATGGATGACGCATAAATATATGAAAAATAATCAAATGTGAACCGTGCATATAAACAACAATTTCTCGTGCATTATGAAGCATATACTCGAGCTAGAGATGTTACAGCAAAGTTGATGAATAGAGTTATAGTGGACGGTGCTACAATCTCTCTTTGGTTTGATCCTTGGTTGGACGATAAAACTTTGGTGGAAGTGCTAGGGTGGAATAGATGTTATATAATCCAACATGAGCATTTTCATGTGGATCGCATTATTCGACTTCAAAGTTTTCATCCTGAAATATTACCACAGGTAAAAGAAGTGGCACTTTAATCAAGATGTTCATATTTGTGCTAATTATAACTATGATTATTGAAAAATTATGTAACAGTTTTCTACAGTTTGGAATGAGATCAGGCAACAACATCAAGTCAACTGGCATGGCATTGTATGGCATTAATTAAAATGCAAAGAAAATGTCTATTTGTGCGTATAAAGCAATTCTATGCACTTCCTATCAAAGATAGACTATTTTGTTGGGGTGTCATAGCAGAAAAAAGATGCACTCTTTATAATGAAGCAGATGAAGATCATGAGCACTTATATTTCATATGCCCTTATGCAAAATACATCATCACTCTTACGAGGACGAAGTGCAACATACCAGAGAGTGGAAACCTCCAAGTAGACCTGTCAATGAATACTCGAAATATTCGAAATCCGTCCGCATCCGTATCCGAAAACTTGAAAAAATATCCGACATCCAAAAAACGGATGCGAATATCCAATATCCGAAACATATTTCTGATACGGATACGGATATGGCTGTATCCGTATCCGATAAATATCCGTCCGGTTTGAAATTAAATATTTATATATTAATATGTTATTTCATATCCATAAATTTCATACAAATACACTAATTTATTGTACGGATTTTGTGTGATTGGATTACTTATTGTTAATTTAATGTAATCTATGTATTACAAGGTTTTTTCATCTTTTTTTGAGTCAAAAAAATGAAATATGCATTATATTAATTAATTTTCGGATATTTTTAGATACATTTTAAGGTTCGGATACGGATATTTTCGAATATCCAAAAATATCCGTATTCGCTAAGCCGGATACGTTTATTTTCGAATATCCGAAAATATCAACGGATACGGGTAATATTCAACGGGTATTCACGGATATCGGATACGGATTCGGATTTTCATGTTCGAATACAGCAGTGTCTGTACCCGACTGCATCCGTTTACAGACCTACCTCCAAGGAGAAGCTTCTACAATACAAGCCGCCTTCTCCGCTAAAAGCATCATCAAAGACCTCGCCTTTCTCACCGTTATTTTTCACATTTGGAAAGAACGAACAGAAGGATTTTTGAAGGGAAGTATTTTGCTCATTGTATTTTGCTGCTCGACTTCCCTTCAAAAATCCTTCTATTCACTCCTTCCAAATGACGCACATCAAAAATCCTTCTGTTCGTTCCTTCTTGCATATCGAATTTTAAAATTAACATAAAGTATTTTGATTTCAAACAGAAAAGGAAAAGCGACACCTAGGCTTTAGACCATCTTCAAAGATGCGTCTGTTTTCCTTCAGTGAAAGGAAAACAAGTAATGCCCTTAATATCAAGGGTCTTTAGTACCGTCAAACAAATACGGGATAATCTCATTTTTGTTTTTATTCGAGCTGCCTTCCACCCCACATGAGCAATATAACAGCAGCTTAAACATTGCAGCGAAAGAATATTTATTTCGGACTGCTGCATCAATGATAACGATTTTTAAAAAATAGCGTAAGCTTTGCATGATCACAACAAGGAGATCCCTACAGCAAAGCGTACAAAAAAATTACAATGAAATCCCATTGATTTGCAGAACTCCTGTTCAGTTCATTTATCCAGTCCTATCCTTTTTATCTAACAAGAACGACAATGAAGCAAAACCCAAAAGAGAGGGCCCAAAATACAACAGGGCGAGCGGGCATGACTGCAACCATCCAATCAATAACAGCGTCTACAACTACAGTTAGAATGATATGATAATAAAAAAAATTGATGAACAAAATACAACTATTCTTTTTCTTTCTTACCTATCATGTACAGTAAACAACTATTATTCCTTTTATCGCGCTATTATGTGACTCGTAGCCTTTGTCTGGTGACTCTCCCACCGTCAACTTTCTGATCCCCAAAATCGAGTCTTCTGGCCCCACCCGTCCAAGTTTCGTCGTCGTCGTCGTCGTCTTCATCGTCGTCGTGCCGTTTATTGGCATGAGCTCTTGGACGTGATGGTGCTGCTGCTGCTGCTGGTGGTGGTGGTTTTTGGACTTTCGAGATTCTTGGTGTGGGAGTGGGGCGCTTCCTCTTTATCTCTGCCGTGTATGTTGCATAGTCCATAGTGTCGTCTTTCAATACTGCCTTGAATTCCTGCAATTTTGTGAATTATGGCATCATGTTATTTTTTGATACTAGATAACCAATTTCTTATAAATTTCAAATATGGGATAGGGTGTGATGTCTTCCATTTTTACTGCCTAAGAGTGCTCCAATATGATTAAATGTTGTTTTGTGCAAGCAACGTATGCATAAGGTAAATGTACAAAAGCATATTCTAATCAAATTGCAGTATCTATCTGAGTGCTCTCATCAAATAGAGAACAACTTTAGTTATATCTTATGTTAGAACACATTTGACCAAGTGTAACACCATCCTAATCAAAGCAATATTCAATTGTTACACCTAAATACAATTGTACTACACCAAGAAAAAATCAATCTGACCTATAAGATTTCCATATATAAAGCCAGTCCTGAAGGGGTGGCCCATCCTCAACTAGGTCCTGATTTTATTATTTGACGTGCAAAATTTTATATATGTTTTTTAAGATACAAATTCAACAATATAATGTATCCACATACTGAAAATATTATGACTTGTAATAGCAGATGACATGTACATTAAGAGAAAAAAATATTGTTAGCTTTACTTAAAACTTCAGGAAGTCCCAAGTAATTTAATACTTATTTTATCAATTTTTGGATGTAAAAAATTGAGACTTTCCATTGTTTCCAACCTTATTCTTAAAATCTTTGCTTATGAATTCATTTCAGTTGATTTCATATATTCAGTTTCATGAAAAATTAGAGTGGATAATGATTGATTTTGCAATACATACAGATGACAAGGTAAATTTGATATGCCCCCTGAACAGTGATATCTAGCACGCAAATTTACTCTTTCCAAACCAGTAAAGTTGGAAAATTGGTACCATGGCCACTAAAATTAAGAGAAATTTATTTTTTGTTGCTGTAGTCACATATGAAGTGAAACACCACCCCATGCAACTAACAAGCTACAGAGGATTAATAAAAGGGGGCGGCTATTTAGACACAAAATTAGACACAAATTGGGGACACAAAAAATCACGGCTGTTGGATATTTCTGTCCTTATATGGAAGGTGGAAATCAAGGGGCATTCCAATGGTGCAGATCCATTGTGTCACCAATTGTGTCCACATTTTGTGTCTAAATAGACTTTCCCTACAAAAAATATAGAAAACTTGTTCGATTTTCAAACTTCTTTGTTCAATTCCGTATTCAAATTTCAATAAAATATTTTTCGAAATTGCACACCCTAAACATGCTTATCAGCTAAATACAGCAACCCCCTTAGCATATCTAAAACATAAATTCTATTGCAATAAATTAATAGGAAAATAATACCATAATGTTCATTCATAATTCATTACCTGGTAACTTTGGAGCATATCTTGGTATGAGTTGGGCAAACTGGTCGGAATATCACTGAGGTTGAAAGGAATACTTTGCCTCGACAATGTCTCTCCAGGTTTCGGGTGTTCCTTCAGTGAGAAGGCCTGATTGCCAAAAAAAATGAAACATTTATATGATGCTCCATGTAAATGTTCAAACAGATGCCATGCTTTATAGATATACCTGACAACGACTATCATCTAGGCCATATACAATTTTCAAATGCCTTTTAAGCTTTAGAAGAAGTTGCAGAGCTATAGCATCATGACAATCAGCCTGAAAAATTGAATTACAGATAACAAAGAGTTGAATGAGCTCAATTGATGATTCACACTTAATAATTATTCTCACATCAAACGAACAATAACAAGGACTTCAAAAATATCATTTAATCAATTTATAACCAAGTGCAGAGAGACAATACATCTGAGCTAATCTATATATATTCTAGCCAACATACGCAATGAACCAGTTTATTTTGATTACAATTTCAAATAATGGGATGTGTAGACATAAACACATGGGGTTATTTATTCAATTATGTCAACTCATAACGTCATTTGACAACTGTAATAAAAATATGTTGCGATGTTTAGATTATTTATGCATATTACACCACTGGATACACCTAAATCTACCCCTTCATATGTACACACACAACAGCGCACATGAGCACGCACATGATGGAATGAAACATGTGTGTGAACCGATTTATATATATACACACGGTACATATTTATATACAACTTCTTTATACAGATCATGCATCAGACTTGCAAAATAAGCTACAAAAAGAAATGACTTGAAGCTTGATGATGGAAAACCGGCAAGACAGTCATGTTACTTTATTACTTTTCAGATTCTAAGCGATGTTTATAACCGGTAAGGTAAAGTCACTAGATTTGAACAAATGAAACACTTAAAACCATTCAAAATGTAGCTCAGACCTGAATCTTCTTTCGCGCTTCTTCAGAAATCCCTGCCGAATCCTCTTGCAGTGGCAATGAACTCCAATTTTTCATATTTGCTTCAAGTCCTCCGGCCCTACGCTGTATTACTCTATTGATATCATAAATCAGATATAGGGGCTCGTCTGGGATACTAAACGGAATCGATGCAAGCATCTCTGCACAATATCTGCAGAAAGATAAAGCTGGTCATGAACATCTAAAGAACACAACAAGATTGAAGAACTGCCACATTCGTAAATTTTGATACTTACACAAGGAACGGAACCGGGGAATAATTCCAAATACCAGACTCAAATTTACGGACTATTGAGTGCATAAATTTGTTTCTGGAATTACGATTTCCTCGAATAAGTCTATATATCCGAGAAATTCCAGGCCGGACATATGCAATGGCATTGCCGTCAGATTTTCCTTTCGAATTTTCAGATACTCTGCTCTGCATCACAGACTGATAAAATCTGAAGGCTAGCTGAAGGCCATCGCCTAAACGAGATTCAAAAAAAGCAGGATATCTGCAAGCACGCAGTAAATTTTCAGTTCAGAACCCACATATGATTCAAAATGAACGCAAAAAACTAGTAGTCATACTTTTCATTCATATTTATGAGCAAATGATGTGCCAACTTTGTGTTGACTTCCAGAGGATCAGTTTCTAGAGCTACAAGGCATGGCACACATGTTATTGGATGAACCAGACCTTGACGAAGAACAATCTCAACTATCTTCAACAAAACAAAAGTAAACCAAACGGTGAATAAAGAAACCAATATAACGGCAAATCAACAATTTCAGGTGTCAATAATGTTAAATATAAGCATGAATAAGGTATGTGCAATTTGTTTCTTTTTCTCTTATCAACCTTTAGTGTAGTTGCACGAACTTGGTCGTTCACATCTAAACACCTCTCTAGAATGCTGTCCCAATATAGCTGAATTATTCCTCCACAGATATTAGTGTCACCAGCACCAGCAGCCACTGGAACACTCCCATTGCTTTCAGGATATTCAGTTTCTGTCTTAGCCTCTCCATCAGAACCAAACTGACTTTCAGCATCTACCAGATACTCGTATAAGTTTTGCAATATCTGCAACTGCTCCAAAAAAACAGTTCAAACAAAATAAACATTTTATCAAAACAGAAATAAAAAATAGTTATACATTCACATGAACAAAAATATAGCACCTTCAGTCGAGAATCAGTAGAAGAGGACAAGGAAGCCTCAATTATCCTGCGAATGTCCATATCCAACATATATTCAGGTTTGGCAATTAGCACATGACCCAACGCCTACAGGTATGAAATAAGAATACTCAAAAAGTTAAATAAAGAAACTAATATATCTAATAAACAATTATATCAGACCCTCTAACGAAGGTATTTTCATTTTAGCTAAATTCTATTCAAACCCCGTAAGTAATTTTTCGTGCGCCTCCCTTTTTTTTCCTTTTTTTGAAAATTTTAAACTCGTATATGTTCTTTCCATACCCCATTATTTTCCAAGATTACCCTCATCCGTCTTTCATGTTTCATTCAAATCCACCAAAAAAAAAAATTGAAAAACTAAATCCACTTTATATGATTATAATGTTGTTAAGTTTTTTTATGCTATTAATTAATATAATTGTGATGTAGTGTTGCTGAATTTAAGTGAAAAGAAAGTAAAATAAACAGTTAAACTTTTATGGGTTTTGTTGAGTAAAATTCAATTAATCAAAGAAATTACAAGCAAAAAATACTTTAGATTTATATCTACGAGACGAAATGAATAATGAATCAAGTTTTACTTTTAATGTTCCATCAATTTTTCCATTTTTGTTTTCATTTTTGTTTTTATTTAAAAAAAATAGTATCAATAAACTTTGTACGTTTTCGTTTGGGTTTTTAAAATTTACGATTTGACGCCAAGAATAACTGAACCTATTAAAGTACAAACTGCATACCTGCAAAGCTCGAACCTTTATGGAGAAATCCTCCATGAGAAGGAATTTTTTAAGCATCGAGAGAGACTTCACAATATGGGCATGCTGAGGATTACTAGCATCTATCAACTTATTCCCGTACCTAAGGATCTTTCCAAGGCAGAAAAGAGAACGTCCTATCAACTGCACATAACAGTAACATTGCTCAATGTTAAAACAAATAACATGTGAATACAGGAAACCTATTTGCTTACTACTCGAAGTTTCAACTAGTCACAAAAACAAAGATAATCAACCATATAATATATTTGAATAACAAACTTATAAGAAAGACCCCATATCTACCAGAAAACAAGGAAAACAGTATGCAAATAGCTGAACAACACACTTAAAGAACAACAAATTTGTTAGTTATTCATATTACAATGGTAATATATTGCATGTAATTGAGATTACATTTAGTTACATGTGAATAATATCAGCGCACATCAGATCTCATATGAGGTTGAACATTTCATGTTAATAAATAATTCTGGGATACAGTTTTGATGGTGCAATTAATGTGAAAAATACAAGGACAGGCTTGCGCGCTTTAGGAGGGTATCTCAAGTTAACAATCAAATAGTCCTGAGACATATTATACTGAAATTTCATGCATGTGGGGGCTCTGAGATTTGACTATAGTCGCTATACATCAATTCAATCTAGTGAACAACACAGCCAATGCCACACATGCAACTATAAGTTTAAATGAGCATCATTTGTTTTAGATCTGATAAAATAACATTAGAAGAGGGCATATGATAACTTAGAACCTAACGAAATTTGAGAGGTATACAGTTTACAAACTGCAAAGTGTAAACAGATAAAAAGAGGAAAATAAACTGTGGAAGAGCATTGTCCGATTAAGGCTCAAGATAAAATACCATTGTACGAACTTACAAGCATATAAGGTAATACATACATACATGAAAAAGATATTAAGAGCACCACGAATGGCAGTTACCTGCTTATTATCGCCTGGGGTATCCAATTTTTTGAAAAATAGCAGAAGCAGGTTTTCAACTAAACTTATTCCCTTATCAGCAATTTTACCAAGTGCACAAAGACATCTGAAAAGAAAGGAAATGATTTCATCGTGTTATAATCTTTTATTAATATTGTAACATTTCAATGCCTTGGCCCTCGAGTATTAGAAGGCGGTGAATAGAGTCGAAATCATGATTTTAAATTTTCAGTCTAATAATAATGTAATAAACATGAAAATATTTGGTAAACCACAATAGTGGGTGTTGAATTTCGATGAGAGCTACATAACAAGATAACTTCAATCAATTCATACATAAACTGCAAACTTAAAGAACAGCAGTCGAAGGTTCGTACATAAACTGGAGAATAGCAATGGGACAAAACAAATACTAACCACAGATCCAACCAATGGCAAATATAACAAGATAATAAATTATAGGCCAATTTTACAATATGATGAGATCTCATCTGAGATATCATTTTTGCACTCAGACGGAACAAAAGGTCAAAACTCGTTCATATCTTCTTAACACTTGTACCACCTGAGTTATTGAAATGTCAACCAAAATCTAGACCGATGCGTCAATTTGAGATCTCGATCGGAAAAAATTATATTTTATACAACTTTTTTACTATTTATATGAGTAAATTAACCTAAAAATTATCGCTATTCTATCACTTCTCTAATCTCATTTATTTGTTATGGATAAGTCCCAACAAATGACATCGTACATTTTTCTCTTACTAATATTCAAATGAGAAGAATTCTCGTTAACCACCAAACTACCCTGCCTAATGTTCAATTGTAAATAAAATTAATCTTCTATTCTAGTGAAGCTACAATTTCTATGTAAAACAAGTACTTTTTTTTAATAACAATAAATAAATAAAATGATTATAAAGGTCAGCTTAACTCATAAGGAACTCTGACATGGTCCTGAGATAACTTCACAGTTGTCAAGGTGAAAAAGCCCCAGGCTCTCGCCTAGCGCATTTTTGTGCCTAGGGCTATTTTGGACGCATTGAGCATCATTTTTCTGTTTTTCAACAAAAAAAATGCACTAAAACTCGATTTTTGACTTCAAAAAGTTGCATATAAATACAATATTGAGAATAAAACATCATACGGTTATCATAAATCAAACTAAGAAGGCAAAAAGTGATTCAAAGTCGATCAGCTATGGCAAAATTCGGGCGGCGGCAACGATTTTGAATCTAGGGTTTTTGTTTTATTCGAGAACGATGTATTTTATGTTCAATACTGAAGCAAGGTGGAATGAACACCTTTTTTTTGTTTGCGGTTGGATTTTGAAATGCAATTGGGCTCCATATTGAGCCAAATGCTAAAATTTTATTTTCTCCTCAATAATGTTATACTAGACGCGCTTTTTTAACGCTTCACAAGTCGAGCGCTTTGGCGCCTTTGGGGCTTTTTTAGCACCTTAAGCATCGTCAGCGCTTTGAAAGGTAAAAAAGCCCCAGGCTGGCGCCTAGGCGGGGGCTTTAATAACTATGTAACTTTAAGATCCGAGATGACGATGTACATCCAAGAAGTATAAACTCGGATCCAATAAGATTTATGGTATGGTCTAATTTCATATATTAATTTCATATTCATATTGGATATGTTTGTCTTATTTTTAGAAGAATATGTTTGTCTTATATGTTTGTCTTATATGAAATTAAATGATCCAATATGCCTAGGCGAGGGCTTTATTGTTACCAAATGTACCTACATCTTTTTAACATATTGCTATAAACTCATCTCGTCCGAGATTTCAATTGATACGAAATAATAAATGCGAATATCCTAAGATGTGACGCGATCGAAAACCAAAATTTAAAACCTTCACATGGTTATGCTTTTCAAATTTGACTTTTAAGTAAAAAAATTAAGCCAAAATAAAAAACCACAACCGGTGGCTTAGAAGACAATTGTTGTTGACTTCAAACTACCTACATGTCGTCTCCACATTTTAGGTTACTCTAGATAGTTTGTTTATACCTAATTGCTAGTACCTTATTCAACTTTTTCCAGAATAGTTGGTGAGTATTAGCTTAATGCATGAAATTAGATGGTGCTTTTCAAGTCAACATCAAGCAAGCATGTTATCTATTCTATGCTAACAAAAGTGCAATGTTAAAAATGATTTCAACAGTTTTAGATGAAAATATGACCACACAGTGCCTTGATTCTTTAAGATGGACATTAAATCATTAAACAATGAATCATGAGTGTTCTTCTCCTCAAGGACATCGCTAATTTTTCTCAAAAAAAAAATCATTGAACAATGAATCCAATTCTAAGTTGTGTTCTTATCCAATATGAAAACAATTGAGGAAGATATGAAATACAAGGATGAAAACAATGGTTTAAAATAGATTTGGGTTGGATCATCGAATTTATATGTAAAAAATCATGTGAAACAATATATTAAAAGATGTGTTTTTTGTTGAATTTATAAAATTCCATTTTCTAATGCTCTAATGGATTTATTAATGTTATTTTCCATGCATAAAATAGTTACTTGTTGCATGCGTCTTATCAGCTGTTACAATATATTTTTTTCCTTTGAATGCAAAATGAGCGTACAAATCGTAAAAGCATAATTATAAAAATTCCAGAAAGTTCCTCAACCGTTTTCTTATAGAACTCAATTAAAATCTTCAACTGGCAAATTAAAGTACATCACAAATATAATAGACACGTAAAAAGTTGGCTTGAATACTACACTTCAAAAAAATAGATATGAATATAACATATTGTCTTTGATAAATTACCACTGAAGCAATAAGACATGAGATTGATGAACACCAAAGTTTTACTAATGTGGGTGAGTTTATGGTAGGGCAGGGTGTGTGTAGTACTGGAAGTGTCAGGAGACTTGGATTATCAAACAACAGTTACCTGATTGAAGCATGCACAACTGACATGTACGAATGTCGCACGATCATGTTTATCAAGTCTTGTTGTAGATCTTCAATAACACTCATAGGAGGCTTCCGAAGTAATGGCAAAACAGCATTCACAACAAATATTATACTCTCGAGCAATTTTGCTATAGAGCTGTTATTCACCTGGGTAATATATAAAAGTGAATATAATACAACAATATCACATAAGCTATAGGTTTGAAAAAATGTAACAAGTTTTAGAAAATAACAGATTATGTAATTACATAACATACTATATTCAATATTCAAACACTCGTAGATACAATTTTTTTACATAAGAGCAAGTACCCAGATTCCAAATGTCTAAATCAACACGGGACGTTAGCAAAAAATACTATGATATATCTGCAAAAATAGATCAAAAAAATGTACTTCTATGTTTTCATCTGAAATTTGATTGTGATGAATGTTTATTCTGAGCTACGTTTAATTTATACTTGAGAAACTTAGAGAGAGAGAGAGAGAGAGAGAGAGAGAGAGAGAGAGAGTAATAGGCAAGTCCTATTCAAATTTGAGTAACTTCCATTCTATACAGTTCAAACTACCAAAGCCTAGCACTATCTACAAGTCAATTATATACAGAACTGAATATTTCTGTTTTCGAAGGTAAATGATATTAATTATTAAATGTCCAAGATCGTGTCATTGTTTGTCATTTTGGTGACTATATTGTACATTGCACTTATAAAATGCAAGGCAACTGAAAATTTACAATTTATTTACTTTTGATAAAATGTCTTGCATTTTTCCAATTAAAACGACATATCATACGAAGATAAACGAGAATTATTTATTAAATGTTAAAGTTATGTTTTCTGTGCAATTTTGGTTGCTTTCATTGCACCTTGTATTTGTACAGTGCAAATTATCAAACTTTTTTTAGTTTATTTATTGAGTGACATGTTCAGTGCAAATAAATGTAATAAACTGTGGAATGTTCAAACCCGCATCAACTAGTGTCATTTTAATATTATTTTTTTACCTTGTATTATTTTTGATGTGAGTTATGTGAAGATTTTGAACTTGTTCATTTTGCTAAAATGACTTGCATTATTTTATAAAATGATATGTTTTATACCAATAAATAATAGTTCAGTGTATGTTAACTGTTGGATATCATTGTGTTTACAAAAGGAATTGAATTCAAAGGGAGATCCAATGGTTCAAATCTGTTGTATCATTAATTTGTGTCCCAATAGAATTTCTCGTAAATAATATTTTTTACATTCCACTTGATCTGAAGGATGTTGGATTGGATTCAAGATTTTTATTAATTTTTTATGTGACGAAATTGTATTTCGATTTAATTATTTGTTATATTTCACGGATTAAATATACAATTTCGAAAAATATGATCATTTATCACTAATGTATAAAGAAATTGATTTTTTTTTCCCTGCTAATATTCATAAATAATAAGGATCTAAAACAAAAGAAAAGTAATTTTACACAAAGAAAGAACAACAATGTTATGTTCCACACGCAGACACACACATAAACACACATGAAAACATATACACATCTACAAGCATGTTTGTACACACACGCACACACAGTGACACACATATAGGAATTAGTCCCTTTGTTGTCCTTCATATTGTCGGTTGAATTTATTAAGTTAGCGGCTAGATTTGATGAAGATAATGTAAGGGAAAGCAAAATGATCAAGTACAAGAGAGAGAACTGGAAATTTGCATCAAATATAGCCACTAATTTATTGAATCCAATGGGCAATTTGAAAGGGCTACAAAGAAGCTAAAAATAGAAGGGCTACAGGTCCCTTCAGACACAGACAACATGCATATGTATGTATGTATAACTCAAGAGAATGGGACAATGCATACATTGCTCTTTTAGATAGAGTAGTGAGTAGTAAGAGGAAGTAACCACCAGAGATTTCGAGAAGCATATGTGTTTTTTTACGTTTTGATTCATAACTAAATTGACTTAACAAAGTTTCCAGGAATTGAAATACCAATGCCTGCATCATTACCTGATGTTTAAGGTAAGGCTGAAGAGTAACAACGAATTTGGATGGATCAGTTGATGGTGTACAAAGCGTTGGATCAACTAGACAAAATGCATGTAGTGCAAGGACATAGGGGAGTGCACGAACCTCTTCTTCGTTGCTATTTCTCTCCTCTACCTAACAACATCCAACAAGATGGTAATATAATTATTTCTAGAAACGTATGCCAAAATATTAAATTAAAATCCACAACGAATAATACCTGCAATATGCGTTCAAGTAATCTTTTGCATATCAATTCACAACGTCTGCGTACTAATGGCAAAGAATAGGCACTAATCCCACTAGCTTTAGCGGACTGTGGAAGGAAGTCTAGTGCCAAGTTCCGCTTAATAATAGATACAAAAAGATTTTGATTGGACATTTTCCTCAGCACATCTACCATCTGTTCGGTTTTCGTTGCAACTTCCATAGGCACAGAACTGCCATCCCCAACAAACTGTGTCTGACTTTCAGAAGGCTCTTCGAACCACAACTCATAAAATGTTTTGCATACCAGATCCTGCCAAAAGGTACAAAGCATGAAATTTAATCCAGACAGCAAGGAGTATCAGAAGGCCTTTTTTAAAAGTATGTATGATAATAATATTGATAACTACAGATAGATGTATCCACTACAATGAAATATTCTCTTATTGTGACATATAGATGTATCCACTACAATGAAATATTCACTCATTGTGACATAAAAATTAATAAGTACAGATAGATGTATCCACCACAATGAAATATTCACTTCTTGTGATATCAAAATAAAGGGGTTATGCTAGCCAAGAAGGGACAGCTGTTTCAAAATAATGGTGTTACTTGTGAATCTCATGCAAACAAATTGGTAGCTAATAACTAGAGTCTAGACCAAAGGTAGAATGATGAGAACAGTTATCGTCCACGACAACCACATGAGGTGTGTTCCAAATGTTTCCTCAGAGCCCATGTACAAAATCCAACAATCACTCTTAAATTGCAGTCCAGAAAGAATTAATTGTGAAAGAATGGACCTAGCCTACCTGATTAGAAACATGAACTATACCATAACGCATAAGAAAGTAATATGGGTCATCTAACAGAAATCTTGAGTTATACATGTGAATCTAATAATCAAGTATATCATCATTAGATTTGCTTTGCTTAAGCAGTATAAGTAAAGAAAGCACAATGGCAACCACAATGAAACCCGTAAATTAGCATCAATGGTAAGTCATTTAGAAAACACAAAATGTTTTAAATACTTAAAACTTAATTTCTCAGCAAATGAATTGTAGGAAACAATTATCATTTTATTTGAATAGTATCAAACTCACTCGAATGCTCGATTCTTCGTCAGTTACACGAGAAATGATTTTAATGAAAGCGCTTGTTCCTTGTGAACAGTTTTGGCCGGAAATGCAGAGATCCCGTATAATTTTGATTGACCGTTTGCGAACACTAACTCCGGTATCTTGTATCCGTTCCGCAACCTTTTCAAAATACTAGGAAACAAGGAAACAGCAATAAAATTACAAATCAAGTTTGACATGGTAACGTTCCATGCACACAGCATGGTTATAGTTACCTTCAAACCAACATCAGGGTGTGATGCGATATGCCTGCCAACAAGTTCAAGAGCAGCTTCACGAACAGATATCGCTGAGTCACAGAAACGTCCTTCAACGCCAGACTGGACGCGAATATCACACAAAACTTCTGGGTCAGCTTCCACTATTAAACTAATCTGATCAAGCATAAAAGAAAGAGACTATCAGCATTGATAAGAATCAACTTTTTGAAAGAAACCTAAAATAAAAACACTAAGCATGCACTTACTGCACGTAGAGCCTTTGCCCGCAGCACAGAGGAATTTTCCTTCATGCTTGCCTGAAATGTGCTATTTTAACCATAGAGCTGTTTAAATCATTAACAACTGAATACATGAAAGAGATTAGCTGCTTACCAATAAAAGATTGAGAATTATATCAAACCCTCGGAAAAAAGAACTATGTTGTGCGAGAGCTAAACATATCTTTTTCGCCCAGTCTCTTGGCAGAGAAAAGGCACTCCCAGTATCACGCAAAAATTCCTTTGCTTTTATTCTAGCAATCCAATAAATAACCTTATCTTGTGATTGGGGAACATCTTTGAACCACAAGCAATTGTAAAACCTATATATATTTATATGTATATATTTATAATGAAAAAGCTCTGATGAATGTATAATTTTATTAAAAAGGGAAAAAGAAAAGGTAGAAGTGCATACCAGCATGTGAAAAGACTCGAAACATCCTGCGTGCCAGTTTCATTAAGGTAATTTAGAAGTAGTTGTTGAACAACTTCCATTGGATTAATTGGTTCAATAGTTCCTGAATTACCACTTAAACGGGTAGTTTTCTTACCATCATTGCTCTGTTGTATGTTGCAGTATGATAATAAAATGGACAGCTGTTTTTTGCAAGCACAAAGATGACAAGACCAATCACGGCGCAACATTTCTGGTCCAGAATTGCCCAGACAATCAGCATGAAAACATCTTTGACAAACACTGCAAAAAATATTTAACCCCTTTCCTTTGAAACAAACAGAACATGCATCTTTAACTTCACCCATATCTTCGGTCTTATTATTAACTAATTCATTCAGGATCCAAAATTTATTCCTGCTGCAAATTGCAGTCTCATGTTTCAACCTTGCAGCAATAGTTCCAAGAAGGTCAATAGCCACAGAACGAGCCGACATATCTTTGGATTTTGGTCCAGCGTTTTGGAGAAGTAGCACACAAAGAACCTGCATAACCCTACTGTTAACAATATGAATGAAAGACTATAATAAGAATTGAAAAGAAAGACTGTTACCTCAAGTATTAGAGCAGAAGCAGGATACTCCGGTAAATTTAAGGTTATCAAAAGATCGTTCACGAGACTTTCTAGAATTACTTTACATTCTGAAACTTCATGTGGTTTTACACTAGTAAATCGCTGAAGAACACTGGTCCAAAAATTACAGCAAGCATCTTTTGCAGCATCGTGTGATTTCGTAAAATAACTAGCATCAGTAGATGCATCTAATAAAGCGTTTAGTGTAACTGAAGCCTTTAGAATTTCAGGAACATCGGTGCTAAATTGTACCAGTTGAATTAACAAGGCTGTGAGCATTTGAATCTGTTTATTTTCTTCATCTGGCAAATGGTAAGATCTTAGGGTGCGCTTTGAAGATTGCAATTTCCGTAAGAGCTGAACAGTTTCATCTATTAAGAAGCTCCTATGCTGTGTATATGAAGCGTATACCTATTAAAAAAACAGTGAATGCTAAGACACCAGAAATATCTAATACATTATCACGAGGAAATGCAATTACCCCACAGATCAAATCTATAGACTTTAGCTGCAAGAGCTGAACGCTCTCTACTAGAAATGTTGAAAAGCTTGTTTTTACTAATTGTAAAATGCAACTATCAGATAAGCGTTCTACTGAGAGGAGATCCTTGAGGAAACCAAGGACTGAACATAGCTTCTGAATCACAGCATGGACAGCAGAAGAAACCCTGAGATAGCAAGGAAAAGAAGACTATTGGGAGATGCCTAACAAAAGTTTGATAACCACTGTTATACTAATGTAAATTATCATCAGGTGTATAATTAGAAAGGTTAAGTGCGCACTTGTTTCCAACAGTCTTCCTCATGGTACTATTTCGGATGTAGCGTCGTTTTCTATCCACTGAATTGGTATTTACATCATCTTCTTCGTCACCTAAATTAAGAGCTGGTGAGCAATGAACTATTCTAATTATGCAATGAGATGCAATTCTTAAGTCAAAGTTTGTTAACAGAACACAGAAGGGTTATCCAATAGGATTTACTACTGAAACAAGATATGAACATGATTTGTTGTATATGTGTGTGTGTGTGTGTCTCTCTCTACAAACATGCGCTTGTTTATAAACATACTGTTAATGCAAATAAAAGAGGTAATGATTTTCAAATAGTGACGAAACTTTAGCCAAAATATCAAAATGTATCCCTCTTTTAGTTGAAGTCCGTGCCAAACAAAAATAAAACATGGGTAGTTGTGTTTATCAACATTTTCATTCCGAAATACCATTCTATAGATGTCTTATGTCAAATGGCAGGCTGTATCAACTAAACCATTAGAATATTCAGAAGCAATATTTTTGGGTAGCAAGGGCATAATGATATATTTTTTTCTTTTCACTAGTACAATGTATGCATCTTGATGTTTGCAATAATATCCATAATGCTTATATTAAAAACGGATAACAGAGTCGTATACTCCTGAGGCGTTTATGCATATACACTTAATATCCATACTGCAAAGATATTCACATTCCAATAATAATGGGGAAAAAAGCCTTGAAAGTAATTAGTGATTTTGTAGTTTTTAGTTAATTTTAACATATTTGTTTATATCATCAAAGTACTAGAAAAAATAGCAAAATCTACTATTGACAGTTTTCCATCATATAACAGTGGTGCTGGTATTTTGAAACAGGGGTTAAAATATATTATTATTTTTTAATATCATAAAAAGGTTATTTTAAAATAGATGATCTCATTTCAATTAAGACTAAATGTCCTCAAATGTTTGCATCATTTTTCAGAAAAATAATATGACATAAAATGCATAGTCAAGGATTATTGTTAAATGTCCCATACTTAATATACTGCAGATAATGAATGCTTCTCCACTAGAGATACTTGAGCTATTTTGTGAAGCTTTGAAATAAAAACTAAAAACTACCAGAGATTGCTATGTGAGGTTGAGAATTCTAGACAAGAACCCACTGCAAGGTTAACTAGGGTGTATAAGTAAAACACACGGAGGCAGCTATGGAGATACAAATTTAGACACAATAAACTTCAGCTGGAGGATCTCCTTCAAATTTAATGTATAAATAAAAACAAAATGAGATTCAACGGCCAATATCTATTAGGTTAACAATTGTGTCATCAATGTGTATCCTAATAGATTTCCCCATAATACACACACACACACACACACACACACACACACACACACATATATAAAGGAAGGGTCCATGGACCTTTTCCTTTTAGCCCCTCTATAGCCCTTTTTCGTCTTTAGTGCAAAAACATTTCGATATTGAATAATATATATTTGTTATCAACATAATCTTAGAAAAACTGAATCATTTTGAAACGTCTCTCTTTTACAATTATAAATCAATATGAGCCACCGAATACACAAGCACAAGTTAGACGTTGAATATAAATGTGATTTAGAAAAGAAAAAAAAACTAGAAGTTTTGAAATGATTCGATTTTAGAAAATGTGTTATACATACAAATTTTATGTAGTTTTGAAATTTAGTTTCGGGTTCCATCTCTAGCCGACCCCAACTTGTTTGGGAATAAGTTTCGGAATAACGGCTCTGTTGTTGTTGTTGAAATGTTTTGGCACTAAAGACAAAGAAGTGGCTACAGGACAGCTACCAAAAGAGAGGGA
The DNA here is from genome assembly GCA_030765085.1 of Allium cepa. Classification (NCBI taxonomy): domain Eukaryota; kingdom Viridiplantae; phylum Streptophyta; class Magnoliopsida; order Asparagales; family Amaryllidaceae; genus Allium; species Allium cepa. The sequence goes on from CM060939.1 coordinate 153,413,987, forward strand.
CTATGGATCCCGTGTGTGTGTGCGCACGTGCGTGAGTGTGTGTGTGTGTGTGTGAATATATATAACATTTACACATATATACGTATATAGGACGAGAAAGAGACAAGCATGGAAATGTTAGCATGTACCTAGTAGATACATGTTAAGATTGATTATTTACTGAAATGGCCTGTGCTTTATGAATCGCATTTTATATCAAATAATAGGAATATTTTTTTGCGTTTTTTAGTTTATTTTTTGTCAATTAATACTACTTATTACATGACAATGAATGTCTGTTGAGCACATGTTAGCATACACACAAATTTAAGGTACTTTCTCAATTCAGTTTCCTAATAAAAGAAAGATAAGGTTAAAAAACAGAAAGGATTTTATAAAAAAAAATAGTTATTATTATGTTCCATAATCTAGTTACGCATTTTTAAGAAAACAGCCATCAAAATTTATACGAAGTACAAACAATACCATCAAAGTCGCCATTTTCAGTTGTTTTCACTGGCGTCTTCATTGATGGATTAAAAGTAGCCATGGTGTCCATAATCTGATGTCTTGTGAATTCTATAATTCTTTCAATTAGCTGGCAGAGAAAATGTGACTGAAAGTCAAAGACTTGAATGTATTGTGTCGGTCTTGGAGAAAAATTAAAGCATTCGGATATATCAGAAAACTTAAATAGGAAGATAAATAACATACTTCCTCTTTGTAAATCTGCTTAGGCATATCTTGGTAAGTCATAACTGCTAGAACCGCATGAGTGGACTCTAGAGCACTTAAAATTATTGATCCAGCATCAAAATCACGCTGCATCATGTAATGATTGTAAAACAAAAGTTAGAAAGTGGAATAAAGATTATAGAGTCGACAAAGCTGATTGTATCTGATGTTTATCATCTTAACTAATTCCTAATGACGGTTTACATATAGGATATCAAAAATCAAACTGAAATAAAGACTATAGTAGAAAATAGAAGACCCTGATTCAGTGAAATATAGGCCACTGGTATGTTCTAAAATATCAGTCATTGTATCTGGTATCATTGCCTGGTTTATTACAAGTTACTAGGTTTCTCCATCGGTGACAACCCTACGTATCGCTAACATAATATGAAAAGAGAACAGCCAACTAGCCATAAAATGCAGTATAAACATGAGATTTGAAGTATTCAATGAGCATACAAAACTTCAGAAATTACAGACATGCTGTGTGTCCTAGTCCTATTTTGTTACAGTGAAAGATGCACACTATTCCTGAAGTACGCATACACAAGGAGTAAAAATCATCAATTTCTAGTATTTCTTATTATAATAGCATCACATTATATTTGCAGGAATGTAGATTGGGTGCGGAGACAATTATTTGATTACAAATAGTCCCACATAATATTTCACTCTGAGGTCAACACATTAAGATAATCCAAATTCACCAAGAAAGTATTTCCAAAGTTTCTACTCATTTTTCAACAAAAAATTAGATTACATTTCATCTTATTTCTATGCATGGGATAATGTATAGGAATAAAAGCCAGTATTTAGAATATCTATCCTATCAGCATATACAATGCAGTGCAATAAATCACATCAAAATAAAGCTAATTACCACAGCTTATGTTGAATCCGACAATAGAAAAAGAGTTGTGGGATCAATCACGTGATTTGAAAGGGATAAAAAGGATATTCTACAGTAATGAACAAAAATTATTTTTACCAAGCGATTTACTAGACTTACATATTCATTTTCAGTGATTGATAAACCTTGCCCATATTGGATCTGGATGTCTAGAACATTTACAAGTCGCAAGAGAGTATCAACAGGAATCAAATGCAAAATTTTCTTTGAACGAGCAGAGACGATTTCATTTATAAGAAATTTTATATCAGTCAAAGGAATTGATGAGGCATCAGGATCTTCGAAATTATCATGCATTTCACTTTTTCCACAGATGTCATCTATCGTATCGCAGAAGGTTGTGATGTAGTCTGCATAATTAAACCCACAAAGGTATAATTAAAACTTTAATATGAGCTTATATATTAAATTGGTAACAAAATTAGACAAACTTTGTTGATCGGGAACATTTGGCTCTGTTGATACTGTTACAGAATTAATTTCTTTTTTCTTGAATTTTAATTTTCTTGAAGCAGATGATCTTGCTGGATCCTGCAAAATCCATGTGATATATTATAAGTTGACGAGGATAAAATATACAGCTCATCAAGACAACACAAAAGTACACACACATGATTAGTTGTCTGATCTGGTTGTTCAATAACTGATACTCCGTGATCTTTTTGTGTTTGACCATCAAATGTTGAATATCGTTCAATGGGTTTCCTGACATCCGAACACTGACTATGTAAATGCCGCTCCTGAAGAGGACCTGAGAAACTTGAACAACAAAATGTACCATAAGAGTAAAAATAACTTTCAACACTGATGAGCTAGGATGAAGGGGGAAAACTAGAACGGAACTGAAAAATCTTCAGAGAGCAAGACAAGCCCATATAAGGAAACCAAACCAAATAAGACCAAAAAGAAGAATTGATTTTTGACAAGTTACATATAAAATGAAATTGATTCAACGTAATTGGTTTTAAGTACTTGTAAAACTCTAGTTATGCCTGTACATTTATTAAATCAATATGGAAATGACAGATGGATAAATTACAACCGTCAATTAAATCAGCAGTTTGAAAAAGAGCATACCACTTAAGTTTTTTGATTCAACTGTGTTATTTATTGGATTGTCGAACTTAAGCTTGGAACAATGATGGTTCCAGACATGCCGAAGCTAAAATCTGCTCCAGCTGTGGTATGATGCTTTTGAACGTTATCGTATCAGACACACGCGCACGCACGCACATATTATAACCATATGAACACAAGTTGGATTATCACATAGTTACCTACGACATTGGCACATATTTTTTTTATACCCTTTTGTTTGCTATTCTGGGGGTATCACGTATATTTTACACCATTAGATTCATGACTATATTCTTAATGATCATGTTTAAGCTTAAAATTACCACACATAATTGTCAAAATTCCCATCTAGAAGCGTTAAACTTTGAATTGAATTGATAGCATTAGGTTCAACTCTGTTTCAATAACACAAATTAAATCATTGTTGAGGTACTATAATCGCCAACATCTATACAGACTTCTGCTGGAAATTTTTGGATATATAAAGAGATATCTCGCTCATATTTTCCAATTTTCAACTTGTGAATATATCTAAATTCTATAAGCATGTTTGATATTATTATTTGCATATGACTTGTGTTCTAACAAACTCATCCACAAGCATTGCGCTATGTCTAAACCATGAGTTTGGTGAGTCGCGTACTATCCAAACTCATATTCGTTAGTGTCAGCTACTGTCTTTTGAAGAAAAATCAACTCCTATCGTTGTGCCATCCAAAACAACTGAGCTTATAGCGATGTATATGTATTGATATTGATAGTATTTGTTATTCATTGGTTTTAGGGATAGGTACCCGAACACCAAAACACCAATCTTATCTATGTATCATTTCTTTAAATTTTTACTGGAAGTAAGAAAACTACAGTATGCCTTGATTGTACAAATACCTGTGCACGTATATATTTACTATGGAGTCACTTTGTTTCTAACCTCGAAAGGTTGTTATAAACATGGATAGCGGAGTTTAAAAAGGATGAATATCGCTGGCGGAAGAGCGATTGTGATTACAATATGAAATTAGCATAGACCTAAAAACATGTACATTGGTTAGTTAATTTATATATATAAAATCGGATGATGTAACATTTTCTCCATCTCAACCAAGATTCGAGAACTCAATTTCGGTCTTGGTTTCGGTCATTCGAAATTTTCTTAGTTTCGGACGAATTCGAAAGTTTCGGTTTCGGTTTTGTTTTTGTTTTGGTTTTGTTCCTCTTGAAATACAACCAAGTTTATTATATAATATGTACATAAATCAATGACATTTAGTTACACCTTCAAAAATAATTGTTAATGCTCCAACTCATCAAGAAAGCCCAATATAATGTAGCTCGCAGACTTGAAATCTTTTGCTGTTATCTGAAAATGCAAGTTAAATAAAAAAACTTTGATCACTTAATAAACAGGCCTATAACATTTCAGCACCTTCTTCTAACGTTTCAACTAAAACCTAATTCTCATTCTTAGCTGCACCTGCACAGACAAAACAAATCGACTACAAAAAATATAGACGAAACTAGCAAATCGACAAGCCCTAGCTCTATTCAATTGATGAAATCAACAAATCGAGTACTAAATTAGGGTTCTTCAGGTTTCTGTAAGTTCAGTTCATACTAATTTCAAATTAATGATTATTTTGTATTTTTCTTACGATTCTTCCTTCTCAAGTCTGAATTATTTGATTTTCCATTATAAAAATTAATTTTTACATAATGAATCCAACATTTCGACCGAAACGGTTTTAGTCTAGGGTTTCGTCTCAACGACGGTGGGGATCGAACCAAGATGGTCGGAATTTTGAGGTTCCGGCCGACACCTCAAACCGTTATATCAACATCCATCATTTACGATGGTAAGAAAAGCTTGTGTAGACTTTTACTACCATTTAGTGTGACATTAACTTTTTAATGTTAAGAACATGTAGCTAATATCAGATAATAGTGATAATGTATTGTTGACATATCGCATGTTGGACTTCAAGAGATACATCTGTCAAAGTATAAATTATTATACTGATCAATGTATATTTACAATTTATTGACAATAATTTTCTACATATCAACGGAGGTATCAAATCAATTTTTCTTTATGCAGCTAACCATGAAAGTAGTTCAACAAACTTTTAGAGTATATACACTCCACTATTTATTTTTGAACTGAAATGTAAAATCAAATTGGATAATGTAAAGGCACCGACTCTATCTTAGCGCACAATCTATGAATTACTTAAGGCTGGATATCCTATTTTTCTTCTTCTATTTTCCCCTTCTATTTTGGAGCAATTTCAAATTTTCCGATAACGGGTATTCTGCATGTGCTTTTTGGTAACTAACGTTTATTACTCCCAAATTAAGTTCCCAAACTACGATTTACATCATGGGATATGATGTTAGGGTTAATAAGTACTGAACAAGCATGATAATTAATACCTAAAGATTTATCATCAAACTACAGTATTAACGTTTGCATCTTCTATTATTACCATGATGTTATAACTAATAGCTAATAAAAATACTTATATTACCCTAATATTATCATATGATACCCCAATGTATTTTAAATGTTGTTTATTCCCGATGCTGATATTAACTGTTTAGTAAGAACTTACAGAAAATCAACAATGATAAAGTTTGATAAACTCATAATCGACGGGTATTTGAGTCACTGTGATGCATTATTTTTTTCAAGCATATTTTGTCAATTTCAGAAAAAGGGTATATATGAATCCTAGATCAGCCATTCAACTAATCACAAAAATCCCTTGCACTGTACAAACTTGTCAAACAACGTTTAGAACACGTGAATCCCATGGCATAACAAGTAACCCAAACAAAAGCCAATGTCACGATGCAGTTAAAATGTGACAAACGTGTACTTCCATCATTCTATATGTATTGTACATGACTTGGCACCAAATGAAAATTGAGACTCATAACAAGAGTTCTGCATTAAGAAGGCAAGCAGTAAGCTAACTTGAAGCCAACTACCTGGGCAAGAACAATCAAATGCCTGCGGATTATACTTCAAAACCTCCCTGTAAAGCCTGGAATAGTCACCCATACCCTCGCTCGCATTTCTTGTTTCCCTCTTCAATTTCCTACCAAAATCTAACAAATTAAAACAATTCAAACTTACACAAAAGAAAATTCAACACACTTACAAATAGCTAACGTCGCAATCATTCAGCAACTCCGCAACCCCGCTGGCTTGATCGATAAACTCGTCTCGATCTTCCAACTGAGACGGATCTTCGGCCAAATCTGAAGCACCAAAGCACAACGGCAGTAGAGGAAGCGAGAGGGCTGGGACGACATCGGTGTGACAGGTGTTGGATAATCTGCAGGCCTTCTCGTATCCGATGCCTTGATGGAACTCCATGGACTGGGGAATTAGGGTTTAATTGTGAGGAAGACTTACTTTGGAAAGAAAGCCCTAGATTTATTGGCGCGCAAACTGCATAGAGAGATTTGTGCGAGAAGCGAATGATATTTTTTTTTTCCTTCTTTTTTTTCGCTGGCGGTGGTTACTGGTGAGATTTTATAATAGACGGAAGTGGACTGCAGGGAGTTGCTTTTCACCGGTAGTCGTTGTGTGGCTTGAGGTGGAAGGTGTTTCGGTTTTCCGTTTTCAAAACGGTGTCAGGGAAATGTGTCCTTGAAAAAAAAAAAAATCTAATTTTGAAAAAAAAAAATTGTTAATTTCAATGATTAATCGCATAATACTGTTATGTTGTTATATGTTTGATACAAAATTATTTGCATTGCTAGAATTTAAAAGAGGAACTAACTGTAGTATGTTATAGAGACAATAAGTAAAATATGATGAATTGGTAGAATATATATTTATATAAAAAGAGGAAGAAACCCATAGCAACACAACGATGTTGATTTCAGGTTAGAAGCAAATTTTCATTTTGAAAATCAAAATAAACAAAACATGAGGTATTATCAAAAGATTAATGCAATTACGATTCTTGATCTCTCCTCGGTTTAAGAATTATTTTGCATTTTTCACCGTTAGCTACAATTATATTCAAATAACTCATTTATTTAAATATCTAAAAAAACTTTATCGGCCAACCTAATTTATTTCTTTATTTAATCTCTATTGGTTCATTTCTCATTTGCAAACAATTCAGATCTCCTCATTTCTTCATTTATACCATATCGGTATCCTCCTCTTATATATTCCTATCTCAGATTTCCTCATGAAAATAGCTTTATTTATGGAAATACCAAAAGTCTCCATTATCCTTATTGGTGGTGATTTTGTTCATTTTCCGTCATTTGCATATACTTTTTAAGATCTTCGATCACTTGGTTATTTATGGGTTAGCTTCAACTGGATTTTCTTTTTTATAATAAAGTTGCCTTTTATTTTATTTTTAATTGGTTCATGTTATCAATTTTGATGGTGAAGTTCGAGGAAATAAAAGCTAACCTTTAATGTTGTTGATTCGTTATTTTTTGCCTTTTGTGGTTTACCCTATTATGTAAATAGTTTTCTTTTACTACATAACTTACGATGGTTTTGTTTATCATATTTTTCTACAATTCATGAATTTTATATTTGTTGAGTAAAAACTAATTATGATGTGCAAAATTAGGTCTGTCAAACGGGTTGGCTTGGGTTAAAATGGGTTGGGTCGAGTTTGACCCAACCCATTTATGACTCATTCATTTTTACCCCTACTTATGACCCATCCCATTTATGACCCAACCCGTTTAATAAGCGGGTTACCCATTTAACTCATTTAAAGATTTAAATTTGATTTGACTAATAAAAAACAAATAAATATAAAATATTAATATTTATGTTTTAAATTCCGATAAAAATTTAAAAAAATTATTTTTATTTTTGTCAAAATTCAAATATGAGTATGTGGTAGCATGTTATTTTCTATAGCCTGTTATTTTCTAAATACAACTGTCAGTCCACATGGAGAACTACTGTGTGCATTCATAAGATGAATTATCTGAGTGTTACATACTGTTCGTAATTTAAGTGGGAATTCATCGGTCGAAGTCTCGCTTGATTCCGAGTTAGCATGGAGAAGCTATTGCAGTCTGAACAAAAAGAATAGCGGCTTCTGCACTAGGTGAAGTTCAAATATGAAGATTCGGTGGCTTGTTATTTTCTAAGTACAACTGTCAGTCCCATTGGAGAACTACAGTGTGCGTTCACACAATGAAGTATCTGAGTGTTACATATTGTCCGTAATTTTGGTGGGAGTTAATCGGTCGAAGTCTCGCCTGATTCCGAGTCAATATGAAGAAGTTATTGCAGTCTAAACAAAAAAATAGCGGTTTTTGCACTAGGCATAGCTCATATATGAGGATGTGGTAGCCTGTTATTTTCTAAGTACAACTGTCAGTCCTCATGGAGAACTACAGCGTGCGCTCACACGATGAAGTATCTGGGTGTTACACACTGTCCGTAATTTTGGTGAGAGTTAATCGGTCGAAGTCTCACCTGATTTCGAGTCAATATGAATAGGTTATTGCAGTCTAAACAAAAAAAATAGCGGCTTCTACACTATGTGGAGTTCAAATACGGGGATGTGATAGCCTGTTATTTTTTCTAAGTACAACTGTCAATCTCCTTGGAGAACTACAATATGCGTTCATAAGATCAAGTATTCAAGTGTTTCATACTATCCGTAATTTAGGTGGGAGTTAATCGATCGAAGTCCCGCCTGATTCCGAGTTAGTATGAAAAAGTTATTACAGTCTGGCGGCTTCTGCACTAGATGAAGTTCAAATATGAGGATGTGGTGGCCTGTTATTTTCTAAGTACAACTGTCAGTCTTCATGAAAAACTACATTGTATGTTCAAAATTCTTATTTTTTAAATTTATATTAAAATTTAATTTTTTTAATAAATGGGTAAGACCCACTTATAACCCTTTTAAAAATGGGCAAACCAACCCATAACCCATTTAATCAAATTCATAAATGGGTTGAACCAACCCATATAAAAGTAGGGTAAATGGGTTGGGTCATATTTTGACAGTTCTATACAAAATTACCTAGCTTTTTCTTAAAATTACTTGAAAAAATTAATTAAATTATGTTCAATCTTATCTTACCGTTATCTACACATAGTTTAATTGTCGAATATTTTTTATTTATGCATGTGTCCATTTTGAGAAAATCATAAAATCTTCACGTTGATCCTAATAAATGGTGATATTTTTCTTTTGTTTATATTAAAGTTAAGCATGTGCCTCTTTTTTGTAAAGCAAATAAGTTCATATTCTTATATATATATTGCATATATGTATATTACATATTATATATATATATATACATGACGCATGGATTAATAAAACTGTACACTTCTCAATTACTTTGGAATGTGTACTCCTTTCCATAAAAAAATTGCTAGTATATTTTACTATTTCCTCTTCGATAGACATGAATGGAGTGTTAATATTGATTGTATTAATATATTTAAAAATGCATTGTTTGATGCATTTTCCAGTACAAGGGTGATTGATTATACGAGGTATGTGCATATTTCTGCTTCATATGCATGTATTTTTATGGTTTTGCTCTCTATATTTGTATAACATGACCATTTAAATTGGTCCTTACTCGCAAGAAATTGATGATAAATACGATTTATCTTTTTTCTTGATAACTTTATTTATTGACTAAAATATGAAATAGAGTGCTTTTTTCCTTCTAGCATGAGGGATTTTCACTATGCTTAGTCGTATTGTAATATCAAACTTGATTTAATTACTAGAGTAATTGCCACACTTGTGTGACTTCAAAAATGTAATTGTGTATAGTAGCTAAGAGATAAACTCTAAACATAACTACTTGGTCGTATTGTATAATCTATATCTATATTATACTATCAAAACTTAGTTCCTTTATGAGCTCTCTCATCGCGTCATGTTTTTTCCAGTTCTCATTCCTTTTTTATATGAAAAAAAATTCTTATTTATTTTATCCATTCCATTATATTTAAAAAAGAATATTAGACTCTTTATATTCTCACCTCATAGTAACTCGAATATTTTTTTGTCATTGATTAATGAGAAAATTCATTTATCTTTATTAAATTAAATGCATTCGTTTAAAACCAAATTTATTTCTACTATAGGATAATACGTATTATAGCTTGGTTTAAGTTTCACATCTATCACACTCCCTGTATTCATTATTATTAAATAATCCAAGTGACACTCTTCCGCTTCAACATATGTTCGATGTAAGAAAAAACACGTTATCTTCTTTTTTTATTTCACTTCCTCACTTTCTTCCTCCTCCTCTAACAATTGTTTCTTCCACGTTTCTAGTTTCTTATATGAAAAATCAGTTTTTTTATTTTTCTTAATTATTCTTGAATCATGTTTTACAACTATTGTTTTTCTACCTGGTGCATTTAGATTCCAGATTTTTATGGAAAAATTATTTGAAAGTGTAAAGGCCCGTGTCTTCGTAGTCAACACTAAATCACACATGTTTAACTCAAATTGAACATATATATGAATCTTTAGGGGTGAAGAAGAAAATGATAGAAGGAATAGAAGCAACAACACAGAATCTCACCATCTCAGCGGAACAAAATATAATATATAATAACATATTTTTATACGAAAGAATCTATAGATGTTAATATATATACAATCATTAGAGTACAACAACCAACAATCAATCTGGACAGTTATAGTAACTTGTCCTTACAAATACTGAACATTCAGTTTAATACACACAGTGAAATATGAACAAGTACGTGGAATATGCCTGAGATTCCTCCAGCTCGTCTCTTGAGCTCCATAGCATTTTAACCCGAATCTGTAATACTCGGTCTGACCCAAGCATTATAATAAAATAACACCCGAGTTAGTTTGGAAAACCAGCATGAGAAAACACGCTCAATTTGAATTATTACTATTCTCAAAATCCTTTGAAAAACAATGTTATCTCGTAAGACCGTGCTGAAGGAAATGAGAATTACGGATCTTAAAGCAGAATTAACACTAGAGGGGGATGAATAGTGTTTAATTAATTTATGAATCTTCTTGAAATCTTTTTAAATTAAATCCAAACAGATGCAATTCACAAACACAGAAACAATCATAGAATCGGACGTAGATGCAAATAGTAAATAAAAGCAGTAAAGGAAAAAACACAACGGAATTTTATACTGGTTCAGAGTTACCCAACATCCAGTCCCACATAATTTCTTATGCAGATTTATTCTCAACTATAATATTGATATTACAACCCCGATTTCAAGGCCACGAGATACACCCTCCTGTCTCCGAGTCCAAGGCAAACTCTTTTAATTTAACCAGGCTACAAGATCACCTAATTGATTTACGGGCTATACCTAATTGATTTACAGCCACAATAACACCGTTTCCAGTTGCACTTTGATAGAGAAAGACTCGATACACATCGATCTTTGATTAAAAATGATCCTATAACTCTTAATAGCACAGAGATCTTTGAGAGAGAGTGGTAGAGAATCAAACTAGAGATGATCGAGTTTGATTCACTTAAGATTTCGGTAGAATTTTGTTAAAGCATTTGAAATATAAGAGAATATTTGAGTAGGGAAGAAGGAGTGAAGAAAGAAAACTAACTAAAAGTTCGTTGAAAACAACTGGTATTTATAGGAGAACAACGGTCATGTCCATTCACGAAAGGTTATGACGAATAGACGCTTCTTTTGAAAAACTTGAAATTTGAATACTACGGCTACCATATCAACATGGGAGTAGGGGTATGTCGACATCCTCTAGTATATTTTGAAAATTGATTTTTGTTTGAAAATAGATTTTCTTTCTAAAGTTTGTCGAAACTATCTTAGAACTTTGTAAACTATTTTGAATATACTTTCTGATTATAAAAATCTTTGGAAAGTGATCTTACAAAATATAAAAGTAATAAAAACTAAATATATAAATATTTTGAGATTAAAGCTAAAACATTAAAACTTGGAGATAGTTTAAACACAAGAAATGATTTTGAAATTAATACGATTAAAAGAATTAAGGCTAAAATATTTAAACCGAGAGAGAGAGATGTCTTTTTAAAAAGATAGTTTTGAAAAAATCTAAAAATAAGTCATTTTGAAAATTTCGTGGATTCTGCACCACTAGAGAAGGTCGTGTTTTCCATCCACTAAAGAGGTCATGTGTTTCATCCCACTATTAAAGCAAGAAGGTGGATTCCATTCCATAATTAAAATCCAAATAAAGATTTTAGTGCTATTATGAAGTTTTAACGTAAATCTAGACTCTATTACTTATTTTGATATCTTGAATCTTTGAACTTTTGATAATCTTGATACTTATGAGTCTTAAGTTTTGATTTCTCAATCTTGAATTCGTCGGCCTTGAATCGCTATACTGCACAATCTTCATTCTCAGTACCTGCATATATATATATATCATGCGTATACATATATCTAGACAAAGATATTTGTATTTATATTTATAGTAAGTCCTAAGCTTGTTGTCATCAAAACCATTATCTCAGGAACTAACTATCTCCCCATTTTTTATGATGACAACTTATGTTCATAAAATCTACTCCAACAAACTTCGATTCTACTCCGACTCCCCCTTATTCCAACAACTCCCTCTTAATCTAAGCCTACCTAACCTATTTTATAAATCTTCCCATTTGTCATCAACAAAAAAACTATGCCTAGACTACATAATTCCTTTTTAAGCTAATACCGTGGAACTAAATGCTAATGACGAAGTATGATAAGCGAAACATAAATCTAATTTTATTATATATGATGTTACAACACATATGAAATATAGTCATAACTATATACAAGTACAGAAAATATAAAAACATTAATATAATAACAATCTAACGAGAGTCCTTGACAGTTGATGGCTTATGAATCGAACAATCAGAGTAATAGAGATAAAAGTTCCCATGTTGTTCGACCAAATTATCATTTTTGTCAAAACAGACTTCTCCAACGCAAATAACATTATCACCCTCGTCTATTTGCGCTTCTTCGTCTTCTTCTTCGTCGTCGTCCTCTAATGGATTATGAATACACATGTTAGAGGAATCATCTTCAATCACGATAGGATCTGCCTGATTATCTATTAGAAATTTTTGCAAATTTCTAAGAATCTTTCCTTATTTCTCTTGCTTCTTTGCCATCCTTATTTGCATGACTTGTAATTTGGTCAGCATTTGTAGAGAATCCTTTGTAATTTCCTCGATCTTCATTATTTGAGCCAATGTAATACGTTGGAATGGACCAAAATTACGAGAAAGGAAGGAAATGGTTGCATTTTGGTTTGATTTAGAAGAGTAGACCATTACTTTGTATTTTCAGAAGTTTATTACAAAGAAAATGAAGTGAGAAGATGGATGAATTCAAAATATTATGGTCATATAACCACCAAAATGACTTTAGAGGGAAAATAAAATTCCCAAATCTGACTGTTGTATGTCGACATGGAGGTATGGGCATGTCGACATCCCTTTGAAAATTTTGACAATTTTGTTCTTCTTAATCTATTTAAATATATATGTTACTACATCTATATTCTATATTTCAGTTATAGAACAAATACCTAGTTCTCTTCTTAGTTTACTAAAGGTTAATTAATTCAAGGGTTTGATTAGAATATCAGCTATGTGATTCTCAGTGTTGATAAATTCAAGAGAAATAATCTCTTTACTTATATTGTCTCTAAGAAAATGATGTTTGATATCAATATATTTGGTTCTGGCATGATGAGTATGATTTTTGAATAACTTTATTGCACTTGTATTATCACAATAAATTGGTGATTTGAAGTATTTAATGCAAAATCCTTTAGGGTCTGTTGCATATAGATAACTTGAGAACAAGCCAAAGCAGCAGAGATATATTCTGCTTCAGTTGGTGATAGTGAGACAGTATTTTGTTTTTTTATTAAACTAGAAAACTAGAGAATGTCCTAAAAGTGACAAGTTTCACTTGTACTGTAACAACCCGCATATTTGTTGATTTTTATATTTAAATATTTTATCGTTAATCGGATTTTGGTCCGAAGCTACTTTTTGCAAACGGTCAAATTAGGACTCGAGACCACTTCTATTGAGTTCGAAACGTCGTTTGCAATCTTCTAAGTATAAACATTGATATGTTTGGGGTTAGTGGAATTTCACCACTTTTTCACTCGAGCCTTTGGTTTGGACTTTTAGCCCATTAGGCCCAAGTTCCACCCCCCTTCTTCTTCATTGCTTCATTTCATTTCCTAACACTAAAGCTTCAACAAAAATGGTGAATGGAATGAGAAATTAAAACTCCAAAGTCTTTGTTTTATTGCAACTCCAACATTCAACTCCAAATTCAAGAAGAAGACATCGGATTCAAGCTTGTGGTTGCTTCTCCATTTGCCTTCAAGCTTTGTTCTTCATTTTCATTGGGTTTTGGAGCAAAGGTGAGATTTTTATCTCACAAATCTAGTCTATAACTATATTGGACTGTTGGGAATGATTCCCTATCACTTTTGCATGCACATTTACATTTGGTTTGGATTGGATTGGCGAAAAACTCCAATCTTTAGCGTTTTGGTGAAATTTATGCATTTAGGTCGTTCTGGCCATTTTCGGGTTTTCGGAGTTAGGTCGCTCAGGACCTTAGGTCGTAGGTCGTATGGTCGTTAGGTCGCTCTGCTTTGACTCTGGCCATTTTTGCTCACTCGCAGTTAGGTCGCTCACGACCTAGGACTTAGGTCGCTCGCGAGTTAATGCCTTAGGTCGTAGGTCGTTGGACTTTAGGTCGTTCGCGTATAGGTCGTTCGGCCTTGCCTGCCTCATTAGGTCATGGGACCTTAGGTCGTAGGTCGTTAGACTTAGGTCGCTCGCGAGTTAGTGCCTTAGGTCGTAGGTCGTTGGACTTTAGGTCGTTCGCGTATAGGTCGTTCGGCCTTGCCTGCCTCATTAGGTCATGGGACCTTAGGTCGTAGGTTGTTAGACTTAGGTCGCTCGCGAGTTAGTGCCTTAGGTCGTAGGTCGTTGGACTTTAGGTCGTTCGCGTATAGGTCGTTCGGCCTTGCCTGCCTCATTAGGTTGTGGGACCTTAGGTCGTAGGTCGTTAGGCTTAGGTCGTTAAGTCGTTCCCTCTGTTGGAAACGTCTCCTCGGTCTTAGGTCGTTAGACCTTAGGTCGTCCCCCCTATGTCGTTAGACCCTGAGTTGTTCCGCCTTCATTTAGCTCGCGCACTTCTTTAGGTCGCATACTCCTTTAAGTCGCATGACTCCCATCCCTTTAGGTCGTTGGACCTTGTTTTCCTTAGGTCGTTGGACCCTGTTTCCTTTAGGTCATATGACCCACTAGGTCGCTTGGCCCCTTAGGTCGCGACATTTTTAGGTCGTGTTACCTATATACCCCTAGGTCGAAAGACCTTAGGTCGTGCACCTTTAGGTCGCGAACCCTATTAGGTCGCGAACACCTTTAGGTCGCGAACCACTTTAGGTCGCATGACCTCGTCTCCGTTAGGTCGTGAACCTTGTTAGGTCGCGAACACCCTTAGGTCGCGAACCATTTTAGGTCGCATGACCTTTACCCTTTAGGTCGCTGGACCACTAGGTCGTGCCCCTTAGACCCCTAGGTCGCAACCATTAGGTCGCTCGACTCTATCCCTTTTAGGTCGTTAGACCTCATTTTGTCTTCACTAAGTCGTACCGTTTTGGACGGGCGCTGCCCCGCACCCCGCCGGGGGCGCTGCCCCCTGGACCTCCGCGACCTGACCGGGCAGGTCGAACCCCGTAAGCGATGGCGTTGCCCCCGCATCCCCACCTTGGGGGGTTGCCACCCCCCTGGACCCCCCCTCCGTAGGGCATCTTATCTGAAAAATATTCAACAGAACTTGCTGAGCTGATTTCCTTGGATTTTTATCACATCTTCGAATGTGACCTTTGTGATTGATTGTTTCTACAATCGCTTCTGTGATTTGTCACTTTAAAATATAAAGGTTTCAAAACTAGTAGTAAATATCAAAACTCTTTCAACAAAATGATTTCAACTCTATTTTTAATAACAAAGCTCTTTTCTTAAACCGTTGTCCAATCTATTAGTATATACAAGCCTTTACCTCACTCGGATGAGAAATCTAATTAAACGACTTAGTAAAACAAGTGGTATGAAACGCTTGCGTTCACTTCGTCGGTTAATTCTTGGACTTGTTCGATTGAACCTCTTGTGACAATTTTATTAGTGAAGATTTACAGTTTGTTCGTAAATATTTAAGTTAAGCAAGTGGTTATGGGACATGAAGCTAAACTTCTATATTTACTAGCTTAGTGTAATTGACACTTCTCGTTGATCTTGATGATCGCTTTATGAATTAGACTAGCAATTGCACGATGTCTCTTTCATTGCAAGGTTAGACTAGACACCACTTGTGTGATTCCATTCACACATACCTTTCTGCTTTTTGGTTAGTCTTGACCTCAATCTGTGTGATTCCACTCACACATGTGGGGTAGCTCCCCATGGTCTTCGGACCGTCATGTGATAGGCCTCTTTCCCTTTTTATGATTTCTGGATTTCTTGTGTTGATTTCTGGAATTTATCTCTTTGACTTGTCATGAGTACAAGTTTAGGGTATGATGCCCTCTTTGGATCTTTGAGAAGATTCTTGTGATATTGATTTATCTCTTATCGGTTGATCTCCTGTTGATCATTATTTGCATACTTATAGTAGTATGTCAGTATGGATATTTTATGTTTATGCCATATCTTTTATTTTGTATCATGTCATCTGATATTTATAGCTAGACTGATCCGTTTATTATTTTCTTATAAATAATACTCGGGTCAGGCCGAGGTGTTACAGGTGCTACTGCTTGACTCCTCCCCCGGTGATTCACTACTCAGACTTTTGGCTACTTGTTTAGATTAGCAGCTTTTGTTGTTTACACTTGAGATATAGACTCATAGTTGTATTCTTTTGTATAGCACGCGTTGCTATTCTTTTGTATTATCGTGGATCTTTTTAGACCACTACTCTGATGTACACTTTTATGTGATATATATTCATATCTCTTTCCGCCTTTGTGATATGGATATCTGTGATTGATTCGCATGTTATGCTTACTTCTATATTTGTTTCCGAAGATCATTTTATAGCCACCGTGTGATAAGAAATTACATGAATGGTCGCTCCTCAACAGCCTTATTCTCCGCGCTAGTTGACAGCACTACACCGTAGTGTTCTTGGCTAGCGTGGGTATAGAGGTGGGGCGTCACATGTACGTTTTCGGTCTGATTTACAACCAGCATAGTCGGTATCACAATATGAGATTAAATCAAATGAATTAATTTTAGGGTAAAGTAGGCCATAGTCTAAAGTTATTTAACATATCTTATAATACATTTAACAGCTTTTAAATGGGTTTCTTTGGGTTGAGATCGGTACCTTGCACAGAGACAGACATTATGCATGATATCAGGCCTACTTGCAATTATATAGATTAGCGATCCAATCATTCCCCTATATAGTTTTTAATCAACATCTTTTGACATGTCTTCTTTATTCAAGAATTCATTGTTTGCCATAGGAGTGGGTTTTCCACTCACAATGGTTATACCAAACTTACTAACTAGATCCCTAACATACTTTTCTTGACCAGTGAAAATACCACCATCTAATTGTTTTATTTGCAATCCTAAAAAGAAAATAAGTTCACCATATGACTTATCTCAAACTCTTTTGTCATTATTTTAGAAAACTCTTTGTTCATTTCATTTTTTGTTGATCCAAAAATGATATCATCTACATAAATGTATACTAATTGGATATTATTTTTGTTTCTTTTATTAAAAAGAGTATTATCTACTCTACCAATTTTAAAATTTGATTGTAATAGGTAAGATCCTAGTCTGTCATACTAGGCTCTAGGAGCTTGTTTCAGACTATATAAATCTTTCTTTAATTTGTAAACATGATTTGAAAACTTTTCTTCTTCAAAAAGTGGAGGTTGTTCAATATAAACATCCTCTTTAATAGAACTATTTAAAAAGGCACTTTTGACATCCATTTGAAACAATTTGAAATTGTTGTGATTTGCTAAAGCAAGTAGAATTCTAATGGCTTCTAATCTTGCTATGGGTTTAAAGGTTTCGCCATAGTCTATTCCTTCTTGACAATAAGCTTGCGCGACTAACCAAGCTTATTTTTAATGACCTCACCTTATTCATTCATTTTATTTTTATAAACCCATTTAGTTCGTATTATAGTTTTGTCCTCGGGTCTAGGAACAAGTTCCTATGCATCATTTCTGGTGAATTGATTCAGTTCTTCTTGCATAGCATGAATCCATGAATCATCAGTGAAAGAGTAGGTTATGCGGTAGGATCGTGTAATATGGAATAACGGAATAGTCTAGGTAGATAAAGTAGGTAAATGCAAGGAGACACCAGGATTTTATACTGGTTCGGACCTCTTGTCCTACGTCCAGTCCCTAAGCTTCACTTAGGAATTTCACTAACTAATACCCTCACTTCACCCTGAGGAATAGGTTTACAACTTACCCGAACAACCGAACGGGATTTCTTGCCTCAACTACTGAAGAGGACTTCAACTCAATTACTAAAATACAATATTTGACTTGTTGTGTTCTTGTCAACACTAATGAGTCTAATGTAGTACAATATTCCTATAATCTTATCCTCGAGAGTATGCAATGTGTTTGTGAAGATTTAGGAAATGTGAATTGCTATGAATCAAAAGAATGTTATAAACAAAAACAATGATTCAAGCAATAGATTAGTGATTGCTTTGAGCATATCTAGAAAATATGAACAAGAGAATAGTTAGATTAAAACAAGAGAATTCCATGAATTAAATGATGTTAGAATCATGTATATATACTTGTAGAAGAGGTGCATATGTTGTCAAAGGTTGCAAACAAGAGATGCTTCCATTTTCATTAATGAATGGTTGCAACTCTTGGGAGGAAGAAGGTGTCTTTTCAGAGAAAATTCGCAGGTTCAAATTCAGTCGACTGAGCAGGGAATTCATTCAACTGAAAATATGAAGTAAAATTTTCGGGACCAAATTCAGTCGACTGTGCAGGAAATTCAGTCGACTGAAACCGTGCATGTGTATAAATTTGTTCCTGTTTCAGTCGACTGACTGTTCCTGCTCAGTCGACTGAACTCATAAAACCTGTATAGTTAAAACTTAATTGAAAAATGAATTTTATAAAAAATTTCTAGTGTTCGTGCAAGCTTCTTGAGGATAGATTTTAACAATACATCTAGACTAATGACATATGTAAAAACATACTTTAAGTTTATTTGGTCTTCATCTATCTTCCTTTAGCATTTGCATATATTTCTTCCTTGTTTGTTAAAGCACATTGTCATTGATCAAAATCTTCGCTTATCAACATTCTCCCCCTTTTTGATTGATGACAATACTGATTTATTCTAAAGACGTTTTACTTATTTTCTCCCCCTGAATGTATGCACTATCTTTCCTACAAAACAAAGTTAGTACCATAGATTTTCTCCCCCTTTGTCATCGACAAAAAGGAAGAACTAACAACAGTAATAATTTATCAAAATAATCACTGAAGCATAGAGAATATTTGCATAATCACGACTGAAGAAAAATAAAAATGTTGTGACAGACAAGCATAAAATGGCTATTTATACAAGCCACTAGAGAATTAAAAATACACATCAAAACAAAAAAATCACTCATCTCTATCCCAGTCATATGAACCTTCTCTTCTTGTGGGTTCACGTATGACGGGTCCTCATGTTGGTGGTCTATGTGCTCTTCCTCCTTGGCCACAACTAGCCCCGCTAGCGCTGCTACTTGTATGCTCTTCTGATGTCGTCCATGTAAACGTAGGTGCCGGACGTTTGCCGCGGGATGTTGAAGCAGTAGTGGTGCTTGAGCACGAGATTGCATCCCAAAGCTTGTTGAAGAATCCTTTGATTTTGTCAAGCTTATGATCTACCTTTTTAAGACGAATGTCAAGAATTTGTTGATTTCTTGACAATATCCCCAAGGATTGGTTGGTAGTGAAGCTTGGGTCAACAAGACGAATTTCATCATCTTGCTCGAGATGTTCTTCGTGGCGAGGTTGAGGAGGTTGTTGTTGTTGTTGTTCTTGATGCCTTGCTTCCCATTCGGCGAGTGATATTGTGCGAGGAGGTCGAGATGGGAGTTGCATTAGGCTTATGGTCCGGTGGTTAATTTGATGGACCATTGTATTCTCCAACTCAGGTAATGGCGTATCGACATTGAGGAGAAGTCGCATGATGTACTCTCTAAAGTAGATAGTGCGCATTTTGCCATTATTGAAAGTGAGAAACTCATCAAGAATAAGTTGTACCCAATTAACTTGTATATTGCCAAAAATAGCATATAGAGCTCGATAGTTATTTAGGTAGACAATTTCGTACGAGCCCGTGCGAGGAGTAATCGTTCTCATTAGGGCTTTATGGAGGATTCTCGCCATAGGTTGAAGGGAGGTGGACTTAAAATCCCTAAAGTTGATATTATCATCCATAAATCGATCGTTGGTGTTGTCACGAATGTGTGGATTGAATTCTATCTCCTCTAGCTTTCTCCCGACATTTGGAGACTCTAAAATGTGTGTTATTCTATCCAAGGAAAACCAAACTTTCTTTCCACACACCATACTCCAAACACTATTGTTTGGATTTCTTGGAGTTTGGTGTCCAAGATTAAGATTAGCATAAAATAATTTTACCATTACATGATTAATGGCATGGTTATTTCTTTTCAAATCTAAAAGAGAAGTTAAACCTGCCGGATCTGTTAACGCTTGGATGTTGTAGGTTTGAAAGCTTTGAAAATCAACGAAAAAATGCTCGAAAATTCGGAAATTCTTCATCTTGTTCCATCGAGTGACAGTGGTTCCATCATAAAGCCATTGTGCTATTTGAGCATCAATTGGCTCGGAGGATGAAGAAGATGAAGCTCTTGATCTTTTTGGTGCCATTTGGGTGAGAATTGAGTTGATTTTGAGGAATTTGGAGCTAGGGTTTCGAAATTGATTTGGGAAAGAAAGTTTGTAGGAGGTAAAAAATGAATTGATAGGGTAAAATCTGGTGGTTAAAAGGGAAATTTTGCCTGGGAAGTGGCGTTCA
Organism: Allium cepa; assembly: GCA_030765085.1. Taxonomy (NCBI): domain Eukaryota; kingdom Viridiplantae; phylum Streptophyta; class Magnoliopsida; order Asparagales; family Amaryllidaceae; genus Allium; species Allium cepa. The sequence goes on from CM060939.1 coordinate 153,434,811, forward strand.
GTCGACTGAATGTGCTGTTCAGCCGACTGAATCAAAGGCCGAAATTTTCTGTGATAGATTCAGTCGACTGAACAGTACATTTAGTCGACAGAAACTTTTGCTGAAATTTTCTGTTGAATTTTTAGTCGACTGTGCAGATGATTCCAATCGACCGAACTATGTAAATATTGTTTTCTGTCATATTTTCAGTCGACTAAGCAGGGGCGTTCAATCGACTGAAACATGCATTTTTTGTTGTTTCAGTTAATTTTTGAAATTAAATAATTTATTTAAAGAAATAGTTACAAAAATATTAATGTAACAACATACAAATATTTCAAAATTTAACTATTTCTTTGGGGATGGACTTGGAGACTTTTTTCCTTCATTTTTCATGTAATTTATATCCCATGAATTTGGACTATATTGAGGAGTCTTAGGAGACGTCCAAGGATTCATAGGATCGACTGGTGTATGATAAGATGAAGACGGATCAAGCGAGCTAATAGGGCGAGGTAGGGGTTCAACCACTTCTTTCTTCTTTGATCCACAGAAGCGTAAACCGATTTGCTCTAGGAAGCTCAAACGTCTTGCCGTAACTTTTTGCTCGAAGTATAGCTCTCGTTGAAGATCTATCTGTTGTTGTTGAAAGTGATGAATTTCATCAATCTTTCTTTTTGTGTCAGGTGAAATAAAGAGTCCGCGTTTCACCTTTTTAGATTCTGGTGTGAAACCAGTACGATAATTATCCCATTTGTAAACCGGCTCATGTGCTGGTGTTGGTGTGGGAAGTTTTGACGACGTTGGAGTGTTATCAACTGATGAGGTGATATTGATTGGAGAGAAGGAGTTATTGGACGACATTTTATGTTGAATTAAGATTTTATGCGTAAAATCGAGATGAAAATAAAAATATTTTTAAGAATTTATTTATAATATAATTTTACTAAACAAATAATGATTATAATTTAATAAGATTTTTTAACCGTATAGAGATTTAATGGTAAAGAGAATTTTATTAAAATGTATGATTTTTATTTAATAATTCAGTTTTAAAAATGTGTGGTCTATAAATTATATAATGTAACATATAACATAACTGGAAATATTTGAAGTTCTTATTCAGTCGACTGAATATTTTGTTTTAGTCGACTTAAATGTGGGAATATTTCTAATGTAATTTTAATTAATATCTTTAAAGGATATTATACCTAATTCTCGTCGAAGTTTTATAAAGGAGTTTTCTAATAGAGGTTTAGTAAATATATCGGCAATTTGATTTTCGGTAGAAATATGTTCTAAATTAATTATTCCTTTTTCGATATTGTCACGTAGAAAATGGTGACGAATATCTATATGTTTTGTACGAGAGTGATTAACCGGATTTTTAGATAAGTTTATTGTACTTGTATTATCACAGTATATTGTAGAATTTTTAAATTTATATTAAAATCTTTAAGTGTTTGTTGCATGTATATAACTTGAGTGCAAGCTAAAGCAGCTGATATATACTCTGCTTCGCAGGTGGAAAGCGGGACACAATTTTATTTCTTACTAAACCAAGATACAAGTGATTTTCCAATGAAATGGCAAGTACCACTTGTACTTTTTCTATCTGTTCGAGATCCACCAAAATCAGCATCACTATATGATACTAAGTCAAATGAACACTCCTTTGGATAGAAAAGACCGAAATCTTTAGTTTTGTTAAGATATCGCATTATTCGTTTTACTGCTCTTAAGTGTAAATCTTTAGGATCAGATTGAAAACGTGCACATAAACAAACACTCATCATTATGTCAGGTCTACTAGCGGTTAAGTAAAGTAAGGAACCTATCATACTTCTAAACAATTTTTGATCTACACTTTTTGCCATTTTCATCTCGATCGAGATGTGTAGTTGTACTCATAGGAGTAGGTTTAGCAGAATTGTTTTCCATGCCGAATCGTTTAATTAAATTAGTGCAATATTTTTCTTGGTTTATAAAAATTCCATTTGTTAATTGTTTGATTTAAAGTCCGAGAAAATATGATAATTCTCCCATATGAGACATTTCGAACTCATTAGTCATTATATTTGAAAATTCTTTACATAAATTTTCATTTGTTGAACCAAAAATAATATCGTCTACGTATATTTGAATTATTAAAATATCTTTGGTAGTATTTTTAATAAAAAGCGTTTGATCTACTTTTCCAATTTTAAATCCCGAGTTTAATAAATAACTTTTAAGTCTTTCATACCAAGCACGAGGTGCTTGTTTAAGACCATATAGTGCCTTTTTTAACTTAAAAACATGATCCGGATATTTTTCATGTATAAACAATGGAGGTTGTTCTACATATACATTTTCTTTAATAAAACCATTTAAAAATGCACTTTTAAAATCCATTTGATAAAGTTTAAAATTGTGAAAACATGCAAAGGCTAATAGAATACATATTGCTTCAAGTCTTGCAACGGGAGCAAAAATTTCTTCGAAATCAATACCTTCTTCTTTATTATACCCTTGTGCTACTAGTCTTGCTTTATTCCTTGTTATATTACCTTGTTCGCCTACTTTATTTTTGTAAATCCATTTTGTTCCAATTACTGATTGATTATTAGGACGAGGAACTAATTCCCAAACATCGTTACGTTCAAATTGATTTAATTCTTTTGCATTGCGATAATCCAATAATCATCTTTTGATGCTTCTTTTGGATTTTTAGGTTCTATTGATGAAATGAAAGTTACATGACCCATTTGATTTAGTTGATTTCTTGTTCTAACTTGAGAATTTATTTCTCCTATTATATTTTGATTTGGATGATCTCGTAATATTCTAGGAGGGGATCTTAGTTCATTATTATTATTTTCAAGGTTTGTTTCTTCTATATTTATTAATTCTTCATCATCTTTTATATTAAAATTTTTATTAAAATTTTCATCAAAAGATATATGCAAAGTTTCTTCAATTAAGTTTGTTCGTTTATTAAAAACTCGATATGCTTTACTTCGTTCTGAGTATCCTACGAAAATTCCTACATCAGCTTTTGAATCGAATTTTCCTAGTTGATCTTTTGTATTTAAAATGATTTTGATCCAAATATTTTAAAATAAGATATATTTGGCTTTTTATTATTAAATAGTTCATAAGAAGTATTTTTAGTTAATGGTCTAATTGATATTCTATTTAATACATAACATGTAGTAGCAACGACTTCTGCCCAAAAATGTTTTGGTAGAGAACATCCATTTAACAATGTTCTTGCGCATTCTTGTAATGTTCTATTCTTTCTTTCTACAACTCCATTTTGTTGAGGAGTTCTAGGAAAAGAAAAATTATGATTTATTCCTTTCTTTTTACAAAAAGTTTTAAAAACTTCATTTTCGAATTCGCCTCCATGATCGCTTCGAATATTTTTAATTTTCAAATCTTTAGTGTTTTGAATTCTTTTGACAAATGTTTTAAAATGCTCAAAAGTGTCACTTTTATTTTTCGTAAAAATAGTCCATGTATATCTTGAAAAATCATCAACTATTACAAATACGTATCGATTATGATTAATGGATTGAATTTGTGTTGGTCCAAATAAATCCATGTGTAGTAATTCTAATGGTTGTAAAGTCAAAATATTTTTCTTAGATTTGAAAGATGATTTCATTAAAATTCCTTTTTGACAATCATCACAAAGATTTTTTATTTTAAAGTTTATTTTGGGTAAACCTCTTACTAATTCATTTTTAGAGAGTTTTCTAATGGTTTTAAAATTTATATGACAAAATCTTTTGCGCCATAACCAAGGATCATTATCTTTGGCAAGTAAACACATACTTGAATTATGATTAATATTCATATTTAAAACATAAATATTTCTATCTCTATTTCCTTCAAAAATAAGATTTTGGTTTTGATCAAAAATACTACATTTATTATTCGAGAAAGTTATTTTAAAACCTTTGTCACACAATTGACTTATGCTAAGTAGATTATGTTTTAAATTTTCAACTAATGAAACATTTGTTATAAAAAGGTAAATTTGATGTACCGTAATTGTTCACATCTCCTTTGCCAATGATATACCCTTGTGAATTGTCTCCGAAGGTAACCGAGCCACCATCAAAGTATGTGATGTTTGTAAGCATATTTTTGTCTCCGGTCATGTGTTTTGAACAACCACTGTCTAATATCCATTTCTTCTTTTTGAGTGGGACCTGAAAATAGGGTCCTAAAAAGTTAGAGTTTAGGAAACCAAACCCAATTTGGTTTAGTATCCTTTTTATAAATATAGTTTTCATTATGACGAACATTATCCATAAATGTTTTAATATATTTATTTCTTATTAATATATTGTTAGTTTTTGGTACCCAAATTTTAACTACCTTGTTTTCTACTTTTGTTTTAATAGTTTTCTTTGGCAATATTTGTTGTTTTGAATCCATATTCCTCTTAAAATTTGTATCTTTCTTTTTAGGAATTTTTGACTCCTTTTTATATCATAATCCATGTTTACTTGAAGAGGATTGAGAATTTTCTAAAATCTTAGATAAATTTTCTCTTCCTTTGTTAAAGTTAGAAACATTTTTAGTAATGTTATCTAATCTAGCTTGAAGACTATTATTTTCTAACTCAACTTGTTTAATCTTAGATTTTAACTCATGATTTTCAGAAGCAATTATAACATTCTTTGTTTTTTGAGTTTCAATTTCTTGACTTAAAAGTGATAATTGAGTTTCCGAATTTGAATGAGATTCTTGAACTTTTTCAAGTTCTTCTTCTAAAATTTTCTTTTCATCTTCTAACATATCTCTTTCAAATTCAGCTTTGTTTTGATTTTCACGAGTTTCTTTGAGTTTCTTTTTAAGAGTTTTTATTGTGCTTAAAATTTCAGTGTTTACTTCAATTAAATCGTCGAAAGTTAAATTATTTACCTCGGATTCTTGAGCCATGAAGCTTACATTTGCCTGTTCATTGTCGCTATCACTATCATTTTCGGATGAAGATGAATCTGAATCGTCCCATGTTACAGAAAATGCCTTCTTTTTGAATTTATCCTTCTTTTTTTGGTTGTTGAAATTTTTCTGATTTTCCTTTATTTGTTCTTGACAATCTTTTTGCATGTGTCCTTTCTTATGACAATTGAAGCATTCTATATTTGAGGTTGAAGGTTTGTTCAAGAAATTCTTTTTGAATCTGTTTTTGTTTCCTTTTCTATACTTTAAGAATTTCTTGAAATTTTTGGCTATAAATGCTAGATCCTCATCTTCAGACTCTGATTCTTCCTTTTCCGCATGAAAAGCAACATTATTTCTTTCTTGAGCTTGATCCTTTTTAGCTTGCATATTTACTTCATACGACATAAGATTTCCAATCAATTCTTTTGGTTTCATTGTAGATAGATCATTTGCTTCCTCGATTGCTAGTACTTTTCTCTCCCATTCATCAGTGAGTGAATTTAGAACTTTAGACACAATGTCAAAGTCCGTGTATCTTTCTCCTAGTCCGATTAGAGCATGATGAATATCTTGAAATCTTGAGTACATGTCATTGATGGATTCATTTTGTCGCATTCTAAAATTTTGGAATTGATTCTTCAGCATGGATATCTTTGTTTGCTTAACCTTGTTTGTGCCTTCATGTATGATTTTAAGTATTTCCCATATCTGATATGCAGTAGTACATATGCTAACATAGTTGAATTCATTTCTATCCAGGGCGCAAAATAACACATTCATAGCTTTGGCATTTGCACTAGCTTCATTCTTTTGAATTTGTGTCCATGTAGGATAATTGGTTGTGGGTACAACGAACTCTGCTTGAGTAGCATTTCAGGCTTCGAAACTTGTTGCTTGCATATAAATCCTCATCCTTGTAGCCCAATAGTTATAGTTTAGTCCATTGAATAGAGGAGGTCTTTGGGTAGATTGTCCTTCCGCAAATGTAGAACTATAAGCAGATGTTGTGCTTGTACTTGCGTTATTTTCCATATTATCAATATGTCTAATAACAGTGTTATGGTTATAGGACGGCCTTGCTCTGATACCAATTGAAAGAGTAGGCTATGCAGTAGGATCGTGTAATATGGAATAACGGAATAGTCTAGGTAGATAAAGTAGGTAAATGCAAGGAGACACCAGGATTTTATACTGGTTCGGACCTCTTGTCCTACGTCCAGTCCCTAAGCTTCACTTAGGAATTTCACTAACTAATACACTCACTTCACCCGGAGGAATAGGTTTACAACTTACCCGAACAACCGAACGGGATTTCTTGCCTCAACTACTGAAGAGGACTTCAACTCAATTACTAAAATACAATATTTGACTTGTTGTGTTCTTGTCAACACTAATGAGTCTAATGTAGTACAATATTCCTATAATCTTATCCTCGAGAGTATGCAATGTGTTTGTGAAGATTTAGGAAATGTGAATTGCTATGAATCAAAAGAATGTTATAAATAAAAACAATGATTCAAGCAATATATTATTGATTGCTTTGAGAATATCTAGAAAATATGAACAAGAGAATAGCTAAATTAAAGCAAGAGAATTCTGTGAATTAAATGATGTTAGAATCATGTATATATACTTGTAGAAGAGGTGCATATGTTGTCAAAGGTTGCAAACAAGAGATGCTTCCTTTTCCATTAATGAATGGTTGCAACTCTTAGGAGGAAAAAGGTGTCTTTTCAGAGAAAATTCGTAGGTTCAAATTCAGTCGACTGAGCAGGGAATTCATTCAACTGAAAATATGAAGTAAAATTTTCGGGACCAAATTCAGTCGACTGTGCAGGAAATTCAGTCGACTGAAACCGTGCATGTGTATAAATTTGTTCCAGTTTCAGTCGACTGACTGTTCCTTTTCAGTCGACTGAACTCATAAAACCTGCATAGTTAAAACTTAATTGAAAAATGAAGTTTATAAAATTTTTCTAGTGTTCGTGCAAGCTTCTTGAGGATAGATTTTAACAATACATCTAAACTAATGATATATGTAAAAACATACTTTAAGTTTGTTTGGTCTTCATCCATCTTCCTTTAGCATTTGCATATATTTCTTCTTTGTTTGTTAAAACACATTGCCATTGATCAAAATCTTCGCGTATCAACAATCAGATGATGCTTCCTTTGGATTTTTGAGTTCAATAGTTGATATGAAAGCTACATTACTCATCTTATTTAGTTGATTTCTAGTTCTAACAGTAGATTCAATATTTTATAGTATATTGTCTATAGGATGATCATTTAAAAGCTTGATCCTTTTTTTAGGATGAACAATTTCACAATTTGTTTCAGTCGATTCATTATTTAAAGTAACAAAGTCTCTTCATCATTTATATGAACAAAATCTTTGAAATTTTCATCTAAATATACATTCATTGTTTTTTCAATGTTGTTAGTTTTTAAATTAAAAACTTTGTATGCTTTACCTCTATTAGAATATCCGATAAAGATTTCTTTGTCGGATTTAGGATCAAATTTATCCAAATTGTCCTTTGTATTTAGAATAAAGCATTTAATTCAAAAAACTTTAAAATAAGATACATTTGGTTTCATATTGAAAAGAAGTTCATACGGTGTTTTATTGGTTAGAGGTCTGATTAAAATCCTATTTAAAATGTAACAAGTTCTAGTGACTGCTTCATCCCAAAAATTTCTTGACAATTTACTATTTGAAAGCATATTTCTTGCACACTCTTGAGTCGTCCGATTTTTACGCTCTACCACTCCGTTTTGTTGTGGAGTTCTTGGAAAAGAAAAATTATAAGTTATTCCTTTTTAATTATAGAAATTCTCAAAATTTTCATTTTTAAATTCTCCATCGTGATCACTACGAATAGTTTTAATTTGAAATTATATCTTTCAATTTAAATGAACTCTTTCTAAGTTTTCCTAATTGATAAGCATCACATATACTATCTACTTTAAAATCCATTTTAGGGAGACCTCTTACTAATTCAAGTTTTGAAAGTTTAGATAAGAGTTTGAAATTCAAATGCCAAGATCTTTTATGTCAAATCCAAGAGTCACTTGTATTAGCCAAAAGACATAGGTTATCATTTGATATTTTCATACCGAGAATATAACTATTTTTCTTCCCAATCCCTTTAAAGATAATATTTGATTTATTATCTTCAATGTGACACTTATACTTTTCAAATTTAATTTTGTAGCCCTTGTCACATAGTTGACTTATGCTAAGTAAGTTGCGTTTTAGATTCCTAACTAATAGAACGTCAAAAATAGTAGGAGTTTAGAGTTACCGACATTGCTGATGCCAATCACATATCCTTTTGAATTATCCCGACATTGCTGATGCCAATCACATATCCTTTTGAATTGTCTTCAAAGTTGATCATTCCTCCATCTTCATAAATTATGTCATTCAGTATCTCCGGATTACCAGTCATGTGTCTTGAACATCCACTATCAAGTATCCATTTGTTTTTCTTGATTTGCATCATTTATCCATTGAGTGTTGATTCTTCAAAAACCATATAACACATCTGTTCCTGCACAACACACCAATTCAGTAGATAATTTGATTTTCCGCAATAACAATATGCAAACTTATGAGACATTAATGATTTGGATAGTTTTGAACTAGTATTAACAGAATCTCCAAAAATTGCCATTTTAAACTTTTTCAAAATTCAGATTATAATAACTTTGAAAACCAATGCTCTGGTACAAAATAAAGGAAATGCAGATTACGGATCTTAAGGCAGAATTAACACTAGAGGGGGTGAATAGCGTCTAATTAATTTTATGAATCTTTTTGAAATCGTTTAAAATTAAATCCAAATAGATGCAATTCACAAACACAGAAACAATCATAGAATCAGATGTAGACGCAAATAGGAAATAAAAGCAGTGAAGGAAAGAACACACCGGAATTTTATACTGGTTTGAAGTTACCCTACATCCAATCCCACGTAATTTCTTATGCAGGTTTCTTTTCAAATATAATGTGGATATTACAACCTCTATTTCAAGGCCACGAGATACACCATCCTATCTTCGTGTCTAGGGAAAACTCTCTTGATTTAACCACGCTACAAGATCACCTAATTGATTTACGGGTTACAATCACACCCAATTGATTTACGAGCCACAATCACACCGTTTCCAATCACATTTTGTAGAGAGAGACTCGATACACTTCAGTCTTTGATTATAAATTATCCTATAACTCTGAATAGCACTAAGATCTTTGAGAGAGAGTGGTAGAGAATCAAAGTAGAGACGATCGAATTTGATTCACCTAGGATTTCGGCAGTTTGTTAAAGCATCAAAAATTTTTAAGTGTGAATCTTTAGGATCAGATTGAAAACGTGCACATAAACAAACACTCATCATTATGTCAGGTCTACTAGCGATTAAGTAAAGTAAGGAACCTATCATACTTCTAAACAATTTTGATCTACACTTTTGCCATTTTCATCTCGATCGAGATGTGTAGTTGTACTCATAGGAGTAGGTTTAGTAGAAGTGTTTTCCATGCCGAATTGTTTAATTAAATTAGTACAATATTTTTCTTGGTTTATAAAAATTCCATTTGTTAATTGTTTGATTTGAAGTCCGAGAAAATATGATAATTCTCCCATACGAGATATTTCGAACTCATTAGTCATTATATTTGAAAATTCTTTACATAAATTTTCATTTGTTGAACCAAAAATAATATCGTCTACGTATATTTGAATTATTAAAATATCTTTGGTAGTATTTTTAATAAAAAGCGTTTGATCTACTTTTCCAATTTTAAATCCCGAGTTTAATAAATAACTTTTAAGTCTTTCATACCACGCACGAGGTGCTTGTTTAAGACCATATAGTGCCTTTTTTAATTTAAAAACATGATCCGGATATTTTTCATGTATAAACAACGGAGATTGTTCTACATATACATTTTCTTTAATAAAACCATTTAAAAATGCACTTTTAACATCCATTTGATAAAGTTTAAAATTGTGAAAACATGCAAAGGCTAATAGAATACGTATTGCTTCAAGTCTTGCAACGGGAGCAAAAATTTCTTCGAAATCAATACCTCCTTCTTGATTATACCCTTGTGCTACTAGTCTTGCTTTATACCTTGTTATATTACGTTGTTCGTCTACTTTATTTTTGTAAATCCATTTTGTTCCAATTACTGATTGATTATTAGGACAGGGAACTAATCCCCAAACATCGTTACGTTCAAATTGATTTAATTCTTCTTGCATTGCGATAATCCAATAATCATCTTTTGATGCTTCTTTTGGATTTTTAGGTTCTATTGATGAAATGAAAGCTACATGACCCATTTGATTTAGTTGATTTCTTGTTCTAACTTGATAATTTATTTCTCCTATTATATTTTGATTTGGATGATCTCGTAATATTCTAGGAGGGGGTCTTAGTTCATTATTATTATTTTCAAGGTTTGTTTCTTCTATATTTATTAATTCTTCATCATCTTTTATATTAAAATTTTTATTAAAATTTTCATCAAAAGATATATGCAAAGTTTCTTCAATTAAGTTTGTTCGTTTATTAAAAACTCGATATGCCTTACTTCGTTCTGAGTATCCTACGAAAATTCCTTCATCAGCTTTTGAATCGAATTTTCCTAGTTGATCTTTTGTATTTAAAATGAAACATTTTGATCCAAATATTTTAAAATAAGATATATTTGGCTTTTTATTATTAAATAGTTCATAAGAAATATTTTTAGTTAATGATCTAATTGATATTCTATTTAATACATAACATGTAGTAGCAACGACTTCTGCCCAAAAATATTTTGGTAGATAACATTCATTTAACAATGTTCTTGCGCATTCTTGTAATGTTCTATTCTTTCTTTCTATAACTCCATTTTGTTGAGGAGTTTTAGGAAAAGAAAATTATGATTTATTCCTTTCTTTTTACAAAAAGTTTCAAAAACTTCATTTTCCAATTCGCCTCCATGATCGCTTCGAATATTTTTAATTTTCAAATCTTTAGTGTTTTGAATTCTTTTGACAAATGTTTTAAAATGCTCAAAAGTGTCACTTTTATTTTTCGTAAAAATAGTCCATGTATATCTTGAAAAATCATCAACTATTACAAGTACGTATCGATTATGATTAATGGATTGAATTTGTGTTGGTCCAAATAAATCCAAATGTAGTAATTCTAATGGTTGTAAAGTCGAAATATTTTTCTTAGATTTGAAAGATGATTTCATTAAATTTCCTTTTTGACAATCATCACAAAGATTTTTTATTTTAAAGTTTATTTTGGGTAAACCTCTTACTAATTCATTTTTAGAGAGTTTTCTAATGGTTTTAAAATTTATATGACAAAATCTTTTGTGCCATAACCAAGGATCATTATCTTTGTCAAGTAAACACATACTTGAATTATGATTAATATTCATATTTAAAACATAAATATTTCTATCTCTATTTCCTTTAAAAATAAGATTTTGGTTTTGATCAAAAATACTACATTTATTATTCGAGAAAGTTATTTTAAAACCTTTGTCACACAATTGACTTATGCTAAGTAGATTATGTTTTAAATTTTCAACTAATGAAACATTTGTTATAAAAGGTAAATTTGATGTACCGTAATTGTTCACATCTCCTTTGCCAATGATATACCCTTTTGAATTGTCTCCGAAGGTAACCGAGCCACCATCAAAGTATGTGATGTTTGTAAGCATATTTTTGTCTCCGGTCATGTGTTTTGAACAACCACTGTCTAATATCCATTTCTTCTTTTTGAGTGGGACCTGAAAATAGGGTCCTAAAAAGTTAGAGTTTAGGAAACCAAACCCAATTTGGTTTAGTATCCTTTTTATAAATATAGTTTTCATTATGACGAACATTATCCATAAATGTTTTAATATATTTATTTCTTATTAATATATTGTTAGTTTTTGGTACCCAAATTTTAACTACCATGTTTTCTACTTTTGTTTTAATAGTTTTCTTTGGCAGTATTTGTTGTTTTGAATCCATATTCCTCTTAAAATTTGTATCTTTCTTTTTAGGAATTTTTGACTCCTTTTTATGTCCTAATCCATGTTTACTTGAAGAGGATTGGGAATTTTCTAAAATCTTAGATAAATTTTCTCTTCCTTTGTTAAAGTTAGAAACATTTTTAGTAATGTTATCTAATCTAGCTTGAAGACTATTATTTTCTAACTCAACTTGTTTAATCTTAGTTTTTAACTCATGATTTTCAGAAGCAATTATATCATTCTTTGTTTTTTGAGTTTCAATTTCTTGACTTAAAAGTGATAATTGAGTTTCCAAATTTGAATGAGATTCTTGAATTTTTTCAAGTTCTTCTTCTAAGATTTTCTTTTCATCTTTTAACATATCTCTTTCAAATTCATCTTTGTTTTGATTTTCACGAGTTTCTTTGAGTTTCTTTTTAAGAGTTTTTATTGTGCTTAAAAGTTCAGTGTTTACTTCAATTAAATCGTCGAAAGTTAAATTATTTACCTCGGATTCTTGAGCCATGAAGCATACATTTGCCTGTTCATTGTCGCCATCACTATCATTTTCGGATGAAGATGAATCTGAATCGTCCCATGTTACAGAAAATGCCTTCTTTTTGAATTTATCCTTCTTGTTTTTGTTGTTGAAGTTTTTCTGATTTTCCTTTATTTGTTCTTGACAATCTTTTTGCATGTGTCCTTTCTTATGACAATTGAAGCATTTTATATTTGAGGATGAAGGTTTGTTTAAGAAATTCCTTTTGAATCCGTTTTTGTTTCCTTTTCTATAGTTTAAGAATTTCTTGAAATTTTTGGCTATAAATGCTAGATCCTCATCTTCAGACTCTGATTCTTCCTTTTCCGCATGAAAAGCAACATTCTTTCTTTCTTGTGCTTGATCCTTTTTAGCTTGCATATTTACTTCATACGACATAAGATTTCCAACCAATTCTTCTGGTTTCATTGTAGATAGATCATTTGCTTCCTCGATTGCTAGTACTTTTCTCTCCCATTCATCAGTGAGTGAATTTAGAACTTTAGACACAATGTCAAAGTCCGTGTATCTTTCTCCTAGTCCGATTAGAGCATGATGAATATCTTGAAATCTTGAGTACATGTCATTGATGGATTCATTTTGTCGCATTCTAAAATTTTGGAATTGATTCTTCAGCATGGATATCTTTGTTTGCTTAACCTTGTTTTTGCCTTCGTGTATGATTTTAAGTGTTTCCCATATCTGATATGCAGTAGTACATATGCTAACACGGTTGAATTCATTTCTATCCAGGGCGTAAAATAGCATATTCATAGCTTTGGCATTTGCACTAGCTTCATTCTTTTGAATTTGTGTCCATGTAGGATAATCGGTTGTGGGTACTACGAACTCTGCTTGAGTAGCATTCCAGGCTTCGAAACTTATTGCTTGCATATAAATCCTCATCCTTGTAGCCCAATGGTTATAGTTTAGTCCATTAAATAGAGGAGGTCTTTGGGTAGATTGTCCTTCCGCAAATGTAGAACTATAGGCAGATGTTGTGCTTGTACTTGCGTTATTTTCCATATTATCAATATGTCTAATAACAGTGTTATGGTTATAGGACGACCTTGCTCTGATACCAATTGAAAGAGTAGGCTATGCGGTAGGATCGTGTAATATGGAATAACGGAATAGTCTAGGTAGATAAAGTAGGTAAATGCAAGGAGACACTAGGATTTTATACTGGTTCGGACCTCTTGTCCTACGTCCAGTCCCTAAGCTTCACTTAGGAATTTCACTAACTAATACCCTCACTTCACCCCGAGGAATAGGTTTACGACTTACCCGAACAACCGAACGGGATTTCTTGCCTCAACTACTGAAGAGGACTTCAACTCAATTACTAAAATACAATATTTGACTTGTTGTGTTCTTGTCAACACTAATGAGTCTAATGTAGTACAATATTCCTATAATCTTATCCTCGAGAGTATGCAATGTGTTTGTGAAGATTTAGGAAATGTGAATTGCTATGAATCAAAAGAATGTTATAAACAAAAACAATGATTCAAGCAATAGATTAGTGATTGCTTTGAGAATATCTAGAAAATATGAACAAGAGAATAGTTAGATTAAAGCAAGAGAATTCCATGAATTAAATGATGTTAGAATCATGTATATATACTTGTAGAAGAGGTGCATATGTTGTCAAAGGTTGCAAACAAGAGATGCTTCCATTTCCATTAATGAATGGTTGCAACTCTTGGGAGGAAGAATGTGTCTTTTCAGAGAAAATTCGCAGGTTCAAAATCAGTCGACTGACTAGGGAATTCAGTCAACTGAAAATATAAAGTAAAATTTTCGTGACCAAATTCAGTCGACTATGTAGGAAATTCAGTCGACTGAAACCGTGCATGTGTATAAATTTGTTCCAGTTTCAGTCGACTAACTGTTCCTGTTCAGTCGACTGAACTCATAAAACCTGCATAGTTAAAACTTAATTGAAAAATGAAGTTTATAAAAAATTTCTAGTGTTCGTGCAAGCTTCTTGAGGATAGATTTTAACAATACATCTAAACTAATGACATATGTAAAAACATACTTTAAGTTTGTTTGGTCTTCATCTATCTTCCTTTAGCATTTGCATATATTTCTTCCTTGTTTGTTAAAACACATTGTCATTGATCATAATCTTCGCGTATCAACAATCAGATGATGCTTCCTTTGGATTTTTGAGTTCAATAGTTGATATGAAAGCTACATTACTCATCTTGTTTAGTTGATTTCTAGTTCTAATAATAGATTCAATATTTTATAGTATATTTTCTATAGGATGATCATTTAAAAGCCTGATCCTTTTTTTAGGATGAACAGTTTCACAATTTGTTTCAGTCGATTCATTATTTAAAGTAACAAAATCATCTTCATCATTTATATGAACAAAATCTTTGAAATTTTCATCAAAAGATACATTCATTGTTTTTTCAATGGTGTTAGTTTTTAAATTAAAAACTTTGTATGCTTTACCTCTATTAGAATATTCGATAAAGGTTTCTTGTCGGATTTAGGATCAAATTTATCCAAATTGTCCTTTGTATTTAGAATAAAGCATTTAATTCCAAAAACATTAAAATAAGATACATTTGGTTTCTTATTGAAAAGAAGTTCATACGGTGTTTTATTGGTTAGAGGTCTGATTAAAATCCTATTTAAAATGTAACAAGTTCTAGTGACTGCTTCATCCCAAAAATTTCTTGACAATTTACTATTTGAAAGCATATTTCTTGCACACTCTTGAGTCGTCCGATTTTTACGCTCTACCACTCCGTTTTGTTGTAGAGTTCTTGGAAAAGAAAAATTATAAGTTATTCCTTTTTAATTATAGAAATTCTCAAAATTTTCATTTTTAAATTCTCCATCGTGATCACTACGAATAGTTTTAATTTGAAATCATATCTTTCAATTTAAACGAACTCTTTCTAAGTTTTCCTAATTGACAAGCATCACATATACTATCTACTTTAAAATCCATTTTAGGGAGACCTCTTACTAATTCAAGTTTTGAAAGTCTAGATAAGAGTTTGAAATTCAAATGCCAAGATCTTTTATGTCAAATCCAAGAGTCACTTGTATTAGCCAAAAGACATAGGTTATCATTTGATATTTTCATACCGAGAATATAACTATTTTTCTTCCCAATCCCTTTAAAGATAATATTTGATTTATTATCTTCAATGTGACACTTATACTTTTCAAATTTAATTTTGTAGCCCTTGTCACATAGTTGACTTATGCTAAGTAAGTTGCGTTTTAGATTCCTAACTAATAGAACGTCAAAAATAGTAGGAGTTTAGAGTTACCGACATTGCTGATGCCAATCACATATCCTTTTGAATTATCCCGACATTGCTGATGCCAATCACATATCCTTTTGAATTGTCTCCAAAGTTGATCATTCCTCCATCTTCATAAATTATGTCATTCAGTATCTTCGGATTACCAGTCATGTGTCTTGAACATCCACTATCAAGTATCCATTTGTTTTTCTTGATTTGCACCATTTATCCATTGAGTGTTGATTCTTCAAAAGCCATATAACACATATGTTCCTGCACAACACACCAATTCAGTAGATAATTTGATTTTCTGCAATAACAATATGCAGACTTATGAGACATTAATGATTTGGATAGTTTTGAACTAGTATTAGCAGAATCTCCAAAAATTGCCATAAACTTTTTCAGAATTCAGATTATAATAACTTTGAAAACCAATGCTCTGGTACAAAATAAAGGAAATGCAGATTACGGATCTTAAGGCAGAATTAACACTAGAGGGGGTGAATAGTGTCTAATTAATTTTATGAATCCTTTTGAAATCTTTTCAAATTAAATCCAAACAGATGCAATTCACAAACACAGAAACAATCATAGAATCAGACGTAGATGCAAATAGTAAATAAAAGCAGTGAAGGAAAGAACACACCGGAATTTTATACTGGTTTGAAGTTACCCTACATCCAATCCCACGTAATTTCTTATGCAGGTTTCTTTTCAAATATAATGTGGATATTACAACCTCTATTTCAAGGCCACGAGATACACCATCCTATCTTCGTGTCTAGGGAAAACTCTCTTGATTTAACTACGCTACAAGATCACCTAATTGATTTACGGGTTACAATCGCACCCAATTGATTTACGAGCCACAATCACACCGTTTCCAATCACATTTTGTAGAGAGAGACTCGATACACTTCAGTCTTTGATTATAAATTATCCTATAACTCTGAATAGCACTAAGATCTTTGAGAGAGAGTGGTAGAGAATCAAAGTAGAGACGATCGAATTTGATTCACCTAGGATTTCGGCAGTTTGTTAAAGCATTTGAAATATAAGAGAATATTTGAATGGAGAAGAAGGCGTGAAGAAGTGAAGAAAAACTAACTTAAAATTCATTGAAAACAACTAGTATTTATAGGAATAAAGGTCATGTCCATTCACGAAAGGTTATGACGAATAGACACTTCTTTTGAAAATTTGAAATTTGAATTCTACGGCTACCATTTCGACATGGTGGGTAGGGGTATGTCGACATCCCCTAGTATATTTGAAAATTGATTTTTTTAAAGAGATTTCCTTTCTAAAGTTTGTCGAAACTATCTTAGAACTTTGTAAACTATTTTGAATAAACTTATGATTATAAAAACCTTTGGAAAGTGATCTTGCAAAATATAAAAGTAATAGAAAATAAATATATAAATATTTTGAGATTAAAACTAAAACATTAAAACCGGGAGGTAGTTTAAAAACAAGAAATTATTTTGAAATTAATCTGATTGAAAATAGTTTTTGAATTAAGGCTAAAATATTTAAACTAAGAGGGTGATGTTTTTTTTAAAAGATAGTTTTGGAAAAAATCTAAAAATATGCCATTTTGAAAATTTCATGGATTCCATTCCATTAGAAAAGGTCGTGGATTCCATCCCACTAAAGAGGTCATAGGTTCCATCCCATTATTAAAGCGAGAAGGTGGTTCCATTCCGTAATTAAAATCCGAATAAAGATTTTAGTGCTATTATGAAGTTTTAACATAAATCTAGACTCTATTACTTATCTTGATTTATTGAATTCTTGATACTCATGGTAGCCTGGATCCCCTGCCAATACAGGACCGCCATACCCCCTAACCTGGATAGTACCGAATATGTTATCACCCTAGGTGTTTCCACCCTTATCGAGCGCTTTCTTTTTCATGCACAACCATATCCATAATTTATAATATATATATCCGAGGGTATCAAGAAAAGTGATAACATACCTAAATTGGGTGCGACCTACTTAGCCCTGCCGTATCTTCCATGTTTTAGTCATCCCTAGTTGATGAGGCTTGAGGATACATTTTATCTTAAAAATAGCATTCATACGAGGAATGCTAACACTGCCTTCCAGGCAACGATGCAACGAAAGCATTCATCCATACAAGTTGTCCTGGGTCTAGACAAACCGAATGTCCAAATCACCGCCTCCATTAGCTTCTTGATTTCACAATTCGTAACGCACAAACCGGATCGAAGTGGATTTCAAATAATCAAATCCGATCCGGGTCCTTCGAAACAATCAAGGAATTTGGCTAGATTTGGTAGTCGGTTATTTAACCATCAAATAACATCCATAAGCAGTCGCTAGTCCCATATATAATTTTCCAAACATTTATTTTCAAAATATCTTAATAAGATTTGTATATTCAAATCTCTCTCGGTATTTTTTAATATTTAAAAACAAATTCAATACTTGTATCCATAACAGGATATTTTCGACTCGTTTCAATACTTAGAATATTTTCTTTCAATTCCATTTTGTGATTCAACACTTTGAAAGTATTCCTAATAGTAATAATCTCATAGTTGAAATATTTCAAATCCTTCCAATTTCTTACTTAGGAAATTTTCGTACGTATATTATTTTCCAAATCAGTTTATTTCCAATACTTAGGATTATTCCATTTATTTCTATTCTCAAAACCTTTTAAAATTTATTCGTAAATTACTTCACTCGTTTATAACTGATTATTATAAGTTTCTGGAATTTCATAATTTAACTCCTTTTAAATTTTCCAAATCGATTTCACTTGTCTATAAATTTCAACTACCCAAATTCTAACTTCTTTTATGAATTCTAATTCAATTTTCGAAGTTCCCTTATTTCAACACTTTGGAAATTTCCTTACACTTCCCTAAATATCATTTCGAGTATTTCTCATATAAAAACCCATCTATTTAATAAACTTCGTTTCCAAATCACGAGAAGATTACAAATAATTTCAATCATTTCAAAACTATATAAATAATAAGTAGTTTAAAAGGATAATAATTTATTTTCAAAATACGTTTAAGTAATTATTTAAAAATATTAAAACACTTTTAAATAGACGGCAACAACTAATTTCCAAATCATTTATAAGTAATAATAATCGATTCTAAAAGCTCGTTATAAAAATTAGAAATTAATTCAGTTAATATTAGATATTTGAAAGTTTACTTCCCAAATATTTAAATACTAAACAGCTTTGACCCTATAGTTAAATAAAAATATCATTTAAAAAAACAATTTAATTTCTCGACAAAAATATAATTTTATAAAACTCCAATAACCAATTTCAATTTATAAATCTCTCTTGATTCATATCACATCGACTACATTCCAATTCCTAACCATTCTTACGTTCCAAAAATAGAATCCCCTATTTTTTTCCTCAAACCGATTTCCATATTCTGATATTAGTTCACGTTATGAATTTATATTCACAATTTATCAATTGATATCGCTTTCCCTTTTTTATAAACATCATTCATAATTTATAAACTCCTTTGAGTTTTCACTTGTTTATAAAACTAATTTCATTTATAAAATCTAATTTTATAAATCCATTTCTTAATAAATTCTATTTATTTTTCAAACCTATTTAAAATATCGATTTTAACTTCCTTTTCATTTTTCCCTAGAAATATCATTTTAAAATCCATTATTTAAATCCCCTATATATATATATTTTTAAATTTCTATCAATTTTTTTCTTCTAAATAGTTAAGTACAATCCAAAATCAATTATTGTTTTATCCACATTTTATTTTATAATAATCCATATTTCGATATAGATATTTTATATTCAAAATCTCCTTTTAATTCCTTCAAATTCGAAAATAATATTTATGGTATTTAAAATACCAAAATTAAGGCCAGTGCTAATATAGCATGTAATCAATCAAATCACAATAATAATCTACAACAGATTATTTTAACACATCATATATTATTATATATGAAAGTAAAATCAACATTTTTGAGCAGTTGCATCCCTCCAATCTGTTTCCCTGTATCCATAGATGTTAGATAATATAAAATATCCATCCCACTTCGAGGCGATATCGCAGTAATATAGTGTCATTCGCTATTATGCGGGGCGCATAGGGTCTCATCCGCTCAACGGCAGGAAATATATCTAACTGCTAATATATACTAATATATATATATATAACATCCAACCAATAATAATAATTATAAATTTATCCAACAGCAAGTAATTAATTTTAATATTTTAAAATTAATAGCAATAATCCAAATTGAATGAGGTTTACTCACCTTGATTTTTATTTGCAATCAATTCCAAATTTAAATTAAATCGAACAGCGTCCAATTTAATCTAAAAATTCCAATTATCTTCAATAAATTCCGAACCAGTTTTTATTACATAGATTTCACAGAGCTAATCTTGACTTGTTCATGATTTTTAGACCTCGTATGCAAATTTTATTAGCTTCGATTTAAATTCTTAATTAAATAGCTAAATGTATAATTAAATTTTATATAGCAATACCTCTTCTCTCGTCCATCACCCACGATCGAAAATCAGCCTCCCTCATCCTTGCTTGCCTCTGCCGTCTCCGGCCAAGGTCGATATCTCCCCTTCGTTCACTAAAATCGCGCCTATAGCCAGAAAGCTCAGGCCTCCCATCGTGCTTGCAAAATCCATAATTCAGAAACCCTACTCGAGACAATGCTGCATACTTTGACACCCTCACCAATCGCTTGCCCCCTTCCCTCCTTCACCTATTATCGCTACAGGAGAATGCGACTCTCCCCAAACTCGAGGATGAGTTTGTCGAACACGACGTCGATAGTCCCCCTTTCCCTCAACCTTCGATTGCACCTCCCACACACCCACCACCTTCGGCGTGCCTTCTCCCTCTAAGTTGCGATTAAGCACGAGCTCTACACCTCTAAACAACTCGAACCGTTGGTGTTCTTCTCGATCTCTATGCATTTCACCACTCCACCGTAAATTCCCTCTGCCCCTACCGTACTCGAAACCACCTCCTTTCAGTGACGCCGCATTCAAACTTGATCGGAGAAAATCACGACTATATCGCGATTCTCTCGTTCGTTTTTTCACATATAAGGAAGTCGATCTGAAGATAAAGGAAAAAGGGAGACTCGCGATTTTGATTTCATTTCTTTTTTTCTGTGAAATCGAATTGACGAAGAAGTGGGAACATGTTTTAAACTGGATGAAGGCGGCTTCGTATCAGATGTAAGGTTGCTCGCGTACAATCTAGGGTAGTTGATGGGAACGTTTGAACTGTTGATGTAAATGGAGATAACAATGTATATTAAAAATTCCAAAATATCTAGATATTTTATTCGAGCCCCTATCGAGGAGTGTCGCTTGGCGTTTCTAATGTTCTACCCCCATTTCGAACGTAATGGAACAATTTTCGGAGCCTAATTCGATCGTATGTGAAAGATAGCTTTTTAAATCGACTATTTAAATTAAATTCAATTAAATTATTTCTAGGCGTTTTTAGATCGTGCGGCCAGACGTGACTCCAAACGTTAAGAAATTTAAAATCCGATGATGATGCATAATTACGGATCCAACGGAACTAGTTTCGTCGAATTCCGAGACCGTGCCCCTGGAAGACTATTATAACTCGTCGATTTAATCGACGATTTTCAAAAATTGGCGAAATCACTCAAAATTTTAGTTTTTTTAATTTATTAACTAAATTCTAATTCAAATAGAATTTATCAACATTAGAAATCGTTTCGGTTCATATTCAACTCCAATCCAATTATCGAAACGATTTTCAATCATTATTCCTACAAATAAATTTATTCAATAATCGTTAGATTTGGAATTTAAGTTTTGTTCCACTTATTTGATCAATAACTTCATACTAAAATTCCATTTACATTTCAAATTCAACATTTAAAATAAATTAAATGTTCAAAATCAAATGACTGAAAATCCGGATCGTTTCATTTCTTCCCCATAAAGGAATTTCGTCCCCAAAATTGCTAAAGTAGGACCAGTGATTCAACCCATTAACTTTTCAAAACTTACTTGGTTAAAATTTAATATTACGTTTCCCCAAATATTTTAGTTACATTCCAAATAATTAGTTTCCATTTCTAATTCCAATTACAATTCGAAATCAAATTTTCGTTAACAAAAAATTTCCAAAAATTTTCTAACACTCTAAATTTCCGAATTTTTTCGGTAGAATCTCCATTTACGGAGTGCCTTTTGCAGTATGACAAAAATGATACCAATACATACATCGACCCACACGGATGAAAACACAATATATCAATATTTATCTCATTGCTGTATTTATTCCGAAAACGTACCTTATATTAGCATAATTAAGCGAGTTCGCTTAATTTATATGAAATTTCGCAACCCAAATCTTACCCAATAGTCTCTCTGTATCTGTGCTTACTCAATTTAAACATGCATGTACCAAAAATATGAAATTTAACAACATTTCAATCTTTTAAGTAGCGCAAACACATAGCTTTCACAACGAAACAAGTTATAGCATGAATTTATTAATGATCACAAGGCTCCAATATTCGATTATTTATTTCCATCGATTTATATATATCATTTTATTCAATTTGAATGGTTTACAACCCAATTTACTTGCATTCACTTCACAAACACACACATTATATTTATGTCAATTCCAAATTTTTGTTTACTTCCGTTTACGTCAATAACAAATTTTTCTACGCAAACTCGGCTTTAATAAAATAACCACTTGAGCTTATAGCTATTTTGGTTTCAAATCAATTTATATTCAATTTTTTCCATTTCAAATCGATTCTCGATCAATTCATTTGCATTCCTTCATATCCACATTCATTATGTACAAATCCATTTTATTTAGCTTGGAATTGTTCGCTGCAAATTTACTAAATAACAATTTCATGGATTTACTTGAGAATCATTTCATAAATTAATTTATTAAGATTTTATTATAACCTTTTATACCACACTATATTCATTTCCACTTCAAAGTCAATTTAATACTCGAATTCATTTAAATAATATCCCAAAGCCATATTCAATTTATTTACACCTAAATTTAATATATATAACTTAAATCATCATCATCTCAATCCATTACTATTTTATTCAACAACAGCTCAAAATATGTTTAACTCACTTATATTTAAGTCAAAATTTTATTTATAACTCAATTTCTATATTCATTTTTAATTTTCATTCACATCCATTTTACTTAACTAAGTTAAGTTCCTTTTCTATATTCAATTAACTAATTTATTTATCTAATTAGTTCACTTCTATTTTATAATTCAATATCTAATTTTTATTTCAAAAATCACTTCAATTGGTTAGACTTGAGTTCAAACTCATTTTATAATTCAAGTTTGGATTTTTTTAATATTTCTTCATCAAATTATCAAACCATTTTTATTTTGGATTTTCTATTTTACTTTTCAATTTTATAAGTTATGCAACTTATTTTCATATTTCCATCAATTCTATACTCGAGTATATTCGCATTTTATTTTAACTCAAGATTATACATCATTTTATAGCTTAAATATATATATTTATTTCATTAACTCCAATATTTGGAAGCTATTCAGCTTATTTATTCACAATTCCATAATTTTCACTTAAATTTACATCCCATTCACTAATTAGATCATTTGGTTCGTTATAATTTTCCAGAATTCGAAACCCATTTTATTTCAAAAATCATGTCGAAACCATTTATACATAACTTCTTTTTTTACCTTTTTATCAAATCTACGCCATTTCCTTTTACAATTTAATTTACTTAACTTGCATGATTTTAATTTAAATTCCATATTGAAATTCACATTTCCATAGTTTTAGCTCAAAAACTTATTCTCTTTTGGTTTCACTTCTCATTTCAGTGGAAATCGCAGAATTCAAACACCCAATTTTTTATATTTCAAATCATTTGAAATCCCATATATAAATATATATTCCTTCTTATATATATCAAATCTTAATTTTGGAATTTTTAAATCAAAATCTGATTTTTCCAAAACATTTCCAAAGCCAAATAATCAGAGTAGCAATCCTCCACTTAGAAACTCGAAAATGAATACCGATGATGCTGCACAGTCATCACCAGGATTATTTTCCAACGACTAAAGTGAGTTCAGTGCTTTATCACTTCCAAAATCCATTTAAAGCAATTTTTATTCCAAAATAATATTACTATTCTTCATTACAAAATACTTTGGAAAACATTTCCAAAATCTATGGTATTTAATTTTCTAAATTCTGGTTTGAATCCATTTTTAGTCCTTAACTTATTTTAATAAATCATATTTATACAATCTCTATTTGGTTATATAAACAATTTTGATTTTTTTATAATCCTTTTTTGATTATAATAATAAGATTCAAACACATCAATATACTATAATAATTCAGAAAATCATTTCTTTTATATCAAAATATAATTTGGCTAAAATTATTTCATTTACCTCATTTTAAAATAATACTGTGTCGAATTACTCTATTCAAGTGTTTAGAAACTCCTATCGATACAATTGTACGGACTGTACTGACCAGAGTTCATAAGCCACTCAATAAATCAACCAATATAATATAAAACAATTTATATTCACTAGCAAATACGTGCTCATATCTATTAATGCAATCAAACTCATTCTAGGGTACTACTGACCCTATCTCTAATGAGTAATCCTCACCAAAGCCAAGGTTCTCACTTAACCTTCAGCTCTGATACCAAATGTAAGGGTTGGATCTCAGCACCCTTTGAGTCAACACTAAATCACACGTATCCAACTCAAATTAAACAGATATACGAATCTTTAGGGGCGAGGAAGAAAAAGGTAGAAGAAATAGAAGCAACAATACAACATCTCATCATTGTAGCGGAACAAAATATAATATATAATAATAGGTTTTTATACAAAAGAATCTGTAGCTGTTAATATATATGCAATCATCAGAGTACAATAATCAACAATCAATCTAGACAGTTATAATAACTCGTCCTTACAAATACGTAACATTCAGTTTAATACACATAGCGAAATATAAACAAGTATGTGGAATATGCTTGAGATTCCTCCAGCTCATCTCCTGAGCTCCATAGCATTCTAACCTGAATCTGTAATACTCAGTCCGACCCGAGCATTAAAATAAAATAACACCCGACTCGGTTTGAAAAACCAGTGTGAGAAAACACACTTAATTAGAATTACTACTATTTTCAAAATCCTTTGGAAAAAAGTTATCTCGTAAGACCGCGCCACAAATAAACACGACGGGTTTTTACCTTATCGTAACCAAAACATTTTTATATGAAATCATCTGATATTATAATAGTGTCTATAGAAAATAAATTAGGAAATAGCTGAAATGCTTGCATCTCATGTTTTAGCATAGTTGGTATACAATCAAAACCGTACAGGCTCGTAGTGGATATTGGATTTTATACAATGACTGGGCTACTGGAGTACCACCTGCCACAATACACCTCTAGAAAATGTACCGAGGACCTCGCTTGGATCCTCTGTCAACATAGACCGGTCTACCCCTGACCTAGATAGTGCCGAATATGTCATCATCCCGGGTGTTCCCACCCTTATCGAGCGCTCTCTTTTTCATGCACAACCATATCCATAATTTATAATATATATCCGAGGGTATCTAGAAAAGTACATTCCCTTATTGGGTGCAACCCAATTTTCCCTGCTGCATCTCCCCTGTTTTAGTCATTCCCGGTTGATGAGGCTTGAGACTATGCTTTACCTTAAAAATAGCATTCATACTTGGAATGCTAACACTGCCTTCCAAGCAACGTTGCAATGACAGCATTCATCCATACAAGTTGTCATGGGTCTGGACGAACTGATTATCTAATTTACTGTCTCCATTCGCTTCTTGATTTCACAATTCGTAACGCACAAACCTGATCAAAGTCGTTTTTGGATAATCAAATCTGATCCTGGTCTCTTCGAAACGATCAACGAATTTGGCCAAATTTGATAGTCGGTTATTTAACTATCAAATAACATCCATAAGTAGTCACTAGGCCCATATTATAATTTCCAGACATTTATTTTCAAAATATCTTAATAAGATTTATATATTCAAATCTCTCCCGGTATTTTTTAACATTTGAAAACAAATTCAATACTTGTATCCATAACATGATATTTTCGACTCGTTTCAATACTTAGAATATTTTCTTTCAATTCCATTTTGTGATTCAACATTTTGAAAATATTCCTAATAGTAATAATCTCGTAGTTGAAATATTTCAAATCCTTCCAGTTTCATACTTAGGAAATTTCCATAATTATATTATTTTCCAAATCAGTTTATTTCCAATATTTAGGAATATTCCATTTATTTCCTATTCTCATAATCATTTACAATTTATTTGTAAATTACTTCACTCATTTATAACCTATTATTATTAGCTTTTTGAATTTCATAAATTAACTCCCTTTAAATTTTCCAAATCGATTTCACTTGTTTATAAATTTCAACTACCCAAATTTTAACTTCTTCTATGTATTCTAATTCAATTTTTGATGTTCCCTTATTTCAACACTTTGGAAATTTCCTTACATTTCCCTAAATACCATTTTGAGTATTTCTCTTATAAAATCCCATCCACTGAATAAACTTCATTTCCAAACCTCGAGAAGATTTATAAATAATTTCAATCATTTCAAAACTATACATATAATATGTAGTTTAAAAGGATAATAATTTATTTTAAAAATATGTTTAAGTGATTATTTAAAAATATTAAAACACTTTTAAATAGATAGCGACAACTAATTTCCAAATCAATTATAAGTAATAACATTTGATTCTCAAAGCTCTTTATAAAAATTAGAATTTAATTCAATTAATATTAGATATTTGAAAATTTACTTTTCGAAATATTTAAATACTAAACAGCTTTAACCATATAGTTAAATAAAAATCTCATTTAAAAAAATTAATTTCTTGACAAAAATATAATTTTTTAAAATTCTAATAACAATTTCAATTTATAAATCTCTCTCGGTTCATATCACATCGACTACATTCCAATTCCTAACCATTCTTACGTTCCAAAAATAGAATCCACTATTTTTTTCCTCAAATCGATTTCCATATTCTGATATAAATTCACAATACAAATTTATTTTCACAATTTATCAACTTATGTCGCTTTCCCTTATTTATAAACATCATTTATAATTTATGAACTTCTTTTAGTTTTTACTTGTTTATAAAGCTAATTTTATTTATAAAATCTCATTTTATAAATCCATTTCTTAATAAATTTTATTTATTTTTCAAACCTATTTAAAATATCGATTTTAACTTCCTTTTCATTTTCCCTAGAAATATCATTTTAAGATCCATCATTTAAAATCTCCTACATAATTTTTTAAAATCTCTGTTTAAAATATATTTTTTCTGAATAATGAAGTACAACCAAAATCAGTTATTGTTTTATCGAAATCAATTTCTTTTAAAATAATCCAAATTTCGATATATATATATTTTATATTCAAAATCTCCTTTTAATTCCTTCAAATTCAAAAATAATATTTATGGTGTTTAAAATACCAAAATTAAGGCCACGGCTATTATAACATGCAATCAATCAAATCACAACAAGAATCTGTAACAGATTATTTTAACACATCGTATATTATTATATATGAAAGTAAAATCAATATTTTTGAGTAATTCAGTTGAATCCCTCCAACTTGTTTCCTTGCATTCATATATGTTAGATAACATAAAATACCAATCCCACTACGAGAGGGATATTGCGGTAATATAAGATCATTCGCTATTATGCGAGGCACATAGGGTTTCATCCGCTGCAACGGCGGAAAATATATCCAACTACTAATATATACTAATATGTGTGTGTGTATATATATATATAATAACATCCAACTGATAATAATTATAAATTTATCCAATCAACCAATGATTAATTTTAACATTTTAAAATTAATATCAATAATCCAAAATGAGTAAAATTTACTCACTTTGATTATTATTTGCAATCCATTCCAACTTTAAATTAAATTGAACCACGCTCAATTTAATCTAAAAATTCCAACTATCTTCAATAAATTAGGAACCGGTTTTTATTGCGTAGATTTCACAGCTACGAACTAATCTTTATTTTTTCATGATTTTTAGACCTCGTATGCAAATTGTATTAAATTTTATTAGCTATCTCAATGTAAATTCTTAATTAAATAGCTAAATGTATAATTAAATTTTATTACAGCAATACCTCTTCCCTCGTCCATCACTCACAATCGAAAATCATCCTCCCTCATCCTTGCTTGCCGCTGCCATCTCCGGCCCAGGCCGATATCTACCCTTCGTACATTGAAATCACGCCTGCAGCCACCAAGCTCTGGCATCCTATCATGCTTGCAAAACCCATAACTCAGAACCTTAGTCGAGACAATGTTGCAGCCATCGACGCCCTCATCAGTCACTTGGCCTCTTCCCTCCTTCAACTATCATTTCTATAGGAAAAAGTGACTCTCTCCAGACTCGAGGATGAGTTCATCGAACATGACTTCGACAGCCTCCCCTTCCCTCAACCTTCGACTGCACCTCCCATGCGCCCACCACCTTTGGCGTGCTTTCTCCCACCAAGTCGCGATTAAGCGCGAACTCCACAACCCTAAACGACTCGAACGAAACCTCCTCCTTCCAGCGACGCCGCATTCAAGCTTGATCGAAGAAAATCGCGACTTTACCGCGATTTTTTTCTCCTCTCGTTCATATTTTTTTATATAGATAAGGAACTCGATCTGAAGATAAAGGAAAAAGGGAGACTCGCGATTTCGATTTTGTTTCGCCTTTTCTTCTTCTGTGAAATCGAATTGACGAAGAAGGGGGAATGCGTTTAAACTGGATGAAGGCGGCTTTGTATCTGACATAGCATGGCTCGCGTATAATCTAGGGTGGCTGATGTGAACGTTTGAACGGCTGATGTGGATGGAGATAACAATATATATATTAAAAATTCCAAAATATCAACATATTTTGCTCGGACCCCTATCGAGGCGTGCCGCTTGGTGTTCATATTGTTCTACCCCTATTCCGAACGCAATGAAACAAGTTTCGAAACCTAATTCGATCGTATGTGGATGATAACTTTTTAAATCGACTATTTAAATTAAATTCAATTAAATTATTTCTAGGCATTTTCAGATCGAGCGACCAGACAGCGACTCCAAACTCTGCGAAGTTTAAAATTCGATAATAATACATTATTACGGATCCAATGGAACTGGTTCCATCAAATTCTGACACCGTGCCCCTGAAAGACTATTTTAATGTGTGATTTAATTGATGATTTTCAAAAATTGGTGATATCACTTAAAATTTTAGTTTTTTTAAATTTATTAGCTAAGTTCTAATTCAAACAAAATTTATATCAATAGTAGAAATCGTTTCGATTCATATTCAACTACAATTCAATTATTTAAACGATTTCCAATTATTAGTCCGATAAATAAATTTATTCAATAATCGTTATATTTGGAACTTAAGTTTTGTTCCACTTATTTGGTCGATAACTTCATATTAAAATTCCATTTATATTTCAAATTCAACATTTAAAATAAATTAAATGTTCAACATTAAATGACTGAAAATCCAGGTCGTTAAAGAAAGCCGACATAACGTTGTCTTAGCGCATAGATGAACACGAATTAAATGTTAGCTCTTAATTTTATTACTTATTTTTTTAGTTTGACATTAAATTTGGTTTTTTTGCAATAAATTCCGACTTCAACCTCTGATTCAAATTTTGTGTCCAATAAACCTTAAATTGTTATATATAATTAAATAAAGATAAAGTCAGCCTTTTTCTGTTCTTAAACATAAAAATGGAAAATTCAAGTTGGGAGAAATAAAGTACATGTAGTGCAAAAGTATGTATAAAAGTTAATATGCAATAAAAGAGTCAAGGGGAAAAAATATAAATGCACAAAAACATTTTTGTTCTATCTTCAAGTGAATTTTTTTTTGTTTTAAATACTTATACCACGAACTCAATATTTTAAGTTCAATGTGTAATCTTCGTCACTTAACATATATTTTTTGAATTTGTGTATTATCCCTTTTAACCTATCTATACTTTATGTGTTTTTTGTATTATTTAATATACAATAAAATATTCATGAAAAACTCACATTCGTGGTTTCCACTATATTCTTAGTGATACTACTAAACAATGAGATAATCATCAGTGATTTTTTATGAAATATTTTTTATGTTACAATAACTTTTATGCAGATGGAAATGTTCATAGATAACTATACATGGAAGATGAAGTTATTTATAGTGATTATAAGCGAACTATTTTTAAACAGGTATGATAATGTCAAATATTATTTTCATGCAATTGTTAAAACGAACTAGTTTATTTTAATTTTATCCATTTGAATTCAAAGCGATTAAAGAATCGATTACACTTAATTCTATTTTAATTACAATTCAATTAATGAGAGAAATAATTGTACGCTTATTCTCTTTAATGCCAATCAATTATGGAACTAAAATACAATCAATTAATTCTTTTTAATTATTTCCAAAAGTAATTCCTTAAAATTAATGTATTTAACATGTATCCTCCACAGGTAGACATTTTTATTGAAATTAAGCACTTAGATGATATTAAATTTTTATACATTGGAAATGAAGTTATTTATAATGATTTTAAGATGACTGTTTTTAAATAGTATTCTTATTTATTTTATCTATTCCATTGTATTTAAAAAAATACTAGACTCTTTATATTCTCACCTTATTCAGTAAAATGGATACTTTTTTCTCATCGGTTAATGGAAAAATTCATTTATCTCCATAAAATTAAATGCACTCATTTAAAACCAAATTTATTTCTATTGTAGGATAATACGTATTATAAATTATTTTAAGTTTCACATCTATCACACTCATGTATTCATTATTCTTAAATAATCCATGTGACACTCTTGCTCTTCTCCATATGTTCAATGTAAGACAAAACATGTTAACACCTTTTTTTATTGCACTTCTTCATTTTTTTCCTCCTCTACAATTGTTTCTTCCACATTTCCGGTTTCATATATAAAAAACCAGTTTTTTATTCTTCTTAAAAGTTTTGAATCATGTTTTACAACGATTTTTTTTTCTATCTGGTGCATTTAGATTCCAGATTTTTATGGAAAAATTATTTGAAAGCCGACAATAACCTTTTCTTAGCACATAGATGAACCCGAATTAAATGTTAGCTCTTAATTTTATTACTAATTTTTTTAGTTTGACACTAAATTTGTTTTTTTGTAATAAATTCTGACTTCAACTTTTGATTTAAATTTTGCGTCCAATAAACCTTAAATTGTTCTATATAATTAAAAAAAGATAAAGTCAGCCTTTTTTCCATTCTTAAACATAAAAATGTTACAAAATTCAAGTTGGGAGAAACAAAGTACATATAATGTAAAAGTACGTACAGAAATGAATTTGCAATAAAACAGTCAAGTGGAAAATTTATAAATGCACAAAAAAACATTTTTTCTTCAGGTGAAAAAAGGTTTTGTTCAATTACTTATACAATGAACTCAATATTTTAAATTCAATTTGTAATCTTAGTCACCTAAACATATATTTTTGAAATTGGGTGTTATCATTTTTAACCTATCTATAATATATTTTTTCTATCGTGTTATTTAATATACAATAAAATATTCATGAAAAACTCACATTCGTGGTTTCCACTAAATTCTTAGTGATACTACGAAACAATGAGATAATCATTAGTGATTTTTATGAAATATTTTTTATGTTACAATAATTTTTATGCAAATGATTTTTTTTATAGATAACTATACATGGATGATGAAGTTATTTATAGTGATTATAAGCGAACTATTTTTAAATAGGCATGATAATGTCAAATATTATTATGATGCAATTGTTAAAACAAATTAGCTTATTTTGATTTTATCTATTTGAATTCGAAGCAATTAAAGAATCAATTACAATTCAATTGACGAGAAAAATAATTGTACTCTTATTCTCTTTAATGCCAATCAGTTATAGAATTAAAATTCAATCAATTAATTCATTTTAATTATTTCCAAAAGTAATTCCTTAAAATTAGTATATTTAACTTGTATCCTCCACAAGTAGATATTTTTATTGAAATTGAGTGCTTAGGCAATAGTAATTTCTATACATTGGAAATGAAGTTATTTATAATGATTTTAAGCTAACTATTTTAAATAATCAAGATAATATCGAATATTATTACCATGTAGTCTTATAATTAATAAATTTTATATCAAGAGGTTCGAATCACGCACTATGCAAGATTTGAACATATCACCTCATTGACCAAAGCATGGGTGCATGTTCAGTGGGACGATGGTGCTAGACATTTTATGGTGATACATTATTTTATTTTGAATAATGCTAATTTGTACTATTTCAGTTATAACGTATGTATGCATGTTTAAAGGAAAGGAAAAATTATTTGGTTGTTCAAAAATTTAATTTCACAAGGTTTATGCTCTACATATATTTCTCGTGTTATGTTATGCCATACGTATGAAAGAACATGACATTTTAAGCCACGATAATATTTTTCTAACTTAATTAGTATCACGTAATATCAAAATTATAATAAACTCTTTCTTTTGCATGTTTCCGTTGGAATATTTCAATAATTTGGGCTACATATATGAAATAAAATGTGTTGTGCTATTTTGATATAAAACCTAATTAAAATGATCAAAATTTGAATTATAGCTAAAAGACTTAAAGATATAATTGTCATGTATTGATGTGTAGATACCGGAGCAATTCTAACTTGTTGAAGGGCCAAATTAGAAAATGTTGCACCTCAATCTGAATCTGTAGCATCTTTTTGACTGAGTTGCAGACTATGTCGCTCTCTTTAAAACGATTCGCGACTTAGTCTTATGGTGCAAAGTTATCTATCAACCGCTCCATCCCCAAGATAAAACAGCCTTTGAAATTTGGTCAATTTATTGTTTGCACTATAGTAAATTGTTCTGAATATAGCACTGTTCTAATTTAATTACTTGTAAAATTTCTTAAAGAGAGAAAAATTCCAAGGATAAAGAAGAAGAAAGAAAACTTGTCTGTTATTCAGAGTTTCTGTTCTGCCTATCTATCGTTTAAATAGGAAAAATGGAAATTGTATGCGTTACTGAAGTATGGGAATGTTAATGGATTTGAATTTTATTGTCATTTAAAATGAATTTTTAATTATTAACTTTTATACCAGCTTAATAATAATGGCTCATGTGTGTGTGTGTATTACCATAATACATTTGCAATGGCTAAATTATAACAACGACTCGTAAATTTATGACCGTTATGCATTTGCAACAGCTCAATTATAATAATGGCTCATAAATATATATTACTGTTATACATTTGTAACAACTTAATTGTAATAAGGACACATAAATATATAACCATTGACCTATTTTTATTTATTTTTAGTTAATTCACTTAAAGTTCCAACAATCCCCCACTTGAATTATTAAAAAAATTCCAAGTAATTTCTGAAAATATAGGATCGTGCATAAACAAAAGGTATCTTTCAATTTGAACCTTCACATAGCGAGTAAGATTCAGTTTACTAGAGTGGCTCGTAGTCTTGAACTCTATTCCTGACATCAGATCACACACAACCTTTGTAAAGTGCTATCAGCTAATCCCGTGCATTTATGGTCATGCATGTCTATCCCAGTTTAGTGAATGCTTTAGGAACCGTGCTCAAAATTCCATAAGAAACAGCCACATTTTCACATCCACACAGGTGGGTCCATCAAGTATAGGCCTAAAGGTAGGTACTCCACTTCATTTAGAGTACATATCTCATTAAGAGTTTCTATTACCTCATTCTCTAATCACTTCAGGAATACATGCTTTTAAGTATACAAAAATAGCTTGTTCAACTCATATCACTTTACAACTTGTTCTTCCCACTGAATTTGATTCTTGGGATATCCAGTCATTAAGTCGGGTCACCGTTGTGTGTGACTAAACAATCTAAGGGCAATAGTTCCATTCTTTTAGATGTAGAAAGGACTTTCTCTCAGTCTAGTCCTTTCATCAAAGGTTCTGCCAAATTCTCATTAGTGCGCACATGATCCACTCTTATAGATCCTGAAGATATGTACTCCCTTATAGGACTATGCTTACGATAAATTTGTCGTCCCTTATCATTGTAATCACGGTTCTTAAATTTTGCAATAGCCACAGTACTATCACAGTGGATCAACACGGCTGGTACTGGTTTTTCCCATAAAGTGATCTCAGCTAGTTCTTCACTAGCATTAGCTAGTGCTATCATTTCTGACTCCATAATGGATTGAACCAAAGTAGTCTGTTTCTTAGATTTCCAAGAAATATCTCCTCCTGAAATGCTGAAAATATATCCACTACTAGCTTTGGAATCGTTTGATGAAGTATTCCAGTCCGCATCACTGTTTCCTTCAAGGACAGCGAGAAATTTCTAATTGTGTAATTCAAGGTTCATAGTTTCTTTAAGGTATCTCATGACACTTTCGATAGCATGTCAATGCTCTATACTAGGTTTACTAGTAAACCTACACAATAATCCCACGACATATGTAATGTCGGGTCTAGTACAATTAGTGGAAGATCGAAGACTGCCAACGATGCTCACATATTCAAACTGTCTTACACACTCACCTGTGTTCTTAAATAGTTTTACACTTGGATCATATGATATACTAGTAGATTTACATTCAAAGTAATTATATTTCTTTAACATTCTCTCAATATGATGAGATTGATCCAGAGAAATTCCCTTTTCCAACTTAGTCACCTTAGTACCAAGAATCACACTTGCTTCACCAAGATTTTTCATATCAAAATTGATACATAGTATGGACTTAACATGATTTACAAAATGAATATTTGAACCAAACACACTTGCCACTTTCATTTATTTTAAAACCACGTGAAATATTTAGATTGTTAAAATTTTCATGTCATTGTTTCGATGTCTATTTAAGACAATATGGAGATTTATCTAATTTATAAACTTTATGCTCTTGACGAAGTATAACAAAACTTTCGGGTTGGTCCATATAAACCTCTTCTTCTAATTCACCATTCAGAAAAGCAGTTTTTACATCCATTAGATGAATTAGTAGATCATATAGTGAAGCAAGAGAAATTAATACTCAAATTGATGTTATTCTTGTAACAGGTGAAAAAGTATCAAAGAAGTCAATATTTTTTTTGTCTAAATCCTTTGGCTACAAAACGAGCCTTACATTTATCAATTGTACCATCAGGTTTCAACTTCTTTTTAAGTACCCATTTGCAACCTATAGTTTTACAACCTAGAGGTAACAACTAGAT
Source organism: Allium cepa (assembly GCA_030765085.1). Taxonomy (NCBI): domain Eukaryota; kingdom Viridiplantae; phylum Streptophyta; class Magnoliopsida; order Asparagales; family Amaryllidaceae; genus Allium; species Allium cepa. The sequence continues at coordinate 153,470,015 of CM060939.1, forward strand.
GCCAAGTTTTATTAGATTCAAGAGATTCCATTTCATCATTTATAGCTCCTAGCCGGAGATCTAAATCCAAAGAAGATAGAGCTTCTTTTATATTAGCAGGGTCCTCTTCTAGTGCATGAGCATAATATTCTGGATCAAAACCTTTAGCTATCCAGCCCTTTTACTTCTTCTAAGTTCGTATTCACTTTTCGTATTATGTTTATTATTTCTAATTATTGGATTATTAGTGGTAGAAGTGGCCCCACTATTCCTAAGTTTAAATGAAAATTAATTTTCAAAGAAATCTACATCATTTGACTCAATAATAACTCAAGAATCAAATCAAAAAATCTATATGCCTTACTGTTAAGGGAATAACCAATGAAAACACATTCATATGCTCGACTTGCTATTTTAATTCTTTTAGGGTTAGTAACACGAATACGCTAAGCAATCCCATGTTTTAAAATAAGACAAGATGAGTTTATGATTTTTTTTAAATCTCAAAGGTGAAATTTTGATATTAGATTTTGGAATTCGTTTTAAGACATATCAAACAGTTAATGAAATTCCCCCCCACCAGTGAGATGCTGCACCAAAATTTAATAAAATAGCTACTGCTAATTCGGTAGGAGCCCTATTTTTACTTTCGGTTTTATCATTCATTTTAGGCGAATAGGGTATTGTTCTCTCATGAATTATGCCATGTTGTTTTTAAAATTCAATGAATAAGTTAGATTTATACTCTGTTCCTCTATTACTTCAAAATCTTTTAATTTTCTTATTTGATTGATTTTCAATTCAGTGACAAATAATTTAAAAATATCTAACGCATCACTTTTATTCTTCATGAGTTCAACATAAGTGAATTCAGAGTAATCACCAGTAAAAGTAATAAAGTAGCGTTTGCCATCCGTTAGTTAGAGTACCATCCAATTCACATATATCAGAGTGTATTAAATCTAAAGGTTCTGACTCTCTAAATACATATTTATGTGAGGTCTTTGTAATTTTAGCTTAGTTACGATATTCATATTTTTCTGAATAATTTATGAAAACTTTAGGAATTAGGCCTAAGTTACTCATGTTATGAATTAGTGCTTAGTAATATGACAAAGTCTAACATGCCAAATATTAAAATGATATAGCATATAAATAGAACCATTAACTTTAACATTCAACTTAAACATTCCATCTGCAGCATATCCTTTACCAACAAAACACCATTTTTTAGTGATGGTGTATAAGTCAAATCCAATAATTTGGCTAAAACCAGCTTTATTTGACAAGAAACCAAATGCTAAAAATTTCCTTATCTTTAGAGTGAGCATCACATCTTTCAGTAATAAATTCTTTCCAGAGGTAAACTTTGACTCCATAGTCCCAATTCCAACAACAGTAGTGGTGTGAGAATCTCTCAACACCACTTTCATGTCATTATCATCATTATATGTTTAAATATTTCATGATCATAGCAAACATGGCGAGAAGCACCAGTGTTTATCCACCACCCTTCTAGTCCACTAACCAGGTTGATCTTAGTAAGCATAGTCAGAAGGGATTCTTCAGTCAGGTTAGCATGCAATGTAGGATTTGGCATGTTCCGACACTTTCATGCCATATGGCCTTGTTTGCCACAGCTGTAACATAAGAATAACTGTCCAGTACCATCCTTTGGGGGTGTATTATGCTGATTGTTGTGCTTCTGATTCAGTTTGATTTTTTAATTTTTTTGCACTTGGTTTCGAACTCTTATTTGTCGTTTCTTAGTGTTGTCAACAAGCACCACTTCTTTCTGGTCCTGTTTTCTGGCCTTCACTTCAATACGAAGACGAGTGATTAAACTCTCTAAGGAAAACTCCTTAGTCTTATGCTTGGGATTATTTTTAAAATCTTTCCAACTAGAAGGTAATTTATCAATTAACATAGCAACCTAAAACTGTTGATTTAAAGCCATACCTTCAGAGATGGTATCATGCGCAATTTTTTGGAGCTCTTACGATCGCACCTCCACAAATTTATCATCTGTCATCTAGAACATCAAATAGCAACTAACAACATATTTTTTCGCTCCAGCTTCTTAGGTATCATATTTCTTTATACCGCATTCCAGATCTCCTCTGTTGACTTATCTGAGTAGTAGTGATCGTACAAATCATCGCTCAAGCCATTAAGAACATAACTTTTGCAACGGTAGTCAATTTCAATCCAATCATTCAAAGACTTTTCTGATCGTCTGTTGCTTCTTCAGGCAACATTGGTTTTTCGATCATCAACACAAGTGCCACCTTTTGCTAGTCAGAAAAAACTCCATCTTTTTGCGCAATGTTTGAAATGCAAGCTTTCAAATCTGAATGGCACAACAAATACAGTTAGAACCTCGAACATTGAAATCCAGGCAACAGAGTTGTCAGTGAGTAAGGCCATATTGCCTTCAAATTATTGTACTTCAATCTGAATCTGCAGCGTTTTTTTGACTAAGTTGCGAACTAGGTCACTCTCTTTATGATGATTCACGGCTTAGCCTCAAGGTGCATCACTATTTATCAAATCCTCCGTCCCTAGGATAAAACAACCTCTGAAATTTGGCCAATTTACTTTTTGCACTAAAGCAAATTGTTTTTAATATAGCACGTTCAAAATTAATTGCTTGCAATGTTTCTTAAAGAGATAAAAATGCAGATGGCAAAGAAGAAGAAGGAAAAATTGTCTGTTATTCACATTTTCTCTTTTGCCTATCTATTGTTTAAACATGCAGAATGGAAATTGTACGTGTTAGCACCAAAATTGGTCGCTAACACCCTTAGAAAGATTATGTAGAGAGATTAATGAAGAAAGTAAATTAAAACAGAGAACAATATATGAGTTTCAATGCAGAGAACAAGAACATCAAATTTATAGTGGTTTGGCATTACTGCCTACGTCCACTTTGAAGTTAATCTTTATTTCTTTCTCCATTACTTGAGTACATATACAATCCATAAATCAATCACTTGAATACAAGTTTGAATAAAAAAGAAGAGAGTATAAAAAATGGCAGAGTCTCCTTAGTGTTCTCGAAAAAGGATCCTTTTCTCTGTGCCCCCGCCTCTCTATTTATAGACGAAGGTGGGTTGGACTTCCCTGGTGCGCCTGACAGCTGGATATCACGGCCTAAATGGGGTAAACTCTATGTGCCAACCCGAACATGCCGAACGGCCAAATCCCGATCCATCATCTTCATGCGGTACGATGTGGTGTTGCGTAGGAAGAGTTGGCCGAGAAATCAATCAAAGCCGGACGAGATTGAAAGAGTGCCGAACAATCTTTGGTTGTCGAACGTTCTCGAGAGGCCGAACTATGTCTTGGCCAAACGATCCTTAGGCCGAACGATGGTTAGGCCGAACGGTAGTTGATGCCGGACAATCCTGCCATGCCGAACGTAGTGGTGCCGAACACCTAGGATGTCGAGCACTATGGAAGTATGCCGAGTGAAGTGGAGCTGAACGTTCCAAATGTCGGGCACCCTGTCTGCCGAACACTTCCTAATGTCAAATGCTACTAAGTGCTGAGCACTCCTTTCTGCCGAGTGTCCCCTTATGCCGAGCGCTCCTAAATACCGAGTACTTGCTGGATGTCGATCGTGATGATATTCCGAACAATCCAGAAGGGTCGAGTACTGGGTTTCCTGGTCAAATCACCAGGAAACACTTGCCCCCCCAAAGCATATCGCGTGGGCGAACGTGATGCGCTTTGTACTACGTGTCCTTTGTACTTTGCTCCGAACCTTGGCCCATCATACTTGAGGGTTGTTTTTCTTATGAATTCCATTTGTGGAGGTGTGTTCCGAACGTAGTGTGAAGGCCGAGTGATACAACCGAAGCCGAACGATCCACGTATGCTGAACAAACTAATGCCGAATGATAGTTTTGACCGGTTCTACTGGTCATCATCGTTTCGCCTTCTTCATCCTCCCTATAAAGGCCAACGTCTTCCCTTTTTTTCTCTTTTCACCTTTTACCTCCGCTACCTTATACCTACAAACTTCGCCTGTTAATCAGATACTAAAGACTTAATCAATCCTTCCTAATTCTTGATCTACCAACTAGGTATTGCCTCCTCTATCTAAATCATTTCCATGATTAAACAGTTTCAATAAGAGGCTTAAGTTTGTAAATTAGGACCGTAGCCGAAAGGGTTACGTGGATGGAGGAATCAAACTTCGATTAGGATATCTTTAGGGCTGGATGATGTGAGGTAAGGAGAAATGACCGGGGATGATCACACGTTTATAGTTGTTGCGTGATGTATTGTGGTTCGGCTCGGTTTCTTCGTGCCGAACGAGCTGAAAGAAAATAAAGAATAGAGGAGGAGTAGGAGGTGGTTAGGATGCCGAACGGCATGACCTGGAGTGACTCGCTGAGCGATCTGCTCTTGTTGTTCGGCGAGGATGGAGGAGGAGAGGAAAAAATGGAACCGTAGTCAAGGGTGGAGTGCCGAGTGTTAAGGCTCGGCATAACCCTGGTTCGGCGTGACTCACCATTTGCCGAACAGTGGAGTGGAAGGTTAGGGAGGAAGCATGAATTAGTGGGGATGCTGAACGTTACTTTGTCCGAGCAGGACTAAGGCTGGGCGTTATTTAGGCTGCACGATAGTTGTGCCAAACGATAGCTCGGCCGAACGATTGCTTACTCGGTCGATAGTTAAGCTGAACAATCTTTAGGCCGAACGATCATGAATGCCAACCCATATTTCTGCCGAACAAACATAAATGTCGAACCACATTTTATAGGCCGAATAGTCATGGATGCCGAACCATATCAAGGTCGAACCGAACTTAGGCCGAACGATCAATTGCCTTGCCTAATTACATAACAAAACAAGGACATAAACTTCAGCATACTAGTGTATCGAACTGACTTGGACTGATAACCTCCTAGTTTCAACAGATATAAACCTGAACTTAAATTGACATAATCGGATAACTTTTTCTAACGTTTTCCGAATCCGAAACTGTAATCACCATAAGGCAGGCTTTTGGAGACAGTCAGCAATGACGGTCTTCGAAGGCGATGATTCAGAGCTTAATTTCATATTATTAACTCCGTGACTTCCAATTTTTCAGCGCTTACACACGATTGATCGCACTAGTTCACACACCACATGGAGGGAATATTTGTGTTGTTAATTCTAACATCGAACATTTTTCAAGTATAGTTCACATAGATTGCTTAGCCGAATTCACTGTTTATTGAAGATGTCTAAAAAATCCAGCTCTGCCATGATTTCTGACAAACCGGGGCCATCCTCTCGACAGGAAGTCGCAGATGTCTCAAATCCATCAACCTCCCCTGCACATAACTTAGCCCCCGATGCCCTGGAGGCATCGATTCTCTTGGACAACCCTGTCTATTCACAGGCTTCAAAAATCAATGAAGTAGCGCTCCAACGAATATGTTCCATTCACGGAATCCCTTTTGACTACGTGCTGGTTCCATCCGGGCATGATCGGCCACACCTCCCCCCCAGTCGGACACATGGCATGTAATAAATTCATGTGCTGGATTGGCAGCATGCCACCGTTCAATCTATTTCTTCGGGACGTGCTGAAATACATTGACATCGCCCCGTTGCAACTGCACCCTAACGGTCACACCTTCATCTATGGCACTTACATACTCTTCATGACCGTCTTCTCTAGGCCTCCAGCTCATGGCGACATCAGATACATATATATGATCAAAAAGCGAGGAGATAGCCCCTCTTACATGTTCCTCAAGCCATATCGTAAATGTCAAATCTTAGCCGGGGAGTGGAGCAAATTTGCCCTGTACAAACAGGAATGGTTCTATGTGCGTTGCCCCCGGTTTTGCGAGGAGATGGGTTGAAGGAAGCAAGTTCCTTCTCTGGATCGCTATTCATGCTTGGTCAAAGCCATGCCTTTTCTAATTCTTTTTTTATCTTCTCAGGTATCAACCCACGCCCTGACGGTCACGGGTATTCTGAACCCGTTGAGGCCATTAGAGCGCTTCCTGTCGAGGAACGGGACGTCCGAACTCTCATTTCAAATGAGTCACTCGCAAGGTTCGGACTGCTGGCGGAAGGCCGTCGGATAAGCCTTCCTAAAGGCGTTAGCGTACCCAGGCCGGTCTCTGGCAAAGGGAAATAATTAGCCGAGTCGTCACCACGCCACACCCCTGATGTACAAGAAGAGGGGGAAATCAAGGAGGGTGAAATACCCGAAGCACAAGGTGAGAATTTGGATCCCGTTCAAGATCCTATAGTCGAAGTGCACGATATTGAAACGTCATCTTCTCCTTCGCAGAGGAAAAAGGGATTGACGTACAAGATTAGAAAGGATAAGGTTGGCGGAACTTTGAAAGTTACGCTTCTTCCGACGGAGAAAGAGGCTTCTTCGCAGCACGTAGAAAGTTCTTTAAAGGGCCTATCGAACCTCTCCATTCCGGATGATCTGCTCAATTATGACTTTGATGATCCGGAGGCATTCCAACTTCATTCGCCCACCAGAGACGACGCGGGTGCTCTAACCCAGAGTCAGGGAGAGAAAACTCCTATTAGCAAAGCGACCGGTCCGTTGGGGGGAAACACTAGGACACACACGAACACTTGCACTTCAATTTTCGCTTAGATTTTGTCGTCACACTACTCTTTGCTAATTCGCTGTTATTCGAATTCTGTACACGTGGTATGGGGCGTTCACATGGATTCGATCGCCTTCGTGGTTCGTCTGTTCTTCATCACTCTGGATGGGACTCGGATTCCGGAAGACGTCGAGATAGGGATGGTGACGGTGATAAAGATTATCATTCCCGGGACTCGTCATCTCAGAGGAAGACTTATTATCAGCCAAAATACCACCAGGATACTTCTTCTCACACGGAGCAAAGTAAAGACAAGCGCGGCCACAAGAGGTCGCAACCTGATGCTCCCTAGGACCAATACTCGATTCCTCCTCCAGTCGGCAGTCCCTAGATTCTCATAGGAGGGCCGAACTTTCAAAGCCGTCTCCTCCCGCTCCTTCAACGGACCCATCAGTACCGGAGTGGCTGGCCGAGCTTAAAGATAAATTTCCAAAAATCTGCTTCGACGGCCTGAAATTTCTCCCGACGATTCATCCTATCCCCGGATACGTCAAGCAGAGCGCCATCGCCTATACAAACGACATCTACATTCAACACGATGCGTTTGTTCATTTGGCTGAAAAACTTTCTAAAGTCTTCGTGGAGCGCCAACATGAAATCGACCGTCTGAAGCTTGAGGCCATCTACGACAAAGATATCATTAAAGTCCAAAACAAAGAGATTACAACTTATAAATCTGAACTTGAGGTCGCCCATCAGAGTGCTAAGGACACTACTGAGGCCGTCACTCGTCTGGAATCGACTCATAAGAAAGAACTCGACGAGGCGGTTCAATGATGTGGGGCTTTGGCTTTAGAGAAGGACTCAGTTCAAAAGGAGAAGGATGCACTCAGCCTCCAAGTCAGGGAACTTGAGGAATAACTCTGCAGGAAGAGAGAAGAGAAAGCGGCCGCCCAAGAAGAGTCACAATGATACTGTGACGAGATCGTTGCCAACTCGACTTTTAAAAGAAAAACTTGAGGCCGAGCTTTCCAAAGTTGAGGCGATAAAGAGTGAAGTCCGAGAAGAGGGCAAGAGGATAGCGTCCATGGATTTCGACTCGCGTCTCAAGGCGACTAGAGAAGAAGGCAGGAAAGAGGTCAAAAGCATGTTTGACCCTCTAATCGCTGAATTCAACGCCCGCGTTCTCATGCATCTAGACTTGACTTTTTTGGACGAGGGCTATCTTGAATTTTTATCCGAGGCATGAGAGGCTTTGATAGAAATCAGATAGGCTGAGCACGGCACCGAAGAGATTGATGAGGGGGCATTGATAAAAGAATATCTCCAGGGAAATGAGCCTTCGGACTTGTCGGCGGCCAAAGCTATCTATTGCAAAGGCTCCCCCTCAAAGAAAGGGAAAGAAGTTATTACTGGTCCATCCGGGGCCATGCCTCCAGCTCATGCGCCTACTCGATCGGCCGATACTCGATCCATTTGAGCAGAATATTGGTTACAATCCAGAGGACCCCATCCTCGACGTCCATATTATGTCTCCCATTCTGGAGGGCGAGATCCCTTTGACGGCTGAGAGCCTGTCGGAACCTAGTAGATAACTCTTCGCATTAAGATTTCAAATGTCGTCATTCTTTAGGAAGGACTATTGTATTCTAATGCTTGTTTTTCATGCTTTCGCCAGGTCGTTCTGATCTCGGGCCCACTTCGAGGAGCGATGTCGCTAAGGAGGTAGAGGAAAAGATAATTGAGGCCAGTCAGGCAGGAGAAGCTCCCGGGCCAGATGCTCAAGTGATTGGGGCGCTAGATGAAGACAAATCTGAGACTTCTTCTCCCATCGAGGGGAGTTACGAAGTAGAGGTCACAGGCGCCTCTGAGCATACATCTGAGCTGAGTATGAAGGAGCGGCTGGAGAAGGAGAAGAGAGAAACGACCAAGATTAAGGTCGAACCTCAAACTATGGACCCCGACGACCATTTGAATAAGCCGTTGAAGATCATTCTCCCTGGCAGGTCTAAACCCATGGATGTCCCTCATACTTCTTCGGTTGTCACTCCTCCATCAAAGAAGGGTACCAAGGGCAAACACGGAGGAGAGGAGTCGTCTGAGAAGACAACGGAGGAGAAGAAGCACAAGAAGTAATCATTACTCTCGTTCAACGAGAGTCAGTTTAGATTAGGCAAGTACTTTTGTTTTCTTAGTTTGTGTAAATAAACTTCTGTTTCCGAGCTTCAAAGGAGTTGTAATGGAAACTTATCTTCGATAAATAAAACTTAGTTTTTCTGTCTTTTCATGGCTCTTATCGTTCAATTTTCTTTGTGATTGTGATTCAAATCCAAGCCGTTGTGAATATATTAGACCTCTTGGTTCATCTTCATATAGCTTGGAAATTCATTGAGAGCTATCTGCTTTTTCTTTCACGCTCCAAGCACTTAGAATATTTTCTAGTCCGTACATCGAGGACTTAGAGTACTCCAGTCCGCACTCTGGGGACTTGGAGATTTAAGTCGTTTATACTCTAGTCCACACTCTAGGGACTCAGAGTACTCCAATCTGCACTCCGGGGACTTGGAGATTTTGAATCGTTTATACTCGAGTCCGTGCTCCGGGGACTTAGAGTACTCCAATCCGCACTCCGGGAACTTGGAGATTTGGGATCGTTTGTACTCGAGTCTGCACTCTGGGGACTTAGAGTACTCCAGTCCGCACTCCGAGGACATGGAGATTTTGAATCGTTTATACTCGAGTCCGTACTCCGGGGACTTAGAGTACTCCAGTCCGCACTCCGGGGACTTGGAGATTTGGAATCGTTTATACTCGAGTCCGCACTCCGAGCACTTAGAGTACTCCAGTCCGCACTCCGGGGACTTGGAGATTTGGAATCGTTTATACTCAAGTCCGCACTCCGGGGACTTGGAGATTTTGAATCGTTTATACTCGAGTCCGCACTCTGAGGACTTAGAGTTCTCCAGTCCGCACTCTGGGGACTTGGAGATTTAAGTCGTTTATACTCTAGTCCGCACTGTGGGGACTCAGAGTACTCCAGTCCGCACTCCGGGGACTTGGAGATTTTGAATCGTTTATACTCGAGTCTGTGCTCCGGGGACTTAGAGTACTCCAGTCCGCACTCCGGGACTTGGAGATTTGGAATCGTTTGTACTCGAGTCTGCACTCCAGGGACTTAGAGTACTCCTTTCCGCACTCCGGGGACTTGGAGAATTTGAATCGTTTATACTCGAGTCCGCACTCCGGGGACTTAGAGTAGTCCGTCCGCACTCTGGGGACTTGGAGATTTGGAATCGTTTATACTCGAGTCCGCACTCCAGGGACTTAGAGTACTCCAGTCCGCACTCCGAGGACTTGGAGATTTGGAATCGTTTATACTCGAGTCCGCACTCCGGGGACTTGGAGATATTGAACCGTTTATACTCGAGTCCGCACTCCGGGGACTTAGAGTACTCCAGTCCGCACTCCGGGGACTTGGAGATTTGAATCGTTTATACTCGTTCGTATGTCAGCCAGAATAATACGGTTTCGTTAGCCTGTCAGGATCATTATATGCAGAAACATTAGTCATTTATGGAAAAGATGGCTTTGAGCCTTTATTAATGAGAGCAATTGTCTTACTACATGTCAAAAACTAGAGATAAAAGAATACTGGAAATAAATGTAGCTAATACATGAAAGAAATAGACTAAGTATAATAGTGCCGCAAGTGCTCGCTGTTCCATGCTCGGGGAAGCGTCGCACCATCGACGGTCGATAGCTTGAAAGTTCCTTCTTCAAGCTTCCGTTCGATGACGTATGGACCCTCCCATGCATGATTCATATGAGATGGGATCTGAAAAACTCGTTTCAAAACGAGGTCTCCCACACTAAAAATTCTTGGTCGGACCTTTTCGTTATAATATTTTGCGACTCTATGTCTGTATGCGGCCGCTCTCAAGTTGGCTTCTTCGCATTTTTCGTCAATGAAGTCCAATGATTCCAATAAAAGGTTTTGGTTCGACTTGGGGTCGTGATGAGTTACCGATGTGATGGAACTTCAAGTTCCACGGGTATGATGGCTTATGCCAATGCGAATGGAGTGTGGCCGGTCGCTGTCTTGTGGGAGGTCCTGTAGGCCCAGAGCGCCGTTGGAAGTTCATCCACCCACTTCCCTCTTGCCTGTTCCATACGCTTTTTCAATATGGACTTGATTATCTTGTTTATGGCTTCCACTTGTTCGTTGGCTTTCAGGTGGGCAACCGCTGCAAACTTCTTCTCAATGCCATATCTCTGACAAAAATCTTTGAACTCCTTGCTCTCGAATTGAGTCCCGTTGTCGGTAATGATGGTCCGTGGAAGGCCAAAACGGCATATGATATTTCATACGATGAAATTAGTAACCTTCTTGATGGTTATTGTGGCCAGAGGCTCTGCTTCTGCCCATTTGGTGAAGTAGTCGACCGCAACTATTGCATATTTCGCTCCACCTTTGGATATGGGTAAAGAGCCGACTAGGTCAATTCCCTACATTGCAAATGGCCAAGGACTAACCATCTGCGTGAGCTCTATCGGCGGGGCTCTCAGAATTTTTGCATATATTTGGCATTTGTCACATCTTCTCACATAGTCTGCAGCATCCCGATTCACTGTTGGCCAGTAGTATCCATAACGGAGGACTTTCTTCGCTAATGTCTGCTCCCCAGTATGGTCACCGCACTCTCCCTCATGGACTTCCTTCAGGACTCGTTTTATCTCATCATGGGCAATGCATCAGATTAATGAGGTTGAGAATCCCCTTCGATACATTATTCCGTCCTGCATTACATAGCGAGAAGCCTTACGAAGGACTTGTCGTCTTTCGCTCCTTTCTTCGGGTAAGATCTCGAATAGCAGGTACTGCTTGATTGGGGTCATCCACGCTTCTCGATTTCTGTTTCTAACACGAAATATACCTCCATCATATCTATACTCGGAGCATGGAGGGTCTCAACAGGAAATAATCCCATCTGTTGTGCATCACCAGTGCTTGCGAATTTTGCCAATGAATCGGCTGCTCTGTTTTGTTCGCGCGGGATATGTGAAATATCATAGTACTTGAGATTCGCCAGCAGCTCCTGGACTCGGACCAAATATGAGGCAAGTCTCTGCCTCCTCGCTTGGTAGTCTCCTCGCACTTGGTACACCACCAGTTGAGAGTCGCTAAAGATCTCAATCGATTTTACTCCCAGTTCGTTAACAAGTCTCAAGCCAGCAATCAATGCTTCATATTCGGCTTCGTTATTTGTCGCTGCAAACTCAAGCTTCAAAGCGTAGCAAATTGATCGGTCTTCATGGGCCACAATGACTATGCCAGCTCACGAGCAACGGTCATTAGATGCCCCATCGGTGTGCATCTTCCATCGAATGGGAGGTATGACATTGTGGCTGTTTGATTCACCTGACACAGTGAATTCAACAATGAAGTCAGCGAGTGCTTGTCCTCGTATGGCTCTTCACGGCAGATAGGTAATGTCGAACTGACTTAACTCAACATTCCATTTTAACATTCTTCCAGAAGTTTTCGGTCGTTGGTGTATTTGCCGTCAGGGTTGGTCAGTGTAAACACTGATCGAGTGTGCCTGGAAGTATGGACGAAGCTTGTGTGATGCAATCACCAAGCAATAGGCTAGCTTATTAATCTTCAGGTAATTTCTTTCTGCCCCCGTCAAGCGTTTGCTAACATAGTAAACTGGCTTTTGAACCTGGTCTTCCTCACGAACCAAAGCTGTACTGATAGCGAGTTGGGACACGGCCAAGTACACTTACACCGTTTCATGGTCCATTGGTTTTGATAATACTGGGGGGCTTTCTAAGTGCCTTACAAGAGCTCGGAATGCTTCCTCACAGTCGGATGTCCATTCGAAATTCCTTTTTCCTTTCTTCATAACATCGAAGAAAGAAATACACTTGTCTGTGGCCCTGGATATGAATCGGCTCAGCGCGACTACCTTTCCGTTCAAGCTTTGCACCTGTTTTATAGTTCTGGGCACTTGTATATCTCGGATAACCTGAATCTTCTCTGGGTTAGCCTCGATTCCCCGAGAATTCACAACGAATCCCAGAAACTTTCTTGATGCTACACCGAATGAACACTTTAATGGATTGATCTTCGTTCCATAATGCCTGAGTATGTCAAACATCTCCGCCAAGTCTCGGATGTGGTCGTTTGACTGCCGTGACTTCACGAGCATGTCATCCACATAGACTTCCATTGTTTTACCAATCTGATCTTTGAACATTCGATTCACCAGGCATTGATAAGTCGCTCCTGCGTTCTTTAATCCAAATGGCATTACTACGTGGCAGTACAATCCCATGTTTGTGATGAAACTGGCGTGTTCTTGGTCTGGGAGGTGCATTGGGATTTGATTATATCCAGAGTATGCATCCACAAATGATAATAACTCATGTTCGGAAGTTGAGTCGACTAACTGGTCAATCCTAGGCAACGGGAAACTATCCTTAGGGCATGCTTTGTTTAAATCAGAATAATCAACACAGGTCCTCCATTTTGCATTTTCTTTCTTTACTAGCACCAGGTTAGATACCCATTCAGGGTAGAGGGCGTCGCGGACTAACCCGTTGGCTTTGAGTTTGTCCACCTCCTCTTTGAGAGCCGCAGACCTCTCCGGGTCCATGCCTCTCCTTTTTTGCTTCATAGGTACATGTTTCGGGTCTATGTTTAACATATGACTCGCAATCGCAGGAGAAATCTCGCACATATCAGAATGTGTCCAGGCTAAAACATCGAGATTCGCTCGGAGGAAATCAGTAAGGTTCTCAGCGACGAAAGGGTCGATTTGCGATCCAATTTTAAGAACTCGTGATGGGTTGCTCCGGCTAACTGGGATGTCAATTGTGAGTTCAGCCGGTGCTGCATTGGTTTCCCTAGGTTCCCCATCATCGTCCCTCGGATCTATGTCTCTATAGATCCAAGAATGTTTCCCGAGCCAGGGCTCGGGCGCTACTTGTCAATCATCAGCATTTCGAATGCGGACGAAGCGATCCGCAACCTTTCCTTTCTCTCTACACCGAGCCTCTCTCAGCTCAGCCACATAGCAGGCACCTTCGGTCGCCTGATCGCCGTGTACCACTCCAATACCACTATTTGTGGAAAATTTTAATGTCAGACACCAAGGGGCCAATGCTGCCCTAAATTCTACCAAGGCTGGACGTCCTAGAAATACGTTATATGGAGAGTCAACGTCCAACACTATGAATGGTAGGATTCACACCCTCCTACGCTCGCCTTGCCCCAGTTCAACTGGTAACTCCACAATCCCACTGCATCCGTGGTTGCGCCGTTAAAGCCATGGATTCTGGCATTGGATGGCTTCAAATCCTTAGCTTCCAGCTTCATTTGGTCATATGCCTTCTTGAAGATGATGTTAACGGAGCTTCCACAATCGATTAGAATTCTCTTCACAAATGCCGGCCCGATTGTCGCAGATATGACCATCGGGTCGATGGTAGGGGCCTCCACCTTATCCGCATCTCGGCTCCTGAATACAATATCATCATCCATCGTTCGCTGCTGCTTTGCAGGAGTCCCATCCTCCACATTCGCACAACTCATACTCCGCATGTCTTAAAGAGTTAGCATATTGCTCCATCTCCTGCCAATTCTTATCCGCAGGATGAGGTCCGCCCGCAATCATGTTGATGACCAATCTACCCACAGTTCGAGCAGGTTGTTCTGGTTGGCGTGGAGCTGGCCCACGTCCGGCGACGTCTCTTGTCTTCCGTCTTGTGGGTCTTTGACGAACTCCTGTAGCTTCTTCTGTCTAATCAACTTTTCAATAGCGTCATTGAGGTGCCTGCATTCCTCTATGTTGTGCCCATAAGACTCATAAAAGCGGTAGTACTTCCCAGTCCGCTTCTGTTCCTCCGTTGATTCCTTTGGGCATGGTTTTCTATACTGGAAAGTGTTGCAAGTTGACAAATAGATGTTCTCAAGTGATGCATTGAGCGGGGTGTATTCATTGTATGTCGGGATCCTTGACTTCCATTTCCCCGTCTCTCTTTTCTTCCTGGGATTCCAACCTTCGGTTCCTTTAGGCTGCCCGGGCTTATTTTTGACGTCGGCATGATCTTTTCCCGAATTGTCGCCAGCTTGCTTCATGGCGATGGTATTTTTCACAGTCTCTTGAGAAGGCCCCGCTGCCTTGTCTCGTCTCGTCCATCGAGCTTCTTCCCTTCGTGTGAACTGATGAGCTTTCGAATAAAAACGTTACAGCGTGGCTGGGGGCTTTCCCGCCAACCAATCTCCAAATTCAGAGTCTGGATCCACTCCACGTATTACCGCCATCAAAATTGCGTGGTCGTTTAAATTGCTCACTTCAGTAGCAGCAACATGAAATATCTGCAAGTATGCTTTCAAGGACCCTCCCGGAGCTTGGATTACGCTTGATATGGACATCACATCCTTTGGACGAGCGGTGTGTATCCTGAACTTCTCTATGAATTTTATTGCCAATTTGTCAAAGCTGGATATAGATCGTGGGGGAAGTCGAGTAAACCACATGGTGGCAATTCCGGACAGAGTGATTGGGAAGCACCTACACTTGGTTGCATCATTAGCTCTTGCAGAATCCATCATCCATCCGTACCTCATCACATGCTGCCTGGGATCAGTCTTCCCTTCGTAGGCTGAGATAGTCGGCATATTGAACTTCTTAGGGTATTCAGCCTGCAGGATACCATCCGTAAAGGGGGTATGGCTTTTGGACACTCCCTATCTTCATTGGTCAAGCCTTGGTTTTCTCTCATCAACTGTCTGACCATAGCTGTTAAGTCCGGAGTTTGTATGGAGGACGGAAGGTTGGGTTCCGTTCCACGGGACCGTGCGGGTTGATGTCCCACCTGACTAGGGTCTTGGAGATTCGGGTGTCCGGTCTCTTCGCGGGCTTGATTCCCAGTGCCTGCTTGTGCACCTTCATCCTTAGGCATCTACGCCTAGGTGGTTCATCAGCTGAGGCTGAGCTATCGGATTCAGAATAAGGGGCAGGGTTACTTCCAGCATTCTGGTGCTATTGCTGAGCGAGCTGAGTCATAAGGTTAGTGTTGGCTTGAATCCGCTCAGCCAGTTGCCTTCTACTTTCCTTGAGTTCTCTTATCAAGTCATTGAACTCTGTTCGGGAAACAACTTCCCCTTGGTTTTGGGTGAAGGGCCCTGCACCTCGAGTTGCTTGCTGATTTCTAGGTCCAACTTGTTGTACGCTAGCAGTTTCATGGACATCTACGTTATGGGAAACCGATCTGGTTCGTAGTCTTCCCCTGGTAGTGTCGTTGGTTATAACTCTGAATCGAATCAACAGATGCCTTGTCAATGATCTTGGATCTCCTCTAGGGGATTTATGCAATCCAGTAGCTACAAAGCAGATCCTAACAGCCTAAGAATTCAATTCTCAGTGAAAGCACCAAAATATTAGCAGCAAAATTGGTTACTAACACCCTTAGAAAGATTGTGTAGAGAGATTAATGAAGAAAGTAAATTAAAACAGAGAACAATATATGAATTTCAATGCAGAGAACAAGAAAACCAAATTTATAGTGGTTTGGCATTACTGTCTACGCCCACTTTGAAGTTAATCTTTATTGCTTTCTCCATTACTTGAGTGCAGATACAATCCGTAAATCAATCACTTGAATACAAGTTTGAATAAAAAAGAAGAGAGTATAAAAAATGGCAGAGTCTCCTTAGTGTTCTCGAAAAAGGATCCTTTTCTCTGTGCCCCTGCCTCTCTATTTATAGGCGAAGGTGGGTTGGACTTCCCCGGTGGGCCTGGTAGCTGGATATCACGGCCCAAATGGGGTAAACTCTATGTGCCGACCCGAACATGCCGAACGGACAAATGCCGATCCATCATCTTCATGCTGAACGATGTGGTGTTGCGTAGGAAGAGTTGGCCGAGCAATCAATCAAAGCCGGACGAGATTGAAAGAGTGCCGAACAATCTTTGGTTGTCGAACGTTCTCGGGAGGCCGAACTATGTCTTGGCCGAACGATCCTTAGGCCAAATGATGGTTAGGCCGAACGGTAGTTGATGTCGGACAATCCTGCCATGCCGAACGTAGTGGTGCCGAACACCTAGGATGCCGAGCACCATGGAAGCATGCCGAGTGAAGTGGAGCCGAACATTCCGAATGCCGAGCACCCTGTCCGCCGAACACTTCCTAATGTCGAACGCTACTAAGTGCCGAGCGCTCCTTTCTACCGAGTGTCCCCTTATGCCGAGCGCTCCTATATGCCGAGTACTTGCTGGATGCCGATCGTGATGATATGCCGAACAATCCAGAAGGGCCGAGTTCTGGGTTGCCTGGACAAATCTCCAGGAAACAGTACGCATTATTGAAGTGAGAGAATGTTAATAAATTTGAATTTATTGTCATTAAAATCGAATTTTTAATACCATTAACTTTTGCAATGACTCAATAATAATGGCTCATGAATATATATTACCATAATACATTTTTAATGGCTCAATTATAATTATGACTCATTAATATATGAACGTTACACATTTGCAACGGCTCAATTATAATAATAACTCATAAATATATATTACCGTTATAAATTTGCAACGGGTCAATTTTAATAAAGGCTCATAAATATATATCCAATCAACTATGGATTCAGGTATGCTTTCGCCGATTTATTTAACTTCCTTTAATTTCTTCTCAGTTAAATCAATATGAGTTATATATTTGAATAAAGGGTTTCATAATTGATTATTGCTAAAGCATATTGAAATCCCAACAAATGATATTAGAGCTACCCATCATTGATTTATTTTGTAAACTTTTTATTTTATTATTTGAAAATAATATATAAAATTGTTTTTTAGGGATTAAAGGAAAATTTAAGGATTTGCAAGTTTTGTCTTATGTACAAGATTTTGGATTATTTTATTAATTAGAGTATGCTATAACAAACATATAAGAGAATAAAAGCTTGTTTATAGTGATGTGACTTGTCAGATTTGGTAGAAATTTGGAGTAGCACGCACTGAATTCATCTTTCATCATGATACTATTGGTAATTTTTTAACTAATGATTAATATAATTTAATATACGTTAGTCATCACTATATATAAATTATAACATATTTGGGAAATTGAAGCAGTTAACTTTGATCAAATATGGACATGGAGAGATGCAAATACTTTAGATATGAAGTGATAATATGAATATGATAAGTTTGAAATAATAATGATACGTACATATTGAATTACAAAATGATGATAAGACAACAAAGATGCTTACATCCTACATTATTTATGGAATTATAAATTACATGATTTTTTTCAAAGTAGCATATGATTTACATGTGTGATACATAATTTGGCTGCGAATGGACTGACAAAATATGATATATCAATGCGAATAAACATCTATAATTGTTCATTTAAATATGTTTAGACTTCATGCTAATTATATGGTGTCTACTATTAATTATCTAAGTCATACAATGTTTTGTTTCTCATTTGAATTAATTAACCATTCTTTCAGTAAAGTTAACGAATTGGGTTCTTAAGATTATTTCATTTAGCTTGACTCCAATTCCTCGGTTGCACATCTATCAATTTTAGTCGGCTATAATATGTGATGAAATTAGATGGGACAATGTCAAAGTTAATCCGTATATAAAGTTAACAATAGAAGCTCACGTAAATCATTTTTTGATTATTGTTCCAATAGTGATATCACTGTATATGTATGGTAATCACTTTTCTTTATAGAGCATTATTATGAAACATTTTGATATACTATGATTATATAATATCATGGAAGCAAATGTCATTCTATGATGGTTGGTATACTTATAACACAGAATATTTACCAATATGTGGTAAAGTTATTTTATTTGAGTAAGGTTACATTAAGTAAAGTTTGTTAGAAATATTAAGGTATTATAATATCTGTAGATGAAGCCTTATCTATGAGCCACTGTAGTTTTCCATTTTAATCAATATTATTCACACCGATATTGGATATATTCATAATTCATACCATTAAGCTGAGTTATTCAAGTTATTTCTCAGTGGCGGAAAATGTATTCCATGTAACATTACTCTTAGAATATTAAATTGAAGTCAATAATAGGAATATGTATATGTGTTTAGCTACTTGGTAACGAATTTATCAAACTAGTTATCATTAATTTGGTTGTTCTCCTATGTTAGGAATTAATTAATTTATATTTACCAATTCTTATTCCTGATTTTATGTAAAAGTTGATGTTCTAATTTCCTTGAAAAAAGGATGGTTTTAAAATTCAAATAATCTTAGTGGATTTTTATAAATTAGATTGTGGTTTATTTTACATTCTAAATGATCTAATTGAAACAATATTTCACCAAAGTGACCTCTGCCATTTTAATTTTTTCATGCATAGTGTTTGATATTTGTGTGTATGTATTCTGTATTTAATTTTGAATATTTAATTTATTTACTAAAATATTGGTTTTAAAGCTTTAAAACTTGTATTGAATTATAGAGATTGTTTAAAACCTTTGAATTGTGAATAAATATTTGAATAGTGATTTAAATATTGGGATTTTAAGTTGAATATTAATTTTATGGACTTATTTTACTCCTTTTAAATTAATAAATAATAATAGCAAATTCAATTTGTAAATCTACTTACGTAATAAATGATTCAAATAAATAATTATAAATTATATTTTTATTTATATGACTCGATTTCTATTAATGTATTTTTAGTTTATTTTATTTGATTTTTCTAAACAAATTAGTTTGGAAAATATTGAAATTATTGTTTGACGATTTATCGACAAACGATAGTGTTTTTGTGATTTTTCAGAATTCAATAACCAGTATATATTATTATTATTATTATTTTGGGATCGCATTGCTGTCCTATTGTCATAATCCCGGTTTTAAGCCAAATTTAATTTAGTAATCAATATAATTTTTAGAATTAATTTGTGAATTGATTTGAAATTTTCCAAAATAAATAAGATATGTGTTTGTTTTATATATAGATTGTAAATAGAATTTTGATTTGAAATTCAAAAATAAATATCTTAAAAATAAGTTGGATTTAAAAACTCTATATCTTAAAACTAATAAAAATATGTTTCCTAATTATAATATATATATATATATATTTGTGTGTGTATATTTATACTGTGATTTGGAAGTTATGTTTTGAATTAAATATAATAATTTTCAAAAGGCTATTCAAGTGTTAAATTCTAATATGTATATATATATGTGTGCGTGTGTGTGTTTTTTATTCATGTATAATTAGTCTTAAATCATTTTCTTTTAGATTATTTAAATATAAATAATGTATTTAATAAAATTGAAAATATAATGTGAAAACATATTAGATCATAAAGGCATGCAAATTAAAAAGTATAATAGCTTTAGATAGAATAAGATTTAATAAAAAGGTTTATGTACTTTCTTTTATTTTTTTTACATAAAATAAATATAATTTGAATATATATATATATATATATATATATATATAACATAAAAACATATGGCAATATAAAAACATAAATAAATGTAAAACTAAATATAATATAAAATTATAAAAAAAATATAAATGTATGCATTTAACATTTGTAAACATCAATACATGCAATAGACAAATGAAAGATAATTATAACATGCAATTACAAGTATCATTTGTTTCTTTTATTTTTAAAATAATAAATAAAAGGGTAAACAAGGTTATATATACACATCTCTACCCTTCTTTTCTCATTTTCTTTGACCCATTCAAAACTAAAACCTGAAGCAATCCAAACCAGAGAAGATTAAAAATAAAAGCCAACAGCCTCTTTAATTTTAAACTTGAAGCAAGTTATAGATCAGATCTAAAATCAACTTAAACATTAGGATCAGATCAAAGTTGCAGATCAAACAATTTCCAGTTTGCAAAGCATTTCCAGTTCAAACGATTTCCAGTTTTCACAGATCAAAACATTACAAGTTTTAAAGCCCTGTGTTCTCTATTTCTTTCAAAATCAGGTGAGTAAACTACCTTTATAAAGTCTTAAAACTGTTATATCTTGATTGCATGTGATAATCCTTGAAGTTATGATGTGAAATATGCTTGTATGATTGTGTAAACATGCTTGCATGTCTCTGCACTTTGTGTGCATGTCTGGGAACAGGAAAATATGCCTATGTTCTAGATATCAGGTTTCAAAACCTGTTCAAAAATTCAAAATCTCATCTTCTATTTCTTTTTAGGCTTGGATGTTTGAACAAAATAGGTTTGAATAAACATGATCTTAATTTTAAAAATATTTCTAAGTATTATTGGTTTGAGTTTCTCTGGAAAAATCAGAAAATACAGCAGAACTCAAAACATATCAAAAATTTGACCCTCATGATTGCAAGATTCAATTTTATAATTGGTTTCATTTTTGAAAACGATGATTTTTGGCGAACAAATCATAATTTTTAAGCTTGTAAATGGTGAGGAATTGAGAGATGAACGAATCTGTGTTTTTGTCAATTTACAACGAACAGGAAATAGTGGTGCGTCATGATTGTCACTGGAGGTTGTTCGAAGATCGGGGATCTTAGGAAAAATGATCGGTGAAATTCTAGATCACCGCGGTGGCTGAACGTTGGCGAACTAGGGTTTAACAACCTGTCTTGGTCATCGTGGTTGTCGAAGTTCGTGTATCATTATGGTTGCATCGGAGTCAACCAGTGGTGGGGTAATCGAAGCGTGGGTCTTCGACGAAGGTTTGGATGTGGCGGCGTGAATTCTGATGATCGGGATTGGCCGACACGAGGCATTTTTTGATGATCAAGTTTTGGGTTCCAGGCGCTTGTGTAGCTCGATTTCGCTTGGCAGAGTCGATTGAAGTTCTGGGTGGTTGGGATCGTCGGCGAGATCATTGCCGACTTGTCGATGGTCATAGCGATGGTCGAAGGTGATCGGTTCGATCGTGCACATGCACGTGCGCGTGTGTGTCTGGGTGTTTTCTGATGATTGGAGAAGAAGGCTATGTCTCGGGTTTGTACTCGAGGAAGCGTGGTGATGGCTCGAGGAAGGCTTCGAGCTGAAGACTGGTATGGTACGCGAGTGTCTAGTATGTAAAGGATTTTAAAATTTAAATCAAAAACAAAGGAAAAAAAAGGATTGCTCGGTGTTGACTTGGGCAAATTATAGGTTTGGCTCGGGTATATTTGGCTTTGGCTCGAGTTTCCTATATTTCAAATGAAAGTAAATTTATAAACAAGTTTTAAAAGCAAAGTAAATGGTAACCAAGCTTTAAAAGTAAAAGGAAATGTTTAACAAGTTTTCAAAAGCAAAGGTAGTGATTAAGTTATTAAACAAGTTTTCAAAATTTAATTCTTAAATCAAGTGTGTTTTGATTTAAATTGTTTTGTTTTGAAATAATTATATATTAGTTAATTAATTAAATAAACCCCTTAGTGTTTCCAAAATAAAACGATGTAATTAAGAAGTGATTGTGGTAAGTGTATTAAACTATAACTAATCAAAAAGATCACAAATGATTTTGTATGTTAAGAATAAATTAATTTCAAGCATTTAATTTAATAAGATTTAAATTATGTAATTAATTAAGATAAAGGGTTTATCTTTAACTAATTAGGGTCTTGATTAATTAAAGGATTATTAATTAATATGATTAACTAAAGGATCATTAATTTATTAATTAAGCGGGATTTAGAGGTAATTAATTTAATTTATTTGGTGATTAAATTAATTAAGAATTAAGTAATTGATTAAGGTAAATGGTTTATCTTAAAATTAATTAAGATCTTAAGATAATTGAAGGATCATTAATTAGTAATTCAATGATAATTACTTAATGTAATTAATTAAAGGATGATTAATTAATGTGAGTAATTAAAGGATAATTACTTAAAGGATAATTACTTAATGATATTAATTAAAGGTTAATCAATTATTAATTAAAGGTCAATTAATTAGTAATTAAAGTTTATTAATTAATTTTTTAAGGTAAATTAATTAAAGGATAATTAATTTATGTAATTAATTAGAGAATAATTAATTAATGTAATTAATTAAGGGTTAATTAATTAATGTAATTAACTTAAGCTTAATTAATTTATGTGATTAATTAAGGGATAATTAATTAAGATGAATAATTAAGGATGATTAATTAATTTTCATTAATTAATTAAAATAATAACAAATGGTTTGTAATTAATTAATGTTAATTAAGCAGGGTTAGTTAATGAATTCATAAGTAAATAATTTAATAGGTTTACATTAAATTAATTATAATTATTGATTGATTAGTCTTGCTTATGGATGATTGGATTATATTGAATGCCTTGAATTGTTTGATATCTCTGATATGTAATATTCTGTGATATGAATTGCTTTGGATCGAACTGTGATAAATGTAAGTTATTTATCTGTGATGAATTGCTGTGTGAATGTGAACTTCTGAATTGAATTAAAGTTGTTTACTTAATCAACTTGGCCTTTAAGATGGCATTTGAATTTCGATGAGACTAGGAATCAAATTCTAAATGGTTATCCGAAAACCACATCGAATCTTAAAGGTGGATCTTTTGTTAAAAAGGTTAAAAATGGAAATTTGTATCCACATGTTTTAAAATAAGCGCTCATTATTTGAAAAGGCCGGGGGAGGACATTAAGTCATAAAACCCATTCCGAATAATGATATGACGAAATGGGATCGAATTTGAAGATGGTGGTTGAAGACCGGGTATTTTCAAAAATGAAAGGATCACCGGTTGATTGTCTCTACACCGAGTTGCTCCGGTATAGAGATTACCCTATGTGACGAGGAGTTCGGACGCGATTAGGGGATATCCGAATTTGCAAGGACTTCTTTCCTTAATTGGGTGAAGTGCCTTCGGTTCCATTCAGACCCAACATGGACTTATATGGATGAATGTCCGATGTTACACTTTGACATATAAAGCTGGTTTCTATCAAATACATTTATGTTTGGTAGCGGAGAATTTATTCTCTTTGTGTAACACCCTTCTCTGAGACATACAAGCTCAGAGGTTATGTAGTTGACAGTTACTAGTGATATATGCCCAATTCGGTAATGTGGCATGCTAAGTGCTGAGCACTTGTTGATCAAGGCATGGCTTTTGTGTAAAGCGTAGCTTTATATGACGAGACTTCATCGAACCTCACACCCCGGAAAATGGTTGAAATAGGAAGGATGCAACAAGGTTATGGGGTTCGCGACCCTCAGGGTATGTGCATTTCCTTCTGGATAAAAAGTGGTGTCATGGTATGTAGCCCAGATATATTACTTATGTGGTTGTTGGAATTTGTGTGTGGCGCCTCGGTAAAGGCCGGTTACGACTGGGGATGTCATACTCATGACAGTTAGTTACCTAGTTACAGAGGTAACCCGGCCTTATGTTGGAAGATATCCGGTTAGGTTCTCGGGACGCCCCTCCAGAGGCGTACCTATTCGGATAAAGAAAGTTCGTTAGCCTTGACCATTTGTTGGAAATCCAAACAAAATAATACGAGCCCTTCACGGTTTTAGTTGTAGATCCTTCCATTTAACATAATAGCTATAGTAGACATGCTATAATGGTATGTATGCTGGCTAAGATTAATATTATGCTTGCAAATGTTTTTCCACACTATGCACTAATAATAATATCAAAAGGAATTTCACGTATCAAGCATGTTTTACTACTATAAGGAGAAACCTCCCCCATGTGTTGCGATTGCATTGAGTGTGTGCCGGGAGACCTTATGGTAGTTCCATTTTCCAAAAAAGCATAACGGATTTCTTTTATTTCTTTTCTTACAAATAACTATTTTTATGTTTGCTCACATCATCCCATGACTAACTCGGAGTTTATTGTTCCCTTTTTTAAACTCTGGGTTCCCATAATTTTCCACATGGGCAGCCTATGTTATCAGAAGATGTAGATTCCGGAGCTAGTTCAGATAGTAGATGTAGATTTGGAAATCTTTGAAGCATATGGTTTTGTGCTTTTTGGTCTGGACTTTGGAGCTTTGGAAATGAAGATGCAGTCTGTTGAATTCTCTCTCTCTCTCTCTCTCTCTCTCTCTCTCTCTCTCGGAATACCATATTGATGGTATCTTTCTGTTGTTTTGTTGTGTTCCGCTGTTGTGTAATATTTGTATGTTTTGGCTCTGATGTTGTTGGGCATTTGTTGTAGAATGTTGTATCCATGTTATGTATCAATAAAAGTCATTTTTGTTCCGTCATATTGTTATCACCTAATGTGTTATAAGCTCCAGCGAACCAGACTCCAACGTTTGAATCTCCGGCATTTGAATACAGGTGATGTACTGGATGCCGATTTTCGAAGGTTGAAGCCCGAGTAGTTACATTTTTGGTAACTGAAGGTTGAGTAAGAACTTTAGCTTTGGAGTATAACTCATTAGGTGACTCATTAGAGATAGGGTTAGAAATGCCCTAGAATGAGTATATTCCCTAAGATATCTCGTCCGTATGCCCAGATCAATTTTCTTACTATTTACGAATAGTGGGAATGAGTGCAAGAAGAGGACAAGGTAGGGGAAGGGGAAGCACCAAATGGTCGAGACCCTGCAACAACAGTAATGGAAGTAGCAGTTCTTCCCATCCAATCCCAGCCAAATCTGGCAGAGTTATATCGAGATTTCTCAAGAACTTAGAGGGATACTATTCAAAGGTTTGGAGACTATTATAGAAGCGCAAACTTGGATCCGATCTTATGAGAGGATTTTTAAAGGATTGAAATTGGATGATGATCAGAAGAGGTTGATGGCTTCCTGACAGCTCCAGGAAGAAGCTTTGGTATGGTGGGAGACCATTACTTTGGCCAAATCGGAGTTTGAGTTTACATGGGATAGATTCAAGCAAGTATTTGAGCAACGTTATATGCCTTCCACTAGTATTTCCAGGATATATCAAGAAGATTACCTTACTTCTTATTTATGATAAAATCATTAGAGTTCTATTCGACACTGGAGCCATGCATAGTTTAATTTCCCAACAAACCATATAAGAGTAAAATCTTGAACCTGAATTCGTAAACCTATTTGTGTTTAGAACCCCGTAGGTGGACCTGCGAATTTTTGTTTACGTTGTAGAGAAGTTCCTATTTCGTATTCTCATCATCAATTTCCTATCAGCCTTTTCATTCTTGATTTTAATGAATTTGAAATTTTACTTGTTCATTGGTTAACAAAATATGAAGCTAAATTATACTGTATCAATAGAACGATTTCGGTTAATACCAAACTTGGGAATTTTGTTGTGATTTCTTGTGAGGATCCAAGTCCGAAGAAGGACAAGCTAATGTATACTTAAGGATATTCCGACTTGAGTTTGTAATCCATACCTATTGTTCAAGAATTTCCTATCGTATTTGAAGAAGTTAAGTCTTTTCCTTCGTATAGGGAAATCGAATTTACAATCGACATGATTTCCAATGCCCGCCCAATTGTGCATGAAAGTCGTGGGGTGGCACCATGGGAAAGAGTAGAGCTAGTCTAACAAACCTAAGATTTACGGGAGAAAGTATTTATACGATCTAGTCATTCCAGTTGTGGTTCAGCTATAGTATTTGTGGCCAAGTCCGATGGATCTTTGAGATTGTGCATAGATTATCGTGATCTTAATAAGTTAATCCTTAAGAATAAATTTCCTTTGCCCCAATTCGACGACCTGTTTGATCAATTGCATGGTGCTCGATTCTTTTCCAAGATGGACCTAGCCCAAGGTTTCCGTCAACTGAGAATTGCGAAAGATTGTATTCATTGACTTTTTTAGGGGTCCCGATACGTTCTACGAATGATCAGTTATGCCCTTTGAAATAACCAATGCCCCTGCATATTTCGTAGACCTGATGACCCGAGTATTTCGTGAACTTTTGAATAAGTTCGCGAATATTTAACCTGTTGTAACAGTTTTTTTTAAATTTAAAATAAATCAAAGCTTAAAAGAAAAAGATACCAAATGTCACGACCCGGGCCCCAACACTCGAAAATCGGCATCCAATACATCACCCGTATTCAAATGTTGTAGTCCGGTTCGCAGGAGCTTATAACACATTGGATGATAACAACACAGCAGAACAAAAATGAATTTTATTGATACACAACATGGATACAACATTCTGATAACAAATGCCCAACAATATTAGGGCCAATATATCAACACAACAGCGGAATACAACAAAACAACGGAAATATAGCATCAACAGGGTCTTCAAAAAGAGAGAGAGAAGTCCAAAAGACTACATCTTCATTGCCAAAGCTCCAAAGCTCCAAACCAAAAAAACTTCCAAACCAAAGACTTCCAGATCCACATCTACTATCTGAACTAGCTCTAGAACCTACTGATAACTTGACTCTAGGCTGCCCATGTGGAAAATTAGGGGCACCCAAAATTTAGAAAGGGCACAATAAATTCCAAGTCAGTCAACGGACTGGTGTGAGCAAAAATAAAAATAGTTGTTTGTACAAAAAAGAAATAAAAATAAATTCGTTATGCTTTTGGGAAAATGAAACTACCATAAGGTCCCCCAACACACACTCAATGCAATCACACACATGAGGGAGGTTTCTCCTTATAGTATTCAAACATGCTTGATACGTGAAAATCCTTTTGATATTATTATTAGCGCATAGTGTGGAAAAACATTTGCAAGTATAATATTAGTCTTAGCCAGCATACGTACCATTATAGCATGCCTACTATAGCTACCATGTTAAATGGCATGTTCTACAACTGACTCATATTGATTGTTTGGACTCCAACAAATGGCCAAGGCTAAGGAACTTCCTTTATCCGAATGGGTACGTCTTTGGAGGGATGTCCCGAGAACCTAACCGGATCACTGCCAACACAAGGCCAGGTTATCTCTGTAAACAGGTAACTAACTATCACGATATGCCATCCCCCGGTTGTAACTGACCTTTACCAAGGCGCCTCAACAACCAACAACCACATAAGTAAAATATCCGGGCTCCATACCAGAATACCACTTTTTATCCAAAAGGAAATGCACATACCCTGAGGGTTGCGAACCCTATAATCTTACTGGCACCGTCCCGTTTCGACCATTTCCGGGGTATGAGGTTCGATGAAGTCTCGTCCCACAAAGCTACGCTTTACACAAAAGCCATGCTTCGATCAATTCATGCTCAGCACTTAGCATGCCACATTACCAAATTAGGAATATATCACCAGTAACAATCAACTACATAACTTCTGAGCTCATACATCTTAGAGAAGGGTGTTAAGCTAAGAGAATAAATTCTCCGCCACCAAACAGAAATGTATTTGATAGAAACCAGCTTTATATCTCAAAGTGTAACGTCAGACATACATCCACACAAGTCCATCCTGGGTCTGAATGGAACTGAAGGCACTTCGTCCAATTAAGGAAAGAAGTCCTTGCAAATCTGGATATCCCCTAATCACGTCCGGACTCCCCATCACATAGGGTAATCTCTATACCGGAGCAACTCGGTGCAAAGACAATCAACATGCAATCCTTTCGTTTTCGAAAATACCCGGTCTTCAACACCGTTTTCAAATGCAATTCCATTTTGTCGTATCATTATTCGAAATGGGTTTTATGACTTAATGTCCTCCCCCGGCCTTTTCGAATAATGAGCGCTTATTTTAAAAACATGTGGATACATTCAGATCTTAGAAAAGTCACAACTTGTTTCCCAAAACCTTTCCTTTTGAATGGTTTAAACAAATTTCATTTTTATATCTTTTAAACAAAAGATCTACCTTTAAGATTCGATGTGGTTTTCGGATAACCATTTGGAATCCGATTCCTGTCTCATTGAAATTCAAATGCCATCTTAAAAGCCAAGTTGTTTAAGTAAACAGTTTTAATTCAATTCAGAAGTTCACATTCACACAGCAATTCATCATAGATAAATAACTTACATTTATCACAGCTCAATCAAAAACAATTCATATCACAGAATATTATATATCAGGGATACCAAACAATTCAAGGCATTCAATATATTCCAATCATCCATAAGCAAGATTAATTAGTTGTTCAATTACTAATTAATTCAATTTAATTTCCAAATAAATTAAATTAATTACTTTAATTACTTTTAAATCCTGCTTAATTAACATTAATGATAGACTATTTGTTATTATTTTAATTAATTAAAGGTTAATAAATTAATATGAGTAATTAAAGGATATTTACTTAAAGGATAATTACTTAATGAAAGTAATTAAAGGGTTAATTTGTTAATGTGACGACCCGAGTTTCAGCCTTCGGAAATCAGCATCCAATACATCACCCGTACTCAAATGTTGAAGATTCAAACGTTGGAGTCCGGTTCGTTGGAGCTTATAACACATTAGATGATAACAACACAGCGGAAAAAATGACTTTTATTGATACATAACATGGATTACAACATTCTGATAACAAATGCCCAATACCATCAGAGCTAAATATACAACATAATAGCGGAATACAACACAACAGCAGAAAAATAGCAGCAACAGGGTCTTCCAGAAGAGAGAGAGAGAATCCAACATACTGCATCTTCATCGCCAAAGCTCCAAAGGTCAAACCAGAAAGCACAAACCAAAAGCTTCAAAGACTTTTGAATCTACATCTACTGGTAACTTGAACTAGCTCCAGAACCTACTGATATCCTAACTCTAGGCCGCCCATGTGGAAAATTATAGGTACCCAGAGTTTAGAAAAGGGAACAATAAACTCCGAGTCAGTCATTGGACTGGTGTGAGCAAACAAAAAAACAGTTATTTGTACAAAAAGAAATATAAAAAATCCATTCATGCTTTTTGAAAAATGAAACTACCATAAGGTCTCCCGGCACACACTCAACGCAATCGCACACATGGGGGAGGTTTCTAATTATAGCAGTTAAACATGCTTGATACGCGAAAATCCTTTTGATATCATTTTTTAGTGCATAGTGTGGAAAAGCATTGCGCAAATATAATATTAATCTTAGCCAACATATGTACCATTACAGTATGCCTACTATAGCTACCATATTAAATGGCAGGTTCTACAACTAAAATCGTAAAAGGATCATATTGTTTGTTTGGATTTCCAATAAATGGTCAAGGCTAAGGAACTTCCTTTATCCGAATGGGTATGCCTCTGGAGGGATGTCCCGAGAAGCTAACTGGATCTCTGCCAACACAAGGCCGGGTTACCTCTGTAACCAGGTAACTAACTGTCACGAGTAAGTGATCCCCTGGTCGTAACCGACCTTTACCGAGGTGCCTCAAATTCCAACAACCACATAAGTAAAATATCCAGGCTCCATACCATAATACCACTTTTTATCCACATAAGTAAAATATCTAGGCTCCATACCAGAATACCACTTTTTATCCAGAATGAAATGTACATACTCTTAGGGTCGCGAACCCCATAACCTTGCTGCATCCTTCCTGTTTCAACCATTTCCCGGGGTGTGAGGTTCGATGAAGTCTCGTCCCACAAAGCTACGCTTTTTACAAAAACCATGCTTCGATCAACCAATGCTCAACACTTAGCATGGCACACCACCAAATTGGGAATATATCACTAATAAACATCAACTACATAACCTTTGAGCTCGTACGTCTCAGAGAAGGGTGTTAAGCTACGAGAATGAATTCTCCACCACCAAACGAAAATGTATTTGATAGAAACCAGCTTTATATCTCAAAGCGTAATATCAGACATACATCCATACAAGTCCATCTTGGGTTTGAATGGAACCGAAGGCACTTCGTCCAATTAAGGAAAGAAGTCCTTGCGAATCCGGATATCCCCTAATCACGTTCGGACTCCCCATCACATAAGGTAATCTATACCGGAGCAACTCGGTGCAGAGACAATCAACAGAAAATCCTTTCATTTTCGAAAATACCTGGTCTTCAACACCGTATTCAAATGCAATCCCTTTTCGTCGTATCATTATTCGGAATGGGTTTTATGATTTAATGTCCTCTCCCGGCCTTTTCGAATAATGAGCGCTTATTTTAAAAAAAGCATGTGGATACAAATTTCCATTTTTTATCTTTCAAACAAAAGATCCACCTTTAAGATCCGATGTGGTTTTCGGATAACCATTTGGAATCCGATTCCTGGTCTTATCGAAATTCAAATGTCGTCTTAAAGGCCAAGTTGTTTAAGTAAACAATTTTAATTCAATTCAGAAGTTCACATTTACACAGCAGTACATCACAGATAAATAACTTACATTTATCATAGCTCAAACCAAAGTAATTCATATCACAGAGTATTACAGATTAACATACCAAAGATAGTAACCAATCCAAGCATTCAGTATCATCAATCAGCCATAAGCCAGATTAATTAGTTGTTTAATTCTTAATTAATTCAATTTAATTTCCAAATAAATTAAATTAATCACTTTAATTACTTTTAAATCCTGCTTAATTAACGTTAATAAATTATAAACCATTCGTTATTATTTTAATTAATTAATGAAATTAATTAATCATCCTTAATTATCCATCTTAATTAATTATCCTCAATTAATTAATTATCCCTTAATTAATTTAATTAATCGCATAAATTAATTAACCTTAAGTTAATTACATTAACTAATTAACCCTTAATTAATTAACCCTTACTTAATTACATTTATTAATTATCCTTTAATCATAAATTAATTAACCTTTAATTATTAATTAATTACATTAAGTAATTATCCTTTAATTACTTACATAAATTAATCATCCTTTAACTAATTACATTAAATAATTATCATTAAATTACTAATTAATGATCCTTCAATTACCTTATGATCTTAGTTAATTTTAAGATAAACCATTTATCTTAATGAATTACTTAATTCCTAGTTAATTTAACCCAATCACCAAATAAATTAAATTAATTACCTCTGAATCCTGCTTAATTAATAAATTAATGATCCTTTAATTAATCATATTAATTGATGATCCTTTAATTACATCAAGACCTTAATTAACTAAAGGTAAACCATTTATCTTAATTAATTATTTAAATCTTATTAATCTCTTATTTAGTAAACCTTTGAAATAAATTACCATTAACCTATAAATTAATTTAGACCTTTAAGTTAATTAACAACTATAAACATCTTTATCTTTTTAATCAACTTCTTAATTATGCTATTTAATTTTATTTAAAATATGCTTAAGAATTAATTAATGAAAGTATATATATTAAAACACTTTAAAATTAATTAATTTAAAATAATTTGTTTTAAAACCTTTAATTAATCCCAAACTTAAATAAGATAATTATTATATAATTATTTCAAATCAAAACAATTTTAAATTCAAACATAGTCTTATATTTTAAATTGAAACTTGTTTTGAAAATTAGATCACACTTTTCTTTGAAAAACTTGTTTGTACTAGCTTTGAAAACATTGCTTTGAAAACTTGTTACAATTTTACTTTTGCTGTTAAAAACTTGTTCACTACAAAATAAACCCAGGCCAAACTCAAAAATACCCGAGCCAAACTCAAAAATACCTAAGGCAAACTTAAAAATACCCGAGCCAAACTTGAGTCACTTCCCCTCTTCTTCTTTTCCTTATTCTTTTTGACTTTGTTTTGATTTGTAATTCATAATCCTATTACACAACTAAAACACTCGTATACTAACTCGAGCCAAAACCTTCTCTACCCTGAGTCCTTCTTTGAGTACACGATCCTACGTTAGCCTACCGAAACAATAGAAAATCATTAGTGCATGCACGGTCGCTGCCACTCCGGTCAATCTTGCCGACGTCGTCAGGTCACCGACGACTTACTCTAACATCTCGACCACCTAGATCATCCTTCAACCCAGTACATCAAAATTGAGCAGTCGAACACCATCAGGCACGAAACCCAGTTGCCACAATCGCCTCGTGTTGCCCAACTCCGACCACCGTAGACCACGTCGTCGAGTCCAAACCTTCGCCAGAGTTCCTACGCCTCCATTCCCCTACCTCCGATCCAACCCCAAGCTTCCTTGACGTCACACTGACCTATGAATCATCGTCGACCAAGTCAGGGTCTTAAACCCTACTTCATCACCGTTTCGCCACCACGGCGATCTATAAACCCAACCACCATTTTTCCCGAGAGCCTCAACCTCCAAGCTACCTTCAGCAATGATTACGACACACCAACCCACTCAGAACGCCGGAATTAGACCAAAACCCAATCATCGTTCAACTCGCGATATCTTAATAAATATGAATTTAAAATTCAAGATATTATTATCAAAAATCAACATTTTTAAGCCCGAACCCAGTTATATAATCAAAACATGAAATTTAATTAGTTGATTTTTTGACTTGGTTTGATAATTTACTGTAATATCTTGTTTTTCAAAATTACTTTATAAATTCTCATGATAAATTTTTTAAAAGTAAGATATCATGATTACCGTCAAAATTTCTTTAATCATCAAAGCCTAAAAATGTTTGTATGAAGAGATATAAATTTTATTTTGAGAAATTTTGATCTATAAGTCAAGAACAGAGGTTAGAAACCTTTTACACAGACATGCATAGCAATTTAAACATATATGCCAAACAAACCCATTCATACATCCAAACAAAACATATTCGAATCATTTTTGTAATAATTTTAACATGCATAAGATGATTTAACCTGAAATTTAGAGTTTGCTCACAGGAAAAAGGAACAGAGAAGCAGAGCCTTATTTTTTGAAAATCTAGAACTCTTTAGGTTTGAGTTGATTCCAAATCTGATCTTCTACTTGATTTTTGAGTTGAATTCAACTTTGCTTTGATTTATATTGAGTTGATCTTTGCTTGCTTTCAGGTTTTAAAATTTGAAAGAGCCGTTTGCTTGATTTTCTTTTATCTCTGGTTTGAGTTTTTCAGTTTTTTTTGCTTTGATCTCAAAAATGAAGTGGAGAAAGACTATTTGCTATGTATATACAAAATTCATAAAAAAAGAAAATAAATTATCTTGACACTTGTATTTTGCATGCATTACAAAGCTTACAAATGTCTAATGCATGTTAAAATACTTACACTTGTTAATTTCCATGTTATTAATATTTTTAATATGTTATATAATTTTACATTACATTATATTTTCTAATTTTGTTACATTTCCTTTTATATTAATATATATATATATATATATATATATATATATTTACAAACCATATTTATTTTATGTAAATTTTTTAAAAGAAAGAATATTAAACCTTTTTTATTAAATCTTATTTTTAAGCTATTATACTTTTAAATAAATAAATATATATCCTTAGAGTTTTTAAATATAGAATTTTACTTAAACAGCTTTTGAAAATTATTATATTGAATTCAAAACATAGCTTCCAAATCACAATATACACACACAAATATATTATAATTAGAAAACATATTTTTTGTTAGTTTTTAAAACATAAAGTTTTTTAAATCCATTTTACTTTTAAGATATTTCTTTTTCAAATTCAAAATTCTATTTATAATTTATATACATACATATATATTCACATAAACAAACACTTATCTCATTTATTTTTGAAAATTTCAAATTAATTCTAAAAATTATATTAATTACTAAATTAAATTTGGCTTAAAAACGAGATCGTTACAAATTCTCCCCTTAAGAAAATTTTGTCCTTGAAATTACTAGTTAAGAAGAATGATCCATAACCCGCTCACTATTTTCCCAATCCAAATAGTTTTTAACAATTTCCCAAAACCCAACAGTTTCAACTTTCCAAAGCAATTTTATTAAAGACACTATCATTCTTACCAAGTGTAACGACCGGGGCCTCAACACTCAAAAATGGGCATCCAATACATCCCCGTATTAAAATGTCGGAGATTCAAATATTGGAGTCCGGTTCGCTGGAGCTTATAACGCATTAGATGATAACAACACAGTGGAAACTAAAAGACTTTTATTGATACAATATATGGATTACAACATTCTACAACAAATGCGTGACACTATCAGAGCCAGTATACAATACAATATCGGAAAACAACGGAAAGATAGCATCAACATAGGTCTTCCAAAAGGGAGAGAGAAAGAGAGAGAGAGCGAGAGAATCCAACAGACTGCATCTTCATTCCAAAGCTCCAAAGCTCAAGCCAAAAAGTTTCAAAGACTTCCAAATCTACATCTACTGATAACCTGACTCTAGGCTGCCTGTGTGGAAAATTAGAGGCACCCAGAGTTTAGAAAGAGAAACAATAAACTCCGAGTTAGTCATGGGACTGATGTAAGCAAACATAAAAATAGTTATTTGTACAAAAAGAAATAAAAAGAAATCCATTATGCTTTTTGGGAAATGAAACTACCATAAGGTCTCCCGACACACACTCGATGCAATCGCACACATGGGGAGGTTTCTTCTTACAGTAGTCAAACATGCTTGATACGTGAAAATCCTTTTGATATTATTATTAGTGCATAGTGTGGAAAAACATTTCGAAAGTATAATATTAATCTTAGCCATCATACGTACCATTATAGTATGTCTACTATAGCTACCATGTTAAATGGTAGATTCTATAACTAAAACCGTAAAGGGTTCGTATTGTTTTGTTTGGATTTCCAACAAATGGTCAAGGCTAAGTAACTTCCTTTATCCAAATGGGTACGCCTCTTGAGGGACGCCTCGAGAACCTAACTGGATCTCTGCCAACACAAAGTCGGATTACCTCTGTAACTAGGTAACTAACTGTCACGAGTATGCCATCCCCAGGTCGTAACCGATCTTTACCGAGGCGCCACATACAAATTCCAACAGCCACATAAGTAAAATATCTGGGATCCATACTATGATACCACTTTTTATCCAGAAAGAAATGCACATACCCTGAGGGTCGCAAACCCCATAACCTTGCTGCATCCTTTCCTGTTTCCGCCGTTTCCCGAGGTGTGAGGTTCGATGAAGTCTCGTCCCACAAAGCTACGCTTTGAACAAAAGCCATGCTTTGATCAATCCATGCTCAGCACTTAGCATGCCACATTACCGAATTAGGAATTTATCACTAGTAACAATCAACTACATAACCTCTGAGCTCGTACATCTCGGAGAAGGGTGTTAAGCTAAGAGAATAAATTCTCCGCCACCAAACAGAAATGTATTTGATAGAAACCAGCTTTACCTCTCAAAGTGTAATGTCAGACATACATCCATACAAGTCCATCCTGGTTCTGAATGGAACCGACGGCACTTCGTCCAATTAAGGAAAGAAGTCCTTGCAAATTCGGATATCCCCTAATCACGTCCGAACTCCACATCATATAGGTTAATCTCTATACCATAGCAACTCAGTGCAGAGACAATCATCAGGCAATCCTTTCATTTTCGAAAATACCCAGTCTTTAACACCTTCTTCAAAATGCAATCCCATTTCGTCGTATCATTATTCGGAATCGATTTTATGACTTAATGTCCTCCCCCGGCCTTTTCGAATAATGAGCGCTAATTTTAAAAACATGTGGATATATTTGGGTCTTAGTTAAGTCACAACTTATTAGTCAAAACCTTTCCTTTTAAGTAGTTTAAACAAATTTCCATTTTTAGATCTTTTAAATATAAGATCCACCTTTAAGATTTGATGTGGTTTTCGGATAACCATTTGGAATCCGATTCCCGATCTCATCGAAATTCAAATGCCGTCTTAAAGGCCAAGTTGTTTAAGTAAATAATTTTAATTCAATTCAGAAGTTCACATTCACACAGCAATTCATCACAGATAAATTACTTACATTTATCGCAGTTCAAACCAAAGCAATTCATATCACAGTATATCACATATCATAGGTATCAAATAATTCAAGGCGTTCAGTTTAATTCAATCATCCATAAGCAAGATTAATTAGTGTTCAATTCCTAATTAATTCAATTTAATCTCCAAATAAATTAAATTAATTACTTTAATTATTTTAAATCCTGCTTAATTAACATTAATTAATTATAAATCATTTGTTATTATTTTAATAAATTAATGAAATTAATTAATCATCCTTAATTATCCATCTTAATTAATTATCCTCAGTTACTTACATTAATTAATTATCCTTTAATTAATTACATTAATTAATTAACCCTTAATTATAAATTAACCATTAATAAATTAATTGACCTTAAATCATTAATTAATTAACCTTTAATTACTAATTATCCTTTAATTACTTACATTAAGTAATTATCCTTTGAGTAATTAATTATCCTTAATTACTTACATTAATTAATTAACCATTAATTAATTAATCATCCTTTAATTAATTACATTAAGTAGTTATCCTTTAAGTAATTATCCTTTAATTACTCACGTCAATTAATTAACCTTTAATAATTAATTAACCTTTAATTAATCTCATTGAGTAATTATCCTTTAATTACTCCCATTAATTACTCTTTAATTATTAATCAATTATCCTATAATTAATTACATTAATTAATTATCCAGTAATTACTTAAGTTAATTAATTAACCCTTAATTACTTAAGTCCTTAATTAATCTAAGATAAACCATTATCTTAATTAATTACTTAATTAAATCATAAAAAATCTTTATTTAGTAAACCTTGACACTAATTATCGATCATATAAATTAACTTAAGACCTTTAAGTTAAATAATGATAATTTTTTTTACCTTCTTTAATTAACTCCTTAATTACATTATTAAATTCCATTTGAAAACACTTAGGAATCATATTAATTAATCACCTAATATATAATTATTTAAAACCAAAATAATTAATCTTAAAAAAATTTAACTTTAAACCTTTAATCTTTGAAACCTGCTTGAAAATTTTGATCAATATTTTGCTTCGAAAACTTGGTCGATATTTTCTTTAAAACATGTTTATTCCTTTTTCTTTTTTTTTAAAACTTAGTTAAAAAAAAAGATATCCAAGACAAACCCAGTATCAACCCGAGTCAAAACTGAAAATACCGGAGCAAAAACCCGAGCTACTTCTTCTTCTTCCCTTTTCCTTTAAACATTGTTTTGTTTTAAATTTTAGAAACTATTACACAGCTAAATACTAGCGTACACACGGAGGCGAACTCGAGCCAAACTAAATCTTTCCCGAGGCTAAACCCGAGTCACCATATTCTTCTCAAAGCTACAACAACCAAACCAATACCCACTGGCAGATGTGCACATGCACGCCTGATTAAAGCAACTCCGACCATTACCTCTACCACCCACAAGTCGCCGATCACCTCGCTGATGAACCCGACCACCCAGATTGACAAACTCACCTCAAAATCAAAATTGAGCTACACGACACTTCTTGGAACCCAAACCCATCGACGAAAAATGCCTCGCGCAGCCGAGTACCGTCTCTAAGGACCTCGCGATTCCTCTAGAGATGCATCACAACTTCAAGCTTCGATTCCCCCACCACCGGTCCGCTCCGATGCATCAACGACGTCGCACTACCCTCGAATAAAACCTCGACCAAATCAGGCTACAAAACCCCAACTCGACGTCGATAAGTCACCTCGATGATCCATCAATCCACCGGTCATTTTTTCCATGACCCTAACCACTCAAGCTATCTCCAGCATCGATCATGATGCTTAAACCTTCGCCGATCACCAGAAAGCAACAAAAATTCGATTTGCGCTCATCTTGCGAATTTTCCTCAATCCCAAACTTAAAAATCATGATTTTATAACCAAAAATCATCTTTTCTAAAAAGAATTAGGTTATATAATTGAATCTTGCAATCATGAGGGTCGAATTTTTGATATGTTTTGAGTTTCACTGTAAATTTTAATTTTTAAGAAAAACTTAACTAACAACACTTAGAAATATTTTTAAAGTTAAGATCTTATTAATTCAAACACTTTTTGTTTAAACATCAAACTCTAAAAAATAATAGGGGATTTGATTTTGAATTTTGAATAGGTTTTAAAACTTGTAAAACAAGGAATAGAGCATGCATATTGGTACATAGACATGCACGCAATCATTTGCATATATATATATATATATATATGTATATATATATAGACATGCAGGGTTATTTCCATCCACATAATTATTTTCCACAACATACCTCAAATATCAATCCAAACATCAAGATTTATAAACAAATTCAAGTAGTTTACTCACGTGATTTTTTTTTGAACAGAGAACACAGGGCTTAAAACTTGAAACTGGAATTTGGTTTTGATTTGAACTTTGGTTGTTGATCTGATCTTCTTTGTGTTTGAGTTGAATCTAAACTTGTTTTGAGATGATCTTGGATTTTGCTTTGATTCAGTTTAAATTTGAAAAAAGGTTATATGATTTGCTTGCTTCAGATTTAAAATTGGAAGAGTTTGTTTCATATTCTTTTTTTTATTATTTTCTTTCCTCTGGTTTGTTTTTCTCAGGTTTTAAGTTTTGAGTATATAAATCTGGATTGAAAGAAAATGGAGTGTAGGAGTATAGATGTATGTATATATAATCTTGTTTTCCCCTTTATTTATTAAATTTAAAAATGAAGTGAAAATTTAAAAAATATGACACTTGTAATTGTATGATGTAATTAAGCTACACTTGTTCAATTTCTTTTTATGTGGTTTACACTTATCTTTGTGCATGTATAAATATTTTAAATATGTTTTATATATTTTATATTTTCAATTTTTATTAAATACATTTCCTTTTTATATTTATATAACTTTAAAGAAAATGATTTAAAAATCTAATTATACATTAATAAATAAACATATATATTAGTTTTTTTCAATATATAAAGTTTTTAAATCCAATTTATTTTTAAGATATTTATTTTTGAATTTCAAATCAAAATTCTATTTACAATATATATATATATATATATATATAAAAACAAACATATTTCTTATTATTTTGAAAAAATTCAAATTAATTCAAAAATTAATTCTGAAAATTATATTAATTGCTAAATTCAATTTGGCTTAAAATGGGATCGTTGCAAATTCCCCCCTTAAGACACTTTCGTCCTCGAAATTTAATAGACAAGGAGACAAACAAAGAACATATGAACACATAAGAAATAGGAAAATAGCTTACTAGATCAAGCCGAAATATCTATTCTACATTTAGGATAGGACTTCTACATATTTTTTTAGTTTTGGAATAAATCATAATATCATCAATAAATATGACAACGAACTTATTCAATACTTCACGAAATACTCGAGTCATCAGGTCTACAAAAAATATAAAAGGGCATTGGTTAGTCCGAATGGCATAACTAACCATTCGTAGAATGTATCAGGACCCTTAAAACAGTGAAATGGATTCAATCTTCCCCGATTCTCAGCTGATGGAATCCTTGGGCTAGGTCCATCTTGGAAAAGAATCGAGCATAATGTAATTGATCGAACAGGTCATCGATTCAGGGAAAATGAGATTTATTCTTAAGAATTAACATACTAAGATCACGATAATCTACGCACAATCTCAAAGATCCATCGGACTTGGCTACAAATACTACAGTTGAACCCCAAGTGGAACGACTAGGTCGCATAAATCCTTTCTCCAGTAAAATTTCGGTTTGATCAACTTGCTCTACTCTTTCCTTTGGTGCTATCCTACACTCGTATGCACAACTTGACGGGCATTGGAAAAACAAGTTGATTCTAAATTCGATTTCCCTATGCAGAGGTAAAGACTTAACTTCTTCAAATACGTCTAGAAATTCTTAAACAATAAGTATGGATTCCAAACCAGGTCGGAATACACTAAAGTATATTAGCTTGTCCCTCTTTGGACTTGGACCCTTACAAGAAATCACAACAAAATTCTTAAGTTTGGCTTTGACTGAAATCGTTCTATTGATATAATCTAATTTAGCTTCATATTTTGTTAACCAATTCATTCCAAGTAATATCTCAAATTCATTATAGTCAAGAATGAAAAGGCTGATCGGAAATTGATGAAGAGAATTTGAAATAGTAACTTTTCTACAATGTAAACAACAATTCGCAGGGCCTCCTATCGGATTCTTCACACAAATAGGTTCGTCTACGAATTCAAGTTCAAGATTTAACTCTTCGAGGGTTTGCTGGGAAATAAAACTATGCATGGCACCAGTGTTAAATAAAACTCTAATAATTTTATCATAAATAAGAAGTAAGGTAATCTTATTGATACATCCTAGAAATACTAGCGGAAGGCATATAACGCTGCTCAAATACTTGCTTGAATCTATCCCATGTAAACTCATCCTCCGATTCGGCCAATGTAATGGTCTCCCACCAAGCCAAAGCTTCTTCCTGGAGCTGCTAGAAGGCCATCAACCTCCTTTAATTATCATCCAATTTCAATCCTTTAAAAATCCTCTCACAAGATCGAATCTAAGCTTGCGTTTCTATAATAGTCTCCAAAGCTTTGAATAGTGTCCATCCAAGTCTTGAGAAATTCCGATATAACTCTGTCAGATTTGGCTGGGGTTAGATGAGAAAAGCTTCTCCTCCATTACTGTTGTTGCAGGATACCGACCATATTTAGCGGTACCCCCCTTCACCTACCTCGTCCTCTTCTTGCACTCATTCTCACTATTCGTGAATAGTAAAAAAAATTGATCTGAGGCATACAAACAAGATATCTTAGGGAATATACTCATTCTAGGGCATTTATAACCCTATCTCTAATCACCTAATGAGTTATACTCCAAAGCTAAAGTTCTTACTCAACGTTCAACTCAAATACCAGATGTAACGGTTTAGGCTTTACAACCATCGCATTTGCTTCATTAAAGCATAATAGGGGGTTCTCGCTGTGGAATATGCAAGTATATGATTTTTGTTTGATGATAATAAACATATATATATATATATATATATATATATATTCATTTAAATGTATTTGGTAATGTACTATTTTGTTTTTCATGGATTAAATAAATATTTGTTGAATAAAATAAACTACACAGAATTTGAATTCAAACAGAACAAGTTACACAGAATTTGAATTCAAACAGAAATTTTATTCAAACAAATATTTATTACAATCTTGA
Source organism: Allium cepa (assembly GCA_030765085.1). NCBI lineage: Eukaryota > Viridiplantae > Streptophyta > Magnoliopsida > Asparagales > Amaryllidaceae > Allium > Allium cepa. The sequence goes on from CM060939.1 coordinate 153,511,577, forward strand.
ATAGTACAATTTCAAGCTCTCACTATACATATACATTTTTAATTACATCACAATTCAGTTTACATAAATTCCTCACTACATATCACTCACACTCGTATTTTGTCTTCAACTGCATTCCAGTTTGAATCCAGCATCTGAACAATCTGCAAAAATATTCACTAACGCAGTAAAATTGAAAAGGAAATCTTTTTGCAATGTAAAATGAAATATGATTTTTGAAAATATTATTTACCTCAGTTATTTGGGTTGTTCGTCATCATTTAAATTTGATTTCATCATACACGAACAACTTGTGACATACACAGTGCATCACTGTATATGCCACAAGGCTGTGCACATCGATATACACTTGATAATGCTACTGGAACAGGTGAGCACAGGTCAAACCCAAATGAAAAGCCGGGTTCAACTCATGTGCAATATATTCAAAATCACGACACGAGCACAAGGTCAAACCCGAGTTTTGAAACTGGATTCAACTCAAGTGAAATTTCAAAAATCAACATGAATGCATTCAAAGTCCAACACAGTTACAACAATGCATGCAAGTGCCAACTAGAATGGAGACCAACAGCAAAAGGGACTGCAACAATCATGTATGCAGACCGGATCAGACCAAACTATCAAAGAAACAACAGAGACCAAGCAATGAATAGCAGATACATGAATAATGCAATAGTGTCACAATGTCACAGCAAACTGGCAACAACAACAAGTTCAAGTGAAACAAATGCAAAATTGACAAATGGAAGAAGTATGTAATTCGAAATGATACAACTACAAGTACAAGGAACAACAACAATGAATACTTCAACACGTCCAAATGTCCAGACAACATCATATTCACAAATGCAATGCTAAACTGAAGCTCAAGTTAAACTAACCAGAAAAATGGCCAGAGACGAAGATCACAGGGGTCAGTGAATCAATGCCGTGTAAAGTCGAAAGCAACAGTGGATGAACGAGATTCAACAGTGTAGAGATGGGCCGAAGTCAGAATTCAAAAATCAAATTCGTATTTTTGAAAAGGTCCAAAGTCAAAGAAAATTAAAAAGAGGAAAGTTTCTGCCTTTTTATTCAAGAAAAATCGAACGCGTGAAAATCAAAGCCGTGAGTAACAAGTCGGAAGAAATCAGGAAAGCCGTGCGCATCAAGGATTGAAGTTTTGGAAAGTATCGAATTGAAACGAAGCAAATACAAGTGTCACGAATTCATATAAATACAAAACCCAAATTATCATCATCGGCATTGAGTATGCAACAAGAACAAGCAATAATTCAAGCAAATTAAACCAGCAAAGAGAATACATACCAATTTATCGAACTCGATCAAAGGAGCAGCTACGTACGGTTAGCAATCTCGAAGTCAACCAGAATCAATCATCAGAGAATGAGCGCGAGCAAAGAGTATCAATCATCCAGAGCCGAAGCCCTAACTCGAGAAAGAAGCCGAAGCCCTAATTCGACAAAGAGGAACGACCATCACTTTCTTCACATAGCAAAAGAACAAAGGATCGGGTTGAAGAATAAAAGGGCCGGCCTAGTATTATAAAAGGGGTCTTTATTACAAAGAGATTTTTTTCTATTTAGGGTTTAATTTTTTAAGAGGGTTTTTCTTAATTTTTATTTGAGCAAAAATTACGGATTCAAGTTTGTATTTTAATTTTTGCTTCTGCTTTATTTTTGAAGTCTGTTTTTCCTTTTCGAGTCAAAGAATTTGTAAATCACCACCTAGGTTGTAGGTAGTGTCAGATTGTCTAGTTAGAATTAGTTCAGTGAGCAGGGTGTGCGAGTTTGCAAAACTCTATAGGCGGAGCAGGGTGTGCGAGTCTATGAGAGTGTTTGTGAGCGGGAGCAAAAGGGTTTGCGAGTCTAGTAGAGTGTTTGTAAGCGGGATACTGTTTAATTCTAATAGAAATTTGGGAATGCAGCAGTAGGCAGGGGTTGCCGAAGCTGGGTAAATTTTGTGTGTGATTTACTTTTCAGCATATTTATTTCTGCAGTTTGTTTCTACGTTTAAATCGAGAAAATTTGCTATAACCCTATTCACCCCCCCTCTAGGGTTAATCCAGATCCTACACTTGCTTCGTGTTTGGTGGCGAGCAGGAGACTCTTACCCCTACATGTCCTGGGGTGGGTTGGTTGGGAGTCGAGAGGCTGGCCGTAAAAGTAAATTCGAGGTACCAATGTGTGCTACGATGGAGTGTGGCCGCTGTTGATGGTTGTAAAGCCTAGACCGTCACATTTTTGGTATTAGAGCTGAAGGTTGTGTAAGAACTTTAGCTTTAGAGTATAACTCATTAGGTGACTCATTAGAGATAGGGTAAGAAATGCCCTAGAATGAGTATATTCCCTAATATATCTCGTCCGTATGCCCAGATCAATTTTCTTACTATTTACAAGTAGTGAGAACGAGTGCAAGAAAAGTACAAGGTAGGGGAAGGGGAAGTACCATTACAAATGGTCGAGACCCCGCAACAACAATAATGGAAGGAGAAATTCTTCCCATCCAACCACAGGCAAATCTGGCAGAGTTATATCGGGATCTCAAGACTTGGAGGGACACTATTCAAAGGTTCGGAGACTATTATAGAAGCGTAAGCTTGGATTCGATCTTGTGAGAGGATTTTTAAAGGATTGAAATTGGATGATGATCAAAAGAGGTTCATGGTTTCCTATCAGCTCCAGGAAGAAGCTTTGGTATGGTGGAAGACCATTACTTTGGCTAAATCGGAGGATGAGTTTACATGGGATAGATTCAAGCAAGTATTTGAGCAGCGTTATATGCCTACGGCTAGTATTTCCAAGATATATCAAGAATATTACCTTACTTCTTATTTATGATAAAATCATTAGAGTTCTATTCGACACTGGAGCCACGCATTATTTAGTTTTCCAACAAACCATAGAATAGTTAAATCTTGAACCCGAATTCGTAAACGAACCTATTTATGTGTAGAACCCGGTAGGTGGCCCTGCGAACCCAAGATTCTGCATGCAAGTCGTAGGATGGCACTAAGGGAAAGAGTAGAGCTAGTTGAGCAAACCCTAGATTTACTGGAGAAAGGATTTATACGATCTAGTCGTTCCAGTTGGGGTTCAGCTATAGTATTTGTAGCCAAGTCCAATGGATCTTTGAGATTGTGCGTAGATTATCGTGATCTTAATTAGTTAACTCTTAAGAATAAATTTCCTTTGCCCCGAATCGATGATCTGTTCGATCAATTGCATGGTGCTCGATTCTGTTCCGAGATGGACCTAGTCCAAGGATTCCATCAGTTAAGAATTGCGGAAGATTATGTTCATTTGACTGTTTAGGGGTCCCGATACATTCTACGAGTGGTTAGCTATGCCCTTCGGACTAACCAATGCCCCCATATATTTCGTAGACCCGATGACCCAAGTATTTCGTGAAGTATTGAATAAGCTCGTTCTCGTATTTACTGATTATATTGATGATTTATTCCAAAACTAGTCGAAGTCCTATCCCAAAGGTAGAATAGATATTTTGGCTTAATCTGGTAAGCCATTTCTCTATCTTTTTATGTGTTCATATGTTCTTTGTTTGTCTCAGTGTCTATCAAATTTCGAGGTTGAAATTTTCTTAAAGGGGAATTTGTAACGATCCCCTTTTTAAGCCAAATTTTATTTAGTAATTAATATAATTTTTAGAATTAATTGGAAAATTTTCAAAATAAATAAGATATGTGTTTGTTTTATATATAGATTGCAAAAAGAATTTTGATTTGGAATTCAAAAATAAATATCTTAAAAATAAATTGGATTTAAAAACTCTATATTTTAAAACTAATAAAAATATGTTTTATAATTATAATATATTTACATATACGTATATGTATATATTATGATTTGGAAGTTATGTTTTGAATTTAATATAATAATTTTCAAAAAGCTATTTAAGGGTTAAATTGTAATATATACATATATATATTATTTATTAATGTATAATTAATTTTAAATCATTTTCTTTAAGATTATATAAATATAAATAAGCAAATGTATTTAATAAAATTGAAAATATAATGTAAAAAATATATTAGATCATAAAGGCATGCAAATTAAAAAGAAAAATAGCTTTGGATAAAATAAGGTTTAATAAAAAGGTTTATATACTTTCTTTTAAATTTTTTTACACAAAATAAATATAGTTGAATATATATACATATATATAACATAAAAGCATATGTTAATATAAAAACATAAATAAATGTAAAACTAAATATAATATAAAATTATAAAAAAAAACATATAAACTATGCGCTTAACATTTGTAAACATTAATACATGCAATAGACAAATGTAAGATAAATATAACATGCAATTACAAGTGTCATTTGTTTCTTTTATTTTTAGAATAATAAATAAAAGGGAAAACAAGGTTATATATACACATCTCTACCCTTCTTTTCTCATTTTCTTTGATGTATTCAAAACTAAAACCTAAAGCAATCCAAACCAGAGAAGATTAAAAATAAAAGCCAACAACCTCTTCAATTTTAAACTTGAAGCAAGCTATAGATCAGATTCAAAATCAACTCAAACATTAGGATCAGATCAAAGTTGCAGATCAAACAATTTCCAGTTTTCAAAGCATTTCTAGTTCAAACAATTTCCAGTTTTCACAGATCAAAACATTTCAAGTTTTAGAGCCATGTGTTCTCTATTTCTTTCAAAATCAGGTGAGTAAACTACCTATATAAAGTCTTAAACCTATTATATCTTGATTCCATGTGACAATCCTCGAAGTTATGATGTGAAATGTGCTTGTATGATTGTGTAAACATGCCTGCATGTCTGTGTACTTCGTGTGCATGTCTGGGAATAGGCAAATATGCCTCTGTTCTAGATTTCAGGTTTCAAAACCTATTCAAAAATTCAAAACCTCATCCTCTATTTCTTTTTGGCTTGGATGTTTGAACAAAATAGGTTTGAATAAACACGATCTTAATTTTAAAAATATTTCTAAATATTATTGGTTTGAGTTTCTCATCAGAAAATACAGTAGAACTCAAAATATATCAAAAATTTGACCCTCATGATTGCAAGATTTAATTATATAATTGGTCTGTTTATGAAAACGATGATTTTTGGCGATCGAATCATAATTTTTAAGTTTGTAAATGGTAAGGAATTGAGAGACGAACGGGATCTGGGTTTTTGTCAATTTATGGTGAACGGGAAACAGTGGTGCGTCGCGATTGTCACTAGAGGTTGCTCGAAGATCGGGGATCTTAGGAAAAATTATCGGTGAAATTCTAGATCACCATGGTGGCTGAACATTAGCGAACTAGGGTTTAACAACCTATTTTGGTCATCGTGGTTGTCGAAGTTCGTGTATCATCGTGGTTGCATCGGAGTCGCCAGCTGGTGAGGGAATCGAAGCGTGGGTCTTCGACGAAGGGTTGGACATGGCAGCGTGAATTCTGGTGATCAGGATTGGTCGGCACGAGGCGTTTTCGTTGAGTAAGTTTTGGGTTCCAGATGCTTGTGCAACTCGATTTCACCTGGCAGAGTTGATTGAAGGTCTGGGTGGTCAAGATTGTTGGCGAGGTCGTTGCCGACTTGTCGATGGTCGGAGGTGATCGGTTCGATCGTGCACATGCACACGCATGTGTGTGTTTGGGTGTTTTGTGATGATCGGAGAAGAAGGCCGTGTCTCGGGTTTGTACTTGTGGAAATGTGCTGATGGCTCAAGGAAGGCTTCGGGCTGAAGACTGGGATGGTACGCACGAGTTTAGTATGTACAGGATTTTAAAATTTAAATCAAAAACAACGGAAAGAAAATGATTGCTCGGTGTTGGCTGGGGGAAATTATAGGTTTGGCTTGGGTATTTTTGGCTTTGGCTCAAGTTTCCTGTATTTCAAATGAAAGTAAATTTATAAATAAGTTTTAAAAGCAAAGTAAATGTTAACCAAGCTTTTGAAGTAAAAGGAAATGTTTAACAAGTTTTCAAAAGCATAGGTAGTGATCAAGTTATTAAACAAGTTTTCAAAATTTAATTCTTAAATCAAGTGTGTTTTGAATTTAAATTGTTTTGTTTTGAATCAATTATATATTAGTTAGTTATTATTTAAATCCCTATGTGTTTTAAAAATAAAAAGATGTAATTAAGAAGTGATTAAGGTAAGTGTATTAAACTGTAATTAATCAAAAGATCTCAAATGATTTTGTATGTTAAGAATACATTAATTTTAAGCATTTAATTTAATAAGATTTAAATGATGTAATTAATTAAGATAAAGGGTTTATCTTTAATTATTAGGATCTTGGTTAATTAAAGGATCATTAATTAATGTGACTAATTAAAGGATCATTAATTTATTAATTAAGCAGGATTTAGAGGTAATTAATTTAATTTATTTGGTGATTAATTAATTAAGAGTTAAGTTATTGATTAAGATAAATGGTTTATCTTAAAATTAATTAAGATCTTAAGGTAATTGAAGGATCATTAATTAGTAATTCAATGACAATTACTTAATGTAATTAATTAAAGGATAATTAATTAATGTGAGTAATTAAAGGATAATTACTTAAAGGATAGTTACTTAATGAAATTAATTAAAGGTTAATTAACTATTAATTAAAGGTCAATTAATTAGTAATTAAAGGTTAATTAATTAATAATTTAAGGTAAATTAATTAAAGGATAATTAATTTATGTAATTAATTAGAGAATAATTAATTAATGTAATTAATTAAGGGTTAATTAATTAATGTAATTAACTTAAGGTTAATTAATTTATGTGATTAATTAAGGGATAATTAATTAATTAAGGATAATTAATTAAGATGGATAATTAAGCATGATTAATTAATTTTCATTAATTAACTAAAACAATAACAAATGGTTTGTAATTAATTAATGTTAATTAAGTAGGGTTAGATAATGAATTCATAAGTAAATAATTTAATTAGTTTAAATTAAATTAATTATAATTTGTGATCGATTAATCCTGCTTATGGATGATTGGATTATATTGAATGCATTGAATTGTTTGATATCTCTGATATGTAATATTCTATGATATGAATTGCATTGGATTGAGCTATGATAAATGTAAGTTGTTTATCTGTGATGCATTGCTGTGTGAATGTGAACTTCTGAATTGAATTAAAATTGTTTACTTAATCAACTTGGCCTTTAAGACGGCATTTAAATTTCGATGAGACCGGGAATCGGATTCTAAATTGTTATCCCAAAACCACATCGAATCTTAAAGGTGGATCTTTTGTTAAAAAAATTAAAAATGGAAATTTGTATCCACATGTTTTAAAATAAGCGCTCATTATTCGGAAAGGCCGGGGGAGGATATTAAGTCATAAAACCCATTCCAAATAATGGTACGCCGAAATAGGATTGCATTTGAAGAAGATGGTTGAAGACCGGGTATTTTTGAAAACGAAAGGATTCTGGTTGATTATCTCTTCACCTTGTTGCTCTGGTATGGAGATCACCCTATGCGACGGGGAGTCTGGACGTGATTAGGGGATATCCGGATTTTTAAGGACTTCTTTCCTTAATTGGACGAAGTTCCTTCGGTTCCATTCAGACCCAGGATGGACTTGTATGGATGTATGTCCAATGTTACACTTTGAGATATAAAGCTGGTTTCTATCAAATACATTTCTATTTGGCGACGGAGAATTTATTCTCTTAGCTTAACACTCTTCTCTGAGACGTACGAGCTCAGAGGTTATGTAGTTGATGGTTACTAGTGACATATTCCCAATTTGGTAATGTGGCATGCTAAATGCTGAGCATTTGTTAATCAAAGCATGGCTTTTGGGTAAAGCGCAGCTTTGTAGGATGAGACTTCATCGAACCTCACATCCCGGGAAATGGTCGAAACAGGAAAGACGCAGCAAGGTTATGGGGTTCGCGACCCTCATGGTATGTGAATTTCCTTCTGGATAAAAAGTGGTATCATGGTATGGAGCCCAGGTATTTTACTTATGTGGTTGTTGGAATTTATGTGTGGCACCTCGGTAAAGGTCGGTTATGACCGGTGGATGGCATACTCGTGACAGTTAGTTACTTAGTTACATAGGTATCCTGGCCTCGTGTTGGCAGAGATCCGGTTAGGTTCTCGGGAGATCCCTCCAGAGGCGTACCCATTCGGTAAAGGAAGTTCCTTATCCTTGACCATTTGTTGGAAATCCAAACAAAACAATACTAGCCCTTTACGGTTTTAATTGTAGAACCTACCATTTAACATGGTAGCTATAGTAGGCATACTATAATGGTACGTATGCTGGCTAAGATTAATATTATACTTGCAAATGTTTTTCCGCACTATGCACTAATAATAATATCAAAAGGATTTTCACATATCAAGCATGTTTGACTACTATAAGGAGAAACATCCCCTATGTGTGCGATTGCATTGAGTGTATGCTGGGAGATCTTATGGTAGTTTCATTGTCCAAAAAAGCATAATGGATTTCTTTTATTTCTTTTTGTACAAATAACTGTTTTTATGTTTTCTCACACAATCTCATGACTGACTCAAAGTTTATTGTTCCCTTTTCTAAACTTTGAGTGCCCATAATTTTCCACACGAGCAACCTAGAGTCAAGTTATCAGTAGATGTAGATTTTGGAGCTAGTTCAGATAGTAGATGTAGATTTGGAAATCTTTAAAGCTTCTGGTTTTGAGCTTTTTGGTTTGGACTTTGGAGCTTTGGAAATGAAGATGTCGTCTGTTGGATTCTCTCTCTCTCTCTCTTGGAAGACCATGTTGATGCTATCTTTCCATTGTTTTGGTGTGTTCCGCTATTGTGTAATGTATGTATATTTTGGCTTTGATGTTGTTGGGAATTCGTTGTAGAATGTTGTATCCATGTTGTGTATCAGTAAAAGTCATTTTTGTTCCACTGTGTTGTTATCATCTAATGTTTTATAAGCTCCAGCGAACCAGACTCCAACGTTTGAATCTCCGGCATTTGAATACGGGTGATGTATTGGATGCTGATTTTCGAAGGTTGAATCCTGAGTCGTTACACCTGTGCACTATCGTATTTTTGTTTTGTCATTTTTGTCAGTACGTGAATAAAAATATATGAATTGAGATACCGAAAAATTTAATATATATATATATTATGACTTCAGACAATTTGTACCCACGGCCCACACTTCAGCCTCCACTTTCATTTTCTCTTTTACATTGCGTGCTAAATCACAAAGCAAAACAAAGAAAAAAAATCCTCTCATATAAAATTCAAAAACAAATATAATAAAAATCGTAAAATAAACATTTTTGAAATCCTAAGAGATAGATCTCCCAATTAATAGGCTTTTGAGTGGTGCGGTTAGATTTTGGACAAGGCCAACAGTTTGGGCATGGAGGATTTAAACTAGGGTTTCGATTTTCTTGAATTTGTGGTGTTCGCGAATCGATGCTTGTATCGTGGTTTGTGATGGAGTAAGGGATCCTGTGGTAAGTTTAGGTGGGGATCGGTGGCTTGAGGCAGATCGCGACATCTGCTGTGTTGCGTAGGAAGACACGATCGCGTATTCTAGGAGGGTGTCGGACCTCGATTGGTGGTGTTAGTGAGATATAGTTCACGGAGAGGAAGAGTGCTGCGAAATTGGTTTGGGTTTTCATGCAAATATGAGAAAGAGATGGAGAAGGGAAGTTGGCGGCTATGATGATGATGAGCTTTAGGAAGTGACAACAATTTGAATTTACGAGGAAGGAAGATAATTAGTTTGGGTAATTAATTTGTTAATTTAAGGATTAGTAAATCAATTGTTTTAATTTAATTGAAACTTATAAAATGTCTATCTTCTCCATACGAGGTCCAATCGAGACGAAACGTTTTGTGTTGCACTGGTAGTGATGAAAGCTTCACGATTAAACTCTTTTGGATGAATTTGGAGCATGTCGAAATTTGGGCTAAAATCGGACCATGTTCGATTTTAGTTCCAAACCAGAATGCTTCGGTGCCAACAAGAATTTCGATGAGTTTAACTCACTCTTTTGGTAATCCAGTAATGTTTTACTAGAAGATAAGAATTATTGATTATTTGCTTGGATGCTTTATTGGTTGATTGTTTGGTTTTGATGAATTGTCGCTTTTAAAGCGGATAATATATGAATTCAATTATAGGGACTTAACTGATGTACACAAAATTTATAAAGGGATCCAATGGGATTCCTCTCTCTAGTTAATTGATTTTCACTAATATTCTTGTTATATGAATTATGAAATATCAGACTTGATTGTTTGGCCCTGTGAGATATTGTAACGACTAGCCTTTTTGGACGGTTTAAATCGATGATAAACCACACACGTTAGACTCAAACCATTCAAGAGGCAAGATTGTTATAGGGTAAATAAGAAAAGGGAAAAAAGGAAATAAATACAGAATCTTGCAGCGGAATGACAAAATATAATCAAATAAATGGTTCATGAGGCTATTTACAAATAACATTGATTATATACAAATCGGAGTTACATATAACAAGAATAAATAATAAATAAATGCAACAGAACAATATGATGCAATGGAATAAATATAATAAATAATAGTAGTACAAAATCTTTGCTTTCATCCTCTAGAAAGCAGTCTTTGATAAACTGAAAAGCTCAGACTGATGCAAATTGAAAAGACAAAACACTCAAGTCAGAACTAAAAGATCTTATGTAAGTTAAATCAACAGTATATAAATATGAGTCTATTGACGTCGGAGATGTTTACATGGTTCGACGTCTCCTATCCAGTGTCAACGTGAGTGCAGTAACTTAAGAGATGTTTGGGATTCACATCTCCTAAGGATCCGTTAAACTATCTACATACATAGTACAATATGCTATTATAATAGTGTCTATAGTAAAGCATTAAAATAGCGTTAAAGCGTTACCCATATCCCCCTTGACACATTTTATATAATGCCGTACTCTATACAGATACTATGAACTCCACCCGCATGTGGGCTATCAAGGAGCACTCCATATGCACGACGCAAAATAAACTTGTAGAAGGCGTGATAGGACATGTGAACACGACACTCGAGGCAATGCCAGGGTAGATATACCAATTGTGGATCTTGACTGGTGGTAACGCATAACAGCAACTATCGTCCATCTCGGAACACACTTCCATAATTAAAATAGAGGGGTCGCCACCAAATCATCACAAAGTCATAATATGGTATCGTAGAAATGTGTCCGATCGGAGGTGCGACCTCACTTGGCCCGGCATGGCTTCTGTTTTAGTCACATCTAAGCCGACTCAAGGGAGTCAAGGTCATGTAAATACCTCATATAGAATCGTTTTCCAACCATCCTACTTCATTTCTGGAATCTCCACCATGTATATAGTTGTTAAAGTGTGTTTCGGTATTGGCAGAGAGTATGACAATATCCGATCTCGGTCTCTTTAACAACCAAACACTTATTTCACACCGGATGGTTCTTTTACGTTTCCAAAACTGATTTATAATTTATATAAAATAACATATTATCAAAACCATATCTTTTCGTAATCATATTTACTTTTGAAATTATATCACATTTGAAATCATATCACTTTTGAACTTATATTTCCAAAAATATATTAAACCCTCATTTAAATCATCATATTCCTCAAATATGTCATTTAAATCCCCACTTACGTTCTAACATTATTTAATCGTATTCTACTTAAAAATCAAGGATTTAAATATAAAACTTCCACTTTACAAAACCTAAAATTCAGAAAATAGTTTAGATGCTTTAAAATAGTTTTAAAAATAGTTTAAGATAGTTAAAATAGATTAAAACAAATTAATATAGTTTAAAATAGATTAAAACATATTAATATAGTTTAAATATATTAATATAATTTCAAGATAGATTAAAATAATTTAATATAGTTTAAAATATATTAAAATAGATTTGTGTAATTTAAAATAGATTAAATAGATTTAAAATAGATTAAAATGGGTTAAAATACTTTAAATGGATTTAAAATAGATAAATACTTTAGAATTTTGATTTAAACCAATTTCCAATTCCAACCTTCAAACTTGGATTTTCCAAGTAATTTAATTTATATAAATCAATTTTCTTCTAAATGTCATCTAATCCAATTCAAGATTTAAGGGTTTTAAATCGTTTAATTTAATCATACCGGAGTCCTTATATAATTTTCTACCCTATGGTCAAGTGATACAGATATTTATCATTTCAATCCGCAAAAATTTAAATTTATGGGTATATATTATTTCAACCCGCAATCCCAAATTGCAAATCAATGAAAATCGATTGGGTTTATCATTTCAACCTATAACGATTTTCTCCAATTCTATATGATCATTCGAGCATGTATCATTTCAACCCATAGGGATTTTCTAATAATAACTAAGGGAACTTGCAGTGTTATAACAATATAAATATAACATCAAATCATCAAATATAAACAATTCAACATGTATCACAATCATCACCCAAATCAATCAATAAACATCAATATATAACTGATTATCATTAACATTATTAATTTGACAATTAAATTCAGTATTAAATTAAACGATGATTAAATGCAATAAAAGTTAAATTTAACTAGAATGACAATTTAAATATACCAAACATCAACCAATCAATTCCAAATCACATCGTAAATTCAATTTAACAAACATAAGATAATTTAGTAGTTGTGAGTGGGTTAAAACACGCACTTTATGGATTTCCCTTTTCTAGTCAGATTTGGATCCGCTACTACTTCTCCTTTTGATTTGTTTCCTTGCCATCTTAATCTTCTATTTTTTTATAGAAAGTTTTGAAAGAGATAGAGAAGTTCGTGTAGATTTGAATTTGAAGAAAAGAATTTTGAAAAAGAAGAATGTATGGAAAAGAAGAAGAAAATTTAAAGAAGATGAAGAATTGAAAAAGAAAAGGAAGTTTTGAAAAAAGAAGAAAAGATTTGAAGAATAAGAATAAGAATAAGAAAAGGGAAGCTTTGAAAGGAAAAAGAAGAAGAAGGTGATTTGAGGAAGAAAAAAATAAAGGAGGAAAATGGAGAGAGAGAGAGATAAATGAGATGGAGTTTGTTTGGAGGAATGAAGCTATAGAAGATGAGATTTGAAAAATGAAATGAGGATACAGGGATGAAGATGGAAACAAATGAAAAGTTAATAAAGTATATGTAAACAAACTAGTAATTGAAATGAGGTAAGAATACGAACATCCTTAAAATGGTAGTATTGAAAGAGGTAAAGTAAAGGAATAATTATATAAATAAAGATAAAAATAAATCTTCCATTCTTTTATGTGAAGCTTCAGAAGAAAGAGTTGCTAACGAAAGGAAACTACAAGAACTAATCATGCATGAAAGAAATAAACTTCAAAAACAGGGAATAGCAAATGCTAATTAAATGGCACGAAAATTAATTTGCATGTTCACATTAAAAATGGAAAATGAAAAAGGAAAAAAAGATCTTTGGGTAAAGCACTTGAAAGTAGCAAACGAGCAAATGAGAAACAAATGAAAAGAAAAGAATGAGGCAATTATTAATTAACGAGAAACGAATGATCTCAAATGAAACCTAAACTTGAAATGAAAAGAATGAGAATGTGATGTAATAATAAATGCAAAGTAAATGAAGGAACCACTCATATACTATAAACAAACCTTTGAGATCTAAATTCCAAAACATACTCCTATTAATTCACTTCAACAAACCCAAATATACACATATTTATTATTTAATTCTTTATCAAAACATTCATTTTACATTAATATATACGCACACTCCATTAGCGCAATCAATCAATTAAAAATTAATCAATCAATTAATCTATTCATTTGTTTATGTTACTCAAACCAATTTTATTAATCAATGAATATATCTCTATCGACGCATTATAAAATGATTTACTTTACTTTTTTTTATACTGTAACGGTCACAGTAACGCAGCAAATTTACAAGTTTTAGCCAATATGAAATGGAAAAATAAATATATGTGAACATGGTAATTAACGTATAATTGTTAATTAAAGATAACCCTAATTTATTCGACAACATTTACACAACAATGAACCCTCTGATATATTTAGAAATTTGGATATTAATGTGTGTGTGTATATTATCCCAAAATTCAATAGTTTTTCCAAAATCATACTTATTCAAAATGAAATTTTGTTTTTATGCATCTCAAAAAATGCGATTATCGTAACTAAAATGTTCATTCCATATTGACGTAAAAGACAGGTTTCTATATTAACTCATTCATTACAACATTTATGTTTCCTTTTAATTGGAAACATTTCGATTAACCTAATTCCAATTCATTTCATTACTAATTTCAACAAATTCTAATTACAAACATTGTTTTCTTTTAATTTATATCAATTCAAACATGTTTATAAAATTTCATATACAACAAAATTTATACACCATTTACTAAGTAAATGTTTTTATCTTATTGAAAATCAACTTCTCCAAAATGCATTTCAAATAACAAATTATGTTATTCTTTCATTAAAACATTCACTCCATCATTTGTTCAAATTGAACATTTGTTACTTCGGTTAGAAGAAAACATACAATTTATTCTTTTCAGGACAAAACTTGAAGTTCATTAAATTTTTTGTCTTAATTTAATTTAAAATGTAAGTTCTTATGTTGAACTTATTAATTACAATGCACTTGTCTTTTCTTTTCAATTAAAGGATTCCAACAACTATTATTACAGTTTATATTCAATATTAAATTTCAAATGAATTCTCATTATACCACAACTATTTACTGTTCATTTCATATTTCAACATTTATTTCTTAAATTATTTCATTCTTATATTAACACCTATTATTACAATCAATCATTACCCAACGGGCATAATTAGCGTTGTTTTATATCTTATTACATTAATATTCTTCAATTTCATCTTACTTTACCTTAACGTAATATTTAGTTACATTTAGTCGCAATTTATTCCAAATTAAATTCAACGGATTGATTAAATAGGTAACATATAAAAATTGTCACTTTTTTCTACTTTAATCACACTTATAAGTTTATTATCTTCAACTTCAAATAAATTCTATAACTACTTACACCAACCTGATTTTTTCCAATTACAATGAATTATATATCACCAATTAATTATAACATTTAATGTATTCCCTTACTTACCATTTATAAATAATTAAATTTCAATGGATTAACTAACCAATGTTATAATTTGCCAATTCAAACACATTTCCAAGTCTATTGTTAACTAACAAAACAAATAACTTCACACTGATTTTATCTTCTTATTTACAATTTCTAACCAATGTAACTTTACAATTTATAACAATTATTTGAGATTTCATTCAATTAGCCATTCATTATATTAAATTTACATTATTAAACCCTATTTCTTTATTTACAACCTATAACCAATTCTAACTTTACAATCATTTCAATTAATTGTACATACATTAAAGTAGTTATCATTTGTCTTGAATTAACATTTTTAACATTACATTCTAGTCATTTATTATTAATAAATCAAAAATTTTAATTTCTTCCAATATTAAATTACAAAAATCTCATTTAATTCAAAATTTTAATTATCAAAAAAAATGCAGGCCGTTACACTCTCCCTCACTCAAAATTTTTTGTCCTCGAAAAGGAAAAGAAGGAAAAGGAGGAATTAAGTAATCAATATATCTTATTCAAAATATTAAATTTATGAACAATTAATTTACATTATTAAATTATTTAAATAAAATATATCAATTCATAAACAATTAAATCCTTTTATATTCAAGTTCAATAAAAGTTGGTAAACATTTCTATTTTTCACAATAAATTTCTAAGTCCAAATTTCACGAAAAATTTCGGTAGAGCCTCCTTTGTACAGAGGGATTTAGGAGAAATAATAATATCAATAATAACAATATATAGCATATTTTTCAAAACAATATATCCCAAACCATGGAAAAACAATATAATATCGCTAGAAAACCGTAATCCGAGAATGTATCTACTTGTCGGGAACAATGCTTTTTTTATGAAACCAAAAGCAGTAGCTATTGTTTCCATAAACCCGCATTTCACTTATATAATCCAAAGAGGTTAATAATTATATAAAAGTGAAATATTTAAGGTGTCTCAATTAATAAAAAACAAATCATTATAACATAACAACAATCACTTGCAACCAAAAGCATACAATCATCACATGAAATCAATGCAATCAATCATACATCCTTAGCATCCAAACAAATTATTTGTTTGGGTTTAGACACTTTTAATCGCAATTATAAACAACTACTACGTATACCTTATACTCAACAGTCTTAGATAAAACTTAATAGATTATTTATACATCTTGAACAATTTAAAGCATCACTTGCCAAACATCCACAAGCCAAAACAAACAATAATTTCAAATATTATTCAAGTCCATTCTTACTAATTTCTTTCATACCATTTATTGTTCATTGGTTTCGTTCATCCATTAATTTATATTCATTTGCTTACATATGTTATTTCCATTCAACTATTTATTATCCATTATTATGTAAATCTCTTTACAATTTAGTTTACCATTAATAAATTATTTCCTTTCATATCCATTCTTCCATATGTAGTATCATTGAATATTAAATCCATTTCCAAGTCATTTCAATGTTTTCTGAGGTTATAATCATTCCGTTAATGTAGTATTCACATTTACTATTTACTTCAATTATAATTGGCTTCAAACACTACTTAAGTTTATAACCATTTATCTATAGTATTCATGTACAATCCAATTACTTAGCATATCAATTCATTAACTTAAGTTTATAACAATCTTATACATCTTGATTCTTTTTATAGAAAGAATTCCATTAGAACATTTTTATTAATTAAGTATCACTTGTATAATATTTTATTACATATTCTTATTAACAATTCAACTTTTAACATTACAACAATTTATATATGTCTTTTTAGAATGCAATAAAATGTTACATAAGTTCCTCTTAGTTATTTAGTTAACAAAATGTTTAATAGTTACTATTTCGTATTTTCATTTCCTTTTTATTTACAGTTTATAAAATTTCAATTTCTTATATTTTCATTTATCGCTTAGCACTAGTTTCTAATTACGCATATTAAAAGTTTCTAATTTTAAAATAGTCAAGATTTCATTTCATTACAACATTTGAAATTTCCAATTTGCAGAAAACTTAAGAACTAAGTATAGGGTTCCCTTTTCAATCCATTTAAAATAATATCTATAATAATATCTTTTTTATATCTAAATCAAATGAAGAAAATTTTAAGATTCGCAATCAAATCAAATGTGCGGTAAAATTACTACAGCGGTCTTCCCACTTTGAAACTCGAAAATGAACGTAGATGATACATGCACTCATCACCGAAATTATTTTCCAGCGATAGAGAGGGGATTATAGAACTTATTTCCTTCCGAAATTTCTTTAAAACATTTCTTTCAAATCATCTTGAAATATTCATATCAGAAAATACTTCTAAATTTTACTAATATTATATTCCATAACCTTTTTGAAATAAACTGTCAAAATCCCAAAAACTTAAATTATAAAGCTTATACAAAATATGTGCCAGGTAAAATTACTTTATTTACCTGTATTTCAAAACAATATTGTGCCGGTTTGCCCTATTAAGTGTTTAGAAATCCCCATCGATGCCATAGCGTCCTATTACTGACCAGAATTTATAAATACAGAATAGAACAAATTAACACAATAAAAAACCCTTTTATAACACTAACAAATACACTCTCTCATGTATACACCAAAGACTCGTTCTAGGGTATTGCTACCTATTTCTAATGAATTAGACCCCACAAAGATAAGGTTATTGCTAAACCAAAGCTCCAATACCAAATGTAACGAACTTCCTTTTTAGATGGTTTAAATCAATAAACCACAAACCTCAGACTCAAACCATTCAAGAGGGCAGATTGATATGGGGTAAATAAAAAAGGGAGAAAGAAAGAAAACAAATACAAAATCTCGCAGAAAAATGACAAAATATAATAATCAAATAAATAGTTCATAAAGATGTTTACAAATAACATTGATTATTCTTTTATAATACAGATCAACGTTACATACAACAAGAATAAATAATAAATAAATGCAGTGGAACAACATTGTGCAATGGAACAAATATGATAAATAATAATAATACAAAATATTCATCTTCATCCTTCAGAAAACAGTCTTCGATAAACTGAAAAGCTCAGAATGACCCGAGCGAATTGAAAAGACAAAATACTCAAGTTAGAACTAAAAGATCTTATGTAAGTTAAATCAACAGTAAATAAGTATGAGTGTAACGACGTCGGAGATGTTTACGGGGTTTGACGTCTCCTATCCAGTGTCAACGTGAGTGCAATAACTTAAGAGATGTTCGGGATTAACATCTCCTAAGGATCCGTTAAATTATCTACATACATATTACAATATGCTATTATAATAGTGTCTACAGTAAAGTAAAGTATTAAAATAGCGTTAAGGCGTCACCCATATCCCCCTTAACACATATAATATAATGTCGTATTCTATATAGATACTGTAAACTCCTCCCGTCGGTGGGCTATCAGGGAGCACTCCATAGGTACGACACAAAACAAACTAGTAGAAGGTGCGGGTAGGGCATGTGAACAAGATACTCGAGGCAATGTCAGGGTAGATGTACCAATTCCAGATCCGGCTTGGTGGTAACGCATAGCAGCTACTACCGTCCACCTCGAAACACACTCCGATAATCAAAATTGAGGGGTTGCCACCAAATCATCACAAATTCATAGTAGGTACCGAAGAAATGTGTCCGATCAGAGGTGGGACCTCACTTGGCTCGGCATGACTCCTGTTTTAGTCACATCTAAGCCTACTCATAGGAGTCAGGATCACGTGAATACCTCATACGGAATCGTTCGCCAAACCACCCTACTTCATTTTTGGAATCTCCACCACATATACAATTGTTAAAGTGGGTTTCGATATTGGTAGAGAGTATGATAATATCTGATCTCGGTCTCTTTAACAACCAAACGCATATTTTACACCGGACGGATCTTTTACGTTTCCAAAACTGATTTATAATTTATATCAAAATTTCATATTCTGAAAATCATATCATTTTCAAAATCATATTTACTTTTGAAATTATATCACATTTGAAATCATATTAGTTTTGAATTTATATTTCCAAAAATAGATTAAACCCCCATTTAAATCATCATATTCCTTAATTATGTCATTTAAATCCCTACTTTGTTATAACATCATCTAATCGTATTCTACTTAAAAAACAAGGATTTAAATATAAAACTTCCACTTTCCAAAACCTAAAATTCAAAAAATAGTTTAGATAGTTTAAAATAGTTTTAAAAATAGTTTAAGATAGTTAAAATAGATTAAAAAGATTAATAAAGTTTAAAATAGATTAAAATGGATTAATATAGTTAAAATAGATTAAAATAGTTTAAAATTGATTAATATAATTTAATATAGATTAATAGATTTAAAACGGATTGAAATGGGTAAAAATACTTCAAATAGATTTAAAATAGATTAAAATACTGTAGAATTTCGATTTAAAATAATTTCCAATTCCAACATTCAAACTTGGATTTTCAAAGTAATTCAATTTATATAAATCAATTTCCTTCAAAATATCATTTAATCCAATTCAAGATTTAAGAGTTTTAAATCGTTTAATTTAACCAATCTGGTATCCGTATATAATTTTCTACCCTATGGTCAAGTGATACAGATATTTATCATTTCAATTAGCAAAAATTAAATTTACGGATATATATTATTTCAACCCACAATCCCAAATTCCAAATTAATGAAAACCGCTTAGGCTTATCATTTCAACCCATAACGATTTTCTCCTATTCTATATGATCATTGGGATATGTATCATTTCAACCCATCGGGATTTTCTAACAATAACTAAATGAACTTGTAGTGTTATAACAATATAAATATAACATCAAATCATCTAATATCAACATTTAAACATATATCCCAATCATCACCCAAACCAACCAATAAACATATACAGATAACTGATTATCATTAACGGGATTAAATTGACAGTTAAATTCAATGTTAAATTAAACGATGATTAAATGCAAGAAAAGGTAAATTTAACTAGAATGTCAATTTAAATATACCAAACACCAATCAATCAATTCCAAATCACATCATAAATTCAATTTAACTAACATAAGATAATTTAGTAGTTGTGAGTGGGTTAAAACACTCACTTTATTAGTCAGATTTGAGTTCGCTACTACTTCCTCCTTTCGATTTCTTTCCTTGCTATCTTAATCTTCTATTTTTTATAGAAAGTTTCGGAAGAGACGGAAAAGTTTATATAAATCTGGATTTGAAGAAAAGTATTTGGAAAAAGAAGAATGTTTGGAAAAGAAGAAGAATATTTAAAGAAAAGGAATACTTTGAAAAAGGAAGAAGTTTTGAGCAAAAAAATGAAGAAGGAAAATGAAGAGAGAGAGAGAGAGAGAAAAATGAGATGGAAGTTTGTTCGGAGGAATGAAGCTATAGAAGATGAGAAAATGAAATGAGGACACATGGATGAAGATGGAACAAGTGAAAAGCTAATAAAGTATATGAAAACAAACTAGTAATTGAAGAATATGAACAGCCTTAAATGGTAGTATTGAAAGAGGTAAAGTAAGTGAATAAATATATAAATAAAGATAAAAATAAATCTTCCGTTCTTTAATATGAAGCTTCAGAAGAAAGAGTTGTTAATGAAAGGAAACTTCAAGAACTAATAACGCACGAGCAAAATAAACTTCAGAAACGGAGAATAGTAAATGCTAATTAGATGACATGAAAATTAATTTGGATATTCACATTAAAAATAGAAAAAGAAAAAGCAAAAAAACTTCCGGTAAAGCGCTAGAAAGGAGCAAACGAAAAAATGAGAAACAAATGAAGAGAATGAGGCAATTATTAATTAATGAGAAATGAATGAGTAGTCTAATAATTAAATGGATGCTCAAATGAAATCTGAACTTGAAATGAAAAGAAGGAGAATGTGATGTGATAATAAATGCAAATTAAATGAAAGGACCACTTATATACTATAAACAAACCTTTGTGATCCAAATTCCAAAACTTACTCCTATTGATTCACTTCAACAAACCCAAATATACCCATATTTATCATTTAATTCTTTATTTAAACATTCGTTTTACGTTAGTATATACGCACACTCCATTAGCGCATTCAATCAATTAACAATTAATCAATCAATTAATCTATTAATTTATTTATGTTACTCAAACCAATTTTATTAATTAATGAATATATACCTATCTATGCATTATAAATGATTTACTTTTTTTATTACTGTAATGGTCACATTAATGCAGCAAATTTACAAGTTTTAACCATATATGAAATGGAAAAATAAATATATGTGCACATGTGTAAATAACGTACAATTGTTAAATTAAAGGCAACTCTAGTTGATTCCACAACATTTACATAATCATGAACCCTCTGGTATATTCTGAAATTTGGATATTAACGTGTGTGTGTACTATCCTAAAATTCAATTTTTTTTCCAAAATCATACTTATTCAAAATGAAAGTTTTATTTTTATACATCTCAAACCATGCAAATATCTTAATTAAAATGTTCATGCAAGTTTCTATATTCACCCATTCATTACAATTTCATTTATGTTTCCCTTTAATGGAAAACATTTCAATTAATCTAATTTCAATTTAGTTCATTACTAATTTCAACAAATTCTAATTACAAACACTATTTTCTTTTATTTATACCAATTCAAACATGTTTTATAAAATTTCATATACAACAAAATTTATACACTATTTACAAAGTAAATGTTTTTATTTGATTGAAAATCAACTTCTTCAAGATGCATTTCAAATAACAAATCATGTTATTCTTTCGTTAAAACATGCACCCAATCCTTTATTCAAATTGAACATTTGTTATTCCGGTTAGAAGAAAACATACAATTTATTCTTTTCAAGTCAAAGCTTAAATTTTATTAAAATCTTTATCTTAATTTAAATTGTAAGTTCTTATGTTGAACTTATTAATTACAATACACTTGTCTTTTCTTTTCAATTAAAGGATTCCAACAACTATTATTGCATTTTATATTCAATATTAGATTTCAAATGAATTCTCATTATACCACAACAATTTACTATTCATTTCATATTTCAACATTTATTAGTTAAATTATTCCGTTCTTATATTAACATCTATTATTACGATCGATCATTACGCTATGGGCATAGTTAGCATTGGTTTATATATTATTACATTAATATTTTTCAATTTCATATTAATTTACATTAACGTAATATTTAATTACATTTAGTCCCAATTTATTCCAAATTTTAAATTCAATAGATTGATTAAATAGGTAACATATAACAATTGTCACTTTTCCTACTTTAACCACACTTATAAGTTTATTATCTTCAAATAAATTCTATAACTACTTACACCACCCTAATTTTTTCCAATTACAATGAATTACATATAATTTCACCAATTAATTATAATATTTTATGTATTCTCATATTTACCATTTATAACTAATTAAATTTCAATGCATTAATTAACCATTGTTACAACCTTCAGACACATTTCCAAGTTTATTGTTACCTAACTAAACAAATAACTTCACATTGATTTTATCTTATTATTTATAATTTCTAACCAATGTAACTTTAAAATTTGTAACAATTATTTGAGATTTCATTCAACTAGTCATTCATTATATTAAATTTACATTATTAAACCCTATTTATTTATTACAACCTATAACCAAATTTAACTTTACAATCATTTCAATTAATTGGACGTACATTAAAGTAGCTATCAATTGTCTTGAAATAACATTTTTTAACATTACACTCTAGTCATTTCTTATTAATAAACCACAAATTTTAATTTCTTTCAATATTAAATTACAAAAATCTTATTTAATTCAAAATTTAATCATTGGAAAAATGAGGGTCGTTATAGATATGCTACCATTGTATGTTAGAAACTTAACCTTTAAAGTGATAAAAATTCAATATCAACATTTGTTAAGCGATGTGGTGGCTATTGACTTCAATTGAATGTTATGAAATAATATTAATTTGTAGTTATGGTTTGAAAAGGGTTTTTGATTTGGAGAATAATTCTAAATCTAACCTTTAGGTTTCTAGAATATATTTTATAAGCAAAATTTGAACTTCTCTGTTTTACCCCATTTTATAAATCATTCAAAAATGTTTAATATGTTTAACTATTATTTAATAATGATTTTAAGTGGTTTAACTATAGTTTAATAGTATGTTAAAAGTTGTTTATTTATATTTAATATTGTTCTAAAGTTATTTATCAATAGTTTATATAGTGAAAAGTTGTTTATTAAATTATTAATATTGTTTGAATTTAATAATTGTTTATTAAAAATGTTTTGGAAGTTATAATAGTTATTTATTAAGAAAATTTCAGAGCTTATAATTACTATTTATAATAATGTTTAGAAGTTAACTGCTATTTGTTATAATAATGTTTGACGAAGTATTAATTATCGTTTCATTAATTAGGTTTGGAATTATTAGCTATTATATTTATAATGTTTTGAAGTTCATAATTATTATTTATTAGTAATGTTTTGTTGTTAATAATTATTATTACATAATAATGTTTTGAGGTAAATAATAATTATTTATTTATAATGTTTTGAAGTTATTAATTATTATATTAAAAATATTTTGGAGTTAATAAATTATTTTTTAATGATGCTAGAAAGTTAATTTATCATTTATTAAGGGTTATTATAGTAAATTAATTTATATGATTAATTTTGTTTATAAATGATAAGTTGATTTATAAAAGAAATCTTATTTAATAAAAGAGGTATATTAAAGAGTTTATAAATGAAAATGGAGTTTGGATTTATAAAGGATTTTATAAAGACTTTACAAAGGATTTTATGAGGGATTTTTAGAAAGATTTTTGTAAAGTAATTTTTGTAAAGAATTTTTTTAAAAGATCTTCATAAAGACTTTTATAAAAGAATAAAGTTTTATAAACGGGTTTATAGATTTATAAAGGAAGTTTTATGAATAGTTTATGAATTGATATAAGGGCTTTATAAATGGTTTAGAAATTTATAAAAGAGTTTTATAAACTATTTTAGAGATTTATAAAAGAGTTTTATAAATAGTTTTAGAGATTTATAAAAGGAATTTATAAGAATGGTTTTTGAGTTGTATAAAACGAAATTTATTAAATGAGATGAGATTTGATTTCTACAAGCGATTTATTTAATAATTATTGTTGTGTGGAACATCTTTACATACTTAACACCAAATAGGAAATCTTTCTCAATATTTTGTTAATATAATTATACTGATGAAATAAGTATATGGATATCTTCTGGTATTAAAAGTTGTTTTGTGAATATATCTTTTTGTAAAGATATTTAAATCAAGTATATATAAAAAGGTTAAATAAATGATTTATTTTGAAAGGGGCTTAATGGTTACTTATGTGCTTAACCAGCGTTGATTTCTTATGAAATAAACCTCTAATTAGATTGTTGTTATTTGATAATTAAATAACCGATTATCAAACTTGGCCAGTTTTAAATCATCGCTGTCGGTTCAAAAAGGCCGGGATCGGATATATCATCTGAAAACAATTTCGAACCGACATAAGTGACCAATTTGAAACATCTTGAAGATGATTGAAGATAGAGCTTTTAGAAGTGCAAAGGTTACTTGCTACTAATCCTCAAGGTGATCCCAAAATGGATGTAGTAGAGGTAGTGCCTTCGGTTTTATTCAGACCGAAAACAAGCTTGTATGGATAAATGCTATCGCATTTCTACATGGAGGGCAGTGTTAGCATTCCAAGACGACTTGCAATATAAAAATGTCATTATAGCCTCAAGCCTTATCAATCGAGAAATAACTAAAGAAGGGACATGCGGTAGGGCTATGTGGGTCATTCCCATTAGGGTAGATCATCCCAAGATCTAATGTCGATATTTATGTATGCTTCGGGGCCCATTATGGTTGTTGATCAACCAAACGGGTGATCATATTCGTTGTTATCCAGTAAGGGGCAGTGCCGGTCCTAAGTACCCGAGGTGCATTTGCGACCGCTATCTCCCATACATTTCATCTATAGGTGTATGGATTCGACGGGTTGACCCTTACCCTTTCATAGTTGAAATCCATTCTCCACTACGAGCCTTTGGATTTGATTATAAATCTATTGTGCTGAAATTTAATAATATAAGTATTTGGACTATGATTTATATGTATTTGTATCATATACATTATTATAGTAGCATTGGATTTTCTATAAATGTTTTGGTTATCATAAGGTGAAAATCCGTCGGTGTTTATGTGCGACGTGGTCTTACAGATACCTTTATTTTCATAAGATTTTTGTTTCATTAAATTCGAATGAGGTGTGTTTCTCACGTTGGTTTACCAGACTGATCTGGGCGTTAGTTTTCTATAATGCTCGGTTTAGACCGAGTATATTTACAGATTCAGTTTGTATACTTGGAGCTTCAAGAAATGAGCTGGATGCCCCCAAGTTGTATTCACGTATATTTATTTCTGCTACTTTAGTTGTTTATTTAGTGGCAATTGCGAGGATATGTTGTTATAATTGTCCAGACTATTGATTTATTAGTTGACTCTGATTGATATATGTGTAATTAAGTTCAACTTTTCTTTTGTAAAGATCTGTTGTATATTATATTTTACTCATCATGATGTAAGATTCTGTGCTATCTCTTTTTTCTTTTTCCTAAAAAATCTATCTTTTCGACACGTGGAAGCTCGATATGTGAATACCGTGGACGTATTAGTGTCTAAGTTTGAAGGCCGAAAAGGTGGATCGTTATAATTGATATCAGAGCTGAGGTTGAGCGAGCACCTAGGGTTTAATGGGTTAACTCATTTGAGATAAGGTAAGTGAGACCCTAGGATGAATTTGAGTGTATATATAAGAGCATATTTTTTTAGTGATATTTAAATATTTTATATTGTGTTAGTTAATCAGTTGAGTGGCTGATGAATTCTTGTCTATACAGAAGAAAAAACTATACCGATAGGGGTTTTTAAACTCTTAAACAAGGTAGACCGACACGGTATTGCTTAGAAATTGGGTAAATGAAATACATTTACCTAAAGTTTATTTTATATATAAAAGAATAATTTTCAAAAATTAATATAGTTATATATAGTGTTTTTGGTTGTTAGAAAATGATAATATTTGGTTATTACCATTTATTTTTTATTGTTTATGCTCCGGTAATTTATGAGCCTTTATTGTTTGTTAAATTAAGCACGAACACCTTGTGAATTTAGTTTCACGATTTAGCTATAAAGTGTTCGGGAATAATGTTGCGTTAAAACAAAATTTTAATGTAAATAAAAGTTGTTTAGTATAATTAAATGAAGGATAACTATGGTGGAAATGATTTTATATAAAAAGTGAAATTATGCAAGTAGTATTTATAAATTTAGTTTATAAATAAGGATTTAAAATTGAGAATCTGAGTACTTAAATCTTAGAGACTTGAAATTGTTTTTAAATGTTGTTAAAAATAATAATAGCATTATTGGAGAGTGTTTAGGAATAGAAATTTTCTTAAAATATGGTTTATTAATAAAAATGGATTTAAAATGAGAAATTTAGAACTCAAATCCGATGTTCGGAAATTTATTTCAAATTTTGAGGAAAAATAATAATGGTATTATTTTAAAAGTATTGGTTAATAGAAATATTGTAAAAGGATTTAGAAGAGTTAAAAAGCACCGAACTCACTTTGGTCGTTCGAAAATAATTTTGATGATGACTACAACATCATGTGTTTTCATTTTCGAGTTTCTAAAGTGAGGAATTGCTACCGTGATAGAAATTGGTTATTTAATTGTTTAGAAAAACAAATTTATTTAAATTTTCCAAAGAATGGCTGATATTCAAAAAGGAGTTATGTATATAATTATTATTTCAAATTGATTTAAAATAAAAAACCAGGTATTTTGGTTTTAAAATTTTTTTAAGTAATATTATAGACTCATATATCCTAATCATTTGGATAGTCTGGTGTTTGCACCTGGTTTTGAAAGGTTGTTTGGTAATCCTCATTTATTAAAATAAAATGAAATTTTTGACGATTTTGGACAGTTGGGGATTCCAAATTTGATAAAGAAATTGAAGCTAAGTATTTTATGAAAATATACAAAAATAAGTTTTTGTAACTTATAAATTTAAGAATTTAATAAGTTCAAACAAATTTTAAATTTGTTGAATATTCTAGTTAAGTAAAACAATTCTGAATACACATATACACATACAGAGTTGGGGAATAGAAGAGTATTTTGCAAATATAAACTTGAGTAATATCTCTTGGATAAAATGTTGATTCTTTGGAAGTAATAAAAATCTTGGAAAATGTTTTATTAATGAAGATAACTCTTTATAGAGCGTTTGTACGCTTAAAGTAATATGTTATGAAATGACTTAGAAAATGAATTCTAGTATTAATTAAAATTATGAACCTAAGTAAAAATGGATAATAAACATAAATGTGCTTTATATAATGTTTAAAATAAACTTAAGTATGAAGGAACTTTGAGATGGAGTTATGGCTTTTCAAATGTGTATAAGCTTGAGTTTTAAGTGATTGATTTACATAAGTGGTGTTATAAGATGGTCGTGAAATTAAGTAACAGTTTATGAAATAGTTCATGAATAATTTTTGTATTAAAGGTAATATACTAAGAAATAATAAATGTGAATTAAAATAATTGGTATAGTTAAAAAAAGTAAAGTTGAAAATTGAGCTATGAGATGAAATTTAACTTAAGTAAAGTTAAATAAAATGATTTATGATATGTATTGTAAATGAATTTTAGTTTTAAATAAAATACTATTGGAAAATCAATTATGTTTTAAAATTGAATATGAATAAAAAGAAATTGGTATAATCTAGAAATGAATGAAATAAATACATAAGTTGTACATAGATCATATTATTCGCATAATTGATTTTGATCCAGATTTAAGTACACGATTTCTAGGTTATTTACATCGATATGAACAAGGATTTTTCACTCGATTCTTAAAGGCGAACACTTGATTCATATTTTTGATTTGATTCTGAAGTTTTCTATCATAATATATTATTACGTAAGGAGAATGGACGTTTCTGATCAAGGAACTTGATCGAAGTTTGCACTAGGGAAGTCGAGTGAGCGATACTAGTTTGGAAGTGAAATTATGTGATCGAACGAGCAATTGGATGTGATATTGCATACAGATGGTGTATGTATATTGTATGGGCTTTATTAAATTATATAATATTGATATTAGTAATGCAAGTTAAATGATTAGTTATGGCATGATTGTTTAAAATGGTTGTTATATATGATTTAACATGCTTGGATTCATATTATACGATGGATAGGTAGTTGTATGGTTTCTTTGCCATGTTTAACTCACTTCTGAGTTATATAAGTAAGTTTCAGGTACAAGTAAGCAAAAGGCTAGTTGATGCTTTTGGTTTCATTAGTGAAGTTCAGTTACCCGACTAATAGGTCTATGTTTATTTTTGGTTTGGTTTGGTGATTTTATGCCCTAGATATGGAAGGCCACTTGGCTTTGTTTTCTTTTGATTGGTTTGGACTCGTAGTGGCGTTTTGTAGTTTTTGTGGTCGAGCAGCGCCTAGGAGACGATGTCGAAATTTTCCATAATTTGAGGACTTTAAAAAAAATTAATAACCTATTCCAACTAATTGATTTTGAAAAGTTAATGGGTTTAGAGGCATTTTTCTTACCTTGGCAATTTCGAGGACGAAATTCTTTTAAGAGTGGGAGAGTGTAACGACTCGAAATTTTGGTCATTTAATTTTGAATATTTAATTAATTTTTTACTGAAATATTGGTTTAAAAGCTTTAAAACTTAAATTAAATTATAGAGATTATTTAAAACATTTGAATTGTGGATAAATATTTGAATAGTGATTTAAATTAGGATTTTAAGTTTAATATTAATTACATGGATTTAACGGACTTATTTAACTCCTTTTAAATTAACAAATAATAACAGTGAATTTAATTTATAAATTTGTTTACAGTGATAAATGATTTAGATAAATAACCAAAAAATAGATTTTTATTTTACGACTCGATTTATATTGACGTATTTTAAATTTATTTTATTTAATTTTTCTAAAAAATTATTTGGAAAATATTGAAATTATTGTTTGACGATTTATCAGAAAACGGTAGCGTTTTTGTGATTATTCAGAATTCAATAACCGATGTATATTATTGTTCTTTGGGGATCACCGTGCTATCCTAAGCACAACCATATTTTTGTTCTGTCATTCATGCTCCGTACGTGAATAAAAATCTGTGTGATAAGATACCAAATTTTTTAAAATATATATTATAACTCAAGACTAGCAGCCTACACTTCTAGGCTTTTGAGTGGCGCGGTTCAATTTTGGACAAGGAAGATAGTTTGGGCATTGAGGATTTAAACTAGAGTTTCGATTTTCTTGAATTTGAGGTGGTATTTCTTAAATCGAAGCTTGTATAGTGGTTTGTGACGGAGTATGGATCTTGTGGTCAGTATGGGTGGGGAGCGGTGGCTTGAGGCAGATCGCGACATCTGCTGTGTTATGTAGCGAGGCACGGTCGCGAATTCTAAGGAGGTATCGGACCTTGATTGGTGGTGTCAGGGAGATATAGTTCGATGAAAGGAAGAGTGTGGTGAAGTTGGTTTGGATTTTCGCGCAATGACAAGGAAAAGAAAGAGAAGGGAAAGTGGCGGCTATGGTGTTGGTGTGCCTTAGGAAGTGGCAGCAATTTGAATTTGTGAGGGAGGAAGATAACTAGTTTGGGTAATTAACTTGTTAATTGGGTTAGTAAATTAATTGTTTTTAATTTAATCGAACCTTTTAAAATGTATATCTTCTCCATACAAGCTCCAACCGAAACAAAACTTTTTGCTTGCGCTAGTAGTGAGCTTCACGATGTAACTAGTTTGGATAAATTTGGAGCGTGTTGAAATTTGGGCTAAGATCGACCATGTTTGATTTTAGTTCCAAACCAAAACGCTTCGACGCCAATAGGAATTTCGATGAGTTTCACTCACACTATTAGTAACCTAGTAATGTTTTATAGCAGATAGAAATTGTTGATTGTTTGTGTAACGACCCTGACTCGACCTTCGAAAATCGACATCCAAATACATCACCCGTATTCGAATGCCGTAGATCCAAACGTCGAATCTGGTTCGTCGGAGCTTATAACACATTAAGTACAACAACACAGCGGAAGAAAATTGAGAATATATTGATATATAAAAGATACAACATCTGATACAAATGAACATCAACATATATCAGAGATACAAGATAACAGTGGGAGAAATAACTTCAACATGATCTCCAAGAGAGAGTGAATCCCCAAAATACATCTCCAATCCAAAGCTCCAAAGCTCCTTGGCAAACAGCTCACAAACCAAAAGTTCGTACCACAATCATTGTTGAAATGAAGCAAACTAGGTAACTAGATGCGATCGCCAAACCAAAGACTCCAAGGACCAAAGGCTTAAAAAACTTCCAATAGAAGGCTGAAAGCTACCGAATCTACATTCACTAGCTGATTATCTGAAATCTAACTCTAGGCTGCCCATGTGGAAAATTGTGGGCACCCAGAGTTTAGAAAGGGAACAATAAACTCCAGATCAGTCATGGGACTGGTGGCGAGCAAACAAAAACAGTTTATTTTGAACAAAAACAAACAAAAGAATTTAAAATGAAATCTGCAATGCTTTTTGGAAAATGAAACTATTGTAAGGCCTTCCGGCACACACACAATGCAATCACACACTTGGGGGAGATTTCCCCTTATGATAGTCAAACATGCTTGATACACAAAATCCTTTTGA
This sequence comes from Allium cepa, assembly GCA_030765085.1. NCBI lineage: Eukaryota > Viridiplantae > Streptophyta > Magnoliopsida > Asparagales > Amaryllidaceae > Allium > Allium cepa. The sequence continues at coordinate 153,542,571 of CM060939.1, forward strand.
TATTATTATTAGTTCATAGTGGAAAACATTTGCAAGTATAATATTAATCTTAGCCAGCATACATACCATTATAGTATACCTACTATAACTACCATGTTAAATGGCAGTTTCCACAACTAAATCCGTACAAGGCGTGCATTGGTGATTGGATATCCAACAAATGGTCAGGCAAAGAAACTTCCTGGGCGACATGGGTAAGCCACTGGATGGAAGCCCCGAGAACTTAACCAGCTCTCTGCCAACACAAAGCCGGGTTACCTCTGTAACTAGGTAACTACTGACACGAGTATGCCATCCCCCGGTCGTTACCGATCTTTATCCGAGCGCACAACACCAAAACCACAAAGTAATAAATTTGCAGCAACCACATAGGTTAAGTATCTGGGCTCCATACCATGATACCACCCTTTTCCAGAAGGGAATGGACATACCCTAAAGGGTGCGTCCCTCATAACATTGCTGCATTCTTCCTGTTTCGACCATTCCGGGTTGTGAGGTCCGACGAGATCTCGTCCACAAAGCTATGCTTTACAAAAAAGCCATGCTTTGATCAACAAATGATCAGCAGCACTTCGTATGCCACATTACCAAATTAGGAATATATCACTGATAAATATCAACTACATAACCTCTGAGCTCGTATGTCTCAGAGAAGGGTGTTAAGCTAAGAGGATAAATTCTCCTCCACCAAACAGAAATGTATTTGATAGAAACCAGCTTTACATCTCAAAGAGTAATGTCAGAAATACATCCTACAAGTCCGTTCTGGATTCGAACGGAACCGAAGGCACTTTAAAGAAGCCCTTGTAATCCGGGTATTCACAATCCCGATTGGACTCCCCATCACATATCTCTATACCAGCGTGACTCAATGCAGAGACATTCGAGGGGTAATCCTTTCATTCTTGAAAATACCCGATCTTCACCACCGGTCTTCAAATGCTATCCATTTCGTCATATCATTATTCGGAATGGGTTATAGACATAAAGTCCTCCCCTGGATAACCCGAATAATGAGCGCTTAATTTTAAAACCATATGGATATAATGAGATCTTAGTTAAGTCACAACTTAAAGCCCAAAACCTTTCTTTTGAATGGTTTAAACAAATTTCCACTTTTATCTTTCAAACAAAAAGATTCACTTCACTTTGAAAATAAAGTTCACCAATCTTTCACAAAGATTCATTCATAGCTTCCAAAACTATTTCAATTCAATTCACATAACTTGAAATCCTTTTAACAAAACTGGAAATTCTTTCCTTTATAAAAGCCATTATCATTTGAAAATAAATGCTTTTCATTTCGGGCAAATCCAATTCACTTTACTCAAGTTATAGCCTTTCAAAGTATACATTAGAAAATCAGCGAACTGCCGTATCCTGCAAGCTCTATTTGAATTAAATTCAAATTCCCAAAATAATTTATTCAGTATACTTCAAAATGGTTTAAAATCCATATATGTATATTTTATAACTTGTATAATCCTTTCAAACCATATTTCCCAAAACAAATTTCAAACTTTAACAAGATATAGTATATTCAAATTAAATTTAGATTTCAAAACTTCCCAATTACATTTCCAAACCATTTTTGATTCAAAGTTTAAATAAAATAATATTTAAATTCTAAATATCTGTGACTTAACTGATTTCCTCGTGAAATCCATATTTGTGTATGTACGGTATAGTCCAGGGGTTTTACACAATAGTGCAACATCATCAATCATCACAGATTCAAGCATAGCAATATCGATAAGCGGTATAATCCTATAACGCTTATCTTCATTCACAGATTCACAGATAGATAATATAAATTTATCATAGATAAATAAATTACATTCATCACAGTTCAAATCAAAATAATTCATATCACCAAGCATCACACATCAGGGATATCAAACAATTCAACATTTAGAATCCAAACATTCATAAGTAAAATTAATTAATCATCTGATTAATTTTAAACCGGATTAAATTACTTATGAATAAATTAGTAATCCTGGTTATTTAACATTAATTAATTACAAACCATATTAATTAATTATCTTTTAATCATTTGTTAATTAACCCTTAATAATAAATTAATTAACCTTTAATTATTAATTAATCAACCTTAATTAATAAATGAATTAACCTTTAATCATTAAATAATTAACCTTTAATTATTTAATTATTATTTAATTAATTATCCTTAATTAATTACATTAAATTTAGTTAACCTTTAATTAATTACCATCTAATTAATTATTCTTAATTAATTACAATAAGCTATTATGCCTAATCAATTTCATTAATTAATTAACCATTAATTAATTATCCTCAAATTAATTACCTTAATTAACTAATAAGATTAATTATCCTTTAATTAATTATTCTTTAATCTCTTGATTAATCAATTTTATTCATTAATTAATTACATTTAATTACCTCATTTAAGTAACTATCCTTTAATTACTTACAATAAGTAATTATACTTTATAGATTACATTAAGTGATTATACTTAATCAATTTCTTAAGTAATTATTCTTAATTACTTGTATCAATTAACCTTCAATTAATTACATTAAGTAATTAACTAACTTTATTTAAACCATAATCGATTTCCTTAAGCAATTAACCATTCTACAACCACTCACATTAATTAACTTGGCTAAACATTTTCTTGCCTTTTAATAAACTTGTTAAATCATTACTTGTCTCAAAGAAATTTTAAATAAAACATTTAATTCTAAAATTAAATCTTGAAGATAGTTTTAAAGCTTGATTTCTTCTTTTGAAAAGTCACTTATTTAAATACATATTGAAAAATTTCATTTGCTTTTAAATCTTATACTTTCTCTTTGCTTAAAAACTTTGTATTTCTTTGCCTTTATACAAACTGTTCATACCTTTTACTTTATTTTAGAAACCAAGCTTGCTTAACAATAAACCTGAGCTAAAGCATGCGAAACTCTGTGTCACCCCGACTCTATCACGAACCCACTCGCGAACATCCTTTCCTCGAGACAAACCCAGGAAATCATCGAGACCGACCCGTGCCTATATTCTTCCTTCCTTCCCTTATTTCCAAGCAATGAACCCAGACACGTAAATGATACGCATGCACGTGTACAGATGGCCGACCTCCCTTCGACCATCGATGCTACCACCATCCAGTCGCCGATGCCAAGCCCGACGGACTACGCCTCCCAGAAACCCAAATTCTTCTTTCAAATCAAAATCGAGCACCCCAGGAACATCGCAGATTTAAATCGATCACCAAAACTTCCACGCCACACCCCATCGACCACCAGGAAGTTCGATACTCCGACCTACCCTTCACCGAAGCCCTATGCTACTATTCCCCTAACTCCGGTCAAACTCGATGCATCGTTGATACCTTAATGGCCTCAAAATCAATCACGACCAAAATCGATACTTAAACCCTAGATTAGTCTCGCCGTGCCACCACGGCGTTCTAGAAAATTTCTGACTATTTTTCCTACCATCCTCGACCCACGAGCCTCCTATGACATGAACCACGAGCCTCAATTCGTCTTCAATCGACAATAATTGATGATAAACATAAAATTGATCAACTCTGAATATCTCATCAATCATGTATTTTAAAATAATAAAATTTATATCAAAGTTCAAAATTTTCCAGCACGAATTAGCTTACATAATCAAAGAATAATTTCTAGAAAATTAAATTTTAACTTATCTTTGATTATCTCTGAGATTTGTCATTTTTGAAGTAATTTCTTAATATAAATTCTTGAAACAATTTTTTTTGATTGATATTTCATTGTTACAGACACTTTACCTTTAGAGATCAAAGCTTGAATTGATATTGATTGGAACATATAAATTTATTTGAGTAGTTTGAAACTATGAATATAACAGAGACAGGAACATGTATACACACAGACATGCATAGCTATACACTGTACTTCAACCTATAATCACATAACATCCATAACAAATAGCCTGATTTACTCACAGACAAATCCTATTACAACTTTACTCTACAGATTCATCACATAACATAGTTAAAACTGTTCTCAAAGGAAGTTTATTCACATGCAACAAAATAGATTAAGGGTTGTAAGTTACCTTAAAGATTTGAAACAGAGCAATAGGTTTGAGCCTGGAAGTGCTTTTAGTTTAGATACTGGAACCTTGATTTTGATTTGATCTGACGAATATGAGTTGATCTCTTCTTAGATTGATTCCAGGTTTGAAAGTCTTTTGAGTTGAATCTGATCTGATTGTTTCAGGTTTTTTGAGAATGTTGTTGTTGATTTCTTTTTGTTTTTAATTCCTAGTTTTGAATTTTATTCTCAGGTTTGACTTTAGAAAATGGAGATGAAGAGAAAGTATATTGAGAAGTGAAGAAAATAGCCTGGTTTCTTTCTCAGGTTTTTGAAAATTTAGATAAAAGAATTGAGAGAGGGGAGAAGCAGAAATATGTACTTTGCCTTGATTTTATCTTTTATTGAAAAGAAAATGAAAAACTTGACAATTGTTATTTTTTACGCTACATGGCTTACAAATGGTTTATATAACTTATTATATTTTTTACAAATGTCATTTACAATAATTTTATGTTTTAAACCTCACTTTAAATAATTTAAAAATTATGTTTAAACCCTTAAGCACTTATGTTTTATATCTTAAAATATGTTTATGTTTTCAAATTATTGTGTTTTAAATGTTATATATATGTATTTAAGTATTATGTTTATATACAAACTCTATTTATTCATATATAATTTTAAAAGAAAGAACATTAGCCTTTTTATTAATCTTATTTAAAATTTTAAACTTAAGTTAAAATATCTTTATATATACTTTATATTTTCATTCATACATTTTTCTATATTTATATTTGTATAACTTTTAAAGAAAATGTTTTGAAATCTAATTATACACTAATAATAAACATATACGCATATATTAGTTTCTTTAAAATATAAAGTTTTAAATCTAACTTATTTTCAAGATTTTTATTCTTAAATTCCAAATCAAAATTTCTATTCACAATTTATTGAATTTTCAAATCAATTCCTTTGCTTAAAATCTTTTAAATATATTTATTCCAATTTTTCAAATTAATTCACAATTTAATTCCAAAAATTCATATTAATTATCAAATCATCCTGGCTTAAAAACGGAAATGTTACAGATTCATCCCTTAAGAAAATTTCGTCCCCGAAATTTGCTAGACCGGGAGACAACAAAGAATAGATGGAGAATGTTTTACTAGATCGAACTGAATATATATTCTGCATTTGGCTTACCAAATTAGAATATCATCAATGAGAACAAACTTATTCAACACTTCACAAAATATACTCAGGTCACTTGGTCTACGAAATATGCAGGGGCATTGGTTAGTTCAAAAGGATAACTAACCATTCGTAGAATATATCGGTACCCCAAAGAATAGACAAATGGATACAATTTAATTCAGCTTTATGTTTTATTTACCAATTCATTTCAATTAAAATTTAAAATTCTATTAAAGTTTAAAATGAAAATACTGATAGGAAAACAAAGCGTAGAATACGAAATAGGAATTTTCTACACGATTCGCAGGGCCATCACCATACCAAAGTTTCTTCTTGTAGCCACCACGAATGCCATCAAAGAATCAAAATCGGACGATGAATAAAGGGGATTGATAGAAAAAGTTGTGCCTTGTTGTTACAAGGTATTGACCATTTGTAGTGGTACTCCCCTATCCCCTATCTCATCCTCCTCTTGCACTCATACTCACTATCAGTGAATAGTAAGAGACTTTACTGAGGCATACGAACAAGATATCTTAGGGATACTCATTCTAGGGCATTTTAATCCCTATCTCTATTGAGTCACCTAATGTGTTATACTCCTGAGCTAAAGTTCTTACTCAACCTTTAGCCCTGATACTAATTGTAACGACCCTAACTCGACCTTCGAAAACCGACATCCAAATACATCACCCGTATTCGAATGCTGTAGATCCAAACGTCGAATCTGGTTCGCCAGAGCTATAACACATTAAGTACAAGAACGCAGCGGAAGAAAATTGAGATTTTATCGATATACAAAAGATACAACATCTGATACAAATGAATATCAACATATATCAGAGACACAAGACAACAGCGGAAGAAATAACTTCAACAAGATCTCCAAGAGAGAGTGAATCCCCAAACTACATCTCCAATCCAAAGCTCTAAAGCTCCTAGGCAAACTGCTCACAAACCAAAAGCTAGAACCACCATCATTGTTGAAATGAAGCAAACTAGGTAACTAGATGCGGTCGCCAAACTAAAGACTCCAAGGACCAAAGACCTAAAAGACTTCCAACAAAAGGCTGAAAGCTGCCGAATCTACATCTACTAGCTGATTATCTGAAAATCTAACTCTAGACTACCTGTGTGGAAAATGTAGGCACCCAGAATTTAGAAAGGGAACAATAAACTCCAGGTCAGTCATGGGACTGGTGTGAGCAAATAAAAACTATTTATGTTGAACAAAAACAAACAAAAGAATTAAAATGAAATCTGCAATGCTTTTCGGAAAACGAAATTACCATAAGGCCTCCCGACACACACAAAATGCAATCTCACACTTGGGGGAGATTTCTCCTTATGATAGTCAAACATGCTTGATATGCAAAATCCTTTTGATATTATTATTAGTGCATAGTGGAAAACATTTGCAAGTATAACATTAATCTTAGCCAGCATACGTACCATTATAGTATGCTTACTATGGCTACCATGTTAAATGGCAGGTTCTACAAGTAAATCCGTACAAGGCACATATTGGTGATTGGATTTCCAACAAATGGTCAGGCAAAGGAACTTCCTAGGCCACATGGATACTCCTCTAGAGGGAAGCCCCGAGAACATAACCAGCTCTCTACCAATACAAGGCCGGGTTATATCTGTAACTAGGTACCTACTGACATGAGTATGCCATCCCCCGGTTGTTACCGACCTTTATCTAAGCACTCAACACCAACAACCATAAAGTAGTAAATTTGCAGCAACCACATAGGTTAAGTATCTGGGCTCCATTGTAGGATCGATTTCACCTTAGAGGGGGGTGAATAGGGTGATACTATTAACTATAAAAGTTAATTGCGAAAGCTTGTTAAATAATTTCAACACAGATCATAGAATAATAGCAGCACATATAATAGCAGAATAATAAATGCAGAAATAGAACAACACAGAATTTACCCAGCTTCGGCAAAACCCTGCCTACGTGCTGCCCCCAAGGTTTCTACTTGAAATTAAGTAGTCATACGCTTACACACGTAAACTCGCGACACCCATTACTGACTAACCTAATTCTACGCTCAAAACCCTGCCACAACTCAGCCACTGAGTTTCGAATTCTCAAACTATGCCACGTAGTTTGTCCCCTAGTCACACGACTAGAAATTACAACGGTCTAAAATTGAAAATACAATTAAAACACAATTAAAAAAATAAACCCTAATTGTAATTTAGAGCCTTATATAATTATAAACCCCAATATTAAAAAAATAAAGGCCGACCCCTTTCTCTTCTTTTATAATCTTTGCCCCGTTCCTTTGTGATAATGGAGGCTCTGTTGATCGTTCCTCTTCCTTCAAAAATTAGGGCTTTCGTAATTTCAAAGATGCCGACTTTAGTTGCTCGATCGAATGAATGATTTATCACGTCGTTTGCTTTGTCGATCGCACGTTTCTCTGATTTGCTTACGGCTCTTTGAAATTGATCGAGTTCGAGATATGGCTTCGGTAAGTAATTTTTGCTCCTTTTCTTTTCTGATTGAATGCTTGAACTCAATTTCAAAATGCCGATGATGATTTGTGGGTTTATGTATGGATTCGATCTCCTTTATTTGCGTTCGTTCGATTTTTTCAACATTGTGCTTCGGCCATTAGATTGCGTTTGGATGTTGATGATTTCTCTGACCTTTTCAATTCACTTGAATAATGTGGTTTTGAACTGTGACTTGGTTCGATTCCTTGATTGCTTGGTTATCACGACACTGCTTGGTTTCGTGGCCACCACGGCTTGATTTTCATTTGATTTTATGTTGACTTCGGCACTTGATATTGTGTATGCAATTCCATGATTCTGTATTAACTTCGGCCATTGCCATTATTTGATATTGAAATGTCATATGTGGACTTTGGCCATTTGTTTTAACCTGGACTTGTTCGATTTTGATAAAACACGGCTTTGAACTCTGTTTATTTGGTATCTGTGACTTTGGCACAGTTTGATTTAAACTGCAGCTGACTTTGTGCATCGGCCTTGACTTCTTAAACTTGATTTTGTTTTGTGAATTTGAGTTGATTCGACTTGATATTCTTACTGCTTTGCTTACATGATAGTGTTTGATGATGTTTTAAGAAAAACAAACTGTGTTGTAGCTGTCTTGGTTCCTGTGCATCACTGAACTACTTTGTTCATGTTCAATCTTCTGTTAATTGCATCTGGTTTTCATTGATCTTTTCATGTAGTTGTTTTTTCAGTTGTTCTTGTATCATCGTTGTTGTGTGCTGTGCCTTGGTCTTTGATGATCTCTTTGTATTGCTGTTAGCTTTATGTTTGTTGTATATATGAACTTGGTTCATATGTATGTTGTGCAGTGAGCATTGCTTCGAGTTAGTGCACTCGAGTGTGATCTATGCATTTTTGCCATGCTGTAGCTTAATTGCTCTGGTTCATGTATATTTATGTTGTCAATGCCCTTGTGTATTCGTGTAGCTGGTTGTATCTATAGTGTACTGCTTGCATTCCTGTATATGGTAGCAGTGACTTGAACTGTTAGCCTTTGGTTTGTAATTTCTGATTCATTGTTGACTTTGTTGTTGTTTGGATTAGCTTGTGGTCTTCACTGTTCACTGCTTGGTTGTATTTTCAGTTTTTAGTTGCTATGCATGATTCATGTATAACATTTTGTAGCTGGACTTGATCTTGTTTCATGTTGGCTTGAATCTGGACATGTGTACTATCTATGATATGTTGCTCCCGACCATTTTATTGCATTTTGATTGATTTTCGAATTACACTTGAGTTGAATCCAGCTTGTAGCTCGGATTTGACCTTGTGCTGAAAATTGTGACATTATTTTATTGCATTGAGTTGAATCCGATATTTTGGGTTTGACCTGTGCTCACCTGTCCCTGTAAATTTATCAAGTGTATATATCGGTGTGCACAGCCTTGTGGCATATACAGTGATACACTGTGTATGTCACAAGCTGTTCGTGTATGATGAACTGAAAATTAAATGATGATGAACAACCCAAATAACTGAGGCAAATATTATTTTCAAAATTTATATTTTTTTTATACTGCAAAAATATTTCCTTTTCAATTTTACTGCGTCAATATTTATTTTTGAAGATTGCTCAGATGCTGGATTCAATTTGGAGTAAAGTTGAAGATAAAATAAGAGTTTGAGTGAATGAGTGTTGTGTAGTGAGGTCTAATATAAATGTGAATCGTGATGCAATCAAAGTTGTACTGTAATTGAAATTATATATATATAGTGAGAGCTTGAACTTTGTACTATTCAAAGATTGTAATAAATATTTGTTTGAATAAAAATTCTGCTTGAATTCAAATTCTGTGTTATTTATTTTTATTCACAAATATTTATTTAATCTATGAAAAATAAAATAGTACATTAACAAATACATTCACACGAATATATATATATATATATATATATATATGTTTATTATCATCAAACAAAAATCATATAATTGCATATTCAACAATATCCCCCTTTTGATGGTAACAAACATATATTTAAGATTTCGAATATGTTAAATGTATTTGATCATTGATATACTCTAATTTCTCCCCCTATTTAAATGCTTCCTCTCTACACAAAGCCCCCATACATATATGCATATAAATAAAAATATACAAATGAGCCTAGATGCAAATAGAAAATATTTGACCTTTGCTTGATTTTATTTGACAAAATCTTAACTTTTCTCTTTCCCTTTTGTTATCAGCAAAAGTGTAATAGTGTTAGAGAAAATAGAGATAAAGTGATCGATATTAATTCAACATTAAAACTCAATTGAATATAAATATTAAATTTCAACAAAAAATCAAACAAAAATCATAAATACTTTATTAGGAGCATATTCCACTTTTAGAATGGTGAGAATGATGTCATCATATAAAACCATACAGTTGTGTCTGTTTGTGGTATATTTATATCAGGAATTTGGATATCTACTAACCATGCATAACCGTTAGGACTTTTAAATGAGATTAGTAGTATTCCAATTTTATTTAAAAAAAATGAATTCAAGTATGTTCTAACCACGCATAATCGTAAGGACTTTTAAATGGGATTAGAATCAACTTGTTTATTTTAAAAATCAATTTTGATATGCGTTCCATACATGCATAACCGTGAGGACTTTTAAATGAGCATGGAAGCACATAACAAATTCCAAGTAATTCACCCATGCATAACCATAAGGACTTTTAAATGAGAGTGAGTACTTTGGATTTTATTTTATTTTATTATTATTTTATCTACTATATTTTTTTATTATTATTTTATTAAAAAAATGTAAATGAAAAACGAATGATTCCTGTTTAAAGTACCACATATTGACAATCTATATAGAATTTTGATGAGTGATGATTGTTAGAAATATGATAGAAATAAAGATGGTCATGAAATTTTTACCAACAAAAGTTTTATAACTCTTGTTTAAATTTCTAAAGAAATTTACTAATTATACCGTCTCGAGTCATAATATATGATATATATCAACACTCATCACTTTTTCAATCACTATTTATCTTTTCGATAATTGTTAGGGAGTCGGATTAGTCAAAATTGTCATTTAAAATCAAATTCAAAAATAATTATAAAATCAATTTTTCAAAATGACCGATCTAAAAATAAGGTCAAAAATGATTTTCTTGAAAGGGGTATATGAGAAAAATTTCTGCTATTTGAAAATTATTTGAATTGAAAAATATGCAGATATTTTCTTTAAAAAACGATGCAGTTACTAAATGTCTCAACAAAAATCACGTTCAACGAGTAAGTTTTCTATCAACTAGATTACCAATGTAATCTGCATCTGAATTTCTCTTTCACTCAAAATTATCACTAATTGAATTTGATAGACCGGACCATGAATTGTGCAACAAAAATTTTAAATTCAATTTTAACAGTTTTTTAAATGACATTCTCTTGAATTTGAATTGGAACAATGTAAATAATCAAAAACCGTGAATATAGAGTTAGCCATATTATAACCAAATGTATTATCATCCAACAAAACACTATTCTTAATCCAAACTAATATATATGAAGTAATTCAAATGCTCTAGAGATTTTTATAGTGTTTTTGGCATAAGAATATAATTGGCCAACAATTTTGAATAAGTCAGAATCAAAATCATCATTATTTTATCATCTCATTATTTGCTGATTTACCTCAGATTACGGTGCAGATTATCACATTTAATATATCGTTCAAATAAATATACCATTACCCGTTTTACCTTTACGATATCTTTTGTTGTTGTCCATTGTGATTCTGTCACCTTTATACTCGGCTAAGAAACTTTGCTTTGTCGCTCGTTGTGTCCTTGGAACAGCCAGAATCCAAGTAACACTATTGTTATTCCTTAGCCTGCCACCACACCTACACGATGAAAGATTTTTGTGCCTATTTGTTTTAATAGGTCCATGATTGTTAGTGGCAGAATATTTAGAAAATAATTTTGTGGAGACCCAAAACTATTTATAATTGTTCCCTTCGGCACCCAAATTTGTTTAACTTTGAGAGATTTTATATTTGTGCCTTTTGGAACCCAAATCGGTATAGTTTTCACATGTTTGGGTCATACCAACAATTATTTTGATTGTCCAAATTTTCTACAAATTGTGAAGATTGAATTTTCTTGATTAATCTTGCTTTCAACATTTTCAGATTGATTATATCCAAGACCTTGTCTAACTGTATTAATAGTTAGCTTCCCTAATAGCATATTCAACGATTTTTCACTTTTTGAAAATATATCTAAAGTCGTTGACAATTGTTGGACTTGTGTTTTGAGAGATTCATTTTCGTTTAACAATTGTGTGCACTTTTTAATAGAATTTTCTCTCCTAGTATTTTCTCTTTCTTTCAAAATCAGAATTTCATTTTCAAGTGATTTTATATTGATTTCTGATTTTTTAATTTCTTCTTCGAATGTTGGACACTTATAACACTTAGGGATCCTACTTTGATAGTTTTTAACTAATTGGTCAAGTTGTTCATTTAATTCTATCAAAGTATCTTTTTGTGATTCAAGTTTGGCATACTTCTCCCTAAGTCGTTCAACACAACCATTCATTTTGTGGAAATATATAAGTAATTCCTAGTGAGTGAGTTTTAATACCACGCATGGCTCGTCATCGTCGCTATTAGTTATATTTCCTTAAAGGCACATATCTACTTTCTCACTCTCACTGCTAGAACTTTGATTATCTTCATCACTTGTATTCCACATGGCTGCAAAATTTTTCCTTTTTGACTTCTTTTCTTGGCCGTGTTGAAGTCGAGGACAATTGGGCTTGATGTGTCCGGGTTGGTTGCACTTATGATAGATGATCCCGTGTTCTTCTGAGTTGTCTAGTGCTTTGATTATTCTGCTTATTAATTGTTGATTTGGAGCTGGATATTCGGATTTATGGTTCCACTTTTTGAATCTCTTTATTAGTAGCGCCAGCTCAGCTGCTCCATCATCATCATCCTCATCACAACTGCTTTTTTCCAATCCTGTTAAGCACATTTCTTTAACTGAGTTGGTTGTGGAGGATTTCTCATTGCCGTCGACTTTTGCACCATATATTGCATTGAAAGTATTCCAAATTTCCTGTGCACTTTCACAATGAGAGATGAAATTAAAATAATCTTGATTAATATGAGAATATAATATATGCATAACAAGAGCATTAATCGAGATAATTTTCTTGTCCGTTATATCACACCCATTTTCAATAATATTCCAACATTTAATATTAACAGATTTCAAATAAAATTTCATTTTTAATTTCCAATTCAAAAAATATGTTCCATCAAAAACAGGAGGAATAATATTGGAACGACCCTCAGCAAAAGTAGCCATTTTAAAAATTCAAAATTTTAAAATAAAAATTGGTTTTTGTAAAATCAAATTTTTAAAACAAAAAGGGCTTTTGCCCCTAGCTTTGATACCACTTGTAGGATCGATTTCACCCTAGTGGGGAGTGAATAGGGTGATACTATTAATTATAAAAGTTAATTGTGAAAGTTTATAAAATAATTTCAACACATACCACAGAATAATAGCAGCACAGATAATAGCAGAATAATAAATGCAGAAATAGAACGACACAGAATTTACCCAGCTTCGGCAAAACCTTGCCTATGTGCTGCCCCCAAGGTTTCCACTAGAAATTAAGTAGTCACACGCTTACACACGTAAACTCGTGACACCCACTACTGACTAACGTAATTCTACGCTCAAAACCCTGTCACAACTCAGCCACTGAGTTGCGAATTCTCAAATTACGCCACGTAGTTTGTCCCCTAGTCACACGACTAGAAATTACAACGGTTTAAAATTGAAAATACAATTAAAACACAATTAAAAAATAAACCCTAATTGTAATTTAGAGCCTCATATAATTATAAACCCCAATATTAAAAAAAATAAAGGCCGGCCCCTTTCTCTTTTTTATAATCTTTGGCCCGTTTCTTTGTGATAATGGCGGCTCTGTTGATCGTTCCTCTTCTTTCAAAAATTAGGGCTTTCGTAATTTCAAAGATGTCGACTTTAGTTGCTCGATCGAATGAATGATTTATCACGTCGTTTGCTTTGTCGATCGCACGTTCCTCTGATTTGCTCACGGCTCTTTGAAATTGATCGATTTCGAGATATGGCTTCGGTAAGTAATTTTTGCTCCTTTTCTTTTCTGATTGAATGCTTGAACTCAATTGCAAAATGCCGATGATGATTTGTGGGTTTATGTATGGATTCGATCTCCTTTATTTGCGTTCGTTCGATTTTTTCAACATTGTGCTTCGGCCATTAGATTGCGTTTGGATGTTGATAATTTCTCTGACCTTTTCAATTCACTTGAATAATGTGGTTTTGAACTGTGACTTGGTTCGATTCCTTGATTGCTTGGTTATCACGACACTGCTTGGTTTCGTGGCCACCACGGCTTGATTTTCATTTGATTTTATGTTGACTTTGGCACATGATATTGTGTATGCGATTCCATGACTTTGTATTAACTTCGTCCATTACCATTGCTTTGATATTGGACTGTACTCTATGGACTTTGGCCATTTGTGTCAACCTGGGCTTGTTCGATTTTGATAAAACACGGCTTTGAACTCTATTTATTTGGTATCCATGACTTTGGCACAGTTTGATTTAAATTGCAACTGGCTTTGTGCATCGGACTTGACTTTTTAAACTTGATTTTGTTTTGTGAATTTGAGTTGATTTGACTTGATATTGTTACTGCTTTGCTTACATGATAGTGTTTGATGATGTTTTAAGAAAAACATACTGCGTTGTAGCCGTCTTGGTTCCTGTGCATCACTAGACTACTTTGTTCATGTTCAATCTTCTGTTAATTGCATCTGGTTTTCATTGATCTTTTCATGCAGTTGTTTCTTCAGTTGTTCTTGTATCATCACTGTTGTGTGTTGTGCCTTGGTCTTTGATGATCTCTTTGTATTGCTGTTAGCCTTGTGTCTGTTGTATATATGAACTTGGTTCATATGTATGCTACGCACTGAGCATTGCTTTGAGTCAGTGTACTCGAGTGTGATCTGTGAATTTTTGCCATGCCGTAGCTTGATTGCTCTGGTTCATGTATATGTATGTTGTCATTACCCTTGTGTATTCGTGTAGTTGGTTGCATCTATAGTGTACTACCTGCATTCCTGTATATGGTAGCAGTGACTTGAACCGTTAGCCTTTGATTTGTAATTTCTAATTCATTTTTGACTTTGTTATTGTTTGGATTAGCTTGTGGTCTTCATTGTTCAATGCTTGGTTGTATTTGCAGTTTTTAGTTGCTGTGCATGATTCATGTATAACATTTTATAGCTGGACTTGATCTTGTTTCATGTTGGCTTGAATTCGGACATGTGTACTATCTATGATATGTTGCTCCCGACCATTTTATTGCATTTGGATTGATTTTCGAATTACACTTGAGTTGAATCCAGCTTGTGGCTCGGATTTGACCTTGTGCTGAAAGTTGTGACATTATTTTATTGCAATTGAGTTGAATCCAGTATTTTGGGTTTGACCTGTGCTCACCTATCCTTGTAAATTTATCAAGTGTATATATCGGTGTGCACGGCCTTGTGGCATATACAGTGATACACTGCGTATGTCACAAGTTGTTCGTGTATGATGAATTGAAAATTAAATGATGACGAACAACCCAAATAACTGAGGCAAATATTATTTTCAAAATTCACGTTTTGTTTTATACTGCAAAATATTTCCTTTTCAATTTTACTACGTTAATATTTATTTTTGCAGATTGCTCAGATGCTGGATTCAATTTGGAGTGAAGTTGAAGATAAAATAAGAGTTTGAGTGAATGAGTGATGTGTAATGAGGTCTAATATAAATGTGAATCGTGATGTAATCAAAGTTGTACTGTAATCGAAATTATATATATATATATATATATATATATATATATTGAGAGCTTGAACTTTGTACTATTCAAAGATTGTGATAAATATTTGTTTGAATAAAAATTCTGTTTTAATTCAAATTCTGTGTTATTTATTTTTATTTAGCAAATATTTATTTAATCTATGAAAAATAAAATAGTACATTAAGAAATACATTTACACGAATATATATATATATGTTTATTATCATCAAAGAAAAATCATATAATCGCATATTCAACATCCATACCATGACACCACCCTTTTCCAGAAGGGAATGGACATACCCTAAAGGGTGCGACCCTCATAAACTTGTTGCATTCTTCCTGTTTTGACCATTCCGGGTTGTGAGGTCCGACGAGGTCTCGTCCACAAAGCTATGCTTTATACAAAAACCATGCTTTGATTAACAAATGATCAACAACACTTCGTATGTCACATTACCAAATTGGGAATATATCACTGATAAATGTCAACTACATAACCTCTAAGCTCGTACGTCTCAGAGAAGGGTGTTAAGCTAAGAGAATAAATTCTCCACACCAAACAGAAATGTATTTGATAGAAACCAACTTTACATCTCAAAGTGTAATGTCATACATACATCCATACAAGACCCTTCCGGGTTCAACGGAACCGAAGGCACTTCAAAGATGCCCTTGCAATTCAGGTATTGACAATCCCGATCGGACTTCCCATCACAAATGGAGATCTCTATACCGGCTCGACTTAGTGCAGAGACATTTGACGGGTAATCCTTTCATTCTCAAAAATACCCGGTCTTCACCACCGGTCTTCAAATGCTATCCATTTCGTCGTATCATTATTCGGAATGGGTTATATGACATAAAGTCCTCTCCCGGCTAATCCGAATAATGAACACTTAATTTTAAAACCATATGGATATAATGGATCTTAGTTGAGTCACAACTTAAAGCTCCAAACCTTTCTTTTGAATGGTTTAAACAAATTTCCACTTTTAATCTTTTAAACGAAAAAATTCACTTCATTTTGAAAACAAAGTTCACCAATCTTTCACAAAGATTCATTTATAGCTTTCAAAACTATTTATTCAAATCACACAGTTTGAAATCCTTTCAAAAAATGGAAATTCTTTCCTTTATAAAAGCCATTATAATTTGAAAATAGATGCTTTTCATTTCGGGAAAATCCGATTCACTTTACTCAAGTTACAGCCTTTCAAAGCATACATTAGAAAATCAGCGAATTGCCGTATCCGGCAAGCTCTATTTGAATTAAATTCAAAGTCCTAAAATAATTCATTCAATATACTTCAAAATGGTTTAAAATCCATATATATATGTATATGTGTGTGTGTGTATATATATATATATATATATATATATTATAACTTGTATAATCCTTTCAAACCATATTTCCCAAAATAATTTTCAAACTTTAACAAGATATAGTATATTCAAGTTAAATTTAGATTTCAAAACTTCCCAATTACATTTCCAAACCATTTTGGATTCAAAGTTTAAACAAAATAATATTTAAATTCAAAATATCTGTGACTTAACCGATTTCCTGGTGAAATCCATATTTGTGTGTGTATGGAGTAGACTAGGGGTTTTACATAATAGTGCAACATTATCAATCATCACCGATTCAAGCATAGCAATATCGATAAGCGGTATAATCCTATAGCGCTTATCTTCATTCACAGATTCACAGATAAATAATATAAATTCATCACAGATAAATAAATTACATTCATCACAGCTCAAATCTAAAATAATTTATATCATCAAGCAACACACATCAGGGATATCAACAATTCAACATTCATTGGAATCCAAATATTCATAAGTAAGATTAATTAATCATCTATTTAATTTTAAATACATTAAATTACTTATGAATAAATTACTAATCCTGGCTAATTAACATTAATCAAGTACAAACCATATTAATTATCTTTTAATCACTTGTTAATTAACCCTTAATAATAAATTAATTAAACTTTAATTATTAATTAATCAACCTTAATTAATAAATCAATTAACCTTTAACCACTAAATAATTAACTTTTAATTATTTAATTATTCTTTAATTGATTATCCTTAATTAATTACATTAATTAATTAACCCTTAATTAATTACTATCTAATTAATTATTCTTAATTAATTACAATAAGTGATTATCCATAATCAATTTTATTAGTCAATTAACCTTTAATAAATTATCCTCAAACTAATTACCTTAATTAATTAACAACATTAATTATCCTTTAATTAATCATTCTTTAATCTCTTGATTAATCAACTTTTGATCATTAATTAATTACTTTTTAATTACTTTCATTTAAGTAATCATCCTTTAATTACTTACAGTAAGTAATTATACTTTATAAATTACATTAAGTGATTATACTTAATCAATTCCTTAAGTGATTATTCTTAATTACTTTTATCAATTAACCTTTAATTAATTACATTAAGTAATTAACTAACTTTAATTACTTACATTAATTAAACCATAATTAATTTCCTTAAGTAATTAACCATTCTACAACTATTTACATTAATTAACTTGGCTAAACATTTTCCTGCCTTTTAATAAACTTGTTAAATCATTATTTAACTCAAAGAAATTTAAAAAAAAACATTTAACTCTAAAATTAAACCTTGAAGCTAGTTTTAATGCTTGATTTCTTCTTTTGAAAACTCACTTATTTAAATACACATTAAAAAATTTCATTAGCTTCTAAATCTTATACTTTCTCTTCGCTTAAAAACTTTGTATTTCTTTGCCTTTATACAAACTGTTCATACTCTTTACTTTGTTTTGAAAACCAGGCTTGCTTAACAACAAACCCGAGCTAAAGCGAGCGAAACTCCGGGTCACCCCCGACTCTATCGCGAACCCACTTGCGAACATCCTTTCCTCGAGACAAACCCAGGAAATCATTGAGACTGGCCCATGCTAATCTTCTTCCTTCCTTCCCTTATTTCCAAGCAATGAACCTAGACACGTAAATGATATGCGTGCATGTGTACAGATCACCGACCTTCCTCCGACCATCGATGCTACCACCATCCAGTTGCCGATGCCAAGCCTGACCGTCTCCACCTCCCAGAAACCCAAATTCTTCTTTCAAATCAAAATCGAGCACCCCAGGAACATCACAGATTTAAATTGATCACGAAAACTTCCACGCCACGCCACCATCGACCACCAGGAAGTTCGATACTCCGACCTACCCTTCGCCGGAGCCCTACGCTACTATTCCCCTAACTCCGGTCGAACTCGACGCATCGTCAATACCGTAATGGCCTCAAAATCAACCACGACCAAAATCGATACTTAAACCCTAGATTAGTCTCGCCATGCCACCACGAAGTTCTAGAAAATTTATGACTATTTTTCCCACCATCCTCGACCCACGAGCCTCCTCTGACATGAACACGAGCCCCAATTCGTCTTTGATCGATGATAGTTGACGATAAACACAAAATTGATCAACTCCGAATATCTCATCAATCGCATATTTTAAAATCACAAAATTTATATCAAAATTCAAAATTTTCAAACACGAATTAGCTTACATAATCAAAGCATAATTTCCAGACAATCAAATTTTAACTTGTCTTTGATTATCTTTGAGATTTGTCATTTTTGAAGTAATTTCTTAATATAAATTCTTGAAACGATTTTTTTGATTGATATTTCATTATTACAGACACTTTACCTTTAGAGATCAAATCTTGAATTGATACGGATTGGGAGATATAAATTTATTTGAGTAGTTTAAAACCGTGAATATAACAAAGACATGAACATGTATACACACAGACATGCATAACTATACACAGTAATTCAACCTATAATCTAATTGAAATCAGCCATGCAAATCCTATTACAACTTTACTCTATAGATTCATCACATAACATAGTTAAAAACTGTTTTCAAAAAAAGTTTACTCACAGGAAACAAAATAGAATAAGGATTGAAAGTTTTCTCACCTTAAAGTTTTGAAACAGAGCAACAGATTTGAGCCTGGAAGTGTTTTTAGTTTGGAAACTGGAACCTAGATGTTGATTTGATCTGATGAATATGAGTTGATCTCTGCTTAGCTTGATTCCAGGTTTGAAAGTCTTTTGAGTTGAATCCGATCTGATTGTTTCTGGTTTTCTTTTTGAGAATGTTGTTGTTGATTTCTTTTTGTTTTTAGTTCCCAGTTTTGAATTTTTTCTCAGGTTTGATTTTAGAAAATGGAGATGAAGAGAAAGTATATTGAGAAGTGAAGAAAATAGCCTAGTTTCTTTCTTAGATTTTTGAAAATGTAGATAAAAGAATTGAGAGAGAGGAGAAATAGAAATATATACTTTGCCTTGATTTTATTTTTATTAAAATTTGAAAAGAAAATGAAAAACTTGACACTTGTTATTTTTTATGCTTCATGGCTTATAAATGGTTTATACAAGTTATTATGTTTTTTTTACAGATGTTATTTACAGTAATTTTATGTTTTAAACCCTCTCTTAAATAATTTAAAAATTATGTTTAAACCCTTAAGCACTTATGTTTTATAACTTAACATATGTTTATGTTTTCAAATTATTATGTTTTAAATGTTATATATATATAAGTATTATGTTTATATGCAAACTCTATTTATTCATATATAATTTTAAAAGGAAGAACATTAGCCTTTTTATTAATCTTATTTAAAATTTTAAACTTAAGCTAAAATATCTTTATATATATATACTTTATATTTTCATTCATACATTTTTTTGTATTTATATTTGTATAACTTTTAAAGAAATATTTTTGAAATCTAATTATACACTAACGAATAAAAAAATACACATATATTAGTTTCTTTAAAATATAAATTTTAAATCCAACTTATGTTTATTCTTAAATTCAAAATCAAAATTTCTATTCACAATTTATTGAATTTTCAAATCAATTACTTTATTTAAAATCTTTTTAAATATATTTATTCCAAATTTTCAAATTAATTCACAATTTAATTCCAAAAATTCATATTAATTATCAAATCATCCTTGGCTTAAAAACGGGAATGTTACTGTTTGCTTGGATGCTTTATTGGTTGATTGTTTGGTTTTGATGAATTGTCGCTTTTAAAGCAGATAATGCATTAAATCAATTGTAGGGACTTAACTGATGTACAGGAAATTTGTAGATGGATCCAATGGGATTCCTCGCTCTTATTGATTTATTTTCAATACTATTCTTGTTATATGAATTATGAAATATCAAACCTGATTGTTTCGCCCTATGAGATATGATACAATTATATGTTGGAAACTTAACCTCTGTAGTGGTAAAAATCCAATATCAACATTTGTTAAGCGATACGGTGGCTGTTGGCTTCAATTGAGTATTTTGAGATACTATTAATTTCTAGTTATGGTTTGAAAGGGTTTTTGATTCGGAGAATGATTTTAAATCTAACATTTGGGTTTTTGGAATATGTTTTACTTAAATAAAATTCGAACTTCTCTATTTTACCCCAGCCTTTTTATTTGTCTTTTATAAAATCATTTAGAAATGTTTAAAGATGTTTAACTATTATTTAACAATGATTTTAAGTGCTTTAACTATTGTTTAATAGTATTTTAAAAGTTGTTTATTTATATTTAATATTATTTTAAAGTTATTTATCAATAGTTTTTATTGTGAAAAGTTATTTATTAAACTGTTAGTATTGTTTGATGTTAATAATTATTTATTAACAATGTTCTGGAAGTTATAATTGTTATTTATGAATAACGTTTCCAAATTTATAATTATTATTTATAATAATGTTTGGAAGTTAATTGTTATTTATTATAATATTTTTTGAAGAATTAATTATTATTTTTTCCTTAATAAGGTTTGGAATTACTAACTGTTATATATTTTTTTTTGGCATGGTCGACGGTTTTATAGTGGACCGACCACTTTTTATTACGAACGTAATAAGGTTGAAGTACAGGAGTAAGGTAGAGGCACCTTAGCTACTATGAATGAGAAATAAAAAATACAGCACAGGAGTATGACAGACATGTCACAGCTACTAGTTATATATAACAAAGCTAGTTCTCCTCCGCAGAGGAAGTATCTCCAACGTCCTCATAAACCCTGGAAGAATCTAGAGAATCACCCCCATGTAGACCAAAAAAGGGGCGAAAATGAACAGCAAGAGAAGGATCATAACAGTCAATGTCAGAAGAGTATATAAAAGATCGATCCCATGCAGAATCAGCAAGAAGAACAGAATTAATCCCAGCATACGAACCATCCATGTCAAGAATCAAGGAATCACCAGTAATACTATAATAAAGGCATCGAAGATCCAATAAGTCATCAGATATATATCTAAAATAGGTGTCATCCATAGGGTTGAATCTCATATCAGAACGACGATCAACCCAACAATGTTCAGTCTCAGCCCAAACAACGCGCGGCGGAGAGAGAACCGGTTCAGCAGGAGAACTGAAGGAACATCACCAGGATCTGGGGAAGCAGGACGCACTAAGGAAAGGGATGGACCAGTGTGAGAAGCAACCAGAGAGGCTTTGGGAACCCATTTTCTTAGCGGAGGCCGAGGCAGAGGGATCTTAGGAGCAGTAGCAGGAGCAACAGATCGCGTGCAGGCTGAGGCAATATGGCCAAAAGAATGACAGGAGGAACAAATGTCAGGGACCCATCCATAACGAACACGAACATCCACCACGTGACCAACAACTAGCTGGACAGGAATAGAGGTAGGAAGAGGCTTATGGGGAGAAATCTCAATCAGGGCCTTGGCGTATACAAGCTTATCACGCGCAACTGTATTAGAGTCAAAACATTTTAATTTACCTATATTGCATGCAAGCCAATTCAAGCCAAGCAACGGTTGTAAAGCAGATGGAATTTGGGAGAAATAAACCCAAACAGGGATAGAAAAAACTTGGTCACAAACACTAGCTACCGTCGGAGACCAGGGGGTAATAATAAAAGGCTGTCCATCAAAGAAGGAAGGCTCAAACTCTAGAACACGACTACGTTCCTCAGAGGAGGAGAACAATAGGTAGTACAAGGAATCAACCATCTTAACTTTAAGCCCACCCTGAAGTCTCCAGGCCCTACGACAAACAGCAGCCGCATCCTGAAGACGATGTTTAGGGTCCAAAAAGAATCCAACTACGTATCCTGACCAAAAGTCCAATCCGGCTTGCATAACACAGGGGGAGGGATCATCACTCCGTTTTCCTCAACGATGTCGAACTCAACTGGTTTATAAACACCGCATTACGGGGCATGGATGTAAAAAGTGATGACCAAGTTTTGGGTACAGGCGGGCAAGGTGCAGTAGGGCGACACATATTAACAGCAGAAGTGGCCTCAGGATTGGGGCATTGTGCAATAAGGGGAGAAGAAACTGCATGCATGATATCGCCAGGATATAAATTGTTGGTCTCTGTAGGCACAGCAGATGGAGGCCTAAGTCCAACCTGAACAAATGGCAGATTAGGAGTTGCGTCGGGCACGGGCGCAACCACAATGTCAGGAGTTCTGGTACCAAGACCCTCAGTAGCATTAACACAAACAGAAGATGTGCAACAAACAGATGCCACAGTCTTAGCCAAACTTACGTTACCATCCAACAGATCACCTTTAGCACACTCAATTACCACAGTACCCAAAACTTGCTCGGCCTCAAAGCAAATGGGATTTTTATGCCGACTTTCATTCAGACCAGGACCACCCAACATACCAGATTGAGACGCAATCGTGTTGGAAGAAGGCAAATCGCAGGCATCGATCATAGGCACGTCAATCAAAATTGACCACGCAATTGTTTCAGGGCGAGTCGTTTTGGATGCACGAAGAGGTGGAAATTCGTTGGACGAGAGGATGTTAGGGAGAGTGTCGTCAAAGGTTGACATAGATCTATAGCAGCGGCCAGAACGTGTAGACGTTAGAGGGGGGTCTCTGGGGAGTTGGAATAGGAGATGAAGATAAGGACATGAAGGATACGGACGAGCAGAAGTCACAGCAAGGAAGAAATCACGAGAATCACCAAATCCTGGTCGCCATTATGATGAAAGTTGTGTAAACTTTGGGGCCAAGGAAACTAACTGTTATATTTACAATCTATTGAAGTTAATAATTATTATTTATTCGTAACGTTTTGTTGTTAATAATTATTACTATATAATAATATTTAATTAGATAATTATTATTTATTTAGTGTTTAGAGTTATTAATTATTATATTAAAATTGTTTTGGAGTTAATAAATTATTTTATTAATGATGCTGGACAGTTAATTTATTATTTATTAAGGGTGATTAAAGTAGATTAATTATTTGATTAATTGTGTTTATAAATGATAAACTGATTTATAAAAGGAAATCTCATTAAATAATAGTGATTTATTAAGGAGTTTATAAATGAAAATGGAGTTTGGATTTACAAAGATTGTATGAGGGATTTTTAGAAAGATTTTTATAAGTAATGTTTATAAATAATTTTATAAAGGATCTTTATAAAGATTTTTATAAAAGAATAAAGTTTTATAAATGGGTTTATTGATTTATAAAGGAGATTTTTGAATAGTTTATGGATTTATAAAAGAGCTTTATAAATAGTTTTAGAAATTTATAAAATATTTTTATAAACTGTTTTAGAGATTTACAAAAGAGTTTTATAAATCATTCTAGAGATTTATAAAAGGAACTTATAAGAATGGTTTTTGAGTCGTATAAAAGGAAATTTGTAAAATGAGATGAGATTTGATTTCTACAAGTGATGTTTTAATAATTAGGGGGTGTGGATCATTTTTACATACTTAACACCAAATAGGAAATCTTTCTCAATGTTTTATTAATATACTTATACCGATGAAATACTTATACGGATATCATCCGAGTATTAAAACTTGTTTTGTGAATATATCTTTTTGTAAAGATATTTGTGTTTATGAAAAGATTAAATAAATGATTTATTTAGAAAAGGGCTTAATGGTTGCTTATGCGCTTATCCAACGTAGGTTTCTTTATGAAAATAAACCTCTGATTGGATTGTTGTTATTTAATAGTTAAATAATCGACTATCAAACTATCAAACTTGGCTAGTTTTAAATTATCTTTGTTGGTTCGAAAAGGCTGGGATAAGATATATTATTTGAAAACAACTTTGAACCGGCATAAGCGATCGAATCGAAACATCTTGAAGATGATTGAAGATGCAGCTTTTGGAAGTTCAAGGGCTACTTGCTACTGATCCTGAGGGTAGTTCCAAAATGGATGTAATAAACGTAGTGTCTTCGGTTTTGTTCAGACCCAGGACAAACTTGTATGGATGACTACTGACATTGGATTTCTGCCTGGAGGGCACTGTTAGCGTTCCAAGATGGTTTTGCTATGAAAAAGTAATCGTAGCCTCAAGCCTCATCAACCGAGAGATGACTAAAGCAGGGAAAAGCGACAAGGCTGTATGATTTGCTCCCATTAGGATATGATCATCCCAAGATCTATTGTTGATATTTATGTATTGTTTAAGGGCCCATTACAGTTATTGATCAACCAAAAGGGTGATCTATTTAGTGCTATCCAATAAGGGATAGTGCTAGTCCTGAGTAGCTGAGATGTAGTTGCGATTGCCACCTTCCGTACATTATCTAGAGGTGTACGAATTCGGTGGGTAGATCCTTACCCTTTCGTAGTTGGAATCCATTCTCAATACGAGCCTTCGGATTTGATTGTATATCTATTTTGCTGGAATTTAATAATGTAATAATTTTGGCTATGATTAATATGTTTTTGTATCGTAGACATTATTATAATATCACTGGATTTTCAATAGAATTGTTATCGTAAGGTAGAAAACCGTCCATGTTTATGCGCGACGTGGTCTTACAAGATACGTTTATTTTCAAAAGATTTTTATAACATTAAAAATCAATTGAGGCGTGTTTCTCACATTGGTTTACCAGACTAGTCCAGGGGTTACTTTTCTTACAATGCTCGGGTCAGACCGAGTATATTTATAGATTTAGTTTGGATACTTAGACCTTTAGGAAACAAGTTAGATGCCTCCATGCCGTATTCACGTATATTTATTTTCGCTGCGTTAGTTGCTTATTTAACAACAATTGTGAGGACATGTTGTTATAACCGTCCAGGCTTTTGATTTATTAGTTGACT
This sequence comes from Allium cepa, assembly GCA_030765085.1. NCBI lineage: Eukaryota > Viridiplantae > Streptophyta > Magnoliopsida > Asparagales > Amaryllidaceae > Allium > Allium cepa. Next base: position 153,568,450 of record CM060939.1, read on the forward strand.
CTGATTGATATATGTATAATAAAGTTCAAATTTTCTTTTGTAAAGATCTGTTGTATATTATATGTTACTTGTCATGATGTGAGATTCTATACTGTCTTTTCTCTCTTTTTCCCCGACAATCTGTCCTTCTGGCACTTGGAAGCTCGATACGTGAATATCGTAGATGTACTAGTGTCGACTTTTGAAGGTCAAAAGGGTAGGTCATTACATATTCATGTAGATATTAGCAAGCCCAAAGAAAGACTAATACCTGGCCATATTACTTACACATGTGTTACGATAAATCTATGAAAATTGTAAAGTTTTATAAGTGAATAATTAATAGGTCCAAATGAAGATTTATATTTAGTTTGATTTATTATTAGCATTTGATTATTACGACAAGGGTATCACCTATAGTTAATATTATTACCCAAAGTGTTGATATTAGTGTTGTACTAAGTATCTTGAGAAGAGACGAACCATTTATTTGAATTTACTTTTGCTAATATTTGGCTATGAGCATATATGGTCAATCTTTATTACTGTTCAAATTTTAACTAATTTGACTAAAGTATCTGCAAATTTAAATAATATTCTCATCTTGTTTGGGACTAACTTTAAGGACTATCAAGAGAACATGTTGTTTATTCTTGACTTCATTGGATCTAGCTCTTGCAATTAGGAGGGTCACACCGATTCATATTATGGTTGAATGCTCTTATAATATTATTAAGAACATTCAAATGTAGGATAATTCAAACAACAAGAGTCAAATGATCATAAGGTACAATATTTAGATATTTTCAAGATTGTGATATTCGTTGGGATAATCAATATTAATGAGTTCTTACTGAAACTAAAAAGCATTTTGCCAAAAAAGAAAAACCGATAAGAGGTAACGTAACGACCTAGATTTTTTGTCGTTTAATTTTGAATATTTAAAAGGTTTTAAATATTGAATTATAGATTGATTTTTGAATATGAAAGTTTGGTTATGCAGGATTTAAATTATAGCGATTTATTGAATACTATAATTTTTTTAGTTTAATAGTTGAATATTGGGTAAATTATCGTATCTTGAGTTTTAAGCTCGATAAAAATAGTTTAAAGGCTTGTAAAATTTATATTAATAATAATGAAGATAATAAAAGTTTTAAAATTGAATTCAAAAGTGATCTGTTTAATTTTAAATAGCTTGTTAAATCAGCGCGTTAAAATAGCAATCCGGGGCACAATCGACGAAACTAGTTCCATTGCATTCGGGTAATAGTGTACTATTATCAGATTTGAAATTTCATAGTGTTTGGAATTATCGTTTGGCCGTACATGTTATAAATGCACTGAAATTTATATCGAAAATTTAATATAATAATTAGGTCCAAAAAGATATCTTCTCCATACTATCGAATTAGGATTCAAAACCTTTTCCATTGCGTTCAGAATAGGGTTATATCATTATAAAAGCCTAGTAGCACGCCTCGATTGGGGTTCGAGAATTTGGGTTTCATAGTCGAGACGATTGGAAAATCTAAATAATAAACATATAATTGACTTGACCAATAATTTCACATCAGCACTTTTTCCCTTTCACTTCAAGACACTATAACCATCTTCAAACACGCACTTCTTTCAAATATCACATCTTCCTTTTCAAATATCACGTCTCCCTTTTCAAATTAAAACCTACTCACTTCGGTCCCTTTACAAATCAATCGCATATACATCTTCTTTCCTTCCCCTACAATTCCAAACTGCAAATCAAAAGAAAGAAAATGAACGAATCAATTTCGTTCGAACTTATAAAAAAATGGCGATTGAAATCATGAGATCAAGGAGGCACAACACCGTTGGAGGATTCGTGGAATGGGGGGCAAGTCGCGATCGATTGGGAAGCGCTCATGCGCGTGGCGACGAGTGCAGGCGAGGCCGCGTTCATTGTTTTTGTCGGAGCTAGGATTCGTATTGGGAGAGTTTAGGGGTCGCATTGAAGTCAGTGGCAGCTGGAGCGACAAGGGAGGTGGTTCACATAAGTGATACGAGTGGGAGGTGCGAGTTGGTCGATGGTGAGGAGAAGTTCGCATGCAGTGTCGATGGCTGTGTTGATCGAGCTATGTTGATGGCGGCACAGTGGAGCACGATGCAGACACCGAAGAGGAAGCAGCCACGTTCTGTTGGGCAGTAAGCTAGAACAAGTGTGCATGGAGGAAGTCGCGCGCGTTCGTTCGAACTGAGGGTGAGGTAATTAACATTCTTTTTGAATGAGTTATTAAATTAAATAAATTAGCAAGTTAACTGTTTGATTAATGGAATCTTATAAAATCAATAAAAAATGTTATACAAGGTATAAAAGCAGCAAATTATAATCTGGAATTATGTGAAGATTTTTTAAAGGCAGCTATTTGTCAAAAGTTGGAACAGATTGCAATTAAAATCAAGGTGATGATTTCTCACTCATTTGGATTACCATAATTAAATTTAAATGTTTAAGTTTAAATCATTGGATGCTTGATTTGATTGATAAATTTATAATTGTTGGTTGGATGGCTATATACATATAGTAGTATATATATAAATATATATTAGTATTGGAGTGATATTCCCGCATATATTATAGCGGATGAGACCCTATGCGCCCCGCATAATAGCGGGTGGCCCTATATACTGTGATATCCCCTCGAAGTGTGATTGGTATCTGTTTTTTGTGTATTAACATCTTTGGATGTAGGGAAACAGGTTGGGGAGATCCAACTGGATTCCTCAAATTTATTGTTTATTTATCATGCATAGTGATATATGATTTGTGTAGAATAATCTATTTTAGATTATTGTAGTGAATTGGAATTATTGGATGTTATTGAAGTACTGCCTGAGTATTGATAATTTAAAAACTATAAATAAATTTTTAAAATTTATGGAATGGGAAGGAAACTGATAATAAATACATATATTAGAATTGGATATTTTTAAAATGAATTATAAAAGAGAATTTATAAATGATATTATGGAAATAATACAAAAAGAAGTCAAAATCAACATTGAAAATAGATTGGAAGTGTAAAAGATTTTTTTTAGAAATGAATGTATGCAACATAATTTTTATAAATAGGATCTGTTTTATAAACAGGTAAAATAAAAAGGGGTTATAAAATTGATAATGATATTTATGAATTGAGGGATTCAATATCAGATGATAATTGAAATATAAATTCATAGGGTGAATTTATATTAGAATATGGAAATAGGATTGAGAAAAATTGAAGATTCTATTTTTAAAGTGGAAATGGATAGGAAAATGAAGATAAATCGATATGTCGTAAAATCGAAAGGAAGTATAAATTAAATTGGCTACTGAGAATTTTAAAATATATTTTTAGTTTTATGTAGTGAGTTTGTTTTAAAAGGGAAATATTATTATTTTAAAACAATGGAATTTTAAACTAGTTGAGATTGAAATACTTGGTAAGTAGGCTTTTAAATAGGAAGTATTTATTTCAGTAAATTCCAACTTTTAAAATCATCTTTGGAAATTTATTTGTTTAACTAAAGGTGAGTTATTAATGTTATAAAGGTGTTTCCGATATTTTAAATAATTACTCGAATATGTTATGAAAATAAATTATTAATCTTTTAAATACATATTATATATATATATAGAGTTTTAAAGTAATTGAAAATTTATTTTATAAATTCTCTCGATATTCGGAAAAGGAAAGTATAAAAGGATATGATTTTGAGGAGAGGAAATTATTTGTGATTCCGGAGATATTTGGAATAAGTTACGTAATAATTCCTTGGAATGTTAATAGTGAAAGGATTTTGGAAAATAAGACTTGTAATTTCCTAATTGTAGAAAATAGAAATTTGGAGATATTTCTAAGTGTTGAGATGTTAGAAATATCATGTTGTGGATTAAGTATTTGAAAAATTGTTTTCAAATGTTGAAAGAAATCGATATGTATTTAAAAGATATTTTGAAAGTAAATGTTTTGGGAAAATTTACATTAAGGCCAGATGATTGCTTATGGATGTTTTATTTACAGTTAAATAACCAGCTATCAATATTGGCCAATTTTGTTAATCGTTTTGAAGAGACGGGGATCAGATTTAATTATCCGAAAACCACTTCGATCCGGTTTGAACGTAACGAATGAATACCGTGAAGAGGATGAAGACGGTGATTCCATTCGTTCAGACCTAGAACAACTTGTATGGACGAATGCTATCATAACATTGTCATTGGAGAGCGATGAGTAATCTAAGTGAAATTTGTTTTATCCTTTAACCTCATCAACCGGGAATGACTAAAAATCTAGGGTGATGCAGCATGGCTAAGTGGGTCGCACCCAAGTAGAGTATGTTATCACCTTTCTAGATAACCTCGGATATTATCACTACGTGTGAAAGGAGCTCGGAAAGGGTAGGAACACCCGAGGTGATAGCATATTCGGTCTATCTAGGTCAGGGATAGTCCAGTCTTGTGTTTGCAGGGATCGATAGGTTCGATCTTGTACAGTGTTTCTGGACATGTACTGTGACAGGTGGTACCCCTGTGCCTAGTCATTCAGTTGGAATCCGTTCTCCAATAGGCGTCGTACGGTTTTGATTGTGCCCAACTTTGCTGGAATGTGAGATTCAACTATTTTCTACTTACTTTCTATAGACTCTATTATAATATCAGATGATTTAGATATAAATGGTTTGGTTATCATAAGGTTAAAACCCGTCGTGTTTATTTGTGACGTGGTCTTACAAGATACCTTTGTTTTTCAAAGGATTTTGATAACTCTAATAATTCAAAATGAGTGCTTTCTCGCGCTAGTTTTCCAGACCGACTCTGGTGTTATTTTATTATAATGCTCGGTCAGAACAAGTATTACACATTCAGGTTAAATGCTATGGAGCTTAGGAGATTACCTGGAGGAGTTTCAGACGTATTTCCATACTTGATTTATATTCCTCCATGTAAGGACAAGTTATATAACTGTCCAGTTTGATGTACTAATTGTCGCACTCTGACGACTGTAAGTATATAAACTGTTATAGATTCTTTTGTATAAAATCTGTTATTATATATTATATTTTGTTCCACTGCGATTTGTGAGATTTTGTGTTGTTGTTTCTATTTTTCTTCTTCTTCACCCCTAATGAATTGGTATTTCCCGCATCGACTGCTCGGTATACAGTGGACATATTAACGTCGATTTTCGAGGGCCGAAAACCCCGTTTGTTTCAGGTAACAAGCATGCTTTGCAGTACTTGATTATATAAAGTCAAAGCAAAGGAAACTTAAATGAGTACAATATGGAAAAATGTTGCTTTAATAGTTAAAGGCACTCAAATTATTGTTCTTTTTTTGGATACTCTCTTTATTTACAGTATAATCATTTTAAGATTATTATTAATTGTTATTTTAAGAATACATGACCTCTTATTGAGCTCATTCCACATTATGGTGAGAAGAAGAGAGACTGAGCATAATAAGGTCGAAAGTACCCATGTAATGTACATTGTAAATAAATGCATAAATAAGATTAAAAAAAGATCTAGAAAAAGAAATAACATAAATATATTTTTACTCATTTCTTTTATGAGATCTATGTAAATATAAAAGAATTTTACAAGATATCATACATGTCGTATATAAAAAATATGCATATTATTTGGATTTGTTTTATGTTTTGTTATACTGTCACATAGACAGATTTTAGTTTCAAATTTTGATATGAACTAATTTGTTTATTACTATTCCTTCAGAAATAATAAGATTAATCTATCAATAAATTCATATATTGTTAGAACTGAATATCTTGATGTTTATGATAAACACTTCTTATAATAAAGCATTTAATTGGACATGGTGATTAATATAATTATTTATTCCACCATACTAAATTATTCTAGAATGAGGCACTAAAAATAGCAAATAATTTTTGATATTCTAAGTGACTTTAAAGCTATAAGTTTTATAAACCCACACCAAGGAAATTTTTTATGATGGCAAATGCAACAATTTTTAAGGACGTTGAGTTTTGGTGAGGAAAATAAACCATGCATCATTTTCTTTAAAGAGAATCATTATCTTTTAATTCAATTAAAATTACTTCTTCGGATAATGTATAGGATTTGTTTTCTTTCATTAACAAAAATGTAAACTAAAACCATAATAAGACAATGTTAAATAATATTTTCTTCAAGTTAGGTTTAATGTTTCGAGCAAACAAACCCAACAACCTCAAAGTGAAAGGTCATAGAGGAAATCCACTTAAAGGGAATAATATCATTCTGGATGACTATGTAGTATTTTCCATAAAGACGAATAACAAATTGGTGAAGATGTTTTTGTTGGTTTACATTAATCCATACAAGATATTAATTTGAAATTTGGATTTAAGATATGAATATATAGTGTAAATCTATAAATGATAATAAATTTTAAGATCCTTCCCCCATACCTTAAGGTAACAAGATCATTGGTTATGAATAACTATTCAAAACCAAAAGGGATTAAGTGGGTATTGTGGAAAGGTATAAGCTCGTTAAAAAGAGAATACACTCAAAAGAAAAATGATATTTTCTTTTAAAGAGACTACTATTTTTTTACAAAAAGACACTTTTGAATCATTTTAGAACTTGTTTCAGATTATGAATTTAAGAAATATTGAAAGGATATTAAGGTCGTGTTTCTCCATGGAGATATTGATGAAACAACTTAAGAAACTCACTTATGGATTACTCTTTTGTATTAGGGATTCAAATATACTATTATTATTCATAGGGTGATATTTGAATTATCACAAAAGAATTAGATTAAGTGCTTAAAAAGTTTGGTATGAAAATTGTGAATCAATTGAAAATAAAGGTTTTTTTTCTACCTTTCTATTTCTTTTTTTTTTGCTATCCATAATGACTAATGAATTAAAAACTTTCAATTAGAACTATTTTTTTTTCAATTGATTTTTTCTTACCGTCATATCTAAAAAAATGGAAACTTAGATAATTCTCTTTTGCTAAAAGAGATAAATGTTTTCTTATATAGTAATATAAGAACATCCAAGAAGCTAAAGAAATATAAAATATTTCTCATGTGATGCAGAGTCTGCTGTATGCCAAACCATGTACACATGGATATTGAATGTATTAATTGGCAGGTATCTTAGTGACATTAAAAGTGGATCACCGGTTAGTAATTAAAATGATTACAACATATCTTTAACGAACAAAAAGATTATATGCTCATAGATAAAAAATTGGATTAGTTAGAGATCATAAAGCATTACGATCCAAATATTTTGGACGGCAGGAGTACAAAAGATCAACTTTAGCTATTATTATTATTATTATTATTATTATTTTCAAGTAGAGCTATATAAGCAAAATTATCATATAGACACTCAAAGCCTTCTCTATTATGGAACTAATATTTATTTTTGTTATGAGGCATCCAACGATGGAAAATAATTGCAAAATTTCATCATATGTTATAGAATATTGAAAAAGAAATTGAAAAAACATTAAAGTAATATTGTGACAATGAATAACATATTATTTTACAATAAGGGAAGAGTGCAAAACAAATTGCAATTCATAGAGCATATTGTGACAAACTCCATTATCTTTGTGGTGGATCACCTTATAAAAGAATTATCATCGAAGGTCTTTCGTGAGTATGTTACTTAAATTGGTACGATTTTATATAAGGATATTTTTGTTTAAGGGTAGTTTGAATTTGGCATAGTCATATGACACATTGCTCTATACTTCAATTATAGACATATTAAGTATTTTTATTCTGATCAGAAATATAATAATAAAGTTTTCCTTGCACTCCATGAAGTTCAAATACTAAACTTTTTTTCGATCTCACTAAAGCTGGAACAGTTGAAAATATACATGTATAGATCACGGTTTATGTAATCTTCATACTACACATCCATGGTTGATCTATATCTTTTGATTGTGTTGTTATATGTGACCACTAATAGATTCATGTATGCTTCCGTCGATTTATTTACCTTCCTTTGATTTCTTTACAATAAATAAATATGGGTTATGTTAACTCCATCTCGGCCATGACTCAAATACCGACTTAAGGCTTAACAGTTACCGACCCAAAGGGATGCCGACCTAATGCTTTAACAGAATGCCGACCTAAGACTTAAAGAATACCGACCCAACTGTCTAAAGCAAGATGCCGACCTAAGATAGCTACCGACCTAAGATAGCTACCGACCTAAGAAAGATACCGCCTTAACACGGGTACCGGCCTAGTGCCTTAGGGGATGCCGACTAAACAGGAATGCCGACCTAAGATTTGAGGGGGTACCGACCTAAGGCTTAGGTGGGTTACCGATCTAACATGGATGCTGGCCTAAGGTAGATGTCGATCTAACTGCCCAAGGAAGTTGTCGTCCTAACTGCTCAAGACAGGGACAAGATCACGAACTACACTTGAGTCGCTACCGACTTACGACCTATGTTAAGTTGTTCACGACCTAAGCAAAGGAAGACAAGTTCAATGCAGCCTACTTGGCACAATGGCCTCTTAACTCGTACACGGTTCAGGACTTACCAGTTAAGCCATGACTTACGACTTGCCAGTTAACTCGTTCACGACTCACGACCTAGCTTGGATCGTCGACGACCTAAAAGTTACTAAATATAAGCCCGATGCCGTATTACTGGAAGAAGGTTGTGTTGACTCGGGGGCGACCTGGGACTTATACAAGTGAACCTTTGTGAAACCATGGGGTTTGGCCAGATAAGTCGGCCACGACCTGCCATAGGTCGGTCACGACTTACGACCCAAGGGGGAAATTTTCCTATAAATACCAACCTACCTCAAACACGAAGGGGACTTTTGGGGGGGGGATGATCTCTTTAAGCGCCGATATTCTGCTGAATTCTCGACTCACTCAACACTTCAAATACGAAAGGCATCTCAACTAACTTCAAGAGGAAATCTAACACAATCAACATGGATTCAAAGAATTCTTCTGCATCAAAGTTCTAGTTGTTTGCCTCATCAGAATTGTAATTAAAGATTGTTGTAAAGTTGTAATTGATTCAGTAATAAAGAGGATTAAAGTGGACGTGGGCTTACCTGAAGCCGAACCACTATAAAAACTATTGTCTTTTCTGCTTTCTCTGTGAATTTTCTACTTTTTTAGTTCCCGTGTTCATGGGTGGTGCTTTCACTCAAACTTAATCTACACCGGGGTGTTAGCGTTCGATTTTCAGCGTTAACATTTTTGGTGCTTTCACTGAGAATCCAACTCAGGAAATTTCACCATTGCTCCGCGAAGGATTGTTGAAAGGATTTCTTTTAAAACCAGAAGTTTATTGGAAATAATGGCTCCTGGGAGAAAACGAAGTTCTGTAAGATCCGGCAATGTTCAAGAGAATACTGCTACCTCTCCTCCTTCAAGTCAGGTAGCTCCAACTGTTGGAGTTACGCGAGCAGAATTGGACGCCGTAGTTTTAGGGTTGAATCAACAATTGAATGCTCAGAATACGCAGTTGGAAGCTCAGAATGCCCTGATCTTAAGTAAGTTGAATGATCTGCTAGGGGCAAACCGTCAACTGGTTAATAATGATGGGAACCCTACTGTGGGAGTTCAGGATGTTGAAGAGAACATTTCTCAAAGAGCCGCAGACCCTGCGGAAAGGATTCCTCTTCAAGCTGGGGGATCAGGGCCGCAGCCGACCCTCCGTGAACGATTGTCAAGACAGAATTCAGAGAGAGTGGCTGATGTGTGCCCTCCAGAGCCTCTAAATGATGAAGGGTATTTTTCGGGTATGGTTCGTCAAATCATGAAGGAAAATATGCGAAAAGATGAAGATAAGAAAGAGTGGGGTTTTGCTCCAAGCAAAACTCCATTTACTGAAAAGATTTTGAAGGCAGAGTTCCCAAGGAAATTCGTTCCCCCTACTATTCCGGCTTACAAAGGGACGAGTGATCCTAACGAGTTTCTGTATAAATACGACTGGCATATGATGGGTGCCAGGGCGTCTGATGAAATCAAATGTCGATATTTCCCGGTATATTTGGAAGGTGTGGCTCTACTGTGGTTTACAAAGCTGCCAGTCAGGTCCATTGATCAATTCTCCGATTTGACCAGGAAATTCAAGGAGCAATTTCGATTGTATGCTTCTAAAGCAAAGGATATAATGTCGCTGTCAAGTCTAAAGCAAAATCCGGGAGAATCTATCAGATCATTTTTTAATCGTTTTAACATAGCATTGGCCGAGGTAGATAATGCTGAGCCACACATGGTCCTAACATACTTGATGAGGGCGATTGACAAATCGAGTGAATTTGGAAAATGGTTGAAAAAGAAAGAACCAAACTCACTTGACAAATTCTACAAGAAAGCGGATGAATTCATGCGCTTGGAGAGCCTCCAAACACAGGCTAAGGTGGTATTAGTGGAAGCCGGGAACAATGGTGCTCCTTCGAACAAGAAAGAACCTAACACTCAGAAAAGGGGAAATGATGGTGGAAAGAAACAGGGAGATGCTAAGAAAGGCCGTCATTTCAATTTCACAACCTTGACCGATAACCCTGAGAACATCTTTTTTGCGACCAAGGATGATGTCAATTATCTGACACCACCTAAAATGAGAGTTGGGATTAAGATGGAAAAAAGTGGAAGGTCTGCCGGTTCCACAACCAACCCGGCCATGACACCAACGAATGTTGTCAGTTGAAAGAGGTAATTGAACAACTTTTCAAAGAGAACAAGCTCCAGTAGTATGTGAAAAGAAATAGAAATGCCCCAACCTCATCAACTCCAGGACAACAAGTTCCCGCTCACCATCCTGGCTCAAGTGAGAAGGCCGTAGAACATGAATCAGAAAGGCCTGTCATCAATATAATAACTGGAGGACCTCACCCAGCAGGCAAAAGCTGGGGCGAGATGGAAAGGTATGCCCGGGCCTTGAGGCATGTACCAGCTGAAGAGAATGTTTTTGTTTTAGAGAATGACGCGCCTTTAAAGCAACAAAAGACTTCCACAGATGATATTGTATTCAGTGCCAGAGATTCTTTGGGTATCGAGGCTCCTACCATAGATCCTCTGGTCATATCCGCTGGTATTGGGCCGACTACTGTGAGAAGAGTTCTAGTTGATTGCGGAGCTTCATGCAACATTCTCTTCAAGAAAACCTTTGATCAAATGAAGATTCCAATGGCTGACGTTCAAGATTCATCACTTAAGATTGCTGGGTTTGCTGGAGAACCCAAACAGCCGATTGAGACCATAGATTTGTTTGTAGAACTCGGAAAGGGACTGAGGAAGGTGGGTCGAAAGCAAACCTTTATAATTGTTGAAGGATTCTCTGCCTACAATGCCTTTTTAGGCCGACCAACTCTTGCTGCGTTCAAAGCTGTTCTTGCCCCCATGGTGTCTAACTCTAAAATTCCCCACAGATAACGGAGTTGGTGTGATTAAGGGAGACCAAGATGCGGGACGAGAATGTTACTTTGCAGAGTTGCGAGAATCAAGGAAAAGAGAAATGGGAAAAGGTGCAGCGATGCCAGTCCGCACCAAAGAACAAGCCTTGTAGCAATTACAGGGTGGACCCTGCACTGGTGATGTAGTGCCGCACGAAGAGAGATGGATCCAAGGAAAGCCAGTGCAGGGGAGAATAGGGTAGTACCGGTAGAGGTAATAGTGCCGGTATCCGTTGACCCAAAGGACCCGAACAAAGTGCTGAATGTGGGTCACAACTCAACACAACGGTGCAGAATGTTCTGATTTCCTTTTTGAAGGCAAATTTGGATGTATTCGCTTGGACTCATGCTGACATGTGTGGAATATCCCCAGAGATTGCAGTACACACTCGGAACATTGATCCAAAGTTTACACCTGTGAAACAGAAAAGAAGAACTCAGGGTCCTGAGAGAACGGCAGCGTTAAAAGAAGAAGTGGATCGGCTCATGGAGAACGGTTTCATCAGAGAATCTACTTATCCAAATTGGGTATCAAATCCAGTGCTGGTTAAAAAAGCTAACGGAAAGTGGAGAGTGTGCATTGACTTTTCAGATCTGAACAAAGCCTGCCCCAAAGACTGTTTCCCGCTGCCCAGGATTGATCAGCTGGTGGATGGGACAGCAGGGCATGAATTGTTATCTTTCATGGATGCATACTCCGGATATAACCAGATTATGATGCATGAGCTAGATCAAGAGGATACGAGCTTCATCACAGATGTTGGACTCTACTGCTACAAGGTCATGCCTTTCGGACTCAAGAATGCAGGGGCAACTTACCAAAGGCTTGTTAATGCCATGTTTAAACCACAGATTGGCAAGACAATGGAAGTTTATGTTGATGATATGCTAGTGAAGTCTAAGAAAGCAGTGGACCACATGGATCACTTGGCAGAGATGTTCGCAGTACTCCGAAAGTACAAAATGAAGCTTAATCCCTTGAAATGTTCATTTGGAGTGGAGTCCGGAAAGTTTTTGGGTTTCATTGTGAGCGCTAGGGGCATTGAAGCTAATCCAGCTCAGATCACTGCCCTGAGAGAGGTCAAGGCTCCTAGAACGAAGAATGAACTGCAAAGTCTGAATGGAAAGGTTGCTGCCTTGAGTCGGTTCATTTCCAAAGCTACTGACAAATGCATTCCATTCATTGATGCTCTGAAGAAAGGAAGAAAAAACTTTGAGTGGACTCCTGAATGTCAGAAAGGATTTGATGAGTTGGTTCGTCATATGGAAGTGCCTCTGACACTTTCAAAGCCTGACAATGGTGAAGATCTCTTCATATATTTGGCAATTTCGTCTCATGCTCTCAGTGCAGTGTTGGTACGGGAAGACACAAGGATTCAACGCCCAGTCTATTATATCAGCAAATGATTCACTGGGGCAGAGATGAACTATTCAAGGTTGGAAAAGCTCGCCTATTGTTTGTTGATCGCATCAAGAAAATTGAGGCCGTATTTCCAAGCTCATCCCATCAAAGTCCTCACTGATCAACCTCTAAAGCAAGTCCTATTCCGTCCTGAGACTTCGGGCCGTCTTTTGAAATGGAATATTGAACTCAGTCAATATGACATCACTTACCATCCCTGGAAAGCAATCAATGAACAAGCTTTAGCAGATTTCATCGCATAATGTACGGATAAAGGTGATAGTGAGGAAGAAGCCACTGATTACATCCCAATCCAATGGAAATTGTATGTCGATGGCGCAAGGAATGATTACTGTTTCGGAGCAGGGGTTGTCCTTGAAACCCCAGAAGGGCGATCGCTATGTTATGCACTGAGACTAGAATTCCCTTCGACAAATAATGAAGCAGAATACGAAGCCCTCACTACTGGTTTGAGGATCGCTAAAGAACTAAACATTAAGGCATTGCAGATCTTCAGTGATTCTCAACTTATTGTCTGCCAAGTCAAGAAGGAATTTCAAGCTAAAGGAGGGAATCTACCCGCCTATTTATCAAAAGCCTGGGAGCTTCTTCAAAATTTTGACCGTTATTCAATAAACCATATACCCCGAGAAGAGAACATGAAGGCAGATTCTCTCGCAAAGTATTCAAGTACTGGTGAAGCTCAACTATTGGGATTAATTCCCGTCGAAGTCTTATCAGCTCCAAGCACAGATGAAATGGATGTTAATTGGATTATGAATGTATACCAAGAGCAAGAATCATGGATGACTCCGATACTTGAATATTTACTCAATGGTTCTTTGCCAGAAAGTTCAAAAGAACGACAGAAGCTGATGAGGAAAGCCTCCAGATATATAGTTCAAGATGGTCGTTTGTACAGACGAGGATTTTCAATGCCATTACTCCGATGCGTGACAAAGGAAGAAGCAAAGACAATTCTGACTGAAGTACACGGAGGGGAATGTGGGGATCATACAGGTGGTCAAACTTTAGCAAAGAAAATCCTCCGTTATGGATACTTTTGGCCAGAAATTAATCAGGATGCTGCTGACTATTCCCGAAAGTGTGATAAATCACAGAGATTCACTAAAATTCCTAGAGCACCTTCCACTGAGCTAACACAAATGGTCAGTCCATGGCCGTTTGCTATCTAGGGAATAGATCTCATTAGGCCTTTGCCGACTGCCAAATCGGGGATTAAATATGCTATCGTTGTTGTTGATTACTTCACTAAATGGGCTGAAGCCGAACCATTGGCTACTATTACCTCTAAGAAAATGATAAGTTTTGTGACTAAAAATATCATTTGCAGGTATGGTGTGCCTCAGAAGATAATCACAGACAATGGTACTCAGTTTGAAAGTGAGGAGTTCCAAGATTTCTGCAAACGATTCAAGATCCGAAAAAGCTTCTCAGCAGTGGCTCATCCGTAGGCAAACGGGCAAGTGGAAGCAGTAAACAAAATCATCAAATCAACCATCAAAAAGCAGCTGGAAAAAGCAAAAGGTGGTTGGGTCGATAAGTTACCGCTTGCACTATGGGCATACAGAACCACCCACAAAACTGCGACTGGGCATACTCCATTTTCATTGGCATACGGATCAGAAGCGATGATTCCAGTGGAAATTGAAGTCCCCTCACAGAGAAGGATCCATTTTGATCAAGATGAGTCGATGAAAGAAGAGAAGAGGCTAGGCTTAGAATTGCAGCTCACCAGCAAAGAATAGCCAGGCACTTCAATTCCAAAGTTCGTCAGCGCAGCTTTGAAGTTGGGGACTTAGTCCTGAAGAGAATTATGACAGCCATAGGTGTGTTTGGGCCAAACTGGGAAGGGCCATATGTTATAAGCGTGAAACTTCTTGATGGCACATTCAAACTCACAACTGTCGAAGGAGAACCAATCCCAAGAGCTTGGAACAGCAATCATATGCGTCCCTATTTTACTTGAAAGCTTTGCTGAAATGTTGTAAAAGAATTATGAATATATGATTCTTGTATTGAAAGCAATTGTAAAGCAAGTGAATAATGAAAAGCTATAAAGTGGATGTAGGCCCAGTTTTTGGCTGAACCACTATAAATCTTGTGTTCTCTACTATTATAAACTGCTTTGTTTTATTTCGACATATAAAATACGTTAACTGTGTTACTAAAATGTCGATTTAATAATGCAGGCCATAAAAACAAAGCTTACCCATCGCAAGACCAAGCGATCTCCGACATCACCCAGCAAGCAAATGCTAAACCATTCAAAATTTCCATACTCAAATCCTACAAAAGAAGTGCTTCGAACAAAAGTTAGCGATGTGGATGGAAGTGGACCATTTCTAACTAACTGCAAATCTTTGAACAAACAAACAACCAGTTAAATAGCCTGTGTCTACCACCACCAGCTCGCTTAACTATGAAGTATATTTCTTTGGATAAGGAAAATTATTGGCAACTAAAAAGGGATGACACTTGCAAAAGATAACGGGGATCGCCAACATAAGTAAATGGTAAAGAGACATGGGCGAGCAAGCATCAAACAGCAAAAGACCTCTTCGGAGGCACAAGCCCTCTTCAGAGGCACAACTCTTCGGAGGATAAAGACCTTGAGCGGGCTTAACCATAAAAAGAGAGATCTTTCTCGATACAAAGTTGCGGACTGATCGGTTGACACTCTTCCGTGAATCCGTCCAACCGAGAGAAAGAAACTCCAAACTTCCAGGCAAAAGCCCTACTCAGAGGCACACGTTTCATCGAGATTGAAATAAAACTTCCAAGCGTTGAAACGTGAAAATCCCTCATCGGAGGCCCATTTCACCATAGTTGAAATGCTAAAAAGACCTCGAGCGGGCCAAACCAGAAAAAGAGAGATCTTTCTCGATACAAAGTTGCGGACTGATCGGTTGATACACTCCCGTGAATCCGTCCAACCGAGAGAAAGAAACTCCAAACTTCCAGGCAAAAACCCTACTCAGAGGCACACATTTCACCGTGATCGGTGATACACTCCCGTGAGTCGAAATGTGAAAAGCCCTCTTCGGAGGCCCGCTTCCCAGCGAACAGGGAAAAATAAAAGCCTCTCCCAAGGGGCAGAAACAAAAGACCCCTTCCCAGGGGCACAATCAAACAAAAAGACCCCTTCCCAGGGGCACAATCAAACAAAAAGACCCCTTCCCAAGGGGACAATCAAACAAAAAACCTCTTTCCAGAGGCGCAATCAAATAGAAAGACCTCTTCGGAGGCACACGTTTCACCGAGATTGAAATAAAACTTCCAAGTGTTGAAACGTGGAAAGCCCTCCTCGGAGGCACAACTCTTCGGAGGCACACGTTTCACCGAGATTGAAATAAAACTTCCAAGTGTTGAAACGTGAAAAAAGCCCTCCTCAGAGGTACAACTTTTCAAAGAAGCATTTCGTCAGAAATGCAAAGCAAAGATCAAAAAGCCCTCCACTGAGGCGCAATAAAAAAAAGGAGAAGCCCTCTTCAAAGGCACACTTTAGCTTTCAAAGGAAGACTGGTTCTTCTATTCTTGAAAATACTCTTCCTCAAAAAGAAGTTAAAGTGCCCTTCAGAGGCCCGCTTTATCACATAGGGGAAATCACTTGGTAAAATGTGTGTATGCACAAAAGGAAAAAAGTGATATCTTCGAAGGATGAAGCGTAGAAACTCATATGGAGTAAGCCGTACTCTATTTTGAGCAGAATAGTATTCCTCCAAGTATGGAATAGTTATTCTCTAGAAAATAAGAGTACAAATCCCCTCAAAGTGTAAAATATTGCAATAAGCTTGTGGTATAGGGGCAACATGGTATAACCACATTGGTAAAATTACGCTCGAACAACATACCACAAGCTCACTGCAATATCATATAAAGAAACTTGTACAAAAATGAATAGTAAATGCATTCTCAAATACAGACAGAAGTTTGTACAAACAAAAAGAATCATTTTATTCAATATTGTTAAAATTTTGTACAGGTACAGGTTTCAAAATAAAAAGAAAAAAGAAAAACGGAGGCCGGTACCCGCACAATCTCCGGTCAGTACATGCAAAAAGCAAAAAGCGATATAAAAAGCACAGAACCAAAGCCATCATTTCTTCTTCCTTCCACCTTTTGAGCCTGCGCCCAGCCGGATGGTCAACTTCTTAGGCCGGCTTGTAAGAGTAGGGGACGAAGGAGAAAGGGGCACAATTGGACTTTCTTCTGTTTTTTCCTCGCCGGCTGAAGATTCCTTCTTCTTCTTAGAGACTCCCTGCTTCCCTCTCTTCTTGGAAGAAGACCCACTCCCTGGAGAGAAAAGTTTAGTTAACGGTTCATCATCGGAACCAGTTGGTTCTGGAGTCTTCTCACTCCCCTCAGTTTCTTCTCCTTTCGGGTCTTGAGAAGCAATAGGGTCATCTAAGCCATGAAGAGCTTCTATTTGCTCCTCTTGCGACCCGGGTTGAGAGGCGGATGGAGGAGTGACCTGGAGAAGCGGAGGAGGAATAATTGGAGGAGGGGGAGTCTGAACGATGCTCGACACTTTCTCTACAGAAGAAAAGAAGTTAAAGTCAGTAAAGAGAGGAAATAAAGGCTCATTGATGTTCAGGAAATAGTCGAGAAGCTCATCGAACTCATAAGAAGTAAATGAGCAGTCTACTTGGGCAAGATTAACAGTAGAGTTACCTGGAGAAGTCGGCTTCTTGATATCAACCTCATAAGCCTATGCTTCGGCGCTCTCTTCGCCTTCATCTCCACCCTGTGCACTTGTGATCTCAGTTGTAACTTTAACCAGGGATGAAGAATGAGAACTGGAGCCGACAATGTCGATTTCGGTCGAAGGCGAAGGCTGAACTGGAATAGTTGAAGTAGTTTTTCCTGAACATTCTCCTTCTGCCATTTCAGTTCTTAATTTTGCAAGTTGTTCTTTTCCCTTGGCGAGAGCGACGCGAGCTTCGTCATCCAAGTAATGCTTCTCAAGAGCTGATTCGACGTAGCCGGCACCTGTAGCACCAAGCATATCAAGTGCGGCCTCCCACACCTCAGCCAGAGTAATTTCATATTTAGGACCTAGGAAGGCGAGGCTACCGCTCCCCAAGACGCTATGCATGTAGAAGTCAAATAATGTCGAGCTGATGCTGGTCTTCGTTGCCTCATGAGATTCTTCAGCTGCAGTTTTACCGGCAACGGCCTCATCACGCTCTCTTTCAGCTTCAGAGAGTTGAAGCTTTAGCATTTGAATCTCCGCCTCTTGGGAGCTGGTTTTCTTCCGAAGCTCTGCAATATCAGCAATGTAGCCCTCATTGATTCTTTTTTGCACATCGAGCCTGTCTTCGGCGTCTCTTTGGTCGGCATGAGCATCTCTCACTTGTTTCTGAAGCACTTCTTCTTTTTGAGTGTAGGAAGTAGAAGAAGTAGCGAGTTCTTCTTTAAGCTTCTCGACCTTCGCTTCAAGCTCTTCATTATAAGTAGTAATGCTCCTCATCTCAGTATCATGTTGCCCAAGAACCTTTTGCCATTCAGCTTTGTCATTTTCCATAGTAAGCATGGCCTCGAGATTCGCACAGTTTACCCTTTGAAGCTCGTCAACAAGCTTTTGCCAGTTCGACATTCTTTCAATATCAAGTCTCACGGCATCGAGATTTCACAGCATGGCGGGCTTGTCAATAGGGACCAAGTCAAGATCGAACCGCACTCCCTTTAGGCACCAGTGCGGGAACCGGCTTTGCAGAGTAGCCGGGCCTGATCCAACTTGGAATTTAGGCCTGCTGATTATTGTCTAAATGTCTGTCTTCCCGAGAGCAGGAGAGCCAGAAGGAATGTCAAGTGAGACGGGGGCAGTGACCTTTTCAGGAGTTGTAGAAGCATGCTTCTCACCGTGCCGGGCACGCTTGCTTGGGTCCTCAACCATATGGCTTTTTCCCCGATCATCATGCGACTTTCTCTTGTGAGAGTCGTCACCTCTCTGGGAAGAATCATGGTGCTCCTCCCTTTCTTTTCTCTCATAACGCTCTTCTTGAGCCCTCCTCTCCTGAGCCTTCCGAGCGGCTCTCTCTTCGTCGGTTTCTCTGTGAACGGAAAGGTAGCGCCTATAATCATATTTACTACGCCTCCCGTAGCTGAAAGTCGTCATAGTAAGAGCCACTGCGTCCCATCGGAGAACCTGAAATTTAAAAAAAGACAAGTCTTAAAAGTCTTCAGAGAAAAGAAGTGTAATTCAAGGTACAAAGAGTTAGATGCATGAAAGTGCCAAACGATTCTAAGTGTGTGTGATGTGCAAACTACGCGCATCAAACTACGAACCACTCTTTGATTGCGGAGTAATCGTAGGGGTAGTAGTTAACGTCAACTCTTGGGTTGACGGAGCTTGTTGCAGAGAAGAAGTCGCTTCCACCATTGAAGAAGAAACCCTAGTAGCGACAGGGTCGTCTTTAAAGAGCTCCTGTGAGGTGACAAAGAGGTCGCTCAACCCTTCGAAAGTGTCGTCCCCGCTATGCTTGACAGGGCTTGTTTTTCCGACTTCTTCACCAGACTTCTGTAAATGTCGGGGAGATCCCTGAGGCTCTTCTTCCTCAATGACTGGGGCAAGTGCGAATTTGCCAGACGACCCCGCAACATCGACAGTAGTAGAGCACTTCACCAGAGAAGCTTTGGAGGCAGTTTCTTTTGGTAAGGGTTCGTCAGTGGAAACTGGGGCATCTAATGCTTTAGGCGGGGAGTCTGGAACCTCATGGGGGTGTGTAGAGCGAGAAGCGTGCAAAAGTCCATACTGATGCAAAAATTCATCCCTCAACAAAAAATTTATGCTTCTCTCTTCTGTGGCCATGGCGCTCAATCTTTCAAAAATTTGCTTATGGCTTGGATCTCTAGAGGGGAGAGGAAGTGCTGAAAAGAGCAAAGAATGAAATTAGCAATTGGTAGTTCGGATCTCGAAAAAATTTGAAAATGGAGAAAATAGATACAGGTAATCTTACTTCCTACTCTCCAGATGGCATAAAACCCTGGGGGGCAGCGAGCAAAGAAAAACTGGTTCAAAAATCCATGAACACTTTCGGTAAGATAAGAAATAAGCTTGCGGTTTCTAGCACTTCTCACAATAATAAGGGAAGGATGGTCTTTACTCTTTGCAAACGAGCATAAGTAGCGAATTTCTTCAAAACTCGGCAAGCGATCAAAAGTTCTCCTAAACAAAACACATAACCCCATCAAGATGGCGTAGCCATTAGGATGAAGTTGGAACGGAGAGATTGTCAACCGAAGGAGAAGAGTTCGAAGGAAGTCGTTAAAGGGAGGAATCGCCCCGCTTAGGCACATTTGACGATTGACTGCGACGAAACCGGGGGGAGGACTGTCGGCAGTATCATTTGGCCCGGGGAGTAGGGCATCGTTTTCAGCAAAACCAAATTGAGTACGTAGCTGAATAAACGCTCTCGAAGTTAGGATAGTCGAAGTTCTCTCTGGAGGATTCTCTATGAGAACAGCTGTCTGAAGGATTTCTCCCGCTTGAGCTACCACTTCTTCTTCTTGGTGGGAAGTCATTCTACACAAACAACTGGATATTTAAACATGAAGGTGCACGTTTCCTAAAATGTGTGGAGTGTTGTGTAAAATCAATCAAGAAATAAGCAAATGTAACTGGAATAAAAACTAGCAAGTATTTGTCAGTTATAAAGTCCAGGGTTTGTTGTTTTAATATGCAAGTGAAATGTTGATGCAAACAAATCAGTTCAAGTTAGCGATGCTTTGCATTAATACTTCACTTTAGTTGATTCGTTCACAACATTTCATACAGTGTATTTAAGTTGATTACTTTATGTCGACTAATCTGTCATTTGATGTGGGCAGTCAATGGCAGTATATTCGCCTTGTTTTTCTGTGATTGTTGTTTTCAGCAGGTTGTTAGCCTATAAGTTAATGTGGTCTGTGAAATAAAGCAACAAAGCTAAAACAATCCAGGATTTAAGCAGTTCAGTCCAGTAAATTAAGTTAAGAATTCAAATTGGAATTATGCTTTTAAGTGAGAATTTGAATTGGGCATCCAAGTGTTAACTCGGCCACGACCCAAGGAATCTTTCACGAGTTAAGATTAAGTTTCTGATTCTTTAAATCGGTAGTTCTTTGAGTCGTAAGGGATAGTAAGGAGAAAGGCTCCAGTTCAAAAAAGTGATGCAGGATTCTCCAAGTGTTAGTCCGGCCACGGTTTAAGGGTTAGGTCGGCAGATTTCTCCAAGTGTTAGTCCGGCCACGGTTTAAGGGTTAGGTCGGCAGATTTCTCCAAGTGTTAGTTCGGCCACGGTTCAAGGGTTAGGTCGGCGAATTTCCCTAAGTGCTGGTTCGGCCACGATCTAAGGATTAGATCGTATTAAATTAGGTCGGCCAAAAGTTAGGTCACCCAAAACCACTGGATCGCGTCCAAACCAACGTCTCACTCCACTCAACCCGTTAACCCGATAGCCACTCCCTCAACCAAAAAACCCTCATTTCATTTATGCTATTTCATGCTATCGGATCATCCATTAAACCAGATTAAAACCCCCACGAATTCAACACCCCACAATCCTAACGTAAATCAGGATTGATTAGCCCGAAGCAGTGACCCATCGGCATCGTTTCATCAACCGTTTGAATCTGAATTGAGCCATCTCAGGATCATCAACTATCGGTATGATAAGATTCGTGATGAAGCACTGCGCGAGGAGGTGGGTGAAGTTTGAATGGGATTCATGAATCAATGACAGTAGGGGATCGAGAAGGAAGCAGGTTTACTTACGTGATGAATAACAAAGATTATCGGTGATGGTTTGGAATGAAATCGCCTTTTGGAGCTTGAGAAAGTTTTTAATGGCAGAATCAAGAGAGTAGATAATGAGAAGGAAGAAGAAGATGTGACTTATACCTTACAGTGGAGGATCTAAAGCGGCACGTATGATCTAACTGTTAGATCGCGTATGACCTACCGACTTAGAGAGTGGACGGGTTAGAGGATATCGAAGCACACGACCTAACCATTAGGCGTGCACTTCGAGGGGCACGTGTTAACTCCATCTCGGCCATGACTCAGATACCGACCCAAAGGGATGCCGAACTAATGCTTTAATAGAATGCCGACCTAAGACTTAAAGAATGCCGACCCAACTGTCTAAAGCAAGATGCCGACCTAAGATAGCTACCGACCTAAGATAGCTACCGACCTAAGAAAGCTACCGACCTAACACGGGTACCGGCCTAGTGCCTTAGGGGATGCCGACTAAACAGGAATGCCGACCTAAGATTTGAGGGGGTACCGACCTAAGGCTTAGGTGGGTTACCGATCTAACATGGATGCTGGCCTAAGGTAGATGCCGATCTAACTGCCCAAGGAAGTTGCCGTCCTAACTGCTCAAGACAGGGACAAGATCACGAACTACACTTGAGTCGCTACCGACTTACGACCTATGTTAAGTCGTTCATGACCTAAGCAAAGGAAGACAAGTTCAATGCAGCCTACTTGGCACAGTGGCCTCTTAACTCGTACACGGTTCAGGACTTACCAGCTAAGCCATGACTTACGACTTGCCAGTTAACTCGTTCACGACTCACGACCTAGCTTGGATCGTCCACGACCTAAAAGTTACTAAATATAAGCCCGATGTCGTATTACTGGAAGAAGGTTGTGTTGACTCGGGGCGACCTGGGACTTATACAAGTGAACCTTTGTGAAACCATGGGGTTTGGCCAGATAAGTCGGCCACGACCTGCCATAGGTCGGTCACGACTTACGACCCAAGGGGGAAATTTTCCTATAAATACCAACCTACCTCAAACACGAAGGGGACTTTGGAGGGGGGGGGGTGATCTCTTTAAGCGTCGATATTCTGCTGAATTCTCGACTCACTCAACACTTCAAATACGAAAGGCATCTCAACTAACTTCAAGAGGAAATCTAACGCAATCAACATGGATTCAAAGAATTCTTCTGCATCAAAGTTCTAGTTGTTTGCCTCATCAGAATTGTAATTGAAGATTGTTGTAAAGTTGTAATTGATTCAGTAATAAAGAGGATTAAAGTGGACGTAGGCTTACCTGAAGCCGAACCACTATAAAAACTGTTGTCTTTTCTGCTTTCTCTGTGAATTTTCTACTTTTTTAGTTCCCGTGTTCACGGGTGGTGCTTTCACTCAAACTTAATCTACACCGGGGTGTTAGTGTTCGAGTTTCAGCGTTAACAGGTTATATATTTGAATCTAAGGTTTCATAATTGATTATTGCTAAAGTATGTTGAAATCCTAGTAGTTTCTTCTTGCAACATCCTTATTTCCATCTACAATAATCATATTTTTAATTCCATATTAGCTTTTTAATTCTATTTAATTCCGTGTTCTCCAAATTTGTCTTTGTTAAATCATGTTATGTTGTTCCTATTCATATTATTTGGACATTTTCTAACAAACTATGATTATTGTCAACTGATAGGATTCATCATGGGTGGAAGCAACATAGTTCACGGTTCAATTTTTTTTGGGAAACTAATACTCTAAAAAATGTTTTATTAATGTTAATGATATAGTAAATGTAAGAGCTAGTAGGTCATGTGGTGAAATTATTAATTCTCATTTGTGCTTTCATTTTCAAGACACGACGTTAGATTTAATTTCTATTATTCACTTTAAGTTATAATCTAAATGCTTAGCTCTAAAAAATAGGTTATGTTTTATATATTCACTAAAGCATATGCGTGATATTAGTTAATTTGAAAATTTAATAACATATTTATCACTTAGTTTAGTTATTAATATTTTAAATAATTATGTTTATATTATCTGTTCTTTAATGTTCGGTTATTTAATTATAATTAAATTAATATGCCTATTATATATAGTGAATTTATTAATTTAGCATCAAATTGAATTAATTTAATAATTGATATGCAATTTGTTCTCAAATTAATAATTTGAATCCGAACAAAGAGAAATAAGTTAGAATAAAAAAAATTCTCTATTTAATTTACATCTGAATATATATATATATAATAGTAATGTATTTATCATATTTACTTTAACTTTTTCTTACATGTATTAATAAATATATATTCATTTGTTCATACACGCAATTTTATATTTATTTGTAACAATAAACATATCCATATTTACATTTATTTCTATATGAAAATTTTCTATACGGTCTTATCGTCTATAAATTGAAATGAGTTTTATATAATTTATTTATTTTATTATATTCATGCAAATTGAGTTTATTACAACATATATTAATTTAAACTTTATGCTTGCTTCAAAAGAGAAAATGTCAACTGGTGAGAGCATCAATTATCTATACTTTCGATTTTAAGTATAATGCTACTTCAATTTTCCTAATGTTTTAATTTTCTAAAACTCTTACTTTCAACTCCAGTCAGTTCTTAGACCATAGAAAAGCACACCCTGATTTTCTAAATAGAATACATATATACTTGTTAGTGAACCTATTTAATTTGGCTAATTTAAAACTTTACATTTTTAGGTTCGGTTAATTATTGATATTATTAATCGTTTTAGTCTAAGTTTCAATTATGATGTATATTTTTTATATTTTTTCATCTTTAGTTTTCAGTTAATTAAACGTAATTGAATTTCCAAATTACTAGACATTAATTCATCTAACGAGCACTAAGGAGAGTTGACTCAAAAATTAACGTGTAGTCAATTCTTTATCTTAATTTGAAATCAAATATAACGTAAATTTGCATTGTAAATTATTCTAAATTAGTTTGAATTAGTAAATATCTTTATCATAATTTATTTCTATGCTCAACTCCATACAAAACTAAATATAAATTCAATCTCATGGGGTACTTGTTTACATATTTATAAATTGGAATAATGTAGAGTTGTGATATTTTTTTAACACTTTAATAATCAACATTTTCATTAATTATTTGCAAAATAAAAAAATTTCGTACCATAGAAGCTTCTTTCTCAAAATGCATGAATGTCAAAACAATGATACTCCGTACTTTAAAACTACTTTTAAATAATAAGAAACAACCTTAGTTTTAAATTTTATAAATTTGTTAGATAATATGCATAATTTCGTAACATATTTATTTTTTAGTTTAGTTGACAGTTGATATTACGGCAGGTTAATAAATTTTTATGGTTTTAGCAATATTATATTTAAAATTTTGTTTACACTTGAAAGTAAATATTATATATTACATATATTATGGAACATGATTATACATTTTACCAGACATGAATAACAATCCGATTGTGTTATAAATTACATATCATGTAGATACTTTGATGTGCAAATGAATAATATTAAAAGCATTGGTACTGATATTAGGTTAATACTGTAGAAAGAGTTCACGTCAATTTTGATTGATTCTCCGGCGAAAACTTATGGTCAATGTTTGTAACTATGAACAAAAAGGGAAAAGTAAGGAATTATTGAATAAAAAAGTCAAATTTAAATGAAAAACATCTTGAGGGCAAATTCTATTTCAACCCAAGCATTTACTTCGTCGCCCCCCAAAAATTAAAAAATTCTATAAACCCCAAAAATAACTTAGTAGCTCCCTACCATTTCCTAAACTACCCTTCCCATCACGTAAAACGTGAAAAATTGATTTTTTTCATTGATTTAGAAACCAAGGTTAGAATTTTTTCTTCATTAATTTAGAAACTTAGTAGTGGAAAATTGAATTTTTTCTTAGTAAAGTCTGTAAACCCAAAAACTAACTTAGTTAGTAGTGAAAAATTAAATTTTGTTCACTGATTTAGAAACCCAATTCATATTTTCTTCAAAACTACAACTAAAAAAGTCTGTAAACCCAAAAAATAACTTAGTAGTGTAAAATTGAATTTCTTTCTTCACCGATTTAGAAACTAGGGTTTTGAAGAAGCGGTAGTGTAGACAGTAAGAAACTGACGTAAGAAGACAATGGAATTGAGAAAAAAGAAAGTACGCAGTTTTCTAAAGGTACTATAGTCTTTAAAATTTTACTTATTTTAGGAGGACTACTAAGTAATTATCTATATTGAAATAGAATTTTCCTATCATGAGTATAGAGTTTGGTATTAAGTGACACTGGTTTCTCCAAGGAGGAGAGATATAATAGATGTTTCTATTCAATAAATTATTATAAAGACTATTGAGGAAACTAACAATGATAGTTAATGCACATAATGAAAATCAAGTTTTATTTATAAATTTTACAGATAAATGAATAGTTATCTCTAAATAAAAATAGATTCTATGGAATTTAGTTCACAATAAAATAAGTCAACTTTATCAATTTCTTACATTTTGTAAAATCAATATTTTAGCACGCAACATTCTTACTTTCATTTCAATATTTGTTGCTTCTATTCATATATAGGTGCCTATTTTATAAAATACTTTGTTTTGTATTGTAATATAAACATCTATAACTTATTTTAATAATAATAACTTATTTTTAATAGTTAGTTTTATTGATTGTGTTTTCTTACATCATGTGATCTAACAACCATCTTCAATGAAATATTATGTATTATTTTCATGTCATATTACCTTATATGAATTAGAAAATACAGTGTTTCCTAGATACTATGTTATTTTTTCAAAATTATTTACTACTATCTACGTAAAAAAGTAGAGAAATGCAACCATGTATTCCACCTAAGTACCCAATTTTTTAAAAAGTATAGTAATGAAAATTTTGGAATTTCAAATTTTTGAACATTGCTTCGCTTAGATCACACTTTTTATATTATATGTTTAGAGCACTATTATTCTAGCGAGCAGTGCACATATTAAAATTTATATGTTAAACACATGTTATAACCATATTGAACTTATGTCATTTAGACTTGAAAATTGATAGTCAATCATAGTAATGTAATGCTTACCAAGTTCATAATAACAAATACTTGATGTTAACATTGCTTTATAAATTCATCATGGTCCAAAGATATAGTTATATATTTTACATTCGAGATTGCTAAAGTTGATTTCTCAACAAAATTTTGTTAATGGTGTTTAATAAAAGCTATAAAAAAATTACAATTCAATACCTTACTCTTTCACCTTTATATTACAACAAATCCAAAAGTACACTATTAAATAGAGTATGTGGTGAACCCCATGTGCGTAGCACGGATTCATACTAGTATGCTTAACAATCAACGTATGTCTAGTTTGAGCGATCTGAGCTGTAGTAATTTTACAAGGAATTAATGTACAATGGTCTCTAGTTGCTATCTTTAATACATATTTCATTTTGTTACCTTCTACTCTATCAATTAAGAAACTCAATATACAACCATTTGTTTTCTCTCTTACCATTCGCTCTCAACTCAAATCCTAATCTCTCCCTAATTCAAGAATTATTTTTCACTTTTCACCCTCAGCTATAACTATATTCAAATGATCTATTTATCAAATGCCTAAAGAAATACCTAGTAGCCAACATGTGATGACCCACATTTCAAAATGTTTAAATCGACAATAATCCATACATGTCCAACTAAAATAATCAGGAACATAGATAATCATTGAGGTTAATTTAGAAAAATAAGAAAACTAGAAGAAAACAAGCAAAAAATCTCGCTACAGAAGGATAAAATATAAAAATCAAATAAACAGTTCATGAAGCTGTTTACTATACATTTGATTATAGTTTATACAACATTTATCAGAGTTATACATATACAACAGAATAAAATATAATGCAGCAGAAAACATGTTGCAGAAGTAATAATAGTAATAATAATACCAAATCTTCATCCTCTAGGATAAATCTTCAATAAGCTGAAAAACTTAGGACTAACCCGAGCGTAATGAAAAAACAAAACACTCAAGTCAGGATTAAAATATCCTTATGTAAGTCAAATCCATATCACATATAACATGAGTGTAATGACGTCAGAGATGTTTATAGGATTTCACATCTCATATCCAGTGTATAACATGCGTGCAATAACTCAAAAGATGTTACAGGATTTTTCATCTCTTAAGGATCCGTCAAAATGTTTATATGTATTAGAATACGCTACATATATAATGTCTAATCAATAAAATAAATATCAAAATAGCATCAAGCCTTTACATTGATTCCCCTTAAGGCGTTTTAAGCATTGTCGTATAGTTTTCATATAAAACACCAGTAAAACTGTGGGTGGATAGGGATGTGCCGTGATAAAATACTAAACCAAAATCGTATGGGTCTCATATAAGGATAAAAGTATGACAACGCACGTGAGGTAATTCCCAAGGTAGGATACTACCAGTTTGAGTCGCAGGGTTGGTGGTAACGCATCATAGCCATGATCGTCCACTGCGTCCATTCATCCTTTATCAAGTCAAAGGAAGGCTATCCCAAATCAAGGTGCACCAATCTAAATCAACAACAAAAGTAAAAATATGGACCGAGTCCAAGAAAATCGAAGAACAGATGTCCACTAAGGGTAGCTCGCCCGCTTGGCCCTGTCAAGCCGTCCTGTTTCTGTCATTTCAAATTGGCACAAGTGTCGGAGTCTATCCATCATTGTTCTCTTTCTTCAAATCTAGAAAATGACGCCAAATCAAACCATTTCATTCTGGATCATCGCTCCACGTACACAGTTGTTAAAGTGGTTCTGGTATCGACAGAGACTATGCCCATATTCATCCCCGGTCTCGTTGACAACTAAACGTCATTTTCCATACCGGTTGGTACTTTTATATTTTGAAAACAGTTCATACTTGATATCAAAATATCATATTTGCTTCAAAACCAAATCCATTTCGTAATCATCATATTCACCCAAAATATACTATTTCATTTCAAAATCCTTTTTGCCTCAATATCTCGATTTCGCTTCCAAAATCGATTCTAATTTCAATTTGTGTTATAACTTCATTTAACCCAATTCGTATATAAACCCATGATTTAAAAATAAGCATTCCACCCTTAACCAGTTTGAATTTTTGAAAAATAGTTTGAATAGTTTAAATACTTAAAATAGTTGAAATAGTGTAAATGGTTAAAATAGTTAAAAATAACTTTAAACGGTTAAAATAGTTAAATATAAAATAGTTTAAGTATTAAAATGGTTTAAATAGCAAAATAATTTGGAAAACCAAAATAATTTGTATATTTAAGAAGATAGATGTTTGTATAGTTTTATATTAAATATTAATTTGAAATTTTTTTCAAGTCAAACCGATTCAATTCCAACTTCTCAATTCAAATCAATTCCAATCTTCATTCAATTTCGATTTCAATTCAAATCGATTTCAACTTCGATTTCAATTAATTCAATTCCACTCTCAAATCCAATTAATTCAATTTCAATTTCAAAATTAAAACCATTTCAATTCCAAAGCAAAACCATTTCGATTTACTATTTCGAGTTCGATTTTCAAAACATCGATCCAAAATACTTGAATCAAATTTACCTTCAATACCTAATTTGAAATCCAAATTTTCAAATAATTTTACTTCGTAAAATTCAAAGTTTGAATAAAAGTCCCATCCTTTAAATCAAATCAATTTCTGAAATTTAAATCACAATTCGATTATAACTTTAAAATCCCAACTTCAATTATTTAAAACATTTAGTTTAGCAAATTTAAATTTCAATATTCAGGGCTCAATTTCGAAAATAATTTGATTTCTATAAATCCGATTTTTATTCTTTTAAATCAAAATTGTTTAAATACATTTCAAATCAATAATTTTGAAATTATTTAGTTTCACCAATCCGGTATCCATATATAATTTTCTATCATATGGACAAGTGATTAGTTATTTCATTTCAGTTTCAGTGATGGATATATATCATTTCAACCCAAATCACAATGTCATAGGTATATATCATTTCAACCTATTTCTTAATTTATTTGAAGTGATTCAACTTACAGTTTATATACTGTAAATAATGTACAGGGTGATAACTAGATATATCAGAATAAATAAGCATCCAAATCATCTAAGATATCAACCAATAACATCCATCGCAATCAATCATCTAGTAGTCAATATAATTCGCAACAATTTCATAGTTATTAAAATCGGGTGTTTTATTGGCAATTCAATTCCAATTTCAGAGCTAACTGTCAATTTTAATTTTTAACAGTTAATTCAAACGACAATTTGGAGGGCGGTTAATCAAGCAACAATCAATAAATTCATATCACTTCATAATTTCAAATTTAACTAGCATAAAATTATTCTAGTACTTGTGTGCATTATAAAACACTCACCTTTATTTTCTATTGTTGCCGAGACGCTCCAGTTTGAAACTAAAATCGGATGACAACCGATTTTAGCCCAAATTTCAACAGCCTCAAAATCCATCCGAACCTGTTTCATTGTGAAGCTCTCATCATCACGAACACAACACAAATAGTCTCATTCTAATAGGACCTCCTATGGATAAGTTATTAAATTTATAAGTTATCGATATAATTCAATTTATTTTTAACTTTAGCTTAATTACAATATTACCTCCGAGACCATCTTCTTCCCAAAATAAACGCCTGTACATGAAAACGATCCACTTCCGTGCACTCTTCACTGTGACACGGAGTTCCACTGCCCTGTTCGACAAGCCGACACGCCAACGTTCTCCCTATCGAATTCTCCACCTCCCTATACCAGTTTGTCTGAGCTCGCGCCCCTCTTGACATTCACGGCCTGGAGGTCCTCTGCATGCTACACTGCGCATTCGCACTCCACCATTTTCGATTGCATGCTCCCATTTTTCCCACCTAGATGCTATCTTTCCTCATGAGTTCGAAAATGATCTCCATTTCTCGAATTGACAAGTCAATCCCTTAAAACATGGAACCCTAGTCTAAAACCATCGCTCGACTTGCTGCCGCAACCCCCTATTCACCACCCAACAACCCAGAGCCTCGACCGTGCATAGCCCTTCCCCGAACAAGAATTTAAAAATTGGTTTCGCAGTTGAATATTTTGTGAGGTATAAATTTTTTTAAGTTTCCATTCTCATTTTTTCTTCCTCTGTAACCTTGCGTATGTTATTTAAAAGGGAGGGGCGTGATGTAAACATGTTGACGGCTGTCTACAATGGCTTGAAGTGAAAGAAAACAAGCTGATATGAATATGGTCAAGTCAATGAATATATACATTATTTGAATTCAAATATCTTGTTTTAAATAAATTAAATTTTCGAACCCCTATCGACGCATGCTGCCAAGCGTTAATAATGTTATACCCCTCTTACGAACATAATGGAAAAGGTTTCGAGTTCCAATTCGATTGTATGAAGAAGAAAGCTTTTTGGACCAAATTTTTTTTGTTGAATTTTCTATATCAATTTCAACGTGTTTCTATTCCATATGACCAAAATATAACTATAAACACTACAAAATTTGAAATCCGATAATAATATACTACTACGAATCCAATGGAACTGGTTTCGTCGAAATCTAAGACTGTGCCCCAGATTGCTATTTTTAACGCCTCGACTGTAATATAAAATTTCCAATTTCTAATTATTCACTTTTAAATCCAATTTTAAATATGAACAATTTTCATTGTTGTTTAAATAAAATATAAATCAACTTTCGATTTTATTTTCAATCATATTAAATTCAGAATTCAATTATTCAGATAATTTCCAATATTAAATTTAAACAATTTAATTGTTCAATATTCAACAAACTTCAATATTCGATTTTAAATGAGTTTTATCAATTACTTTATTTAAAACTAATGAATTCAACATTTATTATTATTCAATCCAACTATTGATTGTAAATACATTCAATATATAGCATTACCTTTCAATATTTGTTATTACTTAAATCTTCGAAATTAGTTTATTTCAAAACTTTATTCAATTTCACATCCAATAACTTATATTCAAAATCATTAAAACTTTATTTTTAACAATTTTTATTCATTAATTAAATTAAATTTAATAATTTTAAATAGCTAAAAATAAGGATCGTTACAATCTCCCCCACTTAAAACTTTTCGCCCCCGAAAAGGCGTTAAGTAAAAAATTTAACATTTAATATATTTTAAAAACAATCAACTTATAAAACATAAAACCATTAGAAAACTTTTACTATGTTTCTACTGTGCTACTCAGATCGGATTACAAAAAAATACAAGTTAGTTATCCAAACAAGTTATAAAAATTTCAAAACTTCAATTTTTTTTTCTCTAACACCTGAACTTACGAAAAATTTCGGCAGAGTCTTTTTTGTGCGGCTCGATCCGAACAATTACAAAACATCCAACGAAAATAAAAGCCAGGTGTCTCAATCATAAAACCATCAAATCAAATGACAAAATAAACATGTACCTTTTTGTCGGGCCATCCAATTTTTTTTTTGATTTTAAATACCTGCATCTTATTTACCAATGATACGCAATCATATAATTTAAAATCATTTTATATTTTGTATTTTCAATTTTCAATATTTGCTTTACTTAAGTCTGGACGATGTATATATATCATCCATACACAATATCAACTTGATCGCTCACTCGATCACACAATTTCGCTTTCGAAATAGTATTGTTCACATGACTCTCTAGTGCGGACTCTGATATGGTTCTTTGATCAAAAACCATCATTCTCCTTACATAGCCATATACTATGATAGAGAATTCCAGAATCAAATCAAAAATTGATATCCAGGGTTCGTCGTTGAGAATCGAGTGAAGAATCCTAACTCGGATCGATATAAATTATCTCAAAATTCTACGCTTGAATCTGGATCAAATCGTTCTGCGAATAGAATAATATACGTACAACTTACATATTTATTCCAATTGATTCTTAGCTATACCAAATTCCTTTTTTTTTACATTTACTTCATTTTCATAATTTCATCTAATAACAAATTTATTTGTGAAACATCTTATTAATCATCACTTTAGAGGAAGGATCAACTAGTGAGAAGTCTTACCTTGGGAGTTTATACCTTTATGGGCTTTGCAATCCCTCTTAAGAAGTGGTGTCAGGTCAACAAGAAATTCTATTAATTCCGTTCAGCGAAAGGAGTTTATAATCATTCTATAAAATTCCAACTTCTTATATGTGACTTTTCTAAATTTATAGTTATCTCAAAAGTTACAAATTCAATTTCACAACTTCTTTGTAAATTTATATTCGATTCTATAACCAATTTACAAATATATTATTTGATTTACTTGTCCACTTTCTATGTTCCACTTACTTATTCCATTTAATCATTAATCATTTCATGATATACTAATTAAGTATAAAATTTCCATTTATATACATTCTTAATTACTTTTAAGTTTTGTTTACTTGTATAATATCCCATTACATAATCAAATCATTATTTTAACTTTTTAACATTTGATAAGTCTTATTATATGTTATTAGAATGCAATTTGGTATTATACAAATTAATTTGATTCATTTACTTAATTAGAACGCTCACAATTTTAACTTGTTTAAATTTTCTTTACTTTCAATTTAAGAGTTGCAAACTTCAACTCTAAAGTTTCTCAAAACATTTATAGCTTGGATTTCTTAATTCTCTTATTTTATAAGTTCTGCTTATTCAAATATTTCGTTTCCTTCAAATAATTTGAAGATTATTAATTAACAGAACTAAAAAACTAAACACCAGGTACATTTCAAATCATTTGAAATAAGTGTATATGCTTATCTCTTTTATATATAAAATCATACTTTTAGGGCTTAAACCAAAATCTATTTGTCAGAACAATTTCATATCAAAGCTTCTCAGAAGTCTCCCCACTTTGAGGCTCGAAAATGAACGTCGATGATGCTATGCAGTTATCACCGGAATTATTTTCCAACGACAGAAGAGGTGAGTACTGAATTCATTCCTTTTAAAATCCTTTCAAAAATATTTTTCAACTAATATCACTATAATTTTCCAAAACTTTAAAAAACATTTTCAAAATTCCCGAGTCTTAGATTCAAAACTTCTCAATTTAAGTCCATTTTGATTTATAAGTCAAATTTATAAATTATTCTTACAAAATTTCACTTCCATAAAACATTTCAAAAATATTTTATCGCTGCTTATTTTATAATAAACAACTATTATTAAGGCACAACGACCAATGTAAACAATATTATCATTCCTAAAACCAAAGCACACTATAGATACCATAATAACTTCTGAAAAATTATTTCTTTATATATAAAATATAATTAGGGTAAAATTATTTCATTTACCCCATTTCAAAACAATACTATTTCGAACTGTTCTGTTCAAGTGTTTAAAGATCCCTCTCAATAACGTTAATTACTCGTATTGACCAGAATCCATAATCCACTCAACAAATCAACAAACACAATATAAAACATTTTTATATTCACTAACAAATATGCGCTCATATCTATTAATACACTCAAACTCAATCTAGGGCACTATTGATCCTATCTCTAATGAGTTAATCACCAAAGCTAAAGTTATCGCTAAACCAAATCTCTGGTACCGGATTTGACGATCCACATTTCGAAAGGTTTAAATTGACAAAAATCCACACATGTATAACTTAAACAATTCGAAATACAGATAATCATTGGGGTTAATTAAGAAAAATAAGAAAAGAGGAAGAAAACAAATAAAGAATCTCGCAGCGGAACGATAAAATATAATAATTAAATAAATAGTTCATGAAGCTGTTTTCTATACATTTGGTTATAGTTTATATAACATTTATTAGAGTTATACATATAAAACAGAATAAAATATAATGCAGCAGACAACATGATGCAGAAGTAATAATAGTAATAGTAATACCAAATCTTCGTCTTCGTCCTCCAGAATAAATCTTCAATAAGCTAAAAAACTTAAGACTGTCCC
The DNA here is from genome assembly GCA_030765085.1 of Allium cepa. NCBI lineage: Eukaryota > Viridiplantae > Streptophyta > Magnoliopsida > Asparagales > Amaryllidaceae > Allium > Allium cepa. The sequence continues at coordinate 153,603,090 of CM060939.1, forward strand.
AAGCATAATGAAAAGACAAAAGACACTCGAGTCAGGACTAAAATATCCTTATGTAAGTCAAATCGATATCACTTATAACATGAGTGTAACAGCGTCAGAGATGTTTACGGGATTTCACATCTCATATCCAATGATAACGTGCGTGCAATAACTCAAGAGATGTTACAAGATTTTCCATCTCTTAAAGATCCGTCAAAATGTTTATATGTAGTAGAATATGCTACATATATAATGTCTAATCAATAAAATAAATATCAAAATAGCATTAAGGCTTTACAATGATCCCTCATAAGGCCTTTTTAAGAATTGTCGTACAGTTTGCATATAAAACACCAATTAAACGGTCAGTGGATAAGGATGTGCCGTGATACTATAACACTAAACCAAAATCGTATTGGTCTCGTATAATGATAAAAGTATGACAAGGCACATGAGGCAATGCCCAAGGTAGGATACTACCAGTTCGGGTCACAGGATTGGTGGTAATGCATCATAGCCATGACTACTCACCGCGTCCATCCATCCCATATCGAGTCAAAGGGAGGCTATCCCAAATCAAGATGCACCAATTGAAACCAACAACAAGAGTAATAATATGGACCGAGTCTAAGAAAATCATAGAACGGATGTCTGTTAGGGGTAGCTAGCCCGCTTGGCCCTCTCAAGCCATCCTATTTTTAGTCATTTCAAACTGGCACAAGTGCTAGGGTCTATCCATCATCGTTATCTTTCTTTAAATCTAGCAAATGACGCCAAATCCAACCACTTCGTTTGGAACATTGCTCCATGTACACAATTGTTAAAGTGGTTGTGGTATTAACAGAAAGTATGCTCATATCCGGCCCCGATCTCTTTAACAACCAACGTCATTTTCCACACCAGTTGGGACTTTTACATTTCAAAAACAGTTCATACTGGATATCAAAATATCACATTCACTTCAAAATCAAATCCATTTCGGAATCATCATACCGAATATATACTATTTCATTTCAAAATCTTTTTCGCCTCAACATCTCGATTTCACTTCCAAAATCCTTTCGAATTTCAATTTGGGTTATAACTTCATTTAACCCAATTCGTATTTAAACCCATGATTTAAAAATAAACATACCACCCTTGACCACTTTGAATTTTTGAAAAATAGTTTGAATAGTTTAAAATAGTTTAAATTATTAAAATAGTTGAAAATAGTGTAAATGGTTAAAATAGTTAAAAATAGTTTTAAATGGTTAAAATAGCTAAATATAAACTAGCTTAAATATTAGAATGGTTTATATAGCAAAATAATTTGAAAAACCAAAATAATTTGTATATTTAAGAAGATAGCTTTTAAAATATTTTTATATTAAATAATTAATTTGAAAATAGTTTCAAAGTCAAACCGATTCATTCAACTTCTCAATTCAAATCAATTACAGTCTCCATTCAATTGATTCAATATCGATTTCAATTCAAATCGATTTCAACTTCGATTTCAATTAATTCAATTCCACTTTCAAATCAAGTTAGTTCAATTTCAATTTCAGAATTAAAACCATACCAATTCCAAATCAAAACTGTAACGACCCAGAATTTTTATTAATTAAAATTTGAATATTTAATTAATTTTAAATATTAATAAGTGAATTTATAAGTCCAATAAATTTTATTTCGAATAATTGGATTTAATTGGATGATTAAATTGATAATTTAATATGTTAAATTATGGAAATAATTGAAAATTGAGTTAAATATGATTGAAAATGATTTGTAAAATTTTATTTTATCATGTTGAAGTTAGAATGATATTTTAGAACTTTTAAAATCGAATTAAAAGTTAATTTGTGAAAATTGAATATTTTAATATTTAAATCGACTAGTGAAAATAGTCAATTTTTGAACAGTCTCAGAATTGGACGAGACCAGTTCCATTGGATCCGTAATAGTTAGTTATTACCGGATTTTAATTTTTGTAGCAATCAGAGTTATCGTTTGACTGTGGCAGCTCGAAACGCATCGAATTATTTTTAATATTAATTTGGCGAGTTAAAATAGCCATTTTTCAAAAAGTCTCGGATTTCGACGAAACCAGTTTCATCGGATCCGTAATGTGATATTATTGTAAGGTTTCAAATTTCGTGTCAATCTTGATTTACCGTTTGTCCGGTACAAATTAAAACGCCTAGAAAATCGTTTAAATCGGTTTAATTTAAATCGATCGTTTATTGCCATAACTCGCACAGATGTCCGAATTAGCTTTCGAAACCTATTCCATTGTGTCCGGAACGCGGGATAAACCCTAGGAACGTCAGTTTCGGCACGTGAATCGGAGTTCGGAAAATCCGGGATGAATAGTGTCGTTCGTTCTTCTATAAATAGCCCGCCCCCTCAAATAAAAAAATAAAAATTTATAAACCTAACCCTAATATTCATCGGCCGCCACTTTCTAATTCAAAGGCCAGAAATCTCCAATTTTCATTTCTTATAATCTTCCAATCCACAAACAATTAGAAGAAACTTTCAACACGAAAGTTGTAGAGGGCGACGTGATCTTTAAATCTATACGGAGTTGATGAGTTTTGGAGCGTCGAAGGGGGGGATAAGTGGGGCCGACACCTACGTGTTGCGCACGCATTTCAGAGCATATGGAGGGGCCGAGCTCCACCCAGTTATGGCCGAGCATAGCTCTTGCATAGGGCTTCGAAACCCATATCGTTGATCGAGTTGAAGTGGCTTGTGGTGGTCGCGATGTGAAACCCTAGTTCTTGGTTGATGGGTTCATATGCGTGTTTACCTTCCTGGAGATGATGAGCGTATGCGCGTGAAGAGAGGAGAGGAGCAAGTTGCGTACGGCCAGTAGGGGGGTGGGGTTTGTGAAAGAAATTTGTAAATTACTAATTTTATTAACGATTGTACAATCTTTAAAATGCAATATCTTGTTCATGCGAGGTCGGAATTGCACGAAACCAGTTGCGTTGGAATCGTATGGACGAGCACTACGCGATGAAATTGGATTGGAGTCGTTTGGAGTTAGTGAGAATTTAGGGTAAAATTAAACGTCCGTTTAATTTTATTCGAAATAAATCGCTAAAACGAAATTGAAATCAAGGTGAGAACTTCTCACTCAATCGAATCAGTTTCGATTTATATTTTAAATAGTTAGATTTAAAATATTTGAATGTATGTTTGAATGATGATTGTTATCTATTGATTGTTAAAATAGACATTATACGCCGTTAGTAAGCGGATGTTATTTATTAAAAACATATACCGCGAATATTTCATAAATAGTGAAATTGGTATTATATATAATAGCAATATATATATATATTGGCATATGTATATATTGGAGTTATTGATTTCCCGCATTTGTATAGCGGATGAGACCCTATTGCGCCGTTATTAAGCGGATAATAGTTTAAATCCCATATACCGCGATAATTTCGTACTGGAGCGAAATTGGTATTGTGCTAATGTTTTTGGATGCAGGAAAACAGGTTGGAGGGATCCAACTGGATTCCTCAACAGTATTTATTTGAATTCAGATATTTTGATATTTGATGGATTATCATATCGATATATGATATCGTTGTTGTCGTGATTGGCTATTTGGTATGTAGCATCATTGGACCAAATTTTGGAATTTTAAAAGGATTTCAAAGTGATTTTTGAAAGTATACGGTTATGAAATATTTTTAGAATTGATTCATTTTAAATAAATAAATGTTATAATTTTAATGTTATAAAAATTATGATATTTTTGAGAAATATAGTTAAAGGTTGATTTTTGAAAATATGGGATTAATGATTTTATAAAAGAGTTTAATCGGGATTTTTGAATTTATTATAAAAAGTTTAAATATAGGATTTATAAAATTTGATTATTTTATAAATCAAAATGAGGAAATTATAAAGGAGTTTAAAGGCATTTTTAAAATAGTAATATAAATTGATTTATATTAAAAGATTTATAAATTGATATTTATAAATTAAAATGTTGGAATTATAAAACGAGTTTTTATAAGTGTTAGAATGGATTGTGAATGAATTTCATAAATGAATGAAATTCATAGAATTATAAATGGTGAAGTTATAAATGGAATTTTATAAGCAGTAGGTTTATAAAATTTGAAAAGTTAATTGAAGAATGGATTTTTGATTAAATGAATCTTATAAGTTATAAGATTTATGAATTGGGATGTTTAAAAGAACGATTCTTGTAAACAAATAAATTATAAGTGTTTAACTTATAATGTGAACTTTTGTTTTATAATTGAGTTATAAATCGAATTGGTTAATAAAGGAATTAATAAAGGAAGTAGTTATAAAATAAATAGAAATGGAATTTATAAACGTTGTTTTATAAATTCGCAAACGACTTATTTTGATAAGTAAATTGTTGAAACCTATTAATGGAGTTATAATTCACGTTTTGACTGTGAATAATCCTTTGAAATAAAATGAATAGAAATGATGAAATTTGTTAACGTAGTATATTGACGTTTTTGAATAGTGAATAATATGTTAAAGAAAATGTTTAGATTTGATGTTTTAAATAGAATTAAAACGATCTAACGATGTTTTTAAAATGCGTTGAGATTCGAAACCATAGATTTCAACATTCATTGTTGAAATAGACGTTTTCGAGAAATAAAAGGAAATGGTGGACTATAGCACTATTGTTATAGTAAATGATTTCCGAAAGGAAATGTTTTGTATAGTATTGGGATTTATATATCTATTTTAATTTTGAATCCCTATACTAGTGATTTTGGGTTGTCGTAACGATGTTTTACGCAACATTCGTTTTGACCCAAATAAATATGGTTAAGAGAATGATTTCCTTAAAGAATGAAATATATACTTAATTTCGATTTAAGTATATTGAATATTTTCCAAGTGTTGAAAATAAATGGATTGAAAATTACTTAATAAATAAGTATGGAAATGTTTTCCAATATAAAGTGAATATTTTGAGAATTTATCTTTTTGAAGATAAATTGAAATGAATAATTGAAATCGTATATGCATGGATATTTTGGAATGAAAATTCACTATGGAATTTATGAATAAAAAGGGAAGTTGTTTAAAGATAAATATTGATTTATTTTTGAGGTGTGAAAATTATATATCTAGTAAAGATATTTTGGAAAATAAATAATTTGGAAAATTATTTGGAATCTGGTGATGTTGTGCATATCCATTGATAGTTCAATAACCGACTATCAATATTTACCTTTGAAAGGTATTTGATGTGTTTTGTTTGAATTTGAATGCCACACTTATTTTTAAATAAACGCTCACTATTCAGGTTAACCGAGAAAGGACCATGGGGTCGTATAACCCATTCCGAATATGTGATACGTCGTTATGAATTTCATTGAAGATCGGTGTTGAAGACCCGGTATTTGCGAGAGCGATAGGATGACCTGTCGATTGACTCTGCACCGAGTTGCTCCGGTATTGAGTTCTCCATATGTGATGGTGAATCCGATCAGGATTGTGAATATCCGGATTGCAAGGACTTCTTTGTAAGTGCCTTCGGTTTTGTTCGAGCCCGGAACAGACTTGTATGGATTGTATGTCTGACGTTACAAATTGAGATATAAAGCAGATTTCTTTCAAATATATTTCTGTTGGTGGCGGAGAATTTATTCTCTTAGCTTAACACCCTTAGAGGTTATGTAGTTGAAGGTTATCAGCGATATATTCCCAATTTGGTAATGTGACATGCTGAGTGTTATTGTGAAATGATCATTGTGTTGATTATTTGTGATAGGATCATTTATTTGATCGTCTATCTTGGTGATCATTTCTATGATCATTTGTTGACCCAAAGCATGGCTTTTGTATAAAGTATGTTTTTGTGGACGTGACTTCGTCGAGCCTCACACCCAGTGAATGGTCAAAACAGGAAAGATGCAGCAAGGTTATGAGGGGTAGCGCCCTTTAGGATGTGTGCATTTCCTTCTGGAAAAGGGTGGTATCATGGTATGGAGCCCAGATGCTTACTCATGTTGAAAACACTTTATGATTGTGTGAATTGATTGCGAGCGCTCGGTTGAAAGGTCCCAAAGGACCGGGGGATGGCATATTCGGTCAGTTGTTACTCAGTTAGGGGTAACCCGGCCTTGTGTTGGTAGAGATCCGGTTTGGTTCTCGGGGATGTCCATCCAGAGGCATTCTCATGTGGCAATGGGAAGTTCCTTGGCCTGATCATTCGTTGGAAATCCAAAGAAACAATACGAGACTTGTACGGTTTTAGTTGTATAACCTGCTATGAAATGTGGCGGTAACCTGCTATTGAACATAGTTAGCTATAGTAGGCATACGATAATGGTCGTATGTTGGCTAAGATTTATATTCTACTTTCGAAATGAATTTTTCCTACACTATGCACTAGTAATAATATAAAATGTTTTTTTTAATGCGTATCAAGCATCTTTGACTATCATAAGGAGAAATCTCCTCCGATTCTGCGTTTGCATTGTGTGTGTGTGCGGGAGGCCTTATGGTAGTCTCATTTTTAAAAGCATTGCGAATTGACTTTAAAAATATTCCTCTATTTTGATTTTAAAGATAAATAAACTGTTTTGAGTTCTCACACCAGTCACATGACTGACTCGGAGTTTATTGTTTTCCTTCCTAAACTCTGGGTGCCCACCAATTTCTACACGGGCAGTCAAGAGTTAAGGTTTATCAGGATATTCAGGAGTTGCTGGAGGCAAGCTGGATGGCATGGCGTATTACTAGTATATAGTATTTCTTTTTCCGCTGCACTGTTTGTTGTTGTACACTCTGATGATGATGATGTAATGTGATGTAATGAAATGAAATGTGATGTAATGTAATAACTGATATAGTTTTTGTTTAAAGATTATTCATTTATTATTATATGTTGTTCCGCTGCGAATTGTGAGATTCTGATGTTGTTCTGTTGTGTTCTGTTGTGTTCTGTTTTCTATCTTCTTTCCTCTCTATTTTCTTTTCTCTATCTTTTTCTCTCTTCTTCTGCCTCTTCCTTTTTCTTAAACATTGATAATTCGTATTTCTGTTCATCTTGAGTTAATCTATGGAGATTAGTGTATATTCAAGGAGTACGGATTTGCGGGTCATCACAAAAACCATTTCGATTTATTAATTTCGAGTTCGATTTTCAAAACATCGATCCAAAATACTTGAATTAAATTTACCTTCAATACCCAATTTGAAATCTAGATTTTCAAATACTTCTACCTTGTTGAGTACAAAGTTTGAATAAAAGTCCCATCCTTTAAATCAAATCAATTTGTGAAATTTAAATCATAATTCGATTATAACTTAAAAATCCCAACTTCATTATTTAAAACATTTAGTTTATCAAATTTAAATTTCAACATTTAGGGCTCAGTTTCAAAAATAATTTGATTTCTATAAATTTGATTTTTATTTCTTTTAAATCAAAATTGTTTTAATTAATTTCATATCAAAATTTTTGAAATCATTTAATTTAACCAATCTAAATCAACAATAAAGTAGTAATATGCACCGAGTCCAAGAAAATTGAAGAACAAATGTCTACTAGGGGTAGCCCGCCCGCATGGCCCTGTCAAGCCGTCCTGTTTCAGTCATTTAAAATTGGCACAAGTGCTGGAGTTTATCCATCATCGTTTTCTTTCTTTTAATCCAGCAAATGACGCCAAATCAAACCAATTCATTCTGGATCATCACTCCATGTACATAGTTGTTAAAGTGGTTCTGGTACCGACAGAGACTATGCCCATATCCGACTCCGGACTCTTTAACAACCAAACGTTGTTTTCCACTCTGGTTGGTACTTTTACATTTTGAAAACAGTTCATACTTGATATCAAAATATCATATTAGCTTCAAAAATAAATCCACTTCGTAATCATCATATTTACCCAAAATATACTATTTCATTTCAAAATCCTTTTCCCCTCGATATCTCGATTTCGCTTTCCAAATCGTTTTCAATTTCAATTCGGGTTATATCTTCATTTAACCCAATTCGTTATTAAACCCATGATTTAAAAATAAACATTCCACCCTTATCCAGTTTGAAATTTTTGAAAAAAAAGTTTGAATAGTTTAAATAATTGAAATAGTTGAATAGTGTAAATGGTTAAAGTAGTTAAAAATAATTTTAAACGGTTAAAATAGTTAAATATAAAATAGTTTAAGTATTAAAATGGTTTATATAGCAAAATAATTTGGAAAATCAAAATAATTTGTATATTTAAGAAGATAGATTTTTAAATAGTTTTATATTAAATAATTAATTTGAAATAGTTTTAAAGTCGAACCGATTCAATTCCAACTTCTCAATTCAAATCAATTCCAATCTCCATTCAATTTTGATTTCAATTCAAATCAATTTCAACTTCGATTTCAATTAATTCAATTCCACTCTCAAATCCAATTAATTCAATTTCAATTTCAAAATTAAAACCATTCAAAGTCCAAATCAAAACCATTTCGATTTATTAATTTCGAGCTCGATTTTCAAAACATTGATCCAAAATACTTGAATCAAATTTACCTTCAATACCCAATTTGAAATCCAAATTTTCAAATACTTTTACTTCGTAAAATTCAAAGTTTGAATAAAGGTCCCATCCTTTAAATGAAATCAATTTCTGAAATTTAAATCATAATCCGATTATAACTTTAAAATCCCAACTTCAATTATTTAAAACATTTTTATCAAATTTAAATTCCAACATTCAGGGCTCAATTTCGAAAATAATTTGATTTCTGTAAATCCGATTTTTATTCTTTTAAATCAAAATCATTTGAATAAATTTCAAATCATTTTTTTTTAAATTATTTAGTTTTACCAATCCGTTACCCATATATTATTTTCTAACCTATGCTAAGTGATCAATTGTTTCATTTCAATTTCAAGGATGGATATATATCATTTCAATCCAAATCACAGTGTCATAGGTATATATCATTTCAACCTATTTCTTTATTTACTCGTAGTAATTCAATTTACAGTTCATATACTGTAGATAATGTACATGGTGATGACTAGATATATCAGAATAAATAAACATCAAAATCATACAAAATATCAACCAATAGCATCCATTGCAATCAATCATCCAACAGTCAATATAATTCACAACAATTTCATAGTTATTAAAATCGGGTGTTTTATTGGCAAGTCAATTCCAATTTTAGATCTAACCGTCAATTTTAATTTTTAACAGTTAATTCAAATGACAATTTAGAGGACGATTAATCAAGCAGCAATAAATAAATTCATATCACTTCATAATTTAAATTTATCCAGCATAAAAATATTCTATTACTTGTGAGCGTTATAAAATACTCACCTTTATTTTCTATTGTCGCCGTGACGCCCCGTTTTGGAACTAAAAATGGACCACGCCCGATTTTAGTCCAAATTTCGACTGTCTTCAAAAGCGTCCAAACCAGTTTCATCGCATAGCTCTCGTCATCACAATCGCAAAGCAAAAACTCTCGTTCTAATCGGCCCTCGTATGGATAAGTTATTAAATTTATAAATTATCGATATAATTCATTTGAAAAATTAAACAACTTTAGCTTAATTACAATATTTCCCCTGAGATCATCTTCTTCCAAAAACAAATGCCTGTACATGAAAACCTTTCCCTGCCGTGCACTCTTCACTGTGACATGGAGCTCTACTGCCTCGTTCAACAAGCCGGCCACGCCGACGTTCTCCCCATCGAGTTCTCCACCTCCCCATACCATTTTTTAGAGCTCGCGCCCCCTTGACATTCGCAACCTGGAGGTCCTCCGCGTGCTACACTGTGCAGACGCACTCCACCATTTTCAATCGCATGCTCCCATTTTTCCCACCGAGATGCTATCTTTCCTCATTAGTTTGAATACGAGCTCCATTTCTCGAATTGACAAGCCAATCCCTTAAAACATGGAACCCTAGTCTAAAACAACCATTCGACTTGCTGCCACAACTCCACATTCCACACCAAACAACCAAGAGCCTCGGTCGTGCATGGCCCTTCCCCAAACAAGAATTTTAAAATTGGTTTCGCAATTTTTCTTTGAATATTTTGTGAGATATAAATTTTTTAAAGTTGCCATTCTTAGTTTTCCTCCTCTGCAACCTTGCATATGTTATTTAAAAAGGGAGGAGGAGGTGATGTTAGCATGTTGTGGCTGGCTACAGTGGTCCAAAAAGCTTCTTCTCCATATGTTCCGAATGCAATGGAAAAGGTTTCGAGTCCTAATTCGATCGTATGGAGAAGAAAGCTTTTTGACCCAATTTTTTTTATATTGAATTTTTGATATTAACTTCAACGCATTTCTATTCTGTATGACTAAACGATAATTCTAAACGCTACGAAATTTAAAATTCGGTAATAATACACTATTATGGATCCAATGGAACTAGTTTCGTCGAAATCCGAGACCGTGCCCCGTATCGCAATTTTTAACGTCTCGACTACAATATAAAATTTCTAATTTCTCATTATTCACTTTTAAATCCACTTTTAAGTATAAACAACTTTCATTGTTGTTTAAATAAAATTTACATCAACTTTCAATATATTTTCAATCATATTAAATTTAGAATTCACTTATTCAAATAATTTTCAATATTAAATTTAAACAATTTAATTGTTCAGTATTCGACAAATTTCAATATTTGATTTTAAATGAATTTTAGTTGTCAATCAATTTCTTTATTTAAACCTAATGAATTCAAATCCAACTTTGTTTGTAAACACATTCAATACATAACATTACCTTTCATGTTATTATTTAAATCTTCGAAATTAGTCTATTTCAAAATTTTAATCAAGTTCATAACCAATAACTTGCATTTAAAATCATTAAATCTTTATTTTTAACCATTTTTATTCAATAATTACATTAAATTTAATAATTCTAAATAGCTAAAAATATAGGTCGTTGCACAACATAATTTACTTCTTTAATTAATCTGTGTTAATTCATTTCTCATTTTCCGAGCAATTCACGTATCTTCGTTTCTTTATTTACATTATACCCTATCAATATCCTCCTTTTATATATTCCTATCTCAAATTTCCTTTATGAAGTAGCTTAACTATAGGGCAATACCAAAAGTCTCCATTATTCTTATGGTTAGTGATTTTGTTCCTTGTTCGTCATTCACATATATTATCTAAGTCTATCATCGCTTGCATATCTTATAGGTTAGCTTCAACTGTATTTTCGTTTTCATAATAAAGTTTCCTTTTACGTGTACAGTGGTTATATTTTATTTTTAATTGGTTCATCTTATTAAACTTGGTGGTGAAGTTCAAAAAAATAAACCCTAACCTTTAGCATTTGCTGATATGTTATTCTTTGCCTTTGTGAATTTGTTTTATCAAATTTTCCTGCCATTCATGAATTTTATATTTGTCGAGTAAAAAAACTAGTTATGATGTATAAAATTACCTTGCTTTTTCTTAAAATTCTTTGAAAAGATTAATAAAATAATGTTCAACCTTACCTTATTATTATCTATATGTAGTTTATTTATTGAGTATATTATTTATTTACTCATGTACATTTTGAGTAAATCATAAAATCTTAATGCAAATCCTAATAAATGATGACATTTTTCTTCCTTTTATATTAAAGTTAGCATGTGCCACTTTTTCAGTCTTGATTCATAAACTTGATTTCCTCTTTTTGTGTCCAATTTTGAAAGCTCCTCCGTTTTTGTATTGAGGTTAGACTATGCTTCATTGTGTATTTATGAACCATTATTTCATTTTATTTTTGTAGATGATTTTTTATTTTCAGTACACTTTATTTCCACTAAGTATGAGTTCCTATTCTTCTATATACATTTATTACACATGGAAAAAACTGTACACTTTTCAATTACTTTGGAATGTGTATTCTGTTCCATAAAAAAACTTCCAATCCATTTTAATCTTTCCTCTTCGATAGACGTGAATAGTGTGTAAATATTGATTATAGTAATATATTTAAAAATGCATGGTTTAATGCATTTCCCAATATAAGATTGATTGATTATATAAGGTATATGCATATTTATGCTTCATATGCATGTTATTTATGGTTTATGTTCTCCATGTTTGTGTAATATGATCAATCAAACTGGTTCCCACTCATAAGAAATTGGAGAGAAATACAATTTATCATTTTTCTTGATAATTTTATTTTTTGACTAAAATATGCATTGGAGTGCCTTCTGTCTTACGTGAGATTTTTCACTATATTTGGTCATTATATAATATCAAACTTGATTAATTACGGACTTAAAAAATGCAACTGTGTATATGAGCTATGAAAAAAATTCTAAATATAACAATTATTGTTATTTAATCATTAGACTTTTCAAAGTTGAATGGTAAAGGACGGTAGAAGTACTGATTTTTTGTTATTAAGGCCTCCTTAGTTTTGATAAATACCTTCTGGACATCCAATCTTCAACAAGAAGCAAGTTGTAATGCTTTGTTCAAGAGTGTATATGCGTGATAGGAAAGAGATACATTCATAATAATATTTTTATAGATAATGATGTAACGATCCGACTTTTCTATCCCCAAATGACGACCCTAAATACATCCAAGGTATTCGTGTGCTGAACACCTAGGTGTCGGAAAGACAGTAAGTTAGGGTAAAATAAAAAAAGGATAGAACAAGAAAGAGAGAGCATGACATCAGAATTTCACAGTGGAATGATAATATATAATACCAAATGGATAGCATTAAGGGTTACTCCAAATACAGAAATTCAAAAATAGCTCAGTACTATCATCATCTTGGACTGTTATAACTATCTTCCCTGGCAATGTTGATCCATACATACATAATATAGTACAATGAAATAGAAGTAGATAGATAACGAAAGCCTCCAGCTCATCTTCTATATTTTGAAGCATTCAAAGTAGAACATGCTTTACTCAACCAACTTGAAAGAGTACACGAGGAATTTAGGGAAAACAAAAAACAACCATCAGGAATAAGTATGGAATGCGAAAACCCAGGATACATGTAACATGTAATCGTAACTATTAAGACCGTACGGATTAGCTTAACGATTTTTCCCTCAATAGAAACAAACCATTCATTTAATACAGTGACAGAATAGATAATGTATAAAGTGTAGAATATAAATCAAAACAAATAGCTGTGATACTTACATTGGTGACACCATAACAATATTAGGGGACATCCAAGACTGCTAAGGTATGTTCATATATTGGATTTTGCATGAAGACGCCTCCAATAAACTAAAATGGATCTCCATGCATAAGGATCATAAAACACCTTTCGAGCACTGTATATTTTTAAATAATATATACCATAAGGTAAACACAACTGGCCCACGCCCGAACATAAACATGAACTACGTGGAATCGAATATCATCAACTCCCACTGGCTAGCAATCGATAAGTATCTCTAGATTTGGAGTTGATAACACCCTGACGTGGTTAAAAAAACCTCAGGTTGTGCAACCTACTCTATCTTTAGCCATTTTCGATATCAAGGTTACCTTCAGCATCTTTCACATGAGTCTTCATTACTTGATAAAAACATGAATCCCCAAATGGATTCCAGTATCTCGAAAAAGATCAGAAATCATTACATGGATTTGAGCATCTCGAATAGATTTTGAATTTCCACATAGATTCTCCTTTGCAACCACTCCTAAAAGATAGAACCCGTATACTAGTTTTGAAGTGGTATTCAGTAAGTAAAACACTTTCCAATCCCAGACTCTTCCAAACCAATCGATGAATTTCCGGTTAACTCATTCCAGTTCATTTAGAAGTAATCCAAAGCTAGAGACGTTTCATACCGATGTTCCACCTCGGGGGTTCTCATTATTATGAAATCGCAAAGCCTTTCAATAATTCTTAAGTCATATTTGGTCAAGTTTGATAGTCGACTAATCGACTATCTAGTAAAAAACAATTGCATATGCAAATCAATATTTGTATACTTAGCTCATTTCTGACATTCCAACTTAACTATTCCTCATCCAAGAGTGAAGCCAGGTAAGTCAGAACACTGGTTGCATATCATAGCCTTACCTAAACACTTCATTGTTGAATCTCACAAATAGATAAGTTTAACTTATCGAATTTTACTGTTTAAGTATAATATTAACGATTTCCATAAACAAGTAAAAAATAACATGATTAACATGTTTACGACAATCCCACCTTAACTACTTCTCGGTCAAGAAGGAAGCCGGTAGGTTAGAGCTCTATTACTCATATCCCTATTCGAACGTTAATGTAACGACCCGTAAATCCGTACCCCTTGAGTCAACACTATTCCACAACATTCAACTCAATTTGCACAGAAATACGAACCATTTGGGTTAAAGAAGAAGAGGTAGAAGAAGAAAATAGAAAACAACATCAGAATCTAACCATCGCAGCGGAATAAAATATAATAGATAATAACAGATTTTTAAACAAAGAAAACTATATCTGTTTTATACATACATCATCAGAGTACACCATCAGAGTTCAACAATATCAATAACATACAACTGAATACACAACTAAACAACACAGCTGAATATATATATATATATATATAAACAAGTACGGGAGTACGTATCATCATCCAGCTCGTCTCCTGAGCTCCACAGCATCATATCCTGTATCCTATAATACTCGGTCTGACCCGAGCATTACAATTAAATAACACTCGAGTCAATCTGGAATACCAGGTGAGAAAATCACACTCGATTGATTATTAAAGTTTCAAAAATCCTTTGAAAACAAAAGCATCTCGTAAGACCACGCCACAAATAAACATGTCGGATTTTTACCTTACGATGGCTAATACAATTTTTATAGAAATCCTCTGATATTATAATAGGGTCTGTATACAAATACTTATAAAATAGCCGAAATTGTTACATTATTAAATTCTAGCTACTAGCTACAGAGTGGGTAATACAAACAAAACTCGTACAAGGCTCGTAGGGAGAATGGATTTCCAACTAATGACTAGGCACTAGGGTACACCTGTCACAGTACGTGGCCTAGATCACAGTACCGAGGAGTACGCCCGCTCCCCTGCAACACAAGACCGGGACTACCCCTTACTGGATAATCCCGAGTGAGATCACCACGCGGTTGGGATCAGCAACCGCCCACTAAGCCCAAAAAAAGGGACATCTAGACAGGAATGACCTCACCCTGCTTGGGTGCTACCCACCTAGCCTTGCTGCACAACCCCTGATTTTCAGTCATTCCCATTTGATGAGGCTTGAGGCAAAGCGTTACCTTTTCAGAACATATCCCTTAGACTGCCCATTATCCACCTGACGATATTTCGCAAGCATTCATCCATACAAGTCCGTCCCGGGTTCGAACGGAACCGAAGGCACTACTCCTACTACATCCATTTTGGAAATATCCTTAGGATTAGTAGCGACCAGCCCTTGCACTTCACTGCTCCATCTTCGAATCCAAACTCGTTTCCACGAAACGTACAAACCGGATCGAAGTGGTTTTCGAGAAATAAATCTCGATCCGGTCTCTTCGAAACGATCAACATATTTGTCCAATATTGATAGTCGGTGATTTAACTATCAACTAATATTCACAAACAACCATCGAACAATAAATAATTTTCCAAATTATTTATAAACCTCAAAAATATCTTCACAAGATATATTTCTATTCTCAAAACCTTTTGAAAACAGTTTCAAAACATCTTTCTTTCCTAGAATAAGCTTTCCCAAATATTTTCTATCTCCACTGAAATCACCAAGCACAAACTAGATTTTTCTAAAATAATTTAAAACATTTTACCTTTAAAATATACTTTAAAACATTTATGTTAAAACTATTTCAATAATTTGTTAAAAATACATACTATATGAATATTTGAAAATAAGGTTACTTAATAAAATATAAAACTAGATTTTTACCTTTAAAAACAAAATACCAAGGCACTTTTAAATAATTATTATAGTAATAGATTTGAAAAATATTTACTTTAGAATTTTAAACATTCAGAAATAATAAATTTTCTAAAACATGCTTTTTAAATAACATTAAACTTTTATCTTATATTTTAAAATTTACTTTGAAAACGTACTTGGCAATCCAGGGAAATATACTTCTCTTCACAACCTTTAAAAATAAATCACTATTTATTTTTAAACAATTTTTCTCATTCCTTTAATAAATTCCCACCTTGAATTTATTCTTTCAAATATCCAATTTCAAACACTTAAATCAATTTCCAACTTGATTTCCAATTTACTTCATTTATTCCAAAATCCTTTAATTTTAGATTTTATTCCTTAATTATGATTTAAAATACTTTTAACTGAAAATTCCAATTTTTGATTTCTCAAATTACTTCTTAATCCTTTTAAATAAATTTTAAACTTTAAATTTTAAAATAATTCTTTATTCCTTTAATTGATATAACTTAAGTTTACAATTCATTAATTTCGGTTTATTCAAAATTCCTTTCATACTCGAAGTTATTTATTATTATTTTCATATTACTTCTATTTCCTTTCAATTCATTCTTAATTTATTCAAATTTCCTATAATTATTTCGCTTAGAAGTTTACTTCCTTTATTTTCTTCCCAACAATCCAATTTATATATATTTTTGGTAATTCATTATACCCAAATATATCCAATCAAACCATAACATTCAATATCCCAATATAACTCATCATAGAATACCAATACTCATAGCAGAGAATATTAAATAATTTAAATAAATGTTGAGGGGTCCATTTGGATCCCTCCAACCTATTCTCCCTACATCCACAGACGTTAGCACAATATAATATGCCAATTCCAAAATATACCATACTATAGCACATCAATCAACTCAACCACTCAAAAAATTATTTAAATTTAATCATTTAAATTTAAATTTAAATTAACTGAGTGAGATTAACTCACCTTTTATTTTTATTTGGCAATCCATTTCCATTCATTTCCATCCCAGCTTGTTTCTCGATTTTAGACCTTGTATAACATTATATAGTTAATTAACATTTATACAAATCGGAAAATTAATTGCCATTTTCAAATTTAATTAACTAATGACTTGGTTTAAAACTGATTTTCCTTTAATAAATCTATCAGTAACTTAAATAGTTAAATACGGAAATTAAGACGGTTTAATCTTCAAATTCATTTATTTGAAAATTAAACTAGTAGATTAAAAATATCCATTTTTATTTCCTGCTTGAAACCACTTATACCTAAAAATCAAATTTTTATAAACCGTATGACATTTTTTAAAAAAATAAAATTACTTTATTGTAAGTCAATAATTTCTTCCTAACTTGAAGATAACCCAAATTTCTTTACTGAGAACTTTTCATCTAAAAAATATATATATTTAAAAAAATAAAATTCCGGTTTTAAAACTCCTTTCCCTATCTCTGTATATACATATGTGTATGTAATTAAATTAAATTGAAAGGAGAAAAATAAAACGAGTCGCACCTCACAGCTCCTAACGAAGGCAGCGAACCTCAACCCATCACCTACTCGCTATGCGACAACTCCCAAAGCCAACCCATCGCTCATCACAACGGCACCGCTTCGACCCTGAGCCCAGCACTCAACGCCACACAGTAACGCGCCCCACCAAATCATGATATCGCGAACCCCTCCATCGCCAATCACCACACTCGAGCCATCATCTCCGGCCTACACGAGCGCCTCCCCTCGAGAAGCTCCTTCCACCCTAGAAGCCACCACCACTTCGCTCGACCCAGGTAAAACCGAAACTCACGAGCTCGAAATAGAAGGCCGATTTTATTATTTGACATTTGATATTGAAGAGGAAGAAATGTTGCCCCCTTTTATCTTTTATTGCGGCTAATTGATTTCGATTTCAATCGATTTATAGGAGGACGAGATTCGCTTGGGAATCGGCTGCCATTATTTGATGATTTTTTTTTAGCTTTCCAATATCTTTTGATTATGTTGGCATTTGTAAAGAAAGAATGGGGAGACAGGAAAAGATGTAAGCGTGAAAATTTTCTCCTGCGTGTCGGCTACAACAGAGATAGGTTGGCAAAAGGAAATACAGGGTGGCTGCTGATTTGATTTTCTTTCAGATAAAGATATTTAAATTCGATCGATAATTATCGTCTAAGCGTTTATACCTCGTATGATCACACGATAGCTCCGATTAATACGAAATTGGAAATCCAAAAACAATTCAATATTACGGATCCAACGGAACTAGTTTCATCGAATTCCGAGACTGTGCCTCGTAAGGCTATTTTTAAATTCAGTTTAAACTATAAAATTTTAAAACTGAACAAACCACTGTTAATTTCAATTTTACAACTTCTATTATCTTCAATATTATCAATGTAAATTTTACAAGTCTTCAAATTATTTTTAACAGGCTTAAAATCCCAAATTTCATATTTTACCCGATTTTAAATTATTTAATTCAATAATTTAATTAACAATTAATTAGTGATATTTGAATTCAAGTTAAAATTTTACTTTATAATATTTCAAATCAATTAAATATTCCAATTTAAATTGCTTAAATATTCCGGGTTGTCACATTCCTCCCCCTTAAAAGAATTTCGTCCCCGAAATTACTAGTTAGGAAGAATGGTCCAATACCCGCTTACTTATCCCCAAAACCAAACAATTCAACATCCAACCAACTATCTTTTTTACAAAAGACCATTATCATTCTTATTAACTTCTCCACTCTCCCATACTTTCAAAGTATACTATTTGTTTAACCATTCAAGTTTCGACTTAAAATCAAAATTTGAATTATCAAAATTGTCTCAAAATTTTTCTAACTCCCTAAATTCCTGAAAAATTTCGCCAGTGACTCCTTTGCACGGCTAGCTCGGTATAGCTACAAAATGGCTCGACGGCCCCTAAATATCAAAAGGAAAACAAAAAGCCAAGTAGCTAGATCCAAAAACCCAATCAAATTCCATATAGAATTTTAAACACATACCTTTTTAGTCGGGCAATTCTAATTTATTATCTGAAATCAAAACCAATTTTCCCATCCCTTTTTCATACCTGCATATCCTGTTTAGCAATAATATCCAATCACAACATTCAAAATCATTTTATTGACTTCTTTTCAAAATTTTAATATCTGCTTTACTGAAGCCCGTACGATGCACATATATCATCCGTACGCGATACCAAATCCGATCGCTCACTCGATCACACAATTTCACTTCCGAACTAGTATCGTTCACCCGACTTCCTAGTGCGGACTCAGATCTGGTTTCCTGATTAAAAACCGTCGTTCTCCTTGCACAGTCATAACTATGATAGAGAATTTCCAGAATCAATCAAAATTCCATATCCAGGCTCGCCGTTGAAAATCGAGTGAAAAATCCTAACTCGGTTCGATATAACTATCTCGAAATTCTATGCCCGAATCTGGATCAAATAGCTATGCGAATAAAATAATATACGTACATCCTACGTTTTTGCCCCAATTGATTTTCAACTATACCAATTTCCTTTTTTATTCACATTTATTTTGATTGTTATTCACTTATCCACACCTTCCCTTGCCACAACTTCCAGTTTTCATCGTTTTGTATTCCAATTCCAAATAAATTCAATTTGCTTCAATTTGCAAATTAATTCAAACCTTAATGCTTTTATTCTCATCCTTTATCCAAATTTCATTTCCAATTTTACTTGAGTTTAATTCACCTTCCAATTCAAAATATTGAGTTCAATTCATCTTATTTCAATCGATATTCATTAATCATTCCTTAAATTAATTTCACTTACTAATTTTTTTTTATCTCGAATAAAAGTTTGTTTGCAAACTTTTCTATCTTTAATTTCTCTGAACAATATCTTTAGTCCATCTTACTTTACTTGTACAATTTAAGTTAGATTTCAATATTCAGTTTCAATTCTATTTGCTTACAAATCTTAATTCATTTGTCTTTAGTGAAAATTTTCAAAAGATTCAAAAAAATTCCAACTCCCAAAATTTTCGAAATTTTTTGGCAGAGTCTCCTTTGTACGGAGGAGCTTTTGCAATTTGACAAGAGATATAAATATATATACATCGACCCACACGGTCAGAAAACAGAAAAACAGTTAATATTTCCTATTTGTATTGCATAGGCGTACCTTATTTAGCATTTTTAAGCAAGCAACTTATTTATTTTAGCAATTAGCGCAACCAAATCCAGCCACACGGCTTCCCTATACCTTTACTTACTCAATTAAACATGTAAGTGATGAATATACAAAGTTTATTAACATTTCAATTGATTTCAACAGCTAAACACGTATATAACATAAGCAATATACCCGAAAAAAACATTTCATAAGCAATTTATATGGTTTCAACACCTATTTCAATTGTATATTTGCATAATTTTCATTGGAAACCATTTTATTTAGGCTCGACCACCTTTCTTGCTTGCATATTAATAACCGTTTCCTAGGTAATTGAACTCAAACTTTTATTTAATGGATTTCATTTTCATCTGAAACCAAGCTTCCATAAATTCAAACTTAAATTAATTTACTTCAAATCATTTCAATTTCATAACTTAAGTTCATTTCCATTTTATTTGACTCTCATTAAATTCCATCTAATTCATTTTGTCCATTCTCTTTATCTATTTTAAATTTTAATTTACCTTCTTAATTTATTTCTAAACTTATTCACTAATAACAAGACTAATTCAAATTTTATTAATACAAGGCCATGTCCAATTTATTTCTACTCATTTTAGTTTTATTTGCACTTCACACCATTACTATTATTATCCAATCTTATTTTATCTCTTAGGTTTGGATTTTTGTTTCAATTCCAGAATACCTAACAAATTTACTCAGGCTTAATACTTTTCTTGCAGACTTTTACAAGTCATACACTTATTACATTTTCCCACTCTCATTCAAGTTATGATTCTATAACTCATCTCATCAGAATTATCAATTCCATCCTAAATTTAATATATTTTTTCTTTTTCTCTCTTTAATTGTTTTATTGCCGAATCAATTTAAACATTGAATTCCATTTTATTCTAACATATTTGCAATTTATGAATTATCAACCCATTCACCCACCATCCCACTTAATTCATTCTTATTTCATTCCATTTAAATGCCTTACACTCCATTTCTTATATTCTCATTCATTTTATTTGAATCCATTTATTTATCTTGGAATATTTCATATTGGTTACATCGAATACTCATTCCCTAAATTATTTGCAAACTAAACATTTGCCATATTAAATTGGTATTCGACTTTCATTTAACCGATTCAAGTTCCATCTCGATATTTCATTACCAATTAATTATTAATTTGTTTATTTAAGGTTTATTCCAATATTTTATTTTTATCCCAAAACCACTTTAACTATTTTACTGGAGGTCAATTTATTTTATAATTTAAGTTTTGAATTTTTCATTCACTTCCCAATATTCAAATCAGTTTTATTTTGGCTTATTTATTTCACTTCTAAAATTTGTAAGTCACCAACTTATTTATTTTTCATCAATGGACAACTAATTACATTCACGTTTTACTTTTAACTCGGAATTATACATTTTTTAGCCAATATATTTTTATTACTCCACAAACATTTAAAATAAAATTCCAGAGTTTAAACACTTTCCCAAAATTTCAAAAATCACTTTTTAAATCAAATACATCCAAAATCCTTTGGCAAATTCAATTATCCCTTTGAATTTCAAAACCAAACCTAGTTCGCAAACAATTCCAATTTAAAATATTCAGGTAGCAATTCCTTTCTTGGAAACTCGAAAATGAACACCGATGATGTTGCGATCATTATCAGAATTATTTTCCAGTGACCGAAAGAGTTTAATGCTTTTATCTCTTTAACAACATTACAAATATTTTTAATTCCCAAATCTCACAAGATTTCAAATTCAGCACAAAAATATTTCCAAAATATTACTATTATTCCTCCAAGCCTTTTTGAAACCATTTTCAAACTCAAAGGAATTTAATTTTTTTTTCCAAAAATTCCAAATTTCAATTCCTTTAAATCTACATTCAAACATTCTCTGGAATTTTATATCATTTCAATTTCAAATGGTTCTCTGGAATTCTATTTCGAGATTATAATCACCTTTACAGTTTACATTAACAAATCTCATTTGTATATGAAGTTTATTTCAATTTATAAATTACTTTTATAATCTATATTTAAAATTCCATTTTGTTATATAAATTTATTCCTCAACTTTGGTTATAAGTTTTCAACTTCTTATTCAATTTCTACACGATAGTGTTAATAATTTAATATTATCATTCCTTAACAATCAAGCATCCAAATACAATAATACTTTACAAAAATTTATATCTTTTATATACAAAAATAATTTGGGTAAAATTATTTCATTTACCCTACTTTGAAACAATCCTGTGTCAAATTGTTCTATTCAAGTGTTTAGAGATCTCTATCAATAACGTTAATTACTCGTATAGACCAGAATCCATAAACTACTCAATAAACCAATCAACACAATATAAAATCATTTTATATTCACTAACAAATACGTGTTCATATTTATTAATACGCTCAAACTCAGTCTAGAGTACTATGGACTCTATTTCAATGAGTAATTCCCACCAGAGCCAAGGTTATCACCAACCTCGCTCTGATACCAACTGTAACGATTTGTAAATCCGTTCCCCTTGAGTCAACACTATTCCACAACATTTAACTCAAGTTGCACAGAAATACGAACCATTTGGGTTAAAGAAGAAGAGGTAGAAGAAGAAAACAGAAAACAACATCAGAATCTAACCATCGCAGCGGAATAAAATATAATAGATAATAACAGATTTTTGAACAAAGAAAACTATATCTGTTTTATAAATACATCATCAGAGTACATCATCAGAGTTCAACAACATCAATAACATACAACTGAAAACATAACTAAACAACATTGCGGAATATATATATATATATATATATATATATATATAAACAAGTACGGGAGTACGCATCGTCATCCAGCTCGTCTCCTGAGCTCCACAGCATCATATCCTGTCTCCTATAATACTCGGTCTGACTCGAGCATTACAGTTAAATAATAGCCGAGTCAGTCTGGAATACCAGCGTGAGAAAATCACACCCAATTGATTATTAAAGTTTCAAAAATCCTTTGAAAACAAAAGCATCTCGTAAGACCACGCTACAAATAAACATGTCGGGTTTTTACCTTCCGATAGCTAATACAATTTTTATAGAAATCCTTTGATATTATAATAGGTTTGTATACAAATACTTATAAAATAGCCGAAATTGTTACATTATTAAATTCCAGCTACTAGCCAAAGAGTGGGTAATACAAACAAAACTCGTACAAGGCTCGTAGGGAGAATGGATTTCCAACTAATGACTCGGCACTGGGGTACCACCTGTCACAGTACATGGCCTAGATCACAGTACCGAGGAGTACGCCCACTCCCCAGCAACACATGACCGAGACTACCCCTTACTGGATAATCACGAGTGAGATCACCCCGTGGTTGGGATCAGCAACCGCCCACTAAGCCGAAAAAAGGGACATCTAGACAGGAATGACCTCACCCTGCTTGGGTGCTACCCACCTAGCCTTGCCGCATAACCCCTGATTTTCTGTCATTCCCATTTGATGAGGCTTGAGGCTAAGCGTTACCTTTTTAGCACATATCCCTTAAAATGCCCATCGTCCACCTGACGATGTTTCGCAAGCATTCATCCATACAAGTCCGTCCCGGGTTCGAACGGAACCAAAGGCACTACTCCTACTACATCCATTTCGGAAATATCCTCAGGATTAGTAGCGACTAGCCCTTGCACTTCACTGCTTTATCTTCGAATCCAAACTCGTTTCCACGAAACGTACAAACCGGATCAAAGTGGTTTTCGAGAAATAAATCTCGATACCGGTCTCTTCGAAAGGATCAACGTATTTGTCCAATATTGATAGTCGGTGATTTAACTATCAATTAATATTCACAAACAACCATCGAACAATAAATAATTTTCCAAATTATTTATTAACCTCAAAAATATCTTCACAAGATATATTTCTATTCTCAAAACCTTTTGAAAATAGTTTCAAAACATCTTTCTTTCCCAGAATAAGCTTTCCCAAATATTTTCTATCTCCACTGAAATCACCAAGCTCAAACTAGATTTTTCTAAAATAATTTAAAACACTTTACCTTTAAAATATACTTTAAAACATTTATGTTAAAACTACTTCAATAATTTGTTAAAAATACATACTATATGAATATTTGAAAATAAGGTTATTTAATAAAATATAAAACTAGATTTTTACCTTTAAAAACAAAATACCAAGTCACTTTTAAATAATTATTAGAGTAATAGATTTGGAAAATATTTACTTTAGAATTTTAAACATTTAGAAATAATAAATTTTCTAAAACATGCTTTTTAAACAACATTAAACTTTTATCTTATATTTTAAAATTTACTTTTGAAAACATACTTAGCTATCCAGGGAAATATACTTCTCTTCACAACCTTTAAAAATAAATCACTATTTATTTTTAAACAATTTTTCTCATTCCTTTAATAAATTCCCACCTTGAATTTATTCTTCCAAATATCCAATTTGAAACACTTAAATCAATTTCCAACTTGATTTCCAATTTACTTCATTTATTCCAAAATCCTTTAATTTTAGATTTTATTCCTTAATTATGATTTAAAATACTTTTAACTGAAAATTCCAATTTTTGATTTCTCAAATTACTTCTTAATCCTTTTAAATAAATTTTAAACTTTAAATTTTAAAATAATTCTTTGTTCTTTTAATTGATATAACTTAAGTTCACAATTCATTAATTTCGGTTTATTCAAAATTCCTTTCATACTCGAAGTTATTTATTATTATTTTCATATTACTTATATTTCCTTTCAATTCATTATTAATTTATTCAAATTTCCTATAATTATTTCGCTAACAAGTTTACTTCCTTTATTTTCTTTCCAACAATCCAATTTATATGTATTTTTGGTAATTCATTATACCCAAATATATCCAATCAAACCATAACATTTAATATCCCAATATAACTCATCATAGAATACCAATACTCACAGTAGAGAATATTAAATAATTTAAATAAATGTTGAGGGGTCCAGTTGGATCCCTCCAACCTATTCTCCCTGCATCCACGGACGTTAGCATAATATAATATGCCAATTCCAAAATATACCATACTATAGCACATCAATCAATTCAACCACTCAAACAATTATTTAAATTTAATCATTTAAATTTAAATTTAAATTAACTCAGTGACATTAACTCACCTTTTATTTTTGTTTGGCAATCCATTTCCATTCATTTCCATCCCAGCTTGTTTCTCGATTTTAGACCTTGTATAACGTTATATAGTTAATTAACATTTTATACAAATCGGAAAATTAATTGCCATTTTCAAATTTAATTAACTAATGACTTAGTTTAAAAATGATTTTCCTTTAATAAATCTTTCAGTAACTTAAATAGTTAAATACGGAAATTAAAACAATTTAATCTTCAAATTCATTTATTTGAAAATTAAACTAGTAGATTAAAAATATTCATTTTTATTTCCTGCTTGAAACCATTTATACCTAAAAATCAAATTTTTATAAACCGTATAACATTTTTAAAAAAAATAAAATTACTTTATTGTAAGTCAATAATTTCTTCCTAACTTGAAGATAACCCAAATTTCTTTACTGAGAACTTTTCATCTAAAAAATATATATATTTTAAAAAATAAAATTCCGGTTTTAAAACTCCTTTCCCTATCTCTGTATATACATATGTGCATGTAATTAAATTAAATTAAATTGAAAGGAGAAAAATAAAACGAGTCGCACCTCACAGCTCCTAACGAAGGCAGCGAACCTCAACCCATCACCTACTCACGATGCAACAACTCCCAAAGCCAACCCATCGCTCATCACTATGGCACCGCTTCGACCCTGAGCCCAGCACTCAACACCACACAGTCACGTGCCCCACCAAATCATGATATCGCGAACCCCTCCACCGCCAATCACCACACTCGAGCATCATCTCCAGCCTACACGAGCGCCTCCCCTCGAGAAGATCCTTCCATCCTAGATGCCACCACCACATCGCTCGACCCAGGCAAAACCGAAACTCACGAGCTCGAAATAGAAGGCCGATTTTATTATTTGATATTTGATTTTGAAGAGAAAGAAATGTTGCCCCTTTTATCTTTTATTGTGGTCAATTGATTTCGATTTCAATCGATTTATAGGAGGACGAGATTCGCTTGGGAATCAGCTGCCATTATTTGATGATTTTTTTTAAGCTTTCCAATATCTTTTGATCATGTTGGCATTTGTAAGGGGAGACAGGAAAAGATGTAAGCGTGAAAATTTGCTCCTGCGTGTCGGCTACAGGAGAGATAGGTTGGCAAAAGGAAATACAGGGTGGCTGCTGATTTGATTTTCTTTCAGATAAAGATATTTAAATTAGATCGATAATTATCATCTAAGCGTTTATACCTCGTACGATCACACGATAACTCCGATTAATACGAAATTGGAAATCCGAAAATAATTCAATATTACGGATCCAATGGAACTAGTTTCGTCGAATTCCGAGACCATGCCTCGTAAGGCTACTTTTAAATTCAATTTAAACTATAAAATTTTAAAACTGAACAAACAACTGTTAATTTCAATTTTACAACTTATATTTTCTTCAGTATTATCAATATAAATTTTACAAGTCTTCAAATTATTTTTAACAGGCTTAAAATCCCAGATTTCATATTTTACCCGAATTTAAATTATTTAATTCAATAATTTAATTAACAATTAATTAGCGATATTTGAATTCAAGTTAAAAATTTTACTTTTTAATATTTCAAATCAATTAAATATTCCAATTTATATTGCTTAAAAATTCCGGATCGTCATAGTTAATCTTAACTCTGACAAATAGATAAGCTTACTTTGTCGGCTTTTAGTGTTAAGCATAGTTAATTTCTTTTTCAAACAAGTAATTAAACAACCAACCATTTGACCATTAAGCAATTCCTAACCTATTTCCAAACAATTTATTTACACTTTTATACCCATTTTAGAACTTTATATATATATATATATAGTAATTTATTTATAAAATGAGATATTAAATAAACCATTTTTAGAAGATACTTATTACATAAGATATAAAATAGTCAACGCATGTTCTAAAAACTATATATACTTGAAAATGATTTTAAAATACTTTATAATACTTATAATAGGTTTTGAAACATTTACTTAAAATTTTACTTGAAAATAACAACTTTATAATTTACTTAAAACTTGGAAAAACGTGTTTTCTATATATGTATAAGTAAAACCTCTTTAAAATTCACAATTAACTCTTAAAATTCATAAAAAAGCTCAAACCACTTTTAAAATACACTAATATAGTAAACACTTTTAAAAATAATGAAATAAAATACTTAAATTTAGATATCTTTCCAAAGTTTTAAAGTCCAAAAATCAAGGTTAAACGATATAGTTTTGTATAAGTGAAGTTTTGACCACTTTTCGAAATGTTACTTAACATTTTACTATCCAATAATTTTATGGAAGCTAGCATAGATATAAAAAATCATGAATATAGCGAGAACCATAAGGATCTCCTTACAAAATTCCATAGAAATCGACAAAAACATATGATTCCTATGTGCATCCATAGTGAAAATTGCTATAAGTGCATTTTCAAATCCAATTCCAATCTAAACCAAAGTCCATCTACAACATATATGCTTTGTTCCAAGATCATCCTACGAGTTGTACAAGTCTATTCAAGTCCACTCATATGGATTACATATGCCATTTTCTTTTAAAACAAGAATCAGAGCTAATATTTTAACATATGTCAACATCAATTTAAATAGTATATACACAATCAACATAAGTAAATATAATCTATATTTTTATTCAAGGTGGTGAGTTAGCTCACCTTTCACTAACCAAACAAGCAAGATCCAAGTATGCAAGTCGAACCTCACCCTTGCAACCACATGTTTCTTTCTCCTTTCCTTGCATTGCACACTTTTAACCCACGGCCCTTATAATTTTATCACGGCCTATGAGGATGGGGAAGGTATGGATTCACTTCGTCACAATCTAGTAAGGTGTTGTAATATTATAGTAAGGCTCTAGTCCAAATTTAAGTTGATTTGGATTTGAAATTATTTTTCTTTAGAACTTTTAAGAAGAAGAAGACAAGAAAGAGAGCTTGTTTCAACTTTGTAAGTTTGTAGTTTATTATCAAAGGTATGCCTCTTCTTGTATAGGCTCAAGATGGTGGTGCCTAAGCTTTTCTCACCCTCCTTTCATGTTATGCAAGGCTCGCCCCTATTTGTCTCATTACTTCTCCTTTACATCGCTTCCTTTTAACTAAAGTCCACTTTATCCCTTACAAAATAATATCGCTACCCACTTGGAACATTCTAGAATGCTTTATTTTCTTTATGAATAGGAGTGTTAATTAGTTGCCAATGTGTTCATTTGATCATTAGACAAAGGTAAAAGAGTTCAAACAACTATATCGATCAAAAACCGTTTATCGGTAAATCGATTTTCGGTCACTTATCGGTTTTTCTTTGAAGAATATATTTTTGTAAACAATTTTCAAAAACAAGTTTCTTATCTTTATTCATTAATTAAATGATGTTATTGAGGTTATAAAATCCATTTGTAACACTTGACTATATTTTAAAACATTTCAATATTCGAAAACAAAGTGTTCGAGTTCCAAGATAACTACATTCTCCCCCACTTAGAATATTTCATCCTCAAATCCAAACAAGAATGATAATAAAAGAAGATATAAGAATAAGATACATATATAGAGTACTACTGAGACTATATATAAACTAAACTGCAATCCAAATGTATACTAAGATAAGATGAAACTCCTAGTGTATAAGAAACTCTATGTAGGTCACCCTCATCCTATCCTCCGTATCCCATGTACAATCCTAAGCATCCTTGCTCCATTGTATCTTGACTAAGTTTACAACCTTAGTCCATAGTCGCATTATATCTCTATCAATGGTATGAATAGGCTATCTCAATATAGTCAAATTCAGCTCAATCTCCAGGTCCTCATGCTGTGATGCTTCCACTATCATCGAAGGATCATGCACAAACTTACATAAATGTGATACATGAAATACATTATGCACATTCGATAGTCTAATCGATAAATTGACTCTATATGCGAGTGTGAAAATTTTCTCTAGAATTGAGAATGGTCGTATATAACGAGGAGCCAACTTCCTAGTCCTTCCAAAACCGTACTACACTTCTCATCAGAAAAACCTTACAAATGCAAAGTTTCCAACTAAGAATTCCATGTCTCTACGCCTCTAGTCTGCATAGCTCTTATATCAATCTATACTTCCTTGATTCACTTCCGAATCTCTATGACCTTATCTGAAGCCCCTCGAATCATAGCTGGCCCAAGCATAAGACAATCTCTATGTTTTGCCCAACATGATGGAGATTTGTAAGGTCTTCCATATAACGCTTTAAATGGTACCACTCTGATACTGGTCTGGTTATTGTTTTTGTATGAAAACTCAAAAAATAGTAATGCTACTCCAAAGAACCTTTAAAATCTAAAA
The DNA here is from genome assembly GCA_030765085.1 of Allium cepa. Taxonomy (NCBI): domain Eukaryota; kingdom Viridiplantae; phylum Streptophyta; class Magnoliopsida; order Asparagales; family Amaryllidaceae; genus Allium; species Allium cepa. The sequence continues at coordinate 153,632,743 of CM060939.1, forward strand.
TGCATGCTCAAAGCAAGTCCTCTAACACTTGGTTTATCCTTTCTCTTTACCCATCAATCTGCAGATGGTAAGAGGTACTCAAACTAAGCTCGAACCTTAATTCTTCATGCAAACCCTTCTAAAACTAGCTTTTGAATATCAGATCTCTACCATTCATGATACCATAAGGAACACCATGCAATCCGACAATGATGTTAACATATAACTAAGCCAAACAAGAAGCCGTCCTTGTAATCTTAATTAGAAGGAAATCCGTGCTCTTGGTCAATCGATTCACAATAACCCACATAAACAAGAAGCATAAGACAATCTCTATTTATTACCTCTCCTCGACCTAGGAAATCCATTAATGATGTCCATGGAAATCTACTTCCGTTTCCACTTAGGAATCTTGAGTGGCTGATGCAGTCCGGCCATCTTCTGGTGACTACCTTTTACATGATGGCAATTAGCACACCTACTCATTAATATCGAAACATCTCTCTTCATGCCTTCCCATAAGAATGTCTAATTTATGTCTTGATACGTCATAGTGACCCCATGAAGTATCGTTAACCTAGAATGGTGACTATCTACCAGAACCCCTTGCCTACGATATTCAGAATATGGAACCTACAGTTCATTCTCAAAATGCTATGGCTATCCACCTCGAGTCCCAACCATCTCTCTAATGCCTCATTCTCACTCACATTCTTAGCTATCCTAGTAAATGAAGATCTTTAATCCAGTTGCCTTTGATACGACTAATTATAGTTGGATGAACCTCAACATTTTCCACAGCTATATACCTACTATTGAGCACATCAGCTACGACATTAGCTTTCCAGAACATTGGTCGCAAGAAACTCCAACTACTTTTGCTGCCTCATGTTTAGGTCCTACGTAAAAAATACTTCAAAGATTTGTAGCCTGTATACAACTCGAATCTCTCACCTAGCAAATGATGTCTTTACATCTTCAATGTGAAAATACAACCGCCAACAATTTCAAGTCATGAGTAGCGTACCTCACTTCATGTAGTTTGAGCTGCTAACTCGCATAAGTGATTACCCTTCCATGCTGCATCAACACAACACCTAAATCTCTTTCACATGCACAAATGTAAATAGTCAAACCCTCACATCTGCCTGGCATAGTAAGAACATGAGCATACCTTTCCTTTAGCTCTAAGAATGTTTGCTTGCAGTTATCCATCCATACAAATTTGACATCTTTCTTTGTCAAATTCGTTAAGAGGAAATCTTCGAGAAATCTTGTATGAATCTCCTGTAATAACCTGCTAGACCTAGAAAGCTCCTAATATCAGTTATGCTTTTTGACCTCTTCCAGTCCAGGATGGCCACAACCTCAGCGGAACCAATAGAAATACCTTTTGCCGAAACAACATGACCTAGGAACCTAAATTTTAAAAGCCAAAATTGACACTTTAAGAACTTAGCTTTCAATACATGCTTTTTTGGTATTTTTAGTACAGTCCTTAAATGGCGTGCATGTTCCTTCTCAGCCTTGGAGTAAACCAAAATATTGTTAATTAAAATAAGAACAAACTTATTCAACATATCTTGGAAAACTTGATTAATTAAGTCTATGAAATATGCTGGAGCATTAGTTAGACTGGACGACATAACTAACCACTCATAAAACTGGTCGGACCTAAAATCTGTTAAAGGCAAAATCTCTTCTTCCCCCCTCAACTGATGGAATGCCATGGCAAGATCAAGCTGAGAAAATACTCGAGCTCTATGAAGCTGATCTAACAAGTCATCTATCCTAGTCAAAAGGATACTTGTTCCTAACAGTCCGCTTGTTAAGGTTGTGATAATCAATACACAACCTTAGAGAACCATCCACCTTTGTAGCACAGATGACAGACACTCCCCAACTCAAACGACTTGGTTGGATCAATCCCTTTTGCAATAGACTACTAACCTGGCTAGGTGGCTCCCACTTCTCTTTTGATGCAAGTCTACAAATTAATCATATGGTAAGTTTGCATCTTTAATCAATTAAATGAGAAATTTGATCTCTTGATGAGGTGGTAAACTCAACGCCTCTTTAAAGACATCCTCAAACTTCTAAACAACCAAGATCTAACCAAACTCCTCTTTTGATACATCAAGAGAACAAAGTAAACTAGCATAGGAAAGCAAGACTCATCACAAGATAATGTATGAACCACTTTTCCTTCCTCAGCACCACAGTTCATTTCTCATAATCCAAAATGGCATGATTATGAGAAAACCAATCCATCCCCAGTCGGACATCAAACTCCAAAAAACCCAGAACACATGTATCGATGGAAAAGAGCTGGTTAAAACAAGAAATTGGAACTCCTAAACAGATTATATAGAGATTGGTCGAGCCTTCAATGGGGGTTGGAACACAAATAGAATCTGAAGCCATGACTAGCTCTAGTCTCAATTAATCAACAAGGTTATTAGAAATGAAACTAAAGAAGCACCGATATCAAATACGGCACGAATATGAATATCAAAGATCGATATAATAGCTTCGAGAACCTGCTTACCCTTTGTAGTGGTAGAAAAGGATAGTGCTAAAGCTAATGCAAAAGCTCAAGGTTGTTCCCCCTTACAAAGTATCTAGCAATCTTTAAGTATACGGCCAGATTGATGGCATTTGTAGCAGCTTCTTGGTGCAAACTGTGCCTTGGCCATTTGTGGCCCTAGCTTCGGTACCATAGCAATAAGTGCCTAAACAACAATGCTTTTTCCACTTGCCTTCCTTTACTCGACCTACAACTCGCAGTAAAGTACCCTTTATCTAAACTTATAACAAGTTAAGCCAGAAATATCTCTAGGTGGCTGAAACTTCCATTTGTTGTTCCCAACCAATGCAGGAATAGATGGCTTCGGTGCCAAGCTCTCAGACCTCAACTCCATGTTCACCAAATTTACATAAGACCCAAGATGCGATTTGTCATATTACCTTTAGATTCTAGGTGTATCCCTACGGTAGACATTTCATTTCTCTTCAATGCCGTATTGACTAAACCAAGCCCAAATCGAAACAAGGCAATGAATCGGTTATCACACTCCACCACTATCATGGCCCCCTACTTCAAATTGTTGAAGCTCCTAAATAACAAAGTCTTCCTGGCTTTTGCGACAAACTTCATCTTGAATTCCTCTTTGAATTAGGCCCAAGAGAAGTCGTTCTCTTGGACATCAGTAGTGATAAAACTGACTAATCCATGACTGCATCCGTCTGATGTCATGACACCAACCGATGCTTCATCGTGTCATTTAACTCCATATCCTCGAATATTCTACCACACAATTTGATCCAAATATAGACTTCTTTGATCGCCTCTATCCCACCAAACCTTTTACCACCATCCTCTAATAACCGCCACGAAGTGAACCAAAATTCACCTGAGACTTGACCTACACGACGTCCTCTACAATATCCACTCTTGGTTCCTAGACTAAGGCAACATCCATGGTGCCTAATTCCACTGTTTGTGATGGTACTATACCGACCATGTAACACCTCACATTTTTATATAATTAAATAAAACCTATTGAATTAACAAATTTCAAAACTAAATATAAATGTCAAATATATGCATTTAAGAATTAAGAGTTTGCATAGATTTACGCAAGCAATTTGTGTGATTAATTAACGCATCAGTCAATTAAAAAGGGAATTAATTAAGAGACATAGAGGTCTCAATTTGTCAGAGAATATGTCACTTTTATAAAATTAATTAATTAAATGATCTTCTAATAAAGAGAAATGTATATGGGGAATAAATTAAATGATAACATACATAAATTAATTTAAATTGACGCAATCAATTAATTAAGAAATTAATTAAAGGCATTAAGTGAGCGTAAATTAATAAAAGAGGGAAACTTATATGTCAACTAATTGGGCAATGAATTGGTGGTTTAAATATATACAACTAATAAATGCATGATTGAGTGACGCATAAGAATTAATTTGGATATCGATTAAAATGGGAAAGCGTGTTAATTAATTAATTGGTAATGAGTTGAGCATTTTCAAAAGGATGTCAACTAATTAAAGAATATGCCCATCTTACAATAGCTAATAATGTAAATTAATTATTTATAAGAAAACACCAATTATAGGATTATTGTTTCCAAGTTAAAAAGAAAAAATGAATTGGAATGCGTAAAAAAAATCAAATGGAGTAATTAAGTTTATGATGAAGGTAAGTTAATAAGAATAAATTAAAAAAGTATAACTTTTATATGCAATCAATTAACACAGGTATTAATTGACGTGTTCAAATAGATAAGAAATTATAGTGTATAAGAATCAATTAATATTGGATATATATATATATATGATCTAATTAATTTGATAACTAATGGGAGAATCCTATTTAGAAGGAAATGTGAATTTATAAGGTCGTATAATAAAGGAATAAATGAACAACATTGGAGAATTATAAGTTATAAGCTAATGTAAACAAATCAATAAATGATGGTAAGGATTGTTTTTAGGGTTAATCGGATGTTTCATAGTTGTTCACTACACCTATAAATTGAATGTAACCTAACCCTAGTCCACACTATTTTCTCTTAATCAGCTGCTGGCATTTGCAGAAAACTCCTCTTCTCTTCTCTCGCTTCCTTTCTCCTTCATCTATCAAATCTTTCACCGAACAAAAAAATAAAATTAGGAAAGGAAATATATATAAGAATATCAAAGAATTGCGCAAACAAATCAGAGAATTTACAGCAAAAATTACAAAGGGGAAAAAGAGGAGAAAAACGTAGAGATTTAAAAGGGATAGGGATTGAAGCTGAGGACGACATGTGAGTGGATTTAATTATATTCTTTTACGTTTATGATATAAATTATCATTCAATTTCCTTTAGGTAATTTATTCCAGTAATTAATTCTATTAGTCATGCAAACACTGTAAATTTATTTATATCTAATTAGGCTTGACCATTAGAAAAGATATAGGCCTAAAAGTAATGAATTTACAGTTATTTACATCTATTTTTAAAGTCATAATTTAGCCTTAATGCAGTTTCCTTTTATTTCCTTTTTACGCAAATAATATAGTTAGAAAGAGAATTCGCGGTTATAGATTAAAATGCTAGACTTTATAGAAGTAGATGTAAAATTAAGAAATTGGAATAAAATTTGAAAAGTGGAATTCTGCAATAAATTACACAGAATGGAAATGTAATAACCCGAATTTTAGAATATCTGAAATTGACAAATTAACTGAATTTAATTAGTGGAAATACTGATTTATGAGTTAAATAAATAATTCTGGTAATGGAAGTATATATCTGAATATGTATTTGTTTGATAATTTCTCTATAATAATTATTTAAATTGGCAAAATTGATATTTTTAAAACTATAATAATAATTGTGTTGTATATATATAGATTTTAAATAGAATTATTATATACAAATGGAATTTGGATTTGTTAAAAAAAATATGTATCTATATATTGGATTTTTCTAAATTGAATTTGAAATTTAATTTGAATTTGGATATTTAAGTTGAAATTCAAAAGTTAGTCATTTATATCTTAAATCATACTCTGGTTTTAAAATGTATTTTATTTGATTTTATTCAGAACATAAATTGTTTTATATTTTTTTCTTTTTACAGAAATTTATTTATATAAATTAAAATATGTATTTATAAATTAGAAAGTTAATTATAAAAGCTTTATAAAACATTTTAAAATTTATTTATGCATGTAAGTTACAAGTGTTGACTTATCAAACTCTCTTAATAATATGTGTTAATCAAATAGATAAGGTATGAGACAAGTGTCAAATTCTTATTTTAAATTTTCTTTTATTTTTAATAAATCTAATTTAAACTTATATAAATAAACAACTTCCTCTTCATTGTTTTTTTCTATCTTCTTTCCAAATTCTAAGAACCAAAGGCTGTAACCATTTTAAAAATCAGAGAGAAAAATTACCAAAACCTTTAACCAAAACCAGATACTTATTCAAACTGCATATTCAACTAGATCAAGTAAGGATCATCAAGAATCAAATAGCAACCATTCAACTATTACAATCTGAAGCAAATCATCTCAGATTTACCCAGAATGAAAAACAGTTTCATCAAGTAGAAACTCTAGATCAAAAACAAACTAAGCGAACAAGATTTAAATTCAAACAAAAGGCAGAAGACCAGTTTAAATCAAAACATTTTCCAGTCTTTAAACAAGTGTTGTTTCTAAGTTAAAAATCTTGTGTGATCTCCAGTTTTCAAATCTCTAAGTTGTTCTTTGCTCAAAATAAGGTGAGTAATCTACACTTTTATGGATGAATTTGATTTTCTGATGCATGCGATAAGGAAGTAATGCTGTAATGATTGCATGTACAAATTAGTGGGTTGCATGCATATTAATATTGATTGCTTATGTGATAATCTGCATCCACACACACACACACACATGTATGTAGTCTCTGTTTTTAGTTTATAGGCCAAAATTTGAAGTATAAATCGATTTCTTTTTATCTCAAACAATTTGGGTTAGGATGTTTTTAGGAAATATGTTTGAATCAACAAGTATCATTTTTTAAAAATATTTTTGTATGAAATTTTTAATTGAGTGGCTGTAAGCCATAAGTTACAGTAAGAATTTAATGAAGTCAAGGAAAATTAATTGCTTAAATCTTGAAGTTTACTTATATTATCGGATTTGATTTTGGAGTCCATGATTTTTAAAAATACAATCGAGATTTTTAAACAAGTATTGGTTAAGTACATTAGGAATGAACGGAAATTGTGATCTTATCGAATTCTGGTGATCAGTGGATGGTGAACCTCGGGGTTGAGGCTGGAGTACGCTTTTAGGTTGTTGATCATAGGAAAATTGCTAGGATAATTTTTAAGTGGCGGTGGTGGTCAAGCAGTGTCAATCTAGGGTTTTGCAGCAGTTTTGATGGTTTGAGTTTTCTGAGCATTTTCACCGTCGATGGTGAATTGGTCGAGGCCAGACCCAAGGGGATTTGAGCATCATTGTGTGGAAAAACTACGGGCGTGGTGGCACGAGTTAATTCGGTCGGCGGTGGCGATGCATGGCGATATCAGACGATCGGCTTCATCTTGATAAATTTCAGAACATTCGATTTTGATTTGTGGGGTTTTCCATGAGTCTAGGTGGTCGCGAAGCTTGAGGGCTTCATTGTCGACTTGCTGAGAATCACGATGGTGGACGGAGGTGGTCGGGGTTCGTATGCATGTGCACACGTGTGGTTCGTATATCTGGAAGTGATGTTGTTTTGGGGAAGACGAGGAGTAACTGGGGAAAAATCGCGAAGATACTTGAAGCTAATGGATGTGGGTTAACTCCGGTACAGGCTCGAGTAAAACTAGCAAAGATACGGGTGAAAACCCGAAGTGTATCGGGTGTATCGGGTTCAAACATATTCCAGTTTTGAATATAAAATTTAACAAGTTTTGTTTTAATCAAGTTCAAATAATTTCTGGTTTAACTCTTTCAAATATGTTTTATTTTGGTTTTGGAATTGATTAAAGATTCAAAATAAATATTTATTTATTTATTTATTAAGCTTAAGGTATTTCATGTTGAACCTATTATTTAAAATTTCAAGTTCATTTAAATAAGTTTAAAAGATGTAATGTAGCAGGTTTAAGTAACTTAAAGGGTTTAAGTTGAATTGTGTTGTATGAAGATTTATTGCAAAGGATTTTCAAACAACCTTGAATGGAATTAATTGTTGAGTAAAGATAAATAGTTTATCTTTTAAATTTATTAAGGTCTTGAGTAATTTCTTAATGAAATTTAAAAGTGATGTTAAATTATTTAAAGTAATTAATCAATGGTTGATTAATTTATGTGATTGGTTAAAGGTTAATTTATCAATAAATTTTAGTTTAATTTCTTAATTAAAGAATGAGTAATTAATGATGAGTAATTAAAAGTTAATTTCTTGATGAATGTAATTGGTTAAAGGAAAATTACTTAAAACAAGCAATTAAGGATTAATTACTTAGTGTAATTAATTAAAGGAATTAATTACTCTATGTAATTAGTTAACATGATTAGTTTAAGTTAATTAATTGGTTTAATTAATTTAAATAATCACTTGGTGATGGGACTGAGTATAATTACTTAATGAAGTTTATAAAGTGTAATTACCTAGTGAAGTAATTAGTAATGGTAATTACAGGGTGTAATTAATTGAAGATGGGAAGTAGTTTTGGGTTAATTATCGGTGTAATTAATATGAAGAATAATTACTTAGTAGAAGTAATTAATTATTAATCACTTAGTGTAATTTATTTAATAATTGACTAATAAAAGTTATGGCAAGTTAATTAAGTGATGTAATTTGTTAAGAGTAATTAATTACAGAATAAATATAATTAATTAAAGATTAAGTATAAGTACTTTAAGTAATTAATGAGGTGTAATTCCTTAGTGAGGTAATGAGTGAATAATTACTAGATGTAATTAATAAAAAGAAAATTACTTGATGGGAAGTAATTAAAGTATAATTACTTGATGGGAGGAATTAAGTGATAGTTACTCAGTGTATTTAAAGGATTAATTAATATAATTAATCAAGGAGTCGGACTTATTGATGGAGTAATTAAGAAAGGATAATTTCTGTTTGTAATTAATCAAGGTTGATTAAGTTAATGGTTAATTATTAAATGAAATTTTAGAATAATTAACTAATGAAAGTAATTAGAGGATCATTAATTAATGTAATTAATGAAAGTGATCAATCTTGCTTATGAATGATTGGACGATGATAAGTGTTTGGATTAGTTGATATCTCTGATATGAATTGCTTTGAGATATGATATGTTGGATGGACAGAGATAATGTGATTATCTATCAATTATGAATTGCTTTGTAAAAGTGTTACCCAGTAACTAAAGTTGAGTAGTATTTAATTGAATAACTTGAATGTAGGTGAAATTGAATTCGAAGAGACCGGAATCGGGTATTAGAAAATACCCGAAACCACTTCGATTCTTTATAAATTGATATGCGAAATCAATAAGCTGGAATGGAATGATTTAAGTGAATTGGACTATTTAATCTATATTTTGGTACTTAGAATTTTGTGAGTGAAATAAGTAATGTCCATAACAATTTGTGAACTTGTATGTGATACAAGTTATCTGGGTTATATATATATATATATATATATAAGTTGTATGCTCTGGTCATTCATGCTAGATGGGTTTACTCATGCTGGTTTCCAGCCTGAACCGAGTGTCACTTTGATGTATTGCTCGGGTCAGACCGAGTATTACAGATTTTCAGGTAAGGAAGTTCTGGAGATCAGGAGACAAGTTGGATGGCAGGAACGTTTGGAGAGTATTCCGCTGTGATATTGTAGTTGTCTGGGACAGGTTGATTTAAATCGTTCTAGTGTTTGTGTATTTGTGTAACTCTGATGTAATAAGGTGTGATAAGTACAGTTTTCCATTGTATAACTGCTATTTATTTGATATTATATTTGATCCGCTGCGAATGTGAGAATCTGTGTTTTGGTGTTTCTATTTCTTCTTTTCTTCTATCTCTTTCTTCCTTTTCTTATCTATCTGGAATTTTCGGGATTGAAAATTCCGGGTTGTTACAACTTTCTTTGTGTAAAGAATTTTATTTGATATTATATTTTATCCATTGCGAAGGTGAGATTCTGAGTTTGGTTTTCCATTTCTTCTTCTTCTATCTCTTTTCTTCTTTTCCTAACTATCTGGAATTTTCGGGATCGAAAATTCCGGGTCGTTACATTTGGTATCATAGCGGAAGGTTAAGCGAGAACCTCAGCTCTGGTGGAATTACTCATTAAGGGTAGGGTCAATGGTACCCTAGAATGAGTTGAGTGTGTGTGTGTGTGTGTGTGTATATATGAGAGCGTACTTGTTATTTTCTTATATAAAGATTTTAAATGATTTTATATAAGAATAAATTTTGATATATAAAGCAATATTTATTTCTAATAAATATTAAGGTAATTTGGTTGTTAAATTATTGGAATTAAATTAAGTGGTAATAGAAATACAACCAAATTAAAATTAGATAAAGTTAAGTTGAAATGGATTCGAACTAAAATTAAAATCTTGAGTTTGGGGAAGAATTTTAGGAAAAGATAATAATGAATTGGTTTCCAGATATGATGATCTTGGTTATTACCATAAATGGTTGCTGCATTTAATAATGAAATGTTTTAAGGAAGTAAAACATTTGGGTTAATATGACTTATAAATTGGAATTGAAAATGATCTAAATTGTGAAATTTTAAATCTAGGTCTAGAAATTTGAAAATCATTTTTGAATTTAAAACCAAAGATGGTTTGAGATAAAGTCTAAATGTAGAGTTTAAATTTGGAATGAGATGTGATACCCAAAGTGATAAGTTTTTGAACTTAATAAATGGGAAGATTATTAATGTGAAGTTTAAAATTTGAAGTGGGAATTCAAATTTGAGTAAGGATAATTCAACTTGAGTTGGGATTAAATTCAAACTAGGGTTGAAATGAATGGAAAATTTAAATTTGGTTCAGTTTGAAATTTATTTGAATTAATTGGAATTATGCTTGAAGATGGATAAGTTAAAAAAAATTCAAATGGAAATTTGAAAAGAAATTGAAGCTGAATGAGTTCAAATTCAAATAGGAAGTTGATTTGAATTTACGATGAGAATGGAAGTTAACTTAATTTAAATTGAAATTGAAAGTTGACTGGAAATTGGCAATTGATTGGAATAGGGATCAATTCAAATTGGAATTAAGCTAATTTAAATGGAAGTGGAAATTTAAATTGAGTTGATAAAAATGGAGGTTGGGAATTGAACAGTTGACTCTGGACTATTTTTAAAATAAATTGTTTTAATATAAATCTATTTTTCCAAATTATTTAACTTTTCTTTTTAAACCTAAAACTATCCTATACATGTTTTACAATTATTTTTGGAACTATTTAACAATTTTTCAACTGTTTTATAAACTAATTACTGTTTTCAACTACTTTATAACTAATTACTATTTTAAAACTATTTTGCAATAATTTAAAATTTCTATTACTATTTGACTATTTTTCAACTATATTACAATTACTTAACTATTTTACAGCAATTTTACAAACTAATAATTATTTTTCAACCACTTATCTATTTTAACTTTTCAAGCTATTTTCTGAAATTTAAGTTGGACAGAGTTCAAACTGTTAGTGATTAAATTATCAATTGAGATAAGGATTAAGGTGATAATCCAAAAAGGATTGAGGCAAATGAGAATAAGTAAATAGAAATTAAAGTGAATGTGAATAAAAAGAGAATTGATTTGGCTAAAAAAAACAATAAAGATAAATACGTAGGGTGTATGTATGTTATTTTATTCGCATAGTGATTTGATCCAGATTCGAGCACAGAATTTCGAGATAGTACGTCGATCCGAGTTAGGATTTTTCGCTCGATTTTCAACGGCGAACCTGAATGTTCTCTATCATAGTTAGGCTATGCAAGGAGAATGACGATTTATGATCAAGAAACCAGATCCGAATCCGCACTAGGAAGTCGGGTGGACAATACAGTTCGGAAGTGAGATCGTGTGATCGAGTGAGCAATCAGATTGGTATAGCATACGGATGATATGTGTACATCATACGGGTTTGAATGAAATTGATACTGAAAATTTGTGGATTAGAAATGTGAAATGGTTTTTGAAATGAAAGATATATTTTGTGAAATATATGATGAAGTAAAGTGGAAATTTGAGATTTCTATGGTAAAATTTTACTTTATGGGAGTAAGTAATTTGGTAAGTGACTTTATAGAGTAATCAAAATTGAATATTTGATTTAGAATAATCAAAGTTATATATATCTTTGTTATATAAGATAAACCTCCCCTTGTTGAATCTATTAGCCAGAAGAAAGGGTTTTGAAAATACTTGAGGTATAAAAGGAGTTTATACAAATTTGAAATGATCCAAAGTTTTTTAAAAATTATGTATATCTATATATATAAAGGATCTTATGAGGATTCTGAAAAAAGATTTTTGGAACCTATGGACTTTGGAAAGCTTTTGATTTTTGGGAAAAATCAATATTGGAATTTGGAAAGCCTCATTTGAGAATTATCGATTTTGGAATAATCGATTTTGAGGAAGGAGATTTATATGAGATTCATACTAGGCGTACGATTCGGAAGATACTATATGTGTATAGTATAAGTGTTTTTGAAAATGGCTCTGGAGAAAAAGACGCTCCCTTGGAATGAACTTCTCAGGAGTGCTACAGGGTGATATTGCCTTGAATCCTAAGGGGGTTCTAAAGTTGATCCTGTGAGGAGTCCGGACAAAACTAGTTCCTGAGGATTTTGTGAAGTGTGTAGCGAAAGTCGGGGGCGTTGATGCCTATAGAGGCATTTGAGTTATGATGTGACGACGGTTTAACTCGATGTCACTGCGAGCTACTGCAGACCTTAGCGAAAGTCGTGTGTGCTGCTGAGAGCCAACAGTCTACGTTTGATTTTATATCGGAAGACTACGACCGATGGTAACATAGTGAAAGTCGTGTGTGCCACTGAGAGCCAACAATCTACGTTTGATTTTACATCGGTAGACTGCGACCTATGTGGGAGTGGAGAAGTTTCATTTTTGGCAGCGAAAATCGAGGGCGTGGAGTGCCTACAGTTACATGGACTTTTGTTGTGATGGCAACGTAACCCTGAAATGTAACTGCAATCTGTTGTGGGTTCCATGGCATAATCGAGAGGCGTGGAGTGCCTACAATTACATGGACTTTTGCTGCGATGGCAACGTAGCCCAGGATGTAACTACGACCATGGATGGGGGTGATGATTTCCAGAGAATTCTCACCAAAGATATTTCCTCTATTTTCAAAAATGTTTCCTATATTTTTTAAAGTTTTCGAAAATGTTTTCCAAGTATTTTCACTTGGTGTTGTAAACGAGTCTGCTAAGTACTTATAGATTTTCAGTCCTACGCCTGATCAACGTACGACCGAATTTCTGTAAGTATAAGGATGGACTGGTGGAGACATCAAGTTATAAAAAAATTATTTTTATAAAACTATTTTTGTAATATTATATAGATTATAAAGTGGTTTAAAAAAAATATTCAAAGAGAAAATTTATATGATAATAAGTATTTTTAATAAATTCTGGCTTCGTTCCTTTTCAAGGACGAAAAGATTCAAAGGAGGAGGAATGTAATAACCCGAATTTTAGAATATCTGTAATTGACAAATTAACTGAATTTAATTAGTGGAAATACTAATTTATGAGTTAAATAAATAATTCAGGTAATGGAAGCATATATCTAAATATGTATTTGTTTGATAATTTCTCTTGTATAATTATTTAAATTGGCAAAATTGATATTTTTAAAACTATAATGATAATTGTGTTGTATATGTATAGATTTTAAGTAGAATTATTATATACAAATGGAATTTGGATCTGTTAAAAAAAATATGTATCTATCGATTAGATTTTTTAAATTGAATTTGAAATTTAATTTGAATTTGGATATTTAAGTTGAAATTCAAAAGTTAGTCATTTATATCATAAATCATATTCTGGTTTTAAAATGTATTTTATTTGATTTTATTCAGAACATAAACTGTTTTATATTTTTTTAAAGAAATTTATTTATATAAATTAAAATATGTATTTATAAATTAGAAAGTTAATTATAAAAGCTTTATAAAACAATTTAAAATTTATTTATGCATGTAAGTTACAAGTATTGACTTATTAAACTCTCTTAATATTGTGTGTTAATCAAATAGATAAGGTATGAGACAAGTGTCAAATTCTTATTGTAAATTTTCTTTTATTTTTAATAAATCTAATTTAAACTATATAAACAAACAACTTCCTCTTCATTGTTTTTTTCCTATCTTCTTTCCAAATTCTAAGAACCAAAGGCTGTAACCATTTTACAATCAGAGAGAAAAATTACCAAAACCTTTAACCAAAACCAGATACTTATTCAAACTACATATTCAACTAGATCAACTAAAGATCATCAAGAATCAAGCAACAACCATTCAACTATTACAATCTGAAGTAAATCATCTCAGATTCACCCAGAATGAAAAATAATTTCATCAAGTAGAAACTCCAGATCAAAAACAAGCTAAGCGAGCAAGATTTAAATTCAAACAAAAGGCAGAAGATCAATTTAAATCAAAACATTTTCCAATCTTTAAACAAGTGATGTTTCTAAGTTCAAAATCTTGTGTGATCTCCAGTTTTCAAATCTCAGAGTTGTTCTCTACTCAAAATAAGGTGAGTAATCTACACTTTTATGGATGAATTTAATTTTCTGATGCATGTGATAAGGAAGTAATGCTGTAATGATTGCATGTATAAATTAGTGGGTTGCATGCATATTAATATTGATTGCTTGTGTGATAATCTGCATCCACTTATATATATATATATATATATATATATATATATATATATATATATATATAATCTCTGTTTTTAGTTTACAAACCAAAATTTCAAGTATAAATCGATTTCTTTTTATCTCAAACAATTTGGGTTAGGATGATTTTAGGAAATATGTTTGAATCAACCAAATATCATTTTTTTAAAAATATTTTTGTATGAAATTTTTAACTGAGTGGCTGTAAACAATAAGTTACAGTAAGAATTTAATCAAGTCAAGAAAAATTAATTGCTTAAATCTTGAAGTTTACTTTTATTGTCGGATTTGATTTTGGAGTCCATGATTTTTAAAAATACAATCGAGATTTTTAAACAAGTATTGGTTAAGTACATCGGGAATGAACAAAAATTGTGATTTTATCAAATTCTGGTGATCTAGTGGATGGTGAACCTCGGGGTTGAGGCTGGAGTACGCTTTTAGGTTGTTAATCATAGGAAAATTGCTAGGAGAATTTTTAAGTGGCGGTGGTGGTCAAGCAGCGTGGATCTAGGGTTTTGCAATAGTTTTGATGATTTGAGTTTTCTGAACATTTTCGCCGTCGATGGCGAATTAGTTGAGGCCGGACACGAGGGGATTTGCGCAACATTGTGTGGAAAAACTATGGGCATGGTGGCACGAGTTAATTCGGTCAGTGGTGGCGATGCGTGGCGATATCAGACGATCGGCTTCATCTTGATAAATTTCAAAACATTTGATTTTGATTGGTGGGGTTTCCGTGAGTCTGGGTGTTCTCGAAGCTTGAGGGCTTCATTGTCAACTTGCTGAGAATCACGATGGTGGCCGAAGGTGGTCGGGGTTCGTATGCATGTGCACGCATGTGGTTCGTATATCTAGAAGTGATGTTATTTTGGGGAAGACGAGGAGTAACTGGCGAAAAATCGTGAGGATACTCGAAGCTAATGGATGTGGGTTAACTCCAGCACAGGTTCGAGTAAAACTAGCAAAGACATGAGTGAAAACCCGAAGTGTATCGGGTGTATCGGGTTCAAACATATTCCAGTTTTGAACAAAATTTAACAAGTTTTGTTTTAATCAAGTTCAAATAATTTCTGGTTTAACTCTTTTAAATATGTTTTTTTTGTTTTGGAATTGATTAAAGATTTAAAATAATTTTTTATTTATTTATTAAGCTTAAGGCATTTTATTTTAAACCTATTATTTAAAATTTCAAGTTCATTTAAATAAGTTTAAAAGATGTAATGTAACAGCTTTAAGTAACTTAAAGGGTTTAAGTTGAATTGTGTAGTATGAAGATTTATTGGAAAGGTTTTTCAAACAACCTTGAATGGAATTAGTTGTTGAGTAAAGATAAATAGTTTATCTTTTAAATTTATTAAGGTTTTGAGTAATTTCTTAATGAAATTTAAAAGTGATGTTAAATTATTTAAAGTAATTAATCAATGGTTGATTAATTTATGTGATTGGTTAAAGGTTAATTTATCAATAAATTTTAGTTTAATTTCTTAATTAAAGAATGAGTAATTAATAATGATTAATTAAAAGTTAATTGCTTGATGGATGTATTTGATTAAAGGAAAATTACCTAGGAGAGTAATTAAGGATTAATTACTTAGTGTAATTAATTAAAGGAATTAATTACTCTATGTAATTAATTAATATGATTAGTTTAAGTTAATTAATTGGTTTAATTAATTTAAATAATCACTTGGTGATGGGATTGAGTATAATTACTTAATGAAGTTTATAAAGTGTAATTACTAAGTGAAATAATTAGTAATGGTAATTACAGGGCGTAATTAATTGAAGATGGGAAGTAGTTTTGGGTTAATTACCGGAGTAATTAATATAAAGAATAATTACTTAGTGGAAGTAACTAATAATTATTTACTTAGTGTAATTTACTTAAGAATTGACTAATAAAAGTTATGGCAAGTTAATTAAGTGATGTAATTAATTAAGAGTAATTAATTATGGAATAAGTATAATTAATTAAAGATTAAGTATAATTACTTTAAGTAATTAATGAGGTGTAATTCCTTAGTGAGGTAATGAGTGAATAATTACTAGATGTAATTAATAAAAAGAAAATTACTTGATGGGAAGTAATTAAAGGATAATTACTTGATGGGAGGAATTAAGTGATAGTTATTCAGTGTAATTAAAGGATTAATTAATATAATTAATCAAGGAGTCGAACTTATTGATGGAGTAATTAAAAAAGGATAATTTCTGTCTGTAATTAATCAAGGCTGATTAAGTTAATGGTTAATTATTAAATGAAATTTAAGAATAATTAACTAATGAAAGTAATTAGAGGATCATTAATTAATGTAATTAATGAAAGTGATCAATCTTGCTTGTAAATGATTAGATGATGATAAGTGTTTTGGATTGGTTGATATCTCTTACATGAATTGCTTTGTGATATGACATGTTGGATGGATGTGATTATCTATCAATTATGAATTGCTGTGTAAAGTGTTAC
This sequence comes from Allium cepa, assembly GCA_030765085.1. Lineage (NCBI taxonomy): Eukaryota > Viridiplantae > Streptophyta > Magnoliopsida > Asparagales > Amaryllidaceae > Allium > Allium cepa. The sequence continues at coordinate 153,649,643 of CM060939.1, forward strand.
CCGGTAACTAAAGTTGAGTGGTATTTAATTGAATAACTTGAATTTAGATGAAATTGAATTCGAAGAGACCGGAATCGTTATTAGAAAATACCCGAAACCACTTCGATTCTTTATAAATTGATATGTGAAATCAATAAGCTGGAATGGAATGATTTAAGTGAATTGGACTATTTAATCTATGTTTTGGTACTTAGAATTTTGTGAGTGAAATAGTAATGTCCATAATAATTTGTGAACTTGTATTTGATACAAGTTACCTGGGTTTTATATATATATATACATAGATATATATATATATATAAGTTGTATGCTTTGGTCATTCATGCTAGATGGGTTTACTCGCACTTGTTTCCAGCCTAACTGGGGTGTTACTTTGATGTAATGCTCTGGTCAGACCGAGTATTACATATTTTCAAGTAAGGACGTTCTACAGATCAGGAGACAAGCTGGATGGCAGGAACGTATGGGGAATATTCTGCTATGATATTGTAGTTGTTTGGGACTAGTTGATTTAAATCGTTCCAGTGTTTGTGTATTTGTGTAACTCTGATGTAATAAGGTGTGATTTGACCAGTACAGTTTCCCTTTGTATAACTGCTATTTATTTGATATTATATTTGATCTGTTGCGAATGTGAGAATCTGTGTTTTGGTGTTTCTGTTTCTTCTTTTCTTCTATCTCTTTCTTATTTTTCTTAACTATCTGGGATTTTCGGGATCGAAAATTCCGGGTCGTTACAGCTTTCTTTTTGTAAAGAATTTTATTTGATATTATATTTTATCCACTGCGAATGTGAGATTCTAAGTTTGGTTTTTTGTTTCTTCTTATTCTATCTCTTTTATTCTTTTCCTAACTATCTAGAATTTTCAGGATCGAAAATTCCGGGTCGTTGCAGGAAATAATAAATTTATTTGATAATTTAATTTGGGGAGTAAGTGAAAGACTGATTGGTTGTTTAGAAACTAGAATACATTTCTATAATTTAATAATTTAAAGATAACGATAAACATAACTGCAAGAATAAAAGAAAGAAAAAGAGAACTAGTGTAATATAGAGGGACCACTGTATTTTACATTATCCTAAAATATAAAAGCAATATCTTGCAGTTACGAATGACTATTTATAGTATTATTTAGTATTAAATTATGGAAATAGATTTTAGTATAGCTTTCACAACCAACCATATAAAATAGAATTACTTCCTAGGATAAAAGAAAATAAAGTAGAGTATGAAATGAACCAAATAAATTATTAGATAAGAAATTAAGGCTGTGAACAATAAACGAACCTAGGTCTACATACCGCACAGACTATATAAAAAGGCAACTATTATGATAAGTTAATTATACAACAAAAGAGAATTAAAAGAATTTTATATCATAATAAAAGAAGACAGACTATAATAGAAAAGAAACACTTATAATTATATACAGGTTTTAAAAGAAATAATAGTAACAATTACAAGTATAATTATAACATAAGCTATGATTAAGTAAAAGAATAGAAAGGATTATTTGGGAACTTAGAAGAAATAAGCAATGACAGCAAAGATAAATAGTAAAAGTTTATTTTGGATTTCTATTAAATTAATAAGCAAATAGAACAAAAGATGCTTATTCAATAAACTTAAGACTTAAATTGTTAATAAGCAAGAAGTGGCAATCCCAATGGCATTCGTTATTAGATCAATGATGCTCTCGCAATAGCCAAAAGCGAGACAAGGGTAACAATATGCTAATTAGGGTAAATGAGTAGCCAATAGAATAAGATAAGTAGACTAAACACAAATTAAAAGATTAGACTAGGTTCTAACGAAAGAATTGAGATGCGTTTGGAGCAGCCCAATGAATGAAGTGCATAATGAAGCAGTTCATCATGGATTTCAAAAATGGAGAAGCACGTCCAACTTAGTATTTTTGGGCTTCAAGGAAGTACGAGACTTTAACGGGACATGTGGATACTCTAGGATGTCCATCTGGGTAGGCCTAACGAAGCTGCACCCTCGAAGGCAGGTCTGTAGGTGTTCCATCAAGAGAGTATGCCTTGACTGCATTTGTATTGCAGGCCTAACAAAGCAAACCTTTGTAGGCAGTCAGAAGGGCTTGGTGTTCAGAGTAGGGTATTCCTATGTCCAGTACTTGTAAGTAAGTTTAAGAATAGTCGCATGCGAATAACGGCCAGCATCAAGACTAAGAGCGATTTTGGGAAAGACTATAGTTAAACCATTAGGCCAATGATTCTTTCACTATCGAGACATTGGATGAGGGGTACCGCCAACTGGCTGTTAGATTGTTTGTAGCAGGGCACGGCCACTTAACTCTTTAGAAGTCTTTCGGTTAGTTGAGGGGTGGCTATGTGGGGCCATAGCATGATGAAAAAAAGACATACCAACTTGAAAATATGTATTGTAGGCCTAATAATCCTTTACAGATATAGAAAATCCCCGATTGAATTCCATACAAGGTAGATCTTTTTGATGGGATTCAAATAGTAGACAGAACGATCACGTAGTCCTCAATGTGCGCACTGGATGGTACATTGTGGATGTCCGAGCATTGGCATACAATACATTATGGACACGATTTACGTTTTCATAGTAAGTAGTGGAGCATCTATGTCTTACGAAGTAGTCCTTTACTGATGTAGCTACGGAATGCTCGTGGAGCAATACGATGGAATATCTGTATTGTAGGCCTTACGAAGCAGTCCTTTACAGATATAACTATGGAGCAATACGATGGAGCCCTTTTTGAGGAGGATACGAAAGGTACCATGGGTGGTACCTATAACTAATATGGTCGTTCGACATATCGCTACATATATGTATATATTATTTATTAAGTTTTAATCTGCTATGGAGTAAATGGACACGGTTCACGAACAGAGGCAAGAGTATTATAACCTAATGAACCTAATATAAGAGTAAATGGAAATAAAACGATATATGTAGAATTAAGCCTAGAAGTATATAATTTATTCACTCACCAGAACTTTTGTTCTGACCCCTTCCTCATAACACCCTATAGGTTAGGTAGACGGCAGAGACTTCTCAACTTTATGACACTTTCTTGGAAAGTGATATCATTTGGGTGAGCATTTACTTACTATTATATTTTAGTCAATCCCGCTATGAGATAAAATATTGAGCTCTGATATATTTGTCTTTTCCTATTTGCAGAATACCAGATACCCAACTCGGACTTCAGTGGGCTTGGTTTTTAGCATTTTTGCGAAAAATCTGGACCATTGGAATCCGGGTTGTTACAGACCATCTCTACCTGTACCTCCTTGAGCATTGTTAGCTCGATACTCATGATTTGTACTACTTAAACATAGAAGAATATATTTAGGATATAAAAGGCTAGATTTATTTCAAAGAAAGAGATTTTTCCTAAGGAAAATCTGTAAAGGGGTATTAAGTTTATATAAAAAATACAAATACGCTCTCATATATATAATACACTTGACTCAATCTAGGGTGTCATATGCCATATCTCTAATGAGCCATACCTAACCAAAGCCAACATGTTCACTCAAACTGGGCTCTGATACCAAATGTAATGACCCGACTTTTCGACCCTCGAATGTTGACACTAAATACATGCATGATATTCATATGTCGAACATCAAATTGCCGAAAAGACAGAAAGTTGGGGTAGAATGAAAGAAGAATACAACAAAAAAAGAGAACAAAACATCAGAATCTCATAGCATAATGACAAAATATAATACCAAAAGGATACTACAAAGGGTTACTTCGAATATAGAAATTCCAAAGTTACAAAAACCTAAATATTATCATCAGCCTAGATAGTTATAACTTCCCGCCCTCTCAATGCAGGTCCATACCTATAAAATACAGTACAATAGAAATAGAAGTAGATAGATAATGAAAGCATCTAGCTTATCTTATGAACTTTGAAGCATCCAAAGTAAAACCTGCTTAATTCAGCCTACTCGAAAGTGTACGTGAGGAATTTATGGAAAACAAAAACAAAATGTCAAACATAAGTCTGGTATGAGAAAACCTGAGATACATGCAACATGTAATAGTAAGATTGAGACTGTATGTATTACCGCAACGGTTTCCCCTCTAAAGAAGCCAACCATTCATTAAGTTAATTTAGTGTTATAATAGATAATGTCTAGGATGTAGAATATATAAATTAGATGTGATGCTTGCATTGATTACACGATAAAAATATTAGGGTGCATCCAAAACCGCTAAGGTACATTCGCATATTGGATTTTCCATGGAGACGCCTCGAGTAAACTGAAGAGGATCTCCATGCACAAGGATCGGAAACACCTTTCAAGTGTCTTACGTCTCTAGATAATATATACCATAAGGTAAACACAAGCGGCTCTCGCCCAAACATAAACATGAACCGGTGGAACCAAATATCATCAACTCTTACCGGCCAACAATCGATAAGTATCTCTAAATTTGGAGTTGATAATACCTTCACATAGGTCAGCTAAACCATAGGTTATCCACTTTACTTTGTCTTTAGCCATTTTCGATGTCGAGGTTACGTTCAACATCTTTCACATGATTCTTCGTTACTCGAACAGAACATGAATCCCTAATGGATTCTAGTATCTCGAATAGATCACGAATCACTATTTGGATTCGAGCATCTCAAACAGATCTTGAATCTCCATATAAATTCTCCTTTGCAACCACTTCCAAAACATAGAGCCTGTATACTAGTTTTGAAGTGGTATTCGGTAAGTAAAACACTTACCAATCTTGAACTCTTCAAAACCAATTGATGAATATCTGGTTAACTCAATTTCGGTTCTTTCAAAAGAAAGCAAAAACTAAGTTCCATACCAATGCTACTCCAAGGTTCTCATTAGTATGAAATAGTAAAGCCTTTCAATACTTCTTAAGTCATATTTGGTCAAGTGTGACAGTCGACTAACCGACTATCTAGTTAAAAAACAATTGCTCATACAAATCAATATTCGTATACTTTACTCTTTTCCAACATTCCAACTTAACTATTCCTTGTCCAAGAGGGAACCCAGGTAAGTTAGAGCACTGGTTGCATATCAAAGCCTTATCTAGACACTTCATTGTTAAATCTCACAAATAAATAAGTGTACCTTGTTGGCTTTTAATGTTAAGTATAATATTAATGATTTCCATGAACAAGTAAGAAATCAACACAATTAACACATTTTCAACATTCTTGACTTAAATATTCCTCGGCCAAGAGGGAAACCACTAGGTTAGAGCTCTATTGTTCATATCCCTATTCAAACATCTTTACTCTTACAAACAGATAAGCTTACTTAGTCGGCTTTTAGTGTCAAGCATTGTTAATTGCTTATTCAGATAAGCAATTATACGATTAACCATTTGGTCACTAAGCAATTCCTAAACCCTTTCTAAATCTTTTGTTTATACTTTTAAAACACTTTTTAAAATGATATATATAGTAATTTATTTATAAAATGAGATATTGAACAAGCCATTTTTAGAGAATATTTATTGCATGAGATATAAAATACTCAACATATTATATAAATACCACATATACTTAAAAAAACTTTTAAAATATTTTATAATACCTATAATAGGTTTTAAAACATTTATTTGAAATATTAATTAAAAATAACAAATTTATAATTACATAAAAACTTGAAAAAACGTGTTTTCTTTGCATTGATAAGTAAAACCTTTTCTTTAAAAATTCACAACTAATTCTTAAAATTTCATAAAAATATCAAACCACATTTAAATTACTCAACAGTAGTTAATAAATACTTGTAAAAAGAATGAAACAAAATATTTAAATTTAAACATATTTGCAAACCTTTAAAGTCCAAAAATCAAGGCTAAATGGGGCAGTTTTACACAAGTGAAGTTTCTCCCACTTTTTGAAATGTTACTTAACTTTTTACTATCCAAACTTTGAATAGAAGTATGCATCATAAAATGGCTAGAAACACCTAAGGATCGCTCTATAAAGTTCCATAGAAATCACTAAAAAACAAGGCAATTTCTAAGTGCATACATGCAACTATTGCTATAAGTGCATTCAAGTTCGAGTCCAATCTAAACCAAAGTCCATCTACAACCTATGTGCTTTTCTCAAAGACCTTTCTACAAGTTATATAAGTCCATTAAAGTCCATTCATATGGATTACATATGGCATCTGTTTCCCTCGAATAGTGACTTCATCATCAACTGAATCAATTTTAGTCTTTAGTGCACGCTTGAGAATCGTATTGGCTCCTTTTAAGGTTTGAACCATGCTCTTTAATTTCTCAATCTCTTACTCGAGCATATGCCTTTTATGTTTAAGGTTCTCAACCTAGTTTTCATAATCATCGAGACATTAAGAAACATTTTCACTCCATCTCCTATTGAAAAACTGCATGCACTCAAATTTGACTTATCTACCTCATCTAAAAGTCGCTTCATTACTTAGACCTAGAGGGGGGGTTAACAAGGCAGGAAATTCCTTACTAACCAAAAATTGAGATCTAGTCATTCTTACAGGAGTAGGAGTAGGAAGGCTAAAATCATCTTCACTTGCAATAAGTTCCAAAAATTGGCAGGTTACTTAAATTTTCAAGAGATCCACTTCAAGGTCATTTATTTATTGATGTAATTTAGCCATTTCTGCATCGATCTCAACTGAAGGTCCAGACCATAGGACCGTGTATATCTTCGTTTTCAACTCTTGAAATTCTTTGTCTTTTTTCATTACTTTGAACCTCTAAGTTGGAGTCCGTTTCTTTGAAGCATTTGAATATTAATCTTAATAGATAATATTTCTTATGCCACTCTTGTGCTTCTGGATTGTTCAAAACCATAAAGCCAAAGCATCTTAAGAAGAGCACTTCTTTTCAATATCGGCTATTAGCCTATCTTTAATATCATTCGGCTAAGAGATAACATATAAAGGACCAGATGTAAGCGTTAGTTGGTTTTCCTATTCAGAATAAATAAAAAAGGAAATTAATACATGGAAAGTAAGCTTTTTCGTTAGTAACGACAAAGATTTAAAAACAATGAAGAAATTCAAATTACATCACAACTTAATTTTAAACATTTAATCGACTCCTACAGTTTTGGAACATCAATTTTGGCCTTTTCAAATTACCTAATGGATAAAGTAAGAGTAGAATCAAAAAGAGCTTTAATCCCTTACAAGATACTAACCGGAGTAAACTGATGGTAGTCTCATTTCTGGGTTAGGGAGCTAGTATGACCATATAGCAATTTAGTGTGATATGTTAGACTTTTACCAAGTAGTTTGTCCTTCTTATCGCCTAAGAAGTCGAAATGAAAGTGAGTAAATCACGTATAAACTTCTTGTGAATCTCTAAGAAAGCAATGCTTTAATAATAGATGTTTTGAAGATTAAAGGCATTTGTTTAAAATCTTTCTTTAATTTGATAACCTACTCAAAGTTCCATGGGATCAAGGCTATTGGAAGGTTCCTTAATCTGTATAATATGTGAAAATCAGACTAAAGACAGAGAAACTAAACTGATAAAGTTTTGAATTATACATTAAAATTATATAATCGTTTGGTTTGTACAATATTGATACTTTATAATATTCATAAATAAATCTCTCTTGCTATATTTAATTTTATCGAGGGGAAGAGAATAAGGGGAAAGTGGAACAGTCGCCACCATAGGAAGGTTCCAGCAATTCTCAAGATGAGGATTAGACCTATGATTATCTAAATATCTTTTATGAAAATGCCTAATTAAACCCCCATTTTTCTTAAGTAAGAGAAATCAATAAATTTGCCCCCAGAATAGACTTTATAGAGAAACACCACCAAAGCATTTCTATCTTCAATTAACTTCCAAAAGAGAGCCATCAATTCTGCATTCTCTTTCATAATCCTACCCGATGAAAGTGAGCTCTTTTCAAGTAAGGGGAAACCTGTTTCTCCTTAAAAAATTATAACCATGCAGCATCACCAAAGAGACGCTTATATTTTTCAGACAAGCCTTTGTATTCTTTAACTAGTCTTTCAATTTCCCTACTTAGTCGATGTACCTTATTCACACTCTTTTCATAAAGAATCTCGTAATAATACTTGTACTTTTTATTTAACTAAAATAGTAAGCATATTCATTGAAGCCTAAGTAGATAACCTTAAATATTTGAATGATGATTTCTGTTGTTGAGAAACTGGGACCTAAGATGTAGGAGCTTATGTTTTTCTTTTTTGGTGGTGGATGGGAGGAGTGCTATTTTTTTGTAGTAGAGTCTTTCTTTGTGGTGTCTTGAGGGTCGTGGAATTCGGTGAAGCCTGCACCATGGGAAGATGAGTCTAGGTTAGGATCAGCTGATCCATTTCCCCGTCTTGTGTATCTGAAGAACCCTTTCCATCTCCACCACTGCCACCATCATCTAGCTTTTATCGTTGTTGTCCTAATTATCCTCTCCCTTCTAAGAATCTATCTACTCTTCAGCCAGGGGATCATCAAAAGTTAAAAACTTTTTAGCATCAATCTTCTCCTCTATGAAAACTCTTCTTGAAGGGACCCCTTGAGGTTTCCTAGGTATGAGGCAAAAATTCCTTTTGAATTTCTCATTCCATTTTGAGAGAGAAGGAAAGTCTAAATCCAGACACTTTTGGATGTTATCACCATACGCCACAAGCAAATCCTTTTCGAAACACTTCTCGGTAACTTTGATAAGAGCTTTATTGAGATAAAAGAGAACTTTTCTCCTTTGCATCCCTAATAATGTTGTCTGAGTAGGTCAGGAGCTCCTTTTTCCTCCTAAAATTATATTTTAGAGATTTATTCTCGATAGCCAGCCCGGCCTTCTCTTTGTTGGCCCTCTCCACTTTTAACGTTTTTACTTTCTTCTCAACTGGCTCGACTTTCTCTCTATTGAACTTTTTCGAGGTTTGCTTTTACCGCTTCCACCTCGTTCTCTAGCAATTGCCTTGCATTTTTCTCCTCATCGAGCGAGGAGACAAGTTTCTCTTTTTCGATAATAGCTTCATCCCTTGCTATTGTAATATCGATTGTACTATGATTAAGCAAAGAGACCTATCCTTTGAGCTTATCCACTTCACTAGAACACCCTTGAACAGCCTCTTGAAGAAGAAACATATGCTTTCCCACCTGAATGCATAACAAGCCTAAATTAGAATAGGATCTAAAGGACTAAAATCAGCCAAACAAAAGGAAATACATATCGATAATAGTTGTTTAAGAATAATGAAAAGATTATTGGTAGAATAAATTGAATGTTGCGATGACCCGAGAGAAGCAATGGAAAGAGATTGGATAGCCAATCGAACAAGATCATCAAAACTGGCCACAAAAGACTGGGCCTGAGCCTTTGAAGGAAAAGATCGTTTAGAGAAGGAGATAGACCAAGATTAGCATATAAGTGGCTAAAAGCCGTTGGAGAAGTAGGAAGAGAAATCCCAAGGAAGGGATCAAGAGAATGAGCCACCTCAGTTGATTCTTAAACTTTATGCCCAAGAGATTCTAGATTGACAACATCAGGGCTTGAGTCAATATTTACATGTGCCTCCTCTTCCATAATAACAAGATTATAGTCACCCACCATCTTAGGCTTTTGCTCGAAGGAGGAGGTGTGATATCAATAAGAGCATTGCCACTCGCTTTTCTTTCAAGCGTTTCTATTGCCTTATTAATAGAATCCTCAATAGGGGAAGGTTCGCTTGATTCGGTTAAGACGGGAGTATTCCTTTTGGCCTTTTTTCTTTAGAAGCAATGACAAGAGAAGAAAAGCCTAAAAAAGAGTTTGTAAGATAATAGCATTGGGAATTCCATACCAATTATAATGCAAACTTACCATTGGGCTCGATTTGAACCTTAGAGAAAGTAATGAAAACATTTCAGTTAGTGATAACAAATGAATATTTCCCCTGGGCATTTCCTATCATCATCAAAGGCTCCCCAGGCATCATATGGTTGTCTTGAATTAGCAAGTATCGACGAAGGTTCACTTCCGTCAAAAGTTTAGTCTGTCACCTGGGAATGCCAAAGTCAGGGATTTGATAGTTCCACGATCAGAGGGAATTAACTACTTATGAGCCAAATCTAAAATAATCCATCATAAAAGGGTGATAAATATAAAATAAGCAATAAGAAATAAAAAAAACTTACTTATGACGAAGAAGGTTCCTATAATTCTAGAGTGCCACTTGACCTAGAAAACTTGAGTTTCTTATTCCTTGGTCTTGTAGACAATACTGATGGTCAAGCTTTTCAAAAGAGGATGAATGTGATATAGTGGATTACCCTGCTTCACGCCTACTTTTGCAGGGCTAGCTATGGTATGAAGAATCCCAGCACTAAGAGAGGAAAGCTTGGTCTCCATGGCAAGAATTTCCAAGCAAGAAAAGAAGTGTATGAATTTAGGGATAATTGAATTGGAAAAATGTTTAGGTACTCTAGGAATCTCAAGAGAAAGTCAGAGAAAGGAAGGTATCCTAAGTGCCATATGGTATTGGTGTGAAGGCGAAAAACCCTCATGGAGGGTTGTCAATTCTACTAGAAGGACTGACAGGAATGGCTTCTATGCCTAGATATCAAACCGTTTAAGTCCACTTCTTATTGGGTAGTAATATATGATTGGTTAAGAAGATGAACCCCTTTCTTAGCAAATGTAGGGCCCTTACCAGATTTCTTGATTCCCTTCTAGGTTGTCTTCTTGCCTTCCATTTGTCTACCAGGTGATATTATTCCAAATCGGAAAAGTATTAGATATTTTATGAAATTTGGAATGCCCATAATATAAAATTATATGCTAAAACAAGGAATACTTAATTGATTGACATATTGCCTAGATTATGACATCAAAATGTTAAAAGTCTAAAGCTCCACGTAATATTAACAAGAAGTCAGTGACCATTGCACAGACAATGTTGAACTCGTACTTTTAGGTTAATACAAATTTAGACTTATGGTTAGAAAGTAAGCCTATGGGTGTTTAAAAAAAACTTAAAGTAATAATTGTCATGAGAATATCATTAGTATTATTTTGCATCAATAAATCCATGTTGAATAGTTGAATTAATGTTGAATGTCACACTAGTTATGCTATAAAATTATAATGCGATGTCGCGGTCATGGTTAGTGTCGAAATGATAAAATAACCGACATCAATAAGCAATGCCGATATAGTTAAAAAATGTTAAATGTACAAGTAGATTATAAAATTACTATAACAACAGTTTTGTAAGATAACAATGCCGTAAGGGTATTGGAAATGATTACACAAAAAATATAGTAAAATACAATAAAGTTATCAATATCATACAATAATCCCATAAATCAATATTGAATCTAAATGACAGTGCTTTTAATTAATGTCAAATTCACATAATGTCGCATCAATAGTTAGTGACCTACATAAACTATCTCATGTCAATAACTCTTATGTTTCTAGATAGGTTGCCATACCTCTTTCTGGTCACTGACCACATAAGGGTTTTACACTAAGCTTTCTAAACTTTGGAATTGGTTATCAGAATAATTGATAAAGAGAAAACTTAATTGGTATAAAATAGTAGAATGATATCGTAAAATATCAGTCTTGAAGTAAAACACGATGATTAATCGACATCGAACATCCTAGTAATGTCGTAAAACATTTGTCTTGGTATAAAGCAAGGCGAAATTGGATTTCAGATTTGATAGACTATTCATTTCATCATTAAACTAGAAATGTCCAGGCTTCCAAATCAATATTGGCCTACTATTAATCAATCTAAAATTATCTAAAAGACATAGAAATTCGCTGTTAATTCAATCTATAAGCACAATCGATCATTAATTTAAACAATAACACAAATATTAACATCAAAATCATGTAATTATTCCCAAATGTTAGTTTAGAATTGATAAAACGCAAACAAAACCCTAATAATGATTTTGGTATAAAGCTTCTTAATTCGAGTCAATCAATGCAAATAGAATTAGAAATCATACCTTAGTAATAGTTCAGATGCCCGAAATTTGAAGTTTTGGATTTTTTTGAATTTAAAAGCTTTTTCGCTTGAGTTTGAAATGCAAGAAAAAGAGAAGAAGAGGGAAATGCTTAATTATTTATAGTGAGAGGAAAAAGAGCAGTCGCCATTGATTATTTTTAAATGGACGGTTAGATTTGCATAGAATGCCAATGGGGGACGAGCACTATATTCGAGATTATTTACTTGAAAAGTCAATGATTCCTTTACACTAGGAAGAAAACGTTACTAATATCACCATTGATCTCAAAGGTATGTGGCATATCGACGTAACCATGATCTCACATTAACACGTAATTTCAGAAGGGAGGAGATAAGCCAATGCTAGAAGCATATATTGCTGCCCCTCATCAACAAAAGTTAATTGATGGTGCCGTAGGTCATTAGTAAAGCTAAGAATATCAGATGCCATAACATTTGAATGAATAATGTTGTATCTCATCAAGGAAACAATAATATTGGAAAAAACTATGTTAAAAGCCATTAATGTTATAGTGACATAATTTATCATCCATATAACCCCTCATTGATTTCTCATTCTGATCAATGTCGTATTTCATTCATGAAGAAAGAAAGAATGCTGAAACTAGTTAATATCGCCTCGGGATAATACTGCATCTCTTCAATGCCATTTCCTTCTGATATCACTCCTTATTGATACCGCTCATCACTAATGTTGTCTCTTATCAATGTCGTCTATCATCGATGTTATATGTTATCAATGCCGCATATTTTTAACGCCTTCTTTTATCAATGTTGTCTGTTATCAATGCCACTTATTATCAATGCTGCATGTTATATATGCCATTTGTTATCAATGCCGCTTATTACTAATGCCGCCTGATATCAATGTCGATTATTATCAATACTATGACTTGATAATGCCACAGTCCATCAATACATTAGAGAAAGCCGCAAGTCATCAAATCAAAACAATATCCTTAACACCATCAAGATGAATTACAATGCCACATAACAGGCATGCCGCATAACATCCACGCCGCGTCTTACCCTTGCTACAAATACCAACCTAGGGGCATGGAGGAAGGGGCATATCATTCTTTTCTCAACTTCTTACGTGTTAAACTTTATAACCCTGAATTGGTTTAGGGATTTTTGCCGACTATAACACTCGAACTCTAGGCTATGTATATTCAATTATTTCATGGCATTGAATAAAGATCGTATGACTCATAGCTTATTTCGAATTCCAAAGCACTTGTGATTTCTATCATAGCTTGCTTCAAATTCTTAAACATGTATAGACTCAATTACTATATAAATGAGACTGATCTACAATAACCGACTTCAAGATGACATTACTTCGACATAAGCTTGGGCATAACTTCAAGATAATGGATTTGGATGTACTAAGCCTATTTATCTAAGCTCTTTCTCAACAAAGTGTTGCTTTTTGCAACACTCATTGTGGTCCATAAGAGTGTTCCAAGCCTTAACTTGTCCAAATTCATCTTCCCTTGGACTTTTTGGGTGTTAGCGAAGAAATTTGTTAATAGAGGTTATAAAATCTCATTTTTAACACTAAACTATATCTCAAAACATTCCGATATTCGAAGACGAAGTGTTCGAATTTCAGGATCACTACAAATAATCAATGTATGTGTGTATACACACTTAATAATCAACATATATGCAATTTGAGTGATCCGAGTTGTAGTAGTTTTATTAGGAATTAATGTATAAGGGTCTTTAGTTGTTATCTTTAATGCATATTTCATTTTGTTATCTTTAATTTTGCGAATTTATTATGGTTATCACTGGATATAATATAGTTTTATGTACGATTATATTCCTTTTCTAGATTCCCCTAGATTGGATATTAATGTTATTATGTTAGTTAAACTTATGCAAATATTAAAATTCAGCTAAAGCAATTGCAAAGTCAAAGCATCCATTCATGTCCAATCTTTATTTTCTAATACCAGTTTGCGTAATTTGGAATACCAACTGTTGTACATCTTTCATTAACCTCAAAAATTAATGATACCCTTAATACGTATATCATGCATAAAAAGATTAATGATAACAATATATTAAACGTTCTAAATGTCCCTTCTATTATATTCTAATATAATATTATATAAAAAGTTGAATCGATATCTATTTGTTTTTTTAATTTCCATCTCCAAAAATATAGTGCATTACAATGTTCTCTTCCTCTTCTTCCTAACATGTATTTTTTATATTTTCTAAGACAATTTCCATCTATGATTCTTTCATTTCAATTTCTCACATTTTGTGTCGTTTTCTTTTTCAATTTTATATTTATGCTCGTATTCAAGAACAACCATTCTCAGTCTGTACCAAAATTAAAGATTATTTTCAAATAATTTTTAATCGATTTCTTTAATTGTTTGATCTAACTAAAAATTGATTGAATTTATCTATAGTTCATTAATTCATCTTGAATTATTTACGATACAATGATTGTGTGTCCCGTAGAGTGCTTTCAATGTTAGCGTTTTTATGGATTTATCATCTGAAGGCTTTAAATAATTTTCTTACTGGATCGATTGAGCTTGATTTAAAGGTTAGATTTTTATTGTTTGTCTTTTCATTTAATTTAGGTCTAATTTGTACGTTTTTCTTCTAAACTTCTACTTTATAATTTTAATATTTTCTTAGAGTTTTGCATCAAAAACTTATTTTTCCTTCTTGATTTATTTTCAGTTTGTACAATTATGAATACGGTTTCGTTCATTTATTAGATCTAAATATATGATTACTATATAATCCATTGTTGATTTGTAAAATCCACTACAAGCAAACTTGAACTATTTGTTTTATTCTCATGTTTTGTACCAAAATTGACTTCCATTTCTTTTAGGTACGATTTTGTATTTTGTTTACTTCTTTGATTATGTAGGGTATAATTGATTTACTTCTACATAGATATCAATTTTGGTTTATAACCAATATTCACCTTTTTTTAATTCTGAAGTGAATATTTATAAAGAAAATGAATTCTGGTAGAGAAATTTATATATATAGTAAAAAATATTAATTAAAATAATAATTTTGCATAATGTATTTTGGAGAAATAACTAAATTTTTGATGTAGGTAATTCTGAAATTTTATTAAAATATATATATTCTAAATATGTATTATTTAAACATTTTTAATTCAAATATTTTATATTGCTTTACCTAAAACTATTTTTTAATAAAATATTACACTAATTATTCTTGTCAATCTAGGCTTTAATATAATTTTCATGTCGTTTAATTTCCCTTGAAAGGTTTATAAGCAACATGCATTTTTCAACTAACGCATGGTTACGCATACTTTCTTTGAGACCTTATTAAACATTAAGGTAATTAACAATGATTTTTTGCAAAGTTACTTTGAAACTATGTTGTTTTGGAAACAAAAATTATATTATGGAGATGTTTTCGATAATTATGCATTAAATGTTGTTGTGTCTCACATTATATGTGGGTAATAGGAGCATATTGGAAATAATGGTCCCACATTATGAAAATTAATAGAGATGGAGTAATATATATATGGGTTCGATCGCATGTAACAACATGAGATTCCTTTTATTAAAAAAGCGTTAACCAAACTCTACGTTGCCCCCTTTAGGAGATGTATGGATGGATCTAGAAATCCAACATGGATCCAAAGCAGATGATAACGCCTAGAACAATGGACAATGCATATGAGATCTGTAAATCGTGGTGGTTAGCAGTGTAGGATTAAGTAGCCAAACTTAAGGTGGAGCTTGACCATGATACATAAGATCTAGTAGAGTGACACGTGAATAAATTATCGACATGGTGTATGCATCAAAGTTATCATATTGGAAGGTGAATGAATGGTTGTGAGCCAAGGTGGAGATTTGTTATGGGTTCTCACATTGTATGTGGGTAATGAGCGCATACTGGGAATAATAGTCTACCATTATAGAAAATAATAGAGGCGGAGTGGTATATATATTAATTTGGTTACATATAACAACAATGGATTCCTTTTGTTAAAAAAGTATTGACCAAGCTCTATGTTGCCCACATTGGGATATGTGTGGACAAATTGACAAATTCACCATGTTATCATTTTAGTTGTGCAAAACCTAACAAGTGATAAAATTATCGTGGAAGCCTATTCCAGCATCTTATATCACCCAGGTCACAAAGGGATAATATTGGATAAAAATAATAAATTTGAAGACAAACAAGGGTGAAGATAATTCTAAAACACATATAAATCAAGATAACCAACACACAAGATTCCACCTGATAACCATTTATATTGATTCTCAAAAACAATTATTTATAATTAATCCATCATATAAAAGTAAACAAAACAAAATAGTACCAATAAACTAATTGAGAACAGAGATCTCTAAGGAAATGGCTTCTTGATGTTTGAATGAGAAGGACAAAGTTGGAAGAATAAAGAAATGCCAAGTACTTTTCCACATCTATTCTGCTCTTTCTTTTAGGCTCTATTTATACAATCAATTACTTAATGCCTAAGTTAACGTGTATATGGCAAAAAATAAATTGATTAGCCAATTGAAGTAAGAAATAATGGTAACCAATATGCCTATTAATTAGGGGAAATCAAAATTTTCTCTTTTCTTCTTTTTATGTTTATTTTTTTTAAAATAAGATTTTATATCATCAAAATTTAATACTCCTCCTTGATGCAAAATCACATATCTCCAACATACATTCGATGTCCACCTTCAACCAAAATGGTTCTTCAAAATGAAAATAAGAAAGTGAGCCCGTCAAATAAAACACACAAACCTACCATCTTTAGATCAATCAACACTCTCTTCTTCTTAATCACACCAAATCACAAATCGTTACCATCGCCTACAACTGATGCATCTCTCGAGATGGGATACCCCAAACCATTTGACTTCGAAAGTGGTTGCAATATCATAAAGACCTCCATAAAGTCTTCGTGGATTTTCCAACTTAACACACGTCTACCACTTTACTTGAGCTCTTCACGCGATCACCGTTGATACCTCAAGCCTCATCAAAATAAAGACCCCTTTCGAAAATATGATTACCAACACGACCATCAAAAGCAGTGCATACATTCACCCCGCCATCTATCTGTGGACTAGTCTCTTCAACTATCACTTGCTTCCTATTATTGACCACAGGACCAACAAATCTATAAAGGTTTCCATTATTTATTACTCCTCTTATCATACCACCCTTCATCACTCTTAAAACTTTAACTCAAGTCTAATCAGTGTAACCATGATGGTCCAACTGATAAGAAAAATGAGATTATGCGAACTAGTAGGTACATATCTCACACCCAAGACCTCTCTAACCATATCATCATACAAATGAAACTGAATAGATCCAATACCATAAACTAGTAGCTCTACTCCATTGGCAGACCTAATCATGTTGACGGTTTTTTAAGAAGAAAAACAGCTTACATCACTACATATGTGAAAACTAGCACCCAAACCCATCTTCTAAGGCTTAACATCACTAATGAGGACATCACAAGAAGTATCACCGTCGCTACCTTCAACTATGTTTGCTAGTTGTTATCCGATCGTTTGGCTTGGCTATACCAGAACTGACAGGACAAGTTAGACTTGACTGTCGAAGATCGACACGTCAGATTAACGATCATGAATCCCAAGGATCAGGCACAAATGATTATATGAAGCGGCGGTGAAGGGGAAGTAGAAGATGAACTCAATATAACACTCAAAATATTAAAATACGCAAACTCCCAGAAAATGGATTGGGAACAATCCATATTCATCAATTACGGATCGTACTATATCGATTTTACATCCCTCTCAATGAAAATGATCGATATGTCAAAATCTACAAGTCAACTACACATGAAACTTTGGGAACATCAATATATTGATGAGTGGAGCCAACCATATAGATCGTATGCCAAATGGAGCTCATAAAGCGATCAGTACCGATTGTTCTTACTAGCGATGTAGGACTTTTGATCGATACTGACACTTTTTCAGGATCTGGAGACTCTGCTATTGAAATTTCAGGATGATATTTTGCCATCTTCTATTATAAATACATACTTGATTGTTCATTTTCTAGATCTTTATGGTGCCTTTTCTTTGTACTCTTTTGTAACTAAGGGTTCTACTCCAATCCCTATTGTACTTCGTTACAAAGTATTAATAAAGCAATCTCTTCAAAGTGGACGTAGGCAAACAACACCGAACCGCTATAAATTACTACTTTTTTTTATTGTTAGCTCTTTGTTGATTACTTTACTGCTATATTCTCTCTACTTACATTTATTATTCTTCATTTCTTTCTCTACAGAATCTCTATTGGGTGTTTATGCTAATTTTTGGCGTAAATACTTTAGAGCTTTCACCGAGAAGGCAAACTCTTAGCTCGACTGGATCTCATAATCTAATTGTGGATCTCCATATCCACGAGATAGATCCAGCTTTCTACTGACAAGCTTTCATTTTAACTCGGATTTGAGAAGAGATTGGAAACACTAGATCTACTGCTCAAAATGCAAAAGGAAATGAGAATGCCAGCATCCAGCAAGAAGGCCAGAGCAATCTACAAGTAGATGTTAATGATACCAATCAAGTTGATATCTAGACTCCAAATGATTCCATCACAAGACCTGATTTTCGAAACTTGATGAGAGAGTTTATGGATAGCCATCGATAGTTGAACGAGTAGATTCAAGCCAATATCGATCTAATAAATGAACTCAGGGATCAACAACGCGGGAAAACTAAGAGGGAGCCAACTCCCGATTCTGCATCAGAGAGATGAACTTCATCAGATGACCGTCACAGGCGTAAACATTGCAGAACTGATAGATACTATGTAAAAGAATTAGGACATCAACACATAGCTATTCTCGGGCTGCTAGGATAGATCGGACCCGATCCCTCTCTAGGGATCGAGGCTGATCCCTCCTTTAGGGAAGGAGCCTTATCCTTTTCTAATGGAACTCAAATTAGAGCCACGTGGTTGACCTGAATGCTGAAGTTCAAGTAAATGAAGGCCAGGTGCCTCTTTAGAATGATGATGAAATGAATGCACATCAAGAATATGTTGAACAAAGAAGGCATGGAACGGCCCGTAGACATCGACTAGACCATGTACGTTAGGTGGAGCATGATTGCCGCTTGGCTCCAATTATACAAAAGCCAGACTTGATGGTAATGATCAGGCAGCTAGTAAGGAAGAGCCAAAACTTTAACAATGATGATTGTGGGACCTTGAGTAGCCATACCCCATTCATCAAAAATATCTTACATGTGGATTATCCAAGGAGGTTCAGCATGACGTCGATGCCTGCCACGAGGGAAAGACCGATCCTAGGAAACACATCACGAGATATGAATGGCTAATAGACTTCGCACAAGTAGATAATGCCACATCATGCAGATGTTTCCCATTACTCTTTTTGGCATAACAACGACGCGGTTTACAAGATTGCCTCTAAGGTCAATCTCTAGATTTTATTATTTAGCAACAAAATTTATGGAGCAGTTCTGTATGGATTTGACTTGCCCCAAAGATGTAATATCCCTGCCAAGTGTGATCTAACCTCTCGGAGAATCATTGAAAGACTATTTGGAGAAATTTCATATAGCCATCATAGAAGTCAGTAATCCGAATGACCATTCAATATTGATGGAGGTAATAAGAGGGATTGACCCAGAATCTGATTTTGATGATTGGTTAGCAGGAAAACCACCTATGATGTTGGAGTGTTTCTATGCAAAGCAACTCAGTATTTGAGGATACAGAAGCTAGATGCTCCAGGAAGGAAAATATTGTAGGATCGAGTGGAGGGGGAGTGTAGAGCAACATTGCAATGAAACAGTCCAGGAAGTGTTTCAGAAAATTTCAAGTAAATGTCCAAAATAAACCGAATCAACAAAAGAAAGGTGGTGATAGGAACAGTGAATGAAAGAGGGATTCTTGAAGAGGTAAGTCTAGGATTCCAATGTATGATACCTACATACCATTGAAAACATCTCTAGAGAATGTCTACTTATCTACATGTAATATTACATAGTATAGAAAGCCACCTCCAAAAGAATCAACGGAGAAATAAAAGCAGATTGGAAAACTTTACCATTTCCATGAATGCTATGGTCACAACATGAATGAATGTAGGACTCTCCAGGATATTATTGAGAAACTAAGTTGGGAAAAAAACTACAATAGTTTGTTAAAGCCCCGCAGGATGGCGAGTAGGGGAATCTGAACCCAACCAAGGACAAGCATCGCATAGGGCTGAGGAGCCTACACGAACTAGTGGAAGGTTAGCGATTAATACAGTAGTTGGAGGACCACATCCAGTTGATAAGCGCTGGCACGAGATGGAGCACTATGCTAATGCTATCAAGTATGTGGATTTTAAGTGTTCTCTTAATACAGAAGAGAGGGCTCTAGCTAAACAGTAGTGTGCAATGGAAAACGACATTATATTCATAAATAGAGATGTTGATAAGGTAGAGGCAACAACGATTGAACCAATGGTCATTTTGGCCATGATCGGCTCTACCTTAGCGAGAAAATTTTTGATTGACAATGGTAACTCAGTGAATATTACCTTTATAAAGGTGTACGACCAGATGAGAATGGAAGCCAAAGATATGAAACCGTGTAAAGCCCCCATTCATGGCTTTAATGGTGCTGTAATAAAAGCAGTAGTCTATGTCAAGGTACCGGTGGAGTTAGGAGAAGATGACCTTAAGAGAGTACAAATGCTGCTATTCGTTGTGTTAGATGCGGACTATCCATATAATGTTTTTCTAAGCCTACCAGCCCTTGCTGAATTCCAGATAGCCATTGTCCCTAAGTGCCTTATCTTAAAATTCCTAACTGATAATGGAATGAGAGTTGTGCATGGAGATCAGGTGATCGAACGTGCCTGCTTTGTGGATGAGTTGAGGGATGCTTAATGTAAGGAGAAAGGTAAGGGTGTGGACAAGTCTCTCCATATCCAAGCCATCGAAGATTGACATCCAATGCCTGGGTCTTGGCTTGGATGTCATGGTCGATTTATAAAGACATAATCCAAGGATTGATAAGGAGGAGCCTATGAGACCAAGGATGCACCGGTTGAGTTGACGATCGACATCACGGTCAGCAACGTCAATCCGTCACGGGTCCTAAAGATCGGATCATAGCTCAGCCCCCCGATGATGAAAGAATTTTTTGGTTTTCTCCAAGAGAATTTTGATTTTTTCACTTGGACTCATTTTGATATGCACGCCTGTCAATGTGAGATACGCATTAAATATTGACCCGAGGCATGTCATAGTGAAACAGAAAAGGCATGGCATGGATCTAGAGAGATCTT
Organism: Allium cepa; assembly: GCA_030765085.1. Classification (NCBI taxonomy): domain Eukaryota; kingdom Viridiplantae; phylum Streptophyta; class Magnoliopsida; order Asparagales; family Amaryllidaceae; genus Allium; species Allium cepa. The sequence continues at coordinate 153,670,978 of CM060939.1, forward strand.
CTGCCCTTAAAGAGGAGGTGGATAAGCTAAGAAGCATTGGGTTTATTTGCGACGCCCTCTACCCTAAATGTATATCCAATTATATACTTGTGAGAAAGGAAAAGGGAAAGTAGCGAACATGTGTTGACTATTTAAACTTAAATAAGACATGTCCGAGAGACAGTTTTCCCCTTCGAAGGATCGACGAGCTGGTGGACTCGGTCGCAGGACACAAATTGTTATCTTTTATGGATTCATACTTTGGATATAACCAAATCCAATGCACATTCCGGGCCAGGAGAAAACCAGCTTTATCACTGATGTGGGGTTGTATTGCTATGTGGTAATGCCATTTAGATTGAAGAATGCTGGAGCAACTTATCAAATCCTAGTCAACCAAATGCTTAAAGAACGGATTGGAAAGACGATGGAGTACAGGTAGATGATATGCTTGTGAAGTCACGACAATCAAGGTCCATATTAAAGACTTAGCAGAAATGCTCAATATCCACCAACATTATAAAATGAAGATCAATCCTCTAAAATGTTCCTTTAGCGTTGTATCAGGAAAATTCTTGGGTTTCATTGTCAATGCTCGTGGAATCGAAGCTAACCCTGAGAAGATTCAAGCAATTCACAACATCTAAGCACTAAAGACTATCAAACAAGTACAGAGTCAAAATGGGAAGGTTGTTACCCTAAGCAGGTTTATTTCCAGTGAAATTGACAAACGTATTCTTTTATTCGACCTGATAAGAACAGGGAGGAGGAACTTTGAATGGACACAAGAATATGAAGACGCTTTCCAAGCTTTGGTGAACCACTTAGAGTGACCTCCCATATTGTCAAAGACCGTGGATCACGAAGACTTATCTATTTGCTTGGCTATATCTGTACACGCTATAAGTGCCGCACTACTTCATAAGGAGACCGAGTCCAGAGATTGGTCTATTATATTAACAAGCGATTAACAAGAGCTGAAAGGAATTATCCATAGATAGAGAAATTGGTGTACTTCTTGTTGATTGCTTCATAAAAGCTCTTCCCCCACTTTTAGGCTCGTCCCATTAGTGTCTACATCGTTCAACCGTTATAATAGGCTACAGTCCTGAGACATCTAGAAGGTTACTAAAGTGGAACTTCAAATTAAGCCAATTCGACATCGCTTATCTCTCTCGGAGAGCCATCCAAGGACAAGCATGGGCGATTTTATTGAAGAATTCAGGATATTCTCCCAAAGGGCAGTGGAGTCCCTACCATTCAGTGGAAAATGTATACGGATGAAGCATCTAATGATTGTTGCTCTATAGTCAGAGTGGTGCTAGTAACTCCAAAGGATCGATCAATTTGCTATGCTTTGAAGCTTGACTTCCTTGCAATGGACAATAAAGGCAAGTATGGAACTCTAATTGCTGGATGCAAATTTGCCAGAGAACTAGGAATAAAATCTCTTGAAATCTTTTGCAATTCCCAGTTGGTGGTATACCAAGTCAGGGGAGATTACCAGGCTAAAGGACGATGACTTTCTCCGCACCTTATCCAAATCCAAGAGCAATTGATTGACTTTGCGTATAATGACATCACGCGTTTTCCCCAAGATCAAAACAAAAAGGCCAACTCATTGGTAAAGTTTGCTAGCACTGGGGATGCATACCAAATGGGCTTGGTTCCAGTTGAAGTATAGATGCTCCGAGCATAAACCATATGGAAATCGACTGGATACTAGAGATGGAGTCGTGGATGAATGAGATTAATGATTATTTACTACATGGAGTCCTCCCCAATAGAGGAATGAATGAAGAAAAATCCACCCCAAAGCTTCACTATATATCATTCAAGAAGGAGCCATGTATAGAAAGGGATTTTACATTCCCTTGCTCTGGTGTATCGCTTATGATGAAATAAAATGAGTCCTAAAAGAAGTTCATGAAGGGGAATGTGGCGATCACATCGGGTGGCAAACCCTATCAAAGAAAATACTTCGCTATGGGTATTACTGGCTAACTGTCAACCGAGATAATGCTGATTACATTAAGGATGTGACAAATGCCAGATGTATATAAAAGTTCCGAGAGCTCCGCCATTGGAAATTACGCAAATGGCTAGTCCATGGTCATTTTCCATGTGGGGGATAGATATTATCGGTTCCTTACCAATCTTTAAAGATGGTGTGAAGTACGCCATTGTCGCAGTTGATTACTTCGCTAAATAGGCTGAAGCATAACCTTTAACCATGATCACGATGAAGAAAGTAGTCAACTTCATTGTCTGAAACATCATCTTTCATTTTGGCCTTCAACAAACCATTGTAACTGATAATGGAACCCAATTCGACACCGTTGAATTCAAAGACTTCTACCATCGCACCATATTGTAAAGAGATTTGCGGTTATTACTCACCCTCAAGAAAATAGACAAGTTGAAGCTACGAATAAAATTATAAAGTCGATTCCAAAGAACAATTTAGAAAAGGCCTAAGGCAAGTGGGTAGATGAATTCCCAAAAGCATTATGGGCATACCAGATCACCCATAAGTCCATGACTGGACATACTCCATTCACCATTGCTTATGACTTCGAAGCTGTCATTCTTGTTGAAATCGAAGCCCGTTCTCATCGAGTGACCTAATATGGCCCTAGAAGGAATAGAGATCTCCTCTTAAAATCTCTAGATTCGGTATATGAGATGCACAAAGAAGCTGATTTGAGGGCAACTGCACATCGATATCGAGTCGCCCGATACTACAACACTAAAATTTGACCTAGAACCTTTGAAATCGACGATCTCATCTTGAAGCGGGTTTTTTCTTTCCCATCACATATGAATCCTACTTAAGAGGGACCGTATGTCATTGAACAGAGGCTTGGAGTAGGAACTTTCAGGCTAGTGTCTATTGATGGCATCACACTCCTAAGGGCATGGAATAGCGAGCATTTAAGATGCTATTTCACGTAGTTCATTCTTTTTCATCCGGTTGTATTTAATTTTCAGATTTACTTTAGCGTTTAATTTTTCAGTTATGAAATAAGGCAAATTATGTCATTTCTTTCCATTTAGCAAATAAAATTTTAAATTTCCTTCATATTTGTGGTTGCTGTAACATTATATGTTAGTTATGATACCAGACTAACTAATATTGACATGTCCGAGTAGGTTCCTAGAGTTTAGAGCCAACCGATTACGCAAGTTCACGATTGGACTAAACAAAATGAACATGTCCGAACGTTCATTCGATGGTTTTTGCTCACAACCCAATGAGCGGAATACCTAATGAGAAATGGATGTGACTTGACCATCCGATAATCAAATTAATCCCACCAAGCAATGGGACAGACTTGAATAAAAAAGTGAACATAACAGGCTGATCGCTCTCCAAGTTAAACCCTAGGCTTGAGGGCAAGTCAATAAATCAAGGAAAATACGGTTCGACTATTTTTCGAAATAATTCTAAGTATTCAGAGCATGGTTATGAACACAAATTAGGTGCAATCCGACCACGCAACAATGAACTCTTATCTGCAGAGTGCAGATGTGAGTATAAACAAATAGATAAGTGTGATTCAGCTACTCATTATTCCATTAATGTCGACCTAAAATCAACAGGAGGAGTATAAATTCGCTAAAGATGGAATTCAACCATTCACTATCTAACTCCTTTAACCTGAGAACTGGAGGTAGGAGCACAATCACTTAAACTGCTAGATCCGACAGTGTAACCCTAGGGCTTAAGCCCAGTGTCTAGTACGACTTGAGGCCACGATCATATGGAGGCCCTGTGATAAAATTAACGGATTATCATCTTAATCAATGAGCAACGAATTACAAGTATATTGAATGAAAAATGTAATAGCTCAACTACTTAAGCAAATTCACATAAATGTTCTACATAAGTAAAAGAAATTTATTTACATATGCTTGGAAATTCAAGTACAAGTATTCATAGCAAAAGAATCAAAAAATGGGGGTCGATCCCCTACAAATTCGGCCAGCAAAACCCAAAAGACATGGGAGCATGAGCGCATGTAAAGAATCACGTCCTCTTCGGTTTCCTTTTCTTTTTCTTGGAATCGAGAGAGATTTCACTCAAACTTTCCCCACTCCTCTCCTCTCCTCTCTTCCCGCTTCCTTGTATTTTCACCAGAGTAGTCTGGGTTGACCCTGTAGATGCATCTTGAGCAAGTTTTGGTTGAGGAGAAGAACTATCTATAATCTATTCAGGCCAAACGATGGAGATGGAAGAGGGAACGAGCTCCATTTTCTCCTGCCTGACTTTCATCTCAAGAGCAATTTCTGTTACAAGTTTCTGTGCCATTTCTTTCATAGAGGGCCCGAAAAAGATCGGGAAGCTTCAATAACCTCACCCGTCGATCACAAAAGCTTCCTCTTTTAGGACATCTTGGGTTATCGCCAAAGTTGTGACAGTAAAGGACTCCATAGCAGGAACCTGAGGTCCTGGTTGACATTCTAGAGGAAGAGGTGGAACTGCAGCCGACAAACCTAAAGATGAGGAAACATAACTAAAGAGATTAAATATATCGACCAGGAACACTCTATCTTTCTGAAGGACGGGTGAGATTAGTGAAGTAACTTCTCCAGATTAGTCCTCCACATGAGCCAGAGTGCCATTGGAACCTCCTTTCATAATTGAGGAGAGCCCATTAGATGTGTCAATATGTGGCTTCTTCGGATTGTAACCAGGCTCGATAGAAGAATCCACAATAGTTCTGGGAATAATTTGGGTCAATGGATTTTGTTTATCTACGAAATTATGTGACATGAATCGGAACCTTCACCAGCTTCGTGTTGAGAAGTTGTGGCGTGCTCTTTTTAGAGTGTAAGCTGGGTTTAATATAGAACTTTGAGTTCATCACCCAATAGAATTTTGCCTTCCAGCCTCATCGGATCGATTTATTCAATACTGAGAGCCTTTTTCTCCTCCTGAACAAGATGCTCCCATGCACGCACAATATGGTAAGGGTAGTCACCTCGGACCCACTCCAAGTTTCTATGCTTCTAGACGTTGGCATTGTAAAGAATAAGCAGTGGGTCTAGTTCTTACATAACCTCCTCCTTGGCCTTTTCTTTCACGACCTTCACTTCTCGTTTAACGAGGAGTGGAATGTCTATGGATTTTTCAACAGCCGCATCTCTTTCAAGCTTGATGGTAACCAATTCAACATAAACATCCTGATCGATTTTCAATCCTTTCTCTTTGTCTTTGGATTCACGCTCAAACTTAATTTTGTATTCAGCTACGCTTCTTCGGACCGCATCCGTTTCTAACACCAGTTATGGTTCTAATGATGAAGCGCTTCAACCTCGGCCACATGCTTGACTTTCTCATCCTCATATACCATGATGGTCATTTCTGCTTTTCTTTAGCTTCTGTTTATGAGCTCCTTGAAGATTCTAACTCATTGATTAGAGTTTCGATGACTCGTCTATCCTAGGCCTCTAGGTGTTTCAATTTCTCAATCTCTGCTACTCTCTCCTAAGATACTATAGAAATTCTCTCTGCCACCCTCATCCACTCATTATACTGCTTGTGAATATCATTTACATAATCCATAGTCATCTGCTGGACTTTTCAGGAACTTTCTTAAGATTAGGCACAAAAAAATCCATCAAGACATACATATGGAAAATATAATGTAAGTTAGGCTATATGAGTGGCGACATCAACTTGTTGAGCTTCAGTGACAACTTGGGTGTTAGTGCTTTCCTTGTCCGGCCTTTGTTGGTGAACATCATGCTCACTATGACACCGATGATTGCTTTGTCACTGAGGTTGAGATGAAACAATGTACTACACTGAATTGGGATAGGGAACACGAGACGTGTCAATAGGAGGAACGTCATCATGGCAATCTAGTTTCCTTTCGGAACTTTTAGGAGGAGGAGATCTAGACTTGGATCGATGTTTATCATGGGAATACCTATCTCTGTCACCTCTATTCTAGTAATTCCGATCGTAGCTGGAGCAATAGCTAAGGTGTATTCACAACCACTACCTTGGCAGTATAGGCCCAAACGAGAACTAGGAGTTTGACATGATATTTCCTGTAGAGACTGAAACATGTGCTTCTTCCTCACCATTGTTTCTGCAAAGAAAAATAAAGAATGAATCAGCTCTAAGTGTTAAACGACACAAGATAAGTTTAATGTAATACGGTGAAGTGAGTGCAAATGTGTGTGTCATTGTATCCCCTCAACGGTCCAGTTATTAAAGCTGTACTAGAAGGAGTACCCTCTCCACCAGTGGTAGAAGTGATTCCAGCCCCAACTCTAAATGGAGATTCTGGTCCATCGACGCTCATGTCAGTAAAATGAAAAGTTTCAATGTTATCTGGTATCGAAAGTTCAGATAATGCCTCAAATGTTTCGTCTAAGTACTCTGAAGGTTGAGAAGTAGACTGATCCGAAATAACCTGAGTGATGGATAGATTGGGCTGTTTGAAGAGATGACTCTTAGGAAACCTACAAACGAGTTTCTTTCCTTTTCCTTTTTTGAGAGTGGAGGGTTGTAGGGCTTGTGAGGATCCATCTGCAGCCTCGAAACTAGAACCCAAGTCATCATCACCAGGGTCGTCGCCCTTATCTCCTACTACATCTTTATCGGTAACTTCCTGTGCCCCGTCAACTAGGGGCATAACAAGATCATCTTAATGGCCTTCATCACCATCCTCATCCCGCTGCACAGTCACTGTAACTCGGGAGTGATCGGTAGCCCTATGCTACGACCCTCTTCATTGGACAGTAGGTAACGAGGAGTTCATTAATAAGGAGATTCTCAATGTCTTTATCTTTTGATGGAACCCTTTTGAGTACTAAGACCATGTCTATGTATTGTTTTCCATCAAGTTGCGGGTAAGAGCCTACAAAAAACAGAAAAGCTACTTAGTTTAGGATACGACCTAGATACAAGCACTCAAAAAATTAAGTAGGGAGTAATACTTACGTCCTTCTAACCACTATCTGCCAAAGCCGGGCGGGCAGCGAATATAGAACCACTTGCTTTTGAAAGCTCTCAACTTGTTCCAAGTACCAATTAGGATATGACACTTTATTAACTGTCTCAACCGATTCTCCACCTCTCTGGGTAAAGATTCGGTCAAAACTTCAGGATCAGTTGTTGGCGTGTTAAAATTTGACTTATGTGTTCAGAAGTGGATGAGCTTCAAAATTTTGTCCCAGGCGTAGGCAACAAATATAGATATACAAGAAATTTGCCAAGTTCATTCCATAGTTCAATTGTCATATGCGTTGGAATATGTAGTCCATTTCATATGCGAGTCATGTACATCCGTTCCAACATTCAAGGCCGAAGCTCATCAATAATTTCTAAATAAGATTTGAGGATTTTAAGTATGTTCGTTAAAGTTAAACCAACAACCAATCCAAAATGATGTTATGATCGATCTATCCCAATGCGCATGATTGATCTATTTACTAAAGGCCAACTTCTAATAACCGATCGTTTCTATATGATCATTGCACAATCAATCGTTTTAGCAACTCCAACCGATTGTTATTCCATATTGATTGTTGCGATCGATCCAACCTTCGATTTCGGCTCCATGCTTCACATGAATTCAAATCACCAACCACCGATCCAAAAAAATATTGGTCATAACTCTACCAGTAAACGATCAATCCAATTTCTCTTTACTTTTTCAAGTACCAATCCATCAAAATGATCAGATGAACTCCATTTCATTCCTATATGCTATACTTTTTATATTGATATGGACAAGCCATTTTACAATTTACACATTAATTTCGTTAAATACAACCAGGAACATCAACACCATGTCAACATCTCCCCCTCCATTCAGACCAATCGAATCGACATGGTTTAATCATGCAAACTAAAATGAGATCCCATCATCTCATCACTAAATTAATACAAGTAAGAGAAGTTCAACCTATGTATGTCAGAAATTAAAAAGCAAAAGCGATTTGGATTTGATTATGAAGCAAGATCTGATGAGGTCGAGGCAGTGATGGCAAATATAGTGAAGGAGTTGGTCGGTTAAGAGATTGATGACATTTGGAAAACGATTTTGTACCCAAGAATTTAGAACAAAAGTGAAGGGGAGGAAGAAGATGGAGTTTATTTTCTTTTTGGTTAGGTTAATATACCCTTGCTAATGAAATGAAGTAGGAAAATAATCTAAATGTACAAGTATATATATGAAGAAAGCAATACGAACCATCGATGTTTGCAATTCAATGGAGAATCCAACCAATAAAGATTAAGTACGATCGGTTTATTATGGTCTTACGTCGATCTATTTTTCTTAACCCGCAATTCAATTAGTTGGCCAAACAGAGAAACAATGATATATTGATCCTTCTCTTTATTATGCAATGCAATTGGTTCGTTCAACATATACTTGGATCATGTACGACCTAAAACTAATGGCTTTGGAACGATCCATCATTTTCTGTAAAATAAAAAAACGACCGAACGTGACCCAATATCAACAGATTTGACCCGATCCATATTAGAATGGATAGAGTATGATCAGCTATTGATAGATTCATGTCGATCCATCTAAAACATAAGCGGAATGTTGACAATGATCCGTGAACGTGCAATTATGATCAGGAATCAAGGATGAATATGTATACGTGCGAGTGCATATCCCAAAAAATTTCGGTTTCTCTAAATCAACAGAAATTGAATTCTCACCTGGATTAATCAGAGGAAAATTTGAACCAGACAGCTAATGCCTACTAACTCACTAAAACGAAGACTTAAATGATCATCGTCGGGATCCAGAATTTATACTATTGGAAATTGACCAATCATCATGCCAAACAGAAAGAGATGTGACTCTACAAGGAAAACAATTCATCGATGGGATAACTACTCTTTAGAAAACTGAATGGATTCCTTTTTGAGGACACTAACTTGCATCAATTCAAAGCACGTCATGTTTAAACATGGCGTACTTTGAGGGGCAAGTATTATCTGGCCTGACTATACCTGAACCGACTGGACAAGTTAAACTCTACTATCATCAAGATAGACACGTTAGATTAACGATCATGAATCCTAGAGGTCAAGGACAGATAATTATATGAAGCAACAGTGAAGCGAAAGCAGAAGTTGAACTCAATAGAATGCTCAAAATATTAAAATACACATACTCCCTGGATCAGGTACGATCCATATTCATCAATTATGGATCATACCATATCAGGTTTACAACTCAACTGAGCGGAAAACGATCGATGCCTCCAAATCTACAAGTTACACATGAAACTTTGGGAATATAGATATATTGAACACTGAAGCCCACTATATAGATTGTATGCCAAAAGGAGCTCACAAAATTATCGGTGTTGATCGTTATTACTAGCGATGTAGGACACAAAATCAATACCGTGACTTCTTCTAGATCTGGAGATTCCGCTACCGACATTTAGGAAGATATTTCGCAGTCTTCCACTATAAATATAGATTTAATTGTTCATTTTCTAGATCTTTATGCTACTTATTTCTTTGTACTCTTTTGTAACCAAGGGTCTACTCCGATCCGAATTATACTCAGTTTATAAAGTGATCAATAAAGCTACCTCTTCAAAGTGGACATAGGCAAATAATGCCATACCACTATAAATTATTGCGCCTCTGTCATTAGCTCATTGCCGGTTACTTTACTGCTATATTCTCTTAACCTACATTTATTATTCTTCATTTATTTCTCTAAAAAACTCTATTGGGTGTTTTATGCCAATTTTTGGTGCATACACCCATGAATCGCTATCACAATCACTATGTATAGCCTTCTTTTGATCTCTTTTATACGCTTCACATCAATTATGCATATGACCTTTTTATGACAATGATAACAAAAGATACTTATCGACACACCTATATCATTAGAGACTTTTTTATTCAGTTTTATATCCCATTTTGAGTCCCCTTGCTACCATGCCCTCATCTTAAGCTAATTTCAAGATTGACCGTTTCCTTCTAAGTTCTTCATTCAAGTGACTATTCTGGACAATATCAAATGAGATAGTTCCATTAACATTGGTTATACTTAATGACACAACTAATGTTTTCCAACTCTCTAAAATGAACTCATCAGCAAAAGAGTTTGTAATTCATCATCAAATTTGACATCCATACTTATTAACTGACTTAATATAACTTGAAATTCATTTAAGTGCTCTGCCATAGACTTCTCTCCATCCAGCCTTGATTAATCCAATTTTCGAACAAGAAAAGCCTTACCAGTAGCACTTTCTGACTCGTATAAAGATACCAACTTATCCATAAAGCCTTTGTGGATTTAGAACTAGCCATATGGTAGAATACCGAGTCATCAAGGTACCGACGAATTAAAGCAATCACCTTCTTGTCCATCTTCTTCCATTTACCCTGCTCTATATTTGAGGGACTCTTCCCATCATCGTCAATTGGCTTATGAAGATCATTGAGATATAAAACAACCTTCATCTTAGGCTTCCAAATAACCTATTTTTTTCATTTAGAAGAGCAACCTTTGGGAAGGAAATTAAATAGACATCTCAATAATTAAATAAATTCAAAATTACCTTTCGTCTTGCGATGATCTAGCTCTGGTACCAATCTGTTAGGATTTTACTACACAAAACCTAACAAAGGATAAAATTGTTGTGGAAGCCTATCCTAGAATCTTATATCACCCAAGTCATAAAGGGATAATATTGGAAAAAAATAATAAATTCAAAGACAAACAATGGTGATGATAATTCTAAAACACAAAGAAATCAATATAACTAACATACAAGATTCCACCCAACAACCATTTACATTGATTCTTTAAAACAATTGTTTACAATTAATCCATCAAATAAAAGTAAACAAAACACAACAGAATTAATAACCTAATTGACAATAGAGTCTTGATCTCTATGGCAATGGCTTCTTAGTGTTTGGATAAGAAAAACAAAGATGTAAGAAGAGAAACATAGCAACTACTTTCCATACTATTTTACTCTCTATTTTAGTTTCTATTTATAATAATCAATTACTTATATATATATGGAAAAAATTAAATTGATTAGCCTATTAAAGGGAGAAATAAATATAACCAAATATGTGTATTAATTAGGGGAAATCCAAATTATCTCTTTTCTTCTTTTTATATTTATTTCCTTCTAAATGTGATTTTGTACCACCAAGCTTTAACATTAAAGGTACATATAATCACAAGCTGGTAAATTAAATTTAAACGGAAAAATCATATCAAATAATATTACCGTGCATCTATAAGTTGAATTATTTAGTATCAATTTCATTTATTTGAATATAAAATTATTAGAGAATTAATTGTGATTATTTCTTCTTTATTGAAATTCTTGTTAATGAGAAAATCAATTATGTAACAATTCTATTCAATACTATCCATCTAATATCATGTTTATTATTTACTTTATTCGTTAATATTATAAATGAATATGGTCACAGTTTCTCATCTTTATTATTCGACTATTTAATTGCAAATGAATGATTGTACTTTACTACTAGTCAATAATTGATTTAATGGGCATCAAATATACTTAATTCAAGAATTAATATATATATATATATATATATATATATATGTATGTATGTATGTATGTATGTATGTATGTATGTATGTATGTATGTATGTATGTATGTATGTATGTATATGTATAGTTATCTACAATGTAAAAGTGGAAATAAAATCAAAGGGAAATAATTTAGAACCAAATAAAGTTAACTGGAAATATAAAATAGTGAAAATATCTATCATAATTTACTTCCAGTATATTTGTATGAGCATTATGGCACGTACTTTGCACCTGAGTTATATTTCTATAAATTGTTTATGTTTTAACTCATTCAAGAGAAAATAATCTGCATAAATATTTAATCATATTTGATTTGAATTTTTATTTCTTAGTTGTAACATCTTTTTTTTATTAGTTTGAATTTTTATTTCTATCATCAATTGATAAAGATGAAGTTGCAGGGATGTTTATTTACTAAATCCTATTATTTTTAAGTGATATCAAGATTTGATAATATTTATAGAGTGGTGTCTTGAATTTGTATGTCAGATCTGTAGAAAGGCGTTTTTGATAGTTCACGCTGACACCAAAAAATATGACACCAAAGGTATTACAGCTATTATTAAAGATATTAAGTTTTTATATACAATTTTAACTATCTACAAAACACAAATGAATCTTAAGTTATTTATTTCTTTTTATTTATAATCTAAGTGCAAAATGAATATATTACAAGATTCATAAACATAAAGACAAACTTTGCTGACATGCCATTAATTACTTTATGTATACTATTTTTTTGTCAAAATCATATACACTATATTTCACTTAAATACATTGTGTATACATGCAACCAAACTACCCTCACTTTAAATTAAAGTAAAACATTAATCTCGTGCCTCTCTTCAGTCAGTCAACTCATAAATCCTAATCCTAGATTTCCTATATTTAGTTCTGCAAAATTCCAAATTTTAGTTTCTCAACAACTATCTTATGAAACCACATTCTCAACTATCTTACCAATAAATAGTCTTTTTTCTTACTAGGTGCAGCTTTTTACATTTAGGTATGAATAGGATTCACATTTTAGGGATTACCCTTTATTGGTTAACATTAATGTTAGGAAGAATTGAATTTTGTTGTAGAGTTAAAATTACATGTATAAGTTTCACATTTTAACTTTTAATTTAAAATTTTAAGTTTAAACTTTGAACAAATTTAATGTTAAGTACAGATAAACTATTTTAAGCGAAGATAAATTTTGTTTTTAAGTATAGATAAGTTCTATTGTTGAATTTTATACTTTGAATTAAAGTTTTTATTTTAGTTAAAACTTCGAATTTAATTTGAATTTAAACTAAAAAAAGTATTTTTTTTTACAACTTGATGTTTAGAATATTTTGAATGGAGTTTAGACTTTTAGTTAAAAACCGTTAAAATAGAAACTTTGTTTTTTATACTATTATAATATAATGGTGTTTTTTCCTAAAATTTACTATAAATTTATGGTGTATGTTAAGTAAATTATGATGTACGGATAGAATTTATCAAAAATAAATCGTACCTTAAATTCAAATGTGAGAATGCCAATTGGTGAAAGGCAGCTTTTATTTCCTCCTCTCTTTCTTCCTTTCATCCCTTATTTTTCTTAACTTTTCTGATTTTAAAAATTGTCCAGATCAAAAAACCTTAGGCAGTGAATTTTTTTAGTCAGCCACACTCACTTAGGGCATGGTTTAGCAAAAATCACGTCGGGGAGAGCATGATTCTTCGCTGAACCACGCTTGAGGCGAGCGTGGTTGAACAATGCATCCGCACTGAAGAACCATCCTCAATGCAAGTGTGGTTCAGTGAAGAACCATGTTTGCCTCAAGCAAGGTCAACTCAACAACCTAGGTGAAAATGAAATTTTATTAAATAAAAAGTCAACTTTAAAAATAAAATATGTTTAAATATAGGTTCAGGTAATAGGCGGCATTAGTTTATCGAAGGAGGATAGGTGGGAGGATAGGTATACCTAATATTTTCATTTAATTGATAATTTTAAAGATTTTTCAAGGAAATAACAAAGATATTTAATGTCCATAATTGAAATGCAATTTTTTTTATGGAATGAGGTAAAATTCATCGTCGAGTTAATCATATTTTCTATAGGCTTTACTTTATAATAAGATGAGTTAACTTTGGCTATTTCTTACATTTTATAAAATCATTATTTTACTACAGACCCTCCTGCTATTATTTCAATATTTATTACTTCACAATATATGTAGATACCTACTTTAAATATATTTTTTATGCTTTATAATATAGCCGTCTATAATAATTTATATTGATAATAATAACAATAATATTTTTAATAGTTTCTATTGTTGATTAAATTTCCATACAGCTTTTAGTCTAACTGTTATGTTCAGTGAAATATCATCTAAAGTATTTGTAGATGCATCTATAAGTATATGTTTATTGTTGTATTGCTGTAGTTTTTGCTTGCATGGAATTTGAAGTAAAGTCAAAAATTATATAGTTGTTTTTGATTGCATAATTATGTTATGTATAATTTGCATGACATGTTACACCACATATACTAAAAAAATATAATGTTTCGATGTTATTGAATATTTTACTAACTTAATTAGTGCTACATAATGTTAAAACGTGTAATAACACAAATGTTAGAATGCTATATATTTGAATCAAATTTGAAACACTATTTCACTTTGAACCTTGTTTCTCTGTTCTATGTTTAAAACACTATTAACATGGCAAACTAGGTGCATGTTTAAGTATATAGTTAAACATAGATAAAATCATACTCAACTTATATCACTTACATTTGAAAATTAAAAGATATGGTTAGTAATGAATGCTCACCAAGCTAGAATCAACCGATAGTTGATGTTATCATTTGTTTGTACAAAATTGTTGTGCTCTAAAAATACGAATTATACTTTGTGTGCTTTGACCTTACTAAAGAAAATTTACCAATCAAAGTTTTTCATTAAGGCTCATGAAAAATATAGTGTAAAAAATAATGTCCATGAACATATCCTCTCACATTCATATATGATCGAAAGATTCTAAAATGGAACAACTAAACAAATTATGTGATCAATTCCTTATGCATAACATAGGTTCACACTAGTTGGGTGAATATATTAATTAAGATATACAAAGCTTACATTTCTATATACCATAGAGTAAAGAAATTCAAAATCAACTTTTGAATTGCAAAATAAATATTCGATGACAAATATTGTGACGACCCACCTTTTAGAACGATTCAAGTCGGTAATAAACCCTACATGTCCAAATCAAATCAAAAGATGGATTATCAAAGGGTTATATTCTAAAGAAATAAGATACAGAAGAAGAAAATACAAAATCTCATAGTGGAATGACAAAAATATAAAAAATACATAGACAGTTCATGAAGCTGGTTTACGATATACATTTAATTTCATTATACAATAACGTCAGAGTTCTACATATCAAACATCATAAAATAATGTAGCGGAAATATACTAGTAAATATGGTCTTTGATCCCGTCTTCATCTTCAAGAAACAATCGTCTTCGAAATACTGAAATACTCAAGCTGACCTGAGTGTAATGAAAAGACAAAGTACTTGAGTCGGAACTAAAAATGCTTATGTAAGTTAAATCAAATCGGGTGAAACATAGGTGTAAATAACTTCATATTACTTTGAAAATTCAGATAGAAAGTTAAGAGCTTTCAAACACCCTTTTAGTAAATTTCCAGTAAAGTTTCATAAATGTCCAATCAGTTTAATATTTCCACAATTTCAAACGGCAACATCAAGATTTGAATCGTTGAAACAAATACAAGTTCTTTTATCAAATATTCTTCAAATATCATACTGAGATTTTCAAAAAGTTTACGTTACTTTATACATTTCCAAAATATCGATAATTCCATTGTTGAGGTATGAAATACCAAAATCAATAAATGGATGAAATTCAAAACATAAATTTCTTAACAAAACATTTCCTTTACTTAGTAAAGTGATAGAAAATTTTGCAAACCCTTTATTGCACCTTTTAGAAATATATTATTATTAGATTAGAAATTAAAAGCTTTATAAATGAATTCCAAAACTATTTTTCAAAAATCCAATTTAAACCAATTTACAAATTTAAATTCTTTGTAACATATAAATTACTAAAGTTTTAAAAAATTAAAATTTGAAAACCTTTCAGAATTTAAATCCAATTTATGACTTTCAAATTTTCCAAATGGAAATCAAATCCCAACAATCACATTCCTGCCGAAGCAGTCAATAATACATCCGATCACTCACATATCAAAATAGGAAGTTTAAGGATCCATATCAAAATTCAATGGTCCAAATAATCAAGATAACATATCATATAATGATGATAATAAATAAGGTGATAGCTTGGATATATCGAAACTAATAAACAATATACTTTCAATCAAATATCAACCATCACAACATCATCCATTGCAACAAGCAAACAACATCCAAAACAACAATTCAAACATATATCACCACCATCATAAATTATTATTATCAAGATATTTAACTAACAGCGATATTAAATTTCAATGTCAATTTAAATCTAATCAATTTAATTTTAGTAAATTCAGTTTCAATCATTTTCAATTTCAACAGAAATCAATAAAATTTACCACTTGATAATTTGGCATAACTTGTAGTAGAAATTTTAGTACTTCATGGGTGGATTTAAACACTTACATTTTCGAAGATTTGAAATGATTGAAATGGACACAACGTCACGCATGAAGGCTTTGGACTCTGATTTATGGACATGTGCACATGATGCACCGCTGCAAAACTGGATCAGGACTTACTCAAACTTTAGGCTTAGTGACTGGGCAGCGGTCCTGGCAGGTAGTGGGACAGCGATGAGGTGGGTCTTCGGTTAGATGAGTGGCAGCATGGGCTAATGAATTTTGAGGCAATAAGCGGCAGATAGGTGGCAATGTAATGGGGTTGCAGTTCGAGTCTAGGTAGCTGGAAGTGGAGTTGGTTGGAGCAGGCAGTGCAAAATGGCAAGAACTTAGAGGACTGGTGGAGGACCGAACGCGAATGGAAGCGGGGCTATGGTAGTTTGAATAGTGGAAAGGCAAGGCCGCTAGTGTAATAACTTTTGGTGGAGTGACTAGTGAAGGTAGGGAGATTGGATGAAAGGCATAGAAGGCTTTCGGCGAAGGCTGAAAGGTGATGGGTGCGAGCGACTGAACGTTGGTGGATGGGTGCAAGAGGTGGCAGTGGCTGTAGGCTGGAGGTAGATCGACGAAGGAGGAGACGGAAGAAGATGGTGAACTAGTGCAGTTGATTAGAGAAGGGGTCTGGCACAACGTTGGTGGTGACTGGAAGTGGAGTTGGTTGAGAAAACTGGAAAGGTGAAGGAGCGGGACTGGAGGTAGGTGGACGTGGAGTTTGAGTAGGCGAAGAACGGGCGCTGTGTTGCTTGACTTGCCAAGTGGAGGACTTACGTGGGTGTGAGTTGATGAGGTGGAGCTTGGACGAAGGTAGAGTGATGGAGTGGCAAAAATAAGAGCGAAATGAAATAATGCGCAAGAGAGAAGAGGGGAGAGAGAGGGTAAGGTAATTTATAAAATAAGGCGATCCATGTTTTATTTTTGTTTTATACTAATATAATTTAGATGCGTAATATTTTATACATTTATCAAACCGACCGTTAGGAGGTTTGCTTACTGTCACTGTCCAAAATCAATTTTTCTGAAACAAAAAAAAACGTGGATCTTGTCTCATCGCTGTTTCCCTAAAAACGTGGATCTTGTCTCATCGCGGTTTCGCTAAACTTCCTCCTTTTACTTGGCGCATCAAAGATTCCAAAGTCAAATCTATTATGATTTTCGAATTCTAAAATTTCAATTTCAAATCGACAATTTTAAATACTTTGATTAATATTTAAATTTGAAATTCATATTTTCATATTCAAATTTCAATTTATTATTTTTCAACATATTATCACTTAATGTTTAAGTAATATTAAGAAAAATTTTAAATGTATATTTTTTATCAAAGTTATACAATCGAACGGTCGGTTTCTCCACTGTTGTGCGGTTATACTAGTGATATTAAAAAAATTAAATTTCACTAACAAATGTTTTGCGCGACAAGTCGACAGGAAGCAAAAGCATATACAAAAAATGGGGATGGAAGGATATTTGTCTGTATTGGTTATATAGCGCAATAGAGTACCGCTATAGACTATAATTCGACCACTACACGTTGAGAATCGGGCATCGAAATACAGAAGTAAATATATCATGGAGATCAACGTGACTAGACGAACCATATGGTGCACCAAAATCTATGGTACGACAATCGTGTTAAAAATTTCACTTTTGTCGTTAGTTACACCAATTCAAAACGTACGACAAATGACAAATTGCAGTAAACGAGGTAGATAGCTCGAAATTTGATGAAACAAATTTTGACATTTTAATCGGAAATTTTTTCAGATCATTTTTATGTAAGAATATTTACATTTCAAAAAATGATATTTTTCAGTAAAATAGTTACTGATTTTGAATTAAATTCGAAACCGAATAGATTTTCAAAATTTTCAAACTAAATTCATTTCATATTAAGCTTATTAAAATACGTTTTATTCATACGACTTCAATTTATCGAAATTTCAATATTATCGTTAAATCATTTCTATATCGCTAACTACTGCTATTTAGCAGCTGTACAAATCTTGTTTAAAATTCAATTTTTTTCATATTATAAATTTACGCTTATACTAGAAACAAAACGTTCATTTTTATTTTCTCAAAACTTTATTTTATTTTCATTAAAATGCGCATTTCATTTTAACACTAATATCATTAAATTATTTTAATATATAATTCCAACTTTTATATTTTTGCAATTTGTTTTTTAAGAATTCAATTTAAGATCATAGCTTCCATTCAAATATATCATTAATAAAATCATAAAATTTTGTTCCTAACCAATTTTTTATTCAATAATTATGTTAAATTTAATATTTTTAAATGGTTTAAAAATACGGGTCGTTACAAATATTTCTTTTTAGTCGGTATAAACTCCTATCATAAAAACTAATTTTCTATCGGATAAGTATACTCACATAAACTATTAGAAATCAAAGAAAAATTTATGGTACACATGTTTTCATGTTTGATCAATAAACTATCCAAAACTATAATTAACCTATCAAAGAATTGGAACTCAAAAAGGTCCAATACCAATTTGCACACTTCAACAATGTTCTAAACAAATTCTTTAATGTATATTTAAATCACACATTAAAGTTTCTTCTCCATGGTTACAAAATTCAGTCAAAATATCAAAATTTTACCATACCGAATAACATTAGCACCACTAAATCCAAGCTCATCTTCTTTAACAAATAATATAAACAATATTTGAATGACATCTCTAGTCGATCTCGTGCACAGTTCAACTTAGATGAGTAATCTAAACAGTGTGTGTTCTCAAGCATCAAGCATCGCAACTCTATCAACCACAAACTCATCACTCAAAGCAATAGTTCTAGGCATAAGTTCCTCTTAGGCAAACTCAAGCTTCTCAGATTCAACATAGCGTACTCCAGACAAACAAGTTGCAGACCTGACTTCATTTCAAAATTTGTGAAACTACTAATATAAGAAGTGTTTGCACCGTTGTTACTAGGTAGCGGGTCAATGTCGATCTCTGGTTCATCTCCAAAGCAACATCTACGTTCAAATCGTCATTAACCGATGTATAGTAAGTACAAGCCTCTTCCTTGAGAATGACTCCAATAGCACAGTGGTAGCGTAGTTTCATGAGGCACATCTAGGCAAGCATGACGAACCTTATAACAATCACCACAAGTGGACTATATTTGACTTTGGCAATGCATGAAAGTTAAGGGGGTATTCCGTTAGGGTAATTGTGTGATTTGCTACATGTCCCAACTTTAAAAAAAATCCCATCAGGAATAAAGTATGCTTTCGGTGTTTGTTTTTATTTAATACACATAATGTTATTTTCTGATATAAATAAATAATTAAATATTCATTTATATATAGCAACAAATCCTTAAATAAAGTATTATACGATCACAGTCTCAAATGTTGCAACCATGGATATCAAATTGTAGATAAAAATAATTTGTTTCAAATATTGCTAGTCAAGATGGTTCGAGAAAAGGATATAAATACATCCATTCAGACAAGAGTATGTAATGCACTCTAAATGCTGGTTAATGTATTATTACCATTCGTTGCCAGGGCACTAAAAGATTACGTACATGTAGTTATTAAATGACAATAGAATGACTCAATAGAGAGTTTTCTATTGGTTGAATAAGTAAGGTCAAATAAGAAATCTCAGTATTACGATTTTACTTTGTTATTTCAACTTGAGAATACCATGAACTTTAACATGAAAACTCCACTTTGGTTATAGTTAAATCATAGAATAATGACCATGAAATGACTATAGTTAGGTCAAAGTTAAAGCATACTAAGTGAAACAATATGTTGTAGAGAACTTATCCCCTCTATGATGAGAGGTTAGTATCACAGTCAAGCATGGTCAACTCAAAGTTAAAAGTCTTTGGTCTGGCATATTAGTAAATAGTAAATGTTATTATTGGACTAGGGATTTTAGAGATGGACTAAATAACTGTATATAGATATTGTTGGAGTTTTGATCATGACCAAACTTCACACATCAAAAGTGAAACGACGCCGACAGAGAGAATGTATGGTAATATATTGTTGCCTAAAGGTGTTGCTTATATCAAACTACAATATGATTTTATAGAAAAGATCTATAAGCGATGAATTTGGACAACCTATCACATTATTAACTAAGATGACATATAAAAATTAACATTCAAATTGTTTAATACTAATCATTGACTGAATTAACACCTAGGACTATGAATTCACACATGTGAGTTGCGTAGTCGAATCTTTGCAATTTCTGAAATGTCACATGATTTAGTTAGTATCGATTTTGTTGTACACTAATTAAATTAATTTATATATATAAATATATAATTACAAGTGCTTGTAGTAATTGGAGTGCCATTAGTAATTTTGGCAGCTTTTTGAAAATTTTCTGGATGCTTTTAGTAATTATTTGGGTATGCGTATAAGCTATATATGCATGTATTAATATATGATATTGATACATGTCTAAATAGGTTTAAATATGCAAACAAATAATAAATAAAGGAGAAAAGAAGGGTTCACATTATGGAGGTTAAAGGGTTTCTTTTGTATTGGATTTTATAGGTCATTAGTGGTAGATAACTCTCCTAATTACTCTTCTAAATATATCATCTCAAACTCCTCCATTTTCAATCCAAAACTCGACATCTTTGCCTCGTTGTCTATTCTAGAATTTTATAAGTCTCTTCTCATTAGCCGGTGATAGTTATTTAATCCTTGCAAAATTAAGAAGATAGAATCAGATTCATTGTAGACATATAAAGATCAAGGAACGAAAAGCGTTAGGACCTCAAAGGTATTTTTATATTTTTCATAGATGTATATATGTTATACCCAAACCCTTGTACGTGATGATATTAACATATATATAATTTGTTTTGTAATTGTAAAATTAATAAATAATTAAATTGAATCTTGTATGCAAATCAACATATTTTAAATTATAAATCATTTGATTTGAAGAAAGTTGATTTTCAGTATACAATAAAATTAATAATGTGTAAACTATTTATATGAAATATTACATAATCTTATAATATACATACATATATATATATGTGTGTGTGTGTGTGTATAATTCAAAATATGAAATATATGTTTGAACCAGTTAGACTAAATTTGAGTTAAGATATTTTAAAGTTCAAGATTTCCGACCTAAATAATATTTTTCTTATTTAGTCAAGTTATCCAGATACTTTAGAACAAATTTGATTATCATACACCTCCCTTGTTGTTTATGTGTGTGTTTTTGTGTGTGCGCATAAAATACACCTCCTATGTTGTATAATATTATCACGTTGTACCTTTCCACCTTTTGAAATAATGCCTTATCCATGAGAAACGCTGTAACGACCCATATTTTAAGTATCGGAGATCGTAAAATAAAATTTTCAAATACATATTAGATCATATGCTGTTGTAGCTTTGGCAATTGTTTAGTACGATAATTTTGACCCTTATGAATTTTATCGATAATTTTACCCCGAAAACTTGTAATTGACATAACTTTTGATAGAAGCCGAACAACGGCACAAGACCACTTACATTGGAAAGAAATGATTGTAACACCTTGTAATTTGGCATTAGTTATTTAACTAGTTAGTTACTTAAATAATTAGGCTTCGAAAATGAAATTTGTACAAATGATAGAATTTTACTATAAAACTTGCACCATTACGTTCGTGGTGAAATTCTAAGCAACTTTCGTATTTAGAGTTTTGCAATTGGAGTCCAAATGAAGATGAACGTACGAAAAACGAATTCGAAACGACAATAATTAAATAAGAATATTAATTACCCCGGTCCACATGCCGATCCATCATTGGAAACGATCGACCCTTAGCGGTCGACCGGTAGCGATCTAGCGGCTCCAATAAATCTAGGCCGTAGGCCCGGATTTAATACATTTCGATTGAACGATTTTGGTTGATTCTAGTGCTTATAAATTCAAGCTTAACCCTCCCTTCTCTTTTCATATCTTTATGGTGACATTAGCGAAGCATTGCCATTTCTTTTTCCCCACTTTCTTTTTAAATTATAAAAGATAAATATTTGTATTATATCCATACAAATCAGAGAAGAGAATCAACCATACGCGTACTCGAGGTAATTTATAATTTTATATATTTGCATCTATTTTCTCTCCTAATTCCAAATCTCAGCTCAGATCTATAATTCTAATATATGTATATACCCTCTTACACATATATCTTGGCTAAAAAAAAGATTTGAAGATGAACCAAAGTTTTTACTTCATATCTGAAAATTTGGATCGCTTTTAAAAGGTAGTGTGAATTTTTATAAATTGTTATAATAAGAATATTAACATGTTGATATTTATTTGATTTTTATACCTAATTAGATAATTGTATATGAGTTGTAGGCAATGAATTGAATATGATCTGAATATAATAAATATCGCTTACATATTCTTGTTTATGAATTGTTTTAGCATTGTACACAACCTAATCTAAACATCTGCCCCAAAAGTACGAATTCAAAATATTAATTTGAATGAAATTTATTGCAGACCTGAAATAGGTTGTATAATAATGTTATAAATTTGGATTATTACCCTAATTTTGTCATGTTATAATATAAACTTTTCTATATTTGGAATTATTGGAATTTAGATTCGTTTAATATTTATAAATTAGTTTGATTTCTTTCCCTTTTAGAAAGATACAGAGTTTGATCTAATAAGGAATATACGTAAATATAAAGAGAAAAAGATGTGCAAAGTATGGATTCATTGTAATTTACACTATCAATTTCAATAATAAAAAGAAATGATTATTCCTTGTAATTTCAAATAATGCAATCTTTTATATTTTAAAGTTAAATCTTTTATTTTCAACTAATATATGGAAATTATTGTAGATAATTATTTTAGATATGATTCCAATAATTTAACATGAAAAATTATATTTAGTAAGGAAATAACTAGAATTATTTAATAAAAGTAAATATTTGTACATAATTACTATTTATAATAATTAAATAAAAAGCTAATAACGGTGGTTGCACGTAATATTCATATTTTGGGATAATTAACTAATGGAATTTTTTAAAAAGATTGTAACTCTAATAAATGGTAATAAATGTGGAAGTTACAATAAATTAATATGGTAAGAAGATTAATGAGACCGATAAAAATGGAATTGATATAAAAGGTTGCTAATTTAAAGTTAATAATCATGCATAAATATCTTAGGAAATGTTCATAAAGATTTTATGGACAAACTGACATTCATGAGCATTAAACGTGGATTTATAGGTAGATAAATATTTATGGTAAATCTTATTGCCTTAAATAAAAAGGAAATTTGTAAGCTAAGTTCAACGTCTAGCTAAGATAACATAAATAAAGACTTATGATGGTTAATTGGACTTAGTAGATTAGTAATGCAGGGTAAGTAGAGTAACTCAATGGAAGACCGCCCTTCACTTTGAGGCTACCAGTAGTCGAGCGTACTTACTACTGATGTGAGATATCACTAATCTACAAAATCAAATGTCGATTTATGGAATGCTCAGTACTTGTTCTTTATAAAATAATCAGACAATACATAAGAGCGGGAATCACCTCCTAACCATTTAATTGGACGGACCTCCTTGTCATTTGTCCTAGAAAAACGAAACGAGTTTATATGTACAGTATAGCACCACCGATGGTAACTATACCATATAATCCCCGTGTTTCCCTAGATATTTCCAAAGTTAAAATCCTTTGGTGTTAAGTAGGGAATATTTCCCTACCACCAAGATTAAGAAACAAAACATATATAGGCTAAGATTTGATAATCAGTTATTTAATTATTAAATAAACAAACATTCCAAAAAAGATTATATTTCCCATGGAAATATCTAAGCCTCATTCAATTAAGTTTCCATTACTCTAAAATCACCTTTCGAATACTTTGGTAATCACTTCTATATACTTATCTCAGCAAGATAAGTATATTCACAAATCATTATATTTTCGATACTTAGAAAATATAACCATATACTTATCTCAATGGTATACTTAAAGTATATTCACAAACCATTTTGCTTTCAAAACATTAAAACTTGAAAGCTGTTAAAAATAGATATGGTTCTAAGTATCGAAAATATAGTGATTTGTGAATATACTTATTTGAGCAGGATAAGTATATTCACAAATCACTATATTTTCGATACTTAGAAAATATAACCATATACTTATCTCAGTAGGATAAGTATATTCACAAATCACTATATTTTCGATACTTAGAAAATATAACCATATACTTATCTCAATGGTATAAGTATATTCACAAACCATTTTTCTTTCAAAACATTAAAACTTGAAAGCTGTTAAAAATAGATATGGAAAGTACCGTTCAATATCGGCTATGGATCGCAGGTTACACAATGGTTACGTCGCTATCCCAACGAGTCCATAGTAAACTGTAGGCGATCCCTGCCCCTCGAATCATGCTATGAATATCAACCATCTTTTTTCCAATTTCTTTATTTTATAAATAAATATTTCCAAACCTATTTATAAAGCTTTTTTAAAAATCTTCAATCTATTTATAAAACATTCTTTATATATCTCAAAACTCCATTTATAAATCTTCTCCTTTTTCAAATCTTTAAACTCATTCATAAATTCCTTTATAAATATCCAAAACCATTTATAAACATTTCCATATTTAACAAACTTATTTAATGGACTATTTAAGTCCCTCAAGTTCCATTGATAACAAAAATAACTTTAAATAACTTAAACTAATATGTTATTGTTTAAACATCCTTCTTTTTCATTTAAATTAAATCCCATTTAAAAAAATAACCTAAAATCTCACTAATAATCTATTAAATTAATTTCAAAACTATTATTTTAATAATAAGTTAACTTCAAAATAATATTAATATTATAAATATTTACTTTTAAAAACTTTATTAAAACAATAATAAATTAACTTTAATATAATATTAATATGATACTAATATTTACTTCACTACTTTTTTTCCGTTAAAAAAAAGCATTAATATGAAAATTAATTAATTTATAAATATAATGAAATAAATTAAATCGATATAATTAAACAACTTTAATCAAAAACAAAAGTACAGTTAAATCATTTTAAATAAATAATTAAAGTAAAATTTAAAAACATTTTAAAACAATAACTAAATAACTTCAAATTAATAATTAACATTCATTAAGGAATAACTTTTGAGAATCATATTAATAAGATAATTAACTTAAACATTATTAAAAACAATTATGAATTTTCTTTAAAATAATATTATTAATAAGATATTGCCTTTTAAAATCTTATTACTGAAAAAAAAATTACCTTAAAATAACTTTCAAACCAAATTTTTAATTTTTAATTTTTAAAATTGAAGGAGGCTTAACGATTTCTGTGGTACTTATACAAACTACCATCTCATTCAAAATTAACTTTCCAAGTCAATAACTAGTATTTACATAATCAACGACTATATAAATAAATTATCACTTAACCGTCATTGGTTAACGTATCACTTATTAAAAGTTGCATATCTATTTATGACATATAATCAGATGTCCAAATCTATAGAATAGCAAAACGGGGATTTATTCTGCTAATTAAATGTCAAGTTAATTATAATTAGTAAAATAATGTTTTATTCCACTAACAAATGTCCAATTACCATATTCAATCCAATTTAACTTCACAGTAATTTATTTGGCAAAATAAATTTCAATAATTAAAGTATATAAATTTAAACGACGTTATTATATAATAACGTGATTCAAACCCGGTCCGTTTAATTATGATATAAATTTTTACATGTCCAAAACTATGAAATAACTACACTAAGATATTGTACTCGTCCATACGAGTACAATGCTAAAATCCATATGTTAAATGGACTACGTATGAGAGACAGTTACTAAATTTTATAACTGCACATCATGTTATATAATAATTAATTTAACTTCCAAAAGTTTCTCACCAAGCCTCAAGCCAGCAAGGCCTACACGGCCCAAGCCCAAGTGCTTGCAAAGCCAAAAAACGCACCAATTGAACAGTATCAAATCGCAACCATTCCCCTTTTGTATGCAATTGAACACATTGTATAGGATCTAAATGCAAATTCCTCTTATAAGAGTAGTACCTCCTCCTTTTAACTCTATTCGCATGCTCTAGGCCTTTATGAAAATTTGCTGCCTCTTCCAGCTTCAAGGCCAATGCCTGCTCACGACATGAGATGACTCACCGATGACGAGGTGACTGCACAAGAAACCATACTCACACATGCAACTTCCTCGTTGCTCTTTCATTATGCCACACACACGCTCCAAGTCCCAAACACCAAAAGCCCACTTCATATTTACATCTCCCTCTCTTCACTTTTCATGTCAACACTACATTTCCAACCAGGGCCGGTCCTACGACATTTTTGGCCATGGACAAAACTAAAATTTGGGCCCTTTCATGTGATTGCAACTAATACCTTCAAATGATAATAATCATATAAATAATACCCAAAGTGATATTTTCTTCAAAAGCTAATTAATTTTTCATTACATCCCAAAAAGTATCAAACTTACAACTTCTTAATCATTAGAAATACAAACGGTAAATCCAACAATAACATCATTTGAAAATTTCTCTTAATGCATTTTTTGAAGCAAAATCATTGATTATATCGTCTTCTTCAATATTTTCCAACATATCTTTTTCGATGCATAGAATTGCTAGCCCATTCAACCTATCTTGAGACATAGAAGTTCGCAGATATGATTTTAACAATTTCAATTTAGAAAAGCTTCTTTCAGCAGATGCCACGGTCACGGGATAGTCAATAATATTCAATAAGCAATCATCACATTCGGAAACATGTCTATTTCTCTCACAAACTCAATCATTCTTGTCGAAGTCCATGACTTGTTCATTTCATATGATTCCTTTGGCAACATAACTTGTAATACCTGTAATTCAGAACATAAAATTTTTCCATTCACATCAGAAGTATCATCTTTTTTTAAATCATTTTCTAGATTCACACAAGCAATTAGTAATTCTTGATCATCCAAATTAACTAATTTTTTAGCTTTAAATAAGAAACCAAATATAGACTCAAAGAGTTTCATTTGTTCAAATCTGGTCCTTAATTGGGAGAGTGCAATATCAACTATGTGGATAAAATAGTCGATCCTAAATGATTCTTGTGCAGATAATTGTTCTCTATCATTATCAAATGGTTCATCAAAATGTTTTTTCTTCGAATTCGTCGTTTTGTATGAAACATCGGCTCAATCTCCATATCTATTGCTATTTGTTTTGCTTCTTCAATTGCTAGATTAAATTCATTTTCTCTATATTTTTCGAAAAAAGAAACAAGACCTTCCAATTGTTTAACTGCAATATCAAGACGCATATCGTTCGATTATAACTTTTTACTTACTACATTTATTTTATTTAGAACATCATGCCAAATTACCAAAGATAATATGAATTCAAAACTTGAAAGCTCACATGTAGCTAAAGTTTCAGCATCTCTACTAAGCTTTGCATCTTCCGTAATTTCTGCTAATTTGAATAAAGCTTCTCTAATTTCAGAAAGTTGCGATTTTATTGCTTTAATACTTTCAATATGACTCTCCCATCGTGTGTTTGACAATGATTTTAAAGTTAAGCCCTTTATATGGTCAAGTAAAACATGCCACCGTTTTGTTGAGTTAGAAAAAGCTAAATATATGCATTGACATGCTCCAAAAAATGATTTCGCTTTATGAGAACAATTTTCCATATTGCATAATATTAAATTAAGAGAGTGAGAACCACATGGCATGTAAAATGCTCTTGGATTTATCTCAAGCAATCTTGTTTGTACTCCTTGATGTCGTCCACTCATATTAGATCCATTATCGTATCATTGCCCCCATCACATCATCAATGTTAAGTCCAAGATTTTTTAATGCAATTTGTAATTCATTGAAAAGAGCTAGTCCAGTTGTATCCACAACATTTATAAACTCCAAAAAAAATTCTTCTATTTTTATTGGAGAACATGACACATCAACACATCTTATTATCAAAGTCATTTGTTCTTTGTGAATTGAATCAGAAGTACAATCAAGAATAACAGAAAAATATTTTGCCTCTTTAATTTTGTTAATTATAGCATTTCTAACTTTGGACGCTAGAATGGCAATCAACTCATTTTGGATTTTATGGCTAAGATAGTGATAATGGATTTCTTTATTTCTAATAAGTTGAAAATGATGTTGCATTACTGGATCAAATTCTGAAATCATTTGGATAAGACCCAAAAAATTACCTTTAGCATCGTCATCAATTGTTTCATTTGTTCCACGAAAAGCCAAATTATTTATTACAAGACATTTTACAACAGCAATAATTCGAACCATTACATTTTTCCAATGTAGTGTGTTGTTCCTAATTTGCATTTGCAATTCTTTGTCTATAGTTTGATTTTTCTTCAATCCAAGTCTTAGCATTTTCAATGATTTTAAGTTCTGAAAAGTGCTCGATGCTATTTTCGTGTTGTTCAAGTGTTTTGCTAAGATGTTTCCAATCTTTAATTCCTTCACTTGCTAATTGACTTTTTGATGGTTTTGTTCTGAATAATTTACAGCAAAAGCAAAAAACTTTATCTAAATCTTTTGAATACACCAACCATTCTCTATCACGGGTTTCTCCGTTTGGTAGATTTTGAATATAATAATTTGGAGAAAATCTTCGAGAGCATTCATCTTTTGGAAAATTAATATTAGTTTCCCGTTTAGGTCCATTTTCAATAAGTAAATTTCTAAGTTTTCCTTGAAGATTATCCCATATTCTAGGATCATAAATGTTTAAATCCAAATCATTTTTCAAATGCTTAGAATTATTGACGATATGCTCATTTGCTTGAAAATTGTTAATATCATTGTCGTCTAATTTTTCAACATTGTTTTCATTTTTTTCATTTACTTCTTGATTTTCATTGCTCTCATCCTCTTTCAACTCTTCAATATCATTTTGCATCTCAAATGGATTTAATAATTCATCAACATTTTCATTTTCCACAATATCAATTTGTTGTTCGGATTCAACTGATGAATTAGATTGTTTGTTAAAATATTAATTTAACGAACCTTGTAAACTTTGAGTCATAAGTTCTTGTCTTTGTCGTTTTTTTCTTTTTTGAGATCCAGATAATTGTTTCATGATTGTTCTAAACTAAGCTTTAACAATAGTAAAAAATAATAATGAGAACAAAAATCAAAACAATACAACCTGATTCATGCGCTGCAGTCCATTCACCAAACAATCAATCTCGATTCTCATCTTTCTTCTATCCAAATTCCAGCTAACGGGTAACCTAAAAACTGAAACACAAAAAAAGTAATTAGTTTAATTCAATTTCCAGAATTGAATTCTGTACATATTTTTTTAATTCCAGAATTGAATTCTACACAAAAAAAGTAACTAGTTTAATTCACCAAACAATCGTATCTCGATTCTCATCTTTCTTCTATCCAAATTCCAGAATTTAATTCTGTACATAATTTTTAAATTTAGTAAAACTGACTAAAAATATGTCATGTTAGTGCACTAGTTTAATTAAATTTTGAAAGCTCGCATGTATGTAGAAGTATTGAAAAAAATTGAATTCGGAAATTAGATTTAGAAGTATACCTTGCTGTTGAAATCTGAAATCCCAAAGCAAACAAATTCGAATCGGATTTGAATCTAGAAGCAAACAAAAATTGGCAGATAAGCTTAAATACCGTAAAAACTATTCCAATTTTTGTTAGTAAAACAACTATTCCAAAATACCGTAAAAATACTAACAATTGTTTGCAGATATAGATCAAAATTCTTTTTCACGGACCCTTCAATAAATACAAAACAGGTCAAGTATATGATGAAGAAGCATTACCTGCAGGCTGCAGTGTCTCAGTTACGGATCTACAAACTTTTTGCATATGATACTGAGTACAAGAAACTTATATGTATGCGTAACCAAAATTCATTCGAAACTGGTATGCGTTTGAAGTTTGTTCACTTCCAGAAACACGGTACACTCAAAAAATTTCCAAAACCCGAAATGTATTTGTTCAAAACTCATGTACTTTTTCAAAGTCAACACATTTTCGCATATGAAGCTTTTCTAGAAACATGTATTTGTAGCCAGGCATCTACCCAAAATCCATATAGTTGTACAAAATCAATGCATTTTTGATACTCACATATTCTTTTGAAATTATTCATATGCTTAAAATTATACACACATAAAAATCAATCTGCACTTAAAACTAATTAAAATTATTGCTACTAGATTGAAAATGGAAATTGAGGAATTGCCTTTAAGATACCTTGGGTCCCCTTATCCTTTGATTACTTGCATTATTCTGACTGTGCTGTACTATTGCGAAAAATCTTCCCAAAATTTCATAGTTGGGATGGTAAGTATCTTTCAATGGTTAGTAGAATGTAGTTAATAAACACAGTTATAACTCCTATAACACTATATTGGATACTAATTTACAAAATGCCAGTGGCTACTACACATAAAATTGACAGCCTATGTGCTGATTTTTATCAAGTTAGTAAAAAGAAGAAA
Source organism: Allium cepa (assembly GCA_030765085.1). Taxonomy (NCBI): domain Eukaryota; kingdom Viridiplantae; phylum Streptophyta; class Magnoliopsida; order Asparagales; family Amaryllidaceae; genus Allium; species Allium cepa. The sequence goes on from CM060939.1 coordinate 153,701,821, forward strand.
ATTTCTTGGACAACATTATGTCTACCAAAAACGAGTTACATTATATCATGTCTTTTACAGTATCGCATAGATGCAAAAGATATATTTATGAACTGATATGATTATAATTTTTAAGTTTTCCGGATAATATCAATTGTTTCAGGTGTTTGCATCCAATGATATATAATTTACTGCTTCTAGATGCAGGTTAGTAAACATAATGTTCATTTTTATTTTCTGTTTTTAACAGTAAATGATCAGGAATCACAAGCAAGAAAAAAATATCATCACATAACGTATTTTATTTTGATTAGCAATGAACTTGGTATCATAATAATTAACTCCATTTCGCTTTGCCACAAATTATGAAAATCTCATTGATAATCACTTAGCTATAAACTGTTTTACATCCAAATAAACTTGAGTGTCGCCAATCCATTGCCAGTTAGTCAAATATCAATACAAAGTTAAATGTTGATCAAACAAATTTTTTTATGAAGTTATTCTTCTTTGCAATGAAATTTAAAAAGCTTTCTGGAATCAAAAGAAAATATGTTGAAATCTGAAATCCCAAAGCAAACAAATTCGAATCGGATTTGAATCTAGAAGCAAACAAAAATTGGCAGATAAGCTTAAATACCGTAAAAACTATTCCAATTTTTGTTAGTAAAACAACTATTCCAAAATACCGTAAAAATACTAACAATTGTTTGCAGATATAGATCAAAATTCTTTTTCACGGACCCTTCAATAAATACAAAACAGGTCAAGCATATGATGAAGAAGCATTACCTGCAGGCTGCAGTGTCTCAAAAGCAATACTAAGTGGTTCGAAAAAGAGCAGCAGAGACAAGTATGTGCTAAAAGATCTATATAGTGAAATGCACAGCCTTATCCTACAATTGGATGAAAATTGGATCAAAATCGGATTTGAATCTATAAGCAAACAAAAATTGGCAGATAAGCTTAGAGTTAGAAACGGAAATAAAATCTGAATTAATAAGAGAAATTGAATTGGGGAAGAACGTTAGCTTCATTGAAAATTGAAAAGACCGCTTCGGCTTCTGAATCTGGTGTAAATGCGTCTTCTACTGGCTGTTGTCCCTTCTGCGTGTGTTGAGATTTGAGAGGCTTAATTGGATTTAGGGTTACCCACTACTCAGCACAGCAGTTCTAAGTATATAAAAAATATACTGGGTTAGAAAATAAACGTGCCCCCTTGAAAATTGGGCCCTGGGCTGTCGCCCAGGCTGCCCAGGCCAAGGGCCGGCACTGTTTCCAACTCATACACATATTAATGCACTAAGCCATGCACACATTCCATCCCACTTCACATCTCCTACCTGCTCAGATCCTTCCTTTTATATAGATCTATTACAACGAGGCCTATTACAACGAGCAAATGTCCGTTGCGAAAACCATATTACAACGGACATTGTCCATTGTAAAAAGACTGTTTTGTTGTAGTGTTTGTTAAAGGCAGTGATGATCCTAATAATCATATAAATGACTTTTATGGCGTGTTAACTCAGATTTCGCAGTTGACATATTTTACAAGACCCGCGAAGGATGTTTATTTGTTTAGATGCAACTGGTTCAGCAATGTTCCAGGTTCTTGTATTAACGTGCATCTAAATTATAATCTTATATAAATTAAACATACATCGCGTTATCAAAAGCACGACGCTATTATACTAGCCAAACAAGCCCTACAAGCTTATTATGCCACTTATCCATCTCTAAAAAGGGATAAAGCAGATTGGTCTGCGGTTTTTAAAACCAAAGCAAGATTTACGTTCGATGGACAGAATATTTCAAACGAACAAGCCTATCAAGCAGATCTGGAGGAAAATGTTGAAATAGCAATTATAGACGATCAAACTTATTTTGGACCTTTAAATAATGAGACAAATGTATTAGTCGAAGCATTTGAGAGTGTAGAGGAAAACGATATAGAACACGAAACCGAGTCTGAATTAGAAAACGACAAGGACGACTGAGTAATATCCGGTAATTTTACAATTATTCGCATTACATTTATCTCCGATTAATAATGAATTTATCCAAAGTTATATAATTTTAATGACAACAAGTGTATACTCACACACTCAACACATACACACAACATGACACATTTGTAGCATATTGTATTACATTTTTTAATGGTTCGTCATATCATAATTATTATGAATTGTATATGTATGTATATGGCAGGTATATTATGTCTAGCTCTGGTTCTGCCTCTCGGCGACGTGACTCTTCCCAGCAGACCGGAGAGAGTAGTGGTGAGCCACCAGCTCGTCCTGTCGTTTACTTGCAGCCAAAGGCTGATCAGACGTAAGTATCATAATTAGCAGTATAGCAATTTAATTTTTGTACATGATATATCTATAATTGTCTAAAGTTCTATTTTATATTTAACGCAGTGGGTTTGAGTTGGAGCCATCTAAAGTGGTTCCGAACATTTCTAAGCAGGCACATATGGGCAGGATGAGTGATTGTTGGCCTAAGTGGAGCAAGATCCCCGATGATGTGAGAGAGACCATTTGACAAGATTTTCTAGTAAGTTTATACCTCTTTACAAAATGATTAATTAAATACAAATAAATAATTAGTAATATTTTCTTATTGTAGAGGGCGCAATAGATTTGTAAGAGTCTGACATCAACTTAGTTCAGCGATATTGGAACTCAAAGATCGCTAAGAACTATAGAGAGAAGATGTCAGAGATTAAAAAAGTGGGGAAGAAACCAAAGTGGATGAACGCGGTGCATGGGATAAGTTGGTTGACTGGTGGAACTCTGAGGAGTTCAAGGTAAATCTGTAATGAATCTCAGTAATTTTTTTAACATTTAATAAATAATTATTCGTTGTAAATTTGCAGGAGGAGTTAGAAAGGAACTCAACAAGCAGGAATTATCCAAATATTGATTAGTTCAGTAATTAGTTATGTGGAGTTAAATTATCCAAATTATCAATTGCAGAAACGAGCTTATGGACATCCCGTTGGCTTAGTGGATTTATTTGCTCACACCCACTCATCTAGGCAAGTAGACGAGTCTGGCAAAATCATATATCAGTGGGATGATCAGGATAGGGCGACTGAGGCATATGTATGCGTTTTTTAATTTCTAATACTTACATAGATAAGTTTATTAATTACTAGCTATGTAAAATAAAAATTACATTCTACTATTTTTCAACTGAAATTGTTTTTTTTTTCATTATAGTCAAGGTTACAGGAGGCACGGGCTTATGCGCTTCAGTAGTCTGGTCGTGATGAGTTGACACAAGAGGAGCAAGATAACATATTTAACGCTGTTATGGATTTGACGCAGCGGAGTAGACATTATGGCTTCGGGAACGTAACCGTAGTTAATCTTTTACATATGTACAACAAATTAGCGTTTAGATATATAGTGTTATAATATTTTATATGCTGAGACAACCTTTTTGCTATTATTTCTATTTGCAGGCTCGACAAGCTCAGAAGGCCCAAGACAAAGAAGAAATTAATTAAGGAGTTTAGAACTATGATTGAGCAGCTACAGGAGGAGAATCGTCTGGGAGCTGTACAGATGGATCAGCTGAATTAAAAGCTTGCGGAGTATGTGTAGAATCATGGTACGTACCTTTTCTTCGTAGTCTGGTGCTTCTGGAGGCGACGACGAAGATGCTTGAGGAGGTATGCTTTTTAGTGTTTGTGTTTGAACGATGTATATATTGACTTGGAGATGGTTATTGTGTTTTAATGTTGTATATATTGGTACGGAGTGGATGAGAACGATATTTTGATGGTATGTACGTGGTTTGTTGACATGTTTTGATGGTATTTACGTTGATGGTACGGTTTATGATGTTTGAATGGTTTGGTTTGTTTATATTGGTGTTTAATTGATTTATGTGTGTAGTTTATATTGATATTGATATATATGTGTGGAATGAATTGGAAATGAATGGATTGGAAACGGTGTGGCTGGAAGGTGAATAAGTTTTCTGTTGTACAGCAAAATAAACCCAGATTTCCAACGGTTTCGAACGACTTATTGAACATTTTCTCAAACGGCTTGTAACGATTTCCAACGGCTATTAACATTTGGCTGCCGTTGGAAATTCCGTTAGAAAATAGTCGTTGATTCCGTTGGAAAGCGTTGCTTCTACTCCAACGGCTATTCCAACGGCCGCCAACGGCTCGTAGCCGTTGGAAGAGCCGTTTAATCTTGTAGTGTTTGAAATTTCGAAAATGCCTTTATTTTCCATTTACAATAATATAAACAGCCCGTGTACGAAGCACGGTCCAATTCTAGTAGAAATAAAATTGTTTTTTTCCGTTTGATTTCACAGAAAAATATAATAGCCGTAACAGTTTATCGATCGAATGATAGCAGACAGATAGTGTTAATTCTTCCTATTAGATATGTACCAAAAACAAAAGTGTTATGACTTCAAATAAATGATCAAATGATGGAAAACAGATCCTGATTATTCTTCATATCAGATACGTACCAAAAACAGAAGTGTTATGATTTCAAATAAATGAATTATTCATATAGTGTACTAGCAACAAAGTATGAGTTGATTAGTAACAAACCATAATAGTGCCAGCTGCTGATGCTGCTCTTGCAGTTGCATACGCTCCTGTGTTAGAAACATTATCATGAATACTATTATAAGTCCTATGAATACTATAAAAATACGACAACGAGAGTAAGACTGTTTATTGATGTCAATCAACGAACTTTCAGAAAAAATAAAGGCATTTCACGTAGAAAATTTTGACTGGATAGATTGGAACATCAATTCAAGTTCTATTTGATAGATGCATATGTTCTCATAGTTGACAGGATATGAAGCAGTAAAATACCTGCAGGATGAGCCATTTTCTGCATGGTGGTAGGAGCAATCATAATGGGCATGGATATTTTAAAACCAAGAACAGCTTGATACATCAATCAGTATACGAGGACGAAACCTAGTGTATATATAGGCGAAGATCTCTTAATGGCTAAGAAAACCAAGTACAAAACATTTAATGCAAAGGGAACATAGCACGCACAAGATAAGATATGGAAAAATATATCGCAAATGTACGATGACGTGAGTGCAGGGACGGATCTATTTACAACATGGGATGGGCGGCTGTCCACCCCAAGAAAAAAAAAGCGTAAGAAAGGAAGAGAAATAAAAAGGCAGTGGTAGTAGCATTGTATTTGTAGCAATGAAGTTTTTGACCGATAAATTGTTCAAATTATGCAGTAAATTGTAGCATGGTAGGCTATTTTGTTGATATTAGCAGCAAGTATTTGTAGCACAGTAGTGTAACGACCTGATAAATTTATGATATTTTTATAAATTTAATTTATATGTTTGCTAATTTAATCCAGTATAAAATTAAAGTCTTAGGATTTTAAAAGGATGAATGTAGGAGTTAGATAGTAACTGTAATTACAGGTAGAGATTTAAAAGGTTATATGACATAGATTTGAAAATAACTGAAAGTTGTGTTGTAGTTATAAGTCTTAATTTGTTGGTTTAATGGTATTAATGTAACAATAACTGAATTGGATTACATACACACAAACATTTGAAAAATTTATTAGGTGGACTAAATTGGTTAAAGTTCATAAGTTGTGCATTCCAATTTAATAGAAATTCTAAACGATAAACGAAGATTTAAATAAACGCTAAATTAAAACTATGTAAAATGGTGACTTAAGGCCTAGTTATAGGAATTGGAATATAATCCAAAATTTAATTAATGATAGTAACGTAGTATTAGCTAATAAATAGATTTCAATGCAGTAACCAAATGAAAGGAATATGAATGAATATATATATTGAATAGGAATGAATATATATATTGGTTTGAAATGAAATAAAAATGTGTCACATTTAGATGGAGTAAAATTTAAGAAACCTATAAATGTGGAATCAGTAAACATTTGTAAAAAAATATTGCCTAGAATAAAATTCATTTAATATAAGAATTCAAAGGTGGAAGATTTACATTTGGATTGAAAGGTATAATTAATTGAATTGGTGATTTGGGAATTTAATCCAAGGGTTACTCCAAAAATAAATACGGATAAAAAGAGGTTAAACTAAGGAGGGGCATTAATTGATTTTAAGGCTTATTTAATACGTTAATAGGCAAGACTCCGCATTCATACATTTATACAAGGCTAAATAGAAGCACAAGTGTGATATAATGTAAATAGATGGATATCAACCTTTATTTATATGTTAATGGGATTTAATTTCTATTGTATAAAAACCGCAATTTAATGAAGATTGAAATAGCTAATTCATACGTTAGTTGATTTAGCTGGAATATGAAGATATTTAATGGAATAGTGAAATCAAATGGGAATGGGTTTCCATTGTTCATTTGAATTCACATTCATCATAAAAACTTATTTGAAAACCAAAGGAATAATAAAGGAATCAAGACTTAATTAGTAATTTGGATTTAAGACATGGCAATTTGGATTTATTGCAACATTTAATACCATAGAATTTAGTAAAGCTTATTCAAATTTTAGTTGACCATTTGTGATATAACTTTTTGAAAACAAGACTTTATTTATGAATTGAGTATTTGATTCAACGAATGGTAATTACTTCATTTAAAAATGGAATTTAACGTAAATTAGTACGCTATTAAAGTTAAATGAAAGCTGTAAACATTTGACTTAGAGAACAATTGAGTGAAATCTTAACTAATGTAAACTTCATCATATTGACATCCATAACTGTGAATCATAGGAAGAAGGTAAATAAATGAACTTAACCAAACTATTTATGTTGAATATTGAAAATTTGAATAAATAAATAGTTAAGAAAATTAAGGGAATGGGAATAAAAATTTATTTATAATTTGGAATTTTAATTACGGTGAAAAGGGTTAACTGCAATTAAAAGTAAGTTGAGATGGAAATCAAGTTATTTATTTAATTTGGTTTAAGATGAGAGTGTATAAGTATAAGATTAGGTAATTTGTGAGAATAAATTTATAATTCCCAATTAATAAGAAAGTGCAGAAATTAAAATTGCAAATTTATATACCTATAAATTTTTATTCACATCCAAGCTTGTTAAATTTATTGGGATTAATTGAACTATCTAAGTAATGAAATTTGGCCAATAATAGGAGTTGAAACATAAAAATTGATTTTTATGATTTATTTAATTGATTTAATAATATTAAAAATAGCCATTTTTGTCACGGACTCGGATTTCGACGAAACCAGTTTCATCGGATCCGTATCGGTGAATTATTATAGGATTTCAAATTTCGTATCGATCGGACTTGTCGTTTGATCGTACGGACGATAAACGCCTTGAAATCAATTTTATTAAAAAATCAATTTGAAATCAATTTGGAAATCTTGTTTTCAGCATAACTTCTTCATACGATCGAATTTGGTCGTGAAACTTTTTCCATCGCGTTCAGAATATTTTAAAATACCTATCTGGATATATAGATTCAATAGATTCGGTTCCGAAGGCATAGCGGGCTTTTGGGGCCATAGTTGTTGCGTACGTTCACTCTTCTAGCCTATACGCTCTAACCTAACCCTAACTATAAATATACCATGATAAACGTTGGATATACGTACATATTTCTTCATCTCCTCTTTCTCCTCAATGGTTGCAAATCTGGATCTGCTTCAATCTAAAATTCAGTGAAAATTCAAACACCTCAGAAAATTCTCAAAAAAATATATGTCATAGTTCTCAGCGTTCGTAATCTACTGGTGTGATCCGTTTTTCGTTTGGAGCCATCGTTTATCCAGAAATATTCAAACCAGTTTCGGCCATCAATCACCTTGGTAATCAACTTCTTCCGATCGACAAATCGTTGGTACCATGGCGTAGAGGGTACCGAGTACTGCTCATCGGAGTTATTGATTGGTCGAATCAATGGTTGGATCGGTCGGATTGGCCTTAAAATTTACCTAGGGTTTGCTTCATACCGGCGGCGGCTGCGTTTTGGCAGGCCGCAGGTGGGGGATGGATGCAGCTATCAGAGGGGAGGACGATGATGTTGGTCGGCTATTCTTTGGTGGACGGTGGGGGTCGCTAGCCGTGGTCAAAGTTTGGTCAAGGCGTTTTGTTTGGGTTTATGTTCGAACAGGTATTCCTGTAGCCGAGAGTAACATGCGCGCGCAGGTGAGAAGATGCAGATGACGTGGCGAGGGAAGGTGAATGTGTTCTTGTTTTGGTTTTATTTAATTTTGATTTTCAAGTCGATTTTTCGTCATAACTTTCTCATACGAAGTCGGATTCACATGAATTTTTTTTTGTTAGGATCGTAATTTAATTCCGGACTCGATGACGCTGGTTTGGACGAATTCTGAGACGGGCGAATTTTTGGGTTTAAATCGGGTTTAAATTCGATTTAAATTCAAAAGGTGAGTGTTTTAACCCACTCACAATTACTAGAAGCTTTTATGTTTGTTAAATAAATTTTAGAAATGAATAGAAATTTATTTATGAGCTTTTGGCATGTTATTTCATCCATATCTGTTGAATTGCATTTTATTGAATTTAGCTGTTCATTAAATTGATTGATTGCGTATAAATTGGCTATTAGAAATTATTGTGCATATGAACTGCATAGATTAACAGTTATATAAATTATTGGGGAATATAAACTGTTAGATTAATAGTTGATAAATATAATTTTAAATAAAACTGCCAATTATTACCTGTTGTATATTATCAAACATATATTGTTATTGATTGATATTGATGGATGTTTGTGATTGGATGATGGACGTTTGTGATTGGATTATGGATGTGTTGTTGAATGGACGTTTATTTGGATATCATTAAACTGCAAGTTAGCATACATTTTACATTTCATTCGGGATTGTGGTTTGAAATGATAAAACCGCAAAGTTTTATTTTTAAATTGCGGATTGAAATGATAAATATCCGTATCACTTGACCTAGGATAGAAAATTATATACAGGCACCGCGGTCTATATATAAATATTTTAATGTAATTTCTATGGTTTGGATGGAATACGGTTTATAATAATCTTAAATTTTATACTGTATAAATATTTTTCTTCCGTATTTATGTACATGAAAAGTTGGAAATTTTGAAATAAAAAGGTGTATAAATTCCCTTAGTAAAATGGAAGAAAATTTAGAAAATGGAGTTGGATAAATTTATATCATATGTTTAAATGTTAAGTTTGGAAATTTAAGATATGATATTTATAATTGGATTTTTCCCAAGATAAATTGAAATGAATATTCTAATATGAATTTGAATTGGAAAAATATTCTAATATAATTGGAATCGAAAAATACATATGTTTTATTACTAGAAATTGGAGTTGTTTAAGGATTTATGTGAATATTCAAACTAAAAAAAATAAAACATTTAATTTGTTGAAAGAATATATTCCAATTTTAGTTTTTGAATATTAATACTCCAATGGATTTATATATATGGAAATTGAAATGGTTTTGGAACTTAAGAGTGATATCTAAATTATGGTTTTAACTTTAGATAAAGAAATATTTCCATAAAGCCATATAACTTATTTCTTTACAAAGTGACAGTAAAGTTAAGCCTTTGAAATTCATATACCGTTGAATATCCAAACCATTTGAGTTTTAAAAGTTATGGTTTGAAATTATGGATTTCCAAAAATATTATGCTTTGAAAATATTCGATTTTCAGATATTATGAAGTTAAAGCCTTTTTATTATTGGAAAGGAATTATATTTGGGATAAGTGGTAAAATATGGTTTTGGGTTTTGGAATGATATCGTAATATTATGGTTTTGAAATGGATTATATTCTGGTTTTAAAAGTATAAACTGTTTTAAATAACCGCGGTGTTATAATAACGATGGGTTGGCAAAGAGACCGGGATCGGATATGGACATACTCTCTGTCGATACCGAAAACCACTTTGACTAACCGTGTACGCGGTGGAGTTCCAGAATGAAGTAGGTGGTGGCGACGTTTCCTGTAAGGTAAATACGTGGACCCAACTCCCGTGAGTTGGCATAAGGTGGCTAAAACATGAGCGATTCTCAGGCCAATGAGGTCATTCCTCTGATCGGACGCTCCTCTTCGATATTATACTTTGACTTGGATTGATTCAGTGGCCACTTCTATATTTTGATTTTGGGGGAGTTAGTTCGAGGTGGGCGGCAGCTGCGCGCTGCGCGTTACCATCAGCCTGGATAGCAATTGGTATATCTACCCTGGCATTGCCTAGTTGTGCCGTGTCACCTACCCTATCGCGCCTTGTACGAGTTTGGTTTTCTCCCGTAGCCCGTGTGGTATCCTCTAGTGGCTTCCCGATCAGGAGGGACTATGATATTGGATGGACTACTGGTACTATTACGTGTTAAGGGCTATATGGGTAACCCCTTAACGCTATTAAAAAGTAAATTTATTTTATAAATAGACACTATTATAATAGCGCAATATACTACATAGTAAATAGTTTAACGGATCCTTAGGAGATGTAAATCCCGAGCATCTCTTGAGTTACTGTACCCATATTTATTTCTGTTTATTTAACTCACATAAGATTTTCTAGTCTGACTCGAGTGTTTTTGTCTTTTCAAATTCGCTCGGGTCAGTCCGAGCATTTCAGGATAGCAGATTTAGCTTGGAGGACGAAGACGAAGATTCAACATTATTTATATATAGTATTGCACCACACACTCTTTATATTCCGCTGCATTGTTGTATTGGTATGTGTGACTCTGATGTTCATTGTATAAGTGAAATAACTATTTTGTAAACTGTTTTGAATTGTATATTTATTATTATATTTTATCCTTCCGCTGTGAGATTCTATTTTGTTTTATTTCTTCTCTGTTTTTCTTATTTACCCCCATAACAATCCGCCCTTGCGTATGCTTTGAATCGGCACGTGTGTCGTTTTAAAGTGTGCGAAAAGGCGGGATGTTACAGTTGGTATCAGAGCTTTGGTTTAGCGATAAACCTTGGCTTTGTGGGGTTTGACTCTTTGTTAATAGGGTAGTAATATCCTATGGGAGTCGTTGAGTGTATATATATGAGAGAGCGTACTTGTTAGTATTTATAAAAGATTTTGATATTGTGTTAATCTGTTCCGCTCTGTATTTATAAATTCTGGTTGATGCATGGGACGCTATGTCATCAATAGGGATTTCTAAACACTTAATAGGACAGACTGACATAATATTTGTTTTTAATATAGGTGAATGAAATAATTTTGCCTATTATATTTTCTATATATAAAATATTTTATAAAGATATATATATATATTTGGTTGCTATAGATTGGATGTTAGGCAATAAGAATATTTGTAATAAATCGAAGCTAAGTGAAATCATAATAAACCCAATTTGGAGATTTTAGAACTTAAGTCCGGGGTTTTTGAAAATTTGCTTCCAAAGAATTTGTGAAATTTATTGATTTGGTTTATAAGTAATTTCTTATATAAATATAGTATAATTTGGAAGAATTGTTTTAAAAGAAGATTTGGAAAAATTAAATTCTGTACTTTCCTCTCTGTCGCTGGAAAATAACTTCGGTGATGACGGCCGCATCATCGACTTTCATTTTCGAGTTTCGAAGGGGAAAGGCCACTGTAGAAAATTCTACTGCAGATTTATTTTGAAATTTTCTAAAGGTTTTCTTTTATTGTTCTAAATTTAATTAGAGATATTGAGTTGTAAGAACTTATTTATCTATTATTTTGAAATAAATTGAATTTTAACCCGGTATTTAATTCTAAATTTTTCCGTTAATTAATTGTTTAAATTTGTTAGTGAAATATAAAGTAAGAAATAAAAGGATTGAAACCTCTAATTTAAGTAAGAAAGTTAATGCTAGGTATAAGGGAAGTAAAAGTTTTTTTTACTGATAAATAATGGAAAAGATTTATTGAAGAATGAATGAATTAAAAGAATGGAGATTAAACTTGTATAAGTTCAATTGCAATTTCCTTAACATAAATAACTTACCCAAATATAAAAGTTGAAGTGTTAAATGAGGAACTGGAATTGAATATTTTACAAGTAGAAATTTAGGAAAAATGAAGTATTCAATAAATTACTGTTATAATAAGAATTCAATGGTATAAACTTAAGTTATAATTGAAATTTTGCTGAAAATAAGTTAAGAATTATTAATAGGTGAGATGAACTTAAAGCAAATAAAATGAAATTCTAAATAAGAATTGATTGTAGGATTATTAGTTTAAGATGTCTTAAGTCTCCCCTATTCCAATATAATGGAAAGTAGGAAAAATTGAAATGACTACAATTAATAGTTGATGAATAAATAAAAACTTCCACTTATAAGAATGAATGTTAGCAGATTAAGAATTTAAGGGAAATCTTACAAGTGAAGAGTAAGGAAATGAAGATATTCAAAATATTTGTTGTTATTAATGAGAATTTATTTTATAAACTTAAGTAATAAAAAGGAAATACAAATATAATGAATTTGGTGATAATTGGAAAATAAACTTGTAAGAAACAAAGAAATCCCTCATAAATGAAGGAAAGAAAAATCAAAACACTGAATTATGAAATAAATGTATAATGAGATATTTTGGTGTTGATTTGAATTGTTGGTTGATGTATGTTGTTGGGTAAGGAATTATGGAGTTGTTAGATTTACAAATAATCTATCTTTGTTCCATCCAAGGCTGTTGAGCAATGGATGTACTTGATAGTTATTCTTCATTCGTACAACTTCAGAATTTGAACCCGAACAACTAATTGTTGTTTGATTAAATGATTGTTTGTTGAATGTGGTGTGTGCTGTTGAAAAAAAAAAATTGTGGTTGTTGCATTTGATTGGATATGAATGATTGAATCCACCTAAACCTTTCACTGTAAAATAAATATTTAACCTTTTAGATTATATAAGTGAATACAGGTAATGGAAGCAACCGCTACTGCTTTTGGTTCCAAAATAATAAAGCGTATACTGCCCGACAAATAGGTATGTTTTCGGATTACGTTTAAAGCGCTATTTTATATATTTTTCCCGTGTGGGATATTTTATTTTGGATATATATGTAAAATATTTGTATATTTGGATATTATATTTTCTCCAGAGTCCCTCCGTACAAAGGAGACTCTGCCAAAAAAATAAAAAATAAAAAATAAAAAAAATAAAAAATAAAAAAAAATAAAAAAAATATTTTTCCAACTTTAATAACTCAAGTATTAAAGGATATAATGATTATAAAACAAGAATATTTCATTTAGGAGGATTAATCCAGGAAAATATTGTTTATAAATTAAAAATTGAAATAAAAAGTACTGTTTATTCTTCCTTCTCCCTTCTTTTTTCCTTTTCGGGGACGAAAAGTTTTGAGTGGGGGAGATTGTAACGACCTGATAAATTTATGATATTTTTATAAATTTAATTTATATGTTTGCTAATTTAATCCAGTATAAAATTAAAGTCTTAGGATTTTAAAAGGATGAATGTAGGAGTTAGATAGTAACTGTAATTACAGGTAGAGATTTAAAAGGTTATATGACATAGATTTGAAAATAACTGAAAGTTGTGTTGTAGTTATAAGTCTTAATTTGTTGGTTTAATGGTATTAATGTAACAATAACTGAATTGGATTACATACACACAAACATTTGAAAAATTTATTAGGTGGACTAAATTGGTTAAAGTTCATAAGTTGTGCATTCCAATTTAGTAGAAATTCTAAACGATAAACGAAGATTTAAATAAACGCTAAATTAAAACTATGTAAAATGGTGACTTAAGGCCTAGTTATAGGAATTGGAATATAATCCAAAATTTAATTAATGATAGTAACGTAGTATTAGCTAATAAATAGATTTCAATGCAGTAACCAAATGAAAGGAATATGAATGAATATATATATTGAATAGGAATGAATATATATATTGGTTTGAAATGAAATAAAAATGTGTCACATTTAGATGGAGTAAAATTTAAGAAACCTATAAATGTGGAATCAGTAAACATTTGTAAAAAAATATTGCCTAGAATAAAATTCATTTAATATAAGAATTCAAAGGTGGAAGATTTACATTTGGATTGAAAGGTATAATTAATTGAATTGGTGATTTGGGAATTTAATCCAAGGGTTACTCCAAAAATAAATACGGATAAAAAGAGGTTAAACTAAGGAGGGGCATTAATTGATTTTAAGGCTTATTTAATACGTTAATAGGCAAGACTCCGCATTCATACATTTATACAAGGCTAAATAGAAGCACAAGTGTGATATAATGTAAATAGATGGATATCAACCTTTATTTATATGTTAATGGGATTTAATTTCTATTGTATAAAAACCGCAATTTAATGAAGATTGAAATAGCTAATTCATACGTTAGTTGATTTAGCTGGAATATGAAGATATTTAATGGAATAGTGAAATCAAATGGGAATGGGTTTCCATTGTTCATTTGAATTCACATTCATCATAAAAACTTATTTGAAAACCAAAGGAATAATAAAGGAATCAAGACTTAATTAGTAATTTGGATTTAAGACATGGCAATTTGGATTTATTGCAACATTTAGTACCATAGAATTTAGTAAAGCTTATTCAAATTTTAGTTGACCATTTGTGATATAACTTTTTGAAAACAAGACTTTATTTATGAATTGAGTATTTGATTCAACGAATGGTAATTACTTCATTTAAAAATGGAATTTAACGTAAATTAGTACGCTATTAAAGTTAAATGAAAGCTGTAAACATTTGACTTAGAGAACAATTGAGTGAAATCTTAACTAATGTAAACTTCATCATATTGACATCCATAACTGTGAATCATAGGAAGAAGGTAAATAAATGAACTTAACCAAACTATTTATGTTGAATATTGAAAATTTGAATAAATAAATAGTTAAGAAAATTAAGGGAATGGGAATAAAAATTTATTTATAATTTGGAATTTTAATTACGGTGAAAAGGGTTAACTGCAATTAAAAGTAAGTTGAGATGGAAATCAAGTTATTTATTTAATTTGGTTTAAGATGAGAGTGTATAAGTATAAGATTAGGTAATTTATGAGAATAAATTTATAATTCCCAATTAATAAGAAAGTGCAGAAATTAAAATTGCAAATTTATATACCTATAAATTTTTATTCACATCCAAGCTTGTTAAATTTATTGGGATTAATTGAACTATCTAAGTAATGAAATTTGGCCAATAATAGGAGTTGAAACATAAAAATTGATTTTTATGATTTATTTAATTGATTTAATAATATTAAAAATAGCCATTTTTGTCACGGACTCGGATTTCGACGAAACCAGTTTCATCGGATCCGTATCGGTGAATTATTATAGGATTTCAAATTTCGTATCGATCGGACTTGTCGTTTGATCGTACGGACGATAAACGCCTTGAAATCAATTTTATTAAAAAATCAATTTGAAATCAATTTGGAAATCTTGTTTTCAGCATAACTTCTTCATACGATCGAATTTGGTCGTGAAACTTTTTCCATCGCGTTCAGAATATTTTAAAATACCTATCTGGATATATAGATTCAATAGATTCGGTTCCGAAGGCATAGCGGGCTTTTGGGGCCATAGTTGTTGCGTACGTTCACTCTTCTAGCCTATACGCTCTAACCTAACCCTAACTATAAATATACCATGATAAACCCTAGCCTCCTTCCTACTGTCAGTTGGATATACGTACATATTTCTTCATCTCCTCTTTCTCCTCAATGGTTGCAAATCTGGATCTGCTTCAATCTAAAATTCAGTGAAAATTCAAACACCTCAGAAAATTCTCAAAAAAATATATGTCATAGTTCTCAGCGTTCGTAATCTACTGGTGTGATCCGTTTTTCGTTTGGAGCCATCGTTTATCCAGAAATATTCAAACCAGTTTCGGCCATCAATCACCTTGGTAATCAACTTCTTCCGATCGACAAATCGTTGGTACCATGGCGTAGAGGGTACCGAGTACTGCTCATCGGAGTTATTGATTGGTCGAATCAATGGTTGGATCGGTCGGATTGGCCTTAAAATTTACCTAGGGTTTGCTTCATACCGGCGGCGGCTGCGTTTTGGCAGGCCGCAGGTGGGGGGATGGATGCAGCTATCAGAGGGGAGGACGATGATGTTGGTCGGCTATTCTTTGGTGGACGGTGGGGGTCGCTAGCCGTGGTCAAAGTTTGGTCAAGGCGTTTTGTTTGGGTTTATGTTCGAACAGGTATTCCTGTAGCCGAGAGTAACATGCGCGCGCAGGTGAGAAGATGCAGATGACGTGGCGAGGGAAGGTGAATGTGTTCTTGTTTTGGTTTTATTTAATTTTGATTTTCAAGTCGATTTTTCGCCATAACTTTCTCATACGAAGTCGGATTCACATGAATTTTTTTTTGTTAGGATCGTAATTTAATTCCGGACTCGATGACGCTGGTTTGGACGAATTCTGAGACGGGCGAATTTTTGGGTTTAAATCGGGTTTAAATTCGATTTAAATTCAAAAGGTGAGTGTTTTAACCCACTCACAATTACTAGAAGCTTTTATGTTTGTTAAATAAATTTTAGAAATGAATAGAAATTTATTTATGAGCTTTTGGCATGTTATTTCATCCATATCTGTTGAATTGCATTTTATTGAATTTAGCTGTTCATTAAATTGATTGATTGCGTATAAATTGGCTATTAGAAATTATTGTGCATATGAACTGCATAGATTAACAGTTATATAAATTATTGGGGAATATAAACTGTTAGATTAATAGTTGATAAATATAATTTTAAATAAAACTGCCAATTATTACCTGTTGTATATTACCAAACATATATTGTTATTGATTGATATTGATGGATGTTTGTGATTGGATGATGGACGTTTGTGATTGGATTATGGATGTGTTGTTGAATGGACGTTTATTTGGATATCATTAAACTGCAAGTTAGCATACATTTTACATTTCATTCGGGATTGTGGTTTGAAATGATAAAACCGCAAAGTTTTATTTTTAAATTGCGGATTGAAATGATAAATATCCGTATCACTTGACCTAGGATAGAAAATTATATACAGGCACCGCGGTCTATATATAACTATTTTAATGTAATTTCTATGGTTTGGATGGAATACGGTTTATAATAATCTTAAATTTTATACTGTATAAATATTTTTCTTCCGTATTTATGTACATGAAAAGTTGGAAATTTTGAAATAAAAAGGTGTATAAATTCCCTTAGTAAAATGGAAGAAAATTTAGAAAATGGAGTTGGATAAATTTATATCATATGTTTAAATGTTAAGTTTGGAAATTTAAGATATGATATTTATAATTGGATTTTTCCCAAGATAAATTGAAATGAATATTCTAATATGAATTTGAATTGGAAAAATATTCTAATATAATTGGAATCGAAAAATACATATGTTTTATTACTAGAAATTGGAGTTTTTTAAGGATTTATGTGAATATTCAAACTAAAAAAAATAAAACATTTAATTTGTTGAAAGAATATATTCCAATTTTAGTTTTTGAATATTAATACTCCAATGGATTTATATATATGGAAATTGAAATGGTTTTGGAACTTAAGAGTGATATCTAAATTATGGTTTTAACTTTAGATAAAGAAATATTTCCATAAAGCCATATAACTTATTTCTTTACAAAGTGACAGTAAAGTTAAGCCTTTGAAATTCATATACCGTTGAATATCCAAACCATTTGAGTTTTAAAAGTTATGGTTTGAAATTATGGATTTCCAAAAATATTATGCTTTGAAAATATTCGATTTTCAGATATTATGAAGTTAAAGCCTTTTTATTATTGGAAAGGAATTATATTTGGGATAAGTGGTAAAATATGGTTTTGGGTTTTGGAATGATATCGTAATATTATGGTTTTGAAATGGATTATATTCTGGTTTTAAAAGTATAAACTGTTTTAAATAACCGCGGTGTTATAATAACGATGGGTTGGCAAAGAGACCGGGATCGGATATGGACATACTCTCTGTCGATACCGAAAACCACTTTGACTAACCGTGTACGCGGTGGAGTTCCAGAATGAAGTAGGTGGTGGCGACGTTTCCTGTAAGGTAAATACGTGGACCCAACTCCCGTGAGTTGGCATAAGGTGGCTAAAACATGAGCGATTCTCAGGCCAATGAGGTCATTCCTCTGATCGGACGCTCCTCTTCGATATTATACTTTGACTTGGATTGATTCAGTGGCCACTTCTATATTTTGATTTTGGGGGAGTTAGTTCGAGGTGGGCGGCAGCTGCGCGCTGCGCGTTACCATCAGCCTGGATAGCAATTGGTATATCTACCCTGGCATTGCCTAGTTGTGCCGTGTCACCTACCCTATCGCGCCTTGTACGAGTTTGGTTTTCTCCCGTAGCCCGTGTGGTATCCTCTAGTGGCTTCCCGATCAGGAGGGACTATGATATTGGATGGACTACTGGGACTATTACGTGTTAAGGGCTATATGGGTAACCCCTTAACGCTATTAAAAAGTAAATTTATTTTATAAATAGACACTATTATAATAGCGCAATATACTACATAGTAAATAGTTTAACGGATCCTTAGGAGATGTAAATCCCGAGCATCTCTTGAGTTACTGTACCCATATTTATTTCTGTTTATTTAACTCACATAAGATTTTCTAGTCTGACTCGAGTGTTTTTGTCTTTTCAAATTCGCTCGGGTCAGTCCGAGCATTTCAGGATAGCAGATTTAGCTTGGAGGACGAAGACGAAGATTCAGCATTATTTATATATAGTATTGCACCACACACTCTTTATATTCCGCTGCATTGTTGTATTGGTATGTGTGACTCTGATGTTCATTGTATAAGTGAAATAACTATTTTGTAAACTGTTTTGAATTGTATATTTATTATTATATTTTATCCTTCCGCTGTGAGATTCTATTTTGTTTTATTTCTTCTCTGTTTTTCTTATTTACCCCCATAACAATCCGCCCTTGCGTATGCTTTGAATCGGCACGTGTGTCGTTTTAAAGTGTGCGAAAAGGCGGGATGTTACAAGTAGGCTATTTTGTTGATGCTGGCAGTAAATTGTGCGACCATCTACTGACAGCAAATTTTAGTGAATCAAATAATGAAAATACTGGCAGAAAATTTTGGTGAATGAATTTTACTATTTGTTGAAGCATCAAATTGTTGTTGAGACGACTGTAGATCAATTTGATTTTCGTGAAGTTCGTAAAGCACGACTTAAGTAGGATAAGTAGTAATTTATGTTTTATTTTGTTTAAGGATTTGTATTAAAATTCTCTATGTTAATGGAATCAATCGAACTTAATTATTTTGATTATCATGAATGCGATGGAATTAATTATATTAAAACAGTTTAGTTTTTGTATTATTTAATTTTCTTCTATTATTCGTCCAATGTAAAATAAATTTCTGGTTACGTCCCTACGTGAGTGTATATAAATTTAGTTTCATTCTTTTGAAAATGTGTTCTCTGCCTTTGAAACGTGCATGCGATGTTGTATGTATGAGGGGAATTACTTCATGCTTAAGGAAAAAAGGACTAACATTAAATGCCTTTTGAACAAGTCAAAACGCAAGTACATAATAAGATATGAAAGGTATGGAAAGAATGGTGTTTGTGCATGTGATGTGACATGCAGTTTAATTATTATGTTTTTTTTAGTTTTACGGTACACCCCACACAATAACACGTTCGCGTATGAGCCGTCAATGTCAGAAACGAAAATACGATAGCACACAACAATGTAAAATGATCATAAAACGATAATAAAATAGACAATTAACTTATTATGTTAAGTTTCAAAAGTATCGACGTTTGCCGCAAAAATCATCAAACTAAAATTTAATTATTTTCCAAATTAAAAATTATAGAAAAAGCCTACAAATTAAATTAGAAATACGTAATCAAAAATCAGGTCTTAATTTGAAACATAGATTTGATTATAATTTAAATTCATATCCGAATATATAAACAAATTAAATATTCAAATTCGAATACCCAAAAATACAAATCGTTACACATATGAGTGGCGTACATGTTATTTTGGAAAGTATTTTTCAAAAACCCTACCATACACACACACACACATATATATACACTATTTGTGAACATACACAAACACACTAAGCAAACCTTTATTTTAGATTATAATACTATCTTAACAAATTCATAACTAAAAGTTTAACCTACGTACAGATAGCAGATTATGGTTGAAAATCATACTTTTGAGACCAGAAACCCATCCCAAGAGACACCAACTATCAGAGGGATGTCTGAATGGTTTAAATAATACCTCAGGCATGTAAGACAAGTTTCTATTCCTTAAATTACTACACCAGCGGCACCCGTTGCCCCGCTTGTTGAAGCAACACCTCGTCCTATAGACTTCCCTAAGATGTGCAAGGACTTCTAAAACATTGGTGGAAAGGTATATTTAGGAGTAGAAGGTTTTGTGGGGATAAAGCCTTAGATAAATGATTGTGAGAGGATAATTTTGGAGAATGGATGGGAGGATCAGATTAAGCGGAGAATGGTAGCTTGACACCTTAAAGGAGAGGCCTTGGATTGGTGGACAATTATGGCTGAAGAAATGTTGATATGATTATCACTTGTGATGAGTTCAAAACTCGGTTCGAGGCATGATTTATGTCGAGGGCTGAGGTGAGTTTGCAGTTGGAGAGATTTAAACGACTTAGGCAGGGGACTCCACTCTAAAGGAGTATATTAGTAAATCCCCAGCTAAGTTTGGAATGAGTTTGAATAATATCCCAATGAAAAAGGCAACGAAATTTGTCAAAGAACTTAACTCCCCACTTAGAGAATTACTGCTGACTCAAGTACCCACTGGCTCTACATATCAGATGTTGGTTGGGATGGCTCTGCTTCAGATGGTAAGCTCGAAGGAGAAGGAGTAAGAGAAGGAGAAGGAAAGACTTTTCAAGGTCAAGGAGGAGCTAAGAAGGGAGGTTTTGAGGGAAAATTAGAAGTCGAAAGGAATGTTTAAGAAGGAGGGCATAATATGTCAGAGATAATAAGGAAAGGTCATATTGCTAAAGATTGTAAGGTAAGCCTGTTAAAGGAGGCGTTTAAGGGGAAGTGCTACCACTATCACGAAGAGGGGTATTTCAAGAGCCGGTGTCCTAAACTTGTGATGGAAGGGAAAAGTGGTCATGCCTATGCCATTAAAGATGTCCTTATGGTGAGTAGACCTCCCATTAAAGACCAAGGAAAGCGGCGACAGAAGGTACAACTCTTATTTTTGAGAATATTATCCATACTCTATTTGACATAGAGCATCACATTCATTCATATCTAGGAAAGAAGTTGACTCCTTGAGTCTACAAACCCAAATACTCACCAACCTAATAGTAGAATCAAATCCTATTGATGAGTCGGCACATCTTTATTCAATTTGCAAAGGCCTGGTTATGGACATATGTAACGTTGATTTCATATGTAATGTGTACATTCTTAATTTTGAAGGATATGGATTTTCTTAGGAATGGATTGGCAGTCGTACTATATGGCTACCTTAGATTGTGATAGGAGGATTGTATGGTTAAAGAGTTGTAAGGGACAAGATATAGATGTTCGTTATACACCCTAAAACTCAATCTAGTTAAGCTACCTATACTCGATGAGCCTATCATAAGATGAGCACTCTTCCATACCTGTAGTTTGAGAATTCACTGACATCTTTGAAGAGTTTTTAGGTCTCCTATCCTAAAGGGAGATAGAGTTTATGATTGACTTGGAGAATGATGCTAGACCAGTCATTGTACCATTAAGACACATGACCTCTAAAGAAACGTGGGAGTTAGATAAGCAAATCTTGGAGTTGTAGAAGAAAGGATTCGTCCAACGAAGTGCTTCAAAATGAGGAGCCACTGTTTTTTTCTATAAAAGAAGATTGCTCATTAGCTATGCGTCGATTATAGAGAACTTAACATTTTGACAAAGAAGAATATGTATCCTTTACCTAAAATAAATGACTTGCTTAATCAGCTTGTAGGAGCTAAAATCTTCTCCCAATTGGGTTGGCTACTGGATTTCATCAGTTGAGAATAGTAGAGGACACCAAGTCGAAGACCGCGTTTCACACTCCAGATAGACTTTATATATGGGAAGTGCTAACTTTTGGATTAATGAATTCCCCAACATACTTTGTAGATTTGATGAGTAGAGTATTTAGGGGACAACTAAATGAATTTGTCATAATGTTTGTCGATGACATCTTAGTATTCACGAAAAGTGAGGGGGATCACGAAAATTACTTAAGGGAGATCCTAGGGACCTTGAGGAGGCACCAACTCAAAGCCAAATTCTCAAAATATCACTTTTGGAAGAATGAGGTGAGATTTCTTGGGCACATTATTTCTGAGCATGGATTATCAGTAGACCCACAAAGGTGGAACTATTCAAAGTTGGAAGATTCCTAAAAATGTCATAGAGGTTAGGAGTTTTCTCGAGTTAGCCGGTTGCTATAGGAAATTCATAGAAGACTTAGCAAAAATAGTTGTATCTCCTCGCTTGACCAAGAAGAATATAGCCTTCGCATAGGATGAAAGATGCATGGAAGCATTTGAGAAGTTAAAGAAACATTAACAAGTGCACCATTATTTACTATTCTCGATGGAGCGAAGCCTTTTTCAGTTTACATGGATGCACGTGAAAAAGGATTAGGTGCAGTTCTAATGTAAAAAGGAAGGATGATAGCTTATGGTAGTAGGATCATGAGAAAAGATACCCAACTCATGACTTAGAGTTAGTAGCTATCGCTTTTGCCTTAAAGGTGTGGAGGCACTATCTTTTGGGAGAGAAGTTTGAGTTGTTCGCCGACCAAAATCACTAAAATACATATTTTACAACAAAGATTTAAATCTTAGGCAGTAGAGCTGGATGAAGTTTATAACATCATATGACTTTGGAATATAGTATGCCCTCGTAAAAAGGAATTGTCATCAACGGTCCTAGCTGAAGGTATGCTACCTTAGGTGTTATATATGAGTGGAGGCAGTTGGAGTTCCTTTCGAATTTCAACTTTTGATCATTAATAGATCCCGCTCAAGGTTATTTTGCAGCAATGGAGGTTAAGTTGGTGTTGATGGACTGCATTGGACTTAAGCAAGATAAGGCCGAGGAGATAGTAGGTATTTTATGTAAGTTGAGTAGAGAATATTTTCCCCATATCCGTAGATATGCAGTTGAAAAAAAGGGATGTTTGAAGAGAGATGGAAGTCTTTGTGTTTCAAAGATTGATAGTGTGTTGGAGTAAGTGTTTACGGAGTACCACCATTCAAGGATGACCATTCACCCCAGAGAGGATAAGAATTATAGGGATATAAAGCAAATTTCCACTGGCCAGGGATGAAAAAAAGGGTAGATAAATTTTTTTCTAGGTGTTTGACGTGCCAAAGGATAAAGGCTGAGCAAGGGAAGGCCGGATGATTGTCATTAACATTGGAGGTTCCAACTTGAAAATGAGAGCATATATCAATGGACATCATAGATTGGTTACCTAGGAGCCAAAAAGGCAATGAAGCAATTTGGATCATAGTAGATAGGCTCGCTAGAAGCACCTATTTTATTCCCATTAGAAGCAATCGAAACGCAACATCTCTGGCATAGATTTATATCAAGATGGTGGTTCGAATTCATGGAATTTCGGTTAACATTATTAGTGATAGGAACCTTTATTTACTCGTGAATTTTGGAGGAGCATGCTAGAAGCTTTAGGAACTTAGTCAATTCTTAATATTGCTTGCCACCCACAGACCGAGGGTCAAATTGAAAGAGTGAATTACATCTTAGAAGATTTTTTAAGAGATTGCATCATGAACTTTAGAGGACATTAGGAGCAACACCCGCCTTTAGTCTAATTCGTGTATAATGATGATCACCAAGCGATGTTTGGTATGGCATCCTTTGAAGCGCTTTATGAGAGGCCATGCAAATCGCCCAATTGTTGGTGGGGAACCACTGACAAAATTTTACTCAGACCAGATTTAATTTACGAGACTTCATAGAAGGTAGAATTGATTAGGCAGCGAATGAAGGCCGCTCAAGATCGCCAAAAATCATACGCGGGCAAGCAAAAAAAGAAGTTGGAATCTGAGGTAGGGGACATAATATTTGTTAAAGTTTCCCCACTTAAGAAGGTAATGAGATTTGGAAAGATAGGAAAGTTGGCACCAAGATTTATTGGACCTTTTTCAGTTTTGGAAATAATAGGAAGACTTGCTTATCATGGGGAGCTACCAGATAAATTGGCAGGAGTCTATGACGTTTTTCGTAGGGGTAGGCATTTAACCGATTTAACCGACTTAACCAATTTAACCGACATACGTTGAACCAACTTAACCGATAAATACAGTTAACCGACGTCATTGGTTAACCGACCGACCTTAACCGAACATTTCAGTTCGGTTAACAGTTAGTGAAATTAGGTCGGCCGGTTAACCATTAACCGACCATTTTTTTATACCATCCCAGCCCAACCCAATATCATCCCATGTCCATTACTAAATCGATATTCCTTCATATATGAATAGATCTGCACTCCCTTTTTTCTTAAAAAGAAGAAAGAATCATAAAACCCTGGATCTATTAATCGATAAAAATCATCAGAGTCAGACTTTCTCAACTAATCAAAAATGACAAGATCTGTGGTAGTCTAATCGCGAAGCTACTGAGTTCCAGCCTTCAACTGTTGCAAAAAACACAACGTCGAGAAGGAAGAGAAAACATGTGAGTGATTGTCGATTATTCTTCATATTTTCTATTGTTCTACTATGTTGATGACCGATGTTTCTCATAAGTGAATTATCTTATTGATTGATTTGAATTACTAACTGGTATTCAATGAATTGAATTATCTTGTTGATTGTTCTTGACCGAATGTTGATGCAACATGCTAGTTATTCGAAGATGCTAGTTTGGTAATTTTTTGTATTGATTACTGTTTATTTAAAATGCTAGTTTAGAAATTTATTAATCATACTATCGATCCTAACAGGGATGTTCTATTGGTCCTTATTATCCTCTCTGCCAATTATTTGAAGTTGCTAGTTTAATTAGTAGTCTGGTAGGGAATTTTATCAACACTACTTGGATCAGATTTCATGTTTTATTTTAAAATTAAAAATAAAAATCTAAGTATGCACATGAAAATCATCTCAGTTTGAATTTAAGGGCAGACATACAAGAATGTCTTGTGAAAATTTAAAAAGTCACTATGTCAACTTGCATATAAATTCGAAGTTTAATTTTTTTAGTGAATTTTCATGTGTAAAAAGTATGAGTTCAAAAAAATCATATAGTGTACAAATTAAAACTTCCCTGGTAATTTAAAAGATGAATGCTATGCATATGATGATGCTAATTAATTAGTAGAGAATGTGGCAGACAAACAAAGAAGCTTGCATTGTGTTTCATTTGTTTACACTATTCTAGTGTAGTCTTTTTATTTCACTGGACCTCATGGATGTTTATTTTTGATTATACATTAAAGGTTACAAATTTCTAATAAAATACAGCCAAGTTATTTCTAAGTTCATGTTCAAATTTCTGATATCTGTTGAAAATCACTATAGTATGGTCAGATATTATTTCATAAAAATAAAAAGTCATGGAGCCATAGACCATAGTACATGAAGGATGAGACCAGCAGAAGTAAAAGAAGTCATATACATTTATAAGTCTAATAAATAAAGCAAGTTCATTACTAAGACTGGTAAAGCTATTAATATCACTAAATTATCCACCATTCCATATTTTTGACCAAGTGAAATATATCTTCATTTCAATTATAAATGTAAATCATCCTTGCTGTAATATGTGAGTGTGTGTCTCTGTGTGTGGTGTTGTTGCTGCTACTGTTGTTGATGTTTCCTTACGGTTTTTGAGCTAGAAATACATATAAATTATTAAAGGTCGAGAAGTTACTATTGTAATAATTTTAAAACCAAAAAAAAGTCGATTGTTTTTCTTGTTTAGTTCACCCTTTGTAACGACCCGTAAATTTTCGATAATTAAAATAGCTAATTTAATAAGATTTCGTGATTTAGTGTTAGAAGAATTTGTAAGTCGTTTGGAAAAATAATAAATGTTGAATTCATTGGGTATAATAGAGTAATTGATTGATAAGTAAAATCTATTCAAATCTAATATCGAATATTGAACAGGTAAATTGTTTAAATTAAATATTTAAAACTTATTGAAAGTTTAATAATGGGAATTGAATAACCGTATAATGGAGAAGGTTGTTCTATAATTTTAATTCGTTTCAAAAGTTAAATTTTTAAGTTCGTTTGAATATCTCAAAAGATAGTAATTCAAGAATAATAAAAATTGTTTAAATTTAATATTATGAATGTTTGAATAATTAAATTTCGAATTTGATATGATTAATTTGATATTGAAATTTAATATATGAAAATAGAGTGAATAATTAAAATTTGATTTAATATGATCCAAATTGGTTTCCAAAGTGAATGTAAGTTATATTGGGATTTTAATAGCGTTAATAAGATTTTAAAATCGGAATTCATGGGATAATTGAATAACGGGTTTAATATGATTAAAAATGATTTGTAAAATTTTATTTTATCATATTAAAGTTACAATGATGTTGTAGAACTTTTAAAATCGAATTAAAAGTAAATTTGTGAAAATTGAATATTTTAATATTTAATTATCGACTGAAAATAGCCAATTTTCGAGCAGTCTCAGAATTGGACGAAACTAGTTCTATTGGATCCGTAATAGTTTGTTATTATCGGATTTCAATTTTCGTAGCAATCAGAGTTTTCGTTTGACCGCGGTGGCTCGAAACGCATCGAAATTGTTTTAATATTAATTTGGCGAGTTAAAATGGTCATTTTTCAAACAGTCTCGGATTTCGACGAAACCAGTTTCATCGGATCCGTAATGTTATATTATTATAAGGTTTCAAATTTCGTGTCAATCGGATTTACCGTTTGTCTGGGGCGAGCCAAAACGCATAGAAATTCGTTTAATCGGTTTAATTTAAATTTGATCGTTTATTTCCGTAACTCGCACATATGATCGAATTGGCTTCCGAAATCTATTCCATTGTGTCCGGAACGTGGGATAAACCCTAGAAACGTCGGTCACCGTGCGAGATTTGGAGTTCAAAAATTTAGAAGTGAATAGTGTTTTTCGTTTAAATTCTATAAAAGGACCCCTCTACCATTCATTTGCAAACCCTAATTTAATTAAACCCTAGCCGCCAGTGAATGCAATCAATGGACGAAAAAAAATCACCTTCCCCTCCAATTATCTTCCAATCCGTCGACATTCACGCGAAACCTTCAACATGAAAGTTGTAGAGGGCATCGATATCTCTCTATCCAACGGTTATGATCGGGTTTCGATGCACGAATCAACGACAATTGCTCCTCAAAGTCGCGCCGTTCGTTCACGTCGTTCGAGGCAAATAGGCAGCCGAGTTCAGTGGGTCTCTGGCCGAAAGTCGAGCTCGCAGTGGGATTCGAAGTGGTGTATCCTGATCGAAGAGGAGATGCTCGTATTGGTCGCGACTTGGAAGGATACGATCGTGCTATGGGTTACCTGGGAGTTTCACGCGAATGTGAGAGAGGGAGAAGGGTAATTCATGTGCGGCCGCGATCGTGTATTGCAGAATGGATGGCTAGATGATGGATTGGGTTAAAAATTAAATTTAAGTTGTATTTAATTATATAAAAATTCGTGTTAACTTTAAACTATCATATCTTATTCATACGAGGTCGGATTCGGACGAAACTTTTTGCGTTGGAATCGTATGGACGAGCTCTACGCGATGCAACTGGATTGGAGTCATTTGGAGCTAGTGGAAATTTCGGGTAAAATTAAACGCTCGTTTAATTTTATTCGAAATAAAGCGCTGGAACTACATTGAAATCAAGGTGAGTGTTTTATAACGCTCACAACGTACTGAATATCTTTATGCTAGTTAAATTGGATATTATGAATTATTATGATTTTTATTTGTCATTGTCTGATAAATTTAATTGCCATATAGATTGTCATTTGAATTAACCGTTGAAATTAAATTGACAGTTAAAATTAAATTGAAATTGAATTGCGATTAAATTACCTGACATTGATAACTATAAAACTGCCATGAATTGTATTGTCTATTGGATGATGTATTTTGATGGGTGTTATTGGTTGATATTTAAATGTTTGGATGTTTATTTGCTTATATATACTGTTATGCATACATATGACACTATGATTTGATTTAAGTAATATATATTCATCCCTGACATTTGATTGAAATAAATAATTACTTGGCCATAGGATAGAAAATTATATACGGACACCGAATTGGCTAAATTAATAATTTTTAAAATCGTCAATTTGAAATTTATTTAAATGTTTTGATTTAAAAGTTATAAATAGAAATCAATTTATAGAAATCGAATTTATCGAAAAATTGAGTTTGGAATGTTGAAATAAAATTTTGGTTAAAAGAAATTGTTGAATAAATTTAAGTGGAGACTTTGAGATTTAAAAATTTGGATATGATTGAATTTCGAAAATTTATTTGTTTTAAAGATTGAACATTAAATTTGAGCTTTGAATATTACTAAGTAAAAGTGAAATAAAAATGATATTTTGAAATAAGCTTGGAATTGAATCATATTTGAAATTTGGATTTAAATTTGAATATTGAAGGGCAATTTTGTTAAGTGTTATAAATTGATATTTTGAAAATCCAGCTCTAAATCGATATAAATTGAAATTGAATTAATTGAAAGTGAATATAAAATTTAATAAATTTGAGGTCAAAGTTGACATTGATTGAATCGAAATCGGAATTGAATCGGTAGAAGAGAAATTGAAATTGTTTTGAATTGGGAAGTTATAATTGAAACAGTTTGGTTTTGAAGCTGTTTTATTTTGTTTTCCAAATTACTCAGTTATATAAACCATTTTGAATACTTAAACTATTTTAATCTATTTTTAATCTACTTAACCCAATTTAAATTATTTTAAACTAATTTATCTATTTTAAATCCATTTTAAAGATTTTAAGTATTTTTAAGTATTTTAATTATTTACACTACTTTTAAACTACTTAAAACTATTTTCTAAAAATTTCAAGCTGGTTAATAAGGTGAAATGTTTATATTTAAATCTTGAATTTAAATACGAATTGAGTTAAATGAAGTTGCAACCTAAATTGAATTTCGAAATGATTCTGAAATCGAAATGAGATATTGATGCGAACAATGATTTTTGAAACGGAATTTTACATTTGAATAGGTACGATGATATTTGAAATGGATTTGATTTTTGAAGCGAATATGATATTTTGATATCAATTATGAATCGATTTGAAATGTAAAAGAGCCAACGGTGTAATAATACGTAGTTATTAAAGTGACCGGGATCGGATATGGACATACTCTCTGTCGATACCGAAAACCACTTTAATAACTATTATACGCGGAGTGTTGATCTAGAATGAAGTGGATGGTTTGGTGAATGCGTTGACTGAAGAAAGAGAACGATTATTGGATGACCCCTGACATGACTAAAACAGGAGCCGCGCCGGGCCATTGAGGTTCGACACCTCTAGCGGACACACTTCTTCGATACCATATCTATTACATTTGTGATGCGATTTGGGTGCACCCCTTGATTTCGGAGTGTTGTTTCACGGTGTTGGGGTGGCTGCTGGCTATGCCCAACATCAGTCCGGATCACGCAACTACTAGTATCCTAGTTGGTATCGCCTCATGTACCTTGTCATACTGATTATCCTATTCGCGACCACTACGTTTGGTTTTGTGTTATACCTATGGGGTACCCTCTGATAACCACCAGTTTACGGTGGGGCTTACGGTGCTGTATAGACTATGGCATTATAAAAATGTGTTAACGGGAATTATGGTAACGCCTTAACGCTATTTTGATACTTTATATTACTGATAGGCATTATCTACTTAGCGTACATTACTACATAGTAGATAGTTTAACGGATGCTTGAGAGATGGAAAATCCCGTAACATCTCTTAAGTTATTGCATGCACGTTGACACTGGATATGAGATGTCAAACCCCGTAAACATCTCTGACGCCGTTACACTCATATTTTTTACGATTGATTTAACTTTCATAAGGATATTTTAGTCCTAACTCGAGTGTTTTGTCTTTTCATTACGCTCGGGTCAGTCCTGAGTTTTTTTCAGATTTTTGAAGACCTATTCTGGAGGATGAAGACGAAGATTTGGTATACTATTACTATTATTACCCTTGCATCATGCTATCTGCTGCATTATTTTAATTGTTCTATTGTATATGTATAACTCTGATAAATATTGTATAAATAATTGTCAAAATATAGTAAAAAGCTTCATGAACTGTTTATTTGACTATTATATTTTATCGTTCCGCTGCGAGATTCTGTGTTGTTTCATTTCCTGTATTTCTCTTTCTTTTCTTTCTTATTTACCCCAATAACCATTTGCCCTTTTGAATGGTTTGGAATCGACATGTGTATTTGATCGTCGGTTTAAACTGTCCAAAAAGGCGGGTCGTTACAGTTGGTATCAGAGATTTGGTTTAGCGACAACCTTAGCTTTATGGGGTCTGACTCTTTATAAATGGGGTAGTTATACCCTATGATGAGTCGCTGAGTGTATATATATATGAGAGAGCGTATTTGTTAGTGATATAAAATGTTTTATATTGTGTCGGTTGATTTGTTGAGTGGCTTATGGATTCTGGTCAATACGAGTAATTAACGTCATTGATAGAGATCTCTAAACACTTAAACAGAACAATTCGACATAGTACTGTTTTGAAATTGGGTAAATGAAATAATTTTGCCCTAATTATATTTTGTATATAAAGTATTTATTTCAAAATTTATTCTGATCTATCTAGCTTATTTGGTTGTTGGAAACGATAATATTGATTGTTATCATTAATTGGATATTGTGTTTTAATAAGTAAGGCTTATTGAAAAATAAACAATAATAAAACAACTTGTGGAATGTTTCAAGAAAGAAAATCCTATAAGAATAATTATAAAGGTGACTTTTAAATTAAAATAGATTTAAACTGGAAAATAATGAATTTAAGACCCGGAGGTTTTGACAATGGTTTTCAAAAGCTTTGAAGAAATATATAGTAATATTAGTTGGAAATTGTTTATGGAAATATTTTGAAAGGATTTTTAAAGGAAGGAATGAATTCAGTACTCCTCTCTTATATCGCTGGAAAATAATTTCGGGGATGACTGTGCAGCATCATCGACGTTCATTTTCGAGTCTCAAAGTGGGGGAGACTTCTAAGAAGCTTTGTTTTCTTCGAAATTATTTTGGGTAAATGGGTTTTGGTTTAAACTCCAAAGGTATGATTTGATATATTAAAGATATAAGTGTATATGTTTATTTCAAACGATTTGAAAAGAACCAGGCATTTAAATTTCTAAGTTCTGTTAATTAATAATTTTCAAATTATTTGAATGAAATGTGAATAACAGAATTTATAAAATAAGAGGATTAAGATATCTAAGCTATTGTTTGGGAAAAATTTAAAGTTGAAAGGTAAAGAGGATTTAAATAAATCAAATTTGTGTACATTCTAATTAAGAAAAATGAAATTCTATAAATTTGTATAATACCGAATTTGCATTCTAATAACATATAATATGACTTACCAAATATTAAGAAGTTGAAATGATGTTTTGGATATGTAATGAGATGTTGTACAAATAAACAGAACCTGAAAATAATTGAGGTATACAAGTAAGGAAAACTCAAAGGAATTAGAATGTATATAAATGAAATTTGGTTGTGATAAAATGTTATATACTTAAATATAACATGAAATGATGAATGGATAAATGGAACAAGTAAGTGAACTTAAGGAAGAAGATAAATGAATCGTATTATATCTTTGTAAATTGGTTATAGAAAATAAATATAAATTGCAAAGGGGTTGTAAATTTTTTTCTGAATTTGTAACCCTTAAGATAAATGTAAACTAAGAAAAGTCATTTATGAGAGGTTAGATTTTTATAGGATGATTAATAAACTAGAGTACCGGTTGATAAAATGTTCCACAAATGAATTCGTTATTAACTGAAATTATGAAAATGCAATAAAAGTAAACAAAGGAATTTCTTATAGCTAAGAATCAGTTGGAAAATGAAATTGGATTTAATTAAATTATATAGAATGTTTAAAATGAACTTGAGTAAGCAAATTCTATGATATGATGTTTAAGAAAAGATAATGTTAAAGAACATGCTATGTAAAGAAATGAATATACTAACTGAATAATAGATTGTGAATAATTAATTGAAAAAAAAGAGAAGTCAATAAAATAATTTAGTATAGATAAATTGGATAGAAATCCATTGGAAGGTAATACGTGAGATTGTACGTATATTATTTTATTTGCATAACGATTTTATCCAAATTCGAGCACAAAATTTCGAGATGATTTATATCGATCCAAGTTAGGATTTTTCACTCGATTTTCGACGGCGAACCCTGGATATGGATTTTTAATTTGATTCTAAAATTCTCTATCATAGTATATGCCTATGCAAGGAGAGTAACAGTTTCCAATCAAGGAACCAAATCTGAGTCCGCATTAGAGAGTCGTGTGAACGATACTAGTTTGAAAGTGAAATTGTGTGATCGAATAAGCGATTAGATTGATATTGCTCACGGATGTTATATGTACGGCTTACGGACTTAATTAAAAGTTAATATTGGAAATTTAAGATGCCAAATATAAAATGATTCTTTTAAAATTATATAACAGGATATATATATAAAAGAGATAAACCAAATTGAATGTAAAAATTAATAAGTTGGTTATGTTGGGTATGATTTGGTTGTTATATGATCGTTAGTTGATTGTATATAATTCATTAAGTGTTAATGAAATTGAAAGCTATAAATCATTGAAAAAAAATTGGAAGTTAAATGAATTTAAAAGAATTTAATTTGATTCAAATTGGAAGTGAACTATTGTAAATATAAATTAGTGAATGTTAACTAATTGAATTAAGAATGAATGTTAGTAAAATCCAACGTTAATGAATCAACTATGATAAAATTGAAATCCAAGTCAATAAATATTAATGAGAAGTGAATTTATATTGATTGGTTATGGATCTGTTGAATGATAGTTGATTGATGGTTGCATTTGTTGTTTTATTGCATTTGCTATGTTGGCACATGTAGTTGTTATGTTGCTATATGATGTATATTGATACTATTTTCATATATGCATGATTCTCATTGTTTGTTGAGTGTTTAGTAGGTGCGGATTGCGCTTGCTTCGCATTTGGAGCTCGCTTTCGTGTTATATTAGTCGTATATGCTCGCTAATAAAAATATAAGGTACATGTTTATTTTATCATTGGATTTGGTGATTTTTAATGAGCCACTTGGCTTTTGATTTTCTTTTGTTGGTTTGGGGCCCGTAGAGGTGTTTTGTAGCTGTACCGATCGAGCCGCGCAAAGGAGACTCTGCCGAAATTTTTCGTAAATCCGGGTGTTAGAAAATTTTTCAAGTTTTAAAAATTATTTATAACTTGTTTTGATAACTAACCTTTTAAGTTAGAAAGTCGTTTGGAGAAACTTAGTGGAAGCGTAGTTATGACTTTATAAATGAAATTTCATTGTTTTATGAGTTGGTAACTTTGAGATAAATATACCTAAGGTTGAATTCTATACTTAGTTCCTTTTCCCTTCTTTTTCCTTTTCGGGGACGAAAAGTTTTGAGTGGGGGAGAGTGTAACGACCCGTAAATTTTCGATAATTAAAATAGCTAATTTAATAAGATTTCGTGATTTAGTGTTAGAAAAATTTGTAAGTCGTTTGGAATAATAATAAATGTTGAATTCATTGGGTATAATAGAGTAATTGATTGATAAGTAAAATCTATTCAAATCTAATATCGAATATTGAACAGGTAAATTGTTTAAATTAAATATTTAAAACTTATTGAATAGTTTAATAATGGGAATTGAATAACCGTATAATGGAGATGGTTGTTCTATAATTTTAATTCGTTTCAAAAGTTAAATTTTTAAGTTCGTTTGAATATCTCAAAAGATAGTAATTCAAGAATAATAAAAATTATTTAAATTTAATATTACGAATGTTTGAATAATTGAATTTCGAATTTGATATGATTAATTTGATATTGAATTTCAGCCATCAATCTATTTACTCAGCAAACAAGTAGTCAGTAAAATATTCAAAAACGTTATGCTCCAAAATTATTACTGAGATAAAAGAAATATCAAAGAATGGACTTATATCAAAACAATGATCGTGCTTTTGAATACTACCTTTTTTCTTCCATCCTCAACACTTTCTCCATCTGGAGAAGCTGCATCCGAAATGGGTAGATCCGATCCATCTTATTCCTCCAAGCTTTCCTCTGAGGAAGGGGAAACCCAAGCAACGACCAGCTCATTCACCATAATTTGGTTGGGGCACGGCGGGCCCTCTCATTTCAATAGAAGAAGGACGGTCGTGCGCACTGGCTACCTAGCCTAGTCCACCAAGGAAGTTTCATATCGAAGATTAGTGGTAGAATTCACTTTCAAATAGTACGGGTGATCGGTGGAAGATTTCATTCATGAGCAGGTGAGCCACTTTCCTTAATAGAAATGCACGGAAAGAGCTTCCATGTGTCAAAAAAAAAAACACCAAATCTAAAAAAGGAATTCCAATTTTTTGGTATTTTCAATATCTTATTATTATAAATTATTATAAAAATTTCTAACTGTCGGTTCCTCTCCTCGAGTCTTCTTATTTTAGCTTGTTGATTCTTTAGTAGTAAAGATGCTTCAGCACGATATTCTTCAAGTTCATGCGATCAAAACCCAGCAATATCAAACTTTAATACATGAAAATAGAGTGAATAATTGAAATTTGATTTAATATGATCCAAATTGGTTTCCAAAGTGAATGTAAGTTATATTGGGATTTTAATAGAGTTAATAAGATTTTAAAATCGGAATTCATGGGATAATTGAATAACGGGTTTAATATGATTAAAAATGATTTGTAAAATTTTATTTTATCATATTAAAGTTAGAATGATGTTGTAGAACTTTTAAAATCGAATTAAAAGTAAATTTGTGAAAATTGAATATTTTAATATTTAATTATCGATTGAAAATAGCCAATTTTCGAACAGTCTCAGAATTGGACGAAACCAGTTCCATTGGATCCGTAATAGTTTTTTATTATCGTATTTCAATTTTCGTAGCAATCAGAGTTTTTGTTTGACCGTGGCAGCTCGAAACGCATCGAAATTATTTTAATATTAATTTGGCGAGTTAAAATGGTCATTTTTCAAACAGTCTCGGATTTAGACGAAACTAGTTTCATCGGATCCGTAATGTTATATTATTGTAAGGTTTCAAATTTCGTGTCAATCATATTTACCGTTTGTCCGGGGCGAGCCAAAACGCATAGAAATTCGTTTAATCGGTTTAATTTAAATTTGATCGTTTATTTCCGTAACTCGCACATATGACCGAATTGGCTTCCGAAAACTATTCCATTGTGTCCGAAACGCGGGATAAACCCTAGAAACGCCGGTCACCGCGCGAGATTTGGAGTTCAAAAATTTAGAAGTGAATAGTGTTTTTCGTTTAAATTCTATAAAAGGACCCCTCTACCATTCATTTGCAAACCCTAATTTAATTAAACCCTAGCCGCCAGTGAATGCAATCAATGGCCGAAAAACAATCACCTTCCCCTCCAATTATCTCCCAATCCGTCGACATTCACGCGAAACCTTCAACATGAAAGTTGTAGAGGGCATCGATATCTCTCTATCCAACGGTTATGATCGGTTTCGATGCACGAATCAACGGCAATTGCTCCTCAAAGTCGCGTCGTTCGTTCACGTCGTTCGAGGAAAATAGGCAGTCGAGTTCAGTGGGTCTCTGGCCGAAAGTCGAGCTCGCAGTGGGCTTCGAAGTGGTGTATCCTGATCGAAGAGGAGATGCTCGTATTGGTTGCGACTTGGAAGGATACGATCGTGCTATGGGTTACCTGGGAGTTTCACGCGAATGTGAGAGAGGGAGAAGGGTAATTCATGTGCGGCCGCGATCGTGTATTGCAGAATGGACGGCTAGATGATGGATTGGGTTAAAAATTAAATTTAAGTTGTAATTAATTATATAAAAATTCGTGTTAACTTTAAACTATCATATCTTATTCATACGAGGTCGGATTCGGACGAAACTTTTTGCGTTGGAATCGTATGGACGAGCTCTACGCGATGAAACTGGATTGGGTTCGTTTGGAGCTAGTGGAAATTTCGGGTAAAATTAAATGCTCGTTTAATTTTATTCGAAATAAAGCGCTGGAACTACATTGAAATCAAGGTGAGTGTTTTATAACGCTCACAACATGCTGAATATCTTTATGCTAGTTAAATTGGATATTATGAATTGTTATGATTTTTATTTGTCGTTGTCTGATAAATTTAATTGCCATATAGATTGTCATTTGAATTAACCGTTGAAATTAAATTGACAGTTAAATTTAAATTGAAACTAAAATTGAATTGCGATTAAATTACCTGACATTGATAACTATAAAACTGCCATGAATTGTATTGTCTATTGGATGATGTATTTTGATGGGTGTTATTGGTTGATATTTAAATGTTTGGATGTTTATTTGCTTATATATACTGTTATGCATACATATGACACTATGATTTGATTTAAGTAATATATATTCATCCCTGACATTTGATTGAAATAGATAATTACTTGGCCATAGGATAGAAAATTATATACGGACACCGAATTGGCTAAATTAATAATTTTTAAAATCGTCAATTTGAAATTTATTTAAATGTTTTGATTTAAAAGTTATAAATAGAAATCAATTTATAGAAATCGAATTTA
Source organism: Allium cepa (assembly GCA_030765085.1). Classification (NCBI taxonomy): domain Eukaryota; kingdom Viridiplantae; phylum Streptophyta; class Magnoliopsida; order Asparagales; family Amaryllidaceae; genus Allium; species Allium cepa. Next base: position 153,738,740 of record CM060939.1, read on the forward strand.
TCGAAAAATTGAGTTTGGAATGTTGAAATAAAATTTTGGTTAAAAGAAATTGTTGAATAAATTTAAGTGGAGACTTTGAGATTTAAAAATTTGGATATGATTGAATTTCGAAAATTTATTTGTTTTAAAGATTGAACATTAAATTTGAGCTTTGAATATTACTAAGTAAAAGTGACATAAAAATGATGTTTTGAAATGAGCTTGGAATTGAATCATATTTGAAATTTGGATTTAAATTTGAATATTGAAGGGTAATTTTGTTAAGTGTTATAAATTGATATTTTGAAAATCCAGCTCTAAATCGATATAAATTGAAATTGAATTAATTGAAAGTGAATATAAAATTTAATAAATTTGAAGTCAAAGTTGACATTGATTGAATCGAAATCGGAATTGAATCGGTAGAAGAGAAATTGAAATTGTTTTGAATAGGGAAGTTATAATTGAAACAGTTTGGTTTTGAAGCTGTTTTATTTTGTTTTCCAAATTACGCAGTTATATAAACCATTTTGAATACTTAAACTATTTTAATCTATTTTTAATCTACTTAACCCAATTTAAATTATTTTAAACTAATTTATCTATTTTAAATCCATTTTAAAGATTTTAAGTATTTTAATTATTTAAACTACTTTTAAGCTACTTAAAACTATTTTCTAAAAATTTCAAGCTGGTTAATAAGGTGAAATGTTTATATTTAAATCTTGAATTTAAATACGAATTGAGTTAAATGAAGTTGCAACCTAAATTGAATTTCGAAATTATTCTGAAATCGAAATGAGATATTGATGCGAACAATGATTTTTGAAACGGAATTTTACATTTGAATAGATACGATGATATTTGAAATGGATTTGATTTTTGAAGCGAATATGATATTTTGATATCAATTATGAATCGATTTGAAATGTAAAAGAGCCAACGGTGTAATAATACGTAGTTATTAAAGAGACCGGTATCGGATATGGACATACTCTCTGTCAATACCGAAAACCACTTTAATAACTATTATACGCGGAGTGTTGATCTAGAATGAAGTGGATGGTTTGGTGAACGCGTTGACTGAAGAAAGAGAACGATTACTGGATGACCCCTGACATGACTAAAACAGGAGCCGCGCCGGGCCATTGAGGTTCGCCACCTCTAGCGGACACACTTCTTCGATACCATATCTATTACATTTGTGATGCGATTTGGGTGCACCCCTTGATTTCGGAGTGTTGTTTCGCGGTGTTGGGGTGCCTGCTGGCTATGCCCAACATCAGTCCGGATCACGCAACTACTAGTATCCTAGTTGGTATCGCCTCATGTACCTTGTAATACTGATTATCCTATTCGCGACCACTACGTTTGGTTTTGTGTTATACCTATGGGGTACCTTCTGATAACCACCAGTTTACGGTGGGGCTTACGGTGTTGTATAGAGTATGGCATTATAAAAATGTGTTAAGGGGGATTATGGTAACGCCTTAACGCTATTTTGATACTTTATATTACTGATAGGCATTATCTACTTAGCGTACATTACTACATAGTAGATAGTTTAACGGATCCTTGAGAGATGGAAAATCTCGTAACATCTCTTAAGTTATTGCACGCACGTTAACACTGGATATGAGATATCAAACCCCGTAAACATCTCTGACGCCGTTACACTCATATTTATTTACGATTGATTTAACTTTCATAAGGATATTTTAGTCCTGACTCGAGTGTTTTGTCTTTTCATTACGCTCGGGTCAGTCGTGAGTTTTTTTCAGATTTTTGAAGACCTATTCTGGAGGATGAAGACGAAGATTTGGTATACTATTACTATTATTACCGTTGCATCATGCTATCTGCTGCATTATTTTAATTATTCTGTTTTATATGTATAACTCTGATAAATGTTGTATAAATAATTGTCAAAATATAGTAAACAGCTTCATGAACTGTTTATTTGACTATTATATTTTATCGTTCCGCTGTGAGATTCTGTGTTGTTTCATTTCCTGTATTTCTCTTTCTTTTCTTTCTTATTTACCCCAATAACCATCTGCCCTTTTGAATGGTTTGGAATCGACATGTGTATTTGATCGTCGGTTTAAACTGTCCAAAAAGGCGGGTCGTTACACCCTTCATTGAATACGAAGATGCATTTCACTACCGATGCAAGAACAAGTTACTGCTTCAAATCAGTTTGATGCTAGATAATATTTATTGAAATGTAGATAATATTTATATTTACATACTATTCATATAATTATCATTGAAATGCTAGATAATATGCTAGCTATTTTATCTTTGTTTTTATTGCATGGTGATCACTGGGTCACTGACTTGTACCTTATTTTTTTGACTTAATTCGGTTACATAAATCTTTCTGTCATTCTTGCTGTTTTAATTTTTTATTGCAGGAAACATGGCTTTGAACTTGAGTTGTTGACTTGCTGTTTGACATTCTTTGTCTTCGTTGTTGTTTGTTGTTAAGAGCTTTGAGTTGTTGACTTGCTGTGGAGTGAATGGATAGTTTGTAGTTTGGCTATGAAGTATGAAGTATGAATATTATGTATTAATATGATTGTTATCTACTACCAGCTATGTAATGTTATGTAACATGTACTAAAATGAACTGCCGAGTGCCGATGGGTGAGGATGAAGTAGAGTACTGGACTGTATGAAGTTATGAACTGTATTGTATATTCTGTGCACTGTGGACTGAATGTGCTATGATGCCTTACCAATTATCATGTGTTTATGCTTATAATAGTTGGGTAACATGCGTATTTAATATATATTATATAAAGTTGAGAACTTTATGAAGAATGAAGTGGAATATGGTTACTTTTTGTAGTTTAATTTGGTTTATTTTTCGGTTAACCACTGTCAACCAATTTTCGGTTAACCACTGTCAACCAATTTTCGGTTAATCGGTTAATATGAAATGGTTAACTGATAAATAAGGGTGGTTAATCGCGGTTAAATTCGGTCGGGTCGGTCCAATCAAAATTATTTTCGATTCGGTTAACCGAGCCGTGTATTCTAGTCGGTTAAATTAGTTAATTAACCGATCTTTCCGGTTAACTGACCGTTCCCACCCCTAGTTTTTCGCGTTTTGCACTTGAGAAAATGCCTTCATAACACAGCCACCATGGTAAAGTCTCATCAATTAAGAGACATTGAGACAGAGCCGATAGCATCCTGTGCCACTTCACGCATTGTGGAGCATGGAACTAGAAAGCTTCGCAATAAAGACTGGTTCGAGTATGATAGGGACAAGAGGATGGAAAGAGCATGGGGAACCGAAGAGGAAATGAGAACTTCCCATCCAAATCTTTTCACCAGTAAACTTTCTCTCTCCAATTGAGTTTTTGGTTGCATCATGATTGCTAGAATGGATGGTAGGGGATGGCTGCCACACTTTGTACAGTCACTTTTGCACTCATATACAAATTATTTTGCATGTCCGCGATACTTACATACATGCCCATACCTATAGTATGTCTGCATATATAATCACATTGCACTTTTGGTTGAGTAGATGGTTGTGTAGATAACTTAGTTGTATAACATGGATGCTTAGTGCAAATTACATTGTCGATTCCTTAGGGATTTCAAGGACAAAATCTTTTTTAAGAGAGGAGGGAGAATGTAACACCCGTAAAAATTAACAAGAAATTAATTAGTTAAATAAGATGAGGCCAAAAATGAATTTTTTAATAATATCAGAATTTAACCATGAAAAATGCTCTGTTATGTTCGTGGCGATTTTATGATCAATTTTCATATACAAAGTTTTGAAATCGAAACTCAAACGAAAAAAGTTATTGACGGTTGAAGTTTTATAATTCAAAATAATTTAAATGGAATTCAAATTCAAATTAATAATTAGTTAAAAATTTGATATTTTAAAATTTTCATTGATTAGACATAGGGCTTAAGTAAATCTTAAAATAAACATGAACATTAATTGGTTAATAAAGAAATTAAATAATCAGATAATGACAATCGAAATTCATTCCTATAATAAGGTGACCGGTCAATCGCTAGTGGTCAAACGCTTAGGTGGGAGTGGTCGACCGATGCTATTGTGGAAGCTAGGTTTAGTGTGGACTATGAATGGTCCACATTTTATTATTTTAAATCGACTTAAATCCTATAATTTTAGTGCTTTCTAACCACTATAAATAAGAGTTAGCCCCTTCACTTTTATTCACAAATTATTTTGAAGACTAAGCAAAGCTCTGTCTGCTCTCTCTCTCTCTAAAAATTTAGAAAATTCTCTAGTGTTTCAGGTAAGAAATTTTAGGTATTTACTATTCAATTTCTAATTCTATTCTACTCCGACCCTAAATTTTTGAATCTAGTTCATATATAGTTTCCTTGTGGTATATTTCTTAAAGGAGAGATCTGTAATAGATTGAAGCGGGCGTAAACAAATCCAAAATGGAAGAGCTAAGGACATTTTATTAGTGGAAATCTTAGTTTTACTTATTTTAATAATTGTATAGTATAACTTGGATTTGATATATGCCTTAGGGAATTTTGTTTACGAAAACATCACATTAAAACCCAAAATTTCGTATAGACTAAAATATCAATTCTTAAGTTAGAATCTCAATTATTCTATATATTAAAATAGTGAAATTGTGTTGTTATTACGATTTTAATGCTTTACATTCTATTCCACTTCTTATCTTCTTCTTTGGATCTGATTAAGGGTTTAAAAAGAAGTAAGATAGGAAATAGTGTGTAAGGTACATATTATTTTATTCGTAGTTCGCACAGTCTATTTCCGTAATTTAAATAGAAATTCCCTTTTTTAACTCTTGTGCAAAGAAGTTGAACGGAGCATAAATGGCTTTGAATTATAAATCTCTTTTGATGTTGATTTTTCTATTTTAGTATAAAATAAGTTTGGTATAGATTCTATTTTTATACAAATCTGTTGTTGAATTGATAATATTGGATATATGGTATATTTGTTAATATGGGATTAGACTTGTATAAATTTGAAGTTTTGATATTTGTACGAGTAGCTTAGGACGTTATTTTATACGCTTAGAAATATGTTAGGCACGTGTGTGTGTGTATATATACTAGCGTGTAAATAACATATAATTAATAGCGTATTAATTGAATAATAAATAGGTGATTAATTAGTGTTTAAATCCCATTAGGAAAGAAACTAATAGTTAGTACAAAATAAGGGTTTTCCCTTATAAGGCCTTAATAGGAAATACGATGAGGTATGTGATAGTATGTTAAGAGGGTGTAGATTATGACTAAGTATAGGGATGCAAGGTCAGTCAAAAGCACAGAGAAGTCTGTCCAGCTAATATGGCTACCACATTGTGATTTAGGGTTGATGTGTGACATCATCTATAATAAGTACCCCTGGAGGACATGACGTTAGTTCGAAATTCTGTAGGGTAAACCTATCCAGTTAATCTGGCTACCAGTACCTATAAATAGTCAAACTAATGTGAGACATCAAAGTTTGGGTAATGAGTCATAATACGTAGGAACCGCTTTAAGATTGAAGGTATTAAATGGTTGATTGAGGATCTGCCTCCTCCCTATTTAGGAAGTATTTAATATTCGGGTTTGGCAGTTAGGCACGGTAAAGGATATCTTGGGAAGGGTTCGCTTTGAGTTTGAGGTATTAAGTGGCTATCGTAGTGTCCACCTCTCCCATAAAAAGAAGTATTAAGTGGTCTAAAGAGATTTTATGCAATGTCAACTAGATTGTACCGGGAAGGAGTCCGCCTTGGGATAGGTATTAAATGACGGAGATCTGCCTTGAATGAGGTAGTAAATAGTCAGGGTCTGTCTGGTTCTCATAAAAAGGTATTAAATGGCTTGGGTACCATCTCTTACATTTTTAGGACTATATTGATGATAGATGAGTGGGGACTGGAATGGCCTTTGATCTATAGATAAAGATGAGTTATTAGGTTAAAAAAGTTTAATGGTTATAGAACTGGATTGGAAAAGCCTTAGGGCTTATAATTGGAAAACTTCTGGTATAGTTAGGATGTGTAAGACATATTCTTATCTAAATTATACCACCCAATTATTATTATAGAAAGGCTTGAGATTTTTATTCACCAGACATGTTGTTCTGACTCTCTCCACGTTATAATACAAGTTAGATAAGTTGATGAAGATTTTTGGAGATGGCGGCAGAGACGTAGATTTCTGGCAGTTACTTATCCATCTATTTATGTTTTTTCTATGTTCTTTTGTACCCATTGAGACATGATGAAATTTGAAATACTATACCATGAATATTTGGCATTATTGTGTGGTATTATGTTATATCATTTTGACATTAAATTTTTTAAAATAAATGGACACTATTCTGATATTATGTTTTATCCTTCTGCTGTGAGATTCTGAATGTGTAGATAGATAGCTCCATGTATTGTTCTTTAAATCAATTTTTACCAACAACTGACTTTGGAATGGGTATAAGTTTAATGAGCCTTTTGAAGGTCGAAAGTTAGGCCAGTTTCAGGTTGGTTGTTGTTAACCCGCCTTTTGGCTAGGCTGTAGGCATGTGGATTTAACTAAATCGATTGCTCAGTTATCGAGGCTTGAATACAATAGGTTTGAGTCAACTGGATGAATAGGTGATCAATCACGGATGATAAATATGATTATGAAGCCAGGGTTCGGCATAGTCGATGGGCGAAAGATGTAAGATACTCGAATTATGAGTTTCGAGAAAAGTCGAGGTGATTAGAAATGTTTGGAGTTTACACCGAGTCGCACTTGGGCTTGCTTCGGGTTTTCAAGCAAGTTGCTTCAGGTCAGGCAGTGATGTGCTTCGAGTCGCTTTGGATCGATGTGTTTTTGAGGGATCGGTGCTTACTTTGGGTCTACGAGCTGCAGAATTTGGGTCGACGTGTAGATTTTCTTGGGTCGGCATGAATGGAGGGTTCAGCATAAAGGTCGAGGTGAAGCTTAACATCGGGTCGGCACACTTGCATCTTCGAGTCTAGAGGTCGGCCTTCAGTTGTCAAGCCGGCAAGTCATGGGATCATCAAGGAAGAAGGACGCGGGTCGACACCTATTTCTGCTTCGGGTCGATAATGTAACGACCCGGAATTTTGGGTCGCTAGATTTGAACATTTCATTCATTTTAAATGTTGAACAAATATTATAAATTGATTTTGAAGTAAAAAGATTTAGGTTAAATTAATAGAATTAGTTAAATTTCAGATACGGGAATTTAATTGAAATTTGAATAATAGTAATTCAATATTGGAATTGGGATAATTGGTGATTTTGGGTGTAAATAGGCATAAAAATAGATTTTAAAATTTATTTTAAGTCTATTTGGATTTGAATTATAATACTGAACTGTTGGATGGAATTAAAAGTCGACAGGTTGAATTTGGAATTTTATATTAATTTAATAATGGAATTTAATAATATAATAATGCAAATATTCAGATTTTGGTTCGAAATGGATCCGGATGATTTATAATGTGAATATAAATTTTATATGAGTTACAATAGAGTTAATAAAGTTTTAAAAGTGAAATTTTAAGTGATTTCGATGATGTTGAAAATCGCTCGAATTTATCGACGTGTTAAAATAGCTTTCCGGGGCATAGTCTCGGAATTCGACGAAACTAGTTCCATTGGATCCGTAATAGTTAGTTATTATTGGATTTCAATTTGTGTAGCAATCGGAGTTGTCGTTTGACCCTGGTAGCTTAAACGCATAGAAACTATTTTAATCGATTTTATTTAAAATTGATCGTTTATTTCCGTAACTCACGTATATGATCGAATTAGCCTCCGAAACATGTTCCACTGTGTTCGGGACGTGGGTAAAACCTTAGGAACGCCTGTCAGCATGCGTTGTTTGGTTCGTTTTTAAAAATCTTGTTAAAGTGAGAATAATATTAAAATAATATTAATTAACGTTTATATAAGCACGTTTAATAAGAAACCCTAGCCTATTCTTTACCAGCTGTCGCTTATATTTTCTATGGTCGATAATGGCCGATCTTCTCCCTTACTTCTCTCCCCATCCACGCATTATTATCAAAAGTTTTCTTCTACAAAGTCGAGGAGAGCGCCACGATCTACAAATCCATATAGGCAAGATGTCGTTTAGTCGACCAGAGATGGGGCAGGGGGGCCGCGTTCATGGCCGTTTCCGGCCCAGTTTTCGAGACCAAGGCGGAGCGGAGCTCGACGTGGCTGGGGCTGGTGGTAGAGCTCGCGAAGATCTTTCCGGTGGTGGTCGCCGATCAAGCCAAAGCACGTCGTGGTGGGTGCGGTTACAAACCCTAAATCGCGATGATGGGTTCATGCGTGAGTTTTGTTTGCGCTGGAGAGTAGAAGAAGGTGCGACCGATCCTTTAAAAAAAAATTGTTTTAAATTTGATTCAAGCTTTATAAATCTGTAACTTTTACATGCTTGGTCAGATTTTGACGAATTTGGTAGCACCGGAATCGCAACGACGCGATCTACGCAGTGGAGCTTCTGGAATCATTCCAAGCAAGTAAAAATTTAGGTTAAATCGAATGCCGTTCGATTTAATTTAAATTTTTACGCTCGTCGAAAACCCAAGGTGAGTTAATCTCACTCACATCTGGATACCAGTAATTTAAATAGCTAATATTTAAATGTTTGATTGGTTGTTTAGTTGAATATGATAATTATTATCAAATTAAATCGATATTTATTTGTTGTGCTAATATCCGTGGATGCAGAGAAACAGGTTGGAGGGATCCAACTGGATTCCTCTCAAATAGAAATTTATTTATATTCTGTGATATATCTCATTTATATTCTGTGATAGATTGTTTTAGATCCTGTTATGCTATGCTCTATTTATATACTGTTAAGATTAAATTGTATTGTGCTATGATTGGGTGAATACAACCTGAAATTTTAAATATAAATAAATAAATCGGGTTCAAAGGAAATAAAAGAAATTCTTAAGTGATGGATTTAAAAGGAATTAAATTCAAGAAATTGGTTGGTAATTGAAGTGTTTGAAATTGTGATTCTAAAGGGAAATGTGAGTTGTTTAAATAATAGCAGTATTTAATTATTTTTAAGGATGGGAAGTGTGCTTTCTCCTGGAAACTTTAGTATGTTTTAAAGAAAAGCTTTCAAAATATAAATTTGCAGTTTAAATATGTTTAGAATATTTTAGAAGGAAATATTATTTTAAATTGTTTAAAGTGTAAGTAAATATTTATTTAAATAGTATGGTATTTAATTATTTTTAAAAAGTAAGGTAGTATTAAGTTTCCAAAGGGAATTATAATATGAATATTTTATTTAATAACTTTATATCTTAAAGTCAAATTTGACTTAAAGTACTCAGAAAACCTCTATATATTTCCTTAAATATTATTTTCTATCAAGTAATTTCTAGAAGCTTTATTTTAAATATTGTTAACATATATTTGTAAGTGATTTCCAGGAAAACAACAATGTGTTTAAAAATAAAAGGAGCTATTTTTAAAATATGGAAAGGAATTTACGGGATGAACGTAGAATTGAATTTGGGATAAATCGTATAAGATTTATAAAAAGAATTCTTTGGATTATCCTAAAATGGAAGTGTATTTCCCTGAAAAACCCAAGTACGTTTTTAAAGCTGATTTTTGAAAAGTTAGAAGTTTTGAAGTTGTATTAAAGAATGGTTTCAAGAAATGATTTAGTTTGTAAGAATTTTAAAAGTAAGCATTTATCAAATTAGTTATAGAAGTAATTATGTTAAAAAGGTAATTAGAATTATGTTTTAAAGAATATTATTATTATTTATACTTTTTAAAATGGTTTTATTTCAAAGATAATCAATGAAAGTATTATTTGAAACTTGTATAGGATTTCATAACTTTATTTTAAATTAGTATGACGTAACTTTATTTTAAAGAAAATGGTTTATATTTTATAAAGAAGTTTTATTCGGAATATTTTTAAAAGGGTATATATGTTTTAAATTAAGTATGTAAGTAGATTTAATATAAATGTTTTAATGTATTTTCAAGAATAAAGAACTTAAATTATTTTAAATCTTAAGTATGGGTACTTGGATGTTTTCAAGGGGAGTAACAATTTGGGGAATTTATTCCTTGAGAAAAGTTTGGTTTTGAAAAGTGTTTTCAACGGGATTTGAAAATGGAAACATATCTTGCAAAGATATTTATTTTAAGAAAAATAAATAATGTGGAAAATTGTTTATTGTGTGATGGATGCTTATGGATGTTAATTGATAGTTAAATCACCGACTAACAATATTAGACAAATGCGTTGATCGTTTCGAAGAGACCGGGATCGGGATTAATTTCTCGACAACCACTTCAATCCGGTTTGTACGTTTTCGTGGAAAAAACAAGTTTGGATTCGAAGATGGAGCAGTGAAGTGCAAGGGCTAGTCACTACTAATCCTGAGGATATTTCCAAAATGGATGTAGTAGGAGTAGTGCCTTCAGTTCCGTTCGAACCCGGGACGGACTTGTATGGACGAATGCTTTCGGAACATCGTCAGGTGGACGATGGGCATTCTAAGTGAAACATTCTAAAAGGTAATGCTTAGCCTCAAGCCTCATCAACCGGGAATGACTGAAAATCAGGGGTTATGCAGCAAGGCTAGGTGGGTAGCACCCATTCAGGGTGAGGTCATCCATGTTTAGATGTCCCTTTTTATTCGGCTTAGTGGTGCGGTTGTTGATCCCAACCGTGGGGTGATCTTACTCGGGATTATCCAGTAAGGGGTAGTCTCGGCCTTGTGTTGCAGGGGATCGGGAGTGGTCCTCGGTACACTGATCTGGACCAGGTACTGTGATAGGTGGTACCCCAGTGCCTAGTCATTAGTTGGAAATCCATTCTTCCTACACGCCTTTTACGAGTTTTGTTTGCATTACCCACTCTGTGGCTGGTAGCTGGAATTTAATAGATGTAACAATTTCGGCTATTTTATAAGTATTTGTATATAGACCCTATTATAATATTAGAGGATTTTTACAAAAAGTGTTTTAGCTATCGTAAGGTAAAAACCCGACATGTTTATTTGTGGCGTGGTCTTACGAGATGCTTTTGTTTTCAAAAGGATTTTTGAAACTTTAATAATCAATTTGGGTGAATTTTTATCAACTGGTATTCCAGACTGACTCGGGTGTTATTTCATTATAATGCTCGGATCAGACCGAGTATTATATGTTCAGGATAGGATGCTATGGAGCAGGAGAGGAGCTGGAGTCCGAGATGTATTATCCGTACTTGTATATATATATATATATATCCGCTGTTGTGATTGTATGGAATTGTCTGACTGGTAAATGTTGTTTGTTTGAGATACTCTGATGACATATTGTATAAAACAGATATAGTTTTCATTTTGTGTAAAGAGCTGGTATTATATATTATATTTTATTCCGCTGCGATGGTTAGATTCTGATATTGCTTAGTTCCTTCTTTCTTCTGCCTTCTTTCTTTCTTCTCAACAATCTGTTTTTTCTGGCACTTGATCGTCGACATATCATACTGTGGAGTATTTTGTGTCGATTTTCAAGGGTCAAGAAGAGCGGGTCTTCTCACTTGGTATCAGAGCTTAGGTTGGCGACAACCTAGGTTTTGGTGGGGAAAATTACTCATTAAATAGAGTTAATAGTACTCTATAATGAGTTAAGTGTATTAATAGATATTAGAGCGTACTTGTAAGTGAATATAAAAATTGTTTTTATACTGTGTTGACTTATCGGCTGAGTGTTTATGAATTCTGGTCGGTACGGGAAGTACAGCCGTATCGATAGGGGTTTCTAAACTCTTAAATAAGATAAACCGACATAGTATTGTTTTTAGAGAGGGTAAATGGAATAATTTTGCCCAAAATTATATTTTGATATAAAAGGAATAAATTTTCTAAAATTATTATATATATATTTGATTGTTTGGATGTGGATATCTTAATCAAATAAGAATCTAAGATTTGATCTAAAATTTGAAATGGTTACAATCAAATAAAATTCTATAAATATAAATTATACAAAAGAAGAATAACTAAATTTGAATTGAACCAGAATTTAAATTCCGGGGATTTTGAAAAGGATTTTAAATGCATTGAAAACAAAGTTTGGAAATTTAAAATCTTGGGGATGTTTGAAATGTTTTCCAAAGTGTTTGAAGGCAATGATGTAATAATATTTTGCGTAATATGTTTGAATGGAAACTGTTTTGAAATGAATTTAGGAAAGTAAGGAAGCACTAAACTCACTTTGGTCATTGGAAAATAATCCTGATGATGATGGCCACATCATTAGAATTCATTTTCGAGTTTCTAAAGTGATGGATTACTTCTATAGTAATTGGATATGATATCTGTTTAGATTTGTTTGATGTACAAGGAAATGTAGGAATTTCAAAAGGGGGAAATTTGTTTTGGTATAAATAAGTTATTTGGAATCCGGAGATTTGATTTGATATACCAAGTAGGTATGTGTTGATTATTATTTCAAAAATGGTTTTGAAATAAAACCAGGCATTGAATTCTGGAAAATTCCATTTAAATAATGTGTAAAGTTAAAATGAATCAACTATTGAATTTATTAAGTGAAGTTGATATTAATAAGAAGGAAATGAAAATTTTAATCTTGGATTTAAAATTTAACTTGAGTAAATGGAAGTGAATAAAATATATTGAAGTGAATAGAAAATTTGAACTTAACTTGGGATAAGTTAAATAAATTGGACTTAGAATAAAATTGATTTGGGTTAAATCGAAATGTAAAATGACTTTGTAATTGTAGGTCATTGTGTAATGAATTATACCCATAAGCTATTAAGTATTATACTTATAATATGAGATTGTGGATTTAAAATTTGCAAAGAATTAAATTGAAAGAAAATTTGTATCTTTAAGAATTCAGTGATACATATATATAAAATCTGGAATTGTGATTATAAGATGAAAATAACTCAAATGAGCAATATAAACTTTTAAGTAAATACGCTGGTGAACTTATAAATAAAAAATGGAATTATAATCACAAATGGGAAATAGTTGAATGGTATGGAGAATTCAAACTTAATCTCAAATGAAATGTGAATTGAAATAAGATGAAGAAAATATAAAATATAAAAGATGTGAATGAACTTAAGTTAGTAAATGAGTTTTGAACCTGTATATAGAGAATTAAAATTGGATTTGAGTTGAATCTAGATTGAACTAAAATCAAAATACAGTTGTGTTACAAATAACTTTGAATAGAATTAAATTATGATTTAAAATAAAGGAAATGGTATGAACTCAACTTGGCTAAATAAAATTTAGTTAAACTTGAATTAAATTTGGAAAAGAATTGAATTGAAGGAAAATTTAATTAAGTTGAAAGGACATTGTATGAATAAAATTTTAACTCAACTAAATCCAAAGAAATTTGTTTGAGAATGAAGTTAGCGTAAGCTAAATTAAATAAAAAGAAGCTTGAAGATGAATTTAGTGTAAACTAAATTAAATGGAATTTGTATTGGCATGGATGAAATTTTGGTGGTTTGTTAAGAAAATTTTGAAAAGAAAAATAAAAACCCAGTTCTAATATGGGATTTAGTTTTGGCAATAAAAAGCTGAGAGTGTGAATGAATAATGGAATTAGATTATAATAGTGATAGTCTGACTTATAAATAAATTCAAATGAGTGAAATAATTTAAAGTGGTTTCATTGTTAATAAAATGAATTAAATTTTAAAAAGGATTGAGTAAGTAAACAAATTGAATTAAAATTTGTAAATGAATTGGAATTTGATTGAATGAGAAACAAATTAAATAAAATAAAATTGATTTAAGAACAAATGAAAATATTGTGAAAGAACTTAAGCAAATTGAAAGAAAACAATTATGGTCGAGTTTTATAAGGGGTCTTGAATGAAATTTGTTTAGATAATAAAATTTAAATGCAAGTGAAAGAATTTTAATTAATTATTGTAATGAAATAAAGGTGTATCAGTTGTAAATATTACAGAATGGGATGAGATTAATATAAACTTAAGTTGGATGATGAACTTGAAGTGAGAATAAGGAATCGAATTAAAAATTGCAAAGAAATAATAATATTTGGGATTGTGAAAAATTCCGAATGGAATAAAATTAATATAAATATAAACTGGAATTAATTTTAATGGTTATAAGCTTAAGTGATGATTATTTGCTTGAATGACATGAAAATTTGCATAGGATTTGGTCGTTTTGTTGTATTCGAATTTGAGTTGGTTTAAAGAAGCAAATGAAATTGGTTTTTGAATTAATTGGAATGGATTGAAATTTTATTAAGTGGTTTTGCATATAAATGAGAATGGATCATAAAAGAAATGCAAATACTTCAAATTGAAAGTAAAACCGGTTATGAATCAATTTGGAATTGAATCGAAGTAAATTGATGCAAGTAATACACATGTTAATCATATTGAAGAGAATATGAATTATAAGAAGTAAACTTGAATTTAAATCATTCAAGTGAAATAAAACGGAGTTGGATTTGTTAGGAAATTTAAAATGGTGATTGGAATTTTTGAAGTGCTGATAAAATATGATTAACATTGTTAAATTATGAAGTTTGCTTGGTTAAACTATGAAATTGATGTGTTTGGCTAGTTTAATGAATAGAATGTTATTAAATTCTCATATTATTGAAAACTGATGTGTTTGTTTAAGTAAGTACAGGTACGGGAGGCAGTAGATAGAGTTGGAGCGCGTATATGCAATATTATTTAGCTGCTTGCTTTAAAAATGCTAATAAAAGGTACGCCTACGCAATAAAAATAGGAAATATGAACTGTTTTTGATTTTTCGCCCGTGTGGGTCGATGTATATATATTGATATCTATTGTGATATTGAAAAAGTTCCTCCGCACAAGGGAGACTCTGCCAAAAAATTTCGAAAATTTTGGGAGTTAGAAAAATTTTGAAAATTTGAAACGTTTCGTTAACTACAAATTGATTTCAATTTAAAATTAAAATAAAAAGGGTTTTGGAATAGGAATTGAAACTAGCAGTTTAGTTTGAAACGAAAGAGTTTAGATAAAGTGAATTTGAGATTTTCACTAAGTAGGTTTTGCTATTGGGTTTGGAACATTCTTCTACTTTAGCAAATTTCGGGGACGAAATTTTTATAAGGGGAGGAATGTAATTGTTTGCGCCAAAATTTGCCACAAACACCCAATATCGTGAAAGCACCCGTTTACCAACACAGATCAGCAATAATTAACACAGAACTCAGATCTAAGAGATAGTAAATGCAGCAAATCACAAATAACAATAAACACAGGATTTATAGTGGTTCGGCGATCGTGCCTACGTCCACTTTGAAGTTGGTGACTTTATTGATATTCTCTTGATGATTTCAATCGATTACAGCGAATTACAACTGATGATAGCTTTCAAATCTGATTACAACAGCGATAATGAAGTATGGAATTGAATCCGGCAGAGTCTGGACGTTCAATGGCGGAAGATCCTCTTTTCTGAAGGCTTCATGGTGCTATTTATAGGCGTGGGAGGCCCAGATCTCGCTCAAAGTTCGGGAGACTTTTTTTGGCACGTGAGTGGGCCCACGTGACCGACCCCACCACGTTTCGTCTCGATCTGAGATCGATTCGAAGTGATTTCGAATCCATCAAAAAATGATCCAATCGAGTTGAAACTTGGCAGAAACAATCTTTACCTTGTATTGAAGCTACTGTGAAAATTTCGTTGCATTTGGATCAGTGGTTTAGGAGATATGATCGATTCAAGTTGTGGTTTTTCGTGAGGCTGCTTGGTTCGAATCCATTGGTTCGAATCCATTGCCTTTGACTCGATCGGTCACGTGGTTCTTTGCTGTCGTGGCGCGCACTCCTCGCATCGATCCTATTTTTTCTCCGAGTTGACCGCTTTGCATCCATGATCTCCGCCTCGTTTGCATCATTGAATGACGCGTCATCCAAGCTAGTTGACTCGGTGGATACGAACGACTGATTGTTCATGGATTCGAATTTGATGGATGCGAAGAGGATGGATGCGAAGCAGTGCATAGGCACGAGACCGATCGATTCGAAGTAAGGTATACCGATGGCGATGGATTCGAAGTACTCTGGACTCGATGGATACGAAACAGTGCTATAGCATGGATACGAGAGTGCTGAGGGGGTGCCAATCTGATGGATTCGGACCGATCAATTTGAAGTGATCAATATCCTGCTGATCGATTCGAATGTGATCGATTCGAACTACATGGAGCCTGATGGATTCGTACTTGTTGAGGTGATGCCTACTTTATCGATTCGAAACCGATCGATTCGAACTGATCGATATCACGTTATCGATTGATTCGAACTCGATCGATTCGAAGCATATGTATACCAACGGGTTCGAACAAGACAAGTAGTGATGGATACGAATTCTATGGATTCGAAGTGGGCATCTCCCCAACTTTTTGATGGGTTCGAATAGCATACTTTGGCTAACTTGCATCGATCATATCTCGTTCATACGACCTCCGATTAACCTGAAATTTGAAACACTGGCTTTCATGGTCTTGCTTGTCATGTCTTATCAATTGTAGCATGATCCGGGCTCGGACAAAATTCATCGATATCCATAGCGAAGAGAAGTGCAACCAATCTCTGAGACGAACTGCCTTTCATTTTTGACCGATCTTTTGGTATCACGGCTTTGCCAAAAAGTGGGATAACATTTGCCCCCCAAAACATACCTTGCGGTAGGAAGGTGTGTTTTGTAATGCCTTGAGTTGGATGTTCATATCCTATCATCAGCCTGCAAAGAACTTGATAGTTTCATATGTCCTCAAATGACGATCGTTCGGGATCGTACGCCACTTGAGGTGAATCGGGACCGTTCGCGGTCTGCGCCGTTCGCGGCAAAGGATGGAATAGGACCGTTCGCGGTCGTTGCCGTTCGCGGCAAATGGGGATCGTTCGCGATCAAGTGTCGTTCAAGGCGAATGGTGACCGTTCGAGGTCGGATTTCATACTGAGTGAATCATGACCGTTCGCGGTCGGTGCCGTTCGAGGCGGATTGTGATCATTCGCGATCAGCTGCCATATAAGTGAATCGTGACCGTTCACGGTTGGATGCCGTTCGAGGCGATTTGTGGTCGTTCGCGATCGTTTGCCGTTCGAGGCGAATTATGTGTGCCCAGGGGGGACTTAGTATTATCGATGCCGGAGTTCATGTTCGGGGGAGTTTCTGAATCAAAGACTCTGGCGGTTCATCGCCATACAGAAGGTGCTCGTGGACCGTTCGCGATCCAACGGGCGTGAAAATAAACTCTTTCATGGAATTGCAAATATCAAAGCAATGGTTATACGAATCTCACAACAGAAATGTCCATGCAAACAGAATCTAAATGTTCAAATCAAAATCAAAGCAAAAAGCAAAGCAGGGATGTCAAAGTGTAAACTCTCACTATGATGCGGTTGGTAGTCATTTAGAGAATGCCTATGGATCGTGCGCGATCGCTCACATGTGTAAATGATTTAACCGTATTAGTGAGAGGTTTACAACTTATTCATCGTTATTTCAATCAATCAATGGATAATCAGACGTTGTCCCGACTCAGGGCCACCTCTAGTTGAGGTAGACGGTGGGCACTCTGGCTCCACTGCTGGAGTTCGTTTCCTCACATACTGAAGGAGCATACCGCTCCTGATATGCCCTTCCACCTCGTCCTTCAGATGCCTGCAATCATTAGTGTTATGACCGTTCAGTTCATGAAATATGCAATACTTATCTGATTTCCTTTCGTCGGAAGTTGGGTCCCTTCGCATTGGTCTGCGATACGGGACCTGTTCTTTGGTATCCTGATAGATTCGCTCTAAATTCTCATTCAGCTCTGAGTATGTGGTAAATCTTGGTTCCTTTCATGGTCGCGTCGACCTGTTATAGCCACTCTCAGCCTTTCGCTTCCCCTTGCTAGTTTCTGTACCTTTCTCAGGAGGATTTCCATCTTTGACCGTGTAAACATTGAGCTCATCTCCTTCTTCTCTTTCTGCACTCGCGTCTTCCAATCGCAAGAACTTTTCCGCCTCATGATAGAATTCTCCTAGATCCACAGGTGGATCCTTTGTCAATGAATTTTTGAAATCCGTGCCATCAGCTATTCCGGAAACGGCTGCCATCATAACCATGGATGGATCTGGCCGATCCACCGATGTTGCTGCCGCATTGAATCGCGTCAGAAAACTCCTCAAAGTCTCTCCAGCCTTCTGCTTCAAAATTACTAAACTCATTACGTTCTTGGGTCTTGCAATGTGAACCCTAAATTGTCTCATGAATCTTTCAGTCAAGTCTGCCCATGTTCCTATGGAGCCGCTCTCTAGTTGCCTAAACCATAATGTTGCGACATCTGTCAAATATAATGGAAAGCACCAGGCCATAACCTCTTCTGATGCCCCCAGCACCTCCATATGCCTCATGTACCTTGTCAAATGGACCGCGGGATCCGTCCTCCCATCATACATCTCTATTGATGGTAACTTAAACTCTGGTGGGTTCCTAGCCATCCTAATTGCAGGAGAAAAGGAACTCCTGTTTACGTCTTCAAGATCTTTGTTTGTTAATCCAACTCTCATGGCTCGCCTAACCATTTGTGCCAATTTATCTTCGTCTCCAAGATGCAATCCTTGTTCATTGCTTTCGACCTGCCCCCCGAGTTCATGTGGGAATTCTGGAATCTGCCCCCTTTGTTGAATATGCGCTTATATGATTTTTGTTTGATGATAATAAACATATATACATTCGTTTAAATGTATTTGTTAATATACTATTTTATTTTCACAGATTAAATAAATATTTGCTGAATAAAATAAATAACACGGAATTTGAATTCAAACGAATATTTTATTCAAACGAATATTTATTACAATATTGAATAGTACAAATTCAAGCTCTCACTATTCACTATACAACTTTGATACAAATTCATTACATCACAATTTTACATTTACAGTTGACCTCACTACATATCACTCACACTCGTATTTGTCTTCAACTTCATTCCAGTTTGAATCCAGCATCTGAGCAATCTGCAAAAATATTCACTAACGCAGTAAAATTGAAAAAGAAATATTTTTGCAATATAAAATAAAATATGATTTTTGAAAATATTATTTGCCTCAGTTATATGGGTTGTTCATCATCATTTAAATTTGAATTCATCACACACGAACAATGTGACATGCACAGTGTATCACTGTACATGCCACAAGGCCGTGCACACCGTTATATACACTTGATAATGCTACAGGGACAGGTGAGCACAGGTCAAACCCAAATAAAAAGACGGGTTCAACTCAGGTGCAATATAAATAGAATCTCGACTTCAGCACAAGGTCAAACCCGAGTTGTGAAACTGGATTCAACACAGGGCAGTGGTACAGGCTACGACTTCAAGCAACATGTATGCAAGGTCCATGCTAAAGAAAAACTAAATGAAGACAGCAACCAGTACAACTGAAATGCAAGCGATACATTGCAGTGAAGCATGCACATGTGTGGACAGCGAAAAACCAAAGCTAACAGCATCTACAACAATGCATAGTCGCATTCAAGTCTTAGAAACAAATGACACAATGTTAGAGCATACGAGCAGCAGCCTTAACAAGGCATGTGCAACATGGACTGCAACAAATACAAGATGCCCAACTCAAATGAATATCAATGCAAGTGTCGACCAGGTAGCAAGGAAGATCAACACGGCAACTACAAACTGCAAATATCCAAGTTCTACAAGCCCAAAACAGTATACAAGTACAGGCCGCAACAAAAATGCAAGACAGTGGTCGAAGCAAGACCAATGAATGCACCAGAAACACAAGACCACCATACAAAGACCACAACAAACTTTAAATGACACGGTGCACATGAGAAACTATTTTTCACAAGCAAGAAGCTGACAGCAAATCAAACCAGAATGCATCAGTGTACAGTGAGCCCGAGCACAAGTGATTCATGGAAAGACTGCAACAATGATGAACAAATATACAAATATGCACCAGACTAAAATGACTAAAATGCTTCATAGATCAGAATGCTCAAGTGAAGATAACAAATACAACATTTACAACATAACAGCACAAACGAACAATGCAAACAAGTACCAGATGGCACCAGCTCAGTAATCAAGTGAACAACAATGCACTAATAAAGTCGAGACAAAGCAATGCCAACAACTAAAGTACAGTGCAACTCAAATCAACAATGCATGCAACAGGACTAAGGCGACAATGTGCACAGGACAAAGACTAGTAGTGAATTCAACAAACGCAACAACATGGCAGTAAAGATATAATGGCTGTGAACAGCAAGTAAAATCGAGCAAGTGTGTAGCCCAATGGACAGAGACAATAAAAAATATACAGAGGCGATAACCACTTCACCAAAGTCAAAACATATTCAAGTTGAAGCCGTGCAAGTCCAGGATGACACAAACACAGGCAGTTAAGAATATCAAGTCAATGGTACAAAGTTAAACCAAAATCATGGAATCGCATAAACAAACACAGTGACACAGTGCCGCAGTGAACACAAGTCAAGGAGCAGTTTCAAAGTGTAGTGGTTATTTATTTTTCGTGAAACCATGAGAATAAAATCAACAGAAATATGATCGGAGCTGAAGCCGTGGATAAGTTGGAACAAGTCAAAAACCAAGCCGAAGTCAAATGGATTCGAAACCGTGATAGACAAGTCAAAATTGACCAAGTTAAAAATCAACACCGTGGTCATCACGAAATAAATCAAATCCGTAACCATCAAGCAACCAAAATATACGATTACGAAAAAGTCAGTGAAATCATCAGCATCAAAGTATAATCGAACGACCGAACAACTTATTTGACAAATTCAAATAAGTTTATACGAACGAAGATAAAGGAGTTCGAACTCATATATAACCCTAATCATCATCGGCAATTACTCGATAGAGTTCGAATACGAAAATCAAAAGGTAACAAAGCATAAATTCTTACCAGAAGGAAGAATCGAACTCGGTAAAAATTGATGGAGCCGTGAAGCAAAGAGAATAGAGCATCGATCATCAAGCAATCACGAAGAACAATCCACCTGATCGAAGTAATTAAAGTCAGCCTCTTCAATTTTACTCAAAGCCCTAATTTTTAAAAGGAAGAAGAACGAATGAAGAAACAACGGCCGCCATCTCCATTTTTCACGAACAAAGGAAATAAAAGAGACGGGTTGAATTACTAAAGAGGGCCGGCCTTATTCCTCTAAAAAGAATTCTATTTTATTAAGGCCTTTTAAATTTGTTAAATAGGTTTATTTTGTTTTTAAATTGCTTTTAGCTTGTATTTTCTTTTAAACCGTTTTAAATTTCTAGTCGTGTGACTAGGGGACAAGCTACGTGGCGTAGCTTGAGAATTCGCAACTCGGTGGTTGAGTTGTGGCAAGGTTTTGAGCGTAGAGTTAGATTAGTCAATAGAGGGTATAGCGAGTTTACGTGTGTAAGCGAGGGACTATCTAATTTCTAGTAGAAACCTTGGGGGCAGCACGTAAGCAGGGTTTTGCCGAAGCTGGGTAAATTCTGTGTTGTTCTGTTTTTTCTGTTATGCGATATTTGTGCTGCTGTTCTGTGATCTGAATTGAATATTTTATAAGCTTCTGCGATTAATTTTTATAATTAACACTATCACCCTATTCACCCCCCCTCTAGGGTGAAATCGATCCTACACCCTTGACTGAGCGTTCATTCCTCTGCTGTCTCCAGGTTGCGCATATACTCTTCTCTCTCCCTCCGGGATTGGATCTACATGCTCCAAGTGTGTGCCTCCTAATCCAGGTGCTATGCCGGATGGTCCTGCTCCGTTCTGAACTCCATTGGCTTCTCTGTTCTGTGCTCCAAGTTTTCCTATTTGTTGAAATAAACTCTGGATCAACTCCTCTTGTTTCTTCATCATTGTCTCCATCTCGTCCCTAGTGATGAAGATCGACGCTTGATTCGCTCCTGAGGAAGCCTCTTGACTTCCTTGATGTTCACTTCTCTCTGGCCTTTGTTTCTTACTTGTTTGTCTCATCATGGTTCTTAGATCTGAATTCCTAAGTCTTCAAATTCAACTTCTCCTGAATCAGTCCTCAGTGAAAGCACCAAAATGTTTGCGCCAAAATTGGCCACAAACACCCAATATCGTGAAAGCACCCGTTTACCAATACAGATCAGCAATAATTAACACAGAACTCAGATCTAAGAGATAGTAAATGCAGCAAATCACAAATAATAATAAACAACACAGGATTTATAGTGGTTCGGCGATCGTGCCTACGTCCACTTTGAAGTTAGTGACTTTATTGATATTCTCTTGATGATTTCAATCGATTACAGCGAATTACAACTGATGATAGCTTTCAAATCTGATTACAACAGCGATAATGAAGTATGGAATTGAATCCGGTAGAGTCTGGACGTTCAATGCCGGAAGATCCTCTTTTCTAAAGGCTTCAGTGTGCTATTTATAGGCGTAGGAGGCCCAGATCTCGCTCAAACTTCGGGAGACTTTTTCTGGCACGTGAGTGGGCCCACACGACCGACCCCACCAAGTTTCATCTCGATCTGAGATCGATTCGAAGTGATTTCGAATCCATCAAAAAATGATCCAATCGAGCTGAAACTTGGCAGGAACAATCTTTACCTTGTATGGAAGCTACCGTGAAAATTTCGTTGCATTTGGATCAGTGGTTTAGGAGATATGATCGATTCAAGTTGTGGTTTTTCGTGAGGCTGCTTGGTTCGAATCCATTGGTTCGAATCCATTGCCTTTGACTCGATCGGTCACGTGGTTCTTTGGTGACGCAGCACGCACTCCTCGCATCGATCCTATTTTTTCTCCGAGTTGACCACTTCGCATCCATGATCTCCGCCTCGTTTGCATCGTTGAATGACACGTCATCCAAGCTAGTTGACTCGGTGGATACGAAGGATGATTGTTCATGGATTAGAATCTGATGGATGCGAAGAGGATGGATGCGAAGCAGTGCATAGGCACGAGACCGATCGATTCGAAGTAAGGTATACCGATGGCGATGGATTCGAAGTACTCTGGACTCGATGGATACGAAACAGTGCTATAGCATGGATACGAGAGTGCCGAGGGGATGCCAATCTGATGGATTTGGACCGATCGATTCGAAGTGATCAATATCCCGCTGATCGATTCGAATGTGATCGATTCGAATGTGATCGATTCGAAGTACATGGAGCCTGATGGATTCATACTTGTTGAGGTGATGCCTACTTTATCGATTCGAAACCGATCGATTCGAACTGATCGATATCACGTTATCGATTGATTCGAACTCGATCGATTCGAAGCATATGTATACCAACGGGTTCGAACAAGACAAGTAGTGATGGATACGAATTCTATGGATTCGAAGTGGGCATCTCCCCAACTTTTCGATGGGTTCGAATAGCATACTTTGGCTAACTTGCATCGATCATATCTCGTTCATACGACCTCCGATTAACCTGAAATTTGGAACACTGGCTTTCATGGTCTTGCTTGTCATGTCTTATCAATTGTAGCATGATCCGGGCTCGGAAAAAATTCATCGATATCCATAGCGAAGAGAAGTGCAACCAATCTCTGAGAAGAACTGCCTTTCATTTTTGACCGATCTTTTGGTATCACGGCTTTGCCAAAAAGCGGGATAACAGTAACGACCCGAAATTTTGGGTCGCTAGATTTGAACATTTAATTCATTTTAAATGTTGAACAAATATTATAAATTGATTTTGAAGTAAAAATATTTAGGTTAAATTAATAGAATTAGTTAAATTTCAGATACAAGAATTTAATTGAAATTTGAATAATAGTTATTCAAAATTGGAATTGGGATAATTGGTGATTTTGGGTGTAAATAGGTATAAAAATAGATTCCCAAATTTATTTTAAGTCTATTTGGATTTGAATTATAATACTGGACTGTTGGATGGAATTAAAAGTCGATAGGTTGAATTTGGAATTTTATATTAATTTAATAATGGAATTTAATAATATAATAATGAAAATAATCAGATTTTGGTTCGAAATGGATCCGAATGATTTCTAATGTGAATATAAATTTTATACGAGTTATAATAGAGTTAGTAAAGTTTTAAAAGTGAAATTTTAAGTGATTTCGACGATTTTGAAAATCGCTCGAATTTATCGACGTGTTAAAATAGCCTTCCGGGGCACTGTCTTGGAATTCGATGAAACCAGTTCCATTAGATCCGTAATAGTTAGTTGTTATCGGATTTCAATTTTCGTAGCAATCGGAGTTGTCATTTGACCCTGGCAGCTTAAAACGCATAGAAACTATTTTAATCGATTTAATTTAAATTGATCGTTTATTTCCGTAACTCGCGTATATGATCGAATTAGCATTCGAAACACATTCCATTATGTTCGGGACGTGGGTAAAACCTTAAAAATGCCTGTCGACATGCGTTGTTTGGAGTTCGTTTGTAAAAATCTTGTTAAAGTGAGAATAATATTAAAATAATATTAATTAACGTTTATATAAGCACGTTTAATTAGAAACCCAAGCCTATTCTTTACCAGCCGTCGCTTATACTTTCTATGGTCAATAATGGCCGATCTTCTCCCTTACTTCTCTCCCCATTCATGCATTGTTATCAAAAGTTTTCTTCTACAAAGTCGAGGAGAGCGCCACGATCTACAAATCCATATAGGCGAGATGTCGTTTTGTCGACCAGAGGTGGGGCACGGGGGCCGCGTTCGTGGTTGTTTCGGGCCCAGTTTTCGAGACCAAGGCGGAGCCGAGCTCGACGTGGCTGGGGCTGGTGGTAGAGCTCGCGAAGATCTTTCCGGTGGTGGTCGCCGATCAAGCCAAAGCACGTCGTGGTGGGTGCGGTTGTAAACCCTAAATCGCGATGATAGGTTCGTGCGTGAGTTTTGTTTGTGCTGGAGAGTAGAAGAAGGTGCGGCCGATCCTATAAAAATATAATAATAAAAGAAAATTATTTTAAATTTTATACAAGCTTTATAAATCTGTAACTTTTACATGCTTGGTCAGATTTTAACGAATTTGGTAGCACCGGAATCGCAGCGACGCGATCTACGCAGTGGAGCAATTCTGGGATCATTCCGAGCAAGTAAAAATTTAGGTTAAATCGAACGCCGTTCGATTTAATTTAAACTTTTACGCTCGTCGAAAACCCAAGGTGAGTTAATCTCACTCACATCTGGATACCAGTAATTTAAATTGCTAATATTTAAATGTTTGATTGGTTGTTTAGTTGAATATTATTATCAAATTAAATCGATATTTATTTGTTGTGATAATATCTATGGATGCAGGAAAACAGGTTAGAGGGATCCAACTGGATTCCTCACAAATAGAAATTTATTTATATTCTGTGATATATCTCATTTATATTCTATGATAAATTATTTTAGATCCTATTATGCTATGCTCTATTTATATACTGTGATAGATTAAATTGAAAATTAAATTGTGCTGTGCTATGATTGGGTGAATACAACCTGAGAATTTTAAATATAAATAAATAAATTGAGTTTAAAGGAAATAAAAGAAATTCTTAAGTGAAGGATTTAAAAGGAATTAAATTCAAGAAATTGGTTGGTAATTGAAGTGTTTGAAATTGTGATTCTAAAGGGAAATGTGAGTTGTTTAAATAATAGAGGTATTTAATTATTTTTAAGGATGGGAAATGTGCTTTCTCTTGGAAACTTTAGTATGTTTTAAAGAAAAGCTTTCAAAATATAAATTTGCAGTTTAAATATGTTTAGAATATTTTAGAAGGAAATATTATTTTAAATTGTTTAAAGTGTAAGTAAATATTTATTTAAGTAATATGGTATTTAATTATTTTTAAAAAGTAAGGTAGTATTAAGTTTCCAAAGGGAATTATAATATGAATATTTGATTTAATAACTTTATATTTTAAAGTCAAATTTGACTTAAAATACTTAGGAAACCTCTATATATTTCCTTAAGTATTATTTTCTATCAAGTAATTTCTAGAAGCTTTATTTTAAATATTATTAACATATATTTGTAAGTGATTTCCTGGAAAACAGCAATGTGTTTAAAAATAAAAGGAGCTATTTTTAAAATATGGAAAGGAATTTACGGGATGAACATAAAATTGAATTTGGGATAAATCGTGTAAGATTTATAAAAAGAATTCTTTGGATTATCCTAAAATGGAAGTGTATTTCCCTGAAAAAGCCAAGTATGTTTTTAAAGCTAATTTTTGAAAAGTTAGAAGTTTTGAAGTTGTATTAAAGAATGGTTTCAAGAAATGATTTAAGTTGTATGAATTTTGAAAGTAAACATTTATCAAATTAGTTATAGAAGTAATTATGTTAAAAAGGTAATTAGAATTATGTTTTAAAGAATATTATTATTATTTATACTTTTTAAAATGGTTTTATTTTAAAGATAATCAATTAAAGTATTATTTTAAACTTGTATAGGATTTCATAACTTAATTTTAAATTAGTATGACTTAACTTTATTTTAAAGAAAATAGTTTATATTTTATAAAGAAGTTTTATTCGGAATATTTTTAAAAGGGTATATATATTTTGAATTAAGTGTGTAAGTAGATTTAATATAAATGTTTTAATGTATTTTCAAGAATAAAGAACTTAAATTATTTTAAATCTTAAGTATGGGTACTTGGATGTTTTCAAGGGGAGTAACAATTTGGGGAATTTATTCCTTGAGAAAAGTTGGGTTTTGAAAAATGTTTTCAACAGGATTTGAAAATGGAAACATATCTTGCAAAGATATTTCTTTTAAGAAAAATAAATAATGTGGGAAGTTATTTATTGTGTGATGGAAGCTTATGGATGTTAATTGATAGTTAAATCACCGACTATCAATATTGGACAAATGCGTTGATCGTTTCGAAGAGACCGGGATCAGGATTAATTTCTCGAAAACCACTTCGATCCGGTTTGTACGTTTTCGTGGAAAAAACGAGTTTGCTTTCGAAGATGGAGCAGTGAAGTGCAAGGGCTAGTCGCTACTAATCCTGGGGATATTACCAAAATGGATGTAGCAGGAGTAGTGCCTTTGGTTCCGTTCGAACCAGGGACGTACTTGTATGGACGAATGCTTTCAGAACATCGTCAGATGGACGATGGAAATTATAAGTGAAACATTCTAAAAGGTAACGCTTAGCCGCAAGCCTCATCAACTGGGAATGACTGAAAATCAGGGGTTATGTAGCAAGGCTAGGTGGGTAGCACACATTCAGGGTGAGGTCATCCCTGTCTAGATGTCCCTTTTTATTCGGCTTAGTGGTGCAGTTGCTGATCCCAACCGTGAGGTGATCTTATTCGGGATTATCCAGTAAGGGGTAGTCCCGGCGTTGTGTTGCAGGGGATCGGGAGTGGTCCTCGGTACACTGATCTAGACCAGGTACTGTGACAGGTGGTACCCCAGTGCCTAGTCATTAGTTGGAAATCCATTCTTCCTATGCGCCTTTTACGAGTTTTGTTTGTATTACCCACTCTGTGGCTATTAGCTGGAATTTAATAGATGTAACAATTTCGACTATTTTATAAATATTTGTATATAGACCCTATTATAATATCAGAGGATGTTTATAAAAAGTGTTTTAGCTATCGTAAGGTAAAAACCCGACATGTTTATTTGTGGCGTGGTCTTACGAGATGCTTTTGTTTTCAAAAGGTTTTTTGAAACTTTAATAATCAATTTGGGTGAATTTTTATCAGCTGTTTTTCCAGACCGACTCGGATGTTATTTCATTATAATGATCGGGTCAGACCGAGTATTATATGTTCAGGATAGGATGCTATGGAGCAGGAGTGGAGCTGGAGTTCGAGATGTATTATCCGTACTTGTATATATATATCCACTGCTGTGATTGTATGTAATTGTCTGACTGGTAAATGTTGTTTGTTTGAGATACTCTGATGACATATTGTATAAAACAGATATAGTTTTCATTTTGTGTAAAGAGCTGGTATTATATATTATATTTTATTCCGCTCCGATGGTTAGATTCTGATATTGTTTAGTTCCTTCTTTCTTCTATCTTCGTTCTTTTTCCTCAACAATCTTTCTTTTCCGGCACTTGATCGTCGACATATCATACTATGGGGTATTTTGTGTCGATTTTCGAGGGTCGAGAAGAGCGGGTCGTCTCAGATGAGCTATAAACTTGGGGTCGGCATTCAAATTCTTTTGGGTCGGCGTTGGAGTCAGGTCGGCATATTCAAAGAGATCGGTATTAACACTCCACTTCGGGTCGGCTACATGTTTTCCCTAGGTCGGCTACTTATGAGCTCTAGGTCATCATATTATAGAAAAGGGGATCGGTGTGTTTTCTACTTGGAATCCCAGCCTTGTTTACGTCCACAAGTAGGCATGCTTCGGGTTATCACCTAGGGAAATTCGGGTCGGTGTATATGCAACTTGGGATTGGCATCGACGAAGTATATGGGCTCGGCTATGTCTATGGTGGGCCAATATCACTCAGGAAGCCCTATAACCTAGATTTTGCCTATAAATATAGCAGGCAGGGCTTTAGAAAGGAGATTCTAATTCGGTTTCCCTTCATCTTTTTCATTAAGGCCACTCTGCCATTACTGTTAAAAAAAACTCTAGATTGTAATTGTAATTGATTCACATATCAACAAAAATGAGATTTCTGGAGTGGACGTAGGCCAGAGTCAGCCGAATTACTATAAATCCTCTGTTATTATAGCTTTCTTTTTAATTGTCACCGCTCTTCATATTTATACTCTCTACATACACTCTATCTATGATCTGTGACTACGAACTGGTGCTTTCAGCGGCATTTGGGTGTTTATGACCAATTTTGGCGCTAACATTCTAATGCTTTCACTGAGAAAGCTAGCACTCAGGGATTCTGAAGCTTGGATTTTGGGGTTAAAGGCGTAGGAATCTAGATTCTGGAAATTATAGCAAAGCAATCGACAAGGAGACAGAGGACGGAAAGGAGTCAGCAGGAAGGAAGTCGGGAGGCTTCCTATGGAGCTATATAAACCTCAATCTATATTACTAGAGACAAGATGGAAACAATGCTGAAGAGGTAGGAGGACATGATACATAACCTACTCCGACATGTTGGACAAGTTGGAGTGCAAATCCAAGGGAATGGACCAACCGCAGCTGTTGGCAATGCAGAGCAAGGAGTCAGAGCTGTAGAATTCTCTAAAGGTCATATTTAGAACCAGAATGGAGAGATTGAAGTAAATCAGCAAAGGCCTGGGTGCGGACCCTCGGGATTGGATACTGGAAGGACTGTGAATGAAGCTTGGCGAGCTACGACCAACATGAGTGTGAATGAGCGACATGAAGAGTACTACCTAGAGTACCCTCCAGGACATGAGGGACAGGGTGGAGTTGCAAATAGAGGACTACCCCTGGATGGAGACGAGCGGATGGCTAGATTTAAGGATTATGCGAGGAGGGCTATCGAGCAGAGGCTTGGAGGAAGTCAGTCAGAGTCCGTTCACTCCAAATATCAAAAACACAAGGAACCCTCTAGATTTCAAATTGCCAACACTGTATGCCTATGGTAGAAAGTCGGACCTGATCATGCATGTGACCAGATACAACAGACATATGGAAGTGCTGGGGGCATCTAAGGAGGTGATGGCAAGATGTTTATCTTTATAATTGATGGATTTGGCTGCGCTCTGGTTTAGGAAGCTTGAGAGTGGATCGATCAGGACATGGGGTGAGCTAGTGGAACACTTCATGAGACAGTTCAGGGTCCACGTGATGCAACCCAAGAGTGTAATGACACTGGAATCAATGAAGCAGAGGACTGGAGAGTCCGTGAGGGGTTTTCTAACGCGGTTTAATGCAACTGTAGCTTCAGTAGATCGCCCGGATCCATCAATGATCTTGATGACGACGGTAGCAGGGATTACTAAAGGCATTGAGTTCAAGGATTCATTTGCACAGAGTCCACCATAGGATTTTGGGGAGTTCTATCATGAGGCGGAAAGATTCATTCAGTTAGACAATCCATGCGTCGAAAGGCAAGAGATAGCAAGGCGAAGGGACGTCTTGAGAAGGACATGGGATGGATAAAGGAAAGCGAAAGCAGGACGATGGATATGGTGGACTTGACAAACAGAGAAGAGGTTGGGAACGAAAATTCGCAACATATGCAGACTTGACAGATAATCTGGAACAAATTTACTTGGACACACGAGGGTAGCTCCCCTATCGAAAACCTCCTAGGAGGGATCCCACAGAATGGGAACACAGAGGCGGGAAGAACTGCCTATTTCATGAGATGGAAGGGCATGCCACAGATGAATGCCACCACTAGAAGGACGCGCGGGAGGAACATGTTGAGAGTGGCAGATTGCCACAATATGTGAAGGATCGGACGAGAGCAGTAGAACACGAGAAGGTACCGCCTAGATCAAACAGGAACGACCCTAGATTGGGGTCATGACTCGTCATCCGCTGATCATGATGGCAAGGGCCGAGTCTAGGTCTTGGACTTCGATTATTGAATAATTTTTCTTATTTTGTTTTAAAAAATAAAATAGCTATGCCACTTACACATGTTGGGGACCCAGAGCGATCCCTAGACATGCTTTGAGATGGTAATAGGCTACACTACCCGGAGAGCCAGCTCTTAGTTTTTTCTAATTTTCTTATCGACATTTAGAACTTGGATTTAATAAATGATTTTGGATTCATGAAACAAACCCCTAACTGGAGTGTTACGGGACGGATATTGAAAGTTAGTTGAAAATTGATCGCTTAAAGTTCAGTGATGCTGAATTGGAGTGTAGCGAGCGACGCCGCTTCGCCGGAGAGCGACAAGATCGGCTCGCTTTTCATTGTTTCCCCTTCACCGAAGAGCGATAGGATGGGATCAAGAGCCCAGAGAGGATATAATCGGTCTAGGACTTAGTCCATGTCATCATTTAATGTTCAGGGATACTTAACCAGAGTGCTGGGAGCGACGCCGCTTGGCCGGAGAGCAATAGGATCGTCTCGCTCAATGCTGTTTCCTCTTCACCAGAGAGTGATAGGATGGGATCCAATAAGAGTCTAGAGAGGCTGATATCGGTCAAGGAGGATCAGGGCATTGCTTAATGTTTAGGGACACTAAACCGGAGTGCATGGGATAGGTTGCTTCGTCGAAGTGCGACAGGATCTTCCTATTCAATCATTAAATTTGGATCGAGCTTAACAAGGGTTCGGAGAGGCCATCAATGATCTAGAGAGAACATAGGATTCGATTACTGACTTCTAAGGTGTGAAATGGATTTGGATAGCAGCTTCGAACGACAAATATTTGGCTAAGGACCCGGAGTGGTCCTGGTTTTGGATATAAACTCGGTAAAGTCCTGGTTTTGGATTATAGGACTCAGCGAGGTCCCAATTTCAGAGATGGACCCGATGAGGTCCTGGATATGGATTATAGAGCCTGGCGAGGTCATGGCTTTGGATTTGGAATCGAAGAGATCTTGGATTTGGATTACAGAACCCTGAGAGATCTCAAAATTGGATAAAAAGATCTGGAGAGGTCGTGGATTCTTTTAATGGATTTGGAATGAATTTGAAATTGGATAATAACTCGAAACTGTCGTGGATTTGGCTACTGAACTTACATGGGATTATGTGATAATAGATGGAATATGGACTTGGGATATCGGATTTAAAGCTATACAAAACACACCTTCCAATGGCAAGACATATTTTGGGGGGCAAATGTTAACCTGCCTTTTGGCAAGGCCGTAGACAGGTGGATTA
This sequence comes from Allium cepa, assembly GCA_030765085.1. Classification (NCBI taxonomy): domain Eukaryota; kingdom Viridiplantae; phylum Streptophyta; class Magnoliopsida; order Asparagales; family Amaryllidaceae; genus Allium; species Allium cepa. The sequence goes on from CM060939.1 coordinate 153,770,515, forward strand.
TCGATTGCTTGGTTATCGAGCCTGGAATATGATAGGTTTGAGTCGATTGGATGGATATACGATCAATCATGGATGATAAACATGATTATGAAGATGGGATTTGGCGTAGTTGATGGGAAAAATCCATGGGATACTCGAAATATGAGTTTCGAGAAAAGTCGAGGTGATCCGGGATGCTTGGAGTTTACTTCGAGTCGCACTTGGGTTTGCTTTGGGTTTTCAAACAAGTTGCTTCGGATCATGCAGTGATGTGCTTCAAGTCGCTTCAGGTCGGTGTGTTTTTGAGGGATATGTGCTTACTTTAGGTCGACGAGCTGTGGACTTCAGGTCGGTATATAGATTTTCCCGGGTCGGCATGAATGGAGGGCTTGGCATAAAAGACAGATCGGCGTGAAGCTTAACTTCATGGCGGCACTCTTGCATCTGCGAGTCAAGGGGTCAGCCTTCCATTCTTAAGTCGACAAATCATAGGATCGGCATGGAAGATGGACTCGGGTTGGCACCTATTTCTGCTTTAGGTCGGCGAGCTACAAACTTCGGGTCGGCGTATAAATTCCTTCGGGCAGATGTTGGAATCAGGTCAGCATATTCAAGAGGATCGGTATTAACACTCCACTTTGGGTCGGCTGTGTTTTCCCTAGGTCGGCCACTTATAAGCTCCTGGTCGGCATATCATAGAAATGGGGATCAGTTTGTTTTCTACTTGAAGTCCCAGCCTTGTTTACTTCGAGTCATAGGTAGGCATGCTTCGGGCCATCACCTCAGGAAATTCGGGTCTGTGTATATGCAACTTGGGATCGGCATCGACGAAGTATATAGGCTCGGCTATGTCTGTGGTGGACCCATATCACTCAGGAAGCCCTGTAACCCAGATTTTACCTATAAATAAAGATGGCGGGGATTCAGAAAGGGGATCTGATTTGGTTTCCTTCATCTTCTTTATTAAATCCACTTTACCATTATTGTTAAATAACTCCGAATTGTGATTGTAATTGATTTACATATCAATAAAAAGGAAATTTCTGGAGTAGACGTAGGCTAGAGTCTGTCGAACCACTATAAATCCTTTATTATTACTGCTATCTTTTTAATTTTCACTGTTCTTCATATTTATACTCTCTATATACACTCTATCTATTATCTATAACTATGAATTGGTGCTTTCAACGGCGTTTGGGTGTTAGTGACCAATTTTGGCGCTAATAGTTGTCACATGCTATTTAAAGTTAAAGTAATCTACATTAATAAATTTGCGCATTAAATATAATTGATAAAGTCTTTATCAATTAACGTACACATATGAACTGAATTAAATGTTGACAAAGAAATGTTAAACATACTTACCTCAAATCTTTTGGCATGTTGTCACTTCAAGAACCATGCAAGATCCTAACTTTTACGTTTCCATATATGTTCGTAACTTGGTCACTTACATTTTATTTTCCCAAGTCTATATATTGTCTTCTTTGAGTTTTGAATTCTTAAAGCAATATATGGATATGAAAATTTGATCCATATCTAATCATATATAAATGTTACAAACAGTCAAAATTCTTAATGTATGAAACTTTGATCAAATTAGTTCATTCAAAATATGCAAGTAGACCATAGTGTGAGACCGTGTATTCAATATGCTTGATCACAATAATGATCTTTATGTGTTAAATGTAACACTAGACCAAAGCTACAAGATAGTTATAAGAATTTAATCACTGAAATGTTAGTTTGATTAGTTTACATAAAATGTAACTTATTTACTATCCTTAAAATGTTAATGATGATCAAATGCACTTTTGTAAAGAGTTCGTTACAATCTTTTAATAAGGATTACCATTTGAACGATTCGACCGTTTAGAAAGGAAATCAAATGTATCAGAGTGGATATAACCCAATGCATAGATATGATGATGAGAGTGAATGGTCACTTTTTGGAAAAGACATTAGAAACGAGAATTATAAATTAGTAGTTGATACTTACTCTAGAATGAGAAATATTATTTCTATTTCCAATGTGTATTTTCATATAGAAAATTGTTATCAGTGAGATTTATTTCATTGAGTTTAAGATATTTGATCTAAAAGTTCTTGATTATAAACTAGTTACAGTAAATGAAATAATTAGCTTATATTAAGTGGTTTAATGAGGCTTCGTATTTCATATACTTTCATGGTATGAAAATAGTAAAAGAATGCAATAGGGCACTTATTTGCCGCGTTAAGTTAAGAAAATTATTTTCGTAAAACATACCGAAACATTATTTATGAATTAATACCCATTTTCACTATTGATCGAAAAACATACATAGTTTTATTTTAGTATGAATATTCATTTTGAATATAACTATAATGGTAGTACGGTGATGCGTAGGAAAATACGAAAGTATATAAAATTATCTGCAAATGTTTTGGAATTATAGACTAGAAAATGTTTTGAGAAATAATTATTTGATTATATGATTAAAATCATATGGTACTAGGAACTTATATCTCAAACAATTAAGAGAAAAGCACTCATTCGGTGGGAGCATCAAAAGAGTTAATGAACTCTAAGGATCGATATATGCAATCAAAATTCTATTAATTCCAAAACCGCTCTATGTACTTCGATGTTTTCACCGAAGAATTGTCCCAATCATGAACATGTTTATTTGATACACATGTGGTATGTTAATGATGATCTCCCTGAATATAAAACTGAAATAAATAAAATAATATGCAACAGAAAATAAAAATGATTCGATTTAATTGAATATGTGAGTTAATTGGAAAGAGTTTTGAACGTACCTAAAAATGAATTCAGTCTCAAAAGTCACTCCTTATAATACATAATGATGTATCAATAAAGAACAATCGAACATTTTTGAACAAAATATGATTAATTGTGAGTGAAGTGGAGTTAACTTCTTTTTAAAGCTCATCTACAAAAAGTAGTGCATATGGTTAAAATCAATTTCATCTAAAAGAACAGTTTACAAAATCATACAAGATAAGGGTTTATAAGAAACCCTAACGTATCATAGGCCAAGGCATTAGCAGGTCGTGCAAGTTGAAAGACTACACATAACGATTGTACATGAAGGAACTTGCATGGATCGCCCCAAAAGAAATTCAAGAGTGATCATCATTGGACTAATTTACTTTTTGAACATAAGTATCGTAAACTAAAACTAAATCAGTTGTGATGGCCCAACATTTTCAAAATCAAAAATCAATTATAAACGTCGGCAAGCTTATAACTAATTTTAGATATTAAAAGCATTAGACCATAAGTAGATAAAGATTTAAAATTCTAAAATAGTAAATAAAAGGATTACTTTACAATGGAAATAAGTATCAACATAAATAAGTATTAACCCAATCATACAGTTATTTTACATCACCATATCAATTTATATTTTATTACAACAGGTATTATCAATACATAAATAATATAACCGTAGAAGAATACACCAAATCAGCTATCTCTGATATAGCCTAACAATCCCTGCTTCCCTTTTCCTCTTCTGCTATTATTTACAACGTTACACCTAATCATATATATAAAAAGGAAAAACAGGGTTTCAACTTGTTTTGGATTGTGCCAATATCAATATACCCCAGTCCAACCAATGGGATCTGATGGCTTCTATATAGAAAAAAGCTACATACTTACCCCTTTTGAGGGATCAAGGTCAGGTAGTTCTATTTCATGCTCCTCTCCTGCATCCAAATACTTGTTAGTTCATAATAGTCATTGCATCCATTCAACCATTGCAACTAATGCAGCCAGTGCAATTTAATACAATCCATGCGACCATCAAAATCAATACAATCACTGGAATTCAATACAATCAATGCAACCATTGAATCAATCAATAGAAGCAGAAAACAGTATATCTATTCACCTATTAGAACAAATCACCATATAAACAACAACAATAGCACACTTAACCGTTAAACATTGCATGTGTTTGACGATATTCAATCATTTAATAAGACAACAATAATAACACAAATATACTTACATTCTTACTAATCATCCACTATAGTACTAATTCACAATGTAAATATAAGTCATCAAATGTATATTAATCATCCTATAATAGTGTCAAAACATCAATAATCAAATATATACTAATCTAGACAACATTAGTAACACAAACACAAACATGATCATAGCCAACTACACACAATATAGTAGTAACGACAACCCATCCAAATGCGATCTCATCGTAATGAAAAATTTGTGTGATAAATAGAACTAACCATTAATCATATATTACATCCATTCAAAACTTCACATTTACAACTATTGTTTTTCTCTTAAGTATAAAATCATTTTATTATTGTTTATTATAAAAGCACCTTTTTATTTATCACAAGATAATAATAATTCTTCCAAAAATGATAATATACTTCAAAATACTATATTGTAATCTTATTACATCAAATCTCTTCAAACATTGCATTTAATATCAAAAATAGTAATTTCATCAAATTACATTTCAAATCAACAATATTATTAGTTTATGCCAAAGTAATAGTATTCATATTAAATCTCTTTAATCTACTCCAAAATAGTTCATTTCCAATTAAGTTGAAAATAAATCTTCGTTATTATTTATGGATTTTCCATGAAATTCATAAATGATAACCTTATTAAATTTCGTCAGTTAACTTCATTTTATTTTCTTCAGACACTGATATTATAAACATCACTTAGAAACTATAAATAATCACATGAATCATTTACTTATCTTATTTTGTCCTTATTACGTAATTTCACTTATATTTTAAATGAATATCATTCATATTTTAAATCCATAATTAATTAAGATTAATCCAATAATACACCAATTAGCAATAAACAATCAGCCCGTGGCATAACATATCCAATATATCAAATAATTATCAATATATCGCATCAAAGATCAATCAATAATCATAATTTTCCGTTAAGAGATATCTGTTTTATAATTTAAATCTAATTAATTATGCAAACCATGCCAATATGCATTTTCCAACGATCTCTAAACTTAACAAAACTAGAACTATACCATCCAGAATTTCGCTATGAGCCCAACTAATGAAATCGCGTGTAAATCGAAGTTCATACTTGGGTGAGATTGAGATTTCAAGTCATAAGGGCATTATGGTAATTTAATAATAAAATAGAAAGACAAGCCTATCTTTCTCGTTAACCGTGTTAACCCAAATCCATTATCACCCTCTTTGACCATATTTTGATTGTTGTTGGCCGTTGCTTGAGACATAATTTCATCGATCCAAGCTCCTGGCCAAGCTCCCCATATCATTGCCTCTATATCTGACCCTGCCTTGGCACCTCGCCACCATGAACGGCCAGTAGCCGCTGCCCCCTTCCAACTCAATTTTCTGCGATTTCTAGCCACTATGATACGATCCAACCATAAGGATTATGTCTATCAGTGCACTCAACACCCCAGTAACCTCTGATCGTCTGATTGTCGCCAAATTATCGTTGATTTTAAAACCCTAAAACATACGAGTTTGGATGTTTCGTCAAATTCCTACAACCTCGACCGTCGTATTCAAAAATGAGCACTTCCTGCCGCCTCGACCATCATATCCAGAAATGAGCACTTCCAATCCATTTAATTCGTTGAGAGCTTTCCAATGGCATAGTTTGATATATTTTGGACACGTTTATTTTAAATTCAATTTGTATTTAGAGATAATCATCCGCCATTAGCAGGTGATTAAGAAATTTCAGAAATTAGGAAAGAAAATGGAGATAGAAGTTATGGTTAGGGTTTCACAACCTCATATATATTTTCGTCGAGCAAGGTTGTGGGATGTGAATCCACTTTGGCCCGAAACGATTACGTACGCTGTTTAAACATTGTAACGCTTCTATTTCGCAAACTGTAATTCCAAATATATCAAGACTTTATATCAAATTGATCTTCTTAGAAAGACCTTCGCAACGGTTCTAAATACAATATCCAATTCACTCTTTTATTAAAAATTCACTTTGATTAATTAAATATTTGGCATTGTTGAATTTTGGATCGTTACATTCTTCCCTCCTAAAAAACAATTGCGCTTTCACAATTTCCCACATATAACCCTCTACCAAAGCAATAAGTCATCATTATTGGTTTGGTCATAAAATATAGCGAAATTCATCAACCAACACTAAACAATTCTTTTACAACAACAAATTTAATTTTCTACATATACATATTACAGTAACACATGCATTTCCTCATCATTCAATCCAAAATACAGTACATAGAAATAACAATCTTTTAACAAAGGGAGGAATAACATCAATCATAGATTAATTAACATCATACACCTAAAAAATTCAACCTTAATTGACTATAATTAAGGTTCACAATAAAACAAAAGTTGATCCAAACGTGCATGTGCAAATAAATGAATACACATAAATTAACAATCAACATAACTCATAGAAAAAAATATAGAGCTTACACATCAAAATGTTCAATCACATCACCATATCAACGACTAACATGTGTGTGTTAATCTCAATACTCACTACATATCCATCCCAATATGTATCTTTAAAGTCGTTGAGGAACTTCCTCATAGTCTCATTTTCAAAATAATTGGTGTAACTCCTCATTCTTACATCTTCCAAAATAATCCATGTACTTCCTTGTTTATACCAAAAAGTGGCACAAATACCCAGAGAATTAAAGTAGAGAAATAAGTGAAGAAAGTAAATGAAAATAAGGAATAAAAAGGCATACAAACTTTATAATGGTTCGACTAATCATTGCCTACGTCCACTTATTTTTTTTGCTGATTTGATTGCTGTTTATAAGAGGTGTTCTTATGGATCAGTAATGATCCTCAAAATGACAAGAGATGTATGTAAATTCAATGACAACAGAAAATGATCCCTCGAAATATCACAATACCCCTTTATTTATATATGAATGTCACCGATATGTCCTCTACTTTGTTCACACCCACATTCCCTACGTCCAAGAAGAGAGGTGCCAAGAAAATCTTAGCCATATCAGAGATTTTGAAAGGATCGGTACCGATCCATTGTTAGGGATCTGCACTGTTCCAGATCCATAAGATAGCATTATGGATCTTCCTTGTGGTCTTGGGTTTGTGACTTGCTTATGCCTTTATGTTTTCCAGCTTGATTACTTTACTAAAAGCTTGTTTTTGGGTGAAACACTTGGATCGATGGTGAAGTTGTAGTGAGTAGCTTCATGTGCACTTGGTGTTTGAGGGAAATTGTGGTGAAGTTGTAGTGAGTAGCTTCGTAATGCACTTGGTGCTGATGCCAATTGCATGTGAATGATTCAATGAGGCTTGGAGTGGGTTGTACTTAACATGGCTTGGTGGTGCCTTAGAGGAGGAGTGATTCTGGTAGATACATAGGGATCGTTTCTAATCCTTGGATGGGGATCGTGCCGATCTTTGTGTTTTCTTGAACATGGTCTCCAGGTTTTTGTATGTTGATGCATTGGGTATTGGCTCCTTTTTAGAAGTTGATGGCTCTGTTTTGGGCTTGTAACCTTGTTCTTACTTGGCATCTAGGTTCGCTAGTTTTCATTCTGGGCTCTCTGCCTCGACAACTATCAAGTTTGACTTATTAGATTCGTCCAAAACGGCCTGTTCAAAAAGGTAGGATAACATCCCTCATAGCTACATCCTCAAAATAATGCCACGGCCACATCAATCCTTGATTCTTGGACCCATATAGAAAGTCGAGAAGTATAGACCCCGCATAAATACTCAAGAAGCGTTGACCATATACAGACGGTCAAAAAGTATAGACCCAAAGAGATTGTCAAGAAGCATAGACCCCACATAGATGGTCAAAAATTATAGATCCACACAAATGGTTTAGTACAAGCAGTCTTAAATACGTGTTAACTCGAATGACCCACAAAGATGGTTGATGACAACTTAACCCCACGGGTAGACAATGCTCAAACTCATGCCCACATAGATGGCTAGTGACCGGATAAATACAGACATCCAAAATATGGGTACACATAGACTACCATGTACTAAAAATGTTCAAATATCATAACCTTTGAGTTACCCATGATCCCTTAGCACGCATCCACATCGGAACCTACTTTGTTCCATTCTCCAGATCTCATCGAATATATGATCTTGCAATCCATTTATAGCAACTCCCCTTTTTTGATGGCAGGTTCAGTCACTCAAAATGCCAAAGAGGGACCTGCTAGCGAAGAGAATTCAGTACATTTCAAGAGCAATACATTTACCAAAACATTTTCATCTCAGATCAAAGCTTCCATCTCCTTTTAAAACAAAAATCATTTCCTTCTTTTTATAAAAAAAAAATCTTTCTAAACAATTAATTTAAAAAAATCATCATTTTATATATGCAAGTAAATCATAAAAAAATTCTTTTAAGTAGAAACTCTTTGTTTTAAAATATTTATGGAAGCCGGTAATTATAACACATCATAATTTGACGTTAGTTATTTAACTAGTTAGTTAATTAATTAGACTCCAAAAATGAAATTTTTGCAAATGGTGGAATTTGACCATGAAACTTAACAATTGTATGCATGGTGAAATTCTGAGCAACTTTCATATATGGAGTTTTGCGATCGGTGTCCAAACGAAGAAGTTATGGATGAAAAACGAATTCGGAACGAAAATAATTCAAATAGGAAAAATTAACATTTATATATTAATTATTTGGGGCCCATAGGTCGACCTTGGTATTGGAGTGGTCGACCAATGGTGGTCAACCCTTAGTAGGGGGCCGTTGACCGGTTCGTGTGTGGAGACTAGGGTTAGCCTAGGCCTAACGGCTTAGGTTTAATGTATTTCGATCTAATGGTCGAGGTTGGTTATTACGCGTATAAATTCAGGCCTAACCGTCCCTTCTCTTCTCATATTTCTTTTGGTGGTAGTAGCGAAGTTGTGCCATTTTGTATTCTTCAATTTCTTTCTAAATTACAAAAATATGATATTTATATCTATATTCATACAAATTGGAGGAGAATAGAAATCTAATAAAAAGGAGAAGTGAAGAGAATCAACATACGCGCATTTGAGGCAATTTATATATTTATATCTGTATCTATTTTCTCTTTCAATCCTAAATCTCTTCTCAGATCTGTAATTCTAATGTTAGAAAGGGTTTTTAGATGAATTTAAGTTATACTTCAAATTTGGTGATTTGGATCGCTTTTAAAAGGCGAGAGAGAAATTTTATGTATTGCTTATGATTTTAAATATTTTGGCATACGTTTGATTTTTATGCCTAAATCAATTCTGAATTGTAGGCTTAAATTAGCATAAAAAACTATTGCCTACATATTCTTGTTTCAGAATTAGTTTGAACTATGTTTACACCTAGATCTGGAAATCTGTCCTAAAGATTTTAGAATTTGAATGTTGTTTATTTTTTATTCCACATCTGCACTTGGATGTAAAGTAGGTTTTTTGGATTATTGTCCATATTTGTGTTAAGTTGTAGATTTTCCATATTTTTATAGGAAGAACATCTGTTCGATTTTTATAAAATTGTTTAATTTTCTCCTTTTGATTCAAAAAGGCGATGCTTGATTTAACAAGGAATAAAACAAAAAGGGAAGAAATGGGTAAAATATAGATTTATTCTCGGTAATTTACATTGTTTATTCCAAATAAAAAAATTTCCATTCCTTGTAATTTCAAATGAAGTAAATCTTTCATTTTATGTTAAAACCAATTTATGGAAATCATAACAGGAAATCTTCCTAAATAATTTAATTCTAGTAAATTAAATATGGAAAATATATTACAGTTACATATTTGTGACTAGAATATATTTAGATAAGATTAAATATTTTATATGTATTTATTACGTTAATAAAGAAGAATAGTGTTTATTTGTGCGTTATTTATGCATAATATTAGTTAGATATTATTATATTTAGGAAAGCAGATAGGTAGAATTTGAAGATCTAGTAATTTCTATTAATGGGCAATAGATTAGGAGTTACCAATAATTAGTAGGAAATAAGGGATTGTAACCCTAATTAATGGGAAACTAATGGGAATAATATATAGAATTAGATAAAGGGGTACAATTGTTAAATTAAAGACTGTAGCTTCAATTAATAGGCAATTAATGGGAATGAATTTATGAGTTACAATTAATAAGGACAAATGGATAAAAATGGACTGATAAAAATGGAATAGATATAAAATGTTACTAATTTAAAATTAGTAATCATACATAAATGTCTTAGGAAATGTCCGTTTGGATTATATGGACAAATCTTTTGGACATTTATGAGCATAAAAAGGTATTTATGAGTAGATAATTACTTAAGGTAAATCTTATTGCCTTAAATAAAAAGGGAATTAGTAAGCTAAGTCCAACGTCTACCTAAGATAATATAAGTAAAGACTTAGGATGGTTAATTGGACTTAATAGGTTAGTGATGCAAGGTCAGTAGAGTCTCTTGACAGAAGATTGCCCTTTACTTTGTGGTTACCAACAATCAGATGCACTTATTACTGATGTGAGATATCACTAATCCTAAGACCCGTGATGATGTGAGAGATTGGGCTTGCTTTCTTAATTGAAAAGTATTAAATGATCCAAATTTGAAATTAGGAGCGATAAGGGATATCTCCATTGCGGTTCTCTTTTGGTTTGAGGTAATAAATGGCTATAGGGTCCGCCTCTCTGCTGAAAAGAAGTATTAAGTAAGCTAGTGAGATTCCAAGCGATGTCAGCTAGATAGTACCGGTGAGGTGTCCGCCTTGGGATTAGTTATTAAATGACAAAGGCCTACCTATAAATAGGTATTAAATGGCTAGTGGTCTGCCTGATCCTTATTAATATGGTATTAAGTGGTGTGGATACAGTCTCTCATATGGCTATGATTTTATCGGCAAAAATGCGGTAATAATTGGACTTTAAATGTAAAAAGCCTTAAATAGTTTTTAGAGGTCTTTGTAGCTAGGATCCACCAACCATTGACAATATTATTAGAAAATCACCTTGGGAATAGGTCTTAAATGATGGGATCTATCTTGATTGAGGTCTTAAATGGCAAAGTCCGCCTATTTCACTTTCAAAAATATTTTATGATGATTATAAAAGTCCACTTCTTATTTAGAAGTATTAAGTGGCAAATGGGTTTGAAAATATTGGGTGTTTGAAAAGGCTTTATCAGTATTTTGTACCTTGAAAAGTGGTAGGTAAGTAATCAGATGTGCAATACAAGGTTAAGTAGAATTGCTAATCTTAATAGACATAACAATTAAATGGAAACTAATTGGTACATATTTATATTATAAACAGTATATATATTTTCCAGTCACTAGAACATTGTTCTGACCTCCCTCCTCATTACAACCCGTGGGATAGATTTAGAGGAATATGTCACTGGAGCAGGATGGGTTTAGCTGTTGGAGAAGTCTTCTTTTCTCTCATGCTCGATACTGATGTGACAACCTGTTATTTAAGGAAGACCATTAACTCCAAGGTTATAGTCATAATCAGCATTCTTATACTATTATTGTTTCCATTGTGAGTTTATATTTCTATCAGTCTCTGATAATGCTCATGCTTATTACAGGTACCAAATACTACGATCTGTGCTTTGATGACATGAGTTTCGATTTTTCTCAAAATTTAGGCCCATTAAGGTATGGATTGTTATAGTAATCGTTAAAAAAATGATTTCTAAACATTTTAAAAACTCTATAACGAACCTCCCGTTTATCCTTAATCCCTCAATGGTACCCATCAATTCTTTAACTATAAAATTTTTACAATCACTATTATCCATCTTCAAGGAACATCTTCATATCTCTTAGTTAATTCCAATATCTAGTCTTCCATAGCTTAAGAAACTAAGTCATTCCACTGTGACTAAGTCAAATATGTCTCTTAACCTCTTCCAATCATACAATTATGATCATAGTAGATAAATAAACAAGCAACTGATAAACTAACATCCAACAAATAACCCAAACATAATATAAGTAAACAATCAATCAGTCGAACATATAATAATCAATCAAACTAAAATGCAAGAATCTATTAAAAAAATAACCCTACTAATCATGATAAGAAAAAACAATCAACAACATAATATAAGTAAGAAAAATCAATTTAAACAAGCATGGCATAGAGTAAAACATAAACAAACAAGACGTGACATTTTCTTAATTATAAATAATATAAGCAATTTCAACAAAATAAGCAATCAAAAGTAAAAGGTCATCATCCCACACATCCAATTGGGTGGTCCTACATCATTTCCTAGCCCCCACCATGAAAGCGAGTAACCAGACATTCCCACAACTCCTAAGACAAAGTCACATAGAACAGTCATAAGGTAACATCATCATGATGGTTGTCGATCTAACATGAAACAAATCTTACCTCATCGTCTTACACCCCTGTTACAAAGTCTAGTTTCACATTCCTCGGTTAAAATTCACAAATAAAACATCTTTAAATACATTTTTAACAAACGCCTCTAAAGTTTATAATCCTATTAAATATTTTACCTTTTCAACCATTTACCCTTCAAATTAAATCATTTCATTCTTAAAAATATTTTCCTATTTTTTTCAAGGTATCGTAAAACTAGATGTTCAATATTATCTCTAAATATATCTTCAAATAAAAAATTTCAGAATGAAAACTCATTATCCAAATAAAGCATTTTTCTAAAACCAGAATTTATCAAAGTATCTTTATGCGGAGATTCTTACAATCCCATCCAATTTCCAACAAAAGATTTTTGGAATCAAATACACCCCTTTGATAAAACATTTGTCCAAAATAAATATTTTATCAAATTCTTTACCTTAAAACAATAATTTTCAAAAATACATTTACCAAACTATTTCCACAAATAATTTAATTTCTCAATTTAAAAAATTATTCTATGTGTGTGTGCGCGCGCGTGCGCACATATTTCTACTGATAAAATAATTCATTCATAACAGAGAATATTTTTGTGGAAATAACCCTCCTGAAAAGTATCTTTAAAATAAAACCTTTTTCAAATCATATAATACATACTATAAAGAATGTTCCAACAAAACATTTTTTTCTTAAAAATAAAAGTTCTGACTAACCACCCACGAACAAGGTACTCTTGGCAAGAATATTTTAAAATCTTTACCATTATTAGAATATTTTTCTCCCTCAAATTTTTTTGTTAAATGAATATACTTCAAACCCAACTAAATATTTTTAAATATATTTTAACAAAAAAATTTCTTTTCAAAATATCCCTTAACAAAATAGTTTTCCAAAGCACTCCAAATAATAATGAGGTTACAATATATCTTCCAATATATATCTTTTAAATGGTGTTACCAAATTAAAAATAATTCTAATCTTATTAAAATATTCCTATGAAATAAAATATTATCAAAACATCCTTTCATAAAAGTATTTTCAAATAGGACACTTTTCAACAAAAATATCTCTTTTCTTCATTAATAAAGTGCTTCTAAATCATAATACCTTTATAAAAGTACTCAAAACAGGCTTAAAACAATAAAAGATCTTTAAACTGAAATGTTTCTTAGAAACTAAATTCAACTTTCAATTACCAATTAAAACATCTTTTTACTAAAAGCATTCTTTAATAAAATATTTTTACTATGCTCATGTTTTCTTTTAAAAATATCTCTATAAACATACCTTATTCCCAAATCAAATATTTTATTCTCATCGAAGTTTAAACAAATCACTTTATGCTTGGAAATTACCATTTGCCCCTTTTCAATAAAATATCTTTAAAATCAGAGGTACATATTTTATAAAATTTTCAAGCAAACATTTTCACTTTAAAAATAATGTTCCTTTTTATTAAGGTTGGAGTTCAAATATAATTTAACATCGGGTTTGTATGTCAGTCAAATTATAACCAAACGCTTAACCTCTCCTATATGTGTTCTTACCTCACTCCTACTGCATCTATCTTCCACACAAGGGTCCATATAAGTAAACATCATTTTAGAGTGAAGTAGTGATGATTAAACAAACAAGACATACACATATACAATTATTAGTCAAAATGCTCTCTCATTATATATTCTTGCCTAACCTAATGTGTTGATTATTATAACCAAATGGTCAAACCTACCCAAGGCGCAAGCTATCGCTAAACCTAAGCTTTACTAAGAGGGATGCCCCATTCTTTTTAAAATCTAAAAGTAATTATAAATGACATAAAATATGTTTATAACTGATTTCAGAAATTAAAGGCAGTGGATAGATAAAATTTGAAATTCTAAAATAGTGAACAGAAGGAAAACTTTACAATAGAATCAAACACCAACCTAGAGAACTATTAACTCAATTATACAGTTATTTTACATAACTACATCAATTAATATTTTATTACAATAGCTACCATCAATGCAATAACATAACCATTGTACAGAAGAATATACCAAATCAGCTATCTTTGATATAACCCAACAATCCCCGTTTTCCACTCCCTCTTTTACTCTTATTTGAAACGTTACACCTTCAGATGTATTAAAAGGAAAAAAAAGTAGTTTCAAATATGTTTTGAACTACCCCAATTTCTATACACCCCAGCTCAACCCAGCGGATCTGGTGGCTTCTTCATAGAAAAAGGGTGCATACGTGCCCCTTTTGAGGGTACAAGCTTACATAGTTCTGCTTTCTTCTCTTCTCCTACATCCAAATATTTGTTAGTTCATAACAACCATTGCATGCATTCAACCATTGCACCATTTAACCATCGCAACCAATGCAATTCAGTCCAATCCATGCAAACACTACAACCAATGCAATCATTCAATCAATGCAACCATTGCAATCAATAGAAGTAGAAAACAGTCTCTCTGCTCATGCATCACAACAAATCATCATATGGCAAAAAAATTGTACACTTAGCTATTAAATATCACATGCAGTTGACAATATTCAATCATTTAATAAGAAAATAATAACAACACAAATGTACTTTCATTCATACTAATCATCCATTATAGTAACACTTCACAATGTAAGTATAAATCATCAAAAGTATATTTATTATCTAATAATAGCCTCAAAATATCAATCATCAAATGTGTACTAATCTAGATAACATTAGTAACACAAACACAAACACAACCACAGTTAACTACACAAAATATAGTAATAATGGCAACCCATCTAAATATGATCTCATCATAAGAAAATAACATACATGATAAGTAAAACCGACCGTTAATCACTTATTATATCCATTCAAAACATCAAAAATATTTACAACAGTTGTTTTTCTCTTAAGTATTAAATCAATTTGTTATTGTTTATTATAAAAGAACATTTCTATTTCTTATAAGACAATAATAATTTTCCAAAAATGATGATATACTTCAAAATACTTTATTGTAATTTTGTTACTTCAAATCTCACCAAACATTGTATTTAATATCGAAATAGAGGTTTCATCAAATTGCCTTTTAAATTAACAATATTATTATTTTATGCCAAAGTAATAATATTCATATTAAATCTCTTTATATTTCATTAAAAATATCTTTATTGTACTCCAAAATCAGTTCATTTCTATTTATTTCAAAATAGTGAAATTTTCACAAAAACAAATTATTAGTATTTATAAGACTCACTTTGTTGAATAATAATAGTAAACATTTCCAGTTAAGTTTAAAATATAACATTTGTTATTATTTAAAAGATGAATCAGTATGGACTCGATTGAGATGGTTGGCTCCGTAAGGATGAAGATTGTTTATGCCTAATGTCGATGGGTTGAGGGATAAGGTGCTATGAAAATGCATCTTGTAACGACCCATATTTTACATATCGGATGAACATAAAATATTATTTTTTGAATTCATTTAAGGTCTTATGACTCTATAACTTTGAAAAATGTTTACTAGTGACATTACTATCCTTAGAATTATTATCGAATAGTTTGACCTTGAAAACCTTGGAAGGCCTATAGATTTTGATAAGTGCCGAATTAAGTCTGAGACCACTTTCATCAAAAAGGGATGATTATCTCTCTTTTTATAGAGTGGTCATAATAGAAATTTGGACTTACCATTTAGGAGATACGTCTTATTGAAATTTGAACAGTTTCTGGCCAGATTAGTAGGTAAATAGTTAGGCCTATATTAAGCCAACTTACCCATTTCAAGAATTGTGCCTAATTGGGGATGAGTTGATTGTTCTACTCACTTATCCATTTACCAAAGCCGAACCGAACCTCCATTAATCTAAAATTAACTAAAAAGCTTCACCTTTTCTTACTTTTATTAGCTTAAACATGTCATTATAGGGTGATTAGTAGGGGAAATCAAGGGATTGCTGTTTAGAGCATCTTGGACTCCATGTCATTACTGTTCATTTTAGATTTACAATGGGATTTGTGTAAATTTGGTATAAGGTGAGTGATATTGCTTCTCTTACTGTCGCATGGTTATTGATATAGTTAAAATTTTGGTTTCTGAAATGATTTTAGAAGTTTGAACATTCTAAAACTGAGATCTATATTAATGACACCTTAAAACAAAGACCAAAAAGATATATTTTTGTTTTGACATGTTCTACACCAATTACCAACTATATTGTCAAATTTTTATAGAATTAGATATAGGATGATGTATGATTTTAAATCATGTTTGAATGGATTGTATGTATTGATAGATGCTTCTTATGATGTGTGATGTTTGTATGGACTATTTTAATGCATTTTCTAATTATTTTGCACAGATGGGATTATGGTACGTCATTTGGTGCAAAGTAGCATCAAAGTGTTTGAAACATGATGGAGTTGAAAGATGTTGTATGAAGTCTCTAGTGATCCCAAAACATATCGCAAGTGTTTTAGGGTTGGTTTGATAGTTCAAATTATGGTTGTCGAAATACGGTCGGTGGTGGCAAAATATGGTTGATGGTAGGAGTACTTCAAGTCCCGACATGGATTACTTCGGGTTTTGGATGCTAGGACTTCAAGTTGAGTTAGGGTCTGAAGTAGCAAAGTGATTGATACTTGGAAAATTTTGGTTGGTAGTTTAAACATGGTAGGAATTTTAGTGTACTTCAAGTCCTAGAGGGCCATGCTTAGGGTTTTTGGTGCTTCGGGTCAAGCTAAGGAAATAAAGTGGAGAAAGAAATTTGGACTTAGCAAATTTTGGAAAGAGATACATAGTCGACATCGAACATGTCCTCTTTGAATTTTTCATGCAAATGCTATGGTTTTATGCAAGGTTGGCTTTAGATTTGACTTGGGAATGACGAGATGATGGGGGACTTTGGCACTTGGCCACATTGGCTAAGTTTTTGAATAGGCAACATGGTCGATGACCATACATGGTCATACCAACAATATCATAGGTCATGGAAATTGGAACATGGCTTTGGGGGCATGTGAGCGACACATAGGTGGTCATGGATCATGTAATGACTACCCTTTCGATCCTCAAAAGTTGACACTAATACAACCACTGTATTCATGCGCCAAACAACCATATGCCGGAAACACAAATTGTTAGGTGAAAAAGAAGACAAGAAGAAACTAAACAGCATAGAATCTTACAGCGGAACGAATAATATATAATATAAACAAATCCTTATAGAAGAAAACTATGGTGTGTGTGTATCCATTAGAGTACACTAACATGTTTCATCTTGGACAGTTATAACAGCTTGTCCTTGCAAATTCTGATGATTTTAACAACCAATGCAGCGGAAAATAACATATGTGTAGATATGTCTTAGGCCTCCAGCTCGTCTCTTGTGCTCCAATTCATCCAAACTGAAATCTATAAATATGATCAAGCTGATCCGAGCATTATAAGAGAATAATGCTTGGATCATTTTGGTAAACCAGCATGAGAAAACTCTTATCGAGTCAACCGATTTCTACATTTAGGGAAAATCCTTTAAAATAAAAGGTATCTCGTAAGACCATGCTGCATACAAACACGGACAAGTTTTTACCTTATGACAATCAAAACACATTTATATCAAATCTCTTGATATTATCATAATGTCTAAATTTAAGATACATACTGAATATAGCTGAAATGCTTGCATCTCACGTTCTAGCATAATATGTATACAATCAAGTCTGAAGGCTTGTATTAGAGAATGGATTCCAACTATGAAAGGGTAAGGGTATACCCACCGAATCCATACACCTCTAGGTAAAATGTACGAGAGGCTACAACAAGTTGTACCTATGCTACTCAGGATCGGCACTACCCCCTTCTCAAGTAGCATCGAATATGATCACCCTTTGATTGCGATCAAACAACCTTTATTTCCGGTTGGCACATCCTCGGTTCATTTGGAAATATGTATTCGAGTTCTCACAGGGGAACTTGAGTTTACAATCATACTTCCTAAGTCAAAACTGGCCAGATTTGTAGTCGGTTCTTCAACTATCGAATGTACAATAATTCAATCAAGAGATCTAATTGCCCAAAGTAGCCACTAAGCCTCAATAAATCTTTTATTTATTAAATCTCATTTCAAAAAGTATATCAAAACATTCATATACTTATCTCATTGGCACAAGTATATTCACAAAACATTTGTGAAGATTTCTTATTTTCAAATCATGGAGAAAAAGACTAAACAATGTTATTCAAATTGAAGACTAGGATAACTCCAAACACTAATCCTTCAGTGTTAAGTGTGGAATGGGTATTCCATACCACCAGTTTAAAATGTCAGTTTAAAGAAACCCAAACCTCAAATTCGTTTTGAGATTAACCTCAACAAATTCTTTTTATAAATCTCTTTATTTATTTAAAACCTTCTTTGCTTAAAACCCAAATACATTTACAAAACACTTAATAATCCTTCAATTTTATTTATAAAATTCTTTTGCAAATATTCAAAACTATTCTTGAAAGTTCTCATAAATACCCAAAAATCATTTGTAAATCTTCTTTTCAAAAACAACCTTCATAAAGATTCTTTATATTTAAAACCAACTTCTAAAATCGATCTAAATCAAATAAGGTTCCTTGAAATCAAAAACAATTATTTAAAATCTTTTTTCAAATGACAAGTTATTATTTAAAACCTTGTTCATTTTAGTTCATCTTTAAACTACAGTAACAAAAAAATGATTTTAAACAATCGTTAAAAGTATTATATTAACTTCAAAACAATTTTCAAATTAAATGATTAACCGAAATACTATTAATAATATAATAATAAACTTTAAAACAAATTACATTAATAATATACTTTTAGATCAAATTAAAACATTATAATAATAAACTGTAAATGATGTAGTAAAATAATTATATAATTTTAAACAAATTAATAACCTTTAAATTTCATTAATACAATTACTAATTAATTTCAAATAATATTAAAATAAAAATAAACTATCTTTACAACAATATTAGTACATTAATAAATCACTTTAAACAAAATCATTATAATTAGTAATTTAACTTTAAACAATATTATTATAAAATAATTTAACTTTAAAATAATATTATTCTAAAAGTAAATTACTTTTAAACCAATTAACTTTAAACAATAATTAACTTCCAATAATTATCTTTAAATAAAAATTAATCTTTAAATAATAATTATTAACTTTAAAATATTGCAAATTAACTTTAAACAAAGTAACTAACTTTTAAGTATAATATTTAACTTTAAATAAAATGATTAAATAAATTAAAATTAGTTAATCTTAAAATAATATTAATATGCTTTTTAAATTGTTGTAAAACTGAAGTTGATTTGAGTATATAACTTTTTGAATTTGGAAGAAGGCTTAGCAATCACTATGGTACTTAAATAAGCTACCATTTCAATTTCATTTATTTAAGTTAATTACTGCCATTAACATCAACTATGGGTTAACACATCACTTAACGAATATTGTTAATGATTTTTATCACTAAGAGGTTTAAGTTAAACATATACAATGTCATATTCAATCGACCCAAACAATTAGGTTTGATATTCAAAAATTCATATAACATGAATATTATTAAAAATAAATAAATGATGGTGAGGAATCCTATTAACTCCTTCCAACCTATCCCCCCTACATCACACCATATATATATATATATATATATATATATATATATATATATATATGCGTGTATGAGCGTGCGCGCACAAACACACATATAAACAATAGTATAGAGGAATTCTGTTGGATCCCTCTAACCCATTCCCCTGCATTACATACAATATTGAACTAATATAATATGGGTCATCCGAAACTAGGCGGGTATAAATAAAAGCTCATCCGCTCAAGGGCGGGAATAAATACAAACCAACTGATAAAACAATAAATTGTCTAAATGAGCAACAAACAATTTTTATAACTACTATACAGTATTATGCTATCATTCAGAGGTGAATTTACCCACCGAAACTCCAGTTATCGCTGAGGCGTTCTGCTTGCATTGAATTTTGCATAAAATTTCACTAGCTCTAATTTCCACCAATCCAATTCCATGATGTAGTATTCGCTGATACGAGTAAAACACAACTCATCACACTTGATTCTGACCTAGTATGTATTAGTTATTGCAGTTATAAGATTCACAAATTAACTGATAATATAATATTACTAATTACATCATTATAATACACTGATTACCATTTATCATTCCCTCTCTACTCTCTCTCTCTCTCTCTCTCTCTCTCTCTCTCTCTTCGTTCATGAGAATGCAGCAGCTGCCTCTTTCTCGTGTCCACCGATGCCGTCGTATGCCGCCTAACGCCTCCTAGCTCCGACCATGGCCTCCCCTAACCTAGCTGACCCCATGCTGTAAGTGGCCCCCCTCTAATTCGCCGTCGAGTGTCCCAAAACTGCCTACGAACGTACTCCCTTTTCCATCGCTATAAGTTACGTCATGCCACCAAATTCCAACCGTACCCTCTCCCTGACCCCTCTACGTTTCTCCTTCAGGTGCCATCTCCCAATGAAGTCCCAAACCACCGCAATTCGTGAAAATAGATTTCACGTTCGTCAACGAACTGCGGTAACCATGCTTCACCATCGACGATCTCCGTATCCACTTCACTCATCTTAATTGCAGCTACAACTTCCTAGTTGAACACTTGGCTTGAAAGTGCATGGATCGGTCCCAATGATCGTGAACTGTCGGATGAGGTGAAATTTTACTTGAATAATGAAAAAAAATCTTTGTTTATGTTGACGCTTTTATAGGGGGAGAAGATATGGTGTGGGTATGCTTTAGCATGAAGGAGTATGGGCTTAAGTATGCAGTGAATAATGTGAAGTATGGCTATGAAATGATGTGTACATCATATTTCATTAAAAAATATACAACACCAAACAAAAATCTCGAACTCTCATCGAAGCATGTCGCCTGGCATTCTATACTAAATACCCTTATTTCGAACAAAATGAAACTAGTATTAAGACCTAATTTGATCGTACGCGGAAGTTATTTTTTAAAATCAAATTATAGTATTTTAATCTTCTGTAATTAATTTCTATGCGTTTCGAGCCCGCATGACCATGTAGTACGTTCGATCATCATAAAACTTGATGCCATAAAACAATTTATTATTACAAATCCAATGAAACTGGTTTCTCCCAAATCCGAGGCAGTGTTAAAATGAGTTATTATAAAACAAGTTTAATCACTTTAATTCCAATTTAAAGTTTACTATATTCATTCTTATTTAAAAATAATTTAAATAAGTTCCCTAAATCATTTTATCCAAATAAATCCCTATATTTGAAATTTAATCTATTTAGCTTATAAAATTAACAATTCAGTATTAAAATCAATTAAATATTTCAAAATCAAATTTTTAAAATTTTGGATGTTATAGATCATTTAAGTGTTCGTTCGTTCGACGTTCATTTTTTATTATGGTGGTGTGATGAAGAATTACGATAATCATGAGGCGAAGTGTGACATTTGAATTGATTGCTTCAAAACCTTGTTATATGGATCTTACGAATAATGTGGGACGTCTAGGAGTGTTGTGAAGAGGATGACTCAATTGACGGAGTCATTATAGTGATTTAAGAGGATGGGTTTAAGGAAGGGAACTCATGGTGTAACGACCCGCTATTTTGGACTATTCGCATCCACACATGTCGGACTTGAATAATTCAAAATATCGAATTGTTAATTTAAATTTGGCAAAACTGAGATATACAGTAAATAAATAGTCACAGCATCACAGACACAGAGTAATAATATGCAGCGGAAATAAAAGAGATAGTAGTTCATGAAGCTACTATGTAAATATATAAGATACATCAGAGTTTACAACAAATGAGTAATATGATACATCAGATATAAATCAGAATACATCACTAGAATCATCGAATACTGAAAACAGAATAGATGGCTGGATCTTCAAGCAAAGCTCCAACTCCAAAGGTGAGTCTCAAAGCTGAACCACTCAGTCTGACCCGAGCGTAAAGCAAAACACAAAACACTCGAGTCAGGATTAATATTCTTATATCAATAAATCTAACTCAAGTGAAATAGCAATCAAAATACAGGTAACTCAAAGGATGTTTGGAATAACCACCCTCTAAGGATCCGCTAAACTATCTATTAGGTAGTAATATACGCTAAGTAGATAATGTCTATCAGTAATATAAAATATCAAAATAGCGTTAAGGCGTTACCATAATCCCCCTTAACACATTTTATATTCCCAAAAGCATATACAAGACCGTAGTTTCCCCAAAACCGGAAGTCACCAGAGGGCAATCCATATACTCAAGGTACAAATCAAAACGTAGTGGTCGCGAATAGGATAATCAGTATGACAAGGTACATGAGGCGATACCAACTAGGATACTAGTAGTTGCGTGATCCGGACTGATGTTGAGCATAGCCAGCAGCTATCTCAACACCGCGAAACAACACTCCCAAATCGAGGGGTGCACCCAAATCGAATCACAAAAGTAATAGATATGGTATCGAAGAAGTGTGTCCGCTAGAGGTGGCGAACCTCAATGGCCCGGCGCGGCTCCTGTTTTAGTCATGTCAGGGGTCATCCAATATCGTTCTCTTTCTTCAGTCAATGCGTTCACCAAACCATCCACTTCATTCTGGATCAACACTCCGCGTATAATAGTTATTAAAGTGGTTTTCGGTATCGACAGAGAGTATGTCCATATCCGATCCCGGTCTCTTTAATAACTACGTATTATTACACCGATTGGTCGTTTAATATATTTCAAAACAATCAATTTCAATTTCAATTTCAATTCGAAAACCATCATTTCATTTGTCTTTCTAAATCAATTTCCACCATTTACATTTCAAAATTTCCAAATTATCATTTCAAAATCTTACAATTCAATTTTAATTTTATTTAACAAAACAAATATTGATTCAAGTTCGTACATAAGTTTTATTCCGAAATTATTTAAATTAGTTTAATTTAACATTCAAAATCAATTTAAATTTATTTATCGATTTTATTCAATATTCATTAAGTTAATTTAACATCCAAAACAATTCTTTTAAATTTCCAAGTCATTAAATCAATTACTTAAGTTCAACTTCATTATATCAAAACTTCAAATTTAATTAGATTAAATTCGTCAAATCAAATTTCTTAAATTACAAGTCTTACATTTATTTCAATAAAACGCATTTTATTTCTTGTCAAAGAAATTCAATTTCATTTATTCACTTACTTAAATAATTCCCAAAACTTAATTAACAAAGAAACTCAATTTCACTTATTTACGAAGTTGCAATTAACTTATTCAAAAGTTCAATTTCTCTTATCAAATAATTCAATTTTTATTCAATTATCAAATAATTCAATCTTATTCAATTATTGAATAATTTTAATCTTAATTATTAATAATTTCAAAACTTAATAATTTTAAATTTAATTATAAATTCAACCTTAATTATTAAATCATTTCAAAACAACGTCCTTTCATCAGTTATTACATTAATATCTTGTTTTAGATTTCAATATTAACATTTCCTTTTATCAAAATTTACGTTCCAATTTTATTTCAAAACCTTATTATTCAAATAAAATCTTATTTTATTTTAAATCAAATTATTGACCAATCGGGTTTTATTAAATTTTCTATCCTAAGTCAAGTTCATTTGGGTATGTATCATTTCAACCCGATTCCATTTCAATTTAAAATCAAGCAAAATAAAGGGAACTTGCAGTGTGATAACAGGGATGGTGTCAAAGTAAATAAACAAGCAATAACAACAACAAAACAATTCAAATAATCAATTTTAAATAATCCCGAAATAATCGTATTAATTCGCATTGTTATTTGTGCGAATTAATATAATTATTCCTAGAATCTACACTATCATTTCATGTAGATTAAAGATTTTTATATTCCGGTTTTCACTTGTCGTTCAATTTCAGTTTAATACTTCAACAATTAATACAAACTACGTTCAAAGTTCAAAGTACAATTTATCAAATTCTACGACAACTAAAGGGTCAAATTTAACTAATCAAATTTTGTCATATATAATCCATTTCAATTTGTTAACTATTCTACATTAAATTTAACTTGCAAATTAATTATCACTTAACAATACTAACTAACATCCAATTCAAACAACAATCAATCAATCAATTTATCAACCAAACTGTATTATTATCCAATAAATAATTAACAGATAATGGTGTCAGATGTCATAGGTATACAGATACAGGTAATAGCAGACATAACAGAATAAACAACTAACAAAAACATATTTCAATTTTCGTTTCAATTGAAATCAAATTTAATAAATAAAAGAATATTAATCGTGAGTGATTACTCACCTTTCGAGGCTAGAGAAAATAGAAGATGGCACGGATACGCACACTGATACTGACACTGAAATGGAGTTACAAATCCAAGCATGATTCTCAGAGCAAAGTAAGATTGGCACGAATCGACGAGCAAAACTGTTAAATAGGAATTGCCGAAATCAATCAAAATATTCAACATAGCAACAATTACAAAACATGCCCTACGTCAAAGTTTAACAATATAATTCTATGTGCTACCGAGATCGAAATGGTCTGAAATTTGGTATGAATAAAAATCAAAACTTGTATTTCAAAACTGCAAAGAATCACTTGATTCCGACATAAGACGGAGGAGATACGATGCGTCAAACATGAACTCAAGTCGTGTTTGCAGCAGTGTAAAATAAATTCTAAGTACAAAAGAATATCTGCCTGGGTCTAACTTCCAGATCCTCGACCACAAATCAAACGATGTTGGATTTTGCTGGAATTTGACATGCATAAACTACGTAACTTAAACTCCTTTTTAAAAATAGAATCAACCCATTCCGATAAAACATGAGTGAGATACGATGTCGTGAACATGAAGTCTAACTGCTGTTCAGACAAATAAAAATAAACAAATATAAACTTATATTTCAAAACCCGCATATATATATGCATACAATACAATAGTAATGTACATGTTTGAACATATTAATACATATACATATCAATAACAGTAATTGCAACTTTTAAAACTACCCAAATATCTAAATAATCGATAATTTATAAAACAAAGACTGACATATGTATAAATGAAAATTTTCAAACAACCAACTCTCAAAAATAAAGTTGCAGACCTATAAGCTTATATTCATACAAAATATATGCAAACGTTGATCGGTAATGTATACAAACATATATATAAAGCAATGGATCCAAAATAGATCACGGAAATTTATATACCACTACATTTTAACCAACTTTTAAAAGAAAATATATGTAAACCAACTTAGTATGTATAAATTATGCAGGCATATCTATCTTAAAACCATTACATACTAACGGCTCAATACAACATTTCTATATATCTAACTTACATTATTATTTAAAATACAACACACACCTACTGTAACATACTATAGGTGTATGCAATGAACAGCCCCATATATATAAAATAAACTATAATAAATCCTTTTCATTAAAACATAACAAACTAATAGGTATATTAAGACTTATGTAACTTATATACATAGTAAAATAAACTAAAGTAAACAGTATATTGAAGACACGTATATGCGGTAAAATAAATAATATATACATGTACAATATACTTACACAAAATGAACTCACGAATACAAGTTTGGAAAGAGGAACATGCTGGAGCACCAAAATTGCATGCGTGTCGCGGTGGTTGCTTGCTACTGATGTTTGGGCGAGGCTTCGCTCTGGTGGACAAGGCGGCAGCTGCTTGAGGCCGATAATGAGAAGAAGCTAGGGAAGGGGTCGAAGTCTTCGGAAGCACGGCTGTGCTAGGCAGCGGGAAGGCTTTGGCGAAGGTTGCGGCGGGTCTGGGCTAAGGCTGGCGGGGTCTGGGCGAGGCTGGCGGGGTCTGGGCGAGGCTGGCGGGTCTGGGCAAGGCTGGCGGAGTCTGGGCGAAGCTGGCGGGGTCTGGGCGAAGGCTGACGAATCTGGGCGAAGCTGGCGGGTCTGGGCAAGGCTGGCGGAGTCTGGGCGAAGCTGGCGGAGTCTGGGCGAAGCTGACGGGTCTGGGCGAAGGCTGACGGGTCTGGGCAAGGCTGGCGGAGTCTGGGCGAAGCTGGCGGATTCTGGGCGAAGCTGACGGGTCTGGGCGAAGGCTGACGGGTCTGGGCAAGGCTGGCGGAGTCTGGGCGAAGATGGCGGGTCTGGGCAAGGCTGGCGGGTCTGGGCAAGGCTGGCGGAGTCTGGGCGAAGCTGGCGGGTCTGATGTGCAGTGTTGCATGTATGGAGAAGGGTTTTTGTGTTAATGCTGTAGAGGAAAAATATATATAATAAAAGAAAGATGAGAGAGGGAGAAAAGCACGAACCAGAGGAGTTTTAGATTTGCAAGGAAAGAAGAATGAAGCCGAACCCAGTATAAAGTGAATAATGCAGGCAACCAAGAGCCACAAATTTATTTTCTTGGTAACTGAACTGGCTATTGGGTTTCCTATGCAGCTGAATAGTCAAAGGACTGTTAAAATTTCTGAACGTTGGAGAGAATGGGTTCCATTATTGTGCTGCGTAACGGACCAGTTTGTACTCCGTTAATATTTATAATTTGCAACGCCGAACTCCGATTGACACAAATAAATATACCGTTTTGATCAGCGCGACGAGGCGGTCACAACGGTATGATGATATTGGTGATACGATCGAATTATAAAATTTCGAAATTTTCTACTACGGAAAATGCATAAAATTCACCGAAAAATAAGAACGACGGAGCCAAAGATGTCCGAATTTGGAAAAACGACAAACTGACAACTTGCTCAAAAGATGGTTTAGAATTTTTCTATGTAAAAATATTTTGGTTTCGAAAACGGTTTATTTCCATCGATTACAACTGATTTAAATTTGAAGTAAGTTTACGCGCGAAATAAACTTTCATATTTCCGGACGAAAATTTACCAGTTGCTATGTTTAATTAGACGCATTTCAAATATGAAGTTTGAATAGCATCGGAATTTGTTTGTGAAAATACGAAATTCTACACTAAATAATCAATTTTAAAAATTTTAAACTGGGTCTGAATTTCAGGGTCGTTACACATGGTTAGAACAAGGAAGGGTCCTGCTATGAATAGTGGAACGAAGAAGGGTTCCACTATGTAGAATGGAAACAAACAGAGCAAGGAAGGACTTTAATATGCATGTGAATGGATCATCGATATTTCTAGCTACTCATAAAGCAATGGTATGTGAGGACACTCACTATGTACTTTGATGGCTACTATAGGTCGAGGAAGGTATTTAGTGTCCAGCATCTGTGTGTCTAGTGTTCGAGTACCTAGTGTTAGAACCGGGCCAGCATGCAGAGGGGTAAATGGGTAAATTTCAAAAAGTTTGTTCCGTTTGGTTCTTGTTGTGCCTAGGAAGTCTAAATTTATTTAGATCTTATCTAAATTTATTTAAAATAAAATCAATATTTTATTTAAATTTATAAATAATTTTTTAATTTATATCATTTGTATTAATAATATATATGTGTGTGTGTGTGTATGTGTATTATATACACATATGTGTGTGTATGCATATGCAACAAAATAACTTACACATGGTTTAAATGCCCATGTATAGATGCTGAGATTTAAATTACAATGGACATGTTGGTCCCTTGTATATATAAATGTGTTGCATAAACATTTATATATATGTGCATCAAAATATAAATAATTTATATATATATATATATATATAATGCAAAATACTTGACGTAACTAATTAAATATAAAACATTATAGTATATATGTAATTTATATATATATATATATATATATGGATATAATTAAATTACAAAATTATTATATATATATATATATAACATTTTAACATTTATAATATACTTATAGTCGGAATAGAATTTTTATTTTTATTCAAATAACTTAAATATATATGTAGTAAGTTATATATATATAATTAAATATATAATAAAATCTATACATAAAAATTTACCTTATTACTCTCAGCCCATATATATATATAATTTTTTAAATTTCCTTTCAGTTTTATTTAATTAATTTATAAACAATAACTATATTATAAAATCGCATGAAATTACTATTTAAAAATAAAATAAAAATAATTTTTGAAAGGAAACGTGTTATAATATTATATATAAAATTTTATCAAAATTGGTATTATTTGTAAATTCGTATAATTG
Organism: Allium cepa; assembly: GCA_030765085.1. Lineage (NCBI taxonomy): Eukaryota > Viridiplantae > Streptophyta > Magnoliopsida > Asparagales > Amaryllidaceae > Allium > Allium cepa. The sequence continues at coordinate 153,799,133 of CM060939.1, forward strand.
TATTTTACAATTTCATAAATGATTTTAAATCAAACAAATCTATTATATACATTATAAAAATAATTTTTTTATGCCGAAAATTACTTTCATATAAATGAATTTTTACAAAATTTGAAATATGAATAATATATTTATAATCATATTAAATTAAGAATTAGATAATTTAATCATTTAGATAACATTATTTAATTAATTTTTTTCATTATCCTCTGGCCGAAATTATTTTTATCATAAATAAATTTTCCAAAATTTAAAACATGTATTATATATGTATAATCATTTTAATTTAAGACTAAAGTAAAAAAATTATTTAATAATATTACTTAATAATTTTTTATTCTATGGCCATGAGCACTATGATATTTACATATGTATAAATTTTTATTTTTATTATTAATGCATAAGTACACAAAAGACCATCGTATCTGACAAGATAATTATATACCAATTCGCGGTATATTTGATAAGATGATATAGAAAAATAATTAAATAAGCATTAATATAAATTGTAGATCAAATTATTACCTTTCACCAATGCTAGATGATCACACCCTTGAAGCATTGAAATGAACTCCTGAATCGAATTCCAATTTGAAAGGTGATATTTCCAGAACAGGCTTACTGAATTAGCAATCGAATCGCCTTGATTTGATGTCTTTTTATATGTTGAATTTTTGGCACTTGGGGAAGCCACGATCAAGCATCTTTGCTGCTGCAATTGAGTGGATTTTCTTTGAAAATCAAATAATTCAAAAGTGGATTAATGAAGGAAGTATGGGGAGTAAAAAGTGGATTGGATCCTCATTTTTCTCTTTACCAATTCTTGCCTTTTATTTACTCAAACTAATTAGCCATGTACCATACATGGCCGGCCTCATCTTTGACATATATAGCCAAATTTTGTGGCTAACAAACGGGCCTTGAAACTCTTCCAAGCCTGATAAAAAATTCCCGCATTTAAATCTAATTTAATTACATACTAATATTGTATATCAATTAGTATATTTATAACTATTATAAATATATTACTAATATCGTTCAACACATCAAATAAGATTTTATAATTAATATTTCCTAAAAATTAATTAATTTATTAAAATTATAATATAATTAATTCAGGTGGTAAAAGGAGTTTCCAACGTTTCGGTTGTGTGACTCTTAGGTGCAAATTTGGTTAATAATTAGTATCATACGATTTGAATATTAAGGTTCACACGTTACTTAGCAGATGGTGTGATATTTTAGCCAAATTTATCATTTACTTAGTTTTGGTATAATCGAATTTAACTTTATTAAGCATTATCCAATTGAGACAATTATTTACTCCAATTCACTTTGTCAAAACTATATCACATTAGAACTTATGGAATATGGTAATGGTCAAAATTCCAGTGTCGTCCATATTCAACTATATACTCTAAACATGGAGTCCTTGGTTCAAGAATAATAATTATTATTAACTAAAATTCTCTGACCAGAGATTTGACTTTGACTTTGAGTTTGAGTTCACCTTGGTTGACCATGATACTATTCTTATATAACCGAGGAGATGAATCCTCTCTTGAATAGTTTTTCACTACCAATGCTTCCATCTAACCCAACTATAGTCATTCGATGTACATAGTGCCACGATTTAACTATAATCCAAGTGGAGCTTCCATATTGAAGACCAACTATATTCTCAATTCAAGAGAACTGTGCAATTTTATCACATAGGTATTTTCTTTTTGACCTCACTTTCATTAACCAACAGAAAACAATATAGAGTGTCATTCCATAGTTTTCCAGTAATTGTCAGTACATAATCCCTTAGTGCCCCATGCAGTCAGTAGTAATACACTGCCCAACATACTCTAGTATCAATGGATGTATCGATATCCAGTCCTGATACGTCTTAATTAGCAATATTTAAAACCGTATGTTTGATTTCAATGTGATAAATTACTATGCTTACAACACCTTATAACTATTATCACGAAACATACCATTTATTGATTTTCTATTAAATAATATTTTAATTAATATTAATTATTTAATATAACTTATTATACCAAAATATAATAGAAAGAAAACAACTTTTATTTCGAACAAGATTAGGTTACCGAGTTAGATATATGTAACAAATTACATGATTGCCCTAGAGCATATCCATAACGCTATCAATCCTGCACTAGCACTTAGGTTCAATTATGGAATTTCTATCCTATCCCTTTAATCAGTTTGATGAGAACTGATCGAGTTAAACCTTTCATGAATGGATCTTCTATGTTGGTTTAGTTATTACTATGTGTGATAACCTCGACTTCAACCTTCGAAAATCGGCATCCAATACATCACCCGTATTCAAATGTCGAAGATTCAAACGTTAGAGTCCGGTTCGCTGGAGTCATAACACATTAGATGATAAGAACACAATGGAAACAAAATAACTTTCATTCATACACTTCATGGATTACAACATTCTACAACAAATGACCATCATCATCAGAGCCTATATATACTACACAACAGTAGAATACGACATAACAACGGAAAAAAATAACATCAACATGGTCTTCCAAGAGAGTCCAACATACTGCATTTGCATTTCCAAAGCTCCAAAGTCCAAACCAAAAAGCTCAAAACCAAAAGCTCCAAAGACTTCCAAGTCACATCTACTTTCCAACATAGCTCCAGAAACTACTGATAACCTGACCCTAGGCTGCCCATGTGGAAAATTAGGGGCACCCAGAGTTTAGCAAAGGGAACAATAAAATCCAAGCCAGTCATGGGACTGGTGTGAGAAACATAAAACAGTTATTTGTACAAAAATAAATCCGTTCATGCTTTTGAAAAATGAAACTACCATAAGGTCTCCTGGCACACACTCAAATGCAATCGCAAACATGAGGGAGGTTTCTCCTTGTAGTAGTCAAACGTGCTTGATGCGTGAAAATCCTTTTGATATTATTTTTAGTGCATAGTGTGGAAAAATATTTAGCAAGTACAATATTAATCTTAGCCAGCATACGTACCATTATAGTATGCCTACTATAGCTACCATGTTAAACGGCAGGTTCTACAACTGAAATTGTAAAGGGCTCGTATTGTTTTCTTTGGATTTCCAACAAATGGCCAAGGCTAAGGAACTTCTTTTATCTGAATGGGTACGCCTCTTGAAGGACGTCCCGAGAACATAACCGGATCTCTGCTAACACATGGCCGGATTACCTTTGTAACTAGGTAACTAACTGTCACGAGTATGCCATCCTCCGGTCGTAACCGATCTTTATCGAGGCGCCTCAAATTCCAACAACCACATAAGTAAAATATCTGGGCTCGATACCATAATACCGCTTTTTATCCAGAAGGAAATGCATATACCCTTAGGGTCGTGATCCCCATAACCTTGTTGTATCCTTCCTGTTTCGACCATTTCCCAGGGTGTGAGGTTCGATGAAGTCTCGTCCCATAAAGCTACGCTTTACACAAAAGCCTTACTTCGATCAACCAATGCTCAACACTTAGCATGTCACATTACCAAATTGGGAATATATCACTTATAACTATCAACTACATAACCCCAGGGCTTCTACGTCTCAGAGAAGGGTGTTAAGCTAAGAGAATAAATTCTCCGTCACCAAATAGAAATGTATTTGATAGAAACCAGCTTTATTTCTCAAAGTGTAATAAGACATGCATCCATACAAGTCCATCCTAGGTCTGAATGGAACCGAAGGCACTTCGTCCAATTAAGGAAAGAAGTCCTTGCAAATTCGGATATCTCCAATCTTGTGTGGACCCCCCATCACATAGGGTAATCTCTATACTGGAGCAACTCGGTGCAAAGACAATCAACATGCAATCCTTTCATTTTCGAAAATATCCAGTCTTCAACACCATCTTCAAATGCAATTCCATTCTGTCATATCATTATTCGAATTGGGTTTTTGACTTAATGTCATTCACCGGTCTTTCTGAATAATGAGCGCTTATTTAAAACATATAGATACATTCGGATCTTAGTTAAATGCCAACTTTTTAACCCTTACTTCCCAAAACCTTTCCTATTGAATGGTTCAAACAAATTTCCTTTTTTTCTTTTTAAACAAAAGATCCACCTTTTACAATTCAAAGCAGAACATTATATTCACACAGCAATTCATCACCGATAAATAACTTAAATTAATCACAGCCCAATCCAAAACAATTCATGTCGCAGAATATTACAGATTAAAATACTAGAGATATTAATCAATCCAAGCATTCAATATAATTAATCATCCATAAGCCAGATTAATTAATCACATAATTTAAAATTAATTTAAATTTAAACCAAATAAATTAATTACTTATGAATTAATTACCTAACCCTACTTAATTATCATTAATTAATTGCAAACCATTTGTTATTATTTTAATTAATTAATGAAATTAATTAATCATCCTTAATTATTTACATTAATTACTCTTTAATAATTAATTTATTATCCTTTAATCATTAATTAATTAACCTTTAATTACTAATAAATTAACCTTTAATTATCAATCAATTAACCTCTAATTATTAATTAGCTAACCTTTAATTAATTACATTAATTATCCTTTAATAAATAAATTAATGATCCTTTAATTAATCACATTAATTAATGATCCTTTAATTACATTAATTAATTATCCTTTGATTAATTTCATTAAGTAATTATCGTTTAATTATTTATTAATTAATTATTCTTTAATTACTTTCATTAATTAATCAATCTTTAATTACCCAAGACCTTAATTAATTAAAAATAAACCATTTATCTTAATTAATTACTTAATTATCATTTACAATCTTATATAATAAATCTTTTAAATTTATTTATCATTACCTTGTAAATTAACTTAAGACCTCTAAGTTTGGTTAAAAACATTTACGTTCTTTAATTAACTCCTTAATTACATTATTAAATTTATTTAATAAACCTTTGAATAAATTTATTATTAACCCATAAATTAACTTAAGACCTTTAAGTTAATTAATGATTAAAACATTTCATTTTCTTTAATTAACTACTTAATTATACTGTTTAATTTATTTAAAATAAATTCAGAATTAATTTAAAATAAAGGACATATAATTAAATACCTCAAACTTAATTAAATTTAAAATAGTTTATTTCATAACCTTTGACTAATCCCAGCTTAAATAAACATTTATTATTTAAAAGAGTTAGTTTAAGAAATTTTTTAAACTTGATTTGTTTTAACTTTTAAAAACTTGCTAGTACCCTAACATTGACTAGAGACTAACCCGAAGCAAACCCGCATTTCCCCCAAGCCCAAACTCGAGCCACTTCTTTTTAAAAAAACCTTTGTTCTGTTTAATTTTAAAACTGTTAATAACATGTCAAGCTCACACGATCACATCTGAAAACACACTTGAGCAAATCCTTTCCTTCCCCGAGTATAAACCCAAGACAACTCCTTCCCCTCAAACTCTTTGACACCCAGATACCTGTGCACGTGCAATGTAACAACCCCGTATTTTCTGATTATTTTAATGTATATTTTAATTATTTTAATTAAATTTTGATTTAAAAACTTATTTTATTTAATTGGAATGATTAAATTTTGTTATAAATTTTGATTTATATGTGAATTAGAATTCCAAACACGACTAAATTGAATAATTTCCAAAAAGGTGAATTTTGGTCAATATGGTCAATTTTGACTTTTAAATTTAAAAGTTTGAAAGTTCAAAAATTTGAATTTTATCAGTTATTATGAAAGTAAATAAAATTTTAAGAAACTGCTTTTCGTTTCGTTGAAATCTGATTTATAATGTGAAAGTTATGCCTTTTTAACTATTGTGTGAAATTTGTTGTATTTAACAAAATTGTTTATTTTAAATCATGTAAATAATATTTTATTTGGTCATGTAATGTTCTAATTTATTTTTATATGGGTAAATAACATGTATTGTATACATTTTGGTTTTAAAACATTTTTAAGAGTGTAATTGACATTTTCTAATGTCAGTTGTATTCTGTTGTAAATTTTAATTCCAAGTTTCAATTAATTAAAGTAATTCTTTATTTATCTTTATATTTTTCTTAAGAACTTATTTTATTCTCATTCCCACTTTAATATGTTCCTCATTTATTTATTTATTTGCTTTTTGTTTTTTAAAGTGAAATAGAAATTTTTCTAGAGGTAGTGGTAATTATTTGAAATTTTCATGTCATGTTTGTCATTTTTAAACAATTTCTTTTGTTCTTTTTCTATTTTTCTCCAATTTAATTATTTATTTTATTATAGAAATGATAAATAAATTATTTTATTTCAAATTTTTGTTTTATAATATTTTTAAAATGAAGTGGATATTTTTTCAAGGCTAGTAATGATTTATTTGTAATTTTTGAACACTGTTTTGGATTTTTAAGCAATTTCTTTTATTCTTTTTCTATTTTCTTTAAATTTTATTATTTATTTTCATATTATTTCACTTTGTTTCGTTTTTTAAAAGTATTTTCTGAAATTATTTTATTTTATTGGTTTTAAAAAGAAATGGAAATTGAAGAGACAAAGACTCTTCCTTTTCTTTTGACTTTTTAAGTGCTAGACTTTTCAATTTCCATAACTCTTCATTAATTTTGTTTTGGCCGTGCAAATTTTGTTTCTTAGCCATGTATTCATTCCTCATTCATGCAAAAAATATCATCCTCATCTTTCATTCATGGCTAGAAAAAAATATTGGCAATGGCATCATCTTTTTATGCGTTTTCTTCTTATTTTCATACATTTTTGCCTTGTTTTCTCATGTATTTGGATCGGGCTCTCTCTCATATCCACGGCCACCACCTCCTACACCTTTTCCCTACCATCATCACCAGCTACACCTCTAGTCTTGACCAAGGCCGAGCCCTCCATGATGAACAACTCCTCAAAAACTATGAAAAATGCCTTGAAACCATGCTAGTTGACCAACACTTGCCTCGTCTACTTCAATCACCACCCTAACCACCACCTAGGCCGCCTCCACTCCACTAACCTGACCATGACACACCCCTCCAGCCACTGACCAGTCATGGTGCACCCAGGCCGAGCCCACTCACCCATGGCCGAACCACTTTGATGACCATAACTCCACTACATTGCCTAAAACTCTTCACATTCTCATGTATAAACCTCCTCTCCATGTTCCCACTACCTTGGCCATGCATTTACATGACCACACCCGAGCCACGTCATTTCCAAACCTGACCATATGTAACCCCTAGGCCATGCATAACATATGAGAAATCAAGGCAAAAGATTTGACATTCAAATCTCTTTTCATTTAAAAGTTATTTCATTTCAAAATGGTATTGAATTTTAATTTGTTTTGATTTTTGTTTTGGGTTGTAACATAAGATTTGTAGCATTGGATCTTGCTCTCCACTCAAATCCGTAGTCTTGTCATTGTGCTTTGATTTTGTTATGTCAGTTGTATTGCAATCTCCAGAATTTAAAGGTGAGTAAATCTCACACGACATTTTATAATTATGAAATTATGAAGCGACAACAACTGAATGTGTAGCATTATATGTGATGTTATAACTGCCTGTGATTATTTATATATGATGTTGCACCTGTTAATTTACATGTCATCTCATCTGTTACTGTTATATGTTGTTAACTGTTCATTTATATCTATTTATCACACTGCAAGTTCCCTGTAGATTAGGTTCACTATGGGTTGAAATGATACATACCCGAACGGACTTTAGAATAGAAAAAAATCGTTATGGGCTGAATTGATAGGCCTGAACGGTTTTCATTTATTTTGTTTTAACTTGGTATTGCGGGTTTGAAATGATAGAACCTGGATTTTTATTTTTAAACTGCGGATTGAAAAGATATATATCCGTATCACTTGACCTAGGTTAGAAAACTATATACAAGCCCGTGGTTATTTTATAAGTGTTTTGGATATTTTTAATTATTTTAAAATATAATTTATGAAATTTGATTTAAATAGATTATGAAATGTTTTAAAATAAAGAAATTATGATTTTTTCTATGAGTTAAAAATGTTAAATAAATGAATGGTTAAATTTGATTATTGAAATATAACTTAAGTTTGGAAAATTGGAATTTTGGTTAAAAATGATATTTAAGTTATATAAATAAAATGGAAATTTAATTATATTTGGAAAATGGTAAATATGATAATTTGATTTAAATTTTAATTTAAGTGATTTATTAAAGTATTATTGTTTTTTCTATGAATTTAAATGGTTAAATAAATGAACGCTCAAATGTGTAATTTTAAAATACAACTTGACTTGGAAATGTGAAATTTGGTTTAATTAAAGGTTCTAGTTAAATGAAATCAATTGGAAATTTAGTTTAATTTGTGAAATGGAAACTTAAAAAAATGTAAGTGTTAATAAATTACATATATGAAGGAATGGAAATTATACACTTGAATTTGTTAAGTAAATTTATTGAAAAATTTGATTTATTTATAAGAAATTTATTTTATAAAAATCATATGTTAAAGGTATGTTAATAAACATTTTTGAATGTTAAAATATGATTTTTATAATGTTTAAATTGTTTAAATTGAAGTTTATTATTTTAGAAATCGAATACTTAATTTGAAAGTATAATTACTTCACTTTTAAATGATTTAAATGAATAAATTTAATTGGAAAATAAATCATTTCAAAGGTGAGTGGAAAGGATAATAAATGAATGTTATCTTGAATTTAGAAGGTATTTAAAGTTGAATATTTGGACTTGAACTTATATGATGATTTGAAAAATAAAGTTTCTGAAAGATATGATATTTTGATATTAAAATGATTTGAAAATGAAGTTCTGAAAGACATGATATTTTGATATTAAATTGATTTGAAAATAAAGTTTTGAAAGATATGATATTTTGATATTAAAATGATTTGAAAATGAAGTTCCGAAAGATATGATATTTTGATATTAAAATGATTTGGAAATGAAGCTTTGAAAGGACATGATATTTTAATGTTTTAAAATGATTTGAAAGGAAGTTTTGAAAGGATATGATAATTTAATATAATGAAATGGTTGGAAATGACTTGATATTTATTTTGATAAATATTTGAATTTGAAAGATATGGTATGTTGATATACTGAAATGGTTTGGAAATGATTTAATCTTTATTTGGATAAAGATTTGGATTGAAATGATATTTTATTTTGAAGTATAAAATATTATTTTAAAGTTATAACCATGGGTTATAATAACGATTGGTCGGCAAAGAGACCGGGATCAGATATGGGCATACTCTCTGTCGATACCGAAAACCACTTTGACAACCATGTACGCGGTGGAGATTCCAGAATGAAGTAGGATGGTGGTGACGTTCTTGAGCTATATTACGTGGACCCAACTCCCGTGAGTTGGCATAAGGTGGCAAAAAAAGGAGCGGTCTCGGGCCAAAATGGGTAGTTCCTCTAGTCGGACGCATTTCTACGATACCATTCTATTGCTTTTGTGATTGTTTGGACGCCCCTCCTATTTTTGGGAATGTGTTCCGAGGTGGGCGTATGTGGCTGCTGCGTTACCACCAGCTCGAGTGTCGTAATTGGTATATCCACCCTGGCATTGTCTTGTGTGTCGTGTCACCTACCCAATCGACCCTTTACTACGAGTTTGGTTTTCTTCCGTAGCCCGTGCCTATCTTCTCGTAGTCTCCCGATCATGAAATATGCAGATATTGGATGGACTACTGGGACTATTACGTGTTAAGGTGGAAAATGTAAAGCTTTAATGCTATTTAAAAGCAAGTTTATTTTACTATTAGACATTATTATAATAGCGCAATATTACTACATAATAAATAGTTTAACGGATCCTTAGAGGATGGGCGGTCCCAAGCACCCTTTAAGTTACTTTTACCTTTACTACAGTTCACTTGAGTTGGTTTACACTGTATAAGTATGTATGTCCCGACTCGAGTGTTTTTATTTTCATTTACGCTCGGGTCAGTCTGAGTATTCACAGATTTGGATTTCCACTTTCTGGAGATTAGAATCTCCGGAGATTATCTACTTGTCTAGTTTTATCTTTTTCAGTCTGTTGTTCTAATTCAGCTCTTGTATTAGTAGACTTCTATTATGAGACTTCTTTTGTACTTTATTTCTTCTGTTGTACCTTATGTAACTCTGATATATTTATATAGTAGCTTTATGAACTACTATCTCTTTTACTTCCTCTACACTATTATTACTCTGTGTCTGTGATCTGTGATTTTTATTTACTGTATATTCTAATATTTGCCAAATTTTATTTACAATGTGGTATTTTGAGCAATTCAAGTCCGACATGTGCGGACGTGAATGGTTGAAAATACCGGGTGTTACATGCACAATCGATCGACATCCCTCCTACCAACTTCACTACCACCAACAAGTCATCATCGACCATCTCGCCCTAAGCAACCACCTAGAACCCACGACGACCATCAGAATCAAAATCAAGAAAATGAAACCTACTGGGACAAAATCGATCACCCAAAAACTTCATCGTCCTGCCGCCTCAGATCATCTAAACCAACGTGCTCGCGCCTGGAGCTGTGCCGGACCCTCCTCTTCCTATTCCCCCACCTCCGAGCAAGTCCGAACCCACCTCGACGTTGCATTGGCCTCAACAACCTCATCGTCTCGAGAAGGGTCTTAAACCCTAGATCGCCAACGTCCGGCCACCACGGTGAATTATAAATTCGTTGAGTATTTTTCTCGAGATCCCCGACCTACATGCATGCTCCAACTACGATGACGACCTCCCACTCCTCGCCGATCACCAGAAATCGACGAAAGTTCAATTTCCATTCATCTCGCGAATTCTCATCAACCACCAATTTAAAAATCTTGAAACTATTATCAAAATTCATTATTTTCCAATACGAAACTGGTTATATAATCAAAATGTGAAATTTAGATAATTGATTTTCTGACTTAAATTGACCATCAGTGTAATATCCCATTTTCGAAATAATTTCTTAATATATATACTTGAAACTATTTTTTAAAATGAAATTACATTCATACAATCATTTTTCACTTAGAGATCATAGCCAGAAATTGATTGGAGAAAGAGGATTTGATTTTTGAATCTTGGTTTAGTCTATTAAAATCAAACAGAGGGCAAGAATACTCATACACAGACATGCACAAACATTACTTCATATTTTTATATACATGCAAGCATATCTTATACTCATGTGACAGTAAACAAGTTATTACTATCATTCATCATCACATGCATAAGTAAATAAAGAAGTTTTTAGCTTTTAAAAAATTTGTTTACTCACAGTTTGATGTTTGAACAGAGGATCTGGAAATTTGCTTTGATCTTGAAACTGAAAACTTAAATCTTGAACTTAGTTGTTGTATCAGGATCTTGCTTTAAGTTGAGATGATCCATGCTTTAGCTTCAGGTTTGAAAATTGGAATAGGTCGTTTTCTTTTGTTTTTATTTTATGGTTTATAGCTTTCTCTGGTTTTTATTTCAGGTTTTAATTTTTGAAATATATGAAAGAAAATGATGTGTAGAAGTATAGATGTGTGTGTATATATAGCCTTGTTTACTTTTATTTATTAATTTAAAAATGAAAAGAAAATTAATAACTTGACACTTGTTAATTGCATGTTACAATACTTACACTTGTTAATTTGCATGTTATTATGATTTAATATGTTTTTATACAATTTTTATATTATATTTTCAATTAGTTATATGTATATTTCTTTTATATTTTATATTTAAACTTTTCCTTTTATTTATATTTATATAACTTTAAAGAAAATGATTTTAAAATCTAATTATACATTAATAAAAACATATATATATTAGTTTTTAAAATATAGAGTTTTTAAATCCAATTTATATTTAAGATATTTATTTTTGAATTTCAAATCAAAATTCGATTTACAATCTATTTATATATATATATATAAACAAACATATATTATTTGTTTTTAAAAAAAAAATCAAATTACTTAACAATTTAATTCTAAAAATTATATTAATTACTAAATTAAATTTGGCTTAAAAACGGGATCATTAAAAATTCCTCCTTAAGAAAATTTCATCCTCGAAATTTGATAGACATGGAGATAAACAAAGAACATATGAACACATAAAAAGATAGAGAAATGGACCCCTAAAAGCAGTCAAATAGATACAATCTTCCGCAATTCTCAGCTGATGCAATCCTTGGGCTAGGTCCATCTTGAAAAAGAATCGAGCACCATGCAATTGATCGAACAGGTCATCGATTCCGGGCAAAGGAAATTTATTCTTAAGGGTTAACTTATTAAAATCACAATAATCTGCACACAATTTCAAAGATCCATCGGACTTTACTACAAATACTATAGCTGAACCCCAACTGGAACGACTAGGGACGTATAAATCCTTTCCCCAGTAAATCTTGGGTTTGCTTAACTAGCTCTACTCTTTCCCTTGGTGCCATCCTACGACTTGCATGCACAACTAGACGGGCATTGGGAACCAAGTCGATTCTAAATTCAATTTCCCCATGCATAGGTAAAGACTTAACTTCTTCAAATACGTCAGGAAACTCTCGAACAATAGGTATGGATTCCAAAATTGGGTCGGGATACCCTAAAGTACACATTTGCTTGTCCCTCTTCGGACTTGGATCCTCACAAGAAATCACAACAAAATTCCCAAGTTTGGTTTTGACTGAAATCGTTCTATTGATACAATCTAATTTAGCTTCATATTTCTTTAACCAATTCTTTCCAAGTAAAATCTCAAATTCATTAAAGTCAAGAACTAAAAGACTGATAGGAAATTGATGATGAGAATACAGAATAGGAACCTTTCTACATTCGTAAATAAAGATTCGTAGGGCCTCCTACCGGGTTCTTCACGCAAATAGGTTCATCTACGAATTCGGGTTCAAGTTTTAACTCTTCTATGGTTTGCTAGGAAATAAAACTATGTGTGGCTCCAGTGTCGAGTAGAAATCTAACAATTTTATCATAAATACGAAGATTACCTTCCAAAACTCCTTTCCCTTTATCAGCTCCTGAGATTGAAGGTTCATCGTTGATTGCATATACCTTTGCTACTTGGGCCTACTTCATTATCAGGCATTCTTTAACCATATGTCCTGGCTTATGGCAATAGTAGCATTCCCTGGCTTCTTGTCCTGACTTCTTAGGTTGATCCTTCTTCCCTTACTTCTTGGGATTCTTGCAATTATTTGAGTAATGACCTTTCTCCAAACAGTTGAAACAGATAACATTCTTCACCTTGTTCTCCTGAGTATCCTTCTTTTCTTTACCTTTCCAAGGCTTCTTTCCTCCAAACTTCCTCTTCTTCCAATTTGGATTACTTCCACTTCCATTCTCTTCTGGAAGCTCTTGTTTATCTAAGGCTGCATATCTATATCCCATGTCTACCAAATCATCAGAAGACTCCTTCGCATGGCCTGTCATCCTTTCATGAAACTTCTTGTTCATCCCTTTAATAAATCTCTCATTCTTCTTAAGTATGGTATTCACCAATTCAGGTCCAAATCGGGATAATTCATTAAACTTATTTAAGTATTCTTCAAAATTAGATTTCCTTGCTTCAAATCGGTAAACTCTTGATACATCTAGGAAATACCAGCGAAAGGCATATAACGCTGCTCAAATACTTGCTTGAATCTATCCTATGTAAACCCATCCTTCGATTCGACCAAAGTAATGGTCTCCTACCATACCAAAGCTTCTTCCTGGAGCTGCCAGGAAGCCATCAACCTCCTTTGATCATCATCCAATTTCAATCCTTTAAAAATCCTCTCACAAGATCGAATCCAAGCTTACGCTTTTATAATAGTCTTCGTACCTTTGAATGGTTTCCATTCAAATCTTGAGAAATTCCGATATAACTCTGCTAGATTTGGCCGGGGTTGGATGGGAAGAGTTTCTCCCTCCATTACTGTTGTTGCAGGGTCTTGACCATTTATAGTGGTACTCCCCCTTTCCATACCTCGTCCTCTTTTTGCACTCATTCTCACTATCTGTAAAAAGTAAGAAAATTGACTTCGGCATACGGACGAGATATCTTAGGGAATATACTCATTCTAGGGCATTTCTAACCCTATCTCTAATGAGTCACCTAATGAGTTATACTCCAAAGCTAAAGTTCTTACTCAACCTTTAGCTCTGATACAAATGTGATGACCCTGACTTCAACCTTCGAAAATCGGCATCTAATACATCACCCGTATTCAAATGCCAGAGATTCAAACGTTTTAGTCCAGTTCTCTAGAGTCGTAACACATTAGATGATTACAACACAATGGAAACAAAATAACTTTCATTCATCACTTCATGGATTACAACAATCTACAACAAATAACCATCATCATCAGAGCCTATATATACTGCACAATAGGAATACAACATGACAGTGAAAAAAAATAACATCAACATGGTCTTCCAAGAGAGTCTTACATACTGCATCTTCATTTCCAAAGCTCCAAAGTCCAAACCAAAAGCTCCAAGGACTTCCAAATTGACATCTACTTCCCAACATAGCTCCAGAATCTATTAATAACCCGACCCTAGGCTGCCCGTGTGGAAAATTAGGGGCACCCAGAGTTTAGCAAAGGGAACAATAAACTTCAAGTCAGTCAAGGGACTGGTGTGAGAAACATAAAAACAGTTATTTGTACAAAAAGAAATCCGTTCATGCTTTGGAAAATGAAACTACCATAAGGTCTCCTGGCACACACTCAAATGCAATCGTACACATGAGGGGGGTTTCTCCTTATAATAGTCAAACGTGCTTGATACACGAAAATCCTTTTGATATTATTTTTAGTGCATAGTGTGGAAAAACATTTTGTAAGTATAATATTAATCTTAGCCAGCATATGTACCATTATAGTGTGCGTACTATAGCTACCATGTTAAATGGTAGGCTCTGTAACTGAAATCATAAAGGGGTCGTACTGTTTGTTTGGATTTCCATCAAATGGCCAAGGCTAGGGAACTTCCTTTATCCGAATGGGTATGCCTCTGGAAAAACATCCCGAGAACCTAACTGGATCTCTGCCAACACAAGGCCGGATTACCTCTGTAACTAGGTAACTAACTGTCACGAGTATGACATCCCCCGGTCGCAACCGACCTTTATCGAGGCGCCTCAAATTCCAACAACCACATAAGTAAAATATCTTGTCTCCATACTATAATACCACTTTTTATCCAGAAGGAAGTGCACATACCTTTAGGGCCGCGAACCTCATAACCTTGCTGCATCCTTCCCGTTTCAACCATTTCCAGGGTGTGAGGTTCGATGACATCTCGTCCCATAAAGCTACGCTTTACACAAAAGTCATGCTTCGATCAGCCAACGCTCAACACTTAGCATGCCACATTACCAAACTGGGAATATATCACTAATAACTATCAAATACATAACCTCTGGGCTTGTACATCTCAGTTAAGGTGTAATGTCAGACATACATCCATACAAGTTCATCCCGGGTCTGAATGGAACCGAAGGCACTTCGCCCAATTAAGGAAAGAAGTCCTTGCAAATCCGGATATCTCCAATCTCGTCTGGATAAAAGATGGTATCATGGTATATAGCCCAAATATTTAACTATGTGGTTGTTGCTATTTGTTCGTGAATCCCGGGATAAAGGTCGGTAACGACCGAGGATGGCATACTTGTTGGTGTTACCTAGTTATAGAGGTAACCCAGCCTTGTGTTGGCAGAGATTCGATTTGGTTCATGGGGGCATCCCTCTAGAGGCGTCCCATTTGGTAATGAAGTTCCTTAACCTGACCATTAATGGAAATCCAATCATTTAATACGAGCCCTTTACGATTTCAATTGTATAAGCCGCCATTCTTAAATGGTAGCTATAGTAGGCATAGTATAATGGTACTTATGCTGGCTAAGATTAATATTATACTTTCGAAATGTTTTCACACTATGAACTAATAATAATATCAAAAGTGTTTTCTCGTATCAAGCATATTTGACTATCATAAGGAGAAATCTCCCCCAAGTGTGCGATTGCATTGTATGTGTGCCGGGAGGCCTTATGGTACTTTCATTTTCAAAAGCATATCGGATTTCTTTTTAAAAAAAATGTTTTGTACGAACAACTGTTTTTGTTTACTCATACCAGTCCCATGACTGACCCGGAGTTTATTATTCCCTTCCTAAACTCTGGGTGCCCACAATTTCTACACGGGCAGCCTAGAAGCAGATTATCCGTGTTTTTTTGGAGCTAGTTTGTAATATTTTGAAGTTTTTTGGAAAGCTATCGGATTTTGGAAGCTTTTGGCCTTGGAAACCTTTTGAAGTGTTTGGAGATTTTGGAAGATCTTCTCAAAGTCGAAGTATGATGGAAATATTTGAATTCATTATTATTATTTCCATTGTGGTGTTTTCATCCTGTTATTGTATCTTGTGTATATCACTCTGATAATGGGATTAAATTGTTGTAAACGAATATTGTGGTGATGTTGTATTTGTGTTATGATCAATGATAATACGTTTTGTTTCCGCGGTTTATATTCATCTAATGTTGTTATAAGCTCCATCCCGAACCGAAGTTCAACGTTTGAATCTCCAGTAGTCGAATACAAGTGAGGTATTTGATGTCGATTTTCAATCGCTGGATTTCGTGACAAGTGGTGACAAGTGGTATCAGAGCTAAAGGTTGAGAAAGAACTTTAGCTATGGAGTATAACACATTAGGTGGCTCATTAGAGACAGGGTGAAGTATACCTAGAATGAGTATAAACCGAGAGTCCGAAACCCTAAAATTTCTCAGTCAATTTCTTTTAACTGTTGATGTTCCCTAAGATATCTCGTCTGTATACCTAAATCAAGTTTTCTTACTAATTATAAATAGTGAGGATGAGCGGGCGAAGAGGACGAGGTAGGGGATGGGGAAATACCACTACAACCAGTCAAGTCCTTGCAACCGCAGCTATACCTACTCAACCTTAGCCAAATCTGGCTGATCTATATAGAAGTTTTTCCAGACTTGGTGGAAATCCATTCATTGGCAAGGAATCTATTATCAAACCCAAAGCCTGGATCCGATCATGTGAAAGAATTTTTAGAGGGCTGAAGTTAGAAGACGATCAATTGCGACTAATATCTTCTTGGCATCTCCAAGAGGTAGCCCTAGCTTGGTGGGGACTGTTACTGTGGATGAGCTGGAAGATGAGTTCACTTGGAGTCGATTCAAAGAGGTGTTTGAGCAGCACTATATGCCATCTGCTGGTATCTCTAGAATGTACCAGGAGATCATGGATTTGAAGTAGGGAAGTTTATCATTTGAGAAGTACTTGAACAAATTCAACGAATTATCTCGTTTTGTTCCAGAGCTGGTGAATACACCTTTGAAGGAGAATGAAAGGTTTATTCAAGGAATGAATAAGAAGTACCATGAAAGGATGACTGCCCACGTAAAAGAATCATTTTCTGATTTGATCGATATGGGTTATCGATATGCTACCCTAGATATGCAGGAAGTTCCGAAGGAAAATGGAAGGGCAAGCAATCCAAATTGGAAGAAAAGGAATTTCGAAGGGAAGAAACCGTATCAAGGCAAGGAGAAGAAGAACTATCAGGAGAACCCGGCTAGAGATATTATTTTTTATAACTGTCAAGAGAAAGGCCATTATTCAAACGATTGTAAGAAGCCAAAGAAACAAGGAATATCAACCTGTGAGGACAGGTCAAAGAACCGAGGAATGTTTTCACTGTCACAAGTCAGGTCATGAAGCTAAACATTGCCCAGAAAAGAAGCAAGCACAAGTAGCGGAAATGTACGCGATACAAGATAACCCCTCAACTTCAAAGGTGGATAAAGAGAAAGGAGTCTTAGAAGGTAACCTTATCATTTATGATAGAGTTGTTAGAGTATTGTTCGACACGGGCGCTACACAGCTTTATCTCCCAACAAACCATAAATGAATTATAACTAAAACCTGAATTTGTTGATGAGCCTATTTGCGCAAAGAATCCAGTTGGTGGTCCGGCAAATCTTTGTCTACGATGTAGAGATGTTCCTATCTCGTATTCTTGTTATAGATTTCCTATCAGCCTTTTCATTCTTGATTTTAATGAATTTTTAATCTTACTCGGAATGGATTGGCTAACGAAGTACGAAACCAGATTAGATTGTAACAATCGAACAATTTTTATCAGAACTAAATCTGGGAATTTTATTGAGATCTCTTGTGAGGATCCAAGTCCAAAGAGAGATAAACTGATGTATGCTTTGGGATATTCCGAACCTAGTCTGGAGTCCATACCTATTGTCCGGGAATTTCCAGACGTATTCGAAGAGGTCAAATCTTTACCCCCACACAGAGAAATTGAATTCAGAATTGACTTAGTATCCAATGCTCGTCCTGTCGTTCATGTAAGTCGCACGATGGCACCCAGGGAAAGGATAGAATTAGTCAAGCAAACCCTGATTTGCTAGAGAAAGGATTAATACGTCCTAGTGTTATCGAATGGGGTTCAGCTATGGTATTCGTCGCTAAATCTGATGGATCTTTGAGATTGTGTGTGGACTACTGCAATCTCAATAAACTAACGCTCAAAAACAAATTTCCTTTACCGAGAATCGATGATCTTTTCGATCAACTGCAAGGCGCTCGATTCTTTTCAAAGATGGATCTAGCTCAAGGATTCCATCCGCTACGAATTGCTGAAGACTGTTCACTTGACTACTTTCAGGGTCCAGACACTTTCTACGAATGGTTAGTCATGCCTTTCATACTAACCAATGCTCCCGCGTACTTAGTAGACTTAATGACCCGTGTATTCCGAGAAGTGTTAAATAAATTTGTTCTTGTATTCATTGATGATATCTTGATCTACTCCAAAACCGAAGAGGAGCATGCTGAGCATCTAAGGATTGTTTTGGAAATATTAAGAAAGAACATTTTATTCAGTAAATTCTCCAAATGCCATTTTTGGGTCAAGGAAGTTAGATTTCTCGGGCACGTTGTTAATGAAGAAGGAATTTCTGTTGATCCTAGCAAAGTTTCTGCTTTTCTAGGCTGGAAGCAACCCACAACTCCGAAAGAAGTTCGAAGTTTTCGGGTTTAGTGGGATATTAAAGAAAGTTTGTCCAGGATTTCTCCAAGATAGCTAGTCCATTGACTAAGCTAACAATGAAGAATGCAAAATTTGATTGGACTCAGAAATGTGATAAAGCTTTCCAAGAGTTGAAGAGGAGATTGAGTACTGCTCCTGTTCTCGCTATTATTAACAGGAATCAAAGCTCATCTTTTTATACAGATGCTTGTGGTGAAGGTGTGGGTGCAGTGTTAATGCAGAATGGGAAAGTGATTGCTTACGCGAGTAGACAATTACGTCCGCATGAGAAAAACTACCCAACCCACGATCTCGAGCTTCTAGCCGTCATTTTCGCTTTGAAAATATAGCGACACTATCTTCTCGGTAAAACTTCTTTCAACTTTCCTAAAAGATTTAAAAGTTTAACTTAACTTAATATTTATACTTAATAAACCCTTCTTGTTTTAGGTGAAAAATTCGAGTTGTTCACCGACCATAAATCTCTGAAATATCTCTTCACCCAGAAGGATTCAAATCTACGGCAACAACGTTGGTTAGAATTTCTAACGTCTTATGACTTGAATATTCAATATACATCCGAAAAAGCTAACGTAGTAGCTGATGCTTTGAGTAGAAGGCATGTTGTTCTTGCATATCTAGTTGTCACTCCTACTCTCCTTGAAAAGATCCCTAGTAAGCAGACATAAGACATGTTTCTTCGGCAAATATATAGAATAATATGTCGTGGTGAGGATTCCAGTTTGGAAATCGATAATAATGGAGTTATAAGATTGAAAGGCAGGATCTGTGTCCCAGACATCTCGGATCTGAAACGTGAAGTTTTGGATGAGTACCACAAGTCCAAACTTAGTATCCATCCAGGAGTTAATAAGATGTATAGAGATATCAAAAGAACTTTCTAGTGGAAAACCATGAAAATGGATATATCTATTTATGTGAGTCGCTGTGCAACCTGTTCGCAAATTAAAAGTGATCAAAAGAAAATGAAGGGTTTACTTCAGGCGTTGGAGGTGCCTAAATGGAAGTGGGATCAAGATTCTATGGATTTCACAAACGGGTTGCCACGTACTCGAAAGGGAAATGAAGCGATTTGGGTTATCGTGGATCGTCTAACTAAGACTGTGCATTTCATCCCAGTAAAATATACCCGGACAGCAGCAAGTTTGGCTGAATTATATGTGAAAGAAATTGTCCGTCTCCACGGTATATGTGATAACCCGAATTCTGGAGTATTCGTTAATTGATAATTAACTGGGTTAATTAATAAAAATACTGATTTTTACTAATTGTTAAGGATGATACCAATAAATCCAGAAATTAATATTCATATCTGGGAAATAATTATTTAATAATATCCTAATAGGGTCATTTAGAATAGGCAAAATTTATTATCTTCAACATAAATTTAATAATGTGTTTGTTTAAAATTAATATATATTTGAGTTGATCTTAAGTTGAAGTTTTAAATTGAATTTGAATTCGAATATTTGGATTTAAAATTTGAATTTAAAGAATAATTATTTTGAATAGTTTGGATATAAAAATATAAGAATAAAGTTTTCATTAGAATATAATTTTTTTTATATTGTTTTTCCTTAAAGAATTTATTTATATAAATTATGAAAGTATTTTTTTTAAATAGTAAAAAAATACAAAAGTTTTATATCTACATTGATAAATGAATTAAATACACTATATATGATTTTACTTGAAATATGATTGATTTTATATTTAAATTTCTTTTAAAGGCTTTATTTTTATAAATTTACAAAAAGCATTTATTAATTAAGAAATGCACTAAATTAATTAGGAAAATTTATATAAAAGTTTTTTAACTCATTTTAAAAAATATATGATAATGAATTAATACATGTGTTATGTTTTAAGTGCACTTGATAACATGTGTTAGATAGTTAAATGTGGTATAGGACAAGTGTCATGATTTATTTATTTCTTTTCTTGATTTTTAATAAAACATAAATTTGATTTTATAAGCATACATCTTACCTTCCTTTTTCTTTTTCTCATCTCATTTCTAAAACAAAGGAAATCTCAGAATAAAACTGAGAAATCTGTAACCCATTTCCAGAAAAAATCAAACCTGTAAATTATTTTTCCCAATCAAAAGATCAAAGCCAGTAACTCATTTTCTAGGCAAAACCTATCAACAATTCTCAAAGCAAAATTCTAAACCTATAACAAATTTTCAAATGCAACCTGGAATTTCAAAGTTATCAGCTGCTAGATTTTATTCAACATGCAAAGAAGAATTCAGAGAAAAATTATAGAAGCCTGTAAACAAATATGTTCCCTGTCTCTGTTCTTTGCAGGTGAGCAAACTTCTCTTTTATAAGACTTTAAACCTACATATCATGATCTCTGAAATATGATATGAGATGTCTTTGAATGATCGAGTAAATTTGGTTTGCATGGTTATGAATGTGCAGATATAAAGATATGTATGTCTGTATACATACATATATATATATATATATATATATATATATATATATATATATATATATCTCATAATAGTACAGGCTTTAGATTTTATTAGAAAAATCCTATATTCCCATCCATTTGATTTTAGTCTAGAGTTTGTAAATGAAAATGGTTTCTAACAATGTGTTCTAAATCTTAAAAATAGTTTCAAATGTTTTTATGCAATAAATATTTTAAAATTTGGAGATTACAGTGATAAATAAAATTTTATCAGAAAACCAAGTATCAAGATTTTAAATTCCAGTTATATGCTTGGATCCGCACTTAAATATTATGAATTTTGATAATAATATCAAGTTTTTTGATAAAAATTCGTTGAGAAATTGTGAGATGACCGAGAATGGTACTTTCGTCAAAACCCAGTGATCAATGGCGAATTGGTCATCGCGATTAGGGGTGAAGCTTGCTGATGCATTGGTGGGTGCACGAAAAATACGAATTGATTTTATTTCGCATCGTAGTGTTTGGGAAAAGGCATTTTAGGGTTTAAGAACCCAAATTGGGTCGAGCTGTTCATCGTGCTCGTGTGGCAGCGTGGGATGATCGAAGTTGATCGCAGTCATGGGGATGGCTGCTGGAGGGTTGACGAAGCTTTGGTGATGATGGTAGGACTTCTCAAGGTCGGAGGCGATGGTGGGGGTGCGAATTACCGACAGTGTTGGTTTCTCGACTTGGTCAAAATGGTTCGTTTCCGTTTCGAAGATACTGCTATGGATCTGGGTCCTCGTTTGGGTTTGTAGGGGTTCGTGTGGTTTGTGGGGGTGGTCGTGACGATCACCAGTGGTCGGCGATGCTGGTGTAGGTGCATGGCGTGCACGTCATGTCAGGGGGTGATTTGCTCGAAATTAGGTTCGGGGAAGTAGGGTCGTAGCTCGGGTTGGCCTCGGGGTGTCAAGCGAGTAATCTATTTATACAGTAGGTTTAAAATTCGATCGTGAAATAAAGTAGAGGAGGAGAAGTTCTTGGGGAAGTATCGGGTAACTTGGGGTTTTACTCGAAGTATGGCTCAAAGTAATAAGGCTCGTGGCACGGGTTAACTGTTTGTAACAGGTTTTGACAGAACCTGTTGTTCTGTTTTTAAATTCTAAAATAAAATTTAAAACCGTGGGGTTTAAATGAAAGTAAAGTTTTTAAATGAGATTTAAATCTAGTTTTCAATCTGATTTTAAGTTTAAATCTAAGTTCAAAAATAGATTCAAGTTGAATTTGAATCTAGTTTGGAAATAAATGAGTTTTTAAATTCAAATTGACTTAAGAATATTAAAGTGTTTAAGAAGTTTAAAGTGTAAGTAAAGAATTTGAATTTAAGTGGAGTTTGGAATGTAAAAGAGGATTTAAACAAAGTTAAATCAAAATTTTAAATTAAATTCAAATTGAATTTGAGTCTTAGGTTTCGGAAATAAGATAAAGTTTATAAATTTAAATATTGTAATTAAGTTTAAAAGTTGAAATATACTTTAATGATTTGAAATTAAAAAGGGATCTAGTTTAAAATCTTTACTTAGGAGATGTAATTCAGGATTAAATTACTTGGTGTAATTTATTAATGAATTAATATAATTAATTAAGGAATTAATTAATTAAGATTAGTGATTACAATATGATTAATTACTGTTTTAAGATTGATTAAGGCTGGTAAATGAAAGTGATTAATTAAGAATTATAAATTATGGAAGTAATTAATTAAAGATTAATTACTGGAAAAAAAAGTTAAGGATAATTACTTGTGTAATCAATTGAGAATTAAATAGTTGTTGAAATCAAAGAATAATTAGTTAAGGGTGATTAATTAAGGAGAATAATTAAAGGTGATTGATTAATTGGTTATAATTAATCAATATTAAGTAAATGGTAATCTAAGTAATTAAGAATTGTAGTTAATTTAATTAGAGATAAAATAAATTAACTTTTGGAAGTGATAAAACTTGCTTATAAATGATTGAATAATATTGCATGACTTAAATTAATTGACATATCGTATATGTGATTTGGATGCTATGTGTTATGAGATGTTGAGATTTAACTGAGATGTTTTACTTTTCTATTGATGGTGAATTAATGTGAATGACATTCTGAGTTGAGAATTTGAATTGTGTTCCACTTGAATATCTGAATAAGATGAACTGAATCCGAAGAGACCGGAGTCGGGTATTGGTTAATACCCGAAACCACTTCGATTTTTATAAATTGATGCGTGAAATCAATAGGGTGAATGGAATGATTAAGGTGAATTGGACCATATAATCTAAGTTCTGGCACTTAGAAATTGCTTGTGAAATAAGTGATGTCTATAGCAACCTGAGAAGTTGTAATTTGATATAAGTACCCCGGGATTATAAGTGTTGCATGCTTTTGTATTCTTGTTAGACGGGTTTACTCACGCTGGTTTCCAGCCTGACCCGGGTGTTACTTTGATGTAATGCTCGGGTCAGACCGAGTATTACAGATTTGCAGGTAAGGACATTCTGGAGCTCGGGAGGAGAGCTAAAGGATAGGAACGTATAGAGTGTTTATCCGCTGTAATATATATTGTTATTTATTTGGAACAAGTTATTTTAAACTGTCCAGTGTTGTGAAATTTGTTGTAACTCTGATGTAAGATGTAAATATACTTATACAGTTTTGCTTTGTAAACTGTTATTTATTTGCTATTATATTTTATCCGCTGTGAATGTGAGATTGTGTATTACTTTTCTGTTCTTCTTCTTCTATCTCTTTTCTTCTTTTCTCTAATTATCTGGAATTTTCGGGATCGAAATTTCCGGGTCGTTATATTTTGTATCAGAGCGAGGTTAAGCAAGAACCTTGGCTCTGGTGGGATTACTCATTAAGGATAGGGTAAGTGGTATATGAGAGAGCGTACTTGTTATTTTCTTATATAAAGATTTTAAATGGTTTTTATAAGATTATATTTTGATATATAAGGCAATATTTCTTTCTAATAAATATTAAGGAAATTGGTTGTTAAAATTATTGGAATTAAATTGAGAAGTAGAAATACAACCAAATTGAAATTAAATAAGCATAAGTTTGAAATGGATTCAAACTTAAATTAAAATCTTAAAGTTAAGGAAGAATTTCAAAATAAGATGAATCAGAATTGGTTTCAAACCAGGAAATTGAATGGTTATTGTGTTTAATAATGGGACGATTGTTTTAAACAATAAAATGTTTTGAGGAAATAACCATTTGATGAGAATAACTTGTAAATTAGAAAGGATGGAAATTGAAGTGGATTTAAAATTGTGAAATTCTGAATTTTAAATTTAAACATTTGAAATTATTTTCAAAATGTAAAGGTAATATATTATTCAAACTATTTTGAATGTAATCTTATTTTAGAATAAGAAGTTGTTTGTAAACTTTAAAAGAATTTGTTTGAATTCAAACCAGGGGTGGTTTAAATTTTAAAATTTGGCTTGGAGGGCTAAGAAGTATCAAAGATAGTTTGGAATAAACTCTAAATGTTGGGTTTTAAATTTGGAATGTGATGTAAAACCCAAAGTGATAAAATTTTGAACTTATAAGAGGGAGGATTATTAATGCGAAGTTAAATAAATTTGAACGATCAACATGATTTAGGAATTTCAGGATGAAATTGGGATTTAGCTTGGAAAGTTAAATGGTTGATTTAAATTAGGGAATTTGAGTGATCTCAAATTGGGTTTGAGATCTAGAAATTGAAAATGAATGGATTTTTTAAAATAAATTAGATGATATCATCCTATTGTTGTTAAAAAAAATTAAGTTGTGTATTGGAATTGTTTAAATGAATGAGAGATGGAGTTTGGTAATCCATTGTTGAGATAAAAGGGAAATTAAACTTTAATTTGAAATTAAGGGTATGGAATTACCTTGAACTAAAAATTTGAGTACTTGAATTTGTAAATTAGAAATTGTTTGAAACTCTTACTTGAACCTTGTAATGAGTTAAGTAAAGATAATTTAAAATGGAATTTTGAGAATTTGACTCAAAATTAAATTGTTTGAAGGTTAATTTGATTTGTGGTATAATAAGTTAGGTCTGAACAGTGAATTAAATTGTTTAAAAAAAAACTTTAGAGGTAAATTGATTTAAAGGAATTAAATCAACATTTGAAGTATTAACTCGAATTTATATAATTCGAGATGGTTTAAATTTGGAATTTGAATTGAAATTAGTTCAAATTGAATTTGATTTGAATTAATTGAAATTGTGATTGAAGATGTATGAGTACAAGATTCAAATGGAAAATTTGAATTGGATTGATTTGAATAATTTGGAAATTGTAATTAATGTTTAATAGTTTTAAATTCAAATGGAAATTGAATTGAATTTGGGAGGAAATCAAGAATAATTCAACTTGATTTGGAAATGGAATTTGAAATTGGGATTAATTCAAACTAGAGTTGAAATGGATTGAAATTGAAGTGGGTTCAATTGAATGGATATCTGTCCAAAGTGATTGGAATAACTTTGGATTGTAATTAAAGTTGAATATGTTTAAAATCAAATGGAATTTGATTTAAATTTGAAAAGGAATAGAGAATTAATTCAACTTGAATTGGGAATAAATCAAGTCCAATAGAAATTCGAATTGGGTCAATTTAAATGGAAGTGGAAATTTAAATTGAATTGATGAGAATGGAAATTTGGAATTGAACAGTTTTGACTCTAGACTATTTTTAATATAAATTGTTTTTAATATAAACCTATTTTTCCAAACTATTCATTATATATACAACCTTTGTTTTAAAAGCCAAACTATCTTATACTTGTTTTACAATTATTTTTGGAACTATTTAACAATTTTCCAACTGTTTTATAAACTAATTACTATATTTCAACTGTTTTACAAAACTAATTACTATCTTACTATTATTTTGCAATTATCTAAAATTTCTATAATTATTTAACTATTTTCTAACTATTTTACACCTATTTTACAAACTAGTAATTATTTTCCAACTACTTATCTATTTTTAAAATTTTCAAACTATTTTCTAAATAATCTGGTCGGAGTTTAAACTGTTATTGGTTAAATACCCAATCGAGATAAGAATAGAGGTGATAATCCAAATGGATTGAAGCAAATGTGAGTAAGTGAATGAAAATCAAGGTGGATGTGAATAGAAATGAAATTGATTTAACCAATAACCAATAAAGATAAATACGTATGGTGTACGTATGCTATTATATTCGCATAGTGATTTGATCCAAATTCGAGCACAGAATTTCGAGATAGTTATATCGATCCGATTGGGATTTTTCACTCGATTTTCGACGGCGAACCTGGATATGGGTTGTTGATTGGTTCTGGATATTCTCTATCATAGTTATGGCTATGCAAGGAGAATGACGGTTTCTGATCAAGAAACCAAATCTGTGTCTGCACTAGGAAGTCGAGTGGACAATACTAGTTCGGAAGTGAAATTGTATGGTCGAGTGAGCGATCAGATTGGTATAGCGTACAGATGATATGTGTACATCGTACAGATTTGGATGAAAATGATATTGAAAAGAGTAATCAAATTTGAATATTAATTTTGAGTAAACAAAGTAAATATCTTTGTTTTATAAAATGAAACTCCCTTCGTTGAATCTATTGCCAGAAAAAAAGGATTTTGAAGGTGTTTTGAAGTATAAAAGGAGTTTTATACAAGTTTGAAATGATCCAAAGTTTTAAAAATTAATGTATCTGTATATATATATATATATATATATATATATATATATATATATATATATATATATAAAGGATCTTATGAGGATTTTAGAAAAGGTTTTGGGAACCTTTGGATTTGAAAAGGCTTTTGATTTTTGGGTAAAATCAATATGAGAATTCGGAAAGCCTAGTTTGAGAATTATCGATTTTTGGAATAATCGATTTTGTGTAAAGGAGCTTTGTATGGGATCATACTAGGTGTATGATTTTAAGATACTATATGTATGTAGTATAAAATGTTTTGATGATGGCTCTGGGGGAAAAGGCGCTCCCTTGAAATGAACTTCTCAGGAGTACCACTGGGTGATGCTGCCTTGAGCCCCAAGGGGGGTTCTAAAGTTGATCCTGTGAGGAGTCCGGACAAAACTAGTTCCTGGGGATCTCGGGTAGAGGTTACCATAGCGAATGTCGTGTGTGTCGCTGAGAGCCAACGGTCTACGTTTGATTTTATATCGGTAGACTGCGACCTATGGTAACGTAGTGAAGTTCGTGTGTGTCACTGAGAGCCAACAGTCTGCATTTGATTTTACATCGGTAGACTGTGACCTATGTTGGAGTGGAGAAGTTTCATTTTGACAGCGAAAATCAGAGGCCGCTGAGAGCCTGCAGTTACATGGACTTTTGCTGCGATGGCAACGTAACCCTGGATGTAACTGTGATCTGTTGTGTGGGATCCATGGCGTAATCGAGAGGCCGCTGAGAGCCTGCAGTTACATGGACTTTTGCTGTGATGGCAACGTAACCCTGGAATGTAATTGTGACCATGGATGGGGGTGATGATTTCCAGAGCATTCTCACCAAAGATATATCCTCTATTTTCAAAAAACTGTTTTCTATATTTTCAATAAAATTATTTTTTCAAGTATTTTCACTGGATGTTGAAAATGAGTCTGCTAAGTATTTATAGATTTTCAGTCTTACGCCTGATCAACGTATGACCGAATTTCTATGAGAACAAGGATGGACTTATTGAGACATCGAGTTATAAAAGTATTTTTAGAAAACTATTACTGTAATACTATATAGATTTTAAAAGTGGTTTAAAAATGATCAAAGACAAAAACTTGGTTTTAAATATTAAATAAATTCTGGTTTCAATTCTTTTCAGGGACGAAAAGATTCTAAGGGGGGGGAATGTGATAACCCGAATTCTGGAGTATTAGTTAATTGATAATTGACTGGTTAATTAATAAATACTGATTTTTACTGATTGTTAAGGATGATACAAATAAATCCAGAAATTAATATTCATATCTGGGAAATAATTATTTAATAATCTCCTAATAGGGTCATTTAAAATAGGCAAAACTTATTATCTTCAATATAAATTTAATAATGTGTTTGTTTAAAAGTAATATATATTTGAGTTGATCTTAAGTTGAAGTTTTAAATTGAATTTGAATTTGAATATTTGGATTAAAAATTTGAATTTAAATAATAATTATTTTGAATAGTTTGGATATAAAAATATAAGAATAAAGTTTTCATTAGGATATAATTTGTTTTATATTGTTTTTCCTTAAAGAATTTATTTATATAAATTTTGAAAGTATTTTTTTATATAGTAAACAAATACCAAAGTTTTATATCTACATTGATAAATGAATTAAATACACTATATATGATTTTACTTGAAATATGATTGATTTCATATTTAAATTTCTTTTAAAGGTTTTATTTTTATAAATTTACAAAAAGCATTTATTAATTAAGAAATGCACTAAATTAATTAGGAAAGTTTATATAAAAGTTTTTTAACTCGTTTTGAAAAATATATGATGATGAATTAATACATGTGTTATGTTTTAAGTGCACTTGATAACATGTGTTAGATAGTTAAATGTGTTATAGGACAAGTGTCATGATTTACTTATTTCTTTTCTTGATTTTTAATAAAACATAAATTTGATTTTATAAGCATACATCTTACCTTCCTTTTTCTTTTTCTCATCTCATTTCTAAAACAAAGGAAATCTGAGATTAAAACCGAGAAATATGTAACCCATTTCCAAAAAAAATCAACCCTGTTAATTATTTTTCCCAATCAAAAGACCAAAGCCTGTAACTCATTTTCTAGGCAAAACCTGTCAACAATTCTCAAAAGAAAATTATAAACCTATAACAAATTTTCAAATGCAACCTAGATTTTCAATGTTATCAGCTGCAAGATTTTATTCAAGATGCAAAGAAGAATTCAGAGAAAAATTATAGAAGCCTGGAAACAAACATGTTCCCTGTCTCTATTCTTTACAGGTGAGCAAACTTCTCTTTTATAAGACTTTAAACCTATATATCACAATCTCTGAAATATGATATGAGATGTCTTTGAATGATTGAGTAAATTTGGTTTGCATGGTTATGAATGTGCAGATATAAAGATATGTATGTCTGTATACATATATATCTCTGTTTATAACAGTATAGGCTTTAGATTTTATTAGAAAAATCCTATCTTCCCATCCATTTGATTTTAGTTTAGAGTTTGTAAATGAAAATGGTTTCTAACAATGTGTTCTAAATCTTAAAAATAGTTTCAAATGTTTCTATGCAATAAATATTTTAAAATTGGAGATTACAGTGATAAATAAAATTTTATCACAAAACCAAGTATCAAGATTTTAAATTCCAGTTATATGCTTGGATTCGCACTTAAATATTATGAATTTTGATAATAATATCAAGTTTTTTTGATAAGAATTCGTTGAGAAATTGCGAGATGACCGAGAATGGTACTTTCGTCAAAACCCAGTGATCAATGGCGAATTGGACGTTGCGATTAGGGGTGGAGCTTGTTGATGCATTGGTGGGTGCGCGAAAAATACGAATTGATTTTATTTCGCATCGTAGTGTTTGGGAAAGGCATTTTAGGGTTTAAGAACCCGAATGGGGTCGAGCGCTGTTCATCGTGCTCGTGTGGCAGCGTAGGATGATCGGAGTTGATCGCAATCATGGGGATGGCTGCTGGAGGGTTCGACGAAGCTTTGGTGATGATGGTAGGACTTCTCAAGGTCGGAGTCGATGGTGGGGGTGCGAATTACCGACAGTGTTGGTTTCTCGACTTGGTCAAAATGGTTCGTTTTCGTTTCGAAGATACTGCTGTTGATCTGGGTCCTCGTTTGGGTTTGTAGGGGTTCGTGTGGTTTGTGGGGGTGGTCGTGACGATCACCAGTGGTCGGCGATGCTGGTGTAGGTGCACGGCGTGCACGTCATGTAGGGGGTGAGTTGCTCGAAGTCAGGTTCGGGAAAGTAGGGTCGTAGCTCGGGTTGGCCTCGGGGTGTCAAGCGATTAATCTATTTATACAGTAGGTTTAAAATTCGATCGTGAAACAAAGTAGAGGAGGAGAAGTTCTAGGGGAAGTATCGGGTAACTTGGGGTTTTACTCGAAGTAATAAGGCTCATGGCACGGGTTAACTGTTTGTAACAGGTTTTGACAGAACCTGTTGTTATGTTTTTAAATTCTAAAATAAAATTTAAAACCCTGAATTTAAATGAAAGTAAAGTTTTTAAACTAGATTTAAATCTAGTTTTCAATCTGATTTTAAGTTTAAATCTAAGTTCAAAAATAGATTCAAGTTGAATTTGAATCTAGTTTGGAAATAAATGAATTTTTAAATTCAAATTGACTTAAGAGTATTAAAGTGTTTAAGAAGTTTAAAGTGTAAGTAAAGAATTTGAATTTAAATGGAGTTTGGAATGTAAAAGAGGATTTAAACAAAGTTAAATCCGAATTTTAAATTAAATTCAAATTGAATTTGAGTCTTAGGTTTTGGAAATAAGATAAAGTTTATAAATTTAAATATTGTAATTAAGTTTAAAAGTTGAAGTATACTTTAATGATTTGAAATTAAAAAGGGATTTAGTTTAAATCTTTACTTAGGAGATGTAATTCATGATTAAATTACTTGGTGTAATTTATTAAAGAATTAATATAATTAATTAAGGAATTAATTAATTAAGATTAATGATTATAATATGGTTAATTACTGTTTTAAGATTGATTAAGGCTGGTAAATGAAATTGATTAATTAAGAATTATAAATTATGGAAGTAATTAATTAAAGATTAATTACTGAAAAAAAAGTTAAGGATAATTACTTGTGTAATCAATTGAGAATTAAATACTTATTGAAATCAAAGAATAATTAGTTAAGGGTGATTAATTAAGGAGAATAATTAAAGTTGATTGATTAATTGGTTATAATTAATCAATATTAAGTAAATGGTAATCTAAGTAATTAAGAATTGTAGTTAATTTAATTAGAGATAAAAAATATTAACTTTTGGAAGTGATAAAACTTGCTTATAAATGATTGAATAATATTGCATGACTTAAATTAATTGATATAACGTATACGTGATTTGGATGCTATGTGTTATGAGATGTTGAGATTTAACTGAGATGTTTTACTTTTCTATTGATGGTGAATTAATGTGAATGACATTCTGAATTGGGAATTTGAATTGTGGTCCACTTGAATATCTGAATAAGATGAACTGAATCCGAAGAGACCGGATTCGGGTATTGGTTAATACCCGAAACCACTTCGATTTTTATAAATTGATGCGTGAAATCAATAGGGTGAATGGAATGATTAAAGTGAATTGGACCATATAATCTAAATTATGGCACTTAGAAATTACTTGTGAAATAAGTGATGCCTATAGCAACCTGAGAAGTTGTAATTTGATATGTACCCCGGGATTATAAGTGTTGCATGCTTTTGTATTCTTGTTAGACGGGTTTACTCACGCTGGTTTCCAGCCTGACCCGGGTGTTACTTTGATGTAATGCTCGGGTCAGACCGTGTAACAACCCGGTATTTTGCATCAATTATAATCGACAATTTAAACGATTAATATTGACACAAATTTCCATTTGAAGTTTTTAAATTTGAATTAAAATTCTTTTATAAATTTTTAAAAGGGATTTTGGCTTCGAAATTAAATAGTGGTCCATATTTTATTGGGCCGTGATAATTTGCTAAGGCTTTTAACCGGTTTCTTTTCCCCCTTTTATTTCATTCTCGTTTGAGACCTAAAACGAACGAACGAAAATAAAATGGATGCTGTCACGTTCGCCCCCTTCTCCAGATTAGGGCTTCTCGAAAATCGAAGATGCCGATGCTCGATTGAAGAGGCGATTCAGCGTTCTGGTTTGTCCATCGATGGCCTCCTCGTAGCTTGCTCCAGCTGCTTCGACTCGTGAGAAGGTGAGTGACCATTCGCTCACATCTAATTCATCTCGCGTTCGACTGTTTATTTTTGTTTGAATGTCGAAATTGTTTTGATGATTCCTAATCACCCACGGCTTCAGTTTTTGTGACTTCAATCACTTGATTTTGGGCACTGACTTGTGTAAGGTCGGCCTTGGCATTTTTGTGACAGTTGATTGTGATTTCGTCCTTGACTTTTTCGAATTTGATATTTCTTGCGTTTGATTTGTTCAAAACTATTTCAGCCTTCCTTGATATGTTGATACTCGACTAAGACCATGCTTTATTCCCTTGTTTCGTTTGCTGTATATGCACGCACTTGTCTTCTCACATATGACTGCACTTGTGTTGCTTTCCATACCTGTCTTCTTGCTCGTTACTGCTATGTGCATGCCTGAGCTTCCATGTATATGCATAAGTATATATGTACGAATATATGTGTGAACTTTCTTTGGATTGTGCTGTTTAGTATGAGATGCTTTGTCCATCCTTGCTGAAATTGGGCTTTGATCTAAAACTCGACTTTGAATTGCAGTCTTGATTCCAACTGTTGATTTGTGTTCGTGGTGATGTCCTGATCTTCCATGTTGTTGCTTGAATCTTGATAAAGCCTGTATATTTGAGCTTCATGTTGTTTCAGTTAGACATATTGCGGTTGACTTTGTGTGTGTTGGTGCTCATTGTTGTTGCGCCTGCATCTCTGTTACTTGTATTGATGCCTTGTCCTCATTTCTTTTGGTTACCATTGCATTCATGTTGCAACTGCATTTTTCTTTTGCAGCATACATACTCTACTACTCTGATTTATCACATGCAAATGTTTGAGTTAGCCACCCACCTCATTTCAGTGATTGTAGTTTGTTTCCTATCAGCACTTTACTGCCTTCATGTCCTTCATGTAGCATGTTCTCTGTAGCACATTTGTGCTTGTTTGTGCAATTTGTCACTGTACCATACATGAAATAGCTTGGATTTGAGTCGATATTGTTGCCTGGAACTGTTGCCACAACGTTCTTGTGCATTTTCTATTTAAGTAAAATTAATTTCATTATTGGGCACTTGAGTTTCTCTGAGCATTTGTTCCAGAATAATTTTGCTCTTTGGTCTGCATACTTGTTGCACTACATGAATTCATGCACTGATCATCTCCTTTGCACTCTGCGCTATACGCAGCTTGCACTTGCATCGTCACCTGGCCAACACCTCGAGTTTGACCATTTGTTGCAGCTGTCTTGACCTCTTGAGACAGTTTGTCTACCTGTTTTATGAAGTATTGACCTTATGTTAGACAGTCTACATTTTTGTTAATGGATTTACACTTGAACCTCTTGCCTGTTACACTGCCTCCATTCAAAAGTATTTGTTGCATGGAGCTCTGTTGTATATTTGATTATTTGACCTTGTACACTCATGTTGCCCTGAGTTGAACCGTAATTTATTTGGGTTTGACCTTGTGCCCGGTTGTGTACATTATCACTGTAGTGGCAAGGCAGTGCACGTAAGCGTGAACTGCAGCCACACGGTATTGGTTTTAGTGTTATTTCTTTTGCTTTTGATTTATGGATTTATTTCGTATTCCACATGTTGTAGTGGCGAGGCAGTATACGCGTGCGTATACTGCAGCCCTACTCGTGTTGACCTTTTAATTGATGTTCCAATTGTTTGAATTGGTTCGCGTTATATTTACCGTTATCCGATTTCTTATTTAAGAATCGGATAGGTAAATTTATTTCTGTGACTGTCGTCTATTCATTTTTTAATTATTATTGCTTCTGTGCACTAACAACTGAGTTTGAATTAGACTGACCCGGGTATTATTTTCTTTTGAATTTAATACTCGGGTCAGACCGAGTATTTACAGGTTGTAGATTTTTAGCTTCGGGTTGCGGCTTGAGCTATGAAGACTTTTCATATCTTTTGGAGTTGTCGTGTCATAGTATAGGTTGATATGTATTCATGTATATTAGTCGATAATATACTTGTATATATAACTTCCTGAGTCGACTGTTGTAGTTGTATCACATGTACCATGTAAATGTATTGTAACTGACATCAGTTATTATATATATATATATATATATATATATATATATATATATATATATATGAGACCTTCTGTTTCATCTGTGTTCCGCATTCATATTATCTGTGTTATTAGTTTATATTTTGTCCTAGACTATTATAGCCACCGTGTAGTAGCTTTGAGTTTGCATCGGCATGTCGGATTTCCTCCTGAAATGAAATGTTTTGTTTTTACTATCTGGCATATCGGTGCTCGCACAAGGCAATTACACGGATGGTCGCTCCTCAACAGCCTCATTCTCCGCGCTAGTTGACAGCACTACACCGTAGTGTTCTTGGCTAGCGTGGGTATAGAGGTGGGGCGTCACATCTTGGTATCAGAGCCTGGGGTTTAGGACGAATATAAAACATAACTTAGATGGAACATGTGTTACAACTATTTGTCGACGTTTTATCTCTCATCTTTGCCTAAGATCATTTCTGATTGTTAGGTATGAATTCCTAACGCTTTTTCATGAGCATTGTTGCAAGTCTTACCCACTTCGATTTGAGCTAGCATTGTTTATTCAAACTGCTGTATATATGCATTCTTGTCTCTGATTCGTGTCTTAATGCAGTCTCCATGCAATTGGGTTTTGGGTATCAATTTTTGAGACAAATTGCATTTCAATTGTCGACTCTGTTTGTTTATCCATGGTTTGTTGGTTTTCATGTGCCTCACTCTGATAGTTTTAAAATTTCTTTGGTATAAAAGAAATTGTCTTGGACTTTGCCTTGTCGATATCGACATTGACTTGACTTTTACTTTTGTTAAAATCATTCATGCATTTATGCTCGTTCTGCTTTGTTTTTCCAATTGTTAATCGATTCTTCTTTTCCGATTAGTTGTTATCTCCTTTGTCGACTTTGATAACTTCTATTTCAGGAATTTTTGGGTATTCCTATCTTGATGGATTTGGAATCGAATTCTTTGGATTTTATTCACGTCTTCGAATGTGAATCTTAGTGAATTGATTTAGTTTTCGAATTTAATCGATTCTTGATTATTTCTCGATTTGTTGCTATCATTTATTAGCAACTTTGATGACCTTTTCTTCGGGATTTTTGTGAACATACCTTTCGATGAATTCGACATTGATTTCTTTGGATTCTATTCACGTCTTCGTATGTGAATTCTTGTGATTGATTGTTTCTACAATCATTTTTGTGACTTGTCACTTTAAAAATATAAAGGTTTTAATACTAGTAGTAAATATCAAAACTCTTTTATCAAAATGTTTTCAACTCTATTTTCAATATCAAACTCTTTTCCTAAACCTTTTTTTTTCAATCTACTAGTATATACAAGCCTTTACCTCACTCGGATGAGAAATCTAATTAAACGGCTTAGTAAAACAAGTGGTATGAAACGCTTGCGTTTGCTTCGTCGGTTAATTCTTGGACTTATTCGATTGAACCTCTTGTGACAATTTTATTAGTGAAGATTTACAGTTTGTTCGTAAATATTTAAGTTAAGCAAGTGGTTATGGGACATGAAGCTAAACTTTTTTATTCACTAACTTAGTGTAATTGACACTTCTCGTTTATCATGACGATCATTCTTATGATTTAGACTAGCAATTGTACGATGTCTCCTTTTGGTTAGGCTAGACACCACTTGTGTGATTCCATTCACACATACCTTTTAGGTTAGCCTAGACACCATTTGTGTGATTTCGTCTCACACATATTTCCTTGTTGCACGGTTAGACTAGGCCTCATCGGTGTGATTTCGTCTCACACATATCTCTTGGGCTTTGAGGATTGTCTAGACACCATTTGTGTGATTTCATTCACACATACTTTCCTTTTGTTTGCGAGGTTAGACTAGACACCACTTGTGTGATTCCACTCACACATACCTTTTTGATTTTTGGTTAGTCTAGACCTCAATCTGTGTGATTCCGACTCACACATGTGGGGTAGCGCCTCACGGTCTTCGGGCCATTCGTGTGTCAAAATTAATGGCTTGCAACCATGAGATAGCGTCTCGTTTTGCGTTGCACGTGTTGGTGATTTTCATGCTCATGTGTAGGTGAGATTCCGTGCTCCCGTTCTCGCTTTGCGTTGCACGTGTTGATGATTTTTCATGCTCACGTGTAGGTGAGATTCCGTGCTCCCGTTCTCGCTTTGCATTGCACGTGTTGGTGAGTTTTCATGCTCGCATGTGGGTGAGTTTTCGTGCTCCCGTTCTCGTTATGCGTTGCACGTGCTGATGAATTTTCATGCTCGCATGTAGGTGAGTTTTCGTGCTCCCGTTCTCGCTTTGCGTTGCACGTGTTGATGAGTTTTCATGCTCGCGTGTAGGTGAGTTTTCATGCTCCCGTTCTCGCTTTGCGTTACATGTGCTGATGGGTTTTCATGCTCGCGTGTAGGTGAGTTTTCATGCTCCCGTTCTCGCTTTGCATTACATGTGTTGATGAGTTTTCATGCTCGCGTGTAGGTGAGTTTTCATACTCCGTTCGAGTTTTCATACTCCGTTCGAGTTTTCATACTCTCCGTCGAGTTTTCATACTCCGTTCGAGTTTTCATACTCTCATTCGAGTTTTCATACTCCCGTTCGAGTTTTCATACTCTTATCTTGTGATTTCTGGATTTCTTGTGTAGTCTTCTGGAATTTGTGCTTCACCCATTTTCATGATTTCTATTTATAAGTTTTATCATTTTTTGTGCATTGGTGAATTCGTGTGTCATTGACTTGTTATGGATACAAGTTTAGGGTATGATATCCCTTTCTATCTTTGAGAGGATTCTTGTGACATTTTTGATGAATGAAAATCCACTTATCGAAGTTGCTACTGATATCGCTGTTTTAATCACGTGTTTTAAAAAATTGTTTCAAAATAAAAATCGTTTTCAAAATTTTTATAGTTTACGCTTTCAAAAGAATGAGAAAGCGATTTAAATGTTTCAGCAAAATCGAGGACTATGACCCCTTTCTTTTACTGATTCGTTTAATTCCGGACTTGTCCGTTTGAGATTGAAAATTTGTGAATTCCTTTTATGAAATTAAAAGAATATTTTGTGATTGTATTGCCCATTGAGTGCTTTAAGAATTCTGGTCGATGCGCTTGATCAACGTTATCGATAGGAATCTCCTAGACGCTTTGATGAGACAATCAGACACAGTAAATTGAATTTTAAAATGTAAATTTGTTTGAAAAGATAATTACATAAAGTAAATCGAAAATTTCGAAAGTTTTAGCTTTTCGGGAAAGAATATTATTTAAAACAACTCTTTTCGATACTTCTATTCTTGTGATTCCAGAGGGAACCAAGACTTTATCGTTTGTGCCAATGCTAATCGTATTGGTTTGCATGCCATTCTCTTGCATAAGAGAACGTGATGTCTCTTGTGTTTCTAAATCATTAGTGTTTATTGAGACTAGATATGTCACTCATGATCTAGTGCTCTTGGCTATTGATTTCGTTCTTCAAAATTTGGCATCATTATTTTTGGGTGAGAAATTTGTTCTCTACCCTGATCATGAATCTTGGGAATATTTATTTTCTCATAAGGAACTTAATTTGCGTCAACCACGTTGACTCGAGTTCCTTACATCTTATGATCTTGATATTATTTACCACTCTCGGATGGGAAATCGTGTTGCCGATACACTTAGTCGTAGGCAACAAGTGGTTGTTTCTTTGATGATGTCCGAATGGAATCATCTTTTTACCAAGTTCATCAGACGTTTCGATGTACTTCGTTTTATTGAGCTTCGTCTCATTCCTTTTATGGACTTACGTATGATGTTCTTTTATGTTGATCGGTTCATCGGATGTACCGTTATTGTACTATATCGATGTCTCGACTTTTCAGTTCATTGGACGTACTGTTTTTGTACTACGTCGGCGTTCCGAATTAATGAAGCTTTGATTCATCTGGCGTATGGCTATTGTACTACGCTGTTGTTCCAAATTATTCGTGTCTCACCTATGAAAGGTGTTGTGCGTTTCAGTTGGTCGGGAAAGTTAGTGCCTCGATATTTTGGACCATTTCCTATCACTGAACGTATTGGTTTCTTGGCTTATCGCCTCTTATTACCGGCTCAATTTTCTGTTATTTATGACGTTTTCACACGTCTTCCTTCTACGGAAATGCCTTAGGGGTTCCGATTTTTTATTCTTGAGCCCGGTGTTGTTGAAGAAATTGAAGTTTCACCAGATTTGACTTTGAGCAACATTCTATTCACATCAATGTTTCGGGGGTTCAGCACCTTCGAAATAAAGATGTTCTTCTCGTGAAAGTTCAGTGTTCTCTAGTTCTATGGATTTCACTTTGGAATCCAGAGAATTCATCGAGCAAACACGTTCTGGCTTTCTCTTTCATGCTCTATATGGTGAACTTCTTATTTTCAAATTTTGTCATTTTATGATGACATGCTTTTTTTGGTTGTTACCATTTGTCCATTTATTCCTTAAGATTGCGTGGACGCAATTTCTTTAAGGAGGGGAGTCTGTAACAACCCGGTATTTTGCATCAATTATAATCGACAATTCAAACGATTAATATTGACACAAATTTCCATTTGAAGTTTTTAAATTTGAACTAAAATTCTTTTATAAATTTTTAAAAGGGATTTTGGGCTTCGAAATTAAATAGTGGTCCATATTTTATTGGGCCGTGATAATTTGCTAAGGCTTTTAACCGGTTTCTTTTCCCCCTTTTAATTCATTCTCGTTCGAGACCTAAAACGAACGAACGAAAATAAAATGGAGGCTGTCTCGTTCGCCCCCTTCTCCAGATTAGGGCTTCTTGAAAATCGAAGATGCCGATGCTCGATTGCAGAGGCGATTCAGCGTTCTGGTTTGTCCATCGATGGCCTCCTCGTAGCTTGCTCCAGCTGCTTCGACTCGTGAGAAGGTGAGTGACCATTCGCTCACATCTAACTCATCTCGCGTTCGACTGTTTATTTTTGTTTGAATGTCGAAATTGTTTTGATGATTCCTAATCACCCACGGCTTCAGTTTTTGTGACTTCAATCACTTGATTTTGGGCACTGACTTGTGTAAGGTCGACCTAGGCATTTTTGTGACAGTTGATTGTGATTTCGTCCTTGACTTTTTCGAATTTGATATTTCTTGCGTTTGATTTGTTCAAAACTATTTCAGCCTTCTTTGATATGTTGATACTCGACTAAGACCATGCTTTATTCCCTTGTTTCGTTTGTTGTATATGCACGCACTTGTCTTCTCACATATGACTACACTTGTGTTGCTTTCCATACCTGTCTTCTTGCTCGTTACTGCTATGTGCATGCCTGAGCTTTCATGTATATGCATAAGTATATATGTACGAATATATGTGTGAACTTTCTTTGGATTGTGCTGTTTAGTATGAGATGCTCTGTCCATCCTTGCTGAAATTGGGCTTTGATCTAAAACTCGACTTTGAATTGCAGTCTTGATTCCAACTGTTGATTTGTGTTTGTGGTGATGTCCTGATCTTCCATGTTGTTGCTTGAATCTTGATAAAGCCTGTATATTTGAGCTTCATGTTGTTTCAGTTAGACATATTGCGGTTGACTTTGTGTGTGTTGGTGCTCATTGTTGTTGCGCCTGCATCTCTGTTACTTGTATTGATGCCTTGTCCTCATTTCTTTTGGTTACCATTGCATTCATGTTGCAACTGCATTTTTCTTTTGCAGCATACATACTCTACTACTCTGATTTATCACATGCAAATGTTTGAGTTAGCCACCCACCTCATTTCAGTGATTGTAGTTTGTTTCCTATCAGCACTTTACTGCCTTCATGTCCTTCATGTAGCATGTTCTCTGTAGCACATTTGTGCTTGTTTGTGCAATTTGTCACTGTACCATACATGAAATAGCTTGCATTTGAGTCGATATTGTTGCCTGGAACTGTTGCCACAACGTTCTTGTGCATTTTCTATTTAAGTGAAATTAATTTCATTATTGGGCACTTGAGTTTCTCTGAGCATTTGTTCCAGAATAATTTTGCTCTTTGGTCTGCATACCTGTTGCACTACATGAATTCATGCACTGATCATCTCCTTTTCACTCTGCGCTATATGTAGCTTGCACTTGCATCGTTACCTGGCCAACACCTCGAGTTTGACCATTTGTTGCAGCTGTCTTGACCTCTTGAGACAGTTTGTCTACCTGTTTTATGAAGTATTGACCTTATGTTAGGCAGTCTACATTTTTATTAATGGATTTACACTTGAACCTCTTGCCTGTTACACTGCCTCCATTCAAAAGTATTTGTTGCATGGAGCTCTGTTGTATATTTGATTATTTGACCTTGTACACTCATGTTGCCCTGAGTTGAACCGTAGTTTATTTGGGTTTGACCTTGTGCCCGGTTGTGTACATTATCACTGTAGTGGAAAGGCAGTGCACGCAAGCGTGAACTGCAGCCACACGGTATTGGTTTTAGTGTTATTTCTTTTGCTTTTGATTTATGGAACTATTTCGTATTCCACATGTTGTAGTGGCGAGGCAGTATACGCGTGCGTTTACTGCAGCCCTACTCGTGTTGACCTTTTAATTGATGTTCCAATTGTTTGAATTGGTTCGCGTTATATTTACCGTTATCCGATTTCTTATTTAAGAATCGGATAGGTAAATTTATTTCTGTGACTGTCGTCTATTCATTTTTTAATTATTATTGCTTCTGTGCACTAATAACTGAGTTTGAATTAGACTGACCCGAGTATTATTTTCTTTTGAATTTAATACTCGGGTCAGACCGAGTATTTACAGGTTGTAGATTTTTAGCTTCGGGTTGCTGCTTGAGCTATGAAAACTTTTCATATCTTTTGGAGTTGTCGTGTCATAGTATAGGTTGATATGTATTCATGTATATTAGTCGATAATGTACTTGTATATATAACTTCCTGAGTCGACTGTTGTAGTTGTATCACATGTACCGTGTAAATGTATTGTAACTGACATCAGTTATTATATATATATATATATATATATATGAGACCTTCTGTTTCATCTATGTTCCGCATTCATATTATCTGTGTTATTAGTTTATATTTTGTCCTAGACTATTATAGCCACCGTGTAGTAGCTTTGAGTTTGCATCGG
Organism: Allium cepa; assembly: GCA_030765085.1. Classification (NCBI taxonomy): domain Eukaryota; kingdom Viridiplantae; phylum Streptophyta; class Magnoliopsida; order Asparagales; family Amaryllidaceae; genus Allium; species Allium cepa. Next base: position 153,840,778 of record CM060939.1, read on the forward strand.
CATGTCGGATTTCCTCCTGAAATGAAATGTTTTGTTTTTACTATCTGGCATATCGGTGCTCGCACAAGGCAATTACACGGATGGTCGCTACTCAACAGCCTCATTCTCCGCGCTAGTTGACAGCACTACATCGTAGTGTTCTTGGCTAGCGTGGGTATAGAGGTGGGGCGTCACAGAGCGAGTATTACAGATTTGCAGGTAAGGATGTTCTAAATCTCAGGAGAAGAGCTAAAGGACAGGAACGTATAGAGTGTTTATCCGCTGTAATATATATTGTTATTTATTTGGAACAAGTTATTTTAAACTGTCCAGTGTTGTGAAATTTGTTGTAACTCTGATGTAAGATGTAAATATACTGATACAGTTTTGCTTTGTAAACTGTTATTTATTTGCTATTATATTTTATCCGCTGCGAATGTGAGATCGTGTATTACTTTTCTGTTCTTCTTCTTCTATCTCTTTTCTTCTTTTATCTAACTATCTGGAATTTTCAGGATCGAAATTTCCGGGTCGTTACAGTATACCCAGCAGTATAGTGAGTGATCATGATTCCAATCTTCACTAGTAGATTTTGGGAGGCATTTCAAGCCGCATTGGGAACCAAACTGAACTTCAGTACTGCTTACCATCCGTAGTCTGGTGGGCAGACTGAAAGGATTAATCGAATCTTAGAAGACCTCTTGCATGCTTATATTCTCGACTTTGTGGTTATTGGGAGAACTATTTGCATCTGGTTAAATTCTCGTATAATAATAGCTATCAAGCCAGTATAGAGATGGCTCCTTTCGAAGCTTTATATGGTCGTCCATGTCGACCACCTGCATGTTGGATCGAGTCAGGTGATAGACTCGTCCTTGGACTAGATATGATTAAGGAAGCCACTGAAAAAGTTGAATTTATTCGAAAGAAATTGACAACTGCTCAAAGTCGTCAGAAGATTTATTACAACTGCAGAAGAAGAGCTCTAGAGTTTTAGGTTGGAGATTCTGCTTTCCTCAAAGTTTCTCCAATGCGTGGTGTGTTGAGATTTGGGAAAACTGATAAGCTGGCACCGCATTAGATTGATCCTTTTCCTATTCTAGAGAGTATCAGTCCTTTAGCATATCGAGCTACCCAACTGGTTATCTGGCATACATGATGTGTTTCATGTTTCACATCATCGAAATTATGTGCATGATCCAGACTGTATTATTGAAGAAGCCGCTCAGTAGGATTTGGAGATCACACCATATCTGACAGTTAAGAGAGAACCGATAAAGATTATAGACCGTGATGAAAAGCAATTGAGGAATAAAGTTGTGAAACTAGTCAAAGTACAATGGAGTAGTGATCCAAATGAATGTACTTGGGAAACAGAGGATAGCATGCAGAAGTCATATCCCAATTGCAGAGTGGATATCTCGGCTTAATCTGGTAAGCCATTTCTCTATCTTTTTCTGTGTTCTTATATTCTTTGTTTGTCTTTCTCTTTCTTTCAAATTTCGAGGACGAAATTTTCTTAAGGGTGGAATTTGTAACATCCCCAAATTTTTTTAATTTAAAATTAGTAATTAATTTAAATTTCTGGGATTTAATTTGGAATTAATTTGAAAATTTTCAAGATAAATAGAATTAGTATTGATTTATACATATATAAATGGATTATAATTCAAATATGATTTTGAATTTGAATTTAAAATTTAAATAAATGTCTTAGAAAAATATTTTGCATATAAAATAATAAATATGTAATTTATTTAATGTAAAATTAGTTTAAAACATTTCTTCTTTAAATTGTATATAATAATGAATAGGAAATGTATTTATAAAATAAGGAAAATATGATATAAGATTTATTTAAAAGTCTTTAATTCATGTGTAATACAAGTGTTAAGCATGTAACAAGAAATAATACAAGTGTAATTCATATAATAAGTGTTTTAACAAATGTAATGATTTTATAATTAATTTGGACAAGTGTCATTTAGTTTTATTTTTGAGAAAGAAATTAATAAAAATAGAAAACATAGTTATATAAACTTCCTACTCTCCTCCCTCTCATTTCTTTTAACATTTGCAAACTACAAAGAAAACAAAACGCCTATATAACTTTCTCAAACCAGAAAAGAAAGAAAATAAAATCATCAAACAAATTTCAAATAAAGACAAAGCAAAAAACCTAGAAACTAAAACACTTCAAAATCTAAAGCCTGGAAAGCATTTCTATCCAGTAAATCAAGAAACGGTTTCAAATGTCAAACAGGTAGAGATTTCAAGTCAACAATCAAGCAAGCCATCAATTAAAACAATTCCAGTTTAAGATCAATATCAGATTTTCAAACTCAAAATCAAAAACTCAGCAATCAACACCTTTTCCGGCCTTCAAGTTTAAACCCAGACAGTTTCCTCTGTTCTCTGACATCAGGTGAGTGAACCCTTAAAAATTTGAAGTATTATGTGTTTTTTGTGATGATGTTTAAAATAAATTGTAAACTATTGATATGCATGCAAATATATGTAGATATTTATATGCAGAGAGGAGTGTGCATGTTTGAGTTACAGGAATATTTGCCTCTGGTTGTTTCCAAGTTTCCAAAACCTGTACAAAATTCTACTTCTCTTCCTCTGATCCTTATTAGACTTTAGTATCTAAACAAGTTTTGTTTGTTTAACCATGGTCCAAGGTTTAAAAATAAATTTAAGTAAATTTAACTTAAGTTTTCTCTGGAAATTTTAAAATACAGGTAAACCCAAAACATGTTGAAACTTAATTGTCATAATTCTTGATTTCAAGTATATGATTCGAAGCGTTTTTGAAATCACTAATTTTTAAAAGCAAAATCAAAATATTAATAATGTATCCTCTGTGAAACACAAGGACGAATGGCATCGTCATTTTCACCAAATTCTAGTGATCGGTGAGGCATTGGTTCTCGAGATCGAAGTCATGGCTTGCAGGGAGGTCGGAGTTCATTAGAAAAATGATCGATAATTTATATTACGCTGTGGCGATGGCACGACAAGGATTTAAGGTTTTAACCCACGTTTTGGTCGAAGCAGGATATATGATCGCCGTGGCTTCGTCAGAGCATCGTAGTTGATTGCTCCGGTAGGGATAGTTGTGTGATGAGTCGGCGCGGCTCTGGCCATGTTTATGTGACCTCTGATGGTCAGAGATGGAAGAACGAGGCGGTTGTTGGTGGATTAGTTTCATTCCAGGTTTGGGTTGTTTAGCTCGATCGTGTTTTCACCATCGTTTAAGGGTTTTGGGTGATCGTAAAGCTTAAGTGGATGATCGTAGACTTGTGGAAGCTGGCGAAATCGACCAGAGTTCATCGGAGCTCCAGTGCACATGCACATACCCCTGGTATGTGTCAGTGGGTTAAGTTTGGAACGAAGGATTTTAACTCGAAGTTATCTTCGGGCAATTGTATTACTGGCTCGAGTAGTTGGTGTGCGTATCGGGTTTCATAAAACTTAAACAAAAAATTAAGGTTTTGAAAAGTGACTTGGTTTGGTTTGGGAAGAAACTCGAAGTGAATGATGTTTTCGCTCGGGGGTGGACTCGGGTGGGTCTCGGGTTGCTGAAAGGAAGCAGTTTTTACTTTAAATCAAAATTCAAATTTTTAAACATTTTTAATCCATGTTTTAAATAATGGTTTTAATTTAAATATTGGATTAATAAAAGTTTTAGAAAGATATCTTTATAAGTAATCAAGTTTAATTTATTTAATTGAGACATTATTTATTCGTTAATTATTTTAAATAAATAATTAAAAGTAAATTAAGATGAAATATTGATTTTTAATTCTTAATTAACCTTAATCTCTTATGTTAATGATAATTAATTATAAAGTTTATTAAGTAAAGATTTAAGTTAAGTTAATTAATTTATTAAGTAAAGATTTAAGTTAAGTTAAGTTAATTAATTTATTAAGTAAAGATTTAAGTTAAGTTAATTAATTAACCTTAATCTCTTAGGTTAACCTTAATCTTTCATTAATTAATTTAAGTTAATTAATTTATGATTAAATATTAATTAATTAAGGTAATTAATTAAGGAATAATTAATTAATGAAGGTAATTAAGATTTAATTAATTAATAATTAAGGATTTAACTAACTAATAATTGAGGATTTAATTAATTAATAATTAAGATTTAATTAATTAAGGATTAATTAATTTAAAATGAAGAATAATAAATCATTAAGTAAGGATAATTAATGAAAATAATTATGTGATTAATTAATTATAATCACACGATTAATTTATCTTAATTGTAGATGATTGAGTATTATTGAATGCTTTGTATTGATTGATATCCCTGATTGGCGATTGTGATACCATGTGATGTGAATTGCTTTGTACTGAACTGTGATATTTGTGATTTGTTTCTGTGTGAATGTGAAAACCTATTGGCCCATAAAACAACATTTGAATTTCGATGCGACATGGAGTCGGATTTCAGTTGGTCATCCGAAACCCACATCTAACCTTAATGGTGAATCTTTATGAATGATATATCCACGTGTTTTTAAATTAAGCGCTCACTATTCGGTTTAGTCGGGAGAGGACCTTGTGCTATATAACCCATTCCGAATAGTGATACGGCGAATTGAAAAGCATTTGAAGACGTTGGTGAAAACCGGGTGTCTTCTAGAACGATAGGATAATCTATCGAATGACTCTGCACTGAGTTGCTCGGGTATAGAGATCTCTATATGTGATGGAGAGTCCGAACGGGATTGTGGATTCCCGGATTGCAAGGGCTTCTTCCTTTATTGGACGAAGTGCCTTCGATTCTATTCGAACCCGGAACAGACTTATATGGTTGTATGTCTGACATTACACTTTGAGATATAAAGCTGATCTCTATCAAATACATTTCTGTTTAGTGGCGGAGAATTTATTCTTTTAGCTTAACACCCTTCTCTAAAACATATGAGCTCGGAGGTTATGTAGTTGATGGTTATTAGTGATATACTGCCAATTTGGTAGTGTGGCATGCTGAGTGCTGCTGATCATGTGTTGATCGAAGCACGGCTTTTGTGAAAAGCGTAGTTTTGTGGACGAGACTTCGTCGAACCTCACGACCCGATAATGGTCGAAACAGGAATGTTGCGGCATGGTTATTAGGGGTCGCACCCCTAGGGTATGCCCATTTTCTTCTGGATAAGAGGTGGTATCATGGTATGGAGCCCAGATATTTAACTGTGTGGTTGTTGCTATTTGTTGGTGAATCCCGAGATAAAGGTCAGTAACGACCAAGGATATCATACTTGTAGGTGTTACCTAGTTACAGAGGTAACCCGGCCTTGTGTTGGTAGAGAACCGGTTTGGTTCTTGGGGGCGTCCCTCCAGAGGCGTCCCATTTTGTAAGAAAGTTCCTTAGCCTGACCATTGATGGAAATCCAATTATTCAATACGAGCCCTTTACGATTTCAATTGTATAACCTGCCATTCTTAAATGGTAGTTATAGTAGGCATAGTATAATGGTACCTATGCTGGCTAAGATTAATTGTAACATTCCTGATTTTTAAGCCTAATTAATTTGGTAATTAATATAAAATTTTGGTTTAATTTGGAATTAATTATGAATTAATTGGGACAAATTCCATAATATATATTTTAGAAATAAAATTGGATTAAATTGAAGGAGAAAAAAATTAAAATATGTTGTAAATAGGATTTTGAATTAATTTTAAAAAAAATGTTCATATCAAGGCTTAAAAATGTAACGTTCCAAATTTCAGCGTTCGAAAATCGACACTCGTACTTCCTTGTACTCGAATGCCGCAGATTCAACCGTTGAAATCTGACTTGTGCTGGAGCTTATAACACATTAAGCATAACAACACAGCGGAAGAAAATGAATAATATATCATTGATACACAGCAGTTACTATATCTGATACAATATGCTACAATTGAGATATCAAAACAAATATAAAATACAGCAGCCGAAAGAGATAACATAAACTTGAACTCAAAAAGGAACTCCAATATCAACAATCTCCATCTCCAAAGCACCAATCTAGAAATAGCTCGAACTCCCAATCAAGTTGTACTAAGCAAGGTTGGCCATGGATGCTGAAGTGAAGCAACTCGATCCCAATGCGATTGCTAATATCCAGAGATTGAATGCTATCGAATCTGCACCTGCTATTTGGTAATCTGAAAAACCCAACTCTAGACTGCCCGTGTGGAAAATTATGGGCAACCAGAGTTTAGCAAGGGAACAATAAACTCTGGGTCAGTCATGGGACTGGTATGAGCAAACAAAAACAGTTTATCTTTAAACAAACAAAAAAAGAATTTAAAACGTTGAAATCTGCAATGCTTTTTGGAAAATGAAACTACCATAAGGCCTCCCGCCGCATACACCATGAAAACGCAGAATTGGAGGAGATTTTTCCTTATGATAGTAAAAAATGATTGATACGCGAAGACCATTTGATATTATTATTAGTGCATAGTGCAGAAAAACTTTCGAAGGTATAATATTAATCTTAGCCAGCATACAACATTTCGTCGTATGCCTACTATAGCTACCATGTTTAATAGCAGATTACCGCCACATTCCATGGCAGGTTATACAACTAAAACCGTACAGGTTGCGTATTGTTTGTTTAGATTTTCCAACAAATGGTCAGGCTAAGGAACTTCCTATTGCCACATGGGAACGCCTCTGGAGGGACGCCCCGAGAACCCATCTGGTTCTCTGCCAACACAAGGCAGGTTTACTCCCTTTTCGGGAGTAACACCTTAGATATGCCATCCCAAGTCATAAGCGACCTTTATCCGAGGACCCTCAACACCAACAACCACAAAGTAATGTATTTGCAGTAACCACAAAGGTTAAAAATCTAGGCTCCATGCCATGATACCACCCTTTTCCAAAAGGAATGGACATACCCCAAGGGCGTGACCCCTGCAACCTTGCTGCATCTTTCCTGTTTCGACCAATGAGGTCTCGTCGACAAAGCTACGCTTTTGGTAAAAGCCATGATTCAATCAACAAATGATCAGCAACACACAGCAGCACTCAGCATGCCATGCTACCAAATTGAGAATGTATCACTAGTAACCATCAACTACATAACCTCTGAGCTCGTACGTCTCAAAGAAGGGTATTAAGCTAAAAGAATAAATCTCCGCCACCAAACAGAAATGTATTTGATAGAAACAAGCTTTACATCTTAAAGTGTAATGTCAGACACACATCCATTCAAGTCTGTTCCGGGTTCGAACAGAACCGAAGGCACTTCCAAAGAAGCCCTTGCAAATCCGGATAATTCCTAATCACGTCCGGACTTCCCATCACAAAGGGTGATCAAATCTCTATACCGGAGATCAGCCGGTGCAGAGACATTCGACGAGTTATCCTTTCGCTTTCGGCAATATCCGGTCTTCACCACCAGTCTTTAAATGCTATCCATAACGTCGTAACATTATTTGGAATGGGTTATATGACACAAGGTCCTCTCCCAGCTAAACCGAATAATGAGCGCAATATATTAAAAACATATGGATATGAGATTTCAGTTAAGTAAAAACTTAAAACCCAAATTCTTTCTTTCAAATGGTTTAAACAACTTACCATTTTAAATCTTTTAAATAAAGATTCACCTTTAATCACTTTCAAAGTGAAACAAAGTTACAAAGTTTCACGAATCTTTCACAAAGATTCATTCATAGCCTTTCAAAACAATTTCAATTTCTAATCTTTTATACAAAAGATATACCTTTAGGGTTTACTTCAATTCAAAAGCAAAGTTCCCCAATCTTTAACAAAGATTCATTTATAGCTTTCAAAACAATTCCATTTCAAATTTGAAATCTTTTCAACATAAATTGGAAATCCTTCATTTTTATGAAAGCTATTATCATTTGAAAACAATTGTTTTCATTTTGGAACAATCCAATTCAATTTTCTTAAGTTATAGCCTTTAAAGTCAGATTTGAAAGATCAACGAACCTGCTGCATCCTAAGCAGGTTCTATTTAAGTTAAATTCAAATTACCAAAACACTCCTTTAAAATATACTTTGTAAATGGATTTAGAAACCCATTCTTAAATACTTCTTTTCAAACCATAGTTTACAAAGTTAAATCAATCATTTAAAATAGTACTATAAATAAATACTTCTCAACAAGTTTCCAAAGCTTTTAGAAGTCAATTAACCTTTATTGGAAAGGATTTCCAATTAAAACTTACATAGATTTTAACTTAAATCTTTGAATTCAAATTCAATTTAAATTTCAAAAAGAAATTATATTAAAAAGGGTTTAATTTCAAAACTTCATTTTCAAAAATTCTTTCATATTTAAAATCAATTTCATTTTTCAAACCAAAATTGAATTAAAAATTTAATTTCTAAAATTCTTCATCATTTTTAAAATTCTTTTTCCAAAAGCTTTTCATATTCCACCCTATTTAATTTTTAAAACCATTTGGATTCAAAAATCAATTTTTTTTAAACAAAATATCTGTGACTTAACTGATTTCCCTGTGTAATCCATATGTGTGTATAGTGTGGTCCAGGGGTTTTACACAATAGTGCAACATCATCAATCATCACAGATTTAAACATAAGTCTATAATATTAATTTAAGTTAAGGATCTAAACATAATTGTTATAATTTTTAACAAGTGTAAACTACTTAAAATGCATTTAAAACATTTGTAATCAAATTAGCTTGCATGAAGACAAGTGTCAAAGTTATTTATTTTCATTTTTAAAAATAATAAGAGAATTCAAGCTTTGTATGTATACACCTATACTCTCTTCTCAGTTTTCTTTCTTGCATCTACAAATCTGGAAAATAGAAACAAATGATAAATGCAAATCAAAACAAATTCTGAAATCAAAAGCTTTCAAATTTGAAAGAATCAAAGAAAATAAATGCCTGAGAATCAACCTGAAAACCAAAAGTACAAAGGCAGGTTTAAATCAAAAATCTCAAATCTGGAACAAGGATCAAGAGCAAAACAAAATCAAAAGCAATTAAAGATCAGATCAGACAAATTCACGAAAACGTTCAAACCAAACATCAAGATTGCAGAGCAAATTTCCAGCTTTTTCCCAGATTTCAGTTTCAGGTTTTCTTCTCTATTCTTCCAGACATGTGAGAAAACTTACCTTAAACTGATCTTTGACTTGATGTGGTGGTTAGTATTGGAAGTAAAGTTGTAAATGTGTTTGCGTATATGCAAATATGCATGTATATATGTCGAAATGCGTGAGTGCAGGTATGGGTAGAAAGCAAATTGTCTCTGTTCTAGGTTTCTAGAACTCAAAAGCCTATTCATAAATCTATATCTCCTCATATAATATGATTTAGTTTATGATCTTTAAATAAAACATGTTAATATCAATCAGGTACTATTTTTTTTAAATAATTTCAAATGAAAATAAATAGTAAATATTTATAAAAATAGAATATAACAGCGAAAGCCTTTTAATGAGGAAAATTAATGAACATAATTTTAAATTTTGATTTCTCAACTTGATTCATTCTTGCAATTGATGAATTTAGAAAATCATTTCAAGATTTTTCAATGTTTAAATCATGGGGTTTCTCGAGTCGATAAATTTGGGTCTTTTTCCGACTATCGGCAATGGGTTAGACAGCGGGTTGGTTGCTGGAGGTGGTAGGGGGTCTGAGGATCATCAGAAAATTGTTTGATGATTTTATAATTAATCATGGAAAGAAGAGGAGGTCGCACTAGGGTTTTGATACCAAAATGTCACGACCCAAATTTCAGCGTTCGAAAATCGACACCCGTACTTCACTTGTACTCGATTGCCGCAGATTCAATCGTTGAAATATGACTCGTGCTGGAGCTTATAACACATTAAGTACAACAACACAGTGGAAGAATGAATAATATCATTACTATACAGCGGATACAATATATGATACAATAATGATACAATTTAGATATCGATACAAATATCAAAGACAAGATACATCAGCGGAAAGAGATAACATAAAACTAAACTCCAAAGAAGGAACTCCAATATCAGCAATCTCCATCTCCAAAGCACCAATCCAAAAATAACTCGAACTCCCAATCAAGTTGTACTAACCAAGGTCGGCCATGGATGCTGAAGTGAAGCAACTCGATCCTAATGCAATTGCTAATAACCAGAGATTGAATGCCACCAAATCTACACCTATTATTTGGTTATCTGAAAAATCCAACTCTAGACTGCCCGTGTGAAAAATTATGGGCACCCGGAGTTTAGGAAGGGAACAATAAACTTCGGGTCAGTCATGGGACTGGTATGAGCAAACAAAAATAGTTTATCTTTAAAATAAAACAACAAAAGATTTTAAAATTGAAATCCGCAATGCTTTTTGGAAAATGATACTACAATAAGGCCTCCCGCCGCACACACCATGCAAAAGCAGAATGGGAGGAGATTTCTCCTTATGATAGTCAAAAATGCTTGATACGCGAAGAACATTTGATATTATTATTAGTGCAGAGTGCAGAAAACCTTTCGAAAGTATAGTATTAATCTTAGCCAGCATACAACATTTCATCGTATGCCTACTATAGCTACCATGTTCAATAGCAGGTTAATGCCACATTCCGTGGCAGGTTATACAACTGAAACCGTACAGGGCGCGTATTGTTTCTTTGGATTTTCCAATAAATGGTCAGGCTAAGGAACTTTCTATTGCCATATGGGAACGCCTCTGGAGGGACGCCCTGAGAACCTACCCATGTCTCTGCCAACACAAGACAAGGCCGGTTTACTCCCTTCCAGGGAGTAAAACCTAAGATATACCACCCCCGGTCGTTTGCGACCTTTATCCGAGGATCCTCAACATCAACAACCACAAAGAAATATATTTGCAGTAACCACATAGGTTGAATATCTGGGCTCCATACCATGATACCACCCTTTTCCAGAAAGAATGGACATACCCTAGGGGCGTGACCCCTGCAACCTTGCCGCATCTTTTCTGTTTCGACCATTTCTAGGGTGTGAGGTCCGATGAGGTCTCGTCCACAAAGCTGCGCTTTCAACAAAAGTCGTGCTTCGATCAACAAATGATCAGCAACACACAGCAGCACTCAGCGTGCCACACTGCCAAATTGGGAATGTATCACTAGTAACCATCAACTACATAACCTCTGAGCTCGTATGTCTCAGAGAAGGGTGTTAAGCTAAGAAAATAAATCTCCGCCACCAAACAGAAATGTATTTGACAGAAACCAGTTTTACATCTTAAAGTGTAATGTCAGACATACATCCATACAAGTCTATTCCGGGTTCGAATAAAACCGAAGGCACTTCCAATGAAGCCCTTGCAAATCTGGATAATCCCTAATCACATCCGGATTTCCCATCACAAAGGGTGATCAAATCTCTATACCGGGGATCAGCCGGTGCAGAGACATTCGACGAGTTATCCTTTCATTTTCAAAAATATCTGGTCTTCACCACCAGTCTTCAAATGCTATCCATAACGTCGTATCATTATTCGGAACGGGTTATATGATACAAGGTCCTCTCCCAGCTAAACCGAATAATGAGCGCAATATTTAAAAACATATGTATATTGGGATTTCTGTTAAGCCATAACTTAAAACCCAAAATCTTTCTTTCAAATGGTTTAAACAAGTTACCATTTTAAATCTTTTATATAAAGATTCACCCTTTAATCACTTTCAAATTGAAATAAAGTTACAAAGTTTCACGAATCTTTCACAAAGATTCATTCATAGCCTTTCAAAACAATTTCAATTCCCAATCTTTTATACAAAAGATATACCTTTAAGATTTACTTCAATTCGAAAACAAATTCCCCAACCTTTAACAAAGATTCATTTATAGCTTTCAAAACAATTCCATTTCAAATTTGAAATCTTTTTTCCTTTATATGAAAGCTATTATCATTTGAAAACAATTGTTTTCATTTTGGAACAATCCAATTTGCTTAAGTTGTAGCCTTTAAAGTCAAATTTGAAAGATCAACTAACCTGCTGCATCCTAAGCAGATTCTATTTAAGTTAAATTCAAATTCTCAAAACAACTCCTTTAAAATATACTTTGAAAATGGATTTAGAAACCCATACTTAAATACTTCTTTTCAAACCATAGTTTACAAAGTTAAATCGATCATTTAAAATAGTACTTTAAATAAATACTTCTCAACAAGTTTCCAAAGCTTTTAGAAGTCAATTAACCTTTATTGGAAAGGATTTCCAATTAAAACTTACATAAATTTTAACTTAAATTCTTTGAATTCAAATTCAATTTAAATTTCAAAAAGAAATTATACTAAAAAGGGTTTAATTTCAAAACTTCATTTTCAAAAATTCTTTCATATTTAAAATCAATTTCATTTTTCAAACCAAATTTAATTAAAAATTTAATTTCTAAAATTCTTCATCATTTTAAAATGCTTTTTCCAAAAGTTTTTCATATTCCACCCTATTTCATTTCCAAAACCATTTGGATTCAAAAATCAATTTTTTTAAACAAAATATTTGTGACTTAACTGATTTCCCTATGTAATCAATATTTGTGTGTATATAGTGTGGTCCAGGGGTTTTACACAATAGTGCAACATCATCAATCATCACAGATTTAAACATAGAAATATATTTGATAAGCGGTATAATCTATAACACTTATTTTCATTTACAGATCACAGATGAATAATTTAAGTTCATCGCAGGTAAATAAATTACACCACAGATAAATAAATTACATCACATATCAAAGCACAAATCAAGATAATTCTTATCACAAAGTATCAGATATCAAGAATATCAAACAATTCAAAGCATTTCATAAAATCCAAACATCCATAAGTAGGATAAATCAATTGTCTGATTAATTTAAATCAGATTAATTACTTATGAATAATTTACTAATCCTGGTTGATTAAAATTAATTAATTACAAATTATTTTGATTAATTATTCTTTAAGCAATTATTAATTAACCTTTAATTATAAATTAATTCTTTGATCAATTATTCTTAATTAATTGCAATAATTAATTAATTAATCCTTAATTAATAATCATCCCTTAATCACTTTCATTAATTAACTAACCTTTAAATACATTAATTATTCTTAAATTAATTACCTTAATTAATTCATCACATTAATTAATTATTCTTTAAATTAATTACAATAAGTGATTGTTCCTAATCACTCAATCATCTCCAACCATTAATTAATTATCTTTAATTAAGTAATTATCTTTAAGTAATTAATTACCCTTAATTTTCTTATCATGAATTAATTAATGAACCTTAATTACTTTCATTTATTAATCCTTAATTAATTATCCTTTATCAATTACACTAAGTAATTAGTTTTTAAATCAATTTAATAAACTTTGGGACCTGATCAACATTTCCTTTAAAACTTATTACTTTTAATATACTTTAAAACTTTGTTTAAATCAAAATTTGTTGAAATTTTGTACATTTTCTACTGCTTTTAAATACTGAAAAAAACTTACTTTGTAATTTAAAACCTGTTATATTTAAAACCTGAAACATATTGCCCTTTTTAATTTGAAAATCTGGTTAGTTTGTAAAAACAAACCTGAGCCCATACTTATTTTTCCCGAGCCTAGCAGCCAAATTCCCGTGTCTAACTTCGATTTCTTCCTAGAGTTTCCCCCGAGCTCCCTCTTTCTTTTCCCTTTTAATTTACTTTGTTTTCATTTTTAAAAACTTCAAAAACCTGATAGCATGTTAAACTACTACGAATCTACTTCCAAGCCAAAGCTTCTTCTTCCCGAGTACGAACTCGAGTAACTATCCTCCTTCCCCAAGTTTCGACATCACCAGTGTGATATCGCATGCACGTGCACACTTAGTCGGGGTCTCTCCGACCATCACCACCAGTTCCAACAGGTCAACGATGACCTCGACCTTCAACTCGACAACTCAGATCGAAGATATCACCTTCAAATCAAAATTCAACCCAATCGACCAATGCCTGTAGACATTCCCATCAGAAAACCATCCTTCACCAGCGATCTCGACCGCGAGAACCTCTGCTACTCTTCCTAGAGATGCGTCACATCCCCACACATTCATCTCCTCTGGTGTGGTAGACTCGATCCATCCACGGCGATGAAATCACCTCTGAAACATCTTCGACTCAACCAGCTAACAAAACCCTAGTTCGACCTCCTCTTCTTTCCACAATTAATTATAAAATCGTTAAATATTTTTTTGATGATCCTCAGACCCCTGACCACCTCCAGTAACCACCACGCAGTCTAACCCATTGCCGATGGTCGGAAAAAGACGAAAAGACCCAAATTTATCGACTCAAGAGACCCTATGATTTTAAAAATTGAAAAATCTTGAATTTTTTTTTCTAAATTCATCAATTGCAAGAACGAATCAAGTTGAGAAATCAAAATTCAAAATTATGTTCATTAATTTTTCTCGTTAAAAGGCTTTCTCTATTATATTTAATTTTTATAAATATTTACTATTTATTTTCATTTGAAATTATTTTCAAAAAAACAGTACTTGATTGATATTAACATGTTTTATTTAAAGATCATAAACTAAATCATATTATATGAGGAGATATAGATTTATGAATAGGCTTTTGAATTCTAGAAACCCGGAACAGAGACAATTTGCTTTCTACCCAAGCCTGTACTCACGCATTTCTACATATATACACATGCATATTGCATATATGCAAACACTTTACAACTTTACTTCCAATACTAACCACCACATCAAGTCAAATATCAGATTTAAGGTAAGTTTGCTCACCTGTCTGGAAGAACGGAGAAGAAAACCTGAAACTGAAATATGGGAAAAAGCTGGAAATTTGCTCTGCAATCTTGATCTTTGGTTTGAACCTTTTCATGAATTTATTTGATCTGATCTTTTATTGCTTTTGATTTTGTTTTGCTCCTGATCCTTGTTCCAAATTTGAGATTTTTGATTTAAACCTGCCTTTGTACTTCTGGTTTTCAGGTTGATTCTCAGGCTTTTATTTTCTTTGATTCTTTTAGATTTGAAAGCTTTTGATTTCAGGTTTTGTTTTGATTTTCATTTATCATTTGTTTCTATTTTCCAGATTTTTAGATGCAAGAAAGAAAACTGAGAATAGAGTATAGGTGTATACATACGCAGATTGAATTCTCTTATTATTTTTAAAAATGAAAATAAATAACTTTGACACTTGTCTTCATGCAAGCTAATTTGATTACAAATGTTTTAAATGCATTTTAAATAGTTTACACTTGTTAAAAATTATAAAAATTATGTTTAGATCCTTAGCTTAAATTAATTTTATAGACTTATGTTTAAATCCCTCTTAGCTTTATATTTACAAAACATTTCTTTTTATATTAACATATGTTACAGACTTTTATATATATTTATCTTATGTTTATGATTTATGTTTTAACTCCTTTATATTATTAATTAGCGAATCATATTTTTATGTTACATATATACTCAAACTATTTATTACAAGTGAATCTTTTTAAAAGAAAGTATGTATACTTATTTTGTTTTTAGTATTTATATTAATTTAAAGAAAATTGATTTTAAAACTAATTATACTTTAATAAATAAACACATATATTATAAATATAGAATTCAGTTTTAAACAACTTTTTGAAAATTATTTATATTTAATTCAAAATATAACTTTTCGAAATATATTTACATATGTATATAATAATTCCAAGACAAATTTTTATCAGATTTAAATCGTAGAGTATTCAAATCCAATTTACTTATAAAATATTTGTTGTTGAATTTCAATTTTAAAAATCCAATTTCATTTATACAAGTTAAAGCCCTTGGATTAAATTCTTATTCCCAAAACAATTCTTTTAAAATGGTTTAAAACCCATATAAACACATTTATAACTCGTATAACCTTTTCAAACCATAATTTCTAAAATAGAATTCAATTTCAAATTTTGAATTCAAATTTAAGTCAAATTATTTAATTTCAAAACTTTATCAAGCTATTCAAAATAACTTTTATCTTTTTTTAAAGCTCCTTTTCAAAATTTTCATATTTAATCTAATTCCTAAACCATCATCAATCAACCACCTCGACCATCGATAAATGACCCGAGCATTTTCCTACAACCATTGATAAACAACTCGAAAATGGTCGAAATAGGAAAGATGCGGCAAGGTTGCAGGGGTCGCTCCCATAGGGTATGTCCATTCCTTCTGAAAAAGGGTGGTATCATGGTATGGAGCCTAGATATTTAACCTATGTGGTTACTGCAAATACATTGCTTTGTGGTTGTTGGCGTTGAGGGTCCTCGGATAAAGGTCGTAAATGACCGGGGATGGCATATTTTAGGTCTTACTCCCAGGAAGGGAGTAATCTGACCTTGTGTTGGCAGAGAGCTGGGTAAGTTCTCAGGGTGTCCCTCTAGAGGCGCTCCCATGTGGCAATAGGAAGTTCCTTAGCCTGACCATTTGTTGGAAAATTCAAATAAATAATACGCGCCCTGTACGGTTTTAGCTGTATAACTTGCCATGGAATGTGGCGGTAACTTGCTATTGAACATGGTAACTATAGTAGGCATACGAAGAAATGTTGTATGCTGGCTAAGATTAATATTATATTTTCGAAATGTTTTCCACTATGCACTAATAATAATATTAAATGGTTTTCGTGTATCAAGCATTTTTGACTATCATAAGGAGAAATCTCCTCCAATTCTGTGTTTGCATGGTGTGTGCGACGGGAGGCCTTATGGTAATTTCATTTTCCAAAAAGCATTGCGGATTTCAATTTTAAATTCTTTTGTTGTTTGTTTTAAAGATAAACTGTTTTTCTTTGCTCATACCAGTCCCATGACTAACCTGGAGTTTATTGTTCCCTTCCTAAACTCTGGATGCCCACAATTTTCTACACGGGCAGTCTAGAGTTGGGGTTTTCAGATAATCGAATAGTAGAAGTAGAATTCGATAGCATCCAGCCTTTGGATTTGGTGATCGCATTTGCTTCTTTTCAGCATTCGGGCTGACCTTGCTTAATACAACGTGACGGGGGTTTCTCGCTTCGCGTTTGGAAAGCATGTTGGTGGATCTAGTTTTTGGAACTTTAGCTTTGGATTTGCAGATGCAGTTTGATGTTAGAGTTCTCTTTGGAGTTTCTCTATTGATGCTTATCTTTCCCCTGTTGTATATTTGTCTCTGATATTGTTGTACCATATTGTATCATATATTGGATTCACTGTTGTATATCAATGATATTGTCTTATCTTCCGCTGTGTTGTTGTACTTAATGTGTTATAAGCTCCGGCGCTAGTCAGATTTCAAATATTGAATCTGCGGCATTCGAGTACAAGTGAAGTACGGGTGTCGATTTTCAAACGCTGAAATTTAGACCGTGAACTAAAGATTCAATTCACAAAGTTCACCCATTTTCCACAAAGGTTCATTCATAGCCTTTCTAAACAATTTCCCTTTCAAATTGGATTAACTCAACCAATCTTTAAATCAAAGATTCGATTCATAGATTTCAAAACCTTTCCAAAAGATTCATAGCTTTCAGAAACAATTTTCATTTCAAATCTATTATACAAAAGATATATCTTTTAGATCTTCTTAAACTTCAAAACAAAGTTTAATAATCTTTGACAAAGATTCATTCATAGCTTTCTAAACAATTCCATTTCAATACCAAATCTTTTATACAAAGATACCTTTTAAGATCCTTTTAAATTTGGAAACAAAGTTCACAACCCTTTCACAAAGATTCAATTATAGTTTACAAAGCAATTTTATTTCAAATGTGGAGCCCCTTTTTAACAAAACTGGAAATCCTTTCTTGATATGAAAGCCATTATTATTTGAAAACAAATAGTTTTCGTTTCGGAAAAATCCAATTACATTTGCACAAGCTATATATTTTAAAGTATAGAACTTGGGTTAAATATGAATTCCCAAAAACAATACTTTTAAAATGGTTTAAAACCCATATAAACACATTTATAACTTGTATAACCTTTTTAAACCATAATTCCCAAATATAGAATTCAATTTCAAATCTTGAATTTAATTTCAAATCAAACTATTTAAATTTCAAAACTTTATCAAGTTATTAAAAATAACTTATATCTTCAAAACTCCTTTTCAAAAACTATTCATATTTAATTCCAATTCAATTTCCAAAACCATTTGGATTCAAAAATCAATTTAAAAATTATTTTCTAAAATTTGTGACTTAACCAATTTTCTCGTGCAATCCATATTTGTGTGTGTATAGTGTAGTTCAGGGGTACACAATAGTGCAACAACACCAATCCTCACAGAATCAATCATATCAATATCGATAAGCGGTATAATCTATAACGCTTATCTTCTATTCACAGATCCACAGATAAATAATATACATTCATCACAGATAAAGTAAATTACATTCATCACAGCTTGAATCAAAACAATTCATATCACAAAGCATCATATATCAAGGATATCAAACAATTCAACATTCAATAGAATCCAAACATCCCTAAGTAAGATTAATTAATTATCTGATTAATTTAAATCAGATTTATTACCTATGAATAAACACTAATCCTTGTTAATTAATTATTAATTTTAAAATATTTCTATTAATTAACCTTAAATTAATAATTAATCATTTAATTAATTATCCTTAATTAATTACAAAAATTAATTAATTAATCCTCAATTAATAATCACACCTTAATCACTTTCATTAATTAATTAACCTTTAATTAACTAATTATTCTCAAATTAATTATCTTAATTAATTTATTACATTAATTGATTAATTACCTTTAATTAATTATAATAAGTGATTATTCGTAATCATCTTTAACCCTTAATTATTCACCCTTAATTACTTGTATTAAGTAATTATTTTTAAGTGATTAATTATCCTTAATTACTTTCCATTTATTTATCAATCTTTGAAAAAACAATTAGCATTTAAACCTATTAATGACTTTTGGAAAGAAATCATCATTTAAATCTTATTTTAACAAACCTTTAAAACAAATCGACATAATCATATATTTCAACTTAAATCCTTAAAGTTAATTGATAATAAAAATCATTATTTAAGATAAATAGTTTATCTTTAAAATCTTGTCTAAATAACCTTGAAAATTAAATTTTCTTTTATCATACTTAAAAAAACCTGTTCCAGCTATATTTTTAAAACCTGTTAACAATTTACTCCTTATACAAAAGCTGGTTAACATAGTTGTTTTAAAATAAACTTGCTTGCTTTACAAATTTTTAAAATTTTGTTATCCTATCAAAGAGCTCGAGTTAACCCAGCAAAATTCCTGAGCCCAACCAAAATTCCCAATCTACTTTGAGAAAATCTTCAAAAAACTCAAAAGAGAACCCGAGTATCCCCTTTCTTCCCCATTTCATCATCATGCCCAGGTGCACAGCTTCGTGCATGCTCGTCTACAAGTTGTCGGATGTAGCAACCCGCATATTTATCGATTTTATATTAAATTTTTTATTTAAATATTTTGTCATTAATCGGATATTGGTCCAAAAAGCTACTTTTTGCAAACGGTCAAATTAGGACTCCAGACCACTTCCATTGAGTTCGAAATGCCGTTTACAATTTTTTTAAGTATAAACATTGATAGGTTTGGAGTTAGTGGAATTTCACTTACTTTTCCCGCTTTGGACTTTGGGTTAGTTTAGCCATTATAACTCAAACCCACTTCTCTCCTTCTCCCCACTCTTCATAAATTTCCTAACAACCAAGCTTTAACATTAATGGTGAGTGGAAGGGGAAATTAATATTCCAAGCTCAAATTCTCTTGCAAATCCAACATTCAATTCCAAATTCATGAAGAGGATATTGGATTCAAGCTTGTGATTACTTCTCCATTGCTTTCAAGCTTTTCTTCATCAATTTGGTGCAAAGGTGAGATTTTTATCTCACACTCTTGCTTATAACTATCTTGGACTGTTGGAAATGGTTCCCTATCACTTTAACATGCACATTTGCATTTGGTTTGGATTGGATTGGCGAAAAACTCCACTTTTTAGTGTTTTTGGTGAATTTCCAGCCTTAGGTCGTTCTGGACCCTTAGGTCGCTCGGGTTCGTGGCTTGCGCGCGTGGAAAAGTCGCCTGGACGTTAGGTCGTAGGTCGCTCACGAGTTAAGCCTTATGCCGAAGGTCGTTCGCGAGTTAAGCCTTTATAACGTTAGGTCGCTCGCGTGTTAAAACTTTAGGTCGCTCTGGCCTTAAGTCGTAGGTCGTCTCCGACCTAATATTGCCTCTGCTATTTCACTAGGTCGCGCGGGCCTTAGGTCGTAGGTCGTAGGTCGTAGGTCTCCTAGGTCGTAGGTCGCTCGGTCCTACTTCTGTCCCTAAGTCGCGTAACCCCATCACCATTAGCTCGTTAGGCCTTTATGTCGTTAGGTCGTTACACCTATAACCCATTAGGTCGCAAACCTCTTTAGGTCGCCCGTCCCTTAAGCAGTTAGGTCGTTCGACCTGTGATGCCTTAGGTCATTTGACCCGTGTTACGTTAGGTCACGTAACCCCTTAGGTCGCTTGACCTTGTTTCCTGTTAGGTCGCGTGACCTTGTTTTTGTTAGGTCGTGAACCTTGTTAGGTCGCTCATCCTTAGCTCGCGTACCTTCTGAGGTCGTGCACCCCATTAGGTCGTTAGACCTCATTTTTGTTTTAGGTCGTAGGCCGCTTGTCTTCACTAGGTCGTACCGTTTTGGACAGGGCGCTGCCCCGCACCCCGTCGGGGGCGCTGCCACCTGGACCCCCGCGACCTGACCGGGCAGGTCGAACCCCGTAGCAGGGGCGTTGCCCCTGTACCCCCACCTTGGGGGGTTGCCACCCCCGCGGACCCCCCCTCCGTAGGGGATCTTATTTGAAAAACATTCAACAGAACTTGTTGAGCTGATTTCCTTGGATTTTTATCACATCTTCGAATGTGATCTTTGTGATTGATTGTTTCTACAATCGCTTCTGTGATTTTTCACTTTAAAATATAAAGGTTTCAAAACTAGTAGTAAATATCAAAACTCTTTCAATAAAAGGATTTCAACTCTATTTTTAATAACAAAGCTCTTTCCTTAACCCGTTTTCCAATCTATTAGTATATACAAACCTTTACCTCACTCGGATGAGAAATCTAATTAAACGGCTTAGTAAAACAAGTGGTATGAAACGCTTGCATTTGCTTCGTCGGTTAATTCTTGGACTTGTTCGATTGAACCTCTGGTGACAATTTTATTAGTGAAGATTTACAGTTTGTTCGTAAATATTTAAGTTAGTAAATATTTAAGTTAAGCTAGTGGTTATGGGACATGAAACTAAACTTTTATATTTACTAACTTAGTGTAATTGACCCTTCTCGTTGATCATGACGATCATTTTATGATTTAGACTAGCAATTGTGCGATGTCTCTTTGTTTGCAAGGTTAGACTAGACCTATTGGTATGATTCCGACTCACACATATCTCTTTGTCCGCAAGGTTAGTCTAGACACCATTTGTGTGATTCCCCTCACACATACCTTTTTGTTGCGAGGTTAGGCTAGACACCATTTGTGTGATTCCACTCACACATACCTTTTTGCTTTTTGGTTAGCCTAGACCTCATCTGGGTGATTCCGACTCACCCATATGGAGTAGCTCCCCATGGTCTTCGGACCGTCATGTGATAGGCCTCTTTCCCTTTTTCTGTGATTTCTGGATTTCTTGTGTTGATTTCTGGAATTTATGTCATTGACTTGTTATGAGAACAAGTTTAGGGTATGATGCCCTTTTTGGATCTTTGAGAAGATTCTTGTGATATCGATTTATCTCTTATTGATTGATCTTCTGTTGATCATCATTTGCATACTTATAGTAGTATGTCAGTATGGATATTTTATGTTTATGCCATATCTTTTATTTTATACCATGTCATCTGATATTTATAGCTAGACTGATCCGTTTATTATTTTCTTAAATAATACTCGGGTCAGACCGAGATGTTACAGGTGCTTCTGCTTGACTTCTTCCCGGGATTTGCTACTCTGACTTTTGGCTAACTATTTAGATTAGCAGTTTTTGTTGTATACACTTGAGACATAGACTCATGGTTGTATTCTTTTGTATAGCACATGTTGCTATTCTTTTGTATTATTGTGGATCTTTTTGACCACTACTCTGATGTATACTTTCATGTGTTAGTTATATATTCATATCTTCTTCCGCCTCTGTGATATGGATATCTGTGACTGATTTGTGTTATGCTTATTTCTATGTTTGTTTCCGAAGATTATTTATAGCCACCGTATGATAAGAAATCACATGGATGGTCGCTCCTCAACAGCCTTATTCTCCATGCTAGTTGACAGCACTACACCGTAGTGTTCTTGGCTAGCGTGGGTATAGAGGTGGGGCGTCACAGCTTGGTGCAACGGCGATCAATGCAGTCACCATCCACATGCCAACAACTACTCCCTCAACCACCACGATCGTCCAGAACTTTGAATTGAACTCGAAATCAAAATCGAGTTTGAGCGCACCCAAACTGGAATGAACCCATATTTACAAAATCGATCGTCGACGATAATCTCGGCAACCTGGAACCCCGACGCTACACCCAAAGACGCGTCACATGACTACACTTCGATCCCCCTTGGACCGGCGCCACCCGATGCTACATTGGTGATGATCAAGCCACGAATTCAACAGCCACCCAGACTGGTCTTCAAACCCTAAACCATCATCAGTCAACCACCTCGACCATCGATAAATGACCCGAGCATTTTCCTACGACCACCCATCTACAACCTTCCTCCAGCAATGATCTCGAGGCCCAACACCTCATTGATCATTAGACTTTGACAAAAAAGACCCAAAACTATTCAGTTCAAGAAAACTCCATATTCCCATCCTTACAAGTCATGAAATTTCTTTTAAAATCCATTATTCATTAGCACGAATCTAATTATAGGATCCACATACAAAGTTAAGTTTATTGAATTTCCTGTTTTAAAAGAAATCTCACTGTAAATTCCTGATTTTGAATTAATTATCCAATAAATCCACCGGAATTCATTTTTAAAATTAATGTTACTTAATTACACTCATTTTTCATTCACAAATTATGGCCTAAAAAGATTTAAAGAAGGAGATATTGATTTTTAAACAGATATGAAACCCTGTATATTTAGAATAGAGACCTACATATGCTTTTAAACAGACATGCACAGACTGTTTTTCACACACACACACACACACACACATATATATATAGAAATGCTAATGTATTTAAATCTATTCAACATTTTTTTCCAACCAATTTCAAGCATTCACCAATATATATAAAACAAATTCAGGTTTTAATAGTTAGTTTGCTCGCCTGATTTTTTTGAAACAGAGACCAGGTTTTTAGCTTGTGATTTTTGTTTTCTGAACTTCATTTCCAGGTTTGAAATGAACTGCTTTAGATCTGGTTGCATTGGTCTGATTTGTACTTGTTGAATTCACAGCTTTGTTTTAATGTTTGAATTGTTCTTGAATTTCTCTGCTTGAACTTTGAATTGCTTGAAGCCTGGATTTGTTTTTGTGAAGTTTTGCTTTGATCTCCAGGCTTTAATCTTGTTGCACAGAGTTTCGATTACTTCAGATCTTTGCTTGAATTACTTGATCAATTGCTTTGCATTTCAGGCTTTCGGATTTGTTTAAATCAATTACTTCAGATTTCTTTTCTTTTTGATCTTATTTCTTAGTTTTGAAAAATAGAGGAGATGATTCTCAAATGGAAATGTAATAGCCTGGTTTTTTTTCCATGCATGTTTTTCTAATTTCAAATTAAAAGAAAAGTTTATTTCTTTTGCCGCTTGTCTCATAAATTTACATTTGTTAATTTCTTATATTTGTCTTCCTACACTTGTTAACATCCAAACATTTTATGTTTAAATCTTTTTTGTTAATTTAATTATAAAATTTTGTTTTAAACCCTCTTAGCTTTATATTTGCAAAACATTTCTTTTCATATTAGCATATGTTTTATTAATTACAAAAGGTACATATGTATATATATTTTTAAATTTATACTTATACTTAAAAAATATGTTCATATTAAAGCTTAAATGTTTATTTATATATATACTAACTATAAAAGAAAAGTATTGTAAATCTTTTATTAATTCTTGTTTACATTTTATTTTATATTTATATAATTTAAAAACAAATGATTTTAAACCAAATGTTCATTATTAACGAATATCTACATTATATATGTCCATATATATTAGTTCTTGAAACATAAAGTTTAATAAATTCAATATTTATTTATAAAATACATATACTTGAATTTTGTAAATCAAATTCCTAATTAAAATCCATTTATATAAATAAATAAACATACATCTTATTTAATTTTGGAAAATCCAAATACAATTTTATGAAATACTTAATTTTTTTAATTTTAACCCAAAATCCTATTTACAACATATTTTAATTTT
Source organism: Allium cepa (assembly GCA_030765085.1). Taxonomy (NCBI): domain Eukaryota; kingdom Viridiplantae; phylum Streptophyta; class Magnoliopsida; order Asparagales; family Amaryllidaceae; genus Allium; species Allium cepa. The sequence goes on from CM060939.1 coordinate 153,865,236, forward strand.
TTTATCCTTTAATTTAGTCCGATTTTATTTCTAAAATATTTATTATGGAATTTTCCCAATTAATTCATAATTAATTCCAAATTAAACCAAAATTTTATACTAATTACAAATTAATTAGGCTTAAAAATCAGGAATGCTACAGATTCCCCCCTTAGGAAATTTCGTCCTCGAAATTTGTAAGACAGGGAGACAACAAAAAAATGTAGAGTATAGAGATGAATCACCAAATCAAGTTGAATATCTATTATGAATTTGGCTTACCAAATCAGAATATCAACAATAGGTACAAGAACGAATCTATTTAATACTTCAAAAGATACTCGGGTTATCCCGATTTACGAAGTATGCAGGGGCATTGGTTAGTTCGAATACTAACCATTCGTAGAACATATCTGGACCCAAAAGAATAAATAGATATATGGATACAGTCCCAAAACTTTTTAGTTTAGAAACCAAAGTGTATCAATCAACCATAGCATCCAAAACAAAAAATTCATCCAAACAATCAATTCTGACCTATCCGGAGTTTATATCCCATGCAAATATATCGAAGCTTCTTCCTAGAGCTGCCAGGAACCATCAAAGAATTGAAAATCAGATGATGATCAAAAGAGATTGATAGAGAAGATTGCTTCCGTTGTTGTTACAGGTATCGACCATTTGTAGTGGTACTTCCCTATCCTCTATCACGTTCTCTTCTTGCACTCATACTCACTATCAGTGGATAGTAAGTGAATTTACTAAGGCATACAAACGGATATCTTAGAGATACTCATTCTAGGGTATACTTCACCCTATCTCTAATGAGCCACTTAATGTGTTATCTCCACAGCTAAAGTTCACCCTTTAGCTCTGATACCAAGTTGTCACGGTCCAAATTTCAGCGTTTGAAAATCGACACCCGTACTTCACTTGCACTCGAATGTCGCTGATTCAATCGTTGAAATCTGACTCATGTCGGAGCATATAACACATTAAGTACAACAGCACAGTGGAAGAAAAGATAATATCATTGATATACAACAGTGAATACAATATCTGATACAATATGTATAACAATATCAGATACAAATATACAACAGCGGAAAGATAAGCATCAACAGAGAAACTCCAAAGAGAACTCTAACATCAAACTGCATTTGCAACTCCAAAGACAAAGCTGCAAAAACTCCAAAAACTAGATCCACCAACATGCTTTCCAAACGCGAAGCCAGAAACCCCATCACGTTGTATTAAGCAAGGTCAGCCCGAATGCTGAAAAGAAGCAAATGCAATCGCCAAATCTAAAGGGTGGATGCTATCGAATTCTACTCCTACAATTCCATTATCTGAAAAACCCAACCCTAGACTACCCGTGTGGAAAATTGTGGACATCCAGAGTTTAGGAAGGGAATAATAAACTCCGGGTCAGTCATGGGACTGGTATGAGCAAATAAAAACAGTTTATCTTTAAAACAGACAACAAAAGAATTTAAAATTGAAATCCACATGCTTTTTGGAAAATGAAACTACCATAAGGCCTCCCGCCGCACACACCATGCAAACGTAGAATTGGAGGAGATTTCTCCTTATGATAGTCAAAATTGCTTGATACGCAAAAACCATTTAATATTATTATTAGTGCATAGTGGAAAAAATTTCGAAAGTATAATATTAATCTAAGCCGGTATACAACATTTCGTCGTATGCCTACTATAGCTACCATGTTCAACAACAGGTTACCGCCACATTCCATGGCAGGTTACACAACTAAAACTGTACAGGGCACGTATTGTTTCTTTGGATTTTCCAACAAATGGTCAGGCTAAGGAACTTCCTATTTCCACATGGGAACGCCTCTGGAGGGACCCCTCGAGAACTTACCTAACTCTCTGCCAACACGAGGCCGGTTTACTCCTTTCCCGGGAGTAAGACCTAAGATATGCCATCCCCAGTCGTTTGCGACCTTTATCCGAGGATCCTCAACACCAACAACCACAAAGCAATGTATTTGCGGTAACCACATAGGTTAAATATCTGGGCTCCATACCATGATACCACCCTTTTCCAGAAGAAATGGACATACCCTAGGGTTGCGACCCCTGCAACCTTGCCGCTTCTTTCCTGTTTCGACCATTTTCGGGGTGTGAGGTCCGATGAGGTCTCGTCCACGAAGCTACGCTTTTCACAAAAGCTATGCTTCGATCAACAAATGATTAACTGCTCTTCGTATGCCACATAACCAAATTTGGAATGCATCACTAGTAACCATCAACTACATAACCTCTGAGCTCATACGTCTCAAAGAAGGGTGTTAAGCTAAGAGAATAAATCTCCGCCACTGAACAGAAATGTATTTGATAGAAACCAGCTTTACATCTCAAAGTGTAATATCAGACATACATTCATACAAGTCTGTTCCGGGTTCGAATAGAACAGAAGGCACTTCCAAAGAAGCCCTTGCAAATCCGGATAATCCCTAATCACGTTCGGACTTCCCATCACAAAGGGTGATCAAATCTCTATACTGGGGATCAGCCGATGTAGAGACATTCGACAAAAAATCCTTTCGTTTTCGAAAGTATCCGGTCTTCAAATGCTATCCATAACATCGTATCATTATTCGGAATGGGTTATATGACACAAGGTCCTCTTTCGGCTAACCGAATAATGAACGCAATATTTAAAAACAAATGGATATGGGATCTTAGTTAAGTCACAACTTAAAGCCCAAAACAAATGGTTTAAACAAATTGTCATTTCAAATATTTTTGAAAAAAAAGATTCAATTCACAAAGTTCACCCATTTTTCACAAAGGTTCATTTATAGCCTTTCTAAACAATTTCCCTTTCAGATCAGATTAACTCAACTAATCTTTAAATCAAAGATTCAATTCATAGATTTCAAAACCTTTCCCAAAGATTCATAGCTTTCAGAAACAATTTTCATTTCAAATCTTGTATACAAAAGATATATCTTTTAGATCTTCTTCAACTTAAAAACAAAGTTTAATAATCTTTCACAAAGATTCATTCATAGCTTTCTAAATAATTCCATTTCAATACCAAATCTTTTATACAAAGATACCTTTTAAGATCCTTTTAAATTTGGAAATAAAGTTCACAACCCTTTCACAAAGATACAATTATAGTTTACAAAACAATTTTATTTCAAATGTGAAACCCCTATTTAACAAAACTGGAAATCCTTTCTTGATATGAAAGCTATTATTATTTGAAAACAAATAGTTTTCATTTCGAAAAAATTCGATTACATTTGCACAAGCTATATCTTCTAAAGTATAGAACTTGGGTTAAATATGAATTCCCAAAAATAATGCTTTTAAAATGGTTTAAAACCCATATAAAAACATTTATAACTTGTATAACCTTTTAAACCATAATTCCCAAATATAGAATTCAATTTCAAATCTTGAATTTAATTTCAAATCAAACTATTTAAATTTCACAACTTTACCAAGTTATTAAAAATAACTTTTATCTTCAAAACTCCTTTTCAAAAACTTTTCATATTTAAATCCAATTCAATTTCCAAAACCATTTGGATTCGAAATTCAATTTAAAAATTATTTTCTAAAATCTATGACTTAACCAATTTCCTCGTGCAATCCATATTTGTGTGTGTATAGTGTAGTCCAGGGGTTTTACACAATAGTGCAACAACATCAATCATCACAGATTCAATCATATCAATATCGATAAGCGGTATAATCTATAACGCTTATCTTCTATTTACAAATCCACAGATAAATAATATACATTCATCATAGATAAAGTAAATTACACTCATCACAGCTTGAATCGAAACAATCCATATCACAAAGCATCATACATCAGGTATATCAAACAATTCAACATTCTATAGAATCCAAATATCCATAAGTAAGATTAATTAATTATCTGATTAATTTAAATCAGATTTATTACCTATGAATAAACACTAATCCTGGATAATTATTAATAATTGCAAAACATTTCTATTAGTTAACCTTAAATTAATAATTAATCCTTTGATTAATTATCCGTAATTAATTACAATAATTATTTAATTAATCCTTAATTAATAATCATCCCTTAATCACTTTCATTAATTAATTAACCTTTAATTAACTAATTATTCTTAAATTAATTGCCTTAATTAATTTATTACATTAATTAATTACCTTTAATTAATTACAATAAGTGATTATTCTTAATCATCTTTAACCTTTAATTATTCACCCTTAATTACTTATATTAAGTAATTATTTTTAAGTGATTAATTATCCTTAATTATTTTCAATTTATCAATCAAGCTTTGAAAAACAATTAGCATTTAAACCTATTAATGACTTTTGGAAAGAAATCATCATTTAAATCTTATCTTAACTAACCTTTAAAACAAATCAACATAATCATATATTTCAACTTAAATCCTTAAAGTTAATTGATAATAAAAATCATTATGTAAGATAAATCGTTTATCTTTAAAATCTTGTCTACATAACCTTGAAAATTATATTTTCTTTTATCATACTTAAAAAAACTTGTTCCAGCTTTATTTTTAAAACCTGTTAACAAATTTAATCCTTATACAAAAGCTGGTTCACATAGTTGTTTTAAAATAAACTTGCTTACTTTACGAATTTTTAAAATTTTGATATCTTATCAAAGAACTCGAGTTAACCCAACAAAATTTCCGAGCCCAACCAAAATTCCCAATCTACTTTGAGAAAATCTTCAAAAAACTTGAACGAGAACCCGAGTATCCCCTTTCTTCCCCAATCCATCATCATGCCCAGGTGCATAGCTTCGCGCATGCACGTCTACAAGTTGTCGGAGCAACGGCGATCAATGCCATCACCATTTACATGCCAACAACTGCTCCCTCAACCACTACATCATCCAGAACTTTGAGTTGAACTCTAAATCAAAATCGAGTTTGAGCGCACCCAAACTGGAATGAACACAGATTTACAAAATCGATCGCCGACGACAATCTCGGCAACTTGGAACCCCGACGCTACACCCAAAGACGCGTCACATGACTACACTTCGATCCCCCTTGGACCGTCGCCACCCAATGCTACATTGGTGACATTCAAGCCATAAATTCAACAGCCACCTAGACTGGTCTTCAAACCCTAAACAATCATCAATCAACCACCTCGACCATCGATAAATGACCCGAGCATTTTCCTACAAACACCCATCCACAACCTACCTCCAGCAATGATCTCGAGACCCAACACCTCATTGATCATCAGATTTTGACAAAAAAACCAAAAACTGTTCAATTCAAGAAAACTCCATATTCCTATCCTTACAAATCATGAAATTGCTTTTAAAAATCATTATTCGTTAGCACGAATCTAATTATAGGATCGAAATACAAAGTTAAGTTTATTGAATTTCCTGTTTTAAAAGAAATCTCACTGTAAATTCCTGATTTTGAATTAATTATCCAATAAATCCACCTAAATTCATTTTTAAAATTAATGTTACTTAATTACACTCATTTTTCATCACAAATTATAGCCTAAAATGATTTAAAGGAGGAGATATTGATTTTTAAACAAACCCTGTACATTTAGAACAGAGACCTATATATGCTTTTAAACAGACATGCACATACTGTTTTTCATATATATATATATATATATATATATATATATATATATATATATATATATATATAGAAATGCAGATGCATTTAAATCTATTCAACATTTTTTCCAACCAATTTCGAGCATTCACCAAAATATATGTATAACAAATTCAGGTTTTAATGGTTAGTTTGCTCACCTGATTGTTTTGAAGCAGAGACCAGGTTTTTAACTTGTGATTTTTGTTTTCTGAACTTCATTTCCAGGTTTGAAATGAATTTCTTTAAATCTGGTTGCATTGATCTGATTTGTAGTTGTTGAATTCACAGCTTTGTTTTAATGTTTGAATTGTTCTTGAATTTCTCTGCTTGAACTTTAAATTGCCTGAAGCCTGGATTTGTTTTTGTGAAGTTTTTCTTTGATCTCCAGGCTTTAATCTTGTTGCATAGAGTTTCGATTGCTTCAGATCTTTGCCTGAATTACTTGATCAATTGCTTTGCATTTCCGGCTTCTAGATTTGTTTAAATCAATTACTTCGGATTTCTTTTCTTTTTGATCTTATTTCTTAGTTTTGAAAAATAGAGGAGATGATTTTCAAATGGAAATGTAATAGCCTGGTTTCTTTTTTTTTCCACTCATGTTTTTCTGATTTCAAATTAAAAGAAAAGTTTATTTCTTTTCCCACTTGTCTCATAAATTTACATTTGTTGATTTCTTATATTTGTCTTCCTACACTTGTTAACATCCAAACATTTCATGTTTAAATCCTTTTTGTTAATTTAATTATACATTTTTGTTTTAAACCCTCTTAGCTTTATATTTACAAAACATTTCTTTTCATATTAACATATGTTTATTAATTACAAAAGATATATATGCATATATTTTAAATTTATACTTATACTTAAAAGAAATATGTTAATGTCAAAGCTTAAATGTTTATTTACATATATACTAACTATAAAAGAAAAGTATTGTAAATCTTTTATTAATTCTTGTTTACATTTTATTTTATATTTATATAATTTAAAAACAAATGATTTGAAATCAAAATGTTCATTATTAACAAATATTTACATTTATATATATCCATATATATTAATTCCTTGAAACATAAAGTTTAATAAATTCAATATTTATTTATAAAATACTTATACTTGAATTTTATAAATCAAATTCCTAATTAAAATCCATTTATATAAATAAATAAACATACATCTTATTTGATTTTGGAAATCCAAATATAATTTTATGAAATACTTAATTTTTTTTAATTTTAACCCAAAATCTTATTTACAACATATTTTAATATTTTTATCCTTCAATTTAATCCAATTTTATTTCTCAAAATATTTATTATGGAATTTTTCCCAATTAATTCATAATTAATTCCAAATTGAACCAAAATTTTATATTAATTACCAAATTAATTATGCTTAAAAATCAGGAATGTTACATTAATATTATACTTTCGGAATGTTTTTGCACTATGCGCTAATAATTATATCAAAAGAGTTTTCTCGTATCAAGCATATTTGACTATCATAAGGAGAAATCTCCCCCAAATGTGCGATTGCATTGTGTGTGTGCCGGGAGGCCTTAAGGTTGTTTCATTTTCCAAAAGCATATCGGATTTCTTTTTAAAAATGGTTTTGTACAAACAACTGTTTTTGTTTACTCATACCAGTCCCATGACTGACCGGGAGTTTATTATTCCCTTCCTGAACTCTGGGTGCCCACAATTTCCACACGGGCAGCCTAGAAGCAGGTTATCCGTGTTTTTTTAGAGCTAGTTTGGAATTTTTGAAGTCCTTTGGAAAGCTATCGGATTTTGGAAGCTTTTGGCCTTGGAAACCTTTTGAAGTGTTTGGAGATTTCGGAAGATCTTCTCAAAGTCGAAGTGTGTTGGAAATATTTGAAGTCACTGTTATTTTTTCCGCTGTGGTGTTTTCATCCTGTAATTATATCTTGTGTATATCACTCTGATAATGGGATTAAATTGTTGTAATCGAATATTGTGATGATGTTGTATCTATGTTGTGATCAATGATAATACATTTTTTTGCTGTTTATATTCATCTAATGTTGTTATAAGCTCCATCCGAACTGGAGTTCAACGTTTGAATCTCCGGCAGTCGAACACAATGGAGGTATTTGATATCGATTTTTAATCGCTGGATTTCATGAAAAGTGGTGACAAGTGGTATCAGAGCTAAAGGTTGAGTAAGAACTTTAGCTACGGAGTATAACACATTAGGTGGCTCATTAGAGATAGGGTGAAGTATACCCTAAAATGAGTATAAACCAAAAGACCGAAACCCTAAAATTTCTCCGTCTATTTCTTTTAACTGTTGATGTTCCCCGAGATATCTCGTCCATATACCTAAATCAAGTTTTCTTACTAATTACAGATAGTGAGAATGAGAGGGCGAAGAGGACGAGGTAGGGGACGGGGAAATATCACTACAACTGGTCAAGTCCCTACAACAGCAGCTATACCTACTCAACCTCAGCCGAATCTGGCTGATCTATATAGAAGTTTTTCTAGACTTGGTGGAAAGCCATTCACTAGAAAGGAATCTATTATCAAAGCCCAAGCCTGAATCCGATCATGTGAAAGAATTTTTAGAGGGTTGAAGTTGGAAGACGATCAAATGCGACTAATAGCTTCTGGGCATCTTAGAGAGGAAGCCCTAGCTTGGTGGGAGACTATTACTGTGGATGAGCCGGAAAATGAGTTCATTTGGAGTCGATTCAAAGAGGTGTTTGAGCAGCGCTATATGCCATCTGCTGGTATCTCTAGAATGTACCAGGAGTTCATGGATTTGAAGCAAGGAAGTTTATCGTTTGAGGAGTATTTGAATAAATTCAACGAATTATCTCGTTTTGGTCCGAAGTTGGTGAATACACCTTTGGAGAAGAATGAAAGGTTTATTCGAGGAATGAATAAGAAGTGCCATGAAAGGATGACTGCCCATGGAAAAGAATCCTTTTCAGATTTGATCAATATAGGTTATCGATAGCTACCCTGGATATGCAGGAAGTTCTGGAGGAAAAAAGAAGGGCAAGCAATCCAAATTGGAAGAAAAGGAACTCTGAAAGGAGGAAACCGTATAAAGGTAAGGAGAAGAAGAACTATCAGGAGAACCCGGCTAGAGATATTATTTGTTATAACTGTCAAGAGAAGGGCCATTGTTCAAACGATTATAAGACGCCAAAGAAACAAGTAAAGGAATATCAACCTGTGAGGACAGGTCAATGAACCAAGGAATTTTTTCGCTGTCACAAGCCAGGTCACGAAGCTAAACATTGCCCGAAAAAGAAGCAAGCACAAGTAGCGAAAATTTACGCAATACAAGATAACCCCTCAACTTCAAAGGCGGATAAAGAAAAATGAGTCTTAGAAGGTAACCTTATCATTTATGATAGAGTTGTTAGAGTATTGTTCGACACAGGCGCTACACATAGCTTTATCTCCCAACAAACCATAAATGAATTAAAACTAAAACCTGAATTTGTTGATGAGCCTATTTGCGTAAAGAATCCAGTTGGTGGTCCGGCAAATCTTTGTCTACGATGTAGAGATGTTCTTATCTCGTATTGTTGTTAGATTTCCTATCCTCCTTTTCATTCTTGATTTTAATGAATTTAAAATCTTACTCGAAATGGATTGGCTAAGGAAGTACGAAGCCAAATTAGATTGTAGCAATCGAACAATTTTTATCAGAACTAAATCTGGGAATTTTATTGAGATCTCTTGTGAGGAACCGAGTCCTAAGAGAGATAAACTGATGTATACTTTGGGATATCCCGAAACTAGTCTGGAGTCTATACCTATTGTTCGGGAATTTCCAAACGTATTCGAAGAGGTCAAATTTTTGTATTCAGAATTGACTTAGTACCCAATGCTCGTCCTGTCGCTCATGCAAGTCATAGGATGGCACTCTGGGAAAGGATAGAATTAGTCAAGAAAGCCCGTGATTTGCTAGAGAAAGGATTAATACGTCCTAGTGTTTCCGAATGGGGTTCAGCTGTGGTATTCGTCGCTAAGTCTGACGGATCTTTGAGATTGTGAGTGGACTACCGCGATCTCAATAAATTAACGCTTAAAAACAAATTTCCTTTACCGAGAATCGATGATCTGTTAGATCAACTGCACGGCGCTTGATTCTTTTCAAAGATGGATCTAGCTCAAGGATTTGATCAGTTATGAATTGCAGAAGACTGTGTCCACTTGACTGCTTTCAGAGGCCTAGACACTTTCTACGAATGATTACTCATGCCTTTCGGACAAACGAATGCTCCCGCATACTTCGTAGACTTAATAACCCATGTATTCTGAGAAGTGTTAAATAAATTTGTTCTTGTATTCATTGATGATATCTTGATCTACGTCAAAACCAAAGAGGAGCATGCTGAGCATCTAAGGATTGTTTTGGAAATATTAAGAAAGAACATTTTGTTCGCCAAATTTTCCAAATGCCATTTTTGGGTCAAGGAAGTTAGATTTCTCGGGCACATTGTTAATGAAGAAGGAATTTATATTGATCCTAGCAAAGTTTCTGCTATTCTAGACTGGAAGCGACCCACGGCTCCGAAAGAAGTTCAAAGTTAGGATTTCTCCAACATAGCTAGTCCGTTGACTAAGCTAACAATGAAGAATGCAAAATTTGATTGGACTCCAAAATGTGATGAAGCTTTCCAGGAGTTGAAGAGGAGATTGGCTACTGCTCATGTTCTCACTATTATTAACGAGAATCAAGGCTTATGTGTTTATACAGATGCTTGTGGTGATGGTGTGGGTGCGGTGCTAATGTAGAATGGGAAAGTGATTGCCTACGCGAGTAGACAATTACGTCCGCATGACAAAACTACCCAACCTATGATCTCAAGCCTCTAGCCGTTATTTTCGCTCTGAAAATTTGGCAACACTATCTTTTGGGTAAAATTTCTTTCAGCTTTCCTAAAAGATTTAAAAGTTTAACTTAACTTAATATTTATGCTTAATAAATCCTCCTTGTTTTAGGTGAAAAATTCGAATTGTTCACCGACCATAAATCTCTGAAATATATCTTCATCCAGAAGGATTTAAATCTACGGCAACAACATTGTTCTAGCGTCTTATGACTTGGATGTTCAATATACACCCCGAAAAGCCAACATAGTAGCTGATGCTTTGAGTAGAAGGCATGCTTTTCTTGCATATCTAGTTGTCACTCCTACTCTCCTTGAAAAGATCGCCAGTAAGCAGACAAAAGACAAGTTTCTTCAAGAAATGTATAGAATAATATATCGTGGCGAGGATTCCAGTTTTGGAATCAATAATAATGGAGTTATAAGATTGAAAGGCAGGATCTGTGTCCCAGACATCCTGGATCTGAAACGTGAAGTTTTGGATGAGTGTCACAAATCCAAACTTAGAATCCATCCAGGAGTTAATAAGATGTACAGAGATATCAAAAGAACTTTCTGGTGGAAAACAATGAAAAGGGATATATCTTTTTATGTGAGTCGCTATGCAACCTGTCAGCAAATTAAAAGTGAGCAAAAGAAAATGGCGAGTTTACTTTAGCCGTTGGAGGTGCCTAAATGGAAATGGGATCAAGTGTCTATGGATTTCATAGATGGGTTTCCACGTACGCGAAAGGAAAATGAAGCGATTTGGGTTATCGTGGATCGTCTAACTAAGACTGCCCATTTCATCCCAGTTAAATCTACCGGAACAGCAGCAAGTTAGGCTGAATTATATGTGAAAAAAATTATCCGTCTACACGGTATACCCAGCAGTATAGTGAGTGATCGTGATCCGATTTCACTAGTAGATTTTGGAAGGCATTTCAAGCTGCATTGGGAACCAAACTGAATATCAATATTGTTTACCATCCGCGGTCTGATGGGCAGACTGAAAGGATTAATCAAATCTTAGAATACCTCTTGCGTGCTTATATTCTCGACTTTGGTGGTTCTTGGGAGAACTGTTTGCATCTGGTTGAATTCTCATATAACAATAGCTATCAAGCCAGCATCGAGATGGCTCCTTTCGAAGCTTTATATGGTCGTCCATGTCGATCACCTGCATGTTGGATCAAGTCAGGTGATAGACTCGTCCTTGGACCAGATATGATTAAGGAAGCCACTGAAAAAGTTGAATTTATTCGAAAGAAATTGACAATTTCTCAAAGTCGTAAGAAGAGTTATTACGACCGCAGAAGAAGAGCTCTAGAGTTTCAGGTTGGAGATTCTGTTTTCCTCAAAGTTTCTCCAATGCATGTTGTGTTGAGATTTGGAAAAACTGGTAAGCTGGCACCGTGTTATATTGGTCCTTTTCCTATTCTGGAGAGGATCGGTCCTTTAGCATATCGAGTGCAGCTACCCAGCTGGTTATCTGACGTACACGATGTGTTTCTTGTTTCACATCTTCAAAAATATATGCACGATCCTGACTGTATTATTGAAGAAGCCGCTCAGCAGGATTTGGAGATTACACCAAATCTGGTAGTAAAGAGAGAACCGATAAAGATTATAGACCGTGATGAAAAGCAATTGAGGAATAAAGTTGTGAAACTAGTCAAAGTGCAATGGAGCGGTGATCCAAACGACTGCACTTGGAAAACATAGGATAGCATGCAGAAGTCCTATCCTAATTGCAGAGTGGATATCTCGGCTTAATCAGGTAAGCCATTTCTCTATCTTTTTCTTCGTTCTTATATTCTTTGTTTGTCTTTCTCTTTCTTTCAAATTTCGAGGACGAGATTTTCTTAAAGGGGGAATATGTAACATCTCCAAATTTTATCAATTTAAAATTAATAATTAAAATTTTTGGGATTTAATTTGGAATTAATTTGAAAATTTTTAAGATAAATAGAATTAGTATTGATTTATATATATATCAAGATAAACTAGAATTTGTTTAATGTAAAATTAGTTTAAAACATTTCTTCTTTAAAATTGTATATAATAATGAATAGGAAATGTATTTATAAAATAAGGAAAATATGATATAAGAATTATTTAAAAGCATTTAATTCATATGAAATACAAGTGTTAAGCATGTAACAAGAAATAATACAATTGTAGTTCATATAATAAGTGTTTTAACAAATGTAATGATTTTATAATTAATTTGGACAAGTGTCATTTAGTTTTATTTTTGAGAAAGAAATTAATAAAAATAGAAAACATAGTTATATAAACTTCCTACTCTCCTTCCTCTCAATTCTTTTAACATTTGCAAACTACAAAGAAAACAAAAGGCCTGTATAACTTTCTCAAACCAAAAAAGAAAGAAAAAAAAATCATCAAACAAATTTCAAAACAAAGACAAAGAATAAAACCTAAAAATTAAAACACTTCAAAATCTAAATCCTGGAAAGCATCTCTATCCAGTAAATCAAGAAACGGTTTCAAATATCAAACAAGTAGAGATTTCAACTCAACAATCAATCAAGCCTTCAATTCAAACAATTCCAGTTTAAGATCAACATCAGATTTTCAAACTCAAAATCGAAAACTCAGCAATCAACACCTTTTCCAGCCTTCAAGTTTTAAACCTAGACAGTTTCCTCTGTTCTCAGACATCAGGTGAGTAAACCCTTAAAAATCTGAAGAATTATGTGTTGTCTGCGATGATGTTTAAAATAAATTTTAAAGTATTGATATGCATGCAAATATATATGGATATTTATATGCAGAGAGGAGTGTGCATGTTTGAGTTACAGGCACATTTGCCTCTGGCTGTTCCCAGGTTTCCAAAACCGATAGAAAATTCAACTTCTCTTCCTCTGATGATGCTGCAGTCATCACCAGGTTATTTTCCAACGATTAAAGTGAGTTTAGTTCTATGCCATTTCCAAAATTTAAAACAATTTCTTCTATTCAAAAATATTCCAAATAATATTACTATTATTAATTTCAAAATACTTTGGAAAACATTTCCAAAAATCTTTGAGATTTAACTTTCCAATTTCTGGCTTGAATCAATTTTCAGTTTTAACTCATTTATATAATTCATCCTTATACAATTTAATTTTGGTTTTTATAAACCATTTTCAATTTTATAGCTTTGTTTTGAATATATATGTATATAAACAACCAACACATCAATATACTATAATAGTTTCAGAAAATTATTTCCTTTATATAAAAATATATTTTGGGCATCATTTACCAACGTCAAAACCATACCATGTCAGTTTACCATGTTTAAGTGTTTATAAACTCCTATCGATTTAGTGGCATCCCGCTATTCGACTTGAATTTATATGCCACTCAACAGATAAGTCAACACAATATAAAACATTTATATTTACTAACAAATACAAGCTCATATCTATTATTACACACAAACTCATTCTAGGGTACTACAGGCCCTCTCTCTAATGAGTTGCCATTTTATGCAAAAAAACCGTATCATTTAAGATATATACCATTTTCAGAATGCAATAGTCAACAACCATTCTGGAAAGTTATATAACTTATACTCATATACATAACTCACACAGTGGAATATATTCAAGTACATAGAATATGTCTCTGTCATCTAGCTTGTCTCCTGAACTCTATAGCATCCTAACCTGAATTTGTAATATTCAGTCTGACTCGAACATTATTATAAAATAACACCCGAGTCATCTGGAAAACCAGCATGAGAAAACACACCCAATTTGATTTATTACTATTTTCAAAATCCTTCGAAAAACAAAGGTATCTCGTAAGACCACGTTACACATAAATACGACGGGTTTTTACCTTATGATAGCCAAAACATTTTATATCAAAATCATCTGATATTGTAATAATGTTTATAGCAAGTAAATTAGAAAATGGCTGAAATGCTTGCATCTCACATTTCAGCTATATTTGATATACAATCAAAGCCATACAGGCTCGTAGTGGATATTGGATTCCATACAATGACTCGGCTACTGGGGTATCGCCCGCCATAGTACACCTTTAGAAAAGTGTACCGAGATCGCACCTAACGATCCCTGCTAACACAGGACCGGCCTACCTTGTACTAGATAGTACCAAATTTGTTATCACCCCAGGTGTTGCTACCCTTATCGAGTGCTCTCTTTTCCACGCACAACCATATCCACAAATTTAATATAATTTTTTCGAGGCTATCTAAAAACGTGATAACATACCCTACTTGGGTGCGACCCACATAGCACTGTTGCATCTCATTTGTTTTTGTCATTCCCCGTTGATGAGTCTTGAGGCTACGCTTTACCTTGAGAATAGCAATCATACTTGGAATGCTAGCACCGCCTTCCAGGCAAACAATGTTTTAACAGAGGAATTTCTATCGAATTAGAAAACCGTCGAAAAATTTATAATAAAATTTTACCGCAAGTGCATGACGTACTATTGTACTACGTGGCGAGTATGGGTCGATCCGTAGGGAATTGTTAGATTTTAAATCTCTATTCAATCAAATTAACCAAAATTGAAATCGTGATTAGCTAAAAGTGTAGAAAACTAAAAAAGAAAATTGATAAAAATATGAGAGCGTTAAGACAATTAAGTGATAAATCCACTCTCTAGATCACATAGTTCAACACATATGAAATTTTGATCTCTCTTTCTTGGTAATAAGTGAGTTTAAATGATGTGTTTATTATAAGTATGGCTTATTTGTGCTATTAATTAGCTCATATAAGCCATCAAAATATAACATAACCTTTAAACCACTTTTAATTCTCATAAAAATGTCAACAAAGTTGAAAGTGAAAATCTATTTTAAGCATGGCCTATTAACTATTGTTTAGAAATATAGACCATCAAATTTTGATTTAAACATTCACTTCCTTGCCATATTCATATATAGATGAAGATGCACTTTTAATTTGTGATTGTTTAAGCATAGCCTATGTGTTATGTGAAAGTGCGGTGTGTATACAATTATATGTGCTAATATAGTACACACGGATCGTGTAATATGGATAATAATATAAATGCGGAAAATAGATGATAGTAGCAAAGTAAAAATAAAAAAATAGAAAAATCACACCAGAGATTTTTATACTGGTTCGGAGCACCGTCCTACGTCCAGTCCCAGACTTCTATCTGGATTTTCACTATTAACTACCTCGCTTCACCCGGAGGAACAGGTTTACAATACCCGAACAGCCGAACGGGATTTCACGCCTCTAATACACTGAGGACTTCAACACTTGCCTCTTACAACACGAGGACTTCAACAAAAACAAATACAATTGTTGTTGACAACTTGTGTTCTTGAAAACACGGATTTGTCACTAGTAGTACACCCTTCCTATAATCTTATCCTCAAAGAATATGAATGATGTTTTGTAAAGATTAAAGAAGGTATTTACTTATTGAATCAAAAGATATGAAATAATTTCAATGATTCAATAAGCTAAATTAATTTTTAGAATGCAGGAGTGTTAGAGATTAGATTAGAGAGCATATATGATCGTGTAAAAACTTGTGTTTGAATCAATGATTTAGATGAGTATATATAGAGAAAAATAGTTGTAACTCTTTGTGAACAGTTGCCATTAAGAGTTATGATCATTGATGAAAGATAGGAGATGCAACCTTTGGAGAAGAGAAGTGTCTTTTGGAAAAGTTGTTTTCTGTTTAAAAACGGTCGACAGGTCAAAAATGGACCGGTAGACAGGAATTCAAATATATATACGTTATGTGCATGTGTGCATGTTATCTGTGCATTCTGGGCAAAAACGGTCGACCACCTTATTTTCAACCGGTCGACCGGTTTAGTCCAATTTGCACAGTTAATGTGCATATGTATATATATTGAAAGATTGAAGTTATATGATTATTTGAGGATAGATTTTAACATAAATTACTAACATACCAAATAATCAACCTCTAATATATGGAGCTCTTTGTGTTTCTTAAATGAATAACTTCTTTTTGTCGATCACGGCTTATTCCTTTGTCAGAAATCAAAACTCTATAAAAATCTTGACTCAACATTCTCCCCCTTTTTGATTGATGACAACATATATCTGAATTTCTGAATCTCCCCCTGAATATGTGATCTCCCCCTGAGATTTTGTCTTATATATATATATATTCCTGCAAATAATTGTTAGCACTTTCTCCCCCTTTGTCATCGACAAAAAGGAATAATAGATAATGGAATAATATAGGAGTATATCAGCCAGAATATCCATTTTCCTCTTTTCTTAAGTAGGACCTGCAAAGAATAGAATTAAGTCCATGGTACCCACTTTTTCTAGGGTCCTAAGAGTTAGGTCTTAGGAGTCCATACCCATATGAGTCCGGTATCCCCTTTATATATATAATTGTTATTAAAATGTACATTATTCATTAATTGCTGAATGTATTTGTTCCTAATCAAATTATTATTTGTTTTAGGAACCCATATTTTGATAGTCTTGACATTTCTCTTTTGAAATTTCACAACTGGTTTTGGTTTGAAATATAATAAACTAAGATTTTTCTTAGCTTCAGTTTTTTGTACTTTCTTCTTCCTTTTATTTCTAAGATGTTTCTTAGTTTCATGTTTGTTATATCCCAAACCTTGTTTATCTGAAATAGATTGTGAACTTTCAATGATTTTAGTCAAATTTTCTCGACCTTTGTTAAAGTTAGAAACATTTTGAGTAATGTCATCAAACTTTGTTTGTAAACTAGCTTTTTCTAGGTCTAGAATTTTGACTTTTGCTTTAAGTTCATGATTTTCAGTAGTGAGAGCATTATTTTTCTCTTTTTGAGCTTCTATTTCTTGACTCAAAAGAGATATTTGAGAGTCAACATTAGATGATGATTCTTGAATATTTTCAAGTTCTTCTTCTAATATTTTCTTCTCATCTTTTAACATATCTCGTTCAAACTCTGCTCTACTTAAATCTGCTTTGACTACTTTTAATTGACGTTTTAAGTCTTTATATTTGACTATCAATTCAGCATTAATATCAAGTAATTCATCAAATGTAGGAATTTGTACCTCATCTTCTGTTGCCATAAAGCAAACATTAGCTTGTTCGTTCTCCGAATCACTTTCACTTTCTGATGAAGATGACTCTGAATCATCCCATGTTACTGAGAAGGCTCGTTTCTTTGATTTGTCCTTCTTATATTTGAATTTGTCATTTTCTGACTTTTTATTTTGTTCTGGACAATCCTTCTGCATGTGTCCCTTTTTATGGCAGTTGAAACATTCTATAGCAGATGAAGATGGTTTATTTGATCCAGGTTTCCTTTTATTGTAGCGACTGGCTTTTCGATATTTTAGGAATTTTTTGAAACCTTTAGCAATGAACGCCAAATCTTCATCTTCAGAATCTGATTCATTTTCATCTTTCTCAACATGAAATGCTACATTTTTCTTTTCTTCTTTCTGTTCTTTTCTAGCCTGCAAATTTGCTTCATAGGACATTAAATTTCCTATCAATTCATCTGGCTTCATGACGGAAAGGTCATTAGCTTCTTCAATTGCTAATACTTTTCCTTCCCATTCATTAGTCAGAGAATGTAGGACTGTTGAAACAACATCAAAATCAGAATACTTTTGTCCTAACCCAATAAGTGCATGGTGAATAGTTTGAAACCGTGAATACATGTCATTGATTGTTTCATTTGGTTTCATTTTGAAATTTTGAAATTGACTTTTCAGCATGGCTATTTTGGCTTGTTTAACCTTGTTAGTACCTTCATGAGTGATTTTTAGCGTTTGCCAAATTTGATATGCAGTAGTGCAGATACTAACACGGTTATATTCATTTTGGTCTAATGCACAGAACAACATATTTATTGCTCTTGCATTTACGGCTGCTGCCGTTTTCTCAGCCACAGTCCATTCTGAATAATCAGTTGTTGGATTCACTATTTCTCTTTGAGTAGCATTCCAAGCATCATAGCTACTTGATTGCATAAAGAATGACATACGTGTTTCCCAATAACTATAGTTAAGACCATTGAAAAATGGAGGTCTTTGTGTCGATTGACCTTCCGTGTAAGTGGTGTTTTGAGTGCTAGTACTTGCGTTATTTGCCATATTACAAGAATATATCAAATAACTGTGTTACGGTTATATGATAACCTGGCTCCGATACCAATTGAAAATGTTGGGGGCGGTGTACGATTATATGTGCTAATATAGTACACACGGATCGTGTAATATGGATAATAATATAAATGCGGAAAATAGATGATAGTAGCAAAGTAAAAATAAAAAAATAGAAAAATCACACCAGAGATTTTTATACTGGTTCGGAGCACCGTCCTACGTCCAGTCCCAGACTTCTATCTGGATTTTCACTATTAACTACCTCGCTTCACCCGGAGGAACAGGTTTACAATACCCGAACAGCCGAACGGGATTTCACGCCTCTAATACACTGAGGACTTCAACACTTGCCTCTTACAACACGAGGACTTCAACAAAAACAAATACAATTGTTGTTGACAACTTGTGTTCTTGAAAACACGGATTTGTCACTAGTAGTACACCCTTCCTATAATCTTATCCTCAAAGAATATGAATGATGTTTTGTAAAGATTAAAGAAGGTATTTACTTATTGAATCAAAAGATATGAAATAATTTCAATGATTCAATAAGCTAAATTAATTTTTAGAATGCAGGAGTGTTAGAGATTAGATTAGAGAGCATATATGATCGTGTAAAAACTTGTGTTTGAATCAATGATTTAGATGAGTATATATAGAGAAAAATAGTTGTAACTCTTTGTGAACAGTTGCCATTAAGAGTTATGATCATTGATGAAAGATAGGAGATGCAACCTTTGGAGAAGAGAAGTGTCTTTTGGAAAAGTTGCTTTCTGTTTAAAAACGGTCGACAGGTCAAAAATGGACCGGTAGACAGGAATTCAAATATATATACGTTATGTGCATGTGTGCATGTTATCTGTGCATTCTGGGCAAAAACGGTCGACCACCTTATTTTCAACCGGTCGACCGGTTTAGTCCAATTTGCACAGTTAATGTGCATATGTATATATATTGAAAGATTGAAGTTATATGATTATTTGAGGATAGATTTTAACATAAATTACTAACATACCAAATAATCAACCTCTAATATATGGAGCTCTTTGTGTTTCTTAAATGAATAACTTCTTTTTGTCGATCACGGCTTATTCCTTTGTCAGAAATCAAAACTCTATAAAAATCTTGACTCAACATTCTCCCCCTTTTTGATTGATGACAACATATATCTGAATTTCTGAATCTCCCCCTGAATATGTGATCTCCCCCTGAGATTTTGTCTTATATATATATATATTCCTGCAAATAATTGTTAGCACTTTCTCCCCCTTTGTCATCGACAAAAAGGAATAATAGATAATGGAATAATATAGGAGTATATCAGCCAGAATATCCATTTTCCTCTTTTCTTAAGTAGGACCTGCAAAGAATAGAATTAAGTCCATGGTACCCACTTTTTCTAGGGTCCTAAGAGTTAGGTCTTAGGAGTCCATACCCATATGAGTCCGGTATCCCCTTTATATATATAATTGTTATTAAAATGTACATTATTCATTAATTGCTGAATGTATTTGTTCCTAATCAAATTATTATTTGTTTTAGGAACCCATATTTTGATAGTCTTGACATTTCTCTTTTGAAATTTCACAACTGGTTTTGGTTTGAAATATAATAAACTAAGATTTTTCTTAGCTTCAGTTTTTTGTACTTTCTTCTTCCTTTTATTTCTAAGATGTTTCTTAGTTTCATGTTTGTTATATCCCAAACCTTGTTTATCTGAAATAGATTGTGAACTTTCAATGATTTTAGTCAAATTTTCTCGACCTTTGTTAAAGTTAGAAACATTTTGAGTAATGTCATCAAACTTTGTTTGTAAACTAGCTTTTTCTAGGTCTAGAATTTTGACTTTTGCTTTAAGTTCATGATTTTCAGTAGTGAGAGCATTATTTTTCTCTTTTTGAGCTTCTATTTCTTGACTCAAAAGAGATATTTGAGAGTCAACATTAGATGATGATTCTTGAATATTTTCAAGTTCTTCTTCTAATATTTTCTTCTCATCTTTTAACATATCTCGTTCAAACTCTGCTCTACTTAAATCTGCTTTGACTACTTTTAATTGACGTTTTAAGTCTTTATATTTGACTATCAATTCAGCATTAATATCAAGTAATTCATCAAATGTAGGAATTTGTACCTCATCTTCTGTTGCCATAAAGCAAACATTAGCTTGTTCGTTCTCCGAATCACTTTCACTTTCTGATGAAGATGACTCTGAATCATCCCATGTTACTGAGAAGGCTCGTTTCTTTGATTTGTCCTTCTTATATTTGAATTTGTCATTTTCTGACTTTTTATTTTGTTCTGGACAATCCTTCTGCATGTGTCCCTTTTTATGGCAGTTGAAACATTCTATAGCAGATGAAGATGGTTTATTTGATCCAGGTTTCCTTTTATTGTAGCGACTGGCTTTTCGATATTTTAGGAATTTTTTGAAACCTTTAGCAATGAACGCCAAATCTTCATCTTCAGAATCTGATTCATTTTCATCTTTCTCAACATGAAATGCTACATTTTTCTTTTCTTCTTTCTGTTCTTTTCTAGCCTGCAAATTTGCTTCATAGGACATTAAATTTCCTATCAATTCATCTGGCTTCATGACGGAAAGGTCATTAGCTTCTTCAATTGCTAATACTTTTCCTTCCCATTCATTAGTCAGAGAATGTAGGACTGTTGAAACAACATCAAAATCAGAATACTTTTGTCCTAACCCAATAAGTGCATGGTGAATAGTTTGAAACCGTGAATACATGTCATTGATTGTTTCATTTGGTTTCATTTTGAAATTTTGAAATTGACTTTTCAGCATGGCTATTTTGGCTTGTTTAACCTTGTTAGTACCTTCATGAGTGATTTTTAGCGTTTGCCAAATTTGATATGCAGTAGTGCAGATACTAACACGGTTATATTCATTTTGGTCTAATGCACAGAACAACATATTTATTGCTCTTGCATTTACGGCTGCTGCCGTTTTCTCAGCCACAGTCCATTCTGAATAATCAGTTGTTGGATTCACTATTTCTCTTTGAGTAGCATTCCAAGCATCATAGCTACTTGATTGCATAAAGAATGACATACGTGTTTCCCAATAACTATAGTTAAGACCATTGAAAAATGGAGGTCTTTGTGTCGATTGACCTTCCGTGTAAGTGGTGTTTTGAGTGCTAGTACTTGCGTTATTTGCCATATTACAAGAATATATCAAATAACTGTGTTACGGTTATATGATAACCTGGCTCCGATACCAATTGAAAATGTTGGGGGCGGTGTACGATTATATGTGCTAATATAGTACACACGGATCGTGTAATATGGATAATAATATAAATGCGGAAAATAGATGATAGTAGCAAAGTAAAAATAAAAAAATAGAAAAATCACACCAGAGATTTTTATACTGGTTCGGAGCACCGTCCTACGTCCAGTCCCAGACTTCTATCTGGATTTTCACTATTAACTACCTCGCTTCACCCGGAGGAACAGGTTTACAATACCCGAACAGCCGAACGGGATTTCACGCCTCTAATACACTGAGGACTTCAACACTTGCCTCTTACAACACGAGGACTTCAACAAAAACAAATACAATTGTTGTTGACAACTTGTGTTCTTGAAAACACGGATTTGTCACTAGTAGTACACCCTTCCTATAATCTTATCCTCAAAGAATATGAATGATGTTTTGTAAAGATTAAAGAAGGTATTTACTTATTGAATCAAAAGATATGAAATAATTTCAATGATTCAATAAGCTAAATTAATTTTTAGAATGCAGGAGTGTTAGAGATTAGATTAGAGAGCATATATGATCGTGTAAAAACTTGTGTTTGAATCAATGATTTAGATGAGTATATATAGAGAAAAATAGTTGTAACTCTTTGTGAACAGTTGCCATTAAGAGTTATGATCATTGATGAAAGATAGGAGATGCAACCTTTGGAGAAGAGAAGTGTCTTTTGGAAAAGTTGCTTTCTGTTTAAAAACGGTCGACAGGTCAAAAATGGACCGGTAGACAGGAATTCAAATATATATACGTTATGTGCATGTGTGCATGTTATCTGTGCATTCTGGGCAAAAACGGTCGACCACCTTATTTTCAACCGGTCGACCGGTTTAGTCCAATTTGCACAGTTAATGTGCATATGTATATATATTGAAAGATTGAAGTTATATGATTATTTGAGGATAGATTTTAACATAAATTACTAACATACCAAATAATCAACCTCTAATATATGGAGCTCTTTGTGTTTCTTAAATGAATAACTTCTTTTTGTCGATCACGGCTTATTCCTTTGTCAGAAATCAAAACTCTATAAAAATCTTGACTCAACATTATGAACAACATAGACTATCAAATTCAATATGAAACAATAAATCACATCAACATTCATTATGCACAAAAGAGATCAAAATTAACAAGTTATGTTGAAGCTAAATACTTAAAGAGCTTCGTTACCCCAAAATTGAAGGGTTTTAGCCACTCATTTTTGTTATCAAATCAACAGTTGTAGCATGCAACATTAAATAAAAAGAAGAGGAAAAAGAGAGCTAAATGAAAGAAGAGCTAATTAACAAGAAATAAAACTAATCTACTCGCATGGAAAATAAATCTATACTAACATGAAAGGAAAATAAACAAGAGAAGAAAAAGCAATGTATTAAAGTTGCATAAAAAATTACATAAAAGAAATGGCTAAGTAGCCATGAAAAGAAAAAAGAAGCTTTCTTTTCATTTCTAAGTTAAAAACTAACTAAGAGCAAGAGGGCCTAAGAGAGACTAAGGAAGAAGGTTACATGAAACATAAGGGGTATTTATACAACTTAGAAACCCTACTACATATTTTTAGGGAATGCCCAAAGTGCCCTTGTAGTAAGTGTGGCGGCCAAGTTAACATTAGCTTTAATAATCACCCGTTAAGTGTGCATGAAAGTGTAATGGTCATTACCATGTGGATTAGCTTCTAATTTGTACATGAAGGAAGGTGGGTAGGTGGGGTGCTCCATTATCATGCCTTTGAATTATTTCCATCTTCATTTCTTTATCTTCACTATTGTGCATGCATAAATCATAATGAGACCACTTGTATAATCCACTAAATTTCCTATAAAATAACATAGAAAATTCCAATTAAATTTTCACAATTTAGTAAATGCATAAAAATGACCATTTTCCCTTATATGAAGATGAAAATGTGACAATTTGAAAATAATTTGATTTTTTTGTTTAACAAGTTAAAATACCCAATATGATAATTTATTTAATTCAAATAGATTAAATATGGTGGTAAAAATATGCATATTTACATGCACATCAAATACCCCAATACTTATCTTTTTATTCCTCCTCTAATAAAAAAACTAAGATAAATCCGTTTTCGTAGGCAGCACGATTGCAATGAGCGTATGCAACAGCCCGTTAAACTTCTGGGTGTCCTCAGTAGGTCGAGTGTTTGTCTCGTGAGGGTTTTCAGCGGATACTACCCACAAAATCCAGATGCAAAATGAAAATATTTAAAAATGAAAAATAATTTACAAAGTGATGAATGCAAGTTTTTGAAAGTATTTACAAATGAAGATTTACTTTCAAATTAACACGAATAAGTTAAATATAGGCTTTTGTCATTATCTTAAAATTTTAATTCATTTACTCGTCAAAATTTCCAACAAAAATGAAGTTGTCATAATAAATAGACTATAGTTTAATTCGTTGTTTCGGTTGATAAGAAAGCATAACTATGAAATAGATCCTTAGTTGATTATCAAAATTTATCAAAGTGATATTTTCATTTCAGTTCAATAAGAAGTCAAATCAAATAAGTTAAAATAGTGCTTGGATTTCATTTTCTTACTCTCTCCATTTTTTCTTTTGAAAATTATATTGATATTAACGATATTTATATATGCCTAACTTAGAAAACTGAGGCCAGATATATTACCCGTGCAATACCTTGTGGACTTATATGAGGGGAATACAAAGCGTGGCGAGTGAACTCATGAGTGTGAACACCTATGGACTGTAGGCGTTATTAATAAAAGAAAATAATTTTTATATACATAAACCTAGCGCAGATAAATTAAGGCTAGATATACCGATTGTGCACTGCCTTTCGGGCTTACATGAGAAAGGTACAGAGCATGGCGAGTGTACACACAAATTCTCAAGAAGGATCCTCTATTCATTAGAGGTCAGATGTTTATTATTTATAAATGGAACCCTTCCTTTGCTTCTGCCTAGGCTGCGGTCAGAACTGTTCCTATTTGGTTACATTTATATAGAATTCCTATTCCGACATTGACTCTTTTGGGCGTTAATTATTTGGCCTATCAGTTGGGAAAACTAGTTTGCTTTGATGAAAACATTGAAAGGATGAAGAGATTTGAGTATGCAAAATGTTTAATAGAAATATCGCCTAACAGAGAATTGCCAGAATTTTTGACAATGGGAGATGACTCATGTCCTAATATCTTGGTTGAGCATTCACGGAAATAGTTCATTTGCACCGACTATAAGATACTTGGTCATGCTACAAATCAGCGTGAAATGATAATTGAACCAGAGAAGGTTGGAGCCACTAAAATTAAAGTTATTAGCAATCGGGATATAAGTGGTGAGATTATTGGAATTCAGGAAGGACAAGTAGGTAATGAAAAGAAAGTTTATTGTGTTAAAGAAAGAAGAAAATTGAAACTAGTTCAAAAGTTTTGGAGAAAAATTAAAAAGGATGATCGGGCTAAAAAGGTTGTTATTGCTATTCATGGTGATATCCAATTTGATTCTCCAACCAATGAACTGCGTAATGATATTGCGATTGTTGCATCATGGAATATTGATGTTGCCTTTGATCAGAGTGCTTTAGTGCCCGATGAAGCCATCTCTATGCCAAAAGTATAGCAACATGATATAAACATTAATAAAATGGTTAACCCTGACATCTTGGCTCCTGAAACTAGTGCAATGGCTACCTACAACACTTTCTCTATGCTCCAACATTTAAATGATGAAAATGTTGGATCTAAAGATGACATACTGTCCCTTAATGGTATCATATATCCTATAAATTTGAATTGCATAGTGACTGAAATATCACCAAGCATTAACAGTGGCAAGCGTTTGGACCTGCACGCTGACATGCATAGTGTTGTGCATCAACTTCATAATACTCAATCTTCCTCTTCTCCTAATTATCCTACCTTGCAATTGATCCCTCTTTATTCAGGTAAATCCCTCTCTCCTTATATTTCATTAACTCTTCCCAATCAAATTTTCAATGATATTGAAATTGTTCCATCAAAAAATCTTCCTCTTGATGAATCTATCAGTCAAAAATCACCCTCCTTACATGCCTTCCCTGAATCTTCATCCAAGAAAAAAGGGGAAGACTAATAAAGGCTATCAAACATCATCTTCTGATTTAGACAGAGGGGTTCTGTAACAACCTTGGTTTTAGTGGTTACCCGTTAATATTAAATTATATTCTAGCATTTGGTTAATTGTTGATTGCCTCACCAAATTAGCTCATTTCATTCCTATTAAGTCTAATAGGAGTGCTTCTTATTTGGCTAAGTTATATATCAAAGAAATCGTGAGACTTCACGGTGTTCCTAGTTCGATTGTTTATGATCGTGATCCGCTGTTCACGAGTCATTTCTGGAAGAGTCTTCAACAAGCTTTGGGAACAAAGCTTAATTTCAGCATAGCATATCATCCGCGGTCTAATGGACAGACTGAACGGATGAATCATATTCTTGGGGTTTTCTTCATGGTTGCATTCAAGATTTCGGAAGTAGTTGGGAGGATCATTTACCTCTTGTGGAATTCTCCTACAACAATAGTTTTCGGTCCGGTATCTGTGTGGCTCCTTTCAAAGCCTTATACGGAAGGCCATGTTGATCACCTTCTTGTTGGTTAGAATCTAGAGAGAAGCTTATGTTTGGCCCAGATTCTATTTGCGATTCATCTGAGAAGATTGTTCTGATTCAGCAGAGAATGAAAGAGGCATTGAGCCGCTAGAAATCCTATACAGACAACCGTAGAAAGCCTCTCGAGTTCTCTATGGTGATCTCGTTTTTTTCATGTTTCTCCTCTGAAAAGGGTTATGCGCTTCAGTACTACAGGAAATTGGCTCCTCGTTTTATAGGATCGTTTCCTACTACTGAATGTATTGGCCCTGTAGCTTATAGAGTTACACTTCCAGCTCATCTATCTGGCATTCATGACGTATTTCACGTCTCTACGCTTCGGAAGTATCTTCGAAAGATGGATTCTGCTATCGATTCTCCTGATTTGCAAGAGCTCAAATTTTACCAGACCTAGCTGTTGTGCAGTAGCCTATTCGCGTACTTGCTTCGGAGGTGGGATGCCTTCGAAAAAAGGATGTGACGCTCGTTAAAGTTCAATGGTCCGCTAATCCCAAAGACTGAACTTAGGAAACCAAAGAGTTTATCAAGTGATCCTATCCTAGTTTTCTATCTTCGCATAGCCAGGTAAGAATATCTTTTTATCTCAAGCTTATTTCTTTTTCCTTTTATTGATGAAATTAAAAAGTTGAATACAAATTCTCCTCTAGGAATTATGAGGACGAAATTTTGTTAAGGAGGGGAGTCTGTAACAACCCTACTTTGAAGATTACCTTTAAATATTGAATTATAATGATAATTTTAATTTAATATTGTAAATTAAATTAAAATTGGAGAAATTAAATTATTTATTTGGAATAAACAATGGCATTAGAATTAATTTGAGAAAATAAAGTTCCAAGCTTTATTTTATTTTGTTTGGAGTGATAATAAATGGAATATGGGCTTTAAATAATGAAAATGTTTTCATTTTAGAGAAAATGCAATAATTATATTCATTATTGCCCATTTGCTTCTTTTAATTTTTTTCTTAAAATATATGTAATTTTTAAAGGTAGATTATTGAAGTAAAAGGTGGAAATTGGTTTAAAAATAAGTTTTGGCTATAAATTATATTTGGAAATGGTTTGAAATATTTTTTTACTGAGAAAATAAATTTTGTGGAATTTTAGAAGTTAAAAACAATGTTTTGTTCATTTATTGGAGTAAATGGTGTATTTTTATTAAATTAAGGATTCTAATAATAAAAATGTTTTAAAAATATAAATTAATCATTTTAAATGATAAAAATGTTTTATTTTATATGTATACAAGTTTTCATATTTTTCTTGTGTGAAACTTGAGAGAAATGCATTTTTATATATGAGTATATGTGATATGTGCATATTAATTTGTTAAGTTTGATTTAAACCTTAAGCCATTTATTTCTTTTAAATTTTGAACCAAATTAGGCCCATTAACCTTTAACCAGTTGAGAAATGAGAAATAGCGTTTAGCTGCATGTTCATTTCATATTATCTTCTTCCTCCTTCAGCCTAAAAACAAAAATAGTAAACTACTTTATCAATTTCTCAAATCCAAGCAAATTTCTCAATTAAAACTCACCAAATTCAAATCTTTTTGCAAACTAGTGATAAATTAAAGGTAATCCACTCGAAACTACTTAAATTTCATCACAAATTCTTGTTACAGTAAGAAGTTTTCTAATTTTTACTGTATATTGTTTGCATGTTCTGTATTTGCTTTCTACAGATTCTAAAGGCTTGTAATCTCAAGAAAAGCTTCATCTTTTCATCAAAAATCTAAGATTTTGCAACAAATCGGCAAGGTGAGTTGTATAAACTCATAAATTAGCCAAAACAAAAGTGCCAATGCTTGAATCTGTAGAAAATTCGTTTCTATTTGTAATTTCCTACAGTGAATATTTTGCTTGTTTATATTCAGTTTTTGTTGCATTTTTGAACCCTTATATCTTGCGATTACGACAGTAAAATGCTTTCGAATTTCTTATATGTGGTAGCTTCCATGTTGAACTCCATCTTTGCAAATTTTTGTTGAATTTTATTCTCATTTGTTATGTTAAAATCTTGTTGGAAAATCAGCCGACGAGTAGGAAATCAACTAAAACAAAGTTTGTATGCTACGTCGACTGCCGCCCCTCCCTGGGTCGACCTGACTGTCGATGCAGAGGCTCCTAGGTCGACTGTATGGTCGACTTAGGGACCAAGGAGGTCGACCTCCAAGTCGACCTGGCAAAGGAAAAAATCTGCCTTATTCTCCTCTTTCGTTTCGATGTTTCCGACTTTTTTTTGCTCCATTTTCTTGTTATATCTCACGATGATTTTGATCATTTATGAAGATCATGATGTCTATAAGTAGACTAGCCAAATTTTGGAAATTTTAAAGTTCAAATTTTGAATTATTTTTGATTTAATTTAAATTTAAATTCGAATAACGGTTTGAGTGATTTTCCTTGTTTTTATTTGTTTTCGAGCACGGTTTTCTCCAAATCATTTTGAGATGATTTTTAAAATTAATGGGCATTTCAAAATAATTATTATAAAATATTTTCAAGTATTTTCAAGTGTAGAATCTATTTATTTTCCATAATAAGAGAAATTTTCTAATATGGTTTTCAAATTGATTTCGAAAATTGGTTTTCAAAGCTTGTTTTCCAAAGTAAATTATTTTATATATAAATTGCACGTTTTTGCACATTTTGACCGAATGAGAAATGGTTTGGTAAAACACATGGTATGGAGCACGTGCGTTTATCTTATCTGTTAATTCCCGACTTGTCTGTTTGATCATTTTGACCTTTGGGTGGAGTTTACCGATGAGATGAGGTAAACTTATTACTACTTTGAGTGTGAAATTTACTAGTGGTTAGTAAACCGTTTAGTGCAAACTTGTGGTATGAGACACACTTTAACACTGTTGGTGTTCCTATTCAAGATTCTTTGACACATTTGCCATTGCGGTGTGCCAGTACTGGACTTTCGAGTCATTGCCATTGCGGCGTATGCCATTGGGGCGTATTTGTCATTGCGGTGTATTTGTCATTGCAGCGTATTTGTCATTATGAAGTTTTGCCTTCGAGTGATGTACCTATTTAGGGTAATAGTACTTGGCAGGCTCGGACACATGCACGTGCAAACACTTTTGAGATGATTTCTTTGACTATTTTCCCTAGTGTATCGCCCCTTTTCGGAATTGGTCCTTTGATCCATTCGATATATAAATTCGTGGCGATTACCTTTCGAGAATTTGAACTCTTGGGAGTTCTAGTTTTGAAATTTGAATTGCCTACACTGGCATTATTTGAGATTTTCCTTTTGGCAACATTAAATGAGATTTTCCTTTTGGCGTTTGAGATTTTATTCTCCTCTTTGGAGATGTATTTACTTTATGGCAGGTTTGAGGTGGGATCTCTAGTGCATGTTTTGGGTTTGCCAAGATGGCAGTTTAGGTTTTCCCTTAAACCATATTTGATGTTTTATGAAATGCCGATGATATGTGGCTCGCTACAATTAGAATTTTATGGGTTACTCTGCCTCTTTTGAGGTTATGGCGTGTAATGATATCATTCATCACATGAAGTAACCATACATACCATACTTATGCTCATGCTTACTTAGCATTTTTTCTTCTTGCTTAAGAAGAACATACACCTCTGTCCTATGCTTCTGTTATCGTTTATTCTCTTAAACTGATTTGTTTACTGACCCGTGTATTTATACTCGGGTCAAACCGAGGTGTTTCAGGTTAGGTACATTTATACTTAGCATATTCTGCTTCCGCATGGACTCTTTTCTGCTTGCTCTTTTTGTTATAGTTTTTTGTGTATTCCTTTTTGTTTGCTACTCTAATATGCATATTATTTTTGACTTGCTTGTATATTATGGTCGCTATACCAGTTGACATGTATCAGTATTTTGTGATGCATCTGCATATGTATATAGATGTGATGATCTGATGTTCTGTGATGTGTTCGAGTTGTTGTATTTTACTTGATAGATCCTATAGCCACCTATTGCTTTGTATTAAGTATTTATTGGATATGTCGATCCACTTGAGATTGAAATAAATATAAAGCATTTATCGACGTATTCAATAGATGGTTAGGACAAGACTATATATGATCGCTCATAACCAGCCATATTCTCCACATTAGCAGACAGTATTACCCAGTAATACTCTTTGTTAATGTGGGTCTCGGGGTGGGGCGTCACAGCTTGCTATTTTATTTTAAGTGGTGCAAATAGCCATTGAACCACAGTGATGGTTAATTAAGTGGCGAGGCAGTTTTGATCACTTGGTCAACTCTGTAGCCAATGGATATAGTCGTTCATTATAAACCAATGACGGGCAATGCCATTATATTGTTTTGAATTATAGATTAAATATAAATATGCTTATTGTTAAAAATGTTGTTTACTAGATAAAATATGTTTTGGGTTTTAAAATTTTGTTGTCTTTTGGATATTTTAATATTAACAGGTAATCACTAAAACCAGGGTTGTTACAGGTTCACTACTCCTTGGAACAAACTTCATTCATAATGCCATCAATTGTTGATCCTCATGCTTCTTCCTCCAGAGCTGCTACATCAAATTTATAATGATTGACAAAATTGGTTATTGGAAATTAAGGGAGAAAACTCTATAGCAAAGCAACTTGAAATCAGTAACCTTATCTCTACTTACAAAATTCAACTCATGGCTATTGTAGAAACAAAACTTAATCATGTCAACACTATCAGAGCTGCCTCTACTATTAACCATCACTAGAAATATTTACATAACCTGTCTCAAGCTCCTTTTGGAAGACTTCTCATTATGTGGAACCTAAAAAAATTTCTCTCTCTCCTATTTGTGTTAATAGACAATACATACACTCTGAGATCACCCACATCCCTTGCTCTTCATCTTTCTTCCTGACTTTTTTTATGTTGAAAACAGTGGTGTGCATAGAAAATTCCTCTTTGATAATCTCCCTTCTTTGCAACTCTCCAATTCTTCATGGCTGTGAATTGGAGACTGGAATTGTATGCAATTTTCTTCTGATAAAAGTGGTGGTGTCCCACATTCTTATCAACAAGACCTTTTAATAATCTAATTTTTTAATCTAACTCCCACCAATATCTGCTAATGGTTGTTTCTATACCTGGAATAACTCTAGCAAATCTTGCAATAGGACTTTCTGCAAACTTGATAGGACTTACCAGAATTTCACTTTTGTCATAACTTGGCGTACTCTTAATGCCATCATCTCTCCTCCATCAATATTTGACCATTCCCTCTTGGTTTTGGATTGGGGCAAGGACAATGTGAAAGGACATTCCATATTTTCATTTTTTTTAATTCTTGGTCCGATCACCCTAATTTCTTAAACATTATTTCTCACTATTGGAGTTTACATATTTTTGGAAACCTTATGTATATTTTGCACGCAAAACATAGACATCTCAAAAATAATCTTAGATTGTGGGCTTATGCTAATTTTGGGAATGGGAGTAGATTATCTTCCTCTGTTAGAGAAAATTTATTTCAGGTACAAAGAGGCATTCAAATTTTCTTTGATAATACTTTACTTGCAAATCTTGCAGAACAAGAAGATAATCTTAACAATAAGCTTGCTAAAGCACCGGTGGAGGAAAACAAGATGGCTAAACAAAAGGCAGCTTAAATGGCATCTTCATGGAGATAAGAGTTCTGCCATCTTCCATGAATCCCTTAGAATTCTGCAAGCTAATGCCAATATTTCCAATATTCTTGATAAAGATGGCATTCCATGCTCCACTTCTGATGCCATTCAAACTGCATTTCTAGACTATTTCCATAATCTTCTTACTAACCAGGATATCCCTGGTATCCACATGCAGCATTTTGCCCATTCTCCTCTCTTAGCCATTTTAGACGATAACAAGGACAATTTAATTAAGGAGATTACCGAGGATGAAATCAAGAGAACTATCTTTAGTATGAAGTCATCTAGTTATCCTGGACCAGATGGATTTATTGCTCATTTCTTTAAGATAACATGGACTGTCATTGGTTTTGATGTGGTCAGAGCTATCAATTTTTTTTCAAACACGATAGAATGGTATTTAGAAATAATGCCACCAAACTTGCATTAATTCCCAAGATACAACATCCTTCTTTTGTTAATCATTTCAGGCCTATTGCTTGCTGCAATGTAATTTACAAGTGTATTTCATGGATTATGGCTGCTAGGATGAAGACTGTGCTTGCTGATGTGGTATCTCCTAATTAAAGTGCTTTCCTTCATTCGGGACACATCACCGATAATATCCTCCCTTCTAATGATCTCTTGAGAGGTTATAACAGGAAAAATATTTCTCAAAGATGTGTTTTGAAATTAGACATTTAGAAAGCTTATGACTCCATTCAATGGAAATCTATCATATACATTCTTCATAAAATGAATTTTCCCATTCTTTTTCTGGCCTGGATCTACACTTTTTTATCAACTGTCAAATACTCTCTTAGCTTAAATGTTAATTCATTTGGATATTTTAATACTACTCAGGGTATAAGACAAGGTGATCCAATGTCACCTTATTTGTTTGTTTGAGTGATGGAATTATTCACTTGCCTCACTATTAATGTTATATCCCTTAACCTCCTGGATTTCCATCACTTATGCAAGAATACTGGTATATCTACTTTGCTATTTTTTGATGACCTCATGCCATACACTAAGCCTAATGTTAAATCTATAAATGGAGTATTGGATATTTTGAATGCTTTTAAAATAAAGACCAGTCTATCAATCAACAGAAACACATCCAAAATTAGGATAGCAAGGATGACTGAACATGAAATGGATGCTATATACTCATTATTTGGCTTATCTCCTTTTGATGATAATGAAGATTATCTTGGAGCTCCTACGTGCTCCTCCAAAGTCAGGACTAGCCAATGCCTTAAGCTTTTTGAAAAGATTACCACTAAAATATCCTCTTGGCCAGTTTCTAAATGTTCAATGGCAGGTAGACAGGTCATTATCAAATCCATTGCTACTTTCATGTGCCTTTATTATGCTAGAATTTTCATTTTTCCTTGCAAGCTCATTTTTACGATTAATTTTGCTTTGAATCACTTCCTTTGGCATAGAAACCATACTCCAGAAAGCTGATCCCTGTCGCCTTTAAAACAATATGTTGCCCTTATGGGTATGGTGGGCTTGGAGTTATGAACGTTAAGAAGTGGAATCAGGCTACTCTTTCTTCTCGTATCGACAAGCTTCTGAAGCATGATAACAATCAATGGGCTACATGGAGTTGAAAAAATTTGGTCAGGAATAATAACTTATGGACTTTTATTCCTCCTGCTGACTGCGCTAGTCATGGAGAAATATTCTTCGATGCAGAGATGTCTTTGTCCCTATAATTCAAAGTTGCATGAAAAGTATCGATGATCTCTCCTTTTGATATGATCCTTAGTTGACCCAAGGGGTTATTCTTGCTGATGTTATTAGCTATAGTTAAAAATTCTGACAAGAATCAATGAGAAGTCTACTGTTGCTACTTATCGGTCTGATGGTTTGATAAACCTCCCATACTTAAGTTCCTTCACTGTTCGGGCTAGTTGGAACATCATTCATGGTAACTCTTATAACGGTGTTAATATTCATGCTCTATGGAATGGCAAGACTAAAGCTATTAATACAGTTTATAAATTCCTTGTCAAAAACCCACCTCTTAACAGATCTCCATGGCATTCTAAGATTTGTACCACTGCCTCCAGTCCTAAAGAGAATATTTTTCTATGGAAGGTTTCAAGAAATGGGCTTCATTCTTTAGAAAAGCTTAAAGTTATAGGTATTGTTCAGAGTTCTATATGCTTGCTCTGTGACAAGGAGGAGGAGACTGTTCATTACTTGTTTTTTTGAGTGCAAGTTTTCTTATTTCATATGGGATAGTACCTTGAATTTGCTGAATTTGCATAAGCCTATTAGAAATGCTTCCTTGGAATGGTATAACATATTTAAAGCGACGAGATGGAAATCTATTAAGGGCACACTCTTGGTAAGAGTTCTTAAGAAGGCTATATACCTTATTTGGATGGAGAGGAACAATAGAGTGTTTGGTGGTCGTTTCACTCCTAAATATGTGATGTTCCTATCTATTTCCAAAATCTTTGGACTTAGTTTTTATCCCTCTTTCTTGTGGCTATTTGTTATGTTCTTGTATCTCCTGATGGTATGCCATTCTTTCCCTTATAAACTATTTGTTATTTTAATAAAATGGTAGAGGCACATTCAACCCCGCTGGTTATGCCAAAAAACAAAAATAAATAAATAATATTTTTAAAATTCAAAATATCTGAGAATACAGATTTCAAATTGTTTTAATATATATATATATATATATATATATATATATTCTTTTGAACTATATCTTAAACATTATGTTCTACTATCACATCCAAGAGTTTAAAAGATCCATATCGATAACGGTGATCAAGCGCTTCGACTAGAATCCTTAAAATGCTTAACGGAAAATCTAACATAAATCAACTTTAAAGTATGCGTTTATAAATCTATCTTACTTACAAAACCATACTATGATAAAAGCCATAATGTTAATATTCATAATTCCAAAAAAACCCACTGTATCAAAGAGATTCAAATAGAACGACCTAGGAATAAGATATGACTCTTTAGGGTAGAAGAGGGTGTACCTTTGGGTTGTGAAGATCCACCAGAAGCATCCATAATACTCAGCTTTCCCGAATTAAAACCTTTGGCAGCTTTATGACATAAAGAAACCCAATGACCCTCTTTCTTACATAAGTGACAAATAAAAGTTTTCGAACAATTCTTCACAAAATGATCTTTGAAACCATAATTGTAGCACTTCTTATGATTAGGATGTGCCACACTAGGATGAGAACTAAAACCACTTTGTTTTGTAAACTTCTTATTCTGATGGATGTGTAAGGGCTCTCCAAAAGGCGGTTTCTTCCTAAATCCTTCCTCTAAGAAAATATTTATTGCTTCAAGGAGGAATTTCAGCCCAAAAAATTCCTTAAACTGATTCCAAGATAAAAGAGATTCTTCCACTTCAAATATCAATAACTCATACCAATTAAGGGATGCTCTTGTAACATACTCGATGCAAAAAGGACATGGCGATGATTAGATAAGTTCGTGTGACCAAATATGCGCCCACATGTACCAAGCCAGGATTGAATCTCAAGAATTCCCCTCAACCTATTAAAGGGCTTGCTTCCTAGGTGAGAAAATCACACATGCCCGAGCGAATGCTGACCTGTGGAGAGGGAAAGTAAGGATAGGAATAGGAGGATGAAGGCTACAACTGAGCTCTACAGACTGATCAGTGGGCATATGAATACCATCCGAACATAGGATGCTAGACTGCCCAACGTCTGCATGGCTATCTCTGTTACTTTCGGCTATTGGAATGCTTAAAACAATATGCGATATATGGATTACTCACATGGGTATAGATACTAGAATGTGATATATGGAATACTATGGAATTACAAAAATTCGTAGACGTATTCCCAAAGGTATAGGAACTCACGAAGGAAATAGAGATTCTGGAAGGAATGGGAACGAGAAGATATTCCTATCATCCATCTCTATAAGGTATAAAAGCCATTAGATAAAGATTAAAGATACCCAACGAGCTATCCTTAAAGGCACGTTGTATTATATACACATTATTGGATCGTATTATCATATTTTGTACTGAAACTGGCTCTGATACCAAGCTGTGATGCCCTACCCTGAGTCCTACACTAACAAAGAGTATTTGAAACGACCCTGACTCGACCTTCGAAAATCGGCACCGAATACGACACTCATATTCCAATGCCGCAGATGCAAACGTCGAATCTGGTTCGTCGGAGTTTATAACACATTAAGTATAACAACACAGCGGAAGAAAAAGAAATGAATACCATATACAACTCCAATTATACAATATCCAAATATACAACAATGATCAATATCAGAGATATAAAGAAATGCTACAGCAAAAAACCCAATGAACTAGCAGCGGAAACAACTAGAACTTGAAACTCCAGAAGAAACACTAATATCAACAATCTCCATAGATAGCTCGAACCACCATCAAGTTGCACCAAGCTAAGCAAGGTCAGTCGTCCTAACCAAATACTTCAATATCCAAAGTCTTCAAAGAATACCAAAGAGAAAGCTGAAAGCTACCGAATCGATATCTATATCTACTATCTGTAAAACCCAACTCTAGACTGCTTGTGTGGAAAATTATGGGCACCTAGGGTTTAGGAAGGAAACAATAAACTCCGGGTCAGTCATGGGACTGGTATGAGCAAACAAAAACATTTTATCTTTTAAGAAACAACAAAAGAATTTAAATTGAAATCCGCAATGCTTTTTGAAAAATGAAACTACCATAAGGCCTCCCGGCACACACAATGCAATCGCACACTTGGGGGAGATTTCTCCTTATGATAGTCAAATATGCTTTATACGAGAAAAACTATTTGATATTATTATTAGTGCATAGTGTAGAAAACATTTGCAAGTATAATATTAATCTTAGCCAGCATATGTACCATTATAGTATGCCTACTATAGCTACCATATTAGATGGCAGGTTATACAACTAAAACCGTACAAGGCGCGTATTGGTGATTGGATTTCCAACAAATGGTCAGGCTAAAGAACTTCCGGGGCCACATGGGTACGCCTCTGGAGTGACGCCCCGAGAACCTAACCGGATCTCTGCCAACACAAGGCCGGATTACCTCTGCAAAAATAGGTAACTACTGACACGAATATGTCATCCCCCGGTTGTAAACAACCTTTATCCGTGGATCCTCAATACCAACAACCACAAAGTAATAAATTTGCAGCAACCACATAGGTTAAGTGTCTGGGCTCCATACCATGATACCACCTCCATCCAGAAGGAAATGAACATACCCTAAGGGGCGCTACCCCCTATAACCTTGCTGCATTCTTCCTGTTTTCGACCATTCCGGGGTGTGAGGCTCGACGAAGTCTCGTCCACAAAGCTACGCTTTTCACAAAAGCCATGCTTTGATCAACAAATGATCAGCAGCACTTCGTATGCCACATTACCAAATTAGGAATGTATCACTAGTAACCATCAACTACATAACCTCTGAGCTCGTACGTCTCAGAGAAGAATGTTAAGCTAAGAGAATAAATTCTCCGCCACCAACAGAAATGTATTTGATAGGAACCAGCTTTACACTTCAAAGTGTAACGTCAGACACACATCCATACAAGTCCGTTTCGGGATCAAACGAAGGCGAAGGCACTTTCGAAGAAGCCCTTGCAAATCCGGATAATTCCTAATCATGTCCGGACTCCCCATCATAAAAAGTTCTCAAATCTCTATACCGGGGATCAGCCGATGCAGAGACATTCGACAGAAAATCCTTTCGTTTTCAAAAATATCCGGTCTTCACCACCGGTCTTCAATTGCTATCCATAACGTCGTATCGGAATGGGTTATATGACACAAATTCCTCTCCCGGTTAAACCGAATAGTGAGCGCAATAGTTAAAAGAACATATGGATATTGGATCTCAATTAAGTCGCAACTTATTATCCAAAACTTTTCTTCAAATGGTTTAAACAAATTACCATTTACAAATCTTTTTTTTAAAAAAAGATTCATTTCAAAAACCTTCAATGGTTTAAACAATTCCCACACTTGAATCTTTTAAACCAAAGATTCACTTTTAAAAACTCCTTTCAATTTAAAACAAGGTTCACCAATCTTTAACAACGATTCATTCATAGCCTTTCAAAGCAATTCCATTTTCAAATTGGATTAACTCATCCGGTCTTAAATCAAAGACTCATTTTTATAGCTTTCAAAACAATTTCCAAAGATTCATTCATAACTTTCAAAACAATTTCCATTTCAAATCTTTTATATATAAAAGATACACCATTTAAAATCCTCTTCAATTTCAAAACAAAGTTCAACAAGCTTTCACAAAGATTCAGTTATAGCTTTCAAAACCAAGCTACTTCAAACTTGAAATCTTTTCAACACAATTTGGAAATCCTTTCTTTATATGAAAGCTATTATTATTCGAAAACAAATAGTTTTCGTTTCGAAAAAACCGATTATATTTGCACGAGTTAAGGCCTTTCAAATATAAACTGGGCTTAAATTCAAATTCTCAAAACCATACTTTTAAAATGGTTTAAAAACCCATATAAACACATTGATAGCTTGAATAACCTTTTTATGTCATAAATACCAAATATAGAATTCAATTTCAGATATTGAATTCCAAATCAAATTATTCAAATTTCAAATCTTTATTAAGTTATTCAAAATAACTTTCATTTTCAAAACACCTTTTCAAAAGTTTTTTTTCACTTTAAACCCAATCCATTTTTAATACCATTTGGATTTAAAATTCAAATTCAAAACTATTTTAAAAATATACGACTTGACCGATTTCCACGTGCAATCCATATTTGTGTGTGTATAGTGTAGTCCAGGGGTTTTACCCAATAGTGCAACATCATCAATCATCACAGAATTCAAACACAGCAATATTGATAAGCGGTATAATCTATAACGCTTATCTTCATTCACAGATAATAGATAAATAGTATAAATTCATCATAGATAAATAAGTTACATCACAGATGAATAAATTACATCATAGTTCACAGCTCAAATCAATTCAATTCATATCATAATAGCAACACACATCAAGGATAACAAACAATTTCAACATTCAATAGGATTCAAACATCCATGAGTAAGATTAATTAATTTTCTGATTAATTTAAATCAGATTTGTCACTAATTCTGGTTAATCAATATTAATTAATTACAAGTCATTAAAATTAATTATCCTTTAATAATAAATTAATTAACCTTTAATTATTAATTAATCAACCTTAATCATTAATTTATTACCTTTAATTAAGTAATTGTCTTTAAGCAATTAATTTCTTTTAATTACTTCATCACATAAATCAATTATCCTTTAATGTAATTACACCAAGTAGTTACCCCTTATTATCATTAAGTAATTGATTCCATTGAGTAATCATACCTTAATTACTTACATTGATTAAATTAATGTTTTATGTAACAAAAGCATTTCATCTTACATTAAGTTTATTTAAAATAAACTTTTAAAATAAAAGTGATATAGATTAAACACTTTAAACTTAATTAATTTGAAATAATTTTTATATGAAAACCTTTAACAAATTTAAAAATCAGGTAAACCTTCATTACTTACAAAAGAAGTAGTTTGAACAAAATTGTATTAAGTAAAACTTGATATTGTTTTTAAAGTTTAAAACCGTTTTTATATCAAATTTCCAGACCCGAGGAGAAACCACAAAATCTCGAGAAAAATTTAAATCTTCCCGAGCAAAGTCATTACTTACTTCGAGTTATCTTGTGTGTTTTCTTTTCCTTTGTTTTAAAACTTAAAAATTCTAAAAACTGTCATACTAGTAACCACTAAAACGAACCCGAGCATCAACCCGAGTCGAACCATCATCTACCCGAGCAATTCCCCGAGTACTTCTTCTTCTTCCCAAACACCGCATCAAACCCAGACACATAGGTATGAGCATGCACGTGCACATGCACGATCGTCGTAGCGATCTCCGATCATCATCGTAGTCATCGACCCACCGACGTCAACTCCCTTGAGCTTCCCAAACACCTAGAAACTCGAAAACATCCATGAATCAAAATCGACCATAATCGATCAAACCTGGAATCCACTGACCAACCTAGAAACGCCTTGCACGATCGACTTAGGCCACCTGAACCTTTACCATTACAACCAGAGATTCCCCGACAATCCATGAACTATTTCCCCCTAGTGCGATCCTCTCAAATTCATCGACAGCTATGCGATGATCCACTATGCGGCATTAGTTAAAATCTAGGCTTAAACCCTATATCATCAATGTCTGACCACCACGATCATCTATAAAGCTTCCTTTCATTTTTCCTATGACCAGCAAACTCCCTGCTACCACCAACCTTGACCTCGATGATGATCAACCCTCCGATCATCGGAATTTGATGAAAAATAAGGATTTCGTTTAACTCAAGAATTCAAGCGATTTTCAAATTTAAAAATCTTGATTTTATTATCTAAATTCATATTTTCGCAATACTAATCAAATCGTATAATTAAAGCACACCACTATGAACATCAAATTTTTGGTTATTTTTGATTTTATACCGTAAATCCCAATTTCCAGAGAACTGCTTAATAATCCTGCTTGTTTTTATTTTAAAAATTTGAATTAAATAGTTCTCATTACTTTTCCTTTAGAGATCGAAGCCTAAATCATTTTATATTTTGAGGTATGTTTTTTTTATGAATCATACTTGCCTGAAAACAACAGAGGTGCATATATATAGCACAGACGTGCACAACTCAATTCACACATAAAAGCCCATATGAACTTGCAGATATATACACTCACATTCAGACAATATTCCAAATCATTATCATCAAGAAAATCTGGTTTAAAAGATAAAGTTTACTCACCTGTAGGTATTGAAACAGAGAAATCAACTTTTTGAACTAAAACTGGAACTTGGATTTGATCCTGCCTTAGATCGGTAACTTGCTTGATAATGTTCAATTTTATTCCCAGGTTTGGAATTTGAAAACAGGCTTTTGATTTAAATTGATTTATCTTCTCTCTGATTTTGATTTTAAACTTCATTTGATCTGTTCTGTCCAGATTTTGAAAATCTAGAATTGCTTGATTCTGTTTCTTTGATTTTCAGGTTGATTTCTTGAGACTTTGTTGTTGAAGTGATTTTTTAGTTTTGTTTTTTTTTTAATTTGTTTCAGGTTGTAGCTTCCAGATTTTTTCTTTATATTTCAGGTTTCAGGTTTGGATTAGATAAATTTGGAGATGGAAGAAAACTTAATACATTAGCCTGGTTCGTGTTTATTTGTAAATTAATATCTTTTAAAAAAAACAATGTGCCACTTGTTTATTCATTTTACACTTGTTATTCTATTTACCTCCTTATCTTACAAATGTCAATTGTTATTTTAAATTGTGTTTTAAACCTTGGTTTATAATTAATTTATAACTTTGTTTTTAATTCTTACTTTATTTTATGAAACATGTTTTCATCAATGTTATGTATTTTAAATCTTATACTTCATTTCAAAAGATATACTCATATTAACATTGGAAAACAAAATTTTATTAGTTTTCAAATACATAGAGATTTGAAATCCAATTCAGTTGCAATACATTTCTATTTAAATTTCAAAGCAAATTTTCAAATTAGTTCACAATTGTAAATGAATACTTTCCTTTTAACATTACCATATGTTTTAATGTTACATACAATCTATGTTTTTATTATTTTCAAATGGTATTAGGCTTTATTAATTTCAAAAAGGTAAATACATATTAAGACTTTATATTCATACATTTTAATTTGTACTTATACAAATTTATAGCAAATGATTTTGAAATCAAATTAGATTATATACCTACAATTCTAATTAGATACATATATATTGTTTTCCATAATACAACTTTTAAATCGAATTAATTTTATAAAAATATTAATTATTAAATTTCAATCTCAAAATAAAATTTCAAGTGATAATCTATTTATATAAATAAACAAACGCTTATTTATTTTGGAAAATTCAAATATACCCAAAAATCCTATTCACAACATATTTCATTCTTAGAACTTCCAGCTTAAAATTCAATTCAATTTTATTTTTATATTTCAAATTCAGAATAAATAGTAAATAAATTCACAATTAAATCTAAAATTAAATTTATTTCCAATTCCAATTTGATTTAAAAACGGGAATGTTACAGTATTGCTAGGTAATACTGTCGGCTAGTGTAGAGAATAGTCCATGAATTTTGTCTTAAGCGAGTATCGAATACATCGATTAGGTGGTCTAAGTTAAAAAAATTCTTTCGCGGAATCGATGTACTCAATTCAGGCTTAACAAAAAATTACAGAGGCTAAGGATCAATTCAGAACAATACATGATAATATAATTGTTCACAGATCACAGAACATATACATGCATATAAAAAAAGTGGAAACATGTCATAAGAGTTACATAAGTTGTGGCTACTATGAACCATATATAAAAAAACATGGCCTAATTAAAAGAATATACATGAAGGAGTCTAGCTCAATAAAAATATACGACTACATATGGACAAGAACACTAGGAAACATAAGCAGGACGACTTCCCAAAACATGAGCAAAGCTAGATAGAGTCAAACACAGCAAACACCTAATCCTGAAATGACTCGGTCTGACCTGATTATCATATAAAATAATAAACGCGTGAATCTAGCTTAAATAGAGATGTAAGTGCATATATGATCAAGTAATCTCAAGAGTAACCAATAAGCTCATAGAGGAAAGTAAATGCAAGATATTCAATATCATACACGTAAGTTGTAAATGCATTAAGCCATAAAACCCATAGTAAGAAAGTTCTCAAAGAACCTAAATCGTTGTATAAGGGTGTTCACCAAACTTCAATCAATAAATCTTGGAAGATAATAACTAAATC
Source organism: Allium cepa (assembly GCA_030765085.1). Lineage (NCBI taxonomy): Eukaryota > Viridiplantae > Streptophyta > Magnoliopsida > Asparagales > Amaryllidaceae > Allium > Allium cepa. Next base: position 153,908,301 of record CM060939.1, read on the forward strand.
TTTCCAAAACATATTTGGTGAAAATAATTCAATGCAAACTTAAAAGCCCAAAGTGGCAGTACTCAAAAATGAGCCATAAAATTTCATAAACATGTGATCACCAATATTCGGTTTACAAATAGCCTCAAATCTAATTGCCTAAAAATATCATATAAAATTAGTGAAAAGATCGAAACTTATAAATTCCAGAAACCATCAAAAGAAATCAGGAAAATCATGATTAAAGAGGCCCTAATTCGATTGCTGAGCTTATGCTACACCGCACATGCAAATAGACCAAAGGCTATGATTTAGCCAATTGGTATTCCAACGATAGCATGGCAACCATCCTTTATGAACATAGTTGTTTGATGACCAAGCTGCATTCTGGCGACGAGGTTATCATCCTTATTACGACTAAGATGTCGTGTATTGGCCAAGCTGGTATTCTGGCGATGGCGTGGTGACCATCCTTATCACGACTAAGACGTCATGTATGGCACTAAGACTGTAGCTTGACTACAAAGTGTTTGAAGGGTAAGCGCCATAAACTTCTAGGTAATAATCAGATAGTGGTAACAATGTGCCCCCATTCCACACGTTCTTACTCAAATGTTTATTACAAGTCAGTTAACTTCACTCGTGTAACGCCTCAATCGAACAAGTTCGAAATTAACCAAAAAAGCAAACACATGTGTCCCATACCATATTTTTTTAATAAATCGTTTAATTCACTTTCTCATTCGCTCGAAGAGTGCAAAAACGTGTGATTTATAAGAAAATATTTCGCTTTAAGAAAACTAGTTTTAAAACGATTCTTCGAAACATTATAGAAATTCTCTTCTTTCAAAATATCTTTATTATTGAGAACTATATTTGTAAAAACATAAAATATGCTTTGGAAAAATATTATTACTAATAGAAATCGATTTAGAAAAATGTTAATTTAAAACTAGCTTTTAATCGAAAATTTTCTTAAGAAATCGTTTCCAAAACACGTGCATGAAAACATCGAAATCAAGAGCAATTCAATCCAAATATTTTATAAAAAATGCTCATGAAAAACCATAAATTCATAGATTATAATGTTAACAATACTTAGCTTCTGAATTCATAAAGAAATGGTCGTGAAAAAGTAATTAAAACTGCATAAAACTTAGCAATAGAACTCAGGGCTACGGCTTATCTAGCCATTTTGCCCTTTGAAAACCCAAATTTGATAAACAATAAAACATAAAAGTTGAAGATGATTTCCTTAGCTCAGAGTCGGAAAAATAATCACCTAAGTTGGACTTACGAATCAAATGTAATGGCAATTTCATTATCAGGACATAAAATTACAAAACTCTGAATGATTAAAAATTGACAGGGCTGCGGCTTAAAGAGCCAATTAGACCCTTTAAAAACAAAGATCTAGTAAAATTTAAAACATAAAAGTTGATGGTGATTGCATAGCTCGAAGTTAGAAAAAAAATCACCTAATTCGGACTTAAGGATCAAAAGTTATAGCAATTTCATTATCCGGACAGACAAAACTCTGAACAATTAGAAAATTGATAGGGTTGCGGCTTAAAGAACCAATTAGACCCTTTGAAACCCAAAATCTGATAAAACATAAAACATAAAAGTTGAAAATGATTGCCTTAGCTCGAAGTCAGAAAAAGAATCATCTAATTCGGACTTGAGGATCAAAAGTTTTGGCAATTTCATTATCACGACATTAAATTACAAACTCATAATAATTAGAAATCAATAGGGCTGTAGCTTAAAGAGTCAATTAGACCCTTAAAAACTCAAAATCAAATAAAACTTTAAAGTTGATGATGATTGCCTTAGCTCAAAGTTAGAAAAAGAATCACCTAATTCGGACTTACTTGTAACGACCTGGATTTTTCGACGGTTAATTTTGAATATTTAAATGATTTTAAATATAAGATTTAGATATAATTGAGTTATAAAATTTTTAAAACTGAAATTTTAAATGATTTCGTAAAATTTTGAAATCAATGATTTTTATCGATGCGTTAAAATTATGATCTGGGGCACAGTCTCGGAATTCGATGAAACCAATTCCATTAGATCCGTAATAGTATATTATTATCGGATTCCAAATTTCATAGCATTTGGATTGACCGTTTGGTCGTGCATCTGAAAATGCCTAGAAATAATTTAATTGAATTTAATTTAAATAATCGATATAAAAAGCTACCTTTAACATACAATCGAATTAGGTACTGAAACATGCTTATTGCGTTCGGTATAGGGTTAAAACATTAGGAATGCCAGGTGGCACGTCTTAAAAGGGATTCGGGAATTTAAGTTATGAAAACGAGATATTTTAATTATAATATTGTAAAAAGTAAATTGAAAAGTCAAACTTAGCCTATCATATAACCGAAGCCACCTCCTTCCCTTTTATAAACGCGAGTTCCTTTGCACTTTGTAACAGCCTGATATTTTCAACCATTCGCATCCACACATGCCCGGACTTGAATTGTTCAAAATATCATATTGTTAATTTATATTTGGCAAACTCAGCATATACAGTAAATAAAATAATCACAGAATCATAGACACAGATTAATATAACAGTAGCAACGAAAATAAAAGAATAGTAGTTCATGAAGCTACTATATATATATATAAACAGAGTTAGGCAAGATACAACAGAAGTCTCGATACAATAGTCAAATACAAAATAAAAATGTATCTGTGGAGTCAACTAAATAACTGAAAGCTGGATAGATAGATGGATCTCCAATCGAAGCTCCAACTCCAAAGGTGAGTTCCAAATGTTATGTCACTCAGTCTGACTCGAGCGTAAAGTAAAACACAGAACACGAAACACTCGAGTCGGGATTAACTTATATCAATAAATGCAACTCAAGTGAAATATCAACTGAAATACAAGTAACTTAAAGGATGTTTGGGATACCCATCCTCTAAGGATTCGTGAAACTATCTACAATGTAGAAATATACGCTATTAACAACCAAACATCATTATAACACCATGGTCATTTCAAAATAATTTATACTTCAAAACCAAAATATCATATCCATTTCAAAACTATATCAAAACAATATCATTCTTCACTTCAAATATTATCTATTTCCAAAATCATAGCATCTTTAAAACGCTCCCGAAATTATAAAGCATAGAAATTATAACATTTTGGAAATCACAACACCTGATAACATAATACTTTGAAATTCGTAACTTTGAAATCATAACTTCCCACATGAGCCATTTAGATATAGAAAAATAGTATATACATAATAAAATAGTTTATAAATAAATAGTTTATATGTTAAATAGTTTGTGTATAAAATAGTTATAAGTTAAAATAGTTTGTAAATAGTTTATAGAGTAAAATATATAAATAGTTATAAATATAATTTAAAATACTTTATATAATAAATAGCTTCCTTAATTTCACAAATCGATTCAAATCAACTCGAATTCCAAATTCAAATTTAGTTCAAACTCAATTCATCAATTTCAATTCATTTCAGTTCTCAATAAACCATTTCAAATTATATCGATTTCAATTACATATTTGAAGCCATTTCAATTTCAATATATTTTAAAGCTTTGAATATCCCACAATTTCCAAACTAAATTTGATTATTTCATATATATATATATATATATATATATATATATATATATATATATATATCAATTTAACTTCATTATTGTTTAGTTTTGAAATATTCACTTAATAAATCCAATATCATTTAAATAAAACCTCACATTTCAATAAATTAAATATTTCCTTCAATTTATTTAAACCTGAAATATTCATTTAACCACCTTAAACAAAATCAAATTGTAAAATCATATCCTTTAAAATCTCAAATTCAATAAGTTTCAAATCGATTTAGTTAAATAAAATTCTTAATTAAATACAATTTCAAATAAATTTAAATTTATCTTCCAACCTTAACTTATAAAATCATTATAAAATCTATTTTTAAATATAAATACTTAAACATATTATATATTAATCAAATCAAACTTTATTAAATTACATATTATTATTAAACTTATTTTTTTTATCAAAACTAATTTTTACATATTTTAAAAGTAAAATTAAATTCTTAAAATTTATAATTCCAAAACTAACTTATAATTTTAAAATTTTGAAAATATATAATTTAAAAGAAAATCAAGTATTTAAAACTTTATATAATATCTTAAAAATCAATATTTATTAAACCATATATTTCTTTTCAAAACCATAGAAATCATTTTCAAAATATTTATATATAGACCGATGGTGTCTGTATATAATTTTCTATCTTATGGTCAAGTGATACAGATATTTATTATTTCAGTCCGTAATTTAAACATATACGGGTATATATCATTTCAACCCGCAATCCTAAATTCAATCCAATGAAAATCGCTTGGGTATATCATTTCAACCCATAACGATTTCCTCCTATTCTATAGATCGTTCGAGTATGTATGATTTCAACCCATAGGTAATTCTATACTAATGGGGAACTTGCAGAGTGATAACAGATATGATAAAAATGTAACATGCATATTTCATCAATATAAATAACAGATAATGGTGTTAAATGTCACAGGTGAACAGATAAAGATAATAGCATATATATATAGCAATGTAAATAACTAACAACGGCATATTTCAATTGTTGTTTCAATTGAAATCAAATTAATAAATATAAGAACATTAATCATGATTGATTGGTTACCTTTCGAGGTTAGAGAGATGAACGAGAATTAGATAAGTTACGAATCCAAGCATGAATCACAAAAAAAGCTAGATTGGCACGAATTCGACGAGCAAAGCTGATAACAAGAATCGATGAGAACTATAACAGAATCAGTTTGATAGAAATATATATATATATATATATATATATATAAAACAATACCTATATTTATTTCAAAATGACAATACCCATATTCCACTCAAAATTAAATTTTCACAACAACTTTCTACAACTGCAACTATTGTTTTAAAAACCATATATATAAACTATTAAACTTGTACCTTAAACCCAAAATAATTTATATATAAAAACAAATATATGTAAATATTATATATAACAGACTATTAATAACAATCATATGAACATTTGTATGACTAACATCTATAAAACTTGAAACAAATAATACTATATACATATATATATATATATATATATATATATATATATATACCTACATTTTAAAAATACTACCGAATACATATATACAAACATATCTAATATATGAATATATACTCAATGACTTTTTTTAATATACAAAATAATAAAAGGAAAGACGGGATGCTAGTTTCATCATAGGTCTGATGAACCATGCAGGAAACCAACCTTCTCAAGCAATCCTACCATATTTATTTTGAAATCAAAATAATAATAACATAAATATTATGTTATATTCTTAAAACCCATACTTGAACTAATATTTTATCCTAGAGACACATATACAAAACGGTGAAATCTATATATATACATATAATATAGAAGTAGCCACCTTCCATTTCATATATTTATAACAACAACCATATATCACTTATTATACCATATATATAACTTATACATCTCACCAAAATTATGTATTAATATACTTATATATATACAGTAAAAAAATTGTAAACAACAGTTTTTATAATGTATATACATACATATATAAAAATATAGACAAATTTTATATAAACAAATAAATATACATCTATTATACATATATATTCAATATATTATATATAAAATTTAAAAACCAACCCATCATATTACTGTAAACCGAGAAATAAAACATATATACAAACCTATATACTTGTATAAATGGTTCGACAGCCTAATATATGTAAACAAGATTGTACTATAAAATTTATAAGCTTTTGAAGTATATATATTGTTGGAAAAAAATACTTATATAGAGTAACATATAAATATATATAGATAAAACTAATATAAACATATAGCACTTTTACTTCAGTAATACAAACAGAAACAAATCATACTTTTGTAATATATATAAACTATCATATAATTTTCATACTTATATATATATATATATATATATATATATATAAGTTATCAAAGAAAACTGTGTTGTACATATACCACTCACTGTACAATAGGCTACGGAGGAAGGGTAGTTGCGTGTCGAGTTATAGGCGGTTCGGTGAGCACGGAGGTGGGGTCGGCTGAGGAACATGGGATGCGATAGGCTGGGGCAAAGCTATGGAAAGAAGGTGAAGCGTGGTTGGTTTGCGAATGGATGTAGAGGGGAGGAGAAAAGGACATCGGATGAGGGCAGGTAGGAGGGTGCGTGGGTGATGAAGTGCTGCTCACAGCGGCAGATGAAGGGAGTTCGGTGATGGAAGGACGAGGATGAGAAGGGATATGTTGTTGCCGCCGATGAGTCGAGCAGTGGAAGGCAGAGATGAGCGGCAGTCGGGTTCACTGGTGATCGACGTGTGCTCGGTGAGGAAGAAGAGGGCGTGAGAAAAAGATGGTCAAGATTTTTTCTTATTACTGGATTAAAAAGAATGGGGCAGGCAAACATATTTTTTTATCGAGGAGATGGCAGAACAGTGAAAGGCTATTGGAAAAAAATAAAAGTCACGAACCAAAATATATGGACGTTGGGAAAATAAAAAATCTGAAGTTGAACAGCTGGAATAATAATGACAAGCGGTCATTCATTTTCAGCCATTTGTAAACAAATGGACACAATATCCAAGAGACTCAAAAGATACCGATACGTTAATCGTTATGCCGATTATACCGCTTATCGGACACTGAAACTGACAATAGAATATATCATAGAGATCAGCATGACGATATGATCAAAACGGTATACATATAACAACGATATGATCATTCTATCAAAAGTCGATAATCCGTACCGAAGATGCTACTAAAATCCCCGAATTAAGATAAACGGAGCAATAACAGTCCAAATTTGGAGAAATGAAATATGATATCTCACTCAGAAGATGATTTAGAAATTTATTGTATGAAAATATTCAGGTCTGGAAAACATTTTATCATCATCAATTTTAACTAATTTGAATTCAAATAAAATTACACAATAACATAGACTTCCATATTATCAAATGAAAATTTACTCTTTGCTATGTTAAAGTAGACGTATTCCAAATTTTAAATTTATATTTCGAAGTTTTATTATTTTAAAATTTCACAAAAATTCAGTTAATTATGTAAATAAAACCATTAAGAATTATTAAAAATTTACGGGTCGTTACACACTTTCAGTTTCAACTTCAAATTCATGAAATAGACTTAAATAAAGAAAATCGATCGCGATGTCTGATCGAACTCGAGCGCGGTAGGCAAGGCTAGGGCGCACTCGTATAGAGAAGTGGGGAAGGCTGCCACTGCGTGTCGATGAGAAGTAGTTGGGGCGGTCGGTCGAGAGTAGGGTGAGATATCGGCCTTGGCCGGAGATGGCAAGCTAGGTGACAGCGGCGGCTCCAAAGTCGTGGTGAAGTTAATGGGTTTCAGACGAGTAGCGGCATTCTAGAGCACTAGACCTAGGGCGAAGGGAGAAGCAAGGCACGGCTGTTTCCGGTAAGAGTGATGGTCGTTGGCTAAAGCCTAGGGCAGTGAATGTCAAGTCGAGGGTGGACTGGAGCCTGGAACCGCGAGACTGAGGGTAATTAGTCTATTACGGTAATCGAGAAAATAACTATTTTTATTCTTCGTATTTCGAATGTTTAAAAATATATAACTTGTCATGAGAGGTCAAAAAAATTACGAAACAAGCGGCATTAGAATTGTATCGGAGAATATCATGCTATAAAATTGGTTCGGGATTTTTCGAAGTCGGTTGAAAATTTAAATAATTTAAAATCTGTATGTTCGGCGAAGTTTAAAAATCAAGGTGAGTAAATCTCACTCAATTTGGTTGACCTTTTAATTTATAGCAATTATAAATTAATTATTGGATGATTGGTTGAATTGATATATTTAATCAGTTGGATGTTATATTATATATAGTAGTATATATTAATAGTTGGACATATTTCCCACCTATTGCAGTAGATGAAACCGTATGCGCCCCACATAATAGTGGATGACCCTATATTACCGCGATATCCCGCCTCGAAGTGGGATTGGTGTTCTGTCTTATCTAACACATGTGGATGCAGGGAAACAAGTTGGAGGGATCCTACCGGTTTCCTAAAATATATATTGATTATTTTCATATATAGTGATATATGATGTGAATTGATAATCTGTTATGGATTGTTGTGTGATTTTTTTTATTGGATACTATAGTAGCACTGGCCTAACTTTTGGTATTATAAATACTATAAATATTATTTTTGGAATTTGAAAGGATTTAAAAGGAGATTTTGAATATAAAGTATTTATATCGAAATTTGGATTGTTTTTAAAGAAAGTTGATTTGGATAAAAACAATAATTGATTTTGGGTTGTATTTAACTATTCATAAAAATATTCTAAATAGAGACTAAAACAATTTATACAGAGGATTTTTAAACGATGGATTTTTAAATGATATTTGTATTTATAGAAAAAGAAGATGAATCGATATTAAATATAAATTTGGGAAATAAATGGAATTTACTACAAATTGGATTTAAAAATGTAATTTTATAAAATGGATTTAGTTTTAGAAACAAGAGAAAACTCAAATGGGATTATAAAATTTATAAACGATGTTTATAAATATGAGAACTATATTGGTTGATAAATTGGAAAATAATTTCTCAGTGTGAATTTATATCGAATTATGGAAATCGTTTTTGGAAAAAATGGTGGAATCTATTTCTGAATGTGAGGATGGTTATGAAATGATATGAATTGAGAGGGATTTATAAATTGAAATTGGAATATTTGATTTTTAAAACTTATTATTGTTTAGAATTTAAAAATTAGTTTTAAATGGAATTCCTAATTAATAAACTATATAGTTAAAGCTTTTTAATATGGAAATGTTTTCAGAAAAATAAATTATTTAATATTTGCCAAAAAGAATTTTCATTTTATAATAAGCTTTGAAAATCGATTGGTTTGGTTTAAAATGAAATGGGAAAGAAGTTATTGATATTTATTTAAAATGCTTTGATATTTAGATAATCTTCTTAACGTGTTTTAAAAATAATTTTATTATTTAAAGTACTTATTATATATATATATATATATATATATATTTGAAATGATTGAAATTTATTATAAATTTCATGATTCTAGGTGTTTACATTACTCTATAGATGGTGATGGCCTTACTTTCTCTATGGATGGAGCTTGCGGTAAGAGGAATCGATCTCTACTCCTTGACGATAGCTGGGATAGGAGATATATATATTGTAAGGAACATCACGGATTTGGATTGGATATTGTGTCTCTTTGCGGATTATTTTCATGTATTAGGTCCAGTTGGAAGTGACTCTTCCTCGTCCTAGGAGGAGGAACCAATGTTTCCTTAGGTCATTTATATAGATGTAGAAGCATCTTTGCTTCTCACCTGTTCTGTACTATAAGTGGTATGGCTACAATAAAATCATATATAGTTGTTTCTATGCGTGTGCAGAACACCTTTTCTTCATTTATATACAGTGTCACGACCCACTATAAAGTCGGTTGGCTTTTGCCAAAAAAGAATTTATTACAAATCCTCTCGAGATTGGAAAACGGAGTTATCTAACATATATGATTTTTGTGAGAGAAACTTGTATTGTATTTCCAAAAAATTAAGGAAACTTTCCAAGGTATTCAAATATAGAAACTTCAAAATGAATTATAATTCATAAAAGAAGTTAGAAATGGATATTTGGATATATAAACAAGTATGATCAATTTGGAAATTTTAAAGGGAACGGGTTAATGAATTCCGAAAAATGTTGGAACCTATTAATAATGAGTTAAGGGAATGATAAATAGGTCGTAAGTATTTTGAGAAGTATGATAGAAGTGGAATATTTCCTAAGTAATGGAAATAAATAGATTTTTGAGAAAATGTACTTATAATATATCCTAAGTATTAGACTAGAAAGGTTGGAAATATTTTAACTATTGGATTATTATTTCAGAAAGATTTCCAAAGTGTAGAATTGTAAATGAAATTGGAAGGAATATTTTAAAGTATTGTGATGGATAGAAATTATCCTGTAAGTGGACATAAGTGTTTCAAATTTGTTTGAAAATATTGAAATAGTGGAAAGATTTGGATATATATATTTATATGCATATACATACATACATACATACATACATACATACATACATACATATATTTGTAAAGATATTTTGAGATGAATATTTTGGAAAACTTATAATATGAAGCCTGGTGACTATTTATGGATATTATTTCATAGTTAAATAACTGATATCAAATTTGGCCAAATTCGTTGATTGTTTCGAAGAGATCGGGATCAGATTTAATTATCTGAAAACCACTTTGATCCGGTTTGTGCGTTACGAATGTTGATATCTTGAAGATAATGGAGATGGTAACATTGAAGGAGATTTGGTTTGTCCAAATTCAAGACAACTTGTATGGATGAATTCTATCATTGCATTTGATGTGCACGTAAATGTGCATATTTTTACCACCATATTTAATCTATTTGAATTAAATAAATAATCATATTGGGTATTTTAACTTGTTAAACCAAAAAAGCAAATTATTTTCAAATGGTCACATATTCATCTTCATATAGAGGCAAAACGGTCATTTTTATGCATTTACTAAATTGTGAAAATTTACTTGGAATTTTCTATGTTGTTTGGTTGGAAATTTAGTGGATTTTACAAGTGGTTTCATTATGATATATGCATGCACAAGAGTGAAGATAAAGAAATGAAGATGAAATAATTCAAAGGCATGATAAGGGAGGACCCACCTACCCACCTTCATTCATGTACAAATTAGAAGCTAATCCACATACTAATGACCATTACACTTTCATGCACACTTAATGGGTGAATATTGAAGCTAATGATGACTTGGCCACCACATTTACTATAAGGGCATTTTGGGCGTTCTCCAAAAATAAGTATTAAGGTTTCTAACTTGTATAAATACCCCTTATGTTTCATGTAACCTTCTTCCTTAGTCTCTTCTTTAGTCTCTCTTAGGCCCTCTTCCTCTTAATTAGTTTTTAGCTTAGAAACAAAATGAAAGCTTCTCTTTTCTTTTCATGGCTACTTAGCCATTTCTTTTATGTAATTTTTTTATGCAACTTTAATACATTGCATTTTTCTTCTTTTGTTTATTTTCCTTTCATGTTAGTATAGACTTACTTTCCATGCAAGCAGATTAGTTTTATTTCTTTTTAATTAGCTATTCTTTCATTTAGCACTCTTTTTCCTCTTCTTTTTGTTTAATGTTGCATGCTACAATTGTTGATTTAATAACAAAAATGGATGGCTAAACCCGTTCAATTTATGGGTAACGAAGCTCTCTAATTATGTAGCTTCAACATAGCTTGTTAATTTTGATCTTTTTGTGCTTAAATGAATGTTGATGTGATTTATTGTTTCATATTGAATTTGATAGTCTATGTTGTTCATAACAAATAGGCTATGCTTAAACAATCACAAACCAGAATTTCGTCTTCATCTATATATGATTATGGCAAAAAAGTGAATGTTTAAATCAAAATTTGATGGACTATATTTCTAAACAATAGTCAATAGGCCATTCTTAAAGTAGATTTTCATTTTCAACTTTGTTGTCATTTTTATGAGAATTAAAAGTGGTTTAAAGGTTGTGTTATAGTTTGATGGCTTATGTGAGCTAATTAATAGTACAAATGAGTCATACTTATAATAAACACATTATTTAAACTCGTTTATGACCAATAGAGATAAAAATTTCATATGTGTTGAACTATGTAATCTAGAGAGTGGATTTATCACTAAATTGTCTTAACACTCTCATATTTTTATCAATTTTCTTTTGTTAGTTTTCTACACTTTTAGCTAATCACGTTTTCAATTTTGGTTAATTTGATTGAATAGAGATTTAAAATCTAACAATTGCCTGCAGATCGACATGTACTCGCCACGTACTACGATAGTACGCCGTGTGCTTACGGTATAAATTAATTTGAAATTTCTCGACTATTTTCTAAACCGATAGAAAACTAGTCATTGAACAAGTTTTTGGCGACGTTGCCCGGGAATTTGTTTTGATTTCAATTTTCTATTGTTCGAACTATTTTAGTTTGATTTTTGTATGTTTTAATTTTTGTGTGTTTGCAATTAAAAAAAAAGATGTTGTGCTGAGTGATCGTTGTTTGATTTTTGTTTGCATTTGTTTGTGTGTTTGTTTTCTAGTTTCAATTTGCATTTGCATTTCTATTTCTATTCAAAAAAAAAACACATACACGTTTCAAAAACAAAAAAAATTATTTCATTTATTTTCATTTACAATTTTTGATTTTACAACTTGTGCTTTACAGTTGCAAACAGCTCCATTTCACTATTCATTTTGCTGTTACACTTCTGTGCACAACTGTGCACTGAACATTTCACCACTGCTGCAACCTGACTTCTATCACTGCACAGTGACGCACTTCAGCAAACCCCAATCCACCTTACTGCTTCAGTGCACACAAGCCACTGCTGACTAAACCAAACCATCACAGTCACTGTGGACTACTACCTCATTTCCACTAGAATAGCACCGTCTTCCACCTCTAACAACAATATCCAACACTTCATCTAACTTCTGCCACCAACCATTTCTAACAGCACTGCCTGCTGCCTTGTCGTCTTTCCATTGACCATCCTTCAGTCCAACAAACCACCACCATTCCACCAACACCATCATTCAACAAACTCTTACTACACCTTCACCATCATTCACAACAAACTTCTAAACCATCATTGCAATATACCACCAAGACAACAAGCTAGCAACCAGTCATCAATCACCATCTTCACTGTGCCAAACACATCTTCACAAGCCAACATCTCCTCCGCCATTCAAACAACTTCACAGTGCATCATCAATATTTGCTTCAAACTTCTGTCATCGCCACTGACCACCACAAATCCGCCATCACAGTCCATCCCCTTCATACATACACGTCGACATTACAACCTTCCACTTCATACAACAGGCAACAAAACCAAGACTGCTGTTACACATGCAAGCCTGCAAATCTGCAAACAACTTCCAACCATCATCTAATCCTCTGCTCCTCTGCTGACCGGAGTGAATAACAATCAAATAGCACCTCCCCGTGTACAACCACATCCATTCATCAACCCAGTGCTTATCTTCTCTACTACCTTCCTAGTCTTCTGCATACAAACTGCTTTAAACCCCTACATTACCATTCACTCCTCTCCTCACCAGGGCCGGCCCAAGGGTAACTATTGCCCTAGACGAAATATTTTTTATTCTCGCGTTTTGTTGCCCCATTTACATAAATTGTATGCAAAAAATCAAATACACTTTTAATAACAAAATTTAACATTACTTACAAAATATTGTTCATTGATTACAAAATATTGTCCAAGTAGTCATTTCAATTACATCTCAAAATAAATTGAAATCCGACATGATATTATAAAAATTAACATGCACTAACGGAAGCAACTTCTTCGTGCATTCTTCGAAGCAAACCCGTCTATTATCTTTTCATAATTGAGTATATCCAAATACTCATTTTCAATTGAAATAATAGCTAATCCACTTAATCTCTCTTGTGACATAGTGGTTCGAAGATATGTTTTTATCAACTTCAATTTTTAAAAACTTCTTTCCGTAGAAGCAACTGTGGCCGAGATAGTTAACAGAATTCGATAAGCAACCCAAGCATTTAAAAACCCACTAACATCACTGTAAGACCTCAAGAAATTAAGAATATCAATTAATATAGTCATCCCCGATGGTAGAATATTTTTTAATAGTCAAAGCTCAAAAAATAATTCTTTACCACAAATATCTTATTCTTCACTGTGTCCCAAAAATCCTTCTAATTTCATGCAACGTTGCTTCAAATCTTTATCATCAATATTCCTAAATCTTGAGTTTAACAAAAAGTCAAAAGTTTCTTCATAAAGTTTGAATTGCTCAAATCGATCTTTAAGTGAAGTCAAAACTTGATCTATTATGAGAAGAAAATAAGTAACTCTAAAATTTTCTTCAGGAGATTGTCTATTGTCATTCTCAACGATATCTTGATCAAATTGCCTTTTTCTTCGTACGACCCTCTTTTCAAGAAACTTTGGATCAATGCCAACTTCATCAGCAATTTCTTTTGCCTCCTTCATCATGGTTTCAAATCCTTCTTCTCTAAATTCTTCAAAAAATTCTACAAGCCCTTCAATTTTTTTAATTGCATCTTCAATATCAATTACCTCTCGTTGAAGTATTATACTTACTTGATTTATATTTTCTAACATTGTGTACCAAATACACAAACTAATTAAGAACTCAAAATTTTCCAATGCATTTAGACACTATCTTCTGGCCTCCATCATCACGGCATCATCTTTTGAATTATTTGCAATATCAATTAAAGCATCCCTTAGCTCAGAAGTTTGAGTTCTTATTGCTTTAACACTTTCAATATGGCTTTCTCAACGTGTTGCTGATAATCGTTTGGGAGTTAAACCCTTCACATAGCTTCGAAGTATTTCCCATCGTTGAACTGAACCAGAAAATAATGTATAATTTTTTTGCACATATGCAAAAAAATTCCTAGCTTTCATACACGAGTTTGCCATATCACATAGAGCAAGGTTAAGACTATGGCACCCGCATGAGATGTAAAAAGCTCTAGGATTTATATCAAGTAGTCTTTTTTGTACACCTTGATGTTTACCTACATAAAATTTTCATGTATAATAATATAATCAATAGTCTTTATCAAGAATAAGATAAATTTTAATTTAAAATTATACCTTTCATGTTTGAACCATTATCTTATCCTTGACCTCTCACATCATTAATATCAAGTTTGAGATCAACCAAAATATTTTTAAGTTCCATAAAAAGACCAAACCCAGATGTATCATAAACCACTATGAAACCAAGAAAATATTCTTCTACTTTAGTATCATTTACATCGTCAACATTCACACATCTAACGACAATGGACATTTGCTCTTTATGGCTCAAATCTGGAGTACAATCAAGGATAACAAAGAAGTACTTTGCTTACTTTATTTCATAAGCATTGTCCCTTTGATCTTGTTAGCCAATAAACTTATTAATTCATTTTAAATTTTATGACTAAGATAATGATTATTAATTTCATTATTTTTCACCCGCCTAAGATGTTCTTCCATAATTGGACCAAACTCAGCTATGAATTCAATAAGTTGACAAAAAAGTCCATTATTCTTCTCATAAATCTTTTCATTTGATCCACGGAATGGTAAATTATTCTTGGAAAGTGTTTTGACAACACCAATTATCCGCACAAGTACTTTTTTCCAATGTTGCTTCTCTTGATCAATTTGAGCTTCCATAGCTTTATCAATTGTCGCTTTCTGTTGAAGTCCTCTAAGCAGATCGACCCATTTGATAACATTGACATTGTGCAATGGGTTACTTTCATGCTCTCTTAGCTTAGTAGATAAATTTTTCCAGGCATTAATTCCTTCATCGGCTAGTTTCGATGTGAATTGTCTACTCTTAAATAATTTGCAACAGAAACAATAAACTTTATCGTATTCATTTGAATACACAAGCCACTTCCGTTCATGCTCTTCTACACGTGGATAACCACCAATATAATGTTTAGAAGTAAAGTGTCTGTCATTAACTTTATTTCTTGGAAATGCATCATTTTCTTTCAAAATCTTAATGGGACCATGTTGAATTAACATAATTCTTTTTGCATCGGTAATTTTCCCCCATAAACCTGGATCATAGTTGATATCAACATCCTTCTCAAGATCAAGTGTAACTACATCACCAACACCTTCATCAATAGTAATAACATATACATCATTCACATCCTCCATATGTTGATCTTCAATCTCTACTTCCACAGTTTCATTTATAAGCTCATTGTCTTCGTGGACATCAATATTAAAATCATTGTTCTCCTTTGTCAATGTAGCTTCTCCAACTTGACTTGAATTTGAAGTTTGAGTTCTTTTATTCCTTGCTTCAAATAAATTCGAAATAGAACCAGCTAACGATTTTGCTTCCTCATCTTTGCGTTGCTTTTTTTTTTCCTATTTTGAAATCCGGAATTTTTTCGATTCCTGTCTCCATTTTAAATTCACAATA
The DNA here is from genome assembly GCA_030765085.1 of Allium cepa. Classification (NCBI taxonomy): domain Eukaryota; kingdom Viridiplantae; phylum Streptophyta; class Magnoliopsida; order Asparagales; family Amaryllidaceae; genus Allium; species Allium cepa. Next base: position 153,924,516 of record CM060939.1, read on the forward strand.
ATATTTTCAATGTATATATACTAGCAACAATAAAACTATCTTTTAATGATTTCTTATTCATTCAAAAGTTAGCACATTTCATTTAATCAACCACAATTTCTGTCAATCAAAATTTAATTAGTTATGTAATCAACATATATTTATTAAATAAAGGAAATAATCTTTAAAACGTAGAGAATTAAATTAACAATGATGAAAGAATTTTCGATTTTTCAATGAATAACAAACTGTTAATTTAAAATTATTAAAACCCTTACATTTATGGTCTTCAAAGATCAAATCTAGCAACTTCACTCTTTCTCCTTCAGCAAAAGTTATGCCTGTTAACAAAAAAAAAAAAAATCAATGGAGACACAACATAGCATGAGTTGCATTGAAATTCATGATACAAATCAGTAAGTCAGACAAACAACATAGCATAAGTTATATGAATCAGCATGCATTTTTGAAAAAGAAAAAAGAAAAAAAAAATGCAAGCATGCTTCTAATATCAAATTTTTGACATAATACAAAATGTTTTTAAAACTAGACATATAATAAAAAAAGAAATCATGCTTTCCAAACAATGATTCCCAAAGGTAACAGCCCCACGATTATTTCATGACCAACCTCTACTTCGGCCATCACCTCAGTTTCAAAACCACATCTTCATTTTCATACTCCACATCACCTCAGTTTCAAAAACAGACCACCACCAAAATTCTACAAACTTCACACATCACCACAAATAGACAATACTTAAACCAAATCACACTCCTTCACTGTTCCACCGAACTTCTGAACCAATATAGCACCTACAGCTTAACTGCTTCAATTTCCTCCCTGACCATAACGACCCTACCATATTACTTCCTCCTGGCCCACTGCCTTACAAAAATTGCAGCAATACATATCAAAACTGCATATACAACTGCTGTTCTTTATTGTCAGCATCTAATCATATGATTCATATTTATACTCTTAATTCTTATTTTCCTATCTCATCACCTAATTCTAGCCACATCAGTCGAGATGGAAATTGAATTAACAAACTAATTTCAATATCAAAACTAATTTCAAATTAAAAAAATTCGATCAAAAATTAGGGCTATGGAAATCGGAGAATGGAATTATCTGATTGAATGAGGAGGCTACCTAATTGTCGATCGCCGTCGACGATTGCATGCGTGTGAGATGAGACTGAAAGGGAGGGCGTCTTTCTTTCTTCGTGAATCGTGAGAAGGAGAGCCATATTTTTTTTATTTTTTTTTGTTGCCCCAGGTCTTTTGCTGTCCTAGACATATGTCTAGGTTGCTTGGGCTTTAGGCCGGCTCTGCTCCTCACTGCCGCAACACTGACAAATCCATCCTCTTCAAACAAATACAGCAACCATCCCTCCTCCTTTAACTCACCTACCATCCCCTACCATTCCTACACCAACCCTTCACTTTAGTCGGTAAGCACCACCAGCCCCTCCTCGTTCCTCCTTACTTACTCTCTTACTTCACCAGATTTTCCCAAGTCCTTTATTCTAACATTCAAACCACTTCGCCATTCTGCTCACACTCCATCACCTCCAGCGCACTAGGTCGAACAACCCTCCGTCTAAATACCTCAAACCCCTCCGCATCTTCCATTAGAAACTGCTACTTTCCCTTACTACCTGAACGCGCGTCACCGCAATAATCAAACTCTCACCTCCTCTATCGCAAAACCCTAATTTCCCAACCTGCAGCCGACCTCCAACTGAAATCGGCCTCCTCCTCAAATCCGAAATCCATCCAAACCACCTTCAGCAATCAATCGAGTTCACCCAAACAACTCGCCCTTCACCGAAACCAAAAAAACCAAATCAAGAATTACTTTAACTAATTGCCAAAACATAATTGAACTCCGTTTTTGTTGAATTTTGGAATCAGTCTTGGGTTTGGAATTGCCTTTTTCGATTTTTTTATTTGGATATGTTTTGCTCCTAAAGAGAACTATTTTAAACAGGAACGAAGTAAGTTTTGTTTTCAAGTGGGGAGTGGGCCGGGTTATGAATTATTGTAACGCTTGTCGGCCTAAATTGTAATTTTTTGTTTTTATTTTCTGTATTGTAGTTCAAAAAAAAGATTTGAATTTTAAATTGGTTTTTTTTGTTTTAATTTGGGTTGCTTTACTTTATTTAAAAAAAAGTTAGTGTTTGTTTTCATTTTTCTTTAATAAAAAAGGGTTTGTTTTTGTTTCTTTTGGAACCAAAATTTACCTTTTTTTAAAAAAAATATATATTTACAAAAAAACCATATATATATATATATATATATATATATATATATATATCTTTGTTTTACTTGCAGATTGCCAAAGCAGAAATTCGAAAAAGAAAGAAGTGTTTGCCAAACCAAAAGGAAATATAATTGCTTTGCTTAGCCTGCCAAAAAAATAAATTGCTTGCTTATAAAATAATTTTGCATCCTTATCTATTGTTTTAATTGCTTTGCAATGTTGATTGCTTGCATTTGCATTTATATATAAAAAAATTCAAGATCCAAAAACAAAAAAAATTCATCGTAGTTGCATTGTTAATATACTTCTAATATCTGCTTTGCATTTCATCCTAGATTTTGATTAATAATAACAATTAGACACCGATAACTTTAATTGTTTGTTGACAGGTTGTCTTCTTTGAACAATTTAATTTCTTAGTGTCTAGGCTATGGCAAAGTAATAGTCATTTATAAATATTATGGTGATTCGTAAACATTACAGTGGTTGTTCCTCTGAAGGTACTTGAACCTTCGGCTGCATTGCTACAGTGATTCGTGGTGCACCGATAACTCCTGCCCGTTACCTGGCTGAGAAATATCTTGTTGATTTAAGACAGAGTGAGATTATACAATTTTGGGTTAAATTAGGATAAATCATTTGTAATTAACCACTGCATTCTTTTAGTTGCATTAGTTCATGCATATTTAAAAAAAAATCCAAAACTAAAGAAATTGTAAATATTCCTTTTCCTTTTTCTTTGAAATTTCAAAATTCGAAAAAAATTTAGATAAACCAAAATTCAAAAAAAATATAACCTTTTCAAAAAAATATTGAAAAATCAAAAAACAAAACAAAATTCATTTTCCATCTTAAAAAATAAATTCTATCTGTAAATATTTTTCCTTTATAAAAAAACATTCTTGAAAATGTGCGAGTTTCCCCCACACACTTGAATTTTACAATAGTTGTGAAAATCAATATAATCCATATGATTTCACTTTAAATTCGTATGGATATTTTAATAACAACTTTTGTATAAACAATTCAAACTTTGAACAACAAAATTTTCAAAACAATGATCAACCCACAAATTTTGAAAAAAGCATTGAAATGATTTCGTCTTTACTCGAACTCTCTACACAACAAAATCAAGAGATAAATGAGTTATGTAATTCATATCTATGCGATAACTCAAATCAATGTTTTCAAAACAATCAAAATTTGAATTCACTTCAAAATTCAAATGATTTTGAGTATAGCCCATGCCAATTCAATTTCAAACTCCAAAATGAATTTCAAAATCAAAACGAAAATGTGATCCACTTTTCAAATAATTTTGGAAATGGGAATAATCTTGACTACGATGCAATTGAAATTTTTTGTTCTCAACAAATCCAAATCGAAAATTCCCAAATCAATAATTTTAAGTTGGATTTTGTTGAACAAATGAACGGAATTTACGATGATCACACTGATTCGTTGGTTGAAACGTATATGAAACAACGTGAAAAACAAAATCAAATCCCAACGTGTGACTAATCAAATAATAATCCATCTTTTAGCACAATTGATGATTTTCAAATAACAACTTTTGAAATTGAAAATGACAATCTTAATGAAGTTGTTGAAAATGTGAGAATCGAGTTGGATTTCAATTCTTTTGAGGGTATGTAACCAAATTTAAAATTTGATCTTCCTTTTCTCGGTTTCGAAAATTTGAATACAAAAATTTTAGATTTTGAACTTGAGATACGCAATGAAGTTGTTGATAATCCAATAAAGGAAGACGAATTCAACGAACACGATCTTTTTGGATTTTTTGAAGATGCGTTTTTGAATTCCAAAGGAGAAGATTTACATCACCATTTTGATTTTGAAATCAATAATTTTGAAAAAGTTTTCAATGATAAATTTGAATTTCAACTTGGTGATAATAAACTTGAATTTCAATCAATTATTCTATCAACCTCAAAAATTATCGAAAATAAAACAACTCGTACGATTTTTAGTAAAATGACATTCGTTTTTCCAAATCAACGTTCAACTTCGAAATCTTTTACTGTTTTGTTTTCTGCGCTTGAGCTGTGTCTCGCATACTTGATGAGACAAATGAATTGGTCTTTGGAAGACAATTTCATTTACTCTTTGACGATATAATTTTTGATCTCGTGTAAATACCGTTCACCTTTATGAAAATATAGGTCATCGTTTTAGTTTTGTTTTATTTTTCGCCTTCCACTTGGGTTTACTGTAGGGACACAGTCAAAATCAAGTGTAGGGGGAGACTCATCTTCATTTTTGATTTTTCATGGTTTATTTTTACTTCTTCTTTCCAAAATTTAAAAAAAATCTCAAATAAAAACAATTTATTTAAGCATTTCAGGTTTATTTTTAAAGAAACACCAGAGGATAAATATATGGTTTTGGATTATTAGATTGAAAATTTTGAAAGTTTATTTGTCTTAACAAAAATAAAAATGAAGTTTGATTACAAATAACTATAGTTTAACTAGTATATAGGAAGGTTCATATGTGATAATTATGAATATATCCTAATTTAAAATCTTTGTTTTAAAAAGTGGTTGATTTAAAGTAAAGGATATAACATTTTTTGTCTTCTAAGTTAAGTGGTGCTAAGATGATTTTGCAAAACTCTCTTTTTCCAAAAAAACAAAAAACAAAAAAAATATATATATATAAAAAACATTTGTACATATGTAAATATTTTCTATTAACACCTACAGTCGACAGGTGTACACATAAACTTGTAATTTGTCTTCCTCATTACAGAACTTGAGGTAATAATTTTTCTTGTCAAAAATAATTCGTATGAACCACCATGCTTTATCTAGATAAGCTTTAATTGCGATGAATTTCACTGTACCGGCCAAGAAAAAACCCACAAGGCAGTAGACCAATTTTAATGTCTTCACTGACTTCTTCTTGAGGAGGTTCAACTGGAGAACCAGTATAAGGAAATCAAAGTGCATAGGGACATAGGCACCAGCATTTCTAGGGTTAGCACTAGACAGAGAATACCAAGAGGAGTTAGATAGAGAAACATTGGCATAAGAGAGGGGAGAAACAGAAGCAAGACCAACTGAAGGAGGAGGAGGGGAAGCAGAAAGAAGAGGAGGGAAAGGATCAGAACATGGAGAAGGAATGGGAAAAGAAGAAGGTGGGATAGGAGAAAGAGAGGTAGGAAGAGAAGAGGAAGAAGGATCCGGAGGTAAAGGACGAGGGATTAGCGGGAGAAGATGGTTAGAGATAGGACAGGGAGGGATATGGTTGGCAGGCAGAGACTGGGAAGGGATGGGAATGGGTATGGGGGAAAGCACGACATGAGAAGAGGTGAGATTGATTATAATTTTTTATTTTTTCATTTAGTAGAATAATAATATTATGAAATCTTTAATTTCACAAAGTTATATTGAAACATTTTGAAAACAAGATTTAGAAAAAGGATTCTGAATTTCGCAATTATAAATAAGAAAAAATTTCGAGTTGAAAGTGATTTTAGAATAAACTTATAAGAGATTTTATTATTCCTTATGTACATGTATGTTAAATTATTGCAAACTTAGAATTTCTTTTAAACAAAAATTATTTGCATGTCTTATTTATTGCATGTCTTATATATTGAAATTTCATCTAATGGATTCCAAATTTTAAGGAAGTTTTATTCCCTTCCTAAATATTTTGTTTGGATCCTTTCCTATAGGACGCATCTTGTTTGTTCGTTTTGAAATAACTTGAATCCACTTTATCTTTGAATATTGGTTGTTTAATAGTTTCCTCGAGGTTCCTAAACCCTCACTAAGGGTCTTCAAGCCTCAATATTTTGGATAAGTCATAGAACTTGTGCTGTGCGGCAAATTATTCATGTTATCTCTCTCCGTGTTCAATGCCTTAAATGGTAGGATGTTGGGAATGGGTTGTTTAACCATTTTGTGTCACTTATCCTATGATTTAAAATAATTCTCCTTCACTTGCAACCCAATTTAAGTTAATAATTATCTTTAATCCTTTGTAATATTTATTTAAATTTTTTAAAGTATCTTAATCCTCTCTTAAGCCTTCGTTAATCGGGGAATGTCTTGATGTAACACACCTAAATTTATTAATTTAAATTTGGTAACTTATTTGAAATTTTGGAATTTATTTTGAAAAGTTTCAAAACAAATTAAATATGTGTTAATTTATATGAATAAAACTTCAATTTCTTTTGATTGAAATAATAAATGTTTTAAAAATCATTTGAATTTAAATCTTATATAGATGTGAATAGATATGTTAAAATTATACGGTAATGTGGATACATCAGACAACTCCAGAAATAAGAAAAACATAAAGCAAAACACATGAGATAATTCTAGAACTATATAACATATGAAATACATGTAGATTTGTATGTGAATAATGTATGTAAGAAGATAAAAAAACAAAAAAATGTACATACAAAAAATTCAAATAGCATAGGTATGTAAACTTCGAAGGAAACAATTACATTAAATGCTATCACCTCAGCCAAAACAAAGTCATTTCAAATATTTACAAATCCTTATAATTTCAGAAATAATATCTTGTTTAGTCAACAAAAGAAAAAAAATCCGACCCAAAAGGAATGAGCTTATACCAGAAGACACACATCCTGTAAAAACCATTTTCCATATATATATATATATATATATATATATATAAAACCTTTTGTTCCAGTTCGACTTAGCAAACCAGAGAAAAAAAGAAAAAGAAGTAAGCATCATCATTTAATTCAACAAAGTAAGCAACAAGATTCAAAGGCAGATTTAAAACTACAGTTTTCAAAACAAAAGCAGCTCTCTGTTCATAAACTTTTCAGGTGAGTGAACATACTGTTTTAAAATTTTAAATTTGTGTGTTTGATTCATGAATAACTTATCTTTTGCTGTATATTTTAAATAAGAAGTTCTGTATGATTCTGTTGTATTGAGAATTTTTTTTTATGGTTTGTTATCCTATTTCTAGTTTCAGAGAAAAGCGAATTAGAAAAAATCTAATAAATCTTCATACAAACATTATAAACTTAGGATTTTAAACAAAAATAAGTTTGTTTAAACTTAAATCATGGCCTAGAAATTGTTTAAGCTTGATAATGAAGAACTTGACTCTGTAAACTCGGTTTTAAAGTTAAAAAAGAAATCATATGATTAAATCGAGTATTTTAAATCATTGATTTGATTGTATAACTTAAATTAACAGCCAAAGATAGGATTTTTAAAACTAATATGGTGATTTTTAGTTGTGTATGCCACGAGCAGTTCACAATAGAACAGAATATGCAATTTAATCATTTTCTGATGATCGAACCGATTCAGAATGTTAAGATTTTGCTTGAAGCAAGTTTGGCAATCGATGATTTCGAGAAAACTGTCAAATGATTTTTCTATTGCACGAATTGAAGGAACGAGGTGAATTTAGGGTTTGTGTACAAGTTTTGGACATGTCTGGAAACGAGGTGATTTCATCACCTCTGATGCATTGAGTTGCATGGTATTCTGGGGGATGGTAGAATGGGGTGTTAACGTGGTGTGGACGGAGTTGGAGCATCTCCGGTGGTCTGAGCAACTGGGGCGAGGTGATTTTGTTGAATGGGTTGAGTTGCAGTTTCTTGAGTGAAATGCCAAACTTTGATTTAGAATTTTTGGTGTCGAGTCGAGATTTGATTTCGAGTGTAGGTGAGTTTTGTGACTTGCCGAAGATACCGAGGTTCGCCGGAGTGACGGCGAGACGCCGTGCACGTGTACGGAGTGGATATGTGTCAGCGGTTGTTGAGTGGTGAGCGACTCGAGTTGTTACTTGAGTAAATGAAGGGCGTGCTTCGGGTTGGAACGCGAAATTCTCGGGCCTGGAACAGTTTATTAAGTTCAAACTGAAGTTTTAAAAAGAAAAGAGAAGGAGAAGAAGCGCATGTGAGGAAGAGAGAAGGCTTCGGGGAAATGTAGGGTGAATCTCGAGTGTTTACTCGAGTAAAACTTGGGAAGTACTCGGGTTGGTTTTCAAACTTGCAATATTATAAAATAAAGTTAAGCAAACTATTTTTCAACAAGTTTTAAGTATTGTCGACTTAATAAATGTTTAACAATTTAAGTTAAGAATTTATAAGTTTTAATTATTTAGGTTAATACTTTAGATTTTTTTTTTTAAAATTCCAGTTAATACTTTAATTAAGTAGTTAACTTAAGTGTTAAAGTTAATTACCATTAAAATTTTCAATGTAGTAATAAATTGATTTCAAAGTTTAAGGAAGATTTTTAAATGTTAATTAAAATAAATAAATATTATTAATTAATTGTTTAAAAAGGGCAATTAAGAATGGTTAATCAATTTATAATTGTAATTAACTAAGTAATTAGAGATTAATCAATTTGTAATTAAAGATTGGTTAATTAATAATTAAGTGCCTAATTTATTTGTAATTAAGAATTGTTAGTTAGATAATTAAAGTTAATCAATTTATGATTAGTAGTTAATTAAGATGATTAATTAAGGAATAATTAATTAATAAAGTTAATTAAGATTTAATTACTTCCTTGTTAAGAATAATTAATCGTTGATTTAAAGTAATTAATAAAAATAAGCATGTGGTTAATTCACTTAAATCACATTCACCTTAATTGAAGATGATTGACTATCATCAAATGTTGTGTACTGGATTGATATTTCTGTTGTGATACTGTGTGATGTGGATTGCTTTGTGCTAAACTGTGATTTGTGATTTTCTTCTGTATGTATGTGAAAACCCTTTTTGTCATATAACGACATTTAAACTTCGATGCGACAGGGAGTCGGATTCCAGTTAGTTATCCGAAACCCACATCGAACCCTGAATGTGAATCCTTGTAATTGATACACACACTTGTTTTAAAAATTAAGCACTCACTATTCGGATTAGCCGGGAAAGGACCTTGGTGTCATGTAACCGTTCCGAATAATGATACGACGAAATTAATAGCATTTGAAGACGGTGTTGAAGAACGAGTATCTTCGAAAACGATAGGATAACCTATCGAATGTCTCTGCACCGAGTTGCTCCAGTATAGAGATCTCCACATGTGATGGGGAGTCTAATCGGAATCGTGGATACCCGGATTTGCAAGGGCGTCTTCCTTTATTGGATGAAGTGCCTTCGGTTCTGTTCGAACCCGGAACAGGCTTGTATGGTTGTATGTTTGACACCACACTTTGAGATATAAAGCAGATTTCTTTCAAATACATATCTATTGGTGGCAGAGAATTTATTCTCTTAGCTTAACACCATTCTTTGAGATGTACGAGCTCAGAGGTTATGTAGTTGAAGGTTATCAACGATATACTTCCAATTTGGTAGTGTGGCATGCTAAGTGCTACTGTGTGTTAATGATCACTTGTTGATCATTTGTGATCAAAGCATGACTTTCGTGTAAAGCATAGCTTTGTGGGCGAGACCTCATTGGACCTCACACCCTGGAAATGGTCAAAAGAGGAAAGATGCGGCAAGGTCATGAGGGTCGCGCCCTTTAGAGTATGTCATTTCCTTCTGGAAAAAGGTGGTATCATGGTATGGAGCCCAGATACTTTACCTATGTGGTTGCTGTAATCTCATTTACTGTGTGGTTGTTGCTTTGTGATAGAGGGCCCTCGGATAAAGGTCGCAAACGACCGGGGAATGGCATAGTCGTGTAGTAGTTACCTAGTTACAGAGGTAACCCGACCTTGTGTTGGCAGAGAACCGGTAAAGTTCTTGAGACGTCCCTTCAGAGGCGTACTCATGTGGCAGTAGGAAGTTCCTTAGCCTGATCATTTGTTCGAAACCCAAATAAAACAATACGAACCCAGTACGGTTTTAGTTCTAGAACCTGCCATTTAACATGACAGATATAGTAGGCATAGTATAATGGTACCTATGCTGGCTAAGATTAATACTATATTTTCGAAAAAATTTCACACTATGCACTAGTAATAATATCAAAGAATTTTTCTCGTATTAAGCATATTTGACTATCATAAGGGGAAATCTCCCCCAAGTGTGCGATTGCATTGTGTGTGTGCCGGGAGGCCTTATGGTAGTTTCATTTTCCAAATGCATGAACGTTTTTCTTTTAGAAATCTTGTTTATTTAAAAAGCAGCTATTTTTGTTCACTCATACCAGTCTCATGACTGACTTGGACTTTATTGTTTCTTCCTACACTCCGGGTGCCCATAATTTCCACACGGGCAGCCTAGTAGCAGGTTTTTTGTGTTTTGGTGTTAGCTGGATTTTAAAGTCTTTTGGTTGGAAGCTATCGGTTTTTGGAGGCCTTTACCTTGGAGATATTTTGGAAGCTTTTGGATCTCAAGGTGCTTAGTTTTGGGGGTTTTCTATCACTCTATTTCCTTGAAGACTTTTTGGCATATGATCACTTATTGTTCTATTGTGATGTTCTATTTGGAGTTCTGATATATGTATTATGATACTCTAATGTTGTAATGGATATTATGATGATGTTGTATCTATGATGTAAGGCATGATATTCATTTTTTCCACTATTTTATATTCATCTAATGTTGTTATAAGCTCCATCCGATTGGAGTTCAATGTTTGAATCTTCGGCTGTCAAATACAAATGAGGTATTTGTTGTCAATTTTTGAACATTGGATTTCGGGTCGTGACATGTGGTATCAGAGCTAAAGGTTGAGCAAGAACTTTAGCTACGGAGTATAACACATTAGATGGCTCATTAGAGATAGGGTGAAGTATACCCTAGAATGAGTATAACCGAGAATAAAACCCCAAATTTTCTTAGTCTATTTCCTTTAACTGCTGATATTCCTTAAGATATCTCGTCTGAATGTCTAAATCAAGTTTTCTTACTAATTACAGATAGTAAGAATGAGCGGACGAAGAGGAAGATCTTGGGGTCAAGGAAATGCCACAACACCTAGTCAAGTTCTCCCAACAGCAAAAGCAGTTGTATCTATTCAGCATCAGTTGAATCTGGCTGATTTATATAAGAGTTTCTCAAGGCTTGGTGGTAAGCCGTTCACCGACAAGGAGTCGATTGTTGAGGCCCAAGCATGGATCAGATCATGTGAAAGAATCTTTAGAGGGCTAAAGTTGCAAGACGATCAAATGCGACTCATAGCTTCTTGGCAACTTTAAGAAGAAGCCTTAGCATGGTGGGAGACAGTTACTGTAGATAAGCCAGAAGACGAGTTTACTTGAGAGAGATTTAAAGAAGTATGTGAGAAGCGCTATATGCCATCAGCCGGAATTTCTCGAATGTACCAGGAATTCATGGACTTAAAGCGGGGGTGTTTGTCATTCGAGGAGTATCTAAAAAAATTTAATGAATTGTCTCATTTTGGTCCAGAATTGGTGAACACACCTTTAAAGAAGAATGAAAGGTTCATTCGTGGGATGAATAAGAAGTTCCACGAAAGGATGACTGGCCACGTCAAAGGATCTTATTCAGATTTGGTTGATATGGGATACAGATATGGTACACTTGACATGCAAGAATCCCCGATGGAGAAAGGAAATTCGAGCAATCAAAATTGGAAGAAGAGAAAATCTAGAGGCAAGAAACCATGACAGGATAAGGAGAAAAAGAAAAGCAATCAGGGAAGCACAGCAGAGAATGTTACTCGAAATGTTATTATTATTAGAAATTGAGACACGAAGTTAAAGACTACCTAGTCATGAAGCAAGCTCAGACAGCCAAGGTGTACACAGTCAAGGACAAACCTGCATCCTCCAAAGAAGAAAAGGGGAAAGTAGTTCTGGAAGATAATATCACTATTTATGATAGCATTGTTAGAGTTCTGTTTGACACGGGAGCTACACACAGTTTTATCTCTCAGCAAGATATAAATGAATTAAATCTTGAACCTGATTTTTTGATGAGCCTATATGCGTAAAGAATCTAGTTGGAGGCCCTGCGAACCTTTATCTTCGATGTAGAGACGTTCCTATCTCATATTCTTACTACCAATTCCCTATCAGTCTCTTTGTCCTTGATTTTAACGAGTTTGAAGTCTTACTCGAAATGTAGGCTAGCAAAATATGAAGCCAAATTGGATTGCAATAATCGATTGATTTCGATTAAAACCAAATTTGGAGATTTTATTGAGATTTCTTGTGAAGACCCTAGTCCTAAAAGAGATGGGTTGATGTATAACTTGGGTTATCCCGAACCCAGTCTGGAGTCCACACCCATTGTTAGAGATTTTTCGGACGTGTTCGAAGAAGTGAAATCCTTACCTCCCCATCGAGAAATAGAATTCAAAATTGACCTAGCACCCAATGCTCATCTTGTCGTTCACGCAAGTCGCAGGATGACACCCAGGGAAAGGGTTGAATTAGTCAAGCAAACTGATGATTTGCTAAATAAGGGGTTAATTCGTCCTAGTGTTTCTGAATGGGGTTCAGCCATCGTGTTTATTGCTAAATCAGACGAATCTTTGAGATTATGTATGGATTACCGCGATCTCAATAAGACGACTCTCAAGAATAAATTTCCTCTACCTACAATTGATGATCTGTTTGATCAATTACACGACGCTCGTTTCTTTTCGAAGATGGATCTAGCCCATGGGTTCTATCAACTACGAATCACTGAAGATTGTGTTCATTTGACCGCTTTCAGGGCTCCTAATATGTTCTACGAATGGTTAGTCATGCCTTTCGGACTAACTAATGCTCGAGCATACTTCATAGATCTTATGACCCGTGTGTTCCGGGAAATATTGGATAAATTTGTGCTTGTGTTTATTGATGATATTTTGGTTTATTCCAAGACCGAAGAGGAGCATGTCGAGCATCTTAGAATCGTTTTGGAGATATTAAGGAGAAATATTCTATTCGCAAAATTTTCCAAATGCCAATTCTGGGTCAAAGAAGTTAAATTTCTCGGCCACATTGTTAATGAAGAAGGAATTTCTGTTGATCCTAGCAAAATTTCCGCTATTCTTGATTGGAGGAAACCCACTACCCCAAAGGAAGTTCGAAGCTTTTTGGGTTTAGCAGGTTATTATCAGAAGTTTGTTCAGGACTTTTCTAAGATAGCTAGTCCGTTGACTAAGCTAACGATGAAGAATGCAAAATTCAATTGAACTCCGAAATGTGACAAAGCTTTTCAGGAGTTGAAGAAGAGATTAACCACCGCTCCTGTTCTCGCTATTGTCAACAGGAATAAGGGATTATATGTTTATACCGATGCTTGCGGTGATGGTTTGGGTGCGGTATTAATACAGAATGGGAAGGTAATTGCCTACGCGAGTAGACAATTATGTCCTCATGAAAGAAACTACCCAACCCATGATTTGGAACTCTTAGCTGTTATCTTCGCTTTGAAAATATGGCGACATTATCTTCTGGGTGAAAATTCGAATTATTCATCGACCACAAATCTTTAAAATATCTCTTCACCCAGAAAGATCTAAATCTGCGAAAACAATGTTGGTTGGAATTTCTGGCATCTTATGACCTAGACATTTTATATACGTCCAGAAAGGCCAATGTAGTTGCCGACGCCTTGAGTAGAAAGCAAGTTATTCTTGCTCACCATGTCATTGCTCCTACTCTTCTTGAGAAAATCGCCAACAAGCAAAAAGAGGACAAGTTTCTTCAGGAAATATATGGAAGGATTCGTCGAACTGAGGATTCCAGTCTTGGAATCGATGATAATGGGGTTATAACATTAAAAGGCATAATTTGTGTCCTAAATATTCCGGAGATAAAACGAGAAGTTTTGGACGATTGTCACAAATATAAACTTTGCATCCATCCAGGAGTCAATAAGATGTACAGAGATATCAGAAGAACTTTCTGGTGGAAGACAATGAAAATGGACATATCTATATATGTGAGTCGTTGTGCTACTTGCCAACAAATCAAAAGTGATCAAAAGAAAATGGCGGGTTTACTTCAGCCTTTAGAGGTAACCAAGTGGAAATGGGACCAAGTATCGATGGATTTCATCGACGATTTGCCTCGTACTCGGAAAGGCAATGAAGCAATCTAGGTCATTGTGGACCGTTTGACTCAGACAGCCCACTTTTTGCCAGTGAATCTACCCGCACGGCAGCAAGTTTAGCCGAGTTATATGTGAAAGAAATTGTCCATCTCTACGGTATTCCTAGCAGTATAGTGAGTGATCGTGACCCGATATTCAATAGTAGATTTTGGGAGGCATTTCAAGACGCATTGGGAACAAAATTGAATTTTAGCACTGCTTATCACCCACAGTCTGATGGGCAGACGAAGAGGATTAACCGAATCTTGGAAGCCATATTGCATGCTTGTATACTTGATTTTGGTGGTTCTTGGGAGGACCATGTACATCTGGTCGAATTCTCATATGACAATAGTTATCAGGCCAGTATAGAGATGGCTCCTTTTGAAGCTTTATATGGTCGCCCGTATCGATCACCCGCATGTTGGATTGAGGCAGGTGATAGATTTGGACCGGATATGATTAAAAAAGCCACAGAGAAAGTTGATTTTATACGAAAGAAATTGAGAACGGCTCAAAGTCGTCAAAAGAGTTATTATGATCGTAGAAGAAGGGATTTGGAATTCTAGATTGAAGACTCTGTCTTTCTCAAAGTATCTCCAATGCGAGGAGTATTAAGGTTCGGGAAGACCGGTAAGCTGGCACCACGATATATTGGTCCTTTTCCTGTTCTGGAGAGGATCGGTTCTTTAGCCTATCGAGTGCAGTTGCCTAGCTGGTTATCTGGCGTGCATGATGTGTTCCACATTTCTAATCTTTGGAAGTATGTGCACGATCCAGGTAGTATTATTGAAGAAGTTTCTCAGCAGGATCTCGAAATCACTCCCAATATAACAGTTAAAAGAGAACCAATAAAGATTGTAGATCGTTATGAAAAGCAATTGAGAAACAAAGTTGTGAAACTAGTTAAAGTTCAGTGGAGTGGCGATCCAAAGGACTGCACTTGGGAAACTGAAGATAGCATGCAGAAATTATATCCCAATTGCAGAGTGGATATATCGGCTTAAACTAGTAAGCCATTTCTCTATCCTTTTCTGAATTCGTATATTCTTTGTTTGCTTTTCTTCCTCTTTCAAATTTCGAGGACGAAATTTTCTTAAGGGGGGATATCTGTAACATCCCAAAATTTATTAATTTAAATTTGGTAACTTATTTGAACTTTTGGAATTTAATTTGAAAAGTTTCAAAACAAATAAAATATGTGTTAATTTATATGAATAAAACTTCAATTTCTTTTGATTGAAATAATAAATGTTTTAAAAATCATTTAATTTAAATCTTATATAGATGTGAATATATATGTTAAAATTATATGGTAATATGGATACATCAGACAACTCCAGAAATAAGAAAAACATAAAACAAAACACATAAGATAATTCTAGAACTATATAACATATGAAATACATGTAGATTTGTATGTGAATTATGTATGTAAGAAGATAAAAAAAACAAAAAAATGTACATACAAAAAATTCAAATAGCATAAGTATGTAAACTTAGAAGGAAACAATTACATTAAATGCTATCACCTCAGCCAAAACAAAGTCATTTCAAATACAAATCCTTTCAATTTCAGAAAATAAAATCTTATTTTGTTAACAAAAGAAAAAAATCTGACCCAAAAGGAATGATCTTATACCAGAAGACACCCACCCTGTAAAAACCCTTATATATATATATATATATATATATATATATATGTGTGTAACCTTTTGTTCTAGTTTGTTCAGTGATAACTTAGCAAAGTAGAGAAAAAAGAAGAAGTAAGCATCATCATTTAATTCAACAAAGTAAGCAACAGGATTCGAAGGCACATTTAAAACTACAGGTTTTCAAAACAAAAGCAGCTCTCTGTTCACAAAATTTTCAGGTAAGTGAACATAATGTTTTAAAATTTTAAATTTGTGTGTTTGATTCATGAATAACTTATGTTTTGCTGTATATTTTAAATAAGAAGTTCTGTGTGATTCTGTTGTACGGAGAAATTTTTTATATGGTTTGTTCTCCTTTATTTCTAGTTTCAAAGCAAAGCAAATTACAAAAAAATCAAATAAATCTTCATACAAACATTATAAATTTAGGATTTCAAACAAAAATAAGTTTGTTTAAACTTAAATCTTGGCCAAGAAATTGTTTAAGCTCGATAATGAAGAACTTGACTTTGCAAACTCAGTTTTACAATTAAAAGAGAAATCATATGATTAATTCGAGTATTTTAAGTCATTGATTTGATTGTATAACTTGAATTAACAGCCAAAGATAGGATTTTTAAAACTAATATGGTGATTTTAGTTGTGTATGCCACGAGCAGTTTACAGTAGAACATAATATGCAATTTAATCATTTTCTGATGATCAAATCAATTTGGAATGTTAAGATTTTGCTTGAAGCAAATTTGGCAATCGATGATTTTGAGAAAATCGTCAAATGATTTTTCTATTGCACGAATTGAAGGAACGAGCTGAATTTAAGGTTTGAGTTCGAGTTTTGGACATGTCTGGAAACGAGGTGATTTCATCACCTCTGATGCATCGAGTTGCGTGGTATTCCGGAGGATGGTAGAATGGGGTGTTGACGTGGTGTGGACGGAGTTGGAGCATCTCCGGTGGTCTGAGCAACTGGGGCGAGGTGATTTTGTTGGATGGGTTGAGTTGCAATTTCTTGAGCGAAATGCCAAACTTCGATTTAGAATTTTTGGTGTCGAGTCGAGCTTTGATTTCGAGTGTAGGTGAGTTTTGCGACTTGCCGAAGATACTGAGGTTCGCCGGAGCGACAGTGAGACTCCGTGCACGTGTACGGCGTGGATATGTGTCAGCGGTTGCTGAGTGGTGGGGGACTCGAGTTGTTACTTGAGTAAATGAAGGGCATGCTTCGGGTTGGAACGCGAAATTCTCGAGCCTGGAACAGTTTATTAAGTTTAAACTGAAGTTTTAAAAAGAAAAGAGAAGAAGAAGAAGCATACGTGAGGAAGAGAGAAGGCTTCGGGGAAATATAGGGTGAATCTCGAGTGTTTACTCGAGTAAAACTTGGGAAGTACTCGGGTTGGTTTTCAAACTTGCAATATTATAAAAGTAAAGTTAAGCAAACTATTTTTCAAGAAGTTTTAAGTATTGTCGACTTAATAAATGTTTGACAATTTAAGTTAAGAATTTATTAAAGTTTTAATTATTTAGGTTAATACTTCAGAATGTTTTTTTAAAATCCAAATAATGCTTTAATTAAGTAGTTAACTTAAGTTAAGTGTTAAAGTAATTACCATTAAAATTTTCAATGTAGTAATAAATTGATTTCAAAGTTTAAGGAAGATTTTTAAATGTTAATTAAGATAAATAATTATTATTAATTAATTGTTTAAAAAGGGCAATTAAGAATGGTTAATCAATTTATAATTGTAATTAACTAAGTAATTAGAGATTAATCATTTTGTAATTAAAGATTGGTTAATTAATAATTAAGTGTCTAATTTATTTGTAATTAAGAATTGTTAATTAGATAATTAATGTTAATCAATTTATAATTAGTAGTTAATTAAGATGATTAATTAAGGAATAATTAATTAATAAAGTTAATTAAGATTTAATTAATCCCTAGTTAAGAATAATTAATCATTGATTTAAAGTAATTAATAAAAATAAGCATGTGATTAATTCACTTAAATCATATTCACCTTAATTGAAGATGATTGACTATCATAAAATGTTGTGTACTGGATTGATATTTCTGTTGTGATACTGTGTGATGTGGATTGCTTTGTGCTGAACTGTGATTTGTGATTTGCTTCTGTATGTATGTGAAAACCCTTTGCACCCATATAACGACATTTAAACTTCGATGCGACAGGGAGTCGGATTCCAGTTAGTTATCCGAAACCCACATCGAATCCTGAATGTGAATCCATGTAATTGATACACACACGTGTTTTAAAAATTAAGCGCTTACTATTCGGATTAGCGGGAAAGGACCTTTGTGTCATATAACCGTTTCGAATAATGATACGACGAAATTAATAGCATTTGAAGACGGTGTTGAAGACCGGATGTCTTCGAAAACAATAGGATAACCTGTCGAATGTCTCTGCACTGAGTTGCTTCGGTATAGAGATCTCCACATGTGATGGGGAGTCCAATCGGAATTGTGGATACCCGGATTTGCAAGGGCTTCTTCCTTTACTGGACGAAGTGCCTTCGGTTCCGCTTGAACCCGGAACAGGCTTGTATGGTTGTATGTCTGACACTACACTTTGAGATATAAAGAATATTTCTTTCAAATACATATCTGTTGGTGGCGGAGAATTTATTCTCTTAGCTTAACACCCTTCTCTAAGACATACGAGCTCAGAGTTTATGTAGCTGAAGGTTATCAGCAATATACTCCCAATTTGATAGTGTGGCATGCTAAGTGCTGCTGTGTGTTGATGATCACTTGTTGATCATTTGTGATCAAAGCATGGCTTTCGTGTAAAGCATAGCTTTGTGGACGAGACCTCATCGGACCTCACACCGTGGAAATGGTCGAAAGAGGAAAGATGCGGCAAGGTTATGAAGGTCGCGCCCTTTAGGGTATGCATTTCCTTCTGGAAAAAGGTGGTATCATGGTATGGAGCCCAGATACTTTACCTATGTGGTTGCTGCAATCTCATTTACGGTTTGGTTGTTGATTTGTGATAGAGGGCCCTTGGATAAAGGTTGCAAACGGCCGAGGAATGGCATATCGTGTAGTAGTTACCCAGTTACAGAGGTAACTCGGTCTTTTGTTGGCAAAGAACTGGTTAAGTTCTCGAGACGTCCCTCTAGAGGCTTACTCATGTGGCAGTAGAAAGTTCCTTAGCCCGACCATTTGTTGGAAACCCAAATAAAACAATACGAACCCAGTACGGTTTTAGTTGTAGAACCTGCCATTTAACATGGCAGCTATAGTAGGCATAGTATAATGGTACCTATGCTGGCTTAGATTAATACTATATTTTCAAAATGTTTTCACACTATGCACTAGTAGTAATATCAAAGAATTTTTCTCGTATTAAGCATATTCGACTATCATAAGGGGAAATCTCCCTCAAGTGTGCGATTGCATTATGTGTGTTCCGGGAGGCCTTATGGTAGTTTCATTTTCCAAAGGCATGAACGATTTTCTTTTAGAAATCTTGTTTATTTAAAAGCAACTGTTTTTGTTCACTCATACCAGTCTCATGACTGACCTGGAGTTTATTGTTTCTTCCTAAACTCTAGGTGCCCGTAAGTTCCACACGGGCAGCCTAGTAGCAGGTTTTCTGTGTTTTGGTGTTAGCTGGATTTTGAAGTCTTTTGGTTTGGAAGCTATCGGTTTTTGGAGGCCTTTACCTTGGAGATATTTTGGAAGCTTTTGGATCTCAAGGTTATTAGGTTTGTGGGTTCTCTATCACTCTATTTCCTTGAAGACTTTTTGGCATATGATCACTTATTGTTCTATTGTGATGTTCTATTTGGAGTTGTGATATATGTATTATGATACTCTGATGTTGTAATGGATATTATGATGATGTTGTATCTGTGATGTAAGGCATGATATTCATTTTGTTTCCGCTGTTTTATAGTCATCTAATGTTGTTATAAGCTTCATCTGACTGGAGTTCGATGTTTGAATCTTCGGCTGTCAAATACAAGTGAGGTATTTGATGTCAATTTTTGAACATTGGATTTCGGGCCGTGACACTTGAGTTCCAAATTGTATATTGTTCTCTAATATGCTCAATCTTGTTTTGAGTTTGCTATCTAAACATAACCAATTTTTGTATCAATTTCATTTCAAGTATAGTTATTATAGTAATTGGATAGCTAAAAACTCACTTTGGCTATGCATTGGGCATTGCAGGATTAATAGGTCCCTTGCCAATTCCTTTAGCCTTAAATTGACGATCTGATCGATCAATTTCGTTGTGCTTAAAGTTACATTTTAACTCAATCTTACAACTAGTTGCATTAGCCTCGAGTGATAGAGGTTAATATCTCTATCTATCTCCATATATGTTATGATTCTTTCCAGTAGTTAGAGGCGTTGATTTTTGACAAGAATCCGACTTATCTCATAAAAATTTCAGGTTAGACCATCGAGAGTATCTCGATAAGCTTATTCTTATCTTCTCTCTAAGATATTCTTGTGTCTTTAAACTTGAATTCGTGCATGTCAATACCTGAGAGCCGTCTAAATTCTTATTTTGTAATTCAGCTTAAGGCTGGTGTCTGGGCCTTGAAGTCTCTATTAAGAGTTGTTGTTCATCTATTCTAATAGAATCAAACCCAATCAAATCTTTTATTCTGATTGCCAGAGCTTTGCAAAATGTCCTATCCCGTTGCCTTTTTCATATGGTAGTTATTTATGATCTTCACGACCTATTTTAGTAATAGGATCATGCAATTTGAGCTTGAGTTTCAAATTCGTTCCCTTCTTTTGATGTCGTTCTAGTAACAGCCAAGATCGAGTTCGACCTTTTTCTTTCCGAGTCTCAGTGGAATACATTACCTTTTGGCTTTAACTAAACCTTCACAATTCATGGGCTTAAAGCCTAATTCTGGTTCAATTGGACATGGAACCATGGAAGGCCTTCTTCGTGCCTTTATTCTCAATTATTGTAGGTGCATGGGAATTCAGATCTTTTTGTTGAAGTCGCCTTCAGTGGCAGACTTCAATATTGTTATGACATGACTCCCTTGGAGGCCTTTCATAGGAGATCATGCTTTTCACCATCTTATTGGTTGGAGTCGGGGGAGAAGTTGATTTTTAAGCCCTGACTCTATTCACGAACTTATGCAACTTTAAATCTCGTCAAACAAAGAATGAAAGAGGCTTAGATCAGACAGAAATCCTACGCAGACAACCATAGGAAGCCATTAGAGTTCTCGGTCAGTCATTTCATATTTAATCGTGTTTCTACTTTAAAGGAGGCAACGCTCTTCAATCAGGCTAGAATTTTGGTTCCTAAATACATAGGACTATTCCAAATTACTGAGCGCATTGGCCCAGTTTCTTATCGTGTATCACTTCCAGCTCAATTTTCGGGCATTCACGATGTATTTCATGTATCCCTGTTTCGGAAGTATCTTTGCGATTCAGATTCAGTTTTAGACCTTCCTATTTTATAAGAGCTCGAGGTCTCACCCAATTTAACTATCGTGCAAAATCCTATCTGTGTGCTTGCTTCGGATGTTAAATGTCTTCGAAACAAAGAAGCTCCACTTGTAAAGGTTCAATGATCTGCTAATCCCAATGATTGCACTTGGGAAACCAGAGAATTCATCAAGTAGACAATCCTGGTTTTCTTTCCTCGGCTAATTGAGGGTGAGATATCTTGACTCAAGCTAATCTATCTCCTATATTTAATTCCATATTAAGGATAAAGAAATTGAAATTGTTATTGACTCT
This sequence comes from Allium cepa, assembly GCA_030765085.1. Taxonomy (NCBI): domain Eukaryota; kingdom Viridiplantae; phylum Streptophyta; class Magnoliopsida; order Asparagales; family Amaryllidaceae; genus Allium; species Allium cepa. The sequence continues at coordinate 153,946,159 of CM060939.1, forward strand.
TCTCCAGAAATTGCGAGAACACAATTTTTATAAGGGGGAGTCTACAACAACCCTGGTTTTTGTGATTATCTGAAAATAAATCCAAATAATAATTTTAATTTTGTAATTTGATAATAAATTGAATTTGTTAGATATATGTTTTTCAAACTTGTTTATTTTAAATAAACAAGGTGAATAAATTGATAAATTATCAATTACGTTATTTTGGTTGAATTTAGGACTAGTTACTGTAATTTGTTTTAAATAAGGGAAATAAAAGCACTAATTTCCAAAATAGAATTTCAGAATATGTTTACATTAAAAAGAAATGAAGTCTTAAGCCTATATTATGTCGGTTTTGTATTAAAATAACAACGAAGGATTTTAATTTCAAAAGGAGCAGTAATTTCGTCAATTATTGCTAAATAGTAACATTTGTTATTTTTAAAGGCATGTTTAAAATATAATTGTTTTAATTATGAAGATAAAAATGGAAAAATATTATCTAAAATAATTTATAAAGTGTGTAATCATTTTATAATCCTTTTATGTTAATATAATGAAAGAGATGGATTTTAGTGGTTATAAGAGTTAATTATGTATTTTATTTGAATAAAACATAACGTTGAGCATTTGATTAAAAAGGTGATTATTTTTAATAATATTAGTTATATTTTGTCTCAAATATGTGTTTCATATTGAAAAAATTATTGTTTCGCTGTTTAATGATTTTTATATTGTTTAAAACATGCAAAATGTTATTATATATAGGCTAAATAATGTAAAACATATACAAATTGATGCAATTAGAGCAAAATAGGGTGCTTAAGCTTAGTGGATAGAGTTTAGACAAGTCCGAAACCCATTAACCCAAATGGCTACGAGAAAAATGAAGAAATGATGCACTGGTTATTTCAGCACATACATTTTCTTTTCCATCTTCCTTCTCTTCAGCATGAAACCCATTTCTTCCTTCCTCTTCAAACCGTAGAATCAAACCCTAAATCTTAATCAAAATCAAAGGGAAATTTAAGAATATTATGTAATCCAAACATGTAATCGCTCTAAAACCCAAATCAGTCCATCTTGAGTTAGGAATCAAAATCAATTACATATTGTAATTTTATTTTTGGGTTTGCATGTCCAACCTTCTTTCTATTTTCAGGTTCTAGAAGCTTTTAGTGGAACGAAAGCTTCTAATTCGTTGTAATTTTAGTGTCTCCGCTGTAGGTGAGTAACAACTCACAATTTTGGCTTAATTTAGTGGTATGTTTGTTGTTGGTTGCATTAGATGAATTTATGGTTCAATTTGTGAATTTGGAAGATGATTTCTCGTTTCTACGCTTGCTGAAAATGCCTTAGGAAAATGCGTAGAAGTAAAATAATGATATCATACACATTTCAAACCCGTTTGAGTTCTTTCTTTTTGAGTTAGAAATTAAATTCAATGAAAAACAATATCTCTTTTGGTTATATTTTGATATATGGATGTTTAATTGACTTGAATCAGAACTGAAAGTAAAAGTCCAATTTTGTCCTTAAACAAAATTTCTAAGACTGAACCTGAAATGAATTTGGCCATATCTTTTACGTTACTAATCCAAATTCGATAATTTTTAATATTCTGTAAAGCTTAGACTTTTACTATAAGTTTCATATTTTGAATTTTATAAAGTTTTGAAGTTAATCGGTCTAAACTGTACTTATTTTGTGTCTTGTGAATAAACAACAGCGACAATGAATTTAAATCCGAGAATTATTTTGGACATAACTTTTGACCTGTAAGCCTGAATTAAGTGATTCTTTTCGGACATTGGGCTAAGGAAATCATCTTTAACTTTTATGTTTTATCAGATTTTGGATTTTAAAGGGTCTAAGTGGCTCTTTATGCCGTAGCCCTATTAATTTTTTAATTATTCAGAGTTTTGTAATTTTATATCCTGATAATGAAATTGCCATAGCTTTTAATCCGTAAGTCCAAATTAGGTGATTCTTTTTTTGACTTTGTGCTAAGGTAATCATCTTCAACTTTTATGTTTTAAATTTTATTAGATTTTGGGTTCTAAAGGGTCTAATTGACTCTTTAAGCTGCAGCCCTGTCAATTTTCTAATGATTCAGAGTTTTGCAATTTTATGTCTTGATAACGAAATTTCCAAAACTTTTGATCCGTAAGTCCGAATTAGGTGATTCTTTTTCTGACTTCAAGATATGACAATCATCTTCAAATTTTATGTTTTATAATTTTTTGGGATTAAGGGTCTAACTGGCTTTTTAAGCCGCAGCCCTATCAATTTTTTAATTATTCAGAGTTTTGTAATTTTATGTCCTGATAATGAAATTACCATAACTTTTGATCCATAAGTCCAAATTAGGTGATTCTTTTTCTGAATTCAAGCTAAGGTGATCATTTTCGAATTTTATGTTTTATATTTTATCATATTTTGGGTTTTAAAGGGAAAGGTGGCTAAATAAGCCGCAGTCATGAGTTCTATTGCTAACTTTTTTGCAGTTTTAATTGCTGTTTCATGACAATTTCTTAATGAATTTAGAACCAAAGTATTACTAACATTTTAAGCTACGAATTTATGGTTTTTCATGAGCATTTGTTGTAAGCGTTTATGATTGAATTGCTCTTGAATTTGATATTTTCGTGTACGTGTTTTGGAAATGATTTCTTAAGGAAATTTCCAATTAAAAGCTAGTTTCAAATTAATATTTCTCTAAATCGATTTCTATTAGTAATAATACTTTTCCAAAGCATATTTTATATATTTATAAATATATTTCTCAATATTAATGATATTTTGAAAGAAAAGAATCTCTATAATGTTTCAAAGAATCGTTTTAAAACCAATTTTCTTAAAGCGAATATTTTCTTATAAATCACAAGTTTTTGCACTCCTCGAGTGACTGAGAAAGTGAATTAATAATTTAGTAGAACTTATGGTATGGGACATATGCGTTTGCTTCTTCGGTTAGTTTTGGACTTGTTCGATTGAGGCCTTACACGAGTGAAGTTATCTAACTTGTAATAAACATTTGAGTGAGAACGTGTGGTATGGGACATATTGTTACCACTATCTTGTTATTACTTGAAAGTTTATGACACTCACCCTTCAAGGACTTTAAAGTCAAGCTATAACCTTAATGCTATACATGACATCTTAGTTGTAATAAGGATGGTCGCCACGCCATCATCAGAATACCAGCTTGGCCAATACATGACATCTTAGTCGTAATAAGGATGGTCACCTTGCCATTGCCAAAATGCTAGCTTGGTCATCATACAACTATATTCATAAAGTATGGTCGCCATGCCATCGCCAGAATACAAATTGGCTAAATTATAGACTTTGGTCTATTTACACATGCGGCGTAGCATAAGCTCACCATTCGAATTAGGGCCCCTTTTATTCTGATTTTCCTGATTTCTTTTGATGATTTCTAGAATTTATAAGTTTGATGTTTTCACCTATTTTATTTCATTTTTTTGGTAATTAGCTTTGAGGATATTTATAAACTGAATATTGGTGATTACATGTTTATGAAATTTTATTGCTCATTTATGAGTATTGCAATTTTAGGCTTTTATGTTTGCATTGAATTATTTTCACCAAATATGTTTAGAAAAGAATTAGTTATTATCTTTCAAGCTTTAATAATTAAAGTTTGGTGAACATCCTTATGCAACGATTTGAGTTCTTTGAGAACTTTCTTACTATGGTTTTATGGCTTAATGCATTTACCACTTACATGTATTGTATTGAATACCTTGCATTTACTTGCCTCTATGGGCTTATCGATTAGTCTAGAGATTTACTTGATCATATATGCACTTACATCTCTATTTAAGCCAAACTGGCCTGTTTATTATTTTATATAATACTTGGGTTAGACCGAGTTATTTCAGGATTAAATGTTTGCTGCGTTGGACTCTATTTAGATTTGCTCATGTTTTTGGGAATTTGTCCTACTTATGTTTCCCAGTGTTCTTGTCCATATGTAGTCGTATATGTTTATTGAGCTGGACTCATTCATGTATATTCTTTTAATTGGCTATGTTTTATTTATGTGGTTCATAACAGCCACAACTTATGTAACTCTTCTGACATGTTTCCACCGTCCTATATGCATGTATATGTTCTGTGATCTATGAATGGTTATATTCTCATGTATTATTCTGAATTGATTCTTAGCCACCATAATTTTGTGTTAACCCTGAATTGAGTACGTCGATTACTCGAAAGAATTTTTTTAACTCGGACTACCTAATCGACGTATCTGATACTCGCTTAAGACAAAATTCATGGATGGTTGCCTCTAACCATCCCTATTCTCTACACTAGCAGATAGTATTACCTAGTAGTACTATTTGTTAGTATGAGTCTCGGGGTAAGGCGTCACATTAATCTTGATCTTAAAGACACATTCGCTATCAATGGATCATATCCCTTTGGTTATAACTATTAAAATCATATTCTGAAAACGTACTTGGAATCCCTTTTGTTTTGTGCATTATACTATATCGTATAGTCAATACTCTTGTTGGTTTAATTGATAATTAAGGATCATATATTCTTGATATTGATAAGAAACTCATAGTCTCTCTTCAATGTGTGAGAATACTTATGATATTCTAACGCGTTGTGTTCATTTAGGTTTGTTTAATTTCATTTCATCCCTCATAGTCAATTTTATCCTATCTTAATACATTTCACTACTGATAATTTCTGAAAGAAATTTCTTCACCGTGAAATGGATATTTATTGAAACAATAATTGTTTCTTAGTTTAATAGAATGGGTATCCACAAACATTTTATGAATTGCTATATATATAAAACTCGGCTTTAGTTTACAGTAATTAAGTTCAAAATACAAATTGGTCATTCAATGACAGTCGTACCCCCAAACCCCTTTTGGGTTATTTCATACAAAATCCTTCATGAATAATTATTACGTAAAGTCTTTCGACTCACACAACCCTCTAACTCCTTGATCCATGATATGTTAGAGTTTCTTATAAACCCTTATCTTATATGTTTTTGTAAACCGTTCTTTAGATGAAATTAAGTTTAATCTTTTGTACTACTCTTAAGTGCACAATCTTATAGAAAGAAGTTTAACTCTACTTCACTTACAATTAATCATATTTTGTTCAACAAAATTAGATTACTCCTTATCAATATATCATTATGTATCATAAAGAGGAGTGACTTTTAAGATTGAATCTGTATTCATTTTAGGTACTTTCGAAACGCTTTATAAGATACCCACCTATTTGATCAAATAGAATCAATTTTATTTTCTATTACATGTTATTCTATTTACTTTTATTTTAACTCTATGAGCTTAGCATAGATATACTACATGTGTATCAAATACACATGTCTGTGTCTGGATAACTCATAAATGAGTATAACAAAGTACGTGGCACAGTTTTGGTATTAATAGACTTGCGATTGCGTACATCTATATGTATCAATCCAAAGAATTCATCAACATTTATCACACTCGTACTAAATGGGTGCTTTGCCTTTAATTGTTTGAGATATAATTCACTAGTGCCAAATGATTCATATGCATATAATTAAAAAAATTATTTCTCCTCACTTTGGCTTAGTCCATGATTTCGGAATAATTGCAAATAAATTTTAATACTTTTGCAATTTCCAATGCATTACTAATACCAGTACCGTACTTTTATTTTATAACAAATACTGATAATATTCATAATGAAATAAAACTGTCTATTTTCAGTCAATACCAAAAATAATAATTATTTCAAAAATAATGTATGGTATGTTCTACGAAAACAATTTTTGTAACTTGATGCGACCAGTAAGTGTTATATGGCATGCTTCCATTATTTCCACCATTACTATAATAGCATATGAAATACAAAGCTCCATTTAACCACTTAATATAGACTTTGTATCATTTACTATAAACAGTTTACAATTGAGAATTTCAGATCAAGTAACCAAAATTTAATAAATAAATATGATAGAAAATAATTTTCTATATGAAAATACTTTTAGGGTAGAAATCATACTTCTCATTCAATGTTAAATATTTATAATAGTTTTATAATTCTTGTCTTCGAATTTCTTCAGAAGTGACCATTCACTCTCTTCATTCCAACTGTGCCTTAGGTTACATCCAAATTTATACATTCGATTTCCTTCCTAAATGGTTAAACCATTCACAGGAAATATGAACTCTTTACAAAAGTGCATTTGGTCATCCTTAACTTTTGAGGACATAAAATAAATTGCACTTAACGTAAACTGATCAAACTGACATTTCAATGATCGAATTCTTAGATTTATCTTATAGTCTTTATTCTACTGTTACATTTAATACAACAAGATTATTATTGTAGTCAATCTTATGGAATAAACAACCTCATACTATAGTTTATTTGCATATTTTAATGAACCAATTTCATCGAGTTTCATATATTACGAATTATGACCGTTCACCATAGAACATTCATATGTCATCGTGTATGAATCAAATACAACGTTTCACCATATAATTTCATCGAGGTCTAGTTTTTCATTGAAGGCAGTACATAGTCCCGGTCAAGTAAACCCATTAATGACCAAGTTAGGAGCGTATATAGTGGTTGTATAGTCAAGCGCTTGCAAGGGCCAAGATGAAAAAATATTTATAGGTAAGTATATTAATATTTCTTTACCAATGTTTAATTCATTTCATTTATATTTTAATTGTAAACATTTCTATTTTTAGTTAATTGCATAAATTTATCAATGTCGATTATTATAACTTTATACAATAGATATTCTTACAATATTACAATGGTTAAGTGTAATCATTTCATTTTTATAATAAGGCTTCCACTAGTCTTTTATATTTCTCTAAACCTTAAGATAAAACATAGAAGTATTTCAACTTCACTAGTAGGTGTTAGGACTCATATATATCTTAGGATTTTGACCTTTAGGAAAGCTTAACTAATCGTACTCAGATACCCGATAGAGAACTCCATATCGGTTGTATCGTATACAACTCCTAACCCATGATTCCTGTTCTATTCTCATTTTTACCATGAGAAAAGCTCAATAGGTAAAAAAAAGATTATTCACTCATTTCCATCATTTCACAATGGCCTAAGTATACTATATATACCTTGAGGATAGCTCAATAGATATGTATAAATATCTTACATGTTTAGTCTATTACTTTAATAATACTATGCATAACATCTCCAACTTGATGAAAGCCTAACAACTAGAGAGTATGCAAGTAATTTATTAATGTGTAAATGGTAGAGGAAAACTTTATATTAAATATTCATAATCCTTAATATATTTTATTGAGTGATATCGACTTATGGAATATGTATTTCCTATGAAATACCCTCGTAATTCAAGTGTGAAACACATCAGAAATCATGGTATACGCCATAATTCATTATATATATATTATACATGTATATATATTTAGTTAATTAATTTATTTATTTTATTAATCTTATTAATAAATAATACTTTTGAAATTAATTTTGTAACATTTTCAAACATTTTGAAAAGTTATATTATAACTTTTATAATACGTGTTTTGTTTTAAATTTAACTTTTAAATTTAAAACTGTTATTTTAATTTTCAAAACAATTTTAAAACTAAACAAGGCCAATTAAAATTTAGGCATTTTCTATTAGAGACAATCTTTGGGATCACATAATAGTTCGGGCTAGGTTGGTAGCCAAGTAGGATAAGGTACTTGATTACCCAACAATCCAGCCTAAACACTACTTTATTAAATACCTTACTTACTATGTTGTACGCTTAATTAGTCAGCCCTACTATGAATAATTTAGACTGCATAAGCTACTTAGCTTTGATACCCTTTTTGGATCTAGGCTAGCATGCAGCTGGGTAAACAGGTAAATTTCAAAAAATCTAGTCCATTTGGATCTTGTTGGGCTTATAAAGTCTAATTTTATTTAAAAATTATCCATATTTATTCTTAATATAATCAATATTATAATGTTTATTTTATATCATTTGTATTTATTATATATATATATATATATATATATATATATATATGAGTATATGTGCACTTCCAGGTGGGTCGGCATCTAATCCATAGTCAGTAGTCTCTTAGATATCATTAACGTTGTATTTTTTTCTTTTTTAAATTCACATTTTGTTGAATATACTCATCAATATTTTTGTTAAATTTTGTGATGTTGCAAAAAATTACACATTAGATGATTAAAAAAATCAATATATTAATCAAAGACGTTTTTACTGTAACCTTACGATATCATAATTTTCATATGGATAGAAAGTTAACTTTTATTTACCAGGCTAATTCTTCCTCAAGCAAATGGAATGGCGATGCTATTCAAAACGAATGCAAGCTCTCATACTCCATGAAAGGTAGATAATACAATTTCACAATGCAACATAAGGATTTATATTTTAGTAACTCGAGTTAATCACATTTCAAACAAACTTTAAAATAACATATCGATCTAAAAAATCCATCAGAACCTCTTAGTAACTAACCCAAAAATATTAAAATCTCTTAGTAAAAAAAATTATTGTTAGATAACTTTTAAGCCTACAGTATGTCCTCCTTCTTCCTACTTCAAGTGAGTAGGGTCCTGGAGTGAATATATATCTTCGTCAGTCTTCCTGTAGGGTCACCTGCAACATATTACAAATGAATAACTCCTCAGTCTTTTATTACTTAGGATACTGCCTACTCATAATTTTTGTATCATTATGAGAGAATAATTTGAACAATATATATCATCTGCAAAGTTTTGTTTCGGTAACGAATAAAAGTTGCATGTTGTATTTCTGTCCGTAAATTTTTTAAGGGGTTTGCCCTAAAATGCAAAAAATTTCAAATCATTGTGAAATGAATGTATTATCATTACTGGAGTATGATCTTCACATCATTTAATTTTCATTTCATTAGCTATATGTATAAGATAAATTTTCGTTTCTGAATTTTTTGATATTGTAATATTGTTTTTTCTGATTCCTTGTTAGATAAGTTATGCTTAACTGAAATGATTGCATGCTGATGATAGACTCATCTGATGACATATGCAAAATAGCTATAAATGATTGTTAACTGTTTGCGCCAAAAATGGTCACAAACCCCAAGTATTGTGAAAGCACCAAACAATGAATATAAAGCAACAATATTCAAGCACAAGTCTCAGATCTAAGCAAGCAACAAACAACAATCCAGAAATAACAATCAGAAATGCAAGATTTATAGTGGTTCGGCTATCTCCGGCCTACGTCCACCTCAAAGTTTTATCTTTTATTGATGTTCTTTGCTGATTACAAGGGATTGCAGTAGTTACAATGATTGAATTCGAATATAACAGCAATGATAGGATGTAGAATCGAATCCGGCAGAGTCTCGATGTCGAATAGCCAAAAGATCCCCCTTTTTTCTATAGGCTTCAGTGGGCTATTTATATGCGTAGGAGGCTGAGATCGCGCTTAAACTTCGGGAGACTTCTTCTGGCACGTGAGTGGGCCCACGTGACTGACCCCACCAAGTTTCGACTTGATCTGTGATCGCTACGAATCAATTTCGTATCCATCAAAAGATGATCCAATCGAGCTGAAACTTGGCAGGACTATTCTTTAGCATTTATGCAAGCTGCTGTGGAAATTTCATTGCATTTGGATCGGCGGTTTAGGAGATATGGTCGATAGGGCTGCTCGATGGTTGTTTGGTTCGAATCCATTGATTCGAACCGATCACTTCGACTCGATGGAAACGCGCATGTGCAGGTTGACGTGGCGCGCCTTCTTCGTATCGATCCACTTTTCACTCCGGTTTGACCGAGTCACTCCGAGTATTTCGCTGCGTTCGCATCCATAACTCACGCGTCATCTCTGGCCTGTTTGACTCGGTGGATACGATCAAGTAGTTATTAATAGATTCGAACAAGGACTCCTGATGGATACGAAGGGGTCAACGTCCGATGGATGCGAAGTCATCTGATGGATTCGAGACAGATGGAAACGAAGGACTTGCATCTCTGACCGATACGAAGACGATGGATTCAAATGGAAGCTCATCCATGGATACAGACCGTATCTAGCTGGATGGATACGAAACATGACGTTTCCGATCGATACAAAGCGCATGTCATATTGATGGGTACGAACTCGATCGGTGCGAAGTTGATTGATACGAATGGAGACCTGATGATGGATACGGACTCCATCGATACGAAGCTAATGCTGTCTCATGGATACGACAATGTGACTTTTCCCCCAACTTGCATCGATCATATCTTGAGCATATGAACCCGGATTGACCCGAAATTCGGAATGCGGGCTTTTATGGTTTTGCTTGTCATGTCTTGTCAATTGCAGCCCGATCCGGACTCAGACAAAATTCATCGATATCCATGGCTATCCTGCAATGCATAGTTGATATTCATGACTTGTTATTATCGATTTTCAGCTAATTTTTGGTATCTCATCTTTGCCAAAAGGTGGGATAACACTTTGCCCCCCAAAACATGCCTTTTGGTAAGAGGTGTGTTTTGATCAGTTTCGAATCGAATGTTGGGTTCATGTTTTATTCAGAGTTTATAGCATTTTCAACCAAGTTCATGGACGTTCGAAGCCAAATCGTTATCCATTTCCTCCAGTGGAAGTTAAGAATGAGATTCTATAGTCTCTCCGGACTATCGGTGGTCACTACGGACCCTTGCAAAGCCCATTCCAGGCTTAGCGATTGAATAGAAAGATCCCATTGCACTCTGGCGTTGCTCTCTATCCCTTGCACTCCGGCCTTAGCTAGGGCATATTGCGATGTCTTGGTTGTTCTAAACGATCATAGCCTCTCCGGGATCTTGCTGGATCCCATCCTGTCACTCTCCGGTGAAGGGGAAGCAGCGTTAAGTGAGTCGATCATGTCGCTTTCCAGCGAAGCAATTCACTTCTTGCACTCCTGTTCAGTGTATCTGAACATTAAGCGATCTCATGGCTTAAATCGTGGGACGATCACAGCCTCTCCGGGCTCTTATCGAATCCCGATACAATCACTCTCCGGTGAATGGGAAACGACGTTAAGTGAGTCGATCATATCGCTCTCCGGCGAAGCAACTCACTTCTTGCACTCCGGACCCCGTCTCTCTGGGTAGGTCATAAAGCGACCATTTTTATATTGGTATTTAACATTCATCCTTTAACTCTCCGGTCAAAGGTTTATTTCAAGAAAGTCAAGTCTATTTATTAAATTCAAGTGCTAGATGTTCAATCTCAAACATCAGGAGAAAGCTAAACATTGCCTCTCCACACAGATCTGTCTATTTCCATTTCAGAGCATGCCTAGTGATCTCTCCGGTTCCCGTATATGAGTAAGTGGAATAGCCGTTTGTTTTTAAAATCAAATCTAAGAAAACAAATCGACCATAGTCCAAATCCTAAACTTGGCCCTTGCCATCATAATCAATTAACGACGAGTCGTGATCCCGATCCGGGATCAGTTTTGTTAGGTAGAGGTGGCAGTTGTTCAGGCCTTATGGCCACAGTCCGTTCTCTGATATACTGTGGCAATCTACCACTCCTGGCATGTTCTTCCACCTCATCTTTTAGGTGACGACATTCATCGGTAGTATGCCCATCCAGCTCATGGAATAGGCAATATTTTCCAGTTCTACGCTCTCGCTCCGTGGGATATCTCCTGGGTGGTTTTCGATAGGGGAGTTGCCCCCGAGTTTCCGTGTAGATTCGTTCCAGGCCTGCCATCAGATCTATGTATTGTCTGAATCTAGGTTCTCGGAATTTCTTCCGTTTATCAGGACCATCATGTCTATCGTCCTGCTTTCTCTTTCCTTTGTCCGCTCTGGACTGTTCCCTGGCGGTTCCTTCGCCCTATACAACATTTACTTCCCGCCTTTCGGCTCGTGATTCTTCCAGCCGAATGAAGCTTTCAGCTTCATGATAAAATTCTCCAAGATCTTGTGGTGGATCTCTTGCCAGAGAATCTTTGAATTCGGTCCCTTCCCCAACTCCTGCCATCGCCGCCATCAAAATCATCGATGGATCCGGGCGATCTATAGAAGCCACTGTTGCATTGAATCGCGGTAAGAAATCTTTTATGGACTCTCCGGTCCTTTGCTTTATTGAAGCTAAAGTCATCACACGCTTGGGTCACATCACGTGGACCCTAAATTGTCTCATGAAGAAATCTAAAAGCTCGTCCCATGTTCTGATTGAGCCATTCTCTAGTTGGCTAAACCAAAGTGCAACCAAATTTGACAAGTATAGAGGGAAGCATCGAGCCATCACTTCCTCGAATGCCCCCAGCACTTCCTTGTGCATGATGTATCTGGTAATATGCATCGTTGGGTCTGACTTCCCGTCATAAGGATCTAGCACGGGCAGTTTGAACTTTGGAGGGTCCTTGCATTTCTGATGTTCGGAGTAAATGGATTCCGACTGACTTCTTCTAACCCTCCACTCGACAATCCTCCTCTCATGATTCGTCGCACTAGACCAATCATTCTTTCATTTCCATCCAGAGGTTTCCCCTTTGTCATGTTTCTATCCTACCCTCTAGTCTCGAAGGGAATTCTGGCACATACTCTTCATGTGGTTCAGTAACATTGGCATTGACTCCAGCCTGTTGAGCTTCATCTATGGGTCTTCCAATGTCTGATCCCGAGGGTCTGCACCCAAGTCCTTTTTGATTTCCATTAGGTCCTGCATTCCGATCTTGAACCTAACCTTCATCGGTTTCCACGATCCTGACTCTCTGCACTTGCAGCCGCGGTAGCTGGTCCAAGGTTCTGCGCATTCGATGCTCTCATCTGTTCAAAGAAATTATGCAGCATCTCCTGTTGACTCTTCATCATTCTTTCATGCATCAAATTAGCCATAGCCTCCATCTCATCCCTGGTGATGTAGATCGAAGCTTGTCCTTCTCCAGCTCCAGAGGATGCCTCCTGGCTTCCTCCTTGTTGGCTTCTCTCAGCCCTCTGCCTTCTACTGTTTTGTCTAGTCATTTTCTTTAAATATGAATTCTTCAAGCTTTTCAAATCTGAATCTCAATCCGATATAGCGGGTGCTAGTTCTTCTTAGTGAAAGCATCAAAGTGTTTGTGCCAAAAATGGTCACAAACCCCAAGTATTGTGAAATCACCAACCAATGAATATAAATCAGCAATATTCAAGCACAAGTCTCAGATCTAAGCAAGCAACAAACAGCAATCCAGAAATAACAATCAGAAACGCAAGATTTATAGTAGTTCGGCTATCCGGCCTACGTCCACTTCAAAGTTTTATCTTTTATTGATGTTCTTTGCTGATTACAAGCGATTGCAGCAGCTACAATGATTGAGTTCGATTATAACAGCAATGGTAGGATGTAGAATCGAATCCGGCAGAGTCTCGATGTCGAATAGCCAAAAGATCCCCCGTTTTTCTATAGGCTTCAAGGGGCTATTTATAGGCGTAGGAGGCTGAGATCGCGCTCAAACTTCGGGAGACTTCTTCTGGCACATGAGTGGGCCCACGCGACCGACCCCACCAAGTTTTGACTCGATCTATGATCGATACAAATCAATTTCGTATCCATCAAAAAATGATCCAATCGAGCTGAAACTTGGCAGGACTATTCTTTAGCATTTACGCAAGCTGCTGTGGAAATTTCATTGCATTTGGATCGGCGGTTTAGGAGATATGGTCGATACAAAATTGGGCTGCTCGATGGTTGTTTGGTTCGAATCCATTGATTCGAACCGATCACTTCGACTCGATGGAAACGTGCATGTGCAGGTTGACGTGGTGCGCCTTCTTCGTGTCGATCCACTTTTCACTCCGGTTTGACCGAGTCACTCCGAGTATTTCGCCGCATTCGCATTCATAACTCACGCGTCATCTCTGGCCTGTTTGACTTGGTGGATACGATCAAGTAGTTATTAATGGATTCGAATAAGGACTCCTAATGGATACGAAGGGGTCAACGTCCGATGGATGCGATGTCATCTGATGGATTCGAGACAGATGGATACGAAGGACTTGCATCTCTGACCGATACGAAGACGATGGATTCGAATGGAAGCTCATCCATGGATACAAACCGTATCTAGCTGGATGGATACGAAACAGGACATTGCCGATCGATACGAAGCGCATGTCCTGTTGATGGGTACGAACTCGATCGGTGCGAAGTTAATGGATACGAATTTAGACGTGATGATGGATACGGACTCCATCGATACGAAGCTAATTGCCCTCTCATGGATACAAAAATGTGACTTTTCCCCCAACTTGCATCGATCATACCTTGAGCATATGAACTTGGATAACTTGGAATGCGGGCTTTTATGGTTTTGCTTGTCATGTCTTGTCAATTGCAGCCCGATCCGGACTCAGACAAAATTCATCGATATCCATGGCTATCCTGCAATGCATAGTTGATATTCATGACTTGTTATTATCGATTTTCAGCTAATTTTTGGGTATCTCATCTTTGCCAAAAGGTGGGATAACATTAACTGCATGAAATATTCTAGCAACGGTGTTGCCTTGTATTTAATATTATATAATTTCATAAACCTGGTCAAAACATTTTACCCAGCTTTACTTGTAAATAATTTATGATAACTTGGAGTGGATCATCGGGTACATTCAGTGTCATATTTTATTTTCTCAAGTGTATAATAAACTTGTATGGTTAATAAGTGTGTTATGATAATAAATTGTAGTAGTGTTTGAGTACATCAGTACAACAAATAGAGATACTCATGCATTAAGGTAATAAACACGTCCTTTCTCTAAAATAGTTGATATGAAACAAAAAATTCAAAACTTTCTTCATTAGATGTCATTTAGTACCTTGATAGGTTAATAGCTCCCAAATTTTTGTCAATTATCTGCATTATTACTTATGCTATTAGTCTTTTCAAGTTCAAACGTTACAACTTCAAGCTATGTAATAAAAGATAATTATTGGTAGTTGAAAAATGAATAAAAAACTACTACCAAAGTTAGAAAAAAACTAACAAAAGAATAACAAATAGAAAAATATGCTACCAACGGACAACTTTAAATGTTCCTTTTACATGTCATATAATATTTACCTTGGGTGGGAAGCACATTTCTATTTAGTTTTCCTACTTCAATATGTGTAAACTTTTCAAAAAGAAATATTAGGCCTACAACACAAACTTAGGGTAATAAGTAGAAAATAACCTTACAAAAATTTGCATATAGAAGTTAGGAGATAAAAGTGTACAAAAGTTTAAGGAAGTATTTTCTTATTGGATATTTTGAAGCCTATAAAAATTCAGATTTGTTTACTGCTGCTTTGTTAGCTACTATTTTGAAG
The DNA here is from genome assembly GCA_030765085.1 of Allium cepa. Classification (NCBI taxonomy): domain Eukaryota; kingdom Viridiplantae; phylum Streptophyta; class Magnoliopsida; order Asparagales; family Amaryllidaceae; genus Allium; species Allium cepa. The sequence goes on from CM060939.1 coordinate 153,961,494, forward strand.
CATGTAGAAACAAATTTGTTAACTCCTAATTTGAGTAGAGAAGAAATTCAACTACAGTGTAGGAGTAGTCAGCACAAAAATACAATAATGCAATAGCGAATCCGAATTTAATGATTATAGTAAATACTGCAATAAGACCCGGTTAAGGGTTACCATTTGCATCCTTTAAAGCTGTAACTACAGAGAATTTAGGTAAGATTTCAATATTGCATAATACAAAATAAATTCATTGGAATGGAAAAAGAATGATTTATAAGCTTACTTTCGTATTTATCTCAGTTCATCTGAATTAACTCACCTGAAGGCTACCGACTGAGTTTAATTAAATTCACATAAATTGAACTAACCTAAAGTATGAAGCCTTAAGTGAGTTCAACAAAGACTAAGTTTGAATTAACTCATGATTTAACTTTTGATTCTAGTTAAATCGAATAAATTTTGAGTTTGTGACTTTTATCCTTCTAGTAATCGAATCATTTCATTATTTTATGAATTATCATCCATGAATTATTTTTAAATTATGAATATCGAAGTTATTATATCATCAAAGTTTGTATAAATAATGACTTCACTAATAAAATAATTGGTTGCATTTATACATCGTATTATTTACTGAAAGTAAGGACAACAAATATTGAGTGAGGTTGAGAAAGCAAAGCTTTGAGGTTTTAGTAGAAAGGTAAAAACAACATCAAGATGCAATTTCACATTATAATCTATCCAATTCATTAGTTTATTGACATTCTAGACCTTAGGATGGTGGTTTTCAATGTGCATGGATCACTTATCAAAATTAACTTACTATACCTATGATTGCTTCCTAAAAGATAACTTTTCTGAATTGAAATTAATTAGAAGATATAATCATATCATAAGAGCAGGTTAAACTCCTATATACCTTATGGAAAAATTTGATTGTTTTTTCCCTTTATAAAAAATTTCCTATTGTTTTCGATTTTTTACATACTAACAAATGACATAAAAAGGAAATTTCTTTTAAATTCTTACATTTTATTAATGGAGTAATTATGACTTATTTTTCTAAAGTAATTTTTCTTTTTTCCTTGTTTCTCCCAAAGTCAGGAGCAAATTTTAACTTAGTTGTTTTCAATCACCATTGTTTTATGTCAAATAAATTTTGATAGTACCTCAATTTTGTTATCCTCAAATTGAATTGCTTCATGTCTTTCTTACATTGAAATCATGTTTTTTTCCAGTTTTAATCAATTAATCTTGTTATCACTGAATGAGCGTCATACAATTGAACACATGTGGACTATCCAAATCTGCTCTTATTCTAGTGTTGATAGCAGATGTTTTTATTTTTCTTACACAAACAATATCTTTACCATATGCGGTGTGTGTAACATTATTAAGACATGTATCATTTAACATACCACAAATATATTTTGTTATGTTCTGTAATACAGAGACCATCTTTTAACATCAATTTATTAAATTGGTTTACGTCAAAAACAAAGTGAAACAGCAAGTAGGACTGAAATTGTCTCACATTGAAAATTCCAAAAGTTGTGACATCATTTGCCGAGTTACTAAAGCAATTCCCAGTGTTTATGCCATTTTTTCAACAAAAACGCTTTTCGGTCAATTGTATTTGATTGAACTCAAGGTGTTTAAAGAGCGTAGTTGTACATTATTTATAATTTAGTTACAATTACACGGTTAACTTTCCTATATACTACTGAAAATTCAGATAATTCTGCGTTTTGGTAAACAAATTTAACAAAAAGCCTTCGGTCCTAGCTATACTTGATTTTAGATGATTAAGATTGCACTTAACTCTCTTAAATTAAGTGATTAAGGTGAATGTTTCTAAGCATTAGATTATAATCTTACTTAAGATATAACTCTCCTTCTAAGTTCTAATGGTCTCAGCTTCTTTGCCTTCTTCTCTAAATCCATCATGACAATGAACATGCACATAACCCCGCTCAACAACCGCTACGTCATCAACATCATCATCAATAGGCAAAGCCTTGCTAATCCTACCTCTCCGATAAAACACCATGGAGAACCATCCACCTACATGATCATCACCATCGATACCATTGCCACAAACCCCATAAATGGAAATTTATCAAAAACCCCTTTGCTTAGACACGGTGAAGTAAGCCTCTCAAACGCATTCGGCAAAATGTGTGTATCATCGCGGTGGCCATTGTAACCCCCGCGGTGAGCGACTTTATGATTACGAATGGGTTTCTGTTCGGAGTCAGGGTAGGGATACTTTTACCGATGATGGGAGCAACTAGTCCAATTGGTATGGCTGTGAAGATCGAGATTACCCGTTTTGGAATTGGATCGGATGAAGATGATGAATGGAATCGGGGTTTTGAGGAATTGAGTTTAGAAATAAAGATGATTTTGGGAGAATCAACTAGGTTTCGTGAATTGAAAATGGAAACAAGAGTTCGTGGGCATTTGGAAAATTCATAGGCATTTTGGGTATTTTCCAGAAAGACGCGGTTGAAGGTAGTTCATGGAATTTACATTGTTAGTAGTATTATTAGTAATAAAGATAAAGATATATGTGTGTATCATACACATGTTTGTGTGTATATGCATGTGCAACAAAATAATATGTATATGGCTTAACATACCGGTGTATAGATGTTGGGATTTACATCGTAATGGACATGTTGGTCCCTCGTGTATACAAACGTTGTCTAAATATATACATATGTGTGCATCAAAATATAATAAGATATAAATAAATAAATATATTATAAAACACTGGATGCAATTAATTAAATATAAAACATTTTGAAATATACAAACATACATAGATATATATATGTATGTATGAATGTATGTATGTATGTTTGTATTTTTGTTAATATATATGAATATAATCAAAATATAAAATTATTTTAAATAAATAAATACATATATTTATTGAATATTTTAACATTTATAATACAATTAAAGTTTGAATAGAATTTTTTCAAAAAATATAAATATATATACATAAACATATAATAAGTTATATATATTTATATGTAAACATATATATATATACATCTGTGTACAGTTTAATAAATAATATATATATATATATATATATTTACCTTATTGATCTTAGTCCAGATCTATATATATATATATATATATATATATATATATATATATAACAGGAAATTATTGTCAAGGACAAAATTTCACAGCTTTTTAGCCTCAAGGACAGACCTTCAATATTTTATCCTGAAGGACAACTTTCTGTAGGTATCAGATTTTAGTCATTGATAGCAGTTTCTAGGTATCAGTTTGTAGTTATCGGTAGCAGTTTTTAGGTATCATTTTTTAGCTCGGTAGCAGTTTTGTTGTCCTTATTAATAATTTTGGAAAATGTTTGTCCTTATGAATAATTTTTAGAAGAATGTTTGTCCTTGTGGTAAAAATATTGAGGTCGCGTCCTTGTGGCAAAAAATATACAAATCTTTGTTCTTTAAATTAATTCCCCCTATATATAAATGCACATATGATTCTTTAAATTTCCTTTCGGTTTAATCAACTATATAAAAATTATTAAATTATAAAACCACACAAAATTATTATTGAAAAAAATTATGAAACGAAATGTGTTATAATATTATATATAAAATTTTGATCAAAATTATCATTATTTGTAAGTTTATATAATTATATTTTACAATTTCATAAATGATTTTAACTCAAACAAATATACTGTATATACAATAAAAAAAATTGATGCCAAAAGTTAATATTCACACAAAAATGAATTTTTTTCAAAATTCAAAATGTGAATAATATATATATATATATATATATATATATATATATATATATATATAAGCATATTAAATTAAGACTTAGATAATTAAATCATTTAAATCTTATTATTTAATTGTAGATTTTTATTTAATTTTCTAGCCCTAGTTATTTGTATCATAAATTTAAAATTTAAAATCTAAAACATGTATTAGATATGTTTATAATCATTTTAAGTTAAGATCAAAGTAACTAAGTCATTCAAAGAATATTATTTAATATTTTTTTATTTTATGGTCGTGAGCACTATGATATTTACATATGTATAAAAAATTATTCTGATTAACGCACATATATACAATCAACCATTGTACGTGACAAGATAATTATATACCGATTCGTTGCATATCTGATAAGCTGATATATACAACAATAATTAAACGAGCTTAATATGAATCGGATAATTACCATTCGTTAATACCAAATGATCACACCTTAAAGCATTGAAATGAACTCCCGAATCGAATTCTAGTTTCGAGGGTGCTTTCTCCCGAACCATCTTACCATCGGTCATCGAATCGCTTTGATTTGATGTGTTTTTCTATTTTGAATTTTTGGCATTTGGAGAAACCATGGCAGGCCATCTTTATGGCGGCAAATGAGTGGATTTACTCTAAGAATCAAATGAGGCAAAAGTAGAGTAATAAAGGAAGCATGGGGGAGTAAAAGTGGACCGAATCCTTATTTTTCTCTTTGCCAATTCTCACCTTTTATTTACTCAAACTAATTAGCCATGTATCACCCATGACTAGCCTCATCTTCGCACTATGGTCGACTTTTCAACTACCAAATAGGCCTTGAACTATTCCAAACCCGAGCAAAAAATTCTACATTTAAATCTAAATTAAACATGTACCAATATCATATATTGATCAATACATTTATAACTATTATAAATATATTATTAATACTGATCGTCACATTAGATAAAATTTTATAATTATTATTTCATAAATATTTATTTAATTAATTCATAATAATTATAAATTGATTAAATTTGGTGGTAAACAGAGTTTTAAATGCTTCCGCTGTGTGACTCTTAGGTGTAAATTTGATCAACCATTAAAACAATTTGATTATTAATGTTCATACGTCACTAAGCAGGTGGTGTGATATTTTGGCCAAAATTTTTGCTTACTTAGTTTCGGTAAAATCCAATATTACTTTGTTAAACTTTACCTGATTATGAAAATTATGTACACCAATTCTCTTCATCAAAACTAAATCGTTTTGGACTTGTGGAATTTGGTACTAGTCAAAATTCTAATGCCATCCATATTCAATTCTATAATCCAAATGCAAAGTCTTTGGTTCAGTAATAACAATTGTTATTAACCGAAATGCTATGGCCAAAGATATTGACTTTGAGTTGACCTCGGCTAACCATGATACTAACCTCATATAACCGAGAAGATGAATCCTCTCTTGAATAGTGTTTCACTTCCAATGCTTTCACTTCACCGAATTGTAATCATTCGGTGGACGCTGTGCCAGGATTTGACTATAATCAAAGTTGAGCTTCCATATAAAGACCAATAGTATTCTTAAGTCAAGAGAACTGTGTAATTTTGTCATATCGACATTTTTTGTTTGACCTTAGTTATATTAACCAATAGAAAACTATCAAGTGGATCATTTCATAATTACCTAATAACTATCAGTACGTAACTCCTTGTTGCCCGAAACAATTATAAGTAATATACTGCCTAATATTTAGAGAGTGTTACTTACTATAGTCTTAATGGATGTATTGATATATAGTCTTGATACATCTCGACTAGAAATATTTAAAACGGTATGTTTAATTTCATTGTGTTAAATTACTCATGGTTACAACATCTTATAACTACTATCACAAAACATACTACTTATGGATTTTCTATTAAATATACTTTTAATTAATAATTCATTATATCATGTATATAATAGAAAGAAAATACCTTTTATCAAATAAGATTGGTTATCGAGTTAGATATACATAACAAACTACATAGTTGCCCCTTGGGCATATCCCTAAATCTATCACATAGAGACGTTTCATACTTTTATACTAAAAAGCCCTCTTAGGGTGATCTTTTATATATATAATTCTTAAAGTTAGAGATGTTTCATACTTTCGTACCAATGAGTCCTCCCTAGAGGATCTCGTGTATATAATTCTTAAAGCTAGAGACATTTTATACCAATGAGTCCTCCTCGAGGGATCTCAAACCGTATGAAGCCATGAAGCTTTCATATATATCCTAAGTTAATTGGTCATGTTCGATAGTCGACTAATCAACAATCTAGTTATAAAAATGATCTCTTCTGGAAATAAGTTAACTAAACTTATCACGTTACTGACCTTCTCAACTTTCTATCCCTCGGTCAAGAGTGAAGTCGGTAGGTTAGAGCACTATTACTTCTATACCCTACTCGAACATCATTCTTAACTCTCACCGATGGACAAACCTATCTCATCCGCTTTAATGCTTAGTATTAATTACTTTCCATAAACAAGTAAACAAAAAAGCATGATTAAATTATTTAGGCAACTCCTGAACCCATCTTATAAGAAATTTTATATAATTTAAAAAACCTTTAAAGTTGATATATACACACTAATTTATTTATTAGCTAAGATATTTAATAAAGTTCTAAAAATAATTTAAAAGAAATTTATATTATGTAAGCTTTTTAATATTTTAATAAATGAATTATTTAATTTTTAAATATGCAGACTTTAAAATACTTACAATTATGGTTTAAACATTTATTTAAATTACTACTTAAAAACAAATAATTTAAAACTTATTTAAACACTTAAAAAACATGTTTTTCTTTATTTAAAAATAAACCTTCTACTTAAATAATTCATATTTAATTAATAAAAATATTAAATTCCAAACCACTTTTAAAATACTCTAATATAAATTTGAAGATACTAGTAAAAGGATCAAAGAGAAATACTTAAATTAAAAGTCATTTTAAAATAATCAAATTTCAAAATAGAAACTATACCCTTTCCAAAATGCTGTAAGATCGGTTCAAAGTTCCTACAAGGTCATAAAATGCTGCCGTCAAATGTCGTAATAGACTATGAACTGGGGCAGTTTTATATACTAGAATGTTTTGCTATTTTTCGATACGATAACAATCATTTTATGGTCCAATATTGTTGGAGTAAACAATATACTTAATATACACTGCAATCATGATGAGAAATTCATAGTAATCTCCCTACAAAATATTATAGAAATTTCCGAACACAAGAAATTTCTAATTGCTTCCATAATGACTATTCACTATAAAACCATTTCCATATTCAAGTTCGATTTAAGTCAAAGTCCAACCAAACCTATATGCATCATCGTACGGCTATGCAAAAAGTCATAGAAAGTCATATAAGCCCCAAACGCAAATACACATATGCTGTTATCTTTCTAAAGTAAGAATCAAAATATATATAACAATATATAGTCAAGCATATTGGTATAATTTAAAAAAGCATATATACACTTTATATACATTCAAATGGCGAGTTTGGTCATCCTTTAACAAGTAAATAAACAAGCACAAGCTTCGACCTTGCTTCCACTTCCTACTTCAACCTTGCAAGCTTTGAAACTTCTTATCTTCACCACTGTGCTCATGGCTATGGCGATATTTCCTTAAAATTACTCACGGCCAAGGTCCTTTTGGGCTTGTATACTCCAAATCTTCAAGCTTCAAGTTGATGAAAGGTATTGCTAGGTTGTTTAAGGTTTATACAAGACTGTAGAGTGGTTTTGGGCTGATTCGCTTCTAGTATTCAGAGTTATAATAAAAAAAAATAGAGAATAAAGAGCTTTGATTTATTTGCTAAAAATGTGAAAATGATTTCTATTAGTATGAGGTCCTTTATATAGGCATTCAAGTGGTTAGCTAATCCTAACCCTCACCTCTTCTAGCTGGCCAAGCATCACACCCCTCTATGTGATCACCTTTCCACCTCACATGCATATGATATATGTCTTCACTAACTATCTACAACAAATATTTCCACCTAACGACCTTATAGAAACAAATTTAGTCAACCATATTTATTCAAAATATTTTTATTAATTATTAATGATTTCATATGTTATTTAATATGTACATAAAATTTGAATCCATTTATCGATAAAACGATTTCGGGTCACATTATCGATATTTTTTCAAAGCATTTTTGTAAAAAAAATTCAAAAACAAGTTATCTGTCATTAAGTATGAACTAAAAGGAGTTTAACAAGGTTATAAAAATCACTTTTGTAATACTAAACCATTTTTCGAATATTATGATATTCAATGTTGAAGTGTTTGAAATTACGGATCGCTACATTGGTGGTTTCCAAGGATATAAAGTGCATATGGACTTGGTGATGTCTGAAGAAGCACATTCAACAAGGTGAAGCGATGGGATGGGACGTGGTGTATTTCGAATTGAGTCATATGCAGAAGGGATCATCGATAACTCTAGATATGATGAGTATTAATACGGTAAGATATGTGAGGGTGCTTACCTGTGTACCCTAGACCTTGGTGATGGTCTAGCCTGCTTAGGTGATAGTATGTGATTGAACATCAAATCAAATTGTGACATGGTGTGTCGCCTACCTGGTAATGGTCATATGAGTTATCATGTATCCAAAGGCATCTTAGTAATGATGCAAAACCTTGGTGATGGTCAGAGACCTTAGTGATGGTCGAGATTAAGTGGCATCTTGGTGATGATGCAACACCTTGGTGATGGTCAGGTGATGTCAAGCCTTGGTAATGGCTGTGATGATGGAAGACCTTGGCAATGGTCATACACATATATCCGAGAGCATCTTGGTGGCGATGCAAGACATTGGTAATGGCCATGGTTATGTGAGACTTTGGTGATGGTCAAATTCTCCTCGGTGGTAGCAAGAAGAGTTCGATACAAGACCTTGGTGGTAGTCTAGTTTGCCTTAGTGGTGAGGAGGAGTGTTTAGCATGGGACGCGAGTGACGGTCTAGTTTTCCTTAGTGATGGAAGGGGGCTACTTTAGGCTTTGGTAGGGCTATATTGCAAAGTAGTTACTGACCTTAGTGATGGTCGCATGGATTATTACGTATCCAGTTGTGCTTAGTGAAAGACCTTAGTGGTGGCTTATATTTTCCGACTATACATGTGAACAGTATAGGAGTAACACATATATTTCATCTGTTGATATGCTAGTGTGACGAGAGCACCTTATTTTATTGCTTTGGGTAAGTGTGTTTTATTTGATTGACTATTGTAACACCCCTTAAAAATTAATAAGAATTAATTAATTAATAACATGGTTAAAAATGGATATTTTACAACTGTTAGAAGTTGGCCATTAAAGTTACACCATTGCATTTGTGGAAATTTTCTGATCAATTTTCATATGTAAAGTTTTGTAATCGGAGTTCAAATAGGAAATTATGGATGTTTGAAGTTTTTGAATTTGAAATAATTCTAATGAATTCAAATTTTGAATTTAAATAACGTCAAGGTAAAAATTAAATTGGGTAATAAATATATTTTAATGTTAAGGGATACTTCATGATTAAGAAAATCATTAATGGTATTTTTAATGTAGGGAATAAATAAACAAAGGAATGGCAAGCAAAAATATGGCCAAATATAAAGGACACGTCGACCTACTCCCCTTGATCGGTCGATCGCTTAAGGGTAAGCGAACGACCGATGATGACCGTGTGTCCGCTAAGGTTGAGTTAGGCACGAATGTCAGAGATTTTATTATATTAAACTAGCCTAAATCCTACGGTTTTGTGCATTCTAACCAATATAAATAAGAGGCTAGCTCCCTCACTTTTATTTACAAATTATTTTGAATGCTAATGAAACTCTATCAGTCTTCTTATTCAACTTTAATTTTCAAGTAAGGGATTTTAGATATTTATTTATACGTTTTCGAATTCTATCTCTCTGATTCTGAATCTAATCTATACATAATTGAGTTATTGTATATTTCCAAACAAAGAAATCTGAAGGAAAAATTAGAAGAAGGTGTGAATCAACCCAAGGAATGAAGGCAAATTATCTGTGAGTGGAAATCTTAGTTTTTCATGTTTTAGTGGTTCGTGTAGTAGAAGTTTGGAATTTTTTTATGCCGTGAGGAATTTTGTTCACGAAAACTGTAAAACTAAAATCCTAAAATTCCCCCAATAAAATGTCAATTCTTTGGTTTATTAGAATCTTAATTATTTTAGGTTGACATAGTAGAATTTGATTTGTTATTGCAATTTAAACAATTTATGTTCTATTCCACTTCTGTTTTCGTTTTCTATTGTTGTGATAATGGGTTCTAAAAGGAAAATAAAATTAGCAAATGATGTGTAAAGTATGAATTTTCCTATTCGTAGTTTGCATTACCTATTTTCGTAATTTAAATAATATGAATACCTTTTTTGCTTCCAGTTTTTAAATATAAAAGTTAAATAGAATATAAAGAGTATAAATTGTAAGTTTGATTCCTTGAAATAATTACATTGATTCTACTATGTTAATATATAAAATTAGTTTGTTATTTGATTCTATTTTTTAAATACAAGTCTATTTCGTTTAGCTAAGGAGCCTAGACTTGTATGAATATGAAAGTTAAGACATTTTAAACGATCAACATAGGACGCAAAATTTAATATAGGAGTATCTTATGTGTGCTTAGGGATATTTAATTTGCTTAAATTATGTCAATATAAATACAAATATATTAATTGGGTATAAATATAATTAATAGCGTATTAATATAATTGTATAATTCATATCGTATAGAATAAATAGGTTAGTAAATAACATTAAACCCCATAAAAAGGAAGTAAAGGATAATTATGGAGAATTAATCCATAATTAAAGGCAAAATAAGGATTCTTCCTTGTATGGCCTTAAGTCATAAATGCAGTGAAATGTTATAGTATATTAGGAGAGCGGAAATATGACTAAGTTACAGGGATGCAAGGTTAGTCAAAAGCGCACATAAGTTTGCCTTGGTAATCTAGCTAAAATGGATGTATTATAAGTACCCATGGTGGAAGTGAGTTCCAGTTCTGTAGCTTAAGTTTGTCCAGCTAATCTGGTTACCAATACCTACGAACGATGAGACTAAAGTGAGATATTATAGTTTGGGGGTGTTTAGTTGATGTTATAGGGTTCATCTCCTTCCTAATTAAGAAGTATTAAATGGTCGGGATTATCTTTCAGGTGCGGTAGTGGGAAATCTTGGTAGAGGTCCACTTTAAGGTTGAGGTGTTAAGTGGCTATTATAGGATCCATCTATTTCCATAAAAGAAGTATCGTGTGGCCTGGTGAGATTTCTTACGACGTCAGTTAGGGAGTACTAGAGAGGGGTCCGTCTAGTTACTAATGGTAGGGATCTGCTTAGGATAGAGGTATCAAATGGTCAGAATATGCTTAATTCACATTTAAGAGGTATTAAGTGGCTCAGGTGCTTTCTCTCACATCGTTAGGGCATGATTTATAGTAGTTGCGTTGCATCCACATTTGAGTTATGAAGTTGGATTGGAAGAGCCTTTGAACTTATAGTTGAAGGTATACTTGGGAGGTTATAGTATAGGATGCATAAGATATATTGCTTATCTAAATGATACTGCCCGAAAACTATTATGGTAAGACTTGTGATTTTCATTTACAAAACATTATTATTATGACTTTCTCCTTATTACTATCCATAGGTCAGGAGAAACGATGCTGATGGAGAAGACTTCTGGCGTTTTATCTATTTGTCTATGTTTTTCATATATTTTGATGTACCCGATTTTAGACATATTGACATTATTTTGAGATATTGTAGTATGGATATTTTGAAATGATATGTTGAATTTCTAAGATTTAGATTTTTATGAAATGGGTGCTTATTTTAGTTATTAATTTATTCATTCCACTGTGAGATTCTGAAAGCATAGATATATAGCTCGGTATATTGTTCATTGTAACGACCCGGAATTTTCGATTCCGAAAATTCCAGATAGTTAGGAAAAGAAGAAAGAGATAGAAGAAGAAGAAACAGAAAACACAACATAGAATCTCACATTTGCAACGGATCAAAATATGATATCAAATAATAACAGTTTACAAAAGAATACTGTATCTTTCAATTACATTTTAATACATCAGAGTTACAACATTTCATAAAAACACTGGACATATATACGTATCAACATGTCCTAGATAATAGTAATATATCATAGCGGAAATACTCTATACGTTCCTACCATCCAGCTCGCCTCCTGAGCTCCAAACGTCCTTACCTGAAAATCTGTAATACTCGGTCTGACCCGAGCATTACATCAAAGTAACACTCGGGTCAGGCTGGAAACCAGCGTGAGTAAACCCATCTAACATGAAATACAAAAGCATTCAATTTATATAAACCCGGGGTATCTGATATCAATTTACAACTTCACAAGTTGTTATAGTCATCTCTTATTTCACACATAAATTCCTTAGTACCAAAAATTAGATTAAATGGTCCAATTCACTTAAATCATTCCATACCAGCCTATTGATTTCACATATCTATCTATAAAGAATCGAAGCGATTTCGGGTATTAACTAATACCCGACTCTGGTCTCTTCGAATCCAATGTCATCTAAACCCAAGTTATTCAATTAAATACAATTCAACTTTAATTACCGGATGACACTTTTACACAATACAAAATTGATAGATAATCACATAATCACTGTCCATCCAACATATCATATCACAATGCAATTCAAATCGGAGATATCAACCAATCAAAAGCACTTATCATCATTTAATCATTCATAAGCAAGATTGATCTCTTCCATTAATTACATTAATCAACGATCCTCTAATTACTTTCATTAGTTAATTATTCTTAAATTTCGTTTAATAATTAACCTTTAACTTAATTACATTCATTAATCAACGTTGATTAATCACAATCAGAAATTAACTTTCCTTAATTACTCCATCAATTAAATCAACTCCTTGATTAATTATATTAATAAATCATTTAATTACACTGAGTAATTATCACTTAATTTCTTTCACTAAGTAATTATCCTTTAATTACTTCCCATCAAGTAATTTCCTTTTAATTACTTACATCCAATAATTATCCACTTATTTCTTCACTATGTAATTACACCTCATTAATTGCCTTAAGTAATTATTCTTAACCTTACATCAAATGATTACCTTTAATTAATTAACTAAAATTAACCACATCAACTTAATTAATTACACTGAGTAATTAATTCCTTTAATTACTTCATTAAGTAATTATTCATAATAATTCTTTTACATTAAGTAATTTACCTCTTAATTACTTATTTATTTAATTATTTCTTAACTGATTAATCTTGATTAATCAATCCTTAGTTATCACTTTTAAGCCATTAAGTAATTAGCCTTTAATTAATAATACAAATTAATTATTCTTCACCCATCCACATTAACTACATCGATCCTCAATTAACTACTCAAATTAATTAACCTATAGTCACTTACATTGATTAATTAATTTTTAATTAATTAATACTCATTAATTAACTAATCCTTAATTAATTTCTTCAAGTCATCAATCCTCTAATTAATTACACTAAGTAATTAATCCCTAGTAACTTTCCTTTAGTAATTACCTTAACTACTTCCACCAAGTAATTATTCCATTGGTTAATTGATTACATTGGTTAATTACATTGACTAATTAATCCTTAAATTAATCACCCTAGGTAATTAAACCTTAATTACTTTCACTAATTTAGTTACCCTTTAATTAATAATTCATTTACTAATTATCCCTACTTAATTATATTAATTAATTAACCTTAATAAGTTACATTGGTTGGATTATCTTAATTAATTAATCACTAATTAATCTCACTTGTTCATTATCCTTTAGTTATTAATATTCACTTAAAAATTTGGTTAATATACACTTGAAAACGGGTTAAACATTTGATTATAAAATTTTGAACATATGGACAATAATACTCGAACCAAAACCCATCCCCCGAGTCAAACCAAACTTCCCGAGCCAAAACCGAGTAGAAAACCTTCTTCTCTAATTCTTCCTTCCTATTTCTACTTTATTCTTTCACTCCATTACTTTCTTTCATTTTCTATGGGCCAATAATTTCTGCCCGCCTAATCTTTCCTTTCCCTTCGTTCCCATTCTCCTTTCTCTTCACTAAACTTCCAGGCAAACGTACACCGTCGTGCACGTATTTGTGCACACGCAACTGAAACCACGACCACCTTCGCCTGCACCTTCTCCAAGTCGACGACAGCCACTACAACACGAGCGACCCACCAGAATTTCGATTCCCCGTGAGAATAAAAATCGAACAATCTTGAACTTAATCAGGCAGAAACTCGATCGACACTAACCTTAATTTTCTCTGTCTCCGATCATCTGATACATCATCGAGCCTAGACGTTCGCCTAGCCCCCCTTTATCTTTTCCCCAACCACCAATTATTTCCAGATCAATTACAATGACGCAGAAGCCCAAATCTCAACAACGACAAAACGAGCTCCTCAAAACCCTACTTCGCCGTCTATACGCCACCACGGTGAGTTAAAAATTCCCCGACCAATTTTCCCTAACACCCTTATCCACGATCTTGCCTTAGCAACAATCTCGACCTCTCATAAATCCTTGTTCTCCAGAATTTGAATAAAACATGATTTCTGTTCATCGCAACAATACTCTCGAATTATCATCCTTAAAATCATGATATGATTATCTAAATTCACCATTTTTAATTACAATTCAGTTTATCTAATCCAAACATAAGATCAAGATGATCGATTTTCTTATTATATGAGTTCTCCATTGTAATCTTATTATCCGGTAAATAACTTACTAATTAAGCTTAATAAAATATTTTTTTAAAATCAAATTAATTAACACAACCAAATTTTCCTTTAAAGATCCTACCCTATAGGTGATTGGAAGGGAGTGATAATTTTTTTTAACAAATTCTTAATCTGTTTCTTATAAGAATAGAGACTATATATACATGCTGTCATACATACTCAAACAAATATCTTTTTATATACATGCAAGCAAGTTTATATCCATACAAACATTATTCCATCTCATACTTAAAGATTTTCTCATGTGCAATCAAAGATAAACAGTTTTAAATCTTAGAAGTTAGTTCACTCACCTGCATTATGAAGAAACAATGAATAGCTTGGAACAATTTTTATTGAAATTTGGAAATTGTCTAGATGTTGAACTTTTAAAACTTGAATTGCCTTAGCTTTTGAGATTTCTTTGATAACTGTTTGTAATAATCTGAAACTTGTTATAGGGATTACTACTTGATTCCAGATTTTGAAAGTTTTCGAACTTGAATCAGTTGCTGTTGAAAATTCTAAAGCCGTTGTTTAATTTCGTTTTTATTATGTTTTTATTTTTTTGGTTTTGTTTCAGACTTTGCTTTGTATTTGTTTAGTTTTGAACATAAGAAAAAGAGAATAAGAGAGGAAATAGTGTTATATAAACATAACTTGTTTTACTTTTAATTATTTTTTTTGAACAAAAGAAGAAGCTAATGACACTTGTTTACCATGCATGTTATTATCTTTACAAATGTTAAATTGATGAAAATTTGAATTACACTTGTTATTAAAGAAAATATGGTTTAAATAGATATTTATATTATTATTCTTTTGTTTGTATTTGCATATATATGTTTTAATACATCTTTATTAATTATAATGCCTTATATTGCATTTATGTTCATATACATATGTATTATTAATTTATATAAAATGAAATCCTTTAAAAGAAAATAGAATAAAACAAATCACATATTAATAAAAATCTTGTACATATATTTTAAATCCAAATAATTTAAGATATTTATCTTTTAAATTTCAAATTTAAATCCAAATTCATATTCAATTTGAAATCCAATTTAAAAATCAACTCAAACATATGAATATACATTTTTAAACAATTACAAATTCAATTTGTAAATAATAATTCTACTAAAACCCATATATATATATATATATATATATATATATATATATAAAACACATTATTAGTGTTGTTTGAAAACAACAATTTTACAAATATTTTAATAATTTATAAAGGAGATTATCACATTTATTTGTTCAATTTATAAATCCGTATTTTCAAGAGTTAAATCAGATATCTATCCAATTATCTGATGCCCGAAAATCTGGGTTATCACATTCGTTCCCCTTTTGAATCTTTTCGTCCTCGAAAAGGAAAGAAACCAGAATCTATTAAAATACATAATATCAATTAAATTTTCTCTTTGAACATTTTAAAAACATTTTAAAATCTATATTGCCAAAATAGTTTTATAAAAATATCATTTTATAAATCGATGTTTCAACAAGTCCATCCTTGTTCTTACAAAAATTCGGTCATACGTTGATCATGCGTAGGACTGAAAATCTATAAGTACTTGGTAAACCCGTTTCAACACCCAGTGAAAATTCTTGGAAAATAATTTTATTGAAAATATAGAAAACATTTTTGAAAATAGAGGAAATATCTTTGGTGAGAATGCTCTGGAAATCATCACTCCCATCCATGGTCGCAGTTACATCCTGGGTTGCATTGCGATTGCAGCAAAAGTCCATGTAAATGTAGGCATCAGCGCCCTCGATTTTCGCTGTCAAAAATGAAACTTCTCCACTCCCACACAGGTCGCAGTCTACCAATGTAAAATCAAACGCAGACTATTGGCTCTCAGCAGCACACACGACTTTCGCTATGTTACCATAGGTCGTAGTCTAACGATATAACATCGAACGTAGACTGTTGGCTCTCAGCGGCACACACGACTTTCGCTATGGTCTGCAGTAGATCGCAGTGACATCGAGTTACACTATCGTCACAGCATAACCTAAATGCCTCTGTAGGCCTCGGCGCCCTCGACTTTCGCTATACACTGCACAAATTCCTCAGGAACTAGTTTTGTCCGGACTACTCACAGGATCAACTTTAGAACCCACCTTAGAGGCTCAAGGCAGTACCATCCTATGGTACTTCTGAGTAGTTCATTTCAAGAGAACGCCTTTTTCCCCAGAGCCATTTTCAAAGCACTTTATACTATATACATATAGTATCTTCCAAATCATACACCTAGTATGATTCTCATATAAAGCTCCTTTACACAAAATCGATAATTCTCAAACTAGGCTTTCCAAATTCCAATATTGATTTTACCCAAAAATCAAAAGCCTTTCCAAATCCAAATGTTCCCAAAACCTTTTTCCAAAATCCTCATAAGATCCTTTATATATAAATATATATAATCCTTGATAAAAATCTTTGGATCTTTTCAAACTTGTATAAAACCCCTTTTATACTTTAAATATTTTCAAAACCCTTTTCTTCTGGCTATAGATTCACAAAGGGAGATTTATCTTGTATAACAAAGATATATAACTTTGTTTATTCCAAATCAAATATTCAAATTTGATTACTCTATACAAAACCATTTATCATATCACTTACTTCCATAAAGTAAATTTCTATTATAGAAATATCCAGTTTCCATTTTACTTCATCATATTTTCACAAAATATACCTTTCATTTCAAAAAACATTTCACAATTATTTTCCATAAATTCCAAATAACAATTTCATCCAAACCCGTACGATGCACACATATCATCCGTACGCTATACCAATCTGATCGCACGCGATCACATAATTTCACTCCTGAACTAGTATCGTGCACCCAACTTCCTAATGTGGACACAGATCTGATTTCTTGATCAGAAACCATCATTCTCCTTGCATAGCCATAACTATGATAGAGAATATCCAGAATCAATCAACAATCCATATCCAGGTTCGACGTCGAAAATCGAGTGAAAAATCCCAACTCGGATCGACATGCTATCTCGAAATTCTGTGCTCGAATCTGGATCAAATCATAATGCGAATAGAATAACATACGTACACCCTATGTATTTATCTTTATTGGTTATTAGCCAAATCAATTCCCTTTTCTATTCACATTCACTTTAATTTTCTATTTACTTATTCACATTTGCCTCAATTTCATTTGGATTATCACTTAAATCCTTATCTCAAATGGATTCAATCATAAATAGTTTGAGCTATGTCCAGCTTAAATTTAGAAACTAATTTGAAAGGTTAAAAATAGATAAGTAATTGAAAAATAATTATTAGTTTGTAAAATAGCTGCAAAATAGTTAAGTAATTGTAAAATAGTTGGAAAATAGTCAAATAGTTATAGAAATTTTAAATAATTGCAAAATAGTTGTAAAATAGTAATTAGTTATAAAGTAGTTAAAAACAGTAATTAGTTTATAAAACAGTTGTAAAATAGTTAAATATTGTAAAACAAGTATACGATAGTTTGGTTTTAAAAAAAAGAAAAGTTGTATAGCAAATAAATAGGAAAATAGATTTAAAACAGTTTATATTAAAATATTTTATTTGGAAAAATAGTTCAGAGCCAAACTGTTCAATTCCCAATCTCCATTTCTAATCAATTCAATTTAAATTTCCACTTCCATTTACATTGACTCAATTCCAATTTAAATAACTTCAGTTTCCATTGAAATTGATTTAACCCCAATTCAAGTTGAATTAATCCTCAATTTCTTTCTAAATTCAAATCAAATTCCATTTGATTATAAACCTATTCAACTATAATCACAATTTAAATTATTCAAATCAATTTGGACTAACTTCAAATTGAACCCACTTCAATGTCAAATCATCTCAACTCCTGTTTGAATAAATCCTAATTCCCATTTGAATTTGAACTTATTCAACTTCAGTTTCATTTCAAATCAATCCAACACAAATTTTCCATTTGAATTTTTAAACTTATCCATCTTCAATCACAATTCTAATTAATTCAAATCAAATTTAATTTGAACTAATTCAGTTCAAATTTCAAATTTAAACCATCCCGAAGTATATAAATTCGAGTTAAATTTTTAAATGTTGATTTAATCCTTTAAATCAAATCAACTTATATCTTTAAAACCATTTAATCTTGAATCCAAATTCCATTTTTAACTATTTCAAAGTTCAAATAATAGTTCAAATCCTTCTTAAATAACTAAATCTTTGAAATTCAATTTATCATCAAATTTAAATTTTGAAACCAAACTTTCGAAGTTTTATCTTAAATATTCAAATCTTAAGTCCAAAATGATTCCATTTCATCTTAATAATGGATATATTACCACACCCCATTTCTTCATTTATTTAAACAAATTCAATTTTAGCTTAAAGATTATTAATTACAAAAGGATGATATCATTCAAATTATTTTAAGACATCCATCCATTTCAAATTTCAAAATTCCTTCCCACTTATAAGTTCAAAAACTTATTACTTTAGGTTATACACCACCTTCCAAATTTAAAACCCAACATTTAGAGTTTTATTTCAAACCATCTTTGATATTTACTTCTTGGCCCACCAAGCCAAATTTTAAAATTTAAACCACCCTTGGTTTTAATTCAAACAAATTCTTTTAAAATTTACAAACAACTTCTTATTGTAGAATAAGATTACATTCAAAATAGTTTGAATAATATTATTTCCTTTAAAATTTTGAAAACAATTTTCAAATGTTTAAATTTAGAATTCAGAACTTCACAGTTTGAAACCCACTTCAATTTACATGTCATAATTATTTAAAGGTTACCCCCTTAAAACATTTCATTTTTGCTTAATCATTAACAAACATTTTATCATTTTAGGATGATAACCAAGGTTATTACCACTGGAAATCAATTCACTATTATCTTATTCTGAAAATTCTTCTCCAATTTCAAGATTTTAATTTCAGCTTGAATCCATCTCAAATTTATCTTTATTCAATTTCAATTTGGTTGTATTTCTATTACCACTTAATTTAATTCCAATAATTTAACAACCAATTACCTTAATATTTATTAGAAAGAAATACTACTTTATATATCAAAATATATTCTTATGTAAAATCATTTAAAATCTTTATATAAGAAATAAACAAGTACACTCTCATATATGTATACACACACAAACTTAACCCATCCTAGGGTATCATTAACCCTATCCTTAATGAATAATCCCACCAAAGCCAAGGTTCTCGCTTAACCTTCGGATCTGATACCAAATGTAATGACCCAGAATTTTCGATTCCGAAAATCCAGATAGTTAGGAAAAGAAGAAAGAGATAGAAGAAGAAGAAATAGAAAACACAACACAGAATCTCACATTCGCGGCGGATCAAAATATAATATCAAATAATAACAGTTTACAAAAGAATATTGTATCTGTCAATTACATTTTAATACATCAGAGTTACAACATTTCACAAAAACGCTGGACATATATACGTATCAACATGTCCTAGATAGCAGTAATATATCATAGCGGAAATACTCTATACATTCCTTCCATCCAGCTCCCCTCCTGAGCTCCAGAACGCCCTTACCTGAAAATCTGTAATACTCGGTCTGACCCAAGCATTACATCAAAGTAACACCCGGGTCAGGCTGGAAACCAGCGTGAGTAAACCCATCTAACATGTAATACAAAAGCATTCAATTTATATAAACCCGGGGTAGCTGATATCAATTTACAACTTCACAAGTTGTTACAGTCATCTCTTATTTCACATATCAATTCCTTAGTACCATAACTTAGATTAAATGGTCCAATTCACTTAAATCATTCCATACCAGCCTATTGATTTCACATATCTGTCTATAAAGAATCGAAGTGATTTCGGGCATTAACTATTACCCGACTCTTGTCTATTCGAATCCAATGTCATCTAAACCCAAGTTATTCAATTAAATACAATTCAACTTTAATTACCGGATGACACTTTTACACAGCAATACAAAATTGATAGATAATCACATAATCACTGTCCATCCAACATATCATATCACAATGCAATTCAAATCGGAGATATCAACCAATCCAAAGCACTTATTGTAACGACCCAGAATTTTCGATCCAGAGAATTCCAGATAGTTAGAGAAAAGAAGAAAGAAATGGAAGAAAAGAAGAAATAGAAACACCAACATCTCACATTCGCAGCGGATAAAATATAATAACAAAAAAATAACAATTATACAAAGGAAAACTGTACTTTTCAAATTTCACTTTAATACATCAAGTTACAACATATATACAAACACTGGACAAATACAATCAACATGTCTCAGATATATATAACAATAATACAGTGGAAACACTCCATACGTTTCTGTCATCCGGCTCGTCTCCTGAGCTCCAGAACGTCCTTACCTGAAAATCTGTAATACTCGGTCTGACCCGAGCATTACATCAAAGTAACACCCGGGTCAGGCTGGAAACCACCGTGAGTAAACTCATCTACATGAAATTCCAATCCATAGGACTTGTTTAAAACTCGGGGTAACTCGTAACAATTTACAAATTCACAATTTGTTATAGACATCACTAATTTCACCCATCAATATCTAAGTACCAAAACTTAGATTAAATGGTCCAATTTACTTAAATCATTCCATTCCGGCTTATTGATTTTAAATATCAATCTATAAAGAATCGAAGTGGTTTTGGGCATTTTCTAATACCCGACTCCGGTATCTTCGAATTTAATGCCATCTTATCCCAAATTATTCAAGTGAAACACAATTCAAACTTCAAATACAGGGTGTCACCTACATTAATTCATCATTGATAGATAACTATATTATCTCAGTTTAAACCCAACATATCATATCGCATAGAATCCAAATCACATGTCTGAGATATCAATCAATCAAAGGCATGCAATATTATTTAATCATTCATAAGTAAGATAAATTAGTCATACCATTTCTAATTAATTTAAACAAATTAAATTAATTACTTCAATCACCCTTAATCCTGCTTACTTAACATTGATTAATTACGAACAAATTAATTAGTCATCCTTTAATTATCCATTTTAACTAATCATCCTTGATTAATCATCTTTAATTACATAAAGTAATTATCCTTTAATTAATTACACAAACTAATTATCCTTAACCATTTACTGTAATTAAACGTTAATTACTTTCATTAATTACATTAATTAATAACATTAATTAATGATCCTTACTTAATTACTTCCATTAATCAGCCTTAATCAATCATAGTCAGTAATTAACCACAATTACTTACCTTAATTAATTAACTCCTTAATTAATTATATAAATCCTCTGATTAACTACACTTAAGTAATTAATCCTTAATTACTTCCATTAAGTAATCTTCTTAAATTACCTTCCATTAACTAATCACTCTCTAAATTAATCATATTCAGTAGTTAAGCACAAATTAATTACATTTAGTAATTATCCATTAATTACTTCACTAAGTAATTATACTTAATTAATGCATAAGTGATTATCTTTAGTTAATTGAACCAACTAATTTTAAAATTAATTACATTAATTGATTAATCAATTAATCATCACTAGTTAATGATTCAATTTTTAATTACATTTGACTAAATAATCTTAATTATTTACATTTGATTAACTACCCTTTTACTATTAATTATTTCTCAACGATTAATCAATTAATCAATAATGAATCTTTAATTATTAATCAATTAATTAATTAAATGATAAATTATTTATCTTAATTAATCTCTTAATTATCATTAACAATCATTCTAAATAACCTTGGAATTAAATTCATTAACTTAAAAAGCCTTAAAGTTAATATTGAAAACACTATATCTTTTTAATTAACTACTTAATTACATGATTAATTAAGTTTCAAAAATGACTTTAAGAATTTCATTAATTAACATAAGTTAAAATAAAATAAAATACTTTAATTAACCACTCATTTGATTAAACCATTATTGATTATTGTTCCTACTTAAAAATTCGCTAAACTCAAACATTAACCCGATTAAGACCCAAATCCATACCAGTGTCATCACCCATTTTTTTCTTCAGAGTAAAATTTCCTTTCAAAACTTTGTTTGGATTAAGTTTTAAATCCTGTTACACAGTGAAAAACAAGCGAGTAACTTCGAGCCAATCCCTACGTTTGCACGAGTACGAACCAGAGAACTTCATCTTCACCTTTACTGCTTCTTCTTCCCTAAATTCCATTCTGCCCTACCCAAGCACCCTCGTGCACATGCATATGGCTCCACCTTACAGGAACACATCGTCGACCCTATCCACAAACCACCTCCGACCATCTAAATCACCCGATCACCTCAACATTTCATGACCATCTCTGCATCGAAATTCGAACACCCAAAACCCCTTTACAGGAGCAAGAACTCCTTATACCCGCCTCCATCTACCTTTTCTGGCCACCAGAATTTCTAAAAGATCGCCAACTCCATCGCCATCGTCTCCTTATTCTTTCCCCCTGGTCTGATTGATCCTAATACACTTACGCTGACGCAAATGTCACAGGAACCATCTCACCCAAAACTGAATATAAAACCCTACATTACCGTCGATCGATCGTCACGACCCGCTGAAAACCTTCACACTATTTTCCCCTTAATCCCCGACCTACAACCCTCCTATGGCCACCGCCCCGATGTCCCCGTCCCACGAAATCATCAAATTCGGGCAAAATGCACTTCCCGGTCATCTCTAGAATTCTCAACAACCCAAATGTTAAAAATTATGAAATCTTTATTAAAAATCATATTTTCCAAATTCGAATCCAGACATGCAATCCAACATAATATTAAAATACTTGAATTTTTCTCTAGAAATGATTTTCCACTGTATATTTCCATTTTCCAGTTAATCGCTTCCTAATTATCCTCCTAAATATTTTTGAAATCCAGGTTTAGTTGATACAAACATTTTACCTTTAAGAATCATAACATGAATCTGCTTAAATACGGAGATATGAAAAAAAAAATTCATGTTTGTTTCCTATAACAAGAAGAGCCAACACTCTGTATCCACACATATACAATTATATTCAGATATACATAAATATACAACATATATTAAACCATCAGGCAACAATTTATCATGCTTGCTTCAGATATAGGTTGCACGCGTGAGATTATTCAACAAATTTAAAACAAATATTAGTTTTACTCACCTGTTCTTGTAAAAGCAGAGAACAGAGCTTGGAAATTGCTTTTTGAATTTAAAAATTGGAAGTTGATTTGATCTTGAAAACTGAAACTTAGTTGTTGATCTGCTACAAGATTTAGAACTGAAGCTTGATAAAATTGAATCGCACTTGTATGCTTTGATGCTTCATTTGAATCTGAATTCTTATGTTTGCCTTTGCTTAAAAATTTAAGATTTTGGCAAGTTTTTCTTGATTTTCTATTTTCTATTTTTCAAGTTTGTTTACAACTTTTGTTCTTCCAGTTTCTTGTTTTTGAAATAGAGAACAAGGGAAAAAGAAAAATGATGATAGAAGATGTATGTTTGTATAGATTTAATTTGGATTTACTAAATTTTAAAGAAAATAAAATGAAAAATGTGAAACTTGTTAATAGAGTTAACACTTGTCTCTATCCCTATTTAATTTGTTAACACATGTTATTAAAGAGGTTTAAATCTTAACACATGTAAATTTTACATGCATAAATAGATTTCTAAATGTTTTATAAAGCTTTTATAATTAACTTTCTAATTTATAAATACATATTTTAATTTATATACATAAATTTCTTTAAAAAGAGGATGATATAAAACAATTTATGTTCTAAATAAAATCAAATAAAATACATTTTAAAACCAAAGTAAAATCTAAGATATATATATATATATATATATATATATATATATCTTTTGAATTTCAAATTTAAATATCCAAATTCAAATTCACTTTCAAATCCAATTTGAAAAATCAATTTGATATATACATATATTTTAAACAAACATAAATTTAATTTGTATACATAAATTTTATTTAATATATATATTTATATATATATACACACACAACACAATTTCAAAGATAAATATTTATTTGATCAGATTCATTTGTTCAATCTATAATTCAGTATTTCTATTGATTAACCCAGTGAATTATCAATTAACAGATATTCGGGTTATCACATTTCCTCCCCCATTAGAATCTCTTCGTCCCCGAAAAGGAACGAAGCCAGAATTTTATTACAATACTTAATATTAGTTAAATCACTTTTGATCAATTTTAAAACACTTTTAAAATCTATAATATTTCCAAAATAGTTTTATAGAAATACTTTTTATAACTCGATGTTTTAACAAGTCTGTCCTCGTTCCTATAGAAATTCGGTCATACGTTGATCAGGTGTGGGACTGAAAATCTATAAGTACTTGGTAAACCCGTTTCAACATCTAGTGAAAATACTTTGAAAATTAATTTTATTGAAAATATAGAAAACGTTTGAAAGTAGAGGAAATATCTTTGGTGAGAATGCTCTGGAAATCATCACCCCATCCATGGTCGTAGTTAACCCGATGGTTATGTTTCCATCCTGACAAAATCCATAGATAAGTGTAGGCCTCCGCGCCCCTCGATTACACCATGGAACCCGCTACAGATCGCAGCTACAACTGGGGTTACGTTGCTATCATAGCGAAAACCCATATAACTGTAGGCCTCAACGCCCTCGAATTTCGTTGCCAAAAGAATGAAACTTCTCTACTCCACTTGACCATAGATCGCAGCCTACCGATGTTACGTTGCCTTCTCGGCAAAATCAAGCGTAGACTGTTGACACTCACCTCCACACAATTTCCGCTATGGTCCATGTAGTAGATCGTAGTGGAATCGAGTTACACTGTCATCACAGCATAACCCAAATGCCTCTATAGGCATCATCGCCCTCGACTTTCGCTACCCAATAATCCTCAGGAACTAGTTTGTCCGGACTCCTCACATGATCAACTTTAGAACCTCCCCCTTAGAGGCTCAAGGCAGTACCAACCTATGGTACTTCTGAGAAGTTCATCCCAAGGGAGCGCCTTTTTCTCCGTAGTCATTTTCAAAACACTTTATACTATACACATATAGTATCTTCCAAATCATACACCTAGTATGAATCTCAAATAAATCTCCTTTCTCAAAATCGATTATCCTAAAATCGATAATTCTAAAATTAGACTTTTCCAAATTCCAATATTGATTTTACCCAAAAATCAAAAGCGTTTCCAAATCCAAAGGTTTCCAAAACCTTTTTCAAATCATTCTCACAAGATCCTTTATATATATATATATATATATATATATATATATATATATATATAACCTTGAAAAATCTTAGGATCATTCCAAACTTGTATAAAACCCTTTTCAATACTTCAAAAATCTTTTCCTTCCGACAATAGATTCAATAAGGGGAGATTTATCTTATATAACAAAGATATATAACTTTGTTTATTCCAAATCAAATATTCAAATTTGATTACTCTATACAAAACCACTTATCATATCACTTACTTCGATAAAGTAAATTTCTATTATAGAAATATCCAATTTCCATTTTACTTCACCATATATTTCACAAAATATACCTCTCATTTCAAAAACCATTTCACAATTATTTTCCACAAATTCCAAGTAACAATTTCATTCAAACCCGTACGATGCACACATATCATCCGTACGCTATACCAATCTGATCGCTCACTCGATCACATAATTTCACTTCCGAACTAGTATCGTCCACCCGACTTCCTAGTGCGGACTCAGATCTGGTTTCTTGATCAAAAACCTCCATTCTCCTTGCATAGCCATAACTATGACAGAGAATATCCAGAACCAATCAACAATCCATATCTAGGTTCGCCGTCGAAAACCGAGTGAAAAATCCCAACTCGGACGACATACTATCTCGAAATTCTGTGCTCGAATCTAGATCAAATCACTATGCGAATAGAATAACATACGTACACCCTACGTATTTATCTTTATTGGTTATTTGCCAAATCAATTCCATTTCTATTCACATTCACTTTGATTTTCATTCACTTACTCACAATTGCTTAAATCCT
This sequence comes from Allium cepa, assembly GCA_030765085.1. Taxonomy (NCBI): domain Eukaryota; kingdom Viridiplantae; phylum Streptophyta; class Magnoliopsida; order Asparagales; family Amaryllidaceae; genus Allium; species Allium cepa. The sequence goes on from CM060939.1 coordinate 153,988,291, forward strand.
CATTTGGATTATCACCTCAATTCTTATCTCAAATGGATATTTAATCAAATCAATATGAACTCTGTCCAGTTTAAATTTAGAAAATATCTTGAAAAATAGTAATTAGTTTATAAAACAGTTGAAAAATTGTTAAATAGTTCCAAAATAATTGTAAAACAAGTATTAGTAGTTTATGGTTTAAAAAGAAAAGTTGTATAATAAATAGCTTGGAAAAATAGATTTATTTTAAAACAATTTATTTTGAAAATAGTCCACAGTCAAACTGTTTAATTCCCAATCTCCAATCCCAACAATTCAATTTAAATTTCCGCTTCCATTTAAATTTATTCAATTCCAATTTGAATTGATCTCAATTCCAATCAGTTGCCTATTTTCAATTAACTTTCAATTTCAATTCAAATTACGTTAACTTCCATTCTCATCCCAAATTCAAATCAACTTCCTATTTGAATTTGAACTCATTCAACTTCAATTTCTTTTCAAAGTATCCAATTCGAATTTTCCATTTGAATTTTTAAACTTATCCATCTTTATTCACAACTCCAATTGATTCAAATCAAATTCAATTTAAATTAAGTCAATTCAAATTCCAAATTTAAACCATCCCGGATTATATAAATTCGAGTTAATTTTTTTTAACGTTGATTTAATACTTTAAATCAAATCAACTTATATCTTTAAACCATTTAATTCAGAATTCAAATTCCATTTTTAACTTATTTCAAAGTTCCAATAATAATTCAAATCCCTTTTAAACAACTAAATCTTAAGTTCAAAATGATTCCATTTTATCATAATAATGGATATATTACCACATCCCATTTCTTCATTTATTTAAACAAATCCAATTTCAGCTTAAAGATTATTAATCACAGCATGATGATATCATTCAAATTATTTTAAAACATCCATCCATTTTCAAATTCCGGATCTCAAACCCATTTTGAGATTGCATAAATTTCCAATTTGAATTAACCACTTAACGTTCCAAGTTAAATCCCAATTTCATCTTGAAAATTCCAAATCAGGTTGTTCATTCAAACTTATTTAACTTCCTCTTAAGTTAAATTTAATTAAGTCCTGTTAACCTTACTCAAATTTGAATTTCCCATTTCAAATTTTAAACTTCACATTAATAATCTTCCCACTTATAAGTTCAAATACTTATCACTTTGGGTTATACATCTCATTCCAAATTTTAAACTCAATATTTAGAGTTTATTTCAAATTATCTTTGATATTATGTATATTCCTTATATATACAAGGTTATTTCCTTTGCACACCAAGTCACACCTTAAAAATTTAAACCACTTTTGGTTTTTAATCCAAAACAATTTTCTTTAAGGTTTTCAACAATTCTTATTTTAAAATAAGATCACCTTCAAAATATTCTGAATAATATTTATTATTCCCTTTAACATTTGAAAACAATTTCAAACGTTTCTAGCCTTAGGATTCAAAACTTCTCAATTTACATTCTTTCTAATTTAGAAGTTGTTCTAATCAAATGGTTACTTCCTTAAAACATTCATTTTTGCTTAATCATTATTTCATCATTTTAGCATAATAACCAAGATTATCATATCTGGAAACCAATTCATTATTATCTCATTCTGAAACTCCATACCACATTCAAGATTTTAATTTCAGTTTGAATCCATTTCAAACTCATCTTTATTCAATTTCAATTTGGTTGTATTTCTATTACCACTTAATTTAATTCCAATAAATTTAACAACCAATTACCTTAATATTTATTAGAAAGAAATATCGCTTTATATATCAAAATATATTCTTATATAAAATCATTTAAAAAATTTATATAAGAAAATAACAAGTACGCTCTCATATACACCTATATATATATACATACTCAACTCATTCTAGGTTACCAATGACCCTATCTTTAATGAGTAAACCCACCACCAGAGCCAAGGTTCTCGCTTAACCTGGCTCTGATACCAAATGTAACGACCCAGAATTTTTGATCCAGAAAATTCCAGATAGTTAGAAAATAGAAGAAATAAATAGAAGAAAAGAAGAAATAGAAACACCAACATCTCACATTCGCAGCGGATAAAATATAATAACAAAAATATAACAGTTATACAAAGGAAAATTGTACTTGTCAAATTTCACTTTAATACATCAGAGTTACAACATAAATACAAACATTGGACAAATACAATCAACATTTCTCAGATATATACAACAATAATACAGCGGAAACACTCCATACATTTCTGTCATCCAGCTCGTCTCCTGAGCTCCGTAACGTCCTTACCTGAAAATCTATAATACTCGGTCTGACCCGAGCATTACATCAAAGTAACACCCGGGTCAGGCTGGAAACCACGTGAGTAAACTCATCTAACATGAAATTTCAATCCATAGAACTTATTTAGAACCCGCGGTAACTCGTAACAATTTACAAATTCACAATTTGTTATACACATCACTAATTTCACCCATCAATATCTAAGTACCGAAACTTAGATTAAATGGTCCAATTTACTTAAATCATTCCATTCTAGCTTATTGATTTTACATATCAATCTATAAAGAATCGAAGTGGTTTCGGGCATTTTCTAATACCCGACTCCGATCTCTTCGAATTCAATACCATCTTATCCTAAATTATTCAAGTGAAACACAATTCAAACTTCAAATACAGGGTGTCACCTACATTAATTCATCATCGATAGATAACTATATTATCTCAGTTTAAACCCAACATATCATATCGCATAGAATCCAAATCACATGTCCGAGATATCAATCAATCAAAGGCATGCAATATTATTCAATCATTCATAAGTAAGATAAATTAGTCATACCATTAATTAATTTAAACAAATTAAATTAATTACTTCAATCACCCTTAATCCTGCTTACTTAACATTGATTAATTATGAACAAATTAATTAATCATCCTTTAATTATCCATTTTAATTAATCATCCTTGATTAATCATCTTCAATTACATAAAGTAATTATCCTTTAATTAATTACACAAATTAATTATCCTTAACCATTTACAGTAATTAAACTTTAACTACTTTCATTAATTACATTAATTAATAACATTAATTAATGATCCTTACTTAATTACTTCCATTAATCAGCCTTAATCAATCATAATCAATGCTTAACCATAATTACTTTACTTAATTAATTATATTAATCCTCTGATTAATTACACTTAAGTAATTAATCCTTAATTACTTCCATTAAGTAATTTTCTTAAATTACCTTCCATTAACTAATCACTCTCTAAATTAATCATATTCAGTAGTTAAGCCCAAATTAATTACATTTAGTAATTATCCATTAATTACTTCACTAAGTAATTATACTTAATTAATGCATAAGTGATTATCTTTAGTTAATTGAACCAATTAATTTTAAAATTAATTACATTAATTGATTAATCAATTAATCATCACTCAATCACTAGTTAATGATTCAAATCTCAATTACATTTGACTAATTAATCTTAATTATTTACATTTGATTAACTACCCTTTTACTATTAATTATTTCTTAACGATTAATCAGTTAATCAATAATGAATCTTTAATTATTAGTCAATTAATTAATTAAATGATAAATTATTTATCCTAATTAATCTCTTAATTATCATTAACCATCTTTCTAAATAACCTTGGAATTAAATTCATTAACTTAAAAAGCCTTAAAGTTAAAATTGAAAACACTACATCTTTTCAATTAACTACTTAATTCCATGATTAATTAAGTTTCAAAAATGACTTTAAGAATTTAATTAATTAACATAAGTTAAAATAAAATACAATACTTTAATTAACCACTCATTTGATTAAACCATTATTGATTATTGTTCCAACTTAAAAATTCGCTAAACTCAAACATTAACCCGATTAAGACCCAAATCCATACCAGAACCATCACTCATTTTTTTCTTCAGAGTAAAATTTCCTTTCAAAACTTTGTTTTGATTAAGATTTAAATCCTGTTACACAGTGAAAAACAAGCGAGTAACTTCGAGCCAATCCCTACGTTTGCACGAGTACGAACCAGAGAACTTCATCTTCACCTTTACTGCTTCTTCTTCCCTAACTTCCGTTCTGCCCTACCCAAGCACCCTCATGCACATGCACACAGCTCCACCTTACAGGAACACATCGCCGACCCTATCCACAAACCACCTCCGACCATCTAAATCACCCGATCACCTCAACATTCCACAACCATCTCTGCATCGAAATTCGAACATCCAAAAACCCTTTATAGGAACAAGAACTCCTCATACCCGTCTCGATCTACCTTTTCTGTACACCAGAATTTCTAAAATCTCGCCAACTCCATCGCCATCGTCTCCTTATTCTTCCCCTTCGGTCCGATTGACCCTAATACACCTATGCTGACGCAAATGTCACAGGAACCATCTCACCCAAAACTGAATATAAAACCCTACATTACCGTCGATCGATCGTCACGACCCCCTGAAAACCTTCACACTATTTTCCCCTTGATCTACGACCTATAACCCTCCTATGGCCACCGCCCTGATGCCTTCGTCCCACGAAATCATCGGAATTCGAGCAAAATGCACTTCCCGATCATCTCTAGAATTCTCGACAACCCAAATGTTAAAAAGTATGAAATCTTCATTAAAAATCATATTTTCCAAATTCGAATCCAGACATGCAATCCAAACTTGATATTAAAATACTTGAATTTTTCTCTAAAAATGATTTTCCACTATATATTTCCATTTTCCAATTAATCGCTTCCTAATTATCCTCCTAAACATTTTTGAAATCAAGGTTTAGTTGATACAAACATTTTATCTTTAAGAATCATAACATGAATCTGCTTAAATTTTGAGATATGAAAAAAAAATTCAAGTTTGTTTCCTATAACAAGAAGAGCCCACACTCTGTATCCACGCATATACAACTATATTTAGATATATATAAATATACAACATATATTAAACCATCAGGCAACAATTTATCATGCTTGCTTCAGATATAGGTTACATGCATCAGATTATTCGACAGATTTAAAATAAGTATCAGTTTTACTCACTTGTTCTTGTAAAAGCAGAGAACAGAGCTTAGAAATTGCTTTTTGAATTTAAAAACTGGAAGTTGATTTGATCCTGAAAACTGAAACTTAGTTGTTGATCTGCTACTAGATTTAGAACTGAAGCTTGATAAAATTGAATTGCACTTGTATGCTTTGTTGCTTCAGTTGAATCTGAATCCTTATGTTTGCCTTTGCTTAAAAATTTGAGATTTTGGCAAGTTTGTCTTGATTTCTATTTTTTGATTTTCAAGTTTGTTTACAGCTTTTGTACTTCAAATTTCTTGTTTTTGAAATAGAAAACAAGGGAAAAAGAAAAATGAAGATAGAAGATGTATGTTTGTATAGATTTAATTTGGATTTACTAAATTTTAAAGAAAATAAAATGAAAAATGTGACACTTGTTAATAGAATTAACACTTGTCTCTATCCTTATTTAATTTGTTAACACATGTTATTAAAGAGGTTTAAATCTTAACATATGTAAATTTTACATGCATAAATAGATTTCTAAATGTTTTATAAAGCTTTTATAATTAACTTCCTAATTTATAAATACATATTTTAATTTATATACATAAATTTCTTTAAAAAGAGGATGATATAAAACAATTTATGTTCTAAATAAAATAAAATAAAATACATTTTAAAACCAGTAAAATCTAAGTTATGTGTATGTATATATATATATATATATATATATATATATATATATATCTTTTGAATTTCAAATTTAAATATCCAAATTCAAATTCACTTTCAAATCCAATTTGAAAAATCAATTTGATATATACATATATTTAAAAAAAACAAAAATTTAATTTGTATACTTAAATTTTATTTAATATATATATATATATATATATATATATATATATATATATATATATATATATATAGACACACACATACAACACAATTTCAAATATAAACATTTATTTGATCAGATTGATTTGTTCAATCTATAATTCAGTATTTCTATTGATTAACCCAGTTAATTATCAATTAACAGATATTCCAAAATTCGGGTTATCACACTTATCATCATTTAACCATTCATACGCAAGATTGATCTCTTCCATTCATTACATTAATCAATGATCCTCTAATTACTTTCATTAGTTAATTATTCTTAAATTTTATTTAATAATTAATCTTTAACTTAATTACATTCATTAATCAACGTTGATTAATCACAATCAGAAATTAACTTTCCTTAATTACTCCATCAATTAAATCAACTCCTTGATTGATTATATTAATAAATCTTTTAATTACACTGAGTAATTATCACTTAAGTTCTTTCACTAAGTAATTATCCTTTAATTACTTCCCATCAAGTAATTTCCTTTTAATTACTTACATCCAATAATTATCCACTTATTTCTTCACTAAGTAATTACACTCATTAATTGCCTTAAGTAATTGTTCTTAACCCTACATCAAATGATTACCTTTAATTAATTGACTAAAATTAACCACATCAACTTAATTAATTACACTGAGTAATTAATTCCTTTAATTACTTCATTAAGTAATTATTCATAATAATTCTTTCACATCAAGTAATTTACCTCTTAATTACTTATTTATTTAATTATTTCTTAATTGATTAATCTTGATTAATCAATCCTTAGTTATCACTTTTAAGCACAATAAGTAATTAGCCTTTAATTAATAATACAAATTAATTATTCTTCACCCATCCACATTAATTACATTAATCCTTAATTAACTACTCAGATTAATTATCCTATAATCAATTACATTGATTAATTATCCTTTAATTAATCAATACTCATTAATTAACTAATCCTTAATTAATTTCTTCAAGTCATCAATCCTCTAATTAATTACACTAAGTAATTAATCCCTAGTTACTTTCCTTTAGTAATTACCTTTAACTACTTCCATCAAGTAATTATTCCATTGGTTAATTGATTACAATGGTTAATTACATTGATTAATCAATCCTTAAATTAATCACCCTAAGTAGTTAAACCTTAATTACTTTCACTAATTTATTTACCCTTTAATTAATAATTCGTTTACTAATTATCCCTACTTAATTATATTAATTAAGTAACCTTAATCAGTTACATCGATTGGATTATCTTAATTAATTAATTAATTAATCATTAATTAATCTCACTTATTCATTATCCTTTAGTTATTAATATTCACTTAAAAAATTGGTTAATATACACTTGAAAACTGGGTTAAACATTTAATTATAAAATTTTGAACATATGGACAATAAAACTCAAGCCAAAACCCAAACCCCCAAGTCAAACCTAACTTCCCGAGCCAAAACCAAGTAGAAAACCTTCTTCTCTGATTCTTCCTTCCTATTTCTACTCTATTCTTTCACTCCATTACTTTCTTTCATTTTCTATGGGCCAAAAATTTTCGGCCCACCTAATCTTTCCTTTCCCTTCGTTCCCATTCTCCTTTCTCTTCACTAAACTTCCAGGCAAACGTACACCGCCGTGCATGTATATGTGCACACGCAACTGAAACCACGACCACCTTCGCCTGTACCTCCTCCAAGTCGACGATAACCACTACAACATGAGCGACCCACCAGAATTTCGATTCCCCGTGAGAATAAAAATCGAACAATCTTGAACTCAATCCGGCAGAAACTCGATCGACACCCACCTCAATTTTCTCCGTCTCCGATCATCTGATACATCATCATCGAGCCTAGATGTTCGCTTAGCCCCCCCTCTATCTTTCCCCAACCACCGATTATTTCCAGATCAATTACGACGACGCGGAAGCCCAAACCTCAACAACGACAAAACGAGCTCCTCAAAACCCTACTTCACCGTCTATACGCTACCACGGTGAGTTAGAAATTCCCCGACCAATTTTCCTCAACACCCTGATCCACGATCTTGCCTTAGCAACAATCTTGACCTCTCACAAATCCTTGATTGCCAGAATTTGACTAAAACATGATTTTTGTTCATTGCAACAATATTCTCGAATTATCATCCTAAAAATCATGATATGCTTATCTAATTCACCATTTTTAATTATGATTCAGTTTATCTAATCCAAACATAAGATCAAGATGATCTATTTTCTTGTTATATGAATTCTCCATTGTAAATCTTATTATCCAGTAAATAACTTACTAATTAAGCTTAATAAAATATTTTTAAAAATCAAATTAATTAACACAACCAAATTTTCCTTTAAAGATCCTACCGTATAGGTGATTGGAAGGGAGTGATAATTTTTTTTAACAAATTCTTAATATGTTTCTTATAAGAACAGAGACTATATATACATGTTGTCATACATACTCAAAGAAATATCTTTTTATATACATGCAAGAAAGTTTATATCCATACAAACATTATTCCATCTCATATTTTAAAGATTTTCTCATGTGCAATCAAGGATAAACAGTTTTAAACCTTAGAAGTTAGTTCACTCACCTGCATTATGAAGAAATAGTGAATAGCCTGGAACAGTTTTTATTGAAATTTGGAAATTGTCTGGATGTTGAACTTCTAAAACTTGAATTGCCTTAGCTTCTGAGATTTCTTTGATAAATGGTTGTAATAATCTGAAATTTATTACAGGGATTACTACTGGATTCCTGATTTTGAAAGTTTTCGAACTTGAATCAGTTGCTGTTGAAAATTCTAAAGCTGTTGTTTAATTTGGTTTTTATTTTTATTTTTTTATTTTTTGGTTTTGTTTCAGACTTTGCTTTGTGTTTGTTTAGTTTTGAACATAAGAAAAAGAGAATAAGAGAGGAAATAGTGTTATATAAACATAACTTGTTTTACTTTTTATTATTGTTTTTTTTGAACAAAAGAAGAAGCTAATGACACTTGTTTACCATGCATATTATTATTATCTTTACAAACGTTAAATTGATGAAAAATTTGACTTACTCTTGTTATTAAAGAAAATATGGTTTAAATAGATATTTATATTATTATTCTTTTGTTTGTATTTGCATATACATGTTTTAATACATCTTTATTAAATATATTACCTTATATTACATTTATGTTCATATGCATATGTATTATTAATTTATATAAAATGAAATCCTTTAAAAGAAAATATAATAAAACAAATCACATATTAATAAAAATCTTGTACATATATTTTAAATCCAAATAATTTAAGACATTTATCTTTTAAATTTCAAATTTAAATCCAAATTCATATTCAAATTCAATTTAAAATCCAATTTAAAAATCAACTCAAATATATGAATATACATTTTTAAACAATTAAAAATTCAATCTGTAAATAATAATTCTACTAAAACCCATATACATATATATAAACAACACATTATTATTGTTGTTTGAAAACAACAATTTACAAATTATTAATAATTTATAAAGGAGATTATCACATTTATTTGTTCAATTTATAAATCAGTATTTTCAAGAGTTAAATCAGATATCTATCCAATTATCTGATGCCCGTAAATCCGAGTTATCACATTCATTGTATCAGTTTTACCAACTAACAACCAGCTTTGAAATGGGCCAAAGATTTGATGGTTTTTAGGGGTCGAAAATGAGGGTTGTTTTGAAGAGGGTTGTTAGAGTTAAACTTATTATCTATCTATATGTTTATATGTGCATTGATGTTTGGGGCAACCAATGTTTTTCTTATGAACCCTATTATGGACTAGTATGGTTGTTGAGATGCATGTTATTAATATTGAACGAAACTGACATATGATTGAGATTGTTTCATCTTTGCTAATAGGGTATTGTTTCCATACTATAGTTTTAATTGCATTAGTGAAGAAATATGGTGGTACCATAGTTTTAAAAAAGTTGAATTCATTGTTGTGAATGAATGTTGTGTCATTGCTGATTGATGCATGGTCGTCGTATACCATTTTGTAAGTTGTTAGTCGTGATTATAATGCTTTTCCATATTTCATGGTTAAACCCATGATGATGCTTCGTTGATTTGGCTGAGGGTCATATTTTGGAAGTTGCGATGGTACAATTCTTTTGAGGAGATAAGAGTGTAATGGCCTGTAAATTTGACACATTAATTTTTGATTTTAAAATAATGGTTTAAAAAAGAATTTGGTGGAAAAAGAAAAATTTGAGTAAAAAATTTCCTTTCTGGGGTTTTAATGGTTCCATTGGATTTAGAAATATTGAAAACGTATATTTAGATTTATAGCATGATATATTTTCATTCGGAGGCAAAAACAGATTTTGTTTTTTGTCACCACTTTGGCCTAATATATCTTATTTTTGCTTATAAATAGATCGTAACAGTGAAAACATAGTATCCACATTGAGTTTTCTTCCTTAATCTGGAAATTTCTTTGATCCCATTTTAATGGCGGTTGATTTTCGCTAATTACAAATTGACTCAAAATTCAAAGTATCCAAACCCTATCGAATTATATATTATTTCAAAGCCCTCGTCGAATGGGATCAAGAGGTGTTGTTCATAAAAGTGCTTAAGTTAATGGAAAATCATGGTAAAAGGTTGGATCGGAAAAACCATAGGCTATGAATTTGGCGTTTTTGATGAGGGTGTCGATTGATGAAATTGGATGCGTAGTAGATCTTGATTAAGGGAGCTCAAAATCCTCAAATATGGTTTCAATTGCAAGAATCAATGTTGGAATCAACCACAATTTTTATTTTAACCATCGGTGGTTGCATATTTCGAGGATGTTGAAGGGAGACCAGAGTCCAGGTAGTGGCGGCGGCGGCCGTGTGAGGTACGTGGAGATAAGGAGAATGTGGGCTTTAGGTTTGGTGCTGGTGGCCCACGACAGCTGGTGACAATATTGAAAGGTGATGACTATAAAGGGGTTTGGGTGCGATAATTACTGAAGCTAATGGGTTGAATTTTTGGTAGATGTAATTTTACATAGTATTCCCTAAAATTTTCCTGTTAGAAAATTAAACCCTAAAATTTCTAACCTCCATATCAATCACATATGAACGCCGATTAATGCGCGGTTTCTTTCATTGGACTCACGGCGGAGTTTTGGATAATACGACATTAGGTTTGCTAAGTTTGGAAACATTTTGAAAATGTGCATTGGTATGGGTTATTTAATATAGTTATTTGACTTTCAAAATATTAAATAATTAACCTATATAATTAACCATCGATGAATAATTTATATTGGTTAAGATATGTTGTGTGATATTAATTGCTATTTGGATTGTTGTGATATTTTGGATGTTTATGCTTGACTTGATTGGTTGGGTGTTTAATACTGCATCATTGAATGTTTATTATAGTTATTTGTTAACTCAGGTAGATGTTTGGTTTATAAAGTCAAATGAAATTGTTTAATTTTGGGAAAATTAAATTAATCAATTATAAATTAGATTACATACAAATAGAAGCAATATCTATAAATAACGGTAATTTAACAATTATATATAACTAAACATGGAAATTTGAATAAGGTTATTATTTATAAATTTTTGGAGAAAGTCATAAATAATAACAAAAATTATTTCTCATTAAACTTAAATGATTTATTATTTATTAAAGATAAGAGGTTTAATAAATAATAAAATGATTTTTTGAAAAATTATATTGTTTCAAGTGAACAAAGGTGCAATAGATTTTATAGAGTTTATTGAAGACTATTATTAGAGAAATAAAAATAAGAGATGGTTTGGAATAATAATAATAATAATAGTAAAAAGAGTTTTGAAGATTAAATTTAGAAATTACTATTTTGAGAAATGAAGCGGTTGTAAAAGAGGATTTAAAGAGATCTGGTTATATATTATTATTTTAAAGTAAGATAATAATATTACTGATTTGAGAGTAATATGGTATAAATTACTAAATTACAATGTTTTGAAATATTTGAAGAGATAAGTGTACAAAGAAGATTTCTAAAGTATATTATTAATTTTTTTAAGGTGGAATATATAAAATGGTTTTTATAATATGCAATAATAAAGCGGTTCTATACTTTAAAGAAATTAATGAGTGTAAATATCCCTTTTGGGTTGTTGTAACATATGTGGGTAATCACTGTGCCTGAATTATCACATATGTTGGGTAGAGATGGAATCACACTAGGGTGAGTTATGCAATATTTTATTATTACTACATAGTGTATAGTTGATTGTTGTAAATCTAGAGTTACCATTATAGTGAGTTACTACACATTCGATGATTTGAATACCGGGTTACTAATGTAGTGAGTTAGTACACGTTTGGTTATTTGATTTTTGCGTTACTAATGTGGTGAGTTAGTACACATTTGGTGATTTAGTGTTTGCATTACTAATATGGTGAGTTAGTACATATTGGATTATTTTGTTGTTTTTATTACTAATATAGCGAGCAGCGTACTTTTGGAGATTGATAATGGTTTAGTAGGAGTAATGTCTCATGCTTACATTGATTGCATTGATTGCCTTTGTTGCATGGATGCAATGATTATTATGTGCTAACAAATATTTGGATGCAGAGAGGAGCAGAAAACAAAATTAAGTGGGCTTGATCACCAAATAAGGGGTACGAAGGTAGTCATTTTCTATGCAATAGCTCTTGGTTCCCTTCTGGACAGAGTGTATAGAAATTGGCATAGTCCAAACATAGTTAAAACCTTTTTCCTTTTATTTTATGTATATTTGTACATATGTGAAGTTGCAAGTAGTTGCAGAAGAGGGAATGAAAAGCTAGATGTAGGCTAGTGGATAGCTAATTTGGTATATTCTTTTATACCATTATTATATTGTTCATGAATTAGTGATGCTTGATGCATTGAAATGTAAATTGATATGATGATGTTGTAAAATAATTGTGTTATTTAGTTAATGTTCATTTATTTTGATGATTGATACTGCTATGAGCTTTCTTTTATATTCATTGTTTTGAAATTATTAAGTTGTAAAACAAATGATCCAATGTTTTTAATCTCTAAAACTAGTTGTTACCATATTTTGTGGCATTTATAATTGATTTCATATGTTAAAAATAGTGGGGCATTACTTGTATTCGTTGGTTGCATGGTTGTTTAATTTTTGATGATGTATTGTTGGAAGTTATAAGCACATTATGGACCTTCTCTAAAGGAGAGCCACGTGGACACAATTTTCTTACGGGAGAGTCTGTAATGACCCTGATTTTGAGAACTGTCTATTAAATAAAATAGAACGATTTAAATTGGATTTTTAATAAAGTTTAGAATTTGTCAAGTATTAGATTTAAAAAAATAGAAATTTTTAATTTTTCTAAAGCAAACGAATTATTAATAAAAATTTATGGGAAAAATATATATTTTAATGGAAAGTAGTAATTAAGTTAAAATTTGGATGCTTAAAATTTTAAAGTACGTAAAAGAACTAAAAAGTTTTAAATAGAAAATGGGTTATTGACTTTTATATAAAATAATGAAATTGTAAATTAGGTAATATTTCAAAATCTAAAATATAAAATTAATATTTTTTAAATTTATAAATGAATTTATTTTATAAGAAAAGTGGAAACTTTATGTTTGTTGACATTTCAGTTACTGGTAAAAGAATGCAAGAATGATCAATTTAGAAAATAATCACTTTTATAATCTATGTGGAAAATTTGATTTAAGCATTGTATTACGAGTTATCATTTTATATTATATAGAGAAAGAAAAGAATATAATCAAGTGCTAACTAGAAATATATGCAGATAATGCATTTTTGAATTTGTTGAGAAACATTGTTTGAAAAGAAAATAAAAGAGAAGGAAATAAATAAAAGAAAATAACATTTTGGAAATGGGTTAATAGCTAAACCAAAAGCCTATTAGCTAACAAAAGAAGGAAATTCTCATTTTCATTTTCATTGAATATACAGAAGTTTTACTATAAGAAAAAATAAACCCCTTTCTCCATTTTCTATCTTCAAACTTAGAACAAAATTCATCTTTTTAAATTTAAATAAAATCCTACAAATTCCAAAAAAATTCAGGCAAATTGCAACCCTACTACATCCTTTATGAAGCTTTGATTTTAGTTTTGAAGTGAATTTGAATTGTATTATTCTATTTTGTTTGAGCAAATCTAGGGTTTTGGCTGAAAGAGAGAAAGTACGGCCATTCTACTTAATTTGGCAAGCTTATACAAGGAAGTAAGGTAAGTTAAACCCTCAAATCTAACTCTATTTCAATGCATGCTACTGTAAAAGCATGAAACTGATTTTTTGATTGATTCGGTGTGATGTTGGATGAATTTTTTTTATATAGTCTACTGAAAGTGTTTGAAATTACACACAATGCTTCACACATTTGATGAATTGTTTGTCTATATTAGGTGGATACATGCCTGTGTGAAACTTAAAAGCCCACTAGAATGAATTTCCATCGTCAAAAATTGATGAATCACCGATGGAAGTCGTATTCTAGGAGCCAAATAGCTCTAGGAATATGTGACATCGATGCACCGGTGTTGTACACACTGATTCACCGGTAGCTGTAACCTAGATCTATTCATCTTCAGAACTGAAACTACATGACTTTTTATGTTTTTATTTTTTTGTTTTCTTATGGTTTTCAACATTTGAATTCAATTCTTCCTCCTTATGTTTAAACTTTACAAAATGATCTAAAAGTTCATATTTAAATAAAATTAATTTATTTAAATTTAGCTATATAAAAAAATTCTTCAAAGCATCCACGTGGATGTTTGTATACATATGTATGTATGTATGTGTACAAAAATTGTAGGCTTAAAAATTTAGATTAAACTATACACACACACTTTAAGTAGAAAATTTATTTTATATGAATTAAATAATAATAATATTTTCTAAAGTATGATATTTATAATCATACACAAACATCAAGCCTTTTTAACAAGAAAGCTTATCAAAGGTTTTATTGATCTTAGTCTTTGAAATTATATATATATATATGTGTGTGTGTATATATTACAAACATATTGGCTTTTATTGATCAAAGCTATTCACCGACTATATATCGTTGAAATTCCTCTTCTCACAAAAGGATCTTAACCTTTGCCAACAACGATGGTCAGAGTTCTTGGCCTCTTATGACTTCTACATTTCCTATGTCCTAGTAAGGGAAATGTGATGGTTGATGCACTGAGTAGAAGACTTTTCAGTTTGGGAGCAATATTCCTAGAGTGAAAGAAGCTTGAGTACCTTGTTGGCTATGAGTTCAGACCTTGATGTGAGCTTGAACTAGAGATATTAGCTAGTTTGACTATTAGACCTACTTTGATGAAGAGGATCGGGGCTAGTCAAAGAAATGATGTTTGGTCAGTAGTGATTATTTCCAAAATTAAAGGAGTAGAGTTTGAAGAGGTGAGGTGATACAAACTTGACTGTTATGGCTGGCTCTTTAAGGATGAGAGATCGTTTGTACCTAATATCGAGGGGTTTAAGGATGTGGTGCTACGAGAGTGATATCATTATAGATTGATAATACACCTCAATGGCACTAAAATGTACTGTGATATGAGGTAGCCATTTATTAGAGAGGGATGAAGAAGGATGTTGGGGAATTCATCTCGAGATGTATGAATTGTCAGTTAGTGAAGGTCGAACAGAATAAGTCAAGTGGTTTATACTAGGGGTGGGCACAGTCGGTTAACCGAACCTATCGGTTAATTTGAACAGTTTACCTATAAAAAGCAACGGTTCGGTTAACTGTTCCATCGGTTAAAAATGGTTGCACGAACCGACTAAACCAGTTAAATTTAACCGTGGTTAACCAGTTAAATTTAACGGTTCGGTTAACGGTTAACCGTTGCAAGTTAACCGTTTAAGGCAAACGGTTAACCGTTGCACAGCAATACAATATCTTGACTGATGGCATACAATATAAATATATATCAGGGATGGTATATGGAAACATTGCTCATTAGCATGACTGATGGCATATAATATCAATATATGTCAGGTCACATACGAAACAATCCAATTAGCACAGCAAAAATCATCACATAATTCACAATCCAATGACACACACTACAGTCCACGACAATACAGTCCTCAGTTCTTCAATTCATAGTTAATTCAATTGTACAATACTACAAGCCAACAGTACTACATAGTCTAAAATACTACAAAATGCAATGAAAATAGTAAATACAATACAGATACTTTAAAGATTGAGCCTGAGATAGCGAGCTTCAGCCTTCAACTCTATATTTCCATCCATTTTAACAATAGCACAAACACCTGATTAGATATAGATTATAGCACGTAAGCTCAAATACATTTTTGAAACATCCATCCAAATTAGACAAGGATTATATCAAAAGATAAATAGAACAATAGCCTAATGCTAGTGATATATATATATATATATATATATATATACATAGATTGTGATGTACATATCAGATATGCAATAAACTGTGATGTACATTGTACATATCATATATGTATATAGGCTGTGATGTACATATCAGACAGATATGTAATGATAGTGATAAATATATAGAGTGATATGTACAAGTAACAGGTTTATATATATATATATGTAAACTATAAACAGACTATTTAATTTACAAATACTCTCATACCTCTTAATGTTAAACAAGTAACAAGTGTTTCTAACTTTCTACTTGATCTATTGATTGATGTTTCAACTTTTGCACTAAACTGTGTAACTGGTATACAATATGAGGTGTTTCTACTTGAACTGTGTAACTAAAAATAAACTACTGATCCATTTACTGATACATTTACACTGACTAAACTGGTATACACTAAAATGTAACTAGTATGCACTAAAATGTAACTGGTATACACTATACACTAAAATTTAAACTACTGATACATTAGAGCATTGCATTAGAACTTACTGAACTGTATTAGAGCAATATATTAGAGCATTGCATTAGAACTATATTAGATCAATGTTAACTAAAATGTATAACTGTGTTGAAGATATGGATTTGAAGTTTGAACTGTGTATCACCTGTGTATGACTGTGTACACAGTACACAGTAACACAGTTCATATGCTAATATCTAATACATATTTTAAAACTATAAATCAAAACCGATAAATTAAAAGTCAAAACTATGGATGCACAGACTATTTACTTTCTCTTTCTTATACCTGATATAACAATAATTCATTAATTCTGAATTATAGGACATCTTTGATATAGCATCCACTTATCACCTGAAATCAAACAATCCAATTAGTGAATAAATAAAAATCGAATATCATTGAATGTTACAATATCAAATACACCATTACTATATCCGTGGAATTATTAACTGTCATTATAAAGTTATATGACTGTATATGAAGAAATATATGATTGTTTTGAAAGTATACTATTGTTTTGAAAGTGTAAACACTAAACTATATGAACATTTCTACCAAATGAAACTAACCACGGTGAAGGTGAATACAACGATGACGAACATGGACCATCCATGGTGAACACAAAATTTGATGGCGACTCACATTCACATCCATGTACAAAATCTACATGGCAAACAAGTTAATTAGAGCATTGTATTTCAAATCCAACAAATGTAGAACTATATTATTTTACAAATGCAAATATCATCTGATAGGAGTTCATCATAATAAGAAACATCATCGATAGGAACCTCAATGCGATGATCGACAAAAATTAGTTTGGACCTTAACCAATTCTAAGTACAAACCAATGCCTCAACCATCCGTGGACTCAAAGTACTACGAAAAGGATCTATAATTCTTCCTCCGGTGCTAAAAGAGGATTCGAAAGCAACTGTGGATACCGAAATAGCAAGAAGATCTCGAGCGACTAAAGATAAAACACGATATTTGGAACTATTTACCTTCCACCATAGTAAAACATCAAAATTATTTGGTGTACCCTCAATCGGTGCATATAAATACTTTTCTAGTTCGCTTCCTTCGTTATCATGTTGTTGAACTTGTCTTAGAAAAGTGTTCATTATTCTAGAAAGAACATCACTAACATCCTCAACACGTTCACTATCAACGGGCGTACTAGGTTGTGGCTCCTCACACGTTTGTGTTCCAAATGTAGAATCATTAACATAAAAATCAAACAACCTTAGCAAAATATTCTTCACACTTTTTAATATGTTTTCCGCAATATTTTTTGCATACATGTCTTCAACACATAACTTCAAAAATTGGAATTTATACCTTGGGTCAGGCACACACGTAACAAATAAAATTTTGTTCATTTGACTTTCGCTTCCCCAATATTTATCAAACTTCATTTTCATACTATATGCCATTTTAGCAAGATAAGGATTCGTTTTATCAACCAATACTTTAAGTTCTTCTTGAATTCCACTAAGCTCGGCAAAACAAACATTTGCGGTAATGGACAAAGTTTTGCTAAATTTTAAAGTAACATCATAAAAATACTTTAAGAATTCAACAAATAATTCAGCATTTTTCCATTCCAAAGTTGTCGGAGGATGAATTTCATCATCAAAGTAAACAACAAAAATACCATCATTTTCTCTCATATCATCAAAAACTTTTTTGCACTTTAAAGCCGCTTCCAACATCAAATACGTTGAATTCCATCTAGTCGGTACATCTAAAATAAGCATTGATTTATTTCAATTCCCAAACTTAAGGATAACTCTCTAAATTTACTCAATCGTGATGGAGATGATCTTACAAATTTGACTGCAATACGAATTCCAGCTATAGTACTACTAATTTCTTTTAGCCCGTCATTGACGATTAAATTGGTTATATGAGCACAATAACGAATATGCATGAAATCACCATTCAAAACACAAACACCATTATAATCATTTAATTTTCTTTTCACATAATTAATTGCCACTTCATTTCCACTAGCATTATCGACTGTGATAGACACTATTCTTTTGAGTTCCCATTTTTTGATACAGTGGACAATAACTTTTCCAATATTTTCTCCTTTATGACTAGTAATCACACAAAAATCTATAATCCTTTTATGTAGCTTCCAATCTCCGTCGACAAAGTGTGCAGTTAAAACCATATAATTCACATTCTGAATAGATGTCTATGTATCAGTAGTTGGAAAAACACCATGCAATGATTTTGAGAATAATTTTTTAAGAGATTCTAACGAATCCCAATATAACTAAAGCACATCCCTACAAATTGTTCTACGTGAAGGAACTTCAAAACTAGGACACAATTCCCGACAAAATTGAACAAAACCTTCACCCTCCACAAAACTAAAAGGGAGTTCATCAATAACTAGCATTCGAGCTAATGATTTTGTACATTGCTCTTTATTGAATGACCATGCGATAAGATTGCAACTACCTTCACTATCGTTATGTATTCCAAAAGCTAAAGTTTTTTTTGTCTCTTATCACTATCACGTGGAATGGACTTACATGAATGTTTTATATGGTAATTTAAATGTGTAATGTCATTTGTTTTAGAATCACATGCAAATTGTTGACCATAATAGTTGCATATACATTTCTGAAAATTGAAATTACCATCTTTAGTAAAATGTTCCCATACCGGAGAAGGCTTTCTAGAAGAAGGCTTGTGCACCGGGTGTAGAGGAGGTTTTCTAACATTGATGCCATCTTCGCCAGTTTCCTCATCATCCGCTTCTCCCGCAAACTCATCATCGTCTATTGTTTCCCTAGCACTACCGATTTGTACTTGTTATAGTGCATAAAAAACAGAATTACATTTTATATTAGAAATATATGGTTCATATCTACATGTAATAATCCGCTTTTCCGTACCCCTTGAAGTGACACTAATCTCCATCAATTAACTCAAGATGAACGGAATTACGAACCATTAGGGTTTAAGAAAAAGAAAAAGATAGAAGAAGAGATAAGAAGATAGAAAATAGAATAGAAAGAAATAACAGAACAATATCAGAATTTCACAATTCGCAGCGGAACAACATATAATAGATAAATGAATAATCTTTAAACAAAGAACTATATCAGTTGTTGCATTTTTATACATTACATTACATCATCAGAGTGTACGACAGCAAACAACAACAAACAGCGGAAAAAGAAATACTATATACTAGTAATACGCCATGCCATCCATCTTGCCTCCAGCAACTCCTGAATATCCAGAATATCCTGATAAACCTTAACTCTTGACTTCCCATGTGGAAATTGGTGGGCACCCAGAGTTTAGGAAGGAAAGCAATAAACTCCGAGTCAGTGACTGGTGTGAGAACTCAAACAATTTATTTTTCTTTAAAATCAAATAGAGGAATATTTTTAAATTCAATTTGAAATGCTTTTAAAAATGAGACTACCATAGGACCTCCCACCACACACACAATGCAAACGCAGACTTGGAGGAGATTTCTTCTTATGTTAGTCAAAGATGCTTACTACGCAAAATCAAATCATTTTGATATTATTATTAGTGCATAGTGTAGAAAACATTTCGAAAGTAGAATATAAATCTTAGCCAGCATAGGTACCATTATATTATGCCTACTATAGCTACCTCCTGAGAAAGCAGGTTCTACAACTAAAACCGTACAAGATCGTATTGTTTCTTTGGATTTCCAACAAATGGTCAGGCCAAGGAACTTCCCACTGCCACATGAGAACGCCTCTGGAAGGAAGTCCCCGAGAACCTAACCGGATCTCTGCCAACACAAGGCCAGGTTACCCCTAACTGGGTAACTACTGACACGAGTATGCCATCCCCCGTCCTTTGGGACCTTTAACCGAGCGCTCGTATTCAACATCACACCATAATAGATAAAGTGTTTCAACATGAGTAAGTATCTGGGCTCCATACCATGATACCACCCTTTTCCAGAAGGAAATGCAAATACCCTAAAGGGAGCTACCCCTCATAACCTTGCCGCATCTTTCCTGTTTTGACCATTTCGGGGTGTGAGGCTCGACGAAGTCTCGTCCACAAAGCCACGCTTTGGTACAAAGCCATGCTTTGGGTCAACAAATGATCATAGAAATGATCACAAAGATAAGTGATCAAAAAAATGATCATATCACAAATGATCAAACAATGATCATTTCACAGCAACACTCAGCATGTCACATTACCAAATTGGGAATATATTGCTGATAACCATCAACTACATAACCTCTGAGCTCGTACGTCTCAGAGAAGGATGTTAAGCTAAGAGAATAAATTCTCCACCACCAACAGAAATATATTTGAAAGAAATCAGCTTTATATCTCAATTTGTAATGTCAGGCATACTATCCATACAAGTCTGTTCCGGGATCGAACAGAACCGAAGGCACTTACAACGAAGTCCTTGCAATCCGGATAATCTCTAATCACATCCGGATTTCCCATCACATATGGAGATCTCTATACCGGGGATCAGCTAGTGCAGAGACAATCAACAAGAAACCCTTTCGTTTTCGAAAACATCCGGTCTTCAACACCGGTCTTCAAATGCAATTCATAACGACGTATCACATATTCGGAATGGGTTATACGACCCCAAGGTCCTTTCCCGG
Organism: Allium cepa; assembly: GCA_030765085.1. NCBI lineage: Eukaryota > Viridiplantae > Streptophyta > Magnoliopsida > Asparagales > Amaryllidaceae > Allium > Allium cepa. The sequence goes on from CM060939.1 coordinate 154,009,791, forward strand.
TTAACCCGAATAGTGAGCGCTTATTTTAAAAAAATAATAAGTGTGGCATTCAATTTCAAGCAAATCACAACAAATACCCATTCAAAGGTAAATATTGATAGTCGGTTATTGAACTATCAATGGATATGCACAACATCACCAGATTCCAAATAATTTTCCAAATTATTTATTTTCCAAAAATATCTTTACAAGATATTTATTTTCACACTTCAAAAATAAATCAATATTTATTTTTAAACAGATTCCCCTTTTCATTTATAAATTCCATAGTGAATTTCCAATTCCCAAATTATTTATGAATACACGGTTTCAATTATTCATGTTCAATTTATCTTCAAAAAGATAAATTCTCAAAACGTTCCATTTCACATTAAAAAATATATTTCCATACTTATTTATTTATAAGTAATTCACAAATCTTTTTATTTTCTATACCTGGAAAATATCCAATATACTTAAATCGAAATTAAGTATATATTTCATTCTTTAAGGAAATCATTCTCTTAAACATATTTATTTGGGCCAAAACGAATGTTGCGTAAAACATCGTTACGACAACCCAAAATCATTAGTATAGGGATTCGAAATTAAAATAGATATATAAATCCCAATACTATACAAAACATTTCCTTTTGGAAATCATTTACTATAACAACAGTGTTATAGTCTACCATTTCCTTCAATTTCTCGAAAACGTCTATTTCAACAATGAATGTTGAAATCTATGGTTTCGATAGTTAATACATTTTAAAACATCTTTAGATCATTTTAATTTAAAACATCGCATCCAAAACAATTTCTTTAACATATTATTCACTATTCAAAAACGTGAATATACTTCGTTAACCAATTTCATCATTTCCATACATATTATTTTAAAGGATTATTCACTGTCTAAAACGTGAATATAACTCCATAAACAAGTTATACAATTTACTTATCAAAATATGTCGTTTGCGGATATATAAAACAACGTTTATAAATTCCATTTCTATTTATTTTATAACTACTTCCTTTATAAATCTCCTTCATTAACCTATTCGATTTATAACTCAATTATATACCGAAAGTCCATATTATAAGTTAAATGCTTATAATTTATTTGTTTGCAAAATCATTCCTTTAAACTTCATAATTATAAATCTTATAACTTATAAGATTCATTTATTTATCCAAATCTATTCCTTAAATAACTTTATAAATTTTATAAACCTACTGCTTATAAAATTCCATTTATAACTTCACCGGTTATAATTCTATAAATTTCATTCATTTATGAAATTCATTCACAATTCATTCTCATACTTATGAAAACTCGTTTTATAATTCCAATGTTTTTAATTTACAAATATCAATTTATAAATTTTTTTACATAAATCAATTCGTATTATTATTTTAAACGTCTTTAAACTCCTTTATAATTTCATCATTCTCTTAGATTTACAAAATAATCAAATTTCATAAATCCTATATTTAAACTTTTTATAATAAATTCAGAAATCCCAATTAACTATTTTATAAAATCATTAATCCCATATTTTCAAAAATCAACTTTTAACTGTATTTCTCAAAAATCATAATTTTTATAACATTAAAATTATAACGTTTATTTATTTAAGATGAATCAATTCCAAAAATATTTTATAAACGTATACTTTCAAAAGTCACTTTAGAAATCCCTTAAAATAAAAATCGTTATTTTTAAACTTCAAAATTGAATCCGATGATGCAACACATCAAATAGTCAATCACGACTTTCAAACATCATATATCAATATGATAATCAATCAAATATCACAATATCTGTAAATAAATAAATACGGTTGAGGAAACCAGTTGGATCCCTCCAACCTGTTTCCCTGCATCCACAGACATTAGCACAATACCAATTCCGCTTCAAGACGGAATATCGCGGTACATTGGATTTATAAAATATTATCCGCTTAATAGGCGGCGCAATAGGGTCTCATCCGCTATACAATGCGGGAAATCAATCAACTGCAATATATACATATGCCAATATATATATATATATATATATATATATTGCTATATACTAATATAATACCAATTCCACTTCAAGGTGGAATATCGCGGTGTATGGGTTTAATAAATAACCTCCGCTTACTAACGGCGTATAGGGTCTATTCACATCCAATATATATATATATATATATATATATATATATATAACAATCATCATACAAGCATTCAATCAACACGGTCTAACAAATTTTAAATCTAACTATTTAAAATTTAAATAAACCCTTTTGAGTGAGAAGTTCTCACCTTTGCTTTACTTGCAATCCATTTCCATTTTCGGCTTGTTTTCTCGATTTATAGACCTTGTATAAATATTATACAGTTTATTAACATTTGAATTGATCAAGCAATGAATTACCACTTAGTTCACCAATAATTTAATTTAACTAAAAGTTTGGTTAACTTAACAATTTAAATCTTACTCATAATTTCCATTTCCATTTCAGATTGATTTCTTCATTTTAGACCTTGTATACACAATTTTGCAATTTATTAATATTCGAACCAATCGAAAGATCAATTTTTTCCGTTTTGATAGTTTTATTTAACAAATTTCTCCTTTTATAATTTAATTTAACTACAATTAAATTTTAAAACTAAATTTCCTTTTATAATTTATTTTTTTATATATATACTTCCAACTATTTCAAAATTCCCACATTTCATATATATACATATATTCACTGTATTTTTTTTCTTTGAAGATAATTTATATAGATTTTAAAATTTATATATAACTTTTTTTCCTTTTTCAAACTTTATTTATATAAAATATTTTCTGTAAATAATCACAGTAACTCATTTTACTGTCAATATACCAACATTTAAATTAATTTTTTTCAAATTTAAATTTTCCCAAAGTTATATATATATATATATATTCACATCAGTTTAAATCGTAAAACAAATAAAGTTAATACCTTACACGAGCCGAAGAACACAACACAGCAGCCCACACGAATCGCCAGCGTCTTGCCGTTGATCGAGCAGTGATCGCGACCCACCTCCAGCATCACCAAACCCAACTCGCGCCGCGACCTCTGCCTTCGTCGACATCCAATCAAACCCCCATTGTCAACAGCGAACCCAACCTGACAATCGCACGCCACCACGGCCATGTTCGAATTCGCGAACCACCCCTTTTCTTCGTGAACCAACCCTAGCCGAGCGCCATACCTCGCGAGTATCACTTCATCGTCGCCGAAACTGTAACGACCCGTAAATTTTCGATAATTAAAATAGCTAATTTAATAAGTTTTCGTGATTTAGTGTTAGAAAAAATTTTGTAATTCGTTTGGAATAATAATAACTAGAATGAATTGCAACAATAATTATCCAAGTAACGATAAATAAAAGCTACTTAGTGAATGCCTTTGAAATCAAAGGTTGAATCTTATAAGTTAAATTTCAATATTTCAAAAGATAAGAAATTATTGGATAATCGAAATTGTTTAAATTAAATATTTGGAATCAATTGAATAATTTAATAATGGGAATCGAATAACTGTTTAATGAAAATGGTTGTTCTATAATTTGAATTTGTTAAATTTTATAAGTTCGTTTGAATAATTCAACAGATAGTGATTTAAGAATAATCAGGTTTGTTTAAATTTAATATTACAAATGTTTGAATAAATTAAATTTCGAATTTGATATGATTAATTGGATATTGAAAAATAATATATGAAAATAGAGTGAATATTTGAAATTTGATTTAATATGATTCAAATTGGTTTGCAAAGTGAATGTAGGTTATATCGGGATTATAATACGAGTTAATAATATTTTAAAATTGGAATTTATTGGATAAAATTTAATAACGGGTTTAATATGATTAAAAATGATTTGTAAAATTTTATTTTATCATATTGGAGTTATAGTGATGTTATAGAACTTTTAAAACTGAATTTTAAATCTATTTGTGAAATTTGAATATTTTAATATTTAATTATCGACTGAATAATAGCCAATTTTCGAGCAGTCTCAGAATTGGACGAAACTAGTTCCATTGGATCCGTAATAGTTAGTTATTATCGGATTTTAATTTTCGTAGCAATCGGAGTTGTCGTTTGACCGTGGCAGCTCAAAACGCGTTGAAATTGTTTTAATATTAATTTGGCGAGTTAAAAATAGTCATTTTTCAAACGGTCTCGGATTTCGACGAAACTAGTTTCATCGGATCCGTAATGCGATATTATTGTAAGATTTCAAATTTCAGGTTAATTGGATTTATCGTTTGTCCGGGGCGAGTCAAAACGCATAAAAATTCGTTTAAATCGATTTAATTCAAATTGATCGTTTATCGCTATAACTCGCGCATACGATCGAATTAGCTTCCGAAACCTTTTCCATTGCGTCCGGAATAAGGGTATAACATTATGAACGCCTGGCGGCATGCCCTAATCGGGGTTCGAGATTTCGAATTGCGTAGATCGAGGTATTTTGAAATTTAAATAAATATTTTAATTAGTCAAATCTCCTTTTCAGCTGCTATCCCATCTTTTCACTGTATCCTTGACCCGTTCAGACACGCAATAGCCTTTCCTTCCTTTTTATAACTGCACACGCAAGTCTCAGAGAAGAAAAAATGCAAGCTTCAGAAGAAAAAAATCATCTCTCCTTCAATACTCGATTAAAAATCACAAAACTAGTTTTAAAAATCCTATCTTTGCTTTATCTTCGAAGTGGTATACGTTTTGAAGGGTGCGGCTATGATTTGGAAATGGCAGTGAGGATGAGCGTGTGCAAGAATAACTAGGGTTTGGTCTTGCGAAGTTTTGGGCCAACAAATCAAGAAGTGAAGGTGTGCTTTGGATTTAGCATGGCGAGGCGCATCTGGGGGAGGAGTTTTGCGGCGTGCGATCAATGATGGGGGAGTGCGACTTTCGTACAGGCGGAGGTTAGCTCCGGGTCGCGTTTTACTAGGTGTGGCCGAGCTTGCAACCTTGTGGTCGAGATGATGGAGGCTTTGAAGAGAAGAAGATTGGCGAAGGCGGAATTTGGTTTCGTTGTGCGTTGCTCCGTATCAGTGGAAGGCAGTGCACGGCCTTGGGTTCTCGTGTGTGTACAGGGAGGTAAGGTTTGGGAAGATGAAGTTATGTGGGCTGGGCCTAGATTGCTTTGGGTATGAATTTATTTGAATATCTATATAAATTGTTTATAAAATTCGAATGTCGATAACTAATAAAATGTATAACTCTCGCATACGAGGTCCGATTGGAACGAATTTTTTTTGCATTGCGATCGTAATGACGAGAGCTTCGAAATGAAAATGGTTTGGATGAATTTGGAGATAGTTGAAATTTGGGCTAAAATTGGAAGTCGTCCGGTTTAGTTCCAAACCGGAACGTCTCGGTGACAACGGAAAATCAAGGTGAGTGTTTTATAACGCTCACACCGTACTAAATATTTTATGCTAGTTAAATTTGATATTATGAAGTGTTATGATTTTATTTGTCGTTGTTTGGTAAAAATTTAATTGTCATATAGCTTGTCATTTGCATTAACCGTTGGAAAATTAAATTGACAGTTAAATTAAAATTAAAATTGAATTGCGATTAAATTACCTGACATTGATAACTATGAAACTGCCATGAATTGTATTGTTTATTGGATGATGTATTTTGATGGATGCTGTTGGTTGATAATTGAATGTTTGGATGTTTATTTGCTTATATATATCCTGCTATGCATACATATGATACTGTGATTTAATTTAAGTAATATATACTCATCCCTGACATTTAATTTAAATAAATCACTACTTGGCCATAGGATAGAAAATTTTATACGGACACCGAATTGGCTAAATTAATAATTTTGAAATCGGCAATTTGAAACTATTTAAATGTTTTGATTTAAAAGTTATAAATAGAAATCGATTTATAGAAATTGAATTCATCGGAAATTTAGTTTGGAAGGTTGAAATAAATTTTGGTTAAAGGAATTTTATTAAATAATTAAGTTGAGACTTTAAATTTGAAAATTGGATATGATTGAATGTCAAAAATTGATTTGTTTAAAGATTTAACCTCAAATTCGAGTTTTGAATATTTCTAAGTAAAAGCGATATAAAAGATATTTTGAAAATTGAGCTTGAAATTGAATCATATTTGTAATTGGGTTTCAAACGTGAATATTGATGGAAAATTTTGTTAAGTATTTTAAATGGATATTTTGAAAATAAAGCTAAAAATCGATATAAAATGAAATTGAATAAATTAAAGGTGAATGAAAATTTAATTAATTGAAGTGAATAGGAAAAATTTGAAATTGAATTAACTGAAAGTGAAAATAAAATTGAAAGTGAATTAATTGAAAGTGAATATAAAATTGAATAAGTTTGAGTCAAAATATGAAATTGATTCGAATTGAAATCGAAATTGAATCGGTAGAACGGAAATTTGAAATTGATTTGAATTGGGAAGTTATAATTGAAATAGATTGGTTTTGAAGCTGTTTTATTCCGTTTTCCAAATTACTCGGTTATATAAACCATTTTGAATACTTAAACTATTTTAATCTATTTTAAATCTACTTAACCCAATTTAAATTATTTTAAACTAAATTTATCTATTTCAAATCCATTTTTAAGATTTTAAGTATTTTAACTATTTTAAATTTTTAAAACTACTTTTAAACTACTTAAAACTATTTTTCTAAAAAAATCTAAGCTGGTCAATAAGGTGAAATGTTATATATAAAATCTTGAATTTGAATACGAAATTGAGTTAAACGAAGTTGCAACCTAAATCGAAATTCGAAATGATTGTGAAATCAAAATGAGATATTGATGTGAAATTTGATTTTGAAACGGAATCTTACATTTGAAAAGATACGATGATATTTGAAATGGATTTGATTTTTGGAAACGAATATGATATTCTGATATCAATTACGAATCGATTTGAAATATAAAAGAGCCAACGGTGTAATAATACGTAGTTATTAAAGAGACCGGGATCGGATATGGACATACTCTCTGTCGATACCGAAAACCACTTTAATAACTATTATACGCGGAGTGTTGATCCAGAATGAAGTGGATGGTTGGGTGAACGCGTTGACTGAAGAAAGAGAACGATTATTGGATGACCCCTGACATGACTAAAACAGGAGCCGCGCCGGGCCATTGAAGTTCGCCACCTCTAGCGGACACACTTCTTCGATACCATATCTATTACATTTGTGATGCGATTTGGGTGCACCCCTTGATTTGGGAGTGTTGTTTCGCGGTGTTGGGGTAGCTGCTGGCTATGCCCAACATCAGTCCGGATCACGCAACTACTAGTATCCTAGTTGGTATCGCCTCATGTACCTTGTCATACTGATTATCCTATTCGCGACCACTACGTTTTGATTTGTACCTTGAGTATATGGATTGCCCTCTGGTGACTTCCGGTTTTGGGGAAACTACGGTATTGTATATGCTTTTGGGAATATAAAATGTGTTAAGGGGGATTATGGTAACGCCTTAACACTACTTTGATACTTTATATTACTGATAGACATTATCTACTTAGCGTACATTACTATATAGTAGATAGTTTAACGGATCCTTAGGAGATGGAAAATCCCGTAACATCTCTTGAGTTATTGCACGCACGTCGACACTGGATATGAGATGTCAAACCCCGTAAACATCTCTGACGCCGTTACACTCATATTTATTTACGATTGATTTAACTTTTATAAGGATATTTAGTCCTGACTCGAGTGTTTTGTCTTTTCATTACGCTCGGGTCAGACCTGAGTTTTCAGATTTTGAAGATCTATTCCGGAGGACGAAGACGAAGATTTGGTATTACTATTACTATTATTATCTTTGCATCATGTTGTCTGCTGCATTATTTAATTGTTCTGTTGTATATGTATAACTCTGATAAATGTTGTATAATAATAATCAAATGTGTTCATTTCAAATGTATTCATTTAATTAACAGCTTCATGAACTGTTATTTTATTATTATACTTTAGCCTTCCGCTGTGAGATTCTGTGTTGTTTCATTCCCTTTATTTCTCTCCCTTTTCTTTTCTTAATTACCCCAATAACTATCTGCCCTTTTAATGGTTTGGAATCGACATGTGTATTTGATCGTCGGTTTAAACTGTCCAAAAAGGCGGGTCGTTACAGTTGGTATCAGAGCTTTGGTTTAGCGATAAACCTTGGCTCTAGTGGGGAACAACTCATTGAAATAGAGGTAAACTATATGAATGAGTTGAGTATATATGAGAGAGCGTATTTGTTAGTGATGTAAAATGTTTTATATTGTGTCGGTTGATTTGTTGAGTGGCTTATGGATTCTGGTCAATACGAGTAATTAACGTCATTGATAGGGATCTCTAAACACTTAAACAGAACAATTCGACATAGTATTGTTTTGAAATTGGGTAAATGAAATAATTTTTCCCTAATTATATTTGGTATATAAAGGATTAATTTTCAGAAATTTTGTGACTTACCTAGCTTACCTGGTTGTTAGGAATGGAAATATTGGATTATCATTAATTGGATATTGTAATTTAATAAATAAGATGAATTACATAATGAACAATAATAACACAACTTGTAGAATGTTTTAAGAAAAAAATCCTATAAGATATTTTATAAAGGTGACTTATAAATTTAAAATAGATTTAAATTGGAAAATATTGAATTTAAGACCTGGAGGTTTTGAAAAATGATTCTCAAAGTTTTGAAGAAATATCTAGTGATGTTAATTGGAAATTGTTTATGGAAATATTTTAAAAGGATTTTAAAGGAAGGAATGAATTCAGTACTCCTCTCTTATGTCGCTGGAAAATAATTTCGGTGATGACTGCGCAGCATCATCGACGTTCATTTTCGAGTTTCAAAGTGGGGGAGACTTCTAAGAAGCTTTGCTTTTCTTCGAAATTATTTTGGGTAAATGGGTTTTGGCTTAAACTCCAAAGGTATGATTTGATATATGTTAAAGATAAGTATATATGTTTATTTCAAATGATTTGAAAAGAACCGGGCATTTAAATTTCTAAGTTCCATTAATTAATAATTTTCAAATTATTTGAATGAAATGCGAATAACCAGAATTTATAAAATAAGAGGATTTAGATATCTAAGCTATTGTTTGGGAAAACTTTAAACTTGAAGGGTAAAGAGGATTTAAACAAATTAAATTTGTGAACATTCTAATTAAGTACAATGAAATTCTATAAATTTGTATAATACCAAATTTGCATTCTGATAATATATAACAAGACTTACCAAATATTAAAAAGTTAAACGATGTTTTGGATAGGTAATGAGATGTTGTACAAATAAACAGAACCTGAAAGTAATTGAAGTATACAAGTAAGGAAAACTCAAAATGAATTAAAATGTATAAATGAAAATTTTGGTTGTGGAAAAATGTTATATACTTAAATATAACCTGAAATGGTGAATGGATAAATGGAACAAGTAAGTGAACTTAAGAAATGAATCGTATTATATCTTTGTAAATTGGTTATAGAAAAAAAAAATATAAATTGCAAAGGGATTGTAAAATAATTAAATTTGTAACCTTTAAGATATCTGTAAACTAAGAGAAGTCATATATGAGAAGTTAGACTTTTATGAGATGACAATAAACTAAAGTAATGATTAAAAAAAAAAAAAAAAATGTTCCACAAATGAATTCGTTATTAACTGGAATTATGAAAATGCAATAAGTATAAACAAAGGAATTTCTTATAGCTAAGAATCAATTTTAAAATGAAATTGAATTTAATTAAATTATATAGAATGTTTGAAAATGAACTTGAGTAAGCGAATTCTTTGATATGATGTTAAGAAAAGATAATGTTGAAGAATATGCTATGTAAAGAAATGGATATATTAACTAAATAATGGATTGTGAATAATAAATGGTAAATAAAATGAAAGTCAATAAAATAATTTAGTATAGATAAATTGGATAGAGATCTATTGGAAGGTAATACGTGGGATTGTACGTATATTATTTTATTCGCATAACGATTTGATTCAAATTCGAGCACAAAATTTCGAGATGATTTATATCGATCCAATTTAGGATTTTTCACTCGATTTTCGACGACGAACCCTAGATATGGATTTTTAATTGATTCTGGAATTCTCTATCATAGTATATGGCTATGCAAGGAGAGTAACAGTTTCCAATCAAGAAACCAAATCCGAGTCCGCACTAGAGAGTCGTGTGAACGATACTAGTTTGGAAGTGAAATTGTGTGATCGAATAAGCGATTAGATTGATATTGCTCACGGATGATATATGTACGGCTTACGGATTTAATTAAAGTTAATATTGGAAATATAAGATGCCAAATATAAAATGATTCTTTTAAATTGTATAATTGGAATTGAAGGAGATAAACCAAATTGAATGTAAAATTAATATTTTGGTTATGTTGGGTATGATTTGGTTGTTATATGATTGTTAGTGGATTGCATATAATTCATTAAGTGTTAATGAAATTGAAAGCTATAAATCACTGAAATCAAATTGAAAGTTAAATGAATTTAATTTGATTCAAATTGGAAGTGAATTAATATAAATATAAATTAGTGAATGTTAACTAATTGAATTGAGAATGAATGTTAGTAAAATCCAACGATAATGAATCAACTGTGATTAAAAATTGAAACCAAGTCAATAAATATTAATGAGAATTGAATTTATATTGATGGTTATGGATTTGTTGGATGATAGTTAGATGATAGTTGATGGATGGTTGCAATTGTTGTTTTATTGCATTGGCTATGTTGGCACATGTAGTTGCTATGTTGCTATATGATGTATATTGATATTATTTTCGTATATGCATGTTTCTCATAGTTTGTTGAGTGTTTAGTAGGTGCGGATTGCGCTTTCTTCGCGTTTGGAGCTCGCTTTCGCGCTTTATTATTCGTATATGCTCGCTAATAAAAATATAAGGTACATGTTTATTTTATCATTGGATTTGGTGATTTTTGATGAACCACTTGGCTTTTGGATTTTCTTTTGTTGGTTTGGGGCCCGTAGAGGTGTTTTGTAGTTGTACCGATCGAGCCGCGCAAAGGAGACTCTGCCGAATTTTTCCGTAAATCCGGGTGTTAGAAAAATTTTCAAGTTTTAAAAAAATTTTATAACTTGTTTTGATAACTAACTTTTAAAGTTAGAAAGCCGTTCGGAGTAACTTAGTGGAAGCGTAGTTATGACTTTATAGATGGAATTTCATTGTTTTATAAGTAGGTAACGTTGAATAAAATATATCTAATGTTGAATTCTATACTTAGTTCCTTTTCCGTTTTTCCTTTTCGGGGACGAAAAGTTTTGAGTGGGGGAGAATGTAACGACCCGTAAATTTTCGATAATTAAAATAGCTAATTTAATAAGTTTTCGTGATTTAGTGTTAGAAAAAATTTTGTAATTCGTTTGGAATAATAATAACTAGAATGAATTGCAACAATAATTATCCAAGTAACGATAAATAAAAGCTACTTAGTGAATGCCTTTGAAATCAAAGGTTGAATCTTATAAGTTAAATTTCAATATTTCAAAAGATAAGAAATTATTGGATAATCGAAATTGTTTAAATTAAATATTTGGAATCAATTGAATAATTTAATAATGGGAATCGAATAACTGTTTAATGAAAATGGTTGTTCTATAATTTGAATTTGTTAAATTTTATAAGTTCGTTTGAATAATTCAACAGATAGTGATTTAAGAATAATCAGGTTTGTTTAAATTTAATATTACAAATGTTTGAATAAATTAAATTTCGAATTTGATATGATTAATTGGATATTGAAAAATAATATATGAAAATAGAGTGAATATTTGAAATTTGATTTAATATGATTCAAATTGGTTTGCAAAGTGAATGTAGGTTATATCGGGATTATAATACGAGTTAATAATATTTTAAAATTGGAATTTATTGGATAAAATTTAATAACGGGTTTAATATGATTAAAAATGATTTGTAAAATTTTATTTTATCATATTGGAGTTATAGTGATGTTATAGAACTTTTAAAACTGAATTTTAAATCTATTTGTGAAATTTGAATATTTTAATATTTAATTATCGACTGAATAATAGCCAATTTTCGAGCAGTCTCAGAATTGGACGAAACTAGTTCCATTGGATCCGTAATAGTTAGTTATTATCGGATTTTAATTTTCGTAGCAATCGGAGTTGTCGTTTGACCGTGGCAGCTCAAAACGTGTTGAAATTGTTTTAATATTAATTTGGCGAGTTAAAAATAGTCATTTTTCAAACGGTCTCGGATTTCGACGAAACTAGTTTCATCGGATCCGTAATGCGATATTATTGTAAGATTTCAAATTTCAGGTTAATTGGATTTATCGTTTGTCCGGGGCGAGTCAAAACGCATAAAAATTCGTTTAAATCGATTTAATTCAAATTGATCGTTTATCGCTATAACTCGCGCATACGATCGAATTAGCTTCCGAAACCTTTTCCATTGCGTCCGGAATAAGGGTATAACATTATGAACGCCTGGCGGCATGCCCTAATCGGGGTTCGAGATTTCGAATTGCGTAGATCGAGGTATTTGGAAATTTAAATAAATATTTTAATTAGTCAAATCTCCTTTTCAGCTGCTATCCCATCTTTTCACTGTATCCTTGACCCGTTCAGACACGCAATAGCCTTTCCTTCCTTTTTATAACTGCACACGCAAGTCTCAGAGAAGAAAAAATGCAAGCTTCAGAAGAAAAAAATCATCTCTCCTTCAATACTCGATTAAAAATCACAAAACTAGTTTTAAAAATCCTATCTTTGCTTTATCTTCGAAGTGGTATACGTTTTGAAGGGTGCGGCTATGATTTGGAAATGGCAGTGAGGATGAGCGTGTGCAAGAATAACTAGGGTTTGGTCTTGCGAAGTTTTGGGCCAACAAATCAAGAAGTGAAGGTGTGCTTTGGATTTAGCATGGCGAGGCGCATCTGGGGGAGGAGTTTTGCGGCGTGCGATCAATGATGGGGGAGTGCGACTTTCGTACAGGCGGAGGTTAGCTCCGGGTCGCGTTTTACTAGGTGTGGCCGAGCTTGCAACCTTGTGGTCGAGATGATGGAGGCTTTGAAGAGAAGAAGATTGGCGAAGGCGGAATTTGGTTTCGTTGTGCGTTGCTCCGTATCAGTGGAAGGCAGTGCACGGCCTTGGGTTCTCGTGTGTGTACAGGGAGGTAAGGTTTGGGAAGATGAAGTTATGTGGGCTGGGCCTAGATTGCTTTGGGTATGAATTTATTTGAATATCTATATAAATTGTTTATAAAATTCGAATGTCGATAACTAATAAAATGTATAACTCTCGCATACGAGGTCCGATTGGAACGAATTTTTTTGCATTGCGATCGTAATGACGAGAGCTTCGAAATGAAAATGGTTTGGATGAATTTGGAGATAGTTGAAATTTGGGCTAAAATTGGAAGTCGTCCGGTTTAGTTCCAAACCGGAACGTCTCGGTGACAACGGAAAATCAAGGTGAGTGTTTTATAACGCTCACACCGTACTAAATATTTTATGCTAGTTAAATTTGATATTATGAAGTGTTATGATTTTATTTGTCGTTGTTTGGTAAAAATTTAATTGTCATATAGCTTGTAATTTGCATTAACCGTTGGAAAATTAAATTGACAGTTAAATTAAAATTAAAATTGAATTGCGATTAAATTACCTGACATTGATAACTATGAAACTGCCATGAATTGTATTGTTTATTGGATGATGTATTTTGATGGATGCTGTTGGTTGATAATTGAATGTTTGGATGTTTATTTGCTTATATATATCCTGCTATGCATACATATGATACTGTGATTTAATTTAAGTAATATATACTCATCCCTGACATTTAATTTAAATAAATCACTACTTGGCCATAGGATAGAAAATTTTATACGGACACCGAATTGGCTAAATTAATAATTTTGAAATCGGCAATTTGAAACTATTTAAATGTTTTGATTTAAAAGTTATAAATAGAAATCGATTTATAGAAATTGAATTCATCGGAAATTTAGTTTGGAAGGTTGAAATAAATTTTGGTTAAAGGAATTTTATTAAATAATTAAGTTGAGACTTTAAATTTGAAAATTGGATATGATTGAATGTCAAAAATTGATTTGTTTAAAGATTTAACCTCAAATTCGAGTTTTGAATATTTCTAAGTAAAAGCGATATAAAAGATATTTTGAAAATTGAGCTTGAAATTGAATCATATTTGTAATTGGGTTTCAAACGTGAATATTGATGGAAAATTTTGTTAAGTATTTTAAATGGATATTTTGAAAATAAAGCTAAAAATCGATATAAAATGAAATTGAATAAATTAAAGGTGAATGAAAATTTAATTAATTGAAGTGAATAGGAAAAATTTGAAATTGAATTAACTGAAAGTGAAAATAAAATTGAAAGTGAATTAATTGAAAGTGAATATAAAATTGAATAAGTTTGAGTCAAAATATGAAATTGATTCGAATTGAAATCGAAATTGAATCGGTAGAACGGAAATTTGAAATTGATTTGAATTGGGAAGTTATAATTGAAATAGATTGGTTTTGAAGCTGTTTTATTCCGTTTTCCAAATTACTCGGTTATATAAACCATTTTGAATACCTAAACTATTTTAATCTATTTTAAATCTACTTAACCCAATTTAAATTATTTTAAACTAAATTTATCTATTTCAAATCCATTTTTAAGATTTTAAGTATTTTAACTATTTAAAATTTTTAAAACTACTTTTAAACTACTTAAAACTATTTTTCTAAAAAAATCTAAGCTGGTCAATAAGGTGAAATGTTATATATAAAATCTTGAATTTGAATACGAAATTGAGTTAAACGAAGTTGCAACCTAAATCGAAATTCGAAATGATTTTGAAATCAAAATGAGATATTGATGTGAAATTTGATTTTGAAACGGAATCTTACATTTGAAAAGATACGATGATATTTGAAATGGATTTGATTTTTGGAAACGAATATGATATTCTGATATCAATTACGAATCGATTTGAAATATAAAAGAGCTAACGGTGTAATAATACGTAGTTATTAAAGAGACCGGGATCGGATATGGACATACTCTCTGTCGATACCGAAAACCACTTTAATAACTATTATACGCGGAGTGTTGATCCAGAATGAAGTGGATGGTTGGGTGAACGCGTTGACTGAAGAAAGAGAACGATTATTGGATGACCCCTGACATGACTAAAACAGGAGCCGCGCCGGGCCATTGAGGTTCGCCACCTCTAGCGGACACACTTCTTCGATACCATATCTATTACATTTGTGATGCGATTTGGGTGCACCCCTTGATTTGGGAGTGTTGTTTCGCGGTGTTGGGGTAGCTGCTGGCTATGCCCAACATCAGTCCGGATCACGCAACTACTAGTATCCTAGTTGGTATCGCCTCATGTACCTTGTCATACTGATTATCCTATTCGCGACCACTACGTTTTGATTTGTACCTTGAGTATATGGATTGCCCTCTGGTGACTTCCGGTTTTGGGGAAACTACGGTATTGTATATGCTTTTGGGAATATAAAATGTGTTAAGGGGGATTATGGTAACGCCTTAACACTACTTTGATACTTTATATTACTGATAGACATTATCTACTTAGCGTACATTACTATATAGTAGATAGTTTAACGGATCCTTAGGAGATGGAAAATCCCGTAACATCTCTTGAGTTATTGCACGCACGTCGACACTGGATATGAGATGTCAAACCCCGTAAACATCTCTGACGCCGTTACACTCATATTTATTTACGATTGATTTAACTTTTATAAGGATATTTAGTCCTGACTCGAGTGTTTTGTCTTTTCATTACGCTTGGGTCAGACCTGAGTTTTCAGATTTTGAAGATCTATTCCGGAGGACGAAGACGAAGATTTGGTATTACTATTACTATTATTATCTTTGCATCATGTTGTCTGCTGCATTATTTAATTGTTCTGTTGTATATGTATAACTCTGATAAATGTTGTATAATAATAATCAAATGTGTTCATTTCAAATGTATTCATTTAATTAACAGCTTCATGAACTGTTATTTTATTATTATACTTTAGCCTTCCGCTGTGAGATTCTGTGTTGTTTCATTCCCTTTATTTCTCTCCCTTTTCTTTTCTTAATTACCCCAATAACTATCTGCCCTTTTAATGGTTTGGAATCGACATGTGTATTTGATCGTCGGTTTAAACTGTCCAAAAAGGCGGGTCGTTACAGAAACCCTCCACTTCGAGATGCTCGAAATCAAGCTCCCCCAAAATCGCGACATCACCGCCTTCTCCCACGCGCGAGCACGCGCGCGTGCGCCTGCTCTGCTCCTCTATCGCCACGCGCCACCGAAGAACGAAACTCGACTTCGAGTTGAACGAAGGGCTCGCGATTCTTGATTTAGGGCTTCGGCCATTTTTTTTTCGTATGAAATGGGGAAAGAGGGATTTGCCTTCAAACGAGAAATAATTTATTCGGCCATGATTATTATTATCCCCTCTGAATATTTGTAATGAAAATGGGAGAAAGAGATGATTTAAGGACGAGGGGGAAACGTGCTTACACGATTTTTGATCTTTGCGTGATACTAGGCGTGTTTTTAGGCATGATGTTAGGGAGATAACGTGCTGTGTTTGACTAAATTTAAATTTAAATTTAAATTGAATTCGTTGAAAATTTCAACGCGTTTACTCACCGTGTGCTCACATATCAACTCAGAAAAATATAAAATTTGAAATCCGGTAATAATTCAATATTACGGACCCAATGGAACTAGTTTCGTCGAAATCCGAGACTGTGCCTCGGGCGGCTATTTTTAAATATCGATTCAACGATAGAAATTTCAAAACCGAACGATTCACTTTCAAATTAAATTCTGAGCTTCTATTATCTTCAGTATTATCAATATGAATTTTACAATCCTTTGAAATATTTTTAATCGGTTTAAAATTGAAGATTCAAATTATTATTCAACTCTCAATAGAATAAACTCTATAATTTAATCGCCATATTCATAGTTATATTGAGAATTCAACCTAAACCATCTTTCAAATATTTAAAATAAATTAAATATTTTCAAATTAAATTGTTCAAAATTCTGGGTCGTTACAATCTTCCCCCCTTAAAAGAATTTCGTCCCGAAGTTACAAGTTAGGAAGAAATGGGCCTTAACTCGTCTACTATTTTTCATAATCCAATAGTTTTATCAACTTATTAACTTAAATCTTTTTACATTATAGATCCATCATTATTTCAACTAGCTTTCTAAATTTTCAACTATAAGTTCCAAACAATATTGTTTGCTTCAAAATTCAAATTTAAATTTAAATTCAAATTTCAAACTTTCAAAATTTCTCAAAAATTTTCTAACACCCTAAATTTCCGAAAAATTTCGCCAGCGTCTCTTTTGCGCGGCTAGCTCGGTACGACTACAAAATGGCACCATGGTCCCTCATAATCAAAAAGAAAAGAGAAAGCCAAGTGGCTGGAGAAGAAAATCATCAAATTTCATACTAAAATTGAAATACGTACCTTTTTGTCGAGCAATTCAATTTTTATCTTTGAAATCAAAATCTCAATTCCATTTCTTTTTATACACCTGTATATCCTGCTAGCCATAATATCCAATTCCAACATTCAAACCATTTTGCCAATTTCATTACAAAATATTCAATATATACTTCTTATACATTTTTACTTCACTATTGAAGTTACACATTTATTCTCATTCAATCTTGCATTTCAATTTCATTTGGATTCAATTCACAATTTGAATTCAATTTGAATTCAATTCACAATTTAAATTTCATTCGAATTCAATTCTCAATTCTAAATATTGAATTCTATCGATTAACTTTCATTTACTAATTCATATTCAAATTGGTTCACTTCCAAATCAAATTCAATTCCATTTAAGATTCACTTAACTTCCAATTGAATTTCAATTACTTTAGCTTTCACTTTCATTTACTCAATTTCATTAATACTTAATGAATTATATACAATCAACTAATATCAAATAACAACCAATGTATATCAATTACAACCAAATTCCTTTGCTTATATTCATTCAATTTGGTTTAACACCTTTACTTTCAATTGGTTTAATTAAATTGATTTTTCATTCAATCATTCAACTTCCAATAACATTAAATTTTAATGAATTAATACCTACATTCATTATTTCATATCAACTTAATTTACATTCAATTTGATTAACATTCAATCCATTAATTCAATTCAATTCAATTACAAAGATTGAATTTCATTACATAACTCAAGTTCACATTTATCACTTAACTTTATCAATTTACTTTGATACCAAATATCAACTTCATTCAACATCTCTTAAGTTATATTCCATTTAACTTAAAATTCATTTTTATTTACAACTCATATTCATAAATATATTAATATAGTTTCACTTCTTATATATATAAGTTTATTTCGCAATTGTAAATAACATTAATTATAATTCAATTCTTATAATTCTTTTTACTTATACAATAATTCTTTTATTTAGATTATTCAACAACTTATTCAACAACCAAACAATCAACTTATAAATACTTTAATAATTCTGAAAAATTATTTCTTTATATATAAAATATAATCATGGTAAAATTATTTCATTTACCCAATTTTAAAACAATATTGTGTCGAATTGTTCCGTATAAGTGTTTAGAGATCCCTATCAACAACGTTAATTACTCGTATTAACCAGAATCTATATACCACTCAACAAACCAATCATCACAATATAAAATAATTTTATATTCACTAACAAATACGCTCTCATATAGCTATTATTATACTCAAACTCATTCTAGAGTACTACTGACTCTATCTCTAATGAGTAACACCCAACAGAGCCATGGTTGTCGCCTAACCATATGCTCTGATACCAAATGTAATAATTCGCTTTTCTGTACCCCTTGAAGTGACACTAATCTCCATCGATTAACTCAAGATGAACGGAAATACGAACCATTAGGGTTTAAGAAAAAGAAAAAGATAGAAGAAGAGATAAGAAGATAGAAAATAGAACAGAAAGAAATAACTGAACAATATCAGAATCTCACAATTCGCAGTGGAACAACATATAATAGATAAATGAATAATCTTTAAACAAAGAACTATATCAGTTGTTACATTTTTATACATTACATTACATCATCAGAGTGTACAACAGCAAACAACAACAAACAGCGGAAAAAGAAATACTATATACTAGTAATACGCCATGCCATCCATCTTGCCTCCAGCAACTCCTGAATATCCAGAATATCCTGATAAACCTTAACTCTTGACTGCCCATGTGGAAATTGGTAGGCACCCAGAGTTTAGGAAGGAAAACAATAAACTCCGAGTCAGTCATGTGACTGGTGTGAGAACTCAAACAGTTTATTTTTCTTTAAAATCAAATAGAGGAATATTTTTAAATTCAATTCGAAATGCTTTTAAAAATGAGACTACCATAAGACCTCCCACCACACACACAATGCAAACGCAGACTTGGAGGAGATTTCTTCTTATGTTAGTCAAAGATGCTTACTACGCAAAATCAAATCATTTTGATATTATTATTAGTGCATTGTGTAGAAAACATTTCGAAAGTAGAATATAAATCTTAGCCAGCATAGGTACCATTATATTATGCCTACTATAGGTACCTCCTGAGGAAGCAGGTTCTACAACTAAAACCGTACAAGATCGTATTGTTTCTTTGGATTTCCAACAAATGGTCAGGCCAAGGAACTTCTCATTGCCACATGAGAACGCCTCTGGAAGGAAGTCCCCGAGAACCTAACCGGATCTCTGCCAACACAAGGCCGGGTTACTCCTAACTGGGTAACTACTGACACGAGTATGCCGTCCCCCGGTCCTTTGGGACCTTTAACCGAGCGCTCGTATTCAACATCACACCATAATAAATAAAGTGTTTCAACATGAGTAAGTATCTGGGCTCCATACCATGATACCACCCTTTTCCAGAAGGAAATGCAAATACCCTAAAGGGAGCTACCCCTCATAACCTTGCCGCATCTTTCCTGTTTTGACCATTTCGGGGTGTGAGGCTCGACGAAGTCTCGTCCACAAAGCCACGCTTTGGTACAAAGCCATGCTTTGGGTCAACAAATGATCATAGAAATGATCACAAAGATAAGTGATCAAACAAATGATCATATCACAAATGATCAAACAATGATCATTTCACAGCAACACTCAGCATGTCACATTACCAAATTGGGAATATATTGCTGATAACCATCAACTACATAACCTCTGAGCTCGTACGTCTCAGAGAAGGGTGTTAAGCTAAGAGAATAAATTCTCCGCCACCAACAGAAATATATTTGAAAGAAATCAGCTTTATATCTCAATTTGTAATGTCAGGCATACTATCCATACAAGTCTGTTCCGGGATCGAACAGAACCGAAGGCACTTACAACGAAGTCCTTGCAATCCGGATAATCTCTAATCACGTCTGGATTTCCCATCACATATGGAGATTTCTATACCGGGGATCAGCCAGTGCAGAGACAATCAACGAGAAACCCTTTCGTTTTCGAAAATATCCGGTCTTCAACACCGGTCTTCAAATGCAATTCATAACGACGTATCACATATTCGGAATGGGTTATACGACCCCAAGGTCCTTTCCCGGTTAACCCGAATAGTGAGCGCTTATTTTAAAAAATAAATAAGTGTGGCATTCAATTTCAAGCAAATCACAACAAATACCCATTCAAAGGTAAATATTGATAGTCGGTTATTGAACTATCAATGGATATGCACAACATCACCAGATTCCAAATAATTTTCCAAATTATTTATTTTCCAAAAATATATTTACAAGATATATATTTTCACACTTTAAAAATAAATCAATATTTATTTTTAAACAGATTCCCCTTTTCATTTATAAATTCCATAGTGAATTTCCAATTCCCAAATTATTTATGAATACACGGTTTCAATTATTCATTTTCAATTTATCTTCAAAAAGATAAATTCTCAAAACGTTCCATTTCACATTAAAAAAAAACATTTCCATACTTATTTATTTATAAGTAATTCACAAATCTTTTTATTTTCTATACCTGGAAAATATCCAATATACTTAAATCGAAATTAACTATATATTTCATTCTTTAAGGAAATCATTCTCTTAAACATATTTATTTGGGCCAAAACGAAAGTTGCGTAAAACATCGTTACGACAACCCAAAATCATTAGTATAGGGATTCGAAATTAAAATAGATATATAAATCCCAACACTATACAAAACATTTCCTTTTGGAAATCATTTACTATAACAACAGTGTTATAGTCTACCATTTCCTTCTATTTCTCGAAAACGTCTATTTCAACAATGAATGTTGAAATCTATGGTTTCGATAGTTAATACATTTTAAAACATCTTTAGATCGTTTTAATTCTATTTAAAACATCACATCCAAAACAATTTCTTTAACATATTATTCACTATTCAAAAACGTGAATATACTTCGTTAACCAATTTCATCATTTCTATACATATTATTTTAAAGGATTATTTACTGTCTAAAACGTGAATATAACTCCATAAATAAGTTATACAATTTACTTATCAAAATATGTCGTTTGCGGATTTATAAAACAACGTTTATAAATTCCATTTTTATTTATTTTATAACTACTTCCTTTATAAATCTCCTTCATTAATCTATTCGATTTATAACTCAATTATATACCGAAAGTCCATATTATAAGTTAAATGCTTATAATTTATTTGTTTGCAAAATCGTTCCTTTAAACTTCATAATTATAAATCTTATAACTTATAAGATTCATTTATTTATCCAAATCTATTCCTTAAATAACTTTATAAATTTTATAAACCTACTGCTTATAAAATTCCATTTATAACTTCACCGTTTATAATTCTATAAATTTCATTCATTTATGAAATTCATTCACAATTCATTCTCATACTTATAAAAAATCGTTTTATAATTCCAATGTTTTTAATTTACAAATATCAATTTATAATTTTTTTATATAAATCAATTCGTATTATTATTTTAAAACGTCTTTAAACTCCTTTATAATTTCATCATTCTCTTAGATTTACAAAATAATCAAATTTCATAAATCCTATATTTAAACTTTTTATAATAAATTCAGAAATCCCAATTTTAACTATTTTATAAAATCATTAATCCCATATTTTCAAAAATCAACTTTTAACTGTATTTCTCAAAAATCATAATTTTTATAACATTAAAATTATAACGTTTATTTATTTAAGATGAATCAATTCCAAAAATATTTTATAAACGTATACTTTCAAAAATCACTTTAGAAATCCCTTAAAATAAAAATCGTTATTTTTAAACTTCAAAATTGGATCCGATGATGCAACACATCAAATAGTCAATCACGACTTTCAAACATCATATATCAATATGATAATCAATCAAATATCACAATATCTGTAAATAAATAAATATGGTTGAGGAATCCAGTTGGATCCCTCCAACCTGTTTCCCTGCATCCACAGACATTAGCACAATACCAGTTCCGCTTCAAGACGGAATATCGCGGTATATGGGATTTATAAAATATTATCCGCTTAATAGGCGGCGCAATAGGGTCTCATCCGCTATACAATGCGGGAAATCAATCAACTACAATATATACATATGCCAATATATATATATATATATATATATATATTGCTATATACTAATATAATACCAATTCCACTTCAAGGTGGAATATCGCGGTATATGGGTTTAATAAATAACCTCCGCTTACTAACGGCGTATAGGGTCTATTCACATCCTATATATATATATATATATATATATATATATATATATATATATATAACAATCATCATACAAGCATTCAATCAACACGGTCTAACAAATTTTAAATCTAACTATTTAAAATTTAAATAAACCCTTTTGAGTGAGAAGTTCTCACCTTTGCTTTACTTGCAATCCATTTCCATTTCCGGCTTGTTTTCTCGATTTATAGACCTTGTATAAATATTATACAGTTTATTAACATTTGAATTGATCAAGCAATGAATTACCACTTAGTTCACCAATAATTTAATTTAACTAAAAGTTTGGTTAACTTAACAATTTAAATCTTACTCATAATTTCCATTTCCATTTCAAATTGATTTCTTCATTTTAGACCTTGTATACACAATTTTGCAATTTATTAATATTCGAACCAATCGAAAGATCAATTTTTTCCGTTTTGATAGTTTTATTTAACAAATTTCTCCTTTTATAATTTAATTTAACTACAATTAAATTTTAAAACTAAATTTCCTTTTATAATTTTTTTTTATATATACTTCCAACTATTTCAAAATTCCCACATTTCATATATATACATATATTCACTATATTTTTTTCTTTGAAGATAATTTATATAGATTTTAAAATTTATATATAACTTTTTTTTCCTTTTTCAAACTTTATTTATATAAAATATTTTCTGTAAATAATCACAGTAACTCATTTTACTGTCAATATACCAACATTTAAATTAATTTTTTTCAAATTTAAATTTTCCCAAAGTTATATATATATATATATATATATATTCACATCAGTTTAAATCTTAAAAAAAATAAAGTTAATACCTTACACGAGCCGAAGAACACAACACAGCAGCCCACACGAATCGCCAGCATCTTGCCGTTGATCGAGCAGTGATCGCGACCCACCTCCAGCATCACCAAACCCAACTCGCGCCGCGACCTCTGCCTTCGTCGACATCCAATCAAACTCCCATTGTCAACAGCGAACCCAACCTGACAATCGCACGCCACCACGGCCATGTTCGAATTCGCGAACCACCCCTTTTCTTCGTGAACCAACCCTAGCCGAGCGCCATACCTCACGAGTATCACTTCGTCGTCGCCGAAACCCTCCACTTCGAGATGCTCGAAATCAAGCTCCCCTAAAATCGCGACATCACCGCCTTCTCCCACGTGCGAGCACGCGCGCGTGCGCCTGCTCTGCTCCTCTATCGCCACGCGCCACCGAAGAACGAAACTCGATTTCGAGCTGAACGAAGGGCTCGCGATTCTTGATTTAGGGCTTCGGCCATTTATTTTTTTTCCGTATGAAATGGGGAAAGAGGGATTTGCCTTCGAACGAGAAATAATTTATTCGGCCATGATTATTATTATCCCCTCTGAATATTTGTAATGAAAATGGGAGAAAGAGATGATTTAAGGACGAGGGGGAAACATGCTTACACGATTTTTGATCTTTGCGTGATACTAGGCGTGCTTTTAGGCATGACGTTAGGGAGATAACATGCTGTGTTTGACTAAATTTAAATTTAAATTGAATTCGTTGAAAATTTCAACGCGTTTACTCATCGTGTGCTCACATATCAACTCAAAAAAATACGAAATTTGAAATCCAGTAATAATTCAATATTACGGACCCAATGGAACTGGTTTCGTCGAAATCCGAGACTGTGCCTTGGACGGCTATTTTTAAATATCGATTCAACGATAGAAATTTCAAAACCGAACGATTCACTTTCAAATTAAATTCTGAAGCTTCTATTATCTTTAGTATTATCAATATGAATTTTACAATCCTTTGAAATATTTTTAATCGGTTTAAAATTGAAGATTCAAATTATTATTCAACTCTCAATAGAATAAACTCTATAATTTAATCTCCATATTCATAGTTATATTGAGAATTCAACCTAAACCATCTTTCAAATATTTAAAATAAATTAAATATTTTCAAATTAAATTGTTCAAAATTCTGGGTCGTTACACTACGTGTATCAGTTGCAGTTGCAATTGCAATCACTGTAAAATTATTGAATAACTGACAGCCTTTAATTAACTACAAATGTAAACAACATTATACAGCTTATTAAATTCAGGTTAATTATCTACGTGTATCAGTTGCAGTTGCAATTGCAATCAGCCAATCACTGTAAAATTATTGAATAACTGACAACCTTTAATTAACTACAATGTAAACAACATTATATAGTTTATTAAATTCAGGTTAATTATCTACATGTATCAGTTGCAGTTGCAATTGCAATCATCCAATCACTGTAAAATTATTGAATAGCTGACAGCCTTTAATTAACTACAAATGTAAACAACATTATACAATTTTAAAATGTAAACAATATTATACAATTTTAAAATGTAAACAATAGTTAAATAGTTTATTAAATTCAGGTTAATTCAAGCATATACATTATACAGTCGAGTTAAAATGATTATACAGTCAAGTTAAAATAAGTCATATAGTATAGCAAGAAGAATAAAACAAACATTATATCGACATGGAACATGAATACAAACAGGTGCAAAGCATTTCTATTTTATAGTGCATATATTAAGCTTTGGAACATCTCTACTATTATTGATCAATATATAGTTTACATATAATTGATTAAAAATTTACTAACAGTCAAGTTAAAATGATAGCACGGTTAAACAGTTTAATAGTCAGTTTATCATCTAAATTATTCATTTCAGCAGCTACAAATGTAAATATATAAGTTTATAACAGTTACAAAGTTTTTTACAGTTACATATTTTAATCTAAATTATTCCTTTCAGCAATTACACATTTTTTATAGTTACACATTTTAATCTAAATTATTCATTTCAGCAATTATTCATTTTAATCTAAACTATTCAATCAATTACACATTTTGTACAGTTACACATTTTAATCTAAATTATCATCTAAATTATTTATAAGATCGACATGGAACATGAATACAAACAGGGGCAGAGCATTTCTATTTTACAGTGCATATATTAAGCTTTGGAACATCTCTACTATTATTGATCAATATATTAATTACATATAATTGATTAAAGATTTACTAACAGTCAAGTTAAAATGATAGCACCGTTAAATAGTTTAATAGTTAGTTTATCATCTAAATTATTCATTTCAGCAGCTACAAGTAAATATATAAGTTTGTAATAGTTACAAAGTTTTTTAAAGTTACACATTTTAATCTAAATTATTCATTTTAGCAATTACACATTTTTTTACAGTTACACATCTTAATCTAAATTATTCATTTCAGCAATTATTCATTTTAGTCTAAACTATTCAAGCAATTACACATTTTTTACAGTTACACATTTTAATCTAAATTATTTATAACAGTATAAGTTTATCATCTAAATTATTCATTCCAACTAGATTATTCATTTCAGTAGCTAATTATTACAGTTACACAGTTTAATCCACCAGCAAGCTAATTAATCCAGCAGCTATCAAATGATTAATACAGTTTATACAAACTAATTATACAGTTTATTCAGTTTATTGAGTATAACGAATTATACAGTCCATACAACCTAAATAAAACATATAAAAACTAAAAAATAAACATAATCAAATGATTAATGCAAGCTTACGTTTTTCCTTTTCCTGCTACTATTCACCATATCTGAATTTGTAAATCAGTAGATCGATCTGAATTTGTGTTGATCGGCGATTCGCTACGTAATTGATGAGTGGAAAGGCTTTTTGTGATCTGAGTTTTTCAAGAACGATCAGGGATTGAAGACGATAAGCTTTCGGTGAATCGCTGAAGCTCCGTAACCCTTGGTTTGTAGAACAATAGAATGAATTGTGAAAGCGGCGGCCACTCACTAGTCACTAGGGTTTCTAATTTTCTATTATTTACGCGATATTAATGATGGGTCGGGTGAGGGTGCTTGGCTTCGTAGTTCGTAGGTCACTATTCGAAAATATTTTCGGTAACGGTTAACCGTTAACTAACATTTGGTTAAACGTTAACCAAACCGAATTTTATCGGTTAACGTCGGTCGGTTAACCGAATGTTCGGTTAACCGAATTTATCGGTTAATGCGGTTCGGTTATGGTCAGTTGGATCGGTTAAGTCGGTTAGGTCGGTTAAATGCCCATCCCTAGTTTATACAAGCGCTTGAGATTCCAAAATGAAAGTGGGAACATATATCAGTGAATTTCATTGATGGATTTTTGAGAATCGTTGGAGGGCATGATATTAGCTGGATGATAATTAACAGATTGGCAAAGAGTGCTAGATTTATACTCAAAAAGTCTTGTAGAGTGGCATTTAAAGTGGCTAAATTATATGCAAAAAGGATAGTGTGATTCTATGGTATGCCAAAAAGCATTATGAATGACTGAGATCCGCTATCCACTAGCAGGTTTTGGAAGAGCTTATAAGAGGCATTAAGGACAAAGCTACATCTGAGTACAACTTGTCACTCATAAACTGATGGGTAGATCGAGTGTGTGAATCGTATCTTAGAGGATCTCCTATGGGCTTGCATTCTCGATTTCGGTGGCTCGGGGGATGATCACTTGCAATTAGTAGAGTTTGCATACAACAACAATTATCAGTCCATCATCAGTTTGGCACCAATTGAGATGTTATATGGCCGACTGTGCAATGCTCTTTCTTGTTGGTAGGAAGCAGACGAAAATTGATGCTAGGGCCAGACATGATTAGAGAGATATCAAAGAAGATTAGCAATGCATGAAAGCTACTCATGATAGGCAGAAGAGCTACAATGATAAGAGAAGACATGATTTATAGTTCTCTGTCGGCTATGTATATTTGTCGAGATCTCCTTATTAAAGAATGTAGTTTGATTCGGTACTGAGGGGATGTGGATGCCAAAATTCGTAGGTCCTTTTCCAATACTCAAGAGGATTCAGAACCTCACTTATAGAGTTGACTTGCTTTAGAAGATGGCCGACATGCATAATATATTCCATGTTTCTCATTTGTGAAAGTTTGTGCCCAACATAGGCGTGACTAATGCACCGGCTCAGTTGGATGACATTGAGATTAAAGCAAAAGCTTCGAGACCTCATAGTCCCTTTCATATCATCGAATGTGATATGAAGCAACTTAGGAGGAATACGGTGAAGTTGCTGAAGATTCAGTAAGGTAAAAGTGAGAGAAAATGCACCTGGGAGACTAAGAAGACTATAAGGACTTCTTATCCTCAGCTCTTTACGTTATGTGACTTTTTATTTATAACATTTACTTTCACTTTCGATATCATACAGTCCAGTTTAGTATCATGCATGCTAGGATAGACATAGATATTATTTCCTACTTATGTATGCATGTTTGATGTTTAAAGTGCTTGCTTGTGGTTGATAGGTGTACGTGGATAGCTATGTTTTACTTTGCCTAGTTTGTATTGGGCATTTCGAGGGCAGAATTCCTAATGGGGAAAGAGTATAGCAACCTGTATTTCACGTATCGAAGGATCATAAAATACCATTTTTGAATTCATATTGGGTCATATAAAACTATAACTTTGGATGATGTTGAGTGCCGACATTTTTGACAATTAGAAATTTGATTGGACGATTTTTCCCTTGAAAACTTATAATAACTATAACTATTGATAGGAGTTGAATTAGGGTTGGTGACCACTTCCTTTGGAAAGATACGATGATTTCTCTTTCCATAGGGTGGACATGATAACTTTTTGGACTTACTTTTTAGGGAAAATAATTATTTGAAGTTAGCCAATTTTTAGGATAGATTAATGGGTAATTGTTGAAGTTTGAGTAAGGTACAATAACCCATTTTGGGTTTTAAGGTTATATTGGCTGTCACAGTCACCCTAAATCATTTTTCCATCATCCCAAAATAGATCTAAACCTCCACTAATCTACTCTAGGCCAAACATTCTCTAATACCTTTCAAATCAAGCCAGATTCATAGATTAAAGGTAGATTAATAAAGGGATTAAATAATGACTTCAAAATCTACATTTATGAAGAGGAAATTTTAGGGCTTTATTATCTATTCTCAAATTTACCTCGTTTTGCTTGCAAATCTTCTATTTTTAGGTGTTTGGTGGGTGATTTTTCATCTCACAACTCATTATATATGTATCTATATGTTTTGACATGCTTTGAACCCATTTTTAAAGTCAAAAATATACTTTCATGCTATTTTAAAATCTAAAAAGGAGATTTAATTAATTTAAAGTGATTTAATCTGTTGTTTTGAATGCAATTCATCATATAGATGTTAGACTATATTATGGACATATTTTAAGATAATTTTCCATGATTTGATGTATGGTTGGATAATGATTGAATGTGTTTGATACTTTTTTGGATGTTGTTTGTTTGTTTGAATGGTTGTAAATGCTCATTGGAGCAAAATAAAGGTGACGATCGATTCTATAGTTGAGGGTCTCGGTGTAGAAGGAGTGGCAATGTTCTATCTGATTCAATGCATAGAGGATGAGAGATCTGTAAACGTAGAACCAGACTTTGGTGGATTGGCTCTAGAGTGTTTGGGGTCGCAATGATGCATAAGGGATGCACGTAGGTCGAAGTATTAAGTATAGCGATGTAATCGGTACAAAACTAGGGTGTTGTAAATGCTATAAGAATTTGGTATAGGCTTGGTGGTTAGTTTTTTGGCGTCCGGTTGTTGGCTCTGAGTTACAATGGGGATTTCATTAGGTCAGGTTGTTTGCTAGTGAAGAACCGGGTTGAAAATTTGGATTGGGGAAAACTTAGGTTCGATAATGGTGAAACTTCAGGTTGATGGTTAAGAAACTCTATGAAAAGAAAATACCGGGAAGGAAAATTGGTTTACGGTTGAATGCAGATAAGAACTTGGGCTTGGGTGGTGCTTCGAGTTGGTGGTGTGGTTCTTGGGGTTGGTCTTCGGAAATAATGGACAAGGTTGATATGGGGGTGCTTTAGGAGTACTTCGAGTCTAGCATAGGGATGATTCAGGTCAGACCTAGAGCTGCTTCATGGTTTTTGGAAGTTGAATATGAGTTGAAGTGGACGACTTTAGGACAACTCGAGATGAATTTGAGGTTTATGTAGCAACCAATGAACTGATGACTTGACGTTTCGGCGCGGCAACTTTGAAACTTTAGTTTAATAATTCTACAACTTACAAGAGGTGTTCCAATGATGGCGACTTAAGGATGGAAGTTGTAATGGTGATCCACAAAGGCAAGTTCAATGATGAGAACTTGTGAGTAGAATAACGATCGTGTTCGACTATGGAGACGATGATATAGAATAATGATCGGGTTTTATTATGTAGATGTATGCAAAGGGATCATTGATGATTTAAGGTTTCCAGAGTGCTTGTATTGAAAGGGGTATGTGGGGATATCCACCTATATTACGATTGCATCTAGATGTTACAACTATGGATTATCCTAGACTTTACGATTGTGAGTCTAGTTCTTAACCTTATGAAGTAGCTTGGATTCAAGCGCCAAGAAACCAAGATTTGATCGAGTTTTTGGCTAATGGTTGGGCCATAGGGTTATCATATATCCAATGAAACTGAGTGATGTGACGACTCTTTAATGGATGTTATGTTTTACCATGATTGTTTATCACGCTAGGGTGTTACGTAATGTAGGTATTATCAATTTGTATAGCCAAACCCCTGATACTGTACTTTGATTTGCAGTACACCCATATGATGATGATGGTAGATTAGTATATAACAATTGTTATGTGCTGACTCTTTGGATGCAGGGACATGTTAGGTATGATTCTACATACTATATGTCCTTATTACTATATACGTTTTTATAGTATTTTGAGATGATGTATTTCTCATACCATAATATTGTCTGACCCAAGGTTTTCTAATCTGCTTCTTATTATCTCAGTTACTCTTAATAGATTAGGGGTAATAGGTCTAGGTACTGCATGGAGCTTATGACGTACGAGCAGGAGGCTATGCTTTCATATTTCTATACTTTGGAGCTTACAATCGTTTATATTCTAGTGTGTAATACTTTGGAGCTATATTGGCAATTATATTAATTAGAGACGGGTGTCATAGTTTATTTGGAGATGTCTATCTTCCTACATCGGCCATGTTCCATCGCAGCACACTCTACATGTCTTATTGCATACCGAAGGTGTAGGGTAGTTTTCATAAATATCTATCCACTATAATGAAGTTTTATATCATACTACCTTATGAGGTTGAACTTCTAGTTGCACAGACAACATGATGCATCCAATCGGAGCATTCGCCTCTCTAGGAAATCCCTAAAGCTAGGAATTCAAAGACAATGATTCCTTTTCATTGAGTTGCATTTAATTGAATTTCCTATTAAAAAGAATGTTTTTCGAGCTTCTACTACTGATCATCACTTGGCGAACTATCGTCGGCCCAATCATGCCATGATCACCATTGGATGAAGGTTAGGTGCATTGACCCGGTCGACATCACGATTCTTGAAGATAATATCATCATCAATCCTTTCTAATAATTAGCTATAGCATTGTCATCGATAACATAAGACATATCCTATGGTGCATGCCTCAAGGAACTCCCATATCGTTCCATTTTGTTCCAGCATTTTCCATGGGATGCAGACCCCTCGATATCATGTTTATCACCAATGCATGATTAGCGATCTTGAACCCTCTCCACCGATCACTTCTATGTTACCCAAAGGTGGATACCTAAGTGGTTGAGCATTCCCTTGTCCGCTATTCTATATATTCCTCACACACTACTGGAACTACTTTATCCTAATTGTATACTCTATCATGTCTCTCCAATGCTGACACTCGTTAGTGTTGTGCTTATGAGTCCCTTGGATTCTACAGTACTTCCATAAGCGTTTCTCTTGCTCAGTCGCCTCTTTTAGAGCAGGCTTCTTATTTCTCTCCATGTCATGTGTGGCAAGGTAGATATTCTCCACGGGGTCATTCAACTCTGTATACTTTCCATCATGGTTAAAACAGAAATGCTTCCTTGGTCATCTTTCTTAACAATGGTGTTATTGTTGTTTTTCCATTTATTATAACCTCTTGCATTATTTCTACTATTACTTTTTTACTTATTAGGTTCTGTACTCTTCACCTTGCTGCTCAATCTAGCCAGCCTTCAGCATTTAGCACCTTTTTTATTTCCACCTCTTCCAACTGCAAATTAATAGGCCTTTCTATATCCCTTTACCGTAGTTGGCTTTCTCATAGTCAACCACCTTCTAAAACGGTCTCCTTATCCTCTCTGCCTATTATTTTCATCACACCACATCATCTCATGGATTCTTTACTTTTGTTACTACTGCACTAAATTTATTTCAAATAACTTCAATGTTTCTCTTTTTTGCTGATGGAAGTGTTCCAATTACATCTCGTCCTTTCACTAGATAGAATGAACTCTAAGCTCATTTGAGAATTTGTTTTGTAATTAATCATAAGATGATATGGACCCCAACTCCCACTTGTAGAACTACATCATTGCTCGTCCTTCCAAAAGTAACAAAAAGCACCTACACTTTACATCAACATTTTCTTGGGCACCATCCATTTGCCAGTCACACTTCATTAAGTACTGCATTGGATCAATCAATCCGATTTAGCATGGTATCATCGGTATGATGAATTTTCTTGGAGGTTGGGTCATTTATATCTCCACTATGAATGGATTCCTACAACATTGGTTTCCCAACTATCACCTTGCTTATCCTACTGATGCAATCTCTGGAAGTTTTAGTGATCAGCTCGTCATTGCCTTTCTTTCATCTCGAATGACAATCATTGCATGTATCCCTGAATGTTTGGTTCCATGAACAATTATTATGAGAATCACCTAAACGGTCACATATATCATTGTGATGCATGGATCTCCCTAGCTCTTAGAAGCCCAACCGTTCTAGCCTCCTGCAACATAAATTCGAGTTATGTACTCTTTTAGTATCTCTTTCTAAATTTCGTCCAGTTCCTTCATTCAAGGGACCCACAATTTGATTTGCATCAATGTCTGCCTATCGAAAAGCTCCCATAACTACCTCCTCTCTCTGTGATGGATCAACGTCGATTCATGATGGATCAGTACCGATCCATTAGCGAGTTTACACTCCTTCGTGTTGTTTTTTTTGTCTTCTACCTTTCGTGAGCTCCTTCCCAGATCTACATTCATTAGAAGTGCTTCTCCTATTTGAACTAGATGGGTAATTCCATATATATCCATGATCTGTATGACAAGATCCTTCTCCAAGACCATGTTGCTTCATAAGTCAAATTGCCTTCGAATTCTTCCATAATGAC
This sequence comes from Allium cepa, assembly GCA_030765085.1. NCBI lineage: Eukaryota > Viridiplantae > Streptophyta > Magnoliopsida > Asparagales > Amaryllidaceae > Allium > Allium cepa. Next base: position 154,042,961 of record CM060939.1, read on the forward strand.
TCATTGCATTGTTTCCATATTCTTATCCATTGTAGCCATTATGCTTTCCAACTCTTGCTTTGCCACTATATGCGTTAGAGATTGTGTAGTCCCATTCACTATTTCCATGGTTTGCTTCAGCGGTCTCTTCATCAACCACTTTCTTGCTAGCATTCCCCTTAGTTCCCATTTTTATAAGATCCATTTGGAGCTATTTTCAAATCCTAGTAGCACACAGAGATTTGGTCTTGATCTACAATCTCTCAGTGAAAACAAAAAATATTAACATTTAATTTAGGCTAACCCCAAACGGTAGAAAAGGGTTAAAAATTGAAAGAATGCCAAGAAAAGCAAGAAAAGTGACAGAAGTTTTATAGTGGTCCAAGCAAATTCAGGCCTACATCCAATTTATAGCTTTTATTGATTAGTACAACCAATTTCACGATATAATTTCTAGGTATAAGGTGTAGATCTCGAATTTGCAATGTTTTCCCTTATTAAAAATATATGAAGTCCCTTTTCTATTTGAATAAGATGACTATTAGTAGCTAAACTGGGCCTTCGGATCTATCAAATGCATTTACAAATCACTAGTCAATTAGATCTGAATTAAAAGGAAAGGGAATAGGTCATATTTAGTTAAAATCTCATGGCTCGATGGATCATTACCGATTCGTCCATGGATCATACCAATCAATGATCTCGGTCCAGAATTTGCATTTTTATTCAATATTGCCATAGTTTCATGCTTTAAGTCTTCGATGACAAAATGGTCACTATGATGGAATGGTAGCAATCCATCTCCAAATCCAAAACTTGTCTTTTTCTTCAAAATAACATAGAAATTCATAGTACAAGAATTGAAAAGTGGAATTGTCATTTTGATGGATCGGTACCGAACCATTCATGGATTGTTATAATCCATGGACTTGGATAGAATTGTACCCTTTCTTCCTTTGAACCATATAGTTGATTATATTTGAATCCAGAGTCCATTCCTTCATTATTTCATAGTCAAATTCCATTGAAATGTCCCTTGGGTTAAATACCGGATAACACCCAAGTTGTCATTGTTTTTTCTAGTCCTAAAATGACTTCTTTTTGTTCATAATTTAATGTGATGGTAGCTCCAATTGGTGTTGTGGCTAGGTAGGTGTTGGTAATCGATCTAGAGTTATTTTGGATTTTCTTTACTTTCCAATCGATACCCCTTACATTACTTTGGGGATGGTATTCTTTCTTTAAACATAAACCTTCAAATGTTGGCTTATTAATTAATTATAATTTGATTACAAGGAGGATGCTTTCGTTCCTTCTATGGAAGTTATGGGGTTGGTGCCACTATTTGGAAGAATCACTTGTTAGGTTTCTCCTTAATTCAAGATTTTCCTATATAGTGGTCTTAAATAATTTGAAGAAAATTTATAAATGAAACACGATGGTTCAAGTAAAATTTGACAAACCTATGTTTTTATTTGAGTTCTTAGATATGCATGATAGAAGATGGACATTCAAAGTTGATTCGATCGTTTTAAGAGACTAAGTTTTCACTATTAGGAAATGCTTTCCATTCTAGTTCTAGTATACTTCTCAAAAATCCATTCTAGGTATTGGTCCTTTATTAACATCAACTTGTTAGCATGTTTATTGGTGATCCTATTTACGATGCTAAATCAACAAAAATGTTGAACATTTTGAGTATGTTAAGGTGTTGATTGGTGTCAAGCTGCATAGACCTTTGCCCAAAACTTAAGTGAAATATCATGATGTATTTTCTTTCTTTATGTTTCATATGATTGAAAACCTACTATATGCTTATCTTGCCACACTTTTGAGCAACCACACCATATTGCTCCTTCTTTCCTATGTTTGTTCCTCAAATGGGTGTAAATCTGTTGTTCATCCCCAACATGACCTTGATGCCTCATCCTATACCAATCCCGAGTAAGATCCCTCTTCCTAAGCCTCATGCTCACTATTAGGTCGCCAAGACCTAATCCAACAAATTTGCTTGCTTTTCTTCTCCATTTGAGGAGTTTATCATGATCACCATGGCTAAGGCTCTCATTTATTAGCTGCTATGTAATAAACCGCCTTCGTAAAACCCGAAAATCAATGTCAAACAACAACATTTGATCCTCGAATATCACAAAAGACACCTTGGCAGGAAAAGAAAGAAAGAAAAAGAAACAAAAAACTATACCAAGGCATAATGATATAATGTTACAACGGAATGATACCATAGAATATACTGGATATACATGAACAAAATAGGATAAACAATACATAAGGGACTCCACTAGTGGAAGTAACTTATAAATAAATATCACTATAGGACGTTAGAATAAAATATCTGATACGATGAATCCTGTATAAAAATAACATTCATCATGTACTATTACAACATCAAGTACATAATATCCAAGTATCATCTTTTCTTTCAAAGCTTTAGTTGCGCTACTCTAGTAGCGTATCCCCAAAAGCACCCAACTCTCAAACTACTCAATTGATTACCCGATAGTTGTTATGACATAAATAGTCAAAGACAAAATGCAAGTCGGACATAAAGTCTGATGTGAGGGTAACTCTTTCAAAATACCATATATGAAAATTATATACGTACATAAAACAAGAAGGTACTGAGGTATAGGAAGTTCTCCCTACAAACATGGCTTAGGGATAATTCGGACTACCTATATACAAGTAAAGTAAACCCATCCAAAAGTAGGAAATAATACCACAACCTACTCTTCTTTTGTACTCAATGAATTAGCACAACCAATATAATGTGATTGAAACGTGATAGCATACTTTGATAAAGGAAACCCAATATACAAATAAAGAAGTAATATAAGCATATCCTAGAATACACAACAATAATACAAGCCAACTAATATAACACACAATATAACGATAAGCAGTAGATAAAGAATACAAATTAATGCCCATAATTGCTGATGTGTGGAGTCCGTTACTGATATTTAATTCGGTTCAATGATCCCTATCAAGGGTCCAAATTAATTAGATTCAGTACCAAATTTACCGTAGACATCCATTGTAATCCAATGATTTCCATCGGGGGTTAGAAATAAATAGAGTCAGTACCATATTGTATCATAGACCCCAAGCCACATCCTAGTTGATCAAGTGTAAATCTCACTATACTCCATATTGACCATGAATTGTAAATGACATGCTCTATATACTTAAAACCTAATCCCGAAAATGAATAGAGTTGGAACCATATTGTAACATAGACCCCGAGTCACATCCAGAGTGATCAAACTCGTATAGATCTCACCATACCCCATATTGAGCATAAGTAATAAGTGAATTGCTCTATATGCCTGATTCTTTTGTAGATCTCACCATACCCTATATTAAGCATAAGTGATACATGACATCTCCATTTTAGCCATCATGGATTTCTTATCCAACTCGCATTACGCCTCTACATAAAGCGAACAACAAGCTTATCCCTTATAATATGCTATCGGGACCACAAAGGAACATTGATGTCATATATATATATATATATCAAATGTAACCGTCATATAATCATATATGCCTATTACGAACAAAGACTAATAGCATGTCAACGCCATCTATGTGTATGGCCACTTCTAAAAGAATAATAATATGTATGACTACTAATATAAAGCCAATCCTATGCATGATCACTAATATAAGATCAATACAATGTACGGTCGCTAATCTAAGACCAATATAGCTCATCAAAACATATGCACCCAAGGTCAAAGCCAAAGGATGTAGATTGCTCCGCTCAATCATACACGCTTGTCGAAACAGATCATGCAACCGATGAACATACCGATCTCATGCCTGATCATTATTAACCACTATTGATCATGTACGAATCAATTTACATTAACGTCTGGATCTCGAGCTTTTTCATACCTTCCACCACCTCGAGTAGTCCAAAGCCTCCCTGAAGTCAAGCAAAGCATCATGCCAACTGGCATCTGAAACCAGGGGAAAACCATAGTTTAATGAGATAGTGCCTAAGCCGTTGCACATCAAGGCATTGGTTGTGAGCATTCAGTGGACTTGTAGTGGCTTGTCCTAAGCAGTAAAGCCTAGGGAAAGTGCTATCCATGCCTTTGATCATCGATTCGGACTCGTCTTCTTCGTTACTTTGTCTGATGAGTCACTTAGCTCCCCTAGCCCACCTTCGCTGCCTCGGAGCTCTTCTTGAGTCCATTGGTTGATATTTTTAAAGTGGTTCCTTAAGTATACGAAACTGATTTCAATATGAGAAACCACTCTTTTATGTATAAAGTTATGCAGGAAAAATCCGGCGACTCAGCCTCCTCTAACACAAAATTGAACTCAAGTGACCCTTTTACCTCATGGGACGCTCACACATGTGTCGATGCATCTACTTATGCATGCATATGCATGTACATATATTCAAACACGTAAAGACTTCATGAATAACATATTGAGCTTCATTGGAGTGATTACTTGATCCAATGCCCTATCACATGACTTGGTGCAGATGATAGTCACCATTGCTATATGAGATTGCTCGCAACGTGTTTAAACACATATAATCAATAAGACAAATACATTCATTCATACATACATAACCTTATTAACAAATCTAATTACAACACAACAATTTTTTCTATTATTATATGACTTCAAATACACATAACATATACTAACCCTTATACGTATACGTATACTTAAATAACAATTTGATCATTTAATAATCAAATCTTACTTTTATTTGTCGAATCTTGTCTATAAAAGGTCAATATATCATTCTATTGTTTTATAAAATACCAAACTAGCCTATTAATCATTTTATGCCTTTTGAATGCTTAAATTCATTAAAATTAAGAATTCATCTTATAATTATTTCAAAAACCTTACAACCATTTTATAAAATAATTCATTCTTGCTATTTTATAAAATCTCATACTTTTATAAAATATCACTTTTATATTATTGTATAAATTTCTCTTTCTATATTATAAAATATATCTCTACTACTATTTTATAAAATATCAATCTATTTTGTAAAATATAGTTTATACTATTTTATAAAATCTCCTTATATTTTATAGAATATATCATTTTACTATTTTATAAAATATAACTACCGCTTATAAAATTATTTCCTCGCTTAAGTAATATTTATAAGTATTAATTAAGCTTTATTAAGCCTCTGACCACTTTAACAATAAATGTAGAGTTCTGAACCTGCTTAATTAGCTTTCTAGCTTCATTTATAAAATATTTCATTATTTTAAAATGATTTTTCTCTTAAATAATATTTATATATACTAGTTAAGCTTCATTATGCCTCAAATTACTTTAACAATAAGTGTAGAGCTCCTAACTCACTTAATTAGCTTATTGGATTCTCTTAAACCAATTCAAATGGTATATATCATTATAACACTTAGTTAATCACAAATAAAACCATAACATCTACATAATCATCCCATCGATACCAAACCCATTTCGTAGCTTACTAACTTTCTCAAAATTAGTAATTAAGGTTTCCAAGTAATAATGAGATTACATAATCATATTTATAACATGAATATAAGCCTAAACCATAATATAGAATTCTCTAAATCATATCATATAACTTCATGATCATTACTAAACAAATATATGAAGTTAACATGTAAATAAGTTAGAATAATCATCTCACTCGTCTCATCTTCTCTAAACAAAGCTCAAATCATTAAAACCAAACCCTCCTTAAATTTGAGATTTCCATCCAAATTTTGATTTAATCTAATCTTTTTATGGATTATGTGAGGTTTTGGATGTGAGGAATTATGTATAATTTTTCATGAATTTAGAAATTTTATTTTAGCTTAGATTAGTGGTTTATGGTTTTGAGATTAAGAGGTAATTAGGGAAGTAATTAGAGAAGAGAAAGAGGAGTATTCTGTGAATGAGAAGTGGATGAAAATAATGAAGGGGTTAGACACTTACATGCATGACAATGAGCCTAAGCCCAATATTCAATTTTCATTCCTTTCTAGAAATCATTACTCACTCAGAAAACTCATTGACTTCAAACATAGCCTAGTTTATACTCATTTTCCTCGCATCATAAAAGCTGTGTCAGTTGCAGGTGTCTTGAAACCCATCCATCAATCTCTAAAAAATCAAGTATAATGGGCGTTCCATAAATTAAATAATAAACATTTAAATTAATCATTTAAATATTCAGACATTAAAATTGCGAGTTGTTACATGCTACATTGAAAGTTCTCTTGGTTGCTTCAAGTGGAGCCTACCACTTGTAATTTGATCAATTCCTTTAGTTGGTGTAAAGAAGACAATCTTGGTTTATTAGGAAAGCATGATTAGATACCTCTTAAAGTTGAGCTGTTTCATCAAATGAGTATCTGATGATGAGAGTGACACTCCTGTTCTATACCAAAAGTAAAAAAAGATATAGTTTTATGTTTATGAAAGGTGGATGATTTTGGCAAAAGCAACAAGGCATTATCGATGGACACAAAATAGGACAAAAGCTTTATGGTCACGCCAGTGCTAGTTAGTCTCTTTGAATTTTATTTCATGTTTTCATAGTTTAGATATCTAATTTGTGTATTTGAGTAGGTATTTGTCTTTTTTGACATAACACATAGGCCTGCTCTTTCTAGGACTTATAATTTTGACATTTTTTTATTTTTTATTGGAAGCAATATATACAAATGGCTGAATAGTTTTTCTGAAATCTTACTCGTCCTTTTCATAGAAAAAATACGAAGTTGAAATTCAACGACTACTTTGTGCAAATGCAAAAACTACGCAACCTTAATATAAGTTGTATTGTCCTACGATAACCAAAACGACTCTGATCTTGTCACATGTTCACTACTACAAAACAGGCCATTTGCATCGTCTCATTTGAATCGGTTGAAGTAAAAACTGATGCAAATAGAACTATTTGCATCAGTTCTGTCTGAATAACCGATGCAATTGATACGTGGAAAGCAATAGATAATAAAAAATCAAATTTGCATCAGTTGTCACCAACAACCGATGCAACTACGTCTAAAATAATAGTTTTCACATTGGTTCCCTAGCAGAGGCGATGCAATATTATCTAGGTTATTTATTACTCACGTGTTACATCCCGCCTTTCCAATTTTTTTCGCCGCTCTGATTCCTTTCCCCAAAATAATTCGGCTGCTTTAGAAAAAAAAAACCCTAAAATTGATCGTATTCGAGAGCGATTCCACGATGGTAGTCGCTTTGGGTGATTTGGGTTTACGAGATGATTCGCGGCAACTTGGCGAAGACTTGGGTATTGGGTTCGAGATGTTGGCGATTGCAGTTTGGAGGAGATTTGTAACATTCCTGAAATTTTATCAAGTTTAAATTGGCGATTAAATTTATTTTTAGAAATAAATTGTGAATTTATTAGAAAATTTTCTAGGATAAATAAATAATTTTGATTTTTAAATAGTAATTTATATTAAGAAATTTAAGGATAAGTGATTTATAAAATAAATATTGAGTTTCAAAATAAAATGTATTAAAAAATAAAAATAGAATTTAAAAGCTTGAGATTAATCAAATGATAGTAATAGTTGTTTTCTAAAATATTAATTTTTATTTGGAAGATGTATTAATTTTCATAATATTATTTTTAAGTTAAATTTTCATACATAAATAAGTGTGACTAATTGTTAATATGAAATCAAAGTGTTTGAATCCATTCTTTTCTTTTGTAGAATTGTACAAAAATAAATAGATAAACAAAAATATGTATGAATGTAAATTGTGTAGATATAACTTTTCTCTAAATAAATGTATGGATATGAATATATTTATATGTACATAAGTGGTTATAATTCAATTTGAATTGAAATTTAAAATAAATATGAACATATACAAACATGCACATGTGAGAATGTAAATTCTGTGAATATAGATATGAAAGAAAACACTACACATACAAATGAATAAAGAAGTGGACATTTCATAGAGATCTCATAATCATCTCTTTTAAACAAGTGGCATTCATTTTATTTAATTAAATAAAAATTGCAAAGAAACTTTTGAGTTCCCCATATGCAATTATAATAACATCTCACCAAAATCTGAAACTACAGTAACAAAAGATTTTGTATCTCAAAGCTCAACATATATGTAAGAGAAGGAAACTAATTCTCAGTTCATAATTTTTAGAATATGAGAAATCAATTCAAAACAGTTTCAAAGCCTGGGGAAATATGCAAGCTCAGGCTAACAAACTCAAGCAATCAAAGCAAAGTTTAAAACAAAAGAAGATCAAGATTCAACAAGCAATTCTAGTTTCTGAAATCAAGCTCAGATTCAAACAACTGCAACAAGTTTCAAGTCAGGAAAACAGTGCAAATTATCTCAAACAAATTAAGTTCAGGAGTAAGCAAAACATGAAGTTTGAAAATAAAAGTGGAAGCCTGGAAATAATAATCTGAAAGTTTTCAAGCCTGCAACCAGTTTTAAAATCAAACATAAAGCAACTACATTTTTCTTAAATCTGGAAAATGGGCTCTGCATGAAACCTGTAATTCACTTCAGAATGTAAATCAAAGCTTGTTCTGCCTCAACCTGAGACAAGCAACTCAAGCAGGCAAGTTCTTTTCTTTAAAATTTGAATTTGATATTCGGTAATAATAAAAAAAACAAAAGATTTAAGCAATATTATCAATCAGTTACAGAGGGGAATTCAAAGCAAGTGAAAAAGAAAAAGGCATGAAGCCTGCAGCTGGGAAAATAGAACAAGTTTGAAGTTTTAAACAAAATTCAAAGTTGTAAGTAAAAAATTTAAAATTGTTATTATTGTTGAAGTAAGTAAGTACAACAGGAACTAAGCAAAGTTTTGTTTAACAAGCTTTGCAGTTGTAACTTCAAGATTTAAAGAAAAAAAAGAGAGGGTTCAGGCATTTGAAACTGTCAACACTCCTATGTCTCTGTTCTTCTCTGAGCAACAAAACTTGTGAGCAAACACACTCGAACCCATTCATATGCTTTGATATTTGAGTTGATGCTTGAAATATGTGTTTAGTTGATGACCATGTCAGTATGTTTGCCTGTCTGTGAATTTGCTTGTGCATGCTTGTTTTTCATCTGAAATATTTCTGTCTTAGTTTCCAGCCTCAAGTTTATGTCAAAATTCATTGGCTTTTGAATTAAATCACTATTAGGTTCTAGAATGTAAATAAAATTTGTTGTTAATTGGTAAAGTAAGTTTAAAAATTTATTTAAGATGAAATAAAATTTGAGACCTCACTGGAAAACTAAGATTATTTAGAATCCATTACCACCTGATTTGGTATTAACTAGAATTTGTAGTATGAACAAACTTTGTTGTTTAGAATGAAGTGTTAGTTATAAATCTAAAATTTAACTATATTAAACTCTGTAGTCCCTGGAAAACATATATAACAGTAGATATTTTCTAGAAGTAAGTATATCAAACTTTTAAAAACATTTAAAACAGTTTGTAACAGGATGCATGATTGAATTCATGGATTTTGGAAACTAATATTATAGTTTTAAATAAACTGTTATGGAAAGGCATTTCTGTTTTAAAACAGAAGTAGGAAAATTTGAAAGATCTGTTAGGCTTGTTAATGTCAGGGGTTAAGATACCTACTGTAGTGGTGTATTGATGTGAGAATGGGGTAAGTTGGTGATAGATGATCAGAGAGAGAGAGAGGAGTTGGAAATTGTTTTTTTTTACCAGGTTTTCAAAACCACTGTTTTAAGGGTGCAGTGTTGAAGTTTTTGAGGGTCTGCACCTTCTCTCTGTTGCATCGGGTTATTTGAGGTTTTGGGAGTTTGTAGAGGGGTTGTAAAGGAAGCTATATCCAAGGTGGTGTCGATGATGGTGGCTGGAGGTGGAATTTCTGGGCGTTGACAGGTGGGTCTTGTTGCAGTGGTAACACTGGTGAACTCTGATGGGGTGTGCAGGGTTTTGACCCGAAGTAAAACTCGGGGTTTTGTGAAATTATCTCGAAGCAAGGAGTAGTGAAACTCGAAGCAGATATAGGTTGGGCTCGGGTAGGTTTACAGAGTTGAAACTGAGAGTTTGCAAGTTGAATGAAATTTAAATTTTAGAGTGGGAATTTGATATTAGGTGGAAGTAGAAACAGAATTCAAATGTAGCTTTGAATTCAAAGTTTTTAGAAGTAAAATCTTAAATTTAATCAAGATTTAAATTTCTGTTTTAAATCAAAAGTTCAAAATAGTTTGTAGGTTTTAATCCAGAGAGAGTTGCAGTTTTTTTTTATATAAAAAAAAAAATTTGAATTGAATTCAATTCTAGTGTAGGGTTGATTTAAGTATGAATTGAAACTGAGTTCAAATAAGGTTTGAAGTTCAAAGTTTTTAAAAATGGAACTTTTTAATTTAAACAAGTTTAAATTCTGTTTTAAGTCAAAATTTAAAACAAAACAGTTTCTGGTCTTAAATCCTGTAGTTTGCAGTTTTAAATGGGATTCATATTTTAGGTTGGAAACTTAATTCAAGTATGAATTGATACTGAATTCAAGTGAAGTTTTGAGTTAAGGTTTTTAAAAATGGAATTTTTAAATTTAAACAAAGTTTTAAATTCTGTTTAAATCAAGAAATTTAAAACTGTTTCAGGTTTTATAACAGAGAGTTTGCAGTTTTTAATGTTTTAATGAAATTCATATTTTAAGTTGTAATGCAAGTTAAATCTGAATTCAAATAGAGTTTGGAATTCAAAGTTTTCAAAAATGAAATATCTTAAACAAGTTTAAAGATTGGTTTTAAATCAAATTTTAAAAACTGTTTCAGGGTTTAGACCTGAAAGTTGATTGTAGGTTTTAAAATGAATATGAAAATGTAAGTAAAGCTTTAATGAATCAAGTTTAAATTTGGAAATAAAGATTCAATATGTATTTCAGTTTTGAAATTAAGGAAAATTTTGAGTTTGAATTTGTTTTTAAAGGCTTCATTTAAGTAAGAGATGTTTTTATCTTAAAAATAAATAAATGGAATTTAATGATTTTGGACTCATGGAATTATTAAGTTAATTAATCAAGTAATAAATAAATGATTAAATAAAATAACAATTACTTAGTGAAAGCAATTATAGTAGATAATTAAAGATTGATTTAATCAAATATTGAGGCTTAATTACTTCAAAGTATAATTTACTAATATGGTTAATTAAGGTAATGAAATCAAGGATAATAAATAAGGATTAATTAACTTAAAATGATTAAGAAATCATTATCAATTAAGGATTAATTAAGTATTGTAGTTAATTGAGAAATAAGTAATTAAGATTTAATTAATTACAATTAAAGGATAATTAAGTAAGATAATTAATTAAATAAATGATTAATAAATGAAGATGGTTAAGACTTAATTAATTATAGTTAATGATAATTAATCATTTAAAGGTTTCAAATAGAGGTAATTATGTGGGGAATAAATTTATAACCACACGGTTTATTCATCTTAATTAAAGATGTTTGATTGTTATTGGATGTTCTGTGATGGATTGATGTATTTGATATGTGATGAGATGTTTTATTTGTGATGAATATATTGTTATATGAATATGCAAATCCTTTGACCCATAAACGACATTTGAATTTCGATGCGACAAGGAGTCGAATTCCATTTGGTTATCCGAAACCCACATCGAATTGTAATGATTAAATCTGTGCTGATTGATGATGTGGCACTCTTATTGTGTTGAACCCCCCGACCACACTATAAACACAAATATGGATTGCACGTGGTAATGGGTTAAGTCACAGAATTTGAAATTGTTTAAAATTTAATTTTTGAACCCAAAATAGTTTTAGAATTAAAAATTGAAGCTTTTGAAAATAAAAGTTATTCAACTTATAGATGGGTTTATATGGGTTTTTAAAAATCATTTTAAAAGTGATGTTTTGGAATTTAAATTTAACCCGAAGATCTTAACTTGTATTAATGAAATCGGATTTTTCCAAAAAGAAAACTATTTGTTTTCAAACGATTGAAGCTTTCACATAAGAATGAATTTCCAATTTGTGTTAAAGGGTTTCAAGTCTAAAAATGAAAATAGTTTTCCAAGTTTTAGATAAATCTTTGGAAATGTGTTTTGAAAGCTATAAATCTTTAATTTAAAGATTAAATTTGGTTAATCCAAATTGAATGAGAATTGTTTTGAAATCTATGGATAGATCTTTGTGAAATTTGGTGAAACTTTGTGAAATAAACCTTTTTGTTTTAAAGATTTAAAATGGTAATTTGTTTAACCATTTGAAAGAAAGTTTTGGATTTTATAAGTTGTGACTTAGCTAAAATCCCATATCCATATGTTTTAAAATATTGCGCTCATTATTCGGTTTAGCCGGGAGAGGACCTTGTGTCATATAGCCCATTCTGAATAGTGATACGACGTTATGGATTGCAATTGAAGACCGGTGGTGAAGACCGGGTATTTGTGAGAACGATAGGATAACCTATCGATTGACTCTGCACTGAGTTGCTCCGGTATAGAGTTCTCCCTAGTGATGGGAAGTCCGATCGGGATTGTGGATACCCGGATTTACAAGGGCTTCTTCGGAAGTGCCTTCGGTTCTGTTCGAACCCGGAACAGACTTGTATGGTTGTATGTCCGACATTACACTTTGAGATATTAAACTGATCTTTATCAAATACATTTCTGCTTGGTGGCGGAGAATTTATTCTCTTAGCTTAACACCCTTCTCTGAGACGTACGAGCTCAGAGGTTATGTAGTTGACATTTATCAGTGATACATTCCCAATTTGGTAATGTGGCATGCCGAGTGCTGCTGTGTGATGATCATTGGTTGATCATTTGTGATATGATCATTTGTTTGATCATTTATCTTTGTGATCATTGCTTTGGTCATCTTTTGACCCAAAGCATGGCTTTGTGCCAAAGCGTAGCTTTGTGGACGAGACTGCATCAGGACCTCACTCCCCGGAAATGGTCGAAACAGGAAAGATGCGGCAAGGTTATGAGGGTCGCGCCCTTTAGGGTGTGTCATTCCCTTCTGGTAAAGGGTGGTATCATGGTATGGAGCCTAGATACTTACTCATGTGGATACTGCAGATCTATTACTTTGTGATACTTTGTGGTTGTTGGTGCGAGCGCTCGGATAAAGGTCCCAAAAGACCGGGGGATGGCATATTCGTGTAGTAGTTACCTAGTTACAGAGGTAACCCGGCCTTGTGTTGGCAGAGATCTAACCGTAACGTTATTTCTCGGGACGTCCCGCCAGAGGCGATCCCATTGACAGTAGGAAGTTCCTTAGCCTGACCATTTGTTGGAAATCCATTCATCCAATACGTGCCTTGTACGGTTTTAGTTATAGAACCTGCCATTTACTTATGGTGGTCACCACTGTTTAGATGGTAGCTATAGTAGGCATAGTTCGGAATGTCTATGCTGGCTAGGATTTATATTCTACTTTCGAAATGATTTTCTACACTTTGCACTTATTATAATAATATCAAAGAATTTTCTCGTATCAAGCATATTTGACTATCATAAGGAGAAATCTCCTCCAATTCTGCGTTTGCATTGTGTGTGTGGCGGGAGGCCTTATGGTAGTTTCATTTTTCAAAAAGCATTGCGAATTTCAAATTTAAATTCTCTTGTTGTTTGTTTTAAAGACCAATTGCTTTTGTTAGCTCATACCAGTCCCATGACTGACCTGGAGTTTATTGTTCCTTTCCTAAACTCTGGGTGCCCACTATTTTCCCACACGGGCAGTCTAGAGTTGGGATTTTCAGATAGTCAGGTTTAGTAGATTATCTGGAGCTAGTTCAGTCTTTGGATCTGAACTGCACTTGCTTACCTTTGTGCATCGTGATTTGGAGTTCGAGCTATTGCTGGATTGGTGCTTTGGAGATGGAGATTACCGATACTGGTGTTCTTCCTTGAAGACTATATTGGAGATTTTGTTCCACTGTGGTGTTATCTTTTATTTCCGCTGCTATTATCTTGTATCATTACTCTGATGTATAATGATTTTCATTGTACCATTCATGTTGTATCTGTTATTGTATCAAATGTTGTATATCGATATCTGTTATTATTCATTCTTCCGCTGTGTTATTTACTTAATGTGTTATAAGCTCCGGCACGACTCGAATTTCGACGTTGAATCTGCGGTATTCAAGTACAGTGGAGTACGGATATCGATTTTCGAACGCTGGAATTTGGATCGTGACAAGATTGGGTTGTCGTGATTTGTACGTGGGTTCGATCGGGTTCAACGTGAAATCCACATCGAACTCCGCAAAGATAATCTCCTTGCCCCTTGTTTTTAATTGTTTGATTTTAATTTGTTTCATGAGTTGTTTGCATTCTTGAATGATAATTGCTGATCTGAGATTGTCTGTCATTTCAATACCTTTGAATATTCGGGAATTTCTTTCACCCCATATGTTCCAGATCATACACGTGATTGCTATGCTTAGTAAATGTTTGTATGCTTAGAGCCCTGCATGTTTGACAGCGAATCTAAAATTTGATTGGGATTGAAACTGGTATTATGTTGAAATCCTAATTTTCAACTTAGCTCTTGCCAAATTTGTTTGGAATAACTGTAATTGCAGAAAATGTGGTCTGAGTCTTCTGTGTGCTGTTTGCATAAGTTACAGCATGGGTCAATATATTTGTTCCATTTGCATAAGTTATCTTTGGTGTTAAGCTTGTTTGATCTTTCCATTAGAGCACATAATGACATCTTAGGGGCACAATGGTTATTTCAAATAAAGGTACAGCAGTTGAACTCTGTTGATTTAGTTCTGATTTGATTCTAAGCAGATTTGAAGTCAAAACATCTGTTAGCATTAGGCAACCAATCTCAGTAATCACTTTCCCTATTGTTATGAATTTTAATGGACTGAACAGTTTGGGCAATAGGAGGAGGCAGACAATTCAAGTTTCCTCTCTAATTGTAGTTAGTTATGAGTTCAGAGACTTGATTATTGGAGCCTCCAACCAAAGTAAATATTGCCAACCAAGTTGCTCAATTAGTGATACAACATTGACCTATGGGTCATACCATAACCTAGTATTTTCACCATTAATAATTTTCCTGTTAATTAAGCCTCTGCACCATTGTCTTGCTTTCAACATTGTTTTCCAAGATTAAAAGCATTATTATCCTATTAAATGATCCAAAAAAGTTTATTGGCAGAATATTTATTATACATTCAGTTGGCCCAGAGTCTATCTCTTTGTAGAAATTTTCATACCAGTTTTTCTTGAGTAATAGCACTTTTCTTCTTTCGCCGTTTGTATGTTCGACGATCAATGTTATATTGCCAGTGACACTACACATTCTTAGTAAAGCATAGTTTTATTCAACATCACATAAGTTAGCTAACAGCTCTATGGAATTTGTGAACTTTTGTTGTTGCTTCAAGTATAATCACATATTTAGTTATTGTCTATGGAAAATTTATAATTTAAAAGGTACTGTTCCCAGAAATTAAAAGTGTAAAGCCTGAACCAATTTTTTGTTGGATAATGTTACAAGTCTCGTGCACTTTTTCTCATTATTGAGTACCTGTTTATGTAGTGTTAAGGTCCTTTTCATTCCTTTTCTTCTTTCTTTCTTTCTCTTTTTTTTCTTCCTTTTTCTTTTTTACTTCTATAGCATCTTTGGTAGTCCATAGTTTACTCAAGTTTCTGTTCATATTTGTCGTCATGGTGATTATGCATTTAATAAATTGGTTCACTAGTTTCGCTCTTTAAGCTAACTACTTTCAGTGTATGCAATTTTTTTAATCCCTTTTTGCTATCGTCGGGTTCATTTTATAAAATAAGCTTCATGAAAAAACTTGTTGCAAAAATACACTATTTATTATAAAATACAGGCCTCACATTCAGTATGAAAAGGAAAATGCATGTGCCTACACATGCACATTCCATAAATATGCATGTACATGCACACATACTAATCTGAAAAAAGACCTATTTTATATGAACTGTAGCCTATTTCTGCAATACGTTTTCAAAGGATGCCTGTTTTTGTAATTAACTAGCTCATATTTAGTGTGCCACCAAGTGTGTAAATTGTTCTGTTTTCAATACTGATCCCTTAATATACCTGGATGAGCAATTGTTGCCTGCCTAATATTGTGAAAGATTTTCTTGTAATATATTGCAACCTACGTTAATTGCTAAATGGAAATTATCTCCTAAGTTTATTTTCTAATTATAAAACACTAGCCAATTGGTTTTGTATGTTTCACTTTTTGTAATGTTTTTAATGTGCAAATGCAGTCATTCCGTTTCCAAATATTTCAAGCGAGGGTCACGACTCAATTGGCCAGAAGGTGCTGTATCAAGAGAAAGCATTAGGGCTGTAAGGAAGCTTGATCATCTCAAGGTTGACTCCATTATTCTGCCTATTTATTTTGTTAATGAATTTTCATGGTCGAATAGGTTTTAAACGTATAATTCTGCTACATACTCATATGATGTTGCTAGTTCAATGCACAAAAACTTTGGTACTCCAAAATGCATTTTCTCCTCTAGTCAATTTGGAACACAAACCTTGCGTGTAAACATTGATCAATCTTGTTTTTTCTGGTGTTTATCTGTGTACAAATGAAGTTGACATAAAAGTGAAATTAAACCTATTAAAGTTTTCGATGTTTTATATGCATAAACTAATGACCTAGAATCACCGGACTGGGTATAAATGGTGGTGTGGAGTGTGTGAACTATGTTGTTAACTTGTTATTACCAGAATTGGAATGGAGGGATAACTGAATCATAATTAACCTGATTGTTGTTACTTAACAACAATGCACTGAACTATGGCCCTAATCTGTAAACATGCTTTAACTTGAAACCTTAAGCAAGTCCTTTTGATTTCTTATAATTAAATATCCACACATATTTTTGCACATTTTAGAAATAAAAAGGCAATACAATTAATCATATTGTTAGACTTCTTTTCAAAATTATTTCATATTTAAATCGAAAAGAAAAACAATATGACATAACAAACAATGAAAGATCCTTTAGTATTAATCTTTTATCATAACCCTGTTGCAATATAATCTTATAAATTCTACTAAGGATTTCACAATTTCCTATACCTCAAACTTTCGCAGTGAAATCTTTTTCAATCCATACAGGGTGGCGAGCCCTAGATTTCTTGATACCTTTTACGATGATCAATAAATTGTGATACTCTTTCATAATACATGCTTTATCATTAAATTAAATCATAAAGCAATTCAGTTCATATGCTAAAATGTTTTAAATAATTGGAAATTTTAGCCATCAATGAAATTTGGGGAATATAGTCGGAAACACAGCTATTTTGTTATTACTAGAGTTGGAGGGGAGGAGTAACTGAATCAGAATTAATCTAATAGGCGCCACTTAACAACAGTGCATTGAACTATGAACCTAATTTGTAAACATACTTATACTAGAAACCTTAAGCTAGTCCTTCTGATTTCTTCTAAAATTATACATTTGTACAGTTTTCTTTTGTGTGCATATTTTTGAAATAAAAAGACCAAACATTTCATGTTTGCAAAACCGTGCATGATCCTTTAATATTTATCTTCTATCATAACGAGTTGGATAAAGGATTAATCATGGTATTCTTTTCTAGACAGTATGCATAGAGCTGCTAATAAACGGTACAAAAATTCAAATTTGTAGCTCTTTATATCCTAATTTTGCATTGTTGGTATATAAAAGCGGATAAATCGGATTTGATAATGCAGTGACTGACAAGAGCAGGAATAAAACAGTAGAAGGCAATATTGCTTGCGACGTATCTCACGTGAACAAGTATTCAGGCATAGCAGAGAAGTCAATGGACAGATTTGTAGCGCTGATAGAATCTTTCAGGTACAGTGGTTCTCGTGCAAGCGGCCTTCGCCCCCCTCTTAAAGATGTACTCAACACACACCCTCTCAGGTATCTTGCAGTTAATGTCCTTTTTTTAAAAATATATTTTCAAATACTTTTTGCATAATGATAAATTATCGCTAAATTGCTTCTTTCCATTTTTAGTAAATTATCTCTAAATTACCAGTAGTGCATGTATTTTCAAATGAAGTTACTTAGAAGTTATAATGGATGCATCAAATTAATTTCTTAGCAGACCTTTCTGATCTTGTCACTTGTATGAGTTTTACCTTGTGAATTATTGCATTTAGACATTCTAATTATTTTGTATCATATATCAACTTTTAGCAGTATGCTATCTTATAACAGTTATTTGCAATGCCTGAAATAGAATTAGGCTTACCTACATAATATATATATATGTGCTTCATATTTTCTATCAAGGATCCCTGGGCATTTTGAATGTGAAAAAATTAATTCTGATGTAGGTTAATGCTTTGCAGTGTGAGATATTTGTTTGTATCGGAATGTATAGGATCATAAGTGCGTGCTATGGAAGCCCTTGGTTCCTATTAATCCTTAACATCTCATCACTGTTATTATTTACTCATCTAAAATACGACTAGTGAATTACTCTACAGGGAGAGAGATCGGTATTGAACTCGCCCTGATGACGCCAAAAAGATCTAAAGTTAGGAAACATAGAAGATAGCACACAATTATCTATTATGTCTACTGTTTTCTTTCGCATCATCTTTCACAAATTTATACGCTGCTAGTAGACAAACAGACTAGCTTTTTTTAAAATGTTATAGCTGTTGCAATACTTTTCCTCCCATGTATTTATAACATCATTTTATGTTCTTTTTTATTCTTGTGAAAACTTGCAATTGAAAAAATGGAGGAATCTATCGAAGATGTGAAGAAAGAAACTCATACTCCTAATAAAGGAGGGTTGAAGACCCTTCCATTTATCATGGGTAATATATTTCATATTACACAAGCTCTTACATATGTTTAGAAAACCTTCTGAATGTTTTTATTCTTGTATGTATGTAGCTAATGAAATATTTGAAAAGGTTGCAAGTCAAGGACTTCTTGCAAACATGATAATCTACCTCAAAAATGAGTATCATATGACATCTGCAACTGGAACAAACATTATTTTCTTATGGTCAGCATTAAGTAATTTTGTTCCTATATTTGGTGCTTTCCTTTCTGATTCTTACCTGGGTCGCTTTTGTGTTATTGCTCTTGGATCCACAATAAGCTTAATTGTATGTATTTCATATCGCTACAATACTAATCCATGACAAGTCACAAAATACTGACTTTATCTATTGACAAAATTACAGGGAATGCTTCTCTTATGGATGACTGCTGTGCTTCCAAGTGCACGTCCTGCACACTGCGATTGCACTATTAACAGATGCAATGGTGCAACTTTGTCTCAGTACTTACTTTTATTCTCCTCATTTGCTTTGATGTCTATTGGAGCTGGTGGCATCAGGCCCTGTTCCTTGACTTTTGGTGCTGATCAATTACAAAACAAAAATGATCCAAAGAATGAGAGAAAGTTACAATCTTTCTTCAACTTTTACTACGCATCAGATGGATTTTCCACTATCATTGCAGTTACCATGATTGTTTACATTCAAGATCACAAGGGGTTCAACATCGGGTTTGGTATTCCTGTTGTTCTAATGACTTTGTCTGCATCTTTGTTCTTGTTGGGATCCAGATATTACAAGAAGGTGAAGGCGAATAAGAGTACTTTAGCAGGTTTGGTTCAAGTGATTGTGGTCAGTGTCAAGAATAGGCATCTTGCGTTACCACCTAAGGATGCTGATGGTTGGTATATATCACTACAAGAAGGGTTTTGGTTTATTAGTGCCTTCGGATAAATTGAGGTAACTTATTTTTTGTTTTTTTCCTAGATCGAGACGTAAGTTTTACTGATATAATTTTGTTTTTTGTAGATGGTCTAAACCATTTACAAAATTTGCCAGCTATAATCTTGCTAAAATACTGACTGATTGATAGCTTATAAATTTATAATTTATCAGCTGAAGTTTTTTTTATTGCAACAACCGGTTGATGCTGAATAGGGAGGCTTGTAAGTTGCTAAAGTGCGTAAGATAGAGTTAACAATAGTTGGTGCAATAAAAATGTATCTATCATACACATGAAATTCTTAGCACATAATATATATCATACATATGAATTTTGACATTTTCCTATTGATCAAGTTGGGGTGAGGAAAATACTTAATCATTGTGTAGTTGACAGCCAAAACATGTAAGCATTTGATTTAGCAATAAGACATTTATAACAAAGGTGGTTGACATTCTTTCAGTGATATTAATCCGAAAGAATGGAGAAAGGAGATGCAGCTTCTAGGCTCACCAAACACACATAGAAAGATTTCATTTTCCAAGTGATTGATGGTGTGAAAAGATGATACACGTATGTATTGTGGCTTCTTAATAATTGGCTTATAAGTTGATTTGTGTTGTACATGTAACTTTGGAATGCATGTTAATGATGGATGCCAGAGAGGATACGCTTTTCCTTTCTTTTTCTTTTTCTTTTTTAACAACAAACTTGGTTTGGTATAAACTCTGCTTGAATCCACCGTTTTACTGATTTGGACTTCTTCTAGTGAATAGTTACTAGGGTCTAAAAAGGCTAAAATATTTGTTGGATACGCCTAGATGAAAAAGAGAGAATTCCACCGATAAGAGTACCTTCCAATTGCTCAGGTTTGAAAACTGTGATACCGCTGATCCGTTGCTTCGAATTCACACTTTCTCCCTTTTATGCGTCCATGATAAACCCACATTCTCCTTTTTCTTCGAATTCTGAATTTTTTTATTTCAGTGATATTAATCTGAAAGTTTGAGTACATAATTTGATGAATGATTTTGTTCTCTGCAGGATGTTCTATTTTTTCTTTGGATCAAGGCATAGCAAGAAAGATCCGGTTGTGATTTGGCTAACTGGTGGACCAGGTTGCAGTAGTGAGTTAGCTGTATTCTATGAGAATGAGCCTTTCAACATTGCATATAACTTATCACTTGTCTGGAATAACTTTGGTTGGGATCAGGTATTTTTAACAATTTTCTGTTTAACGTTTATTATATATGATCACTACTTTGTTAAAGACAATTGTTTAGTCCGTTAGCGCGCGCTCAGTTGACAAGTACGATCAAACAATGGACATGAGAAGTATAGTTACCGAATTTCTTTAGAACATAGAAATCCATATTTTGTTCCTATGCTGTAAAGTTGACTTTAAGATCATCCTAACCCAACTTTCTACACTTCTGTACTAAGATATGGTAATTAAATTCAAAATATGTGACATCAATGGCTAATATTATCATGAATTTATCTAGGCATCAAATCTGATTTATGTGGATCAGCCTACTGGAACTGGTTTCAGCTACAGTTCCGACAATCGTGATACTCGTCATAATGAGCAGGGAGTGAGCAATGACCTATATGATTTTCTTCAAGTAAGCCGATTTGAATCCTTAATATGCGTAATTTTTATTTCCTTTAAGTAATTATTTTGGTGATAAATCACACAGTACTCATGCATTATGATCAGGTACTTGAACTTTAATCTGCTGAAATGCTTAGAATATTAAACTATTACTGACAATCATAATATTTTCTTCTTGGTCCTTATAAATGTTTACTTGGTTGATGTTTAGTAATAATTTAGTTTGCATTATGTTAAATATGGTCACCAAAACCAAAAGCAAAAACATGAAGTAGGATATTTGTATTTCTTGTTCTAGCCCTGACTCATTCTGTGTGGGCACTTGATATATAGATCAGTATGAAACATAACTTTTGTTCTTTTCTAATATTGACAGTTAAACTAGTTTCTGTTAGCAACCCTAAACAACCAAATCATTGTTACATAGGATGAATATGTAGTGCATGTGTAATCTCAAAATATAGGATTTCCCCTTGAAATGTTTAGAGTTCTGTTGACTGGAGTAAGGTATGTCCTAATAATGGATTTCCCCTTGAAATAATTTGTCAGGCATTTTTCAAGGAGCATCCAGAACTTGTGGAAAATGACTTCAACATAACTGGAGAATCTTATTATAACGACCCAGAATTTTTTTAAATTAAAATTTGAATATTTAATTAATTTTAAATATTTATAAGTGAATTTATAAGTCAAATAAATTTTATTTTGAATTATTGGATTTAATTGGATTATTAAATCGATAATTTAATATGTTAAATTATGGAAATAATTGAAAATTGAGTTAAATATGATTGAAAATAATTTGTAAAATTTTATTTTATCATATTGGAGTTATAGAAATATTTTAGAACTTTTAAAATCGAATTAAAAGTAAATTTGTGAAAATTGAATATTTTAATATTTAATTATCGACTGTAAAATAGCCAATTTTTGAACAATCTCAGAATTGAACGAAACTAGTTCCATTGGATCCGTAATAGTTAGTTATTACCGGATTTCAAATTTCGTGTCAATCGGAGTTATCGTTTGATCGTGGCAGCTCGAAACGCATCGATTTATTTTTAATTTAAATTTGGCGAGTCAAAATAGCCATTTTTCAAAATGTCTCGGATTTCGACGAAACCAGTTTCATCGGATCCGTAATGTGATATTATTGTAAGGTTTCAAATTTCAAGTCGTTTGGATTTACCGTTTGTCCGGTACAAATTAAAACGCCTAGAAATCGGTTTAAATCGGTTTAATTTAAATTGAGCGTTTGCAGCCATAACTCGCACATACTTCCGAATTAGCTTCCGAAACCTGTTCCATTGTGTCCGAAACGCGGGGTAAACCTTAGAAACGCTGGTTACGGCGTCTAAATCGGAGTTCGGAATTTCCGGGATGAATAGTGTCGCTCGTTCCTTATAAATAGCCCCTACTCTTCATAATTTGATAAAAATTTAAACTAAACCCTAATTTTATAACCTAGCCGCCACCTAGGTATGAACGGCCAGCAGTTCATCTTCTTCCTCCCTCCAAATCTTCTAATCTACTCATCGATTCAAGAAAGTTTCAACTAGAAACTCGTAGAGGGTGGTGAGATCTTGGATTTCAACGGCTATGATCGCGAATGGCTTCACGGATTGGCGGCAAATTGGGTTCAAAGGGCTGGAGTTTATTCTCGAACTACGTGCTACAGGGATGGCCGAGCTTCCCTAGCTTGAGGCCGAGTATAGCTTGTGTTGTGTGCTTCAGGATGGCGGAGGTGTGATGGAGTTTAGTCGAGAGATGGTGTTGCAAATTGTAAACCTAATTTTGATGTCATGGGTTGTGCGTGCGTGTGTTTTGCTGTAGATGGAGTTGCGTGGGGGGTTTGGGAAGATGAAGCATGCGGCTATGATGGAAAGATGAAGGATCCAAGGGCTATGGTTGGGTAGGGGTTGTAAATAATTAAGTTTATGTTGAGTTTAGTTATAAAAAAACGTGTATAAACTTGTAAAATTCATAACTTTTTCATACGAGGTCGAAAAAATACAAACTCAGTTGCGTTGGAATCGTATGGACGAGCACTACGCGATGGAGTTGGTTTGGAGTTGTTTGGAGTTAGTGAGAATTTTGGGTAAAATTAAACGCGCGTTTAATTTTATTCGAAATAAATCGCTAAAACGGAAATTAAAACCAAGGTGAGAACTTCTCACTCAATCGAATCGGTTTCGATTTTATTTTAAATAGTTAGATTTAAAATATTTGAATGCATGTTTGAATGTTGATTGTATCTATTGATTGTTAAAATAGACATTATGCGCCGTTAGTAAGCGGATGTTATTTAGTAAAAACATATACCGCGAATATTTCATAAACAGTGAAATTGGTATTATATATAATAGCAATATATATATATTGGCATATGTATATATTGGAGTTGATGATTTCCCGCATTTTTTGTTTAGCGGATGAGACCCTATTGCGCCGTTATTAAGCGGATAATATTTAATAAGAACATATACCGCGATAATTTCGTACTGGAGCGAAATTGGTATTGTGCTAATGTTTTTGGATGCAGGAAAATAGGTTGGAGGGATCCAACTGGATTCCTCAACAGTTTTTATTTGATTTCAGATATTTTGATATTTGATGGATTTTCATATTGATATATGATATCGTTGTAGTCGTGATTGACTATTTGGTGTGTAGCATCATTGGACCCAGTTTTGGGATTTTGAAATGTTTTTAAAGTGATTTTTTGAAAATATACTTTATTTTTGGAATTGATCCATATTAAATAAATAAACGTTATAATTTTAGAAGTTATAAAATTATAATTTTTGAGTAATATTGTTAGAAAAACTGATTTTTGAGAAATATGAACCAATGATCTTATAAAATAGTTTAAATTGGGAAATTTGAATTTATTGTGAAAAGTTTAAATATAGGATTTATAAAATTTAATTATTTTATAAATCAAGAGAATGGTGAAATTATAAAGGAATTTAAAGACGTTTTAAAATATTAGTATAAACTGATTTATATTAAGAGATTTATAAATGGATATTTATAAATTGAAAATTTGACATTATAAAACAAGTTTTTATAAGTGTTTGAATGTAGTGAAAATGAATTTCCTAAATGAATGAAATTTATGAAATTATAAACTGTGAAGTTATAAATGAAATTTTATAAGCAATAGGTTTATAAAATTTATAAAGTTATCGAAAGAATGAATTTTGGATAAATAAACAATCTTATAAGTTAAGATTAGTAAATTGGGAAGTTAAATGAACGATTTTGTAAAATAATCGTTTTATAAGTAGTTAACTTATAATATGAACTTTTAGTCTATAATTGAATTATAAACTGAATAGGTAAATAAAAGGATTTATAAAAAAGGAAGTTTTTATAAATAAATAGAAATGGAATTTATAAACGTTGTTTTATAAATTCGCAAATGACTTATTTTGACAAGTTAATTGTTATAACTTAGAAATGGAGTTATATTCACATTTTTTAATAGTGAATAATCCTTTGAATTAAAATGAATAAAAGAATGAAATTGGTTAACGTAGTTTATTCACGTTTTTGAATAGCGAATAACACGTTAAAGAAATTGTTTAGAATGTGAATGTTTTAAATAGAATTAAAACGATCCAACGATGTTTTAAAAGGTATTGAGATTCGAAACCATAGATTTCAACATTTATTGTTGAAATAGATGTTTCGAGAAATAAAAGGAAATAGTGGACTATAACACTGTTGTTATAGTAAACGATTTCCGAATGGAAATGTTTTGGTTTAGTATTGGGATTTATATATCTATTTTAATTTCGAATCCCTATACTAGTGATTTTGGGTTGTCGTAACGATGTTTTACGCAACATTCGTTTTGGCCCAAATAAATATGTTAAGTGAATGATTTCCTTAAAGAAAGAAATATATACTTAATTCGGTTTAAGTATATTGAATATTTTCTAAGTGTTGAAAATAAAAGATTGTGAATTACTTATTTAATAAGTATGGAATTGTTTTCCAGTATAAAGTGAATAATTAGAATTTATCTTTTTGAAGATAAATTGAAATGGATAGTTGAAATTGTATATGCATGGATATTTTGAAATATAAATTCATTATGGAATTTATATGTGAAAGGGAATTTGTTTGAAAATAAATGTTGATTTATTTTTGAAGTGTTGAAATTATATATCTTGTAAAGATATTTTGGAAAAATAAATAATTTGGAAAATTATTTGGAATCTGGTGATGTGTGCATATCCAGTGATAGTTCAATAACCGACTATCAATATTTCCCTTTGAATGGGTAATTGATGTGATTTGTTTGAATGTGAATGCTACACTTATTTTTGAATAAGCGCTCACTATTCGGGTTAACCGGGAAAGGACCATGGGGTCGTATAACCCATTCCGAATATGTGATACGTCGTTGTGAATTGCAATTGAAGATCGGTGTTGAAGACCGGATATTTGCAAGAGCGATAGGATGACCTATCGATTGTTTCTGCACCGAGTCGCGCCGGTATAGAAACTCCATATGTGATGGTGAATCCGATCAGGATTGTGAATATCCGGATTGCAAGGACTTCTTTGTAAGTGCCTTCGGTTCTGTTCGATCCCGGAACAGACTTGTATGGATTGTATGCCTGACATTACAAGTTGAGATATAAAGCCGATTTCTTTCAAATATATTTCTGTTGGTGGCGGAGAATTTATTCTTTGCTTAACACCCTTCTTTGAGACGTATGTGCTCAAAGGTTATATAGTTGAAGTTATCAGCGATGTATTCCCAATTTGGTAATGTGACATGCTGAGTGATGCTGAAATGATCATTGTGTTGATTATTTGTGATAGGATCATTTATTTGATCGTCTATCTTAGTGATCATTGTGTTGATCATTTGTTGACCCAAAGCATGGCTTTTGTATAAAGTATGTTTTGTGGACGTGAATTCGTCGAGCCTCACATCCCGGAAATGGTCAAAACAGGAAAGAAGCAGCAAGGTTATGAGGGGTAGCGCCCTTTAGGATATGTGCATTTCCTTCTGGAAAAGGGTGGTATCATGGTATGGAGCCCAGATACTTACTCATGTTGAAACACTTTGTTTTTATGATTGTGTGAATTGATTAGAGAGCGCTCTCGGAAAAAGGTCCCAAAGGACCGGGGGATGGCATATTCGGTCAGTTGTTACTCAGTTAGGGGTAACCCGGCCTTGTGTTGGTAGAGATCCGGTTTGGTTCTCGGGGATGTCCATCCAGAGGCATTCTCATGTGGCAATGGGAAGTTCCTTGGCCTGACCATTTGTTGGAAATCCAATTCCCAATACGAAACTTGTACGGTATTAGTTGTAGAACCTGCTATTCACTTATGGTGGTCACCACTGTTTGGATAGTAGCTATAGTAGGCATACGATAATGGTCGTATGTTGGCTAAGATTTATATCTTTATTTTCGAAATAATTTCCTACACTATGCACTAGTAATAATATCAAATGTTATTTTAAATGCGTATCAAGCATCTTTGACTATCATAAGGAGAAATCTCCTCCGATTCTGCGTTTGCATGTGTGTGTGTGCGGGAGGCCTTATGGTAGTCTCATTTTTAAAAGCATTGCGAATTGAATTTAAAAATATTCCTCTATTTTGATTTTAAAGATAAATAAACTGTTTTGAGTTCTCACACCAGTCTTATGACTGACTCGGAGTTTATTGTTTTCCTTCCTAAACTCTGGGTGCCCACCAATTTTCCACACGGGCAGTTAAGAGTTAGGTTTATCAGGATATTCTGGATATTCTGGAGTTGCTGGAGGCAAGCTGGATGGCATGGCGTATTACTAGCTATATAGTATTTCTTTTTCCGCTGCACTGTTTGTTGTTGATGTTGTATACTCTGATGATATGATGTAATGAAATGTATAATATGTAATAACTGATAGTTCTTTGTTTAAAGATTATTCATTTATCTATTATATGTTGTTCCGCTGCGAATTGTGAGATTCTAATGTTGTTCTGTTGTTTTCTGTTCCGTTCTATGTTCTCTATTCTCTTTTTCTTCTATTTTAAAAATTTTCTATCTCTTCTCTATTTCCATCTTTTCCCTATTTTCTATTTTCCATTTTCTTTTCCCTATATTTTCTTTTCTCTCTATTTTCTACCTTCTTATCTCTTCTTCTTTCTTTTCCTTTTCTTTTCTTCTTTCTTAAACCCATAACATTTCGGTTTTTCGGCAACGAAAATCCGCAAACGTTACATTTGATATCAGAGCTGATGGTTAAGCGACAACTATGGTTCTGTTGGGTATTACTCATTAGAGATAGAGTCAGTAGTACTCTAGAATGAGTTTGAGTGTAATAATAGCTATGAGAGCGTATTTGTTAGTGAATATAAAAATTGTTTTATATTGTGATGATTGGTTTATTGAGTGGCATATGAACTTTCGTCAGCGTGGTCCGCAAGACTATGCCGAAGGGGTTTCTAAACACTTGAATGGAACTATTCGGCACAATATTGATTTTAAATTGGGTAAATGAAATAATTTTACCTTGATTATATTTTTAAATATAAAGGAATAATTTTTCAGAATTATTAAAGTGTATATAAGTTGATTGTTAGGTTGTTTGAATAACCTGAATAGAAGAATAAGTGTATAAGTAAAAGAATTATAAGAATTGAATTATAATTAATATGATTTACAATTGTGAAATAAACTTATATATATAAGAAGTGAAACTATATGAATTAATTTATGAATATGAGTTGTAAATAAGAAATGAATTTAAAGTTAAATGGAATATGACTTAAGAGTTATATAAATGAAATTCAACTGTTGTAATTGAAAAGAATGAATGGATTGAATATTAATCAATTCAATGTTAAACCAAATGGAATTAAATGGTTTGAACCAAAATGAATATAAGCAAAGGAATTTGGTTATAATTAATATACATTGGTTGGTATATGATTGTTGATTGATTGTATAAAATTCATTAAGTGTTAATGAAATCGAAAGCTATGAAATTGAATTCAAATTGAAAGTAAATAAATTTGAATATGAATGAAAGTTGATAAAATCCAATGTAATAAATCAAATGTGATTTGAATTGAAAACCCATTTCATTGAATATTAATGAGAATATGAATGAATATTGATTGATTATGGATGTTGGTTGGGTAATGTTTGCATTTGCTATAAGACATATATAGTTATTATGTTGTTATATGTTGTACATTGAGATTATTTGTATATATGCATGATTCTCATGTTGTTTGTTGAGTGTTTAGTAGGTGCGGATCGCGTTTGCTTCGCATTTGGAGTTCGCTTTAGCGCTATATTAGCCGTATATGCTTGCTAATAAAATATAAGGTACATATCTCGGATTAAATATCGCACTTTTATACTTTTTCCCTTCGGGATGCCTCATTACTTGATGAGATGTATATTTGTGATATATATATACTGTCATTTTTTTTCGGATCGAGCCGCGCAAAGGAGACTATGGCGAATTTTTCCGGAAATTTAAGGCGTTAGAAAATTTTGAGAAAAATTGGGAAAATTTTGAAAACTTTAAACTTTGTTTTGAAGTTGAAAGTTAAACGATGTAGTTGTTTTTTGAAAAGATAACTAAGTATGATTTGGAAAACTTAGTAAAGAATTGTAAGAAGTTTAATTATGAATTTTGGAAAGTTAATAGATTCTGTAACTTTTCTTACTTGTAATTTCGAGGACGAAATTCTTTTAAGGGGGAAAGATTGTAACGACCCAGAATTTTTTTAAATTAAAATTTGAATATTTAATTAATTTTAAATATTTATAAGTGAATTTATAAGTCAAATAAATTTTATTTTGAATTATTGGATTTAATTGGATTATTAAATCGATAATTTAATATGTTAAATTATGGAAATAATTGAAAATTGAGTTAAATATGATTGAAAATAATTTTTAAAATTTTATTTTATCATATTGGAGTTATAGAAATATTTTAGAACTTTTAAAATCGAATTAAAAGTAAATTTGTGAAAATTGAATATTTTAATATTTAATTATCGACTGTAAAATAGCCAATTTTTGAACAATCTCAGAATTGAACGAAACCAGTTCCATTGGATCCGTAATAGTTAGTTATTACCGGATTTCAAATTTTGTGTCAATCGGAGTTATCGTTTGATCGTGGCAGCTCGAAACGCATCGATTTATTTTTAATTTAAATTTGGCGAGTCAAAATAGCCATTTTTCAAAAAGTCTCGGATTTCGACGAAACCAGTTTCATCGGATCCGTAATGTGATATTATTGTAAGGTTTCAAATTTCAAGTCATTTGGATTTACCGTTTGTCCGGTACAAATTAAAACGCCTAGAAATCGGTTTAAATCGGTTTAATTTAAATTGAGCGTTTGCAGCCATAACTCGCACATACTTCCGAATTAGCTTCCGAAACCTGTTCCATTGTGTCCGGAACGCGGGGTAAACCTTAGAAACACTGGTTACGGCGTCTAAATCGGAGTTCGGAATTTCCGGGATGAATAGTGTCGCTCGTTCCTTATAAATAGCCCCTACTCTTCATAATTTGATAAAAATTTAAACTAAACCCTAATTTTATAACCTAGCCGCCACCTAGGTATGAACGGCCAGCAGTTCATCTTCTTCCTCCCTCCAAATCTTCTAATCTACTCATCGATTCAAGAAAGTTTCAACTAGAAACTCGTAGAGGGTGGTTAGATCTTGGATTTCAACGGCTATGATCGCGAATGGCTTCACGGATTGGCGGCAAATTGGGTTCAAAGGGCTGGAGTTTATTCTCGAACTACGTGCTACAGGGATGGCCGAGCTTCCCTAGCTTGAGGCCGAGTATAGCTTGTGTTGTGTGCTTCAGGATGGCGGAGGTGTGATGGAGTTTAGTCGAGAGATGGTGTTGCAAATTGTAAACCTAATTTTGATGTCATGGGTTGTGCGTGCGTGTGTTTTGCTGTAGATGGAGTTGCGTGGGGGGTTTGGGAAGATGAAGCATGCGGCTATGATGGAAAGATGAAGGATCCAAGGGCTATGGTTGGGTAGGGGTTGTAAATAATTAAGTTTATGTTGAGTTTAGTTATAAAAAAACGTGTATAAACTTGTAAAATTCATAACTTTTTCATACGAGGTCGAAAAAATGCAAACTCAGTTGCGTTGGAATTGTATGGATGAGCACTACGCGATGGAGTTGGTTTGGAGTCGTTTGGAGTTAGTGAGAATTTTGGGTAAAATTAAACGCGCGTTTAATTTTATTCGAAATAAATCGCTAAAACGGAAATTAAAACCAAGGTGAGAACTTCTCACTCAATCGAATCGGTTTCGATTTTATTTTAAATAGTTAGATTTAAAATATTTGAATGCATGTTTGAATGTTGATTGTATCTATTGATTGTTAAAATAGACATTATGCGCCGTTAGTAAGCGGATGTTATTTAGTAAAAACATATACCGCGAATATTTCATAAACAGTGAAATTGGTATTATATATAATAGCAATATATATATATTGGCATATGTATATATTGGAGTTGATGATTTCCCGCATTTTTTGTTTAGCGGATGAGACCCTATTGCGCCGTTATTAAGCGGATAATATTTAATAAGAACATATACCGCGATAATTTCGTACTGGAGCGAAATTGGTATTGTGCTAATGTTTTTGGATGCAGGAAAATAGGTTGGAGGGATCCAACTGGATTCCTCAATAGTTTTTATTTGATTTCAGATATTTTGATATTTGATGGATTTTCATATTGATATATGATATCGTTGTAGTCGTGATTGACTATTTGGTGTGTAGCATCATTGGACCCAGTTTTGGGATTTTGAAATGTTTTTAAAGTGATTTTTTGAAAATATACTTTATTTTTGGAATTGATCCATATTAAATAAATAAACGTTATAATTTTAGAAGTTATAAAATTATAATTTTTGAGTAATATTGTTAGAAAAACTGATTTTTGAGAAATATGAACCAATGATCTTATAAAATAGTTTAAATTGGGAAATTTGAATTTATTGTGAAAAGTTTAAATATAGGATTTATAAAATTTAATTATTTTATAAATCAAGAGAATGGTGAAATTATAAAGGAATTTAAAGACGTTTTAAAATATTAGTATAAACTGATTTATATTAAGAGATTTATAAATGGATATTTATAAATTGAAAATTTGACATTATAAAACAAGTTTTTATAAGTGTTTGAATGTAGTGAAAATGAATTTCCTAAATGAATGAAATTTATGAAATTATAAACTGTGAAGTTGTAAATGAAATTTTATAAGCAATAGGTTTATAAAATTTATAAAGTTATCGAAAGAATGAATTTTGGATAAATAAACAATCTTATAAGTTAAGATTAGTAAATTGGGAAGTTAAATGAACGATTTTGTAAAATAATCGTTTTATAAGTAGTTAACTTATAATATGAACTTTTAGTCTATAATTGAATTATAAACTGAATAGGTAAATAAAAGGATTTATAAAAAAGGAAGTTTTTATAAATAAATAGAAATGGAATTTATAAACGTTGTTTTATAAATTCGCAAATGACTTATTTTGACAAGTTAATTGTTATAACTTAGAAATGGAGTTATATTCACATTTTTTAATAGTGAATAATCCTTTGAATTAAAATGAATAAAAGAATGAAATTGGTTAACGTAGTTTATTCACGTTTTTGAATAGCGAATAACACGTTAAAGAAATTGTTTAGAATGTGAATGTTTTAAATAGAATTAAAACGATCCAACGATGTTTTAAAAGGTATTGAGATTCGAAACCATAGATTTCAACATTTATTGTTGAAATAGATGTTTCGAGAAATAAAAGGAAATAGTGGACTATAACACTGTTGTTATAGTAAATGATTTCCGAATGGAAATGTTTTGGTTTAGTATTGGGATTTATATATCTATTTTAATTTCGAATCCCTATACTAGTGATTTTGGGTTGTCGTAACGATGTTTTACGCAACATTCGTTTTGGCCCAAATAAATATGTTAAGTGAATGATTTCCTTAAAGAAAGAAATATATACTTAATTCGGTTTAAGTATATTGAATATTTTCTAAGTGTTGAAAATAAAAGATTGTGAATTACTTATTTAATAAGTATGGAATTGTTTTCCAGTATAAAGTGAATAATTAGAATTTATCTTTTTGAAGATAAATTGAAATGGATAGTTGAAATTGTATATGCATGGATATTTTGAAATATAAATTCATTATGGAATTTATATGTGAAAGGGAATTTGTTTGAAAATAAATGTTGATTTATTTTTGAAGTGTTGAAATTATATATCTTGTAAAGATATTTTGGAAAAATAAATAATTTGGAAAATTATTTGGAATCTGGTGATGTGTGCATATCCAGTGATAGTTCAATAACCGACTATCAATATTTCCCTTTGAATGGGTAATTGATGTGATTTGTTTGAATGTGAATGCTACACTTATTTTTGAATAAGCGCTCACTATTCGGGTTAACCGGGAAAGGACCATGGGGTCGTATAACCCATTCCGAATATGTGATACGTCGTTGTGAATTGCAATTGAAGATCGGTGTTGAAGACCGGATATTTGCAAGAGCGATAGGATGACCTATCGATTGTTTCTGCACCGAGTCGCGCCGGTATAGAAACTCCATATGTGATGGTGAATCCGATCAGGATTGTGAATATCCGGATTGCAAGGACTTCTTTGTAAGTGCCTTCGGTTCTGTTCGATCCCGGAACAGACTTGTATGGATTGTATGCCTGACATTACAAGTTGAGATATAAAGCCGATTTCTTTCAAATATATTTCTGTTGGTGGCGGAGAATTTATTCTTTGCTTAACACCCTTCTTTGAGACGTATGTGCTCAAAGGTTATATAGTTGAAGTTATCAGCGATGTATTCCCAATTTGGTAATGTGACATGCTGAGTGATGCTGAAATGATCATTGTGTTGATTATTTGTGATAGGATCATTTATTTGATCGTCTATCTTAGTGATCATTGTGTTGATCATTTGTTGACCCAAAGCATGGCTTTTGTATAAAGTATGTTTTGTGGACGTGAATTCGTCGAGCCTCACATCCCGGAAATGGTCAAAACAGGAAAGAAGCAGCAAGGTTATGAGGGGTAGCGCCCTTTAGGATATGTGCATTTCCTTCTGGAAAAGGGTGGTATCATGGTATGGAGCCCAGATACTTACTCATGTTGAAACACTTTGTTTTTATGATTGTGTGAATTGATTAGAGAGCGCTCTCGGAAAAAGGTCCCAAAGGACCGGGGGATGGCATATTCGGTCAGTTGTTACTCAGTTAGGGGTAACCCGGCCTTGTGTTGGTAGAGATCCGGTTTGGTTCTCGGGGATGTCCATCCAGAGGCATTCTCATGTGGCAATGGGAAGTTCCTTGGCCTGACCATTTGTTGGAAATCCAATTCCCAATACGAAACTTGTACGGTATTAGTTGTAGAACCTGCTATTCACTTATGGTGGTCACCACTGTTTGGATAGTAGCTATAGTAGGCATACGATAATGGTCGTATGTTGGCTAAGATTTATATCTTTATTTTCGAAATAATTTCCTACACTATGCACTAGTAATAATATCAAATGTTATTTTAAATGCGTATCAAGCATCTTTGACTATCATAAGGAGAAATCTCCTCCGATTCTGCGTTTGCATGTGTGTGTGTGCGGGAGGCCTTATGGTAGTCTCATTTTTAAAAGCATTGCGAATTGAATTTAAAAATATTCCTCTATTTTGATTTTAAAGATAAATAAACTGTTTTGAGTTCTCACACCAGTCTTATGACTGACTCGGAGTTTATTGTTTTCCTTCCTAAACTCTGGGTGCCCACCAATTTTCCACACGGGCAGTTAAGAGTTAGGTTTATCAGGATATTCTGGATATTCTGGAGTTGCTGGAGGCAAGCTGGATGGCATGGCGTATTACTAGCTATATAGTATTTCTTTTTCCGCTGCACTGTTTGTTGTTGATGTTGTATACTCTGATGATATGATGTAATGAAATGTATAATATGTAATAACTGATAGTTCTTTGTTTAAAGATTATTCATTTATCTATTATATGTTGTTCCGCTGCGAATTGTGAGATTCTAATGTTGTTCTGTTGTTTTCTGTTCCGTTCTATGTTCTCTATTCTCTTTTTCTTCTATTTTAAAAATTTTCTATCTCTTCTCTATTTCCATCTTTTCCCTATTTTCTATTTTCCATTTTCTTTTCCCTATATTTTCTTTTCTCTCTATTTTCTACCTTCTTATCTCTTCTTCTTTCTTTTCCTTTTCTTTTCTTCTTTCTTAAACCCATAACATTTCGGTTTTTCGGCAACGAAAATCCGCAAACGTTACACTTATGCTGGGCATTGCATCCCAGCTTTTGAAAGCAGGGTTCACCAAGGAAAATATCACCGCCGACCGTACGCTATTTTATCAGAACTTTTTTGCTTCCATCAAATTATGCGATTCAAGTAACTGTTTGAATAATGGTAGATCATAATTTATTTATCGATGAAATCGTCGTAACGTTGTTATATATATAATTTGTTCAGTAATCCTACTGGATTTTCTGTTTTTTTCCTTTAAATACCATTGTAGCTATTTTAATGGTTTATCTCTATATTAGTTTGGAGTTGAATGGATCAATAAGTAAATCTTGTTGTTCAGATTTGGTTACCAGTATGTATTGCATCATTATTTTTGATAGGTGTAATGTTGTATCGGCATCAATTGAGTATTTCAGGTATTAATTTCAATTTTATGGCTGTGATCATAGTAGTAAGAAATTAAGAAAATATGTTCTTTGTCTATCGTTTACAGCTACTAATTGATTAGTTGCAAATATCAAATTTAATTTTGAATGATAGTAATATTGCATTCAATAATTGTTTGTTATAATCAATAATATATATATATATATATATAGTCTATTTTAGTACTGTAATAATATAATCTGAGAATAGTTTTTTTTGCATCAGGTATAAATAGCTGATGCAATAAAGGGTTTAGTTTGCATCGGTTGTCATAAAAAACCGATGCAATAGAGGGATTAGTTGCATCGGTTTTCATTACAACCGATGCAACACGGGGGCTGTGTTCAAGCAGCCAACCATGATATTTTGCATCAGTTGTTAGTAACAACCGATGCAAAAAGGATCTTTTTGCATCGGTTTCAGAACTGATGCAAAAATGTTAAGCCTGTTGCATCGGTTGCATATGCATCGGTTGTTGAACTGATGCAAAAGGGGGGTAAACAACCGATGCAAATGGCCTATTTTGTAGTATTGGTTGGAATTATTTATTGTGCATTTGCTAAACTAAAACTGCCACGCATTTGATATCTTGATTAATCTAGCATATAATTTGAAGGAATCTTTATATTTGTAATCATTCACACTTAAAATATCAACTATTGAACTTTCTTATGAAATTATGAATATCACATGTCACAATAATAAATTTTATTTGTGTTTCAAAATTACACATTGGCATACTCATAATATGTTGAATTTATTTTTCGAATTCCAAACATTTTTTGATTATATGCAAACTTGAATGGTAAAAATTAAAGATTGTATTCTCATATTTGGCTCATTTGGAGTTTGATGAAAATGCAAAGTGTGATTTGTTCATTGTGGTAGGGTAATAGTTAACCATTCTAAGCTTGTAGCATGAATCAACCAAATAATATCTCACAAATGGAGGATGAGAAAGGTTGGAACTTCTTTAATAGCATTATTTAATGATATATTACCATGAACATCACCTTTTCAACCTGATATTATGAAAATAAAAGTCAAACAAAAAATTAGATGTTGTTCGAACATTCTATGAAAAAGATTTTTGACCTTTCCAAGGTTTATTCCAATATTTTCCAACCTTAGATGTAACATATCTACAACTCCTATAGCATTTATAAAGAAGGTCAAATAATGGGCATACCTAATTTTATTTAGAACAATAGTGAAATTGTAACACTTCATATTTTGGAGTGCCATAACAGGGGCTTAATAACAATAAAAATTATTAAATAATAATTAAAGGATTTACTCCAGGATACTTTAATCAATCAAGTGTAGGACACTTAAAATATTAATTTATTGAACTAAGAGCTATCACTATAATCAATTGTCTACTGTCATGGACTAAATGGATGAAAGGGAATCTTGCATAATAAAGGGGTTAAGGAATTAATAAGACTAGATAAATTTTACTCCAAGCCTAAATTGTAAACCCTTACATCCCTAAATATATGTCATTCTCTTCACTATCCTCTATTCCAAAAATGCTAATTAAAGTACAAGCTAGTTTGCCATTACTAGGGAGAAGGAAGGAGAGGAAAACAAATCAATGACAACACAAACTTCCATTTATAAAATAAGAAGGGATTTTAATAAAAATTTTAATTTAAGTTGAGTAAAATTAAGACTATTTGATATCCTAATATATTTAGATTTAGATTTTTAAGATTAGAATTTGAATGTACTTGTAACACCCTCCATTTCGAGACCTAAAAATGAATGCCAATGCTGCTCAGTGATTACTAGAATTATTTTCAAATGAGAAAATGAGATCGGTATTTTTTTGACAACATTAGGTAAATAGAGCACCTAGATAAATTTCATTATATGTAATTGTCTTTGCATTTTTCATAATCCCCAAACATGCCCATGTCGGGGTAAAATATAATAAATATAAATACTAGTGCTGCCATGGTATATGCAGATGCCAACACAAATACTTAGCCAGTTATATACCTTGATTTTACAGTAGTAGAATACAAAAATAACATTTATTAGCAATAAGCCTCCAACTTCATCTTCGGATTCTTTATTCATCTTTCAAAATTAACCTATCTAATCCATAAACTCATCTTACTCGAATGAGTAACCATAAGTTTATGGGAAATACTAAAAGCACAGTTAGACATAAAGCTTGATAAGGGTAACCCTTGACACTACAACACACACACACACACATATATATGTATGTATGTACGTATGTATGTATATGTTTGTATGTATTGAGATTATGCTGCTAAAGCATATAATGGATTTTCCCCTTACTAATTCATCATAGTAATTACATCACATCATGTAAACAATCGTCGCATCATGAGTGCGCACACACAGACACACACACACACATATATAACACCATTTCAATTATAAATTTACCTTATACTTAACATCCAATTATGAATTATGTTACACACATACACACACATCCACCTAAATTTAAGTACACTCTATACTTACCATCAATTTTTATGAACCATGTATAGATTATTGAAATATTCACACAAGCATGGCCTAGACTATTGATTAGGTGCCAAAGTTAAAATTGCCTTAACTTTATTTGACAATCACCTCCCTAGGTCTTTCTATCACTATTTATCTTAGTCTTGAATAATTCTATCGATGAAATGACCACATATTCCATCATGGAAGCCACCCGGACTCTCCTTGGAGGTCGAATGTAAGCACCCTGAATACATTCTGGCAAGTGTCCTTACCAAGCACAACATCCCTCCTAGTTCCAGAAACATTTTCATTTCACGATGTTAATTCATTCATTAAAATATATCCATTTAATGTTATTACTCTCCTTGGAGTTAAAATTCTGAACTGAATCTCACGGATTTCCCAAGTCTTGGCACCCTGCCCTATGCTGTTGAATTTTAAACATCATTAGTCTTGGCACCCTGCCATTCAATAAGTCCATGAATTGGTATCTTACACAATCTTGGGTTCAATCCATTTCTTTTGTTCATTAGTTGTGTACCCTACACATTTTTAATAAAGCATTTTTATCTTTCATTTAAATGATGATACTATCGTTTCTTAACTTCATTAATCTTATTTCATTCTTCAATCTTGAATAAGTTCCTATATTAAACTTATTTTTATTTATCTCAATTTCGTCCCTGTGAAATTCACACTCAACATTTTGGAACTGGCTTCCAAAATGCTTTTAAGTATCCTCTAGTTTTACATAAGGAAATTAGCATCACTAACTATCAAAAGTCAAGCTCTAGGAACTATCGCATGTTGCAATTTAGAGCTATCACATGCCACAACTTAATGATACTTGTGGTAAATTTTTAGGGGCCATTGCATCTCAATTTAAAGTTATCGAAGGCCGAGCTATTGCATGCCAAGCTATCCTATGTCACAACCTAGAGCCATCGAAGGTCCAACTATTACCTGCTAACCTAAAGCTATCAGGGGTCAGGCTATCGCATGCCAACCTATCACATGCCTAGCTATTGCATGTCACAATATAAAGATATCGAAGATCAAGCTTTAGAAGCTATTTTAGGTCATAAACCAAAGCCATCATAGGTCAAGAAACAAGTTATCGCATGTCACACTTTAAAGCTAATTGCTTGTCATAACTCAAAGCTATAAAGAGAAATGAAATAAAGTAATCGCATGTCGAGAGCCATAATGGCAAATCAGTAATTAAATATAAAATGATATTTTCCTTAATAAAGTAATAACTTTTAACCCAACTTGTACACATGTCATTTGGTCGGTGGTTATTTCTATCTTATAACGGTATTATTTGAGCCTAGCCAAGAATAATACTCCTTAACTAATGATTTCCTTAATTATTTTTTATTAATTAAGGTATAGTTTTCCTTTGCAAATCTATTCTATCATATTTAATAAAGAGAATATAAAAATCTTAATATTCTTATCTCTTATTTACTCTCAGATCGAATAGTGCATTCTTATTGATTTTTGGTATAATTTTCCTTTTCGGCCCCTAAAAATTATTCCAAAAAACTACTATCATTAACATAGCAATTAATGTTATCATTGTTCCTTTAGATAAAATACACTTATGTACATTTACTATTATTATTACTACTACTACTAATCATTATTTCTTTGTAATGTAACAAAAATTTCTTCCTCTTCTTCATGTTATCATTACAATTTTCCATTACTCATTTGTTTTCTATCATTATTTTACGTCCCACCCATTTATTTGTTTTATTCATCATGTTATCTTTTCCCCTGTTGTAGTTTTATATGTATACTACAATTCAAAAAAACAAAAAAATAATAATATTTTTTAGTCTAAATGAACTTAAAGATTCTATCTAAATAGTTTTTTAGTCGATCTCTTTAAAAAAATTATCTAACTATGATTTGATTGAATTCATCATTAGTTCTTCAATTCTATTCATCTTAAAAATTTATCATTTTATTCTTATTTTGCAGAGATTATGTTTCTATTTGTTGCTTTTAATAGTTTCACAAAAAAATATCAAAAACCTCCATAAAAAGAACTTGGCTTATTAATCTATCAAACTAGATTAAAGGTGTGTTTTTTATTTATTACCTTTATTTTCATTTAATTCAAGGTTGAATTTTTTGTTCTAGCTCTAAATTTATTATTTCAAATCTTTACTTCAAATTTTGTGTTCAAAAATTGTTTTCTTCTTATTTTTGTTACAATTTGCATGAATATGAATATGGTTTCCTTTATATTTTTAGAAGGTTATTGGATTTATTAATACATTTATGACACATAATCTTTGTTATTTTGTAAAATCTATAATACATATAGGTTGACTACTTTTTATTCTTAAGTTTTCTATTTACATCGACATTCATCTTATTTGTATCTGTTTAGTACGATCATGATTTTCATCTCCTTCATTCATTTTGTAGCGAATAATTAGCTTACTAATATATAAATATAAAATAATCTTAAACATTTATAATATACAAGTGGTAATGTTGATACTTTTATTTCGAAATATAAGAATATAAAGAAAATCAAGTTGGGAAAAATATCATATTTTTTTATTGTTTTGTCTCAATCTGTATCATTATCAACTTGATTTCCTTCATATTATATAGGAGATTACTAGATTTATAAATACGTCGATATCATAGAATCTTTGATCATTTTTAAAATATCATTAATATGCAATGCTGAACTATTTTTAAGTTCTCTAGTTTTAAATTTACATCGATGTTTATTTGATTTGTGTTTGGTTAGTACGATCGTGAATTTTATTTCTTTTGTACATGTTGTATAGCGTAATTGGTTTACTAACATTTTTATACCAAACAATCTTAAATTATGTATAATTTGAGGCAAAATTAATGTTTTTTTATTTTTAAACATACGTATTTAAGAAAATCAAGTTGGGTAAAATATCATATATGAAGTAAAAGAATAGTCAAATAATAAATTTTCGTGTCATATTTTAGAAAAGAAATATAAATGTATAAATATTACTTTCGTTCTGACAATCGTACATAACTTTATGTTGAAAGCTTGGTTTTAAAAAGGTGTTACATTAAGTTAATTTTAATAAAATATTTTACTTTAATACTCAACCTAGACTTATTTTGTAATATGAGATATTATTCATCTTAATTGTCCTACGATTTAATACATTTTCCTATAATGATGCTTTGTTGACCGCAATATGTACATAAATAGCGCATATTTTCCTATTTAATAACATTGAATTTTTAGAGATCTGATGGAACATAGTAGCAATTATCTTTTATTTTCCACAAAGATTGTTTGATGCTATATTGTTTTGATTTTATTTTTTAGAAATGTATATAATGAATTGACGATGTGTTATTAATAATGTTTACAGGTAAACTAACTTTAAATGGAAAGAATTGTATTTAAAAGGAATAATTGATAGTATTCATTTAATTCAAATTCAAACTGAATTGAGAATTATTACAATTAATTCCTTTTATTGGAATTTATTCTTACTAGAGAATAGTTACATCTAATCTTCATTAATCCTAACCAATTAGTGTCCACTTTTAGTCAGTATAACATTTTATTCTTATGATGGGTTGTGACTAATTGCACTTATTTGTGTCTCTCCAATGTATACTTTTATTAAACATGCTATGTAGCTTTTATTTTTATTATTTGCAAATTTTCAAACAAATTAGGTTCATGTTCAAATAGTTAAAATCATCAAAGTTAGAATATGCATAGTTAACAAGTCAAGTTTTTTGAAAAGGCCTAATATAGTAACAATAATACAATGGATACTATATATATAATTGTTAGTTAAAAAATTATTGCGTGAACTATAAACCTAAATGATACTCTAGATAAAAAAGATAGAAGGTCAAATGGTTAAATTGCTATTTCTCATCTACGCTTTCAGTTTTGAAAAAAATGATAGGTTCTCCTAGGTTTTCAAAAAAAAAAAATTAGCTTCAGACCTAAATGCTTTATTTCAAAATTTTTTTTTTTTTAAACTCGATATAAATTATGTTTAATTTAGTTAATTTGATAATTTGGTAATATGTTTATTTTATAATTCGATTGTTTGATGTTATTATCAAATCCAATCAATTTTTTTGAAAATTAATACGATCATATTTATGGCAAGTTTTTTTCTTAAGTTATCATCAAAGAGAATTATTGCATAATGAATTCTCTAATCAGTTTTGTGTTTTTTTAGTAATTTGCTTCATAAATTTATAAGACATAATTGATTTACTAATACATGTACATCAAAGAATCTTTAATTGAATATAACCCGAGATAAAGTCGATGGTTTTTTCCATTTTGAACTATAATTATTTAAGAAAATCAAGTGGAAGAATATCATCTATGAAGTAAAACAATAGTCAAATAATAAATTTCTATGTTGCATTTCGAGAAAAGTATATTGAAAGTTTAGTACTAAATAAGCGTTCTATAAACTTAAATTTTATTTATATATTTTATTTTGTTATACGCAACCTAGATTTATGTTTTGTAATAATAGAGATTATCTATCTTAATCAACCTATGGTAATAAATTTTTCTATAGTAATGCTTCATTGACCATGAAACGTTCATAAGTAGCGTGCATTTTTCTATTTAATGCATAGTTAACACCAAACACTTGAAGATCTTATGGAGTGTCTTAGCAATTATTTTTTATTTTATGTAAAGATTTTTTATGCTATATTGTTTTGATTTTTTTGCATTGTGGAGATGTATATAAATCATTAGGAATTGAAGATGGGTTAATAATAATGTTTATGAGTAGACTAAATTCAAATGGAAAGAATTGTATTAAAAAGGAATAAATGGTTGCTAATTTCTTTTAATTCCAATTTGAACTAATTTGAGAATTATTATAGTTAATTCTCTTTTATTAATATTTAATCTAATCAGGGAATAGTTACGTGCTTAGTCCCTATTTACGAACACCGAAAAGCAATTAGCGAGAATAATCATGTTATGTCCGACGTAATTGATACGTAATAATCATGTTCGATAAGTTAAGCGTAATTGATACTATACATTAATAAATAATTATTGCAAATATAAAAACACTATACATTACATGAATACTTCATATCCAACCTCTAATCCATATTTTTCCACAAACGCCACAACCTCCATCCTCCAACCTTAAATCAAAGTTATCTGCCAACACACCCTAATTCTCATTAACGTTAATCAATTAGTGTCTACTATTAGTTCAATATAACATTTTGTTTTTTATGGATTAAAACCAATTTTTAGTTTTACTTCATAAAATATTTTCAAATATACCTTTATTAAATCACATTGTATAGTCGTATTCATATTATTTGAACCAAAGGATAATGTTTAATTAGTTGGAATCATCAACGTTGGAATATGCATAGTTAACAAGTAAGTTTTTTTAAGAAGCTTAATATAGTAACAATAATACAACGGGTGCTATATACATAATTATTAGTTAAAAAATTAATACATGATCTATAAACCTAAATGATACTCTCAATACAAAAGATACAAAATTTGACGCTCAATTATATATTACATAGAATTCTCATGTCATATTATGCTATATTATGTATTAATGATAACGATGTTTAAAAACTACTACAATATTTTCTCTAATTTAATGAGTATAATATAACATCAAAATGTGTAATAATGAAAATGTTGTTTCATTAAGCCAAATTTAAATATCATCTCACACGTTTAGCATAATTTCTCTATTCTAGGTTTAGAACATTATTATCGAGCAAAATTGTGCACATATTTAATTTATATGTTAAACATAGGATAAAACTACATTTAACTAATGTGAATTACGTTTGAAAATTAGTTCAATGACATGCTTAGCAATATAGTTCATACCGAGTTAGGAATAGCTGATGTTGATTCTTAGTATGTTGTATAAAGCCGTTGTGCTCTAAAATATTAATTATACTCTATATGCTCAGAGACTCTTCAAGTAGATTTATCAATACATTTTTGTTAGTAGTACTAACAAAAAAGATAATCTTAAAATTTACATCCCATAAATATGTGCTTTCATCATATACTGTAAAATCTAAAAAATACACTGTTAATCGAATTATATACCGAACTCCGTATACATAGCATGAGTTCGAACTCTTTAGTTCATAGTAATTTGAAAATTAATGGGATAATTCTCAAAAGTTCACCGAATTTCGAAAATGTCATCTTCTACCTCTAGAAAAAATTTAGGATCAAAATATTTAATTTTTTCAAAATATTTATTCGCAAAATTGCTTATTTTCCTTTAGAAAATTCATAATAAATATCTTGTGTGAACTAACCAAACTAGTCAATAATGGCCAATTTCAATTTCCAAGAATTTTATGTTGAATGTTTTTTCAAAAAAAAAAAACTTTTGTCAAATAAGATCCTCTATGAAGGGTGGGTCCAAGGGAGTGGCAACCACCCAAGGTGGGGGTGCGGGGGCAACGTCCCCGCTACGGGGTTCGACAGCCCCAGCTACGGGTACGTTTTATTGACTGTTGAATTCAAATTCAATATCCAACGGTAATAGCCGTTAGAAAATGGTCACGACTGTTCAAATAGACACCTGTAGACAAATAGACATCTCACTCCCTATATAACAGTGCATTCCATCAACGTAGACTTTACTTCTCTTTTCCTTTAAATCTAAAATTGATAGCATTATTAACTTTTGAGTGTTTCTTCTGATCTGAGCAAGTAATCACAACTTGCACAGATAAATCTCCATTGTATCCTGAAAGAAGATTTTCATACAACCCGCTGTGACAAAGAAAAGGAAAACATTCTTGAAAGACAACGATTATTTCGTGCCTTGGAGTGATCAGTCTTATATTACCCTAAGATCAACATCATTTTATTCATCCTTAGTTTCGTTAGTCTGCAATTCATAATCTGATTCATCTTTTCCTTCTCTCTCAAGCTTAACCCTCCCTCAGTCCTGTGACTCTTGCTCCTATGCACAAGTAGTAAAAGAAATTTTGAAGTTGTCTTTATATAAATCGAGGGGCTTTTACTACAAACGATGCAGAGGGGATGAACACTTTACCATGGAATGCCATGAACTTGTGCGCTGTTTCCAATGTGGAGTGTTTGGCCATAAAAGGAATCAGTGTTTGATGAAATCGTGAGACAAGGAATCGACAATAAAGAATCAGTCTTCTATAGAAAAGCTAAGTATTACTAAAATAGGTTT
The DNA here is from genome assembly GCA_030765085.1 of Allium cepa. Taxonomy (NCBI): domain Eukaryota; kingdom Viridiplantae; phylum Streptophyta; class Magnoliopsida; order Asparagales; family Amaryllidaceae; genus Allium; species Allium cepa. The sequence goes on from CM060939.1 coordinate 154,087,805, forward strand.
TTCTTTGTGTTGAAAATCATGAAACTTAAATGTGTTCTTCTTGAACATTCATGGTTAAAAAGAACTGAGGTAATTGAATTATTGGAGGAAATGTTTATACATTTTGATGCCATGAATTCGATCAACACCGGCAAAGATTTTGAAAGAAAATTTTAGGATTCAGATAAAAGTTACTGATGTTGGTATTAATTTTGATAATGAAAGTGTTAACGTGCTTTGATTATTAGGAAAAAAAAAATTGTTTGAGTGAGGCAGAGGTTGGTTTCCTGGCTAATACAAGGGTGGAAAATTATATGATATCGTATCTAGATCCAAATGCTATGAACCATGTAGTGTAGATTTTTTATTCCATAAATAGTAAGGAAGATAATGCTAATGTTATCGCTATTGTTAGAGACACCAAAAAGAAAAAGTTTGATGTTGTAATAGGCATTGAAGATGATAGATATATCAATGATGTCAAACGTGTAGCAAAAGGATCAAGGAGTTTAATATGTGCTGTTACTATATCAAATAGTTTTGATGCTTTAAGTTCTGTTTCAGAGGAAACTATGACAAAGAATGATTGAAATGCAAGGAAAAATTGGTAGATGATAACCATTATGAAACTTGTCACAAATATGATGATGAATTAGAAAATAAGCATATAGATGATACTGATATACACACATCAATTTTGCATTCTATATTTAATAATGCTTTTGAGAAGAAGCTGCTGTAATGTCTAAAAGTGACGTGTACATGGAGGTGAGATGATATGTGTATATAAGGGTAGTGAACTATTGGATATGAATAAGGCACAAAAAGAATTGAAACATGATGACGTATGGCTACATGACAGAATACAGATGGCTATTACAGTAGTAATGGCAGGTAAGGCAACAATAAAACAAATCTATTAGAATCGTATGTACTGATATTAAACATTAATTGTTAAAGAGCTTAATGTGCTCTAGGGTTGCGTAAGTGTTTACTAGTTTGAATATTAATATTTACATCCCTCGATTTCTAGAAAAACCATGGCTGAGTTATAAGTATGAATGGGCTGAAAGATGGATGGAATGGTCAAAATTATGTTTGTTTAAGTGAAATGGAATTATGCAATGGTATGGGTATTTCATATTCAGAGCATGCTAGTAAGAGAGAGGATAGAGAAAAACTTATGATAGAATTTAACTTTACATTTTCGAAAGAGGAGCGGAATTCATATGTTTGCTTGAGTAGATCAACGAGGAGGATGTGTGTCCCAATAAAGCAGCCACTAGAATGTTTGAGGATTTTAGTTCTATGCATAAAGAGCAAACTCTATAGTATATAAATACATTGGATCTAGTTCAAATGAGTCTATATAAGTGAGGAGGAGTGCCCGTCTTCATCGAACATCCACTAAAGCTTCTGATAGCTCTAGCTTAGATATGTATTTTCTTTTAGGAGGTACATATTGTACACGTACATTGAGTAGTTTATCCATAGTGATATATGTTATTTAGCTAGAAATATGGCTTTATTTTCAATGATGTTCAAATAGACATTAAGTATATTATAATTAAGGAATTGGAGCGGGCTAGATTAGTTGGAACGTAAGGGGTTTACACAATCTAGGAAAATGTAGTGCAATTAGGTCATTTTGTAAAGATAATAACATTGATATTGCTTTACCACAAGAAACAGAAATAGAACACCCTGATAATATATTTTATAGGAGTTTAAGGGGTCTTTATATTAGTCATTGGAATTATCTCCCTGCTAAAGGTAGCTTTGGAGGATCAATGGTGAGTTGAAATAAAAACCGTGTTAAACTTTTACAATCTATTGTTGAATCTCATTAGATGCATTTAATTTTTTCTGATCTTGGTAATGAATCTTTTCTAAATATTACTAATGTTTATGTATAGAATTCTTAATTGGATCATAGGTTTCTTTGGAGTGAGTGTTTGGAGTTTAGATTGCTTGCTCCAAGTCCATGGGTGATGGGTGGCGACTTTAGTATCATTAGATTTCTAGAAGAACGAACTCCTAGAGAAGGAGATTTTTTACTCTGGAAGAACTTGATCAATTCATTATTAATACTAATTTAACTGAAATACAAGTTAAACAATAGACAATACACTTGGTCGAATAAAAGAGATGGCCCATCGATGACTCTTTTAGGTATACATTTTATGAGTAATGAGTGGAAGATAAATATACTTTCATTGTGCTTTTGAATATTTACTTGGATCTTGTCCAATTATTTTGTAACGATCCCGGATTTAAATTGAGTATGAATTGATAATTAATTTCATTTCTGAAAAAAAAATTGTGAAGTAATTGGTAATTAATATAAATTTTAATATAAATTTTGAATTAATCGAGAATTAAATTGGATATTTGAAAATAAACATGTATATATAATGGATTGACAATTGAATTTGAATTGGGATTTAAATATAAATATCTTAGGAAATAAATTTGTGTTTGGATTTTTGGATATGATGTTAAACAAAATATTTAAATAGATATTTAATTATATAAAATATGAAATGAACATATTAAATAATTCTGGAATTTTGTAAACTATAAAAAAATATAAAATATAAACTATTGAAATAAATATATAGAAAAATACAAAACAATTTGTATGTAAGATAAAATAAATACTTAAGTTAGAAATAGAAAGTAGATGGACATAAGACAAATTATATAGTTATGTAATAATATAAGTAAACCCATGAATAAATTTAAACAACATGTTAATAATTGGATTTCATTTAAATCCAAAGCAAAGACAATGTTATAGTTCAAGTTGAACAAATGTATGTAGATAAATATGAATTAACTTGTATAAGAAAACCAAGAAATAAATCAAACAAATAAAAGACAAAGTAATACACTCAAATGAGAAAAGAAAAGAAAGAACATAAACAAAGTATAAGTGTTGAGGCTGAGAAGGGAAAATAAGACACAGCAAAATAGGATAAGTATGTAACAATACAAACAAATAAAAATATATACATGAAAGCTTCATAAAGAAAACAATAAAATGAAAATATCTATGTACTTAGAGGAAAATGGGATAAGGATGTAGGCATGGGGGGAACATGCGTCTACTGTAACCAGTACACTAGCACAAAAGCAAGATACATCAGCCACGATACAAGATCTTCTACCTCCATATAGAAATGTATCTATGTCCTATGTTGTACAAGAACATCACCCTGTACTAAATAATATAATCAACATATACACCTCTTTCTATATATCAACCTCCTGTATCTCAGTTTCATTCATTTTTCAAGCTAAGAAACTATAAGGTACGCATCATCTAAAATTTAAACAAAAGAATTCAACTCCAACAACAAAATACAACTGCATCTAAAACAGAGATCAAGGGGGGGTTTTCAGTTTGCAACTTCAAGCCTGTTTCAAACAAAATGAGGCTCTGTTATTCTAGGAAACAAGGTGAGTAACTGCACCTTTAAAACTTAAAGTATAAATTAGTTTGAATATTATTGCTGTGATCACTATTGCATTGTGAGGTATCTGTATGCATGCAGAGATGTGTATTCGTATGTGTTTAAAATGATTGTGCATATCTAGTATCAGGCATACTATTTTACTACCTCTGTTTGGAAGCAGGTTTTCAAACCATGTTTGAAATCAAACTTCCTCTCTTCTGATTTTTGTTAAGTTTTAGACTTTAAACAAGAAAATTGTTTGTTTAAACATAGTTGAGTTTTAGAAATAAATTTCAATAGATTAAATAAATGATTATCTGAGAAACTTGAAATGTACAAGCAACTTCCATCTTAGCAAAAAAATTCAATCTTTTTGATTCACAAATTCAAGTATATAATATGAATCCTTATACCTTAAATTGATTTTTAAAACAGAAATTTTAATTTTTAGAGCAAGGGATTAAGGTCAGTTGGGTTTGTCTGGAAATCTTGTTTTTGAGTGTGTCCGGTGATCTCGAGATCGAGGGGGGTCGGGGCTCTGGGAGATGGTAAAGGGATGATCGGAGGTTGGAGGAAAAATAGCCGAGTGCCGATCAGAGGCTGGTGGCGGCGATGGGAGGTCGCTGATGTGTGTAGACCTAGTTTTGATGGGTTGGACAATTTTGATCGGCACGACCTGGTTTGATGATCGAGTGCGGCCGGATTTTGGAGGATGGTAGCGGGGTGGTAGACGAGGTTGTGGCCGGAATTTCATGACCTCCGGTGGCCGAGGCGGCGAGAATGTGTTGTTGACAGGTTTTGGGTGGGTTGATGTCTCGAATTCCAGGTTTGAGTTTCGAACTCGATTTCGATTCGAGTGGCCGTGATGGTCTTGGGTGATCGCAACGGAAGCGTGGTGGGCCCATAACCCGTAGGTCCCAGGATCGAAACCTGGCTCTGATACCAATTTGTCACGACCCGAACTCGATGTCCGACAACAACATCAATTTCGTATCGCGAGAGCTTGCAACACCATTAGATGATAAATAACACAGCAGAAAATAAAAGATGATATCACTGATATAACATGAATACAATATCCGATACATCAATTTGATACAATGATAATCATCAACATCAGAGAATATACAACACATAATACAGCGGAACATGATACAATCTGAGGTAAGTCTTCAGAGATATCCAATACTGCAACTCTGATCCAAAAGCTCCAAAGACAAAGTTCCTAAACTCTAGGTGCCCACAAATTTTCCACACGGGCAGTCTAGAGTTTGGTTTTTCAGATAGTTAGGTTCAGTAGATCATCTGGAGCTAGTTTAGTTTTTGGATGCAGACGAGACTTGCTTATCTTGGTGAAATCTTGATGGTGGATTGAGCTTGGAGTTTTGGAGCTTTGTCTTTGGAGCTTTTGGATCAGAGTTGCAGTATTGGATATCTCTGAAGACTTACCTCGGATTGTATCATGTTCCGCTGTATTCTGTGTTCTATATTCTCTGATGTTGATGATTATCATTGTATCAAATTGATGTATCTGATATTGTATTCATGTTATATCAGTGATATCATCTTTTATTTTCTGTTGTGTTATTTATCATCTAATGGTGTTGCAAGCTCCCGTGATACGAAATTGATGTTGTTGTCGGACATCGAGTTCGGGTCATGACATATTTTATCTTGTAATAATCAAAACAGTAGAAATAAAATATTTAGATTTGAAAAAATATGGTTGTTAGAAAATAACTTTTCAGAACTAACTGTAAATAACTAGTTTTATCCAAGTAAATATAATTATAAATTTTCAGGAAATATAGTTAAAATATTTATAAGTAAAATTAGAGATTTAAGATTTTTTCTTAAGAAATGGAATAAAGATGTTTTGGTAATATTAGGATTAAAAAGGATAAATTACTAAACGAGATTCTAAAATTGATTAAAATAGAAGAACTTAGGAATTTAAATATTTCAGAAAAAAAATGTGCTTTCAAATTTAGAAGATGAATTAAATAAAATTATAACATTGGAAAAAATAATGTGGAAACAAAGATCTAGGGTTCAATAAATGGATGAGGGTGGTATGAATACTAATTTCTTTTATAAAATAGCAAATGGTGGAAAATTTAGTGATACCATTGGTTCTATTTTAATTAATAACATTGAGATCTTTTGTAATGATCAAGGCTTTTTGACCCTTGAAAATCACACTATTACATCCACTGTATTACGTGCCGAGCAATCAAATGTTGGAAAATCCAATTGTTAGGGAAAAAATAAGAAGGAAGAAGATAACAAGAAAAATAAACAACACAGAATTTCAAAACGGAACGAATAATCTATAATATACATCAAATCTTTGCACAGACATATTGTGATATATATATATATATATTCAAAACATCAATCAGGGTATACTAACTTATTTTAGCCTAGACAGTTATAATAGTCTGTCCTCACAATTATTGATAAATACAACAACGAATATATGGAAAAATAACCATCTACATGAATATGTCTCTCGATTCGTCTTCTAAAGCTCCAAAGCATTAAAACTAAGCTGCAATATGCTCGGTTTGATCCAAGCATTATAATAAAATAATAGCCGAGTTAATCTGGAAAACCAGTATAAGAAAACACACCCAACTAGATTTTAAGTTATATAAAAATCTTTAAAATAAAAAAGTATCTCGTAAGAGCACGCCGCACAAGAACACGGATGAGTTTTCACCTTACGATAACCAAAACCATTTCATATGAAATTCTATGATATTATAATAGGGTCTAGATGTAAATACTTATTAATCTTAGCTAAAACTGTTACATTAATTAAATTCCAGCATAATAGGTATATAACTAAAATCTTAATATCTCATATTAGAGAATGGATACCATACAATGACTGGGCTAATGAGGTACCGTCCATCATGGTGCATCTCTAGATAAAATAACACCGAGGACCTTGCCTGGATCCTCTGCCAAAATAAAACTGGCCTACCACCTGACTAGTAGTACCGAATATGATCATCCCTCCATTAATAGGCCTCGAAACATACAAATGAGAGATAATAACGACTCTAGATAGGGATGATCATACCCTGCTTGGGAGCGACCCAATTAGCCCTACTACATCTCCCCGGTTTTAGTCATTCTCAGTTGATGAGGCTTGAGGCTACGTTTTGCCTTTTATATAGCACTTCCAACTTGGAATGCTAATATTGCCTTCCAGGCAACAATGAAATACTAGCATTCATCCATACAAGTTCATTCTGGAACTGAACGAAACACTTGAGAGATCTGTCTCCAATTCCATCATCTTCAAGATGTCTTCACTTCGAAATGCATTCGTTGGATCGAAGTAGTTTTTGGATAACATACCCGATCCCGATCTCTTCGAAACAACATTCGATAATTTTCGGTAAACTCAACCCCGGTTCTTTTAGAAAATAAAAAGTCAAAGATAAGATCAGAGATCACCTCTTAACCATTAGTGGATGGATTTCCTTATATTGTCCTAGGCGAACGAACGAGACTAATATGCATAGTACAACATCATTAGAGATGACTTTGCCATATAACTCACGTCTTTCTTCTAGATATTTCCAAAGTTACATTTTGGACCATTTTTGATAGTCCATTATTTAACTATCAACATTATAAATTCAAATCAGAGATTTATTCCATAGGAAAAGCCAACATTGGTTCAACATATAAGCTATCACTAGCCTTCTTTTATTAATCTTTCATAGATAAAACCATTTGTAAATTACTTGTATAAGAATACTTTTACAAAGATATACCCACCGATTCCTATATTTTCAATACTTAGAAAATATCCATATACTTATCTCAACGGTATAAGTATATTTACAAACTGAGAAAGATTCCTTTTTTGTTTGATTCAAAAATCATTCCAAGACCATTTATAAACCATTTTACAAATCTTCGAAAAAGCCGTTTATAATCCCTTTGTAAACATCTAATCATTTATAAACTCTTTCTCCTTGGAAATAATCTTCCCTTAAGTCCTCAAACCATTTTATAAACTCCTTCATAAAATCCAAGTCTTTCAACTCTATTCATGGGTCTTGAAAACAATTATAAATAATTAAAAATCTTTTACTTCAAAACATCATTATATAATAATGATTATTAACAATAAACACTATAAATAAATGAAACTTATTAATTTTAAAACATCTTAAAAATAATAAGTAATAATTTCAAAATATTGTTGAAGAAACAATAATGAATCTTTACCATTTTTATAAATAATAATAACAATTTATTTTCAAAACCTTATTAATAATCCTTATTATTACTTTCAAACCATAATTATTCTTGAAATAGTTAATCTTTTCACATTTTCATAACTCTTTAAATCCATATTACTATAAATAATTAACTTTAAAACAATATCAATATAATTAAATAACTTAAAAATAATATTGCCATAATTAATTAACTTAAAAACAATACCAATATATTTAAATAACCTCAAAATAATATTACAATAATTAGTTAAATTTAAAACAATATCAATATAATTAAATAACCTTAAAGTAATATTGATTTAATTAAATAAATTTTTAAAAAATTTATCATAATTAAATAACCTTAAAATAGTATTAATATAATTAAATAGATAATCCTAAAAACAAAATATTTCCAAAACCTAATTTCGGATTAAAAAATCGACTCATGTCTAAAAAAACCAATTCCGACTTAAACGGTAATTTATAGTATTTTTAAATACTAATTTGAGGCCAATAGCCACCCAATACTTAACGAATATCGATATTAATTTTCTATCGCTACTGGGTTTTATTTTCAAAAATATATACCGATGTTATAATCGCAGTGTCCTCAATTAGGTTCGTTATTCAGTAATCCTATAAAAGAAATATTATTGAAACAATTCAATAATAGCGAGGAATCCCATTGGATCCCTCCAACCTGTTTCCCTCTGCATCATAAATTTTATATAATCATAAAATATAAATCAACAGCTTCGAGGCGGGATTCGTAAACAAATGGTCATTCGCTCTTACACGGGAATGTAATAGGGTCATTCGGGGGTATTGTAACAACCATGTATTTTGTGATTATTTTAATTGTATATTTTAATTATTTAAATTAAATTCCTGATTTAAAAACTTTATTTTATTTATTAAAATGAATAAATTTTGTTATTTTAAATATCAATTTTGATTTTTATGTAAATTAGAATTTCAAGCATGAATAAATAGAATATTTTCCAAAAATGTGAATTTTGGTCAATATGGTCAAATTTGACTTAAATTTAAAATTTAAAAATTTAAATTTTTAAATTTTATCTTTTATTATGAAAATAAATAAAATTTCAAGAATACTGCTTTTCGTTTTGTTAAAATCCGATTAATATTGTGAAAGTTATGCTTTTTACAATATTGTGTGTAAATTGTTTTATTTAACAAAATTGTCCATTTTAATTTATATAAATAATATTTTTGTTTGATAAATCTTGTTCTAATTTGTGTGTTATGTGTAATATGACATGTTATTTATATATTTTATTTTTAAAACATTTTTAATTATAGATATATTTTCCAAATGTTTATTGTACATTATTTTCAATTTTTAAAGTCTAGTTTTAATATAATAACTATTTTCCTTATTTACTTTTATATTTTCCTAAAAATATTTATTTATTTTCTTTTTCACTTTATTTTGTTTTCATTTTATTTTTATTTAATGAATATTTATTTGGTTTTTTTTATTAAAAGAAAATGGAAATTTAAAGAGGCAAAGTCCTTTCATTTTCAATGACTTTTCATGTACTTGTCCCTTCATTTGCTTTTGCCTTTTCACCTCATCTTTTGACCGTACACTTTTCTATGTTAGCTATGTGTTTTCCCACCTTCATTCACATGAAATCTTTCTTTCCACTTTCATTCTCACTACCAAAAAAAATTGTGGCAAGTAATGGCTTCATCTTCTCACTTTTTCTTTCTCATTTTCTTCTTATTTCTATTGATTTTGCCTTGACTCTTTCTTGCGTTTCGCTAGGCTCTACCACCATTGTAACGCCCCACCTCTATACCCACGCTAGCCAAGAACACTACGGTGTAGTGCTGTCAACTAGCGCGGAGAATAAGGCTGTTGAGGAGCGACCATCCGTGTAATTTCTTATCACACGGTGGCTATAAAATGATCTTCGGAAACAAATATAGAAGTAAGCATAACATGCGAATCAATCACAGATATCCATATCACAAAGGCGGAAAGAGATATGAATATATATCACATAAAAGTGTACATCAGAGTAGTGGTCTAAAAAGATCCACGATAATACAAAAGAATAGCAACGCGTGCTATACAAAAGAATACAACTATGAGTCTATATCTCAAGTGTAAACAACAAAAGCTGCTAATCTAAACAAGTAGCCAAAAGTCTGAGTAGTGAATCACTGGGGGAGGAGTCAAGCAGTAGCACCTGTAACATCTCGGCCTGACCCGAGTATTATTTATAAGAAAATAATAAACGGATCAGTCTAGCTATAAATATCAGATGACATGATATAAAATAAAAGATATGGCATAAACATAAAATATCCATACTGACATACTACTATAAGTATGCAATTAATGATCAACAGGAGATCAACCGATAAGAGATAAATCAATATCATAAGAATCTTCTCAAAGATCCAAAGAGGGCATCATACCCTAAACTTGTACTCATGACAAGTCAAAGAGATAAATTCCAGAAATCAACACAAGAAATCCAGAAATCATAAAAAGGGAAAGAGGCCTATCACATGACGGTCCGAAGACCATGGGGAGCTACCCCACATGTGTGAATGGAATCACACAGATTGAGGACAAGACTAACCAAAAAGCAGAAAGGTATGTGTGAATGGAATCACACAAGTGGTGTCTAGTCTAACCTTGCAATGAAAGAGACATCGCGCAATTGCTAGTCTAATTCATAAAGCGATCATCAAGATCAACGAGAAGTGTCAATTACACTAAGCTAGTAAATATAGAAGTTTAGCTTCATGTCCCATAACCACTTGCTTAACTTAAATATTTACGAACAAACTGTAAATCTTCACTAATAAAATTGTCACAAGAGGTTCAATCGAACAAGTCCAAGAATTAACCGACGAAGTGAACGCAAGCGTTTCATACCACTTGTTTTACTAAGTCGTTTAATTAGATTTCTCATCCGAGTGAGGTAAAGGCTTGTATATACTAATAGATTGGAAAACGGTTTAAGAAAAGAGCTTTGTTATTAAAAATAGAGTTGAAATTGTTTGTTAAAAGAGTTTTGATATTTACTACTAGTATTGAAACCTTTATATTATAAAGTGACAAAACACATAAGCAAGTGTAGAAACAATCAGTCACAAAGATCGCATACGGAGATGCGAATAAAATCCAAGGAAATCAGCTCAATGTTTTTCAGATAAGATCCCCTACGGAGGGGGTTCCAGGGGGGGTGGCAACCCCCCAAGGTAGGGGTGCGGAGGCAGCGCCCCCGGCGGGGTGCGGGGCAGCGCCCCGACCAAAACGGTACGACCTAGTGAAGACCAAAGGAAGGATAGGATCGAGCGACTTAAAGGGTTTCGACCTAAAAAGTCACGACCTAAAGGAGTAAGCGACCCTAAGGAAACTCGCGACCTAATCATGGCCGAGCTAAGGTGAGGTGCGACTCAACCAGGTAAGCGACCTAAGGGAGGCGAGCGACCTAAGGAACTCGCGACCTAACAATAGCACAGGTCAAGCGACCTAAGGGAGACGAGCGACCTAAGGAATCTCGCGACCTAACAATAGCACAGGTCAAGCGACCTAACATTTTAAGGCCAAGCGACCTAATTAAACTCGCGACTTAATGGTGTGAAAGGCGTGCGACCTAAAGTGTTACGACCTAAGGGTCGAGCGACTTAGTGGAACAAGATCATACGACCTAACGAAGTAAACGGTCGAGCGACCTAACAGGTTATAGGTCATGCGACCTAGTGGGTTAACGACCTAACGACCTAAGGGTTATAGGCCCAACGACTTAACGGGTTATAGGTCCAACGACCTAGCGGGTTAGAAGGTCATGCGACCTAAAAATGGAAGGCAAGGTCGAGCGACTTAAAGAACCAAGGCCACACGAGTTAAGGCCTAACGGCCTGACGACCTACGACCTAAAGGCCCACGACTTACGACCTAAGGAGCCAGAGCGAGCGACCTAAGGCTATATAGGGGATTTAAGGTCAGAAACGACCTAAGTGTTTGCGACCTAACGACCTAAAAGCCCGCGACCTACGACCTAAGAGCCATACGACCTACGACCTAATTCCGAGTGCCGAGCGACTTAACGTTGTGGGCCATTTTAAGGTCGGAAACGAGCTATTTTGAGGCCGAGACTTTTCCACGCGAACGACCTAGCATAGGCAGAACGACCTAAGTGCAGAATTTCACCAAAAACACTAAAAATTGGAGTTTCTCGCCCATCCAATCCAAACCAAATGCTAATATGCATGCAAAAGTGATAGGGGATCATTCCCAACAGTCCAATATGGTTATAGACTAGAATTGTGAGATAAAAATCTCACCTTTGCTCCAAAACCCAATGAAAATGAAGAAAAAAGCTTGAAGGCAAATGGAGAAGCAACCACAAGCTTGAATCCGATGTCTTCTTCTTGAATTTGGAGTTGAATGTTGGAGTTGCAATAAAACAAAGACTTTGGAGTTTTAATTTCTCATTCGATTCACCATTTTTTGTTGAAGCTTTAGTGTTAGGAAATGAAATGAAGCAATGAAGAAGAAGGGGGGTGGAACTTGGGCCTAATGGGCTAAAAGTCCAAACCAAAGGCTCGAGTGAAAAAGTGGTGAAATTCCACTAACCCCAAACATATCAATGTTTATACTTAGAAGATTGCAAACGATGTTTCGAACTCAATGGAAGTGGTCTCGAGTCCTAATTTGACCGTTTGCAAAAAGTAGCTTCGGACCAAAATCCGATTAACGATAAAATATTTAAATAAAATATTTAAATATAAAAATCGATAAATATGCGGGTTGTTACAACCATCATCTCCTCCGACCACCACCTCCACCTTCTACAGTAGCAACCTCTCCTCCTCTTCTTACCAAGGACTGGTCGTGGCTCCTCATGAAGCCATCACCTAAAATTTTGCACAAAAATCCACAAAACATGCTAACCAAGCCAATGTTTGCACTATACCCTTCACCTTTCACTTTGGCCACCCCCTTACCACCACCACCATCATCCACTCCACCTCTAGCCACAGCTTCTGACATGTCCAAACCTGTACCTGACCTTGGCTGAGCCCTACTTCCCTTTGGCCGAGCCAACATGATGACCAAATCCACTCTATTTTGCCTTGTCCCTTTACATGCTTCATGATATTGCTACTACCACCTTCATCCACTTGTTGCCTTGCCAATAAGATGTTAAACCTGACCTATATGATGCCCTATACCTAAGCCAAAGCATAATCATAGCCTAGCATAAGGGTCCCTAGGCCGTGCACTAGTGTGTTTGAGTAAGGTCAAGTCACTTTGATTTTGTTGCTTCTTATTTCCATTTGATTCAATGATGTGTTTGTGTTAAATATATTCATGTATATTTTGCTTTGTTTTATTATTTGTGTTCAAGATCATATCATTGGCTCTTCCCTCACTTGAATAAATTATCGTGTTGTATCGTGCCATATCGTGCTTTTCTGGAATTTATTCGTGTAGTTTGATTTGCTAACTCCAGCTTGAAAAGCTGAATCTTTCTCACTCTGACATTTTACTTATGAAATAGTGAATTGATGACAAGTCTTTGGTAATTAAAATGTTATGTAAGCAAATGATGATGATATGATATGTTATGCCATGTTATTACCATGTTAACTTCGTTAATTATCACCTGATATATGATATATGACATTATATTGTGACATTGACATTGTTTATATTGTTTATACATATGTTCACATTGCAAGTTCCTAGTTAGAATAGAATCACTATGGGTTGAAATGATACATACCCGAATGGACTTTAGAATAAGGAAAAATCATTATGGGCTGAAATGATAGGCCTGATAGATTTTTATTGTATTTTATTTTGACTTGGGATTGCGGGTTTGAAATGATAGAACCCGAGTTTTCTTTGTAAACTACTGACTGAAATGATATATATCTGTATCACTTGACCTAGGTTAGAAAATTATATAAAAACCCCGTGGTATATTTTAAATGATTTTTATATAGATACATATCTTTAAAGTATGAAATTTTGATTTAAAAATATAGATTTATTGGTTTTGAGAAGGCTAAATATTAATTTTTGAATTGTGAATTTAAGTATGTAAATTTGAAGTAAATGTGATTTTGACTTTAAATTATATTTTTAAAATGTAAGTAAATAATGGGAATTTATTTAAAGTTTTGAAATGATATTTGAAGTAAAATGTGCTTATTTAAATTTATAAGTTAATAATATTGAATTGTGTCTTAATAAATGAAAGTGAGTTTTAATTTGAATATTTGATTTAAAAATTTTGTTGCGCTAAATCATATGTTAAAATTATTTAAAGGTGAAATTTTGAAGTATAGAAAATATGATTTATAAGTTTCAAATTTGCTAAATTGAAGTTTTATTGTTTCTGAAAAGTTATAATTAAATCTGGAATTTTATTAACAGCATTTCCCAAAAGTGCTGTGATCTTATGACAGCATTTTTAAATGCTGTTGTTTTTGAATTTAACTATGTTGAGATAATTAAATATCTATTACGGAATTTTATAAATGCCGTTATTGCTAAAATAAACAATATTCCTAAACTAAACTATTTTGGAAACTATAAGCTACGGTAGCACTTTATAAATGCTATCGTTGCTAAATTTGTCAATGTTTTGAAATGTTATAGATTTTAACACTGTTTGAGTTATATTTTAAAGTGTTAAATAGTTTAACTTTTGGAATTGATTATTTGTGAAATTTTAGAAGTTTTGTTAATATTTAAATTTGAATTTTAAGGAATTTAAATTGAATTTGAATTTAAATAAGGTTTACTTGGTTATGTGTTAAATGGAATGAAATGTAATGAGATAAGTGAATTTTTGAATGAAATTTTGAAATGTATTTTGAAATGATGTTTGAAATAATAAATGAATGAAATATTTGATTTTTAAATGATATTTAAATTTGAATATTTGAAGTTGAATTTAAATAATGATTTGATAATGAGGTTTTGAAGGATATGATATTTTAATGATTTTGAAATGGTATAACCTTTATTTGATAAAGAATGTGAATTTGGAATGATATTTGATTTTGATAAATGAATATTTAAAGTTTATATTAGGATGAAAGATATTTAGTTTACTTGAATTCTGGTTTATTTAAATGATAATGGATTTATGAAACGAATATTTCAAAACTAAGTAATAATGAAGTTAAATTTGTGATATATGAAATTATAAAATTTAGTTTTGAAATATGGTATATTTAAAGCTTTGGATTGACGGTTTGAATTGAATTAAATAGGAAATTTGAAATTTGGGTTTAATTGAGTGAATTTGTAAAATGTAATGAATTAAAGGAATGTTTCATGATTTCAAGTGTATGGTTTTGAAATGTTATGATTTTCAAAGTGTAATGATTTCAAATATTTTGGTTTCGAAAGAGTTATAACTTGAAAGTATTATGACTTTTGAAAGGTGAATAGATGTTTGAAATGGAAATGATATCGTATTGATTTGGATATAGTTTTAAAATATAAAATGGTTTTGGTTTAGAAATATAAACTAATTTGAAAGGAATATAGTTTTGAAATGAAATGATTTGACTTTAGAAGTATAAACTATTTTGAAATGACCACGGCGTTATAATAACATTTGGTTGTTAAAGAGACCGAGATCGGAAGTTTTCATACTCTCTTCCTACTCTGAAAACCACTTTAACAACCGTGTACGCGATGGAGATTCCAGAATGAAGTAGGATGGTGGCAACGTCCTTGAGGTATATTGCATGGACCCAACTTCCGTGAATTGGCATAAGGTGGCTAAATCAGGAGCGATCTCGGGTCAAAAGGGGTAGCTCCTCTGGTTGGACGCACTTCTTCGATACTATACTCTTGCTTGTGGTTGATTTGATGGCCATCCTCCGATTTTGATATGGCAGTGTGTTCCAAGGTGGGCGTATGTGGCTGCTACGTTACCACCAGCCCGTATACGTAATTGGTATATCTACCCTGGCATTGCCTCGTGTGCTGTGTCACCTACCATAGCGAGCCTTACTATGAGTTTCTATTTGTGTCGTACCTATGGAGTATCTTCTCATAGTCTCCCGATCAAGAGATATGCAGGTACTGTATAGACTATTGGCACTATTATGTGTTAAGGGGAATATTGGGTCACTCCTTAACGCTATTTTCAATGTAAATTTATTTTACTGTAGACATTATTATAATAGCGCAATATTACAACATAGTAAATAGTTTAACAAATCCTTAAACGATGGGCGGTCCCAAGCATCCTTTAAGTTACTGATGCATTTTGTTACGGTTCACTTGAGTTGATTTATAGTTCGTAAGTATTTATGTCCTGACTCGAGTGTTTTGTGTTTTGCTTTACACTCGAGTCAGACTGAGTGATTCAGCATTCAAGACTCACCTTCGGAGTTGGAGCTTTTCTTGAAGATCCAGCCATCTATTTTGCTTTCAGTATCAAGTGATTCCAGTGATGTATTCAGATTTGTACCCGATGTATCTGTTACTTTTCTGCTGTATCTTGTTTAACTCTGATGTATTTTATTTTTATATAGTAGCTTCATGAACTACTATCTCTTTTAATTCCGCTGCATTATTATTTACTCTGTGTCTACGATCTATGATTATTTATTTACTGTATATTCTGATATTTGCCAAATTTTATTTACAACGCGATATTTTGAGCAATTCAAGTCCGACATGTGCGGATGCGAATGATTTAAAATATCGGGTCGTTATAGGTACGTACGTATGTATATCTATTATTTAAATTGAACATTTCAAGTAATAAAATGTCCAAAATTCTCAAACCCCAAAGTAGATGTGCCACATTGCGTTCTATATGTTATGCCCCTATTTCGTACGCAATGGGACTTAACCCGAGGCCTAATTCGATCATATGCAAAAGGTAGCCTTTTGAACCTAAATATTATATTAAATTTTCAATATTAAATTCCATGCGTTTCGATCTTGCATGACCCAATAATTCATCTGATCACCATGAAATATGACGGTGTATTATAATTCATAATTACGGATCCAATAAAACTAGTTTCGTAGAAATCCGAGACAGTGCCCAGGGAGGCTATTTTTATATGTTAATTAAAATGAGTTATTATTAAAAATTAGTTAAATCACTTTTAAATCCAATTTTAAATTTTTATTATCTTCATTGTTATTAATAGAAATTAAATAAGCTTTTAAATCATTTTTATCTAACTTAAAACCTAAGGTTCAATTATGTAAATAATTTTAAATTATTAAATTCAACTATTAAATTATCCAATAAATCGCTATATTTGAAATTCAAGTTATTTATCCTATAAATTAACTTTTAATATTTAAAATCAATTAAATTTTCCAGTTTCAAATAATTAAAAATTCTGGGTCGTTGCATTTTTTCCTCCTTAAAAAGAATTTCATCTCTGAAATTTCCAAGGTAAGCAAAATGTCCAATCCCATTACTTTTTAAATCCAATTAGTTGAATTTGGTTTTTAAATCCTTCTAAGCTCTTAACTTCCTAAAACCAATTTGTTGAAACCTTGTTATTACTTTTACTAAGTTTCCAAATTTATTCATAGATTCCATATAATATCATCCATTTCAAATATTTTGGGTTATAACCCAAAATCAAATTTTAGTTGTCAATAATTTCTTCAAAATTTCTCAAAAATATCCTAACACCTTAATTTCTTGGAAAATTTCGCCAGTCTCTCCTTTGTAAGGCTCAGTCGAAACAACTACAAATCATCACTACGGGCTCAAACCAAC